>CM060447.1:139207642-144007642 GCA_030545235.1 Helianthus tuberosus
TGTACATATGAATTAAATGTAAAACAAGTATGATTACTCGAAGTGTAATTTAAATAGAATGATCAACTTTCACTACTATCGAATATGCGAATTACGAAAACGGAAGTGAAATACAAATACGATACGGATGTAAGTTTCCAAAAATAGTAGTGTAAACAATCTTTTTGAAACGGAAAGTACGAAAAGCAGGGCGTTACAGTCTCCCCTCCTTTAGGAAATTTTATCCCGAAATTTATTCAAGAGGAAGACTTTGAAAGGCATTTTGGCTAAAAGAATGATCGTAAAAAATTGAGGCTTGGAAGTTTTTGAAATGTTTAAAAAGTATGAAATTTTGAGAAACGAAAAGATGAGTTTGTAAACCGAGTTCGTTTGATTAAAATGATTTGAGGCATTGGGCATAAGCAAAGCGCGCATGCGTGTGTATAGGCAAAATGAGTTTAAGCAAGTTTGAATAATTCGAGAGGTATTTTAAAGTATGATACTTACAAAGAAAATTTTCATGTAAAGTGGTATGTATTTTGATGAAAGGCGTGGTCACACGGTAGTTTGCATGGAAGATTTAAGGATAGTATTAAATCACACTTTTGTAAAAAATTGTTTATTGAGAGGAACGAGAAAGTTTGGTGCTTTACATAAAACGGTTTTTTTTAGGCAACGGCCAACTACGTGTATTTTCACATAAACAAGAATAGAAGATAGTTTTAAAAGTGAGGAAGAGTTTTAGGATTCGAATGTTTAAATCAATTGATTGTAAACGAGGTTGGTATAAAAAAGATAAAGATTGACGGAGAATGATGGGGTATAGGAGTGACTGATTGATCTAACAAACGAATGCGAGTTTGAGAATGGTATGTGTATTGGACGAACGGAAACAATGTGTTAAGAATGAAGTCTCGTCATGGATAATCGGATATAATGCGCTTGTGAGTTGTTAAAGTCTGTATTAGGTCTAAAAGGTCTGCAAAACACCAAATTTCTCATGACACGTTTTACGAAAGTTTGGTAACATGATGAAGACACTTATATATAGGAAGTACCAGCGGCGTATCCACCATGTTTTGACCACATTACGTCCGTTTAGTGATTACGTTAAGCATGAAATTTGTGGGCAAGAGATTTATTAGACCGATGAAGTTGATGAGTAGCATTTCGTAAAATTTTGAAAATCGGGAAACAAAACGTTTATGGTATGATTAAGAATTTCATGTATGAGATTTATGTGAAATAGATTATGGGATAAGAAATACGTTTGATAAACAATGAATTTTGAAATTTGCATAAGTATGGATTTTGACAAATGATAAACGATTTAGGTATAAAACTTGATCGTGTTTGCATAGTAAAGTCTCTCGAAGGAAAATTTTGGTAACGATCACCTAGGTAAGGGAATCACCCCTAACCCGTTGGCTAGGTCGTTTTAAGAAAAGAAGGAGCGGAGTTAATCGTCAAGGTAAGGAAATCACTCCTATCTCGATGATATGTCTCCATTTTGGGATTTCGAGAAATGTAGATTTAGTTGATGACGTTTTTGAAACCATGCATGTGAATAACGTATAAGTGTATGAAAAGGTTTTAGTACGATGAGTGCGTAAGAAGAATGATCTTGAAAAGAATTTGAATTTGAAAAGAGAGGATTGCATCTTATAAGATTGATAATAGTAAAACATAGGTTTGATTAAAACTCCTTTTTATTTAGGTAACTTTTATAGCCACTTTTCAAAGCCTTCAGTGTTCTCCAGCTGGCTTCTATTGGCTTTCACATTTTGTTAGATGAAATGCATTTTAAAAAGATTTTATCAGCAAGAAATACTGGCGAGTGCATCACAGTTTAATCAAAACAGCTTTTATAATTTCACAGTATTGAGAGCGACTACAATGTTTATATCTACTCAATTACTCATTCAGTACTATTAACACCTGACTTGTGGGTCATATTACTCATTGGCTAACTCGTTGTCCAATGGTAACGTCTTTCACATTTTGTATACAAAACCCCAACATACCGGCAGTAATTGTAGAATACATAGACTCAATCACTGTTAATTATATTTTAAAACATTTGAGGTTTTGTAAAAACAGTTTACAAAAAGGTGACAAAAAGTAAGATGTACTCACATAAAGTGAGAAAAAGAGAATGTACTCACATTCTTTACTTAGATAAAAATAATGCTTCCTGGGAATCTCCTGGTTATTATCTATAAAAATTAAACAATGCACACGTGTTAGTAAAAATACCCAAATCACACTAACCGTACCACTCGAGACAGAACTCCAAAGACAAGCTTCGAGAGGATGAGGCTTCGAACCAACAAGTTGCCGTCGAATGGAGAGGGAATAGAGTTCTAGGGTTTACATTGTTTGGAAAGAAAGAATGATATGCATCCTTCATGCATATATGCGTGTACCAAGGGAATGGGTTTGGGCTCGGTTTGGGTTTTAAAACTTTGGGCTTCAAGAGGCCCACATGGTTTGTGCAGCCGATGAGCAGATGTGGATATATGCATGTACCAAGGGAATGGGTTTGGGCTCGGTTTGGGTTTTAAAACTTTGGGCTTCAAGAATCCCACAAGGTTTGTGCGGCCGATGAGCAGATGTGCGATCCGGGACTAAACGCGACTAAACATATAATACACACAATCTCGTAACTTCACTAACATTCAAGTATAACCAAACAATTTATTCAAATAATTCCTTCACTCAACACGTACACATAAGTATCATAGAAACTAGTACATAAAGTGTCCTTGGAAATACGAGTTGTCACATTATCCCCAACTTGAAAGAAATTTTATCCCGAAATTTGATAGGCAGTCTCAGAGGAGTGAAGTGATATCAAGATAAGTGGATCAAGATGACTGCGGGTTTTCCTCGGGTGCCACATCATCCCCAACTTGAAAGGGAATTTCGTCCCGAAATTCACCAGTTGTATCAGGATTTGATTCAGTAGTTTTGAATAGTTGAGGATACTTGAGCTTCATTTGATCCTCGCGTTCCCACGTGAACTCCGGTCCCCGTCTTGAGTTCCAACGAACTCTCACGATTGGGATTCGACTGTGTTTGTGGACCTTGACTTCCCGGTCCATGATTTCAATAGGTTCCTCGACAAACTGCAACTGGTCATCAATTTTCAGTTCTTGCAACGGTACCACAAGTGTTTCAGCGGACAAACACTTCTTTAAATTTGAAACATGAAAGACATCATGTACATTACCTAACTCATTAGGTAATTCTAGTTTGTAAGCCACTTTACCGATCCGTTCCAGAATCTTGAATGGCCCTACGTAGCGTGGATTGAGTTTGCTGCGCTTTCCAAAGCGTACCACACCCTTCCAGGGCGAGACTTTCAACATGACACGATCACCAACAACGAACTCCAAAGGTTTACTACGCTTATCAGCGTAGATTTTCTGGCGATCATGCACAGCCGCCATACGATTTCTGATCTGTACAATCTTCTCAGAGGTTTCGAGCACAAGTTCTAGACCTGTGATTTGGCTGTCACCCACTTCAGCCCAACAAAGAGGAGATCGACATTTCCATCCATATAAAGCCTCGAACGGAGCTGCCTGTATGCTGGTATGGTAACTGTTATTGTAGGAAAACTCCACCAAGGGCATGTGTCTCTCCCAACCTTTACCAAAATCGATAGCACATGCCCGCAGCATGTCTTCTAATGTCTGGATGGTTCGCTCACTCTGACCATCCGTTTGAGGGTGATAGGCAGTGCTCATGTCAAGACGTGAGCCAAATGATTTGTGCATTGCTTGCCACAAATCGGATATGAAACGCGATTTGTGCAGTAAATTGATTTGACAACCTGTCATTGTCAGTTGTTTTTTACTGTCCGTGTCTTACACGCGCGCGTGTAAACACGTGTGTGTTCTGACATTTCCTTTTTCTGCTGTTTGGGGAACTGTGATACCCGGAACAGTCGCTGTGACGGTTACCGATGCTATTTATTGCGATAAGTATATATAACGTTTGGGTAACCTCCTCTGTGTAATCATTGTTTTGTTAAAAAGCTTTTCATTCCTTTTTCCCTAAGAAGAAAAAATTCCATCATTCATCCTCTTATGTCAATCGGAGAACATCAAGAAGATCTTGGTTTTTGGTACTTGAAGGGGTAAGGTCCCAAAAACCTCATAATAGGTATTTGAGACCATACCACAAACTGGCCTTTCAACTTTTTAACTTTGCGCGGCCGCGCATTGGTCTTACAAAAGGAAGAAAGTAATCAACAATCTACAGTCGCGCGCCCAAAAGGAAAACATAAATCCTTGTGCCTGCTCCCATCAGCAAAGGATAAAAATCCTGAGATCAATACTTCCGCCTAAATATCCAGACCTGGATATTTACTCAGACTTAGGATTTATTCATTCAGTGGTCTCCACACAATAAGGTGTCACACTAGATTACAGCAGTAATCTTCTAGAAGAAATATAATCGTGCACCACCCAGACGGTTATAACCGTCTGGACACGTGTCATTACCACAGACACCCCTGAAATCACAACGAAGGCATGCAATTGGAGAATAATCTCCACTTGATCACATTACACGTGGCAAAACCCCAGCCTTTGATCTAGACCACGATCCGTGTGCTCTCACGTCGGATCAAAGAACTTAAACGGAAGGAAATGTAACCGCTTACGGGGTTAGCATCTTCCGTTAACTTTTCACTAACAGGTTTTCCCGCCTAAAACGACTCCCGGCTATAAATATGAAAAAGAACCCAGGTATGAATTCAGATTACACCCACTTCTCAAATACTTCTTCTTCTTCATTTACCCATACTTATTCTCACACCGGAGTCGGGTCTAGGAGAGAACCCTCTTCTCCCCTTGGCGAGGCTAACGGTGCTCTTTTTTGCAGAATTCTCGGAGAAGAAGATCGATTACAACTGAATCAATCGAGTGAGAGCTAACCTTTTTATGCGGATTCAAACCCCCTAGATATCTCGGTTCCGACCATTTATCTAGTGTTTCTTCATTGGCGCCCACCGATTCCTCTGTTTTCTAGTTTCTATCTCGTTTCGATTCAGTTCGTCCCATTTTCTGTTTTGCACATGGCAGAAAATTCGTCATCTCACCGGCAACCTGGTCCTCGACCAAACGTCGGAAACAATTTACAAGTAGAAGGAATCGTAGAAGAGGCCTCGGACGATAATGAGGTTCAATCTAATCGAGCAAATGATCCTGTTACTCCAGGAATGTTACCAGCAAACCCTGCTTAATCAATTTTACCACCAGGAGAAACTCCGATATCATGGTATGTCCGGTCCCAAGGGGCATTAAACGCAGTGTACACACAGTTGTGTGCTCAAACTGCTCCTCTAACTCAATCACGGAGGCCGGGATCTAGAGCTCATGCTTCTCAGCGAGAAGAATCAACTTATGATGATACAGAAGTTCATGCAAGATCCACGTCACAACGCGAGTACATTCAGTCAGGCAGTTATCAGAGGCAGCACCACGGAGAACCACATCCTCGTCGAAGACAATCGGTTCATGATAGGTTGGGTTCCCAACGGGATACCCACACCGATGAATCTGATCCAACATACCGTTTGAGTGCAAACCACAGTGTATTCAATCGACTACAGCCAAACTATAACAAATGCAGACCTCGAGCGGTTTATAACCGTGAGGCAGAACACAACTATGACTTAGTTTACCGCCCTGCAGAAGCGGCGGAAAACTCGAAGTTCATACTGGAGATAGCTCTGGCTCCATTGGAAAAGGCCAAATTACCATCCAACATAGGGAAGTTCAACGGGTTAACAGACCCCGATGATCATCTGAGAGTGTTTACCAGCGCGGGTTTGGTTGGAGGTTGGACCCTTCCGCTATGGTGTCATCTGTTTGTGCAAACATTAACTGGCCCAGCGCGAATCTGGTTTGATAACCTACCAACCGGACAGATTGAATCATGGAAGGATCTGCGTGAAAAGTTTTTAACACACTTCAGCCAGCAGCGGCGTTCCATTCGAGACACTTCTGACGTCATGAACATATGGCGCCGTGATGATGAAAATCTAGAGGATTTCATCACTAGATACAATAAAGAAGTGTTAGAGATCGGCGGTGTTCACGAACAACTAATCCGTGCTCAGTTTAAGTACGCGGTTAGGTGTGATGACATGGTTAAAGTCTTATCTGGAACAGAGGGCCTTCCAACAAGTTGGGAGAAGATAATGGCGGCGGCCAAGGTTTATGCGCAAACCGAGAAAAACCTTACTACAAACAGGCCACCACCACCACACAATAGGCCCGCTGACTTGAGCTTAACCGGTGAAAGGAGGTTCAAAAAATCATGGCGCGAGTCATCAGGAAGTCGTTCCTCTGAAGATGCCCGCACAACAATTAACAAACTCTCTGCACAAAGGGAGAACAAACAAGAAAATAGGGAGAGGCAGTGGACTCCCCTAACAAAGACCCCGGCGGAGGTTCTAAGTACTGAGGACTATCAATTCAAACCTCCGATCCCGATGAAAAGTAAACGTGGTCAAGACCCGGCCCAATACTGCGAATATCATAAAGACAACGGGCATACCACTAACAACTGCATATCTCTGCGCACAGAAATAGAGAAAGCCCTCAAGAATGGAGAACTCACGCATTTACTCCAAAATATGCGCAAAGAGATTAAGCAGATAACCCGGGGAGAAGAAGGCCCAAGCAAACGGGCCAAAACCTAAGTGACGACTCTACAAGTTTTCCGCGGAAAGACATGATCCATCAAGCAAGACGGAAACACTAAGTTAAGTTCCATATAATTATTAAAAACTTTGTAAAGCCTCTGCGCTCTATCCATTAATAAAATTACAAAGTTTCTATTATTCCTATGTTTACAAAGTACATGCAATTTCTTTTAGTAAGCGCAAAAACATTATGGTAGTTCTAAAATAAGCTTCATGAACGGTTAAGTGATCACATCACAAACGGCCATAAGTTCAAGCATGAATCTTATACCAACTTTATTCGCCTTACTTGACAAAAGTAATCGTACTCATGCAAAATATTGTAAACAAACAAATAGAAACATGCAATTGATTAGCGTACGAATACGCCCCAAAGACTTTCAAACACGGCAGTGTTTAAAGTTGTTTGCGCAGAAGCGCATCTTCAAAAATAGGGATCCACATCCCGAAAATTACATATAAAAAATTGTTCAATACAATTTCAAACTACTCTAAATCTTCACCCTCATCCGGAAAGATTTCTTTAAGTTGCGCCACGTGATCGTCCGATTGCAGCGCCACATTTATTAGTTCCATAACCGGAAGTTGCAAATTGTTAAACTCTGTCTTCATGGAAGCAAGCGCGACGGCAGTATTTACGCCAAAAGTAGCAGACTTGCTATCATCCCAGTTAACCTTCAACGCGCTATTCACATGTTGGGAACATTCCGCATAACCTTGCGCATACCCATCTCGTCGTGCAGCAACCATTAAATTAGCGACAGTTTTATCCAGCTCTTCAGAGTTTAACACAGATTCAGCAACCTATGAAATCAAGCAAAAATGAGTATAAAAAAAGCGCATATATGATTCCACAACAAAAAGGAGAAAAGAAATTTACACAAGCAATCCCGCGATCTTTCAACCAGGCCATATCATTCTTTAAAGGTTCAAGCTCGCTTTCCGCTGTAACCCGCGCCGTTTCTGAACTCTCTAGCTTCTCTTCAACCTCAGTCAAACGGCGGGAGGTTTCAGTATTCTCGGAATGCGCAAGCTCCAGATCCTTCTTTAGTTGTTCCTGGTCAGAAACCAAAGCAGTAAGTTCCTCTAACTCTTTATCTCTAAGGGCAAGAGTGGCGAAAGCTTGTACCTCCCGTTGCTCACTGCGTTCCCTATGAGAACGCGCCTTCGCAAGCGCAGCTTCCACATCAGCTTTCTCCTTCTTTAATTTCTCTACCTCCGCATCCTGATTCTTCAATTTGTTAACCTCGGCCTTGAGGTTATTAATAATGTTGCGAAGGTTGGCTTTCTCAGCATTGTCTTTTTCACAAATTTTTCTCCAATTTTTGCGTTCTTCGGAAAGGAGAGCAGCTTCAGCTTCCGCTTTTCTTCTCCAACCAGCAACAGACCATTCCTCAGTCTTGCGTTCAGTCTCAAACCTAGCCTGATCAGCTTCTAATTTAGCCATCAGTTGAGCCAGACGTCTCTCATCTTTGGCAAATTTCTTCTGAGAATCCATAAAGGATTCCTGCTCCTTATGCATACTATACCACTCACGTACTATGCGGTGAGTGGTCGAAACATGAGAAGCAGTTTCTGCAAGATAAGACTGATAGGTCTGCTCATAAGAACGACCTTCCTGAAACTTGACTTCTCCTGGAGGAAGTATCCCCTGCAACCAATCTTGGCACACATGCCAATCTGAAAAAGTATCGCCTTTCTTCAAATTCCAAACAGGGGCGTGAGGATCAGAAGCATCTTTTTCCATATAAGTCCGGTAATAATATTCTCCCAGAGTTTCTTCTGGACGAATTGGAGATTGTTTATCAACACCAGCAGAAAAGCCTGGGTCCTCAGTTGTGACCCTCTCAGTATGTTCAGGCATAGCATCAGAAGGTCTAGGGGAAGAAGTTGAAAATTTTTCAGCAGTCTGCACTTTCCCCAAATCTTGAACAACAGCTTCAGGGGTTGGTGGAGTATCAGCACCATCTACCACGTTCGGTTCAACAATCTTTTCAGCCTCTGTATCAACACCAACAGGCTTCTTAGCCTCAACAGTTTTCTCCACACCTTCCCCAGCAACCTCCGAAGGCTCTAGCGGGTCTGCAACAGCAGCGCGCGGAGGAGTAGAGGGAAGTTCTTCATTTACCACAGTTGGCAGTTCTGTGGGAATAGGGGAAACAAGAACCTCTGGACAAATAACAGAAATCTATAAAAATTAAGCACGCATAAAGAAAGCAAGGGAAAACAACACTTACCAGGAACAGACTCTGAAACAAAAGCATCAAGGTTCCCTTTTCTGGTAATTTTCTTCCTCTGCACTTTCTTGGGAGGTTGACCCTCCGCATCAGTATCAGTTTGCTTTCTTTTACCAGCCTTCCTATGAACCAAATGTTTGGGACTAGAATCCAAATCGATGGGCTCATTCGGGTTGGAAGGGGGAATATCGGCAGAATCCCTTGGTTCAGACTTCGGTTCCCGCATAGTCACTACAGGAGTAAGACCCTCCAAAGAGTCAGAAACCACCACATAATCACACCTGGAGACAGAGGAACGGCGCGTACCTTTCTTCTCTCCAACATTTCTCGCCTTCAAAGGTTGAACTTTAACAGTCTCACTTCTCTTCGGCGCAGAAGTAGAAGTAGTTGCGCGTTTTTTCTTTTCAGGGCCTACGCCCAAATTCAACAACTCACCTACAAAAGCGCAAGGCAAAAAATTACCCACAAAAAGCAAAAAGGAAAGGAAAAACAGATATAACTTACCAACACCCGCGGCTGGTTGAACAGATAGGTCCGCATGCCGCGGAAGAACAAAATTTCTCACAATACGATGATACCAAAGCTCCTCTTCAGGCTTCTTCTTGATAGTACCCATTCTTCCGCCTTCCCTCTTGAAGGCAACAACATACAGAGAAACAACTACATTTGAAGAGCGAGCATGTCAAAAAAAAAAAAAAAAAAAGAAGTGGGAAAGAGAAAAAGCCCCAAACTTACTATGACCATCCTCCGTGTATACGGGTTTGTCATCACGCTCCATCTTCCAATTTAAACTCATGCCGGCTCCGACAAGAGCTTTCTCCGGCAATGCAATATTGGGCACATCCTTCAAATCCTGATACCAGTTTTCATCAACCGGAGTCTGAAGGGTTTCGATCGGAATATCTTCTTTCCCCCTAAGAACCATCCTCACAGGAATTACTCCAGCCTTGATGAAAAAGAATTTTTGCTTCCAATCATGAAAAGATTTTGGGGGTTGATGTAAAATCTTCTTTGCAGAAGCCCTCTGAACGAATGAATAAAATCCTTGGGTACAATGCATCTGATGAAAAACCCTAAATCGGGGAACGGTTGGCTCCACATGCATTGTCCGACATACGAATTCGAAATGTCGAACCCTAACCATGCCAATAGGGTGAAGTTGGGAGATATGCAGATTGTAAAACCCAAGGATTTCAAGGAAAAATCTAGTAACAGGCAAACGAAAGTTACCATCACAGAAAAAATCCCAAAAGAGGGTAATATACCCAGCCGGAGCATCCGCCGCTGTCTGCCCCTCTTCAGGATATAGAGATCCCCAGTTTTCCGGGATTTTGAGATTCCGAATCAAACCATCAAAGGATGCTCTAGGCCACTTCAACGGTGGAAGTTCAGTCGACATCTCTTCAACAAGATCTTCTTGATGTTCTCCGATTGACATAAGAGGATGAGTGATGGAATTTTTTCTTCTTAGGGAAAAAGGAATGAAAAGCTTTTTAACAAAACAATGATTACACAGAGGAGGTTACCCAAACGTTATATATACTTATCGCAATAAATAGCATCGGTAACCGTCACAGCGACTGTTCCGGGTATCACAGTTCCCCAAACAGCAGAAAAAGGAAATGTCAGAACACACACGCGTTTACACGCGCGCGTGTAAGACACGGACAGTAAAAAACAACTGACAATGACAGGTTGTCAAATCAATTTACTGCACCAGTCTCGTTAAAAGTCAAAGATTTTCCATAAAAAATCTTTACAAAATTAAAAAATTCAAATCTTCTCATAAAAGATTTCTTATTTCTCGCGCCCAAAAAAGCATCTCCCTCTCACAAGTCCAGTGCTCCACTTATTTGCATAAGTACAACACTAGACTGGGGGGACTTGAAGGGGTAAGGTCCCAAAAACCTCATAATAAGTATTTGAGACCATACCACAAACTGGCCTTTCAACTTTTTAACCTTGCGCGGCCGCGCATTGGTCTTACAAAAGGAAGAAAGTAATCAGCAATCTACAGTCGCGCGCCCAAAAGGAAAACATAAATCCTTGCGCCTGCTCCCATCAGCAAAGGATAAAAATCCTGAGATCAATACTTCCGCCTAAATATCCAGACCTGGATATTTACTCAGACTTAGGATTTATTCATTCAGTGGTCTCCACACAATAAGGTGTCACACTAGATTACAGCAGTAATCTTCTAGAAGAAATATAATCGTGCACCACCCAGACGGTTATAACCGTCTGGACACGTGTCATTACCACAGACACCCCTGAAATCACAACGAAGGCATGCAATTGGAGAATAATCTCCACTTGATCACATTACACGTGGCAAAACCCCAGCCTTTGATCTAGACCACGATCCGTGTGCTCTCACGTCGGATCAAAGAACTTAAACGGAAGGAAATGTAACCGCTTACGGGGTTAGCATCTTCCGTTAACTTTTCACTAACGGGTTTTCCCGCCTAAAACGACTCCCGGCTATAAATATGAAAAAGAACCCAGGTATGAATTCAGATTACACCCACTTCTCAAATACTTCTTCTTCTTCATTTACCCATACTTATTCTCACACCGGAGTCAGGTCAAGGAGAGAACCCTCTTCTCCCCTTGGCGAGGCTAACGGTGCTCTTTTTTGCAGAATTCTCGGAGAAGAAGATCGATTACAACTGAATCAATCGAGTGAGAGCTAACCTTTTTATGCGGATTCAAACCCCCTAGATATCTCGGTTCCGACCATTTATCTAGTGTTTCTTCAGTACTCTATCTTGACCTTTGCACAGGTCAAACACTTGCTCACATACATCGCTATGTGGGCTTTCATTTTCGGCCACCAATACAAGACTTTTAGATCCTGATACATCCTATCAGATCCTGGGTGAACAGAGTAGCGAGACTTGTGTGCTTCGTCCATCACAAGTTCTCTAAGATTTCCAAACAAAGGGATCCATATTCGCTCCATGAAATAGCGAATACCGTCAGATCTTTCAACAAGTTTCTTCTCCAAACCTCGCATGGCCTCGGCTTTAAGGTTCTCGTCTTTTAGTGCTTCGGCCTGGGCAGAACGAATCTGATCGGGTAAATTAGAGTGAATGGTGAGCTGCAAAGCTCGAACACGTTTAGGTTTCGTCTCCTTGCAACTAAGGGCGTCAGCTACAACATTAGCTTTACCTGGATGGTATTTGATTGCACAGTCATAATCGTTTAAGAGTTCCACCCAGCGGCGCTGTCGCATGTTCAACTCCTTCTGGTCAAAGATATGCTGAAGGCTCTGGTGGTCGGTATAAATAGCGTATTTAGTACCGTACAAGTAATGCCTCCAGATCTTAAGCACAAACACCACGGCCCCCAACTCAAAGTCGTGAGTCGTGTAATTCTTTTCATGGACCTTCAACTGCCGAGAGGCGTAAGCTATCACCTTTTCGCGTTGCATCAGCACACAACCGAGACCTTGAATGGAGGCGTCACAGTACACCACGAAATCTTCGGTACCCTCAGGTAAAGACAGAATCGGTGCACTACAGAGTTTTTGCTTCAGAAGCTGGAAGGCGTCTTCCTGTTTCGTTCCCCAGGAATACACAACACCTTTCTGTGTCAACGCGGTGAGAGGTTGAGCGATCTTTGAAAATCCCTCAATGAATCTACGATAGTACCCAGCGAGACCAAGAAATTGTCGCACCTCCGAAGGATTCTTTGGTGCAGCCCAATTCCTGATAGAGTCGATTTTAGCGGGATCCACATGTATTCCCAACTCGTTGACTATATGACCAAGGAAGTGTACTTCTCGAATCCAGAAGTCGCACTTAGAAAATTTCGCGTAAAACTGCTCCTTCCTCAGGAGCTCCAAGATAAGACGCAAGTGCCATTCGTGGTCCTCCTTGCTCTTAGAATAGATTAGAATGTCATCGATAAATACGATGACAAAATTGTCAAGGTATGGTTTACATACGCGGTTCATGAGATCCATGAATACCGCTGGTGCGTTGGTTAACTCGAATGGCATGACCAGAAACTCGTAATGGCCATACCGTGTTCTGAAGGTTGTTTTGGGAACGTCCTCTTCTCGGACTCTCATCTGATGATAGCCCGACCTTAGATCAATCTTTGAGTAGAAGCTTGACCCTTGCAACTGGTCAAACAGATCGTCAATGCGAGGTAAGGGATAACGATTCTTGACTGTCACCTTGTTAAGTTCACGGTAGTCAATACACATGCGAAAATATCCGTACTTCTTCTTCATAAACAACACTGGGGCTCCCCAAGGCGAAGAACTGGGTCGGATAAAGCCTCTATCCAACAGTTCTTGGAGTTGGTTAGATAGTTCTTGCAACTCTCCAGGTGCAAGACGATAAGGTGTGCGAGCAATTGGAGCTGCTGCTGGTGCAAGATCAATTTGGAGCTCCACCTGACGGTGTGGAGGTAAGCCTGGAAGTTCATCGGGAAAAACGTCAGGAAAGTCACGAAGAACTGGTAGATCCTCAATTCTCTTCTTTTCAGGTTGAGTATCGGTAACAAGCGCAAGAATAGCTGGATAGCCCTTCCACAAACACTTCTAGGCTTTCATGGATGAAATGATGATGACGGTTGCACCACTTCGATGACCCTGGACAGATAACGATTCCCCACTAGGGAGAGGTATACGCACGATTTTCTCCTTGCAAAGTATATCGGCTCGGTGTTTTGACAACCAATTCATACCAACAACTATATCAAAGCTACCAAGTGTGACGGGGAGGAGGCCAATGTCGAACACTTGACCCAAGAGATCATGTTTACACCCTAAGAGGACATGTGAGGCTTTAATTTACTTGTCGTCAGCCACTTCTACAATGTGTCTGGCTTCAGTATCGAGGTTGAACAGAACAGAGACGAAGTGATTAATTACCAAAAAACGTACAGACCACCATGCTGCTATTATACCTGGCGTCGTCCACGCCAATCCTAAATGCTCTTCCACGAGCACCACTTCTAGTGTTGTTATCGTTACGAGGATTCCCAATACTGTCATTGTTCCCTTAGTTGTTGACGTCTAGACTTAACAACGGTCGATCCTTGTCGAAGTCACCTTCTTTTCCATACTGAAGGTTATGATTGCGAGTACCTTGTTATTACCGTGCCTGTTGCCTCTAATGTCGTTACTTGTAACAGAGCCCTGCGATCTTTCACCAAAAGGGTCCATCTTATCACATTCCGTGTCACGTCCTAAGGTACTACCCATTGTGCTAGCAGTTACATATTCCACACTCTTGTCAATTGTCATCATTTATGCCCCGATTGATGTGTAAGGGTTGGCTCCTAGAGGTCGCTGACTAGGGTTAGTTACTTGATTGAAATCAATCTGCTGGTGTTCATCATCGGAGAGCAGGGTTGTCCTAATGCTAGGATTGGTAATGTATCACGTTCATCTTCTTATCCATCGGCCTTGCGAGTCGATTGAACAATGCACGGTGAGTTTCTAGAGAGTACAGAAGTGATCATACTTCTGGGTCTGAGGCGTCAATTCGTTGAGTTCAAGTAAACGAGAAAAGTGAGGAAGGTATAGACCAAACATTCGACGTTCGTCATCTAACTTGGAGACATTCGCACTAGCACCCAACATTCTTATACGGTTCGCTAGACGTTCAGGTACGTGTCTAGGCTATACTCAATATCATCGAGATTCCCAAGAATTTAGAGCGAATTGAAAAGATCACGCTCGAGTAGGAGGCAATCATCGCTATGACTCCTATAGATTTGTTATGTTTCTCATTAGGTCGAATAATGGAATGGAACCCCTTTTAACACTTGTTAAGCCTTACTGGGACTCACATGCACCCCACATTATTATTATGTGTGCACCCACAATAATATTGTGTTTCGCATGCTTATCTCAGTTCTTTCTAACTCATGTCAAATGGATCCTCAAACTCAAATATCTAACGGAGGTTGTCAAAATGACAAGATCACAGGAATCCAAGGACTACGGCATACTAACAACGCATCATAATGTAAGCAAACAATTCATGTAATTATGCTATAGTGATGAGTGTGTGTCCGTATGCTACATCGTAAACAAGTGTGCACTAGTCATGCAATGTATACCACAGGTTAAAAAGACGAACTTTGCAATCTGGAGTTGAGTGTCATGGTCATATTCTCGTATTCAGAACTGTTAGGTTATAGTCTGGTTTTATAAAAACGTTTTAAAACCAAGTTCACTATAAACAGTGGCTCTGATACCAATCTGTCACACCCCCCAAAAATACAACAAGCGAAAACCCCCGCGAGGCGTGTGACGTGCCAGGATCTAGCCACTAATCACATTGAACCATAAATAAAATAGAACTTCCCATTAAATAAAATAGTATAACTCAAACACTAGTTTAGAAAACCAAACATGTTCAGCGGAAGCATAATAGTTTGTTCAATAAGTTTAATGAAAATGTTCGAAAACAAAGCAACATCGAGGAGCGTTCCAATTGCCACGACCCATGACCACTCCAGCTTCTCAGACGGCAAGTTCCATGACAGTGTACCTAAGGACCTGCAAGCATGCAGAAAGTGTATCAGCAAAAGCTGGCGAGTTCACAGTTTGTTTAACCGTTTGTTACCAAATATTGACTTATGTTATGTTGATAATAACTCGATACCGCAGACGGCTCCTTTTTGCCCTTCTCCAATGCTCTATCAAACATTGGTCATGATTTTTAAAGTTATTAGTTCACGCCCGTCCTATCCAGGTACGTCGTGAGGGTGCCAAACCTAATAGCGCTATCAACTAATAACCTCGTTGCCCTACAAGCAACTAGTTCGGTAGTATGATGGGAATTAAGTGATAGAAAGTGAGTTTATTATCCAACATCAACATTTACTGAAAACCGCCTCATATCCCCTACAAGGATATGGGTTTGTGAAAGTTTGTTCGTTACTGAAAACTGCCTCATATCCCCTGCAAGGATATGGGTTTATGAAAATCTATTTGTTTGTTTGTCTGTTTGATTGTCCCCACCGGACGCATGCTTGTATTGAGAGAGTGAACTCACCTTGGTTTGCTCAGTAAGACTAATTACTTGTTTAGACTTAATCAACCGGGTCCTATTTAAGTTACCCACAACAGTTAGGATCTCAACAACTTTTCATACAAGAAATCATAACACACATCATGCATTTTTGGGCCTCATATAATTTATCAGTTAGTCATACAACAGAGCAACACATAATCAATTTAACTCATAGGTCATATACTTGTGCGATCGGTGTCCAGTTGTGCGACCCAACACGATTTGTGCGATTGGGCTCGAACTGTGCGGCTGTTATATTGTTCGTGGGCCTCTGTGTGTGGCCCAATGAGAAGTTCAGCCCCCATGGCCCTTGTGCGACTGGCCTATTTTTGCAATTAACATAAACTTGTGCGACTCGTTTACTCTTGTGCGACTCAAGGTGTACCAATGGCCCATCAGCTTGTGCGACCTGGTTTGTGGGTCAGTACGCGGCCCAATAAAAGGTTCAGCCCAGCCATTCTTCTTGTGCGACTGGGCTGGCCTTGTGCGATCCCAACCCAGTTGTGCGATTCGTGTGTATGATCCATGTGTACAAGTGATGCCCTCCCTTGTGCGATTGACTAAGTGACTTCTTGGCCAAATTGTAACTGTGAGAATTTGTAGGATCTGATATTAATGTGACAGTTTCTTCTTTGAACCCCCAACAATGATTATCAAGTTTCCAAGAACATCAATCATCGATTAACCAATCAAATCATAAACCAATCAACCAAAACAAATCACACACTTGACAATTCAACTTTACGCGTGTTACTGGATTCATACAAATGGTTTAACCATCCCGATTAGCCCTTAGTTGTCTAATGTGCAACCTTCACGTTAGTGATTTACATGGATTACATCCCAATTCAGATTTAAAACAAGTTAACACAATTAACACATGAAAACCATGTTATCATACACCCGAATTACTAACACAATACTCATGATTCATTCGTAAATAAACATAGTGCCTAATAACCCTAGATCATGTTCGACTAGGCATGTAAACACGAAATCAAAATCGGCAAAAATATAAATCAACCAAGAGATAACTCATACTAACCTAGAGATGGTTGTTATTAGATACGAAAGACAAGCTTCGAGAGGATGAGGCTTCGAACCAACAAGCTGCCGTTGAATGGAGAGGGAATAGAGTTCTAGGGTTTACATTGTTTGGAAAGAAAGAATGATATGCATCCTTCATGCATATATGCGTGTACCAAGGGAATGGGTTTGGGCTCGGTTTGGGTTTTAAAACTTTGGGCTTCAAGAAGCCCACATGGTTTGTGGGCCGATGAGCAGATGTGGATATATGCGTGTACCAAGGGAATGGGTTTGGGCTAGGTTTAGGTTTTAAAACTTTGGGCTTCAAGAAGCCCACATGGTTTGTGCAGCCGATGAGCAGATGTGCAATCCGGGACTAAACGCGACTAAACATATAATACACACAATCTCGTAACTTCACTAACATTCAAGTATAACCAAACAATTTATTCAAATAGTTCGTTCACTCAACACGTACACATAAATATCATAGAAACTAGTACATAAAGTGTCCTTGAAAATACGAGTTGTCACAAAATGCCATAAAGCACCTACTTCAGAAAAACACCATAAAACTAGATGAAAACACCATAAAAACACAAAGTTGAAAACGCCATAAAAAAACCCAGTTCATTTTTTCGAAAAGTATATCAATAGTATACTCGTTGAAAAGATTAAAAAAACTGGATTTTATGGTGTAATTTTTGTAAGAAAATAATCATGTATAAAAAAGTTATGGATGTTTTAAATATGATGGGGGAAATGGCATGTGATTAGCATGTGCATCTTTGTTTGAATATTCCCAATTTACCCCACCTAGTAGTTGCAAGGTTCCCAATATTTACAAAAACGCCGCCGCATCAATCTTAGCCATAAACCACAAAGATCTTGTGACTGAAAATCGTTCTTACCTTTTTCACACTTTCAGTCGTTTTTTCCTGAATCCATTTCTCTCTCTCTCTCTCTCTCTCTCTATATATATATATATATATATAAGTTCATTTTAGTTTATGAAAACACTAGTAAACTTAACTTAGTATTTTCCACAAAACTTTGTATAATCATGATTAAGTGCACTAAATACATTTTAGCCTTGAAAAACCCTGTTAATTACACCTTAATCATGATTATATTTTAAGAAAATTTTGCCATAGTTTCCTCTAAATTAGGGACTTTTCCACGTTTTATAACGTCTTCAAAACTCAACTTTTCAACTCATCAAAGATCATCATCAACAACAATAAGATCATGAGCTTTCTATGTAAATTACTAGTCATTTCAAGATAATCATTCTTTTCACATGTTCATCTATATGTTTACAAGTTTATGTTAAGCTGGTTATTTACTTTTTCAAGAACAAAGCCATGAACAAGAGTTTTTAGATTTAGCATAAACTTTATATTTTCCAAAAATAATTTTAAGACTATATTCAAGTTCATGATATTTCTTGTTTATGGATCTTGCTAGATCTAAACATATACTTGTTTAGATCTACTTTTTAATTACATTTTTGCAAGATCATCATCTTCACATCTTCATCAACATCAAGAATCAACACATAAACAACAAAAGACTATGTATATAAGTTAATTTATATTATTTGTTTTAGGGTTTTCTTGTATTTTTTATGTTTAGTTTCAAGATGATCCACTTGTACTTTATGATTCTATACATATTTAGAAACATAAATAGAAGTGTTATGAACTTACTACTAGCACAATGCTAAGGGTGAGTTCTTTAGATGAAGAAAGAAGAAGGATAATACTCCAAAGTCTTGTGTAAAAAGCTCCTTTGATGACCCCTAACACTTGCAAACCCCTTTTGATCTTCTTGAGAACCCTTAGAATCCTTGGAGATTTTTTAAAGATGAAGAACAAGAGGGGGGAGTTATGGCCGAAACTTTGAAGAGAGACAGGAAGTGTTTGTGTGTGTTTTACTAGGTGAAAGTTATATGATATGGATAAGATATTTGAGTCTTGCTTTCTTATAATTAAGTTCACCAAATCAAGTCCTTAAAAGTCAAGGCAAGCCATTCCTTCTTATCCATGAAAATCTTCACAACATGGTGACGGTGTGGTGAATTGTTTATTCATTAGACATGTGTTGAAATGTTAATTATAGATATTTAGGTTATTAGCATTAAGGGGCTGTTTGGCTAAGCTTATTTTTTTGACTTATTTACTTATTTGCTTATTTGAAAAGCAAATAAGTCATAATGGAATGACTTATTTACTTATTCCTCTCACATAATAAGCTAACCCAAACACCTTTTAACTTTTCAAAAAGTAAATAAGTAAATAAGTCACTAAAATAAGCTTAGCCAAACAGCCCCTAAGTTGGTTATTTAGGATGCTAAGTAGGGTCTAGGGTGTTAAACAACTATTAGGATGCTAATCAATGCCTAGCTAGTTCATTAGACATGTCTAGTTAGTGCTTAGATGTTAAAAATATCACTAGTTTCGTTACCAGATCGTTTACCGTCACTTTATATATTATTACGTATAAATATTCATTTGAACATCTTTATGATATATGTATTAACCTTGTCATTATATGTGGTCATTAACATTGTTTAATGATCATATCATGTTCTTTTGAATATGTAATGATGCCCAGTTTACGGAATTGGTACGTTTACTGTCACTTTATATATTATTACGTATAAATATTCATTTGAACATCTTTATGATATATGTATTAACCTTGTCATTATATGTGGTCATTAACATTGTTTAATGATCATATCATGTTCTTTTGAATATGTAATGATGCCCAGTTTACGGAATTGGTAACTTGTATATTTCGGATCGGACGATTAAATTAATTGTTTATGTATGTTTCCGGAAAGTTATATTGTTTACATTGTTTTTTCCCTAAAGTTAAGGTTTTGTATATTCATCATGTTGAATATGGTCTTCTTGTCTTGAAAATGTCGTTTCAGGATACCGGAAATTTTTCCTAGCATGAATAGTGTGTTCGGATAATCTACCAACGGTTTACGACATAGTTTGTGTCGGTTTGCGACGCAACGAACACGATCTTGTGATATGTAATGTATGTGTATATCCTGAGATTGCTAGACTTATGAGACTTAATTATATATGTAAACAATGATTAAGTTGTACGGAATTAACAATTATTTTATCGTTTGTCACACTTAAAACATATTTTAAACAAAATCAGATGTATAGTGGAGTTTAAATAGGAAAATAATGTAATTTTTTCTATTAAAAACACACAACGGCTATAAAATCGTTAGCCTCCTCCAACGGTCCAAACAAAAACAAGTGTCAAATAATGGAACGGTCATTAATCACCTATTTCATACTCACCGCACTGTAACATGGGGGTCGGTGGCGGTGTTCCCTGGCGGTAAAGTCATTCACCGCACCCACCCCGTATACCCTAAGGGGGGATGGGCACCCAAGGGTAGTACTCTTGCCCCGATCAATCATAGTCCACCATGTCAAATTCCTTACAAACTAACCTTACATCACAAACTTGCCTTAAACATGCACCCTTGAACCATGGATCCCACTCTTTTACCCCACCCACCATTCACATATACACCTTTCAAGAGATTGACCCCACCTTAAACCCTTTCTCTCCTACCCTTGCACGGGGTCTCCTAGTAGGAGCATTGACCCACCAAGCCTTACCTTGTGGGTCTTGGCAGTGCTGTGGCATAAGAAATTACCCGAGGAGGGTACTAGTGAGGGTGCCCCGTCCTTGGGTAATTTGGAAACTAAGAAAATGTTATGTCGTCGCTAAAATGAGCGTTAGGAAATACAAAAGATTATTTAAACAAATATTCACGCGAGTCATTTTAATAAAACTTATCTCGAATATATTAGCTTTAGATTAACATAAACATTCAAAATTAAAATCCTAGTTTGATGATGGAGCGCTCGTGGGTTGTGATATCTAGACAAAGTAAGGGTTGTTATCGTATGTTTGACCACAAGACTATAAGGGGGGAGGAGCACTCAAGGGTAGTACTCTTGCTCCGATCAATTACAGTCATCATGTCAAATTCCTTACAAACTAACCTTACGTCACAAAATACTGGTGGCGCCCTACCTTGCCTTAAACACGTACCCTTGAACTATGGACCCCACTCTTTTACCTCCACCCACCAATCACATACACACCTTTCAAGAGATGGATCCCACCTCAAATCCCTTCTATCCTACCCTTGCACAAGATCTCCTACTAGGAGAATTAACCCGCCAAGCCTTACCATGTGGGTGGCGACAGTGTTGTGGCATAAGAAATTACCTGAGGCCCTGCCCCCTAACATCAATGTATGTTAATGTGATCGTATGTTTGACTAAAAAATTTCTCTTTTTTTTCTTCTTTTGTTTAATAAAATAAAATAAACATATACTTTAAAACTAACCAGTACACTCCAATAACCCATGGCCAATATATTTATGATGCGAATAAAGAGCCCAAAATAATTGTGATGCATTAGCCTGGTGGGTAATGACGAATGAAAGGCCCAGATCCATGAGTTTTCTAGTTCCAAACGACAATGTGTGGCTGTCAGGGCCGGCTCAACCATTTTGGTGGCCTAAGGCGAAGCAAAATCTTGTGGCCTTTTTCTCAAAAAAATGTATGTAATTGAAAGTTAAACTTGAAGGGCCCAAGTGTAATTATTTGAAAGATTGTGTTAAAATTTAAAAACAAGAAAAAAATATGGTGAACCAAGGATTCGAACTTGGGTCTCACAAACATCCATACATACACAAAACCACTACACTACCAACCATCAATTTGTTGATAACCCACACCCTAAATCTTTTATAAATGGAATGTGGTTTCATCAAATTGTGGAGGCCCTATAGTTTTGGTGGCCCAAGCCTCATTTGGCTTACCCTTGGGCCGGCCGTGGTGGCTGTGTGCACCACCAGAGTCCTAACGATCACCACAAGCAGAACTAGGGATGAGCCGGGTAACGGTTCGAAACCGATATCGGTACCGAATTTCTTAAGCCGTAATATTTTTGGTACCGATTCGGTACCGACTTTTTGGCATTTTCGATACCAGATTTTACCTTCAAATATCGGTCTTTACCGGTACCGAACCGTACCGTGTATTTTTGTTACCGGTACCAGTATCCATTTTTTAGATATTTGGTACTGGTTGATCCCTAACCGGAACTATTTCGGCCACCCTAAACGAACCTCACGACTTTCTCCTCTGCATTTTTTTAGAAAACTATAACCCACACGTCCATCTAATTTTTAGACTAGGAGAGAAAGGAACAAGGTGGTTTTGGTTTTCAAATCTCGTTTCTTGATTTGGGGGTTCATGGTTAGGACCTTCAGTACCGAACGACAGAATTATTTTCTAGGGGGCAATCAGGAGGCTTAACAGAGTATGTAAAGATTTTTTGGTCATATTACGACTTTCGTTTTTATATTCTCTCTTTCGCTTGCTATAGCGTGTGTCGGTACTATAACGAACGAACCGATACCGATCGAACTTCCGTCACGTCCCCGCGACGACAACACATGGATTGAATTTCGCTAGTTTAATTAAATTTATTTCGTTTTCCCATAAAGTTAAAGCAAATATGTTTAGACTTTGTGAAACACAAAAATAGAAACATCAACCTCACTTTTGTCCTCAAGAACGATAGGGTCAACTTCCTCTTCTATAACGACTCCACTGTATGCCAGCAAGTCCAACATATATAATTGACCATGATTCCATCACGTTTTTGTACTCCTGTGACGACGTATTCTTATGCACATCAAACGAATTTGTCACCACTCATTATATTGTGGTTGTTGAACAATGGAGAAACATAGGCCCGACCATTTCGTTTGGTCTTCATCAACCCGAACGAGGTTGGTTTCGAACTTGAGACATCATATGTTCTTGGTTCAACCGTTCAACGAGTCAATCTGGTCTGGTTTTAAAACATTGTATTTTGATCAAATTTATAGAATATAATTGTTAGACCTTTGTAAATAGATATCGCCATTGCCACAATTCGAGCTTAAAACACATCCTATGGCATTTAAATCCAAGGAACTCGGTGGATTAACAAAAAAAAGCAATTAACTACTATTATAATACTAAATACTAAATGTTAGAACATAAGTAGGAAAGTATAACCTAATCGGTAGTAACACATGTAGTGGTAAGTAACATGTTGAACATAGGAAATGATATAATATCCCAATAAGGGAGGTTCATTTGAGAAGAAAAAGGACAAAGGGTACAATTGTAAAACATTAAATAGTTTTTCTCTTATCTCATTTATTATTATTTTTTACTAATTAATTAGTGATAAAGACTATCATCCTTTACACTAAAATTTTTGCCTACACACATCAAAATTTATCCTACACGTTTTTTAAATTTATCCTACACATACTGAAATTTACTCTACACAACTCGTAATTCATCCTACACACCTCATAATTTATCCTACACTTTAAATTAATTTTTTTCTTCTTTGAAAAAAATATATTTTTTTGAAAATAAGTTACAAATTTAAATTAGTTAGCTATTAAAAATGGAAGACTAACAATTAATTATCTATCTAATTTTACCAATATACCCTTACAACCATATTAAATACAAAAAATTAAATGAAGAAAATGAAGTATTCTTATTGGTTGAAGATTGTTCTTTTTTATTCTTACAAAAAATTTCTTCTCATTTGAACCCTCCACTATCCCAATAAGAATTAAGAAGTGTTGTTACTTTCTTGGAATAAATAATTTGGTTGAAAAATATGAACTAAAAACTAAACATAAAACAAAGGATCCTGAGATAACAATAAGGCTAAGGGGTATGAGGTCATGGTTAGGTCATGATTTGCTATATCGGACCATTATTCATGCACTACACTGTCGAGTCCCTGAGTTCCGGTATGAAGTCAACGAGGCTCGTCAACGTTGTAACTGATCAATCTTGTCAACCTACAAAAAAACACCGTTAGCCTCTCCACGGAGGACCCGGGGGGGGGGGGGGAATCCGTGACCAAGATCCGGCGTAAGAATAAGAAAGCTTGCCGGAGAAGAAGGAGTTTGTTCCAACGAGTTTGCAGTCGCCAAAATATCCTTTTGGTGTGAATTCTAGGCAAAGAGCCTTAAATGTAACCCGAAGAATGTCCGGATTAAATGTGTAGTGTGAGTGTAATCAATGAGATCGGTATTGAATGTTTACCTGAGATGATATTGGGTCTGCCTTATATAATAGAGATGGCTTATCCCTTCGGTGGGAGCTCTAATTCCATCTAACGGTATTGTAAGGCCTTGGGGAGACTCAGACACGTGTCTGATCCCTATCGGCTTGATGCCTTGATCATTAAATGAAGGCTGCTGCTTCATCGTACCTTTTCCGGCGAAGTCCACTTTGCGTATGCAAGCATTTAATGCCTCTTGCAAGAGAAGTGACAATCCTTTTCCCGCTTTTTCTCTAACTCTTTCTTATAAGAGATAATAATCACCTTTGGGCCTGTTGAGACGCCCAGCTAAAAAGGGGCCCAAGACGAGGCACTCCCAAACTGAGTGGTCCTCGTTGACAAGTCATCTCTAGTCCTAGGCTACAGGGCTCAAGATGTGTGGGCCTGGATTGAAATAGCGCGACGCTTCAACAGTAGAAGTGGGGCCCTCCGTGATGTTGATAGTACCTGACGATTCTCAGCATCGATTAAACCCTTTAATCCGACGGTCAGAGTTCTCGATTTATGTCCAGGTGCTTCAGGTCAAAGGCTGTGTTTGAATTATTGATTTGACAGTTACTGCCTTGATCAGAGAAACTCTTTAAAACCACTAAATGGTTTTCAATTTCGTCATTACATCCCCTTCTTCTCCTCTTATCATTTTTTCTTCGATCATCTTCTCCGTATTCCGATCATGAGTACAAAGGGACGATCGTTGATCTGTTCCATCGTTACCAGAGAGGATCTGGAGTCTTTTGTTGCTGCTTATAAAATCCCATCGGAGTTTGCTCCGAGTCTTCCTTGTCCAAATGATCCGGCCGTCTGCTCGCCAGAGAGGATCGTCGTCTATACTTTGTCTTTTTCATTATGTGGTGTTCGGTACCCTCTTTCGCCCTTCAAAATGGCCCTTCTAAAGCACTACGGTATCCACTTCTCTCAGTTGCACCCTTTGGCTTTCTTGAGGATCGTTCACTTCGAGCTTTCTTGTGCTGCTTTTGCCGGTGAACCTTCTCTGCCGTTGTTTCGTCGGTTTTACCGACTCTGGTCAGATGGGGATTGGTTCACGCTTGAAAAGAGGAAGGACAATATTTCCCTTCCATGCTACTCCTTTATGCCAGCTTCTACATATCCTAAGGAATGGAACTAAGATCCAGCTGCGGCAATTGATGACGGTGTCCCTCCCCTCTCGGCGGCTGAAGATGTGCTATGGCGGAAAATGTACGAGCACCCTACCAGGGCTTTCAACTTTCCTGAAGGGATCCTTGCCATGGGAGGTCTGAGCCCCTTCTATCTGATCTGCCCTAAAGCCTTTCATGAAAACATAGGTGAGTCCTTGCTTTTACGATGATCTTGATCGTGTTTTGGTTTGAGGCCTTTGTTTTCATTTGTCCAGTCATCTCTTGTGTTTGTTTGCTTGTGCAGAGATGACTCTGTGGAGCTTGCTGCAAGCTGATTGTAAGGGGTGTTCTTGGAGGAAGTACTCCGGATGTTGGTGGTTCTTTTGTTAGGGTGGTAGAGGGGACTCCTTCTACCAAGGGGGGGTTCCTCTAAAGGATCGGAGGACTCCCAGAATTCCTCTCCGGTAGAGAATGTGAGCAGTGGGGATGAGGATTTAGCCACCCATTTGTCTCGAAAACACAAGCCTGATTCGCCAGTCAACACTGGTGTTGTGGTTCCGGTGCCCTGAAACATCCGTCATCGGCTAAGGAGTGCCAACAGTAAAAAATCATAGCCCATTTCCCGAGCCATGTTCGAAGCTCCCCCAGTCAATGTCAAAGGCTCTTTATCAAAGCATTTGAATACTTTGTGACCGACCTCCAGCCTTGTTACTGGACCTTTACCTGTGAGTTAATTCCTTGCCTTGTTCTTTCTTTGTGGTTCCTAGTTTCTTGGTTTTCTTATTTCCTTTCCCCCTTCCTTCCTTCCTTTTTTATATATAGGGGAGTTCCAAGGCTCCTATTTTGATCCCAGCTGCTCCTATGTCATCACAAGCGAAAGGGAAGGGTCCGGAGACAAGTGTGGCCCCTGTTGACCCAGTTGTTGGAGCTTCCCTCATTTAGGCTATTGGTCAGAGCAGATTCAAGCTACCGGAGTGCTTTCATGCTCGCACCCCTTTGGCCCCTCTGTTTGCCGAGGGCCTCCCTGCCCCATATATCCCTCGATGGAAGATAACTCCTTCCACAGTTGCCGGCGCCCCCCGAGATCGCTCAGGATTTCATGGCTCATGCTCTCCCTCCTTCGCACAGGTTTATGAATTTCGCACTAGATCTAGAGATCTTTGACGACCAATACAGCCTATCTATTTGCAAAGGGTTTTTTAGGGGAGCAGGCATGCTGCAAAGGGTCAATTCCCTAAGGGACGAGAATGAAGGGCTAATGAGTGAGCTGAAGACTTCCAAAACCGTTGCTGTTGAGCTTCGATGCCGAGTTGTGAATGTCGAAAAGAAGCTTCTAGAGAGGGAGGTGTGCTCCTTTTCCTCCCCCCCCCCCCTTTATATGCTTATACTTGTTTGTTGCTTTTTTCAAAACGTTGGGGTCCTGCTAGAGCAGATGAAGAAAGATTGGGAGAGGGAGCAAGCTGGAAGGCTAGCTGAGAGGGAATAGTTGCTTGCAGATGTAAAGCACGACAAGGAGGCTGCCTCTGTTTCTACCTCGGATGTTAACGTTTTGTATGCTGATATGGGGATTGCCCAGGAGGACAGTCAAAAGTTGGCCAGGGAGCGTCATTGGATATCATCCCAGGGGTTTGGGCATTTCCTCTCTGCATATTCTCAATCTGAAGAATTCAAGGGCAGTCTGGAGAGGGTTTAGAGAAGGAAACCCCCACTACAAGTTCAAGGCCAAGAAGCAGTTGGCCAAGCTGGATGAGAAATTTAGTGGTAAAACCCCTGCCCTTATTGCCAAAATTGCTGATAACCCTTTAATGTCCCTGGATGAACTCAAATCTTTTTTTGATTCTGCCGGACCCCGCTTCCCCCGATTCCCCGTTAGGAGATGGTTCTCCTTAGATCTTTTAAAACAATGCTTTCGATATGGTTGTAACTTGACACTTAACTTGCTATGTTTGGATACTTTATGCTCGTGTTGGGGGCCTTTGTGTAGGGGCCTTCCCAGGTTTTGCTGACTAATCTAATGCTTATGTTTTTCCGCTTTTGCTGTTATGTGTGTTTGGGGGTGTTTGCATACCCTCTCCGTTTTTTTTTCAGGGGTTATTCGCAGCTTCAGCCCAGTTTTCATGTTTGAGGATGAGTCAAGCGTTGCTGGTTCCTTGGGCCTTTGCTTCCTGGGTTGCGTTTTGCTACAAATCGCAAAGACTGAGACGTTGTTGTCTCCCGTTTGCTTATAATGTGTGTTTGAATACACTTTATTTGTAGCTTGTTTACAAATTGTTCATTGTTTGTAAAAAGACAGTTTGAACTAATTTGTGATTGCTGTTTGTAGCAATAAACTATTGTTTGTCTCTTTTGGACTAGTCAACTTCATCCTGCCCCACGGCCTGGCTTTTTAATTAGCATGTTTGTTATGCTTACGTACACGTGTGTATATTGTTTATGTTATTTACCTTTTGGGGTACGTAGTCATTAGGCACGTCTATCTTAGTACGTTACCCCGTTACTGGACCTTGTTTTAACAGTCCAAAGTGATGGGGCGATGCCCCAGTACATATTGTTATTAAAAAGAGAGAACTTGGTCACAAGTTGTATTACAAAAGTGGCACTTAGGTCTTCTCTCTTATCTTTCTACCTTGAGGGTTGATTCTCACACATAGTATTTCCTGAGTTGCATCAGGTTCCAGGTTATCGAGATCTCTTTCCCCCAAAGCGTCTATAGCTTGCATGCCGCTTTTCTGTTGCCCCATACAACCCTGTACGGTCCTTCCTACTTGGGCCCTAACTTCCCGGTGTTATCTTGCAAGCTGGCTTCGTTGTGTCTTAGGATCAGGTCTCCGGGAATCAAGTTAAGCTTTTTCATTCTTGCGTTGTAGTATTTTTCCATTTACCTTTTGTACCTGGTCTCTCTAACAACTGCGATTTCCCGTCTCTCCTCCAAGAGATTGAGATTCGTCCTGAGGTCCTGATCGTTTTCTGCATCCCGTAGCCTCATCCTTGTTGTGGGGGAGCCTATTTCGACGGGGATGACTGCCTCCATCCCATAGGTTAGACTAAATGGTATCTCCCCATTGGATGCTTTGGGGGTCGTTTTGTAAGCCCCGAGGACAAACGACAGCTCTTCTAACCACCCTTTTTGTTTCCGTCCCAACCTTCCTTTCATCCCTTTGATCAAATTTTGATTTGCCCTTTCTACTAACCCATTACTTTGAGCATGGGTAACAGATGTGAAGACCTGGCGTATCTACATTTGCTCACACCAAGGTTTGAAGGGCTTTCCCGCAAACTGAACCCCATTGTCACTGACCAGCTCCAAGGGTATCCCGAATCGACAGATGATATTATCCAGGATGAACCTTTTCATTTGTTCCCATGTGATCTTTGCCAAAGGCTTGGGTTCAACCCATTTGGTGACATAATCGATTGCCACTACAACAAACTTCACCCCACCTGGGTTTAGGTTTTTGTGTGGTGGTGTAGTGGGTTTAGATTTTAGGTTCTTGGACATTTGTCACTCAATAATGCCTTCTTAAACTTCTTATTTTTAGGAGCCTTTGTAGAATAACTTAACCCTTATTATTAATTAAACTAAAAACATGTTCCATCTTCGAACACCTAATATATCAAATTTGGATCTTCAAAATTCATCACAATATCACGATCATTTCCATTTCAGATTCGTAGGTCTAATCTCATCTTTATCTTCAACACATCATAGCCCCCCAATTCCAAATTCTATCTCATCTCCAATCAAAAGTTCCAACCTACTCAAAGTGTACCAACATAAATCAAAATCTTAACATAGCACATCACCTCCAACCAAGACAACCTCAAAGCCAACTCCATTCTATTCACCTGCAACAACATATGAAAGATTAAATGCAAAATGGTATGGGTTTATTTCCAGATTTTAAAAAGAGTAAAGTGCAGAATGGTCCTTCAAGGAATAAGATTAAAAGCAAACCCTAACAACAACCTAATGTGGACATTGATCGCTACTGGAACAGGTGACCCTAGATCATGTCTCAAAATCAAATATATGAAAGGTTTAGGGATCAAGGTTTGAAGGATTGACATCATGTGTTCTTTTGAATTTTGTTAGATCTGGGCTAAATGACGATTGTTGGATCAGGATTGAGTGGCGATGATTGGGTTAGATGATGATTGAGTGTTCTTTTGAATTTCATTTTCTACAAATTGGGTATTTTGATAAAGATTTCTTATTTGATGAAGATTGTTTGGGAATTTGATTTTCTTTTTTTCTTTTTATATGTTATGAAGTTAACATAGTACCCTTGACCTACTGATCAAACAAAGGATTCTTAATGGAGGGACTCAAATTATAGCGAATTTCAAACCACATCGACTCAGGAGACGAAACTTTCATTTTAGGGACTCAAGTTGACCCCGTCCCTAAAGTACGTGGACTCAATTTGCATTTTATGCTAGATATAATTACAACCACTGAAGTGTAAAATATCATAAATCAAATATGTTCAAGTGATACCAAGATTCAAAATATAATTGCAATAATCTTAAATATATAAACTTTAAAGCAAAGTGAAGTACTCATCGTAAGGGTTTATAACTTCGTATCATCAAAGCAAGTACTAGACATCAAATCAAAGCAAACTAAGGCACCAAACCTTCGTTTTTAGAATGATCGATATCTATATCAGCTACATGGTTATGTTTGAAATATAGCATAACCGTGATCCCCAATTTCATGTGGGAAAGCAGTTGCACGTTCATGATTTTGATGAACATGATCTACTGTTTTGATGTGGAATTCTTAAATATTAAAGAGCACCACACACAATGTGGGGACAAGTCATGTGTTCTTTGCGATGACTATAATAAACCACATAATAGTGTACACTTATATACTAGGAAAGCACATAGACATACATTGTATTAGTGAGCACACAATTAGGTTAAAAAATACATACATGTGATCTGCCTCAATTCTAAATTACATCACTCAGAAGGACAAATGGATGATGAGTGAGCTAATTGCTATGTACATGTAGGAGGAAGAACGCATGAAGCTGGATAAACCTGAAGTTGCTTACCTTGCCACTACCAATTCCAAGAAGAGGAAGGGCACTTATCCTAAAAAGGAAGTTTCCAAAGTCCATAATACTAATGCAAGTGCTCTATCTAGCTCTAAAATCTCCACTGGGAATCTTACTAAAAGTTCTGTAAAAAGAACGGACATAAGCAGACTACCCAGATTTTAAGGAGTACCTAGCTAAGAAAGGGAATAATCTCTTTATGATACTTGAGTCCTTTAATTTAAATATTCCAGGTAATACTTGTTTGTTCTGTTCTAGATATATGGTTCGTGTAACCAATTTTACTCAGGGATTTTTTACAATCTGGAAGCTGGCAAGAAACCAAAGAATGCTAAGACTGGGGAATGATAAAGAACTTGAAGTCAAGGTTGTGGGAACTTTACAATTAATTATAAAAAGTGGTTTATGCATTAAACTTTATGATACCTTATATATTCCTCAGATAACTCAGAATCTTGTATCAAGAGCAAAGTTAGATATAGATGGTTTTGATGTTTCTCATGACTTTCTACTTCTTTAGATTCTCAAGTGTATGGTCATGGCATTCTAGATGGTAGTCGCTATAGATTAGAACTAGATGAAAATTTTTCAAAATCTTTGTTATCATATAATATTATTGAATCACAAACAAACGATAAACAAAAACGAGACTTAGAAACTTCATCCATGTTGTGGCATCAATGTTTAGGCCACATCTCATGAGAACAATCAGCTCGACTCCTGAAAGATGAAGTATAACCTTCTTTCGATATCAATGATTTTGGAACATGTTTCTAATGCCTTAAAGGTAAAATGACATCATCGAACAAGAAAGGTGCCACTAGGAGCTCTAGTTTATTATAACTCATTCACACTGATATTAGTGGTCCTTACTCCATCGCTAACATAACTGGACATTCTTCATTTATCACTTTCATTGATGATTATTCCCGTTATATGTACTTGTATCTTATTAAGGAAAAATCTTAATCACTTACAACGTTTAAAGATTATAAAGCTGAAGTTGAAAATAATTAGATCGTCAGATTAAAGTTGTGAGATCAGATAGAGGAGGTGAATATTATGGTAGACATATTGATGTGAGTACCCAACGACGTTAAACCCGTAGGATGTAAATGGTTGTTCAAAACAAAATTGGACCCGAATGGGAACGTTGAACGTTATAAAGCGAGATTGGTTGCAAAAGGGCTACACTCAGAAAAAGAGAATTGACTATCAAAAGACCTTTTCACCTGTCTCTAGAAAAGATTCATTAAGGATCGTTATGACCCTAGTAACTCATTTTGATTTTGTGAGTGCATTATGTCTATTGCCTTCGTCAATGTAACAGGTCATAGTTGATTGTATAGGAATACGTGTTGAACAGTCGGATTTGTTAGGTTTAGGATCTCTCGCACGAAAGGATACCTTTTCGTGCGAAAAGACTCCGTCGTCCTTAGTGCCTCTCACACGAGAGAGACCTGTCATCCCTAGGGTTTCACATGATAGGCTTAGCCTATAAATAGGGGTCTTGGGTCTTGTCATTTTTAACTTTGTGGACTTGAGAGGGGAAATTGTGTCCGTTTGGTTTCGTGGTTTTGTATCATCATATTATCAATAGAAACCTGTTTAATTAGAGAGTTCTTGTGTTTATCATCATCATACATGGATCCCGCACATGATATGGTGAATATTTGACCGGCCGGAACATTCAAAGAACCGAAACTGTAAGGATCTACAAAAATGCCCCAAAACGACCCGTAAGTGAAAACCCAGACCCCTGAAACCCTAATGTGCATGAAAAACCAAGAAAACAAAGTTTTTGATTCTCAGGCGGGCCGCGTAAACAATAAGCGGACCCTTACGCGGGCCGCTTCAACTTAATGTTGACCAGATAAGCTTCCCGGGCCACGTGTTGCATGCGTGTCAACCCTACTCGTGACACATCAGGCCTACACGTAGGATAGGGGCCCCTCGCAGGCCGCGTAAAGTTTAAGTGTGGGTTTACGCGGGCCGCGTAAAACCCAAAAACCAGCTATAAATAGCTTGTGCATGGGGCTTTCATACTGTGTCGAAATTTTTGATCAAAAATGAAGTGTACTGCTCGAAATCACATTTCCAAAATAGAGAAACGCTGCTACGATACAGGGTATTAACTCGATCACTGCTACGATTCAATGTCTGATCGATTGAAACCAATCCGATGGATGTTTAAGTGCTGCCCAAATTAGGGCTATACTTTGTCATTCGTCATGAATTCGATGGATGTTTAAGTATTGCACTTTGTCATTCGTCGTGAGGGTTTTAATCTCGTGAGTTGTCGTGAATGTTGTATTAAGTTACTGACCTAGTTCGTATGCATTGTCATTTAATTTAGGTTACAAGGCTTATCAGTAGGCTAAACTCTGCCCGTTTAAACTTGCAATGTGAGTCATTCTCTTTTTATCAATAATGTTTTACAATACTCCAAATCATTTTTCAAAAGTTATAGGATTAAGTCGTGGTTATCTTGAATCACTGGCTAGTGGGGTATTGTGCACATTACTAATTTCTCACGGTTAGGTTCATCAACCTAACAGTGATAATCATTACTACTTGGGTGAAAGGACCCAATAGTGGTATGACCATCGTCACCAGGGTGTGACACGACGCAAGATAAAAATAAGATAGTAGCTATTGTAATCACTCTTATGCTGTAATTTATAACTAATGTGTCGTTTTATTTAACATGAATGACTCGCCAGTATTTCCCCGCTGATAAAATATTTTTCAAAACATGTTTCAGGTAACCTACTGTGAATCAAGGAAAACGTGCTACGGAGCACTAACCAGCTTGAAGTGGTGGCTCAGTAAAATAAATAAACAAGATTTGTAAAACAGGGAATTTCCTCGTGAAATTCCTCTATTGTAAATTATGGGGTTTGTCCCAATTCATGAAATAAAATAATTGGGCATTTTCAAGTTTTAAAAGATCCTGTTAAAACTTCCGCTGTCAACTCAAATAATAAATACCACGAGTTTCTATCCCGCGGCTCCTAGACCGGGTAAAACCGGGACGGGGGCCGTGACAGAAATAGGTGGTATCAGAGCCACTGATTTATGCCAATTAAGTATTTAGAAATACTTAATTTTCTAATTGCTATTCTGTGATTCTATTAAAATTTTAATTTACAAAATTTTAACTTAGAATTTTGTGTGTTTCTTTATGTATGCTAACAGCATGAATGAACTATCAGAAGCACTTCAAAATTTTACTATCCATACCACAGATGTTCACACCACCGGTACCTTCACTGGTTACCAGGCTGATACTGAAGAGCCAATGGTATTTCAAGCCCAACCTCAAGAGAAACCAAAGCCGAAAAAGAAAATAAGACTTGTAGGCTGGAGGCGTGTGCGTAGGAAGAAACCAGCGGTACAGAAAGTTATAAAGACGGAGGACCCGAAGGATAAAGGCAAAGGAATAGAGATCGGAGAAAGTTCAGGGCAAGCCCCGGAAATGCCACCCTAGGAAGAACTAGACCGCCAACTGGCAAATAGCGACCTAATCGGACCTGCCGATGAAAACCTCTTCGATTACCCAGCGGAAGCACAACTTCCAGTTAATCTGGAACCTGCTATCCCAGATCCTATTATCCACCCCCGACCTCTAGGAGAGCTGGAAGAATGGTGGACCACTGACTGGCAATTTCAGAATCTCTTGAATAACCCTAACACCTTTTTCCCTCAGTTTGACCCCGAGCCTCCACTACACCCACCTATGAGCACAGAAAACTTGGCTGAGCTCCGCCACTATGGCGAAGAATTGGTGGACGCAGGAAATCGAATCCGGAAGGTGGGGGAGAGAATATCATGGAAATACGACGAGAGGGAACGTCGTTTCTGAAATGCCAGCTGATAAGGATTGTATGTGGTTGTGGGAATGTGTGTTTAATAATAATATAATAATAAAAATATAATCATCTAAAATAACTAAAAATAAAACTCTTGTAACATATCTGGTAATGTAAGGATGCATACTATAATATATAAAAATGGACGTCGCAAAGTCGACAATTTTGGCTATATGTGTTGACATGATTATGTGTGATTATTTTATTGCGTTTGTTTGTTGTTTATTTTATGCTAATCACTTATATATATATATATATATATATATATATATATTAATTACCAGATGGAACACGCTGATAATGAACCAGTTAACAAAGTTAATCAATCTGAACAAAACCATGAAGATCAGTTTCTGAATAGGCAAGATATAGAAAATATCGTTGCCCAAGGAATAGCCAATGCTATTCCAGCAATCCTTGCTGCTGCCCGAAATCCAGTTGAACCTCAACCAATAATTCCCAGCAAACGTACTCATGGCGATAATTTTAGTAATAGTGTAAATGGAGGTGGCAACAATAATAATAACGATAATGATGGGATGCAAGCCCCATTTCTTAAGAAAATGAAAGCTGCAACGCCTGGTTGCACTTACAAGGAATTTCTTGCCTGTAAACCGGTTGAGTTTGCAGGTAATGAGGGGGCGACTGCTGCACTACGATGGTTAGAGAAAACCGAAGCAGTAATTAAAATAAGTAAATGTGCCGAGGAAGACAAGGTTATGTACGCTTCGCATCTTTTTAAAGAAGGGGCACTTGAATGGTGGAATACGGTACTACAAGCCAAGCCAAGGGAAGTGATGTGGCGTATGCCATGAATTGGGCAGAATTTAAGAGTCTAGTAGAAAGAAAATTATGTCCCGAATATGAAAAGGAACAAATGACAAATAAGTTCCTGAACCACCGGATGGTGGATGTAGACTGTCGAGGATATACTTCGACATTTTTCGAGTATGCAAGAGTTGTACCAACCCTGGCTTCGCCAGAACCGGTACTTATTTCTCGCTATATTTGGGGTTTGATTGGCGAAATCCGTGATATCGTTAAAGCTGCGAGACCTCGCACAATTAACGATGCAGTGGAATTAGCCAACACTTTGACAGACGGACTGGTGCGTACGCGAGAAGAAAATAGAAAGAAGGAAGTAGCCCAAAAGATTACCCAAGGATTTCGTGTGGGTAATAGTAGCAACTTCAAGAAAAAGAGAAACGGGCAATCTCCCACTGCTCCATTTTGCAGTACCTGTAAAAGGAAGCATTTTATAAAATGCAAACGATATTGCAATTTTTGCAAAATTCCAGGGCATCAAGAAGAAGATTGCAGAAGGAAGAAATCAACAATCTGCTTCAACTGTGGAGAAGCTGGACATTTTAGGCCAGACTGCCCGAAACTGGTCAAACCAGCTGACAACAAAGCTAAACCTACAGAAGGAACTACCAAGAAAAACGCAAGAGCCTTCCAGTTAACTACTCAGGAAGCAGAACTAATCCCTGACGTGATAGCTGGTACGTTCCTAGTTCACGATGTTTATGCAAAAGTATTATTTGACTCTGGTGCAAACCAAAGTTTTATAAATACTTCATTCTGCCAAGCTCTTAACCTACCCTTAACCAACCTTAGACAAGTTTTTACTGTAGAAACGGCAGATGGTAATTCTGTTCACATAGATAAGGTTTTGCAAAAAGGAAAGATAGAACTCTTAGGCCATAAATTTTCTGTAAATCTGTTACCTATGAATTTAGTCGGATTTGATGTTGTGTTAGGAATGGATTGGTTAGTAGCCAACCATGCTCGAATTCTCTGTGATAAGAATTCCATAGAAATACACACACCCACAGGAGAAATAGTGGTGATTACATGAGATAAGCCACGTAAGCCACTAAAATTCATTTCAGTAATGAAAGTGGCCAGTTATTCAAGAAAACAAGAAATAGTGTATATAATTTCGGTAATCATTAACACAAAAGATATGGAACTTAAAGAAATTCCAATAGTATCAGAATACCCGGATGTATTCCTACATGGATTACCACCCGATAGGGAAGTAGAATTTAGAATTCATCTAATTCCTGGAACTACACCGATAGCCAAGGCACCTTATCGATTAGCACCCACCGAAATGTTAGAATTGAAAAAGCAGTTAGATGAATTGTTAAGTAAAGGATTTATACAACCTAGTTCATCCCCGTGGGGAGCTCCAGTGTTGTTTGTGAAAAAGAAAGACGGTTCGATGCGAATGTGTATCGATTATAGAGAATTGAATAAGGTTACAATTAAGAATCGATACCCATTACCTAGGATTGATGATCTTTTTTATCAACTTCAGGGAGCTAGATATTTTTCTAAGATAGATTTACGCTCCGGATACCATCAATTGAAAGTACAGGAAGAAGACATACCTAAAACTGCTTTCAGAACTAGGTATGGTCATTACGAGTTTACAGTCATGCCCTTTGGACTAACAAATGCCCCTGCAGCATTTATGGACATGATGAATAGGATCTGTAAATCGTACTTGGATAAATTCGTAATTGTCTTCATCGACGATATACTTATTTATTCCAAAAGTCAGGAGGAACATTGTGAGAACCTGCATGTACTCTTAACTTTGTTAAGAAAAGAAAAGCTTTATGCCAAATTCTCGAAGTGTGAATTCTGGCTGCAAGAAGTGCAATTTTTGGGACACATGGTGAATCACGAAGGTATTCACGTAGATCCCTTCAAAATAGAAGCAATCACCAAATGGAAAGTTCCGCAATCAGCTATGGAAGTTAGAAGTTTTATAGGGTTAGCCGGATACTATAGACGGTTTATTAAGGATTTTTTTCAAAATAGTTGTACCATTAACTAAGCTAACCTGTAAATCAGTTAAGTTTGAATGGGGACCTAAGCAAGAAGAGGCTTTTAAGATTTTAAAGCAAAGGTTAACCAATGCCCCAATTCTTGCCATACCAAAAGGAACAGAAGATTTTGAAGTTTACTGTGATGCTTCTAAACTAGGATTAGGATGTGTGCTGATGCAACGCAAGAAGGTAATTGCGTATGCCTCAAGGCAATTGAAAAAGCACGAAGAAAATTATACGACTCATGACTTAGAGTTAGGAGCTATAATTTTTTCCCTTAAGATCTGGAGACACTATTTGTATGGAAGTAAGTTTACAGTCTATACAGATCATAAGAGTTTAAGATATATATTTGGGCAAAAAGAGTTAAACATGAGGCAAAGAAGATGGATGGAAATTCTAAGTGACTACGACTGTGATATTCAATATCACGAAGGAAAGGCAAATGTAGTTGCAGATGCCTTAAGTCGTAAGTATCATGAAAAGCAAAAGCGAGTTCGTGCTCTTAGATTAAGTTTACAATTAGATCTAATGGAATAATTGAAGAATGTTCAAGAAACAGCAATCAAAGATGATGCTGAAGGGATGAAAGGAAGAATAAAGGAACTAGAGCAAGGAGCTGATGGGATTTGGAGATTCCACAAGAAAAGAATTTGGGTACCTAAACAGGGAGAGCTAAGAAATAAGATTTTATAGGAAGCCCATAAATCTAGGTATACCATGCATCCTGGTAATAATAAGATGTACCAATATTTAATAAATAATTTCTGGTGGATAGGAATGAAAAAGGATATAGCCAGATATGTTTCTAAGTGTCTAACTTGTTCACAAGTTAAGGCAGAACACCAGAAACCTTCAGGGTTACTCCAACAATTAGAAATGCCTGTTTGGAAATGGGAACTCATAACAATGGACTTTGTTACTAAGTTACCCAAAACCAGAAAAGGTAATGACGCGATTTGGGTAATTATGGATCGATTAACCAAATCAGCTCATTTCCTACCCATGAAGGAAACCTTTAGCATGTAAAGATTGGCCAAGTTATACGTAGACGAGGTAGTATCTCTACATGGAGTTCCACTCTCCATTGTATTGGATAGGGATAGTCATTTCACTTCTCATTTCTGGACTAGTTTCCAGGAAGCAATGGGAACCCGACTAAATCTAAGTACTGCATACCATCCTCAAACAGATGGACAAAGTGAAAGGACGATCCAAACCTTGGAAGACATGCTCAGAGCATGTGTGATAGATTTTGGAGGAAACTGGGACAACCATTTACCTTTAATTGAATTCTCCTATAACAATAGTTATCATTCAAGCATTGAAGCTGCCCCATTCGAAGCACTGTACGGACGTAAGTGTAGAACTCCAGTTTGTTGGGTAGAAATAGGAGAAAACCAATTATCAGGTCCTGAAATTGTGTAAGAAACTACAGACAAGATCACTCAAATCAAGGAAAGACTAAAGACGGCTCAAGATCGCCAGAAGAGTTATGCAGACAATCGACGCAAGCCACTAGAATTTCAAGTTGGAGATAGGGTACTCTTGAAAGTTTCTCCTTGGAAAGGAGTAGTTCGATTCGGTAAGAAATGAAAGCTAAGTCCAAGGTACGTAGGACCATTCCCAGTAATCCAGCAAATAGGACCAGTTGCTTATCGCTTACAGCTACCATAAGAGTTATCCGGGGTACATGACGTATTTCATGTATCCAACCTCAAGAAATGTCTATCGAACAAATCGCTGGTATTCCCTCTTCAAGACATACAGGTAAATGAAAAGTTGAAGTTCGTGGAGAAACCGCTTCAAATAGAAGACAGAAAGATTAAGTTTCTCAAACATAAAAGATTGATAATAGTTAAAGTCAAGTGGGATTCAAAGAGAGGACCCGAATACACCTGGGAGCTGGAATCGGAAATGAAGCGAAAGTATCCTCACTTATTTCAGTAAATCTCGAGGAAAAGATTTTAATTAAGGTGGGGAGGATGTAAGGACCTACAAAAATGCCCCAAAACGACCCGTAAGTGAAAACCCGGACCCCTGAAACCCTAATGTGCATGAAAAACCAAGAAAACAAAGTTTTTGGTTCTCAGGCGGGCCGCGTACACAATAAGCGGACCCTTACGCGGGCCGCATCAACTTAATGTTGACCAGATAAGCTTCCCGGGCCATGTGTTGCATGCGTTTCAACCCTACTTGTGACACATCAGTCCTACACGTAGGATAGGGGCCCCTCGCAGGCCGCGTAAAGTTTAAGTGTGGGTTTACGCGGGCCGCGTAAAACCCAAAAACCAGCTATAAATAGCTTGTGCATGGGGCTTTCATACTGTGTCGAAAATTTTGATCAAAAATGAAGTGTACTGCTCGAAATCACATTTCCAAAATAGAGAAACGCTGCTACGATACAGGGTATTAACTCGATCACTGCTACGATTCAATGTCCGATCGATTGAAACCAATCCGATGGATGTTTAAGTGCTGCCCAAATTAGGGCTATACTTTGTCATTCGTCATGAATTCGATGGATGTTTAAGTATTGCACTTTGTCATTCGTCGTGAGGGTTTTAATCTCGTAAGTTGTCGTGAATGTTGTATTAAGTTACTGACCTAGTTCGTATGCATTGTCATTTAATTTAGGTTACAAGGCTTATCAGTAGGCTAAACTCTGCCCGTTTAAACTTGCAATGTGAGTCATTCTCTTTTTATCAATAATGTTTTACAATACTCCAAATCATTTTTCAAAAGTTATAGGATTAAGTCGTGGTTATCTTGAATCACTGGCTAGTGGGGTATTGTGCACATTACTAATTTCTCACGGTTAGGTTCATCAACCTAACAGTGATAATCATTACTACTTGGGTGAAAGGACCCAATAGTGGTATGACCATCGTCACCAGGGTGTGACACGGCGCCAGATAAAAATAAGATAGTAGCTATTGTAATCGCTCTTATGCTGTAATTTATAACTAATGTGTCGTTTTATTTAACCTGAATGACTCGCCAGTATTTCCCCGCTGATAAAATATTTTTCAAAACATGTTTCAGGTAACCTACTGTGAATCAAGGAAAACGTGCTACGGAGCACTAACCAGCTTGAAGTGGTGGCTCAGTAAAATAAATAAACAAGTTTTGTAAAACAGGGAATTTCCTCGTGAAATTCCTCTATTGTAAATTATGGGGTTTGTCCCAATTCATGAAATAAAATAATTGGGCATTTTCAAGTTTTAAAAGATCCTGTTAAAACTTCCGCTGTCAACTCAAATAATAAATACCACGGGTTTCTGTCCCGCGACTCCTGGACCGGGTAAAACCGGGACGGGGGCCGTGACAGAAACGGTCCTAACAAGTGGTATCAGATCTTGGAGGCCGGTTTCAGCGATGGAAAACACAAGATATCAGCCGAATTGAGCAGATTTGAAGCCGATTTCATCCAATTTCACATCATTTCATTTCTACTTCTACTCTTTCTGCTTAAAACTAAAAAATTGACCTTAAATTCATGGATGAAATTTGCTAAATTTTGAATTTATTGTGCGAAAGCATATTCTAATCAATCATTGAAAAGATCTAACCTTAATTCGAACTAAATCTATGAAAAAACTTGAAAAATGTCAAAAAACGCAACTTGATTTTCGAGAAACAGGAGCATGTCGTCCGAGAGAACATACCTTTCACACGACACAAATATCCTTTCATACGAAAGGATTTGTCTGTTACTTAAATCTTGAAAATTTGAATCTCTCACATGAAAGGCAATCCCTTTCGTGCGAAAGACACTGGTTGTTAAATTTCAAAATATTGAACCTTCCGCACGAGAGGCAATTCCTCTCGCACGAAAGGTGTTGGTTCTATTTGTTTGAAAAACTTGTTTGACTGTTTGTTTTATTTTTCAGGTATTTTTCGCATAATTCAAGTGTTAAAGATGGATTCGGAATTTTTTAATGCTTTTGCAACAACCCCTGAATGGGTGGTTCAGAGCTTAAAGTTAGAAACTGAACTTGGAGCGCAAGTAAAACCACCGAGGATGATGTTCATAGATGAATTTAAAAGTTGGGAAGGACGGTTTGAAAACTGGATTCAAGCATATCATATGGGATGTTGGTATTCAGTCATAGTCGAATATGTTGAACCAGCAGGAAATGATGGTCAAAAGAAAACACTGATGCAGTATGATGAAGATGAAAGAATAAAATTCACAAATGAAAAGAAAATGATAAACTTTTTACAGCAATCAGTGAAAGATAATATTCTTTCTCTCTTACAGCACAATGGAACTGCTTACTCGATCTGGAATGCATTGAAACATAAATACGATGGAAATGAACAGATGATGAAGAGTAAGAAAGCATTGATGAAAAAGGAATTTGAAAAGTTTGCAAGTCTGAAAGGCGAATCAATAAAATAGATAATAGAAAGATTTTGTTATTTGGTAAAAGAATTGAAGATATTAGGGATTGAAAAGGATTAAGAAGAGTTGGTGGATAAGCTCATAGATGCACTTCCAAATGAGAATGATTGGTCTACATATGTAATGATCATGAAAAAGTCTAGAATACGAGACTATGAGCTTAAACAAGTTAATCCAGGAACTGGAAGCACATGAGTTAGAGCTGAGAAAAACAACAAAGATGCAGAATACACAGCAAGATGTGGGTTTGTATTACAAGAGTAGTAGCTCATCGGATATTTAGAGTCCAAAAATACAGACAACATACAGTGCAGATAGCTCAACAGAGTTTTCCAGTTTTTCATCAAACAACAGTAGAGGGTTTTCGACATTTTCAAGCTGTGAATCAAATCCGTCAACCCGAATTCAAAATCACCACAAGGATCCAATTCATATTCAAGTCAAAGTAATGAAGAGGATCATGGTTTCAATGCAATATAGCAGTTAATTTGCAAAATGCTCAGGGTTTCAATGAATCCACAGTGAAACAGCAGATGGCAATTCTGGCATCAGTCCTGGAGTCATATGACAGTCTAATTGCTTGAAAAATCGGAAATTATCATATGACAAAAGAGTATTATGATCAGATAGATTAGGAGGAGTTAGAGATGATGAATATCATGTGGAGTTTAGTAAGTGTATTTAGACGAGCACAAGGATGTTTTGAAATCACTGGAAGAGTTTGTAGAGTGAGTCCTGATTCAAAATTAGGTTTTGATAAGATAAAGGTTACATGCTTTAGATGTAAACAAAAAGGACATTTTAAAAGAGAGAGTCAAAATTCAGAAGATCAGGGAAACGAGAATCCATTTTGGTTTCAGCCAAACAAAACACAGCTAAAAATCAAAGACGGGTCATCAAAAAGGAATCAAGCTTTGATGGTTACTCAAAATGATGAAGGTTTCAATTGGAATGATTGTTTTCCAAAAAATGATGGCTTTGCAATGCTGGCTGAAATAATCAAAGAACCTGAATTAACAGATGCAAAAGAAATCTGTTTCGATAAATTTCCTGATGATTCTGATAGAGAGTATTTTTCATTTGATGAAATAATGCAGGAAAGTTTTAGATCGTGTTTGTCTCCTGAATTGTCTGATATGTTTGCAGGTAGCATTGGAAGCAGTTCAGAATCTGATGAAGAACAACGAGAAAAAGAGAAGGAAGCAAGGGTTGAAGAGAAGAGGGTGATAGAAGAAGTGAATGTGGTTAACATAGCAGATCAAGCTATGATAGCTCAGGTTGAAGAAGATAAGTAAAAAGATGAAAGAGCTAAAGATGATAAGATAAATGAAACTGAGGGTAAGAAGTACACTGGACCATGAGAGATTTGTGCTGAAAATGAAGAATTTTTCAAACAAAAACGCACAACTCTTGCTAAAAAAGAAGAGTTTTTAAACAAAACTTACGTAGAAGTTGCAGAAAAAGAAGAATTTCTTGAACAAAAATGCAGAGAAGTAATTGAACATAAAGAATTTTTTTAATCAAACTCACTCAGAGTTTGAGAAAAGGAAATGTTTTTGAGAAAAAAATGCATATTTGTAAATCAAAGATGTGAAGAGATAACTCAAAAGGAAGAATGTTTGAAAGAAAAATGCAACAAGATTGTTGAAGCAAACGAAATTTTGAAACAAAAATGTTCAAAAAAATGCAATGAATGTTTTCAAAAAGACAAAAATTCAAGAATTGCAAAAACAAAATGATCTTTTGAAACAAGATTATTCTCAGATGAAAGAGCCCTGTGATAAGATGAGTAGCAAAACTAAACAATTTATTGATGTTAGCCGTAAAGATGCTGATACTAAAAGATACTTGAAGCTACTTTGGAAGCTAAACAAAATGCAATAAATAAGTATCTTGACACAATTGCATTGCTCAAACAAGAATTAGCAGAAATGGAAAGGGTCAATAAGAAATTGATCAATTACTCATCTTCGTCATATGTACTTGATCGTGTCTTTAAAAAACAATCAAAAGAAAGTGATACTGAGGAGAGGATTGTTGGGAATGGAAAAAGGGATGGGTATCATCAGGTTCCACCTCCCAGAATAGAAAATTATTGCCGGAAAAAAATTGAGGGGGTGGAAAAGGCACTTAACATCAAATTAAAAATTGTTCAAAATGAAATTGATCAGCTGCCTGATGATACTAATGTGACTCTTACAAAATCTGATGTTTGTGAGTCAGAGTTGGTGAATGATGTAGTTGAAAAAGTTTTTGATGATGAAAATCAAAATGATTCCACTAGAAATAAAAGTTCAAATTCACAATTTGAAGATGAGGAAAGTTTTCACAAGAATTATCCTCAAAAATCAAAATCCGATTCCAAAATGAATGAAGATCCCATAATGTTGATGTATAAAATGGTTGGATCTGACAAATTGTTTTCAGATAATGAATTTCCGATTCAAAATGTGATTTTGGAAAAGCTCGAGAAAGTGTTTAAGCTGGTGGAAAGCGAGATTTTAGAGGTTTAGAATCTTGCAGCAAATGCAAGAAATTTGAAGAAAGAAAATTCTTTTTATACCAAACCAAGAAACTTGTATCAAAAGAAAAAATTTAAAAATGAACGAGCTGGTTTGGGTTATAAAAAGTGTAGGATCGTGATCTGACCCAAACGAGTCGTTCAGAGGAGTTTTACTTCGTTTCAGGTGCGGAATAACAAGAAACGAAGGTAGAAACAGCTTATTCTTCACTATAACTACTGATTGTATTGATTGGAATGCAATTACAAGTAGTTCTTCACACCGGCAGCACTTCGGTATGGAATACAAGGAGTGGATGTGTGATTTCGCCTATGTGACCCCTATTTATACTATTCAGATTTCGCTCATATGTACACATGACCATAAGAGCGAAATCTCCAATGTATACATAAGCGAAACCCCCTCCCTAAGACCCTATGAGCGAAATCAGCTCCTAAACCACTATACACTTCCTATTTTCTCGTAAAACGTGCCCTAATCTATACAATTCAATGTATGACTCGATACAAGACGAAGTCGACAGATGTAGTGCACCAACAGACTCCCCCTCAGATGTTGACGAGTCGACTATCGATTTACGACAATGCTGTGTCTTCACTTCTTCAGTCTTGATCAGTCTCTGGGCTTTTCTCTCTGTATCTTCACCAACAGACTTCCCCTTTAACAGTATCTGCTTGAATATCTTCAGACTCCCCCTCTTGATTTGCTGGCATTTCTTTGTTCTTCAGCAACATCTTCTTCAGGATCATTGTCTGGCTTTCACAGGTCTACGATCGACTCAAGCTTTGACTTCGGAATCGAAACCTGACACAACTTATCCTGCATAAACTCTACCTCAAAGTAAGATTTACTTTTATCAATTTGAGTATAAACATATGCACCAACAACAACTCTCATATGCATCAACAATCACTCTCCCTCAGAAATAACTATCTCTATGATGAACCATTTGTTGATTTAAAAACACATTTGACATTCAATATACGCTCCCCCTCACAACAATGTCATCATGTTTAGCACTCGGAATTTTGACAATCAGCTTTCCAACATCAGTTGTCGAAAATCTTTTTGACTTTTTCAAAAGTTTAAGCTAAAACACACACAAAATCTTTTTGGATTTTTCTGAAAGAAAGTAACTAACACCACTTGCAGAAACAACAAAATGCAGAAATGAAATATTTACAGACAATATTTTTGTGAGTTTTGTGTAAGAGGATCATATCAGTTCTTGACAAGTCACAAGTACCGTTGAGCTTAGTTACACATTAAGAATTAAACAATTCACTTAGATTGCCAATATACTGATCCACTTAAATTCTCACACAAATTTCAACTGATTCAGGATATGAGTTAGGTGTTTTAAAGACTTAAACTCATTCATGTGTCCCACCTCTTGAATATACTCCCGTATCCAGATCCCAATATTCAGTCTTACAGGTGAGTATACCACAGATGATATCTGTAAAGGGTTAAATTGCGAGGGCCGTGAGAGCTCAGGTCGATACTTCCGTATACGCAGAGAGATGACGGCTTCGACTTTTGGTGTGTCCCCTTTAGAGGATCTTTTGTATTCCAACAGCAATGACTATCAATTTTATTGTTTTATCAATTTGCTGAGGGCTGCGCTATATTTCAAGCAAGCGGAAAGTATTCTCCGGGGACTAGGCCATTGCTTCCGCAAAATCAGAAGTCCCGGGATAATACCCCAGATATCACTGAGCATAAAGACCTAGTATCTCAGAAAGAGGGACCTTTCAAACGAGATTTCAGGGGTTACCTATATATCCAAGTAGTGTTCCCCACAAAATAAGCAAGTTTGAATTTAAGTTTATATCCCGAAAAAGCTTACTAAATGTGTAAAAACCTATCGGCATATCATCAGTGAGACCGTTTAACACTATTTAAACAATACAATTCTTTAGCATACTGTAACTGTCTACTGATGTACTATCATTTCCTCTTCTTTTGACACACAAACTCATTTTTGATTTTATCATGTTTTTGTCTTTTTTAAATTTTCAAATGTTTTTGGATTTTCTGAAATTTCTACTCCCCCTAAAATGCAAACACATTAAAGGAAATTTGAAAACTACTAGACTCTTGACCCACTTGAAACATAAAATGAACTGTACAAAAACTTGACAACTGACATCGAATTGCATCAAATCGCCATTCACTAGGCATAAACAATCAGAACTCCTCCTTTCAACAAACCATTTTCTCATTTAGATTTCAAAACACTTAAGTTTGTTTTAATCAAAATGATTTTTCCGGAAAATGAGTTTGTTTTTACCACTTGTAAGTTTACCACTTGTTAAGTATGGGGATATTGTTCGTCATCTTGTCAGTTTTTATCAAATGTAGTAAATCAAGTACAATTTAATGTCCCTGATTTACCGTTTGCAATTAAGCAACCTCTGTACCAATTGTAAGAATTACCACTTTTAGGATCACAAACAATACCACTTGTAGGTATGACTAACCAATACCAACTGTAGGAATGTTACGTCTACATGCATCATTTTATCAATTAGGATGCCGATTCCTGATTCGCACTTACCAACCTGGAAGCTCCGGCTTAGTCATTCAACCTGTAAAATTTTAACAATTTTAACGGCTTTCATACAAACACTTTAAAATATGAATGATGCCGATTCCTGATCCACGATATAAACTTGGGATCTCCGGCATAGTCCTAAGACTTTACGGGAAACAAACTTCCATCCAAGTCTTCTCAGACTTGACGGTTTTCAATTCTTGCGCAGTAGGGTTGTAAGTTGCCTTTTTAGTTGCATAAAAATCTTTAACCCCCTTAGCTTTCCCATTCAACATTTTCCCAAAAATTTTCTTAACACTTCCATTGAATCTTTTCTCGACATCAAACTTAGTATTCTCGTTGTAAAACTGATTCGAGATATCAACCTTGCCAACTTTCTGTTTAACTTCTTCAAATTTCAGTGATGGAAACTCATCATCATTCACTGAAATTTTCATCTCAACCTGTGGCTCTTCTGGCTTTGTGGAACCAGATTCATCGCCGACTTTCTCATCAATGTTCTTAACAACCCACACTTGGTTGTCTTTCTCTTTCTTTTTATAAAAATTCTTTTTAGAACACTCACCAACCTCATAAGTTGAGTTTTCAAAAATTTTAAATTTTTCGGTTGGTGGTTCAATATCAACAACTATTCCTTTCAACTTGTTAGAAACTTCCTGTTTTGACTTGGCATTTTTCGGACAGTTCCATGCAATGTGACCAGCTTCATTGCATTTGTGACAGGTTCTAGTTTCTTTTAAGTGACAAACTTCAGTTCCATTCTTCTTCTTTTCAGCAAGAAACTCTTGATTTGACTGTCTCCAGAATGGTTTCTTCTGTTCCTCTTCTGCACTTCCACCTGACACAAATTCTGTTTTTGTTTTAGAATTTTTCAAATTTTTTTGATTTTCTGGTGGAATAAATCCAAGACCTTTCTTTTTGTAGCTACGATTTTGGTTTGGTTTCTTTTGAAAACCAGAACCAGAATTGTAACCCTTTTTCTTGTTTAGACGTTGTTGAACTCTTGAAGTGTACTTTTTAGGTTTTTCAGTAAGATTTAAATCTTTTATTTCAGAAATATTAATTTCTGTCATTTTGAAAACCTTTTTGATCATGTCAAAACGAACACTTCTTATTGGAAACTCTTTGTCAGAGTATAATTTGTCCGAATCATTTAAAGTGTATGCAACTTCAAATGCTTCATCATCCAAATTTGCTTCCGATAACAAAAATTCTTTACTATAAGACCGTTTAACCGACGACTTTGGACAGTTGACCGATGAACTTGAACTTGAACACCCAGACTCGGACTTTGACTCAGACTTTAACTCCGACTCCTCATCTGTATCCAACACCTGATCGACCACCTTTTTGATTAACTCAGACTCATGATCAGTGTCAGGCGATGTAAAAACGACATCAATGTTTTCTGGTAATTCATCAGTTGTGTCAGTTTTTAACTTTATATTGACTGCTTTTTGAACTTGCTCCTCATTCGGTTTTCTGGGAGAATACCCTTCCCAGATTGGAGGCGGACATTTGTTATAGCTAACAGTCGGTTCCTTACCAGTATCCTTCTTCTTTAGCTTATCATCTTGAAAAGCTTCCATACCTGCAACAGTCGGATAGATTCGATCAATAAGATAATCAGAACTAGAGTAACTTTGCAATAAACGTCTGATTCTCTCATTTTCAATTCTCCCGGTCTCCAAATCTTGCTTCCATTTTGCACTTTCTTCAATGTAGAAATTTATAGCTTTTTGTTTTGTCATCATCACATCATTCATCATCGTTAGAGCCTTTTCTCTCTCAGAGTTAGTCTTTTGAAGACCAGTTACTGTTCTGTTTAAAACATCATAAGATTCTTTCACGTAATTTAGATTGAATAGTAATTGCTCTTTCATCTTTTCAAACTCAACCAACTTTTCATCTTTTGCTGCACATTCCTTGCAAGGTTCCAAACACTTCAAGCAAGGCTTGATGACTTCAACAATCTTTTCTACTTCGATGATCTTCTCAACTTCAACAACTTTCTCAACTTCAGTCATCTTTTCTTTTTCACCTACCTGCTCAGTCTCAACATTCTTCTCAGCAACACTTTCAGACTTCATTTCTTTTTGTTCTTTTGCAGCCTGATTCTCCTTCAGTTTCTCCAAGCGATCTGCAAAATAAAAATGAAAACTTTCAGGAGAAAGATGAGTTTTAGCAACATTAATATGTCGTTCTTCTTCATCATCACTACTGTCATCAGTTGGTGTTTGATCAAACTCTACTGATTTGTCAGAATTATCATCTGAAAAACCTGAATCAACTGGTGTTTGATCAAAAACAACTTCCTTTTCTGAACTTTCATCACTTTGTGAACTTTCATCTGAGCTTTGTGAGCTTTCTTCAAATGCAACAGATTCTTTCTCCACATTCTTCACAGTCTCACCAATAGACTTCATCCACTCGGTGAACATGTCTGGTTCTTTCATAATCTTGGCAATGAAAGCTTTGAAATTTCCATTCTCATCTGCAAACATATCCCAGCTGAAGTCTTCAGGTAGCCTCTCATCATCTTGATCGACTATGCATGCTTTGCTATCAGGAGATATATAATTGTTCCAGTTAAAATCCACCACGCACGCTCTTTTTGAATCCTCGATTCTTCTACCATGAGCCACCTGTGGTTCTTGTTGTTGACCAACTTGCTGGTAAATGGCTTTCCGGTAGTAATTGTCTTTTCCAAACGGATTCTGAGCTCCATTAGCTTCCCTGTTCTTGCATTCCCGTTTGAAATGGCCTTTCTCCCTGCATTTAAAACAAGTAACTTTAGATTTATCAAAACCTAAAGTAGAAACGTGTGCATCAAGAAAGTCATATCTCACGGTAATCATCTTGAACTTTTCAGCACGTCTAAGAACGCTAGCTAGACACCATTTGATGTCCATCAGTTCCATCTCTTCGGCGTCTATCTGATCGTAATCCTCCTTTGTGAGCATAGGATTTCCGATCCGACCTGCAACTAGACCTTCATACGAGAGAAGCACGGAACCAAGTAATTCCATGTGATCTTTCGCAACCTCCTCAGAAAAACTTTGTCCATCTGGAAGATTCAAGGCAATATTGCATTGTATCACACAACCATTTCCCATTTTTGAGCTTTGATGCTGAAAACTTTCTGATGAACTCTTTGGATTGACACTCGGATATAATGAGAAACCACTGCTACTTTTGTTTGAACTTTGATCAGCTTTTTCCGATGAATCTCCAGCACTAAAAGCAGTCTGGATTTTCGGGCTTCTTTCAGTTTCTGGAACGCTACCTTTGTAATAAATTTTTACATCCTGTTGACCACTTGGACTATTCATCCTAGCGATCTTTTGCTGTTCCAAATCCTGACTTTCAATTTTCTCAATAAACTGACCAATTGTTAACCCATCATACACCCCTGTGTTTTTCAGGATCATCAAATAAGTTCCCCACTCTTTTTGCGGTAACGCATCAGCTAATTTGTCTACCCACTCTTCAGGATCCTTTTTTATACTAAGCATTGACATAGATCGCACCAAGTGGCAATAACGTTCAATCAGCTTCTTCGTATCTTCTCCCGGTAAACTACTGAACAGATCAAACTCTTTATTGAGCAACGCCTTCTTGCTCTTAATCATTTTCTCACTACCCTCAAACTTAACACGTAAAGCATCCCAGATTGACTTTGAAGTTTTGTCATGCTGAAGCAGTATGAAAATGTCTTCTTTGATAGCTTGCTGAAGTAGACTAATCATCATCTTTTCAGCTCTATACATATCACGTTCTTGATCACTAAATTCAGATATTGCTTTGTCAACTTTCAAATCAGTCTGTGGCAAAACATATTTCTTCAAAATACACTCCCATGATCTCAGATGATTAGCTTGTACCCAGTTTTCGAACCTATCTTTCCATCCATAATACTCCTCAATGCTCATTAGCTTCGGGGGTTTTTGAGTAGTTCCCGTTTCGTTTTCCAAATTCATGTTCTGAGCAATGGAAGCCGGAGTAGACGGAGTAGCAAACGCGTTGTAGAACTCAGTATCCATGATGACTTGGTACGTTTTTCAAGATCAGTGACAAATAAGCAAAATCAGGTGTTTGAACACTAAAAGCGAAATCACCAATGTATGCAAGAGCGAAATTAAGGTTTGTTGACACAAGAGCGAAACCCTGATGACCTTTGGAGCGAAATCCCAGAATTATGTCACAAGAGCGAAATCAGATATGACTTATAAGCCAAACCCTAGAAATGATAACTCTGGAGCGAAATCAAGTGGTTACCCAGGAGCGAAACCACTTATTGTACCTCAGGAGCGAAACCTAATGTGCACTATAAGCGAAATCACTAAGTGTCCATAAAAGCGAAATCTAATCGGAGGTTAATTTGATCCATTTTTAGTCCGAATTTCAGTGTCAAACTTTCCAGGGTTTGTTTATGTCCAATTGTCTATGATCTGTGAAATTTTAAGCGAATTTCGACCAGTAAAACTTTTTGAAATGATGAAAGAAGGTGTAGAAGTAAGAAATCTCGATGAAATCCAGCTAATCTCTGCAGAACTCCTCCTCCTGAGCTCTGATACCACTTGTAGGATTGTGATCTGACCCGAACGAGTCGTTCAGAGGAGTTTTACTTCGTTTCAGGTGCGGAATAACAAGAAACGAAGGTAGAAACAGCTTATTCTTCACTATAACTACTGATTGTATTGATTGGAATGCAATTACAAGTAGTTCTTCACACCGGCAGCACTTCGGTATGGAATACAAGGAGTGGATGTGTGATTTTGCCTATGTGACCCCTATTTATACTATTCAGATTTCGCTCATATGTACACATGACCATAAGAGCGAAATCTCCAATGTATACATAAGCGAAACCCCCTCCCTAAGACCCTATGAGCGAAATCAGCTCCTAAACCACTATACACTTCCTATTTTCTCGTAAAACATTCCCTAATCTATACAATTCAATGTATGACTCGATACAAGACGAAGTCGACAGATGTAGTGCACCAACAAAAAGAAGAAAGATCAAAACAAAAGATTTCAAAAGTCAAATTTTGAGAAGAAGATGAACTTTGTTGTGACACCTGTGACACTTCAACCATCATACAAATACCAAACCAATGAAATATTGTATTTCATACTTAGGATTTGTATGAATATATGTATCGTTTTGTCACACCCCAAATTTCCACGTGTTACCGGTGGGCCCGGTAGGGGAGTAACGTGACGTGGTTGGCAACATCATCGTCAAACAACACAATATATAAATGCACAGCGGAAGCAAAAGGATAAATATATTACAATCCGAAATAATGTAACATCAAAGTATTACAACGGAAGTAAAGGATCCACAGGCGGATCGCAAATAAAATAACATGGTTCAACAGACTTTAGGCATCTAAGCTTGCGAGACTCTTTATTGATGCTAGGAGTAGCCAGCCAATTCCAATTAGTACCTGCACTTAGCCTTTTTGGGAAAATACGTCAGTTTACACTGGTAAATACAATCAACCGACTCATTTTGAAAAGGGTTTAAGAAAATGATTGATTTGAATGCACATGGCACAAATAATATTTTATAACTTGGGATACTTATCTAATATATAAACTTGTACAGGATTTACATGTTTCTTATGCGTTCAGTAGCCCGGATCGAGCCGGGTTAAAGATAATTCGACACACCACATTTAATTATGAGACACCGACGGCGTACGCCTACGCCGGGTGCTAGGGTCGTGGCCATTTCGTAAAATGATGCCAGGGATATCCGGGACAATGGTCATTAACCCCCAAAGGCTTTAAGTAAACAAAACAAATTAAACGGAGACATCTCAATAATTTAACCATAATAAGATTAAATATTCAACGCCCGACCAAGCGGTATTTTATATACCGTACCCCAAGCCCGTATAGGGAAATAAGTTAAAAGTATTTACCTGAGCTAAATATAATTTCAATCCCAGCCGTATCAAATCAGCAAGTACAGATAGCTTTTACTGGGCTCCTAAATCTGGAACGAAGGTTTTTAATAACCTATTAGAATCCTAACGGGTCTTTAATTAAGCCTTGACTTAGACCGATTAGTTTTCAAGAGGTAGGTACGGTTCAAACGCATGATAAAGCGAAGACCGGAATAGAATGTGATTTAGACCCGACAAGTTTGAAGACTTGTATAATATGGGTATTTCATACACATTCTGGATTTTGAGATACAACCGATAAGGTTTGACCCGTTTCGGCTAATTTATGTAAACTAGTTACATAAACCGAACCGAACGCGTAAAAAGCGTAACGGGTAACCGTAAGAGTCCTAAACAGGTTTCCTAAGTTAACATGCCCTAAATATGTTGTGATATCAGTAGGATACCTTCCATAATGCCCAAAACGAGTTTAATCTTATATTAAGCCCCGTAGGGGTATTTTAGTCATTTTAAAGAGTATAAAAGGGATCAATTAAGCTTCTGTGATCCGGGTCTGAATAAATCAGTAAAATAGTTTATTTTAACAGGTTATAACATTTGGTTATAAGTCTTATATGCCAAAATAGTTTTAAACCCTAACTATGCGTATAATACGCGTATAAAGCCGTTTTAAGCGACGTACGGGTTAAAATAGGATTCTGAGTTTCCTGATCAGTTAAATAGGTTCAAAACACTCCATTTAATATTTAAAATCAGTAGCAATTGGATTGACGTCAAAAGGATTTGTAAAACTCATTTTATGGCCGAAAAGGGCATTTTCGGTATTTACCGAATTAAGGCGCTAATCCTAGCTTATGATCAGTTTAAAAATAATTAAAAATCTTCAAAAATCCCAAAATATTATTTAACATTAGTGGGTAAAAGTTTTGGTGTCTAAAATTGGTTTTAGATAGGCTTTACGCTACTGACGCCGTTTAATTAATAAAAGTGTTTATAATTACGTCATTAAGCGTAACTCCTAATCTAGACTTCCGATTGACGTGAAAATTTACAGACATGTTCAATAATCAGTAACTAAGATTATTGTACTTTCATATTTCTAAAAATCTCGTTTTATTGCTATAAGGGCATTACGGTCAATATTTAGGCGATTAACGGAACCGTCGGACAATCGAGGTTTCAAGTGGTATAAACGCAGAGGGTTATACCAACATGTAACTAGGTCCTAAAGGAACTTTAAGGAATGTCTAAACCTATCCAAACCGGGTCAGAACTGAGGTCAAAGCAAAAGTCAAACTTTTGCGTCTTTCGGTTCCGAATCGGTTCATAACAGAAAATTGTCGAATCATACAAGCGTAGACAAGTTTTTATACTTATTATCAGTTTATAAGAATGATAAAATAGGTTACACGCCTTCTGTATCGTTAATCATGCGTTAAATCGAAAATAACACTTCTGTTGACTTTTTCTAATTACCATTGACTCGACAATCGACCTAGTTAGGATTGGAATCAGTGGGTGCCCTTTTAAGGGTTAATTGCCCACAATATTACCAACTTGTAACAACTTTCGTTTCGACAAATCTCTGGACCGTTTGTGATTTATCGTAAAGTCAAACCGTAGTTACGACGGTTTGATTTCTAGGCTATAAACTAAGCATAACTCAATTTAGAAGGGTTAGACATACTTACACGTGACTAATGAATGTTTAGGAAGGCTTGTGATCAGTTCTTGTGCTCCTCAAATGCTCAGAAGTGAATGCAAGTATGTAAGAACATTGAAGGCCTTATAACTAGTTTTTTAATCACCATAGGAAGTTGACAACAAGGTCTACAAGTGACCACAACTGATCAACATCTGCTCCTAGTGCTTAGGGATGCCTAGTGGTCGATTATAAGTGAGAAAAACCAGTTTGATGGGTCACAATTGCACAAAACAGGCTGCTGTCTGTTTTTTCCGTATCTGCAGGTCGTACGCGGCCCGCCTGTGATATCATCAATTCTTACGCGGGCCGCCTGGAGGCTGAAATCAGGTTTTTAACTTTTATAAATTGCACTTTTGGCCCCTAGTCCCCCGAACGGTCGTTTTCTCACAATTTCTTGCATTTTAAGGCTTTGTAATTTTTATATAGGGGCTTTAAGATTTATACCCACTTTGTAAAGTCCCCGGGTAACTTTGTGATCACCCGAAAAGCCCTAAATTTCAACGTTGACGATTCTAACCCTCACACACGAATTTTATCACAACTTTATCATATGGTAACGAAACTTGGTGAAATTTTTATGGTGCATTCTAGTGAGCATAATTAATTGTTACAAAGCTTCGGGTTTGCTAAAAGGTCACTCAGAGGTATATCTTTAACATGTTGACACATTTAACCCCTGTAGTTTGTAATCTCTCACTTTCTTTCACAATTCTCTTTGTATGATCCATGATCCATTCGTTTAAGGTTATAAACATCATGTAGGGTTATTGTAAAGTATATTTATTCATTGTTGACACTTTGAACCCTTGTATTTACATAGTTTCACTGTTTGTCAACTATAGTCCTTCAAGAACATTCTTTCACACGTTCAAAGGTTATGACACGTGTCAAGACATTATAGGACGTAAATTTTCGGGGTGTTACACGTTTGCACATATCAATTCTTGTTCGATTTCGAGCTTTAAATCGCTTTCTGGAAGGTTATACGCGAACTGATGCGTAAATATAACCAGTTTAATGCAACAAACACTCCAGAACAGTGGCATAGGCTTAACATACCTTAAATAACCTTTACATAACTTAGAAATAAGTTTTGGAAGGTTTGGTGTGGCGAAATCAAGTTTATTCGCTTACAGGGACTAATTTCGACAAACTGTGAAAGTATGCCGATTTGTACTGTAACGAACCTTCCGAAATATGATCATAAGTTTAAAATGCCCTAAATATCCTTTGCATAGCTTAGAAATAGGCTTCGAGGTGTTTGGTGCGCAAAAATAAACTTTCTTGATCAATAGGGACTAAAAGCGTCAAAAAGTGCATAAGTTTGCATTTTCGCGCATATCTTACGTTCTGAATATATCCGGACACCCAAAAATTTATGTAATCATTAAAATATTTTATTTTAGTGATTGGCATGATAAAATTCTATTCGTCGCTTAATTTGGATCGTTTTTGCGTTTGTTACGACTTCCGTCGTAATTAACCGAACAACGCAACTGTACGGCCAAACGAACCGACATCCGAGATATTTTTGAGCATGTTTTATGTTCCATATACTTTAACTTCATTTTAGAGCCTTGAAATAGGGTTAACGGGGCTTAAATGTGCCGCAAAAGCTTCGAAAATCAAGTTCTGCACTTGCAGGGACCAATTTTGAATTTCTGCCATTTTGGTCTCTGGCGGGGCGCGAGAGGCCTCTCGCGGGGCGCCAGAGACTGATCTGGGCAGATTAGTTAATTCAGCAAACTGGTCGAATTTCAGGGGCTTTTATGTAAAATTTTCAATACCTTGGGCTACCATTTAATGGTTTTTATGTTCCCATTGTATTCTAGTACCTTGGGCCCAAGTGTAAGGTCATGATTTAAGCTCGGTTTACGAGAAACGATCCTAACGGTTCTTGGTTTTCTATAAATACCCAACCCCCACTTCCATTTTCATTAACACATGATCTGATTTCTCTAAGTTGGAGCTTAAAAAGCTTCATACCTGAGAATTTATAGATCATTTCTCCATTGCTTGGACCCTTTGTAAGCTTCTTTCGTTCTTTTATGCGTTTTTAAGCGTGAAAGTCAAACAGTGTTTGACTTTCTGCTTTGACTAGTCTTTGGTCAACATAAAGTTCTTTTGAACTTTGCAACGTGAGCGTAATCACGATGGTTATAATCCCGTGTGACTATACCTACTGATTACCACGTTGATTAGGTCTAGTGATGAGTCGTAGTTTCGGCCAAAATGCGCATTCATGTGTATTTTGTAACCAAACTACTCTTGGGTATCAAAACACTTTGTTTTGATATCAAAACCAGTTTTCTAACTTAACTAAACATGTTTTAACATGTTTAGCTCGTCACTTTTAGTTTAGTGCTTATGTAGAGTCGTAAGTCAAGTGGTCTAAACAACCGCTTAGACTTTCGAACCCGACCCGTTTGGTCGATCATTAGGACCGACCAAACATGTTTTGTGACCATAGTTGTATAGGGAATAACCTTCCGAGGTTATACCTTATGGTCACTTCGTTTAAGTAGTTGTATGATAGGTAGTTTATATGCCTTAGGTAAATGACCAAAATGCCCTTTTTACGCATAAATTCATTTTAAGCATATACAACCTAAATTTTTACATCTAAATTGATTAGGCAACATTATTAGACTTGTTAAGGCATATAATACTTGTCATAGGACTAGTTAGGCGGTCCGAACGGTTTTACGCGAACGACACGTTAAAGTAGCGTAAGCTACCTAAACGGGTCGTAATGGGTCGTAAGCACTTAGGATAGGTTTCAATTTAGGACGTAGGCTTTGTTAAACCATATTACATGAGTTCCTATACTCATTTGGTTTACGAAACCTCGTTCTATCCGATCTTCCGATTTAGGTCTGGTTTATTTACATAGTTACCTATATTAGGTGCCGTTTGATTCCGTGATCCCTCTAGCTTTGCTTGGTTGTTATTCAAGACTTCTAAGCAATCTCAAGTGAGTACATAGTCCCCTCTTTTACTGTTTTCAATGTTTTGGGGTGAAACATGTGTACCTATTTGTTATGTTCATGATTTCAAAGTGTAAATTGATTATACATGTTAGTACTTATCTTTTGACAAACTGAATGATTATTTATGGTTTAAACACTAATTTTTCAAAGATTATAAAATTAATTGTTGGATTGTACTTATTTTATACATTCACCAGACCGATTGGTAGTATGATATAGCGCTATAGGATTAGACACCCCATTCCTGTTGTAAGGAATGTCAGAAACCGATATTTTATCCAAATAGGGATTGCCTTTGTGGTATTTCTATAGTCTCAAAGGTGTATTTTGATACACTAAGGTTTGAATGAATTCCAAATCACATTTTTGTTGTATATTTTGTTATACTCCCAAAGGTATAGTTTGATATACTCTCATGTGTGATATTGTACAAAACAACATATATTTTGTTAATTACTAAAACATAGTTTAATATGTTATTTATAAAACCAAAGCATAGTTTAATATGTTATTTATAAAACCAAAGCATAGTTTAATATGTTATTAATAAAACCAAAGTATACTTTTGATATACTACTGAAAATTATTATTTTGACGACTAAAGTATATTTAATATACTATCTGTTTAACTAATTTTGGAATTGAAATATATTTTAATATATTACTTATTCGACTTTCTTAAAACCAAAATATATTTTTATGTATACTACAAACCTTTTTATCAAAACATATTTTATACAAACTCATTTTACTTAATTATTTATTTATGCATCTTTCTGTTATATCATCTGATTTCTTATCACTTATTATATGATTTATAAAGAAAACATTTTTAAGTTCATGACTATTTTTGTTAAACATTTTATTCTTATAAAGAAGCAAGTTCAATATGCATACATGTGTTGTAACATGTGCTTAGGGAGTTTTTTTAAAAAAAAACTAGAATTTTCCTTTTTAACCTTCAACTTTTAATCTCTAACAATTTAAGTTTTAAGTTTAATCTTTGTTTCCTTTTTAACCCTAAACTTTTAATCTTTGATAATTTAAGTTTAAAGTTTTAATCTTTGGTAACTTAACCCTTTTGATTAATTTGATTTTTCCCTTCTAATTCAAAAGTTTCTATCTTATACGATTTAACCCCTTTGATTAATTTGATTTTTCACTTCTAATTCAAAAGTTTCCATCTTTTGCAATTTAACCACTTAGATTTTTTTTTACTTATGTGTGGTAATCTTGGCTTTGGGGGTTTTTCAAACAAAAAATGGTTATGCATATGGTTGTTAAAACGTTGGATTTTGGGGGTTTTTTAAAAAAATTGATTTTTTTACTTTTCACCCAAAAGTATTTCATAAATTACTTTTAACCCAAAACTATTTGTTTTTTTTTTTACTTTTAACACAAAACTTTTTATCTTTTGCAATCTATCCTCACAACTTTTTTTTATTTTCAGCTTTGGTCCTTTATAGCTTTTGTTTTCCGCAAATTTTTCGCTTTATGCTTTGTTTTAAATTTTGTGACTTAACACAACGCAACGTGCATCTTTGGTTTAACGTTTTTACGTTTCGTCTATTTTTCCCCGTTTGACAGGTTCAACATAACGTGCGCGTCATAAATCGACTTAGTTATAACTAAAGAATCCCCGCCGCATTGCGGCGGGTCGTAGTTCTAGTTCTTTTAAATTTATAAGTCATGAGTCATGCATTAATAAAACCTATGTATCTCACAGGCATTTTTATGCTGACGTACCTATTTTTACACATGTTTCAGGTGCTGCTATGCGATGATTGTTGATACATGCTATACATAGGATGGACTCATGCCTTAGCGACTTTAAAACTTGAAAGACAATAATTGTATTTATTTGATTTGTAATAGAACAATGAGTTCAATGATTCAATAAAACGAAATTATTTAATCCATGGTTGTGAAACAATGATTCTGTTACGACACTCCCCGACGTTTCCGCCACGTTTTGTTGTTTTACGTGGTCGGGGTGTGACATTTGTTCATGGAACAAGTTTAGAAAAAGAGAAAGAATCTCACTTTAGTCGACAGACTAATGAGGAATTCTTTGCTCAAAAGAAGCAATATCAACAGGCTAAAGATGTTTAAAATAAAATGTGCTTCAAATGCAATCAAGTTGGACCCGTTGCTCGCAAATGTCCACATAATTTTAAGCCTGTTCATGTTGAACAAAAGAAATTGGAAGATTTGAAACTAAAATCACCAAGTTTTGTACCAAGTTAAGCTTCAAAAAGAAACATTCAAAATGATTCAAAATTTTATGTAAAGAATGTTTCAAAAGGTCAAACTTGGGTGATAAAAAAGAAAGTAACTTCTGATGATAAGAAGAAACTTGACTCAACTGAGAAAGTTGAAGTCAAGAAAATGAGGTTTTTTAGAAAATTGAAAAAGATTTTCCAAGTCTGTCAGAATCTGTTCATGTCAAGTTACCCAAGAATAAGCAGGCTTGGGTTGCATTATTCAAGTAATTGATTTGGTGCATGTGCAGGTGTTTCAGAGGTCAATCAAAGTATATTTTGGACAACGGAGCAACCTGACACATGAAGAGAAAGTAGCCTGGGATTCAGAAAAGGCTAATATTGAACAATTTATCATATCACTTTAAAATTTTGGAGAAAATTTTGAAAATCAATTCGCCGAACTCTCACAGATGAACAAACAAAACAAGATAAAATAAGAATTGAAAATGGTTTTCAGAATGTAAAATATCAATGTTTTGTGATCATGAGGGGTGAAAAAGAAACAAAGAATGTGCAAGCAGAAACAGATGGCGAGATAAAGCTGTCTACATTGGTTTGTCAAATTTCTTTGAAATGTGTATTGAATTTTAGGGGGAGTAAGAAAAATATTGAAAAATTCAAAAACGTTTGAAAATTTGAAAATATATCAAAGACATAGAAAAAGTAAAAAAGAGTTCGTGTAAAAAGAGAAAATGATAGTACATCAGTAGACAATCACGACACGCTAAAGAAATGGAAAGTTAAAAAGTGATAAACGGTCTCAGTGATGATATGCCTGTAGGTTTTTACACGTTTAGTAGATTGATTTCGAGATATAAACCTAAATCAAAAATTTTCTTAATATGTGGGTAACATCTCTCGGATATATGGACTTGGTACTCCGAAATTCCGTTTGAGAGATTGCCTGATTCTGAGATATTAGGTCTTTATACAGAGTTGATATATGGGGTATTATACAAGATCTTCTGATTATGCATCAGCAATGACCTAGATCTTGTAGAATACTTTCGCGCTTTAAACCCAAAAACTGCACAAAAATTGAAAATGTCGAAAGATATATCAATTACAGTCAAAAGATTCCTAAGTGGAACACAGCTCTAAGTCGAGCCTTCATCTCTTTGTTGGTATTGTGGTACTAACCTGAGTTCTCAAGGCTTTGCACTAACCCAAAAACTTCACCAGGTTTGTCTTGTAAGCGTCGTGACCTATATGTATTCTATGCACGTTAATCACTAGACTTGTAAGTTCACTATGTACAAGTCACCATCTTAAGTTATGTGTTTGTTTTGCGTATATTCATCATTTGTGAGGGTCGTGCCCTTCTTTGTCGGGTCTCGCTCGCTCGTCGCGTTCTTGTAATTTGAACTTGTGCTGTTCACTTGTAAATATATATTTTACTTCCAAAAATATATTTTTGTATATGTGATATGTGAAAAGCAACAAGTGTTAAAAATAAACTATATACCAAATTCAATAATTATATGGCGTTTTAATGGTTTCATTGTATTAACATTTTGGCGTTTATGACGTTTTTTTCAAATCTCTCTAAATGGCATTTTCAAGGCGTTTTAGACAAGATGGCCCATTGTTATATTATTTTTTATATACATTTTGGCGTTTGTGGTATATTGGCGTTTTACAATTGTAAAATTATATTACAACCACAGGGAAAAAAAATAAAAGCGAAAAAAATAAATTAAAAATCCTAATCGGATCTTTCTTCACAATCTTCACTGTCATCCGTCTCTTTCTTCTTTAATATTACAAGAACTGTCACCAAATATATGGCGTTTTATGTAAAACTTAACAAACCCTCCAGTTTGATTATTTTTGCCTGCTCTTCTGTTGAAGTGACTTTTTGTGGATGTTTGGGGACATAGATCTATGACGTGTGGGTGGGGTTTTTCGCTTTTTCTTCATCTTGATCTTGATCTTTATAATCATCCCACTCTTCAGTGTTATTGATGTGACAACCCTCACCAAACCAGGTATCCGTACGAACTAATTAATATTTAATTAATGCTTAATTACTGTGCTTGCTTACAGTTGTGATTAAACTGCTACTTGAATTCTGATATATACACATACATGCATCATACTTTATTGCTGTCACTCCATTATTTACACAGAACTATAGTGACAAACTTGATGCACAAAAGCACAGTAGCACAATGAACGGATAACCCAGTAACATGCTGACATAGCCAGCATCAGACAGACACTGTCTCTAAGGCCAGTTTGAGCCGGGAATAATTTACTACACTAGTAGGGAGTGTAGAGAGGTGAGGATTGTTAAACTGCGTCACTAGGTAATAGTTATAGTGACCGGGTGTGCCTAAAACATGTGTTAATTACAAAATTCTGCACTTTAATATAAAATTCAGCATTTAAGATAACTAGTAAAGTGCAAAAACATGGAAAAATAATACTAGACACTTTCCAAAGTGTCGGGAATTCATTGTGTCACTAAAAATAATATTAACGACACTTTAAATGCTTATTATGCACTTTAACGGATTAATATCCAACCAAAAAACCGGACTTTACCCGGAACATAAAAATATTGACATTGACATTGTTTTTCCTTTTCTGAGCTAGTTAGGGTCCCCGAATACCCTAACACCCGTTACAAAACACTACACACTAGAAATTAGCTTAACCTCCTAACTAAACTAAATATAACTTAACTAAACTAGTTGAAATCCAATTGTAAACCCCACCCCCCACAACCGAACGGTTCCCCTAGGGAACACACACCACAATTACTTGATTATTTTAATCAAGTGTGCTTAATATCATGGGAACACATTACCTAAGGATTAATGGTAAAAGGTGGTTTATAAATATAATCACAAGACCCACCATTTCATTTATTCAATCACTTAACAAAATTTTTGTTCTCTCCCTCCCTTGTCTTGAGTTCGGCCGAAACCCAACACCCACCCACCATCACTTTCAAGTTTGGTTCTAGCAATATTACTTACATACAAAGGTGAAAGGTCACACACAAGGAGGCTCGGTGCTTACGGAATCACAAGGACCTCTCTACATCGCTATTAACCACCTAGTTTTCGCTTCGATTCTTCCCTAGCCTTGAGCTAGTTGTAAGTGATTCTAAACACCCTCTTGATCTTGTTTAAGGTGGTTAATAAGAAGTTTAACGGATAAAATTCATGAACATGCGAAAACAAAACTAAAAGTCTTGCTAGAAGGATGAACTTGATGGTTAAAGAATAAATAATGGTGTAAAACTCATGAATCTTGTTATGTTATGGTTATTTTAGGTTGTTGATTGCTAGTAGTGGAACGGATCGTCATCTAACCACGCTAGATCATGTTCATGGAACATGAACTAGCATTATGTAAAGTAGGAAAGTTACAAGATGACAAACCTTTCCATACACAAACATGAACTTGTGTAAAAATAGTTTTTCTTGTAAAATGAAGTTCTAAACTAGTAGATCTAAAGATCTACAAGTGGTATTTTCGAAGAACCAAGTATAAGATGCAAACCATGTTTAAAAGCCGGATCTTTCTTGAAACAAAAGCATTTTTGAGAATAAACAAGTGTGTAGGCACTTGTGTAACAAAAGGGTTTTAACGAAGAAATATTCTCGTAATTTTTGACTAGGAAGTTGTGAAGTTACATCTTCTTTAAAGATAAGATTTCCAAGAAACCGATTTTATTTTTAGAGATGGAAAGATCCACTAAATGTGTTGAAAAGTTACTACATAATTTTACACAACTTGCAAGTTCATGTGTTTGCGATTTATGCTTATTTTGACTAGTTTGACGGTTGAACGTTGTTTGTTGATGATGGAAAATTGATTGATTGAGTTGTTAAAAGAAAATGATACGCTAGTAAGCGTGGCCACCTCTAGTTACAGAGGAAACTCTGGCGAAATTTTTCCAGAAAATAACACTTAGAATATTTTTGTGACAAGTGTTATGAATATATTTTTGACTTGTTTTCCAAACAAACTTCGCCATGATTTTGTTATAAAATAACCAAGTATTCGGAGGTGGATTTTTGTAAATAAAACTTACTAAATATATATATTTAGAATATATATTTCGTAGTAAAACACTTGCGTGATTTTACGATTATTTTGTGAACTATATATTATTTTTAGGGTAAAAATAATATAACTGGAATACATTGTGAAAGCACGACTCCAAAATAATACCAACGCTATCACAAATAAATATTTAAGTTACACCGGTATTATTAATACCATCCGAACTGTAAAATGTAACTTACGTATTTTTCGGAAAAATACTCTTGAATGTGTATTTTGACAAAAGATTATTTTGGGAATCGCATGGAATAAAATATAATATTTTTGGGAAAAATATGTATATTTTGGAGGTATAATATTTTTGACAAATGAATAAAAATATATTTTATTAAGTGAGACTTAATAATATATTTTTGGAATTATAAAAACGCACATGTATCGAAACCCCCATCCTTGGGAAGGAATATAATTATAAATAATTACAAAGTGTAACACGAAATAGTTGCCTAACTATTTCCCAAAAACGTTAAACCATAAGCCAAGGCACGGCCGTCCGTCTAATAGAAGTTAGTACGTGTAGGTCGTCACGCATCGGGTTATTTTAGGAGATACTATTTCGAGACGCACTTCGGTGAGTTCATGTCCCCCTTTTCTCTTAACTGTTTTCAGTTTTTAAACTGCGGGGGTGAAATACATGTTACTATGATTACGAGTACTTTTTACATGGTATGGTTAGCGTAAGGAGGGTTACTACTTAGATCATGTGAGTGGGTAGGCGGGAACTGGAGGCCATTAATCCTCATTGTAGGACCGAGGGTCGTAAGCGGTAGATCTATCTGGGTGTAGCGAGCCCAGCCCCAGGCCCAACAGAACGGACCTCGGGGTGACTTTGAGCCCGATGCAAAATCCGCTAGGTTTGAGTCTTCCTACGGCACTTCACACATATCAATGGCCTTGCAAACCATTGGTGATCTCTTTATTTCCTTATTTGCTATATACCAGGGATTTTATACATACAAAGGTTTTACATACTCACTTACACATGAACTCGCTCAACATTTTTGTTGACTTTTCCAACTTACATGTATTTCAGGGAATTAAGGATCTGGCGAAGTATGCTACGTTTTCACGCTGCGTATGAGTTATGAGGTCATCCACGTTTAGGGATTGTGACTTTTACCTGGACGAGTCGCAAGTCTTAAACGGTGTCTATTTTATGTTTATGGTTATGTCGTATGAACAATGTTTTTAGTTTAGTGGATTGTAACTCGTTGCATGTGTCAACTTTAAACAATGTTGTGGTATTTTACTTTTAAAGCTTGAATCAATGGATGATCTTCATGGTTTTATTTTCATATAGCTTTGTTGTGATTAAGCTATGGTATTAAGAAGTCACACCAAATAAACCCACGCTTCCGCAAAGCCAGGGTGTGACAATTGATCTCTTCTCCTCATACAAGCCTTCTTCAAGAACAATGAACACAAAATGGCATACGATTGTCATCAGTATCTTTTTCTTGAAGATTTGTCCATCTCATGCAGCAACATCTTACTGAGTTACTCCCCTCACCTAACAATCCATTCAGTGAAACTTCACGAAGAACAATACTGAATATCCAAGAAAGCATATTCGCTATCTTTGATTTTTTTTTTTTTGAGTTTTTACAGTGAGTGGTATTTAGTAGTATTGGCGTTTGTTTTTTTGGTTTGATAAAATGGAAGTTGCTGAGAGGTATCATTTTATAGGATGTCTTTTTGGCGCGCAGGTTAGGCGATGCATTATTATAATAAAGTATTCGTCGTTTCAGTTACTGTTTGTAATTATTGTTTTTGATAAACTTTTATCTCTGAAGTCTGTAACATGTCCCATCTTTCAAGTTTGGCATTTTAGATTCTAGTATAATAAATTTTCCGTCTGTTCAGTTTTATTGTTTTGTGGTTACCCTTTTCAAGTTTGGTTTTACTGTTTTTGGGGCTTTTTATGGCATGATGGCGTTTTGACAGGCATTTTGGTTGTGTGGCGTTTTTATTATATATGGCGTTGTTATTATACAACAATCAACTGAAAAAGAAAATAAAAAAATATAAACAATTGATCTTCCAGATCTTCACTGTCACAAGTCTTTTTCTTCTTTTTTTAATCATCTACACTTTTTTTAATCATCTTAACTGGCTGTTTCTACTTTCGTATGATTCATTTTGTTTTTTTTTGTTTTTGAAGTAGTTTTTTTTTTGTTTTTGAAGTAGTTTTTTTGTCGCCGTTTGGAAGCACAAAGTCTGAAATCATCCTCTTTTTCTTGAAGATTTGTCCATCTCATGCAGCAAAATGTTATTGAGCTTACATTCTTCAGCCAACAATCTTTTGAATTTCCAATGAACGGTGTTTGATTTTTTAAATTTTTGGCGTTTTACCGAGAAAAAGAACGCCACTCAATAAAAGTACCTTAAACCTCTAAATTTGATCATGCTAAAATCAATAATGTTTTGATGTATGAGATGGACCACATTCTTAATCCTTAGTTAAGAAAGATGTCTGACAATGTTATCCACCCCATACAGCTAAACTTTATTGACAACAAATCTCAATAATGTTTTTGTATGTTTTGGCGTTATAAATTGGATGGAAGTTGAGGATTTTGCCCATTACATTGAGCGAAACCTTACAGACAACCAAACTGAATTTCAAATAAACGTTTTGGTTTAGAGGATATTTGATGTTTGGGTTTTTTGGCGTTTCTAAGACGAATGGTATATATTAAATATGGCGTTTGGGTTTTTGTGTGTTTTAATGGAATGTCTGAGATGTTGTATATATAGGATGTTTTTTGGCGGTTTTTTAGGCAGGATTTTATTATAATTAAGTTTGGCGTTTTATATCTAATGGCGTTTTTAGATTTAGGATGGTGTGTGCTATTGTAGGGTTAAGGCGATAATTTTAATGGCGTTTTATTTCATTAGATGGCGTTTTGTGTACATAAGTCAAAATACTTTTTTACCCTTAATGAAGCGCGGCTGAGTAATAAAAGTGATGTTATTTACGAAAACGCCACCGCGTCATCTAGTCCATAGATTGTTTTAATCTGACAATCCATAACCGTTCTCACCGTTCTCATACTTTTCACCGTTTTCTCTAAATCCTGACCCTATATATATATATATATATATATATATTGTTATGCTTGTTAAATATATATATTTATTTTTGTCATTTTTCGATTCTTGTATAATTTCCATTACTTGGTAGTAGTTATATATATATTTGTCCAAATATATATTTATGTCCAAAGAAGTCCAAATATTTGTCCAAGTCTAAAATTTGTTAAGGAATATATTTATATAAATATATTTTCTTGTATTTGTCCATATACCCTTTCATGGGTTATTTTGTGTGAATATTCTTAGGTATTTCTTATGTATTTTTATGTGTATTTTATTGGTGATACTCCTTGGGAGTATTTAATGTATTTTCATGTTCCTAATACACTACTACATATGATACACATAATATACACTTATCACAAAATTTGGTGATCACTAAATATATATATTTTCCCTAAAAATATACATACTTAATATTGATTTTAACTTGAAGAAATCCTTATTTCTTAGCTTGAAATTTTCTACAAAAATTAGGAAACCTTAGTAAATATTTTTAGGTGAATTTTTGGGGAATAAGTTTCACCAAAACTTATATTTTTTTTAAGTGTCAAAATTTTATAAAAATTTTGACATAGTTTCCCCTAAAAATGGAGGTTTCCCATGTTTTCAAAACATGTGTTTATTTTCTTTTCATCACCAAAATCAATTTCCAATCAACATAACAAGTTACATACACTAATTTAATCATGTAAAACCTTATGATGAACTTGATTTTTGTTAAAAATGTGTAGTCTTTTAGATCTACACTTTACATACATGAATCTTCCACAAGCAAGTTTCTTGAAGACTTTTTCATGAACTTTTTAAGAAGTTTAGTTTCATAAGTTGATTATCCATAAACTTTATCACTTCAAGATTACAAGAATCATACTTTAAAACCATTTTCAAGTTCACATAAAGACTTTTCAAGTTCATCTTCAAGTTTAACCATGGATCTTTCAAGATCCATGCTTAAACTTGTTAGATCTAAGCTTCTAACAAGCTTTAACATGATGGATCTAAACATAAACATAAGATTAACAACAACAACTTCATAACATACATCAAACAACACTAAAAACACTTGTTTTTCTTTAGATTATGTTAGATCTTCATGTCTTCATCCTTTAAAGTTTAGTTTCTTAGATGGTGTAACTTGTACATAACACTAACATGAAGTAAATAGAGTTTAACATGCTTACTACTAGCTCTAGTGGCTAGGGTAGTGGCATAAACAAGATGAAGATGAAGATAGAAGAAAATGAGAGGTTAATAGCTCATTGGCAAGGTCCTTTCACTTCCACCACTTGTAGCTTTCTTAGATAACCTTCCTTTACCTTTGAATCACCTTAGATTACCTTGAATGATGAAGAAAATGGTGGTTGTATGGTGGTGAGGGTATGGCCGAGAGGTAGAGAGAAAAGGAGGATGATGGAGTTTGAATGTGAAAATGATAAGGGAAGTATAATCTCATGGTTCTTATGTACAACTTTTCAACACAAGTTTAACCAAGAGTCATTATGTCCAATATCTAAGATAAACATGAAATATTATAATAAAAAAGATTATGGGGCCATTGGGGCCGGTTACACATGAAGGGGGGGGGGTAAATTGTAAGATTTTGGAAGTTTAGGGTGAAAGATGTAAAATGGAAGGTTTATGTTTTAGTTAAGTGTGTTTATGTGTTTTTATGAGTTTAAGGTGTTTTACTATCATAACTAGCTTTATATCATAAAAACAATGCTTCTAGTCTAGTTTTGATGTTTTGGGTAGTGTCCGGTTATCGGTTCGTTAAAGTGCTAAATTACGCAGTTTTACAAGGTATGAAGTACCTTTTATGACAGTTTTCATTCCCAACACTTTACAAGTTATTCTGGACACTAAAACATAAATTCTGCATGTTAGTTTATGGTTTAAATGTTGTTTTTGTTGTTTTTCTGCAGAAATCTGCATTTATATTGCGTTTCGGGTACTTTTTAGTCTCTGTTTTAGCTTCCGGAAAGTGTTTATGTTAACCCTTGTTCCTACATTTGGGTTTTAATGTATTTTTGATGCTGGACCTACTCCTAGGCCCTAAATCTATTGTCTGATTGTATTCTTCATTCATGCTGACGCAACTTGTCTTACCGGTGAGTTTACTAGTCGTTCCGACGCAACGCTTAATATAATGCACAATGCAATAGTTCAAGTATAAAACATGCATGAATTCATATGTAAAGCAAGTAAGCAGATAATGTTGACGCTTAAGTACATAATTGCAGGCAATAAATAATTATTAAAATAGTACAGAAATTACCAGTTTTGTGCCAGTTGTCACACTTGATGTATGCTCAAGTACGTACTCGCCCTGATACCTTAATACTTTTATATATTTATTTAAATGCCCATCATTATCATTTATATAATATATTGATCAAAATATTAATTGTACCTTATTAGATTAGTTGGTAATTGTGTGATGGACATAATTACCCTTCCTAGCTAATCAAGGGTTTCCCCTTGGGTGTATATAAGCGAGATAACTAGAGAGATAAAATGTTATAGACATTAGAATCATCATCATCATCATCACGTTATCGTCTCATCTATCTCAAACGAGTTCATCAAGAACTGATAATCACCATCATTAACTATACACCCTAAATGGGAACTCGACCAATCTGACGAACATGACGTCTACATCCCTCTTTGCAGTAGTTACTAGATTCTCTGCTATAACATGTATTAACTCTATCATGCTTTTCATTACATACATACTGAAGTAATCAACATACATAGATTTTGAAAGGAATTTGAGGTACCAAACCTTCGTTTTTAAAGTGATCAACATTTATATTTACCACACGGTTATGTTAGAGAGAAAGCATAATCGTGATCCTTAGACCTCAATTTTCATGCGGGGAAGTAGTTGCATGTTTATGTGATTTTGATCGAGTGTTTTAGTGTGGAATTCTTGGATTTTAAATAGCACCACACGCAATGTGGGGACGGGTCTTGTGTTCTTTGTAAACTATAATAAACTACATAAAATAGTGCACACTCATGTATTGGGAATGCACATAGGCGCGCATTGTATTAGTGAACTTACAATTAGGTTAAAAATAATATATACTTATGTTGTGTCTTAATTCTAAATTTGTTTAGTTTCCGCTTTTCATTTATTTGGACGTTTAGTGAGGATTAAAAGATGTAATTATCATACAAGGCAAAATAGCGCCTAGTTCTACATTTTCATTAGTAAAATGGCCAAAATTAACATATAAAACATCTGTAATTTACAATACAACACATTTTTATTCGATTTAAATTAGATTAGAAGACTGAATTAGAAAAGAAAGTAGATGATTACATACACAATTAAGTAAATTAGAGACATCAACTATAGTTTTCTTACCAATAAAAATCAAAACAAGAAGAAAAACATCATAAACATAAGTTTTCATAAGAGAGCGGATCCGCATAGAGATGAAAAAACATACTGATGAGAATTATACAACAAACCTGTTAAATTTAATAAAACCCCTCAAAGTCATATTAAACAAAGTGAAGAACACAAATGAGCTTATGTATCAAATGATAGTCAATCACATATCAACCCTTAATAATTAACAACTTTCTCAAATTAAATGTTAATCGTATACTAATATTCCTATGAGTTTAAAAACAAAAGAAGTTAATTAAGTGGCAAATCATAATGGACGGCTATGATGAGGTGTGTTGTACTATTCCAGCTGATGCCAGTTATGGAGTGGATCATAATTTACACAACACAATAAATACCTCTCTTCCTCTCACTCTCCTTCCAGCTCATTCCTCTTCATTCTTTGCTTCTTCCTTTTATTTATATATATTCACGAGATCCCCATCTTCTTCCCCTTTTCTTTCTCTGTAAATTCATGTAATTTGTTCATCAAACTCCCAATTTTTCTTCTGTTTGTTCATCAAAGTTCCAATTTTTTTGCAGCATTTTCATAACCCCACTTGAAATCTTGCATCCAACTTGCAAAAAAACAATCTTTTGGTCCAACAAATTGGTTCACTTTTGAGCAATGGAACATGCCCAGAAGGTGTTCGACGAAATGTCGCTTCCAAATGTGCTTGAAAAAGCGTGTTCTCTTGACCAGAACAAGCCTGATTTCAAAGAACTCGATCTGGGTATTGGTGGAATGCGTTCAATTAACAAAGAACAAGACCAATTTCGAAGAAGATCTAATAGATCTCATTCAGGTGAGCTGAATGCTAGTAGTATCCCCAATATCACCACGCCGGAAAAGGTTCGATCTGGGGTTGGGGATGTGAATCGGAAGCTGGGTCACCGGAGATCGTATTCTACTGGAGCTCCGTTGATATATTCCGGCAGTGGAACCGGAACAATGGGTTACTTTAATGGAAGTAGTAATAATACTGCTAGCACTAGCAGCACCACCACTACCACCAACAGTGGCGGCAGCGGTAGCGGTGGCAATAGTTCGGTTAATTCTCCGAACACGAGTTTATACCCAACCGGCAATATCTGTCCGTCAGGTAATAAACAAAATAGTTTAGTAAAACTTTTATACATTAATGTTTTTTTCTTCTAAATATGAAAGTATAAGTGTATGACTATAGTGTGACTAAGAAAAAACAAAACAAGAATTACTAAAATAGGGATAGGCTATTGATAACTACAAGTAGTTTTACAACTGCCAATAGTAATAGGTAATAGGGGCAAAGCTAAACTTGTCCCTATATGATTAATCGTCCTATACGAGTAAAATTAGAGATCGTGGTGGTTAAGTGGCGTGCTGGGCAGCCAAAAGGTTGGGAGTTCAAATCCTGCAGAACGCAGGTGTTGTATTTATCGTAGAAAATCTAGGAATTGTTGTTAAAAAAATTTAGTGATCTAGTAGGGGGATGGGGTTTGGTTTGGTTTAGTAAAAAGTACGATAGGAAGGGGGTACGTTTAGCTAGCGGTAGTAACATTTGTCCATCATGTAACAGAGAATCCCTAAAAGTAGTTTGTACATCTACTAATAGTATGAACGTCTGTCGTCAGGTAAAATCCTTAAATCCAATATGAACACTCGTAGCTCCACGACCCGACCCGAGAAGTTGGGTTTGGGTATGGGTACGGGTAATTACGGGCATGGAAGTATAATTAAAGGCGGGGGGAGATCAGTGGAATCGAATGGTGAAATTGGGATGATCATTAAGAAGGCTATGATTAGTCATGATGTAGAAGAAGTTAAAAATGCTGGCAATGAGTTGTATAAAAGAGGGAATTTCACAGAAGCTTTATCGTTGTATGATCGTGCGATTACGATATCGCCGGAAAATGCAGCTTGTCGGAGTAATAGAGCGGCAGCGTTGACCATGTTAGGGAGGTTGGGGGAGGCTGTTAAGGAATGTGAGGAGGCTGTGCGGTTGAACCCTGGTTTTCAACGAGCTCATCAACGATTAGCATCTCTTTATCTCAGGTAACTTCATAACAAGTTGACCGAGTTGGAATTAGTCCCTAAATAATCAGGAATATATAATCATTATCATAATCAATTTAACAGGTTAGGACAGGTGGACCGCTCCTATCACCATCTTTCTCATGGTCAACATAACGATTTGACCGAGTTGCAAAAGTTGCAAACGTTGGAAAAACATATTAACAGATGCTCGGATGCTAGAAAGATTGGTGATTGGAAAGGAGTACTTAGGGAATGTGAAGCAGCCATGTTAACCGGAGCAGTATCATCTCCTCAAGTACTCATTTCGATATTTTTTTAATTACTATTTTTCAAAGTTTAATCAGTGGTTGAAATTAAGATCGAGTCAACTTGATGGTGTGCATCTACAGATAATTGCTTGCAAGGCGGAAGCGTTTTTGAAGCTCCATCAACTTGAAGACGCGGATTCCATTCTTGTTGAGTTACCAAAAGTAGAGCCTTTTCCTGCTACATGTACTAAAGTCAAGTTTTTCGGAATGTATTGTGAAGCGTATGTGTTTTACGTCCGAGCTCGTGTTGACATGGCATTTGGAAGGTTAGCTTTATTAGAACAATTTGTTTATTTAAATAATCATAATTATTATTTCGTAAGTATGAAAACCGGTTAGGAAAAACTGACATATCCCACCAATATCCTGCTAGCCAGTGGGACCGTTAAAGCGAAGCTTACGTTTGTTAGGTGGCCTTCAAGGGGTTAAGGCATGATTCAAGTGGAAGCTGGATTCGAATCTAAGACCTCTGTCAGAGGGGAATCAACGGCTTACCACTGCGCCCCTTGAAGGTTAAATAATCATCATGTATAATAAAAAAAAGGGTTAATTGTATTTACTCTTAAAAGGCATGGTCAGTGGGGTTTCTACCGGCCATGCCACCCCCTTTAACTTTCTGGGTTATACACATTTAACCCTTTTAATTTCTAAAAGATTTGTAAAATGTCGCTTTGACGCCTTCATGTTTTTAAAGTTTCGTGTTTAACCCCTGTACATTTTTACTTCAAAAAATTAATTTCTTACTTTCTTATTTTTATGTACTTATCAGTATAAATTCAAGTTCATTTACGTTTTGACATAAATTTTATTCAAGAACGAGCCACGTCAATTATAATACGTTTTCGTATTTATTTTTATGTACATTTCGAGGTTGTCTACATTTCGACGTAAATTTTGTTTGGAAACAAGTCGGGTCAAATATAACACATCTTCATTTGACGATATAAATTTGAGTTACTCTACGTTTCGTCGTAAATTTAGTTCTAAACGAGTCAGGCCGATTGTAGTCTATACTTTATCACGACGCGTACGACCCTGTAGCAACGCGCGAACTAGTTGTAGCAAAAGTAACAAGTTTTATGTCCATTTCTATTTAGGCCCCTATTTATAAACATTACAAAGATTTATTGACCCAAGTAACTAAATTAAAAAAACCATGGGCAAATCGTTAAAAAACCGACCAATTTATGAGGAGCTAAAGAGCGCGATAAACATATGGTATTGGTAATGGCAGGTTTGAAACAGCAGCTGCATTTGCGGAAAAGGCGAGCTTGATCGATTACGGAAACATGGAAGTTGGAACGTTACTAAAACATGTTAACTTAATAAACCGAGCGCGTGTTCAAGGCAAAGATCTTTTTAACTCTGGGAGATTTTCAGAGGCGTGTGCTGCGTATGGTGAAGGGCTTAAATATAACTTGTCAAACTCGGTTCTTTATTGTAATAGGGCGGTTTGTTGGTCAAAGCTCGGTTTGTGGGAGAAGTCCGTTGAGGATTGTAATCTAGCCCTTAACGTTCACCCAAATTACACAAAGGCCCTTATGAGGAGGGCCGTCTCAAATGCAAAGGTGATTAGAGTTATTTTTTTTGTATTTATTTATTTTAATCTCTAAATTTCTAGTGTTTAAAGTTAAGAGGTTAAGATATTATCAATAAATAATTTTTTAAATAACAAATTCCTCGCATACGTGATGCGCGCGCATCACGCATCAGCTTTTGGGATTAAATACGCATCGGAGCGCAAATTAAAACCAAGTGTTTATCTATTGTTTTTTATTACCAATTTTTTATTGATCCACAAACACTTTATATATTGTTTTTTGGAATTTTTATATGAATAAATAATGTGTTACACATGATTACAAAACTAAATTGTTACGGTAACAATCTAAATTTTTGAAAAAAAAAGTCTAGGATGTTGTATGCACTAAAATACACTTTATGCAACTATGGACCCTTTTTTTTTGTTCAAATGCTTTTATTCCACCTTCTTAACACACTTGAGATAATACATAACTCATATTAACTCACTCATCATAGGTTAAAATTGCCATTTCTATTTTTTGGATTATTTATGATATAGTGTGTTTTTAATTTTGGTCAATATTGTTTTATTGGATTTGTAGCTTGAGCGATGGGGTGAAGCTGTGAGAGACTATGAAATATTGAGTAAAGAACTTCCGGGAGACAATGAGGTGGCAGAATCACTATCTCGAGCTCAAGAAGCATTAAGATTGGCCCGAGGGGAACCTTCGGGTGTTAATCGTGTTAGAGCTTCGACATATTCATCGGGTAACTTTTGAACCTTGGCCTCAGTTCATTTTTTTGTGCATTATGCATAGTAAAATTACATAAATAATCTAATTTGTATTGAGAAGTAGGTTTTAGGAGGTATTTACAAAAATAATCTGATCTGTATTGAGAAATAGGTTTTAGAAGGTTTTATGCATTTGAAAACAGTTTAGATGACTTTTAACTTACTTGACTTTTTGACCCATTGACTTGCTTTGCTTTAGATTAGTCCTTTAGTTTAACCCATTTGCCTATAAAGATAAATACATAGCACTTATCGGCCCATTTGTATATTAATCGGTTAAAATTTCACTTCTAATTTTAGGGATGCCTTTTGTAATTCTTTAAAGGCTATGTAGTGAAAATCAGGTTTTAGACGGTATGGTATCAGGTGATAAACACGTGAGCCCATACCTCATCGTATATCATATAATCTTATAAGAATAGTAAACAGTATACTGAAGTTGTTAGAAACTTGAAATTATAGAATTGTTAAAAGTATAGTTTAGTATATGCTATTTGAAGTCGGTTTTTGAGGTAAATTTAAGATCGAGTTTTGGGTAATGGGCATCCCACTGGTAATTTTTAACCACATAAGATTATAATACATGATACGCAAAGTCGCGAACCGATGGGTAATGAGTAGAACGAAGCAATACAATTGACCTCAAAAAGTCAAACTTTGTAAATGTCCATATTTTTTTTTTGCATGAAACAGAGCTTCCCCCTAGCAGTATCAGGAGCCGGAACCATTGAGCGGCATTCACATGGCGATTCTTGTGGGCCCCACATACGCCAGCATGGCAATTTTCGATGACCGAATGTTCTCAAGCACAAGTGCAGCAGTACAGTTTGATGAACAGATAGGCTTGTTTCAAATTTCAAGTACCACTGCTACACCTTGATATCAAAAAGGGGACCAAAAGCAGATTTTACTTGAAATAAACTCATATATAACAATTTTTTTATCATTTTTCATTTTAGTACAAAAATTGTGGAAAATTGAATATTGTGATTACTTTTTTTATTTTTTATTTTCCATGGACCTCAGTTGCATTGGAGCTATTTATTTGTTTCCCTCCTCTTAATGAAGAAAATATTGGATTCTGTGAGATCCTTTTTTATATATACCATTTCTGTTTATGTTTTTTTATCTGTTTGTGGTATCTATCAGTTTTTTGTGTCAACCTAGAAATATTTGTATATAATAATTCTTATATATCTGACTTAAAATAAAATTACTAAATAATTAGAAGTTTATTTTTCAAAAAATAATAATAATAATAATCATAATTAGATGTAATTTTATCACTTTTAGTGCATTCCTTAGAAAAAACTTTGAGTTTTCACCTAATTTGACAAAGAATCTCATTTCCAAAAATGGATAACAAATTCAGGTACTCCCTATTGATTTTCTATATTTACAAACGCACTGTTGATTTTAGCTAAATGTTGTTTTTTTTTGTATTTATAAATATAAATACTGAGAAATAATAATGAAAGAGGGTATAGCATTTTATAAATATAAATATTGAGAAATAATAATGAAAGAGGGTATAGCATAAGCATGGGTGACGTAGACAAGTGACATTGGATTGTTATGGGCAAAGCATGCTATGAGAACATGACTCCAACCCACCTCAGCTGTCCCATAATTTTTGGGGCATGCCCACACCAGGTACAACTCAATAAATATATATATACCATATATTATATGATATTTTGTTAAAGGAATTAAATTAATATAATACCATATAGTTTTATTTATTTAATTAAAAAATGGAAATGAGATTAAACAAATCAGTGAGATGCAAATCGGTACGGAAAATATTGGTACCGAAAATATTGGTATCTAATATCGTCAAAATGAGTATCACTACTGGTACCGAAAATGTTCGGTACGGTATGATACCGGAATTTAAGGGTAAAATTCGGTAAAATACTGGTACCGAATCGAAAGTACCGGTACCGAAAACGCCAAAAAGTGGGTACCGATAAAAATCGGTAAGGAAAATTCGATACCGGTACCGATAAACCGTTACCAAATGCTCGTCCCTACATGTATGCTCATGACTTGTATTTATTATTATTATTATTATTATTATTATTAAAATTATTAAAATAGACTACATAATTTTTGACCCTTTAATTACATCCCTATTTCGGAATCTATTTTTCAATTTTTTATAATAACATTTATTTAGTTGAAACTTTCATTGCACTATTTGTTTCTTTATATTTTAAACTAGTTACGCGTCGCGGCGATGTACCCGATTCGTTTCCGAACTACGTTTACGTCGAAACATATTAAAGATGAGAAGTATTGACCAAGTCAAAACATATTATAGATGAAAAAGCATTGACTAAGTCGAATTTGGCTGTTCAACGCCAAGTTTTCATCATGGTTACATTTAGAGGATCTGGTGAGCAAACCTCTTACAATCTTATATAAATGATTCAAAATAAAAAGTATACATGTATGCATTTGACGCGGGTTGTAACAAACCTTGAAATTAAAGCATAAATTAAAATAAAGTTGTAACGAACCTAAGAGTTTCCAATTGAATATCCATCGGGAAAGGGGTATATAAACAGCCCCAGGAGGCAAAAAGCTGTGCAGAAGTTAATTTTCATTAGCAATATTACCTGATACTTCAGAATCATCTTTGCCATTTTCAGCAACATCAACCTACAGGATCAGATCACATTAAGGAAGTTGTATTAAACATGCTACTGTGGGAGATGACAATGTACCTTATGAAATTGACACTGATCTTGATGACGAAGTGAATGTGAATGTAAGTGTGATAAATTGCATTAAAACCTGTTGTATGTATATTGAATAGAAGAAAGTAAATGGTGGAATAACAATTCCGTTTCTAAAATGCATATAACATACTTTATAAATACTTTTGTTTTAGTTGTATTCTTAAATGCACTAACCACAGCAGCAAACTGAACAGAAGCAACCATAGAGAATATAGTTATATAAAAGTAATGAGCACATAAATTAAAGACAATTTTTTTTTTATTAAATAAGTTCTATTTTCACTTCCAGATTCAAAAACTCTGTTACCTGAAATCATGAAATCAGATTTAAAATCATTTACAAAAGTCATGGCCTTCCATTTAATAATAATAATAAAAATAAAACCGCCAACAACACACTTTCAATAACAATTTTAAATATGTAAATTTTCTCGTTTCTAAATCAAATATCTACCAATGACTGGAACCCGTTAGAAGTAACATATAACATAAAATGAAACAAAAAGAACGAAATAATAGAGCACATAGGTAATAGGTTAACCATGAAGGCGGAGAACTACATGAAGCCCTAGACATAACCCTAACTGACAATAATGGTAATCACACACATGTATAAATCACAGTAAACATATATTATTTGTCTAGGGGTTTAATGATGATGAGATGGACCAAAAAGAAATATTCAAGTACCGAAAAGACAAACAATTAGAATATGAAAATATATATAACTTACGTGTGGTTAGTAAAAAGCATAAATTAAGAAATAATACGAAAAACTAAGTTTTTTTAATATATAAACAGGTAAGGTCATAGAGTAGCAAGGTACTTCCGATGATAGTCTATTCTGGTAATTATACTTGATAACCTGGCCGGCTAAGTTTATAGCCTTAACTCACCATGTCACCATCCAGACCGACAATTTGCTGCAGTAACCAACATATCACAATTTAGTTCAATTTTTTTTTTTTTTTTTTTTTTTTTTTTTTTTTTTTTTCGTGGTGTTAACTTGATTCGTGAAAAGTACTATATGATTGACTGGTGTTCATAAGTAGCTACGATTTACATAATTCAGGCTTGTAAAAGCTGACCTGTTACCCTCACATACTGAACCAACGGTCGAAGGAAGTTCAACGGTTTCAGGATTTGTAATATCCACCAGCAAGGATTCCCTGCACAGCTATAAGCCCATGAAGGCATAAACATGTATAAATTAATTCAACCGTTACATTTTTTTTTTTTTGATCAGCAAACAACATTCATTCCACACCCAAATATGTACAGAATATTGTCCCAAGCAAGATGCTGTAGACACAACAAAACATCACCCATATCTAAACTACCAAAAACAACTCAAATTACATTGCCAAAACAGTTAAAAGACACTCAATTCGCCCACTCTAAATCGTTACGCCTTGCCCGATACTTCACCCATAGGTATGACATAGCTTGCACTTCACCAAAAATCCCGTCAACGTTGACCCTTTTACCGGCGAAAATAACTTCATTACGAGCCTTCCAGATCATCCAGCATGTAGTTAACATCACCGCCCGAACCATTCTCTTTTTGTCTTCTGATGCATTCACAGTGTTATGGATTTGTAGCAGATCCCTAACATTGAAAGCAAAAATTTGAGGGATGTTGCACCATGTAGAAACCTTCTGCCATAAAACCGCGGACACATAACAAGACGTGAAAAGATGATCAGCATCCTCGTCTTAGGATCCACATAATCTGCAGCAAACTGAGCCTCGATGAACATTTCTTTTATGAAGTCCCTTGAGCGTTGGAAGTCGGTCTTGCTCCGCACGCCAACCGAAAACGCTGACTTTTTTTGGTAACCATTTGACCCATTCGAACAGGAAAAACGGGACCAGATTTTTTGTTAGCAGATCTCGGCATGACGCAACAGAAAAAAACCCATCAGAATTTAGGACCCATTCCCACTTATCTTGTGTATCCGACAACGCTAAACCGTTAACCACATCGCACAACCGTTGAAATTCAGCCTGCTCCGTCCGAGAGTTTGGCTCACGTTTCCACTCCCACCCTCCTGCCCTATTTGAAATAGAGACTTGCTTGAAATTTTCTAGAGCGAATAGCGCAGGGAAAATATCCTTGAGAGGAGCATCTCCATACCATATGTCTAACCAAAATCGTATTGTTTCGCCATTACGTACCACACCCTTTATTAAACAACAAGCATTCACATTCATATCCCATAAATCCTTCCCCAGCTTGCATATCCCATTCCAAATACCGGACATCCCCGACTTTACCGGGAGGAAAGACCACGAGTTTTCTTGGCTATAGATGGATGAGATAACTTTATTCCACAGGGCATTTTTTCTTGCTTATGCCGCCACCACCACTTCAAAAGTAAACTTATATTCATCACTTTAAGAGAACCCAACCCCAAACCGCCCTTTTCAAATGGACCGATTACCCGCTCCCAACAAACCCAATTCATTTTTGCTTTGTCATCATCCCCTCCCCAAAAGAAGCGGCGTCTAAGTGCTTCAAGATTGTCCAAAACGCCCTTTGGAGCTTTATAAAGTGAAAAGTAGTACAACGGCAAGCTATCTAAGACCGATTTTAACATAACCACTCTCCCGCCAAAAGATAGTGTCTTAGACTTCCATTTTGATAATTTCGCCTTGAAACAATCCACCACCCCTTTCCAGTATTTCAATTGATTCATGTTGGCACCCACTAGTAATCCCAAATACTTAAAAGGGAACTTGCCAACGTAGCAATTTATTAGACTAGCCACCCTTTCCACCGTCGATTCGGCAACTCCAATACTGAAAAGATTGGATTTTTTATAGTTGATTTTTAGGCCGGAAACCAAATGGAAACATCTCATAAGGCGAATAATATTGCGTATATTGTTTTCACCCCACTCCCCCATGAAAACAACATTGTCCGCGTACATCAAATGGGTCAAGGAAGGTCCATTATTCGGTAAACGAATACCCCTCAACAAGCCCAAACCTTTAGCTTTTTCGATAAAACCGGTCAAAGCCTCCATTGCGATAATAAAAATGAAGGGGGATAAAGGGTCACCTTGGCGCACTCTGTGAGATCGAAGCTCTAGAAGATTCTAAAATACCCCGAATCCACATCCTCCAAGTAGGCGGGAATCCCATTTGGTGGAAAACGGTATCAATGAAATCCCAACTAATTGAGTTGTACGCTTTCTCTATATCAATTTTTAAAAGGAAAGCTACATATTTATTTTTCTTCACCCACGAGACTACCTCATTTAAGATCAAAGGACCATCAAGGATGTTTTTACAAGATAGAAACCCGGATTGGAAGTCGGATACAACCGACCCCACTACCTTCTTGATCCTATTTGCCAACACTTTTGAAATAATCTTTGAGATACAACCGATTAGACTAATCGGTCGAAAGTCATTAAAGGTTAGCGGGTCCATACTTTTTGGTATTAGGCAAGGAAAGACGATGCACAACCTCGGCTAATCACCCCATTGGCATAGAAATTTTCCATCACCTTTATAATGTCGCCTTTTAATTGGTCCCAATAGTGTTTAAAAAAACCGAAGTTGAAACCGTCTGGCCCCGGTGCACGGTCGCTTCCACAATCCCAAATCGCTTCCTTTATTTCTAGAACAGTAAATGGGGTAATAAGGTTTGTAGCTTCAGTCGTTGACAATTGCTTAAGGTTAGAACACGTGAACGACGGTCTGTTAATCCTTGGTTCACGAAACTTGAAAGCGAAATATCTTCTCACTTCCGACTTAATTCTCAACGGATCCGTAATCCATTCATCATTAATCCGAATTCCACTTAGTCTTTTACTCAGATTATTATGTTTTATCACCCCATGAAAAAACGTCGAATTTTCATCCCCTTCGATCGCCCATTTGATTCTTGATTTTTGTTTGAGATCAATCACCTTTTCCATTGTTATCTCTTCCAACTGTTTCCTACTATCAACCCAAACTGACTTTTCTACATCCGAAAGAGGCCTAACTTCCATTAATATGTCCAGCGAATTAATTGTTTCTTCCAGATTTCTATTCATAGAGTTACTGTGATCTCTTTCCTGGACCAGCCACAATTTAATTGCCTTTTTCATATGTCTCAGTTTATTGGCCAGAACTAGATCTGGGGGGCAGCAAACAACGTATTCATGATCAACGGGCTATGGTCCGAATCGACTCGCGGAAGCGCCGTGACAGAAGCATTAGGCCAACAATTCCAAAAATTACTACAAACAAGAAATCTGTCGATTTTGCTCAATTTGTCGCCCGAGTCGGAAACCCGAGTATATTTCCTCCCACCCATTGGGTATTCCAATAAACCGTTATCTTCAATAAACGCATTGAAAGCTTCCGCACAGGACGGGCTGAATTCGTTATTCAAGCGTTCTTCCGGAGCCCTTACCGCGTTAAAGTCTCCCGTTAGAATCCACAAACCCTCTAGTGCTTAATGACTGTGCAGAATTACAATTAACTGCTTACTGATTATTGCCATATATATGCATGTGCATCACATATTGCTTAATAACATACTATTATTGCATGAGAGTTTATTTGACTCAAATAATGCACAAAACACAGTTAGCACGGTTATCTGATAAATCAGAAAAATGCTGACGGAACTCAGCATATAGGCAGACAGTGTGTTGGGACACAGAATGGGCCAGAAACTAAGTACTACACTAGTATAGTGTGTAGGAAAGTAAGGATCACAAAACTGCCTTCCTAGAGATAGTTTAAGTGCCGAAAAGTGCCTAAAACTCACATAAGGTGCTGAATTCAGCAAAATTCAGCAATAATCAGCATTTAAACAATCTAATATTATGCAGAAATACGATTAAATGGTCCTGAATGCTTTCCTAAGTGTCAGGAATCAAAAGTGTCACAAAAAGGTACATAAAGCACACTAAACTGCATAGTTTAGCACCTTAACAAACCGGTAACCAACCGAGCAATCAGACACTACCCGAAACACCAAATTTACACTAGAAGCACTGTTTTAACATTTCCAAGCTAGTTATGATCCCCGAACATCATAACACCTCCTAAATATCTAGTAACTAAAACACTTAACTTATACTTGGATTTTAACCTAAGAAACTAACTTATGTTTAGAACCTAGCCTATATTCCCCCCCCCCCCCCCACCTAGTAATCGGCCAACATGGCCCCCACTTTGTTGATTTGTTTCAATTAAATAATGGATCATGTTCCCTAGTGTTGAGCACATTATACATGAGTTAAAGTGTTAGAATGATTATAAGTATAACCATAACTTTCATTCTTGCACACACTAAACACTCACAACCTTCTCCTTCTCCCCTTGGTGCTCTCGGCCGACCTCAACACACACACACACTCACCTTCATTCATCCATCCTACTTCCATTTCAAGCATATACCAAGGTGTTAGAAGTCACATAAAGGAGCTAGGAGCTTACGGAAGTTCAAGGACCTCTCTTATTTGCTTTTATCCACTTGTTTTCTTCACTTGATCATCCCTAGCCTTGTGCTAGTGGTAAGAACCTTGATCTTGCTATAATACTTCCATTTTAAGTGGTTAAAAGAAGAATCATAATCATAATCTTGAAGAACACTAAGAATTACAAGAAGTAAACTTGAACATAAGCTTAAAATATGAAGAAATCTTGATGAATACGAGTTGTTATGCTTGATGATTGTTGATTGTTTGTGAAGATGATATTGATCATCATATGATCTTGCTAGATCATGATTAAAAACATAATCTAGCAAGATGAGAAGATGAACATGTTAGAGATTAATGGATCATCCACACAAAGATCATGAACTTGAAAGTATAAAGTTGTTTCTTGTTAAGAAATGATCAAAGTAAGTTGTTAATCATGTAGATCTAAAAATTTCATGGATGATTTCTAAAGAAACCAAGTTAAAAATATAAATTTTACTAAATCTTGGTTCTTACATAAATAACCCCCATTTTTGGTGGATAAAAAAGTGTAGAAACACTTGTGTAACAAGAAAAAATCATGAAGAAACATTTTTAGAAATTGTGATCATAAGTTGTAAAGATCTATCTTCTTCAAAAATGAAGTTTTTAAAGAATCAATCACACTTTAAAGGATAACAAGGCTTACTAATAACACTAGTAAGTTACTACAAATTTTTGTGAAATTTCAAGTTCATGAAGTAGTAGATTATACTTGTTTTTGGCAAAGTTGGTAAGTAAAGGTTGTTTATTATTGATTGTGGATTGATTGTGTTGTTTTTACAAAAGAAAATGATATGCTTGAAAGCATGGAAACCTCCATTTTTAGTGGAAACTATGGCAAAAATTTCTAAAAATATAAACACTTAGAAAAATATTTCTAAACAAATATTTACAAGTGTATTTTAAACCATAAATTGTTACAAAAACTTTGCCATAATTTTTGTTACAAAAATTATAATTATTGGAGGTTGGTTTTTATAAATAAAAGTGACTAAATATGTATTTAAGAAATATATATTTAGATGACACCATGTGTGTGATTATTTGTATATTTTGTGTAATAGTTATATTATTTTAGGACATGAAATAATATAACACATCAAAATACCAAGAATTACAATCCAAAATATTACCAAAGTTCCAAGGAATAAATATACACATTTCACACAAAATATTGGTGAAACCGAACTATAGAATAAGACTTACAAAATATTCCGGAAAATCTATTCACAAAGTATATTTTGGTAAATAATATTTTGGACACCAAGGAAACGAAAATATGATTTTTACAATTACTACAAGAATATATCATATTTTTGACAAGGGGAAAATATATTATTTTTGGCAAGTATGAATATATATTTTTCTTGAAATTTTTAAGAAGATATATTATTTTTAAGAAATATATATTTTCTTAAACAAACATGAAATACAATATTTTTGGGGTGAAAGATATATTTTCTCAAATAAATATGAAATATATCATTTTTGGAGAAAAATGAGTTTATATATATTTTCTAAGTTAGACATGAGAATATATTATTTTTGAAACTTATGAGAAAATACAAATATTTTTGCCAAAAGAAAAATTATAAATAATTTTTCTAAATAATATTTATTACAATATATATTTTGGAAATATATATTGGTGGACTTTTATTAAGGATATTATTTCGGAAAATTAATACGAAATTAAGTATATGGATACTTAATGAATACAATAAAAATACCTATGCTCATACGTATAAATACACACCGGAATACGACCCTAATGCATGACAAAAATATACAAGTATAAGAATACGAATACAAATACACCCATCCTTGGGAAGGATATACAAGTATAAATACTTGGGAAGTATTAAGTTAAGATATAAGGTTTTAATAATTATTCCAAATTCTAATAAATGTAATTTAAGTTAAAATATTAATTATTTTAACAAATAATTATATAACTTGGAATAATATCGAAGATACGAAGAAACGTAACTCAAAGACATTAATACTAAGTCAAGGCTCGACCCGCTTGTCTAATAGATCATAGTACGTTGTAGGTAGTCGTGTTTATCCGAAGAAGCTTGAGTTACGGTGACTGAAGACGCAAGACTGTGAGTTCATGACCCCCTTTTCTCTAACTGTTTTCGGTTTTATAACTTCGGGGGTGAAATACATGTTACAACTATTTACAAACATTTTGATTTGGTATGGTTAGCTAAGGAAGGGTACTACTTGATCATGTGAGTGGTGGGTATAACACTTAAGGCCATTAATCCTCGTTGTAGGACCGAGGGACATGAGTGATAGATCTATTTGGGTGTAGCGAGCCGACACCCAGGTGGACCAGGGTGGCCCATGAGGTGACTATGTCTTATTCCCGGAGACAAGTTTGCTAGGTTTAAGTTTTCCTGCATCACTTCACACATATCAATGGCCTTGCAAACCATTGGTGATTTGTTTTCCTTGTTGCTTTCATACCAGGAGTTTACAAACTTACATACATTCTTCCAATGATTACAAAGGTTATTCATACACACAAACAAACACATGAACTCGCTCAACTTTTGTTGATGTTTTCAAACTACATGTATTTCAGGGAATTAGATGTGGATCTGGAAGACGTTCGGATAAAATCAACGGTTTCATTAAAGAACTGATGGATCTAATAGCAAAGGGAAAACTTGATCAATTGCTGTCATCTTATGGTTCAATGAATCCATTGCAGTGATGAAATTTTGCTGTTGGTTTAATTTGTGGGGTTTTCAAGATTTTCAATTCCTATATACCCATCAAAATTTCTTTACAAACATTTTCTTAAATTTGCAAACATTTTCTTAAGGAAGGGTACTACTTGATCATGTGAGTGGTGGGTATAACACTTAAGGCCATTAATCCTCATTGTAGGACCGAGGGACATGAGTGATAGATCTATTTGGGTGTAGCGAGCCCACACCCATGTGGACCAGTGTGGCCCATGAGGTGACTATGTCTTATTCCCGGAGACAAGTTTGCTAGGTTTGTGTTTTCCTGCATCACTTCACACATATCAATGGCCTTGCAAACCATTGGTGATCTGTTTTCCTTGTTGCTTTCATACTAGGAGTTTACAAACTTACATACATTCTTCCAATGATTACAAAGGTTATTCATACACACAAACAAACACATGAACTCGCTCAACTTTTGTTGATGTTTTCAAACTACATGTATTTCAGGGAATTAGATGTGGATCTGGCAGGCGTTCGGAAGTTCCAAGTGTGGTTTAAGAATAAAAGATGTCATCCATGGTCCTAGGGTTTGGTCAATGTGTCTTATCCTGGACGAGACACGTCTTCCAAAACCTGGTTTTATTTAATATCTTTTGTCGAGTCTTTGTGAACTCCTAAACAAGTTGCATGGGTTATACTCGAATTTGAATTCTATGTTCTAAAACAATGTTGGTGTTATGTTTCTAAAACTTAATTAATGGATAACCATCTTTAGTTTTATCATATAGTGGTTGTTATGATTGAATGCAATGATATTAAGAAAGTCACACATAATCACGCTTCCGCAAAAGTCAGGGTGTGACAGCTTGGTATCAGAGCTTCGATTGTAGCGAACTAGGATTCTTTCTCGAGTCTAGACTACAATCATTAGGGCTCTCACGGAAATATTTTTACAACATGTTTTCATTGCATACACGAAACGCCCAGAGAACAAACATTTTTACAAACAAAAAGACACGAAACACATTTCAAGGTTTATGTTATGGTTCAGTCTGGGAGACTGGGTGGTTCAGTCTGAGAGACTAGGTGGTTTAGTCTGGGAGACTAGGTAGTCAGTCTGGGAGACTGGGTGGTTAAGTCTGGGAGACTGGGAGGTTTAGTCTGGGAGACTAGGTGGTTTAGTCTGGGAGACTAGGAAGGATACATGATTACATGATTACCTTGCCATTGATTACATGCTTAATGTTAGTAGTTAATATATGTGCATATGTGGTGATTGTTATGTTACAGATACCATGTCATCATCTGATAGCGGATTGTCCGATGACCATGATCCTATGGCTATTGTTTCTGACGATGAGATTGTCCCTGAGCCAGAGATCTTTACTTCCGATACAGAGAGTGACCCGGAGATGATGTCCGACGATGATGACGATTTTCAGCCATTTGCGCTGCCCGATTTCGGAGATGATTTACCGATTGCTGATGGTATCCCAGACGAGGATCCGTTTGTTATTCCCATTCCTCTCCACGATCACCTTGTCATCGGTCATCCCGACGGTGAGCACGTTGTGGCACCGATCCTCGCTCCTGTTCCCTTAGTGGTCATTCCTCCTGAGGATTGGCCATTCGATGATCCTTTTGACGATGATTTTGATTTGTTTGTTGATGGTCCCCCTGATGACGCTCATGGCGATGGAGAGCTCGATGAAGACGTTGTTGATATTCCACTTCTGGGGATTCCCGTTATTGAGATTTCTTCTGACTCTAGCTTACACTCTGTCTCAGATTCTTTTGCGTCTGTGACATCTCCCGCCTTACAGGCAGTTGGTTTGCGACATTATGCCATTGATAATGACGATGATACAGCCATGTCAGCTGCACCGTCTCCTCCACATGACATTGAGCCTGGACTTGAGCTTGATTTTATCCCTGTTCATCAGCCTGTTGATGCACCCGCTGATCCTGAGCCGATACCTGCTCCTGAGCCTTTTCCTGACCATGACCCTATCCCATTTGGCATACCTGACATTGCACCTCTCATACCAGATCCAGTTCCTGCACCCGCTGACCCTCCTGTTATTGAGCCAGTCACTCCTCCACTTGCACCTGCACCCGTTGATGTTGCTCCTTTTCACCCAGAGACTCTACTGGGGAGGACACTTCAGGTGTCTGATGTACACCGTTGTTAGGGATGGATTTTCTAATGTATGGATCACGGATCCTCAAGTGCAGCCAGGATCACGGATCCTCAGTTCTGTTTGAATTAAGGATCCTCAGAAGACGTTGCATTCTTGCCGAGATTCCAGGAGAATATGCTCCATTATTCTGCACGTACATGGCTTGTATGACCATTATGGAAGTCATGGGAAGCAAGCATGATTTGCGGTTATTGGCGATTTTATACTCTTCGCACACTAGTGATCCTTGTAACAAGCTTGTTATCATCCCGATTTGTAATCTTTACTTGTTTAATATAGTTGGTGATCGGTAGTTTCCATCACCCGAGGTTTTTTATGCCGGAGATCATATATTGATCAAGGGCTTTTTCCTCGTATAAATCCTTGTGTCTCTTGTTCATTTCATTTACAAATTGTTCATACATTTGTTCATTCATTCAAGCATCACACCTCACAAAATAAGAGTTGCTTGCATTATCCTAGTCTGATTTTTGACCAAAACAGTTTGGCGCCCACCGTGGGGAAATTGGTGCTTCATTTCTTAGAAATTTTGTTCATTTCGGTTCATTACCTTCAACTACATGGCTTCTCAAGCGAAGAACACATCAAGCTCCATGCCGGCGGTCACTTCTTCACAGGGCATTCCACCTTTGCCTCCAGCACCTTTTGGATCCCAGAAGAATGCTGAAAATGCTGCGAAGAAACAAACCCCCGTTTTCGCAAAACCAACTTCTACCACTTCTTCTGGTCCTACTAACAATGATCTTTATTCTTTGATCTTGCAGATGAAGGATCACATGCAGCAGCAAGACAGAACCAATGACAGGATCCTTCGAGAGATTGATGACATCAAGAAATTGAAAAGCTCAGCGGAGGATCACTCTCCATTGGTGCCCAGATCACTGAATTTTGATTCTCCAGCCATAATAGCCCAGCACTCTACAACATCAGACTCTCAGTACCAAGGTGGATTGTCAAGTATACGCTATGGATCGTTGGCAATGATCCAGGCTCAAGGATCCTACTTTCAGCCTTCAGGATCCTCTCAGCCTCAGGGATCCTCTCAGCATCAAGGATTGTAGGATCGTTTGCTGACCCGAACGAGTCGTTCAGAGGTTGTCTCTTGCGTTTCAGATGCGGAATAATAAGAAATGCAAGTAGAAGTAGCTTGTTCTTTCTCCTAACTGCTTGTTTTATTGATATGAAACGTTTTACAGCTCAATCTTCACACCGGCAGAGCTTCGGCGTGGAATTTCACATACATATTATGAGGTCCACCCTAATGACACCTATATATAGAGTTTCTGGTTCGCTTATGTGTCACATGACCATAAAAGCGGACCAGACATGTACATATAAGCGGACCAGACTCATAAAACCTATACAGACTCCTGTTTTCTCGTAAAACGTGCCCTATGATATACAATACGACGTAAGACCTGATCCTAGACACCTAGACGGAATCAACAGATGTAGTGCACCAACAGACTCCCCCTCAGATGTTGATGGAGTCGCTTATACACTCTGACTGCAAAACCGTGTCTTCATATCTTCAATCTAGATCAGTCTCTGGGCTTTCTCTTCTCTCAATCTTCAGACTCCCCCTCTTGATTTACTGGCATTCTTTTGTTCTTCAGTAACATCTCCAGGATCGTTGTCTGATCTACACAAACTTTCAGAATTGATTTCCAGGATCGAAACTTGGCTCTCTTCCAACAGAGATTTTCAGAATATCGAAACCTGGCTACCTGCACAATCTTAACCCAGACATAAATTTTCTAATTTTATCACATATCAAATACCTGTGCACCAACACATGACTCTCATAATCACTAAAACAAACATATAATTGCAACATCTCAGGCTCTCTCTCAAATATCTATGATGAACCACTTGAAGAAGGTTAGATTTAACGAAAACAGTTAGATTTACACAAACACTCCCCCTCAAATGCTGCTCATCATGTTTAGCACTCGGAATTTTGAACATCAGTTTTCCAACATCAGTTGTCGAAAATCTTTTTGACTTTTTCAAAATTTAACTAAAACACACACAAAATCTTTTTGGATTTTCTGAGAGACTAAAATGCAGAAATAAAATATTTACAGACAATATTTTTGTGAGTTTGTGCAAGAGGATCATATCAGTTTCTGAGACAAATCACCAACACCGTTAAGCTTCATTTCATTTGAAGTTCTAAACAATTCACTTAGATTGTCAGTATACTTGTCCACTTAAATTTTCACACAAATTTCAATCGATCCGAGATACAATGTTAATGTTTTAAAAACTTGAACTTATCCGTGTGTCCCACTACTTGAATATACTCCCGTATCCAGATCCCAATATTCAGTCTTACAGGTGAGTATACCACAGATGATATCTGTAAGAGAATAAATTATAGTGCGAGGGCCGTGAGAGCTCAGGTCGATCTTTCGATACGCAGAGAGATGACGGCTTCGACTTTTGGTGAGTCCCCTTTAGAGGATCTTTTGCATTACAACAGCAGCGACTATCAATTTTATTGTTTCATCAGCTTGCTGAGGGCGATGCTATGTTTCAAGCATTTGCAGAAAGCATTATCCGGGGACTAGGTCAGAAATTTCTTTCAGCAGAAGTCCCGGGATAATACCCCAGATATCACTGAGCATAAAGACCTAGTATCTCAGAATAAGGGACCTTTCAAACAAGATTTCAGGGGTTACCTATATATCCAAGTTTGTGTTAACCCACAGAACAAGCAAGTTTGAATTTAGGTTTATATCTCGTCTCAATCTACTAAATGTGCAAAAACCTACTGACACATCATTAGTGAGATTGTTTATCACTTTTAAACTTTACATTTCTTTAGCGTGCCGTGATAGTCCACTGATGTACTATCATTTCCTCTTATTCGCAACAAAAACTCATTTTTCAGTTTATCATGTTTTTGGCTTTTTCAAATTTTCAAATGCTTTTGGACTTTCTAAAATTTCTTACTCCCCCTAAAATGCAAACACATTTCAAAGGAAATTTGAAAACTAAGACTCTTGACACAATTGAAACATACAAAACTGTATAGAAACTTGACAACTGACACTGAATCACATTAAATCGCCATTCACTCGACATAAACAATCAGTACTCCCCTATCACAAATCATTTTCTCATTTAAATTTCAAAACACTTAAGTTTGTTTTAATCAAAATGATTTTTCCGGAAAATGAATTTGTGTTGATAAAAACCATTTGTAGGTCTTATCATTTTAAGAACAGGGATGTGGTTCATCATCTTGTTCGTCTCTTGTCATATATAGTAAATCAAGTACAAATTAATGTCCCTGATTTACCATTTGCATTCAAGCAACCTCTAACCCAATTGAAAAAAATAACCACTTGAAAAACACACAATACCACTTGTAGGAATGTTACGTCTACATCACCATTTTACCAATCAGGATGCCGATTCCTGCTTCGCACTTACCAACCTGAAAGCTCCGGCGTAGTCCTTCAACCTGTAAACATTCAAACACTATCAAAATTTTTTCAACTAAAATCTTCAAACATTAGAAAGATGCCGATTCCTGACCCACGATATAAACTTGGGATCTCCGGCATAGTCCTTAGACTATTATGGAAAACAAACTTCCATCCAAGTCTTTTCAGACTTGATGGCTTTCAATTCTTGAGCGGTAGGGTTGTATGTTGCCTTTTTCGTGGCATAAAAATCTTTTACTCCCTTAGCTCTCCCACTCAACATTTTCCCAAAAATCTTTTTAACATTCCCGTTGAATGTTTTCTCTACATCAAAATCATCCTTTTCTTTATAAAACTGATTCGAAATCTCAGTTTTTCCCACTTTCTTCTTTACTTCCTCAAACTTCAATGATGGAAACTCCTCATCATTCACTGAAATCTTCTTCTCAACCTGTGGCTCTTCTGGCTTTGTGGAACCAGATTCATCGCCGACATTCACATAAACTTTCTTAACAATCCACACTTGGTTGTCATTCTCTTTCTTTTTATAAAAATTCTTTTTAGAACACTCACCAACCTCATAAGTTGAATTTTCAAAAATTTTAAGTCTGTCGGTTGGTGGTTCAACATCAACAACCTTTTCTTTCAATTTCTGAGAAACTCCCTGTTTTGTTTTGGCAATTTTCTGACAGTTCCATGCAATGTGACCAGTTTCATTGCACTTGTAACAGGTACGAGTCTCTCTTTGATAAAAAACTTCAGTTCCATTCTTTTTCTTTTCAGCAAGAAATTCTTGATTTGACTGTCTCCAGAATGGTTTCTTCTGTTCCTCTTCTGCACTTCCACCTGACACAAATTCTGTTTTTGTTTTAGAATTTTTCAAATTTTTATGATTTTCAGGTGGAATAAATCCAAGACCTTTCTTTTTGTAGCTACGATTTTGGTTTGATTTCTTTTGAAAAACAGAACCAGAATTGTAACCTTTTTTCTTGTTTAAACGTTGTTGAACTCTTGAAGTGTACTTTTTAGGTTTTTCAGTAAGATTTAAATCTTTTATTTCAGAAATATTAATTTCTGTCATTTTGAAAACCTTTTTGATCATATCAAAACGAACACTTCTTATTGGAAACTCTTTGTCAGAGTATAATTTGTTCGAATCATTTAAAGTGTATGCAACTTCAAATGTTTCATCATCCAAATTTGCTTTTGATAACAAAAACTCTTTACTGTAAGCCTTTTTGACCGACGACTTTGGACTGTTGACTGACGAATTTGACCCTCCAGACTCAGACTTTGACTCGGATTCCTCCTCAGTATCCAACACCTGATCGACCACCTTTTTTATTAACTCAGACTCATGATCAGTATCTGACGAGGTAAACGTGACATCAATGTTATCTGGTAAAACGTCAGTTGTGTCGGTTTTTAGCTTTATATTGACTGCTTTTTCAAGTTGCTCCTCATTTGGTTTTCTAAGAGAGTACCCTTCCCAAATTGGAGGCGGACACTTGTTATATCTAACAGTCGGTTTCTTACCACAATCTTTCTTTTCCTTCAGCTTCTCATCTTGAAAAGCTTCCATACCTGCAACAGTTGGGTAAATACGATCAATGAGATAATCAGAACGAGAATAACTTTGTAATAAACGTCTAATTCTCTCATTCTCAATCTTCTCTGTTTCCAACTCTTGCTTCCATTTAGCACTCTCTTCGATGTAAAAGTTTATAGCTTTTTGCTTTGTCATCATTACAGCATTCATCATCGTAAGTGCTTGTTCTCTTTCTGAATTTGTCTTTTGAAGACCAGTTACTGTTTTGTTCAAGACATCATAAGATTCTTTCACATAATTGAGATTGAACAGTAACTGCTCTTTCTTCTTCTCATACTCAGCAATTATGTCATCTTTCGCAACACATTCCTTGCATGCTTCTAAACACTTCTCGCAAGGCTTGACGACTTCAACAATCTTCTCAACTTCGATTGTTTTAACAACCTCAATCACTTTTTCTACTTCAATCACCTTTTCTTCTTCTTTTTCAACCTCGGTAATCTTCTCAACAACACTTTCAGCATTCTGAACATCACCATCAGATTGAGTATGTTGTTCTTTAGCAGCTCTTTTCTCCTTTAGTTTCTCTACTCGATCTGCAAAATAGAAATGAAAACTTTCAGGAGAAAGATGAGATTTGGCAACATTTATATGTTTTTCTTCCTCATCATCACTACTGCTATGATCTGGTGATTGATCAAATTTTACAGATTTATCAGAATCATCATCTGATTTACTAAAATCAGACGGTGTTTTATCAAAAACAACTGCCTTTTCTGAAACAAACTCATTCTGTACATCTTCATCTGAACTCTGTAAACTTTCATCTAAATCTTCTGAAATTTCTCCAGATCTCTCTGAAAGTTTATCAGTACTATCTGACCCTTCATCGGTTGACACAGACTTTTCATCTTCATTTTTCACATTCTCCCCGATAGATCTCATCCAAGTAGCAAACAAATCTGGCTCTCGGACGATCTTGGCAATGAATGCTTTGAACTCTCCCTTTTCATCCACAAACATATCCCAACTAAAACCTTCTGGTAATTTCTCATCATCTTGATCGATAATGCGTGCTGCTTTGCCTTCAGATGATATGTAATCACTCCAGCTGAAATCTACCAAACATGCTCTTTTGGGATCTTTAATCTCTCTCCCGTGAGCTGTCTGTGGTTCTTGGAATTGATCAACTTGTTGATAGATAGCTTTGCGGTAGTAATCATCTTTCCCGAATGGATTCTGTGCTCCGCTAGCTTCTCTTCCTTTGCACTCCCGTTTGAAATGACCTTTCTCCCTGCATCGAAAACAAGTAACCTTAGATTTATCAAAACCTAAAGTTGATACATGAGCATCTAAAAAGTCATTTATCCCAGTAATGGTTTTGAATTTCTCAGCTCGTCGAAGAACACTTGCAAGACACCATTTGATATCCATAAGTTCCATCTCTTCAGAGTCTATCTGATCGTAATCCTCTTTGGTAAGCATAGGATTGCCGATCCGACCAGCAACAAGACCTTCATAGGATAACAATACTGAACCCAGAAGTGCCATATGGTCTTTAGCAGTGTCTTCAGAGAAGCTTTGACCTTCTGGAAGGTTGAGAGCTATGTTGCATTGAATCACGTATCCATTTCCTGTTTTTGTACTCTGAGACTGAAAACTCGTGTTAGTCTCTTTCGAATTCACACTCGGAAACGATGAAAACCCACTGCTATTCTTGTTCAAACCCTGATCAGCTTTCTCAAATGAATCACCAGCACTGAAAGCAGTTTGAATCTTCGGACTTCTTTCAGACTCAGTGGCTGGAATACTACCCCTGTAGTACATCTTCACATCCTGTTGACCACTCGGACTATTCATCCTCGCAATCTTCTGCTGTTCAAGATCCTGACTCTCAATTTTCTCTATAAACTGTGAGATTGTCAACCCATCATACACACCAGTATTCTTCAAAATCATCAAATACGTTCCCCACTCCTTTTGAGGTAACGCGTCCGCCAATTTATCCACCCACTCCTCACGACCTTTTTCAACACCCAACATAGATAAAGAACGCACCAAATGACAGTATCTCTCGATTAGCTTTTGTCACACCCCCAAAATCCACACGCGGAGTACCACCGCTTGGAGGCGTGACATGACCAGGATCAAGCCACCAATCATATTGAACATAAGTATATAGTAAAAGTCATTCATCAATTACGATAGGTGTTTCCAAAACCAATTATAAACGAGTGTGTAGCGGAAGCATTTAAAGTAAAACCCAACATAAGTTTAAGTACAAAATGTCATAATGTTTAACAACACATTTCGCGATCCATGTCCACAACGACCGTGCCTCCCGTGCAAGCTCCGTAAGTACCTAAGGTCCTGCAAGGCATGTAACGGAGAGTCAACAACTAGTTGAGCGAGTTCACCGTTGGTTATTTAGTTATAATGTTCGTATCATAAATCGTATGTTCGTTTAGTAATCATGTATCGTATGTAATAGCATCGCGGCCCTCTAGGCATGTTTGCGAAGTTTAGTGGGGGTCTCCCATGTTTTCTAGCCTAGTTATATTTGTATCGCGGCCCTCCAGGCATGTTTGCGAAGATTAAAGTATAGTTCGTGGCCATTCCAGGCATGTTTGCGAAGATTGTTCTAGTATCGCGGCCGATCCCGGCATGTGTGCGAAGAGAAGTATATGTATCACTAGACTAGTAGCATCTACCATTGACCTTCCTCTCCCGAGGCCTATGGTATGTAATTCCGATAACTATTAAACATAAATAATCAATCAACCCATTCCCAACCCCGGGAATCCCATGCCTTGGTAGAAGTGTGAACTCACCTTGTTTCGCTCGGTATGCTAAGTATGTGCTCAAAGTAAATCAATCACGTCCTAAAGTACGCACATATACAATAATCAGTTTGTGTTCACGTATAAGTACACAGTCGATAAGCAAGTAGTACATGGCACGCATTTAAGATCATACACAGGATGGTTATACTTAACAGCAGTTAACTAACCCGGTTAACTTCTAAACAGAATTAAAGTAGGTTACTGTGTTGATTACACATTTGGCGAAACACACATATTGGCGAAACACATATTGGCGAAACACATTCTGTTTCGCCGTGGTCTCCTTTGGCGAAACAAAGTTCTGTCTCGTCGACTGCCCTTGGCGAAACACTTTCTGTTTCGCCAAGAGATCTATTTCGTCAAGCCTGTTACAGGGTGATGTCAGTTTCGTCAAAATCACATAACAGTTTCAGCAATAATAATCATATCACAAAACCCTAGTGGCCGACACCTATCAACCACCGCCAATCCTCATTGGACCGACATAACCTTTAGCCGATTGAACTCTTCCTTATCGTTAATTGCCGACAACTTCACATGTACTGAATTTTGATGTAAGGTACCACTATTTTGATTGGACTAACTTTTGTTCCAGCCAATATTTGAACCAATGGCACATAATAATTAAATCAACATTGACTCACAACATTAATCACAATATAAACTGACAATCACGTGCAATTCTAAGCATGATGGCCGGCAATTTTATAACTACCGCTTGGTGTTATTGGACTAATTAAATCGGTGGGTTTGACTACTACCCACAAATAATCATATCAAGGAATATTGTAAAGGACAATTGTGATATCAATGCTAATCGGAGAGATGTTATTGGACCGAAAAGAAAACATGGCAGTCAACAACTATCATATCAATCCTCATCACAGACAACATGCAAGCATAATACTCAAATAATCGTTTTGAAACACAAAATCAGATAATGACTTGCACTAACCACGATGAACAAGGACGAAATCTTGATCGATCTTTGAGGGTCACGAAGTCACAAGGCTACCGTCAATAGGGGAGGAGTCTAGGGTTTCTTATTTTTGCCCCAAAAGTGTGAAATAGAAGTCAGTGGATGTTAATATACTCGTGTTAACGTGCTGGGCCCTTAATGGGCTTCGGCGAATCAATGGGCCGACGAAACACATTCGTTATATTATATCACAACGTACATAGTTACAAAGCAAACAAGTCAAACAACTAACAGTCAAAGTCAACGCGAAATAAATACGAAAGTGTAAGTCGGAAACTCGAGTTGTCACATTATCCCCAACTTGAAAGAAATTTCGTCCCGAAATTTAGCATGCGGTTACTGAGGAAGCTAAGTAAGTTGTATCGTTTACTGGTTTTCCTGGGGTGTCACATCATCCCCCCGTTGAGTTGGAAATTTTGTCCTGAAATTTCGTAGTGGCTTCAGCCTCAGTAGTAGTTGCATTGTTTTCGAACAACTGGGGATATTTGAGTTCCATTTGGTCTTCTCGTTCCCAGGTATACTCTGGGCCATGACGGGAGTTCCAACGAACTCGAACAAGAGGTATTCTAGTGTTCTTGAGGACCTTAACATCCCGGTCCGTGATTTCAACTGGTTCTTCGACGAAATGCAACCGTTCGTCGATAGTGAGCTCCTTCAAAGGAACTATGAAGGTCTCATCTGACTGACACTTCTTCAGATTCGACACGTGGAAAACATTGTGAACTGCACTGAGTTCAGCTGGTAAGTTCAGTCTGTAGGCCACTTTGCCTATTTTCTCAATGACTTCAAAAGGTCCGACGTATCGTGGATTGAGCTTGCCTCGTTTGCCAAAACGAACAACACCCTTCCAGGGTGACACTTTGAGTAGCGCTCGATCCCCAACCTGGAACTTGAGTAGTTTCCTGTCTTTATCTGCGTATGCTTTCTGACGGTCGCGAGCTGCCGCCATACGTTGTCGTATTTGAGCAATCTTTTCAGTAGTATCAACTACCATTTCTGGACCTGTGATCTGACTGTCACCCACCTCTGCCCAACAAAGAGGTGATCGGCATTTACGCCCGTACAATGCCTCAAATGGAGCAGCTTTAATGCTGGTGTGGTAGCTGTTATTGTACGAAAATTCCACAAGTGGCAGATGTTTTTCCCAGCTCTTGCCAAAGTCAATTACGCACGCCCGTAGCATGTCTTCTAGAGTTTGAATAGTGTGCTCAGACTGCCCGTCTGTCTGAGGATGATAAGCTGTGCTCATGTCTAAACGAGAGCCAAAAGATTTGTGCATTGCTTGCCACAGTTCTGAAGTAAAACGTGCATCACGATCGGAGATAATAGAGGTGGGCACCCCGTGCCTCGAGACAACTTCTTTAAGGTATACGTCTGCTAGAGTGGAGAACTTATCCGTTTCCTTGATAGCCAGGAAGTGAGCAGACTTTGTGAGTCGATCCACGATCACCCAAATAGTATCATTTCCGCGCTGAGATCTAGGCAGGCCAGTAACAAAATCCATGGAAATTTGCTCCCATTTCCATTGTGGTATCTCAGGTTGTTGGAGTGGGCCTGATGGTTTCTGATATTCCGCTTTGACTCTCGCACAAGTCAAACACTTGCTAACGTAAGTGGCTATGTGAGCTTTCATGCTAGGCCACCAATATGTAGTTCTGAGGTCGTGGTACATCTTATCCGAACCAGGATGTACTGAGTAGCGAGACTTATGAGCTTCATCCATTACAAGCTCGCGTAAATTACCATAGAGTGGGACCCAGATGCGTCCTGTTACATAGTAGGCGCCGTCTGCCCTTTGTTCTAACCGTTGCCTTGAGCCGCGTAGGGCTTCAGCCTTGACGTTTTCTGGTTTCAATGCTTCTACCTGAGCATCTCGTATCTGTGAAGGAAGACTAGACTGAATAGTGAGTTGCAACGCTCGTACACGCCTAGGTGTAGTATCCTTTCGACTGAGGGCGTCGGCCACCACATTGGCTTTGCCCGGATGGTACTTTATAGCACATTCGTAATCGTTCAGTAACTCGACCCATCTACGTAATCGTTCAGTAAACTCGGATATTTCTTTGATGACTTGCAAATCTGTTCGAGGCAATGTGTACTTCTTCAATATGCATTCCCACGATCTGAGATGATTTGCCTGAACCCAGTTTTCAAACCGATCCTTCCATCCATAATACTCCTCAATGTTCATCAATTTAGGGGGCTTTTGAGTCGTTCCTGTCTCATTTTCTGAATTCATTGCTTGAGCAATTGCGGCTGGAGTAGTCGATGAGGCAAATGCGTTGTAGAACTCGGAATCCATACTGACTTAACACGTATTTCAAGGCAAATGACAGAAGAGCGAACCAACTCTGAACAAATAAGCGAACCAGAAAGATCCAAATAAGCGAACAAGAATTGTTCGTTCGAGCGGACCAGAAATTGTTCGTTCGAGTGGACCAGAAATTGTTCGAATGAGCGGACCAGAAATTGTTCGTTCGAGTGGACCAGAAATACTAATTTGGAGCGAACCAGAACCAAAACTGTACGAATGAGCGGTCCAGAATATGATCTAAGAGCGGTTCAGAGGTTGACGTCACTTCGAGCGATCCACATATCGAACATGTTTTAACTCGTTAAAACTTCAAATTTTGGCTTCAAACTTTCCAGGGTTTATCTCGATACTATTGTGCACAAGCTGTGAAAATTTGAGCGAATTCCGACCGTAAAATCTTCCCGAATCAGTAAAAGAAGGTGTAGAAGTGAGAAGAAATGATGAAAAACAACTACAATCTGCAGAAAACCTCCTCCCAAGCTCTGATACCACTTGTAGGATCGTTTGCTGACCCGAACGAGTCATTCAGAGGTTGTCTCTTGCGTTTCAGATGCGGAATAATAAGAAATGCAAGTAGAAGTAGCTTGTTCTTTCTCCTAACTGCTTGTTTTATTGATATGAAACGTTTTACAGCTCGATCTTCACACCGGCAGAGCTTCGGCGTGGAATTTCACATACATATTATGAGGTCCACCCTAATGACACCTATATATAGAGTTTCTGGTTCGCTTATGTGTCACATGACCATAAAAGCGGACCAGACATGTACATATAAGCGGACCAGACTCATAAAACCTATATAGACTCCTGTTTTCTCGTAAAACGTGCCCTATGATATACAATACGACGTAAGACCTGATCCTAGACACCTACACGGAATCAACAGATGTAGTGCACCAACAAGGATGCTTCTTCAGTTTTGGAGGATATATAGGATCCTCTCAGGTTCAAGGATCCTCTCAGGTTTAAGGATCCTCCTCTCAGGTTCAGGGATCCTCTCAGGTTCAAGGATCCTCCTTTCAGGTTCAGGGATCCTCATCTCAGGTTTACGGATCCATGGATTATCCTCCAAGACCCCCAATCACAGCACACCAAGGATCCAACATCTTTCAGGATTAAGGACTCTTAAGGAGTGTACAACCCGGAGGTTCAGATGTTCATCTAGGAGACTTCATCCCTATGCAGACTTAGGGCTGGCAATTCTGACACGAACACGATAACACGACACGAACCTATACGAAGTTAACAGGTTTCGTGTTTGACCTTAACAGGTTCCGTGTCTAAACAGGTCGACACGATAAGACCTGTTTAAATTTCATGTCTAAACAGGTTAAAACCGTTAACTTGTTAAGACCCGTTAGTGACCTGTTTATAAATTGAAATTAAAAAAACTATATCAAATATGTGGGGTTAACATGTCATGTTCGTGTCTTAACAGGTCGTGTTCGTGTCTTAACAGGTCATGTTCGTGTCTTAACAGGTCGTGGTCGTGTCTTAAACAGGTCATATGATATGTTGGTAACATTTTCGTCTCTTAACACGTCATTTCGTGTAACCTGTTTATTAACAGGTTCGTGTTCGTGTTTGGAAAATCAGACACGATAAGATTTCGTGTCGTGTTCGTGTTTACTGGTTTCATGTTCATGTCTTATCAGGTTTGTGTCTTAACAGATCGGGTTGACCTGATATGCCAACCCTATGCAGACTATAGCTTCATCTGGTCCCTCTATTATACCAGAATCCCGCCAATATGGATTCACATCTGGAGTTCCAAACTTGAATCCTTCAGGAGGTAACACTTTGAATAATTCTTATAATACTAACCATGGCTTTGTGCAGGATACAGGTATCAACCAAGCTATGGCTAGGGAATTACAAAAACTGAAGGATATGATATCCAGCGTTCCAGGAGTGGTTAAGCCCATTCCTGAAATTGTAGATGGAAGCCACAGGATATCTCGTTTTGCACCACCTATTTGTGATGCAAAAATTCCAAAGAGGTTCCAAATACCAACCATGAAGCTATATGATGGCTCAACGGATCCAGAAGAGCATGTAGCTCAATATAGAGAAAGGATGGAGATCAATCCCATCCCGAAGAGGTTAAAAGAAGCATGTCTATGCAAGGGTTTCGGATCCACACTTACAGGATCAACTCTTAAATGGCTGCTAAGTCTTCCCCCTTACTCTATTACTTCATTTGCTAATCTAGTTAACCTGTTTAATAGCCAATTCTCATGCAGTAGGAAATTTGAACGTTTAACTAGTGATCTATATAGGGTAACACAAGGTCAAAATGAATCACTTAGGGATTATATCACTAAATTTAGTAAAGAATCCTTGGATATTCCTAATTTGGATATTGCTACGGCTGTAGAAGCCTTCAAAATGGGTTTACTCAGGGATTCATTGTTCTATGATGATCTTGTCATGACCCCTTGCAGGAATCTTGATGAAGTGAGAACCAGGGCCCTTAGATTCATCCAATTAGAGGATGATAAAAGGATCCAAGAACGACTGGCAGGATCCTCGAAGCAGGAAAAACAAGGATCCTACTTCAGGAACAACAAGTCCAAATCTTACAACAAATCTGATAATCAGAACGTGCATGCAGTTGAACAGGAAGAGGATGATGAGGATTATCCTCCCATTTCTGAATATTGTTTTTCTGTTGATAACAATGAACTAATCCTTGCAATGCAGAATCTAGGTGAAAAAGCAAGATGGCCCAGAAAGAGCGATAAACCAGCTGCAACAAAAGACAAATCCAAATGGTGTGCATATCATGAAGATTTCGGTCATCTTACTGAAGAATGTATTGCACTCAGAAAAGAAATTGGTTACATGTTAAGCAAGGGGCACTTGAAGGAGTTGTTGGGAAGAAAAAAGTCAAGGATCCAGGATCCTAAAAAAGTTCCAGAAAGAGCTCCTGCTCCTCCTGCTGATGCACAAATCATCAACTTCATATCTGGTGGATCAGACATATGTGGCACTTCCTCTTCAGCAGCCAAGAGGCATGCCAAAGAAACCAAGATGGATAATGGGGATAGACCCATTCGAACCTCGACCCTTACACAGGAGAAAGTCATAACTTTTGATGAGGATGATCGTGTAGATGTTCAGGATCCTCATCATGACGGTCTTGTTATTACTTTGTTTATATCTAATAATTTTGTTCGCAGGATCTTGATAGATGGAGGAAGCTCAGTGAACATCATTCAACTTGATGTTCTCAAAAAGATGAATGTCCCTGAATCAGAAATCATCCCAAGATCATCAGTTCTCGTGGGATTCAGCGGAGAAACTAAAAATACATTGGGGGACATTAAGCTTCCAATTTACATAGAGGGGCTTAGTTCTTTTCAAAAATTTTGTGTTATAGATTGCTTATCCTGTTGCAATGTTATCCTTGGCAGGCCATGGATACATGATATGAAAGCAGTTCTATCTACATATCACCAATGTGCCAAGCTTCCTAGTCCATGGGGTGTAGTGAAGATCGAGAGTGACCAACAAGAAGCCAAGAATTGCTACACATCATCGATGAAGCCAGCCTCAAGATCCAGGGAACAATAGCAATTAAAGCGTCCTCCAAGAGATGTCCTGGAGGCAAGAGAACAAGATGTTAAGGATATCCTAATGGATCCTCAGGATCCTAAATCCAAAGTTTTTATTGGATCCGGGATCATCAACAATATTGAAGAGGATCTAGTATCCTTCCTCAAAAGGAGAAAAACTACCTTTGCCTGGAAGCACGAAGATATGACAGGTATCTCTAAGGATAATATTACTCACAAGCTTGGTATTGACAGGTCATTCAAACCCATACATCAAAAGAGGAGAAATTTTTCACCTGAGAGGAATGCCATTATCCAGGAGGAGGTAGACAAGCTGCTCAGAGCAGGTATGGTTAGAGAGGTTAAGTATCCAAGGTGGTTAGCCAATGTGGTTGTTGTTCAAAAGTAAAAGGAAAGTGGAGGGTATGTGTCGATTTCACTGATTTAAACAAGGCATGTCCCAAGGATCCTTTCCCATTACCCCACATTGACTCCATGGTGGATGCTATTGCGGGTCATGAGTTGTTGACTTTCATGGATGCTTCATCTGGATTTCAACAAATTCAGATGGAACCATCTGATCAGGAGGATACATCCTTTATGACCCCAACATGTATCTATTGTTATATTGCTATGCCATTTGGACTAAGAAATGCAGGTGCTACATACCAAAGGCTAGTCAATATGATGTTTAAAGAACAAATTGAACACACTATGGAAGTCTATATAGATGACATGGTGGTTAAGTCAAAGAGAGCTGAGGATCACCTAAGAGATTTGGAGGAAGCATTTGATATCCTTGATAAATTCAATATGAAATTGAATCCTTCCAAGTGTCATTTCGGTGTTAAAGCAGGCAAATTTCTAGGTTACATGGTGACTAAGAGAGGCATAGAGGCAAGTCCAGAGCAAATCAAGGCAATCGTGAACATTAAATTTCCTGCCAATGCCAAGGATGTGCAAAGGTTGACAGGGAGGATCACGGCCTTGAACAGGTTCATCTCAAAGTCATCAGAGAAATGCAAGGAATTCTATGACATCCTGAGAAAGAACAAGAAATTTGAATGGACTGAAAAGCATGAGAATGCTCTCAAAGCCCTTAAGGATTACCTATCCTCAGCTCTAGCCTTGATGAAACCAGAAATGTCACACCCCGACCGCGTAAAACTACAAACCGCGGCAGAAACGTCGGGGAGTTGTGTGGCAGAATTATTGTTTCAAAACACATGATAATTAAAGTTAAGTTTTACAAGCTTAAATTATTACATTGTCTTAGTTCAAACAAAACACATAACATAAAAGATGATAACTTTCTTGATTTTAGATTGCTAAGGCCCAAGTCGCCCTATGTGTAGCTTGCTCACATCAAACATTCGCTCCTGAAACATATGTGAAAGTAAATACGTCAGCATAAAAATGCCTGTGAGTAACATAGGTTTAGTGTTGAAGACTCATGACTTTGAATGTTAAAAGAAATGTTTAACGAAAAGTAGTCATGAACCTTATAAAATATTTTCTTTTATAAAATCATATGAAAATCAAATGATATAAAAGAATGATATATGGCTAAGTAAATAACCAAATGAAAATAATATGTATAAAATATGTCATGTCTTGTCTTTGTTGAAGTGGTTTAGATAGCGCCACGATATGCAATATAATAAAAGCACTTATATAGTGGAAGTACCAGCGGCGTATCCACCATGCTTTTATCATATTACACACGTCTCGTTATTTAAATCACTTATTAATAACCATGAAATAATGTCTTGTATAAATGTCAATGTCCAATGTCAAATGTCAAATGTCCAGTATAAACCATGTCTTGTATGGCGAATAAATAGTATTTACTCAAGCCAAATGCATAATGTCATGTATAAACAAATGTCTTATGTAATCAAAATGTCATGTACAAAACAAAGTATTTGAATAAACAAGAGTTTAAAACAAAATTTATGTTTTGAAAACCATTGCTTTTATCGATGTGAACATTTATGTGGTTTGTCTATCGCATACACTCAAGCCTTGAGACTGTCGGATAAACCCTTATCAGGATCAAGGTTTATCAAAAAAATGTATTCGGATTCTGTCATTCCCCTTCCGAAATACCTAGAAAGCGGGAACGGGATTTGTCAAGTCCTATAGCGCTATTACATACTACCGAGCAGCGTGATCAATGTTAATGAATGTACTACTTTGTTAAACATACCAAATGTCTTTTCAATGTAAGCATGTCATGAAATTGTCTTTGTAAAACCATGTAATAGGCATACTAAGTCAATATGCCAATAAAATGTCATTGAAATCAAGGTTAGGTATACTAAGTCAATATACCTTAAAAATGTCTTTGAAATAATGCATTATATATACTATATAACAAAAATGTATAATGTCATGAAAACGAAAAGTAAAATTATGCACATATGCTTCACCCAAAACATTTGAAAAAGTAGAATAGGGGAACTATGTACTCACCTTTGGGTGCGTTTTTATATGTTAACAAAATCCCTCAAATTGTTTATTCGTCCTAAATTAAATAAGAACGATTTAATAATCAAAAACCCACAAAAATACATAATTTTCTCCGATACTTAGAATTTTCACATAACTTTGAGATTTTCTCGAAAAGTTATTATTTTTGATTATATTGGTGTATTTATATATATGTTCATATATATTGTAGGATCGTTTTACCGACCAAACGAGTCATTCAGAAGAGTTTTTACTCAATACGAGAGGCGGAAACAAACGTATCGAAGTAATTCAGCTTGCAATTCACTATAAACTGTCTTTAGATTGATAACAGACCGATTACAATGCTGTAGACACTTCGACAGAGCTTCGCTACCGGAATCAGAATCGTTACAAATGACAAGGCACATCAGGTATATATAGGTGAGCTAATTTCGCATGAACTGGCCAAGCGAAATCTGATTTCGCACGAAATTACTCAAATGAAATCATCATTCACACGAAATTATAATTCCGTGCGAAATACCCTTGATTTCGTATGAAATGACCTAGGTGTCATTTCATGCGAAATTACCTATAAACATACAGTTTCTTGTTTTCCGTGCCCTGATCTATCTATTACAATACAAGACTCGATACAAGATGAAGTCGACAGACGTATGCACCAACAGACTCCCCCTCGGATGTTGACGAAGTCTTCGATGTCGAGTCTTCGGTTGTCAAACCTTCAGCCTTTATCAGTCTTTTCGCTCTCTCTAAGGATTTTCCATTGTAAGCATCCTCAATCAATCTCTTTCTCTTTCTTTCAGAATCTCATCCTGGCTCCATACTTCTCTTGAACAGGTCTATTGATTCCTTACGATCATCAGCATCAGCAGCTTACATCTTCAGACTCCCTCTTAATGTCATCAGACTCCCCCTTTCGATAAGCTGGGATCGCAGTCTTGAATTCACTTTTCACAGGTTCAAAATCATGACCTTGCTCACATCCTGCTCAGGATCAAAATCTGGCTAACCTGCATAATCTCTACCTCACAATAAATTTCTCAAATTTAAAATTTGTCAAATTTAGAAAACTCATTGCAGGTACCAATCAATCAATAAATGATTTTACAATGTTGACCACTGATGAATCACTTGTAGAAATATCATTTTTCTTTTCAAATATCTTTTTCAGTTTAAACATATCAAACAAACTCTCCCAAACCTTTTGTTCATCATGTTTAGCACTTGGAATTTTGAAAATCAGCTCTCCAACATCAGTTGTCGAAAATCTTTTTGAATTTTCAAAAAATTTATACTAAAACACTCTGAAAATCTTTTTGGATTTTTGAATTTAGAATGAAATGTAGTAAAGAAATATTTACAGACAATATTTTTGTGAGTTTGTGTAAGAGGATCATATCAGTTTTTGAGACAAATCACCAACACCGTTAAGCTTTATACATTTTCAGTTCTAAACGATTCACTTAGATTGTCAGTATACTGATCCACTTAAATTTTCACACAAAGTTCAACCGATTCGAGATACGAGATTAATGTTTTAAGCACTTAAACTTATTCGCGTGTTCCACCTCAGAATATACTCCCGTATCCAGATCCCAATATTCAGTCTTACAGGTGAGTATATCTAGATGATATCTGTAAAGGGTTAAATGCGAGGGCCGTGAGAGCTAAGGCTATTGCTTCCGCAAAATCAGAGAGATGACTGCTTCGACTTTTGGTGTGTTCCCTTTAGAGAATCTTTTCTTCAACAGCACATGATTAGCATTTTTCAATGTTTCATCATTTTTTGTACTGAGGGCAATGCTATATTTCAAGCAAGTAGGAAGTATTATACGGGGACTAGGCCATTGCTTCCGCAAAATCAGAAGTTCCAGGATAATACCCCAGATATCACTGAGTATAAAGACCTAGTATCTCAGAAAGAGGGACCTTTCAAACAAGATTTCGGGGGTTACCCATATATCCGAGAGATGTTCCCCACGATATAAGTAAGTTTGAAATTTAGGTTTATATCTCGACACAATCTACTAAATGTGTAAAAACCTACTGGCACATCATCAGTGAGACCGTTTATCACATTTTGGCCTTCCAATTCTTTAGCATGCTGAGATAGTCCACTGATGTACTATCATTTCCTCTTTTCTCAACAAAACTCATTTTTGATTTTATCATGTTTTTGCTATTTCAAATTTTATAATGTTTTTGGATTTTCTGAAATTTCTTACTCCCCCTAAAATTCAAAATCATTAAAAAGAAATTTGAAAACAAACTGTACAAGTAAAGTGACAACTGATATCGAATCACTTCAATTCGCCATCCACTTAGTATAAACAATCAGAACTCCCCCTAACAATAAACTATTTTCCCATTAAGATTTTAAAACACTTAAGTTTGTTTTAATCAAAATAGTTTTTCCGGAAAATAAGTTTTGTTGATTTTCACAAATCATTTGTAAGAATGGGGATCAATTCATCACTTTGTTTTCTCAATCACTTAAAAGAAAGTTAAATCAAGTTCAATTTAATGACCTTGATTTACCTCTTGAAGATCAAACATCTCTTTCAACCACTTGTCGGTTTACTTACCAACAATTACCACTTACAGGTTGAAATCTCAAAATGCCTATTCCTACTCCACACTTACCAACCTGTGAGTTCTGGCAAGTCATACTTAGTGAAAATTTTTAATTTTCAAACATAATTTTTTAAGAAAGATGCTGATTCATGCTCCACGACTACCAACTTGGGAGCTCCGGCAAGTCAGGTTTTTTTAGTTAGAAAGATTCTCCCAAGCCTGACGGTCCTTGGGAGATTCCGAGTTACCAACACTCGGTTGCTTACCTGCCATCTTTTTCTCATAGAATTCCTTTATCCCTTTGACCCTTTGATCAATCATTTTTCCAAAAATATGTTTTACTTTGGGATTAAAGGTCTTTTCAATGTCAAATTCTTTTTTCTCAGAAAAAAATTGATTTGATATTTCAACTTTTCCAACTTTTGTTTTAAAATTTTCAGCCCGCAATGGTGGAAAATTTTCATCATCCAAAGGCAGAACTGACTTATCTTCTTTCATAATAATCTTTGGCTCCTCTGATTTTGTGGAATCAGATTCATTACCAAAACTATCACTTGAATTCTTAACAACCCACTTTTGGTTGTTAAGTTTCTCTTTTCTTTTGTAAACATCTTTCGAACATTCACCAACCTCAAAAGTTGAATTTTCAAAAACTTTAAATCTGTTTGTTGGTGGTTCAGTTTTCTTAACAATCTTTTCTTTCAGTTTACCAGAGACTTCCTGTTTTATTTGTATTGCCTTTGGACAATTTCTGGCAATGTGACCAACTGTTTTACATTGAAAACAAGTTCTCGTCTCTATCTTCTTCTGAGCAACACTTTTCTTCATTTCTTCTTGCTTCTTGGCAAGGAATTCTTTGTTGGATTGCTTTCTGAACACTTGCTCTTTTTCTTCTTCAGATGATTTTCTTGTAACAAAAAACAGTTTTTGATTTATAAATTTTCTCATTTTTATGATTTTTTGGTGAAATAAAACCTAATCCTTTCTTTTTGAAATTACCGTTATGGTTTGGTTTCTTTTGATAACCAAAACTAGAACTGTAACCCTTTTTTCTTATTTAAACGTTGTTGAACTCTTGAGGTGTAAGGTTTAGATTTTCTATAAAGATTTACATCTTTTATTTCAGAAATATTAATTTCTGTTAATTTGAAAACCTTTTTGATCATTTCAGTTTTAACACCTCTTATTGGAAATAACTCATCAGAATATAATTTGTCAGAATCTTTCAAAGTATATGCTACTTTGATCAGTTCGTCATTCAAATTAGATTTTGATAACAAAAATTCTTTATTATAAACCCGTTTGTCCTTTTTGACTATTGACTTTGACGTGTTGGACTCAGGCTTTGACTCTGATTTGGCCCCTACGTTTCATCCTTATCTAACACCTGATCGACCACTTTCTTTATTAACTCGGACTCATGATCAGTGTCAGACGATGTGAACATGACATCAATATTTTCTGGCAAATTATCTGAAGACCCAGACTCCCACTGTAAATTTGTTGCCTTTTTTACTCTTTCTGAATTTGGATTTCGAGGAGAATATCCATTTTCGACCGGGGGTGGACATTTGTTATAGACAACACTTGGTTTCTTAGCAGAAATCTTCACTTCATCATCTTCTTTTGTTTCAGACTTCTTCTCTTTAGATTTTTCTTCTTCAAAAGTCTTCAATTCTTCTACTATGGGGTAAATCCTGTCAACCACAAAAGTAGAATATGAGTAACTTTTTAACAATCTATTAACTCTCTCGGTTTCTATTCTCTGAGTTTCCAATTTCAACTCAAGCTCAGCACACTGTTCAGTGTAATAGTTGACATTGTCAAGCTGTCTCATGTATGCTCCTTTAAGTGTATTCATAGCTATAGCCTGTTCACTACTTGTCTCGTTGTATTGATTCATAGCTTTGTTCAAGACATCATATGATTCTTTTAGCCTTTTTATGTTGTGTAGCAATTCATTGTTTTGCTTTATCAGAGATTCACAGTTCATACACTTCTCAGAAATCTTGACTGCATCAGCATCTGTTTTAATTTCAAATTCTGGAATTTCTTTGACTACTCTCACTTGAACTTCTTCTTCAACTTCCTTCTTTTTCTCAGTTTCAGCATTTAAACGTTTTCTGATTTTTTTCTGCCCAATAGTCATCAGTATAATCATTAATAACCTGAGCAACAACAGCTTTAGCTTTTAAAATCTCTTTGTCTGGACAAAACTTGTCCCAGCTAAAGTTTTCCTAGCTAAAACCTTCTGGTAATCTCTCATCATCTTGATTTATCAAACAAGCTTTATTATCAGCTGGAATATATTTATCCCAACTGAAATCCTTTGATGAACTTCCATCATTTTTATTGACCAGACACGCTCTCTTTGAATCTTCAATCTCTTTTCTAGCATGTGCAGTTTGTGGCTGTTGTTGTTGATATGGCTGTTGAGCAACTTGATGATAAATCGCCTTTCGATAGTAGTCGTTGTTTCCGAAAGGATTTTGAGCTCTGCTTGCTTTGCGATTTGTGCACTCTTTCTTGAAATGCCCCTTTTCCCTGCAACGAAAACAAGTGACTTTAGATTTATCAAAACCTAAAGTAGAAACATTCGCATCACGGAAGTCATCTCTTCCCGTAATTTGTTTAAACTTTTTGGCTCTTCTCAACACGCTTGCCAAGCACCACTTTATATCCATCAACTCCATTTCTTCAGCATCTACTTGATCGTAATCCTCTTTTGTAAGCATTGGATTCCCGATTCTCCCTGCAACTAAACTACCATAAGATTCAAGAACAGTTACCAACAAAGACATATGACTTTTAGCTACTTCCTCTGAATAGTTTTGATCATTTTCAAGATTTAATGCAATATTGCATTGAAGTACTTTGCCACTCTTTGTTGCTGTAAAATGTGGATCAAATGATGGAAATGAAGTAAATCCTGTTTTGCTGCTTGATCCTTGAGATGAACTTTCAGAAGGACTTTTTGCATTGAAGGCCGTTTCAATCTTTGGTGAAATATTGGTCTTCTCACTAACTCCACCTTTGTAATATAACCCAATGTATTGTTCTACATCATAGTTTTTCATTCTAGCAATTTTCCTTTGTTCCATCTCTTGAGCTTCAAGATGTTTAATAAACTCGCTTAGCGTGATATTATTAAAATCTGGTTTATTTTTCAACATCATCAAATACGTCCCCCAAACATCATGTGGCAATGCATCAGCCAACTTCTCAATCAACTCATCTTTATCTTTGTTGATGCCCAATCTTTTCATATTCTTCAATAAATTGCAGTATCTCTCAATGATCTGCTTGGTGCTTTCATTTCTTAAACCTCAGAACAAATCGAATTCTTTCTTCATAAGCGACTTTTTATTCTTTAGCATATCATCACTTCCAAGAAACTTTGATTCTAATTCTTCCCATTTCGAACATGCACTTCCATTGTGTTGAAGTAAGATCAAGATGTCTTCTTTAATGGCTTGCTGCAACAAACTAACCATCAACTTCTCATCTTTATATTTCTTTTTCTCCTCAGCACTCAATTCTCTAATTGGTATTTTCACATTGTTGTTCCCGACTGGTCTAGTATATTGAACTTCAGTATGTTCCCATGCATCTAAGTGATAAGCTTCAACCCTGTTACCAAAACGTTCAGCCCATCCACTAAAATCATCAATGTCCATAAGCTTAGGCGGTTTTTGTGTTGTTCCCGTCTCATTTTCAAGCATCGTACTCTGAGTAATTGTCATCGGACTAGCAAAGGCATTATAAAACTCGTTCTCCATGATTAAGTTTTCAAAAGTTCACAAACAGTCAGTTTCAAACGAAAAATCTTTCTCACACGAAATCACTTTTCACACGGAATTAGGTTTCAAATGAAATCAATCCTCTTTCAATCGAAATCAACTTTCCAAGCGAAATCAGACTTTCATACGAAATAACCTTTGGTGCGAAATCAGCTTCAAACGGAATAGCTGTTTTTCAAACGAAATCACCTACTATTTCGTATGGAATAACACTCTGATGCTCACTTTCAAGTGAAAATAACTTCTGAAACGAAATTATGATCTGATTCCGTGCGAAATTACACTTTCGGACAGTTTTTTCAAAAATTAATCATGTTTTACTTCGAATTAGAGTCTGATTCTTTCTAGAGTTTGTTAAAACACTGTTTCGCATATAATTTGAGAAACTCAAGACATTTTGACCGGGAAAAGTTGTTAATTTTGAAAAAGAAGGTGTAGAAATCAGAAATTGCAGCTAAATTGGTATGAACTCTTCCTCCTGAGCTCTGATACCACTTGTAGGATCGTTTTACCGACCAAACGAGTCGTTCAGAAGAGTTTTTAATCAATATGAGAGGCGGAAACAAACGTATCGAGGTAATTCAGCTTGCAATTCACTATAAACTGTCTTTAGATTGATAACAGATCGATTACAATGCTGTAGACACTTCGGCAGAGCTTCGCTACCGGAATCAGAATCGTTACAAATGACAAGGCACATCAGGTATATATAGGTGAGCTAATTTCGCATGAACTGGCCAAGCGAAATCTAATTTCGCACGAAATTACTCAAACGAAATCATCATTCACACGAAATTATAATTCCGTGCGAAATACCCTTGATTTCGTATGAAATGACCTAGGTGTCATTTCATGCGAAATTACCTATAAACATACAGTTTCTTGTTTTCCGTGCCCTGATCTATCTATTACAATACAAGACTCGATACAAGACGAAGTCGACAGACGTATGCACCAACATATATTTTAAAAAAACTTTGCGACTTGAACGATTTTATTGGTGACCCTCATCATGTTATAAGCAATATATCTACGATTTGCGCTTCGTAATATATATACTCAAACGTGACATATAGTAAATATCGTAATACACATAATCTTTTCAGGTATTAACATGTCATCATACACATATTATAAAACACATAACACATTGTAACACATAAAGTTCACCCATGAACAACCCATTCTAGTGTATGTTGAAAAACACGTATTTTAGCGATTCGGTAACGTTTTTGGGCGCCGGAAGTCACGTATGACTAACCAAACACCAAGTAAACTTAATATAAGTTAAAATACTTATTTTCATATCAAAAACATCAGTTTACTTACTGATCTAAAACAGTTTTATAAAAATCCTCCGAAAAGCCGATTTTTAACCGTTTTACCGCATAGTTTTGCATCAAACGTTACCCTAACCATCCCAAATCGTAACGACTTGATATTTTAACATAACCCATGTTATTTACTGAATGAAATAGTGGTTATACTCATGATAATGAAGGTCTCACATAAAGCACATAAATCATGCAAATTTCACATATTTTACCACTTTCTAAGCTATATGTACAACATGCAAAGCTATCAAACCTATGACAAAGTTTCATGCCATTATAATATACCAAATAATGTTATTTTTTAGTGTTTATAATCTGTTCTAAAACATTTTTGTCATACAATCATTTTTTTATCATTTCTTGAGCTTTAAATCAACATGTATTCTTATTTACAAGTGTCTAAAGCACACTATCATATCATCATCCTTTCATATGAATTTAAATGCATCAAACATGTAATTTATTCATGTTTATTTACTGATTTAATTGAACATTCATCATATCATGCACAAATCATCAAACACTTGCATTTTAACTATCATTCAAGAACAAGTAACAACTTAAAAATTCTCAAATATGTCTAATAAATTTTTGGTCATTTATATGTCAAAATACTAACATTATTTCAATTGATAACTCATGATTCAAGCACTTCTTTATATCTCTAAAATATTTGCACATAATCTTGTTCATGTAAGCAAACATCTTAAACAAGTATTTACCAAAAATCAAACTCAAATCCCATACACACACATATATATATATATATACACGGTTACATATACACACATATATTCCACCATTTTTATTTTGTATCAAGACCTATTTCTTTTTAGATTTCAAGTTTGTGAAAAATTCCAAGATTCAAGAGAAACTTCCAATCATCAAGAACAGCCAAGAATCAAGTGTATGATTTAAACATGAACTTTATACCTTCAAGATTCAAGAGAGTATTTGATGAGATTTTGATTATATGGAGCTTGAAATCACTTGAAAGCACCTTGGAAACTCCTTTGGATCTTCACACAAACTTGAAACTAGCTTGGAATGGAGTGTGATCTTCAAGAACAAGGTTGAAAAGATGATAATGGTGATGGTGGTGAGGGTTACGGTTTGGGTGAGAGAGAGAGGAAGAGAGTGTAGTGTTGAGTGTTGAGTGTTGATGGGGGTGTATATATAGGCCAAGATCTCTAGTGAATCTCCAAAAGATCACATAATATCTATAATATCCAAGAAAGATCAAATATGATATTGCAAGATTTCACAAAATCAAGAGTGGGGCCACTCCTTGTACTCGTCCACTATAAGGGGGGAGGGGGCAAAGTGTAAATTTTGAATGGTAAATTAGATAAAAACAGGTATTTAACTGGATACCGTGTATTTTATCTAGCGTTTAAATCCCGGTTTATGGCGTTCTAAATTATTTTTATTATTCTATAAAAATAAACTTGCCAAAATATTACTGAAATAAATATCAGTTGCCGAGACTGGCTGCGTTGTCTGCGTTTTACACTAGAAACACTGTGTTACGCAGTAACACGCGGTACGCGCTTAAACTTGAAAAATAACGTTTTTAAGCGTTTTAATTTATTTTTCAACACGAACATGATTAAAAATAAAATTTTAATCATAACAGAATATTTTTAGGATTTAAATATTATCCGGGCGGTCACCAACGTTCGTTACGCAATTTTGTCGCAATTAGTTCTAAAGTTCGAATAAACATGTTTTTGCCATACCAATCCTTCGAAACTTATTTCTAAGTTATGTAAAGGGTGTTTAGGGTATGTTTGGCTTATGTCACAGTTCCGGAGTGTACGTCACGTTAAACTGATTATGTTCACGTAACGGTTTATGATTTCACTTCCAGAACAGGTTTGAGAGTTCGAAGTTGAACAATGATTGAAAACGTATAATGTCACAAATAATTAAACAAATATTGAAATTAAACACCATATTTTATTAAATACAAAGTTGTTCGGAACAGTACAAAGATTTAAAATACACAGATGTCACAAGAAAAAGGGGATATATTATCCTTATATTTGGCAGTCTCTTCCAATGCAGTAAGTGCAGTCCTTGTTAAGGATCACGAAGGTACACAACATCCTATATATTATGTAAGTAAAAGTTTGCTTGATGCTGAATCCAGGTACTCACATCTAGAAAAACTTATTCTTGCTTTGATTATGTCATCAACTAAATTGCGTCATTATTTTGAAACACATGCTATTATTGTTAAAACTAATTTTCCAATTAAGAATGTTCTCAGTAAACCTGAGATGTCAGGAATGATGGCTAAATGGGCAGTGAAGCTTAGTGCTTATGATATAAGATATGAGCCAAGAACTGCGATTAAATCCCAGGTCTTAGCTGACTTTTTGGCTGATTTCAGTAGTGATCTACAAAGGGAAGCTGAGTTAGAAGTTCAACAGCTTGAAGAGACTAAGGATCTTTGGATACTCTTCACAGATGGGGCTTCAAACATCAAGGGAACTGAACTAGGAATACTACTAAAATCGCCACAGGGGGACATAATACCCCACTCAATAGCTTGTGAGTTTCAAACTACTAATAATGAGGCTGAATATGAGGCCTTGATAGCTGGTTTGCAAATTGCCAAGCACATGAGGATCAGGTATCTTGAGGTACATGTAGATTCATTGTTAATTACTAATCACTTTAATGTATCCTATGTTGTTAAAGGTGAAAGACTAATCAAATATTTAGAGATAGTCAAGAAATTGGCAGATTCTTTTGCTTCTTTTAGTTTGACACAGGTACCCAGAGAAGAAAATGCAGAAGCTGATGCATTGGCCAATCTTGGATCATCATTGAAGATTCCAGAGGATATTAAAATCCCCATCATCCACATTTTGACTCCTGCTATTGAGGATCACATAGCTATGGAAATAGTAGAGGATTCTGCAATTATACCTAGTGATGCTGCACAATCACATTCAGGATCCTGGATCCTTCCAATCATGAGATATATACAACATGGAGAGATTCCTACAGGAGAAAACCCCAGAGCTTTCAAAGTCAAGGTATCTCAGTTTACAATATTAAATAACATTTTGTATAAACGATCTCTTGCAGGTCCATATCTAAGGTGCATCGAGGATCCTGAAATTCAAGAAGTCCTGAAGGATTTTCATGAGGGAGATTGTGGAAACCACACTGGGGGCAGAGCACTATTTTCAAGGATCCTTAGGACATGATACTATTGGCTGTTAGGACCGGTTTTGACTCCGTAAAGATTGCGAACCGAACGTGTGACGTGCGGAATCCGTACACGAACGTGACCGAACACACGAGAACTTAATATAATTGGTGATTCTATTGATTGATGTGAAAGCGTACAGCACCTGAATCACTTGGAGCACTTTTTCTCTCTAGCTTCTCTCTCTAACACTAGAGCTCTTCAAGTCTCTAAAATGGCAAAAGTCTCCAAAAGTTTCTAATCTAAGCCCTAAGACTTCTATTTATAGGCCAAGGGGCTTTAATGAGATTCCTCATAATTACATAAATGCCACCTTGCCTTTTACTACATGTAACAATATAAGCACTAGAATTAAACTGTTTCTGCTACGACTTGAGATGACGGAGGCGATAGACATACTGCACTAACAGACTCCCCCTTGGATATTGCCGCAGTCAATCTCAATCATTGAGTCAAACTCGTAGCGTCTTTTCTTTCTCTCTTTCTCTGAGTCTTCTTGAAGGTTTGACGTTTTCAGTAACATAGACTCCCTCTTGCTCGAACAGAATCCCCATGGATCTGTCTTCAGCTTCAGCTTCTCCTTTCACTAGACTCTTTCTCTTCAGGCTCCCCCTTTTGTCAAGCTTCCGTGCTTTGGGATCGACACCTGGCTTTCCAGTTACAAGCTCCTCTGGGAAAGATACCTGAATCCTTGCACGCTTCCCCTTGCGTTGAGCTCGTCTTCAGGCTCCCCCTTAGACTCGGCTATCGGGATCGTAGTTTGGAATAACATCTGCAATCCTCAAACGTTTATAAGTAACAATGTTTTGAATATCCAGGATTGAAAATCCTGGCTTTCAGCATATTCTAAAATATTTTGACAAAGAAAGATTTTTCAGTTGTCCAGGTATCGTAACCTGGCTCTATTAAACTTTCTAAATCAAGATCCTGGCTTAAAGATATAATAATATAGATATATCCAGGAATACTTGATTCTCTCCCTCTATCAACTATCTTCAAAGATTTGGCAGAATTAAGCGAACCGGATCGGAAACTAGCTCTTTTACAGATTTTAACAATATAAGTATCCAAATCCTTCATAGTTAATCATCCAAGTCCAATTTAATGACCTTGGAGATATCACAAACTGTTTTTGATTTTTGATTTTAAAACTACAAGTTTCAACTTAATGAACTTGTTTTATTTTTCAGAAACACGATCAGCATACTAGATTTTGAAACTCAGCATCCCAGACATCGGTTGTCGAAAATAAAGCAGAAATCAAAATCTTTTTGTATTTTTCTGAAACATAAAGCAGTAAAGAAATATTTACAAACATATTTACAGACAATATTTTTGTTTGAGTTCTTGTCAGAGGATCATATCAGTTTATGACAAATCACTAGCACCGTTGAGCTTTAAAACACTTTAAGTTTTAAACGATTCACTTAGATTGTCAGTATACTGATCCACTTAAATTTTCACACAAAGTTCAATTGATTCGAGATACGAGATTAGTGTTTTAAGGACTTAACTTATTCGCGTGTCCCACCTCAGAATATACTCCCGTATCCAAACTCCTATATTCAGTCTTACAGGTGAATGTACACTAATGATATCTGTAAGGGGTGAATGCGAGGCCATGAGAGCTCAGGCTATTGCTTCCGCAAAATCAGAGAGATGATGGCTCGACTTTAGGTGGGTTCCCTTTAGAGAATCTTTTCTTCAACAGCACATGATTAGCATTTTTCAATGTTTCATCATTTTTTATGCTGAGGGTGGGCTTTAAGAATAAAGCAGTGCAGAGTATTATACGAGGACTAGGCTATTGCTCCCGCAAAATCAAAAGTCCAGGTATAATACCTCAGATATCATCACGCACAAAGACCTAGTATCTCAGAAAGAGGGGTCTTTCAAACAAGATTCGGGGGTTACCCATATATCCGAGAGATGTTCCCCACGAGATAAGTAAGTATTGATATTTAGGTTTATATCTCGAAAACAATCTACTAAGCATGTAAAAACCTACTAGCATATCATCAGTGAGACCGTTTATCACATTTTAACATTCCATTTCTTTAGCGTACTGTGATTGTCTACTGATGTACTATCATTTCCTCTTTTTACACAGAAACTCATTTTTTGAATTTTATCATGTTTTTGGCTTTTTCAAATTTTCTAATGTTTTTGGATTTTCTGACAACTTTTCTTACTCCCCCTAAAATGCAAAACCATTTAAAGAAAATTTGACAAACCGATACTGATAGCTTTGTCTCGCCATCCATTTTCTGCATCACATGCTCTGTTTTGCAGAAAATATAACGTGCCCCTATGATTTACAACGCATTGATATTTTACGGTTTGAAAACTGTTTTTCAATCTTGTGAAAGTAATCATGTTTGTTCCGCCGTGAGGGTTTCGGCATAATCAATCAACAACTTTTTTAAATTTTTTGAATTTTTGACAAAATTTAAAAACAAACATATTAGCTCTGATACCACTTGTTAGGACTGGTTTTGACTCCGTAACGATTGCGAACCGAACGTGTGACGTGCGGAATCCGTACACGAACGTGACCGAACACACGAGAACTTAATATAATTGGTGATTCTATTGATTGATGTGAAAACGTACAGCACCTGAATCACGTGGAGCACTTTCTCTCTCTAGACTCTCTCTCTAGATCTCAATCTTTCCAAAGTTCCAAATGAGCAAAAGTCTCCAAAAGTCTCCAAAAGTCCATAATCTAAGCCCTAAGACTTCTATTTATAGGCCAAGGGGCTTTAATGAGATTGCTCATAATTACAGAAATGCCACCTTGCCTTTTACTACATGTAACAATATAAGCACTAGAATTAAACTGTTTCTGCTACGACTTGAGGTGACGGAGGCGATAGACATACTGCACTAACATTGGCCTACTATGAAGAAGGATGCTGTGGATTATGCCAAGAAATGTGATGCTTGTCAGAGGCATAGTAATATCCTTCATCAACCAGCAGAGCTCCTGCATCCTGTATCCTCTTCTTGGCCATTCATGAGATGGGGAATGGATATAGTTGGTAAACTTCCCAAGGCACCAGGAGGAAAAGTGTTCATGCTTGCTATGACTGACTACTTCTCCAAGTGGATAGAAGCTAAAGCTTTTGCTCAAGTCAGAGAAAAAGAAGTGATATCCTTTATTAAAAGAAACATTATTACCAGATTTGGTATCCCTTCTGAAATTGTTTGTGATAATGGATCCCAATTTATTGTGAGTAGAACTACTAACTTTTGTGACAGCTGGGGGATTAAGATGATAACATCAACACCAGTCCACCTACAAGCTAATGGTCAAGCAGAATCATCTAACAAGATCATCATCAACAACTTAAAGAAGAAGCTTGGATCCAAGAAAGGAAAATGGGCAGAAGAGCTACCTTATGTGCTATGGGCTGATAAGACAACTCCCAAGAATGCTACTGGCCAGACCCCATTCTCATTAGTGTTTGGAGCAGAATCAGTGATCCCTACTGTTAAGGATGGATTTTCCATAGCTAAGGATGACGGATCCTCAAGTACAGCCAGGATCACGGATCCTCAATTCTGTTTGAATTAAGGATCCTCAGAAGACATTGCAGGGTTAAGGATCCAGTATCCTCATTGTTATCCTAACACTAACGGTTGTTTCCTCTATGTTTAAACTTGTTACGCAGAAATGGACGAGTGGACTTGGTCTTGCCGATATTCTTGGGGAATATGCTCTCAATATTCTGCACGTGCATAGCTTTATAACCGTTATAGAAGTCGTGGGTAGCTAGCACCATTTGTGGGATGTTAGTTATTTAGATTATTTCTATTTTTAAAGGGGATAACAAGTCTTGACAGTTAGAACAATTAGCAAACACACACTCTCGCAAGCTCGTTGCAACTCATTAGAGATTTCATACATTTTGCACACTAGTGATCCTTGTAACAAGCTTGTTATCATCCTGAGTTGTAACGATCATTTGTTTAATTATAGTTGGTGATCGGTAGTTTCCATCACCCGAGGTTTTTTATGCTGGAGATCATCTCTTGATCAAGGGCTTTTTCCTCGTATAAATCCTTGTGTCTCTTGTTCATTACATTTACAAGTTGTTCATACGTTTGTTCATTAATTCAAGTATCATACCTCACAAAAGAAGATTTGGTTACATTATCCTAGTCTGATTTTTGACCAAAACAGTTTGGCGCCCACCGTGGGGCAATTGGTGCTTCATTTCTGAAAAAGTTTGTTCATTACGGTTCATCACCTTCAACCACATGGCTTCTTCAGCAAAGAACACTTCAAGCTCTATGCCGGCAGTCACTTCTTCACAGGGCATTCCACCTTTGCCTCCACCACCTTTTGGATCCCAGAAGAATGCTGAAAATGCTGCGAAGAGACAAAGCCCCATTTTCCCAAAACCACCAACATCTGCTGTTTCTTCTAGTCCTTCTAAAAGTGATCTTTATTCTTTGATTTTGCAGATGAGGGATTACATGCAGCAGCAAGACAAAACTAATGACAGGATCCTTCGAGAGATTGATGACATCAAGAATTTGAAGAGATCAGTGGAGGGTCACTCTCCATTGGTGCCCAGATCACTGAATTTCGACACTCCAGTTACAACTAGCCAACACTCTGCTCCAGCTGATGTCCAGCTTCAAGGTGGATCATTGGGAATGCGTTTTGGATCATCAGCGATAACACAAGCTCAAGGATCCTATTTTCAGCCTTTAGGATCATCGTCTCAGTTTCAGGGATCCTTCTTTAATTCCGAAGGATATGTGAGAGCACAGACGGTTCAGGGATCCTCATCCCAGGGTTAGGGATCCTTTCAGGTTCAAGGATCCTCATCCCAGGGTCCGGGATCCTCTCAGGTTCAAGGATCCTCCTCTCAGGTTCAGAGATCCTCATCTCAGGTTTATGGATCCATGGAGTATCCTCCAAGACCCATAATAACAGCACATCAAGGATCCAACATCTTTCAGGATCAAGGATTCTTAAGGAATGTACAACCTGGAGGTTCAGATGTTCATCTAGGAGACTTCATTCCAATGCAGACCATTGCATCATCTGGTCCCTCGATTGTACCAGAATCCCGTCAATATAGATTCACATCCGGAGTTCCAAACTTGAATCCTCCAGGAGGTAACACTTTCAATAATTCTTATAATACTAACCATGGCTTTGTGCAGGATACAGGTATCAATCAAGCTATGGCTAAGGAATTACAGAAACTGAAGGATATGATATCCAGCGTTCCAGGAGTGGTTAAGCCCATTCTTGAAATTGCAGATGGAAGTCATAGGATATCTCGTTTTGCACTACCTATTTGTGATGCTGAGATACCGAAAAGATTTCAGATACCAACCATGAAGCTATATTATGGTTCAACGGATCCAGAAGAACATGTAGCCCAGTACAAAGAAAGGATGGAGATCAATCCCATCCCGGAGAGGTTGAAAGAAGCATGTCTATGCAAGGGTTTTGGATCCACACTGACAGGATCAGCTCTTAAATGGCTGCTAAGTCTTCCCCCTTATTCTATTACTTCATTTGCTAATCTAGTTAATATGTTTAATAGTCAATTCTCATGTAGTAGAAAATTTGAACGTTTAACTAGTGACCTATATAGGGTAACACAAGGTCAAAATGAATCACTTAGAGATTATATTACTAAGTTTAGTAAAGAATCCTTAGATATTCCTAACCTGGATATAGCTACGGCTGTGGAAGCCTTTAAAATGGGTTTACTTAGGGATTCATTATTCTGTGATGATCTTGTCATGACCCCTTGTAGGAATCTTGATGAAGTAAGAACCAGGGCCCTTAGATTCATCCGATTAGAGGATGATAAGAGAATCCAAGAAAGACTGGCAGGATCCTCGAAGCAGGAGAAACAAGGATCCTACTTCAGGGACAACAAGTCCAAATCTTACAACAAGTCTGACAACCAGAGTGTGCACACAGTAGAACAGGAAGAGGATGATGAGGATTATCCTCCCATTTCTGAATATTGTTTTTCTGTTGATAACAATGAACTGATTCTTGCAATGCAGAATTTAGGTGAAAAAATAAGATGGCCCAGAAAAAGTGATAAGCCAGCTGCAACAAAAGACAAGTCCAAATGGTGTGCATATCATGAGGATTTCGGACATCTCACTGAAGAATGTATTGCACTTAGAAAAGAAATCGGTTATTTGTTAAGCAAGGGGCACTTGAAGGAGCTTTTGGGAAGAAAAAAGTCAAAGATCCAGGATCCTGAAAAGGTTCTAGAAAGAGCTCCTGCTCCTCCGGCAGATGCACAACTTATAAACTTCATATCCGGTGGATCAGACATATGTGGCACTTCCTTTTCAGCAGCTAAAAGACACGCCAAGGAGACCAAGATGGATAATGGGGACAGACCCATCCGAACCTCTACTGTTACACAGGAGAAAGTTATAACATTTGATGAGGATGATCGAGTGGATGTTCAGGATCCTCATCATGATGGTCTTTTTATTACTTTGTTCATATCTAATCATTTTGTTCGCAGGATCCTAATCAATGGAGGAAGCTCGGTGAACATCATTCAGCTTGATGTCCTCAAGAAGATGAATATTCCTGAATCAGAGATCATCCCAAGATCCTCGGTTCTTGTGGGGTTCAGTGGAGAAACTAAGAATACATTGGGGGACATTAAGCTTCCCATCTACATAGAAGGACTTAATTCTTTTCAAAAATTTTGTGTTATAGATTGTTTATCCTGTTGCAATGTTATCCTTGGCAGGCCATGGATACATGACATGAAAGCAGTTGCATCTACATATCATCAGTGTGTAAAGCTTCCTAGTCCATGGGGGGTGATAAAGATTGAGAGTGACCAGCAAGAAGCAAAGAATTGCTATACCTCATCAATGAAGCCAGCCTCAAGACCAAGGGAGCAATAGCAATTAAAGCATCCTCCAAGAGATGTCCTGGAGGCAAGAGAACAAGATGTGAAAGATATCCTTATGGATCCTCATGATCCTGAATCCAAAGTCTTCATAGGATCCGGGATCCTCTACGAAATTGAAGAGGATTTAGTATCCTTCCTCAAAAGGAGAAAAACTACCTTTTCCTGGAAGCACGAAGATATGACAGGTATCTCTAAAGATATTATTACTCACAAGCTTGGTATTGACAGGTCATTCAAACCCATACACCAAAAGAGGAGAAAGTTTGCACCTGAGAGGAATGCCATTATCCAGGAGGAGGTAGATAAGCTGCTCCAAGCAGGTATGATTAGGGAAGTTAAGTATCCAAGATGGTTAGCCAATGTGGTTGTTGTTCAAAAGAAAAACGGAAAGTGGAGGGTATGTGTCGATTTCACTGATTTAAACAAGGCATGTCCCAAGGATCCTTTCCCATTACCCCACATTGACTCCATGGTGGATGCTACCGCGGGTCATGAGTTGTTGACTTTTATGGATGCTTCATCTGGATTTCAACAAATTCATATGGAACCATCTGATCAAGAGGATACAGCCTTTATGCTGGTATCTATTGTTATATTGCTATGCCATTTGGACTAAGAAATGCAGGTGCTACTTATCAAAGGCTAGTCAATATGATGTTTAAGGATCAAATAGGACACACTATGGAAGTCTATATAGATGACATGGTGGTTAAGTCCAAGAGAGCTGAGGATCACCTTAGAGACCTGGAGGAAGCATTTGATATCCTTGGCAAATTCAATATGAAATTGAATCCTTCAAAGTGTCACTTTGGTGTTAAAGCAGGCAAATTCCTAGGTTACATGGTAACAAAAAGAGGCATAGAAGCAAGTCCAGAGCAAATTAAGGCAATTGTAAATATCAAGTCTCCTGCCAATGCTAAGGATGTGCAAAGGTTGACAGGAAGGATTGCAGCCTTGAACAGGTTCATATCAAAGTCATCAGAAAAGTGCAAGGAATTCTATGACATTTTGAGAAAGAACAAGAAATTTGAGTGGACTGAAAAGCATGAGAATGCTCTCAAGGCCCTTAAGGATTACCTATCCTCAGCTCCTGCTTTGATGAAACCAGAAAAAGGGGATATATTATCCTTGTATCTAGCGGTATCCTCTAAAGCAGTAAGTGCAGTCCTTGTTAAGGATCACAAAGGTACACAACATCCTGTCTATTATGTAAGTAAGAGTTTGCTTGATGCTGAATCTAGGTATTCACATTTAGAAAAACTTATCCTTGCTTTGATTATGGCATCTACTAAACTAAGACATTATTTTGAAACTCATGCCATTATTGTCAAGACTAATTTTCCAATTAAGAATGTTCTTAGGAAACCTGAAATGTCAGGAAGGATGGACAAATGGGCAGTGAAGCTTAGTGCTTATGATATAAGATATGAACCAAGGACTGCCATAAAATCTCAAGCCTTAGCTGACTTTGTGGCAGATTTTAGTAGTGAATTACAAAGAGAAGCTGAGTTAGAAGTTCAGCAGCTTGAAGAGACTAAGGATCCTTGGATACTCTTCACTGATGGAGCCTCAAATGTCAAAGGAACAGGACTTGGAATACTAATAAAATCGCCACAGGGGGACATAATACCCCCACTCAATAGCTTGTGAATTTCAAACTACTAATAATGAGGTTGAATATGAGGCCTTGATAGCTGGTTTGCAAATTGGCAAGCATATGAGGATCAGGTATCTTGAGGTACATGTGGATTCATTGTTAATTACTAATCACTTTAATGGATCTTATGTTGTTAAAGGTGAACGACTAATCAAATACCTAGAGATAGTCAAGGAATTGGCACTCTCTTTTGTTTCTTTTAGTTTGACACAGGTACCTAGGGAAGAGAATGCAGAAGCTGATGCATTGGCCAATCTTGGATCATCATTAAAAATTCCAGAGGATATCAAGTTCCCTATCATCCATATTTTGGCTCCTGCTATTGAGGATCACATAGCTATGGAGATAGAAGAGGATTCTGCAGTGGTTCCTAGTGATAGTGCACAGTCTCATTCAGGATCATGGATCCTTCCAATCATGAGATATATACAACATGGAGGGATTCCTTCAGGAGAAAACCCCAGGGCTTTCAAAATCAAGGTATCTCAATTTACAATATTAAATAACATGTTATATAAACGATCTCTTGCAGGTCCATATCTAAGGTGCATAGAGGATCCTGAAATTCAAGAAGTCCTAAAGGATTTCCATGAAGGAGATTGTGGAAACCACACTGGGGGCAGGACATTGTTCTCAAGGATCCTTAGGACAGGATACTATTGGCCTACTATGAAGAAGGATGCTGTGGATTATGCCAAGAAGTGTGATGCTTATCAGAGACATAGAAATATCTTTCATCAGCCAGCAAAGCTTCTACATCCTATATCCTCTTCTTGGACATTCATGAGATGGGGAATGGATATAGTTGGTAAACTTCCCACAGCACCAGGAGGAAAAGTGTTCATGCTTGCCATGACGGATTACTTCTCCAAGTGGATAGAGGCTGAAGCCTTTGCTCAAGTCAGAGAAAAAGAAGTGATATCCTTTATTAAAAGAAATATTATTACTAGATTTGGTATCCCTTCTGAAATTGTTTGTGATAATGGATCCCAATTTATTGGGAGTAGAACTACTAACTTTTGTGACAGCTGGGGGATTAAGATGATAACATCAACACCAGTCCACCCACAAGCTAATGGTCAAGCAGAATCATCCAACAAGATCATCATCAACAATTTGAAGAAGAAGGTTGGATCCAAGAAAGGAAAGTGGGTAGAAGAACTACCTTATGTACTATGGGCTGATAGGACAACTCCCAAGAATGCTACTGGCCAAACTCCATTTTCTTTAGTGTTTGGAGCAGAGTCAGTGATCCCTACAGAGATGGTGGTTCTACTGCTAGAACAAGCATCCGTGATCCTGAAGGAAATGCTGAAAACTTGGTTCAAGATTTGGATACCATAGAAGAACTCAGGGATTTGGCAAGGATAAGAATGGCTAGTTATCAACAAAGGATGGCTGAAGCCTACAATAAGAATGTCAGGATCAGGAAATTCCAAGTTGGTGACATGGTATTGAGGAAAGCATTTCAGAATACCACCAATCCTGTTGATGGCAAGCTAGCACCAAAGTGGGAAGGTCCCTATCTTATTGAAGCTGAGGCAGGAAAGGGGGCATATCGGTTGTTAACAATGGAAGGTGATTTGCTACCAAGAGCTTGGAATGCTATCCACTTGAAGAGATACTTCATATAATAAGGATCCAGGATCCTTAGCTACTTTGGTGTACAACGTTCATGAAGGATCCTTAGAGGATAAATGATTCTCATTCTGGTAATGATCTAACCTCAATTTATCCACTTCTTTAATTAACTTATATACAAGGAGAAGGATCCTGGATCCTTTATCCTTCTTTCACTTAGTTCTGAGTTTTGCAGAAGGTTGTTATATCCTTAACAAAGAATTAAGTATCCACAGAAGTCTCCAGTTATTTGGGCTTGACCCCAGTTATTTGGGCTTGACCCCAGTTTTTTGGGCTTGTCCCCAGTTTTTTGGGCTTGTCCCCAGTTTCACCAGAAGCGCACGATGATCCTGGTGCAGTTCAAGGCAATGGGACCAGTACCCGCTTTAGGGGCTGACAATTTCATTGTACTGGCTGTATCCGGGATCCTACGTATAATGGTAGACGTACTATACATCCGTTCCTAAGGTTTCTAACGTTTTCACGTTAGCTAAGGTTTTTGCATTTTCATGTCACTAAGTTTGGATAGTCGCCAGTGAGGGCCATACTCCAGTTTACACAAGATCCTTTGGGCTTGTCCCCAGTTTTTTGGGCTTGTCCCCAATATATTGGGCTTGTCCCTAGAATTGTTGGGCTTGTCCCCAGTTGCTAACTCTTCTCTTATATTGGCTTAGTCCCAAGTTATGTTCCATTTCAGGTTTTTGAAGCCAAACAACTAAGGATCCTTGATCCTAACCTTTTATTAAGGTTTGTCTTTTGGTTATCCTAATTGTAAGTATTGAAGGTTTAGGATCCTAACTTAGATTCTCAGGTATGATCCTTATTTTCCTTAATTTTATTCTTTATTTATCTAAGTGACCCTTATTCTTTGACAACAGGATACATGATCCTTAAATTACACTACTTTTTTGAATTTATCGATTATAGGATATTTGATCCTTGATCATATCCTAAACTTTTTGACATAACTTTTGTTCTTAACTTATGAATTCAAACAAAATGTATCATAACAGTTGAAAGGTAAAGCATTCACAAAAATAACAACACATGATAAGCCAAAAGATTAAACTTTTATTTATTTAGCAAAAGGTTAACCCCCTAAAGGTTGTCAAAATTACCTACCCCAAGCATCTACCAGCAATCCATGGCACGTTCGCTGGGGTAGGTAAAGGGTGTCCATGATGATAAGTTCTGAATAAGTGCAGGAATAGAAAGACGATAGGATCACAATGGCTTCATCCCCCAAACAGAGGATCCCTCCACCATTTGTAATCCTACCTATTGTCTGAAGGATCCATGATCCTTAAACCTAAAGAGCTATTGTTTCGAGTTATTACAGACCAACCATTGTTCAAAAAACATTACCAAACAAAAAACTACCCAACCATAAAAAAATGGGCTCCGGCCACGTCTAGAAATTTCCATCATCGCCCATTTTTGCAGCTCACACCTTCGCTGCATCACCTTCACCACCAGCCTCTGCACCCTCAGCCTGATCCTTCACCCCGCTGCCACTGGCTTCAATCATCAGGACCTCTCCAGCCTCCTCCTCATCGTCAAGCTCAGCCAGCTTAGCCTTCCAACCTTCCTGGTCCCAGGTGGTCCTATCAAAGCTAGGATCCTCAGCTTCCTTTGCCATCTGCAATTTGATCTTGAGCATAGCAATGGTGGCAGAAAGCTTAGCACCCTCCATCACTTCAGCCTTCTCCTGATCAGCAGTGACGTGGGCCATGACCAGCTCCTTTTTCATCAAGGTGAGCTCCTTCTCGAGGGAAGAGATGGTTTGATCCATAGCCAGGTACAACTTTTGGAAGTTCAGCTCCTTCTGCTCAGCCTCTTCAGCATAGGAATCCATAAGCATTTGGATCTCAGCAAATTTCTGCAAAAGATTAAGGCACGTCAGGATCCGTTATCCTCAGTGTGGGAGGATCATATTTAAGGATTAGTGATCCTTACCTCAGAGACATATTCCTCAAACTGATGCTGAAGGAGAGGCAGGCCTTCAAGGGTGTCCGCAACTTTCCTCTTCTTTGCACCTTTGCCCTTGGTGCTGACAGCCTTGGGAACTGGGACGCTGGGACTGGCAGCAGCTCGTTTCTTGCTGGACCAGGAGGAAGCAAATGCGTCAAGCTCACTGACGCTGAAGCGGGTGGCTGACTTTGAAGACTTTCCGGCACCTACAAAGGACAAATAACAGATAAGTATCCTTATTCTATATCTATATAAATATTTAATTATGCATAAATGAGAATACTTACTTGACATGGTGACCCAACCAGAGGATACTTCTTGTGAATCCTTTGTTTTGGGCTGGAATGTTCTAACAGCAGGATCAAGGCTCCAAAAGGCAACGATCCTTTCTTTTGTTGCAGGTGACTGGATGAGATGAGAAACTGAGATAGCTGCACAAAAAGACAGAAAAAGATCAGTTATCCTCAACAGAAATAGAGTCATCCTATGATCCTTCTATAAGGATCCTATATCCTACCATGGGTGGTCCACTCTTTGGGGAGATCTTTCCCATCCGGGATAGAATCCCTCCTAACAAAAAAGAAACGCTTTTTCCAGTGGGTATCATTCTTTGTGGTCTTAAGGATTGGATGAGGATCACCAGGCTTGTGTTTGAACAAAAAACGGTGTGAACCATGGCTCACAAGATTATAGAATTCAGCCAATTCCGACATTCCCATCTCTAAGCCTTCCTGCTCAATGATGTTCTCTAAGGTGTACGAGACCCTCCACATCATCAGCATGGCCTGTATATAGCACATGCCGGTGAGTGCAAAGAAGGATTCAGTGAAGGCAGGGAAAGGATAAGAGAATCATATCAAGAATGGGGTAGCCGGAAAAGCAACCCAAGTTTTGGAGATGGAATCACGTTTTGCGGAAGGGTCGAAAGGTTTAAAGACGATATCCGCCGGAAAACAGTGGCGAATCCGGTCAATCTCCGGGTCAGTGAAGCAACAGAGTTCCTTTGAAGGATTTTTGATAATGCCTTGGCTTTTCAAGGGACTATCCTTCTTTGGATCCTTAGCTGGTGAGGATCGAAGAACCATTTTCGTCATGGGTTTTCAGAAAAAGAAGATCAGAATAAGCAGATGAAGAGAGAAGGAGGAGAGAGATACCTGTTCTGATCTTTGGATGAGGATTTAAAGGGAAGTATCTCTCGAATTTAAATGCAAATCGATCCTTATCTCTAACCTATATATAATGATGATTCTGTAGGTTATCACTTCGCTGACGCATGATGTGTAACGGCTAGTCCTGCTCTAATGGCTATATTTACGTTACTTAGTTCGTTCTAGATAAGATTGAAAATATGACTCCTAAAGTTATATTTTATTCCTCATATTTTGGGGGCAATTGTTAGGGATGCATTTTTCATAGCTAAGGATCACGGATCCTCAAGTGCAGCCAGGATCACGGATCCTCAATTCTGTTTGAATTAAGGATCCTCAGAAGACGTTGCAGGGTTAAGGATCCAGGATCTTCATTGTTATCCTAACACTAACGGTTGTTTCCTCTATGTTTAAACTTGTTACGCAGAAATGGACGAGTGGACTTGGTCTTGCCGATATTCTTAGGGAATATGCTCTCAATATTCTGCATGTGCATAGCTTTATGACCGTTATAGAAGTCGTGGGTAGCTAGCACCATTTGCGGGATGTTAGTTATTTAGATTATTTCTATTTTTAAAGGGGATAACAAGTCTTGACAGTTAGAACAATTAGCAAACACACACTCTCGCAAGCTCGCTGGAACTCATTAGAGATTTCATACATTTTGCACACTAGTGATCCTTGTAACAAGCTTGTTATAATTCCGAGTTGTAACGATCATTTGTTTAATTATAGTTGGTGATCGGTAGTTTCCATCACCCGAGGTTTTTTATGCCGGAGATCATCTCTTGATCAAGGGCTTTTTCCTCGTATAAATCCTTGTGTCTCTTGTTCATTACATTTACAAGTTGTTCATACGTTTGTTCATTAATTCAAGCATCATACCTCACAAAAGAAGATTTGGTTGCATTATCCTAGTCTGATTTTTGACCGAAACACCTACAGAGATGGTGGTTCCTACTGCTAGAACAAGCATCCGTGATCCTGAAGGAAATGCTGAAAACTTGGTTCAAGACTTGGATACCATAGAAGAACTAAGGGATTTGGCAAGGATAAGATTGGCTAGCTATCAGCAAAGGATGGCCGGAGCCTACAACAAGAATGTAAGGATCAGAAAGTTTCAAGTTGGTGATATGGTGTTGAGGAAAGCATTCCAAAATACCACCAATCCTGCTGATGGAAAGTTAGCACCAAAATGGGAAGGCCCCTATCTTATTGAAGCTGAGGCGGGAAAGGGGGCATATCGTTTATTGACAATGGAATGTGATTTGCTGCCAAGAGCTTGGAATGCTGTCCATTTGAAGAAGTACTTCATGTAAAAAGGATCACGGATCCTTGTCCATTCTCATGCCCGGTATGCATGAAGGATCCTTAGAGGATATATGATCCTCACTCTGGTAATGATCTGATTCTAGTTTACTCAATCCTTTAACTTATTTTATTACAAGGAGAAGGATCCTTGATCCTTTATCCTTTTTTCACTAAGTTCTGAGTTTTGCAGAAGATTGATGTATCCTTGACAAAGGATCAATTATCCACAGAAGTCTCCTAAGTTTTTGGGCTTGTCCCCAGTTTTTGGGTTTATCCCCAGTTTTGGGCTTGTCCCCAGTTTAAGGTATCCACTACCTTCGCAAGTAGCGCACGATGATCCTGGTGCAGTTTAAGGCAATGGGACCAGTACCCGCTTTAGGGGCTGACAATTTCATTGTACTGGCTATATTTAGGATCCTACGTATAATGGTAGACGTACCATACATCCGTTCCTAAGGTTTCTAACGTTTTCACGTTAGCTAAGGTTTTGAAATTTTCATGTCACTAAGTTTGGATAGTCGCTAGTGAGGGCCATACTCCAGTTTACACAAGATCCTTTGGGCTTGTCCCTAGTTTTTAGGTTTGTCCCAAGTTTTTGGGCTTGCCCCCAGTTTTTTGGGCTTGTCCCCAGTTTATTGGGCTTGTCCCCAGTTTATTGGGCTTGTCCCTAATTACTTACTCTTCTCTTATATTGGCTTAGTCCCAAGTTATGTTCCATTTCAGGTTTCCAAAGCGAAACAGTTAAGGATCCTTGATCCTAACCTGTTATCTAGGGTTTGCCTTTTGGTTATCTCGATTGTAAGTATTAGAGATTTAGGATCCTAACTTGGATTCTCAGGTATGATCCTTATTTACCTTCATTTTATTCTTGATTTATTTAAGTTACCCTTATTCTTTGACAACAGGATACATGATCCTAAAATTATACCACTTTTTTGAACTTTTCGATTATAGGATATTTGATCCTAGATCATATCCTAAACTATTTGACATAATCTAATATATATTGTCATTCTTAACTTGTGAATTCAAAGAAATGGTACCATAAATATTGAAAGGTAAATATACACACGATGGACAACATAAGATAGCCAAAAGAGTAGAGTTTTATTTATTTATCAAAAGATTAACCCTTCAAAGGTTGTCAAAATTACCTACCCCAAGCATCTACCAGCAAAACGTGGCCCGTCTGCTAGGGTAGGCAAAGGGTGTCCGTAATTAACAGTTCTTAAAGTGCAGGAATAAAAGGGCGGCAGGATAACAATGGTTTCATCCCCCAAACAGAGGATCCATCCACCACCTATTATCCTACCTGTTGTCTGAAGGATCCATGATCCTTAAACCTAAATACTACTGTTTAAGTACAGACCAACCATTGTTCACCATCAAAACATCAACAAACAAAAAACTACCAAACCATAAAAAATGGGCTCCGGCCACGTCTAGAAATTTCCATCATCGCCCATTGTTGCAGCCTACACCTTTGCTGCATCATCCTCACCACCAGCTGCTCCTTCCACCTGGTCCTTCACTCCACTGCCACCAGCTTCAATTTCCAGAATCTCCTCAGCCTCCTCTTCATCATCCAGCTCCGCCAGCTTGATCTTCCAGCCTTCTTGATCCCAAGCAGACCTGTCGAAAGAAGGATCCTCGGCCTCCTTTTCCATCTGGAGTTTGATCTTGAGCATGGCTATCGTGGCAGAGAGTTTGGCTCCTTCCATCACCTCCTCCTTCTCCTGTTGAGCCGTGATTTGGGTCATAACCAGCTCTTTCTTCGCCAGAGTGTGGTCCTTCTCGAGGGAGGAGATGGTCTTATCCTTAGCCAGGAAGATCTTCTGGAAATCCAAGCTTTTTTGCTCAGCCTTTTCAGCATGTGAACCCAGGAGCATCTGGATTTCAACAAATTTATGCAAAAAAGAAGCATATGTCAGGATCCGTTATCCTCAGAATGGGAAAATAAGACTTAAGGATCCGGGATCCTTACCTCAGAGACGTACTCTTCGAATTGATGTTGGATGAGAGGCAGGCCTTCAAGGGCATCAGCAACTTTTCTTTTCTTGGCCCCTTTGCCCCGCGTGCTCATGCTTTTGGGGTTTGGGACGCTGGGGCTGGCAGCGAGTTGTTTCCTGATGGACTTAGAAGAAGCAAATGCGTCAAGATCACTGATGCTGAACCTGGAGGCTGATTTTGAGGATTTCCCAGCGCTTGCAAATGCAAAATACAGATAAGTGTTCTTGTTTTATTTTCATTTAAACATTTAATCATACACAAACTTGAATACTTACTTGACATGGTGAAGGAACCGGAGGATACTTCCTGTGAATCCTTTGCTTTAACTTGAAATGTCCTCGTAGCAGGATCAAGGCTCCAGAAAGCAGCAACTCTTTCTTTCGTTGCAGGTGTCTCTTGGATGTGAGAGAGTGAGATATCTGCAAAAACAGAAATAAGGATCAGTTATCCATAACAGAAGCAGAGTTCTACTATGATCCTTGTCTAAGGATCCCTTATCCTACCCTGGGTGATCCACTTTTTAGGAAGATCCTTCCCGTATGGGATCGAATCTCTCCTCACAAAGAAGAACTGGCTCTTCCAGTGGGTATCGTTTTTGGTGGTCATGAGGATTGGGTGTGGCTGACCAGGTTTGTGTTTAAACAAGAAGCGGTGTCAACCATGGCTGACAAGGTTATAAAGCTGACTTAATTCGAACATCCCTATGTCCATATTTTCTTGCTCAATGATATTCTCAATGGTGTATAAAACTCTCCACATCATGGGCATGGCCTGTATAAAACACATGCCCGTGAGTGAGAAAAAGGACTGTGTGAAGGCAAGAAAAGGATATAAGAATCCTATCAGAAAAGGAGTGGCCGGAAAAGCGACCCAAGTGTCAGAGATACAATCGCTCTTCATCGAAGAGTCAAAGGATCGGAAAATAGTTTCTGCCAGAAAACAATGGCGAATCCGATCAATCTCTGGATCAGTGAAGTAGCAGAGTTCCGACGAAGGGTTTTGGATGACGCCCTGGCTTTTTAAGGGGCTATCCTTCTTAGGATCCTTGGCAGGAGAGGATCGCAGCTTCATTGTGGTTTTGAGATTTTGAAGAAACAGAAGAACAGAATAAGAAAATGTAGAGAGAAGGAAGAAGAGAGATACCTGTTCAATCTTCGGATGGCAATTTAAAGGAGAGTAACGCTCGAATTTAAATGCAATTTGATCCTTATCTCTAACCTATATATAATGATGATTCTGCAGGTAGTCTTATCTGTGACAACCCGCACTAAACCAGGTATCCGTACAACTTAATTAATGATTAATTACTACTTAATTACTGTGCTTGTTGAACTAGCTGATAAACTGCTCCCTGCATACTGATACATGCACTTACTTGCATCATACTTTATTTGCTGTCACTACATTAATTACATACTGAACCCTAGTGACAAACATGATGCACAAAAAGCACAGTAGCACTAAACGGATACACAGTGAACATGCTGATATGACCAGCATCAGGCAGACACTGCCTCTAAGGCCTGTTAAGAGCCTCATATATTTTGGCTACACTGGTAGTGAGTGTAGGTATATAAGGGTTGTGGTACTGCGTCTCTAGGAATAAGATACACTGATTCGGATGTGCCTAAAACGTACTTTAAGTACCAAACACAGCACTTTAATAATTAATCCAGCTTCTAGCTGACTAGTAAAGTGCCAGAACATGAGAAAATAACACTAGACACTTTCTAAAGTGTCGGGAAAACAAATTGTGTCACTAAAAATGTTAATAACGACACTTTAAAGCTTTTGTAACGCTTTAACGGATTACTATCCAACCGAACAACCGGACTTTACCCGGAACATGAAAATATTAGTATTTTCACTATTTTTATTTTTCTGAGCCAGTTAGGGTCTCTGATTACCCTAACACCTGTCATAACACGCTATATATCACTAACGAGGTTAAACACTAAACTAACCTATTTAACCTAAACTATATCCTAACTATCTAGTTTGGATCGAACCCCCCCCCCCCTTTCTCATAACCGGCCCCATAATCAAGGGGACACACAAGTACAAGTTAATTATTTTATTAAGATTATGTTTAGGATCATGGTGACATGTAAACCATTGGTTAAAACCCTTATTTTTGTCTATAAGTTCCAAAGATTACTTCACACTAATCACTTCAACATAAACCAAACTTACTCACACTCTCTTGCCCTCTCTACCTCTCGGCCGAACACCCCACCCCCCTTACCCATCATTTTCGATCTTGGTTCTTGCATTCCAACAACATACACACTTCAAGGATCACATATTAGGAGCATTGGTGCATTCGGAACGCGAAGGACCTCTACCGTTAGCTTTTATCCACGCGATTTTCATCAAGATTCTTCCCTAGCCCCGAGCTAGAGGTATATTGTTTAAAACTCATATTTAAGCATATCTAAAGTGGTTAAAAGGAAGTTTGTCGGTTAAATATCGAAAACATACGTTTTGATGCTTTAAAAGTCTAGTAAAAACACTAAAATGGTGGTTAATGACATATAACTTGTGTAAAAGTCGTAGGACTTGAAATATGTGATTATTGAGACCCGATCTATGATGTGGTAGCTCGGAACATCGTTTAACCCGACTTTGTAAGATCATGTATCTTCACATAAGCTCGTTTTTGACTAAATACAAGGGTTAAAGGTGAAACTCTACCACACTTAAAGCATAAACTTGTGTAAAAATATTTTACATGTGTAAAAGTGACTTAACTTGTACAAAGGTGTTTAAAACTAGCGGATCTACGTATCTGCAAGTGGTATCTTTGAAGGACCACACTTTAAAAGAATCGTATTTTCTAAAGGATAGATCTTGTACTAATAAACATGATTTTACAAACCACAAGTGTGTAAGCACTTGTGAAATGAAAAGATCCGACAAGAAACTAGTTTTGTCAAATGTGACTAGAAGTTGTAAAGACAAGTTTTCTCTAGAAACGGGGTTTTCACTAAAACGGATTATTTACACACAAGATCCACCAAAAGTAAAGGGATTTACTACTTGTTTTTAGACAAACCACAAGTTTGTGTATTTTTACGATTATGTCCATATTTGACGAGTTTAAATGTTGAAAGATTGTTTGAAATTGTTGGGAACAATTGTTGATTTGATTATTAAAAGAAAATGATACGCTTGGAAGCGTGGCCACCTCCAGTTACAGAGGAAACTCTGGCGAAATTTTCTTAAAAACCTAACACTTAAACTTATTTTCAATACAAGTGTTAGAATCATTTTGGACATATTTTCGAAACATAAATTTCGCCAGCACTACATTTTACTAAATATTCGGAGGTGGGATTTTCACAAAGATTAACGTGATAAATATATATTTTCACACACTGTTTATGATTATTTTGTGAAATACACAAATATTATTTTTAGAGTAAAAATAATGTTTACGAATGATAACGACTCCAAAGTTATACAAACGCTTTCGCCATAAATATATAAGTTACGCCGGTAATTATATTACCACCTGCATGTTAAAACGTAACTTACACAATTACGGAAATATTTATGAACGCGTACTTTAATAACGTATTTTGGATAAATACCTACATTTTGGAGTTGGATATATATAAAGATTAAGTGAGACTTAATGATGAAAGATTATACGCACATGTATTAAATCCCCCATCCTTGGGAAGGAAAAATAACTACCAAGTGTATACAGAACATAAACACGAAATAGTTGTCTAACTATTTCCCAAAGACATAAACTGTAAAGCTAAGGCACGGCCGTCCGTCTAATAGAATTAGCACTTGTAGGTCGTTGCACAGCTTACTGTATTGGAGACGCTTGATAGAGATACGCATTCACTGTGAGTTCATGTCCCCCTTTTCTCTAACTGTTTTCAGTTTACTTAACTGCGGGGGTGAAATACATGTTACTATGATTTACGAGTACTTTACAACGGTATGTTTAACGTAAGGAGGTGTTATACGATCATGTGAGTGGATAGGACAACATGGGGCCATTAGTCCTCATGGAGGGACCGAGGGACAGGAGCGGTAGATCTATCTGGGTGTAGCGAGCCCAGCCCCCGGCCACACTAGAAACGGACCGTGGGGTGACTTTGTCCACATACTTTGCCGTGGCGAAATCTGCTAGGTTTGAGTCTCCCTATTTGCACTTCACATATGTCAGTGGCCTTGCAAACCATTGGTGATCACAAGTCCTCTTACACTGCTACATACCACAACTATTTTTATACTCACAAGTGTTTTTACATACTCACTTACACATGAACTCACTCAACATTATTGTTGATTTTTCAACTCACATGTATTTCAGGAAATTAAACGGATCTGGCACGGTATGGAACGTTTTCCGCTGCACTTGTCATGGAGTCATCAGGGTTTAGGGGATGTGTCTCTTTCCTGGACAAGACACAGTCCTTAAACCACGTTTATGTTATGTTATAAGTTGTAATGTCTACTGAACAAGGTCATGGTTGTATGTTAAAACAATGGTATTGTGTTTGATTTTCAAAACTTAATGGATGACTTGCATGGTTTTTAATTCATATAGCTTGTTATGGTTAAGCTATGGTATTAAGAAGTCACACCAAAATTAACCACGCTTCCGCAAAGCCAGGGTGTGACAGCTTGGTATCAGAGCTCTGATCATAGCGAACTAGGATTCTCTCTCGAGTCTAGACTATGATCACTAGGGCTCTCACGAAAACATTTTACTGCATACCACTTAAGTCCAGATCCACAACTTTTTACAAACAAATGTTGAGCACATTTTATTCATTATTCTAGGCTCAGTCTGGGAGGCTGAGGCTCGGTCTAGTGGGACTAGGAGTGTTGGCTAGTGGGACTAGGAGTGTTGGCTAGTGGGACTAGGAGTGTTGGCTAGTGGGACTAGGAGTGATGGCTAGTGGGACTAGGAATGTTGGCTAGTGGGACTAGGAAGATGAGTTGAATGCTTACTTGGTGACTTATGTGATTATTTGATTACATGATTGACTGTTTGTGCATACTTGTGTTTATGTTACAGATACATGGATTCAGCAGATTCAGGTGGTTCAGGCACCACCGGCCCCAGGCCTATTGTATCGGATGACTTGGAGTCGTCAGAGCATGAGGTTTATACGTCAGACTTCACCAGCACGGATGATGATGACTTTCAGCCATTCGCCTTACCCGACGGCGTTGATGAGCTCCCAGATGATCTTCCGGCCGGGGATTTACCACTCGCGGTGATCCCTGCTCCCGTACCCCTTGCATCATACCCTGCTCATGGGTTACCCATCGACGACGAGGAGGACGACGTCGATATGTTTGAGGAGGAGCCTTTGGAGGATGCTCAGGGCGAGGCCCTACCTGCTGTTGCTCCCTTACTGATCGCAGATGCTCCGGCAGCGGAGTCACCTGCACATTCCCCAGTCCCGGACTCCTTTGAGTCTGTGGCTTCTGTACCCACACATGCTCATAGTGCGCAGCACTTCTCCCATGGGTCCGATTCTGACCAGGCTTTCTCTGCTACCCCCGTACCCGGATTTGTTTTTGACCACGATGATGAGGGGGATTCTGACCCTATGTTTCCCCCGGGATTCGACCCTGATCATGACATAGAGTATGTTCCGATGGATCAGTTTATGGAGGATCCAGTAGACGCTGTTGACCTATTTGAGCCTATTGACCCAGATTTTGAGTTTGACATGGCGTTTGATGACTTTGAGCCTGCCATTGCTCCTGAGCAGGCAGCCGCTCTTGACCTTCTACCAGAGCATGACCCTGTGCATGCTGATGTACCTTTTGAGCCCGTTGCTGATGATCACCACATGGATATTCCGTTGATTGAGGGCGACCATGTCCCTGTTGATCCCATTGATCCTTTACCCATTGTTGCTGTACCAGCTGACCCCCCTATTGAGCACTTGGCACCCGTTCACCCTGTTGTTGCTCCCTTACTTGATCCCGTTCCCCTAGAGCCCGGACATGCACTGTTCGCGGCACATATGGATCCACCGGATGAGTCCGCACAGCACGGTTGGATACCGGCTGATGAGGATGTTCCACCTTTTCCTCCACAGATTCCTGTTGCACCCCATGTTGACTTTTCATTTCAGGTTCCTATGTTTGTACCTCCAGCAGGGCCTGGAGAGGGTTCTTCAGCACACCCTGATGGGCATGTACCGATGCCTATCCCTTTTATGCCTCAGACGTCATTTGTTCCACCCGCTGTTGCACCATTTCACGTGGCACCTTTCGACCCCACTAGCGAGCCATTTCTTTGGGCACCTGGCTCTGGTATGCCACCCACTGACCCCTATCATGCTTTTCACAGGGGATACACTATCGAGGACGTCTTGATGTCCTTTGTCGCACAGCATGAGTCCCACACACAGCGTATACAGGAGCTCGAGAGAGCTCGGTTGTCACCTTGTCAGTGTTATGGTCAGACACACTCTCCCCTACAGCCGTTTCGACCATTACCTCCAGATATTGCTGCTCGTCTTTTTACACTGGAGCAGCAGATTGCTTCCATTATTCGCACACAGCAGGCGATGGAGGCGGACTGGTTACAGTTGCGCCGTTTGTTTTATACCCATTTTCCCCCTCCTCCACCACCATCTGCTTAGAGCTCATCGGTGCCACTAGGGTAGGCGAGGTGAGAAGGCGGCGATTGCTTTTGATTGCACAGCATTTTGGGGAGACTACGTTATGATTTTTGACTTTTGTACTTGATGTAGTATTGATACTGATGTAGCTTTTGACAGGGGTGATGTAGCCCCTAGTGATTGATGATTGTATGTATACACTTACGATGTGGTCTCATTTATATGGCAATCGCAGTGTTCTCACCATATTTGATTCGCTTGACTACTTGTTTATATTTTATGACATGGGATGTTGTGTGATTGATATTTGTGATGTGTGATAACATGAGATGTTATGTGATTATACTATTACTACCGTTATATACGTACACTATATTACGAACTGATTTACGTATTATAACATCGGAGCCTTCTATGGCCTAACCAACTTAAACCATCTTTTAGAAGATGCCGCCAAGACGCGAGCCAAACACGCCAAACATGCCGACTAATGAGGCAGAACTCCAGCAGATTATTGCTGCTGCCATAGCACAGTACGCAGCATCTCAGCCAGGAGCGAGCGGAAGTGTTAACCAGGGCAATAACAATCCACCTCACGGTAATACCACGCCATTTGAACCTACCATGACCTAGCTGGATATCTTTAGCAATGATGCTAATGCCAAACATATGTTTTAACATACGTGCAGGGTGCACCTACAAGCAGTTCTTGGACTGCAAACCAGTTAACTTCGATGGCACAGGAGGTGCAGTTGCCTTTACCCGCTGGGCTGAGAAAACCGATTCTGTTTTACGCATGAGCAAGTGCGCTGAGGATCAGCAAGTCACATACATTTCAGGGCTGTTTCTAGATGGAGCCCTATCCTGGTGGAACCTACAAGTACAAACTCTAGGCGAAGCTGCCGCCTACGCCCTGACTTGGGCCGAATTGAAAGAACTGATGCGCAAAAAGTACTGTTCACGCGCAGAAATTCAAAGGTTGGAGACTGAATTTTGGCACTTAAAGATGGACGGTCCAAAGATTGCGGAATACGTCCAAAGGTTTCACGACTTATCTCAAGTGGTTCCTTACATGGTTACACCTGAATACAAGCGAATCGAGCGCTTCATTTGGGGTTTGGCTCCCCAAATAATAAGCATGGTAACCTCCTCCAAACCAGCGACTATCACTGAAGCCATCGATTTGAGCGTGGCTCTCACCGAGGAGGCGATTCGTTTAAACAAGTTTGATGAAGTCAAGGCAAAGAAGACAGAGACTCACGTTGAGTCCTCAGGAGATAACAAAAGAAAGTTTTCGAACTTCAAACAAGGCGTCAGTATGGCAGTAAAGAAAGGAAAATCAGCTGGCAGTACCAAGAAAGGAAAAGGGTACCAGGGCACCCAGCCCAAATGCAACAACTGCCAACGCCACCATACTGGCCATTGTAACGTGAGAGTTTGTGAATCTTGTGGAAAACCGGGCCACTCAAAGGAATCATGTTGGGCTAGTGCGGGCCGGGGAGGCCAGGGAGGATATATGAATAGAAACGATAATCGTGGTGGTTTGGGAAATCGTCCACAAGGGAATAATCGAAGCTACAATGTAAATCAAGCCGGAACTGCCAATCAAAACAACCCGCCAGTTGGGGATGGTGCGGGAAGTGGTAAAAGGCTTGGATGCTTCAATTGCGGTGATGTTGGGCATTTTAAGAAAAATTGCCCAGAGCTAAACCAAGCCCGTGGAAGGGTATTTCAGATTGGAGCAAGGGAAGCGCGCCAGGATCCCAACGTTGTTACTGGTACGTTCCCTGTAAATCAACGCTATGCATCTGTTTTATTTGATACTGGTGCCGACTATAGCTTCGTATCATTAGAATTTAAGGATATGCTTGGTTTAGCCACTAATAAGTTAGATATCCCGTACTCGATTGAATTGGCCAATGGGAAATTAGTAGAAGCAAATGAAGTTATCAGAGGTTGTGTGATTGAGTTAGGAGGACGTGAGTTTTCTTTGGATCTACTGCCAGTCCAATTGGGAAGTTTCGATGTGGTAGTAGGAATGGATTGGTTATCTGGCAACAAAGCGGAGATAGTTTGTCACGAAAAGGTTGTTCGTGTCCCAACTGATGATGGTGAGACCATTGTTGTTCATGGAGAGAAGCGTGAGACGCCGTTGAGGATAATCAGCTGTTTGAAAGCAAGGAAATGTTTACAGAAAGGATGTGTTGCTTTTCTAGCACACATCGTGGATAAGAAGGCTGCTGAACCAAGAATCGAAGACATCCCTGTCGTAAGGGAGTATCCAGAAGTCTTCCCGGAAGACTTACTCGGACTGCCACCTTAGAGATAAGTCGAGTTTCACATCGACTTAGTTCCAGGCGCCGCGCCTGTGGCTAAGGCACCTTACAGACTTGCTCCATCTGAGATGCAGGAACTGTCGACACAGCTTCAGGAGCTGTTAGACAAGGGTTTTATTCGACCAAGCTTCTCGCCTTGGGGAGCTCCAGTCCTGTTTGTTAAGAAGAAGGACGGTAGTTTCCGCATGTGTATTGACTACAGAGAATTGAACAAGCTGACGATCAAGAACAGGTATCCTCTGCCAAGAATCGATGATCTGTTCGACCAACTTTAAGGCTCAAGCTGTTACTCTAAGATCGATCTTCGATCTGGATACCATCAATTAAAGATACAGGAGGAAAGTATCCCGAAAACAGCCTTCCGAACTCGTTATGGACACTACGAGTTCCTCGTTATGCCATTTGGTTTGACAAACGCACCTGCAGTCTTTATGGACTTGATGAATAGGGTTTGCAAGCCATACTTAGACAAGTTCGTGATTGTATTCATCGACGACATCCTGATTTACTCAAAGACGAAGGCTGAACACGAACAACATCTTAGAACCATATTGGAGCTGCTAAAGAAGGAACAGCTGTACGCCAAATTCTCTAAGTGCGAGTTTTGGCTACGCGAAGTCCAGTTTCTTGGACATGTGGTTAATGGGGATGGAATTCATGTTGATCCCACAAAGATCGAGGCAATCAAGAATTGGGAAACGCCTACAACGCCAACCGAGATTCGACAATTCTTGGGTTTGGCTGGTTACTATCGAAGGTTCATCGAGGATTTTTCAAAAATCGCTCAACCATTGACGCTCCTCACACAGAAGGATAAGATGTTTGATTGGGGAATCAAACAGGATGAAGCATTTCAGGTATTGAAGGATAAGCTTTGTAACGCGCCAATCTTAGCTCTACCAGAAGGTACTGATGACTTTGTGGTATACTGCGACGCATCGCGTCAGGGATTGGGTTGTGTGTTGATGCAACGCCAAAAGGTCATTGCTTACGCATCACGCCAACTGAAAGTGCACGAAAAGAACTATACCACCCACGATTTAGAGCTTGGCGCAGTGGTTTTTGCACTAAAGATCTGGAGACACTACCTGTATGGTACGAAGTGCACAATCTTCACAGATCACAAAAGCCTACAGCATATATTCAACCAGAAGGAGTTGAATATGAGGCAAAGACGATGGGTTGAATTATTGAACGATTACGACTGCGAGATAAAGTATCACCCAGGGAAGGCGAATGTAGTCGCCGATGCCCTAAGTCGTAAAGAAAGAATCAAGCCCATAAGGGTTAGGGCTTTGGAAATGATTATTCGAACCGATCTTTCCTTGCGCATTCGTGCTGCACAAAAGGAAGCTCTCAAGGAGGGAAACCTTGAGGAAGAATATCTCCGTGGAATGGAGAAGCTTTTGGTACCAAACGAGGAAGGAACGTTATGTTTTGAGAAAAGGATTTGGGTTCCTCTGTTTGGTGGATTAAGGGAAGTTATTTTCGATGAAGCGCACAAGTCACGGTACTCTATCCACCCTGGATCGGATAAGATGTACCAAGATCTCAAAAATTACTATTGGTGGCCTAGGATGAAAGGCGACGTTGCTATTTACGTGAGCAAATGTTTAACGTGCGCTAAAGTCAAGGCAGAATACCAGAAGCCTTCGGGACTTCTGCAACAACCTGAGATTCCCAAGTGGAAGTGGGAACAAATCTCAATGGATTTTGTTACAAAACTGCCAAGAACGCCAAGAGGCCATGATATGATTTGGGTGATTGTTGACCGCCTAACAAAGTCCGCACACTTTCTGCCAATCAAGGAGAAAGACAGCACTAGTAAACTTGCGGAAATTTACTTGAGAGAGATCGTAGCACGTCATGGAGTACCTCTCTCGATCATCTCTGATAGAGACGGAAGGTTTGTGTCAAGGATATGGCAATCCTTCCAAGAATCTTTTGGCTCACAATTGAATCTGAGCACTGCGTTCCATCCGCAAACTGACGGCCAGAGCGAGCGAACGATACAAACTTTGGAAGACATGCTGAGAGCATGTGTTATGGATTTGGGCGGTAGCTGGGATAAACACTTACCTTTGGTCGAATTTTCATACAACAACAGCTACCACACCAGTATTGGTGTCGCGCCATTTGAGGCCCTATACGGACGCAAGTGCCGATCACCACTATGTTGGTCTGACGCAGGTGATAGGCAGCTTGCTGGTCCCGAGATCGTCCAGGAGACGACAGATAAGATTGCGCAAATACTTAAACACATCGAAGCCGCTCGCCACAGACAAAAGGCCTACGCGGATCCAAACCGGAAGCATGTGGACTTCCAAGTCGGAGAAATGGTGTTATTGAAGGTTTCACCCTGGAAGGGGGTGGCACGCTTTGGTAAGCGTGGGAAGTTAAATCCGCGCTACATTGGTCCCTTCAGAATTCTGGAAAGAATTGGGACAGTAGCATACAAGTTGGACCTACCTGCTGAACTGAATGGTGTTCACGATACATTTCATGTATCCAATTTAAAGAAAAGTCCAACTCAAGTTGACGTTGCCATTCCTATCGACGAGATTCATATTGACGACACGCTCCACTTCGTTGAAGAACCTGTTGAGGTCACAGATTGGAAAGTTAACAAGACCCGCCGGAGCAGTGTCAAACTCGTCAAAGTACGTTGGAATGCCAGACATGGTCCTGAATTCACCTGGGAGAGTGAGGACCGGATGAAAGAGAAATACCCCCACTTATTTCCTAAGAACTCTGCATCTACGAGCAGAACTTAAATTTCGGGACGAAATTTATTTAACGGGGGGAGAATGTGACAACCCGCACTAAACCAGGTATCCGTACAACTTAATTAATGATTAATTACTACTTAATTACTGTGCTTGTTGAACTAGCTGATAAACTGCTCCCTGCATACTGATACATGCACTTACTTGCATCATACTTTATTTGCTGTCACTACATTAATTACATACTGAACCCTAGTGACAAACATGATGCACAAAAAGCACAGTAGCACTAAACGGATACACAGTGAACATGCTGATATGACCAGCATCAGGCAGACACTGCCTCTAAGGCCTGTTAAGAGCCTCATATATTTTGGCTACACTGGTAGTGAGTGTAGGTATATAAGGGTTGTGGTACTGCGTCTCTAGGAATAAGATACACTGATTCGGATGTGCCTAAAACGTACTTTAAGTACCAAACACAGCACTTTAATAATTAATCCAGCTTCTAGCTGACTAGTAAAGTGCCAGAACATGAGAAAATAACACTAGACACTTTCTAAAGTGTCGGGAAAACAAATTGTGTCACTAAAAATGTTAATAACGACACTTTAAAGCTTTTGTAACGCTTTAACGGATTACTATCCAACCGAACAACCGGACTTTACCCGGAACATGAAAATATTAGTATTTTCACTATTTTTATTTTTCTGAGCCAGTTAGGGTCTCTGATTACCCTAACACCCGTCATAACACGCTATATATCACTAACGAGGTTAAACACTAAACTAACCTATTTAACCTAAACTATATCCTAACTATCTAGTTTGGATCGAACCCCCCCCCCCCCCCTTTCTCATAACCGGCCCCATAATCAAGGGGACACACAAGTACAAGTTAATTATTTTATTAAGATTATGTTTAGGATCATGGTGACATGTAAACCATTGGTTAAAACCCTTATTTTTGTCTATAAGTTCCAAAGATTACTTCACACTAATCACTTCAACATAAACCAAACTTACTCACACTCTCTTGCCCTCTCTACCTCTCGGCCGAACACCCCACCCCCCTTACCCATCATTTTCGATCTTGGTTCTTGCATTCCAACAACATACACACTTCAAGGATCACATATTAGGAGCATTGGTGCATTCGGAACGCGAAGGACCTCTACCGTTAGCTTTTATCCACGCGATTTTCATCAAGATTCTTCCCTAGCCCCGAGCTAGAGGTATATTGTTTAAAACTCATATTTAAGCATATCTAAAGTGGTTAAAAGGAAGTTTGTCGGTTAAATATCAAAAACATACGTTTTGATGCTTTAAAAGTCTAGTAAAAACACTAAAATGGTGGTTAATGACATATAACTTGTGTAAAAGTCGTAGGACTTGAAATATGTGATTATTGAGACCCGATCTATGATGTGGTAGCTCGGAACATCGTTTAACCCGACTTTGTAAGATCATGTATCTTCACATAAGCTCGTTTTTGACTAAATACAAGGGTTAAAGGTGAAACTCTACCACACTTAAAGCATAAACTTGTGTAAAAATATTTTACATGTGTAAAAGTGACTTAACTTGTACAAAGGTGTTTAAAACTAGCGGATCTACGTATCTGCAAGTGGTATCTTTGAAGGACCACACTTTAAAAGAATCGTATTTTCTAAAGGATAGATCTTGTACTAATAAACATGATTTTACAAACCACAAGTGTGTAAGCACTTGTGAAATGAAAAGATCCGACAAGAAACTAGTTTTGTCAAATGTGACTAGAAGTTGTAAAGACAAGTTTTCTCTAGAAACGGGGTTTTCACTAAAACGGATTATTTACACACAAGATCCACCAAAAGTAAAGGGATTTACTACTTGTTTTTAGACAAACCACAAGTTTGTGTATTTTTACGATTATGTCCATATTTGACGAGTTTAAATGTTGAAAGATTGTTTGAAATTGTTGGGAACAATTGTTGATTTGATTATTAAAAGAAAATGATACGCTTGGAAGCATGGCCACCTCCAGTTACAGAGGAAACTCTGGCGAAATTTTCTTAAAAACCTAACACTTAAACTTATTTTCAATACAAGTGTTAGAATCATTTTGGACATATTTTCGAAACATAAATTTCGCCAGCACTACATTTTACTAAATATTCGGAGGTGGGATTTTCACAAAGATTAACGTGATAAATATATATTTTCACACACTGTTTATGATTATTTTGTGAAATACACAAATATTATTTTTAGAGTAAAAATAATGTTTACGAATGATAACGACTCCAAAGTTATACAAACGCTTTCGCCATAAATATATAAGTTACGCCGGTAATTATATTACCACCTGCATGTTAAAACGTAACTTACACAATTACGGAAATATTTATGAACGCGTACTTTAATAACGTATTTTGGATAAATACCTACATTTTGGAGTTGGATATATATAAAGATTAAGTGAGACTTAATGATGAAAGATTATACGCACATGTATTAAATCCCCCATCCTTGGGAAGGAAAAATAACTACCAAGTGTATACAGAACATAAACACGAAATAGTTGTCTAACTATTTCCCAAAGACATAAACTGTAAAGCTAAGGCACGGCCGTCCGTCTAATAGAATTAGCACTTGTAGGTCGTTGCACAGCTTACTGTACTGGAGACGCTTGATAGAGATACGCATTCACTGTGAGTTCATGTCCCCCTTTTCTCTAACTGTTTTCAGTTTACTTAACTGCGGGGGTGAAATACATGTTACTATGATTTACGAGTACTTTACAACGGTATGTTTAACGTAAGGAGGTGTTATACGATCATGTGAGTGGATAGGACAACATGGGGCCATTAGTCCTCATGGAGGGACCGAGGGACAGGAGCGGTAGATCTATCTGGGTGTAGCGAGCCCAGCCCCCGGCCAAACTAGAAACGGACCGTGGGGTGACTTTGTCCACATACTTTGCCGTGGCGAAATCTGCTAGGTTTGAGTCTCCCTATTTGCACTTCACATATGTCAGTGGCCTTGCAAACCATTGGTGATCACAAGTCCTCTTACACTGCTACATACCACAACTATTTTTATACTCACAAGTGTTTTTACATACTCACTTACACATGAACTCACTCAACATTATTGTTGATTTTTCAACTCACATGTATTTCAGGAAATTAAACGGATCTGGCACGGTATGGAACATTTTCCGCTGCACTTGTCATGGAGTCATCAGGGTTTAGGGGATGTGTCTCTTTCCTGGACAAGACACAGTCCTTAAACCACGTTTATGTTATGTTATAAGTTGTAATGTCTACTGAACAAGGTCATGGTTGTATGTTAAAACAATGGTATTGTGTTTGATTTTCAAAACTTAATGGATGACTTGCATGGTTTTTAATTCATATAGCTTGTTATGGTTAAGCTATGGTATTAAGAAGTCACACCAAAATTAACCACGCTTCCGCAAAGCCAGGGTGTGACAGCTTGGTATCAGAGCTCTGATCATAGCGAACTAGGATTCTCTCTCGAGTCTAGACTATGATCACTAGGGCTCTCACGAAAACATTTTACTGCATACCACTTAAGTCCAGATCCACAACTTTTTACAAACAAATGTTGAGCACATTTTATTCATTATTCTAGGCTCAGTCTGGGAGGCTGAGGCTCGGTCTAGTGGGACTAGGAGTGTTGGCTAGTGGGACTAGGAGTGTTGGCTAGTGGGACTAGGAGTGTTGGCTAGTGGGACTAGGAGTGATGGCTAGTGGGACTAGGAATGTTGGCTAGTGGGACTAGGAAGATGAGTTGAATGCTTACTTGGTGACTTATGTGATTATTTGATTACATGATTGACTGTTTGTGCATACTTGTGTTTATGTTACAGATACATGGATTCAGCAGATTCAGGTGGTTCAGGCACCACCGGCCCCAGGCCTATTGTATCGGATGACTTGGAGTCGTCAGAGCATGAGGTTTATACGTCAGACTTCACCAGCACGGATGATGATGACTTTCAGCCATTCGCCTTACCCGACGGCGTTGATGAGCTCCCAGATGATCTTCCGGCCGGGGATTTACCACTCGCGGTGATCCCTGCTCCCGTACCCCTTGCATCATACCCTGCTCATGGGTTACCCATCGACGACGAGGAGGACGACGTCGATATGTTTGAGGAGGAGCCTTTGGAGGATGCTCAGGGTTTAGGGGATGTGTCTCTTTCCTGGACAAGACACAGTATTTCAGGAAATTAAACGGATCTGGCACGGTATGGAACGTTTTCCGCTGCACTTGTCATGGAGTCATCAGGGTTTAGGGGATGTGTCTCTTTCCTGGACAAGACACAGTCCTTAAACCACGTTTATGTTATGTTATAAGTTGTAATGTCTACTGAACAAGGTCATGGTTGTATGTTAAAACAATGGTATTGTGTTTGATTTTCAAAACTTAATGGATGACTTGCATGGTTTTTAATTCATATAGCTTGTTATGGTTAAGCTATGGTATTAAGAAGTCACACCAAAATTAACCACGCTTCCGCAAAGCCAGGGTGTGACATTATCTCTGACGTAATATTTGTAACGGCTAATCTGATTACAACGGCTAGTTTCTCGCCAACCAAGTTGTTCCGGATCGAAGAGAAAATATGACTCATCTAGTTACAATTAATTCCTCATATTTTGGGGGCAATTGTTAGGGATGGATTTTCTAATGTATGGATCACGGATCCTCAAGTGCAGCCAGGATCACGGATCCTCAGTTCTGTTTGAATTAAGGATCCTCAGAAAACGTTGCAGTCTTGCCGAGATTCCAGGAGAATATGCTCTATTATTCTGCACGTGCATGGCTTGTATGACCGTTATGGAAGTCATGGGAAGCTAGCATGATTTGCGGATTATTAGTTAGTTAGATTATTTGCATTTTTATAAGGGGATAACAAGCTTGATAGTTAGAACAAGTTAGCAAACACACACTCTCGAGAACTCTCTGCAATTTATTGGCGATTTTATACTCTTCGCACACTAGTGATCCTTGTAACAAGCTTGTTATCATCCCGGTTTGTAATCTTTACTTGTTTAATATAGTTGGTGATCAGTAGTTTCCATCACCCGAGGTTTTTTATACCAGAGATCATATATTGATCAAGGGCTTTTTCCTCGTATAAATCCTTGTGTCTCTTATTCATTTCATTTACAAATTGTTCATACATTTGTTCATTTATTCAAGCATCACACCTCACAAAATAAGATTTGGTTGCATTATCCTAGTTTGATTTTTGACCAAAACAACCGTGTCGACCTGCCTATTGTTTTCTTGCAGGATATACCCGCACCCCGTCCAGGGGAGGGCACTTCTAGCCAGCAGCCTAGCCATGACCCTCATGTTTCAGCGGCTTATCCACACATACCTCAGCCTGCACCTTATGCTCATTTTACTTCTTCACCACTTAATGAGCCACTTAGATGGTTCCCACCTTACACCATGCCGATTTCTGATCCCTACCATCCCTCTCACTTTACTAGTTATACACGGGATGAGTTACTTCTATCATTGCAGCTCCAGTATGAGATCATGAGCTGCAGGATTTTAGAGCTTGAGATGACACCGCGCCCTTTGCCATGTCCTTGTCAGCCTGCATTTGCTCCTCGTTCATCATCGTCCCTGTTTTCACATCCTCCTGCACCGCTTACTCCATTTCCCGAGTTTGACACTCGATTTCTTACCGTTGAGCAGCAGATCAGTTATCTGTTGCGTCATGTTTATGATCTTGAGGAGGAGCTAGCGCACGTGCGCAGCTTGCTTTTTGTTCCTCCACCTCCTCCTCCACCACTATCAGCATAGCCGGTTTTTGGTTTTATGTAAGTAGCTTGGTTTTGATAAGAGCACCGCTATTGAGCTGAGCTAGTGAAGCCTCTTGGAGACCGCTTTTTGATTGTATGACTGTTATAGACCGATAGACATTTTGGACAAGGGTAGTGTGACCCTGTGATCCCTTTTGATATGATACCTTTGTAAAACATGTAACAATATGCGTGGTCGATGATTAATGAAAGCTCAATCGTAATGTTCTCATTAAATACGTTGTTAATTTACATGGTCGTAATTGATTGTGATGTTATATGATTATTGCTATGATAATTACTTATATACCTATATATATACACTCCTAGGTCTTAATCGGGTAATAGATGCTAATGTGCTTGAATTGTTATTAAGACCTGACCTATACAATCTTCTTTATAGAAGATGCCTCCTCGAAGGAACAATCAATTGCCCACAACAGAGGCAGAACTGCATGAACGGATTTCACAAGAAATCGCACAACATGAGGCCTTACGCTCTGAACACAGCGGAGGTACCTCAGGAAATAACCCACCTCACGGTAATGTTTAAGTCACCTAAGACACATTACGATACGTTTGGACATTCCATGTGCGTTTGCTAATGCTTTCTGTGAATGATCTTGCTTGTACAGGTTGTACTTACAAGCAGTTCCTTGACTGCAAGCCTCTGAACTTTGACGGCACTAGAGGTGTTGTAGCTTTCGTTAGATGGGCTGAGAAAACAAATTTTGTGCTGCGAATGAGCAAGTGCGCGCCAGAGCTCTATCGTGGTGGAACCTTCAGGTTCAGACCCTAGGTGAGGAAGCATCGTATGGTATGACTTGGGATGAGATGAAAAAACTGATGCGCAAGAAGTACTGCTCGAGGGCAGAGATTCAGAAGTTGGAAACCGAGTTCTGGAATCTGAAAATGGATGGACCTAAGATCGCTGAGTAAATAACAGAGATTCCATGATTTGTCTCGCGTTGTCCCTTACATGGTAGAGCCAGAGTTCAAGCGAGTTGAACGTTTCATTTGGGGATTGGCACCCCAAATTATGAGCATGGTGACTACTTCGAAGCCTCCAACAATCACTGAGGCCATTGATTTGAGCGTAGCATTGACTGAAGAAGCAATTAGATTGAACAAGTTTTCAATCTCTGAGGGAAAGAAGAAGGAGACTTATGTCGAGTCGTCTGGAGAGAACAAGCGGAAGTTCTCGAACTTTAAGAAGGGTACCCAAGGAAACACCTGTGGTAACAAGAAAAGAGATGCGAACCCACCAGCCGAGGTCAGGACTGGTGTTGCAAGTTCGGAGAATAAGGGGAAAGGATACATGTGCACCTTGCCCAAGTGTGATGTGTGCCAGTTCCATCATGCCGGCCAGTGCAGGGTTAGGAAATGTGAATCCTGTTGAAAGAATGGTCATTCGGAAGAAATGTGCTGGGCTGGTAATGGTCGTGGAAATGGTGGTCAGAGAGGTAGTGGTAATGGAAATGGCAGTGGAAACCATGGTGGAAACGGTAATGGGAATAGAAATAATCAAGGAGGAAATGGAAATTTCGGTGGTAATGGAAATCGTAGTGGTTTTGGAAACCAAGCTGGTAGTGGAAACCGCGGAGCAAACAACAATCAGGGAGGTACTGGAAACAAACAAGGTTGCTTTAGTTGTGGTGATGTTGGGCATTTCAAGCGAGATTGCCCGAAGAATAATCAAGCCCAAGGAAGAGTTTTCAACATTGGACTAGGGAAGGTCGTCAAGATCCGAACGTAGTCACTGGTACGTTCCCTATCAACCAACACTTTGCATCTGTGCTATTTGATATTGGTGCCGACTATAGTTTCGTATCTCTAGAGTTTAGGAATGTACTTGGGTTAGTTTCCAGTAAGCTAGATATTCCGTACTCAATAGAACTAGCTAATGGAAAGCTAGTAGAGGCAAACGAAGTGATTAGAGGTTGTGTAATAGAGCTCGGAGAGCATGAGTTTACGCTTGATCTTCTACCAGTTGAGTTGGGAAGCTTTGACGTGGCAGTTGGAATGGATTGGTTGTCGAGTAACCGAACTGAAATCGTATGCCATGAGAAGGTTATCCGTATTCCATTGGCGAATGGAGAGACAATTGTAGTGCATGGAGAGAAACACGATACGCCTCTACGAATCATTAGTTGCTTGAAGGCCAGAAAGTTTATGTGGAAAGGATGTGTTGCCTTCTTGGCTCACGTTGTTGATAAGGAAGTCAAAGAGCCGAAGCTGGAAGATATCCCCGTGGTAAGAGACTATCCTGAAGTCTTCCCCGAAGACTTGCCAGAATTGCCTCCACAACGAAAAGTCGAATTCCATATTGACTTGGTCCCAGACGCCGCGCCTGTGGCCAAGGCACCTTATCGACTTGCGCCATCAGAAATGCAAGAATTGTCGACGCAACTTCAAGAGCTTTTGGACAAGGGATTTATTAGACCAATCGCCTTGGGGAGCTCCAGTTCTGTTTGTCAAGAAGAAGGACGGTAGTTTCTGTATGTGTATTGACTACCGAGAGCTGAACAAGTTAACCATCAAGAATCGGTATCCTTTACCGAGGATTGATGATCTCTTCGATCAACTTCAAGGTTCAAGTTACTACTCCAAGATCGATCTTCGATCAGGTTATCACCAGCTGAGAATTCAAGAAGAGAGCATACCGAAGACTGCCTTTAGGACTCGTTATGGACATTATGAGTTTCTAGTGATGCCGTTTGGGTTAACGAATGCACCGGCAGTGTTTATGGATTTGATGAACCGTGTTTGCAAGCCATATCTCGATAAATTCATGATTGTGTTTATCGATGATATTTTGATTTATTCACGAACGAAGGAAGAGCACGAGCAACACCTTCGAGCCATTTTAGAGCTGCTCAAGAAGGAGAAACTGTATGCTAAGTTCTCGAAGTGTGAGTTTTGGCTGCGTGAAGTACAGTTCCTTGGTCATGTAGTGAACGAAGATGGAATCCATGTGGATCCCACCAAGATCGAGGTGATCAAGAATTGGGAAACTCCAAAGATGCCGACCGAGATCCGACATTTTCTAGGTTTAGCAGGGTATTATCGCCGATTCATTGAGGATTTTTTGAAAATCGCTCAACCGCTGACCTCCCTTACTCAAAAGGACAAGAAGTATGAATGGGGAGATAAACAAGAGGAAGTTTTTTAGCTACTCAAGAACAAGCTTTGCGATGCACCTATATTATCCCTACCCGAAGGCACCGATGACTTCGTGGTATACTGTGACGCCTCGCGTCAGGGATTGGGCTGCGTGCTGATGCAGTGACAGAAGGTTATCGCTTATGCTTCGCGCCAGTTGAAGGTTCATGAGAAGAACTACACCACACATGATTTGGAATTAGGCGCAGTGGTGTTTGCTTTGAAGATCTGGCGACATTATTTGTATGGTACCCGATGCACAATCTTTACGGATCATAAGAGCCTACAACACATATTCGATTAGAAAGAGCTTAATATGAGACAGCGACGATGGGTTGAGTTGCTAAACGATTATGACTGCGAAATCAAATATCATCCAGGAAAGGCGAATGTGGTGGCAGACGCCTTGAGTCGAAAAGAGAAGATCAAGCCCATAAGGGTTAGGGCTTTAGAGATGATCATTCAGACAGACCTCTCATTGTGCATTCGTGTTGTGCAAAGAGAAGCTCTTAAGGAAGAGAACTTAAAGGATGAATATTTCCGTCGGATGGAGAAAAATTTGGTACCCAATGAGGAAGGAACTTTGTGTTTCATGGGACGAATTTGGGTTCCCCTCTTTGGTGGTCTTAGAGATGTAATCTGTGACACCCCAGGAAAACCAGTAAACGACATAACTTACTTAGCTTCCTCAGTAACCGCACGCTAAATTTCGGGAAGAAATTTCTTTCAAGTTGGGGATAATGTGACAACTCGAGTTTCCGACTTTCACTTTCGTATTTATTGCGCGTTGACTTTGACTGTTAGTTGTTTGACTTGTTTGACTTGTAACTGTACATATTATGTTATGTTAAAACGCATTGTGTTTGCATGATTCTGTGTTTGGTTGTATAAAATGAAACCTGTTGAAAACTTAAACTGTTTAACACATGAAACAGCCCGACGAAACAAGATGTGTTTCGCCAATAACCACTCGACGAAAAGAGGGTGTTTCGTCATTTGCCTCTTGACGAAACAGGCTGTTTCGCCGGCCCATTTTTACGCGAAGCCCACTAAGGGCCCAGAAAGCTGTTTCGTGTATATTTACGGGAGATGAGTTCAGTTTCACACGTTTTAACAATCTGAAACCCTAAAACTCTCCCAAGTGTGACGGCAGCAGTGTGTGTTTCCCCAAGCCCCCCTCTAGCGATCCAATTATCATCCCGGATATCTCGGTTAGTGCGTGCTCGTCTAATCGGTTTCTTTGTCCTTTGATTTCTTTATACATGTTGTGTATATGCTTGATTTCTGGATCAAAAGGAGTATATGCGTAAGTTACATGATGACTAGATGATGATTTCTGTGCTAAGGATTTCTGTATGATTATCGATTTTACATATGTATTGATTTAGGGTATTGTATGATTTTCTAGCAAACGGTTTTGCATAGAGTATGGATTACAAGAGTGTTGTTTTGAGATGATTTCATGATTTTACTGATGATGATGATCGATAATACTGATGACGACTGTTAGCAGGGGTTAGGGTTTCTGTAATGACTGCATAACTGATACTTGTTCACGAAATGGAGTTTACGGCGAAACAGGTATGTTTCGCCAAGGGTTAACGGCGAAACAGGGGTGTTTCGCCAAGAGTAATCGACGAATCGGGACTTTGTTTAGCCAAAGGGATGAACGACGAAACAGTGTGTGTTTCGCCAAGAATGTGATCGACGAAAGGGATGTGTTTCGTCAAAGGGTTTACGGCGAAACAGGGGTGTTTCGCCGACTGGGTAATTGCTTGGTAATTTGATTCTGTTAAAACTTAACTGAGTTAACTAACTGCTGTTAGATGCTATGCCTGACTTGTATGATCATAAATTCGTGCAATGTGCTACTTGGTGATTGTTGATGCGTTGTCCACTATGATTATACCTACGTGCCAAATTCGTAAATACAAACTGATTGTGTATACGTGCACACTTTAGGACGTGATTGACTTACTTTGAGCACATACTTAGCATACCGAGCAAAACAAGGTGAGTTCACACTCTTACCAAGGCATGGGATTCCCGGGGTTGGGAATGGGTTTGAATGATTACAAGTACTTACTTCGTTACTAGAATACGTACCACTGTCCTCGGGTTGGGAAGGACACCTATAGATACAGCTAGACTAGTAATACATGGGAAGCCCCCACTACTCTTCGCAAACATGCCTGGAGTGGCCACGATACAAATACTAATCTTCGCAAACACGCCTGGGTTGGCCGCGATACAACTACTAAACTTCGCAAACATGCCTGGAGGGCCGCGATACAAATATAACTAGTCTAGAAAACATGGGAAACCCCCACTAAACTTCGCAAACATGCCTAGAGGGCCGCGATACCATTACATACGATACATGATTACTAAACGAACTTATGATTTACGATACGAACTCTATAACTGAACTATTAACTGTGAACTCGCTCAACTAGTTGTTGACTCTCTGTTACATGCCTTGCAGGACCATAGGTACTCTTGGAGCTTGCACGGGAGGCGCAGTCGTTGTGGGCACGGATTGTGGATGTTTAGATGAAAACATTTTGACTCTTTAAACTAAACCCTTGTATTGGATGTTCATAACTATGCTTCCGCTACCTACGCTATGCTTTTGATTTAGCACCAATTGTATTGTGATGAATTACGTTTGCTTTTACTGATTACTTATATGTTCAATATGATTGGTGGCTTGATCCTGGTCAGTCACGCCTCCAAGCGGTGATACTTCGCGTGTGGATTTTGGGGGTGTGACAGATTGGTATCAGAGCCATTGGTTATAGAGAACTCGGTTTTAATAAGGGGAAAACGTTTTTATTAAAACCAGACTATAACCAGAACAGTTCTCAACGATCCACAACGAAGCTTCGCTCCACGTGCAAGACTCAACACTATAGGTAATATTGATCATGCTTACATTACCTACATGCTAGATTACATAGAACTTTACTCATGGTATGCTTAGATAAACGTAACGACTGATGATTGAAACACATGTGAGCTTACTCCCTTCTGTCTTCGCACTATTCGCGAACCTCTCTCACTCATGTTCTCCTTGATATCAAGATCATGAGTGGACGCGTTAACATAACTCAAGCCCAGTTGGCGGCTTCGATCACTGAACAAGTTACCGCAGCACTCGCAGCTGCCCAGGCAGGAGGTGTAACCTGCCATCACCACTTACTCTAGGATCTTTAGATCCTACTCTCGTAAACCAACACTCGTGCTTAAGTATGTTACTCTTACGCACACGACAAGTCAACATGCTCAGCCACCTGTGTGCACGTTCAAAACTTTCATGGACTGTCGTCCTATTACTTTCAGTGGCACGGAAGGAGCAGTTGGACTCCTCCATTGGTTTGAAAAGCTCGAGTCCGTATTTGAGATGTATGAATGCCCGGAGGCTCGCGGGGTGAAGTACGCCACTGGTACTCTCGAAGGCACCGCGCTAACTTGGTGGAACGCGCAAGTTCAGATGCTGGGGCTGGAGGCTGCTAATGCCACCCCTTGGAACGATTTCAAAGAACTAATCAAGCTAGAATACTGTAACTGTGATGACATCCACAAACTGGAAGTGGAGTTCTTTAACCTGAAGATGACGGGGTCAGAAGTAGAGGCGTATTCGAAGCGATCTAAGGAACTGGCAATTTTGTGTCCTACTATGGTGGAGCCTCCCATCAAGTGCACTAAGCTGTACCTCAAAGGCTTTGTACCAGAAATTCAAAGCCATGTGATGGCTGCTAATCTTGCTACTATTCAATGATGTTACTCGTCTTGCTCACCGTCTCACAGACCAGGCAGTGAAATAGAACATGCTGCTCAAGCGTATCGGTACTACTACTACTACTACTACTACTACTACTACTACTACTACTACTACTATTACTACTTCTGCTACTCCCAGTGACAACAAACTAAAAGGGGATGGAACCTCTAGCAAGGGTTCGGCTTCAGTTCAGTCCCAGGCACAGCAGCAAAGGATTGATAACAACCAAAGTCCTGGTTAACAACCTTTTGGTAGTCAAGGGCAGGGTGGATATAGGGGAAACCACCCTAAGTGCAAACGATGTAAACTGCACCACAGCGGGCAGTGCAACCGAAATCATTGTCATTGATGCAACAAGTTTGGTCATGGAGCCAAAGATGGAAGAAGTTCACGTCCTGCAACCCATAACCGACAACAACAGCCACAAGATCTATAGAATCAGCAGCAATAGCAGGGTAACAAGGGATGTTATCAGTGTGGTGCTGAAGGTCACTTCAAGAGACACTGCCCACAGTTGAACCGGAACCAGAATCAGAACCACAACCAAGGAAACGGGAACAATAATGGGGGCAACAATGGGGGTAATAACGACGGCAATGGTGCCAGGGGTCGAGTGTTCGTGATGGGTCAGGGTGATACTAGGAATTACCCCAACATTGTGATGGTTTCGACATCGTTATTGGTATGGATTGGTTATCCCAACAGCAAGCAGAGATTCTATGCAAGGAGAAGGTCATCCGCATTTCCCGTACTGGAAAAGAACCTCTCGAAGTTCAAGGCGACAAGAGTGGTGTCGTGAGTGGCATCATCTCCTTCTTGAAGGCACAAAAGTGTTTGCGAAAGGGCCACACAGCTATATTAGCACTCGTTTCTGATACATCGACGACAGAGAAGAAGTTAGAGGATATCCCAGTTGTACGTGACTTTCCTCAAGTGATTCCTGAAGAGTTACCTGGGCTACCGCCCCATCACCAGGTCGAATTTCAGATCGAGCTAGCTCCAGGAGCAGCACCTATAGCTCGAGCACCTTATCGCTTAGCTCCAAATGAACTGGAAGAACTGTCTAAGCAATTGCAAGAACTCTTGGAAAAGGGTTTCATACGTCCTAGCTCTTCGCCCTGGGGAGCTCCAGTATTATTTGTGAAGAAGAAAGACGGTACCTTCCGCATGTGTATAGACTACCGCGAACTGAACAAGGTGACTGTGAAGAATCGCTATCCTCTTCCACGCATCGACGACTTATTCGACCAGTTGCAAGGGTCGAGTTATTACTCGAAGATTGACCTGAGGTCAGGATATCACCAGTTGAGAGTTCGGGATGAGGACGTCTCCAAAACAGCATTCAGAATTCGCTACGGTCATTCGGGCTAACGAACGCGCCTGCGGTTTTCATGGATCTTATGAACAGGGTGTGCAAACCTGATCTTGATAACTTTGTTATTGTTTTCATTGATGACATCCTGATTTACTCGAAGAGTCGGGAGGAACCCGAGCAGCATTTACGACTTATTTTGGAACTCCTCCGAACGGAACAGCTGTACGCCAAATTTTCGAAATGCGACTTCTGGCTTCGTGAAGTCCACTTCTTAGGCCACGTGGTAAACAAGGATGGGATTCATGTTGATCCATCCAAGGTAGACTCGATCAAGAACTGGCCTGCACCTCGCACACCAACCGAAATACGCCAACTCTTGGGTTTGGCGGGTTATTACAGACGGTTCATCAAAGACTTCTCAAAGATTGCACAGCCGCTTACATTACTGACACAGAAGGGTGTTGCTTACCGTTGGGGTAATACACAGGAAACAGCGTTTCAGCACTTAAAGGATAGACTTTGTAGCGCACCTATCCTCTCATTGCCTGAAGGCACGGACGATTTTGTAGTTTACTGTGACGCATCCATCCAAGGTCTTGGATGTGTGTTGATGCAACGGGATAAAGTCATCGCTTATGCTTCGCGCCAACTTAAGATTCACGAACGGAATTACACAACACACGATTTAGAACTGGGAGCTGTTGTTTTTGCGCTCAAGATATGGCGACATTACTTGTATGGCACTAAATGCACCATCTACACCGATCACAGGAGTCTTGAGCATATATTCAAGCAGAAAGAATTGAACATGCGACAACGTAGATGGGTCGAGCTACTGAACGATTATGAGTGTGCCATAAAGTACCATCCGGGCAAAGCCAATGTGGTGGCCGACGCCCTCAGTCGAAAGGATACTACACCTAGGCATGTACGAGCATTGCAACTCACTATTCAGTCTAATCTTCCTTCACAGATACGAGATGCTCAGGTAGAAGCATTGAAACCAGAAAACGTCAGGGCTGAAGCCCTACGCGGCTCAAGGCAAAGGTTAGAACAAAAGGCAGACGGAGCTTACTATGTAACAGGACGCATCTGGGTCCCACTCTATGGCAACTTACGCGATCTTGTAATGGATGAAGCTCATAAGTCTCGCTACTCAGTACATCCTGGTTCGGATAAGATGTACCACGACCTCAGAACTACATACTGGTCGCCTAGCATGAAAGCTCATATAGCCACTTACGTTAGCAAGTGTTTGACTTGTGCGAGAGTCAAAGCGGAATATCAGAAACCTTCAGGCCCACTCCAACAACCTGAGATACCACAATGGAAATGGGAACAAATTTCCATGGATTTTGTTACTGGCCTACCTAGATCTCAACGTGGGAATGATACTATTTGGGTGATCGTGGATCGACTCACAAAGTCTGCTCACTTCTTGGCTATCAAGGAAACGGAACTGTGGCAAGCAATGCACAAATCTTTTGGCTCTCGATTAGACATGAGCACAGCTTATCACCCTCAAACAGATGGGCAGTCTGAGCTCACTATTCAAACTCTAGAAGACATGCTTCGGGCGTGCGTAATTGACTTTGGCAATGGCTGGGAAAAACATCTGCCACTTGTGGAATTTTCATACAATAACAGCTACCACACCAGCATTAAAGCTGCTCCATTTGAGGCATTGTACGGGCGTAAATGCCGATCACCTCTTTTTTGGGCAGAGGTGGGTGACAATCAGATCACAGGTCCAGAAATGGTAGTTGATACTACTGAAAAGATTGCTCAAATACGACAACGCATGGCGGCAGCCCGTGACCGTCAGAAAGCATACGCAGATAAAGACAGGAAACTACTCGAGTTCCAGGTTGGGGATCGAGTGCTACTCAAAGTTTCACCCTGGAAGGGTGTTGTTCGTTTTGGCAAACGAGGCAAGCTCAATCCGCGATACGTCGGACCGTTCGAAGTCATAGAGAAAATAGGCAAAGTGGCCTACAGATTGAACTTACCAGCTGAACTCAGTGCAGTTCACAACGTCTTTCACGTGTCGAATCTGAAGAAGTGTCTGTCAGATGAGACCCTCATAGTTCCTTTGAAGGAACTCACTATCGACGAACGGTTACATTTCGTCGAGGAACCAGTTGAAATCACGGACCGGGATGTTAAGGTCCTCAAGAACACTAGAATACCAGTTGTTCAAGTTCGTTGGAACTCCCGTCGTGGCCCAGAGTATACCTGGGAACGAGAAGACCAAATGGAACTCAAATATCCCCAGTTGTTCGAAAACAATTCAACTACTACTGAGGCTGAAGCTACTACAGAATTTCGGGACGAAATTCCAACTCAACGGGGGGATGATGTGACACCCCAGGAAAACCAGTAAACGACATAACTTACTTAGCTTCCTCAGTAACCGCACGCTAAATTTCGGGACGAAATTTCTTTCAAGTTGGGGATAATGTGACAACTCGAGTTTCCGACTTTCACTTTCGTATTTATTGCGCGTTGACTTTGACTGTTAGTTGTTTGACTTGTTTGACTTGTAACTGTACATATTATGTTATGTTAAAACGCATTGTGTTTGCATGATTCTGTGTTTGGTTGTATAAAATGAAACCTGTTGAAAACTTAAACTGTTTAACACATGAAACAGCCCAACGAAACAAGATGTGTTTCGCCAATAACCACTCGATGAAACAGAGGGTGTTTCGTCATTTGCCTCTCGACGAAACAGGCTGTTTCGCCGGCCCATTTTTACGCGAAGCCCACTAAGGGCCCATAAAGCTGTTTCGTGTATATTTACGGGAGATGAGTTCAGTTTCACACGTTTTAACAATCTGAAACCCTAAAACTCTCCCAAGTGTGACGGCAGCAGTGTGTGTTTCCCCAAGCCCCCCTCTAGCGATCAATTATCATCCCGGATATCTCGGTTAGTGCGTGCTCGTCTAATCGGTTTCTTTGTCCTTTGATTTCTTTATACATGTTGTGTATATGCTTGATTTCTGGATCAAAAGGAGTATATGCGTAAGTTACATGATGACTAGATGATGATTTCTGTGCTAAGGATTTCTGTATGATTATCGATTTTACATATGTATTGATTTAGGGTATTGTATGATTTTCTAGCAAACGGTTTTGCATAGAGTATGGATTACAAGAGTGTTGTTTTGAGATGATTTCATGATTTTACTGATGATGATGATCGATAATACTGATGACGACTGTTAGTAGGGGTTAGGGTTTCTGTAATGATTGCATAACTGATACTTGTTCACGAAATGGAGTTTACGGCGAAACAGGTATGTTTCGCCAAGGGTTAACGGCGAAACAGGGGTGTTTCGCCAAGAGTAATCGACGAATCGGGACTTTGTTTAGCCAAAGGGATGAACGACGAAACAGTGTGTGTTTCGCCAAGAATGTGATCGACGAAAGGGATGTGTTTCGTCAAAGGGTTTACGGCGAAACAGGGGTGTTTCGCCGACTGGGTAACTGCTTGGTAATTTGATTCTGTTAAAACTTAACTGAGTTAACTAACTGCTGTTAGATGCTATGCCTGACTTGTATGATCATAAATTCGTGCAATGTGCTACTTGGTGATTGTTGATGCGTTGTCCACTATGATTATACCTACGTGCCAACTTCGTAAATACAAACTGATTGTGTATACGTGCACACTTTAGGACGTGATTGACTTACTTTGAGCACATACTTAGCATACCGAGCAAAACAAGGTGAGTTCACACTCTTACCAAGGCATGGGATTCCCGGGGTTGGGAATGGGTTTGAATGATTACAAGTACTTACTTCGTTACTAGAATACGTACCACTGTCCTCGGGTTGGGAAGGACACCTATAGATACAGCTAGACTAGTAATACATGGGAAGCCCCCACTACTCTTCGCAAACATGCCTGGAGTGGCCGCGATACAAATACTAATCTTCGCAAACACGCCTGGGTTGGCCGCGATACAACTACTAAACTTCGCAAACATGCCTGGAGGGCCGCGATACAAATATAACTAGTCTAGAAAACATGGGAAACCCCCACTAAACTTCGCAAACATGCCTAGAGGGCCGCGATACCATTACATACGATACATGATTACTAAACGAACTTACGATTTACGATACGAACTCTATAACTGAACTATTAACTGTGAACTCGCTCAACTAGTTGTTGACTCTCTGTTACATGCCTTGCAGGACCATAGGTACTCTTGGAGCTTGCACGGGAGGCGCAATCGTTGTGGGCACGGATTGTGGATGTTTAGATGAAAACATTTTGACTCTTTAAACTAAACCCTTGTATTGGATGTTCATAACTATGCTTCCGCTACCTATGCTATGCTTTTGATTTAGCACCAATTGTATTGTGATGAATTACGTTTGCTTTTACTGATTACTTATATGTTCAATATGATTGGTGGCTTGATCCTGGTCAGTCACGCCTCCAAGCGGTGATACTTCGCGTGTGGATTTTGGGGGTGTGACATAATCTTTGATGAAGCTCATAAATCAAGGTACTCGATCTACCCAGGATCAGATAAGATGTACCAAGATTTAAAGGATTATTATTGGTGGCCAAGACTGAAGGGCAATGTTGCTACTTATGTGGGAAAATGTTTAACTTGCGCCAAGGTGAAGGCCGAGTATCAGAAGCCTTCAGGTCTACTACAGCAACCTGAGATACCCATGTGGAAGTGGGAGCAGATCTCGATGGACTTCATAACGAAGTTGCCAAAGACTCCCAGAGGTCATGATACGATTTGGGTAATCGTAGACCGTCTGACAAAATTTGTGCACTTTTTGCCAATCAGATAAAAGGATAACACAGGTAAGCTAGCTGAGCTGTACCTAAGGGAGATAGTTGCACGTCATGGAGTGCCTATCTGGATTATATCTGATAGAGATGGGAGATTTGTGTCAAGGATTTGGCAATCTTTCCAAGAAGCGTTTGGTTCACAGTTGAATCTGAGCACCGCATTTCATCCACAGACGGACGGTCAAAGTGAGAGAACGATTCAGACGCTTGAAGATATGTTACGAGCTTGCGTAATGGACTTGGGTTGCAGTTGGGACACTCACCTACCCTTGGTTGAGTTCTCCTATAACAACAGCTACCATACAAGCATCCAAGCTGCACCGTTCGAAGCTCTCTACGGATGAAAGTGTCGATCACCGTTATGCTAGGCAGATGCAGGTGATAGATAGCTGGTTGGTCCCGAATTGGTCCAGGAAACGACAGATAAGATCATACAGATCCGAGAGCGCATTAAGGCGGCTCGTGATCGACAAAAGAGCTATGCGGACCAAAGAAGGAAACCTTTGGAATTCGAAGTGGTAGATATGGTTCTATTAAAAGTCTCACATTGGAAAGGTGTGGCACGCTTTGGGAAGCGTGGTAAGTTAAACCCATGATTTATCGGACCGTTCAAAATCATGGAAAGGATTGGCCCTGTAGCATACAAGTTGGAGCTACCGGCAGAACTTAATTGTGTTCATGATACATTCCATGTATCTAATCTGAAGAAGAGTCCAACACAAGAAACAGTGGTCATTCCTGCTGATGAGGTCCACATTGACGACACACTCCACTTTACCGAAGAACCTGTTGAGGTTACTGATTGGAAAGTTAACAAGACACGGAGGAGTAGTGTTAAACTTGTCAAGGTTCGATGGAACGCGTGTCACAGCCAGAGTTTACTTGGGAGCGTGAGGACCGCATGAAAGCAAAATACCCACATTTATTCCCTAACACCCCTGCAGCTAATAGTAAAGCTTAAAAATTTTCTTAACAGGGGGAGAATGTGACAACTGTCAAAATTGCAGGTATCCGTACAACTATTAAACCCTGATTAGTGCTTAATGACTATGCAAAATTACAATTAACTGCTTACTGATTATTGCCATATACATGCATGTGCATCACATATTGCTTAATGACATACTATTATTGTATGAGAGTTTATTTGACTCAAATGATGCACAAAACACAGTTAGCACGGTTATCTGATAAATCAGAAAAATGCTGACGGAACTCAGCATATAGGCAGACAGTGTGTTGAGACACAGAATGGGCCAGAAACTAAGTACTACACTAGTATAGTTTGTAGGAAAGTAAGGATCACAAAACTGCCTTCCTAGAGATAGTTTAAGTGACGTAAAGTGCCTAAAACTCACATAAGGTGCTGAATTCAGCAAAATTCAGCAATAATCAACATTTAAACAATCTAATAATATGCAGAAATATGGTTAAATGGTCCTGAATGCTTTCCTAAGTGTCGGGAATCAAAAGTGTCACAAAAAGGTACATAAAGCACACTAAACTGCATAGTTTAGCACCTTAACAAACAGGTAACCAACCGAGCAACCAGACACTACCCGAAACACCAAATTTACACTAGAAGCACTATTTTAACATTTCCAAGCTAGTTATGATCCCCGAACATCATAACACCTCCTAAATATCTAGTAACTAAAACACTTAACTTATACTTGGATTTTAACCTAAGAAACTAACTTATGTTTAGAACCTAGCCTATATACCCCCCCCCCCCCACCTAGTTATCGGCCAACATGGCCCCCACTTTGTTGATTTGTTTCAATTAAATAATGGATCATGTTCCCTAGTGTTGAGCACATTATACATGAGTTAAAGTGTTAGAATGGTTATAAGTATAACCCTTATGTTCATAACTTTCATTCTTGCACACACTAAACACTCACAACCTTCTCCTTCTCCCCTTGGTGCTCTCGGCCGACCTCAACAGACACACACTTACCTTCATTCATCCATCCTACTTCCATTTCAAGCATATACCAATGTGTTAGAAGTCACATAAAGGAGCTAGGAGCTTACGGAAGTTCAAGGACCTCTCTTATTTGCTTTTATCCACTTGTTTTCTTCACTTGATCATCCCTAGCCTTGTGCTAGTGGTAAGAACCTTGATCTTGCTATTATACTTCCATTTTAAGTGGTTAAAAGAAGAATCATAATCATAATCTTGAAGAACACTAAGAATCACAAGAAGTAAACTTGAACATAAGCTTAAAATATGAAGAAATCTTGATGAATATGAGTTGTTATGCTTGATGATTGTTGATTGTTTGTGAAGATGATGTTGATCATCATATGATCTTACTAGATCATGATTAAAAGCATAATCTAGCAAGATGAGAAGATGAACATGTTAGAGATTAATGGATCATCCATACAAAGATCATGAACTTGAAAGTATAAAGTTGTTTCTTGTTAAGAAATGATCAAAGTAAGTTGTTAATCATGTAGATCTAAAAATTTCATGGATGATTTCTAAAGAAACCAAGTTAAAAATATAAGTTTTACTAAATCTTGGTTCTTACATAAATAACCCCCATTTTTTGTGGATAAACAAGTGTAGAAACACTTGTGTAACAAGAAAAATTCATGAAGAAACATTTTTAGAAATTGTGATCATAAGTTGTAAAGATCTATCTTCTTCAAAAATGAAGTTTTTAAAGAATCAATCACGCTTTAAAGGATAACAAGGCTTACTAATAACACTAGTAAGTTACTACAATTTTTTGTGAAATTTCAAGTTCATGAAGTAGTAGATTATACTTGTTTTTGGCAAATTTGGTAAGTAAATGTTGTTTATTATTGATTGTGGATTGATTGTGTTGTTTTTACAAAAGAAAATGATATGCTTGAAAGCATGGAAACCTCCATTTTTAGGGGAAACTATGGCAAAAATTTCTAAAAATATAAACACTTAGAAAATTATTTCTAAACAAATATTTACAAGTGTATTTTAAACCATAAATTGTTACAAAAACTTTTCCATAATTTTTGTTACAAAAATTATAATTATTGGAGGTTGGTTTTTATAAATAAAAGTGACTAAATATGTATTTAGGAAATATATATTTAGATGACACCATGTGTGTGATTATTTGTATATTTTATGTAATAGTTATATTACTTTAGGACATGAAATAATATAACACATCAAAATACCAAGAATTACAATCCAAAATATTACCAAAGGTCCAAGGAATAAATATACACATTTCACACAAAATATTGGTGAAACCGAACTATAGAATAAGACTTACAAAATATTCCGGAAAATCTATTCACAAAGTATATTTTGGTAAATAATATTTTGGACACCAAGGAAACGAAAATATGATTTTTACAATTACTACAAGAATATATCATATTTTTAAAAGGGAAAATATATTATTTTTGGCAAGTATGAATATATATTTTTCTTGAAATTTTTAAGAAGATATATTATTTTTAAGAAATATATATTTTCTTAAACAAACATGAAATACAATATTTTTGGGGTGAAAGATATATTTTCTCAAATAAATATGAAATATATAATTTTTGGAGAAAAATGAGTTTATATATATTTTCCAAGTTAGACATGAACATGTATTATTTTTGAAACTTATGAGAAAATGCAAATATTTTTGCCAAAAGAAAAATTATAAATAATTTTTCTAAATAATATTTATTACAATATATATTGGCGGACTTTTATTAAGGATATTATTTTGGAAAATTAATACGAAATTAAGTATATGGATACTTAATGAATACAATAAAAATATGTATGCTCATACGTATAAATACACACCGGAATACGACCCTGACGCATGGCAAAAATATACAAGTATAAGAATACGAATACAAATACACCCATCCTTAGGAAGGATATACAAGTATAAATATTTGGGAAGTATTAAGTTAAGATATAAGGTTTTAATAATTATTCCAAATTCTAATAAATGTAATTTAAGTTAAAATATTAATTATGTGATACCCCAGGAAACCACGCAACCCAACTAGCTTCCTCAGCGACTACGTGCTAAATTTCGGGACGAATTTATTTTCAACTTGGGGATGATGTGACAACCCGTAACTTCGAGGTAAAAACCATTCGTTTTGCTTTTACAAATTAATTATATATTTGTCTAAATTATAGTGTGCCAGAGAATATTCAAAACTAAATCCATATCGTGCTAAACCGACCTGAACCGTTTGAACCGAAGCACATGTCTCGCTTGTCAATTCAACCCACTCGGGTAACTCGAAACTTTTGAGGTTCAAACCATAACATAAATCATATGCATTTAGTTATAAGAGGGTTAAGTATGATAATACTAAAAAAATAAAAATAAAAATACTACTAGCTAAGTAGTATTGATAACACTACTTAAATCAACATCAATGAGTTCTGTTGCTAATTATATCAACATCTCCTTGTTCCCAAATTACATCAACATTGAATATAATAATAATAATAACAATAATATCAATGTTGTAATTTTATCAAAACCTCAACGAATTCTATTGTTTTGTGGCCTATCTTGTTTGCGCACAACTTCCTCTAGGCCAAAACCTCACTGAAGCCCAATTCCCTTTTAGTTTTACTTGTTGATCATCGGCCCACATATGTCCACCGTCCCCACACCCTTGTTATATCAAATTATGTTGCGTAATCTGTTGCATGCTCTTCATAACTACCCCAATCCTAGAGAAAACCCCACACCCTTCTTCCTCAAGTTTACGGCAGCAGGAAGATACCTCCCTTCAGTCGCGACCTATCCTTCTCGGTGCTCTCTCTCGCCCGCATCCCTCTCGCACTTACGGTCAGTGTTTCACTTATTATTGGGTTGTGATTATTGCACTTCATAGCTGTGTTTTTCTGCTTGGAGTAGTATTTGTATGATACGTTTACTTCATGTGATGTTAATGGCTAGAAAGATTCATGATCTAATGTTGTTTCGACTGCTGATGGGCTAGTAGTTATACTAGGATTTTGATGTTCTTTGATAGTTACATGTTTGTGATTATTGATGTGGTACGTGTGTTTTCATGTCGGTTAAGCCGCTAGGTTCTCGTTACGAAATTTAATCTTGGGCTATGAGATGATTATGAATGTTTATTCATGATTAATATTAAGCGTCATGGCTGTGTTCTGTGATATCTTTGATAATTTTGACAAATTATAGTGATGAGCTTGACGTAAATAACCTAATAACCTGCTGTGATTAATATTGATGTGTCGCGGGTTCGCTAGATAATCGTTTGCGGGGTCGGGTAGCGAAAACAGATTATGTCCGACAGTTACAGCCGACTTTAATCGGTTGTAACCGGGTCAAAAATTAACGAAATCTGAATTTTATTGAGTCTATAATGCGTAATTTCGAAACACGATTCAAATGGCACTGTAATCATGATTTTTGGACGTCGTTTTCTATTTTAAATAAACTATTTCGTTTCTCGTTTCAGCAACTAAAGCTGAGTTTTTCTGCAGAAAATACGCTGACTTGCGTAGGCTGTACCGGGACTTTAAATTATCGAAACCTTACGTTTTCAGAGCCTAAAACCAAGTAACCGGAAATAGCTTTCAAACAGAAGTGGTTTCGTATTTTTTAAACAGGTTTAATTATTTTTAACGGATTAAATCGTAAAACTGCTCTAAGCTGTCATTTTCTGCAGAAAATTCAGCTCACTTTTTGTGCCATAACTTGATATGTGTTTACAGTTTAGACTTGAAACTCTTACTGTAGATGCTCTTAAGTGTCCGTGCAAACCTCCAACTGGAATTTCGTCAATCGGACTTACGATGAATTTTAAATGAATTTTTCCGTAGACTACAGTCAGAAAGTGACGAATCTGATTGCAGCCCGGTAAATGAATTTTATAAAATGATTGGTGATGAATTGGATCCCGAGATTTTGACACAATAATATTTGGATCGTTTAAAACATTCTGTAATTTTTTGGGAATTTTGTTGTACACGAACTATTCCAGATAACAATCCGAAAACTGCCGAAAATGCACTACATTGCTGAAATTTTTATTGAAGAATATTTTAAGTCTTTCGTGACACTTGTGTTGTCGCTAAGCTATGTCGTGATAAATGCATGCATGATATTTAGTATTGTATGATGTAATGTGTTACGTGCTAGATACGTGTAGGATTCGTGTTTTCGCGTGAGCACACCCACTAACCCTTAAACGGAAATCATGTTAGGACGTGATTGACCGGTTCCACCTCACGTATTTCTTTCCATAACTTAATCTGCCGAGCTAATCTAAGGTAAGTTCACACTTTCTACAAGGCATGGGATTCCTGGTGGTTTGGGAATGGGTTAATGATTAAAAAGGAAACATGCGTATTCTCTTTGGGTAGAATACGTACTCCACCCTCTTAATTGAAGGGTGACAACATTGGAACCTGCATGATCTCCTTGTATGGGACACGTACCTCCACCCTCTTAACTGAAGGGTGACAACATTGATGCTAGACCAAAAACTCTATCATTAAGTCCCTCATTTTTATATCGACTTAATCGCCGGGCCAATGGCGAACGGGTCATTAGTTAAATAGCGCTATTAGGTTTGACAAGACTCACACCGTGCCGCAGAGGACGGGCGTGGACTAATGGATCTGGGCACGTCAATGATGATAGACATTGACTTAGGGCACCCAACTTATTTCAGTCAGTAGTCGATATGGTAACGGGTCTAGTGGGATATTCATGGGGTAGCCCCCACGGCTGGGAGCCAGGGTAAAAGGAAAGGAATGACTATGTTTTAAACTATGGGGTAGCCCCCACGGCAAGTAAGCCAGCTAAAAGAAACCTATGTTTTGAACAACTTAAAACGAACACCCGACTGTGAACTCACTCAACTTTGTTGTTGATTCGTTACTATATGCCTTGCAGGTCGTTAGGTGCTTAGATGGAGCTTGCACAGGAGGAAGAAGTCGTTGTGGGACATGGACTGTTGAGTTCCATGTTAAACATTTGAACTTTTAAACTTATATTTTGGTTTTTAAACTTTATGCTTCCGCTGATAACTTGAACTTAGTTAATTTGTTTTAGACACCAATTATATTGTGATTGGTTTTATATTTACTTTAATAAATTGTTCAATATGATTGGTGGCTTGATCCTGGTCAGTCACGCCCCCTGCGGTGAAACTCCGCTTGTGGATTTTGGGGGTGTGACAAATTATTTTAACAAATAACTAGGTTAGAACCCCGTGTGTTACACGGTTTGAAAAAAATATAATTATATATATTAAATAATAATTATATATACTAAGTAATAAAAAATTATATCTTTCAAAAAAATTAATGTATTGCACATACTGAATAAAACTGTAACAAATTTAAAAAAAAAAGTTACATATACATCAATAAAAACACGACATGTGGATTAGTAGATATTAGTTACCATTAAAAGCTCTTTTTAACATATAATAATAATAATAATAATAATAATAATAATAATTAAAAGATAAGGATAATATGAGTGATATTTATGTATTAATTGTTAAACAAAATTAAAATAAAATATAAGTAAAATTTTGAGGTTAAAGGAGGGAATGACATGTAACGTTAATTGGAAATAAATGTAATGTTATATACTTAGTAATATAAAAGTTGTGTCTTTAAAAACCGTGTATTGCACGTAAAAGTTGTGTCTTTAAAAACCCGTGTATTGCACGGGCTGTATAAAATATAATGTAATCTCTTACCACGTTTCTTACCGTCCAATCACATTAAATATTTGATTTTTTTTAGAAATCACTCATAAAAACAATTATCATCATTATAGCACATTAAATACTCGATTACTTTGAGAAATCACTCATAAAAACAATTATCATTATTAATCTTCGTTTTTTTAGTATTTTAACTAACATAATAAAAAATATAAGTTTATTTAAAAGATTAATAATTAATCTTATATTAAGTTTATTTAGTTAATGATACAATAGTTATCTTTATTTAAAAATAAGTATCCATTGTTAAACGATTCTAATATATTATATTGAGAATTACGTTTTAAATTTGTTAGTGTTCTATTCTTATCATTAATTAATATTTTCATATAATGACTATTTTTAATTATAAAAAATAAGTATCTATAATTAAGTAGAAGAATGAGTCGGGAAAATAAATAAATAGATAGCTTCAACAGTTTCTTCTATTATATGGTATAGAAAATATAGATATAAATTTAAGGGACAATTGTATATACCCCCTATAAAAGTTATTTATTGCGTATTTACCCAGACCCCAAATAAAATTGCATTTATCCCCCCTCTATTAAAACAAATTGTCAATTTACCCATTTTAATTTTATTCATTAAAAGTAAAGTGGAGAATTACTATTTTACTCTTATTTGTATTAAAATTAAAAATCTATTAATTTTTTCATTTAAAATTATAAAATCTTTTAATTTTTCATATTTATCTAAGTTTTTCTAAATCTTTTTCTACATTGTTTTTGTTTTTTTATTGTTTCGCTAATGCGTTTCTTTATTTATCTTTCGTATGTGTGTAATCCACTCTTCTTCATAAAAAGTTTGTCATTTTGTTCGATCCCTTATTTTGCAAGTTTCATAACTAAAATTCGTATCTTTTGAAATAAAAATTTCATGTCGCAGGCCTCATGATTCAATCTATAAAAATCACATTCCTGAGAAACAATCTTGATGATTCTAATTTCGAAAGCTTCCTCCATAATCGATGTATTAAAAGCGAAATCTCATGTTCAGTCAACTCAATATGAGAAAGAACAAAGTTATGAAATATTCAATTCACAGTTGATTAAGAACATGAAGAGTTAATTGGACGTAATGGCCTAGATGGAAACTTAGAATCGGAGTGAACTTTAGAATTTAATTTGTTGCTTGATAGGGTTTGTTTTAAGGTTATTTTTTTCATTGTGTGAAGTTTCATTAAATAAGGGATATATGTAATTTTAGTTTTGAGTTGGATAAATATATAATTAGAGGTTTTTTATAAGGAATATATGCAATTCTCCCTAAATTTAATACGGGTTTTTTTTATAAGGAGATATACGCAATTCTCCCTAAATTTAATACGTTTAGAATTTGAGTATAAGGCTATAGGGTGTGGTCATGACCCTCATGACCATCATAACCCTCCACGTCAGTGTTATATCACCCACCTCTAATCCACCATTCAAAACCAATACTCTAAGGGTGTGGTTATGACCCAAACCATTATCCCCTTATTTATTTTAATTTATCTTTGTCTAAAGAAAAATAAAATGATTTCTTGAAAAATGGAAAGGATGATCATGATTGCCATGGTTTAATATATGCAAACCATGGTGGATCATGCAAGGGGTGGTGTAGCCTTTCATTCATGTTCCTACATTACGAATCATGTTCCAACTATGACCCCTACACCTTTTAGCCTACGTGGTTTCTTCCCGTATTTAAAATCTATTGTTTTCTTTTGTAATCACCCGCAATTAATTCAAATATTATGTTTTCCTACGTCATTGTTTCTATACCAAATTAACAGTTTTAATATCATAATCGTTTATTTATAAATAATCTAAAGCTAATACTATTTAAACATTTTAATATATTATCTACAAAATACACGTTCATCAATATCAATGAATTGTATCTACCTAAACTTTTTAAATATAATATTTATTCAATAGTTATATCAACTAATCTATCTATACCATATAAAGAAATCTTTATATAACTTTTAAAACATAATATTTATTCGATCATAATTCTTGAATATTTGCATGACTATCTTTAATTATAAAAGTAAGTATTTATAATTAACTATGAGAGCGAAGCGGGAAAACAAATAAATAGATAATTCCAATGAACGACACGTTTCATTCATAGGCTTACTTTATTATACGTATAGATGATTAATATATTATTATCAGTTATCTTTGTCTTTATCATTAAAATCTCTTCTAAAATTTTAAATTTAATATTAGAGAAAAATGCCCGGATAGTCCCTGTGGTTTCACCTTTTTTCACCTATAGTCCCTATCTTTCTAAAACTACTTGAATAGTCCCTGTGGTTTTCCGTTTTGTTCTCGGATAGTCCCTGGGTCTAACTTCAGTTACTTTTCTCTGTTAAAATGATGTGAAATAACAAAAATACCCTTTCCTTAAAAGGCCAAACCACAGGGACTATCCGGGCATCTTATTGAAATCAAGAAATCTTCTTCATATAAATCTGAAATCAAAAACAAATCTGCACAAGATGACTCATCATCATCATCATCTATATGATTGGTTCTGACTGTGATCCAATTATCTTCATCAACCCAATTTGGCAAACATGATGGAGTTGCTTCCACCAATTGTCCTATTCTGTCCACAGGAGAATCCCCGGAGAGATTCATGAAAACGGTCGGTTCCGGTGAAGGCTCCGATTCTTCCAAAGAATCCCAGAATCCTTGATTTAGAATACTACTTGGAGAACTTTTCTGAAGATTTTCAATCTTTTTCGAACTCGACTTCATATTAACAAAAGGGTGTTGAAGAAGCTCTTTCACCGTCCATCTTTCTTCCTCTTTTCGTTGCAAACATTTTTTTAAGAAATCTTGACCTTCATCCAATAACCACATCGGAAACAACGGTACGTCACCCGAATACCCAATTCTGTACAAAGCAGAAACCGGGTTATTCATCTCTGGCCACGGGTTGTAACCCGTTGCCATTTCGATAACCGCACAGCCAACAGCCCACACATCAGCCGCAAACCCCTGTTTTTCGCCTCGCGCAACCTCAGGCGCCATAAAAACCGGTGTACCAGAAAATTCAGAGGATGTATCTCCACAATTCTCCACCAATTTAGCACAGCCCAGATCACCAATCTTGACACCATCTTCACACACCAATATATTTGAACATTTAATATCACAATGCACCAAATTATTGGAGTGAAGATAATCCAACCCTTGTAAAATCTGATGAGTGTAAGATCGGATCAAACACTCGTCAAGAGACCCTCTTTGTCTCTTAATTACATCAGTAATGGTGCCGCCAGTTGCATACTCCATAAACAGATCATACATTGGAATATCATTAGCATAATCGACATCGAATCCGATGTACTCTATTATATAAGGGGATCTTAGTTTAGAAAGAAACTGTTGCTCTTTTTGTAAGAGCAATGATTTGGAGAGTTCTGTTGACTTGACGGCGAACCGGTCTCCTGTGACGGTGGTGGCGATGGAGACGGTGATGGTGGAGGGTGGAGGAGGGTGATGGTGGGTGGAGGTTGAAGATGAAGTGTGGTGGTGGGGTTTTATAAATAAAAATGAAGAAGATGCCCGGATAGTCCCTGTGGTTTGGCCTTTTAAGGAAAGGGTATTTTTGTCATTTCACATCATTTTAACAGAGAAAAGTAACTGAAGTTAGACCCAGGGACTATCCGAGAACAAAACGGAAAACCACAGGGACTATTCAAGTAGTTTTAGAAAGATAGGGACTATAGGTGAAAAAAGGTGAAACCACATGGACTATCCGGGCATTTTTCTCTTAATATTATCAATAATTGACTTTTCATAATAAATATTTAGAAAAATAAATAATAAATATTTAGAAAAATAATTAAGACTGCCTCATAGAACGCCATGTGTCCCTAACACGGTTTCTTTTATTATAGAGTTAAATGCCATTTTAGTTCATGTGGTTTGGGTCATTTTGCCAGTTTAGTCCAAAAAGGTTTCACTGTTGCCATTTTAGTCCACTGGGTTAACTTTATCCATTTTTTCTGTTAACCAGAAGGGCAATTCGGTCATTTTATATGTAATTCTGTTAACTAGAAAGGCAATTCGACCATACAAAATGACCGAACCGCCCTTCTCGTTAACAGAAATAATGGATGAAGTTAACCCAGTTGACTAAAATGGCAACAGTGAAACCTTTTTGGACCCACAGGTTAAAAATGAAACCTTTGGACTAAACTGGCAAAATGACCCAAACCACATGAACTAAAATGGCATTTAACTCTTTATTATATGTATAGATTATATAACTTGGAATAATATCGAAGATACGAAGAAACGTAACTCAAAGACATTAATACTATGTCAAGGCACGACCCGCTTGTCTAATAGATCATAGTACGTTGTAGGTAGTCGTGTTTATCCGAAGAAGCTTGAGTTACGGTGACTGAAGACGCTAGACTGTGAGTTCATGACCCCCTTTTCTCTAACTGTTTTCGGTTTTATAACTTCGGGGGTGAAATACATGTTACAACTATTTACAAACATTTTGATTTGGTATGGTTAGCTAAGGAAGGGTACTACTTGATCATGCGAGTGGTGGGTATAACACTTAAGGCCATTAATCCTCGTTGTAGGACCAAGGGACATGAGTGATAGATCTATTTGGGTGTAGTGAGCCCACACCCATGTGGACCAGGGTGGCCCATGAGGTGACTATATCTTATTCCCGGAGACAAGTTTGCTAGGTTTGAGTTTTCCTGCATCACTTCACACATATCAATGGCCTTGCAAACCATTGGTGATATGTTTTCCTTGTTGCTTTCATACCAGGAGTTTACAAACTTACATACATTCTTCCAATGATTACAAAGGTTATTCATACACACAAACAAACACATGAACTCGCTCAACTTTTGTTGATGTTTTCAAACTACATGTATTTCAGGGAATTAGATGTGGATCTGGCAGGCGTTCGGAAGTTCCAAGTGTGGTTTAAGAATAAAAGACGTCATCCATGGTCCTAGGGTTTGGTCAGTGTGTCTTATCCTGGACGAGACACGTCTTCCAAAACCTGGTTTTATTTAATATCTTTTGTCGAGTTTTTGTGAACTCCTAAACAAGTTGCATGGGTTGTACTCGAATTTGAATTCTATTTTCTAAAACAATGTTGTTGTTATGTTTTTAAAACTTAATTAATGGATAACCATCTTTAGTTTTATCATATAGTGGTTGTTATGATTGAATGCAATGATATTAAGAAAGTCACACATAATCACGCTTCCGCAAAAGTCAGGGTGTGACAAAATCAGCGGTGGTCATCTTCAAGTTTGGGGATAAAATCATCGGTTTCATTAAAGAACTGATGGATCTAATAGCAAAGGGAAAACTTGATCAATTGCTGTCATCTTCAGGTTCAATGAATCCATTGCAGTGATGAAATTTTGCTGTTGGTTTAATTTGTGGGGTTTTCAAGATTTTCAATTCCTATATACCCAACAAAATTTCTTTAAATTTTGTGCAGTAAAGCTTAAACCTTTATCTTTACAAACATTTTCTTGAATTTGCACTATTTGCTCAAAAATTGGTATTTATTTTAGTTAATTTGTGGGTTGTTCAAGATTCCCATATTGGGTGAGTTGAGTAATTTGCAAATGTATAGAATTATGAAGAGACTGAGTTGAGTAAATTGACAATAAGAAAACTGAAATGAGCATTTTGATCCCTTATTGGGTTTTGTAAGATTACCTTTTCATAGTGTCTTAATATTCTATGTTTGCAGGTCGAGAACATGGACGCTGAAAATATATATTCTGGAATTAGTGTGGTCATTCAGTTTATTTTTAACTATATTTGCTTTCAAACACTAAAGGTTGGTGCTGTTAAACTAGTGCATGCAAGCAATCTTCTATAGTAAGTAAATTGGTGGTGACATGGCCGGTTGCTACTTAATGTTTTACCTGATATAGAAAGTTAAACTACTGGAACTTGGAGCCTTAATGGAGGTGGAGGTGGGTGATGGCGGCTGATAGTGGTTTAGGCGGGAAAGGTTTTTTTTTCTGCAGGGGGTAAGGTTTGCAAGAACTATTTAACACCGGGGGTAATATTGCAGAGTACAACAAACAACAGGGGGTAATAAGAAAGGACAATTTAGTCATTTTACACCAGGGGGTAATATTACAGATTAGAACAAACCATGGGGGGTAATATGAAAGGGCAACATAGTCATTTCACATTCCAGTTAACAGATCTGTTAACTTATTTGATGCCAGGGGTAATTATGCAACAGAACAACAACGTTGGGGGGGTAAAATTGCAATTATTTCCATAGAGGGGGTCAGAGTGCCAATTGGCTTAAACCCCATGGAGTAAAATTGCAGTTTACTCTAAATTAATTGTTTGCAAGGCATGTCACATCCAAAAGTGCATGCCCCCTTTTTGTCGCTATATAACCGGGTATTTATAAAACCCGGTTCCGAGGATTTATAAAAACCGGTTCCGAGTATTTATAAAACCGGGTACTACGAAAACCGGGTATAAAAAAACCCGGTTCCGGGTTCGGGTTTTAGATCAGATATGAATACCCGGTTCCTACCCTATGGGTAGGGTCGGGTTCAGGTACAAAAAACCCAGGTTTTATAAAACCCGGTTTCGGGTTTTTTTTCTCGGGTCCGGGTTCGGGTTTTTTTGGCACCACTAGTCGTTGGCTCTTTTTCCATGGCGTCTCACTATGTGACAACTTTCTTTCTCTTCTTCTCTCTGTTTCTACATGGGATGCATTACACACACATAGAGAGATATTATGTTAATTCTCTTTCACCACAATCATAGTTCATATTACTATAGCTTTATTGTCGTGTCTCTTGCCGTCACTACTCAAGACTTGTAATGAACTCTGCCTTTTGCCACCAGGGCCGGTCCTAGAATTTTGGGGACCCAAAGCGAATTAAAATTTAAAGGCCCTTTTTTATTTTTTTAGGCTCGTAATTTCGGTTTGTATCTGATATGAAATATATTAGGATGAAACTTATAAAGCACTTAACCATTAGGGTGTAAGAAGTGGTTAAACACTTGAGAGTGGCAAACTAAAAAATAACCAATGAGAGTGTGTCATGTCAAAGTGGTAAACTATGCTCAAAAGTGTTGGTAATGGTTTAGACACTTAGTGAAGTGGTAAACTATTTTTTTTTAAAAAGAAAAAGGTGTGATTGGTTGATATTGGAATGGACCCCACCCCACACTACCATCTCTCTCTCTCTCTCATACACTACCTGAAGAAACACTAGATAAATGGTCGGAACCGAGATATCTAGGGGGTTTGAATCCACATAAAAATGTTAGTTTTCTCTCGATTGATTCAGTTGCAGCTGATCTTCTTCTCCGAAAGTTCTGCAAAAAAGAGCACCGTTAGCCTCGCCAAGGGGAGAAAAAGGTTCTCTCCTTGACCCGACTCCGGTGTGAGAATAAGTATTGGTAATGAAGAAGAAGATGTATTTGAGAAGTGTGAGTAACTTGAGTTCATACCTGGGTTGCTTCTCCTATTTATAGCCGGGAGTCGTTTAGGCGGGAAAACCCGTTAATGAAAAGTTAACGGAAGATGCTAACCCCGTCAGCGGTTACATTTCCTTCCGTTTAAGTTCTTTGATCCGACGTGAGAGCACACGGATCGTGGTCTAGATCAATGGCTGGGGATTTGCCACGTGTAATGTGATCAAGTGGAGATTACTCTCCAATTGCATGCCTTCGTTGTGATTTCAGGGGTGCCTGTGGTAATGACACGTGTCCAGACGGTTACAACCGTCTGGGTGGTGCACTATTTTATTTCTTCTAGAAGATTACTGCTGTAATCTGGTGTGGTATTTTATCGTGTGGAGACCACTTAATAACAAATCCGAATCTGGGTAGAATAATATCCAAGTCTGGATACTTAGGCGGAAGTATTGATCTCAGGATTTTTATCCTTTGCTACTGGGAGAAGGCGCAAGGATTTATGATTTCCTTTGGGCGCGCGACTATAGATTGCTGATTACTTTCTTCCTTTTGTAAGACCAGTGCGCGGCCGCGCAAGGTCAAAAGGTTAAAAGGCCAGGTTGTGGTATGGTCTCAAATACTTATTACGAAGTTTTTTGGGACCTTACCCCTTCACTACCTCTCTCTCCTACAATCATCTCCCCGCTCGGCATGCCCTCCCCGATTCAGCAAACACCCCGCATCGGTAAAGGGTCGGCGGCGGTGTTTGCCGCGCGGCAAAACCTTTTGCCGAGCCCTTTACCGAGCCCACACCGTATACCCTTATATAAACTAGATGATTTCCCTAATCAAATAATGTTGGGATCTAATACATAAATCAAATCTAAGTTGGTTAAAAGAGTTTAACCTAACAAATAACAAATAACAACTTACATTATGTGTGAAAGGAATTAAAACATGCTACTTATTTTAAGTATATTATTGTTATTAGTTAGAAACGATTTTTTTTTAAAATAAAATTTTACATGGACGTATCATGTTAAAAATTGTGTGGACAAAATATTTTAGCTTATTAAATTAATTGAGGTGATTAAAAAGATGCATTTATAACCCTTTATTAAAAGAGTGAGTGATGTTATTAATAATTTTGAAAATGGGTAGCAAGTGGGATTCGAACCCATCCCTCTACAAAAACCAAATCTCGTTCTTACCACCAGACTACACTTCGATTAATGTTAACAAATATCACCGTAAATATAATATTCTTTTTTATATAGATATAGATTTATTTTTTAAATTTTGGAGGCCCTATTTTTTCGGAGGCCCTAAGCCGTCGCCTAGCCCAATTACACTAACGGGCCGGCCCTGTTTGCCACCACAAAGTTTTCTTAATGTTTATGTATTTATATATTCATTGTATTTCACTCCACCATGAGCATCGGATTTCCTTTCGCTCCAAATGCAGATGGCTGGATATAATATAATCTTTAGGGTTTATTTGTAATCATATATCTTACAGTTAGAAGATATGGTTATAATAGGTTTTCTTTCTAATCATTGTCATTGTATTCCTATAAATAGTTAATCTAATCTAATCTAAATCTAATCTAATCTAATCTAATCTAATCTAATCTAAATATGATAATAATCGAAGGGAATGAACAGTGATAAAACACCCTGGCACTCTTCATTGGGCCATACATAAACAGATCAATGGCCACGTTATCCCCACGTGTCTCTCAATACCTCCACCGCTTCATCTTTGATTTATCCTGCAACACATTAGGGTTCATCTTTGCCTCAATATCTCCAACGGGTGACTGAACTCTCTCACGACAGCCGCTAACCCGGCGACTCTAGCGACGATGGTGACTGATGGTGGTCTAACCGAAGATGACCTAGGGCTCCACTGTGAACCCTATTTGTGGTGGTTTATCTCCGTCGTTCGCCGGAATTTACAGCGGTTTGTACGGTGGCTATGGCTGCGATTCCGTGTCACGGAAAACATTCATCATTTATTAAATGTGGTTGCTATTGTGGCTGCTGCAAAAGGCCATTGAAGATAAACTAGCTGCTTGTAATTGCCTCAAGTCGGCTTCGAGAAGCCTAAACCCAAATCCGGCGCTAGCTAAAACACTTCCTGGAAATTGTGGGATCAGTTTGGGTTTCACCATGTCAGCTAACATTGATTGCACTAAGTAAATTGCTAATCTCCTTTTGTAGATATAGACAGAAGAATTAGCATAGTAATTGGTTACACAGATGGATATTGATTCATCTGAATATGACCATATGTCATCATTAAGATCTATCAATTTTTACTAAGAACCATTTGTGTTAATTTTACTTTAGATTGTTTAGATTTGTTTCATATTCTTGCATTTTGAAAAACCTAATTTTGTCACAGTGAGATTTTAGGTTACTTTGTAGTATCTATTTTCTAATTGATGTTGTTAATATTAATAAGCTTCAATTTATGGTTGAAATTTGATAGAAATTTTTCAAATTGTGTTAAGTTTGACTTAATTTCAATCAAATTTGAGATATATTCATAAAATTGATAAAATAATAACAAAACTTTTTTAAAAAAAAATTCATAGTTTATATTTTTTCCAGGTTCTCGGCAAGACCGTTAAAGGGCGTTTGGTTTGGTGGCGGCGAGGATCGCTGGTGTATAGATCTTTGTGGTCGTTTTAGGGTTTCGCGGATGATTGTATTCTGGATAACCATTAACCCTTCGGTTTACCTGTTACACAGTTGATTTGTTAGGCTTTGGTTTCATACCATTTTTGGTTGTGATGAGTTCTTAGATTCTGCTGCTGAAAATTAATGAGCATCTTGCCTTTGGGTGGCAGGGATTGTGGATGGTGGGTCTTAACCTGCAACCCCCTGCAGCCATTGATATTTCATTGTTTACGGAACTCTGAACCTGTGCTTGACTTCCATTGCTATTTACGGTTTGTAAGGTTTTTGCTTTCTATTAGCATTATCTTGAAGTGGGATGAGCCCAATGCATTGTGTAACTGTTGTCGTTCCATGTGTTAATTGTTTATGATGTTGCTCTTGGATTATACATATTCCATCTTGATTATAATAACACAACTGAAATGAATAGTGTCTTTCAGGCGTGTTTTAAATGTGTTGGTTGTGAAGGGCGGTTGTTCATTTAATTGGTGGATAAAGGCAGTGTAGGTTGAGATATCCTGTGCGTCCATTCTGCTTGCTTTATGGTTTGGCACATGTGTGTTGCCAGCAAGCAAGCTATTCACACGGCTTTTGTTTCTTACCATTTTTTTGTTGTGATGGTTCATTGATTCTGCTGAAAATTGATGAGCATCTCACCTTTGGGTGGCAGGGATTACGGATGGTGGGTCTTAACCTGCAACCCCCTGCAGCCATGGATATTTCATTGTTTTCGAAACTCTGAACCTATGCTTTGTTTCCATTGTTGTTTACGGTTTGAAAGGTTTTTTATTTCTATTAGCAATTTAGTATTATCTTGAAGTAGGGATGAGCCAAATGCATTCGTGCGATTGTAGTTCGTTTGGTACATATTGTATGGCTCAGAAGTATTGGTAGTTGACAATGCATTGTCTTTGGGGGACTAAGGGTTACCTGAAGCTTGGGATATTATGCCTAAATTTCCAAATTTTTTTGTGCAGGCTTATGAAATCTGCTAGCAGTTTTATAAAGTTCTACGGTTAGAGGCACCAATCTCTAGACATGTGATGGAGAATGAACTGATGAATCCATGGGTTGATGGTTTGAAGCCTGTAAAAAGATCTTCAATTGATATTCAGAAAAATTTATTCTATTTAGCGCGTCAACCAATTAAATAAAACTTGAAAGAAGCCGGTTGAGGTGCAGGTCCTTCTCCTTCCGCTGAGATGGCCCTCTTTTTTGTTTTGTTTGTTCACCGCGGCACAAAATCATGAAGAAGCTGGAATAACTCAGAAAGAGAGTGGCGCCTAGCCGTTGAGAGGGTCTGTTGTCTTTGTAGAGGAACAGTACGATCTTGGACTGGCCCCCTTCGCATGACCTAGAAAGAAAAAGAAGTCCGTACTACTATAAGGCCTCTAAACTCCTCCCTCAGGACACTGTTGCGTTGCCCATGGGGACGGGCTAGCCCCGACTTCCATAGGTCCTTGGTTCGACCTCCTAATGAGAATTGAGGTCCTTACGCGGGCGTCTCATCCCTAAGACTTGTTTGCTCTGTATGGAGTGCCCCGTGGTTCCTCGAGTGCCAGCCGCAGAGAGGAATGCCATCAACTAGGGCGCCATTGGCCACTAACCACTCGCTCGCCGGACGCTCGGGCTCCGCGTTTCAAGTTCGTTATCCTAACCGTATCCTCTGCTCCACCGGGAGCCTGACCCCTTCTTCTATCTTATCTACTGCCTTGCTCCTCGGCTCCATACTGCTCCAGCCGCTCGCTGTAATAGCTTGCTTCTCGGGTGGCTCGCACCCTGGGTGGTGCGGCTGAGCCAGAGCGGGCTCAGCAGTCGGCCTATCTTTCCGGGCGCACGCATAAAGGCATGATTAGTTCCACAAATCTCACTGCACTGACCATAGTAAACTCCTCGTTGTACCGAAATAGAGGTTTGATTTAAACGACCAGGTACAGCATCACATTTGATATATGGAGTTTCCATTGTTATATAATTTTAAATTTTTTATTTGAGTTAATTACTGTTTGCGTCCCTATGGTTTGTCAAAAATCACTATTTCAGTTCATTAGTTTAAAAATTGCGATTTCAGTCTCTGTGGTTTCACTTTCGTAACCATTTCAGTCACTGTGGTTTCACTTTCGTAACCATTTCAATCCATTTATTCTGTTAGTACAGGGACTGAAATGGTTACGAGGTGGATTGAAATGGTTACGAAAGTGGAAATCGCAATTTTTAAACTAATGGACTGAAATAGTGATTTTTGACAAACCACGGGAACGAAAACAGTAATTAACTCTTTTTATTTTCTCCAATTGTTCCATATATAATAGTCCCCTAACTTTTGACTTTGTTTCATATCAACTTGTAGTTATCCAACACTTTCAAAACCATCAATAATTCTTGCAACACATGATGTGTTGATAAAAGCAATAGACAAAATGCCAACACAAAAACTAGTATTTCATCTAACTTTATTATTTCAACCATTACACCTATGCAATATCAACTTATATTACACTCATTAGAGTTGAATTATTAAACTAAACCTTGATCCAAAGCCATACTTCACCTTGGACAAGCCTTAGCTTAAATGTAGTTAAATCAAATGTTAAATTTTGTAGCATACTTTTGAGTCAATGTGAACTTATCAGAGTGTAATGGTCAAACCGAAATGTTTTGACTTTTTTATAACCAACGCAAGCTCTTTATAGTTTAGCAGGGCTGCACCTGTGATAGCTATACGCTGCTGAATCCAAGCATGCTTCCGCAATTGACTTGTCATCGTCAAGAATTTGAGCATCAGTCAAAGGATTTTGCTGCAAATCATGTAGGAATTATTTAAAAGCAGCTTAAAAAATAGAAAAAAAAAAAATAAACGAACAATTTATAATTTACTATCGAAGGTCATATTTTGAAATGAGATTATTTAGTAAAAGGGTGTATTAACTGAAACGTCTAATAACCCTTTAGTACTAACAAAACAGATAAACTAAAATCAAATCAATAAGTTACCATGGTTTGAAATCCCCTGATATAACCGACAAGTGCCACTTCTATTTGCTTATCACAGATTTGCTCATTGCTTCCATTGATAACACAAGCCTGCTGAAGCGAAAGCTACATGTTACCAATTTGCCTAAGACCATAAACGGTAAATTGACTGCGATTTACATCAAATGCAACATTTGAACATTATATATATTGTATCTGACGCTAAATAAAAGCCCATCTGGCATAATAACTCTTTCAATATAATATATTCCTGACGGTATTGTAAATAATTGAGAAGATTCTCCTATTAACCCGCAATTACTAAAACTTGATCCAGTTTTATAAAATAAAGCAATTTAGGAGATTGTAAAAACTTGAGTAAGCTATTAGCTACTTTTAAACCATTTGACATGTTTCCTTTTCAGTTAATTTATTTATTTTACCGGTTTGACCCGTTTAATTGATATTTCATAGAATTTAGAAGTATTGCTGATGTTTAGATTCTCACAATGTTTCTCCTGAAAGAGCCACAGCTACAGTCCCATCGGATGCTAACCACAATCTTAAATCTGTCAGGCGAGTCAAAGTCAACCCAACCAAAATAGACACCCCAGGCTTGACCCGGCATATCAGAAGCATCGTCATCTATATAATCAAATAAACATTGCTATGCATAAGAGTCGCAATAAAAAGGGAACATATGATAGAGGTGGTATTTGAAACGTAAATGCGTAGAACGGGTCAAAAGTCGTCCCAAGTGGAATTTTAAATGCATACAACCTTAAATATTGCTCTATAGAAAAAAACTAGATAATTTAAGAAAAATAATATTAATAAAATTTTAGAGTAAAATTCCAATTTCATCCCCTGAGGTTTGGCCAGTTTTGCGACTTTCGTCAAAAGGTTTGTTTTTCCGAATCTGGATCTAAAAGGTTTGAAATCTTGCCATTTTCATCCGGCTCGTTAACTCCATCCATTTTTCTCCGTTAAGTTGGGGATATTTTCTTTTTTGTTAACTTAAAGGGCAATTCGGTCTTTTTCATTTTATGTAAAAAGACCGAATACCCTTGAAAAAAAAACCCGAATTGCCATTTAAGTTAACAAATAAGACAGAAATACCCCTGACTTAACAGAGAAAACCGGATGGAGTTAATGAGCCGGATGAAAATGGCAAGATGATAGAGATTGAATCTAAAAGAGATGATGAAAACAAAGCTGTAACTATGTTGATAGAATGAAGAAGACGATACACAATAATACACACCGAAGTGGTCCAGGGCTAAGCCCTTCTCATGCACAAGGCAATGAGCCTAATCACTAACTAATTCTCTTCCTATCCTTCACTAATGACTAATGCCTTATTTATAGAAATAGAAATACACTTTACCCCCTCCTATAATAGACAAGTGACAATTAACTATAAACCAGAGTATGATTCCTATCATTACTCCCCCCTTCAAAACAGTCTTGCCCTCAAGACCGGGAATAACAACTGACTCGTCATCCAAGCGTATATTTCCTCGAGAGTGTCTCAGGTGGTCGAGGCTGCCCATGCACCACCCAAAGATTACTAGTGGGAATCATTTCTCCCTTACAACCTGAGCGTCGAAAGTAGAATTCGAGCGAAAATTTCCCCCTGTCAAAGGGAACTGAAATTGGGACAAAAACCGGAGGTTTTATCGATCCCAGACTTGTAGAGCCCAGATCCACAACCATTTTCTGCTGAATATGCAGGCCCACTATAGTGTCCAAGCCCAACTTTCCTTGCATACTAGCTGATGTAGCCCAATCAGCCGTGTGCGACCCTAAATACCCAGCGCCAAACGATGTAGCATCAGCCGAAACCATCGAAGACGGCAATTGAGAGTTGGAACCTGAAGAACGTGAAATCGTATGACCACACCAACGTGCTTCAGATCTGGACACGATTGCCTCCAATTGAGCTAATAGAGCCGAGCAATCACCAGACAAATCCCCATTGGAAGCAGATTTGAGACTAGAAGAAGTAAATACCTCACTCACCGGAATCGACTCCCAAACCAAGCGAATCTAATAGCCCTGACTTTGGTGGAAGATCAGTGTGGTTTGTCTCCTGATCCTTCATCCAAGCGAGCATCACCTTACGAAATTCAGCGGATTCCGCCCGATACGCATCGAAGGTAGCAGCGATGGAATCCAATCGAGAAGACTGATTTGCCATATCATTCTGAAGCTTCTGAAGCAATTGATCCTGAATGTCCAAACGAGTAGAGATATTCACCATATTGGAGATTGTATCAGAAAATAAAACGAACTGGAGATATCTGGAACTCGAACAGGAACAGAGGGTGAAACCAGCGATTGATTTGAAATCGGAACTGAAATCCGAGAATGAATCTGGAAGAAGTGGAAACGGAAATTGATATAGCAGGTGAAAAGGTAACCGGAATTTAATGAAATTGAAGCAGAAAAGAGGAGGAAGGTCGAGCAGATCTGAGATGAATTAGATCTGAGATCCGAAGGTGATACAGAGCCGAAAATTGGAAGAGAGATCTGATTGAATTTGGAATTGAGATCGGAACTAAATTGGATCTGAGATCTGACTGACACAGATCCGAGAAACGAAGATAAATCTGGATGAAATTGTGAACGATCAGAAGTAAAGCAGAATAATAGCGAAAAAAATGAAACAGAGAAAGAAGGTGAAGCTGAATTGAGATGCTAATTTGAGGAAGCACCTGAAATTGAACGAATGGAGAGCAGAGTAGGCAGGTCGGACCAATGATAGAGATTGAATCTAAAAGAGATGATGAAAACAAAGCTGTAACTATATTGATAGAATGAAGACGACGATACACAATAATACCCACCGAAGTGGTCCAGGGCTAAGCCCTTCTCATGCACAAGGCAATGAGCCTAATCACTAACTAATTCTCTTCCTATCCTTCACTAATGACTAATGCCTTATTTATAGAAATAGAAATACACTTTACCCCCTCCTATAATAGACAAGTGACAATTAACTATAAACCAGAGTATGATTCCTATCACAAGATTTCAAACTTTTTGGATCCAGATGCGGAAAAACAAACAAACCTTTGGACAAAAGTCGCAAAACTGGCCAAACCTCAGGGAGGAAATATGCATTTTTCTCTACAATTTTGAAAAAAAAGTGTTTCGGTCGGCCAATCATAAGTTGAGCCCGTTTTAACATGTACCAAAAATACCCATCACCCGACCCGTTCATTTGGCCACCTTTCCTTTTACAACAATAAATGTGATTAAAATGGGGAATGCAACAAAGCAAAGCAAACTCTAAACCTGAAATTTCTTCAAGAAATCCATTTTTGTATGATCCCTTAAAACGAATAGGATCAATTGGCAACGCTTTCATCACCCCTGCCACCATAAACGTTATTTGAACTATTTGAATAAAGAATATGAGTGATTTTCTTGTAAGAAAACAATTGACACATACAATCATCAAACGGCGGGAGTCCCCATATTTGTGGCTGAAAATCTAGGAATGAATGAATCACATAATCAGCAATCGAGTATTCATCGGATTCAGTTTGAATAGATGGCACCGCAACCACTTGCATATTTGCAGCTTTTCCAGCTTTAATCCCTACCCTGTTGACATAATTACCTCATTAACCCTTCCAGAATCTTAAAATGAAGAACTCCAGTTGAAAAGAAGTCTTCAACTGATTATTAAACACCTAAACACCCCACAAGTTGTATCTAATGGGAAAATTGGAAAATTAAAAAGGAAATTTCTCCAAAAAAAAAAAAAAACTATTATACATCTATAAAAAATTTTCTGAGATGTAAGAACATGAAGATCACAAATATTTTGTATTTACTTACAGAGAATCTTCTATCACAAGACAAGAAGATGCATCCACACCCATTCTACTAGCAGCCTCCAGAAATCTGATGTTTAAAACAATTTCATCAATGTCAAAAAGGAAATTCAGACGATATTTTCATGAAGCTGAAATAGATGGGTCGATTTGGGTTATATTTTATCTTCAACGGGTCAAACAGGTTAGGCTAAAGGAATTAATCAAAAGAAAACAAGTTAAACGAGTTGAAAGTCATCCAAAGTTTATTCATATGTGCAAGTTATAACAACCTCCTATCAAAAAATTAATGTTTTGTAGTATTAGGTGTAAAATTCAAAATATACATATAAAAGCTACCAGTTTTGACCCGTTACCCAACCCGCCTAGTTTGTCAATATAATTTAGGCCCAAAATGGTCAAAAATTACTCTTTTGAAATCATGTAAAGGCACAAACATTAATATGCACAAGGAATCATTGTATTAAGAGCTTACAGGTCCGGCGAAGGTTTCCCTGATTTGACCTCATCACTTCCAAGAATTACTGAAAAGGACTCTCCCCAACCTTTTAGAACAAAATCAAACTGAATTTAGTAAAAAAAAATATAGATTAACAGTAATAATAATGCAAAAAAATAACTCTTTAGTCTTTACTTTCCCCATTAAACTTAGCTACGGAATGTACAAGAAATCAACTAAGGGAAAGTATGCCCAAAAGAATGGATGAAAAACAAGTTGAATGAGTGAATATAACACCTCTTTTGTGCAAGGTGCAACTGACACATAGTTCCATAGTAACTGAAACGACTATATGTAACTACGAAATATCTTATATGAGTAATACCCAGTATTATAATTGATTGCTGTTTATATCTGATTGATAAACTACATTATGTAGCACAGGAACGGGTACGGGACTGGGGTACGGGGATGATACGGGTACGGGGAATGGCAAAACTCAAAAATCCAAGATACGGGTACGGCAAAAAAAAAATATAAAAAAACAAAAATATATTAAACACAGTCCAAAATAGATATATATTGATGTAAAGTGTAAACTCCAAAAACACTACATCAACCATAGGCCGACTGTTGAATGTTGATCGCGATGTTGTTTTTGAAAGGCTGACTGTTGAATATCGATGTACAGGGATTATATTGAAAGGCCGACGGTTGTTTTGGAATTTGAAAGGGTTAAAACCCTAAAAATAAATAGAAACGTCCCTGAAACGTTTCGGAGCCGTCCCCAATAACCCAGAAACGTTTTGGATCGTCCCCATAAACCGGAAATGTTTAGGACACGTCCCCATGGCGTTTCCGTCCCCAAAACGTCCCCGGGACGGGTACTCCCTCTAAACAGGCGTCCCCGTGCATTTATAGCAATGATGTTCTAACTTTTTAACTGAAACAATTTACGAGGTTTAGGCAAGTGACTTTCAAACTGTTTGACACGCTTGACTCGATCAACTTGTTTCCATTTAGCTAATAAACGGCATTCGTAAGTTATAGCAATGATGTTCTAAATTAACACCTCTATTTTGGATTAACATGAAGGATAATCCGGATATATAATTTGAAAAGACTTAACAGTAGAAAAGAAGGAAACAGGATAACCTTCTTGAGAAGACACTTTGACTAGTACATTCTTCTTTACAGAATTTGAAGCAAGTGCAAATGGAATCCCATGTTTCTGGAGATGCTTCATGAGCCGATTAACACCGGGAAGCGGTTTGGCTTGCAGCCACCTACAGTCAACAACACAAATTGCAACAAGATCTTAGTAATTTTTGTTGTGTTTTTACTTGGCCACACTATATGTTATCCATACGTTACACTTTGTACTAATAACTAAAAAAAATCGAGCTGCGGTCTCAGTGGGAGCAGCCTCTCTATCGAGCTTGCTACACGTGGGATTCCAGTGTGTACGTTTGTTTGGTCGTAAAACATGTGATGATTAAAATTAACACAAACTATGCTTAAACATTAATTTTGCATTATTGAATGCTAAGTTTGAGATAGAAAGAGACCTCACCTTTCATGATACATTGGCATGATACTTTGGGAGTATTGTTGAGGTGTGATTGGAAGATCATAATCCTTAACAATTGCAATTGCAGACTCATGGTGTATCATCCCCATCCTCTTGTTCTCCTTCTCCATATCCACCACTTTCCCATATCCAACCAGAAATTCCTTCAATAGATCCTTTGTCACTTGCTCTTCATACCCAAAATCCCAACAAATCACCATAAAACCAACTTACAACTATCATCAACCACCACATTACCATGCCCCTCAAGTAACCAAGTTTTCCAACTAAAGTTACTCAAAGTTTTTATTTTTCTTTACTGTCACTCAACTTTTATTAGTTGTTAAGTCTTAGTGAAATTACTTATACATGTTTAAACTTTTTATAATCAAACTATGTAAATGAAACACATATGAACTTTGTTTACTATATAGTGACTATTTTTTCCAAAACAATAACCAAATTACAGAATTGTTCGATTGAAGTCAATTTACAAAAAAAAAATAATAATAAAAAAATAAAAAATCATCAAATAATAACCAAGATTCATATATTTCATCTAACTCATAAAAATTTAAACTTTTAGTTTACAAAAAAAAAAAAAAAAAAAAAAAATCACTAACACTAATAAAGTTATATTAAATCATAAACAAACAAAATAAACTGTCGAGTAGAGGAACAAGAGTACCTGTGTTAAGAAGGGTGCCGTCCAAATCAAAGATGACGGCAGGGATGCGACGGCCGGCCATTGCTGCGGCGGCGGCGGTGGTGGTGGCGTGGGTAGAGATCGTAAATGGGGTTGAAGAAGCAATCAATGCATCATGGTTAGTTACAAAAAGGGATTGTGATGGGTGATTCGCATAATCGCATGGTACAAACTACAAAGATTTTATTGGGTTATTCGTTATATTTTTAAATTTAAAAAATAATAATAAATAAAACTAATATAGTTTTTAGTTTTTATTTATAAAATAAAACTATGGTAATTGGAAGATTTTTTGGGTAAAAACCCAAGCAATCATATCCGCTTCTTACGTTAGAGTTATGTAAGGACCTTCAAAAATATCACAAAACGACCCGTAAGTAAAAACCCGGACCCCTGAAACCCTAATCCATATGAAAAACCAAGAAAATAAAGTTTTTGAGTTTCAGGCGGGCCGCGTAAGGGTTAGCTTAGCATTACGCGGGCCGCGTCAAATCTGGGTTGACCGGATAAGCACGCCGGGCCACGCGTCGCACACGTGTCAGGCCTATGTGTGACACGCTAGCCCTAGTCTACGTCTAGCTGGCCCTCGCGGGCCGCGTAAGGATCATGAAGGGGTTCACGCGGGCCGCGTGAGACCCATATTTCACCTATAAATAGATTTGGTCCCGAGCTATCATTCTGTGTCGAAATTTCAATCAAAATCACGAAGTATACTGTCCAAAAGTCGAAATTACAATTCATAGTAGTGCAACGCTGCTACGATACAGGGTATTAACTCGATCGCTGCTACGATTCAATGTCCGATCGATTGAAAACTATCCAATGGATGTTTAAGTGCTGCCCACATTAGGGCCATACTTTGTCATTAGTCGTGAATTCGACGGATGTTTAAGTATAGCACTTTGTCATTCGTTGTGAGGGTTTTAATCTCGTGAGTTATCGTAAATGCTGTATTAGTTACTGACCTAGTTCGTGTGCATTGTTATTTAAATTAGGTTACAAGGCTAATCAGTAGGCTAAATTCTGCCCGTATAAATCTGCAAGGTGAGTCATTCTCTTTTTATCAACAGTATTTTACAATACTCCAAGCATTTTCAAAAGTTATAATTACAGGGATTAAGTCATGGTTATCTTGAATCACTGGCTAATTGGGGTATTGTGCACATTACTAATTTCTCACTGTTAGGCTAATAAATCCTAACAGTGATAATCATCACTACTTAGGGAAAGACCCAATAGTGGTATGACCATCGTCACCAGGTGACACGGCGCCAGATAAAAATAAGATAAAAGCCATTGTAATCACTCTTATGCTGTAATTTATAACTATATGTCATTTTATCAAATTGAGTGACTCGCCAGTATTTCCCCGCTGATAAAATATTTTTAAAAACATGTTTCAGGCGACCTGCTGTAAATCAAGGAAAACGTGCTACGGAGCACTAACCAGCTTGAAGAGGTGGCTCAGTTAAAATAAATAAACATGTTTTTATAAATCAGGGAATTCCCTAGTGAAATTCCTCTATTGTAAATTACGGAGTTTTATCCCGAATTATGAAATAAAATAATCGGGCATTTCAAGTTTTAAAAGATCCTGTTAAAACTTCCGCTGTCGCATCAATTAATAAATACCACGGGTTCCTGTCCCGCGGCTCCTGACCGGGTCAAACCGGGGCTGGGGCCGTGACAGGAAAAAGGTGGTATCAGAGCCACTGATTTAAGCCTATTAAGTATTTAAAATACTTAATTTTCCTGATTATCGTCTTGTGATTATGTGTTTTTAACTGACTATCTGTTAGTTACAGTATGGGTAAGCAAAGAATTTCGGATATCTATATTAAATTAGATAGTTCACCAAAAGATAAGGGAACTTCATCCCAATCAAATTCCTCAAGATACTCAGCAGATACTGAGGAGGGTATATTTGTTCGTAAAGCACAGTATGAGAAACCACTTACCCCTAATAAAAGAAGTTTGATCATTAGGAAAAGTCAAAAGAAAATGAGGAAGTCACAACCAAAAGGTGTGATGATCAATAAGGAAACTCAGGAAATAAACACTAAACCACCATGGGAAGATAAGTTAGATGAAAAATGGGCAAATCTCTACATGTTAGCCACTATCGCAGTAAATGCTAGCATATAGATAAATCACCAAACCAGTACCATTACCTATGCTACCTACAAAACAGAAACTTTAATCTATTAAATAACCACTAGTATATTTCAAATTTTAATTGTAATAAATATGTGTTGTTTCAATAAATGGTTTGTATAAATTAAATAATTATAATTAATATTTAAATTTTCTAATTGCCATTATGTAATTATGTGAAAATTCAAGTTACAAAATTTTAACCTAGAATTTTGTGTGTTTCTTCCTAACTGCTAAACAACATGAATGAATTATCTGAAGCCCTTCAGAATCTCAATCTCTATCCTGTTAATGTGGAAGTTTCCAAAGATTTTACCGGGTATTGTGCTGACATAGAAGAACCTATGGAATTTCAAACCCAACCTCCGGAAAAACCCAAACCCAAGAAGAGAAGAAGAATTGTGGGCTGGAGGCGTGTGCGCAGGAGGAAACCAGTGACACGGAAAGTTACCAAGATGGAGGATCTCAAAGGTAAAGGCAAGGCCATAGAAATTGGGGAAAGTTCTAGGCAAGGCCAGGAAATGTCACCCTGGGAGGAGTTGGATCATAAACTGGCACTTAGTGACCTCATTGGACCTGTCGGTGAAAATCTTTTTAATTACCCAGCGGAAGCACAACTTCCAGTTGACCTAGAGCCTGAAATCCCAGATCCTATTATCCACACCCAACCTCTACCTGCAGAATTAGAAGAATGGTGGACCACCGACTGGCAATTCCAGAATCTCCTAAATAATCCTGTTACATTTTTCCCTCAGTTTGACCCAGAACCTCCACTACACCCACCTATGAGCATGGAAAATCTGGCTGAACTCCGCCATTTTGGCGAGGAGCTGGTGGATGCAGGGAACAGAATCCGAGAGGTAGGAGAGAGAATCTCCTGGAAGTACGACGAGAGGGAACGTCGTTTCTGAAAGGCCAGCTAACGAGAATGGTGTGACTGTGGTTGTATGGTTGTAGGAATAGGTGTATAATAATAATATCATAATAAAATATAATTATGTGAAATAACTAAAAATAAAACTATGTAAGATAACCAGTTTGTACGGATGCCTAATATATATAAAATATCGAAAGTTGAAAAATCAACAATTTTGGCTATATTTGTTAATGTGATTATGTGCAATTATTTTGTTATGTTAGTTATTAATTATTTTATACTAATCACTTATATAAATTAAATACCAGATGACAAACGCTGGTAATGAACAAGTTAACGAGGGTAACCGATCTGAGCAAAATCATGAGGATCAATTTCTGAATAGACAAGATATCGAAAATATCGTTGCTCAGGGAATAGCCAATGCTATTCAAGCAATACTTGCTGCTGCTCAAAATCCAATTGAACCTCAACAAATTATTCCTAGCAAACGTACACACGGTGACAATTTCAGTAATAGTATAAACGGAGGCGGCAACAACAACAATAACAATAACGACAACAATGGAATGCAAACCCCGCTCCTTAAGAAAATGAAAGCTGCAACACCTGGTTGCACTTATAAGGAATTTCTTGCTTGTAAACCCGCTGAATTTGCAGGGAATGAAGGGGCGACTGCGGCGCTGCGTTGGTTGGAGAAAACCAAAGCAGTAATTATGATAAGTAAATGTGTCGAGGAAGACAAGGTCATGTATGCGTCGCATCTTTTTAAAGAAGGGGCGCTAGAATGGTGGAATATGGTACTTCAAGCCAAAGGAAGAAATATGGCCTATGCCATGAGATGGGAAGAATTCCAGCAGCTAGTGGAAAGAAAATTCTACCCTGAATACGAAAAAGAACAAATGGCGAATAAGTTCCTAAACCACCGAATGGTGGATGTAGACTGTCGAGGGTATACTTCGACATTCTTCGAGTATGCGAGAGTGGTACCAACCCTGGCTTCGCCAGAACCGGTACTTATTTCCCGTTATATTTGGGGATTGATTGGCGAAATCCATGATATCGTTAAAGCTGCGAGACCCCGCACTATTGACGATGTAGTGGAATTAGCTAACACCCTAACAGACGGACTGGTACGCACAAGAGAAGAAACCTGGAAAAAGGAAGTAGCCCAAAAGATTACCCAAGGATTCCGTATGGGTAATCGTAGTAATTTCAAAAGAAAGGGAACCAGACAATCTTCCACTGTTCCATTTTGCAATGCCTGCAAAAGGAAGCATTTTGGAAGATGCAAAGGATATTGCAATTTCTGCAAAATCCCTGGGCACCAAGAGGAAGACTGCAGGAAGAAGAAAGCAACAATCTGCTACAATTGCGGAGAAGCTGGACATTTTAGGCCAGACTGCCCTAAATTGACCAAACCAGCTGACAACAAAACCAAACCCGCAGAAGGAGCTACCAAGAAGAATGCAAGAGCCTTCCAGTTGACTACTCAGGAAGCAGAACTAATTCCTGACGTAATAGCTGGTACGTTCCTAGTTCACGACGTTTATGCAAAAGTATTATTTGACTCTGGTGCAAACCAAAGTTTTATAAATACTTCATTCTGCCAAGCACTTAATTTACCCTTAACCAACCTTAAGCAGATTTTTACAGTCGAAACGGCAGATGAGAATTCTGTTAAAATAAATAAGGTTGTGCGAGAAGGAAAGATAGAACTTTTAGGTCATAAATTTTCGGCAAACCTGTTACCTATGAATTTAGCCGGATTTGATATTGTGTTAAGAATGGATTGGCTAGTAACCAATCATGCTCGAATTCTTTGTGATAAGAATTCCATAGAAATTCATACACCCTCAGGAGAATTAGTGGTGATTACAGGAGATAAGCCACAAAAGCCAATTAAATTCATTTCAGTAATGAAATTGGCCAGTTATTCAAGAAAACAAGAAATGGTGTATATGATTTCAGTAATCATTAACACTAAGAGTAAGGAACTCAAAGAAATTCCAGTAGTATCAGAATACCCAGAGGTATTCCCGGAAGAACTACCTGGATTACCACCTGATAGGGAAGTAGAGTTTAGAATTCATCTAATTCCTGGAACTACACTGATAGCCAAGGCACCTTATCGGTTAGCACCCACAGAAATGCTAGAATTGAAAAAGCAATTAGATGAATTACTGAGCAAAGGATTTATACAACTTAGTTCATCCCCGTGGGGAGCGCCAGTGTTGTTTGTGAAAAGGAAAGATGGATCAATGAGAATGTGTATTGATTATAGGGAATTGAATAAAGTTACAATTAAGAATCGATACCCATTACCTAGGATCAATGATCTTTTCGATCAACTTCAAGGAGCTAGATACTTTTCTAAGATAGATTTACGCTTCGGTTATCATCAATTGAAGGTAAAAGAAGAAGACATACCTAAAACTGCTTTTAGAACTAGGTATGGTCATTACGAGTTTACAGTCATGCCCTTTGGGTTAACAAATGCTCCTGCAGCATTTATGGACAAGATGAATAGGATCTGTAAACCGTACTTGGATAAATTCGTAATTGTCTTTATAGACGATATACTTATTTATTCCAAAAGTCAGGAGGAACATTGTGAGCACCATTATGTACTCTTAACTTTGTTAAGAAATGAGAAGCTTTATGCCAAATTCTCGAAGTGTGAATTTTGGCTACAAGAAGTACAATTTTTAGGTCACATGGTGTAACAACTCTTATTAAAAAGTCCTATTTATTACTTTAATTGTCCAATAGGAAACCCTAATTGAGAAACCCAAGTGATTCTGAATAAACCCTAAAATTTTCAGAATAATCAGAATCAGGATCAGGGCCCCTAAAACTCAGGGGGGGGGGGGGGGGGTAAACCCTAGTCAGTAATATCCACACAGTTTGTTGTCGAAATTGAAAATGAACGAGCAACCAACTCACCTAAGCTACCTGGACACGAAGCAACCCTAGGGTAGAATAGGGTCTCTCGCGCCACGCGACGCGCACAAGGGGATCTTTCGCGTGGCGCGAGGGGGACGAATTTTGGGTATAAATAGAGGGCAGTGGGACTTGCAACTGTGCGTTCGTTCGACGTTCAAATTCAAATTGTACTTTGAGTTATAGTAGAAACAGTCCTAAAAACACACACAATTCACGAAGTGCTGCCGCAATACAGGGTAATAACTCGATCGCTGCTACGATTCAATGTCCGATTAATTAAAACTATCCAATGGATGTTTAAGTGCTACCCACATTAGGGTTATGCTTTGTCATTCGTCGTAAATACGATGGATGTTTAAGTATCGCACTTTGTCATTTATTGTGAGGGTTTGATCTCGTGAGTTATCGTAAATGCTGTATTGGTTACTAACCTAGTTTTGTGTGCATTGTTATTTAAACTAGGTTAACAAGGCTAATCAGTAGACTAGACTCTGTCCGTGTTAAATCTGCAATGTGAGTCATTCTCTTTTTATCAAAGTGCTTTATAAATTCTCAAATATTTTCAAAGTTATAATTACAGGGATTAAGTATATGTAATCACCAAATTACAGCCAGTATGTGGGGTTTTGTATACATTACTTTATAATCGTCACCATTGGGGCAGCCAATGGGGGATATGACCATAGTCACAAAAACGAGTCGAGTGACAAATACTGTGGGTAGTTGGTTGATATCAGAAACATTGTAATCTCTCTTAATACTGTAATTTATAACAAACGAGTCGTTTTAGTAAAAAGAATGATTCACCAGTATTTCCCGCTGACAAAACATTTTTCAAACATGTTTCAGGTGATCTGTTGTGATCCAGGAAAGGTGCCGCGAAGCACTACAAGCTTAAGGAAGTGGCTTAGTATAAAATAAAGAAACATGTTTTGGAAAAATAAAGATTTCTCAGTGAAATCATATGATTGTAAATTACCGGGGTTTTATCCCAAGTTGTGAAATAAAATAATCGGGAAAATTTCAGTTTGAAAGATCCTGAAGAAAACTTCCGCTGTTAAATAAATACCACGGGATTTTCTGTCCCGCGGCTCCTGAAACGGGTCAAACCGGGTCGGGGGCCGTGACAGAAAAAGGTGGTATCAGAGCCACTGAGTTAAGCTAATTAAGTATTTAGAAATACTTTATTTTTCCTGATTACCATTATTTGATTATGTGATTTATTAACTGACTATTTGTTAGTTACAGTATGGGTAAGCAAAAGGTTTCAAATATCTATCTTAAATTAGATAGGTCATCAACCGAGAAGGGAAGTTCATCCTAAACAAAATCCTCAAAATACCTAACAGATCCTGATGAAGGAATCTTTGTTCGTAAAGCACACTATGAGGAACCACTTTCTCCTAATAAAAGAAGTTTGATTATTAGGAAAAGTCAGGAGAAATTAAAGAAATCCCGAGAAAAGAAAGTTAAACAGGAAACCCAGGAATTAACCAGTAAATCACCGTGGGAAGACAAGTTAGATGAAAAATGGGCGGATCTTTATATGCTAGCCACTGTAGCAGTAAATGCTAATCTTTAGAATACCATGATTCCGTATTAGCAACCTTATCACTTACACGCCAGAAACATTATCCAGTAAATAAATAAAATTACAATAAAACCTAGTATGTTTAATTGTCAATTTTCCTTTGTATTAAATTAGTCACATGGTATGTAATAATATTTGAGGGTTATCTGTGAAATTTGTTATAAAATTTTAATTTATTATTTTACATATATGCTAAACAGCATGAATGAGTTATCCGGAGCCCTAGAGAATCTCAACCTCTACCCTGTAAACATAGAAGTTTCTAAAGAATTTACTGGATACTTTGCTGATGTGGAACAACCTATAGAATTCAACGCTCCACCTCTGGAGAAACCCAAACCTAAGAAGAGGAGAAGATTGGTAGGATGGAGGCGTGTGCGTAGAAGGAAACCTGCCACTAGGAAGATTCCTAAAATAAACAACCCCTTAGAAAAAGGAAAAGGAATTGAAATGGGGGAAAGTTCTAGACAGATGGAATTAGAGATTGAGGAAGATTCTAGGCAGACAAAGATAGAAATTGGAGAAAGCTCTAAGCCAACCCAAGAAATGACATTGCATGAGGAATTAGATTTTATATTGGCAAGCTGTGATACTATTAAGCCTGTCAATGAAAATGTTTTTACTCATCCTATTGAAACCCAAATTCCAATGAACTTGGAACCAGCAATCCCAGAACCTATAATCCACACCCAACCTCTAGGAATGGACGAGTGGTGGACTAATGATTGGCAGTTCCAAAACCTTCTCAACAGTCCTTATTCCTTTCTCCCTCAGTTTGATCCAGAACCTCTACCAAATCCACCGATGAGTAACGAGAATATGGCTGAACTCCGCCATTTTGGCGAAGAGCTGATGGATGCTGGGAATAGGATCCGAGAGATAGGAGGACAAATTTCATGGAAATATGATGAGAGGGAACATCGTTATTAAAAGATTGCAAGTTGACAAGGGAGAAGTGGGTGGTGAATCTGTGTTTGTATAATAACAGTAATATTAATAAAAATCAGTATGTGTAAAATAAACAATAAAACAGTTGTAAGATAAAAATGTATACGGAAGCATAATATAATCTATAAAATAAATGAAAATTTAGAAAATTTACAATTTTGGTTGTATATTTGTTTACATGATTATGTGCGATTAATTGTTATATTGGATTGTTTCTTATTCTATACTAATTATTTATTTATAAATTAATTATCAGATGGCAAACATTGGTAATGAACCAGTAAATGAAGTAAATCAATCTGAGCAAAATCAGGAAGAGCAATTGTTAAATAGGCAAGATATCGAGGATATAGTTGCTCAAGGAATAGCCAATGCTATTCCAGCAATCATTGCTGCTGCCCAGAAAACCGTTAAACCTCAATCAATCATTCCTAGTAAACGTACACAAGGCGACAATTTTAGTAATAGTATAAACGGAGGAGGCAATCATATTAATAATAACAATAATGATCTGCAAGTCCCAATTTTCAAGAAAATGAAAGCTGCAACACCTGGTTGCACTTACAAAGAATTTCTTGCCTGTAAACCAGCTGAGTTTGCAGGTAACGAAGGGGCTATTGCAGCACTACGTTGGTTAGAGAAAACTGAGACAGTGATCACCATAAGTAAATGTGCTAAAGAAGATCAAGTTATGTATGCGTCAAATCTTTTTAAAGAAGGGGCGCTAGAATGGTGGAATACAGTGTTACAAGCTAAAAGAAGGATCGAGGCATATGCCATGAACTGGGAATAATTTAAGAATCTTGTAGAAAGAAAATTCTGTCCCGAGTATGAAAAAGATCAAATGGAAAATAAGTTCCTAAATCACCGGATGGTGAATGTGGACTGTCGAGGATATACTTCGACATTCTTCGAATATGCTAGAGTGGTACCAACGCTGGCTTCGCCAGAGCCGGTACTCATTTCTCGCTATATTTGGGGACTGATTAGTGAAATCCGTAATATCGTTAAAGCTGCGAGACCTCACACTATTGACGATGCGGTAGAATTAGCTAATACCCTCACTGACGAACTGGTACGCACAAGAGATGAAAACAAGAAGAAGGAATTGGCTCAGAAAATTACCCAAGGATTTCGTGTGGGTAATAGTAGTAACTTCAAGAAAAGAGGAACAGGGCAATCCTCAACTCCTCAGTTCTGCAGAAATTGCAAAAAGAAACATTATGGAGATGCAATATAACCTGCAACTTTTGCAAAGCTGTAGGACATCATGAAGAAAACTGCAGAAAGAAAACCATAATCTGCTTTAACTGTGGAGAAGCAGGGCATTTTAAAACAGAATGTCCTAAGTTGGCTAAACCAGCAGACAACAAAACCAAGGCGACCGACGGAGCTACTAAGAAGAATGTCAGAGCATTCCAGCTGACCACTCAAGAAGCAGAACTCATTCCAGATTTGATAGCTGGTACGTTCCTAGTTCACAACGTGTACGCAAAAGTATTATTTGACTCTGGTACAAACCAAAGTTTTATAAATACTTTATTCTGCCAAGCTCTTAATTTACCTTTAACCAACCTTAGGCATATTTTTACAGTCGAAATGGCAGATGGAAATTCTGTTAAAATAGATAGGGTTTTGCGGGAAGGAAATGTAGAACTTTCAGGTCATAAATTCTCTACAAACCTGTTACCTATGAAATTAGCCGAATTCGATGTTGTGTTAGGAATGGATTGGTTAGTAACCAACCATGCTCGAATCCTTTGTGATAAAAATTCTATAGAGATTCAAACACCTACTGGGGAAGTAATCATGATTACGGGAGATAAACCACGTAAACCCATGAAGTTCATATCAGTCATGAAAGTTGCTAGTTATGAACGAAAGCAAGGAATAGTATATATGATTTCAGTAATCATTAGTACTAAGGGTAAAGAACTTAAGGAGATTCCTGTAGTCTCAGAATACCCAGATATATTCCCAGAAGAGTTACCAGGATTACCACCTGATTGGGAAGTAGAGTTTAGAATTCATCTAATTCCAGGAACTACACCGATAGCCAAGGTACCTTATCGGTTAGCACCCACAGAAATGTTAGAACTGAAAAAGCAACTAGATGAATTATTAAGTAAAGGTTTCATACAACCTAGTTCATCCCCGTGGGGAGCACCAGTGTTGTTTGTAAAGAAGAAAGATGGTTCAATGAGAATGTGTATCGATTATAGAGAATTGAATAAGGTTACAATTAAGAATCGATGCCCATTACCTAGGATTGATGACTTTTCGATCAACTCCAGGGAGCTAGATACTTTTCTAAGATTGACTTACGCACTGGATATCATCAATTAAAGGTACAAGAAGAAGACATACCTAAAACTGCTTTCAGAACTAGGTATGGTCATTACGAGTTTACAGTCATGCCTTTCGGATTAACGAATGCACCTGCCGCATTCATGGACATGATGAATAGGATCTGTAAACCGTATTTGGATAAATTTGTAATTGTCTTCATCGATGATATACTCATTTATTCCAAAAGTCAGAACGAGCATTGTCAGCACTTGCATGCACTCTTAACTTTGTTAAGAAAAGAAAAGCTTTATGCCAAATTCTCGAAGTGTGAATTTTGGCTACAAGAGGTGCAATTCTTAGGACACATGGTAAATCATGAAGGTATTCATGTAGATCCTGCTAAGATAGAGGCAATTACCAAATGGAGGGTTCCGCAAACCGCAATGGAAATTAGAAGTTTTATAGGTTTAGCTGGATATTATAGACGGTTTATTAAGGATTTTTCCTAGATAGCTGTACCATTAACTAAGCTAACCTGTAAAGCAGTTAAGTTTGAATGGGGACCTAAACAAGAAGAAGCCTTTAGAATCTTGAAGCAGAAATTAACAAATGCTCCAATCCTAGCCTTGCCAGAAGGAACCGAAGATTTTGAAGTTTACTGTGATGTTTCAAAACTAGGATTAGGATGTGTGCTGATGCAACGCAAGAAGGTAATTGCATATGCATCAAGACAATTGAAAAAGCACGAAGAGAATTATACGACTCATGATTTAGAATTAGGAGCAGTAATTTTTGCCCTTAAGATTTGGAGACATTATCTGTATGGAAGTAAGTTTACTGTTTATACAGATCATAAGAGTTTAAGATATATATTTGGGCAAAAAGAGTTAAACATGAGGCAAAGAAGATGGATAGAAATCTTAAGTAACTACGATTGTGATATTCAGTATCACGAAGGAAAGGCAAATGTAGTTGCAGATGCCTTAAGTCGTAAATACCATGAGAAACAACGACGGGTCCGTGCTCTTAGATTAAATATACAGTTAGATTTAATGGAACAACTGAAGCATTTTCAAGAAACAGCAATTAAGGATGATGCTGAAGGAATGAAAGGACAAATAAAAGAATTAGAACAAGGAGCTGATGGAATTTGGAGATTCCACAAAAGAAGAATTTGGGTACCGAAGCAGGGAGATTTAAGACATAAGATTTTAGAAGAAGCCCATAAATCTAGGTATACCATGCATCCAGGAAACAATAAGATGTACCAAGATTTAAAGAATAATTTTTGGTGGATAGGAATGAAAAAGGATATAGCTCGATATGTTTCTAAGTGTCTTACTTGTTCACAAGTTAAGGCAGAACACCAGAAACCTTCAGGTCTACTACAACAATTAGAAATGCCTGTATGGAAATGGGAACTCATAACAATGGATTTTGTTACTAAGTTGCCCAAAACCAGAAAAGGTAATGATGCGATTTGGGTAATTGTGGATCGATTAACCAAATAAGCTCACTTTCTACCTATGAAAGAAACCTTTAGCATGGAAAGGTTGGCAAAGTTGTATGTAGATGAAGTAGTATCTCTACATGGAGTTCCACTCTCCATTGTATCAGATAGGGATAGTCGTTTCACTTCTCACTTTTGGACAAGTTTCCAAGAAGCTATGGGAACTAAACTAAACTTAAGCACTGCATATCATCCACAAACAGACGGGCAAAGTGAAAGGATGATACAAACCCTAGAAGACATGCTCCGAGCATGTGTGATAGGTTTTGGTGGAAACTGGGATGATCACCTACCCTTAATTGAATTCTCTTATAACAATAGTTATCATTCAAGTATCGAATCTGCCCCATTCGAAGCACTATACGGACGTAAGTGCAGAACTCCAGTATGTTGGGCAGAAATAGGAGAAAGTCAATTATCAGGACCAGAGATTGTACAAGAAACTACAGACAAGATAACTCAAATAAAAAAAAGACTAAAGACGGCTCGAGATCGTCAGAAGAGTTATGCAAACAATAGAAGGAAGCCGTTGGAGTTTCAGGTTGGAGATAAAGAACTATTGAAAGTTTCTCCTTGGAAAGGAGTAGTTCGATTCGGTAAGAAAGGAAAGCTAAGTCCAAGATACGTAGGACCATTTTCAGTGATTCAACGTATAGGACCAGTTGCTTATCGATTACAACAACCAGAGGAACTGGCAAGAGTACATGATGTATTTCATGTATCCAATCTTAAGAAATGTTTGTCTGACGAATCTTTGGTAGTACCTCTCCAAGATATAGAGGTAAATGAAAAGTTAAAATTTGTTGAGAAACCTCTTCAAATCGAAGATCGAAAGATCAAATTTCTTAAGCACAAGAGATTGGTGTTAGTTAAAGTCAGGTGGGAGTCGAAGAGAGGATCCGAATACACTTGGGAGTTAGAATCAAAAATGAAGCAAAAGTATCCCTACTTGTTCCAGTAAATCTCGAGGACGAGATTTTATTAAGGTGGGGAGAATGTAACAACTCTTATTAAAAAGTCCTATTTATTACGTTAATTGTCCAATAGGAAACCCTAATTGAGAAACCCAAGTGATTCTGAATAAACCCTAAAATTTTCAGAATAATCGGAATCAGGATCAGGGCCCCTAAAACTCAGGGGGGGGGGGGGTAAACCCTAGTCAGTAATATCCACATAGTTTGTTGTCGAAATTGAAAATGAACGAGCAACCAACTCAGCTGAGCTACCTGGACACGAAGCAACCCTAGGGTAGAATAGGGTCTCTCACGCCACGCGACGCGCACAAGGGGATCTTTCGCGTGGCGCGAGGGGGACGAATTTTGGGTATAAATAGAGGGCAGTGGGACTTGCAACTGTGCGTTCGTTCGACGTTCAAATTCAAATTGTACTTTGAGTTATAGTAGAAACAGTCCTAAAAACACACACAATTCACGAAGTGCCGCCGCAATACAGGGTAATAACTCGATCGCTGCTATGATTCAATGTCCGATTGATTAAAACTATCCAATGGATGTTTAAGTGCTACCTACATTAGGGTTATGCTTTGCCATTCGTCGTAAATACGATGGATATTTAAGTATCGCACTTTGTCATTTATTGTGAGGGTTTGATCTCGTGAGTTATCGTAAATGCTGTATTGGTTACTAACCTAGTTTTATGTGCATTGTTATTTAAACTAGGTTAACAAGGCTAATCAGTAGACTAGACTCTGTCCGTGTTAAATCTGCAATGTGAGTCATTCTCTTTTTTATCAAAGTGCTTTATAAATTCTCAAATATTTTCAAAGTTATAATTACAGGGATTAAGTATATGTAATCACCAAATTACTGCAGTATGTGGGGTTTTGTATACATTACTTTATAATCGTCACCATTGGGGCAGCCAATGGGGGATATGACCATAGTCACAGAAACGAGTCGAGTGACAAATACTGTGGGTAGTTGGTTGATATCATAAACATTGTAATCTCTCTTAATACTGTCATTTATAACAAACGAGTCGTTTTAGTAAAAAGAATGATTCACCAGTATTTCCCGCTGACAAAACCTTGCTGTATGACCTATAAGTCCACAAATCTGGCATTGGCGGCACTTCACACTAGCATGATGATGAAGGTTACATTGGTTGCACAAGGGTGCAGTTCCATTGTATGGCTTCCTAGCAGGGGGTTGAGCTGGTTGGTTGGGGATGGCTTGACCATTGTGAGCGACCACGGTGAAGTTCTGAGAAGCTTTTCGCTTCTTTGACTTCCTAGGGGATCCAATCTGTTCATCCATGGTCTTTGATTCCTTGATTGGTTTCATGGCTGGTGGTGCTGGCTTGACTTCTGCTTCCTTTGGTGACTCTTGAGTGGCTTCATCCTGGAGATGATACATGGCAATGCCTAAATCCACAGTCTTCAGAATCACTTCGCCTATTCGCTGGGCAAATTTGGCTGTTCGCTCGGACATTTGACCGTTGCTGAGAGAAAGAGACATTCTAGAAGAAAATGAAAGATATAGGAAGAAATAAGTGAAACGTCATCGGATAAACAATGCAGAATGGCAATGCATAAGAATTTGCGATCATTTGTTTGTTACCTAAGGCAACCAAATGAGACGGTGACAAATCAAAGTAAACGGATCATATTAATGTATCACTGAAGACATGCTCTCCTATAAGTGCACACTCACCCCAAGAGTTCCCAGGTAAGAGTGACTTGTCCGATACTGCGGATTTGTACGAACACTCTAGCCTTCGACAGAAAACTCAGGGTACAGGCATTCACTCTTCCAGTTTGCACGTGTTCACATTATAAGACCCAAACTTTGACGAGATTTGAAAACTCAAAGGGGTTCAAAACCTTATAACAGAGGGTTCAAAACCTTGTAATCAATCATCCTAGAACAGATGATTAGTTTTCAAAGCGGTTTTGAAATTTGTGTTCTTGTTGAGGTCGTCGCCTAAGGATAGGTGACGGTATTGTTTTATGACTAAACGCAAGTAAACTCGCATTAGGGTCCTAGGAAGGTTATAGACTAGGTCAAAGCATTACTAATAACCTAATTCCCTATAACCATGAGCTCTGATACCAACTTTTCTGTCACACCCCGACCACGTAAAACAACAAAACGTGGCGGAAACGTCGGGGGAGTGTTGTAACAGAATCATTGTTTCATAACACATGGAAATTGAAATATTGTTTTATTGAATAAAAGAGTTACAATGTCTTGACAAACAAAGAAATATAACATAAATAACTAGTCTTGCATCTTTTATTGTCACTAAGGCCCAAGTCCGCCTAAGTGTATCTTGATAAATCCTATGCATCATATCCTGAAACACATGTGAAAATAGGTACGTCAGCATAAAAATGCCTGTGAGATACATAGGTTTTGTGAAAATAGAATTCATGACTTATGTTTAAGAAAATGTTTAGTCATGAACCTTGTAATTTGCTTTGTCTTGTAAATCATTTGAAAAGTGATAAATAAACCAAATGATATATATGTATAAAAGAATAATACATGGTTAAGTAAATAACCAAGTAAAATGAGTTTGTATTAGATAAGTTGTTTGTAAAACAATGTATTGTGAAAAGTATATTATTTGTATAAAATGTTATATGTCTAAATCGAAATGATTCAAATAACGCTACGATATGTAATACCATACAAGCACTTATATATAGGAAGTACCAGCGGCGTATCCACCATACTTGTATCATATTACACACGCCTCGTTACTTAAATCACTTACTCAAACCAAACCATCAAAGTTAAATGTTTATGTATAATCAAATGTCAAAATGTTTGTGTGAAAACCATGTCTAATGTCTATGTCTAATGTAAATCATGAATTGTGTATATCAATGTCAAAATGTTTATGTATAATGCAAATCATGTAATGTGTATCCAAATATCATGTATGGTAAGTGAAATATATCAACTAAACCATATGTAAAATGCATAAAAACAAGGTCTTGAAGTAAAACATGGTTTAAATCAAAGTTATGTTTTGTGGAACAAATGCATGCTATACTGATATAAACATCTATGCGGTATTGTAAAAATTCATACATCCAAGCCTTGCGACAGTAGAATAAACCCTAGCACAAAGTCTAAGGTCCACCTAGAAATGTAGTCGGATTCGGTCATTCCTTCCAATCCAAACAAACCCGGGATTTCAGGAATGGGAGTTGTCAAGTCCTATGGTACCATTACCTACTAACGAGCGGCGTAGCTAATGTTAATGAATGTACATTGTCTCATTTGAACAAACCAAATGTCATACCAAAATGTAAGCATGTGATGAATAACAAATGTACTAAGTATGCACACAATGGGCATACATAGCATAAAATGTAATGTAAAACAATGTACTAAGTACGCACACAATGGGCATACATAGCATAAAATGTAATGTAAAACAATGTACTAAGTACGCACACAATGGGCATACATAGCATAAAATGTAATGTAAAACAATGTACTAAGTACGCACACAATGGGCATACATAGCATAAACACAATGAAATCATGTACTATAAATGTACTAATGAACATAGCAAGTATATGATGTGAAAACAGGAAAGCATGAAAGTAACAAGTAGGCACATGTGTTTCACCCCAAAATGTTTGGAAAACAGTAAAAGAGGGGTCTATGTACTCACTTGAGATTGCTTAGTAGTCCTTGAGTAACAACCAAACAATGCTAGAGATCACGGATATCAAACGGCACCTAATATAGGTAACTATGTTAATATACCGGACCTAAATCGGAGGATCGAATAGAATGAGGGTTCATAAACCAAATGAGTATGTGAGCTCATGTAATATGGTTTAACAAAGCCCACATACTAAAATGAAACCTAACCTAAGTGCTTACGACCCATTACGACCCGTTTAGGTAGCTTATGCTACTTTAGCGCGTCGTTCGCGTAAAACGCGTTCGGAACGCCTAACTAGTCCTATGACAAGTAAAATATGCCTTAACATGTCTAATATTGTTACCAAATCAGTTTAGATACCAAAGGTTATGTTACATATGCTTAAAATGAATTTTGGCGTAAAAAGGGCATTTTGGTAATTTACCTAAGGCATATAAACTACCTATCATACAACTAACTAAACGACGTGACCATAAGGTATAACCTCGGAAGGTTATTCCCTATACAACTATGGTCACCTAATGTGTTTGGTCGGATCCTAATGATCGACCAAACGGGTCGGGTTCGAAAGTATAAGCGATTGTTTAGATCGCTTACCATACGACCCTATATAAGCACTAAACTAAAAGTGACGAGCTAAGCATGTTAAAACATGCTTAACTAAGTTTAGAAAATAGGTTTGGTATCAAAACAAACGGTTTTGATACCCACAAGTAGTTTGGTTACAAAATACGCAATAACACGTATTTTGGCCGAAACTACGACTCGTCACTGAGCCTAGATAACGTGGTAATCAGTAGGTATAGTCACTAGGGACTATAACCATCGTGATTACGCTCACGTTATGAAGTTCAAACGAACTTCGCATTGACCATAAACTGGTCAACGCAGAAAGTCAAACAAAGTTTGACTTTTAACGCTAAACGAATAAAAGAACGAAGGAACACTTACAAAGGGTCCCCGAAAGCTAATCTTGATCCAAGTAGCTCAGGTATGAAGCAATGGCTTCAACTTAGAGCTTTTAGATCAGATTTTTTTGTGGGTTTTGGGTTGAATGGGGTTGGGTATTTATAGGATCTTCCATATAGAATATTCCTAGCATATTCCAAGCAGATTCCTAGCATATTCCAAGCATATTCCTAGCATATTCCAAGCATATTCCTAGCATATTCCTAGCATATTCCAAGCATATTCCTAGCATATTCCAAGCATATTCCTGGCATATTCCTTAGCATATACCTTAGCATATTCCTGGCATATGGCTAAAACGAGTATTTAACTGGGTACCGGGTATTTTATCTAGCGTTTAAATCCCGGTTTATGGCGTTCTAAATTATTTTTATTACTCTATAAAAATAAACTCGCCAAGATATTACTGAAATAAATTTCAGTTGCCAGGACTGGCTGCGTTGTCCGCGTTTTGCAGTAGAAGCACTGTGTTGCGCAGAAACACACGGTACGCGCTTAAACTTTGAAAAATAACGTTTTAGGCGTTTTAATTTATTTTTTAACACGGACCTGATTAAAATAAGATTTTAATCATAACAGAATATTTGTGGAATTTAAATATTATCCGGTCGGTCACCAACGTTCGTTTGGTCGTACGATCGCGATGTTCGGTTAATTACGACGGAATGCGCATAAGCGCGAAAAACGATCCAAATTGCGCGACGAATGGATTTTTCTTATGCCAAACACTAAAATAAAATATTTTAGTGCTTACATAAATTTTTGGATGTCCGGATGTATTCAGAACGTATGTTATGCGCGAAAGTGCAAACTTGTGCACTTTTTGACGCTTTTAGTCCCTGAATGACCCAAAAGTTTATTTTAGCACACCGAACCCCTCAAAACCTATTTCTAAGCTATGTAAAGGATATTTAAGGTATGTTTAACTTATGGTCATGTTCCGGAATGTCTGTTACAGTTCAAATTGGCATACTTTCGCAGTTTGTCAAATTTAGTTCCTTTAAGCGAATTAACTTGATTTTGTCATACCAAAGCCTTCAAAACTTATTTCTAAGTTATGCAAAGGTTATCCAAGGTATGTGAAGCCTATGTCACTGTTCCGGAGTGTTTGTTGCATTAAACTGGTTATATTTACGCATCGGTGCGCGTATAACCTTCCAGAAAGCGATTTAGAGCCTGAAATCGAACAAGAATTGATATGTGCAAATGATACACATATTTGTACAAATCCCAAGTATGAAACACAATATTTCATTGGTTTGGTATTTGTTTGATGGTCGCAGTGACCCAGGTGTCACAACTAAATCTAAGCACTGCATACCATCCTCAGACAGACGGACAAAGTGAAAGGACAATCCAAACCCTGGAAGACATACTTAGGGCATGTGTGATAGATTTTGGTGGAAACTGGGATGACCACCTACCTTTATTCGAATTCTCCTATAACAATAGTTATCATTCAAGCATTGAAGCTGCCCCATTCGAAGCACTGTACGGACGTAAGTGTAGGACTCCAGTTTGTTGGGTAGAAATAGGAGAAAGTCAATTATCAGGTCCTGAAATAGTGAAAGAAACTACCGACAAGATCACTCAAATCAAGGAAAGACTAAAGACGGCTCGAGATTGCCAGAAGAGCTATGCAGACAATAGGTGTAAGCCATTGGAATTTCAAATCGGAGACAAGGTTCTCTTGAAAGTCTCTCCTTGGAAAGGAGTAGTTCGGTTCGGTAAAAGAGGAAAGCTAAGTCCAAGGTACGTAGGACCATTCCCTGTAATCCAACGTATAGGACTAGTTGCCTATCGCTTGCAACTACCAGAAGAGCTAGCTGGGGTACATGACGTATTCCATGTATCCAACCTCAAGAAATGTCTATCGAACGAATCATTAGTAGTCCCTCTCAAGACATCCAAGTAAATGAAAAGTTGAAGTTCGTGGAAAAACCACTTCAAATAGAAGACAGAAAGATTAAGTTTCTCAAGCACAAGCGACTAGTGCTAGTCAAAGTCAAATGGGATTCAAAGAGAGGACCTGAATATACTTGGGAACTGGAATCGGAAATGAAGCGAAAGTATCCTCACTTATTTCAGTAAATCTCGAGGACGAGATTTTAAATAAGGTGGGGAGGATGTAAGGACCTTCAAAAATATCCCATAACGACCCGTAAGTAAAAACCCGGACCCCTGAAACCCTAATCCATATGAAAAACCAAGAAAATAAAGTTTTTGAGTTTCAGGCGGGCCGCGTAACGGTTAGCTTAGCCTTACGCGGGCCACGTCAAATCTGGGTTGACCGGATAAGCACGCCGGGCCACGCGTCGCACACGTGGCAGGCCAATGTGTGACATGCTAGCCCTAGTCTACGTCTAGCTGGCCCTCGCGGGCCGCGTAAGGATCATGAAGGGGTTCACGCGGGCCGCGTGAGACCCATATTTCACCTATAAATAGATTTGGTCCCAAGATATCATTCTGTGTCTAAATTTCAATCAAAATCACGAAGTATACTGTCCAAAAGTCGAAATTACAATTCACAGTAGTGCAACGCTACTACGATACAGGGTATTAACTCGATCGCTGCTACGATTCAATGTCCGATCGATTGAAAACTATCCAATGGATGTTTAAGTGCTGCCCACATTAGGGTCATACTTTGTCATTAGTCGTGAATTCGATGGATGTTTAAGTATAACACTTTGTCATTCGTTGTGAGGGTTTTAATCTCGTGAGTTATCGTAAATGCTGTATTAGTTACTGACCTAGTTCGTGTGCATTGTTATTTAAATTAGGTTACAAGGCTAATCAGTAGGCTAAATTATGTCCATATAAATCTGCAAGGTGAGTCATTCTCTTTTTATCAACAGTATTTTACAATACTCCAAGCATTTTCAAAAGTTATAATTACAGGGATTAAGTCATGGTTATCTTGAATCACTGGCTAATTGGGGTATTGTGCACATTACTAATTTCTCACGGTTAGGCTAATAAATCCTAACAGTGATAATCATCACTACTTGGGGAAAGACCCAATAGTGGTATGACCATCGTCACCAGGTGACACGGCGCCAGATAAAAATAAGATAAAAGCCATTGTAATCACTCTTATGCTGTAATTTATAACTATGTGTCATTTTATCAAATTGAGTGAATCGCCAGTATTTCCCCGCTGATAAAATATTTTAAAAAACATGTTTCAGGCAACCTGCTGTAAATCAAGGAAAACGTGCTACAGAGCACTAACCAGCTTGAAGAGGTGGCTCAGTTAAAATAAATAAACATGTTTTTATAAATCAGGGAATTCCCTAGTGAAATTCCTCTATTGTAAATTACGGAGTTTTATCCCGAATTATGCAATAAAATAATCGGGCATTTCAAGTTTTAAAAGATCCTGTTAAAACTTCCACTGTCGCATCAATTAATAAATACCACGGGTTCCTGTCCCATGGCTCCTGACCGGGTCAAACCAGGGCTGGGGCCGTGACAAGTTGGTTCGGTGGTGGCTTGATAGGCGGTTTTGGTAGAACCTTTGGGTTTTAAGGTTCCATCTAAGACCTTTTTGTGGGTGAACTTGGCGGCTAAGCGATAGGTTTCCTCGAGGGTTTTCGGTCGGAAGGATTCCATGTAATTGGAAACGGATGGTGGGAGCACACAGATGTACTTTGCTATGGCTTTGTCGGTGGTGCTAACTTGGCTAGGGCACAAGGCACTAAGTTGTTCAAACCTAGCGGCGAGTGTCGTGTTATCACCCCCATCTTGTTTGAGGTTCCAAAACTCGTTCTCGAGTTGTTGGAGCTCGTGGGGAAGGCAAAACTCATTGCTTATGAGTTGTTTCAACTGGGCCCAAGGTAAGGCATATGTGGCATCGTCACCGCGAGCGTTACGTTCGGCAGTCCACCAATCGAGTGCCCTTGATTGAAAGACGCTAACGGCGTTGGTGGTTCGAAGATGCTCAGGTTACCCACTCTGACAGAAGGTGACCTTAATGGAGTCAAACCATTGAAGCATCTTGGTAGCCCCGTCATTACCCGTGAAAAGCGTTGGGTTACACGAGTTAAACTGTTTGAAAGTAAAGGTGGACTTAAGAGGGTTAACTTTAGTGTCAACCGAGGTGTTAGGGCTAGGGGTGGCGTGGGTTTGATTCACAATGTTGGGTATGACTTTGGCCATTTGTCGGGCCATAAATGCCATCATTTTCTTGTTGGAGCTTGATCTAGAGCTAGACTTGGAGCTTTCCTTGGAGTTGAAGGATCGGTTAGAAGGCATCTACAAGATTGAATAAGGGTAGAGGATGAGACTTGATCATAAAGTGTTAGAAAAAATAAAGTTTTCTTTGCATAAATAAGCATGGTATTTTGTTACGTAGCACGTAAGTTTCACGTGGTACACATAAGCATATCACATATTATCATGTGCATAATAAAAACAACAATGAAAGAGTTATAAATTTCATGTGTTCTCGAATATTAGTATTGTTTTAGATTGCGAGTAACGTGCGATTCGGGTCTTTGACTTTGAAACGTACAAGGTATCAAGTAGAAAAACACATTAAAATTGACAGGACATAAAATAGATTCAATGTAAAATCATGGAGTGTCTCGGAACGAAACTAAGACTATTCCAAAGTGGTCGAAAATCCTTTTGAGTTAGGGAAACATGCTTTGGCCTAATAGGTAGAATATTCTCGTCAAAATTTTGATTAACCATATTCACTCTCCCGGTTACTACATGTCCTTAGTCAATCTGAAATTTGAGACTTTGGCGAGATTGAAAATCGAAGAGTGGGTCTAGTTATCAAGATTCGGGTTCCACCCCTAACTTGATAACGTCGTACCCTAAGTGTGGTTAGTACTTACCGAGCGAGATAAGGAACAAATTCCGACTCATCGGTAAGGGTCCACTAGAATAGGTATGGGAAATTTCTCCATCAAGGTGTGGAGATCACTCCTAACTTTGATGGTACAGTTTCATGAGAAATCGGTAACGCGGATTGAGGGATTTCACTAAAAGGGAGGGTTTTCACGCCTATTTTGGTGAGATCGTCTCGTTGGTGATATAAGAGTGTCTTCATGTCTTCATGTGTGTATTATGGTTAGTCTTAGGGAACACTTGTATACTTTAGGACAAAAGATAAGATAAGAAGCAAAGTAGGGAGAATTTAGGTATTTTAAGCATGAACACAAGAATGGTCAGGTATAGGTTCTTAAGCTATAGACTCGGTCAAATCATGGCAATTTTCATACTCCCTATAGTTATGGCTCTGTTACAAATCTGTCACACCCCAACCGATGACGGAAACATCAGAGTGAGACGAAAACAAGATTGCAAGAGACTTCATAACGACTAATTGTGACAAGTATTTAAAATAATGATTTTTCATTTCATGATAAAGGCATTACATCATTTCAAAGGAAAAATACAACATGTAGAACATAACAGATTAAACAACAAAACATGAATTTAACTAAGTGCGTTTCTAGTCCATCCTACTAGATTTCTTTCAACGCATCAACATCAAGCTCCTGCAATATATATTAAAGTAACATGTCAACACAAAGGCATTGGTGAGCATACAAGTTTAGTGTACTAGCATATGTATAAAAGAGTTTAACGAGATCCACATGGAAAAAACGTATACTAAGGCATAACATATCATGAACTAGCATGCATCATATACGTGATCCAAAGATTCCACTAGTGTAATATTGTCGTTGCAACGACAAGACCGTTTATATGATTACTTAACATAGACCCAACAAGGGTGGTTTGCTACTCCTATAGCGTTATACATGTTAAGGGAGGCTTTTACGAAGTTAATGACAAAGTACAGTGCAAGAATGGCTTTCTAGCATGCATGTATTTCTAGAGTATAAACGTATAAAGCATGTATATCGGGTTCGTTTGTATGTATATGGTATTTGCATAAGTGTGTTTGTGTGAGTTTTTTTATGGAATATATATTGCACCCAAAATTGTAAAAACTATATATACTCACGGTTTGCGTAGAGATTCCACGAAAGTGAGTTGGATGAGTCTTGAGTTTGGAACACTGAAGTTAACCTTAGAGGGAAACAAAGGTGTGTGAGTTGTGGTTTTTTTTCAACGGATCGGATTTGGAAATTACAAGTTAACGTGTTATGAATTAAATTAAAGTATCATAAGAATGGTCATGCAAGGAGGTAGGATGAATTCCATCTATTTAACCTCATTATATGATTCACCAAAGCACAAAATTATCAACTTAGTTGATGATTTCGGTTGGTCATGAATATAGACTAAAATGAATACTACATAAACTACTAAATCTTAAAACAACCAAGTGAGCAAGCTAGATGCGTGCATCCCAAACATGGAGAGTGTTTGGGGACGTGATGTAGCCTTGTCCCTTTGTTGGAAATTGTTTTGAGACTTAGTGTATGAATCTAACTAAAAGTTTGAACAAGTGAGGAAGTGGAACAAGGTTGGAGAGCCAAAGCTTCCATGGTTCACAATTTTACCAAAACACAAATTCAACCATATTGAAGATGATAAACTTGGATGGTTTCAACACTTGTAGGTTGCTTGGAACCTTGTTAAAACAGAATTTTAGGGAAGTTTTTGAGCCTCATTTCTTGTGGAAATCACCCAAGCAGAAACCCATAACTATGAGCTTAGTTGGGAGCAAGGTGGGTGTAAGATTCCATCAAGTTTCAAGCAACATATACAAGTTTTAAAAAGATAAGTCAAAACAGAATTTAAAAGCTACTTTGGACCTCAAATGTAGTGAGGTTCCACCTTAGTTTGCCATGGCAAACTTGTGGAAACCTTCCTAGAGGTTATCCAAGTAGTTTGAAAGAAGAAATGAAGAAGAATGGTGAAGAAAAGTGAGTGAAAACTCACTTAGAACACTTGAACTTTTTGCCCATAATAGAGAAGTTCTTGATGATTTTAGGTGTGTTTGAGAGTGATTTGGAGTTGTTGAAAGTGAAAATGTGATGGGGAAGGCTTGGTTTTATAAGGAAGGATTAGGGTTTAGGTTTAAAGGAGGTTGGAAGGTGATTGGAGGAGAAAGGAGGTGGAAAAGGGTGAAATCTAGTTGGCTGAAAATATCTGCTAAAAATGGGCATCTTCGCGCCACGCGACAAAACATTTTTCCCCGTTGCGTGCCGCGACAGCAGCTGTTTTTTGATTTTGAGTTTTGTTCAATTTCAACCCCTGCACTTTGTTTCTAGGTTATTTTATGTCATTTTCTTGTATTTTAACTTGTTTTTAGGTATTCAAAGTGTATCCAAGTACTGTATGAGTATGATGCATGTATGATTGATATATCCAAGTATTTCATGTCTTGGTTTTGCGTATAAACACGTATTCAATAGTTGGTTGTGTATAACATAAGTATGTAACATGTATATGTATGAAAGTGAATTCCATTATGATCAAAGTCTTGGATTACAAGATTGGAAATGAAATAAGCATACAAGTTTTCAAAAATAGAAATACGAATATAACTTTCTAAATATGGAAAGTACATAAAACGAAGTGTTACAACCGATCTCTCATCCTACCGATTTTTTTAGAACAACCTGATCCTACCAATACCGGTTTTCCGGTCCGACCTCTGGCCAACGGCTAAACCGGCAGGCCATGTTCTAAAGCGGTCTTGTACCTGAACCGGACTGATGATGTCGCGGTTACAGGTCTGATCAGTCCTGTTGGCGGGTCTAGTTCAGCCTTGAAAACATTGGATATAAGACTAATTTGTGTTGACTAGAATGTCCCTCCCTATGTATTTTTATCTTTGTCATATGTCACTCTATTATTACTTCTTACATTTCTCACCCAAAACAAACTTCCTATTTCATCCCTTCCCAATAAAACTATTAGGGTAGCACTATATAGTAATTTCATAATGATAAATACTGGATTATCATTTTGAAGGGGTATTAAGATCTGCATCTTAAAACTGATTATTTGATTGTTGCGAGTCAACAAAATTATGTGACTTCTAGTTAGGTCTCACAAATGCAAGTCTTACTTTTAGTCTTTGCTCCACTTGCAATTGTGCAGACCCTGTCCTTTAATCTTCGATCTTGATTAAAAAGGATGATTATCGTTAGGAATGTATTTACTATTTCTTAAATTCGCAACATCTTGGGAGTTAATATTCATAGCATTTATTAATGTAGAGACCTCATTTTCAACAATTTCAGTGGTCACATCTGAGAGTTCAGGATCCGGCGGGTTTAGATGGAAGTTTGGGTAGAAAAGAACGAATTCGGTACAATATTATTAAGAACGGAGTAGAAGAAGAATGATTCATTAATACCGAAAGAGTATACATCATTTGCAAGCTGGAGAAAAAAAAATCTCCAGCATTTCCCATCTGGGAACTCCAAAACTTAACAACTCACGAACACACAACTCACTATATATATACTTGAGGTTTGGGATGGATGTACTTCAGTGCGAATGTACTAGTCCGTGCGAAGGTAGTTACCTTCGCACGAAGATGTTACTTTCATACGAAGGTGTTTCCTTCGTACGAAGTTACATCCGTACGAAGTTCACATCGGTATAAACCTTTGTCGACCTATCCAAAGTCATGTGTTCGTATGTCAACTATATAATATTCAACACACGCTCTATCTAGCCTATTCGTATAGTGGCAGACACACAAAATATGCACTAATAATTTCCCCCTTATACGTTACCGTCGAAGCTTGATCTTTGAAAATGAGAGCCGTGTTTGAATATTTGCAACTTCAATCAAGCATTTGATATTTTTAGTTAATTCCCCCTTGATTGATGATTTGGGCCTGCGTTCCCCCTGAAATGAATCTTTAGGTCTTAGTTTGCATGGTTCCCAACCTCCTCTGATTTGCTATACCGCAATCTTCACGAATAATCACTAACTTGAAACTTGATGCAGCATATCTGTTTCAACGTTAATCACATCCGTGTTCAGTTTTTGATTTACCTCTTCAGCTCAATCTCTTAATCTTAACCCAACCGGCAATTGATAGAAACTTCGAATCACCACACCGGTAAACTTCAAGTCTATGAATACCCATGAAAATATGAAATCCCTTTTTCCGTAATCATCTTTAAGCACACTCCTAAAAGATTGATCAGTGTAAACGGTAATCTCCACAATCAACAAATCTTCATCGGATAACAAATCATCTGGTAATGCACTATGACCTAAGAAACATTCTTTCACAATCAGATTCATATTCTTCTTCTTCAGTCACGAAAACATATATATATTCTTCTTTGTTAGTCCCGGAAGCAACTTAATCTGTCACACCCTGCTAGTTGCGGAAACGTGTTACGTGTGGCGTAAGAAAGGTAATCATTGCTTCCAAATGTGTAAACAATTATAAGTTAACAACGATGCCATATGTATTGATTTGAAACAAAAGTTTACAATGTTATCCAAAATATAGTTATTGCGTTTCATTACACTTCGAACAAAAGATTGTTATTGTCATAAAAGGCATTCGTTGTCATGTCATTCCCGTTTCCCGTGGTCTATCACCGGCTCATGTCTTGTTTCCTGAAATACATGCAGTTTTAAAAAAAATCAACAAAAGTTAAGCGAGTTCATGCAGTTATTGTTATCATATGAAATCTCATAAGTGTTATCTTGTAATGAAATCATGTTATGTAGTTAGCATTCATGGATTTTAAGAACCTATCAGTGTGTAGCTTGCACCCTGACATATGTGCCATAAGTAAGTAACCAACCCGAGACAGCTTTGACATCATAGGGATCACAAAAGCACTCTGGTGTGCGTGAAGCATGTGATATGATTTTGTTAATATTTTAAGCCCGTTTTACGCATTAGTCAAGTTTTAAATTTATAAAACACGATATTATACTAACACTAAACACACACTTGGGCAAGTACACCCATCGTGAGCATAGTATAGTGTTGGTAAGATACCGAGGTCGTCCAAGGACACAAGAGCTTTTAATACTGGTTTATCGTCAACGTCTAATCAATCTAAATTTTTTGAGAAAAGAGTTTTTAAATATGAAAGTAAAACTAAAAATGAAAAGATAACTAAAATGAAAAACAAAGAGACAGGATAAAATCACTTGGATCCAACTCATCTTTAATGTATCCTTTGATGATTTTCGCACTTTCGGACTTTTTAAGAGATTATCTTAGTTATAGTAGTAGGCTCCTCTTTTGAAGGTGATGTTATCCTCAACCCGGTGGTTTGAGTCAGCAGGGATACAATCCCAAAGGGTCGGAATATTGAAAGACAATTAAGTAAGTTATTAATGCGAAAAGTGGTAGGCCCCTCTCTTGAAGGTGACGTTACCCTCGGCTAAGTGGTTTGAGTCAGCAAGGATACAATCCCAAGAAGCCGCTTTAAAGTATTAATAGTAGTTTACATATGATGGGTTCAAGCTATTCGCACCCCTGCCATCCAATACCGTTGGGCATTGAAGGAGGTCCTAGTAAGCTTGAACCAAGTTCTCGCAGGATCTATACCCTGAACGAGACAAGAACTTTACCAAACCACCATCCTAATCCCCTTCCAGGTAGTTAACGTGCTTTATATAGACCGTAAAGACACGAATGAGCAAATCAATGACATCATGAAGAAATGGTAAAGAAAATTCACTTTCAACATAAGAAACTAGTTATTAAAGTCATTAATACAAACCCAATTAAAAAGTGCCGAAAGATTAAAAATCAAAAGTAATACATTAAAGACTTGTCTTCACCAAGTGATGTAAGAGATTAGCCAAACATGGCTTTTGATTGACAAGAACTCTTACGATCAATCTTGGATCCCGAGACTACTACACACTCTAAAGATGATAGATGGATGATGGTGGTGGATGTTGGTGTTCTAGTGGTGGTGGAATGGTGGCAAAGTAGGAGAGAAGTGGTTTTCCAGGGGATGCCTTTGAAGTGAACCAAGCACCCCTATTTATAGCCAGAACAGAGCCCTGGCCACGGCCCCGTGTCCATTAGGCACGGCCTGTGGCCATCCTTATTTTCTTCCTTCATTTAAAGCAATTGTCAGCAAAGGGCCCAACATTACCCCGTGTCTTCTGGTCAACTCTTCGCTGTACTATCAAGATTCTGCAAATCTAAGAGTTGACCATGCCCCATGGTGAGCTGGGTAGAAGCTTCTACAGCTTTTGTCTTGATGTGCCAGGGTTGACCATGCCCCATGCCCAGCTGGGTACGGCCCCGTGGTCAGGTTCTGTCTTCTTGTTTTTGCTTTGGGAGATGCTGCCGAGGGGTCGGGCATGTCACGTTATTCCTTCTTCTTGTATTTATGTTGGTTTTGGTTGCTTATTTATTCTTTTAAGCTCATTTAGTCCTGTAAATTCAAAAGGAAGAAAGAAACGCGCTTTTTCCAACATTAGTACTAAAAAAGGGTTAGTTTTATGCCTCAATTGATGTAATTTATTTGTTGCGTTTTGCACACATCAAATACCCCTACACTTGAATCTTTGCTTGTCCTCAAGCAAAACTCTTTAATATGTGGCTTACACACCCAAATGGAATATGTAGAGGAGAAGTTTTGTGGCTTGTCTTGAGTGTCGGGAATCCAAGATCTTTATTAAGTTTTATTTTTATTTTATTTACAATCTTATTCGTCATGATTTATTTAGAACACTTGTTTAAGAAAAATTATTTATTTGGGCATAACATGCCCCCTTAAAAATTCCATTTATATACACATTCACATACCTCACGGGAGATCACTTAATACTCGGCCGATGGTGTATTTTTGTGAAACACTCGATTCCGTCATGGAACTTATTTCTACCATATGCTTGCCAAGCATCAAACCTCCTCCTTTTTAACTATAAACCTTTGTAAATATCAAGAGGACTTTGGGAAGGGTTAGGCTTGGGCTAAGGGTAGGTGGTTTTTGGTTAGTGGTTTGTAAAATGGTGAAAAGCGTAAAAAGCGTCGGTTGTCGTAAAACTTTTTGTTTTTGTGACATTTATTCCAACTAAGCATTTTCAAACAAGATTTCTTTGAGGAACTTATTTGGTTATTGCAAGACTCTCTCTATATTTTTTTCTCATGTGTCACAAGAAAACCGAGCTTTTTACTAAAACAAATGGGTTTAAAATGAAAAAGGGTTTTGGTGGGTAATGGGTGTTTGTTTTATGGGTTTTGAAATGAAAAGGTTTAGGCTCAAAGGGATTAACTAGGGGGGTTTTTGGTGGTGATGAAAAAGAAGGAAAATAATGGTTTTGAAAGAAAAATGGGTTAGTCCTGATACCTCCATCATTTATGTGACAACTCGAAATTTAGAACCTTCTTGTATCCCGTCATATCATGTTTAAACGTGTAACTAGTTAACTTATGTGATTAATGGTAAGCGAACCTCTTATGTGACTATGTGATTGTTATGTGTTGTGCTTGTATGTATAGTGTGTATGTGTGCATAAATGAGCCGAAAATCATGAACCCGACTCGAGACCATGTGGCCTCGAGTGAACTAGTTTAGTATATGGGCCGGTTGGGCCGTGCACCTCATCCGAAAGTCCATTAGGGTGCACAATGTGAATCAAGTATATAACCCTTAGTAATGCTAGTCTTGACATTCTTTGGACAAACCACACACACACTCTCCCTCTCTCCCTCACGGAAACCCTAAGCCACAACACCCTCCTCCCTCACTCTCGGATCAACCGGTGACCACTAAGGAGCTCTCGGATCAACTCGTACACACCCACTTGGAGGCTTCACTCACACCTTTGAACCTATACTTGAACCGGTTAGTGATTCCCATTGGGTGTTTATGTTTCGGTTGTTGTTAATGATGATGATGTGATATTTTGATTAAGGATGATGTATCTTGTGTGACTTGATAATATGTTGGTTGGTTAAGTTTATGCATGATGATGTTAATAAGCTATCATACTATGATTCCGGATTGATTACATGATGAGTTAATGATATTTTGTGATTTGATGCAAGTTAGACCATAAATGGTTGATGTTCATCGGCTTACATAATGTTCATGTTGTTCAGGTTATATGCTCTTATGTTCATATTATTCGGATTAGTTGTTGGAGTATTTGATTGTTGTTCATGATTATGTTTGTGATTGATGCCGAAAACTCTAAAATATGATGAACAAGTTTGAATAATCATGATGAACTATTTGAATGTATGATGAACAACTTGAATGTGATATGAACATGCTTGAATATTTGAAATCTGATATGTTTGATCCAATTTAGTAAATTGGTAGACAAACAAACATGTTTAAGTGGATAGTACAAACCATTTCATGAAATCAAATTCCCATTGGATAGTACACTGTACCGAATCAGCAGTTGTCCAACCGAAACCTCCAGTTGCGACTCGAAACCAGTGCATGATGAGTCGAAATCTCCCGGTTGCGACATCGGTTGCGAGTCGCAAACACCTGGTTGCGACTCGAAACCACACGAGATCAGCACATAAACCGTTTGACTCGAAACCACAGTTACGAGTCCGGTTGCGACTCGAGACCAAAACAGCACGAACCGAGACCATGATTGCGACTCAGGTTGCGAGTCGCAAACGCCTAGTTGCGACTCGAGACTATACGCAGATACACGCTGTTTGGGCTTGCACCTCATTTCGGACTTAAGTAATTGGGCCGGACCTTTGGGCCTACTACATGGACCTTATACGTGCTGATGTACATGAATAATTGTTTGGGCTGCCATAGATGATACTTGAATGCAATATGCTAGAAACATCCGTGTGCTACTTGGTTACGAACCTGACTTGTATGATACAACTATGATAGGACGCGAGTAACCACAACATTGCTTGTTTGACTTTTCTGTGTTTCTACCGAGCAAACCAAGGTGAGTTCACACCCTCTACAAAGCATGGGATTCCCAGGGGTCGGGAATTGGGGTTAAGGAACATGGGTTCCTCGTCCTCCTTGGGTAGGACAGCAATGGTTCAGGAATGTAATTCCTCGTCCTCACGGACAGATAACTCGTACTAGACCAAAACTCTATCATGAAGTCCCTCATTTTTTTATCGACTTAATCGCCGGGCCAATGGCGAGCGGGTCATTAGTTAGATAGCGCTATTTAGGTCTGACAAACCTCACACCGTGCCGCAGAGGACGGGCGTGAACTAATGGACTACTGGCACGTCAATGATGATAGACATTGACAGTTCAGGGCACATAAACATGACTACAGTCAGCAGTCGATATGGTAACGAGTCTAGTAGATACATGGGGTAGCCCCCACGGCCGAAATGCCAGATAACTAACACGGGGTAGCCCCCACGGCTGGATTGCCAGAGTAACCGGGAATGAATAAGTCACGTTTTTAACTATGGGGTAACCCCCACGGCAGGATGCCAGATAAAGGAAACTGTTTTCGAAACGACTTAAAACAAACACCCAACCGTGAACTCACTCAACTTGTTGTTGACTCGTTACTACATGCTTTGCAGGTCCTTAGATTCTTAGCTGGAGCTTGCATGGAGGAGGATCGTTGTGGGACATGGACGGCTGTGTGCCATGTTAAACTTGGAAACAATTAAACTATGTTTTGTTTTAAGACTTATGCTTCCGCTTGCAACTTAACTATGTTTTGTTTGGACACCAATTGTATTGGTTAAACTTTTATATCTTTTAACTCGCATGTTCAATATGATTGGTGGCTGGATCCTGGTCAGTCACGCCTCCAAGCGGTGGTACTCCGCAAGGTGGATTTTGGGGGTGTGACAAATTGGTATCAGAGCCATTGGTTATAGAGAACTTGGTTTTAATAAAGGGGAAAAACGTTTTTGTTAAAACCAGACTATAACCTGTACAGTGCTCAACGGTCCACAACGACGCTTCACTCCACATGCAAGGCTCGACACTCTAGGTGATATGATCCGTGTATATATTGCCTACTTGTTAGTTACATAGTACATTGCTCATGGTATGCCTGGTTAGTATAACTACTGTTGCTTGAATACGTGTGTACTTGCTCACTTCTGTCATCGCGTTTTCGCGAACCCCTCTCACTCACGTTCCTCTTGATATGAAGATCATGTCTGGACGCGTAAACATGACACAAGCCCAGTTGACGGCTCTGATTAACGAACGAGTTGCCGCAGCACTTGCAGCTGCACACGCAGGAGGTATATCCTGCAGTCCGAACTCATTCTAGGATCTTTAGGATCCTACTCTCGTGAACCAACCTTTGTGTTAAACTCTGTCTTTTCTTTCACCTACGATAGGTCAGCACGTTCAGCCACCCGTGTGCACTTTTAAGACTTTCATGGACTGCCGACCAACTACTTTTAGCGGCACTGAAGGAGCAGTAGGTCTCCTACACTGGTTTGAGAAGCTAGAATCTGTGTTCGAAATGTGCGAATGCCCTGAGGCGCGCAGGGTGAAGTACGCTACCGGTACTCTCGAGGGTTTAGCCCTCACATGGTGGAATGCTCAGGTTCAGATGCTGGGGTTGGTTGCTGCCAACGCCACCCCATGGGAAAATTTTAAAGAGATGATCAAGGAGGAATACTGCAGTCGTGATGAGATTCACAAACTGGAAGTGGAGTTCTTCAACCTCAAGATGACGGGGTCCGAAATTGAAGCTTATGTGAAAAGATCGAACGAACTGGCAATTCTGTGTCCTACTATGGTGGATCCTCCCATCAAACGCATCGAACTATTTCTTCAAGGCTTAGTGCCGGAAATCCAAAGTCATGTGACTTCAGCGAACCTCGCCACCTACCAGCAAACTGTTCAGTTGGCTCACCGTCTCACGGATCAGGCGGTGGAGCAGAACAAGTTACCAAAACGCATAGGTGCTGCAACCACTTCTGGTACCTCTAGTGACAACAAACGAAAATGGGATGGAACTTCAAGTAAGGGTTCGACTTCTGTTCAGTCCCAGTCTCAGCAGAGAAAGACTGATGACTACAAGAGTCCCAATCAGCAATCGTCTGGTGGTCAAGGCCATGGTGGGTACAAAGGAAATCACCCCAAATGCAATCGCTGCAGCCTGCACCACAGCGGGCCATGCACTAGGGGCAACTGTCATCGGTGCAACAAGCCTGGTCACGCTGCAAAGGATTGCAGGAGCTTATACCCCGCCAATCAGAATCGTCAGCAAGCTCAACAGAACCAGCGCCAGCAACAGCAACAGGGTGATAACAAAGGGTGCTTTCAGTGTGGAGCTGAAGGCCACTTCAAGAGGGACTGTCCTCAACTGAACAGGAACCAGAACAACAACAACAACAATAACAACAATCAGGGGAATGGTAACAATGGGAACAACAACAACAATGGCGCCAGGGGGCGGGTGTTTGTGATTGGCCAAGGTGAAGCAAGGAATGACCCCAATGTTGTGGCGGGTAAGTTCCTTCTCGACGACTTTTATGTTTCAGTTTTATTTGATTCGGGTGCCGATACTAGCTACATGTCATTAGAAGTTAGTCGAATGCTTAAGCGTATTCCAACCCCTTTGAACAACAAGCACACTGTAGAACTAGCAAATGGTAAGAGTTTAGAAGCCACACACGTAGTCAAGGGTTGTAAACTTATTCTAGCTGACCAGACCTTCTCTATCGACCTCATTCCTATTGTCTTGGGTAGTTTCGACGTTGTCATTGGGATGGATTGGTTATCCCAACGCCGAGCAGAGATTCTTTGCAACGAGAAGGTTGTCCGCATTCCAGGTCCCGATGGTGAACCTCTCATGATTCATGGCGACAAGAGGAGTGCTGTTGAGAACGTCATTTCTCTCCTTAAGGCCCAAAAGTGCTTGCGAAAGGGCCACACTGCCATTTTGGCTCTCGTTACTGACACCTCAGAAAAAGAGAAGAAGATAGAAGATTTTCCAGTTGTATGCGATTATCCAGAGGTATTTCCTGAGGAATTACCTGGTCTTCCGCCTCATCGCCAAGTCGAGTTTCAGATCGAACTAGCTCCTGGAGCTGCGCCTATAGCTCGTGCACCTTATCGTTTAGCCCCATCAGAGTTGAAGGAACTCTCTACGCAACTACAAGAGCTCCTGGATAAGGGTTTTATTCGTCCTAGCTCATCGCCCTGGGGAGCTCCAGTATTATTTGTAAAGAAGAAGGATGGTACTTTCAGGATGTGCATCGACTACCGAGAACTCAACAAGGTGACGGTGAAGAATCGCTATCCTCTACCGCGTATCGACGACTTGTTCGACCAGCTGCAAGGGTCGAGCTACTATTCAAAGATTGATTTGAGATCGGGTTATCATCAGCTGAGAGTCCGGGAAGAGGACGTCTCCAAAACAGCTTTCAGAACTCGATACGGGCATTATGAGTTTTTGGTCATGCCTTTTGGGATGACAAACGCACCTGCGGTTTTCATGGACTTGATGAACCGAGTGTGCAAGCCTTACCTGGACAAGTTCGTTATAGTCTTCATCGACGACATCCTGATCTATTCTAAGAGTCAGGAGGAACACGAGCAACATCTGCGACTTATTCTGGAACTCCTCCGAACAGAACAGCTTTATGCAAAGTTCTCGAAATGCGACTTCTGGCTTCGAGAAGTCCATTTCCTAGGCCACGTGGTAAACAAGGATGGGATTCACGTTGATCCATCCAAGATAGACTCGATTAAGAACTGGCCTGCACCTCGTACACCAAAGGAAATTCGCCAATTTTTGGGTTTGGCGGGATACTACCGGAGATTCATAAAGGATTTTTCTAAGATTGCACAGCCTCTCACCTCGCTAACGCAGAAGGGCGTTGTTTATCGCTGGGAAAACGCACAGGAGTTGGCATTTCAACACCTAAAGGATAGACTTTGTAGCGCACCTATCCTTTCCTTGCCGGAAGGCACAGACGACTTTGTGGTTTACTGCGACGCATCCATTCAGGGTCTTGGTTGCGTGTTGATGCAACGAGATAAAGTTATAGCCTACGCCTCACGCCAACTCAAGGTTCATTAAAAGAACTACACTACACACGACCTAGAGCTGGGAGCTGTTGTTTTTGCACTTAAGTTATGGCGGCACTACCTGTACGGCACCAAATGCGCCATCTACACCTACCACAGGAGCCTCGAGCATATCTTCAAGCAGAAAGAACTGAATATGCGACAACGACGATGGGTCGAGCTGCTGAATGACTATGAGTGCTCAATCAGGTATCACCCGGGCAAGGCCAATGTTGTGGCTGACGCCCTCAGTCGGAAGGACACTGCACCTAAGCGCGTACGAGCTTTGCAACTTACGATACATTCCAGTCTTCCCTCCCAGATACGAGCTGCTCAGATAGAAGCACTGAAACCAGAAAACGTCAGGGCTGAAGCCCTACGCGGATCAAGGCAACGATTAGAACAGAAGGAAGACGGTGCTTACTACGTGACGGGACGCGTTTGGGTCCCACTCTATGGCAACCTACGAGAGCTTGTGATGGATGAAGCACACAAGTCTCGCTACTCGGTGCATCCTGGTTCGGATAAAATGTACCACGACATCAAAACCACGTACTGGTGGCCTAGCATGAAGGCCCACATAGCAACCTACGTTAGCAAGTGTTTGACTTGTGCGAGAGTCAAGTCTGAATACCAGAAACCCTCAGGCCTACCCCAACAACCAGAGATACCTCAATGGAAATGGGAGCAAATTTCCATGGATTTTGTCACTGGCCTACCTAGATCCCAGCGCGGGAACGATACTATTTGGGTGATCGTGGATCGACTCACAAAGTCTGCACACTTCCTAGCCATCAAGGAAACGGATAAATTCTCCACTCTTGCGGAAATATACCTCAAGGAAGTTGTTTCGAGGCACGGGGTGCCCACCTCCATTATCTCGGATCGAGATGCACGTTTTACTTCAGAGCTGTGGCAAGCAATGCACAAATCCTTTGGCTCACGATTAGATATGAGCACAGCTTATCACCCTCAAACGGACGGGCAGTCCGAGCGCACTATTCAAACCTTAGAAGACATGCTTCGTGCATGTGTAATCGACTTTGGCAACCGCTGGGAAAAGCATCTGCCACTTGTGGAATTCTCGTACAATAACAGCTACCACACCAGCATTAAAGCTGCTCCATTTGAGGCATTGTACGGACGTAAATGCCGGTCACCTCTTTGCTGGGCAGAGGTGGGAGATAGTCAGATCACTGGTCCAGAATATGTGGTGGACACGACCGAACAAATCGCTCAGATACGAAAACGCATGACGGCAGCTCGCGAACGTCAGAAAGTTTACGCCGACATGGGCAGGAAACCACTTGAGCTCCAGGTTGGGGAGCGGGTACTACTCAAAGTTTCACCCTGGAAGGGTGTGGTTCGTTTTGGTAAACGCGGCAAACTCAACCCACGATACATTGGACCTTTCGAAGTCCTTGAGAAAATAGGCAGGGTGGCCTACAGACTGAACTTACCAGCAGAACTCGGTGCAGTTCACAACGTTTTTCACGTGTCAAATCTGAAGAAGTGTCCGTCAGATGAGACTCACGTAGTTCCTCTGAAGGAACTCACTATCGACGAACAGTTACGATTCGTCGAGGAACCAGTCGAAATCACGGACCGGGATGTTAAGGTCCTCAAGAGCACTAGAATACCTCTCGTTCGAGTTCGTTGGAACTCACGTCGCGGCCCAGAGTTCACCTGGGAGCGCGAAGATCAGATGAAACAAAAGTATCCCCAGCTGTTCGCAAACAGTACACCCACTACTGAGGCCGAAGCTACGGAATTTCGGGACGAAATTCCAGATCAACGGGGGGTGGATGTGACACCCCAGGAAAACCGGGAAAACCATACAACTTAACTAGCTTCCTCAGTGAGTGCTTACCAAATTTCGGGACGAAATTTCTTTCAACTTGGGGATGATGTGACAACTCGAAATTTAGAACCTTCTTGTATCCCGTCATATCATGTTTAAACGTGTAACTAGTTAACTTATGTGATTAATGGTAAGCGAACCTCTTATGTGACTATGTGATTGTTATGTGTTGTGCTTGTATGTATAGTGTGTATGTGTGCATAAATGAGCCGAAAATCATGAACCCGACTCGAGACCATGTGGCCTCGAGTGAACTAGTTTAGTATATGGGCCGGTTGGGCCGTGCACCTCATCCGAAAGTCCATTAGGGTGCACAATGTGAATCAAGTATATAACCCTTAGTAATGCTAGTCTTGACATTCTTTGGACAAACCACACACACACTCTCCCTCTCTCCCTCACGGAAACCCTAAGCCACAACACCCTCCTCCCTCACTCTCGGATCAACCGGTGACCACTAAGGAGCTCTCGGATCAACTCGTACACACCCACTTGGAGGCTTCACTCACACCTTTGAACCTATACTTGAACCGGTTAGTGATTCCCATTGGGTGTTTATGTTTCGGTTGTTGTTAATGATGATGATGTGATATTTTGATTAAGGATGATGTATCTTGTGTGACTTGATAATATGTTGGTTGGTTAAGTTTATGCATGATGATGTTAATAAGCTATCATACTATGATTCCGGATTGATTACATGATGAGTTAATGATATTTTGTGATTTGATGCAAGTTAGACCATAAATGGTTGATGTTCATCGGCTTACATAATGTTCATGTTGTTCAGGTTATATGCTCTTATGTTCATATTATTCGGATTAGTTGTTGGAGTATTTGATTGTTGTTCATGATTATGTTTGTGATTGATGCCGAAAACTCTAAAATATGATGAACAAGTTTGAATAATCATGATGAACTATTTGAATGTATGATGAACAACTTGAATGTGATATGAACATGCTTGAATATTTGAAATCTGATATGTTTGATCCAATTTAGTAAATTGGTAGACAAACAAACATGTTTAAGTGGATAGTACAAACCATTTCATGAAATCAAATTCCCATTGGATAGTACACTGTACCGAATCAGCAGTTGTCCAACCGAAACCTCCAGTTGCGACTCGAAACCAGTGCATGATGAGTCGAAATCTCCCGGTTGCGACATCGGTTGCGAGTCGCAAACACCTGGTTGCGACTCGAAACCACACGAGATCAGCACATAAACCGTTTGACTCGAAACCACAGTTACGAGTCCGGTTGCGACTCGAGACCAAAACAGCACGAACCGAGACCATGATTGCGACTCAGGTTGCGAGTCGCAAACGCCTAGTTGCGACTCGAGACTATACGCAGATACACGCTGTTTGGGCTTGCACCTCATTTCGGACTTAAGTAATTGGGCCGGACCTTTGGGCCTACTACATGGACCTTATACGTGCTGATGTACATGAATAATTGTTTGGGCTGCCATAGATGATACTTGAATGCAATATGCTAGAAACATCCGTGTGCTACTTGGTTACGAACCTGACTTGTATGATACAACTATGATAGGACGCGAGTAACCACAACATTGCTTGTTTGACTTTTCTGTGTTTCTACCGAGCAAACCAAGGTGAGTTCACACCCTCTACAAAGCATGGGATTCCCAGGGGTCGGGAATTGGGGTTAAGGAACATGGGTTCCTCGTCCTCCTTGGGTAGGACAGCAATGGTTCAGGAATGTAATTCCTCGTCCTCACGGACAGATAACTCGTACTAGACCAAAACTCTATCATGAAGTCCCTCATTTTTTTATCGACTTAATCGCCGGGCCAATGGCGAGCGGGTCATTAGTTAGATAGCGCTATTTAGGTCTGACAAACCTCACACCGTGCCGCAGAGGACGGGCGTGAACTAATGGACTACTGGCACGTCAATGATGATAGACATTGACAGTTCAGGGCACATAAACATGACTACAGTCAGCAGTCGATATGGTAACGAGTCTAGTAGATACATGGGGTAGCCCCCACGGCCGAAATGCCAGATAACTAACACGGGGTAGCCCCCACGGCTGGATTGCCAGAGTAACCGGGAATGAATAAGTCACGTTTTTAACTATGGGGTAACCCCCACGGCAGGATGCCAGATAAAGGAAACTGTTTTCGAAACGACTTAAAACAAACACCCAACCGTGAACTCACTCAACTTGTTGTTGACTCGTTACTACATGCTTTGCAGGTCCTTAGATTCTTAGCTGGAGCTTGCATGGAGGAGGATCGTTGTGGGACATGGACGGCTGTGTGCCATGTTAAACTTGGAAACAATTAAACTATGTTTTGTTTTAAGACTTATGCTTCCGCTTGCAACTTAACTATGTTTTGTTTGGACACCAATTGTATTGGTTAAACTTTTATATCTTTTAACTCGCATGTTCAATATGATTGGTGGCTGGATCCTGGTCAGTCACGCCTCCAAGCGGTGGTACTCCGCAAGGTGGATTTTGGGGGTGTGACAAATTGGTATCAGAGCCATTGGTTATAGAGAACTTGGTTTTAATAAAGGGGAAAAACGTTTTTGTTAAAACCAGACTATAACCTGTACAGTGCTCAACGGTCCACAACGACGCTTCACTCCACATGCAAGGCTCGACACTCTAGGTGATATGATCCGTGTATATATTGCCTACTTGTTAGTTACATAGTACATTGCTCATGGTATGCCTGGTTAGTATAACTACTGTTGCTTGAATACGTGTGTACTTGCTCACTTCTGTCATCGCGTTTTCGCGAACCCCTCTCACTCACGTTCCTCTTGATATGAAGATCATGTCTGGACGCGTAAACATGACACAAGCCCAGTTGACGGCTCTGATTAACGAACGAGTTGCCGCAGCACTTGCAGCTGCACACGCAGGAGGTATATCCTGCAGTCCGAACTCATTCTAGGATCTTTAGGATCCTACTCTCGTGAACCAACCTTTGTGTTAAACTCTGTCTTTTCTTTCACCTACGATAGGTCAGCACGTTCAGCCACCCGTGTGCACTTTTAAGACTTTCATGGACTGCCGACCAACTACTTTTAGCGGCACTGAAGGAGCAGTAGGTCTCCTACACTGGTTTGAGAAGCTAGAATCTGTGTTCGAAATGTGCGAATGCCCTGAGGCGCGCAGGGTGAAGTACGCTACCGGTACTCTCGAGGGTTTAGCCCTCACATGGTGGAATGCTCAGGTTCAGATGCTGGGGTTGGTTGCTGCCAACGCCACCCCATGGGAAAATTTTAAAGAGATGATCAAGGAGGAATACTGCAGTCGTGATGAGATTCACAAACTGGAAGTGGAGTTCTTCAACCTCAAGATGACGGGGTCCGAAATTGAAGCTTATGTGAAAAGATCGAACGAACTGGCAATTCTGTGTCCTACTATGGTGGATCCTCCCATCAAACGCATCGAACTATTTCTTCAAGGCTTAGTGCCGGAAATCCAAAGTCATGTGACTTCAGCGAACCTCGCCACCTACCAGCAAACTGTTCAGTTGGCTCACCGTCTCACGGATCAGGCGGTGGAGCAGAACAAGTTACCAAAACGCATAGGTGCTGCAACCACTTCTGGTACCTCTAGTGACAACAAACGAAAATGGGATGGAACTTCAAGTAAGGGTTCGACTTCTGTTCAGTCCCAGTCTCAGCAGAGAAAGACTGATGACTACAAGAGTCCCAATCAGCAATCGTCTGGTGGTCAAGGCCATGGTGGGTACAAAGGAAATCACCCCAAATGCAATCGCTGCAGCCTGCACCACAGCGGGCCATGCACTAGGGGCAACTGTCATCGGTGCAACAAGCCTGGTCACGCTGCAAAGGATTGCAGGAGCTTATACCCCGCCAATCAGAATCGTCAGCAAGCTCAACAGAACCAGCGCCAGCAACAGCAACAGGGTGATAACAAAGGGTGCTTTCAGTGTGGAGCTGAAGGCCACTTCAAGAGGGACTGTCCTCAACTGAACAGGAACCAGAACAACAACAACAACAATAACAACAATCAGGGGAATGGTAACAATGGGAACAACAACAACAATGGCGCCAGGGGGCGGGTGTTTGTGATTGGCCAAGGTGAAGCAAGGAATGACCCCAATGTTGTGGCGGGTAAGTTCCTTCTCGACGACTTTTATGTTTCAGTTTTATTTGATTCGGGTGCCGATACTAGCTACATGTCATTAGAAGTTAGTCGAATGCTTAAGCGTATTCCAACCCCTTTGAACAACAAGCACACTGTAGAACTAGCAAATGGTAAGAGTTTAGAAGCCACACACGTAGTCAAGGGTTGTAAACTTATTCTAGCTGACCAGACCTTCTCTATCGACCTCATTCCTATTGTCTTGGGTAGTTTCGACGTTGTCATTGGGATGGATTGGTTATCCCAACGCCGAGCAGAGATTCTTTGCAACGAGAAGGTTGTCCGCATTCCAGGTCCCGATGGTGAACCTCTCATGATTCATGGCGACAAGAGGAGTGCTGTTGAGAACGTCATTTCTCTCCTTAAGGCCCAAAAGTGCTTGCGAAAGGGCCACACTGCCATTTTGGCTCTCGTTACTGACACCTCAGAAAAAGAGAAGAAGATAGAAGATTTTCCAGTTGTACGCGATTATCCAGAGGTATTTCCTGAGGAATTACCTGGTCTTCCGCCTCATCGCCAAGTCGAGTTTCAGATCGAACTAGCTCCTGGAGCTGCGCCTATAGCTCGTGCACCTTATCGTTTAGCCCCATCAGAGTTGAAGGAACTCTCTACGCAACTACAAGAGCTCCTGGATAAGGGTTTTATTCGTCCTAGCTCATCGCCCTGGGGAGCTCCAGTATTATTTGTAAAGAAGAAGGATGGTACTTTCAGGATGTGCATCGACTACCGAGAACTCAACAAGGTGACGGTGAAGAATCGCTATCCTCTACCCTTAATGCATACACATAGCGGACAAGGGTAGCTTTGATTGACGGTCTTCTTCCCTTTCGACTGTTTCTTGAGTTGGTTAATGATGTTCCACTGTTTGGCTCGACATACTAAGAAAACAAGACGAAAATTTCAAAAAGATGAAAATGGGACTCTGGCCACGGCCCCGTGCCTGCTGGGCACGGCCCCGTGGTCACACCTCTGCAAGGTTTTGAAACCAGAAACATTATTGTTTTAAATTATTTTTCTGTGTTTTAAAACATTTTTGAACTTAAATAACTCAAAACAGTGTTGTAAAGCTTATCTTTAATAAGACTTCTTGGTTAAAAACCTTGCAATTACTTAAATAAAGCTTGAAGTTTTGAAGCTTTAAGCTCTAATGGAGGTGGAAGAGTTTTTGAGAAGAAAGAAAGTGACAAAAGTGGCAAAGACAAGACGGTTTGAGTGAAACCTTTTTGAGAATATACCTTTTAAGGTATATGTGAAAATCCCAGCAGATCTTTGTCTTTGGAATGGGTCCAAATGTGCAGAACCATTGCTAACTTTATAAAAAACGACAGCACACTGACCACGGCCCTGTGTCGGCTGGACACGGCCCCGTGGTCAGATAAGATTCTGACACTTTTGTCCTTATTAGATGCACGAGGCGTGATGGCCTGGACACGACCCCGTGGTGATTTTTGAGGTGGGCACAGGGCGTGTTGACCTGAGCACGGCCACGTGGCTAGAGCTTTTATGAAATAGCGTCTAAATTATTTTTAAGGTTTTTATTCGGATCGGGTGGTTCCTTACTGGAGGGAACAACACCGAAGTGCCTAAGGTACCTTAATTGCTCTTGATTCATGCAAGAACGCAAAAGGTTATCGGAAAGGGTAAAACCTAAACTACTTACCGGTGGGCGGAACCAACCTTTATTCCCCTTATCTGGGCTCTTGTTAAAGAAGGTATATGTCGAATCGCTTAGGTCTATGAGCGCATCGGTGGGAGCCGATGGAGAGTCCTTCACGGCACAATCAACACAGGGACGATTATCGCTCATGCTTTCACAAGAGGTTGAGGTACTTTTGGTGTCGTCGATGTTGGTAGATTCCAAATGTGGCCCCAACATTTCTCCTTAATTTTTGTCTTGTGATGAATACCTCATTTTCATTATAAGCTCTATTTCTTTTAATTTTTGGAGAATTCTTTCTTCTATTTGACATAATTCATTGGAGGTTATGTGGGTTGGAAGAGATGGTTGAGGGTATTCGGGAGGATAATATTGATCGTTTTTACTTTCGCCCATCTTAAGGTGATTACAGGAAAACGATGGGTCTAAATAGTGGGGATCAGAATTTAGAATGTAACATTCTAAATCTTGATGAAATCCACCACATATTTGACACCACTCACCGTAAGAGTGGCAAAAGTAAAAATAATCAATATCATCCATATTTTTGTCAGATTTTACCAACCATCGGGATCTTACGGTCCTGTTTTCAGTAACTGGATAATGGACACGGGGGCGTGTTGGATGCACACGGCCTTGTGGTCAGCTACTGTTTGACTTAAAACAGAATTTCCAGTAAGGATGATGGACATGGCCCCGTGTCTGGCTGGGCACGACTAGTGCTGAGTTCTGCAGAAATTGAAAAACTAAGAAAAATCCTAAAAAATGGAAAAAATGAATAAAAATAATTAGGCCATCTATTTTAAACTTTCTTAAAATCCTTGTGTCCCCAGCAACGGTGCCAAAAACTTGGTGTGCGTGAAGCGTGTGATATGATTTTCTTAATATTTTAAGCCCGTTTTACACATTAGTCAAGTTTTAAATTTATAAAACACAATATTATACTAACACTAAAAGCACACTTAGGCAAGTGCACCCATCGTGAGCGTAGTATAGTGTTGGTAAGATACTGAGGTCGTCCAAGGACACAAGAGCTTTTAATACTGGTTTATCATCAACGTCTAATCAATCTAAATTTTTTGAGAAAAAGAGTTTTAAATATGAAAGTAAAACTAAAAATGAAAAGATAAATAAAATGAAAAACAAATAGACAAGATAGAATCACTTGGATCCAACTCATCTTTAATGTATCCTTTGAAGATTTTCGCACTTTCAGACTTTTTAAGAGATTATCTTAGCTATAGTAGTAGGCCTCTCTTTTGAAGATGATGTTACCCTCAACCCAGTGGTTTGAGTCAGCAGGGATACAATCCCAAAGGGTCGGAATATTGAATGACAATTAAGTAAGTTATTAATGCGAAAAGTGGTAGGCCCCTCTCTTGAAGGTGACATTACCCTCGGCTAAGTGGTTTGAGTCAGCAAGGATACAATCCCAAGAAGCTGGTTTAAAGTATTAATAGTAGTTTACATATGAGGGGTTCAAGCTATTCGCACCCCCTCCATCTAATACCGTTGGGCATTGAAGGAGGTCCTAGTAAGCTTGAACCAAGTTCTCGCAGGATCTATACACTGAACAAGACAAGAACTTTACCAAACCACCCTCCTAACCCCCTTCCAGGTAGTTAACGCGCTTTATATAGACCGTAAAGACATGAATGAGCAAATCTATGACATCATGAAGAAATGGTAAAGAAAATTCACTTTCAACATAAGAAACTAGTTATTAAAGTCATTAATACAAACCCAATTAAAAAGTGCCAAAATATTAAAAATCAAAAGTAATACATTAAAGACTTGTCTTCACCAAGTAATGTAAGAGATTAGCCAAACATGGCCTTTGATTGACAAGAACTCTTACGATCAATCTTGGATCCCGAGACTACTACACACTCTAAAGATGATAGATGGATGATGGTGGTGGGTGTTGGTGTTGTAGTGGTAGTGGAATGGTGGCAAAGTGGGAGAGAAGTAGTTTGCCAAGGGATGCCTTTGAAGTGAACCAAGCACCCCTATTTATAGCCAGAACAGAGCCCTGGCCATGGCCCCGTGTCCATTGCGCATGGCCCGTGGCCATCCTTCTTCTCTTCCTTCATTTAATGCAATTGTCAGCAGAGGGCCCCACATGACCCCTTGTCTTCTGGGCACGGCCCCGTGGTCAACTCTTCGCTGTATTATCAAGATTCTGCAAATCTAAGAGTTGACCACGCCTCATGGTGAGCTGGGCACGGCCCCGTGGTGGGCGTAGAAGCTTCTGCAGCTTTTGTCTTTATGTGACAAGGCTGACCATGCCCCATGCCCAGCTGGGCACGGCCCCATGGTCAGGTTATGTCTTCTTGTTTTTGCTTTGGGAGATGATGTCGAGGGGTCGGGTGATGCGTGTGTAGCGTTATATATTTTTATGTATATTTTTAGTCCTTTTTAACACTTTAGTCAAGTTTTAAATTTATAAAACACGAGATTTTACTAACACTAAACACACATATGGGTAAGTGCACCCATCGTGAGCGTAGTATAGCGTTGGTAAGATACCGAGGTCGTCCAAGGACACAAGAGCTTTTAGTACCGGTTTATCCTCAACGTCTAATCAAATCAAGATTTTAGAAAAAGGTTTAAGCATGAAAATAAAAACTAAAAATGCTGAAAAATAAAAATAAAAATAAAACAGATAGACAAGATGAATCACTTGGATCCGACTCGCCTTTAGTGTAACCTTTGATGTTTTCCGCAATTTTGCACTTTTTAAGAGATTATCTTAGTTATAGTAGTAGGCCCCTCTTTTGAAGGTTACGTTACGCTCAACCCATTAGTTTGAGTCAGCAAGGATACAATCCTAAAGGGTTGGATTATTGAAAGATAATTAATTAAGTTATTAATGCGTAATGTGGTAGGCCCCTCTTTTGAAGGTGACGTTACCCTCGACTAAGTGGTTTGAGTCAGCAGGGATACAATCCCAAGTAGCCGTGTTAATGTATTAATAGTAGTTTACATATGAGGGGATCAAGCCATTCGCACCCCCGCCATCCAATACCAGTGGGTATTGAAGGAGGTCCTAGTAAGCTTGACCCAGGTCCTTGCAGGATCTATACACTGAACAAGGCAAGAACCTTACCTAACCATTCTCCTAACCCCCGATCAGGTAGCCAACATATCTCTATATAGACCGTAGAGATATGAATGGTGTAAATCCTATATTTTATATAGACAGTAAAATAATGCCAAGACACCACAGACAAATGATAAGGAAGTTTCAGCTTCAACATAAGAAACTAGTTATTAAAGTCATTAATACAAAACCAAATAAAAAGTGCGAAAAGATAAAAAAACAAAAGTATTACACTAAATACTTGTCTTCACCAAGTGATCTAAGAGACTTAGGCAAACATGGCCTTTGATTGTCAAGAACTCTTACTATCAATCTTGGATCCCGAGACTACTACACACACTCTATGATGGATAATGGATGATGGTGGTGGATGTGGGTGTTGTGATGGTGGTGGAGTGTGGGTGAAGTTGCCAAGGGATGCCTTTGAAGTGAACCAAGCACCTCTATTTATAGCCTTCACAAAAGCCCGGACATGGCCCCGTGTACATCCACTTTCTCTTTCTTCATTAAATGCAGTTTGTCTGCATTAGTTGACCACGCCCCCGTGTCCGCTGGGCACAGCCCCGTCTGCAGAAGCGTATATCAAGATTTGCTTAGATTCTGCGAATCTTAGCGTTGACCATGACCGTGTTGAGCTGGGCACGCCCCGTGTTGGGAAATAGAAGCTTCTACAACTTTGTCTTTTCTGCAGACACTTGGGCACGCCCCCGTGTCCGCTGGGCACGGGGCGTGTCCAGGCTTCTGATCTCTTGTTTTTGCTTGGGAAGATGCTGTCGAGGGGTCGGGCATGCCACGTTTATTCCTTTTCTTGTATTTATGTTAGATTTAGATGTATTTTTGCTTCTTTTGTTCATTTGTGCTCATTTAATCCTGAAAATACAAAAGGAAGACAAAAATACACTTTTTCCAACATTACTACTAAAAAAAGGGTTAGTTTTATGCCTCATTTGATGTAATTTATATGTTGCATTTTACACACATCAAAGACCCCCACACTTGAATCTTTGCTTGTCCTCAAGCAAAACTCTTTTTAATGTGGCTTACGCACCCAAATGGAATGGGTAGAAGAGAAGTTTTGGGCTTATCTTGAGTGTCGGGATTCCAAGATCTTTATTAGGTTTTATTTTTATGTTATTTACAATCCTATTCGTTATGATTTATTTAGAACGTTTCATTAGATAAATTATTTATTTGGGCATAACATGCCTCTTTAAAATTCCATTTATATAAAAGTTCACATACCTCACGGGAGATCACTCAACACTCGGCTGAAGGTGTATTTTTGTGAAACACTCGAGACCGGCATGGAACTTACTTCTACCATATGCTTGCCAAGCAATCAATCCTCATTTTTAACTATACACCTTTGTAAATATCAAGAGGACTTGGGGAAGGGTTAGGCTTGGGTTAAAGGTAGGTGGTTTTGGGTTAGTGGTTAGTATAAAAGGGCGAAAGACGTAAAAAGCGTCGGTTTTCGTAAAACTTTTTGTTTTTGTGACTTTTTATTCGAACGAAGCATTTTTCAAACAAAGTTTCTTTTGAGGAACTTGTTTGTTTATTGCTAGACTTCATCATTTTTTTTTTGATAAGGAATGTCACATGAAGACTGAGCTTTTTACTAAAATAAAGGGTTTAAAATGAAAAAGGGTTTTTGGTGGGTAAAGAGTGTTTGTTTTGTGGGTTTAGAAATGAAAAGGTTTAGGCTCAAAGGGGTTAACTAGGGGGATTTTGGGTAGGTGGTAAAAAAAGTGAAAAATAATGGTGTTGAAAGAAAAAAGGGTTAGTCCTAATGCCTCCATCATTTACTTACTTGGGTTTAAGTTGATAAGGATCAGGAATGCATCGTCATGGCAAGTTCTAGAGTCGTAAGAAACCAAGCGGCTATTCACACATGAAACGAAAGATGAGCATTTAGTTTAAAGATGTGTATTTGTATGCTCAATTAAAGGCTCAAAACTCACTTTTTGTGGGAATGGGTTTTTAATGTGATCAAGTATATATAATCAAATTTTAACTAGATTTGTCATGCCGTTTCATAATTTTCTTATGTTGGTTCTTTTTATCATGACGCTATCGGTTGTAAATTCATAAAAATATAACCTTTTTAGAACTTGTTATTCCCAAATTAAACCAAGACAAGTAAAAAAAATGAAAAGCTTTTTGAAAAAAAATTGGGGTGTTTAGCGGTTCCAATAGAGTTTTGTGTAAGGCTTGTAATTAGGGCTTGCAAAATTCAAGGTTTTAGCATCCCCCCCCCCCCCACACTTAAATTACACATTGTCCTCAATGAGTCCCAAAAATAATTTTTTAGGTTGATTGAATGTGTAAAAGGTGTGTTAAAAACAAAAAATTATGTTACTGGGCATCTGGACACGGGCCGTGGTGTCCGGGCACAGCCCCGTGTTCAGGTTGCCAGTAACAGGAAGTAACAGAAGGCTGCGCACAGGGGCGTGTTCAATGAACACGCCCCGTGTTCAGTTACCTGAACTGGGCGTTTTTTGCAGATCATTGAGCACGGGGCGTGTTGGTTGAGCATGGCCCGTGCTGAAGTTGCTGTAATGAAGAGAAAATGTCGGGAGGCTCTGTTTTTGTGCATGGGGTGTTGGTTCAAGCTTCCCTTAGTATCCTTCACCATCCTGAGTGTGTTTTATCCATTACAACATCATCCAAACACCATTTAATAATTAAACAACCATCATTCATCAAAGAGAAGATTACAATAAGTTCCTAATAAAAGCATGAACTAAAACTTAGATAAGTAGGTCAAGAAACACAAGAAATCTAAAACCGTAAAGAAGTCCTAGCCTATAGTTTATTTTAAGAGCAAAATTTCCGACAAAGATAATTTTTTCGGTTGAATGAGGCTTGAAGAACTTCTCCTCCGGGTATGGTCCCTCACACGTCGTTGAGCCATTATTCTATCTCCCTAGGGAGAAGAAAGGAGGGCTCATTGGCATCATCATTTTGAGGGGTGTAACTTCCACCAGAACTTCTTGCAAATTGTCAAGAGGAGGTTCTGCGGGGATGTCATCCCACCCGGTGGGGTTATTGACTCCAAGTGATAAGTTCCAATCTTCTTGGGGAAGGATTGGTTCCATGGGAGGTGCCACAAGAATGTTCAACCTCTGGTGCAAGAGGTTGATTTCTTGGAAACTATTTTCCAGCCCCACCCTCAAATAATTTATACGGTCGATCAGGACCTCTTCTACGGATGTCATTTCGTCGAGAGATTCTCGTAATGCCATCACATAGCGTACAAGAGTTGTTTCGATTGAAGGCCTTCATTCCCTTCGACTGTTTCTGGAATGTGCTGAAGAGGTTCCACTATTTTGGCTTGACATTCTACGAAAATAAACCGAAAAGAGTTTATTTTAGTGAAATAGTACTTTGAACACGGCCCCGTGCTCACCGAGCACGACCCCGTGTTCACCTCTCTGCAGATTTTTGGAACAAGGAATCTTGGAGCATTAAATTATTTTTCTGACTTTTGAGGCAATTTTAAGCAGAAATAACTTAAAACAGTGTTGTAAAACTTATTTTTAACAAGATTCCTTGAATAAAAATCTAGCAAATATCACAATAAAGCTTGAAACCAAGGTTATTTCAAGCTCTAATGGAGGTGTTGAGGGAAAAATGAAGAAGAAGGCAACGGACAAAAGTAGAAAAGACAAGATGGTTGTTGAGAACCTTCTTTAGAATATACCTAGTATGGTATGTTTGAAGATCCCATCAAATCTCTGTCTTTGGAATGGTCCAAATGTGCAGGAATCTTGCTGCATTTATAGAAAATGACAACACGCTGGACACGGCCCCATGTCGCCTCACACGGCCCCGTGTGCAGGCGAAATTCTAACACTTTTTGTCCGTATTCTGACCGAAAGTCAGACGAGAATCTTTTGGTGGACACGGGGGTGTGCTGACCTGGACATGGCCCCGTGTCTAGAAGCTGTTTATGAAGTTTTGTCTATTTTTAAGGAATTTATCCGGATCGGGTGGTTCCTTACTGGATGGAACAACACCGAAGTGCCTGAGATACCTTAGTTGCCCTAGTTTAAGAGGAGAACGCAAGAGGTTATTGGAAAGGGTGATTCCTATGCTAAATGTAGGTGGACAAGTCCAACCCTTATTCGGGCTCTCGTTAAAGAAGGTGTATGTCGAATCGCTCAGGTCTATGTATGCATCGACGGAAGTCGATGGGGAGTCTTCACGGCACAATCGACACAGGGACGACTATCGCTCAAGTCTTTGCAAGAGTTAGAGGTGATTTCGGGAGCGATGATGTTGTTTTTATCCGAATGCGAGCTCAATAATTCTTCTTGGGCGTTGTCTTGAGATGAATTAGTTATGTCCATCTCAAGCTCTTTTATCCAATTAAGAATTAGATCTTCCATTTGAAAAAATTCTTCAAGAATCATTTCATTTAGAATAGATGATTGAGAGCATTCTAGGGAGAGATAGGGATTATTTTTACTCTCACCCCTCTTAAGGCTACAGGAAAACGATAGGTCTATATAGTGGGGAGTGTAATTTAAAAAATAACATTTTAAATCTTCGTGAGTTCCGCCACATATTTGACACCACGTACCATAAGAGGAGAGGAAGTAAAAAAAAACAGTATCGCTCATGTTTGTGTCAGAAATTACCAACCGTCGGGATCTTACGGTTCTGTTTTCAGTATCTGATACTTGGGCATGGGGCATGTTTATTGGGCACGGCCCCGTGTTCAGCTACTGTCTGACTTAAAATAGAATTGCCAGTACCAAAGATTGGGCACGGGGCGTGTTCAGCGGGCACGACCCGTGCTGAGCTCTGCAGAAACTGAAAATTCTAGAAAAATCCTAAAAAAACAGAAAAATAAGAAAAACGATTAGGCCGTTGATTCCTAACTTTCTTAAAATCCTTGTGTCCCCGGCAACGGCGCCAAAAACTTGATGCGTGTGTAGCGTTATATATTTTTATGTATATTTTTAGCCCTTTTTAACACTTTAGTCAAGTTTTAAATTTATAAAACACGATATTTTATTAACACTAAACACACATATGGGCAAGTGCACCCATCATGAGCTTAGAGTAGCGTTGGTAAGATACCGAGGTCGTCCAAGGACACAAGAGCTTTTAGTACCTCAACGTCTAATCAAATCAAGATTTTAGAAAAAGGTTTAAACATGAAAATAAAAACTAAAAATGATGAAAAATAAAAATAAAACAGATGGACAAGATGAATCATTTGGATCCGACTTGCCTTTAGTGTAACCTCTGATGTTTTCCGCACTTTTGCACTTTTTAAGAGATTATTTTAGTTATAGTAGTAGGCCCCTCTTTTGAAGGTGACGTTAACCTCAACCCAGTAGTTTGAGTCAGCAAGGATACAATCCTAAAGGATTGGATTATTGAAAGATAATTAATTAAGTTATTAATGCGTAATGTGGTAGGCCCCTCTTTTGAAGGTGACGTTACCCTCGGCTAAGTGGTTTGAGTCAGCAGGGATACAATCCTAAGTAGCCGGGTTAGTGTATTAATAGTAGTTTACATATGAGGGGATCAAGCCATTCGCACCCCCGCCATCCAGTACCAGTGGGTATTGAAGGAGGTCCTAGTGTCACACCCCGACCATGTAAAACAACAAAACGTGGCGGAAACGTCGGGGAGTGTTGTAACAGAATCATTGTTTCATAACACATGGAAATTGAAATATTGTTTTATTGATTAAAAGAGTTACAATGTCTTGACAATCAAAGAAATATAACATGAATAACTAGTCTTGCATCTTTTATTGTCACTAAGGCCCAATTCCGCCTAAGTGTATCTTGATAAATCCTATGCATCATATCCTGAAACACATGTGAAAATAGGTACGTCAGCATAAAAATGCCTGTGAGATACATAGGTTTTGTGAAAATAAGATTCATGACTTATGTTTAAGAAAATGTTTAGTCATGAACCTTGTAATTTGCTTTGTCTTGTAAATCATTTGAGAAGTGATAAATAAACCAAATGATATATATGTATAAAAGAATAATACATGGTTAAGTAAATAACCAAGTAAAATGAGTTTGTATTAGATAAGTTGTTTGTAAAACAATGTATTGTGAAAAGTATGTTATTTGTAAAAATGTTATATGTCTAAATTGAAATGATTCAAATAACGCTACGATATGTAATACCATACAAGCACTTATATATAGGAAGTACCTGCGGCGTATCCACCATGCTTGTATCGTATTACACACGCCTCATTACTTAAATCACTTACTCCAACCAAACCACCAAAGTAAAATGTTTATGTATAATCAAATGTCAAAATGTTTGTGTGAAAACCATGTCTAATGTCTATGTCTAATGTAAATCATGAATTGTGTATATAAATGTCAAAATGTTTATGTATGGTAAGTTAAATATATCAACTAAACCATATGTAAAATGCACAAAAACAAGGTATTGAAGTAAAACATGGTTTAAATCAAAGTTATGTTTTGTGTAATAAATGCATGCTATACTGATATAAACATCTATGCGGTATTGTGAAAATGCATACATCCAAGCCTTGTGACTGTGGCGATAAACCCCTAAACGAATTTAAAGGTCTATCTTGTTGTTATGTTTATCAAATTCAGTCATTCCTTCCACCCAAACAAACCTAGGGTTCAGGAATGGGAGTTGTCAAGTCCTATGGTACCATTACCTACTAACGAGTGGCATGATCGATGTTAATGAATGTACATTGTCTTATTTAAACAAACCAAATGTCATACCAAAATGTAAGCATGTGATGAATAACAAATGTACTAAGTATGCGACAAAGGACATACATAGCATAAAATGTAATGTAAAACAATGTACTAAGTATGCACACAATGGGCATACATAGCATAAAATGTAATGTAAAACAATGTACTAAGTACGCACACAATGGGCATACATAGCATAAAATGTAATGTAAAACAATGTACTAAGTACGCACATAATGGGCATACATAGCATAAAATATAATGTAAAACAATGTACTAAGTACGCACACAATGGGCATACATAGCATAAAATGTAATGTAAAACAATGTACTAAGTACGCACACAATGGGCATACATAGCATAAAATGTAATGTTAAACAATGTACTAAGTACGCACATAATGGGCATACATAGCATAAAATGTAATGTAAAACAATGTACTAAGTACGCACACAATGGGCATACATAGCATAAACACAATGAAATCATGTACTATAAATGTACTAATGAACATAGCAAGTATATGATGTGAAAACAGGAAAGCATGAAAGTAACAAGTAGGCACATGTGTTCCACCCCAAAATGTTTGGAAAACAGTAAAAGAGGGGTCTATGTACTCACTTGAGATTGCTTAGTAGTCCTTGAGTAACAACCAAACAATGCTAGAAGATCACGAAATCAAACGGTACCTAATATAGGTAACTACATTAATAAACCGGACCTAAATCAGAAGATCGGATAGAATGAGGGTTCGTAAACCAAACGAGTATTGAGACTCATGTAATATGGTTTAACAAAACCTACATACCAAAAAGAAACCTAACCTAAGTGCTTACGACCCATTACGACCCGTTTAGGTAGCTTATGCTACTTTAACGCGTCGTTCGCGTGAAACGCGTTCGGAACGCCTAACTAGCCCTATGATAAGTAAAATATGCCTTAACATGTCTAATATTGTTACCAAATCAGTTTAGATACCAAAAGTTATGTTACATATGCTTAAAATGAATTTTGGCGTTAAAAGGGCATTTTGGTAATTTACCTAAGGCATATATACTACCTATCATACAACTACTTAAACGATGTGACCATAAGGTATAACCTCGGAAGGTTATTCCCTATACAACTATGGTCACCTAATGTGTTTGGTCGGATCCTAATGATCGACCAAACGGGTCGGGTTCGAAAGTATAAGCGATTGTTTAGATCGCTTATCTTACGACCCTATATAAGCACTAAACTAAGAGTGACGAGCTAAGCATGTTAAAACATGCTTAACTAAGTTTAGAAAACAGGGTTGGTATCAAAACAAACGGTTTTGATACCTAAAAGTAGTTTGGTTACAAAATACGCAATAACACGCATTTTGGCCGAAACCACGACTCGTCATTGAGCCTAGATAACGTGGTAATCAGTAGGTATAGTCACTAGGGACGATAACCATCGTGATTACGCTCACGTTATGAAGTTCAAACGAACTTCGCATTGACCATAAACTGGTCAACGCAGAAAGTCAAAACAAAGTTTGACTTTTAACGCTAAAAGAATAAAAGAACGAAGGAACACTTACAAAGGGTCCCCGCTAGCTAATCTTGATCAAATAACCCAGGTATGAAGCAATGACTTCAACTTAGAGTCTTTTAGATCAGATTTGTGGGTTTTGGGGTTGAGATGGGTTGGGTATTTATTGTAAATGGACAACCGTTAGGATCGTTTATCAAATAACGTGATCGAATCTCATCCGTACATGTGTTGGAATGTTATGGTAACTCATTTTGCCCCCACCACCAGAGATTGACATGTGGCATTGGCCTTTGGGGGGTTGAAAGGCTGTTAACAGTAGTTAAAACGAGTTGCTGCATCTGGCCCCTGCTTACGGACCGTAAAGGTGATGGCTTACGGTCCGTAAGCCATCAACTTTGGCAGAATTACACTTTTGGTCCCTGCACCTTGTTTCATCGCGTAACGGCACTTCTAACACCTGTCAAACCCAATTTCAAGCTTCACAATGATGTTAAGACATAGGGAACATGAAATATTCTTGAAAATATCACTGATGTCGGTTCGTTTGGCCGTACGGTTGCGATGTTCGGTTAATTACGGCGGAATGCGCATAAGCGCGAAAAACGATCCAAATGGCGTGACGAATGGATTTTTGACAAGCCAAACACTAAAGCATAATATTATAATGCTTACATAAATTTTTCGATGTATGGATGTATTCAAAACGTAAGATATGCGCGAAAGTGCAAACTTGTGCACTTTTTGACACTTTTAGTCCCTGAATGACCATAAAGTTTATTTTAGCATACCTAACCCCTCAAAGCCTATTTCTAAGCTATTTAAAGGATATTTATGGTATGTTTAACTTATGGTCATGTTCCAGAATATCTGTTATAGTTCAAATTGGCATACTTTCACAGTTTGTCGAATCTAGTCCCTGTAAGCGATTAAACTTGATTTTGTCATACCAAAGCCTTCAAAACTTATTTCTAAGTTATGTAAAGGTTATTTAAGGTATGTTAAGCCTATTTCACTATTCCGGAGTGTTCGTTGCATTAAACTGGTTATATTTACGCATCAGTGCGCGTATAACCTTCCAGAAAGCGATATAGAGCCCGAAATCGAACAAGAATTGATATGTGCAAATGATACACATATTTGTACAAATCCCAAGTATGAAATACAATATTTTATTGGTTTGGTATTTGTTTGATGGTCGCAGTGAGACACCTAGTAAGCTTGACCCAGGTCCTTGCAGGATCTATACACTAAACAAGGCAAGAACCTTACCAAACCATTCCCTTAACCCCCGACCAGGTAGCCAACATATCTCTATATAGACCGTAGAGATATGAATGGTGTAAATCCTTTATTTTATATAGAGAGTAAAATAACGCCAAGATACCACGGACAAATGATAAGGAAGTTTCACCTTCAACATAAGAAACTAGTTATTAAAGTCATTAATACAAAACCAAATAAAAAGTGCGAAAAGATAAAAAAAAACAAAAGTATTACACTAAATGCTTGTCTTCACCAAGTGATGCAAACATGGCCTTTGATTGTCAAGAACTCTTACTATCAATCTTGGATCCCGAGACTACTACACACACTCTATGATGGATGATGGATGATGGTGGTGGATGTGGGTGTTGTGATGGTGGTGGAGTGTGGGTAAAGTGGGAGAGAGGTGGTTTGCCAAGGGATTCCTTTGAAGTGAACCAAGCACCTCTATTTATAGCCTGCACAGAAGCCCGGACATGGCCCCGTGTCCATTGGGCACAGCCCCGTGTCCATCCACTTTCTCTTTCTTTATTAAATGCAGTTTGTTTGCATTAGTTGACCACGCCCCTGTGTCCGCTGGGCACGGCCCCGTGTGCAGAAGCGTATCTGTACTATCAAGATTTGCTTGGATTCTACGAATCTTAGCGTTGACCACGGCCGTGTTGAGCTGGTAACGTCCCCGTGTTGGGAAATATAAGCTTCTACACCTTTGTCTTTTCTGCAGACACTTGGGCACGCCCCCGTGTCCGCTGGGCACGGAGCGTGTTCAGCCTTCTGATCTCTTATTTTTGCTTGGGAAGATGCTGTCGAGGGGTCGGGCATGCCACGTTTATTCCATTTCTTGTACTTATGTTAGATTTAGCTGTATTTTTGCTTGTTTTGTTCATTTGCGCTCATTTAATCCTGAAAATACAAAAGGAAGACAAAAGCACACTTTTTCCAACATTAGTACTAAAAAAATGGTTAGTTTTATGCCTCATTTGATGTAATTTATATGTTGCATTTTACACACATCATCGGGCATGTCACGTTATTCCTTCTTCTTGTATTTATGTTGGTTTTGGCTGCTTATTTGTTCCTTTTATTCTTTTAAGCTTGTTTAGTCCTGTAAATTCAAAAGGAAGAAACAAACGCGCTTTTTCCAACATTAGTACTAAAAAAACGTTAGTTTTATGCCTCAATTGATGTAATTTATATGTTGCATTTTGCACACATCACACTCCTAAGGTTATACCAACCTGGAGTGGAACGCGCCTCAAGCTCGATAGATCTATACCTTTTGCACCTTGGTCACTAAGTGATTAATGGTTACTAATGTCATCATCCTACTTACGAACATTGATCATGTTATCATCTAAACCCATAGCTAACATACCGTTTATTATCACACGTATTTCCCCTCGATTTTTTTAAAAACAAAACATTGAAATCATTGAAAGAAGGGACATGAACTCACAAGTTTGTGTTCCGTGTATTGTAATACCGTTAGTGAGCGTCCGTACGCGTGAGTAACCTACATGTGTACTAACTTTATTAGACACTAGGTCTTATCGGACCTCGTACAAGTTGTTCATCTTGAATTCTTATTATGTTTTCACTTATCCTTTTGGAACAACTTTGCATATTAGAGTGTTGGTAGTTTGTTTGTTCGTTCGATTGTTACATGTATTTATTTCATAAGTGTATACATATATTTTGTAGAGTAAATTACATTTTTTGTCCTTTATGTTTGTACCAGATTGCAACAGATAGCCTTTAACTTCAATAATTACACTCACAATCCTTTATTTACAAAACTCGTTACACTCTACGTCCTTTGGCCCTAACCTAGTTAAAATTTTCAGTTAAGTATGGCATGTGCCTTGCACGTGAGGGTATATTGGTAATTTTACTCACTTATATAAAATATTTAATAAATAAATCAAAAAGAACATTTATAATTCTGAACAGACTCTCTCCACCAAAATTGAAACCAATCACCAACCCCCACTACCAAAACCATAGATCAAGAATTCAAGATCTTTGTTTTTCTTTGCAGATCTGAATGTTGACAGTTTCAGGGGATGAAAAGAGTGAACGAGGGTTTCAGGGGTTGAATAGGTGAGAGGGGTTTGTTGGATTTGTTATCTGTCCGTCTAAGGGTGGTAGTGGTCGCCGGATCCAGGGGTCGCCGATTTATTATCTGTCTCTCTTATCAATACGACCGAAGGCGTCCGTCTAAGGGTGGTGGTGGTCGTCGGATCCAGGGGTCGCCGATTTGTTATATGTCTCTCTTATCAACATGACCGAAGGCGTCCGTCTAAGGGTGGTGGTGGTCGCCGATTTGTTATCTGTCTCTCTTATCAACACGATCGCAGGCATCTAACGGTTCATTTGTTATTGTAGGAACCGAAGAGAGAAGGGGAGGAACATCTGAGATCGGAGTAATCGAGCTCGGAACACCGTCATTGTTGATTGGAGTGAAGATCTGGTAGGTGACGGAGCGAATACATCATCTGAGATATGATAAGGTGTTATAATTAACAATTTTCTTGACTATACACCAATTTGAGGAATAATTTCAAATCTAAATCATCAATCGTGGGTGGTGGAAGAGGGAGGTGGTTGTGAGTTTTGTATGGTGATAAGTTTCAAATTCTTGATCTGAGACGGATAATCGATGAGGGGTCGGGATTTACAGATAAGGGTTGAGGATGAAGAACTTTGATTATGATTGGTTTTTTTTTGTTCTAATATGTTTAGACATATGAAGTTGATAGTGGTAGCATCTGTGATGAATTAATTTGTAGTGGAATAATAAAATCTTTTTGTGTTTCTTGTTTCTTTGTTTGAACCACGTTTGATGAGATTTGAGGTGGCAGCAGCAGGATGTGGTGGTGGTGGCAGGTTGAGGTGGTGGTGGTGGTGGTGGTATGTGGTGGTTAGGGTTTTAGTGTTAGGAAATTGGGGAAGATGAAGTGTATATGGATTTTTTTGTTTTATTTATTAAACATTTAAATAAAAACATGAATTGACTAGAATACCCTTAAGTGAATAAATTTAACTGGAAATTTTAATCTGGTTAGTGTTAAAGGGCGTAGAGTGTAACAGGTTTTGCAAATAAAGGATTGTGACTGTAATTATTAAAGTTAAAGGCTATCCGTTGCAATTAGGTACAAACATAAAGGACGAAAAGTGTAATTTACCCTATTTTGTATGTATTGATTCATGTGTGAACGGGCTTCACCCTTCACATGTCCTCGTGCTTCGCACGCGTGTCATTGGGCTGAGCCCATGTAATTGGGCTGAGCCCATGTCTTTGGGCCTAGCCCATGTCATTGGGCCTAGCCAATGTATTTTATATTATTGGGTCTTGCCCATGTTTTTATGTTATTGGGCCCTTGCCCATGAATTATTGTTATTGGGCCATAGCCCATGTATTTTGTCATTGGGCCATGCCCATGTATTCAAGTAATTTCGGCCTAGCCCATAATAGGTTTTGTGAGTCCATTTAATAATCTTGCATTTTTTATGAAATTTTACTAAGTATAGGACTTTTAAATGTGTTCATGTCCTTATAAAATACTTAGTAATTTTATAGATTTTCAACTTTCCGGATTTTGCTATCGGCAATATATATATGTATTCGTTAAGCGTCTAAAAATATGCTACTTTGACTCGTCGTCGTAGCAGTTTCCTCGCGATGGCGATACACCCAATTGTTGTCGTCGAATGTCATATATTCATGTTTCGGCCATTTTGTTTATATGTCATTATTTTTGTCGCTTGAAATATATTTATTTCTTAGGAATATTTTCTTGTCATTTTTGGTTCCGTCGTCCGTATTGTCCGCTCATCCGTTTAATTCGTTTAAATTTAGCATTCATTGGGGGATTGAGGATATTGTGTATATGTTTTTATGTGTATTTATACTTGTTATCTTTCAAGTATTTTTTTTTTTGGTATCCTTTGTGTATTATTTAGATCACCCTAACATGTCTAAATACATACACTTAACACATAATATATATACACATTGATAGATTCTCTAAATATATATATATATTTTCCCTAAATATATATATATATATATATATATATATATATTTATAAGTTTCATTCCTAACTTATATAAACCATTATAAGTAATTTAGAAACTTACTTAAATGTTTAATACTTAAACTTTTCCCAAAAAGTTTGTTTAACCATGATTAAAATCCTTAAAGTGTGATTAGTCATTTTAATCACACTTTAACCCCTAATTAATCATGATTATGATTTTAGAAAATTTCACCATAGTTTCCCCTAAACTATGACGTTTCCCACGTTTTCAAAACACGTTTAAATCATCAATCAATTTTCCAAATCATCATCAATTCATCATGTTTCTCCAAAAATCATTTTACAAGCAAAAATCACATACTTTCACCTTCAAATTCTCATGAGCATATTACTTATACATATTTCCCAAGACTTTAAAATAACCATTTTTCAAGTTCATCTTTTATATAAACTTGATTCTGTTTGTTTTTCACTCTTAAAATTTCCCACATGTTTATGTAAAAATTTTCAAGACTTTTCATGCTACACTTTTTAAAATAAGCTTCCATAAACTTTCTTTATGTTAAAAAAATCAAGTTCATTAGTGTTTTTTAAAAGCTTTGTCACATGATTATTCTTGGTTTAATCCTTCAAAAAATCACTTAATCAAGTTTACATACAAATGCTCATAACCTTTGAAGTTGGTAATCTTGTGTGATTTAAACATTCATATGTTTAAATCACATTTTTAAGTATATCATGGCTAGATTAACACTAATCTAATTTACTACATGAAACTAATTAAAAGATCATCATAAATCTAAACTTTAAACCACTAATCTTAACAAAACTAATGTAATCATCAAGATTACATCACTAACTACACTAATCTACACAAATAATCACATAAATAATCATGATTAGTAGATCATTAAGTCTGAGATTAGGGTTTTTGATTATGTTTTTCTTGATTTTCAAGATAATCAACTTGTACTTCTTAAATCTATACATGATAAAAAGCTTAAATATGGTTAGAAAAAGCTTACAACTTTGCACAAGGTGATTAAGAAGATTAAGAGAAGATTAAGCCTCCAAGAACTCCCTTAAGTGCTCCTTATGCTTAACCCATGTGTACATACCCTTGTAATGGCTAGTGTTATGGGTCATTTTCTGAGCGTACATATCCTGACTAATATCTTGCTTTTAATTATTTGCTTGTGATCAGGATACTGGATCGGGATATTGGTAACATCCTGGACGATATCCTGATGTTAACTAAATTGACCACGTGCAGGTAAGTAGCTGTGGGTTACTAACGGTCAGATGGACTTCATCTCCTTGAGACTCGGGCGAATCTGTTATATGAGAGATGTTGAACCCGAAAGACCAGGTCTACAACGTTCAAGTGGGGAATATTCGCTGGATCCCGGTTTATTAGGGTAGATTGTTGCATTTATTTTACTATAAATAGATGGGGCGGATCAGGTTAAGGCACGAAACTTTACACACACACTCTTTCGCACACTTTTGCTCTCTAGCTCACAGCAAACACTATACACAAACACTTGTACTCGAATTACATTGTAACACCTAGTTGATCCGCATCACATCCTGCACTGTATCCTGATATTTGAAGTAATAGAAGAACAAGGCAGCTGCGATTGTCAGCTCCCGAGGTTTTATGCCGGCGATCTAGATTGATCAAGGGCTTTCCTCGTACATCACGTGTCAACCTTTACTTTTTTGCTCATTGTTTGATCATAGATACAATTCTATATCCTGAGCCGTATCCTGAAACTGTTTTTTGCAATTAACTTGGTTAACATATTTTTCACACATATTTCTAGCACACTACCTCACTTAACTAATTTGATCACTTAATTGCTTCGGTAATTTTTGACCAAAACAATTGGCGCCCACCGTGGGGCAAGTGTGCTATTTTTGCTAAAAACTTTAGTAAAATCATTACTCGGTTTTCTATTGTCAAAACTTTTTGCTACATTGTTTTCAATGGCCTCGAGATCAAACATGAGCTCTTCCACCATGTCTGCTACAACCTCTGCAACAATTGGTTCAGTGCTTCCACCTCCTCCTCCAAGAATGCAAGCTTCTTCACACGGAACTGAAAGTCATGTGGCTCGGGATGTTATCCCCGCTCCCAGTACACAGGGATCCGGTCCTGTTTTGGCGTCTAATGATGAAATTCTGAATTTGTTTGGTAGTGTACAGGAACAGATGAGGCAGCAGCAGGAAACTAATCGGATGCTGATGAGAGAGATATAACTCTTGAAATCCGGCCCAAGTAGACCTGCTGAAGAAACTGTCACTCCTTTACAGCCTAGGGCTTTGAACTTCAGTTCTGCAGTTTACACTGAGGATAATCGGGGGAACATCGTGCCAAGCCATTCTCAGAATCATACTCCTGAGATACCCTCCTCGGTCAGGATGTCAACTGTGAGGAGCTCAGGATATACTTCAGGATATGGCCAGAATCCTCAGACCGGTAACGTGTTAAATAATAATATTCTTGCTACTAACAACAATGGGTCTTTGCAGGATGCAGGTATGACGTCAGCATTTACTAGGGAGCTTCAGAAATTGAAGGACATGATATCCAGAGTACCTGGAGTGGTCCAGCCAATTCCGGAAGTATCCCAAGATAGCCACGGGATATCCCGCTTTGCATATCCTATCTGTGATGCTGAAATCCCAAAGAGATTTCAGACCCCCAACATGAAACTGTATGATGGGACTACGGATCCTGAAGAGCATATTGCCCAGTATAGAGAAAGAATGGAGATTAAACCTATCCCTCCAGAGCTCAAGGAAGCATGCTTGTGCAAGGGTTTCGGTTCTACCTTGACAGGATCAGCCTTAAAATGGCTGTTAAATGTTCCTCCTCACTCAATTACTTCGTTTGCTCATTTGGTTAAGTTATTTAATAGTCAGTTTTCTTGCAGTCGGAGTTTTGAGAAACTAACAGTGATCTTTACAGGATAACTCAAGGACCTCAGGAATCCTTGAGGGATTATGTGAACAAGTTTAATCGGGAATCCTTGGATATCCCACATCTTGATGTTGCAACAGCTGTGCAGGCTTTTAAGATGGGGTTACAAAAGGATTCTCAGTTTTATCAGGATCTTGTAATGAATCCCTGCAGGAATCTCGACGAAGCTCGTAACAGGGCTTTGAGATATATCCGCTTGGAAGATGACAAAAAGATGCAAGAGAGGATGAATTCTACCTCAACCTATGAATCAACCAACAAGAAATCAGAATCCTCGTATAAACCATATCGCTCTAAGCCATATGGCAGAAATGACAACAAGAAAGTGAATACTGTTGAAGACGAGGATCCTGAAGAATATCCTGAATTATCTGAATACTTGATGCGTGTGAAGTGTTATATATATTAGGTGTATATTTTAAGCCCCTTTAATACTTATTTTAGCCAAGTTTTAAATTTATAAAACACGATATTTTACTAACACTAAACACACATATGGGCAAGTGCACCCATCGTGAGCGTAGTATAGCGTTGGTAAGATACCGAGGTCGTCCAAGGACACAAGAGCTTTTAGTACCGGTTTATCCTCAACGTCTAATCAAAATAAAAAGTTTAAAAAAATGTTTTTAAACTAAGAAAAATAAAAACTAACTAAAATGCTGAAAATAAAATAAAAAGAAAAACAGATAGACAAGATGAATCACTTGGTTCCGACTCGTATCTAGTATAACCTTTGATTATTTCCGCACTTTTGCACATAATTAAGAGATTATCTTAGTTATTGTAGTAGGCCCCTCTTTTGAAGGTGACGTTACCCTCACCCCAGTAGTTTGAGTCAGCAAGGATACAATCCTAAAAGGGTGGATTATTGGAAGATAATGAATTAAGTTATTAATGCAATATTATGGTAGGCCCCGCTTTTGGCGGTGACGTTACCCTCGGCTAAGTAGTCTGAGTCAGCAGGGATACAGTCCTAAATAGCCGGGCTAAGTAGTCCTGTCTGACATTCTCTCTCCTCATTAATTGTAATTCGCAATTACAATTAATGCGCCTGCAGTACTTTCGCCACGCCCCCGTGTTCACTGGGCGCGGCCCCGCGGTGGGCAATAGAAGCTTCTATAGGTTTGTCTTTTCTGCTGCTTCTTGGGCACGGCCCCGTGCTGGCTGAGCACGGGGCTTGTTCAGTCTTCTGCCTTCTCTATTTTGCTTTGGAAGATGCCGTTGAGGGGTCGGGCAGTCCACTTATGTTCCTTTCCTTGTATTTATGTTAGATTTAGCTGTCTTTTTGCTTCTTTTGTGAATTTGAGCTCATTTAATCCTGAAAATACAAAAGGAAGACAAAAACACTCTTTTCCAACATTAGTACTTAAAAAGGGTTAGTTTTGTGCCTTATTTGATGTAATTTATATGTTGCATTTTACACACATCAAATACCCCCACACTTGAACTTTTACTTGTCCTCAAGCAAAACTCTTTAATATGTGGCTTACACTCCCAAATGGAATGGGTAGAAGAGAAGGTTTTGGGCTTGTCGTAGAGTGTCGGGATTTCCAAGATTCTCTAGGAAGTTTTATTTTTATTTATTTACAATCCTATTCGTCATGATTTATTTAAAACTTTTCATAAGATAAATTATTTATTAGGGCATAGCATGCCTTTTTTAAAATTCTATTTATATACAAGTTCACATACCTCACGGGAGAAATCACTCACACTCGGCCGAAGGTGTATTTTTAGTGAATCACTCGAGAGCGGCATGGAACTTATTCCTACCATAAGCTTGCCAAGCAATCAATCCTCCTCCTTTTTAACTTTTATACCTTTGTAAATATCAAGAGGACTTTGTGGGTTAAGGGTTAGGCTTGGGTTAAAGGTAGGTGGTTGGGATAGTGGTTAGTGGTTAGTAGAAAAAAAGGGCGAAAAGCGTAACAAGTGTCGGTTTTCGTAAGATTTTCTATTTTTGTAACTTTTTATTTTGATGAAGCTTTTATTCAAACAAAGTTATTTTTGATGAACTTGTTTGTTTATTTTCTTTTTGCTTCAGCATCAACACATTTTTTTTTTAAACGATCCTACGAAAAACCGAACTTCTTACTAAAACAAAGGGTTAAAAATAAAAAAGGTTTTGGTGGGTAAAAGGGTTTTTTGTTTGGGTGATGAAATGAAAAGGTTTAGGCTCAAAGGGGTTAACTAGGGGGATTTTTTTGGGTAGGTGGTAAAAGAAAAAGAAAAATAATGGTGTAGAAATAAAAAGGGTTAGTCCTAATGCCTCCATCATTTACTTACTCGGGTTTAAGTTGATAAGGACCGGGAATGTATCGTCATGGCAAGTTCTAGCGTTGTAAGAACCAAGCGGCTATTCACACAAGAAACGAAAAATGAGCATTTAGTCTAAAGATGTAAATTTGTATGCTCAATAAAGGCTCAAAACTCACTTTTGTGGGAATGGGTTTTTATGTGATCAAGTATATATAATCAAATTTTAACTAAGCTTGTCATGCCCTTATTTTTTATAATTTTCTTATGTTGGTTCTTTTTATCACGACGCTATCGGTTGTAAATTCGTAAAAATATAACCTTTTTGAGAACTTGGATTTCCCGAGTTAAACCTAGACAGGTAAAAAAAAAAATGAAATTTTTGAAAAAATTTGGGGTGATTAGCGGTTCCAATAGAGTTTTGTGTAAGGCTTGTATTTAGGACTTGCAAAATTTCAAGGTTTTAGCATCCCCCCCACACTTAAATTACACATTGTCCTCAATGTGTCCCAAAAATAAATTTTTAGGTTGATTAGATGTGTAAAATGGTGTTAAAAAGCTAAAATTTTGTGTTACTGGGCGCTGAACACGGCCCCGTGTTATCTGGGCACGGCCCCGTGTTCAAGTGCCAGTAACAAATTTAAATCAAGAGAAACAGAAGCTTGGACACGGGGGCGTGTTGGGTGAACACGGCCCGTGTCCAGTTACCTGAACTGGGCAGTTTTCTGCAGGGGGTTCAGCACGGGGCCGTGTTGGTTGGGCACGGCCCGTGTTGAACCTTCTGAAATGGAGAGAATTGTCGGGTTGCCTTGTTCTTGTGCATGAGGTCATTTTTCTCGTTCCCCTTTTCATCCCTTACCACCATGAGTGTGTTTTATTCCTGAAAATTAAAACTTAACTAGAAAACATAAAAATTAATCTAAATTAAACTAAGGATAGTTCCGTGGAATGCCTCCATGGTGCGCCACGTTTATAAGGGTCCTTGGCTAGACCCAAAGCCTGGTCATATGTTACCCAAGTGGGATGTATTGCATCCCATGTTACACCGTCGGAGAGCGTCATCCAAGCTTGAGTCTATGACCTTTATGTAGTTGACCGGATCTTCTTCCTCTACTCTCTTTCCACATTCAAATTTTACTTCCTCATCCCCAAACTTCAATGTTAGAGTTCCGACATTCATATCCACCACTGCTTGGGCGGTGGCTAGAAATGGCCTCCCGAGGATGAGAGGGACATCGGTGTCTTCTTCCATGTCTAGGATGACAAAGTCGGTTGGAAAGACGAAATTGTCAACCTTGACTAGCAGATTTTCAGCGACACCTTGTGGGAATTTGACGGACCTGTCGGCGAGTTGTATGCTCATCTTTGTAGGGCTTGTTGTTCCTAGGCCGAGTCGCTTGAACATTGACGTGGGCATGAGGTTGATGCTAGCCCCAAGATCGGCTAAAGCATTTCGGACGGGGGACTTCCCAATCGAGCAAGGGATTGTGAAGCTCCCGGGGTCGATTTTCTTTTGTGGAAGTTTGTTGAGTACTAAAGCTGAGCATTCTTCGCCTAAGTTAACTAATTGCAATGATTCAATTTTCCTTTTGTGAGTGAGGAAATCCCTCATGAATTTTGCATATTTAGGCATTTGGGTTAGGACCTCAATAAAAGGAATATTAACATGCAATTGTTTTAGTAAGCTTTCGAACTTTGCGAATTGCTCATCGGTCTTTTGACGATTTAACCTACCGGGGTACGGAATCGGATGAGTCCTGGTGGCCTCTTGATTTGTTGAAGGAGCTTTTTCTGGTTGAGGTGTGGGTGAAGTAGTGTTTTGGCGTTGACTTCCTTCAATTTGTGGTAAGGGCTCATCCTCGGGACCCACGGTTCGGTTTCTCAACGTGATGAGGTGTACTTGCGCTTTTGGGTTGGTTTCGGTATTACTTGGTAACGCGCCTTGTGGTCTCTCGGAGAAATTTTGAGCTAGTTGATTTAATTGTTTTTCAACGTTTTGAATGCTAGCTTGTTGATTTCTAAAATTCGATTCCAATTGTTGAAATCGATCCGAGTTTTTCTTTTCGGTGTCGGAGATGAGGCGAGATAGGGTATCTTCAAGCCTTTCTCTTCCACCTTGTTGTTGAGAGAAATTTTGTGGTTGTTGAAAATTAGTTCGTTGGTTTTGTTGGTTACTACTATTGCCAGGATCTCTCCAACCAAGATTTGGGTGGTTACGCCATCCTTGGTTGTAGGTACCCGTTGGAGGACCTGACGGCCTAGGTCTATTATCAATGTAGTTTACCGTTTCCGCTTGTTCATCTAATTCTTTCATACAACTCCAATTTTCATGTGACCCACCACACCCTTCACAAGCCATTACCGAGGCCGTTTTTGTCATTTCTAGCTTTTTGATTTTTGAAGAGAGGGCCTCGATTTGGGCTTGTAAAGAGGTGCTTTCATCAACCTTATGGGCGCCCGGGGCAATAGATTTATTACCTCGGGGAGTGTGCCATTGAAAATTGGTTTGAGCAATTTCCTCAATTTGATTATATATTTCATTTGGGCGACGATTACCTAAAAGTCCCCCGGAGCTTGAATCAAGTGTTTGTCTTGTGTGTGGCAACAACCCATTGTAGAAGGTGGATACTTGTTGCCATACCGCTAGACCGTGATGAGGACACTTTCTTAGAAGCTCCTTGAACCTTTCCCAAGTTTCATATAAGGATTCCCCATCCTCTTGTGAATATGTATTAATTTCAGTCATTAGTTTAGCCGTTTTAGCAGGAGGGAAATATTTATATAGAAACTTTTGGGCCAGTTCATCCCAGGTGTTTACCGAGCCAACTGGGAGGGTGTTAAGCCAAGCCTTAGCTCGGTCTTTTAGTGAAAATGGAAACATCCTAAGGCGAATGGCATCGTTTGATGCCCCATTGATCCGAAAAGTATCACATATTTCCAAGAAATTAGTAATATGTAGATGGGGATCCTCGTCCGCAAGCCCATGAAAGGTTGCGGAGTTTTGGAGCATTTGTATCAAATGCGGCCGAAGTTCGAAGTTGTTGGCCTCGACATTCGGTGCATTGATAGCGGCGCCGAGATTGCCTACAGTGGGCCGTAGGTAATCCATGAGGGTACGTTGGTCCGCCATTGGAAGTGGGTCCCCCGAAGCTTTCTCTTGATTTTTAGCTTTAAGCCTTTTTCTGAGAAAGCGTTCGGGTTCTTCTAGGGGTTCTTTTATGTCTCTACTAGAACTGGAGCTCATGCACTACGTAGGAGGTTCAAATGTGGCGCCTTGGTTCCAAGTCCTGCAACAAAAACAGAAAAGAACGTTGGTCAGAATGTTCACCACGGCCCCGTGCTCAGTGAACATGGCCCGTGGTCAGAGGTACAGTAATTGTTTTCTGTATGCCAGTTACTGGGAGTTGGACACGACCCCGTGTTGCACCGACACGGCCCCGTGCTCAGCTCTCTGTAACTCAGAAAATAAAAACTGCCAGTTATGATGCTGGGCACGGCCCGTGTCTGACCAGGCACGGCCCGTGCTGAGCTCTGCAGAAGCTGAAAAACTAAGAAAAATCCTAAAAAATGAAAAAGAAAAAATAAAAGATGATTAGGCCGTTGATTCCTAACTTTCTTAAAATCCTTGTGTCCCCGGCAACGGCGCCAAAAACTTGATGCGTGTGAAGTGTTATATATATTAGGTGTATATTTTAAGCCCCTTTAACACTTATTTTAGCCAAGTTTTAAATTTATAAAACACGATATTTTACTAACACTAAACACACATATGGGCAAGTGCACCCATCGTGAGCGTAGTATAGCGTTGGTAAGATACCGAGGTCGTCCAAGGACACAAGAGCTTTTAGTACCGGTTTATCCTCAACGTCTAATCAAAATAAAAAGTTTAGAAAAATGTTTTTAAACTAAGAAAAATAAAAACTAACTAAAATGCTGAAAATAAAATAAAAAGAAAAACAGATAGACAAGATGAATCACTTGGTTCTGACTCGTATCTAGTATAACCTTTGATTATTTCTGCACTTTTGCACATAATTAAGAGATTATCTTAGTTATTGTAGTAGGCCCCTCTTTGAAGGTGACGTTACCCTCACCCCAGTAGTTTGAGTCAGCAAGGATACAATCCTAAAAGGGTGGATTATTGGAAGATAATGAATTAAGTTATTAATGCAATATTATGGTAGGCCCCGCTTTTGGCGGTGACGTTACCCTCGGCTAAGTAGTCTGAGTCAGCAGGGATACAGTCCTAAATAGCCGGGTTATAGTATTAATAGTAGTTAACTTATGAGGGGATCAAAGAGTTTGGACCCCCGCCATCCAATACCGTGAAGTATTGAAGGAGGTCCTACTAAATTTGACCCAGGTCCATTGCAGGACCTCTAAACGCTGAACAATGGCAAGACCTTTACCAAACCGTTCCCCTAACCCCTGACCAGGTAGCCAACATACCTCCATATAGACCGTGGAGATATGAATGGTGAAAATCTTTTATTTTATATAGACAGTAAAATAATGCCAAGACACCACGGACAAACGATAAGGAAAGATCACCTTCAACATAAGTAACTAGTTATTTAAGTCATTAATACAAAACCAAATAAAAAGTGCAAAAGATTAGAAATAAAAAGTATTATACTAGACACTTTGTCTTCACCAAGTGATGTAAGAGACTTAGGCAAACATGGCCTTGATTGTCAAGAACTCTTACGATTAATCTTGGATCCCGAGACGACTCACACACTCTACGATGGACAATGGATGATGGTGGTGGATGATGGTGTTGTGATGGTGGTGGGTGGTGGATGAAGTGTGAGAGAGGTGGTGTGCCAAGGGATGAGTTGAAATGAAACCAAGCACTCATATTTATAGGCTGAACAGAGGGCTGGGCACGGCCCCATGTCTGCTGGGCACGGCCCCGTGCCTGTTTGACATTCTCTCTCCTCATTAATTGTAATTCGCAATTACAATTAATGCGCCTGCAGTACTTTCGCCACGCCCCCGTGTTCACTGGGCACGGCCCCGCGGTGGGCAATAGAAGCTTTTATAGGTTTGTCTTTTCTGCTGCTTCTTGGGCACGGCCCCGTGCTGGCTGAGCACGGGGCTTGTTCAGTCTTCTGCCTTCTCTATTTTGCTTTGGAAGATGCCGTTGAGGGGTCGGGCAGTCCACTTATGTTCCTTTCCTTGTATTTATGTTAGATTTAGCTGTCTTTTTGCTTCTTTTGTGAATTTGAGCTCATTTAATCCCGAAAATACAAAAGGAAGACAAAAACACTCTTTTTCCAACATTAGTACTTAAAAAGGGTTAGTTTTGTGCCTTATTTGATGTAATTTATATGTTGCATTTTACACACATCAATACTGCTTTGCTGTTAATATACCTGAGTTAATGTATGCTATTCAGGGTTTAGGAGACAAAGCTAGGTGGCCTTGAAAGAATCAGCAGAAAGCTGATTGGAAGGATAAATCCAAATGGTGTGCCTTCCATGAAGATTTCAGACATGTGACCGAGGATTGCATTGCTCTAAGGAAAGAAATAAGCTACCTATTAAGCAAGGGGTATCTGAAGGATTTGCTGGGAAGAAAAAAGAATAAAGGGCAGGATCCTGAGAAGGATCCTGAACGAGCAGCATCACCCCCAGCAGATGCCAAAATAATTAAATTTATTTCAGGAGGATCCGACATTTGTGGGACTTCGTATTCTGCGGCCAAGAGACATGAAAAGGAAGCTAAGACTGAAAGGGGAGACAAACCAGCCAGGATGACTACCCTTACAACCGATAAAGTGATCATTTTCGATAGTGATGACAGGGATACTGTCCAGGATCCTCACCATGATGCTCTCGTAATAACATTATATGTTGCTAACCATTTTGTACGCAGGATATTAGTGGACAATGGTAGCTCCGTCAACATAATTCAGCTGGAAACATTGAAGAGGATGAATGTATCTCCGATGGACATTACTTCGAAGTCCACTGTGCTCATTGGTTTCAGTGGAGAAGCTAGGAATACCGTAGGGGAGATAAAGTTACCAGTATATGTTGAAGGGGTCAACTCGATACAACGTTTCTGTGTGATGGACTCCCTATCCTGCTATAACATCATACTAGGCAGGCCATAGATCCATGATATGAAGGCTGTACCATCGACTTATCATCAGTGTATCAAGATCCCTACCCCTTGGGGGGTTGTCAAGGTTGATAGTGATCAGCAAGAGGCGAAGGAATGCTACTCATCCTCAATGAAATCCTCAACTAAGCCTAATGCGGCATAGCAATTAAAGATGCGGGCCCAGGATATCATGGAGGCTTCAGAGTAGGATGTAAAGAAAGTTATCCTGGATCAGGATAATCCGGATATCTCGGTGCTCGTAGGAGTCAATATCCCTCAGGATATTGAAAATGAATTGATTAATTTTTTGAAATGCAGGATGTCAACATTCGCATGGAAGCACGAGGATATGACAGGTATATCCAAGGATATTATAACACATAAGCTTGGTATTGACAGGTCATTCAAGTCGGTCCAACAAAAGAGAAGAAAATTTTCTCCGGAGCAAAATGTGATCATCCAAGAGGAAGTTGAAAGACTGTTGAGGAGCAAGATGATTAGAGAAGTGAAGTTTCCTAGATGGCTTGCGAATGTAGTCGTGGTGCAAAAGAAAAATGGGAAATGGAGAGTTTGTGTAGATTACACAGACTTAAACAAAGCATGTCCCAAAGACCCGTTTCCTCTACCTCATATTGATTCAATGGTAGATGCTACCGCCGGCCACGAGATGTTAACCTTCATGGATGCCTCTTCAGGATTTCAGCAAACCCAAATGGAACCTTCTGATCAGGAGGATACTGCTTTCATGACACCCACAAGTATTTATTGTTATACTACTATGCCCTTTGGTTTGAAAAATGCAGGTGCAACATACCAGAGGTTGGTAAACATGATGTTTAAAGACAAGCTGGGGGACACCATGGAGGTATATATTGACGATATGGTGGTGAAATCTAAAAAGGCTGAGGATCACCTCCAGGATATTAAGGGAGCATTTGATATCCTGGATCAGTATAACATGAAACTGAATCCTGCTAAGTGCCATTTCGGAGTGGGGGCAGAAAAGTTTCTAGGATATATGGTGACCAAAAGAGGCATAGAGGCGAGCCCGGAGCAGATTAGAGCTATCCTGGATATAAAATCACCTTCGAATATGAAGGATGTTCAACAGTTAACAGGCCGAGTAGCAGCATTGAACAGATTTATTTCAAAATCCTCGAAAAAATGCAAGGAATTTTATGATATCCTCAAGAAGAATAAGAAGTTCGAATGGGGAGCAAAGCATGAAGCAGCCTTGTAGGATTTGAAGCGATATCTCTCAACTGCACCTCTATTGATGAAGCCTGAAAATGGTGAACCACTATCCCTATACCTCGCTGTATCAGGGAATGCTGTAAGTGCCGTTCTTATAAAGGACCATGAAGGTCAGCAATATCCTGTCTATTATGTTAGTAAAAGTTTACTAGATGCTGAAACTAGATATTCTCATCTAGAGAAATTGATATTAGCCCAAGTTATGGCATCAACAAAACTTAGACATTATTTTGAGACACATAGGATTCATGTTAAAACCAATTATCCTGTTAAAAACGTGCTTAGGAAACCCGAGATGTCGGGTAGGATGGCTAAGTGGTCAGTAAAACTGAGTGCTTATGACTTAGTGTATGAGCCTAGAAATGCCATAAAGTCTCAGGCTTTAGCTGACTTTGTGGCTGATTTCAGTAGTGACATTCAAAATGAAGTAGATTTAGAAGTACATCAGCTAGGAGAAAACTTAGAATGCTGGACATTGTATACTGATGGTGCATCTAACGTAAGAGGTGTAGGTTTAGGTATACTACTAAAATCGCCACAGGGGGACATATTACCCCAGGCTATTAGGTGTGAATTTCCTGCTACTAATAATGAGGCAGAATATGAGGCTTTAATTGCAGGATTAGAGTTGGCTAAGAATATGAGTATCAAGAATTTGCAAGTATATGTTGATTCTTTGTTAATCACTAATCACTTTAATGGAACCTATGCAGTTAAGGGAGAGAAGTTAATCGAGTATCTCGAAATTCTCAAAAAATTAGCAGGATATTTCGATATTTTTACACTTGAACAGGTACCAAGAGAGGATAATGCTGAAGCTGATGCCTTGGCAAATCTGAGATCATCGGTCAGGATACCGGAAGGACCCCGAATACCAATATTACATATCCTATATCCTACGACGAATCCTCAGGATAAGGAAGTAATAAGTATTCAGGATCCTGATGATGAGTTTCCCGAGGAGGATCCTAAGTCCTGGACGGCTCCAATCATGAGATATCTCTAGGAAGGACACATCCCAAAGAATGAGAATCCTAAAGCCTTTAGAATGAAGGTATCACGATTCACTATTATAAATGATGTTTTGTATAAGAAATCTCTTGCAGGACCATATCTGAGGTGCTTGGAGGATCCCGAAACCAAAGAAGTACTTCAGGATATACATGAAGGGGATTGTGGTAACCATACTGGGGGCAGGTCCTTATTCTCAAAAGTATTAAGGACAGGATATTATTGGCCGACGATGAGGAAAGATGCCACAGAATATGCTCGAAGATGTGACGCATGTCAAAGACATAGTAACATATTACATCAGCCTGCTGAACCGCTGTATCCTATTGTTTCCCCTTGGCCGTTCATGAAATGGGGTATGGATATAGTGGGAAAGCTTCCAAAGGCTCCAGGAGGAAAGGTTTTCATGTTGGCAATGACGGATTATTTCTCCAAGTGGGTTGAAGCAGAAGCATTTGTTCAAGTTAGAGATCATGAAGTGGTATCCTTCATAAAAAGGAATATCCTGACTAGGTTTGGAGTACCAGCTGAGATAAATTGTGACAACGGATCTCAATTTATAAGTAAAAGGACTACTGACTTCTGCAAGAGTTGGGGAATCAAAATGATTACATCTACTCTGGTACATCCTCAAGCAAATGGACAAGCAGAATCATCGAACAAGATAATTGTCAACAACTTGAAAAAGAGACTAGGGGCTAAGAAAGGAAGATGGGCAGAAGAATTACCCTTTGTTTTGTGGGCTGATAGGACAACGGTAAAGAGTGCAACTGGTCAAACCCCATTTTCCTTAGTGTTTGGAGCAGAAGCGGTGATCCCGACGGAAATGGTGATACCACAGCAAGATCCAACCTTAGGGATCCTGAGCAGAATCCTGAAGTCCTATGCCAGGAACTGGATACTATTGATGAGACAAGAGATGCTGCAAGGCTAAGGATGACAGCATATCAACAGAGGATATCTAAAGCATATAACAAGAATATAAGGACTAGAAGATTTCAGGTTAGAGATTGGGTATTAAGAAAAGCTTTTCAAAATACTACTAATCCTGCTGATGGAAAGTTGGCTCCGAAATGGGAAGGACCCTACGAGGTTGAATCAGAATCAGGAAAAGGAGCATACCGACTCAAGAATATAGAGGGGGATATGCTACCGAGATCTTGGAATGCTATACATTTAAAACTCTATTTCAAGTGAGTATGGAATTTAAATTCCAACTCAGGATGGTATGAATTCTGTCTCTCTTATTAAATTTTGATATTATTTACTATTTTGAACCTATTACTGACTTAAGCATCGGAGGGGTGTTAGCCAGGCTAACACCCACCTTAGCTTATAGTGGTTTTGCAGAATATACTTCGGGATATAGCACCAGGATACACAATCAGGATACTTCGGAAGATTAGAGGATTGGCCCCCTCTCTCACATATAAGGGATCCTGATCCCTTCACAGGTTTAAAGGTATTCACCTTTCTTCCGAATTGGGTTTAAACACCCCGCCTGGAGCGCAAGTTATTCGGGAATAGTTCAAGGTGGCGGGACCAGTCCATGTAAAAGTGGCTGACAATTTCATTACTTTTGGCTATATCCTGAATCCTAAAGGTATATGAGGATTGATCACCCTCTCTCACGAAAGGGTATTTTCATACTCTCTAAGGTTTAAAGGTTTTCACCTTTCTAAGTCTTGGAGTTTATACACTCCCGCCTGTAGCGCACGAAAATTTAGGATTTCCCCCGGGATACGAAGGATTTATCTCCATTATATTTTGGGTTTTACCCCTGTAACACAAAAAATTGTCTATACAATTGGAACTAGTGTTCAAAAATTTTCTAAGTGTTTGAGTACTTCATGCACAGGGGACATTCCATCTAAAGCAATTGTATGATGCACAAAGGATCAAAGTTGAGCTAAGTGTCTCGAACTGGGGACATCTTAGTAGGAGAAGTCGCAAAAGGGATTGGAGTTTAATACTAGGGTTAGACTCAGTTCCTGGTATAATCTTTCCTTTATAAACCTTACATAAATTTTATAACTCAGGTTAAGGTTTAAGTATCCTGAAAAGGATATATCTTTAGGATATATCTTCAAAATGTGTTTTTGGGATGCGTTTCGGGATATTTGATTGGAATATTTGGAAGTGATACTTGATTGAAATTAAAACTTTGATCAAACAAGTATTGTCAAAACAGGTTTTAGAAAATGGACTATCTTTTATTCTTTAGAAGTTTTCTCTAAAGTTGATTGAATTTTTAGAAATTCTATTTAATAAAAGTTTTCATAATATATCACTGGGTATATTGATCAGGATATTTTCAAAAGATAGTTGTACAAAATTTTGCAAAGCTAAAATCTACATTAAGAAATGCATGATAGAAAACAATAGCTAGCCAATTGAAAGACGAAATTATTTGAGATAGGCAATACCAGTTGATGACCGAAGGTTTCATCCTAAAACCTAGGACCCATCCACCTTCGGCTATCAGGTTGTCATAATACAGAAATAGAAATTGTTCATAGGACAAGAAGTAAAATTGTTCAAACATAAGCATAACTCTCAAATTTAAAGAAAATGAGTTTTAGGAGGCAGCGCCTTCTTCGTTCATGACATTTTCAGCAGCATCCGTCTCAGGATCAACCTGAACTTCCCTCTCAGCATCAGTTGGTTTTTCGATTGCCTTTGAAGACCCTTCGGCTGCAGGTTTAGCAGAAGTACCACTGAGACTCTTCAGCTTTGTTTCCAAGGCATTGATGTCCCAGGAAGGGCATTCGAAGCCCAGTTCTTTGGCTTCGTGGGCCATCTTTAGCCTGGCCTAGAGAAGGGAAGTGATGACAGAACTTTTAAGACTTTCCCGATAGCTGATCATATCTTGTTCATGTTGAGCATGGGCAGCATCAAGATTGTTCTGAGCTTGAAGAGCAGCTTTGCTGAGAGCAGCCTGGTGTTCTTGGATCATAGCCTTGAACTTGTCCTCGTAATGCTGAGATTTGGCGGCTGCAATCATACCCTGATCAGAGATGGTGACCTCAGCTTTCTTCAACTTGGATTCAAGCGTCTTGTTGAGCCCACAGGATTCCTGATATAAGTGAACCAGACGTTTGAGACCCTGCAAATTAAAAGGACAGGTACTGGTTTTGTTAAATACTTATAAGCAGTATAAGATGCAGGATATGACTCGAGGATATTAACCTAGTTGAGAAAAGAAGTCATGAACCCGCTTGCCTCAATGAACCCGTGATTCTCATAGGGAAATGTATCAGAGATAACAGGAGAATCAGGGTTTTCTTTTACGAGAACTTGAACTCCGGGGCTTAGTAGTTGGCGAAGATTTGGGAATGATGATGGCCTTGGAGCTACTGGGCTTGGATGAGGCCGTGGTCTTGGGACTAGGTTCCTTCTTGATCTGGACCTGATCGGAATAACTGTCCAGCTCGTCGAGGTCAAAGACTTCAGGGATCTTGGCTGGTGTTGCGTAATGGGAAAAGTCTTACATCTTTATTACCCTTCATTATATTATATTGTGCTAATTAATTATTTTAAAAGTAATCCTTACCAGACATTTCAGATGATGAGTATTGACTGGAACTCGGGATATGTGTGGTAAAACTCTTGTCACTTGCAGGTAATTGGTAAACTGTTTTGATTCTTTTTTCTGATTCCGCAGTAGGGGGGCTACTTCCTTAAAATTCACTGCAAAAGGACCAAATGAGAAGATATTAGCAAAGGATAAAAGTCTAAAGATATGTGGGGATATTCATGATCCTACCGGTGGTTAACCACTCCACCGGAAGGCTAGCACCCTCATCAATGGAGTTTCGTTTGACGAAGAAGAACTTGCGTTGCCATCCCTCTTCATTTTTGGTGGCTTTAAGAATAAGGGGTTTGTTGGAAGTCGAAAAAAGCAAAAACCGGCTAGAACCGTGGGATCGGAGGCGGTAAGCGATTGGCATATCTTCGATACAAAGGTCAGGACAGTGAAGGTTTTTAATTTGATTGAGTACGATTAATACCCTCCAGACCATGGGCATGGTTTGGGTGAAGGAAATATCGGTAGTCCGGAAGAATTGCATCATAAATTCGGGAAAAGGGTACCGAAGACCTAGCGAGAAAGGGTATGCCGGGAAGCAGACCCAATCAACAGAAGAGATGTCCGATCGAATTGGCCGATCAAATGGTCTAAAAACCGTGCCATCAGGGAAAGCACCGGAAGCTCTCAAAGCCGCAATGTCTGCGTTATCAAAAGCACAGACCTCCTTCTCGGGATTTTTGAGAAGATTCTGCTGAATGAAGGTCTCGGATGATTCGTCGGTTTGAGAATAAGTTTTGGCGGCCATTGCAAGTAAAGGAAAAGAGATTAACAGGAAATGAATAAGAAGTAGGGAATTACCTGGAGACTCCATTGGAGATATCTGCTTTTCAAACAAGAAGAGAGAAGATATAGGAGCGTTGTAGATCTCCATCGAGTTAAAAGCGCGTTGGAAGTTATGATGTGATCTTGACCGTCATCTCGATTTAATTGCCTTGATTTACGAGATAGAATTTTTAAAATATATCCGTTGGATTGGTATACCAACAGATATATTTGGGGACAATTGTTATGGGTCATTTTCTGAGCGTACATATCCTGACTAATATCTTGCTTTTAATTATTTGCTTGTGATCAGGATACTGGATCGGGATATTGGTAACATCCTGGATGATATCCTGATGTTAACTAAATTAACCACGTGCAGGTAAGTAGCCGTGGGTTACTAACGGTCAGATGGACTTCATCTCCTTGAGACTCGGGCAAATCTGTTATATGAGAGACGTTGAACCCAAAAGACCAGGTCTACAACGTTCAAGTGGGGAATATTCGCTGGATCCCGGTTTATTAGGGTAGTTTATTGCATTTCTTTTACTATAAATAGATGGGGCGGATCAGGTTAAGGCACGAAACTTTACACACACACTCTTTCGCACACTTTTGCTCTCTAGCTCACAGCAAACACTATACACAAACACTTGTACTCGAATTACATTGTAACACCTAGTTGATCCGCATCACATCCTGCATTGTATCCTGATATTTGAAGTAATAGAAGAACAAGGCAGCTGCGATTGTCAGCTCCCGAAGTTTTGTGCCTGCGATCTAGATTGATCAAGGGCTTTCCTCGTACATCACGTGTCAACCTTTACTTTTTTGCTCATTGTTTGATCATAGATACAGCTCTATATCCTGAGCCGTATCCTGAAACTATTTTTTGCAATTAACTTGGTTAACATATTTTTCACACATATTTCTAGCACACTATCTCACTTAACTAATTTGATCACTTAATTGTTTCGGTAATTTTTGACCAAAACAGCTAGATTATGTGAAAAATGAGGAGTTTATTGATCGAAAATGGTGGGTTCTTGTAGTTATACATGGCTGCCGAAAATATGAAGGAACAAGGGGAGGTTTCTTTGTTTTGAAAAGTGGTGGAATGTTGATAAGATTAAAGTCTTGTATTATGGTAAAAAGGATGGTGCATTCTCATGTTTTCAACAACAACCACATCACTTACCAAGCCCTAAATCTTGCACTTTTCAACATGAATCAAGTGGGGTGGGACCCACTTGAAACCGTCTACATGTGGGGGGGATGTACATGTGACTTTTTTTATAAAAATTGTTATAACTTCAGATATTTTGGTAATTATACTAAGTATGGTGATTAGGGGTTATTTACACCATTTAGGGGTAATCAAGGATTCGGATTGTTAATCGACCTTAACTAGTTCACTAAACTAGTAGAAATTGTATTTTGATACTTTAGATGCCTTCCGTTTGGTCGTCGGCAAGTTTACGACACTTTTGTGTCGTACTGACAAAGTGTTGTCGCAAGTTATTATTCCACCGTCAAGCGATGCATGAGGTGATTCTGAGACCCAAAATAAACTTAACTAGTTCGCCATGTCTTCCGTTTAGTTGTTTTGGTGTCGGATACGTTATTTACTAGCTTATCGGTTAAAAAACGGACAAGTTGTGGGGGTTGCAACATAGCACCAAAAGCTTATGTTTCGGACACCCCATTAATATCCTCATATTGTTTTCATGTTGTAAAACCCAATAGGATCTTTCAATGATATCAACCTTTAACTTGTGAAGGTGCGGAAAACAATCACAAGCCGATTCAAGAATGAAATAGAATAATCAACACAAGAATAATATATGAAATAACAAACCGAAATCTTGCATTCAATGACTAGCAAAGACGGATACAAGACTTCAATAAGAACCGACTTCTTGTCCCTTGTGTCGCAACCTATCACCTCATCAACAACCTCAAACAATGAGGTAATGATGTTCTTAAATACATAACAACCGGGCCACTAACCTAAGCCCATTGCGACACAAGTCTACTAACCCAAACCATACATAATCGGCCCAAACATGTAAACAAAACATAAACATAATCAACCCTCAAACAATGCTAACCTACATGAATAAACCTTCAGGTTCCAACAATCTCCCCCTAGGTTTATGCATGCAGGTTCTTGACACTTTAACCTTCACGATCACCTTGCAACCGATCCTTAATACCACCAAAACCCTTTGTATGAATATGAATAGATGCTGTAACAGCTTTAGTCCAAGCTTTTGCAATTTCTTCATATTTCTCAGTAGCTCTAATTTGATGACGAGCCAACACTTCCAAATCTTCATGAGCAACATTCAGTAAATCAATCTGATCCACCAATTGAAAACACACATCATCATCACAAACAATCACTGCCTGCCCTAAGCGCTCATCATAAGACCAAAAGTGTAAGGTCTTTAGAGCACCCTTTGGAATCTTTCTCACCAATGGAATCATCTTCTCTTTGTCAGTTACAGGCCAGCGTACAATCTTCATTCGCTTGTTCGTATATGGATCTCTAATGCCTTTAGCTGGTTTAACAATGGACTCTGCAGTACGCATTGAAGGAAAGCCCTTAAGAACCTCCCTCTTCAACCTCTCGAAAAACCTATAACCAACTCCTCCAGGCTTATCATCTACATAAGGTGCTCTAGACAAGTCTGTCAAGTCCACTTTAGTAAATGACTGAAACTGGCCTGGATGTTTGTACCACTCAACAGGTCCAACTTTTCTTTTGATCCACCATCTTTTACGATCATGATCATAACCCCAGCTAACTACACCAGAACGATTTCCAACCTTATCATAGAGAGTTTCACCAACATCCATCAAATGATGAGTTGCATGAACATCATCATCGTCTGGATTTAGATTCCGATTCTTCATAATTACAAACTCTCTTTTCTTCTTGATTCTTTCAGCCTTCTCTTTGTCTGCAACAGGATCAATGATTCTTCTAAAGTAATGTTCCATAGCAACACTTCTTTCAGCATCATCCTTTTCAAAAGCCTTTTTCCTATTTTCAACATCAGTTGGATCTGAGAACTCCTGTCCAAATTTCTTCTCCAACTTTCCACGCAAGTCATACACCATGTTAAACAACAAACTAACATCTCCTTGAAGTTGCTCAATCTGTTGATCTTTCTTCACAACCATATCTTCTAATTGAATAATCTTCGCATCTTTATGAATGGAATCTTGCTCAAGGACAACCATTCTTTTCTTCATATCTCTCATGCTGACAAACTCATCTTCATCACTTGAATCATCATCAAACGGCATTCTAAATGGCTCTTCAGGTCTTTTACCACTTGAACTGCTAGGCATATCAAGATCAACTCTAGAAGAACCTGCAGCTTCAGTAGCACTAGGTAACGTTGTCTCAACAGTGGCATCAACATCAATACTAGTAACCTGAACATCATCAGTAGTAATATCCATATCAGTTCTTTGAGTATCAGCATCAAAATCAAAGATGTTTGCAGTAGCGGTGGTGGTATCGGTGACATTCTTCTCAAAATCGAAGTCATAAAGACCTTCATCATCTTCATCAGTAACTACGGGTTGATCTTTGCTATGCTCAATATACATTCCGAGCCGAGGATCCCTCCTTTTCCGTTTCAATGGCATGGAATCAGAATCCTTTGGGTCTTCACTAGGCTTTTCACTTGACACTGAAAGATCAGAAGGAGGATTTCCCATCTTATCAGTTACAGATTCTAGTAACAAAGCCAAACTTTCAGCAGTAATCACGGGTGGAACAGCAGAAACAGCAGTATCAACTTCAGCTTCAGGAGGAAGCTCTTCATCTTCATCAGAATCACACATAATCTCAACACCTTCATCGTCAGAGTCTATTGTTAAAATCTCTGTCTCAGGCTGATCTTCAGCATCCAAACGAATATCATGTTCTTCAGCAACAATGGCACTTGCAGGTACACTATGCACTGAAACAGATTGTGCTATTTCTAGATTTTCACTAACATCTTCCGTCTCTGCAAACTGACCAAACTTCTCCAATTTAATCAAACCTTCAAACTTCTTCTCAGTACCCTTCTTTGTAGTAAGTGCTCCAAAACATGATGGACCCATTGGTTTCAATTCCAACGTATTACCAGATCTCTTCAATTCTGGATATTTATCATTCAGAATCATCTGCAAAAATCTAGGATACATCAGAAACTTATCCTTTCGAAGTCCAATTGCATTCCTTTTCATTGCTTCCAAAATATATCTTGAATAATTGAACGACTCATTTGTAATTACACAAATCACAGCAGCAGACTGAGTAGTATTCAACTGATCAATTCCCCCTCTATTTTCTGTCATGCACAAAAGAAACATATGCAGCAACAGACGCCAGTATGGATGCACAAACTTCTTTACCAAGGGTGGAAACTTTCCTTCGTAGCTCAAACGAGGCAAAATTGCTTCTACTGCTCCAGCTGGAAGTTCTATAGGATCTGTTTCCTGATCATTAAATCTTAGCACTTCTCTAATCATCTGCTCAGTCACTATAACTTTCTTTTCTTGAATTTCAGCAACTATAGCTCCCTTTCCATCAACGACTTCTACTTTAGCACTCTTCCAAAAAGCTTGAATAAGATCTTCATAAACAACCGGGTTCTCACGAAGAGCATGAACAATCCGGCAGTTATTTAAGCCTTTCATCAATGACGTGTACATCTGCTTGTGTTTCTCTGGTGGAGGTGCTAAATATCCAACTTGATTATGAGAAGAAATAAACTTTAAATCCATTTTCTGCACACAACACAAATCAAATAAGTTTCCAACTTTTGAATATAACAGTGATAAAAATAAAAACCAAAACAAACACTGTTACTGTTCACTCGAGACCATGAGTCGCAACCAAAAGGTCTCGAGTCGAAACCAGTTGTTTGCGAGTCGCAACCATGAGTCGCAATCAACAGATTTCGAGTCGCAATCATGAGTCGCAACCGACAAACATTGAGTCGCAACCATGAGTCGCAATCTTGATGTTGCGACTCGTAACCACTGGTTTCGAGTCCTCAGTGTTCTTGATTGCGAGTCAAACATCTTCAAAACTTCATCGGAAACATCATCGGAATCTTCAAATCCTCATCGGAATCTTCAAATCTTCATCGGAATATTCAACAACCATTCATAATTCCTGCAAAAACTTGAATAATGACGTCATTATACCTTGATGATCAATGAGTCGCAACCGGAGATTGCGAGTCGTAACCGGAGATGAATCGGAATCTTCAACAGATCACCGGAATCTTGAGAGAAAAAGAGAGAATAATGCTTGGTTGCGAGTGAGAAATGAAGTCTCGACTCGCAACCACCCTTTTTATACCACAAAACAGATCATGGGCCATCATGGGCTTTTAACTCTTGGGCTCAACTTTAACAGATTTGGCTTGACAAATTTGGGCTCTTGACTTAACAGATTTATCAATTTCACCTTAATAAAACCCATTAATCTGAATTTTAATTTCAGATTTAATTTTTTATAAAAATTTTCCACTAAACCTTTTGAGCAATGTTTGCAAAACAAAAACCTAAAAACAAAAATTAAATAACAAAATTATTTACAAAATAAAATAAGGAAATTTGCATAGATGCTCAGGGATCAAATCACAAGGTTTCAGGCTTGACTTCACTTATCAACACTGATCTACTACTGAATGATCTAGACAATTGCCAGTATATTTGTCCCCTTAAACTCATCTCCCTAGACCTTTTCCATATAACTGCCTGTAACTCAATTTATCATGTTTTGATATCTTAACAATGAACACTCAAAAATACTAATCAAATCCCGGAATTATAACAGCACACTCTATCATGCAAGTAGCTTCCCTACCACATGTTTCACAAGTCCAATCCAGATCTCTGAAATCTTAACTGGGAATAGGTTGAGAAGAGAACAGAATAGATCTTAAGTAGAGATGGTATAATATACAGATCAAATGAGTTTTTCTCAATTTGATATAGGTTTCATGGGTTTCTTTTGGGCACTTGAGGGCCTCTTTCGGGTGTATTAGATCTATAGCACGACAACGTACAGCTAGGTCAGCATATATCTGGATGCAGCAGAAGCTGACGTTGCCTAGCACCTCCAGGTCAGCATATATCTGGATGCAGCAGAGGAGATACACGACTTTTTCAGAGAAGATTTCAGAGTCATACCAAAATTGTGTGTATCGGGACAACATACAGACATTCAAATAGAAATGAGCTAATTCCAAGTGACTTTCTTTCCTGAGGTCATGTACAATTTTTAGTTCTAAACAGAAACAGCCAATGTTTCCAGTCTTAAGGATAGAGCCTACCAACACATCATACTAGAGTCAAACTATTTCGATACTGGTCTTACATGAGTCAGCCCTCAACCATAATGTGTAAAATCATTTCATTTCCCAGTCATGCCACACCTCTTTTTGTATTTTTCAATTTTTTTTAATGTTTTTGTATTTTTTCAATTTTTTAATGTTTTTGTATTTTTCAAAAATTCTCCCCCTAAATTTGAGCATAAATAAAAACTACCTAAGAATAGAAAACTTTATGAACAAATTTACCTACGAAAAACAAAAACATGCTCAGTCAGTAAAACGGATCATTTTCAGAAAATCCACAAGCACTCTGAATTTTGAGCTGCTGACAGGTTTGGTGAACAAATCGGCAGCATTTGCATCTGTGTCGATTTGCTCAAGTGTAATAAGACCTCTGTCGAAGCAATCTCGAATAAAATGAACTTTGATGTCAATGTGCTTGGTTTTGGAGTGAAAAACAGGATTTCTAACAATTTGTATTGCAGCATCATTATCGCAGTAAATAGTAGTGTTGAGATAAGTCAAACCGTAATCCTGCAATTGATGTTGCATCCACACCACTTGAGAGCAAGAAGCAGAAGCAGCAACATACTCGGCTTCAGCTGTAGATATCGCCACTGTTTGTTGTTTCTTGCATTGCCAAGAAATGAGCCGATCACCCAAAAATTGGCATCCCGCAGATGTAGATTTCCTGTCACTGTCAGTACCTCCAAAATTGCTGTCAGAGAAAGCAAACAAGTCAAAATTGGAATCCCTCGGATACCACAGGCCAAACCGAGATCGGCCTTTAAGATACCGAAAGATCCTTTTAACAGCAGTAAAGTGAGAAGTTTTAGGATTAGCCTGATAACGTGCACAGTTGCAAATAGCAAACATAATGTCCGGACGGCTAGCTGTGAGATACATCAATGACCCGATCATGGACCTATATTGATGTTGATTGACAGACTCTCCTTCTTCATCTTCAGTTAATAGTGGTCTCTCTGCCATAGGTGTTTCAGCAGGCTTTGCATCCGTGAATTTGAATTTTGCCAGCACATCATCCACATACTTCCCTTGATGAATAAGAATTCCTTGTGAACTCTGTTTGACTTGTAGACCCAAAAACAGTGTCATTTCCCCCAGAGCACTCATTTCAAACTTCTTCTTCATAACTCTCTCGAATTCCTTACAAAGATCCTCACTTGTAGATCCGAAAATGATATCATCAACATAGATTTGAACCAAGATTTGATCACGTCCTACCTTCTTGATAAACAGAGTCTGGTCTATGGTGCCACGCGTATACCCATGAGCCAACAGATGCTCTGTTAGTGTGGCATACCAAGCTCGAGGAGCCTGATGTAGCCCGTACAGCGCCTTGTCTAGCTTGTAAGCGTATTCAGGATGGTCTGGATGCACAAACCCTGGTGGCTGCTCGACAAAAATTTCCTCCTTCACTTTTCCATAGAGAAACGCGGTTTTGACATCCATCTGATAAACAGTGAATCCCATGTATGACGCGTAAGCCAAAAAGATTCGGATGGCTTCAAGTCGTGCAACCGGAGCATATACTTCATCATAATCCAGTCCTTCAATTTGTCTAAATCCCTGAACCACCAGCCTTGCTTTGTTTCGAACGATGACTCCTGCAGAATCCTGCTTGTTTCGAAATACCCATCTAGTTCCAAGCTTACGTTTTCCTGTTGGCAACTTGACGAGCTTCCATACTCCAAGTCTTTCAAACTGGTTCAGCTCTTCGTGCATAGCATCTACCCAGCCAGGTTCCTGCAAAGCTATATCAATAGTTTTAGGTTCGATTTGAGAAAGATAACAAGAATATAAGCAAGTGTTAATGGTTCCTGTTTGACTCCTGGTCAAAATTCCTGCATTTACAGGACCAATCACATTCTCGATTGGGTGATTGCGTTGAACGCTCGTAGGTATGGCCAAATCAGGTACAGTCTCCTCTTCAGTGGTGGTGTTGCTAGACTCCCCCTCATTAGGTGCTGTAGTAGTGTGAACTACAGGAGAAGTGACAACACAATCCTCAGGAATTGGTTCAGGAAATAAAGCAGAGTCACTAGTTGATGCACCCTCAGGAGATCGATTGACCATCGGAGTTGGTGTAGGATGTTGCGTAAACACCATTCCCGGTGGATCAATGGTATGATGCCTCACGTTGTCTTGCATCTGTGATTCGTCTTCCGTATCTTCAAACGACAATGGTTGTTTGGGAATAGACACACCTGCAACTGAAACATCACTTGACAAAATGTTAAATGATTTAAACAGAGCAGAATAATCGTATAACCAATCTGGACCAACTCTAGCGTCCGTAGCATTCTCTTCAAGCCATTCAATGTTGCACGACTCGACGACCTTTTTAGTTACTTTGTTGTATACCCTATAAGCAGAGCCTTTAGCATATCCAACAAAGTAACATTCGTCACCTTTGACTTCAAACTTTCCGTTGGAGTCCATTAGTAATAATACACATGGACAACCAAAGATACGAAAGTGTGAAACCGAAGGTTTATGTCCTTCCAGAATCTCATAAGGGGTTTTCATGTGACGTTTGTTTACTAAAGCATGATTCTGGATATAACAAGCCGTGCTAACTGCTTCGGCCCAAAAGAAGCTAGGAAGCTTTGAATCAGCCAGCATAGTACGCGCAGCTTCAATGAGAGTACGATTCCTTCTTTCAGCCACTCCATTTTGTTGTGGAGTTCGAGGCGCACTGAACTGACGATCGATTCCCTTATCAATGCAGAAAGTATCCAAAGTAACGTTCTTGAATTCTGTCCCATTGTCTGATCGAATAACCTTCACCTTAGTACTTGCTTGATTTTCAGCCAAAGTAATGAATTGTTTTACCAAGACAGCAGTTTCATTTTTGTGGCTGAGAAAATACACCCAAGTGTAGCGAGAGTAATCATCGACGATTACCAAACAGTAAGCTTTCTTCCCAATGCTCAGCACATTCACTGGACCAAAAAGATCCATGTGAAGTAGTTCGAGTACAGCTTTTGTCGAAGGTGCTGGTTTAGTCTTATGAGGCTTTCGATGAGCTTTCCCTTTCGCACAAGCAACACATTTCTCCACCAACATGAAATCCTTGATTGGAAGATCACGTACCAGTTGACCTTTAGCTAGACGGTTCAGATTTTTCATATTCACATGCCCAAGTCGACGATGCCACAACAGACCATCATGCTCCGAAATTTTTGAAAATAGACAAGTGATCTCTTCACACGGTTTCTTGTTCATATCAATGACGTAAGCATTACCTTTCCTCTCAGCTGTCATCAAGAACCAGTCTTCTGGAATAACAATCCCAGGCTTAAGAACATGACATCCCTTCTTCGTGAAATGAACTGAATTCCCTCGATCACAGATCTGCGAAATACTTAACAGATTGTGTTTCAGTTCTGGAACATAATTAACATTTTCAAAACTTAAGACGCCGTTTCGAACAGTTCCTTTTAACGTGATTCTGCCTGACTCTCCTCCCGCAAATGAGACATATCCACCATTAAACTCTTTGATATTTTCCAGTTGGGATAAGTCTCCTGTCATGTGCCTGGAACAGCCACTATCCATGTACCAGAGGCGCACGGTAGTCCTCCACAGCTGTTCCTGCACGATTAGCGAGATTAGTTAGATTTAGGAACCCAGCCCATAGTGGATCTGGGTTTTCCTTGTGCATCAATATACGTCACTCTCTGCCACACTAAATTATCTTTATTCAGAAATTTTGAAACATCCCTTTTGGCGACATTTTGATGACATGATTTCATTGAATTGGATTGCATGCCATTAGCTTTAGGTTTCCAAAACTGTCTTGACCAGTTAGAATTGAAACTTTCATAAGCGTTACCAAAAGAATTACTTCGATTGCGCTGAAAATTTGTTTGTCTATTCTGATATTGATTATAGCGTTTGGCTGCATTCCAATCCTGATCAGAAGGTCTAGTCCTGTGATAGTTGTTCTTCATTGTCTTAGTCTTTGCAGACATCATGGACTTCGAACAGTGATATCGATTAGACGTGACCTTCTGATTTCGCTCTGATGTTTTCTTGTTCGGTGTCCTTGGGAGTTTGCCACAATTTCTGGCAATGTGACCAGCAATGCCACAGTTATAACATGTTTGACGTTTCACATTTTTAATATTCTTGACATTTTGACTCTGTTTGCTTGATTTCGTGTGATTTGATGTTTTAGTTTTCTGAACATGTTTGACTTGTGGTTTTTCTTTAGACAACTTTTCTTCTAATGATCTCTCTTTTAGATCAGCATCCCTTTCATTGTTACTTAATCTTGATTCCGAATTTGAACATGTACGAGTTTCATCCAAATGCGTTTTATCAAGGCATTTATCATCTGAAACCGATTCAGGTTCACTTCCCGAACAAGAAGAAGTCTCAACAATATGCTCTTCCTCAATGCATTTGTCATGTGAAACTGATTCAGATTCCTTTTCTGAGCCTAAAGAAGTTTCATCAATATGCATTTTCTCAGAGCATTTATCATGTGACACTGATTCGGGTTCATTGTTTAACACAGTTTCCAATGGGGTCCCACTAGATTCAACATTAGGGACACCCACTGAGACAGATTCAGAAGAAGAATCAGGATACTCTTGATTTTCTTGAGAAGTCGTTTCAGTGGTTTCACTGAATGCATCCTGAGGGACCTCACCTGTAACATTTTCACAAGCTGAAACATTAGAGATGTTAGGATCACAAACATTAGTTGAAAAACAATCATCACCACACTTATTGTTCAAATCATCCACACAAACATTATCAGTTTTGCCCAAAACAACAGGCTCACAAGACGAAACATAAGCTGAAAACGACGCAAACAAAGAACTAGTAAAAGCAATGTCTGACTCAGTTGGTTCAGAATAATGTTCAAAATATGGTTCAGAAACATTTGAAATAATAACCGGTTCACTCCCATGAACATCATCACACTTTACTTCAGAGCTATCATCTGCACACGAAGATGAAACATTAGGATCAATTGTGCCTTTGTGAACAAAATTCAATGGAGTAAATTTTTGTGACTCAACATGTCTGTCGTGAACAGACGATTTGTGGTTTTTCGAACCATACGTCATTTTACTCTCATTTATCATCTCCTCCTCGGTCATTGGTAGATAAGTATAATTATCATTGTATGGAGGAGGAGCCTTATTAAAACCCAAACCACACCCTTTCTTTTCCTTGTATGCAAGCTGTTGATCACACAAATTTTTGACTAATTTACTGGAAGAATCATACTTCTTTATGTTTAGTTCATTTATTTGATATCTGTTTTGAATATCTTCCAGTTCCTTAGTTAAAATGCATACCTTTTCTTGAGCTTCTAGGAAATGGGCTGTTTTTACACTCACATCATCCTTTAGCTTGATGATGTCTTTTCGCTGAGCTTCAATCTTTTCTTTATAAAGCTTCTCATTTTTAGACAAAGTAAAATTTTTATTTTTTATGTCATTATAATCTTGAATGAGCTCAGCGTTGTGTATTCTGTAAGCCTCAACCCTTTCCCTACACTCAGGAGTACAGAAAACAGAAATTACCTCTTCTTTGGTGAGACCTTTAACAGGAGCTGAAAGAATTTGAGTCATGAATGCAAAATCATCAGCTGCAGTCTCTTCCTCTGGCTTTGGGCTATGTTCACTTGAAGTCATGAAAGCAATGTTGGATGTAGCAGTTTGATTCTCTGGAGCTGATATGTTCAGACGCTCAATTTCTGAAGTCCAATCAAAGTTGAGGTTGGGCTGAACCACCAGTGCTTGTGCTAATCCTTGCGGCGGTGGACTTCCAGAAGCAGCAGCATCTGCTATACTTGTAGTGGTCACAAGAGCTCTTTCTCGATTAGGAGTTGCAGGTTGGGCAGGAGTTGCAGGAGTTTGATCTCTGTTTATAAGTGGCTTTGGGCAGTTTCGAGCATAGTGTCCTTCCTCATGACAGTTGAAGCAACGAAGATTAAAGGGCACTTTAGCAGCTCCATTCCATGCATTTCCCCACCTGTTTTTACCTGTTCTTTTCACAAACTTTTGGGCTCTGAAAGCTGCCATCGCCATCTGCCAGGTGATGTCCATTTCTTCAACATCATCTGGATGAATCTGTTTCAGATCATCAGGACACCACTTTGGTGGGTCAAGTTTTCCTGCAATAAAAGCATTCAAACAGTTGATCACTGAAGCTGCAATATCCAAGTTTTCCTTTGATTGTTTAGCAAAGAAAGCTATCATTTCGTTGTTAGCAGCGGAAGCAGAAGCAGCAGTAGAGACATTTCCAGAATTTGGAATTGAAGCAGGAGAAGCTGGAGAGACGACTTGATTAGAGGATCCAGATGAGTGCACCTTTGCTGAAGTTGGAGTAGTGGATGAAGTATTTCGAAACATCTGAAAACCACCTTGAGACAATAATGCTGTGTTGCTGTTGTTAGAGGAAGCGGGAGCAATGGAGAAACCAGCAGCTAGCATACTGTTCTTGTAATTTGTTTCTCTTTGCTTATCATCCAGTTCGCATGCCTTAATGTGAGAGATCATCTCTGACAGAGTACATCTAGCGAGATCTTTAGTCTTCTTGATCATAGCAACATGATGATCCCAACTCTTTGGTAGTGCATTAAGAAGTTGTCGGTTTGTAGATGCATTTGTTGTATGAATTTCTTCCATTTGCATTTGAGTGATCAGCTTCACAAACCTCTGAATCTGATTGTCTACCGTTTCACCATAAATATGGTTGAAGTTGTTGAAGTTTTGTTGCAGCAGATTTCTTCGGCTTTCTTTCATATCTTCGTTTCCTTCATATACTTCGATCAGAGAATCCCACAATTCTTTGGCAGATTTGCAGGTGCGAAAGCCAATAGCAATATCAGGACCCAAACCCATGGTTAAGTAGGAAAGAGCTCGATCATCTTCTTCAACAATGAGCAAATCATCTTCAGTGTACTGATCCCTAGGTTTCTTTACCTTAAGACCTGGTTCAGTTGAGCTTTCCATCATGATTTCCCTAGGACCTCGCAAAATGCTTCGCCATAGCTTATAATCCTTAACCTTCAGATGCTGTTCAAAGCGCCACTTCCACTCAGGAAAATCATTAGCATCAGTTAACCTAGGAATGCGGGTTGTGGTACCAAGCTTTGAATCCAATTCTTGTTGTTCTTTAAGGGCAGTCAATTCACTGTTGTTTGACGACATGTTTAATTAATTAGTTAATTAATTGATTTTTGTTTTAAGTCCAAAAGTCAACAGTTCAAATGTCCGTAAATCAGTGTCGTTGCGAGTCGTAACAGCTGGGTTGAAACTGCTGTGGTTGCGAGTCGTAACTGCTGTGGTTGCGAGTCGTAACTAAAACAGGATGAGCCGAAACCAAGGTTGCGAGTCGTAACAGCTTCGGTTGCGAGTGGAAACTGACTACTGGTTGCGAGTCGCAACTGAAACAGGATGAACCGAAACCGTGGTGAATGCGAGTCGAAACCAAAACGTGATGAACCGCAACAACGATGGTTGCGAGTCGTAACCAGAACGTGATGAACCGCAACAGAGATGGTTGCGAGTCGGAACCTGCAAAAGAATAAACGATAAGATCTGTTTACTCGCAATCCCGATTTTTCAGCACTTCCAAAATTCAAAGATATCGTAATCTTTGAATCTCTTGACCACCAACTTTCCGTAAAATCAGCAAACACCTTTTTCAGAAATCAACAAACCAAAATCAGTATAATTTTGATGAATCGGTCATGAACAGTTTAAGTATTTCACTGCAAAACATGTAACAAAACAGATCAGTAGCACAAACGATTCTTGAATCCGAATGATATCAAAACCGAGCCCTTGAATGGCTTCAATGGCTCTGATACCAATTGTAAAACCCAATAGGATCTTTCAATGATATCAACCTTTAACTTGTGAAGGTGCGGAAAACAATCACAAGCCGATTCAAGAATGAAATAGAATAATCAACACAAGAATAATATATGAAATAACAAACCGAAATCTTGCATTCAATGACTAGCAAAGACGGATACAAGACTTCAATAAGAACCGACTTCTTGTCCCTTGTGTCGCAACCTATCACCTCATCAACAACCTCAAACAATGAGGTAATGATGTTCTTAAATACATAACAACCGGGCCACTAACCTAAGCCCATTGCGACACAAGTCTACTAACCCAAACCATACATAATCGGCCCAAACATGTAAACAAAACATAAACATAATCAACCCTCAAACAATGCTAACCTACATGAATAAACCTTCAGGTTCCAACACATGTGTTTGTCATCATTTGTCATAATTCCGGAGTCTCGAAAATGCTAAATTAATAGTTCGGACGAGTTAGAATTGTTATATTTTTAACTGAACGGACGATTTTGTGATTAGGGCGTTGTACCGGAAAGTTATGTATTTTGCAAGATGTGTTTTCACACACACACACACACACACATATATATATATATATATATGGACTCAGTCATGTTATTCGTATGTCATTTTTCATCGTTTCGTTCTGTTTCAGTAACTTTGCTGGCATGAATAGTGTAACCGTGAATAGTGCACACAATACTTTCTACCAACACTTTTAGGACATAGTTTAATTGGTTTCGAGACACGATGAAAACCAACATATGTTATAGTATTGTTCTCTTGTCCTAACACTGTTATCTAATGTCCGATACAGTTACGAAATTTAATTACGCTAATTGCATGAGATTATATACTAAAAATAGTGATTAAACTGTACGGAATGAACGGTTATTTGCCATTTATCACATTCTCCCCCTGTTAAAAAGAATTTCGTCCTAAAATTCACGTTGAGTTATCCTTTAAAGGCGTTTTCTCAAACAGGTGGGGGTACTTTGTCTTGATCTGATCTTCACGTTCCTATGTATACTTGGGTACGTGACGCGAGTTCCAGCAGACCTTTACTAGTTTAATACAACTTCTCCTTGTCTTGTGGACTTTCCAGTCCATAACCTCAATAGGTTCTTTGGTAAACTAGAGTTTGTCTTCTACGTGAATTCCATCCGCTGGGATGAAAACTGTTTCGTTGGTTGGACTTTTCTTGAGGTCCGACACATGAAAGGTCTCGTGTATGTTATTGAGTTCTTCTGGCAACTTTAGCTTATAAGCGATTGTACCAACCCTTGCCAAAATTTTTAAAAGGTCCAATGTATCTCGGGTTTAGTTTTCCGCGCTTCCCGAATCTAGCTACGCCCTTCCAAGGCGAGACTCTTAGCAAGACTTTGTCTCCGACCTCGAAGGATAATGGTTTGCGTCTCCTGTCCGCGTAGCTCTTTTATCTATCACGAGCTGTCTTGATACGGTCTCGTATTTTTTATATCTAGTCAGTAGTCTCTTGGACTAGTTCGAGGCCAATAAGTTGTTTGTCACAGACTTCTGCCCAACATAGCGGTGATCGGCACTTTTGTCCATATAATGCTTCGAACGGGGCAGCTTTAATGCTCGTATGATAACTGTTATCTATGAGACTCTACCAGAGGTAAATGAGTATCCCAGTTTCCGTCTAAATCCATCACACAGGCACGAAGCATGTCCTCCAAAGTTTGGATGGTTCGTTCGCTTTGGCTATCGGTTTGCGGATGAAATGTTGTGCTTAGATCTAAACGAGATCCAAACAATTCTTGAAATGATTGCCAAATCCTTGACACATAGCGACCATCTCAATCAGAGATCATTGAAATAGGCACTCCATGACGTGCCAAAAAGCGGGAAGTTGAGCCACCTAATCTTTACTGTGACTTTCACAAAGATACAGGCCATCTAACCGATGACTATATCAGCTTGAGGCAAGAGATTGAGAAAGCCCTAAAAAGCGGGAACTTGAGCCATCTAGTCAAGAACGTGCGCAAGGAGACGCGCCAAATCCAAAGAAATGATGATGGGGGCCAGAAGAAGGTCAGACGTTTGGAAACTCACATGGTCGATGGACCAAGACACAGCGCAAAGAGCAAGGGCAAGCGCCCATTTGAGCCAGCTTGGCAAGAGCAGCAAGTCATCTTCCCATTATGAAACAGATTACGTTTTCATTGATCCTGGAAGCACTGCCGATATAATCTATGAACAATGTTTCAGTCAGTTCGACCCCAAGGATAAAGTGCGTCTTGAGCCAGTCGACTACCCGTTGTCTGGGTTCTGCAACGAAACAATCTTCCCGTTAGGCCAGATTAGTGTCACACCCCGACCACGTAAAACAACAAATCGTGGCGAAAACGTCGGGGAGTGTCGTAACAGAATCATTGTTTCACAACCATGGATTAAATAGTTTCGTTTTATTGAATTATTGAACTCTTTGTTTTATTACAAATCAGATAAATACAAATATTGTCTTTCAAGTTTTAAAGTCACTAAGGCACGAGTCCGTCCTATATGTAGCATGCATCGATAATCATCATGTAGTAACGCCTGAAACATATGTGAAAATAGGTACGTCAGCATAAAAATGCCTGTGAGTAACATAGGTTTTGATAAAAAGGTTTGTAGTATATACAAAAATATGCCTTGGTTTTGAGAAAGTCGGATTAGCAATATATATTAAAATATGTTTTAGTTTCAAAATGGTCAAGCCGATAGTATATCAAATATACTTTAGTTGTTAAAATAATAGTTTTCGGTAGTACATCATAAGTATACTTTGGTTTAAGAATGAAAGCATCGGTAGTATATCATTTTATACTTTGGTTTTGTAAATAACATATCAAACTATGCTTTGGTTTTAAAATAGCATATCAACTATGCTTTAGTAAATAACTAGGTCAGTAGTATATTAAAATATATGTTGGTTTTGTACATAGTATATCAAATTATACTTTGGTAAATAATATCACATTTGGGAGCACATCAAACTATACTTTGGTAGTATATCGAAATATACAAAAGAAAACGTGATTTGGTATTTCATTCAAACCTTAGTGCATCAAACTACACCTTAGAGACTATAGAAATACCACAAAGGCAATTTCTATTTGGTTAAAATTTGGTTTCTGACATTCCATACAACAGGAATGGGGTGTCTAATCCTATAACGCTATATCGTACTACCAATTAGCTTGATGAATGTATAAAATAAGTACAATCCAACAATTAGTTTTATAATCTTTGGAAATTTGTGTTTAAACAATAGATAATCATTCAATTCGTCAAAAGATAAGTACTAGCATGTATAATCATATAGTTGAAATCATGAAAATAACGAATAGGCACACATGTTTCACCCCAAAACATTTGAAAACAGTAAAAGAGGGGACTATGTACTCACTTGAGATTGAAGGTATCCTCGATAAGTGTCCTAAGGAAGCTCGGAAATCAAGGAATCAAGTGGTACCTAGTAATCGGATCGCTAATTAAACAATCGGTACCTAAATCAGAAGATCGGATAGAATGAGGTCTCGTAAACCAAATGAGCATTGGAGCACATGTGATATGGTTTAATGAAGCCTACATTCTAAAATGAAACCTAACCTAAGTGCTTTCGACCCATTACGACCCATTAAGGTAGCTTACGCTACTTTAACGCGTCGTTCGCGTAAATGCGCGTTCGAGACGCCTAACTAGTCCTATGACAAGTATTATATGCCTAAACATGTTTAAATATGTTGCATAATCAGTTAAGTGACAAAAGTTTAAGTCACGTATGCTTAGAATCCAATTATGTATGAAAAGGGCATTTTGGTCATTTTCCTAAGGCATATAAACTACCTATCATATAACTAATTAAACTAAGTGACCATAAGGTATAACCTCGGAAGGTTATTCCCTATACAACTATGGTCACAAATATGCTTGGCCGGATCCTAATGATTGACCAAACGGGTAGAGTTCGAAAGTAAGCGGTTGTTAAGACCGCTTATCTTACGACTCTATACAAGCACTAGACTAAAAGTGACGAGTTAAACATGTTAAAACATGTTTAAAGAAGTTAGAAAACAAGTTTGATATCAAAACAAAGGGTTTTGATACCCAAGAATAGTTTGGTTGCAAAATACGCATAAACGCGCATTTTGACTGAAACTATGACTCGTCACTATGCCTAATCAACGTGGTAATCAGTAGGTATAGTCACAAGGGACTATAACCATCGTGATTACGCTCACGTTGCAAAGTTCGAACGAACTTTGTGTTGACCAACTCGTGGTCAAAGCAGAAAGTCAAACACTATTTGACTTTCATGCTTGAAATACAAGAACAAGCATGAAGGAAACTTAAAAAGGGTCCAAGCTATGAAAATTTGAACTAAAAAATTCTCAGGTATGAAGCTTCACAAGGAGAGCTTCAACTTAGAGAAGATGATTGAGATCAAGTGTGAAGAAGATGAAATGAAAATGGTGGGTTTATATAGATTTTCCACAACCGTTAGGATCGTTCCTCGATAATTGAGCTTCGATCTGGACCATACATGTAAGGCACATCGTTTTGGAATACTAGGGGTGCCCAAAACCATCACACGGTATTGAAAAAGTTACACTTAGGCCCCTGAAATTCAACCTGGGTGCCAAAATTGAAGTTTCTGTCCAGATGAGGCTGTGGCGTGGTGCCACAGCAACACCATATAGTGGTGGCGCAGCGCCACCACATGCCAGCTACCAGAAACTTTTGAAAATTGTGAGTTTTGGTCCCTGCAACTCGTTTAGGCCATTTTCGACGCGTTTAAACCCCGTTAACCCCATTTCAAGCTCTAAAATGAAGTTAAAGTATAGGGAACTTAAAATATGCTCAAAAACATCTCGGATGTCGGTTCGTTTGGTCGTACGGTTGCGTTATTCGGTTAATTACGACGGAAATCGTAACGGACGCAAAAACGATCCAAATTAAGCGACGAGTGGTATTTTTGCATTCCAATCACTAAAATAAAATATTTTAATGATTACAAAAAATTTTCGAATGTCTGGATATATTCAGAGCATAATATATGCGCGAAAATGCAAACTTATGCACTTTTTGACGCTTTTAGTCCCTATTGATCAAATAAGTTTATTTTCGCATACCAAACCCCTCAAAGCCTATTTCTAAGCCATGTAAAGAATATTTAAGGTATGTTTAACTTATGATCAAGTTCCGGATTGTTCATTACTATACAAATCGGCATAGTTTCGCAGTTTGACACAAATAGTCCCTGCGATCGAATAAACTTATTTTCAACACACCAAACCATCCAAAACTTATTTCTAAGTTATGTAAGGGTTATTTAAGGTATCTTAAGCCTATGCCATTGTTCCGGATTGTTTTTCACGTTAAAGTGATTATGTTTACGTATCAGTTCGCGTATAACTTTCCAGAAAGCGATTTAGAGCTCGAAATCGAACCAGAATTGATATGTGCAAATGATACACATATTTATAAAAATCCAAAGTATGAAACACAATATTTCATTGGTTTGGTATTTGTTTGATGGTCGTAGTGACACAGGTGTCAGAGTCTCCCCTACTTTAGGAAATTTCGTCCCGAAATTTAATTTTAGAGGAAACCTGTGAAGACAACTGTGATTGTTTCGCTTTCGAATGAGTCCTTCGTACCCTAAGTAAAAATCTGGGCCACGTTTGGATTCTTAGTGAATTTTTCAACTGTCCATGTGATGTTCTTGCAGTAACAAAACATGGAGTTTCGAACAACGGTTAGAAGAATGTTTCCTATGAAGACTATAATAGGAAACTTGTGTGTGCTCGAAAATCGGAGTCGGAGACTGTAAGATAAAATAACATTGGTCAAGGTCCAGGACTTCTAGTAACTTAAATAACGCTACGTTCGCAATGTAATAAGGAACACTTATATATAGGATGTACCAGCGGCGTATCCACCATGCCCCTTTCTACATTGTTCCCGTTTCGTTATTCTCATCACTATTGGTCTTAACACATGACAAAACTTGTTGTGGTTTCTGTGCACTGAATTCCATAATTATGTATGCATCCATAATTACGTAATTCCTTGCACAGTCCGCACAGTTCATTTTATAATGCGTAGGGGAAAAATCAATCGAATAAACATGAAGTGACTTGACTAGACCACCAAAGGATCTTTTTAACTAGATCAACGAACGATCTTTTTAACTAGATCAACACATGATCTTCTTAACTAGATCGTCGTACGATCTCCTTAAATAGACCACTTAAGGGATCTTTGTAACTCTAAACCAAATAATCGCTTTGAAATAGCACTTTGGAATTCAAGGTTCTTATCATTTGCATAGAAAAGCCCCTTAAGGAATTTAAGATAGTACTTAGAGTATTTTTCTGAGAATCTAACATATGAAGATACGGGAGATTCTACCAGGACTTAGATAGCGAGCTTTAGAATTACACATAAACATACAATCACATAATCGCGTATTCGTTAATTTAGTTATTGGCTCGTTTGTTAATTTAAATCATTGCATTTAGAGTACACCAGAAATCCAACCAAGGTCTTCAATTAAGGACTCACGATAGTACCTTTAGATATCAAATCAAGGATTTGAAATGGTACTTCAAGTTTCTGTTTAGGAATTTGTAACTTGTACATTGTACTTTGTTTCTTAAAAGAAACGAGTACTTAGGATTTTTGGGGAGATCACAAGTGATCATAAAATGAAAGAATTGCACGAGTAGTTTGTTTTGTAAGGAACACGGTTCCTTGGTGTCGGTATCGTAGGGGTATGTCAGATATACGTACAATCGTATCAATTTCGAAAAATAAAAATTGAAACCACAAATTTTATTTATATAACAGCTGAATTGTTTCAAACGTCAAAAGATAACAAACAAGGGGATACAAAAGACTAATTGTTCACTGCTGCATTGTCGTTTACGTTTGCCCCGTTTCTGTTAAACACTCGTCCACGCGCTGGATTTACGTTAACAAGTCTTGGGCAATTGTTTCGGTAGTGAGTAAGATCACCACAGTTATAGCACGACCCAGGTGGAAACTGTGCTTGAGCAGTAGCAGGATTTGCAGCAGCTTGGTTTTGGATAGCTTAACAGGAGGTATTGACCAGATGTCCTAATCGCCCACAATGGGTACATTTGTGGCACTGTTTTTGTTCCAGATGATGACGGTTGCATTTGTTGCACAAGGGTGCGGTTCCAACATAGTTTTTCCTAGCACGGGGTTGTGCTGGCTGGTTTGGTGCAACCTGATTGTTCTGAACAGTTATTGCGCAGTTTTGTGTAGCCTTCCGCTTCTTCTTCTTAGATGTCTCAGTCTGTTTATCATTTGGTTCTTCTTGTGCAGACTTGTCAGATAATTTCGGGTCGCCCTTTCGGAAAAGCTTACCTTTCTTGATCTGAGATTCAGTCAGGGTAGCAGATAATTCAATGGCCTGTCTGACGGTAGTAGGGTTGCTACCAGTAACAATATCCTGAACTAGATCAGGAAGACCATCAATGTACTTTTCGATCGCCTTTTCCAAAGGCGTAACCATGGCAGGACATAACAGGCTCAGTTCCTCATAACGGTCAGTGTAGGCTCGATGTTCACCGCTGTCTTGCTTTAGATCATCGAATTCCCTTTCCAATGCTCTAAGCTCATGACGAGGACAGAACTCCTTCATTATTAGAGCTCAAAGCTCTTCCCAAGTTTGAGCTAGTGCCACATCGGCACCCCTATCATGCATCACACCGTTCCACCATGTAAGAGCACGCTGTGACAACCGTCACTTTTCCGTACATTCCGTACACTAGATGAACAGTAATTTGTGCTTTAATGACTGTACATGATCTAGTTTACCAGACAAATAAATTTCCGAATTCCATACAAGTGAATTCATGAACCTGTTATACTACAAGAATTACTTCATGATAGCGTTGCGTCAAAAATATTAGTAAACTCACCGGTAAGACACATTGTGTCAACAGAACTGCGGAAAGCAGTCAGACAGTAGAACTGAGGCCTAGGTGTAGGTCCAACGACAAGATTACATTAAAACCCAAGAGTACATACAAGGGTTTAATATATATACTCTCCGGAAGCAAAAAATGAGCACTAAAAAGCACCCGAAACGCACTTCAAGTGCAGAATTTTATATAATTAAGCTAGAATCAGCATTATAGCATTAAAATATTATGCAGAAATTATGTTTTATTATCCAGAATACTTCCCCTAGTGTTGGGAATCGAAAGTATTACAAAAGGGTACTTAAAGGGCACTAAATGGTGCAATTTATCACTTTAACGAACCGGTGTCCAACCGAATAACCAGACATTACCCGGAACACCAAAATAATGCTAGAAGCATTGTTTTTATCTTTCTAAGCTAGTTAGGGTCCTCGAACACCCTAACACACGCTAAAATACCTAGTAACGAACTACACTAACTAGATACTTAGATTATGATTACAAGTAACTTCATGGTCCAACATTTACACATTACCCCCCCCCCCCTTATGTAACCATCCCCTATGGGGACCCCACCATAAAAATCCCCTTGAATCTTATATAACCTTGTGTGATCTCTTGAGATGTGAGAAAGATTTGATGAAGGATTTGCTTGTACTAAGGTGAACACATTAACCCTTGGTCATTAGTGGATTGTGAGCTTATAAGGAGACATCTTCCTCCTCACTTCAAGACACCACAAAACTCATTCCTTGGCCCCCCATTCTCGGCAGAGACTTGTGCCACCACCACCATCACCCTTCATTCAAAATCCAACAATTTCAAGGTTACTACAAGGTGTTTGAAGGTAGATTAGAAAGCCTGGAGTTCACGGATCTTGAAGAACCTCTCTAGATTTCTTTTATCCACCTCGTTTACGTCTTGTTTCTTCCCTAGCCTCGAGCTAGTAGTAAGTGCCTCTAAACATCATCTTGATCTTGTTTAAAGTGGTTAATAGTAGATGTAATGGTTAAAAATCAAACACACACAAGAACATGACATAAAGTCTTGATCATATGAGGAATAAGTTGGATAAAGAGAAACTAGTTGTGTAAATCTTGTGAAACTTGTCTAGTTGTGATTATTTGATGTTGTTTGTTACTAGAAGTGGGATGGATCATCATCTAACCATACTAGATTATGTTCAAGAACATGAACTAGTAGTAAGTTAGTGTAAACTTATAAAAAAATTGATGAACCCTTCCACTCATGAAACTTGAACTTGAGTAAATGTAATTCTTCTTGTAAAATAAGACTCTAAACATGTAGATCTAAAGATCTACAAGTGGTTTTTCGGAAGAACCAAACGGAAAATGCTAGTTTTGTTAAAACCCGGATATCTTATAAACAAGAAGCATTTATAGCAACTAAACAAGTGTGTAAACACTTGTGTAACAATGAAATCTCTTAAAGAAATATTTTTGTAAACCTTGACTAGAAGTTGCAAAACTTCAAGTTCTTTAAAAATAAAGATTATAAGAAACTAAACTTATTTTTAAAGATAACAAGACCTACTAAACATGTTAGTGACTTACTACATAATTTTTTTTCAAACTTTCAAGTTCATAAGTTTGTGGTATATGCTTGTTTTGACAAGCTTGGTAAATAAAAATTGTGTTGTTGATATTGTTGATTATTTAAAAGAAAATAAACACATGTTTTGAAAACATGGGAAACCTCCATTTTTAGGGGAAACTCTGTATAAATTTTGACACTTAGAAAAATATAAGTTTTATTGAGAAACTTATTCCCTAAAAATGTATTTAAAAATATTACCAAGGTTTCGCTAATTTTTGGTGATAAGAAATGAAGATTTCTTCAAGATTAAAATTTACGTTAAGTATGTATATTTTTGAGAGAAAAATATATATTATTTGATCACCAACTTTTGTGCTAAGTGTATATAGTATGTGTTATATGTGCTAGTGTATTAAGACTTAAAAATACACTAAATACTTTTGAGAAGTAGAAACACAAAGATACACATACAACATACAAGATACATAATTCGGGTGCAAAGTGCAAAACACGAGATACTTATATTAATTTTTGGGAAAATAATATAAGTAAGATATTTAGTTAAAAATATAAAATATTTTTAACACAACAATACAAATACAAAAGAGAGTGACTGCACTTGTGCGACGCAAGTCTAGTGACTAACGTTTAGAAAACGCGTATAGGTCACGACGTTAATTAAGCAAATCCGGTGAAGTTTACGATGCAGGAACGCAAAGCAGTGAGTTCATGCTCCCCCTTTTCTTTAACTGTTTTTGGTTTTATAACTCTCGGGGGTGAAATACATGTTACAAATATTACAATTTTTACAAATGGTAAAAATACAAGAAGCACTCTTGGTGAGAACGAGTACCAAGTGCAATATGATTTTAGAATGCGAGAAGCACTCTTGGTGAGTGCAATATGATGAGCTTTAAGAAATGCCTAGAAAATACTAGATCATGTGAGCTTAAACTAGATATTGAGATGCCATTAATACTTAATTAGGGACGAGGGTTAGATCTAACGGGTACGGCCGAGCCCCACTCATGGTCCTTATGTGACCTCTTGAGTGCTTCGGTGTCCCAGTCGAGGGAAATCGACACAGTCGAGGTTAATCGACACAGTCGAGGGTAATCAACACAGTCAAGGGAAATTGACACAGTCGAGGTTAATTGACACAGTCGAGGGTAATCGACACAGTTAAAGGAGCCAATACTAATGCTTCCTATGTCCTCACATGCCTTGAGGGAGAAAACACTAATGCTCCCTATGCCCTCACATGCCTTGAGGGAGAAAACACTAATGCTCCCTATGTCCTCACATGCCTTGAGGGAGAAAACACTAATGCTCCCTATGCCCTCACATGCCTTGAGGGAGAAAACACTAATGCTCCCTATGTCCTCACATGCCTTGAAGGAGAAAATACTAATGCTCCCTATGTCCTCATGTGCCTTAATGTCCTTGTATAAACAATCATTTAATACGTGGGGTACTCAAGAAAACTTGATTTATACTTGAAGTACGTGGGGTACTCAAGAAAACTTGAATGATACTTGAGTACGTGGGGTACTCAAGAAAACGGGAATTATACTTGAGTACGTGGGGTACTCAAGAAAAACTTGAATTATACATGAGTACGTGGTGTACACATGAATACTTGATTTATATATGTAAACTTGAATTATACATGACACACTATGTTTTCATACAAAGTATACAAACGTGAAATACAAAAACGCATTAACTCGCTCAACTTTATGTTGATGTTTTCCAAAACTACATGTATTTCAGGTGACAGGATGGATCTTGGGCGCAAGTGTCATAGCTAGAAGTAGACTTTAAGTTTAGATGTCATCCACTTTTGTTGAGTTGTAACCTAGACAAAGGTTGTGTTTTTAAAACTTAAATAACGAGTATTTGTAATACTCAAATTTTCATGAATGGATGAACATCGTTTTGATTATATAGTTGTCTATTATGATTGAATGCAATGATAACAAACTAGTCACACATCGTACGCTTCCGCAAAAGACAGGGTGTGACAGTTTGGTATCAGAGCTTCGATTGTAGTGAACTAGAAATCTTTCTCGAGTCTAGACTACAATCACTAGAGTTCTCTCACAAAAACATTTTACGAAAAGGTTTTCATTGCATTCACGTAAGCGCCAAGATCCACGAGTCAAACACTTTTCAAAAAGAGACAAGGCAAGGACATTAGTGAGGAATACCCTTAAGATAAGGTGCCAAGTAAGGCATAGTCTACACGAGTTAGACTTACCAACAATAAAATACACCCTTGGTGATCACTAATACCAAGTAGTGTTTTTGTCGTGAATCGACAACTAGAAAAAAAATGACCCCCCCCCCCCAAAAAAAACGAGAGTTATACATGATATAATGCATCAAATTGCTTGTTTATGCTAAGTAGCATATTTGTTATTGATATACATACAAATAAGTGTACGAAATGATTATTGACGTGAATAAGATACTTTCGACTCCGACTCCTATTACTGTACGTGACTCGCACGATGAAGCTACCGACCTCGCGTCCTTTGCAAAGCTCATGGCTGGGAGTGATTACCAAACAAGATGCTGAGCTTGCTTCCGTAGGAGATGGCTGCTCTTCCCTCTCGATTGTGAAGGTGCCTAACTACGGTGATGATGACGAGGCAGAGGCGGCAACCTCGAACGAATTCTTGATCAACGGGACGAGATCCCTGCGGCTTATTAGAAGCAAGATTGACGACGCACTTGACAAGAAAAGGAAGATGAAGTATTCATCTTGAAGGTGCCCCTCCAACTACTAGGAATTCTCTTTATTCCTATCATCGTGCCTATGCGCACGTAACAATAACGAGTGTTAGCGCGTGGACCATCGCAAAGGTCCTTTACATGACAGAGGTATAAGGACAGTAGTGTCCCCTCCTTGATTGATCATCTGCTTGGACGAGAGAAAATTTGGGGTAACTGTGCAAGACAATTTATTATTACGGGGGCCCACGTAATAACGACTTGTAGTGCACAGAAATCCTGGTGGACTCTACGGGTCAAGTTAAAGATCACCATCCCTCCAAACTTAATCTATAGGTGTTCACACCTTCATCTGGTAGAACAATACATAGATCAGTGCTTTAGCGCATTATAAAGTAGGAAGCCTGTCTTAGCCTACTTCGCGACTGACACTTCTACCTGTATACGAGACGTTTGGGAAAATGATATTTAAACGAGTAAAGATGGATGACGTTCGGAAAGATTCAGCGACGTTACACTTTCTACCACCTCTACACGAACAACCCATTCTAAGGGAAAATATACACATCAATAAAGCTAATATAGCAGGAAATAACTGAAACCTAAATGACCGAGGCAATGTAACCTCGAGTTCATTTTATTACAAACAATAAGCCAAGTTGGCAAGCCTATGTGAAGGCTCAGTAACTGTTTCCTCGCTCATACATTGATTATATATATACATGTGAAATTGGGAGATGACATGATGGCTTATGGTGATAAGTACCTCATAGACAATTATGGAATATTGTCTAACCCACTTCATACCTTTTGACAGAAGAGAATGCCGCCCAGACGAGACACAAACACCAGTACATTGCCAAGAACAGAAGCTGAGCTTCAAGAACGTATTGCACAGGCAATTGCACGACATGAATCCCTCCGCTCTGAGCACAGCGGTGGCACTACCGGAAATAACCCTCCAACTGGCTGCACCTATAAACAATTCTTGGACTGCAAGCCATTGAACTTTAACGGCACAGAAGGCGCTGTTGCGTTTGTTCGTTGGGCAGAAAAGACTGACTCTGTTCTAAGAATGAGTAACTGCTCACCCCAACAGAGTGTTACCTATATCTCAGGGTCGTTTCTGGATGGCGCACTCTCCTGGTGGAACCTTCAGGTTCAGACCCTTGGTGCAGATGCTGCTTATGCGCTGAGCTGGGACGAGCTCAAGGAAATGATGGAAAAGAAATACTGTTCTAGGGCTGAAATCCAGAAGCTTGAGGTGGAGTTCTGGGATTTGAAAATGGACGGATCGAAGATTTCTGAATATGTCCAGCGATTTCACGACTTGTCTAGGGTCGTCCCCTACTTAGTCAAGCCAGAATTCAAAAGGATTAAACGATTCATTTGGGGACTTGCACCTCAAATTAGGAGCTTGGTTACTACCTCCAGGCCTCCAACCATCGCAGAGGCGATCGATTTAAGCGTTACACTTACTGAAGAAGCTCTACGTGCGGGAAAATTTTCGGAATCTGAGGATAACAAGAAAGAGACTCATGTGGAGTCATCAGGCAATAAGAAAAGGAAGTCTTCGAACCTAAAGGTGGGCACACAAGTCGGCTATGGAAGCTCTAAAGCAAACAAAAGAAAGAAAGTGAAACCGCCGCATGACAGGAAAGCTTCTGGAACCACTAATAAGGTTGGTGATAAGATTTACTCAGGAGCTAAGCCGAGGTGCGAGGAATGCACTTTTCACCATAAAGGTCGATGTCTGAGGCCTAAGTGTGGAAAGTGTGGAAAAGAAGGGCACAGCAAGGACGCCTATTGGGCGAAGGACCCAGATGGAAGGAATAAGAGAATACCAGGCTGCTACAAATGTGGTGAAGCAGGGCACACTAGGAAAGATTGCCCTAGGAAGAAGCAAGCAAGGAAGGGTTTTCACGATCGAAACTCGTGAAGCACGCCAGGATCCAGATGCGGTTACGGGTACGTCCCCTATTAACCAACCCTATGAATCTACTTTTAGTTAATACTGGCATCAACTTTTACCTTGCATGCTTAGAACTTAAGAAACTGCCTGGCCTAGTTTCAAATAAATTAGACGTTCCGTATTGGGCATATAGAAGGCTAGTTTAAACAGTCGAAGCAATTAAGGATTGCATTTAAGGACTCAGAAGGTCGGAACCTTCTGTTACCATTGACTTGCGAAGTCATAATATGATAGTCAGCATGGATTGGATATCCAAGTATAGAGCCTAAGAACATCCCCGTTATGGAAGAAGTTCCAGTAGCCTTTTTTGAAGACTTGCCAGGAACGCCCCTCCGCAGCGACAAGAGAGGTTTAAGATGAGCCTCGTGCCAGAAGCGGCACCGGTGACAAGATGACGCCTTACCGACTAGCTTCGTCCACGAAGCATAAGCTTCCGATAACTGCAAGAGCTGCTAGACAAAGGAATTAAGGACCTGACATCCTTAGTTAAGGACATGAAGGGAAAGCTGACAATTTCCCATTTTACAATAAATTCCAAGGAATTGAGAATCAGAGTCCTTTGCCAAGGGCGGATAACACGAATAGACAAATCGTAAGGTACTAGATACCACTCAAGATCGGCTTGAGGACAGGATGTTCCCAACAGTGAATACAAGAAGGAAATATCCCTAAAACAACCTTTTAGGACTCGCTTCGAACATTACGAGTTCCTTGTCGTACCATTTGGCGTAACTCATGCATCGACAATGTTCATGAAGCAATACCTGGATAAGACATGTACTTATTGACTATATTCTTATATGGCCAACGACCAAGGAAGGTCGTGAGCAACAGCTGCAATTTACCTTGCAACTCTTAGAGAAAAGAACAGTTATGTGTTATGATGACAAAAAGCGAAATTCGGATTCGCGAAGTGAGACCGATGCAACGAGACCACAACATTGCATACGCGGCACATTGATTAAGAGGTCATGAGAAGAAACCTTGATCTAAATACAGTAATTGCGCGTCGCAACTTGACGTCATTACCTGAAAGAAAACGTTGCATGGTCTTTATTGATCACAAGGGTTGCAGCACACCGATGATCGTAAGAACTCGAATATGAACTGAGCTGCTGAATGATGCAGACTGTGACAACTCGAGTTTCCAAGATTTCCATCTTCGCATTTAGTGCACGTTAATTTTTTATTTATTTATTTATTGTTTATGTTGTTTGTTTACACGACTCGTTGTTTCACAACGCTTACCTTTGTAATACGTTATATCGTATTTCGATTGATATTTTATACTTGGGATCCATAATATTTATTATATGTGATTGTATGTTATTAGGGTGTTGTATTAATTAGCATATGTTAAATAAAGATGAACTCTTACTGAAAACAATACCCATGAAATCACCCAAGTGATGAAAACACTTTAGTGTTTTCGTCCATGTGTGTGTAGGCGAAAACAACAATGGGCTTTAGGCCCAGTGGGTATTATATATACTTATTTAATCACAATCTTCTCCGAGACGTTACCCACTTACCAAACCTTATCACTTTGTTCTCTCTCTCTACCTCTGAAACCCACAAACAGAATTCCTCATTTTTGAAGCCAACCTCTGTTTAATCTACGGTTAGTGATTTACATGTTAAGATGATATCTTGTATTAACTGCTACTGTGAGATATAATAATCTTATGATCTGATTTTGATTGATGATTTAATGTTTAGATCATTGTTTTCTATGAATGGTGATTGTTAATCTTCGAGATAAAGTGATCGTAGATAGTCAGTTGATAAATGCATAACTAGATCTCCTGTTAAATGTTAAAAACTATGATGATTGTTGGATGTTAATCCTGATTATTTAGATGAGTAAGTATCTAAATGAATGTTTTAGCTTTTGTTGGATTGATTGTTCCTACAAATGATTAATCATGTAACTGTTAATCGATTGTTAGTTGCTTGGTTTTTGTTACTGTAAGTATTGTTGAAGAAGATGATAAAGTGGACGAAATCACCCACCACACTTAAAGTGGACGAAATCACTTTAGGTGATTTCGGCCCACATAAGGATCTCGGCCCAATGAGTGATTTCGGCCATAAGGGGATTTCGAACATAAAGGGTTTTCGGCAACATAAGGGTTTTCGGCCCATATAGTGTTTTCGTCCCATATAAGGGATTTCGGCTATAAGGGGATTTCGGCACCTATGTGTTTTCGGCCCAACTTAGATTTCGGCCCAAGTGTTAATGTTCCTGTTAATTTTATTAACTAAGTTATATATGTTAACTTTGTTAGTCTCCAGTTGATATGTTAGCTCTGTTAAATAAAGTTGCAATTCTGTTAAGTGTGCACCTCTGATATTTATTTACTCAGTTGTTAAACTTGTTAAGCAATAACTCTGTTAGTTGCAAATCCATTAATTGTTAACTTTATTAGTTCAATTCAGCATGCAACTCTGTTAAGATAAGGGGAGTAATTCTGTTGACTTTACTCACTCAGTTAGTTGCCGGTTCTGCTAAATGCCAACTCTGTTAAGTGTATAATTGAATTGTTATATTGGAATAAACTGTGAAGGACATATATGTGGTACATGAACTATATGAAATTGATTAACTGTTTACATGATACAAGATACTAACTGCCAAGCACACTTTGTGATATTACTGTGATGATAGTTACATGTGAAATATTACGAACGTGAACTGATTGAGTATACGTGCACTATAGGACTTGACTGAATTATTGTGAGCACTTAACTTAGCATACCGAGCAAACAAGGTGAGTTCACACTCTTTCTAAGGCATGGGATTCCCGGTGGTTTGGGAATGGGTTAAGAAATTAAAAATGGAACCTACATATTCTCCTTGGGTAGGATATGTACCGCCATCCTCCATGGGTAGGATGCCAATATTAATCCTGCGTATTCTCCTTGGGTAGAATACATACGTTCGTCCTCCTTGGGTAGGACAACAACCTTAACGCATGCTCGTCCTCCTTGGGTAGGACAACAACCTTAACGTACGTAAAACCTAGGTACACTCACACTCGCTACGGTCCTTGGATCAAGAAGGGCGCGTACAAATACGACTAGTCTACACATGGGAAGCCCCCACTAATAATCGCACAGATGCCTGGATTGGCCGCGATGAGGATTAATACGATACATGGTTTACTAAACGAACATACAATTTACGATATGAACATTATAACTAAATAACCTACTGTGAACTCGCTCAACTAGTTGTTGACTCTCTGTTACATGCCTTGCAGGACCTTAGGTACTTTTGGAGCTTGCACGGGAGGCACGGTCGTTGTGGACATGGATCGTAAACGTGTTGTTAAACTTTATGACATTTTGTACTTAATCATATGATGGGTTTTATATTATTGCTTCCGCTACACACTTGTTTATGTTTGGTTTTGAGAACACCTATCGTATTGATGAATGACTTTTACTATTTACTTATGTTCAATATGATTGGTGGCTTGATCCTGGTCATGTCACGCCTCCAAGCGGTGGTACTCCGCGGGTGGATTTTGGGGGTGTGACAGATTGGTATCAGAGCCATTGGTTATAGAGAACTAGGTTTTAATAAAGGAAAACTTTTCGTTAAAACCAGACTATAACCAGAACAGTGCTCAACGATCCACAACGACGCCTCGCTCCACGTGCAAGACTCATCACTCTAGGTAATATGGTATATGTTTTATTACCTACTTGCTAGAATTGTATAGAACTTTGCTCGTGGTATGCTTAGATTATATTGTCTACTATACGTTATTGCTCGAGAACACTTGTGTGCTTACTCTCTTCTGTCACCGCACTATTCGCGAACCTCTCTCACTTATGTTGCATTTGCTATGAAGATCATGGCCGGATGTATTAATTTGACTCAAGCCCAGTTGACGGCTCTCATTAACGAACGAGTTGCTGCGGCACTCGCAGCCATACAAGCAGGAGATCAACACGCTCAGCCACCTGTTTGCACCCTCAATAATCTCAAAGATTGCCGACCTAGTACCTTTAGCGGTACTGAGGGAGTTGTAGGCCTACTCCATTGGTTCGAGAGGCTCGAAACTGACTTTGAGGTGCGTGATTGCCCTGAGTCTCGTAGAGTAAAGTTTGCTACTGGAACACTCGAAGGTACTGCATTAACCTGGTGGGAAGCACAGGTTCAAATGTTAGGGCTGGCAGCTGCTAATGCCACCCCCTGGAACGAGTTCAAGGACCTAGTTAAGGAAGAGTTTTGCAGTCGGGAAGACATCCACAAACTAGAGGTGGAGTTCCTCTACTTACAAATGACGGGGTCTGAAATTGAGGTTTATACGAAGAGATCGAATGAATTAGCCACATTTTGTCCCACTATGGTAGACCCTCCCACCAAACGCATCGAGCTGTATCTCAAGGGTCTGGTGCCCGAAATTCAGAGTCATGTGACCGCAGCAAATCTTGGCACTATCCAGCAAGTCACTCGGCTTGCTCATCGTCTCACAGATCAGGCAATAGAACAAAACAAACTACCGAAACGTGTTAAAGCTGCTACTACATGTGCTTCTAGTGACAACAAACGTAAGTGGGATGGAAACTTGAGCAAGGGATTTATTCCGGTTCAGCCGCTGGCGCAGCAGCAGAAGATAGATGACTACCAGAGTCCCAGTCAGCAATTTTCTAGTAGTCATGGGCAGAGTGGATATCGAGGAAATCATCCAAAGTGTAACAGATGCAACAGGCACCACAGCGGTCAGTGCAACAAGGGTCATTGTCAGAGGTGTCTCAAGATAGGTCATGAAGCTAAGGATTGTCGAAGCTCACGTCCCGTAACTCAAGAACAGCAACAACCATGTGATTGGTCAGGGTGACGCAAGGAATGATCCCAACGTAGTTATGGGTAAGTTAAGTTTCTTCTTGACGATTTTTTTTGTGTTACTGTATTGTTTGATTCGGGTGCGGACACCAGTTATATGTCTCTAAGTTAGCCAAATGTTAAAACATGCACCAACTCCCTTGAACACCAAACCTGTCGTAGTGTTAGCTAATGGTAGAAGTCTAGAGGCCACTCATAGTTTAGGGTTGTAATCTTATCCTCGCTGGTCAGACGTTCTCTATCGACCTCATTCCTATAGTGCTGGGCAGCACCTGTAGCTCGCGCACCGTATCGCTTAGCTCCATCAGAATTGGAAGAACTATCGAAGCAACTGCAAGAGCTCTTGGATAAGGGCTTTATACATCCTAGCTCTTCACCCTGGGGAGCTCCAGTATTATTTGTGAAGAAGAAAGACGGTACCTTTCGTATGTGCATAGATTACCGCGAACTGAACAAGGTGACGGTGAAGAATCGCTATCCTCTTCCACGCATCGACGACTCATTCGACCATTTGCAAGGGTCGAGCTATTACTCGAAGATTGACCTGAGGTCAGGCTACCATCAACTGAGAGTCCGGGACGAGGATGTCTCCAAAACAGTATTTAGAACTCGCTACGGCCATTACGAGTTTTTGGTCATGCCATTCGGGCTAACGAACGCGCCTGCAGTTTTCATAGATCTTATGAACAGGGTGTGCAAACCTTACCTTGACAATTTTGTTATTGTTTTTATTGAAGACATCCTGATCTACTCGAAGAATCGGGAAGAACATGAGCAGCATTTACGACTTATTCTGGAACTCCTTCGAACGGAACAGCTGTACGCTAAGTTTTCAAAATGCGACTTCTGGCTTCGTGAAGTCCACTTTCTAGGCCACGTGGTGACCAAGGATGGGATTCATGTTGATCCATCCAAGGTAGATTCGATCAAGAACTGGCCTGCACCTCGCACACCAACCAAAATACGCCAATTCTTGGGTTTGGCGGGTTATTATAGACGGTTCATCAAAGACTTCTCAAAGATTGCACAGCCGCTTACATTACTGACACAGAAGGGTGTTGCGTACCGTTGGAGTGATACACAGGAAACAGCGTTTCAACACTTAAAGGATAGACTTTGTAGCGCACCTATTCTCTCATTGCCTGAAGGCACGGATGATTTTGTAGTCTACTGCGACGCATCCATCCAAGGTCTTGGATGTGTGTTGATGCAACGGGATAAAGTTATTGCGTATGCTTCACGCCAACTTAAGATTCACGAACGGAATTACACTACGCACGATTTAGAGCTGGGAGCTGTTGTTTTTGCGCTCAAGATATGGCGACATTATCTGTATGGCACCAAGTGCACCATCTACACCGATCATAGGAGTCTTGAGCATATCTTCAAGCAGAAAGAATTGAACATGCGACAACGTCGATGGGTCGAGTTACTGAACGATTACGAATGTGCTATAAAGTACCATCCGGGCAAAGCCAATGTGGTGGCCGACGCCCTCAGTCGAAAGGATACTACACCTAGGCGTGTACGAGCGTTGCAACTCACTATTCAGTCCAGTCTTCCTTCACTGATACGAGATGCTCAGGTAGAAGCATTGAAACCGGAAAACGTCAGGGCTGAAGCCCTACGCGGCTCAAGGCAACGGTTAGAACAAAGGGCAGACGGCGCCTATTATGTAACCGGACGCATCTGGGTCCCACTCTATGATAATTTACGCGAGCTGGTAATGGATGAAGCTCATAAGTCTCGCTACTCAGTACATCCTGGTTTGGATAAGATGTACCACGACCTCAGAACTACATATTGGTGGCCTAGCATGAAGGCCCACATAGCAACTTACGTTAGCAAGTGTTTGACTTGTGCGAGAGTCAAAGCGGAATATCAGAAACCATCAGGCCCACTCCAGCACCCTGAGATACCACAATGGAAATGGGAGCAAATTTCCATGGATTTTGTTACTGGCCTACCTAGATCCCAGCGCGGAAATGATACTATTTGGGTGATCGTGGATCGACTCACAAAGTCTGCTCATTTCCTGGCTATCAAGGAAACGAATAAGTTCTCCACTCTAGCAGACGTATACCTTAAAGAAGTTGTCTCGAGGCACGGGGTGCCCACCTCTATTATCTCTGATCGTGATGCACGTTTTACTTCAGAACTGTGGCAAGCAATGCACAAATCTTTTGGCTCTCGTTTAGACATGAGCACAGCTTATCATCCTCAGACAGATGGGCAGTCTGAGCGCACTATTCAAACTCTAGAAGACATGCTTCGGGCGTGCGTAATTGACTTTGGTAAGGGCTGGGAAAAACATCTACCACTTGTGGGATTTTCGTACAACAACAGTTGCCACACCAGCATTAAAGCTGCTCCATTTGAGGCATTGTACGGGCGTAAATGCCGATCACCTCTTTGTTGGGCAGAGGTGGGTGACAGTCAGATCACAGGTCCAGAAATGGTAGTTGATACTACTGAAAAGATTGCTCAAATACGACAACGCATGGCGGCAGCTCGTGACCGTCAGAAAGCATACGCCGATAAAGACAGGAAACTACTCGAGTTCCAAGTTGGGGATCGAGCACTACTCAAAGTTTCACCCTGGAAGGGTGTTGTTCGTTTTGGCAAACGAGGCAAGCTCAATCCACGATACGTTGGACCATTTGAAGTCATAGAGAAGATAGGCAAGTGGCCTACAGACTGAACTTACCAGCTGAACTCAGTGCAGTTCACAACGTCTTTCACGTGTCGAATCTGAAGAAGTGTCTGTCAGATGAGACCTTCATAGTTCCTTTGAAGGAGCTCACTATCGACGAACGGTTGCATTTCGTCGAGGAACCAGTTGAAATCACGGACCGGGATGTAAAGGTCCTCAAGAACACCAGGATACCTCTCGTTCGAGTTCGTTGGAACTCCCGTCGTGGCCCAGAGTATACCTGGGAACGCGAAGACCAAATGGAACTCAAATATCCCCAGTTGTTCGAAAACAATGCAACTACTACTGAGGCTGAAGCTACTACAGAATTTCGGGAAGAAATTCCAAATCAACGGGGGGATGATGTGACACCCCAGGAGAACCAGTAAACGATAACTTACCTAGCTTCCTCAGTAACCGCATGCTAAATTTCGGGACGCAATTTCTTTCAAGTTGGGGATAATGTGACAACTCGAGTTTCCAAGATTTCCATCTTCGCATTTAGTGCACGTTAATTTTTTTTTTATTTATTTATTGTTTATGTTGTTTGTTTACACGACTCGTTGTTTCACAACGCTTACCTTTGTAATACGTTATATCGTATTTCGATTGATATTTTATACTTGGGATCCATAATATTTATTATATGTGATTGTATGTTATTAGGGTGTTGTATTAATTAGCATATGTTAAATAAAGATGAACTCTTACTGAAAACAATACCCATGAAATCACCCAAGTGATGAAAACACTTTAGTGTTTTCGTCCATGTGTGTGTAGGCGAAAACAACAATGGGCTTTAGGCCCAGTGGGTATTATATATACTTATTTAATCACAATCTTCTCCGAGACGTTACCCACTTACCAAACCTTATCACTTTGTTCTCTCTCTCTACCTCTGAAACCCACAAACAGAATTCCTCATTTTTGAAGCCAACCTCTGTTTAATCTACGGTTAGTGATTTACATGTTAAGATGATATCTTGTATTAACTGCTACTGTGAGATATAATAATCTTATGATCTGATTTTGATTGATGATTTAATGTTTAGATCATTGTTTTCTATGAATGGTGATTGTTAATCTTCGAGATAAAGTGATCGTAGATAGTCAGTTGATAAATGCATAACTAGATCTCCTGTTAAATGTTAAAAACTATGATGATTGTTGGATGTTAATCCTGATTATTTAGATGAGTAAGTATCTAAATGAATGTTTTAGCTTTTGTTGGATTGATTGTTCCTACAAATGATTAATCATGTAACTGTTAATCGATTGTTAGTTGCTGGGTTTTTGTTACTGTAAGTATTGTTGAAGAAGATGATAAAGTGGACGAAATCACCCACCACACTTAAAGTGGACGAAATCACTTTAGGTGATTTCGGCCCACATAAGGATCTCGGCCCAATGAGTGATTTCGGCCATAAGGGGATTTCGAACATAAAGGGTTTTCGGCAACATAAGGGTTTTCGGCCCATATAGTGTTTTCGTCCCATATAAGGGATTTCGGCTATAAGGGGATTTCGGCACCTATGTGTTTTCGGCCCAACTTAGATTTCGGCCCAAGTGTTAATGTTCCTGTTAATTTTATTAACTAAGTTATATATGTTAACTTTGTTAGTCTCCAGTTGATATGTTAGCTCTGTTAAATAAAGTTGCAATTCTGTTAAGTGTGCACCTCTGATATTTATTTACTCAGTTGTTAAACTTGTTAAACAATAACTCTGTTAGTTGCAAATCCATTAATTGTTAACTTTATTAGTTCAATTCAGCATGCAACTCTGTTAAGATAAGGGGAGTAATTCTGTTGACTTTACTCACTCAGTTAGTTGCCGGTTCTGCTAAATGCCAACTCTGTTAAGTGTATAATTGAATTGTTATATTGGAATAAACTGTGAAGGACATATATGTGGTACATGAACTATATGAAATTGATTAACTGTTTACATGATACAAGATACTAACTGCCAAGCACACTTTGTGATATTATTGTGATGATAGTTACATGTGAAATATTACGAACGTGAACTGATTGAGTATACGTGCACTATAGGACTTGACTGAATTATTGTGAGCACTTAACTTAGCATACCGAGCAAACAAGGTGAGTTCACACTCTTTCTAAGGCATGGGATTTCCGGTGGTTTGGGAATGGGTTAAGAAATTAAAAATGGAACCTACATATTCTCCTTGGGTAGGATATGTACCGCCATCCTCCATGGGTAGGATGCCAATATTAATCCTGCGTATTCTCCTTGGGTAGAATACATACGTTCGTCCTCCTTGGGTAGGACAACAACCTTAACGCATGCTCGTCCTCCTTGGGTAGGACAACAACCTTAACGTACGTAAAACCTAGGTACACTCATACTCGCTACGGTCCTTGGATCAAGAAGGGCGCGTACAAATACGACTAGTCTACACATGGGAAGCCCCCACTAATAATCGCACAGATGCCTGGATTGGCCGCGATGAGGATTAATACGATACATGGTTTACTAAACGAACATACAATTTACGATATGAACATTATAACTAAATAACCTACTGTGAACTCGCTCAACTAGTTGTTGACTCTCTGTTACATGCCTTGCAGGACCTTAGGTACTTTTGGAGCTTGCACGGGAGGCACGGTCGTTATGGACATGGATCGTAAACGTGTTGTTAAACTTTATGACATTTTGTACTTAATCATATGATGGGTTTTATATTATTGCTTCCGCTACACACTTGTTTATGTTTGGTTTTGAGAACACCTATCGTATTGATGAATGACTTTTACTATTTACTTATGTTCAATATGATTGGTGGCTTGATCCTGGTCATGTCACGCCTCCAAGCGGTGGTACTCCGCGGGTGGATTTTGGGGGTGTGACACAGACTGTATGAACACAATACGTGCTTGTGTGATAAACTTTAATGAAAAGTCGGAACACTCACTTGCCTTACTGGAGTCTCCCTACAACAGTATTTATCACACCGCCGTCTAAACCGCTTCTTGTAAAGCTTTAGACGGAACATAATGAGTCAATTCCCGTCATGTTAAACGGAGACCAGAAATAAACAATCAACTGGCCCGGGATGGCCCAGGAAAACTAGAGGTTAGATCGTTCAGATATGTGATCATATCAGGACAGCCCGCAGAATACAGAAAGATTACGCCGATGAGCAGCAGAAATCGTAAGAATTTGAGACAAGAAGTATGACTAAAATGAGAGCCTCGCCTAGAGAAGGCGTAGTGTGATTTGGAAAGCAAAAAGGTTGAATCCCCAGAGTAGGGATCAGAACCATTGTCCACAAGATAAAACTCCCAGAAAAAGATCAGTAGTGATCGCGTCACATTCATGTGTCTAGTCTTTAAAGGAGTCTGACTTAAGGAACAGTCGTAGTTCCCACAAATAAGATTCACGTCAATGACAAACGACAAAAATTACTATAAAACCTGTTAAGGTTTTGGACCAAGAGTCCACAACACTATAGAAACCTGTTAAGGTTACGGACCAAGAGTCCACGAGATACAGAAAAGACATGATTGATTTTCTTGAGTAAGATAAAATAGATGGCATGAGAACACGAAGACGTGTTTCGAATATAAGTGACCATATTCGTTTCACAACTCCCCTGCAACCGATGGCATCGCTTGAATTTCGGGACGAAATACTTTTAACGGGGGGAGACTGTGACAACCGTCACTTTTCCGTACATTCCGTACACTAGATGAACATTAATTTGTGCTTTAATGACTGTACGTGATCTAGTTTACCAGACAAATAAATTTCTGAATTCCATACAAGTGAATTCATGAACCTGTTATACTACAAGAATTACTTCATGATAGTGTTGCGTCAAAAATATTAGTAAACTCACCGGTAAGACACATTGTGTCAACAGAACTACGGAAAGCAGTCAGACAGTAGAACTGAGGCCTAGGTGTAGGTCCAACGACAAGAATACATTAAAACCCAAGAGTACATACAAGGGTTTAATATATATACTCTTCGGAAGCAAAAATGAGCACTAAAAAGCACCCGAAACGCACTTCAAGTGCAGAATTTTATATAATTCAGCTATAATCAGCATTATAGCACTAAAATATTATGCAGAAATTATGTTTTATTATCCAGAATACTTCCCTAAGTTTTGGGAATCGAAAGTATTACAAAAGGGTACTTAAAGGGCACTAAATGGTGCAATTTAGCACTTTAACGAACCGGTGTCCAACCGAATAATCGGACATTACCCGGAACACCAAAATAATGCTAGAAGCATTGTTTTTATCTTTCTAAGCTAGTTAGGGTCCCCGAACACCCTAACACACGCTAAAATACCTAGTAACGAACTACACTAACTAGATACTTAGATTATGATTACAAGTAACTTCATGGTCCAACATTTACACATTACCCCCCCTTATGTAACCGTCCCCTATGGGGACCCCACCATAAAAATCCCCTTGAATCTTATATAACCTTGTGTGATCTCTTGAGATGTGAGAAAGATTTGATGAAGGATTTGCTTGTACTAAGGTGAACACATTAACCCTTGGTCATTAGTGGATTGTGAGCTTATAAGGAGACATCTTCCTCCTCACTTCAAGACACCACAAAACTCATTCCTTGGCCCCCCATTCTCGGCCGAGACTTGTGCCACCACCACCATCACCCTTCATTCAAAATCCAATAATTTCAAGGTTACTACAAGGTGTTTGAAGGTAGATTAGAAAGCCTGGAGTTCACGGATCTTGAAGAACCTCTCTAGATTTCTTTTATCCACCTCGTTTACGTCTTGTTTCTTCCCTAGCATCGAGCTAGTAGTAAGTGCCTCTAAACATCATCTTGATCTTGTTTAAAGCGGTTAATAGTAGATGTAATGGTTAAAAATCAAACAAACACAAGAACATGACATAAAGTCTTGATCATATGAGGAATAAGTTGGATAAAGAGAAACTAGGTGTGTAAATCTTGTGAAACTTGTCTAGTTGTGATTATTTGATGTTGTTTGTTACTAGAAGTGGGATGGATCATCATCTAACCATACTAGATTATGTTCAAGAACATGAACTAGTAGTAAGTTAGTGTAAACTTATAAAAAAAATTGATGAACCCTTCCACTCATGAAACTTGAACTTGAGTAAATGTAATTCTTCTTGTAAAATAAGACTCTAAACATGTAGATCTAAAGATCTACAAGTGGTTTTTCGGAAGAACCAAACGGAAAATGCTAGTTTTGTTAAAACCCGGATATCTTATAAACAAGAAGCATTTATAGCAACTAAACAAGTGTGTAAACACTTGTGTAACAATGAAATCTCTTAAAGAAATATTTTTGTAAACCTTGACTAGAAGTTGCAAAACTTCAAGTTCTTTAAAAATAAAGATTATAAGAAACTAAACTTATTTTTAAAGATAACAAGACCTACTAAACATGTTAGTGACTTACTACATAATTTTTTCAAACTTTCAAGTTCATAAGTTTGTGGTATATGCTTGTTTTGACAAGCTTGGTAAATAAAAATTGTGTTGTTGATATTGTTGATGATTTAAAAGAAAATAAACACATCTTTTGAAAACATAGGAAACCTCCATTTTTAGGGGAAACTCTGTCAAAATTTTTATAAATTTTGACACTTAAAAAAATATAAGTTTTATTGAGAAACTTATTCCCTAAAAATGTATTTAAAAATATTACCAAGGTTTCCCTAACTTTTGGTGATAAGAAATGATGATTTCTTCAAGATTAAAATTTACGTTAAGTATGTATATTTTTGAGAGAAAAATATATATTATTTGATCACCAACTTTTGTGCTAAGTGTATATAGTATGTGTTATATGTGCTAGTATATTAAGACTTAAAAATACACTAAATACTTTTGAGAAGTAAAAACACAAAGATACACATACAACATACAAGATACATAATTCGGGTGCAAAGTGCAAAACACGAGATACTTATATTAATTTTTGGGAAAATAATATAAGTAAGATATTTAGTTAAAAATATAAAATATTTTTAACACAACAATATAAATACAAAAGAGAGTGATTGCACTTGTGCGACGCAAGTCTAGTGACTAACGTTAAGAAAATGCGTATAGGTCACGACGTTAATTAAGCAAATCCGGTGAAGTTTACGACGCAGGAACGCAAAGCAGTGAGTTCATGCTCCCCCTTTTCTTTAACTGTTTTTGGTTTTATAACTCTCGGGGGTGAAATACATGTTACAAATATTACAATTTTTACAAATGGTAAAAATACAAGAAGCACTCTTGGTGAGAACGAGTACCGAGTGCAATATGATTTGAGAATACAAGAAGCATTCTTGGTGAGTGCAATATGATGAGCTTTAAGAAATGCCTAGAAAATACTAGATCATGTGAGCTTAAACTAGATATTGAGATGCCATTAATACTTAATTAGGGACGAGGGTTAGATCTAACGGGTACGGCCGAGCCCCACTCATGGTCCTTATGTGACCTCTTGAGTGCTTCGGTGTCCTAGTCGAGGGAAATTGACACAGTCGAGGTTAATCGACACAGTCGAGGGTAATCGACACAGTTAAAGAAGCCAATACTAATGCTTCCTATGTCCTCACATGCCTTGAGGGAGAAAACACTAATGCTCCCTATGCCCTCACATGCCTTGAGGGAGAAAACACTAATGCTCCCTATGTCCTCACATGCCTTGAGGGAGAAAACACTAATGCTCCCTATGCCCTCACATGCCTTGAGGGAGAAAACACTAATGCTCCCTATGTCCTCACATGCCTTGAAGGAGAAAATACTAATGCTCCCTATGTCCTCACGTGCCATAATGTCCTTGTATAAACAATCATTTAATACGTGGGGTACTCAAGAAAACTTGATTTATACTTGAAGTACGTGGGGTATTCAAGAAAACTTGAATGATACTTGAGTACGTGGGGTACTTAAGAAAATAGGAATTATACTTGAGTACGTGGGGTACTCAAGAAAAACTTGAATTATACATGAGTACGTGGTGTACACATGAGTACTTGATTTATATATGAAAACTTGAATTATACATGACACACTATGTTTTCATACAAAGTATACAAACGTGAAATACAAAAACGCATGAACTCGCTCAACTTTATGTTGATGTTTTCCAAAATTTCATGTATTTCAAGTGACAGGATGGATCTTGGGCGCAAGTGTCATAGCTAGAAGTAGACTTTAAGTTTAGATGTCATCCACTTTTGTTGAGTTGTAACCTAGATGAAGGTTGTGTTTTTAAAACTTAAATAACGAGTATTTGTAATACTCAAATTTTCATGAATGGATGAACATCGTTTTGATCATATAGTTATCTATTATGATTGAATGCAATGATAACAAACTAGTCACACATCGTACGCTTCCGCAAAAGACAGGGTGTGACACACGCTTCTCGAACACACTGGATGCAAACTCAACCTTACGCTCATTCGGACATTGAACATGTCTGAATGTACTTTCGAGGCTCTCGAACCATTGCAGGAGCGCAGTTGCTCCTTGAGACCCAGAAAACTTTAACGGTTTAGCCAAATTAAAAGTTTTGAAACTACACTGAGCATTGTTGTTGTTATTGTTGTTGTATAATCGATGGATCTGGGTTACTATGTTCGGAAGCACAGCAGCCATTTGCTGAGAGATAAGGGCTGCGATTTCTTCGTTGGTTAGAGGTTGTGCATCTCGTCGAGGAGGCATTATCTAAAAGAGGAAACGTGAGAGAAAACAAGTGAGATGACATTGGGTAAGAATAGAATGTTACGATTATCGACAAAAATCATGGATGGTGGTCATTTGTTCGTGTCACGAAGCAAACAAACGACACACAGGGATTAACCAAAGTAAAAGCGTCATAATAATGTATCGCGAAGACATGCTTTAGCCTATAAGTGGACACTCACCCCAAGAGTTCCCAGGTAAGAGTGACTGGTCTGATTATGTGGATTTGTACGAACACTTTAGCCTTAGACATAAAACTAGAGGTACAGGCACCCACCCTTCCATATTGCACGTGTTCACATTATCTAGACCCAAACTTTGACGAGAATTTGAAAACCTTGGAGGTTCAAAACCTTATAATAAATTACCTAAGAAGAGAGGATTGGTTTTCAAAAGCAGATTCGTAAATTGTGTTCTTGTTTTGGTTATCACCTAAAGATAGGCGACGGTATTATTTTAAGACTAAACACAAGATAACTTGTGTTAGGGTCCTAGGAAGGTTATAGTCTAGGTCAAAGCATTACTGATAACCTAATTCCCTATAACCATTGGCTCTGATACCAACTTTTCTGTCACACCCCGACCACGTAAAACAACAAATCATGGCGGAAACGTCATGGAGTGTCGTAACAGAATCATTGTTTCACAACCATGGATTAAATAGTTTCATTTTATTGAATTATTGAACTCATTGTTTTATTACAAATCAGATAAATACAAATATTGTCTTTCAAGTTTTAAAGTCGCTAAGGCACGAGTCCGTCCTATATGTAGCATGCATCGACAATCATCATGTAGTAACACCTAAAACATATGTGAAAATAGGTACGTCAGCATAAAAATGCCTGTGAGTAACATAGGTTTTGATAAAAAAGGTTTGTAGTATATACAAAAATATGCCTTGGTTTTGAGAAAGTCGGATAAGTAATATATATTAAAATATGTTTTAGTTTCAAAATGGTTAAGCCGATAGTATATCAAATATACTTTAGTTGTTAAAATAATAGTTTTCGGTAGTACATCATAAGTATACTTTGGTTTAAGAATGAAAGCATCAGTAGTATATCATTTTATACTCTGGTTTTGTAAATAACATATCAAACTATGCTTTGGTTTTAAAATAGCATACCAACTATGCTTTAGTAAATAACTAGGTCAGTACTATATTAAAACATATGTTGGTTTTGTACATAGTATATCAAATTATACTTTGGTAAATAATATCACATTTGGGAGCACATCAAACTATACTTTGGTAGTATATCGAAATATACAAAAGAAAACGTGATTTGGTATTTCATTCAAACCTTAGTGCATCAAACTACACCTTAGAGACTATAGAAATACCACAAAGGCAATTTCTATTTGGTTAAAATTTGGATTCTGACATTCCATACAACAGGAATGGGGTGTCTAATCCTATAACGCTATATCGTACTACCAATTGGCTTGATGAATGTATAAAATAAGTACAATGCAACAATTAGTTTTATAATCTTTGAAAATTTGTGTTTAAACAATAGACAATCATTCAATTCGTCAAAAGATAAGTACTAGCATGTATAATCATATAGTTGAAATCATGAAAATAACGAATAGGCACACATGTTTCACCCCAAAACATTTGAAAACAGTAAAAGAGGGGACTATGTACTCACTTGAGATTGAAGGTATCCTTGATTAAGTGTCCTAAGGAAGATCGGAAATCAAGGAATCAAGTGGTACCTAGTAATCGGATCGCTAATTAAACAATCGGTACCTAAATCGGAAGATCGGATAGAATGAGGTCTCGTAAACCAAATGAGCATTGGAGCACATGTGATATGGTTTAACGAAGCCTACATTCTAAAATGAAACCTAACCTAAGTGCTTTCGACCCGTTACGACCCATAAGGTAGCTTACGCTACTTTAACGCGTCGTTTGCGCAAATGCGCGTTCGAGACGCCTAACTAGTCCTATGACAAGTATTATATGCCTAAACATGTTTAAATATGTTACATAATCAGTTAAGTGACAAAAGTTTAAGTCATATATGCTTAGAATCCAATTATGTATGAAAAGGGCATTTTGGTCATTTTCTTAAGGCATATAAACTACCTATCATATAACTAATTAAACTAAGTGACCATAAGGTATAACCTCGGAAGGTTATTCCCTATACAACTATGGTCACAAATATGCTTGGTCGGATCCTAATGATCGACCAAACAGGTCGAGTTCGAAAGTAAGCGGTTGTTAAGACCGCTTATCTTACGACTCTATACAAGCACTAGACTAAAAGTGACGAGTTAAACATGTTAAAACATGTTTAACGAAGTTAGAAAACAAGTTTGATATCAAAACAAAGGGTTTTGATACCCAAGAATAGTTTGGTTGCAAAATACGCATAAACGCGCATTTTGACCGAAACTATGACTCGTCACTATGCCTAATCAACGTGGTAATCAGTAGGTATAGTCACACGGGACTATAACCATCATGATTACGCTCACGTTACAAAGTTCAAACGAACTTTGTGTTGACCAACTCGTGGTCAAAGTAGAAAGTCAAACACTGTTTGACTTTCATGCTTGAAATACAAGAACAAGCATGAAGGAAACTTACACAGGGTCCAAGCTATGAAGATTTCAACTAAAAAATTCTCAGGTATGAAGCTTCACAAGGAGAGCTTCAACTTAGAGAAGATGATTGAGATCAAGTTTGAAGAAGATGAAGTGAAAATGGTGGGTTTATATAGATTTTCCTTAACCGTTAGGATCGTTCCTCGATAATTGAGCTTCGATCTGGACCATACATGTAAGGCACATGGTTTTGGAATACTATGGGTGCCCAAAACCATCACACGGTATTGAAAAAGTTACACTTAAGCCCCTGAAATTCAACCTGGGTGCAAAAATTGAAGTTTCTATCTAGATGAGGCTGTGGCGTCGCACCGAAGCAACACCATATAGTGGTGGCACAGCGCCGCCACATGCCAGCTATCGAAACTTTTGAAAATTGTCAGTTTTGGTCCATGCAACTCGTTTAGGCCATTTTTGACGCGTTTAAACCCTGTTAACCCCATTTCAAGGCTCTAAAATGAAGTTAAAGTATAGGGAACTTAAAATATGCTCAAAAACATCTCGGATGTCAGTTCATTTGGTCGTACGATTGCGTTATTCGGTTAATTACGACAGAAATCGTAACAGACGCAAAAACGATCCAAATTAAGCGACGAATGGTATTTTTGCATTCCAATCACTAAAATAAAATATTTTAATCTGATCGGACGGCAATCCGTCCAACAATCTGATCGTTTTGAAAACTTGGATATGTTGTTAAGTTTGAAAAGTTTGCGGTTTGATCGAGACGGTATGACCACGTGTTAAACAACGGGAATTTCACCAAGACCCTGGTTACCCGATCGAACGAGAATCACCCCAATCCGTTAAGTTAACTGTTCGTGATGGTTATTCATGTTCAACCCGAAATCAGTTGTCTCGTTTGATAGAAATCAGATCTTAAACCGACACATCACTAGAGAAGAGTGGAAGGCCTGAATTAGCTCCGATTCTATTGGTTTTAAGTGCATTGAGTGTAAAAGAGTTGAAAGAAAAGTAAAGAAACCATCTTTCAATCCTTTTAACTTTGAAAAGTTTAGATCTATATGAAAATAGTGTTAAATCATGTGGAAATCCTTTAGATCTGAGTTGTTCTTAGGGGAATGAGGCCAAAACTTGAAGTTCATAAGAACTCCATGATGACATCACCCTAGAACACCTCAAATCCGTTGATTTCACGGTTAAAAGTTAAGATTCAAAGGTGAAAATGATGAATACATGTGTGTTGATGATAAATGTACAAGATTTGAGTTAAAAACTCACAAGAATCGTGAGAAACCGAGAGAAAAGAGGGCTGGAACGTGCTGGTCAGAGAGAGAGCTGTCACATCACTGTTTGTGATGTGACAGGTGGTATTTATAGTATTCCAAAAGAGGAAAGGGGTGCAGGTGTCGGATCGGATGGCAAACCGATCGGATGGCCATCCGATCAGATGGTCATCCGTACGGATGACCATTCGATCGAATGGTCATTTGATCGAAGTGATCCGGCGAGTTTGGTTTCGGCGTTTCGTTTTGCGTGTTGAGCGTTGCGATGCGTTTGAGTGAATGTCGATTAAGCGATGCGATAGATTTAAACAAGACTCACCCAATTGCTATATCTAACATACAATCAACATAAATAAACTTGCGTTTAGCGTTTGCGATTAGATTGCGTTGCGATAGGGTTGCAATTGCGTTTCGATTAACCACCACAAACATAAAGTAAACATGCACAAATAACACATAAATAGCACACACACGTAAAACAATATACAGAATCTATAATTCAAGTTGCGAATGCGATTGCGATGCAATTAGCGATAAATAGATTAGCGAGTACCATCGATTAAACCTCGATTGTCATAGATACTCCACATAATACAACTAAAGCAAACAAATAATAGAATTCGATCACGAGTCAAGGTGTACAATCAATAGTCATGCAAGGAGTGACAGATCGAAATTAGCAATCTTTTCTTCATTTGACTTTGACTTTGACTTGCACTTTGACTTTCAAAACATGGGGTGTTACAGCCTCCCCTTCTATAGGGAATTTCGTCCCGAAATTAAGGCGCATGCGTAACAAAGAGCTGCGGGTACTTTGCCTTCATGTCACTTTCGAGTTCCCAGGTGAACTCTGTGCCACGTTTGCCTTCCCAGTGAACCTTCACAATGGGAATGCGTGAGCGCCTGAGCTTCTTGGTTTCTCGATCCATGATCTCGACAGGATTTTCCACGAAGTGTAATGTTTCGTCCACATGTAGATCCTCAAGTGGAACTTGCAAATCTTGCTCGGCTAGGCACTTTCTAAGGTTCGAAAAATGGAAAGTCAGGTGGACGTTGCTAAGTTCCTCCGGTAGTTCGAGTCTGTAGACCACTTTGCTGATCCTTTCTAGCATCTTAAAGGGTTCGACATATCTAGGCGCGAGCTTTCCTTTCTTGCTGAATCTGATCACACCCTTCCAAGGTGAAACCTTTAGGAGTACGTGATCGCCAACGTCAAATTCAAGGGGCTTGCAGCGTCTATCGGTGTAACTTTTCTGACGACTCTGAGCTTTCAGCAGATTTTCTCGAATTTGGAGGATTTTGCCAGTCGTTTCTTGCAGCAGCTCAGGACCGGTAATTTACGCATCTCCGATCTCGTGCCATACAATAGGCGATCAACATTTTCTTCCGTATAATGCCTCAAATGGTGCCATTTGGATGTTAGAATGATAACTGTTATTGTACGAGAATTCGACCAAATGTAAGTGCGCGTCCCAATTACCACCGAAATCTATGACACACGAGCGAAGCATGTCTTTAAGGGTACGAATCATTCTTTCAGTCTGACCGTCGGTTTAGGGATGGAAAGCGGTACTTAGATTAAGAGTAGTACCGAGAGTAGATTGAAATGTTTCCCAAAGACGTGAGGTAAACAAACCATCGCGGTCAGAGATGATGTCATGAGGCGTCCCGTGTTGACAGATGATTTTGTCAGTGTAGATTTGGGCTAATTTTTCTACCTTAAAGTCTTCTCGTATCGGCAGAAAATGAGCAGATTTAGTCAAACAGTCAACGACAACCCAGATGCTGTCGTGACCTGATGGCGTGCGCGGAAGTTTCGTTATAAAGTCCATAGCTATACTCTCCCATTTCCACATAGGAATCTCGGGTTGGACGAGTAAGCCAAAGGGTCTTTGTTGCTCGGCCTTGACTTTCGAGCAAGTCAGGCACTTCAAAACATATATTGCGATAACCTTCTTCATTCCGGGCCACCAGTACTTGTAACGAAGGTCCTGGTACATCTTGTCGGCACCGGGATGAATAGAATATCGGGACTTGTGGGCTTCGTCCAGCAGAATTTGTCGTAAGTTAGACGCTTGGGGATCCAAATTCGGTCTAGATAATGGAATATACCATTTGATTTATTCACCAGTTTCTCGCCATTATTGATAATCCTTTCCTTCTTTAAGGTACGTTCGGTAAAGCAAGCATGTTGGGCTTCACGGATAAGAGCTTCGAGATTATGCTGGGCTTGGATATTACGAATGCTATGCAAATAGCTTCGTCGGCTTAGAGCATCGGCAACGACATTTGCTTTGCTAGGATGATAACGAATCTCACAGTCGTAATCATTAAGAAGTTCAACCCATCGGCGTTGGCACATATTCAGTTCCTTTTGACTCAAGATGTGTTGCAGGCTCTTATGGTCGGTGAAGACCGTACACTTTGTACCATAAAGGTAGTGTCGCCAAATCTTTAATGCAAAAACAACTGCACCAAGCTCGAGATCGTGGGTTGTATAGTTCTTCTCATGGATCTTGAGCTGACGAGACGCGTAGGCTATAACCTTGTCTCATTGCATGAGAACACAACCAAGACCAAGGTTCGAGGCATCGCAGTAAACAACGAAGTCATCGTTTCCGTCGGGCAAAGCGAGAACGGGTGCATTGCAGAGCATTTGCTTGAGGGTTTGAAAGGCAGTCAATTGTTCAGTTCCCCAAACAAAAGGCTTGTCTTTATGCGTCAGAGAAGTAAGCGAAACGGCGATTTTCGAGAAGTCAGCGATGAATCGACGGTAATAGCCCGCCCATCTGAGGAATGAACGAACATCGGATGGTGATTTTGGAGTAACCCAACTCTTAGCAGCTTTGATCTTTGCAGGGTCGACATGTATACCTTGACTATTGACGATGTGACTGAGGAATTGAACCTCCTCTAGCCAGAATTCACACTTGGAAAACTTGGCATAGAGTCGATTCCCCTGGAGTAGTTCGATTACCAAACGTAGATGCTGCACGTGTTCGGTTTTCGACTTCGAATAGATACGGATGTCGTCGATGAATACGATGACGAAACCGCGGGTGCGTTGGTTAAACCAAAGGGCATTACGACGAATTCATAATGGTCGTATCGGGTGCGGAAAGCGGTTTTCGGTATATCTTCCTCCTGAATGCATAACTGGTGATAGCCTGAGCGTAAATCAATCTTCGAGAAGCACGTAGCACCTTCTAATTGGTCAAATAAATCATCGATTCGAGGCAAAGGATAGCGATTCTTGATAGTCAGCTTATTCAACTCCCTATAGTCGACGCACATCCGGAACGACCCATCCTTCTTTTTGACGAAAAGGACTGGTGCGCCCCAAGGAGAGGTGCTAGGTCGAATGAAGCCTTTGTCAATTAATTCCTGGAGTTGGCTCGAGAGTTCACACATTTCAGACGGAGCGAGGCGATAAGGAAATTTAGCAACAGGGTTGGCTCCAGGAATGAGATCAATACGGAAGTCGATATCACGACTCGGAGGTAAACCAGGTAGATCATCAGGAAATACGTTAGGAAAATCACGAACCACAGGCACCTTATCCATTGCCTTAACTTCCTTTTTCTCCGCTACTACAATGTGTGCCAAGAAAGCTTGGTATTCCTTGCAGAGATACTTGCTAGCCTGGACACATGAAATAAGTTGGAGTTTCTTCGATGCGACTTCACCATAAACACACAGTTGATCACCATTAGCAAGCGATAAATGAATCATTTTATCAAAGCAAACAACTTCAGCACGATTTTCACGAAGAAAATCCATGCCTACTATGATATAGAAACTACCGAGCTGCATCGGAATAAGATCGATAGGGAAGACGTGATTGTTGAGTTCAAGAGTACAATCACGTAGAACATAATTTACAGTGACGGTCCTTCCAGTGGTAACTTCAATGTCGAACGTCAAGGGGAGATGGGCGCGCTTACGATTAAGGAGCTTTTCGAATTCAAACGATACAAAATAGTTATCGGCTCCAGTATCAAATAAACACGAAGCATATATACCATTCACAAGGAACGTACCATTAACCACATTGTTGTCTGCTTGAGCCTGGCGGGCGTTGATGTTGAAAGCACATCCGCGGGCTGCTGGCTGTTGTTGCTGCGGCTACTGTTGTGGCTCTTGCTTCACCACTCTGTTGGGGCACATGTTTGCAAAGTGGTTGGGATCACCACATGCAAAGCAGGCTCTTGCGTGTGCTACGGGGGCAGGAGCTGCGTGTTGGCCCTGAGGAGCAGGAAGGAGAGCTTGTGGTGCAGGAGCTTGACCTTGAGCTGGAGCTGGAGCTTGGCGAGGACCGGTATGGCAGTTAGCAGTAAAATGGCCATACACATTGCAATGAACATAGAATCGGCATGCAATCCCCACAGGATGATGATAGGTACAAGTAAGGCAGAGCGGGTGAGGACCAGTATATGCACGCTTGGCCGGCGGTGCATTGGTTACTGGGGTCGCTACTTGGCGGTTCTGGGGTTGCGGTTAAGCTGGAATAGCTTGGAGCGGAGCAGCGGCTGTGACAGCGCAATTTTTGCTACTGTTGTTGTTGTTGTTGTTCTTTCTCTTGCGGCGGGAGGACTTTGAAGCGTGCGGTGCGGCGGCGGTTTCAGCGGTGGAAGCAATGGTAACTTGGTGAAGATTCTTGGAGGCTTTATCAAAGTAACCAGCTTTAACTCGCTTGTCGTTAATCTCGGCAGCGAGCAGGAAGGTTTCTTCAATAGTCGTCGTCTTCGCGGCTTACACGAAATCGGCCACATAATCCGGTAGAGCACGGATGTATTTCTTGATGGTGATTTCAGGGGTAGTAACTTGGCCCGGACAGATTATACTCAGCTGCTTAAAGCGGACAGTTAAACCAGCGTTGTCGCCACCCTCTTGTTTGATGTGCCAGAACTCATCCTCCAGCTTCTGAAGCTCGAGGGGAGGGCAGAACTCCTTCATCATGATGTCCTTCAACTCATCCCACGTAAGCCCATAGGCTGCATCATTTCCACGCTTGTTTCTTTCGGCAGTCCACCAGTCCAGAGCTCTGGACTGGAAAACACCAGTGGCGTTAACAGTGCGGAGACTATCAGGACAACAGCTTTGGTGCAGGGTGACTTCGATTGAATCAAACCATTGAAGCATGGCAGTAGGTCCATCTTCTCCGGTGAATTCTTTGGGTCCGCAGGCTTTGAACTGCTTGAAGCTAAAAGTAGCTCAAGGTGAATTAGTCCTGGACTCGTCAGAGGACTTGCTAGCATTTTCATTCAGCTCGCTGACTATTTGCGGGATAACTTTAGCCGTCTGCTTAGCGACTAGAGCAGTGATGCGTTTGTCCTCATGATTGCGACGGGCGAAGCGAGCGGTATGCGATCTAAATGACGACATTGTCTGCAACAGACATCGCCATAGGATTCAAACGCAAGTCGATTAAGTCTGGCATATCCTATAGTATCTCCTCGAGCTACTCTATATAAAGCTCAGGAACACATTCAATCACTTAAACACATATTCACGTAGGCACATAAGCACATAGGCACGCAAACACATAAGCACGTAAGCACGTAGAGCACAGAGGCACGTATCCACTATATTTTGCACGTATTCACCTAAATATATTGCACATATTCTCCTATACTTGAAAGTTCGCGCGTTCGAGAATAGCGATTGCAATTAGCGAGTACACATCGAGTAGCATAGCGAGTAGTATAACATAAGCGAGTAACACAGCATGCGATTTGTTAACGCTTTGGGATAGGTGTGCAGTGCGAATGGTGTGTGTTGATCAAAGCGAGAGCGAAAAGCGAATGAACCACCAAAAATCAAAACACATAAACAGGTAAAATCACATAAAACGCATAAAATTTCACATAAAAGCGATAAACCTCAGAGTTAGCGGTGGCAAATCCAGAATCGAAACACATAAAAATCTAAGATAGATTGTCTTGGGCGTGTAGACATTGACTACCCAAAGTGATTCGACTATTCACAAGGACTTGGAGTACATGCTTTGGCTTTTGGGACTGTGCTCTCACCTAGATTTTGGGCGAATGGCACGCATCTTTCCAGTTACAGCATGACCCAAGTCATTGGAGTCCGTCGAGACTTTGGTGAGAGTTTTGTAAAACCAAAAATAGAGAATATTGGAACTGGTCATTAAGATGCGGTTTCACCCCTAACTTAATGACTCCATTCCTGTAAGTGTGGTACAAGTCATGAGATAGAGATGCGGATGTTCCACTCTCTATTTATCAGAGAATTTCGTCGAAGTATGGATTTCACTCCTGATTCAACGTGAATTCTCGTGTTTTATAGTCAAAATGTGGGTCGAACAAGCGATCCGATCGAGAGTTTGCGGTTTTCACACCTAGTCTCGATCTAATCACTCATTCATTTTTGAAAATAGTGCAGTGCGACTGCCTTAGGAAAGGCAGAGTGATAGAGTATAACATGATTGCGAGTCGATCAAGTAACGGTAATAGGCTTGTACGGAACCCCTACCGGATTCGTACAAGGCGGTCTGTTGGTACTTAGACTATAGACTAGGTCGTTTCTAAGACATCGACCCAGACTAGGTCGAGTCTTGCCTAATTCCCTATAGTTATGGCTCTGATACCAATCTGTCACACCCCAACCGATTGTCCAGGAGAAATCCATAACAACTAAAATTACCAGATATTTAACATTATGTCCTATACCATAATATATCAAATAAAAGCAGTTATTACAGACATTGTTTTCTCAATGACAGATCAAATGTTCAGACAACTCAGATTTTATTAGATTTGTTTCTAGACTCCATCCTAGCTTGATTCCAGCAAATAACAAGCAAAGCAAAGCACAGCATCCTAAACAGTTGTCACATACGTTAAAATAGAGGTCAATACACATAGTGTAAAGGTGAGCATACATGTTTAATAGTATAATAGATAGCGAAAGCGTTTTTACGCATAACCAGCATGTAACATGTAGTAAAGTGAAGCTAGTAGGTTATCGACAATGAAATATGCACAGGCGTGACTGCGAGTTGTAGAGAGCACAACACATATCACCATTATGACATGTGAAGAAATACCCTTAGCAACCCCCGTCCATGACAGGTGCTGAGTCCAAACTATAGTACTATCGTTGCTAAGGTGCCAGGCAACAATCACTGTGTAAACAGAACATACAAGCATTCATCGAGTAACACGTATAACATGCAGAGTCGGTTAGCGTATAAAAGTGTTTGTGTTGTGTGTCGATTGTGATTTGAATATAGGTAACGTATGTAACACCCAAAAGTGCGTAAAGCAAAAAGGGTTCGAGTATACTCACAGCGATGGTAGCTACTAACCAAAATCTGTGATTGGATTGAAGGGAGCGCTAGAGTAAGCCTGATTACAGAATGAGTGCATAATCGATGAACGGTGCGTTAAACGATGCAAGTGAACCGAGTAACGAATGGTCATCCGATCGGATGACAATCCAAACGGATGGTCATTCGATCGGATGTCAATCCGTTCGGATGGTTATCCGATCGGATGGCCATTCGGTCGGATTGACGTTCGTTGGGATGGATGCGTTTGTGTATGATGGCTTTGAAGTTTTCGTTGTAGAATTTTAAAATCAGAGAAGTATCTCTACCTTTCATATCGTTCAATCGAACGGTTGTTCGATCAGATGGCGATCTGTCCAGCGAGACATTTCTCAGAGAACAAGTTCATAACAGGATTGTCATTCGATCGGATGGTCTTCCGATCGGATGGCAATCCGTTAGAACTGATGATCTTTGAAAATTATCAAAATATTTAAGTGTTGAAGTCCATGTGCAATCCGATCGGATTTTTCGTTCGATCGGATCGCAATCCGATTAGATGGCAATCCGTCCAACAATCTGATCGTTTTGAAAACTTGGATATGTTGTTAAGTTTGAAAAGTTTGCGGTTTAATCGAGACGGTATGACCACATGTTAAACAACAGGAATTCTACCAAGACCCAGGTTACCCGATCGAACAGGAATCACCCCAATCCGTTCAGTTAACTGTTCGTGACGGTTGTTCATGTTCAACCTGAAATCAGTTGTCTCGTTTGGTAGAAATCAGATCTCAAACCGACACATCACTAGAGAAGAGTGGAAGGCCTGAATAAGCTCCGATTCTATCGGTTTTGAGTGCATTGAGTGTAAAAAAGTTGAAAGAAAAGTTAAGAAATCATCTTTCAATCCTTTTAACTTTGAAAAGTTTAGATCTATGCGAAAACAGTGTTAAATCATGTGGAAATCCTTTAGATCTGAGTTGTTCTTGGTGGAATGAGGCCAAAACTTGAAGTTCATAAGAACTCCATGATGACATCACCCTAGAACACCTCAAATCCGCTGATTTCACGGTTAAAAGTTAAGATTCAAAGGTGAAAATGATGAAGAAGTGTGTGTTGATGATAGCCGTACAAGATTTGAGTTGAAAACTTACAAGAATCGCGAGAAATCGAGAGAAAAGAGGGCTGGAACGTATTGGTCGGAGAGAGAGAGAGCTGTCACATCACTGTTTGTGATGTGACAGGTGGTATTTATAGGATTCCAAAAGAGGAAAGGGGCGCAGGTGTCGGATCGGATGGCCATCCGATCGGATGGTCATCCGTACGGATGACCATTCGATCGAATGGTCATTCGATCGAAGTGATCCGGCGAGTTAGGTTTCGGCGTTTTGTTTTACGTGTTGAGCATTGCGATGCGTTTGAGTGAGTGTCGATTAAGCGATGCGATAGATTTAAACAAGTGTCACACAATTGCTATATCTAACATACAATCAACATAAATAAACTTGCGTTTAGCGTTTGCGATTAGATTGCGTTGCGATAGGGTTGCGATTGCGTTTTGATTAACCACCACAAACATAAAGTAAACATGCACAAATAACACATAAATAGCACACACATGTAAAACAATATACAGAATCTATAATTCAAGTTGCGAATGCGATTGCGATGTGATTAGCGATAAGTAGATTAGCGAGTACCATCGATTAAACCTCGATTGTTATAGATACTCCATATAATACAACTAAAGCAAACAAATAATAGAATTCGATCATGAGTCAAGGTGTACAATCAATAGTCAAGCAAGGAGTGACAGATCGCAATTAGCAATCTTTTCTTCCTTTGACTTTGACTTGTACTTTGACTTTCAAAACACAGGGTGTTACAGCAAGTACCCGGAACAGATGGTGATGATCAGCCACGCAATTTCACCAAACATCAGGTCTCATCTAAAACAATTGTTGTTCAGAAACATGGATATATTCGCCTGGACACCGTCTGATATGACGGGCGTCCCGCGCGTCATCACCGAGCATTGTTTAAACACCTATCTGTCTGTCGAGCCTAAAGTCCAAAGGAAGCGCAGCCTAGGGACTGAAAAAACAAAGGCTATGAATGAACAAGTTTGTGAGCTGCTCAAAGCAGGAATATTACGCGAAGTGCGTTACCAGAGTTGGGTCGCGAATCCTGTAATGGTCGAGAAATCTTCCGGTGGGTGGCGTATGTACGTCGACTACACAGATCTCAACAAGGCTTGCCCGAAAGACTGTTACTCATTTCCTGAGATCGACAAGAAAATAGACTCCCTCGCACCATTCAGGTGGAAATGCTTTTTGGATTGCTACAAAGGCTATCATCAAGTCCAGATAGCCTTGTTCTGCACCGACATCAGTATGTTCTGCTATACCAAGATGCCCTTCGAGCTCAAGAATGCTGGCGTAACATACCAGCGGTTGACGAATAAGACTTTTGACGATGACATTGGGAAGCACATTGAGGTATACATTGACGATCTTGTAATCAAGAGTCCAGAAGAGGACTAGATGCTGAAAGACATTGAGAAAACGTTCCACTCCCTTCACAACATGAAGATGAAGCTCAACCCGAGCAAATGTTCTTTTGGGATGGAAGAATTTAAATTTTTAGGTTTCGTGGTTACCAATGGAGGTTTTAAAATCAACCCAGAGAAAGTCCAAGCAATTGAGAGGATGCCATCCCTGCGTACCATCAAAGAAATGCAAAGGTTAGCCAGCCGCCTGGCCGCGCTCAATCGTTTCCTGTCAAACCACGCGGCAAAGTCTTTTCCTTTCATCAGCACACTGCGCAACTGCGTAAAGAAGCAGGATTATAAGTGGATGATGGAAGCAGAGGCAGCTTTCCAACAGATGAAGGAGTGCTTGATCAAGCTCCCCACTCTAACAACACCATTTGAAGAAGAGCCCCTCATACTGTACTTATCTGCTTCGGATAAGGCAATAGGGTCAATATTACTTGTGGAAAGAGGGGGAGTTCAAACTCCAATCTATTACGTCAGTAGGATGCTTACTGATCCTGAGACTCGATACTCGATCATGGAAAAGTTAGTTCTCGTACTGCTACATGCTTCCAGAAGGCTGCGCAGGTATTTCACCAGTCATGTTATCACCGTGCTCACCAATTTTCACATTGGTACTATCTTACAAAAGCCCAAAATCTCTGGTCGGTTGGCAAAGTGGGTAATTGAACTGGGGGGCCATAACATCTTGTATAGGCCGTGCCCAGCTATCAAAGGCCAAGTGTTAGCAGATTTCATTACCGAGGTTCCAGAAGATAAGATAAAATAATGTGAAGTAGTCAATACACCCGCTCAAAATACATCAGATGAGCTATGGTTGTTATTTACTGATGGAGCTTCAAATGAAGACGGTGCAGTAGCAGGGTTGCGCCTAGTCAGCCCAAAAAAACATGAGTTTACCTATGCTATAAGGTTGGATTTCAAGAATACCAACAATGAAACAGAGTACGAAGCCTTCCTAGCAGGCCTGCGCCTGTCCATCAAAATGGGTGCAAAATACTTACAAGCGCATGTTAATTCTCTATTAATCGTGAGCCAAATCAATGGGCTTTATGACGCAAAAGGCGAGGTAATGGCTCTCTACTTGGAACAAGCAAAAGAGTTGCTCCAGAAGTTCAAATCGTATAAGGTTGTCCACATCAACCAAAGCGAAAACAAACCCGTTGACGTGCTCAGCAAGCTAGCCTCTACAACATTTCAACACCTTGTAAAGGATGTCAGAATTGAAGTTTTGAAAAACCCATCCGTGCTGCTGTGCCAGGTAAATGTCATCGAGATAGGACCACCCTCATGGATAACCCCTATCATTCAATACTTGCAAGAAGGGATTCTTCCAGAAAACAAAGCGGAAGCTAGGAAGATCCAAAACAAAGCGTTGTTCTATCAAATGGACGGGGGTATTCTTTACAAAAAACTTTTTAGGGCCACTTTTACGCTGCGTGGACCCTCAGGATGCAAGTTACTTAATCAGAGAAATTCACGAAGACATCTGTGGGATACATGCAAGCCCTCGCATGGTTGTGGCGAAGATCATGAATGCATGCTATTATTGGCCGTGGATGCACGTAGATGCATTAAAGGGGCTGCGCAAATGTGATGCCTGCCAAAGGCATGCGCCGAAGACCCTGCGCCCAAAAAATGATCTGATCCCAGTTTCGACAGCCTGGCCCTTCCAACAGTGGGGGATCGATATGGTAGGACCCTTTCCTGAGGCACTAGGCACAGTAAAGTTCATAATCGTGGCTGCTGACTACTTCACTAAGTGGGTGGAGGCAAAGGCCCTAGCATCAACATCAGCAATCATAGTGCGGAAATTCATTTGGGAGCACATCATTTGTCGATTCGGCCTCCCACTGAAGATAGTAACAGATAATGGCATAAATTTTGCCTCCGATGATCTTCAAAAGTGGATGAAGGAATTGAACATTGAATACACCTTCTCTTTCATTGCACACCCTCAAGGCAACAGTCAAGTAGAGAGTGTTAACAAAAGCATAGTTGAAGGGATCAAGGCCCGCCGCACAAAACGACGAGGTTGGGTCAATGAGCTCCCCAACATCTTATGGGCTCATCGCAACATGCCTAAGACAAGCAATGGTGAGACCCCCTTCAGCCTTGTTTATGGCTCAGAGGTGGTTATCCCAGCAGAAATCGGCCTCCCCTTGCCACGCTTAACAGCAGTTAACACAATCAATAACGAGGCGGAGCATCGGTTAGACTTGGACCTACTTGAAGAAAGGCGCAAGATTGCACGCATTAAAGAGGCCAAGTACAAAACTCAACTGGAGCGATACTATAATGCGAGGGTGCGCATATGTACATACACTCCAGGAGAGTATGTGTTCCGGGATAACGAAGCCTCTAATGTCGAGCGCCCTGGAAAACTAGCACCCAAATGGGAAGGCTCATACTTAGTTCATGAGGTGCTAGGAAAATGGGCGTACAAATTGCGCGCTTTAGACGGTCACATCATCCCACGCACATGGAACATGCAACAATTGCGCAAATGCTATATGTAACAACTTTTCATGTATGATGGCCGCGCGCCCATTTCAGTTATTAATGCAAAAGTTGTGTATATTTTATGAATATAGATTGTGTTTCTTCCAAGTTACAAATGCATGTTAAACTTTGATTAGCCCGAAAACACTTCAGTAAATTACGAGCTCTTGAGTTAAGCCTCCAAGGCTTCCGCAATCATAGCGCGAGGCCGGCCAACAATACTCAACACGAGCCATACTTACATTTATTCATGCTAACTTAAACAAATTTTCTAACAACAATTCAATAATTGTAACATTGATAGAATAAAAAGCAAAGGTAATTTCATTCATAAAAGCGCAGCAGCGCATCTGATTACATACTTTCAAAAAGTGGCAAAATAATACAAGGCATTACAGCCTAAGGTATCAGATAACCTATAACCTACTCCCCGGCATCACCTCCAGCTGTTTCTTCCTCATCAGACAACTCAACAGTCTCCAGAACCACGAAAATGGACTTTAATCACGCCAAGTAATCGTCATGTTTAAGCGCTTCAACGACCAACTCCATAATGGGTAAGGACGGGTTATCGTAAACCTCTTCAGCCTTAGCCAACATCTCGTCTACTTGGTCGGTCACAGAGCAATGGCGAGTCCCAAAATGTTGTTTCAACGCCTCCTCAACATGTTGAGTGCATTCAAGATAACCGCCACGATGCCCAACCGCACGCGCAACATCTGTAAGTGCGGCAACTACCTTATCCATCTCCATGGCATTCAAGATAGAGTTAGCAACCTATCTAAGAGATAGATTATAAAGCAACATTGTAAAATAACTTACGACAATCTAAGGCAAAAAAGAGAAATACTTACAGCAGCTACTCCATGCTCTCGCATCCATTCGGAATCAGAAAGCAGAGAATCCATAATAGTTTGAGCTTCAGCATAGTTCGTCTGCGCCACATTCAAGGCCGAAGTGCTGATCTTGCACGCCTTTTCGGCCGCTTTGCGTGCCTCCTTAGCAGTATCAGCCTTCACCTTTTCTGCGGCCAGATCTATCTCTAATTACTTATTCTTCTCTTGCGCTTCAAACAGTCTACGCTTGAGCTCCGCGATCTCTGCATCCTTACCATCCAAATCCCTCAGGATCTTCGCATTTAAGTCAACCTACAAATTATCAGAAAAAACCTAAGTTAGAATATTTCTAACAGCAAAGAATTATAAGAAGTAAGGAGGCTAGCCTGTTGGACCTCAGCACGCTCTCTATCAGATTTAGCTTCCTCATACTTCTCCTTCAAACTTGCAACTTCAGCTTCCAGGTTAGTAATCTTGGTGCGAGTAGCGAACATCTTCTTATTCTCATTTTCGCAGGCCACGCACCACTCCTTCCGCTCCTTCGCAAGAAGCACCTCACTAGCTTGAAGTTAACTTCTCAAACCCTCACGCCTCCACTCTTTAGATTTCTTCTCTTTGTCAAAAGAGGCCTTCTCTTCTTGAAATTTATTCTTCAACTTTTCAAATTCCTTGGCCTCAGCAGAAAGATGTTCATGGTATTTTTCCCAACTAGCACGCTCTTGATACATGGTTTGCCATTCACGCATGATTTGATGACCAGCGGCAGAAGCGTTGGCCTCACCAAGAATATATGTGCGATATAGGCTTTTATGGCCACGCACCCTCTGGAGGTTCACCTTTCTAGGGGGGAAAGTTCCCAGAAGCCAATCCCTACACACCCCAAAGTCGACAAAGGTGTCCTTCTGTTTCAAGCTCCAGACAGGGGCGTGCGCTTCGTTGCCACACTCTTCAGTATAAGTCTTGTAGTAAATATTCCCCAAAGTGTCTTTCGCACCAATGGGGGATCGAGGCCTAGGGATTTTCTTTCCATCACCCTTCTGGCCTACCGCGCCAGAACCGCCAGTGCCTGTACCAGGGGCAGTGGCAGAAGTATCTTTTTGAGCCACCTGCGCCTGTGCATCGGCAGCAGACCCCCCAGCAGCAGTTTGTACTTGTGTAGTGATGTGTGCAAAATGCAACATATAAATTACATCAATTGTGGCATAAAACTAACCCTTTTTTAGTACTAAAGTTGGAAAAACTGTGCTTTTGTCTTCCTTTTGTATTTTCAGGATTAAATGAGCTCAAATTAACAAAAGAAGTAAAAAAGACAGCAAAATCTAACATAAATACAAGAAAAGGAACAAACGTGACATGCCCGACCCCACGACAGCATCTTCCCAAGCAAAACAAGAAGACAGAAGACTGAACACGCCTCGTGCTCAGCCAGCACGGGGGCGTGCCCAAGTGTCAGCAAAAAAGACAAAATGGTATAAGCTTCTATTGCCCACCATGGGGCCGTGCTCAGCGGACACGGGGCCATGGTCAACTATAAGATTCGCAGAATCCAGGCAAATCTTCATAGTACAAATATTCTTCTGCACACGGGGTAGTGCTCGGCGGACACGGGGGCGTGGTCAACTAATAAAGACAAGCTGCATTAAATGAAGAAAGAGAGGATGTGGACACGGGGCCGTGCCCGAGCTTCTGTTCAGCCTATAAATAGGAGTGCTTGGCTTAAGCTCAAACCATCCCTTCGCACACCACCCCTCTCACACTTCACCCACCACCCACCACCCACCACCACCATAACACCATCATCCACCACCATCATCCATTGTCCATCATAGAGTGTGTGAGTCGTCTCGGGATCCAAGATTGATCGTAAGAGTTCTTGACAATCAAGGCCATGTTTGCCTAAGTCTCTTACATCACTTGGTGAAGACAAAGTGTCTAGTGTAATACTTTTTATTTTTAATCTTTTCTCACTTTTTAATTGGTTTTGTATTAATGACTTTAATAACTAGTTTCTTATGTTGAAGGTGATTCTTCCTTATCGTTTGTCCGTGGTGTCTTGGCATTATTTTACTGTCTATATAAAATAAAATATTTTCACCATTCATATCTCCACGGTCTATATGGAGGTATGTTGGTTACCTGGTCGGGGGTTAAGGGAACGGTTTGGTAAGTGTCTTGTCGTTGTTCAGCGTTTAGAGATCCTGCAAGGGACCTGGGTCAAATTTAGTAGGACCTCCTTCAATACTTAACGGTATTGGATGGCGGGGGTCCAAACTCTTTGATCCCCTCATAAGTTAAACTACTATTAATACTATAACCCGGCTATTTAGGACTGTATCCCTGCTGACTCAGACTACTTAGTCGAGGGTAACGTCACCTCCAAAAGAGGGGCCTACCATAATTTGCATTAATAACTTAATTAATTATCTTTCAATAATCCGACCCTTTAGGATTGTATCCTTGCTGACTCAAACTACTGGGTTGAGGGTAACGTCACCTTCAAAAGAGGGGCCTACTACAATAACTAAGATAATCTCTTAAATAAGTGCAAAAGTGCGGAAATAATCAAAGGTTACACTAAACACGAGTCGGAACCAAGTGATTCATCTTGTCTATCTGTTTTTCTTTTTTTATTTTTATTTTCAGCATTTTTTTAGTTTTATTTTAGTTTAAAACATTTTTCTAAACCTTTTGATTTGATTAGACGTTGAGGATAAACCGGTACTAAAAGCTCTTGTGTCCTTGGACGACCTCGGTATCTTACCAACACTATACTACGCTCACGATGGGTGCACTTGCCCATATGTGTGTTTAGTGTTAGTAAATATCGTGTTTTATAAATTTAAAACTTGGCTAAAAAGTGTTAAAAAGGGCTTAACATACACATTAAAAACTAACAACACTTCACACGCATCAAGTTTTTGGCGCCGTTTCCGGGGACACAAGGATTTTAAGAAAGCTTAAAATCGATGGCATAATCAGTTTTTCAATTTTTTTTAAAACACGCGAACATATTTCTGCATTTTAGTTTAGTTTTGCATTTACAGTAGGTTGAACACGGGCCGTGCTCACTGAACACGGGGCCGTGCTGCACATTTTTCATAAAACACCCAGTAACAGTAGCTTGAACACGGGCCGTGCTCACTGAACACGCCCCGTGCTCAACGAAATCAGTAAATTTAATTAAAACGCCCAGATACAGATTCTGTACACGGGGCCGTGTCCACTGAACACGGGGCCGTGTCCAGCCTCTGTTTCTGTTTTTATTTTTGTTTTCTGATCTCGAGACTTGGTTGTGATCTGCTGAGTGATTCTTATGGATCAATACTCAGGAGGTTACAACTACACCTATGAGGAGGATGATTATAGGAGTAACTATTGCACTAATTGTAGTAACCCACACTCGGATCAATATTGTCACTCATATCAACCGTCCAATTCATACACCTACTATGAGGAACCCAGGTACGAGCCATCAGCTTCATACACATCCTATGAAGACCAAAGGTATGAACCTCCTCCCTCATACTCATATTTTGAAGAACCAAGGTATGAGCCTCCATACTCATACTTTGAGGAACCAAGATATGAGCCACCACCTTCGTATGCTTATTATGAGGAAACATGGCGTGAACAACCCACCTCATATGAGTATTATGAAGAACAAAATTACGACCCTTATCCATCATATGCTTACAATGAAGAACAATGGTGTGAACCATCTACTTCACATGGGTATTATGAGGAACAAAGGATCGAACAACCGGATTCAAACTTTGAAAATCCCGATTCTTTTTCTATAACCGAAGTGACCGATAGGATATTAGAACACCTTAGAGTTATCGATCGCTATATAAAAGAATCTCGCGCAAGGGAAGAGGAGTCCCGCACAAGAGACGAATTAAATAAAGAAGAGATAACTGAAAGTGTAAAAATGGAAGAACAAATAAGTGAAGAACCGACACATGAGTTAAACAACGAAAAAGGTGAGTCCGACAACGTTAAAATTCAAGAAGAGTCTAATTTTGAAGAAATTAATCTCTTGTCACCTTCTTTTGAAAATCATTGTTTAGTTCCAACTCATGCTAAGTTTTTAAAAGAGTTAAACACTAACACTAAAATTGACGAAACAGTAAGTGTTAAGTTAACTAATGATCAAACCTCGCTAATAAAAGAAGACCCATTTGAAATTAACATTACACCGGTTCCATGTTTCTTTCAAAATTCGTTTATTAGTAATGTCACAATTGATAAAGATCTTTGTGTTAACATAATGCCTAACTACATTTTCGAAAAATTAAGTATTAGTGATTTTTCTCCACTTCAAATACCCATTTTTCTATCCAATCGGAAAGTAATAAAATCAATCGGTATAGTTGAGGATGTCTTGGTTCAAACAAATCAAATGGTAATCCCGATCGACTTTGTCATCCTCGATGACGCTCCTCTAGTATTGGGACGACCATTTGTAAAAACTCACGAAGCTTTGAAAAACCGGAAGTTCAACAATCTACCTCTTCAATTAGGGGCATTTAAAAGAAGTGTCGATCTTGAGCGGTCAATGAAATATCCATTCGGCAATAATGACCCCCTAATTGAAGATGAAGACGAGCCACCCGATACAAGTGAAAAGATTGACCACTTTGTTGAAGAAGAGGTCGCCATAGAACAAACTTTTAAAGTTCTTGATCAAAATGAGCAACCAAATAAGGAGTCTCGTAAAGACCCGCCACTTGATCTCAAAGAACTTCCAAAAGGTTTGGAATATGCTTTTCTAGACAAAGATGGTAATTTGCCTGTAATTATTTCGTCTAAATTAGATAGCTTAGAAAAAGAAAAATTAATTAGTCTTTTGAAAAAACACAAAAATGCGATCGCTTGGAAACTTGTAGACATAAAAGGAATAAGTCCTTCCATGTGCACACACAAAATTTTAATGAATGATGACTATAAATCGGTAATACAACCACAACGTCGAGTAAATCCAAATGTTCAAGAAGTGGTTAAAAACAAAGTCATCAAATTACTTGACGCCGGACTTATCTATCCTATCTCCGATAGCCCTTGGGTAAGTCCCGTCCAAGTAGTTCCAAAGAAAGGAGGTATGACGGTAATAACTAACGAAAAAAATGAATTAATACCCACAAGAACTGTCATAGGATGGAGAGTATGTATAGATTATAGACGATTAAATGAAGCAACAAGAAAAGATCACTTTCCTTTACCCTTCATTGATCAAATGTTAGAAAGATTATCCGGTCATAAATTTTACTGTTTCTTGGATGGTTTTTCAGGTTACTTTCAAATCCCGATAGCACCCGAAGACCAAGAAAAGACAACTTTTACATGTCCCTATGGAACTTTTGCTTATCGCCGCATGCCGTTTGGTCTATGTAATGCCCCCGCAACATTCCAACGTTGCATGGTAGCTATCTTCCATGACATGATAGAAAAGACAATGGAAGTCTTCATGGACGACTTTTCTATCTTTGGGGATTCATATGACCAATGCCTCGATAACCTTGAACGAATGCCGATGTGAGGAAACTAACGTCGCCCTTAACTGGGAAAAATGCCATTTCATGGTAACAGAGGGAATAGTACTCGGTCACAAAATCTCAGGCGAGGGAATGGAGGTGGATAGAGCCAAAATTGACACTATTTCTAGACTACCACCTCCATCCTCCGTTAGAGCTATCAGGAGTTTCCTAGGGCATGCCGGATTTTATAGGCGGTTTATCAAAGACTTTTCTAAAATTTCAAGGCCTCTAACAAAATTACTTGAAAAAGATGCTCCTTTCATCTTTGACAAGGATTGCAATCAAGCATTTCTAACCTTAAAAGAAATGTTAGTCAATGCACCTATCATGATAGCGCCTGATTGGAAATTTCCTTTCGAAATCATGTGTGATGCAAGTGACTTTGCAGTTGGAGCTGTCTTGGGACAAAGAAAAGAAAAACATTTCCACCCAATTTATTATGCTAGTAAAACATTTAATGATGCACAAGAAAATTACACAACAACTGAAAAAGAATTACTAGCTGTGGTATTTGCTTTTGATAAATTTCGTTCTTATCTTGTTCTTTCTAAAACTATAGTCTATACAGATCATGTAGCCATTCGATATCTCTTCAAAAAGCAGGACGCAAAACCACGTTTGATTCGGTGGATTCTACTCCTCCAAGAATTTGATATTGAAATCAAAGACAAAAGAGGAGCAGAAAATACCGCAACAGATCATCTTTCGCGCTTGGAAGACTCAGCTTTAGAAGCAACCAGGGACGAGCAAATCAACGAAAAATTTCCAACAGAATCCCTAGAAATGGTGGAATACAAGGAAGAACCATGGTACGCCGACTATGCTAACTACCTAGCTAGCGGTATAGTCGCAAAAGGTTGGCCACATCATCAAAGGAAAAAGTTCTTTGCTAATGTGAAACACTATTTTTGGGAAGACCCATATCTTTTCAAAATGTGTGCCAACCAACTCATCCGATGATGCGTACATGGTAGCGAAGCACGAAGAATTCTCCGCCATTGTCATGAAGGTCCATACGGAGGGCATCATGGTGCCGCAAGTACCGCATGAAAGGTATTTGATTCAGGATTTTATTGTCCGACCATTTACAAAGACGCCCAAAGTCTTGTCAAAACTTGTGATGCTTGCCAAAGAACAGGTAATATTTCTTCCAAAAACGAAATGCCACAAAATGGCATTCTTGTTTGTGAAATTTTTGATGTATGGGGACTCGACTTTAGGGGACCTTTCCCACCATCAAAAGGAAACAAATATATACTTGTGGCAGTAGACTACTTGTCTAAATGGGCCGAGGCACTTCCAACAAATGATGGAAGAGTCGTGGTAAGATTTCTGAAAAAATTATTCTCTCGTTTTGGCACACCTAAAGCATTAATAAGTGATAGAGGTACCCATTTTTGCAACCATCAACTTGAATTTTTTTTTAACAAGATATGGGGTCTATCACCGGGTCTCAACAGCATATCACCCTCAAACAAACGGACAAGCCAAAGTGACTAATAGAGGTTTAAAACGAATACTCAAAAAAACCGTAGGGTTAAATAAAAAGGAATGGGCAGATAAATTAGATGATGCTTTATGGGCTTTTCGAACTGCTTATAAAACAACAATAGGTACAACCCCATATAAGCTAGTCTATGGAAAAAGTTGTCACTTGCCAGTAGAAATTGCACACAAAGCCTACTGGGCAATCAAAAATGTAAACTTAGATTTAGAATTTGCAGGTAAAAATTGATTTTGTCAATTAAATGAATTAGACGAACTTAGGAATTATGCATACTCAAACTCCGAAATTTATAAGGAAAGAATGAAAAACTTGCATGACAAACATATTAAACCTAATGAATTTCGAGTAGGAGATCTAGTTCTTTTGTTTAATTCACGACTTCGATTGTTTCCTGGTAAATTAAAGTCTAGGTGGTCAGGACCTTTTTCCATCACCCATATTTTCCCACACGGTGCAATAGAAATTAAATCTCGGAATGGACCTCCATTCAAAGTCAATGGCCAACGGCTGAAACTCTATCAAGGATGCATTGAGGATGAAGAGGAGGAGATCTCGCTTCAAACGATCGAAGAATGAAAACATCAACATCATACTTGGTGAGTTACGAACGATTGGGATGACATCTAAAGCGGTAAGTTCTCTAACCAAAGCTCATGGGAAACAAAGGGCACTCACACGAGCACTAAAAAAAATTTCAAACTTTGCTCGGCACGGGGCCGTGTCCGCGCTGCAGTCGGGATATATCCCCTTTTTCATAACAGTTACTTCATTCCACACACCCCGTTTCCCTGAAAACGCTCTGGTTCCAGGCGATTTTCCGCAGATTTTCAATGTCTCCTATCATTCTAACAACATCAAGGTATGATTCTATCACTATCATTAGTTAGATTTAGCCTTTGCATGTAGTTAAAATATAACAAATTTGGGGAAAAATCTGAACTTCATACGGACAAACCTAAAATTTTTGCCTAAATCTGTTTGCATTTAGTTAGATTAATGTTATGGGAAGTAAATCCACTTGTATTGTTCATAGATTCACCCGATTTCTCATGAAAACCACAAACCCTTGTTTTTGAACCGAAAAAGATAAAATTGATAGGGTAAACGAGTTATTTTGGGAAAAACGGCACTTGGGTTTCATTTTCGGGAAAAACCGCACCTATTGGACTAAAAATTTTCAAGTTTTCGAAACCGGGTCGAAAAATGGAATTTTTGTGTAACAGACGCCTGGACACGGGGCCGTGTCCGCTGAACACGGGGTCGTGTCCAGCCCACTGTTTGCAGTTTTGTCCGAAAATGCTAATGTTTCGTGCTAACTTTTGATGTATTCTTTCAGATGGCTAGGAAGTTCACGAGGTTTAACGCAAATGAGCTCGATGCTAGGGCTAGATACGAAATACTTCAAACAAGGCCGGAGGAATACCCAAGGCAAGCATGCACGGATTTGTTAGCATTGGTAAACCAACTTGACCGCTTCAACAACCTTGTCACCGGGCCATTAAGAGTTGCTTTAACAACTAGACTCCGTTCCGTCCACGAATGCACTTTGGAATTCTATAGCACCTTCACGTTCAACTCAAGGTGCGACCCATTCGACAATGATGGGGTAGCATTCCGATGTGGTGGAACAAGGTATTCGATCTCTATGGCACAATTTGGGTCGATTGTCGGGTTATATGCGGAAAGAAGATGCAGGTAACGAGGAAAATACTGGAGGGATGCGAGAGATAGATGAAAACGATCGCCAAGCCGCGTGGGCTCAGATTGGTGAAGGGTATTACAATCCGAGCAGCACTAAGAGCACGAAGTTGAGGGATCCGCTCTACCGATACATCCATAGGCTCCTCGGCTACTCTCTTAGTCAAAGACACGATAGCGGTGGCGTCGTTGGGTTAAGAGATTTGGTTGTCCTCCACTGCATCCATAACCGCAGGCACCTTGATGTTCCGTTCCTCATGCTCTGAAACATGCATCATAACCGCCTTGCTACAGCACCGACCCTTATCTTCTTTGGGGGATGGGTGTACCGTCTCTTCAAGCACTTCACCAACATACCTAGGTCATTAGCAAGGAGCCCATGGTCGGGTAGGGTAGATATAAACATCTGCCGCTCAATGAACCTAATTTATGAGACTGAAGACGGGACGGTTAGCTTCCAAAGGATGCAAGGGCATGCATGGAACCCGCAAGAAGCACTTGTCCTCCACGCTCCACAACATCATCAGTACCAATACCAGCCCCATGGTGATCCGGGCCAATCCTCCTCCTCAGGAGGCGGTTTTCCTAACTTTCAAAGTTTACATGATTTGTTGTAGGAAAACCTCATATGCACCAGGAACACCTACAATATGGCAAGCAACACGTACAACCGGGTTGGGGCGATCGAGAGAAACATATCCGATATCCAAGATGATATTGGAAATATCCGGGAGTACATGGCTGGCCATGGTGGAGATGATGATGATGATGATGAGGACGAGGACATGGATTAGGCGGGAGGAGTGGAGGAAGAAGCGGTTGGTTGGTGACTTCCCAGGTTAACCTTTAATCTTGAACAATTTAAGGCCTGCGTGCCAAGTGTTGAACAATTTACTTTCCCTAACTTCTTTTATTTTCTGCATTTATTTTTCTTTTAACTTTGTTGACATGGATGTTGAACGTGGTAAATTAGGATGTTTGCTATGCTGTGGTATGGTGTTTATTGATTAAGCAGGTACATACGAGGCTTAGAGTACTAAGCATTAGTACTACTAAAGCCGGGACAGGAAAACCGAAGAAAGAAACCTATATTTCAACCTTGCAGATTGTCCACACGGGGTCGTGTCCAGCCGACACGCCCCCGTGCCCACTCCCCCAAACCTGCTGTTTGTTTTATTTCTGCAGACTTTGACAGACACGGGGTCGTGCCCAGTCAACACGCCCTCGTGTCCACCTTCTGTAAGTTTTCGTTGCTGGCACCTGAACACGGGGTCGTGTCCAATGAACACGGGGCCGTGTTCAGCGCCCAGTAACACAAAATTTTTGCTTTTTCACACCTTTTTACACATTTAATCAACCTAAAAACTTATTTTTGGGACACATTGAGGACAATGTGTAATTTAAGTGTGGGGGGGATGCTAAAACCTTGAATCTTGCAAGTCCTAAATACAAGCCTTACACAAAACTCTATTGGAACCGCTAATCACCCCAATTTTTTTCAAAAATTTTCATTTTTTTTACTTGTCTAGGTTTAACTTGGGAATTTCAAAGTTATAAAAAGGTTATATTTTTACAAATTTACAACCGATAGCGTCGTGATAAAAAGAACCAACATAAGAAAATTATAAAAAGGCATGGCAAACTTAGTTAAAATTTGATTATATATACTTGATCACATAAAAACCCATTTCCACAAAAGTGAGTTTTGAGCCTTTATTGAGCATACAAATACATATCTTTAAATTAAATGCTCATTTTTCGTTTCTTGTGTGAATAGCCGCTTGGTTCTTACGACTCTAGAACTTGCCACGACGATACATTCCCGGTCCTTACCAACTTAAACCTGAGTAAGTAAATGATGGAGGCATTAGGACTAACCCTTTTTTTTTTTATTTCTACACCATTATTTTTTTTTACCACCTACCCAAAATCCCCCTAGTTAGCCCCTTTGAGCCTAAACCTTTTCATTTCATAACCCAAACCAAACACCCTTTCACCCACCAAAACCTTTTTTTATTTTTAACCTTTTGTTTTAGTAACTAGCTCGGTTTTCCGTATGACTTTTCAAAAAAAAAAATATGTTGATGATGAAGCAAAGGAAAATAAACAAACAAGTTCATCAAAAATAACTTTGTTTGAATAATAGTTTCATCAAAATAAAACTTACAAAAAAAATAATAAAAATAAAAAGTCTTACGAAAACCGACGCTTATTACGCTTTTCGCCCTTTCTACTAACCACTAACCCAACCACCTACCTTTAACCCAAGCCTAACCCTTCACCCAAAAAGTCCTCTTGATATTTACAAAGGTATATAGTTAAAAAGGAGGAGGATTGATTGCTTGGCAAGCCTATGGTAGGAGTAAGTTCCATGCCGCTCTCGAGTGATTCACTAAAATACATCTTCGGCCGAGTGTTGAGTGATCCCCGTGAGGTATGTGAACTCGTATATAAATAGAATTTTAAATAAGCATGTTATGCCCTAATAAGTCATTTATCTTATGAAAAGTTTTAAATAAATCATGACGAATAGGATTGTAAATAATAAAAATAAAACTGAATAAAGAATCTTGGAAATCCCGACACTCTATGACAAGCCCGAAAACTCTCTTCTACCCATTCCATTTAGGTGTGTAAAGCCACATTATAAAGAGTTTTGCTTGAGGACAAGCAAAGATTCAAGTGTGGGGGTATTTGATGTGTGCAAAATGCAACATATAAATGACATCAATTGTGGCATAAAACTAACCCTTTTTTAGTACTAATGTTGGAAAAAGTGTGCTTTTGTCTTCCTTTTGTATTTTCAGGATTAAATGAGCTCAAATTAACAAAAGAAGCAAAAGGACAGCAAAATCTAACATAAATACAAGAAAAGGAACAAACGTGACATGCCCGACCCCACGACAGCATCTTCCCAAGCAAAACAAGAAGACAGAAGACTGAACACGCCCCGTGCTCAGCCAGCACGGGGGCGTGCCCAAGTGTCAGCAGAAAAGACAAAGTGGTAGAAGCTTCTATTGCCCACCACGGGGCCGTGCTCAGCGGACACGGGGCCGTGGTCAACTATAAGATTCGCAGAATCCAGGCAAATCTTCATAGTACAAATATTCTTCTGCACACGGGGTCGTGCTCAGCGGACACGGGGGCGTGGTCAACTAATAAAGACAAGCTGCATTAAATGAAGAAAGAGAGGACGTGGACACGGGGCCGTGCCTACTGGACACGGGGCCGTGCCCGAGCTTCTGTTCAGCCTATAAATAGGAGTGCTTGGCTTAAGCTCAAACCATCCCTTCGCACACCACCCCTCTCACACTTCACCCACCACCCACCACCCACCACCACCATAACACCATCATCCACCACCATCATCCATTGTCCATCATAGAGTGTGTGAGTCATCTCGGGATCCAAGATTGATCGTAAGAGTTCTTGACAATCAAGGCCATGTTTGCCTAAGTCTCTTACATCACTAGGTGAAGACAAAGTGTCTAGTGTAATACTTTTTATTTTTAATCTTTTCGCACTTTTTAATTGGTTTTGTATTAATGACTTTAATAACTAGTTTCTTATGTTGAAGGTGATTCTTCCTTATCGTTTGTCCGTGGTGTCTTGGCATTATTTTACTGTCTATATAAAATAAAAGATTTTCACCATTCATATCTCCACGGTCTATATGGAGGTATGTTGGCTACCTGGTCGGGGGTTAAGGGAACGGTTTGGTAAGAGTCTTGCCGTTGTTCAGCGTTTAGAGATCCTGCAAGGGACCTGGGTCAAATTTAGTAGGACCTCCTTCAATACTTAACGGTATTGGATGGCGGGTGTCCAAACTCTTTGATCCCCTCATAAGTTAAACTACTATTAATACTATAACCCGGCTATTTAGGACTGTATCCCTGCTGACTCAGACTACTTAGTCGAGGGTAACGTCACCTCCAAAAGAGGGGCCTACCATAATTTGCATTAATAACTTAATTAATTATCTTTCAATAATCCGACCCTTTAGGATTGTATCCTTGCTGACTCAAACTACTGGGTTGAGGGTAACGTCACCTTCAAAAGAGGGGCCTACTACAATAACTTAGATAATCTCTTAAATAAGTGCAAAAGTGCGGAAATAATCAAAGGTTACACTAAACACGAGTCGGAACCAAGTGATTCATCTTGTCTATCTGTTTTTCTTTTTTTATTTTTATTTTCAGCATTTTTATGTTTTATTTTAGTTTAAAACATTTTTCTAAACCTTTTGATATGATTAGACGTTGAGGATAAACCGATACTAAAAGCTCTTGTGTCCTTGGACGACCTCGGTATCTTACCAACACTATACTACGCTCACGATGGGTGCACTTGCCCATATGTATGTTTAGTGTTAGTAAATATCGTGTTTTATAAATTTAAAACTTGGCTAAAAAGTGTTAAAAAGGGCTTAACATACACATTAAAAACTAACAACACTTCACACGCATCAGTAGTATGGGGGGGGGGGCGTCATGCTGCGCGGTTGAACTTGCAGTATAGAATTTCGGTCCTTTGTTTTTAAGGGGCTGGTCAAGCTCGGTAATGTGCACAACCTCCAGACCCTGCGCTTTGTCATGAATGGCTGTAGCAGTGGACTCAGCTTCCTTTTGAATTTCCTTTTTAGGAACATTGCCCGCAGGCTCCTTAACCCTCTTCTCCACTTCCTTCTCAGAAACACCCTTCGGAGGGATGATAGTAAATTTGGTCTTCTTAGGCTCTGGCTCCTTAGTTTTAACCTCAGGCTTCTTCAGCGCCTCTAAAAAAGGAAAAAGTGTTAAAATTTACTAAGGCAAAAGATGGAAGGGTTAAAACTTCAACTTGGTGAGAATTTATACAAGCTCCGCAACCTCCCCTGTTTCCCTATGGGCTTGGTTGCGACAGCCTTCTGTGTCGGTGGGGTCGTGGCAGCTGCTTCTTTGCGAGATCTTTTCCTCACCACCAGCTTCACAGCTTCCTCCTCAACTTCTTCTTCTTCTTCGTCCTCACGTATGGAAGAAGGGGTGCGCCCGAATCTGGGGCCCGGGACCCCGCGCTCCCCGAGCTCTTTGATGCGGCAGCCGCGCTGCTTTTTGGCTTTTCGCCTATATGAAGTAAATCATCTAATGAATCACTGGCCACAACATAATCCTCAAGGTTACTCTGACAAAAGAGAAGAGTACCTTTTTGAGGAATCTCAGAAGTCGCGCGGCCGCCCCCTGCATTCTTGCTTGTCACTCCAACATCGACAGTCACCTTTTTTTGGGAGCAGCTTTCTTCTTCGTCGCAACCTTCTTAGTCTTCTTCTCCTCAGGGTCAATACCCAGGTCGCGTAGCACACTTGCAAATATTTCAGACCATGAACTTAGCTCTTCATTTGACGAGCCGATAGACTCCTCGCTGGAAAGATAAAAAATCTCTTTCCCAGCGGAAGTCACACCTCGTAAGGGCCGTGGTTTGGGGAGGCGCACACCTTCGGTTGTAATAGGAGGAGTAGCAAACACCCCCGCTGGAGGGTACATAAAGTTATCTTTAATCTGCTCATAACAGAAAACCTCTCCATCACCCAACGGTCGCACTCCCATAGCTCCACCAAAAGTGGGAAATGCACTTTGGTATAACTCAGCAGCTGCGTTAAAGAAAGACACTCAGGTGCAACCCTTCATCAAGAAAAGAAGATAAAGAAATAAAGGACATACCTTCCCCATTAAACTGCAACACAGGAACTTCCTTGCTGCGTGTCGGCTATTTATCACTTAGTCCGGCCGCGACAAGAACTTGCTCACCAAACACCCTGTTGGGGGTCGGCATCAACCTCATGTACCATTCCACCGCTTTTGGGATCAAAAGTTACTCTTTCTCGATCACATCGGGTTCACGAAATATCATCGCGATTGGAATAACCTCCTCCCGGATAAAGAAGAACTTCATCTTCCAATCATGAAAGCTCTTCGGGGGATTTTGTCGCAACCCCCGACCCCTACCCCGGGAGCGGGTGCCGCGAGCTCCGAGCTGGTGGTATCGGTGTTTATTAATTTGGCAGCGGAATTCATACATCAGGACCATAGTTAGGAAATATTTATATCAGAGTTTAAAAACCAAACTTTTTATAATAATAATTGGGATAAAACCCAAGTTCATTTGACAATACATTTGTAGGGATAAATCCTAATTATTGAAAACATAAACCCCGTTTCTTTATTTGGTAACTTTTATAGCCACAACTTTAAGCCTTCAGTGCTCTCCAGCTGGCTTCTATTAACTTCACATTAAGTTACCTGAAAAGCGTTTTAAAAAGGTTTTATCAGCAAGAAATATTGGCGAGTGCATCCCAATTTAATCAAAACAGTTTTATAATCTCTACATTAGAGAGCATCCGCATTTACATTGTCACACCCTGACTTTTGCGGAAGTGTGATTATGTGTGACTTGCTTAATATCATTGCATTCAACCATAACAAACAACTAAATGATAAAACAAAAGATGTTCATCCATAGATAGTTTTAAGACATTACAAACAACATTGTTCAGATCCTATCACAGACTTCAAATCCATATTACAAACCATTCAAATTGTTTTAGAGTTCCATAAGGACTCGACAAAAGACACTACTAAAAACTAGGCTTTGAACTATTTATCTTATCCAGGATAAAATACACAACCCAAACCCTTAGACACCGGATGACATCTTTTATTTCGAACAACACTTGAAAACTTCCAACGCCCGCCAGATCCATATTTGGTTTCCTGAAATACATGTAGTTTGAAAACATCAACAAAAGTTGAGCGAGTTCACGTGTTTTGTAAGTGTGCATGAATAAACCTTGTAATCATTATAAGTATGTATGTTTTTGTAAACCGGTATGAAAGCGAACAAAGAAAACAGATTAATTAATGGTTTGCAAGGCCATTAATATGTGTGACGTGATGCAGGAAGGCTCAATCCTAGCAGATTTTGTACCTGGCCTCCGGCTGTAAGACATAGTCACATCATGGGCCAAATCCCGGTCCACATGGGTGGGGCTCACTACACCCAAATAGATCTATCACTCATGTCCCTCGGTCCTACTACGAGGATTAATGGTCTTAAGCGATGTACCCACCACTCACATGATCTAGCAGTACATTCCTTAGCTTACCATACCATATGTAAACGTTTGTAAACAATTTGTAACATGTACTTCATCCCCGAAGTTATAAAACCGAAAACAGTTAAAAGAAAAGGGGGACATGAACTCACAATCTTGCGTTCTTCGTATTCAATGTAACCCAAAGCTGCTACTCGTGTGCACGACTACCTACAACGTTCTACGGTTTATTAGACGGGCGGGTCGTGCCTTGACTTAGTCTTAATTAGTGTCTTTGAGTAACGTTTTATTGTGTTATAGACATTATCCCAAGTTATATAATTATTTCTTAAAATAATAAATATTTTAACTTAAATTATATTAATTAAATTTTGGAATAACTGTTAAAGTAATATATTTTAACTTGTCAAATTTATGTATTTGTACATGTATAATTTCCCAAGGATGGGTGTATTTATACTCGCATTCTTAACCTTGTGTATTTTTGCCAAGTATCGGTGATGTATTCCGGTGTGTAATTATACGTACGAGAATACGTATTCTTATTGTGTTTATTAAGAATTCATATACTTAACTTTCCTGTTAATTTTTCCGAAATAATATTTCTAATAAAAATTCATCAATATATATTCTCGAAATATATATTTTAAGAAATATTACGTAGAAAAATTATTTATAAATTTTTCCCTTGGCAAAAATATTTATATTTTCATATAAACCTTGAAAATAATATATTTTCAAGTCTAGCTTAGAAAATATATATAAATCTATTTTTCACCCAAAAATAATGTATTTCATGTTTATTTAAGAAAATATATATTTTCTCCCAAAAATAATATATCTTCTAATATTTCCAAGAAAATAGATATTTTTATTTACCAAAAGTAATATATTTCCTCCTTGTAAAAAATATGATATATTTTGGAATAATTGTAAAAATTATATTTTTGTTCTCTTGGTGTCCAAAATACCAATTACCAAAATATACTTATGAATTAAATTCCGGAATATTTTTGTGAGTTATATTCCTTGTTCGGTTTCTCCAATATTTTGGGCATAAATTATATATTCATTTCTTGGAATTTTGGTAGTATTTTTGTATTGTAAATTCTTGGTATTTTTGTGAGTCATATTATTTCAAGTCCTAAAATAATATAACTAATACACATAATATACAAATGATAACACATAAGGTGACATCTAAATATATATTTTCCTAAACACATATTTAGTCACTTTTATTACCAAAAACCAACCTCCAATATTTTGTAATTTTGTAATAAAATTTATGGCAAACTTTATATGAAAATTATGGTTAAAAATATACTTGTAAATATTTCTTTAAAATATTTTTCTAAGTGTTTAATCTTTAGAAAAATTTTGCCATAGTTTCCCCTTAAAAATGGAGGTTTCATGCTTTCAAAGCATATCATTTTCTTTTATAAATCATCACAATCAACAACAAATCAACCAATACTTACCAATTTGCCAAAATCATGCATTAATCACTAATTCATGAACTTGAAAATTTACAAAAATTCGTAGTTACTTACTAGAGTGTTTAGTGGGCTTAGTTACCCTTTAAAGTGTGATTGTTCATTTAAAAACATCATTATTGAAAAAGTTAGATGTTTACAACTTGTAAAAAAATTTTCTAAAAATATTTCTTCTTGAGTTTTTCTTGTTAAATATCTATTTCTACACTTGATTAACCACTAAAAATGTGGTTAATTTCTTTAAGAACCAAGTTTATATAAATCTTGTATTTTTAACTTGGTTTCTTGAAAAATTATTCTTGAAATCATATGTTTATAAGACTTATATCACACTTTGATCATCATACTTCAAGAAAAACATTAAATCTTTCAAGTTCATGCTTTACATAAGGGTGATCATAACATAATCATCCTCTCATCTTGCTAGATTATGTCTTTAATCACTATCTAGCAAGATCATGTGATGTTTAACATCATATACGCAAACAATCAACAATCAACAAGCATAACAACACTTAAACAACATGATTTCTTATGATTTTAGCTTATGTTCAAGTTTCATGTTCTTGATTCATTGTGTTTTTCATGATTATCAACTTATATCATTCTTTAACCAACTAAATAAGATGTAAAAATGGATGTAGATGATCTTCCTACTAGCTCAAGGCTAGGGATGATCACAAGATGAAGATGAGGTGGATAAAAGCTTGTATGAGAGGTCCTTCAACTTCCAAGAGCTCCTAGCTTCCTTATATTGCTTCTTACACCTTTGTATATGTAGAGATTGAATGAATGTTGAAAGATGAAGATGGTGGTGTGAGGGTGGTTCACGGCCGTAAGTGAGGGATAGGGGAAGAGATAGTTGTGTTGGTTTGTTTGAAATGAGAATGATGAGTTATGAACTTGAGGTTAATCTTTATAACTTCCATTCATCCTTTTCTCTAATGTGTAAAGTGTTATAAAAATGGAGACAATATCTATTAAAATGTGACACCTGGGTCACTGCGACCATCAAACAAATACCAAACCAATGATATATTGTATTTCATACTTGGTATTTGTATAAATATGTGTATCATTTGCACATATCAAATTTTTGTTCAATTCCAAACTCTAAATCGCTTTCTGGAAGGTTATACGCGCACCGATGCGTAAATATAACCAGTTTAATGCAACAAACACTCTGGAATAGTGACATTGGCTTAACATACCTTAAATAACCTTTACATAACTTAGAAATAAGTTTTGAAGGCTTTGGTATGGCAAAATCGAGTTAAATCGCTTACAGGGACTAAATTTGACAAACTGCGAAAGTATGCCAATTTGAACTGTAACAGACATTCCGGAACATGAACATAAGTTAAACATACCATAAATATCCTTTATATATCTTAGAAATAGGCTTTGAGGGGTTCGGTGTGCTAAAATAAACTTTTGGGTCATTCAGGGACAAAAAGTGTCAAAAAGTGCACAAGTTTGCACTTTTGCGCATAACTCACGTTCTGAATACATCCGGACATCCAAAAATTTATGTAAGCACTAAAACATTTTATTTTAGTGTTTGGCAAAAGAAAAATCCATTCGTCGCGTCATTTGGATCGTTTTTCGCGCTTATGCGCATTCCGTCGTAATTAACCGAACATCGCGATCGTACGACCAAATGAACCGACATCCGAGATATTTTTGAGCATGTTTTGAGTTCCCTATTCTTTAAATTCATTTTAGAGCCTTGAAATGAGGTTAACGGGGTTCAAACGCATCGAAAATAGCTTAAACGGGCTGCAGGGACCATTTCTGCCATTTTTGAAACTTTGCTGATACTGGTGGGCAGTGGCGTAGCGCGAGCACCTTATGCCTTGGCAGTGGCGCTACGCGAATGCCTAACCTGGATAGAAACATTGTATTTGGTCTATTTTCACTTTCGCACATGGTTTTGGCAATACCGTGGGCTCAAATGGTTTTGTAAAACCACTATCTTGAGGTGTATGGCCAAGATCAAATCACGGTTAACGAGGAACGATCTTAACGGCTCTACGAATCCTATAAATACCCCACCCCACTTCTTGCAAAAACCACTAGAATCTTGATTTGAGAAGCTCTAAGTTGAAACCATTGTTTCATACCTGAGCTACTTGGATCGAGGTTAGCATTCGGGGACCCTTCGTAAGTGTTCCTTCGTTCTTTTATTGCTTTTCGAGTCTTTTCGAGTCTGAAAGTCAAACTTTGTTTGACTTTCTGCATTGACCAGTTTATGGTCAATGCGAAGTTCGTTTGAACTTCGCAACGTGAGTGTAATCACGTTGGTTATAGTCCCTTGGGACTATGCCTACTGATTACCACGTTGTCTAGGGTCGTAGGGTAAGCGATCTAATAAATCGCTTATACCTTCGAACCCGACCCTTTTGGTCGATCATTAGGATCCGACCAAACACATTAGGTGACCATAGTAGGTAGGGAATAACCTTCCGAGGTTATACCCTATGGTCGCATCGTTTGAGTAGTTGTATGATAGGTAGTTTATATGCCTTAGGTAAATTACCAGAATACCCTTTTCATGTATAATTGGTAATTTAGCTTATGTAACCTAAAATTTTATACATAACTGATTATACAACATGATAAAACATGAATAGGCATATAATACTTGGTCATAGGACTAGTTAGACGTCTCAAACGCGCTTTGCGCGCACGACGCGTTAAAGTAGCATAAGCTACCTTAATGGGTCGCGATGGGTCGAAAGCACTTAGGTTTGGTTTCATAGTAGTATGTAGGCTTTGTTAAACCATATTACATGAGTTCCCATACTCATTTGGTCTACAAGCCCTCATTCTATCCGATCTTCTGACTCAGGCCCGGTTTATTTATATGGTTTTAGATTGCCGATTGATTCCGTGCTCCCTCTAGCTTTGCTTGGTTGTTGTTCAAGACCTCTAAGCATTCTCAGGCGAGTACATTATTCCCCTCTTTTACTGTTTTCAACTGTTTTGGGGTGACTCATATGTGCTAAATGTCTTAACAATGATTTCAAGAACGATAACAATGGTTTCAAGAACGATTACAATGGTTTCAAAAACAATTACAATGGTTTCAAGAACGATTACAATGGTTTCAAAAACAATTACAATGGTTTCAAGAACGATTTCAATAAAGTGAACAAACTTGTTGGTTGTAGTTACATTGTGACAACTGCTACTTTCTGGTAATTTACGTACATTTAAAGCAATGATTTACATTATACAAATATGTGTTTGAATATCCGAATTGCTTGATTACATGATATACATCTTAGAACACTTATGGAATACTCATTTATGATGCACATTATTCATTTTTATTGGTTACATTTGAAATAGTGTAAACAATGCATCGAAACAACTAGAGTAGTACCTAGTAAACTAGTGTGCTGACGAAAACTCAGGATCCGCATAAACCATCTAAATGACATCTTTAGGACTCAGACGAAAGTCCAACATCAAATATACATTAAACCCTAATTGGAAATGCAAGGGTTTGGTCTAATACTTTCCCAATGTCCGGTAGCAATAGAAATTGCCTAAAAAGCGCTAAAAGTTTCCATTTCAATAATTTTTCCGCAAAATTCAGCATTGGTGCTTTTATTACAAGATGCAAAAGTGTTGTTTAAACACATATTTCATATAAAAATACATAGGGAATATCATTTATATACATAACCGAATTTTTCCCTACAACTTTCATATGTTAACCTTTCGACTATCTACTTGCAGAACGAGCGCTAAACGACTATCCGAACTATATTTTGACATAGATTGCAAATTAGTGAATATTATTTTTGGCCAAATAAAGCTTATTTATGACCATTATTGATCATGAATCATCTCGAAAAATTGCAAAAACTTAAACACCTAAACACTTAACCATTTTACCTCATTTTGAACCATGAGAATTTACTAACACTTTGAAAAAAATACAAGACCCACCCCTCCCTCATATTCACGTTTTTAAGGGGTCCCACACTCTAATTTTGATGTTAAATATCTAGATATTTTGATTAAATTGCAAGTGGATAAGTTAGTGGATGATTATAACATTAAATCTCATAAGTTACTAGCATTTTATCCTCACATTTCACCTTATTCTACACACACTTAAGAATACTCTTTCAACCTTCATCTTTTTCACCAAGAACACCATAAAAACCCATTTAAATTTTATCACATCTTGATGATCAACATGGAGTTTCATGGAGCTTAAGGTGATCTAAAGCATTTGCAAGTTAAAGGAAGTGTATTCGTCCATTCAAGAGCCTTAAATCATCAAGATCTTCATCTTTGTATTTCTTAATCATCCTCCAAGATCATCCCTAGCCAAGTGCTAGAAGTAAGCTTCAAGATCTATTTTTTTATATATACTTATAATATGTTTATGATTGTTATTATAACTAATAAATAACTAAATAATCATACATAATAAACATGAAAAATACAAAGAAGCAAAAAATAATAATCATGATATATTTATGTTGGTTTATATTGTGATCTAAGACTTGTTATATGCATCTTCGATCTTGTTATGATGATTATGTTATAAATAAATTGTTAGAGGATGTTTTAAAAATATGATCTAACAATTATACATGTTTATGTTAAAGGGTTTTTAACATAAAGGTTTAAAGGGATGATCATAACATTTGATCTTGTGAAAGTATTTGAGGTTTTTTCACTAAAAACAATACTTTTACAAGATTATAAAAAGTAACATACAACTTGAGATTTTTTATAAAAGTTGTTAAAACTAGAATTAAACTTGGTTTTTGAACTAGTTAGCATATGTTATGATCATGTATAAAATCCTACATGATTTTGAGATCATCTTAATGAGGTTATGTTATAAATCTCATGTGTTTTTTTTAGAAATGATATGAGAAATTGTTGATGATTTGAAAAGAAAATGATATGTAAATAAACATGGCAAAGTTCATATTACAACGGAACTATGGACAACGTTTCTTAGAAATCATATGTTAGAAAAACTATCATTTTTTTTACAAAGTCTTTACAAGATTAGAAAGTTGGTATTTCTAAACATAAAAATTGACATAAATATATATTTTGGTAAAATACATATTTATTGAACATATCAAGTATGTGATATGTGTTATTATTTGTATTAGTTATATATAAAAGTTAGAGACTTGATAACAATGACACAAATAAATACAAGACATACTTACAACTAAAGACTTACAAGAATACATATAGACACACTTGAAAACAACTTACGGACATTCCGAGCTTTCGGACACAACTTATGGTCAAAACGGACGACAGGCGAATTTATAAACATATCGCCAATCCGAGGACTTACTACGACGTATAATCGATCTTTCGACGCGGACACAAAATTTACGTTACCATTAACAAAATTCGGACATTTTGAAACTTATAAAAACTATTATGTTTTTATTTACTAAAAAGTATACTTAGTTATTTTTATAAAAATGTTTTTATAAAAATGAAAGACTTATACTTTCAAATGGGCTTACACTTCTTAATGGGCTATTTTATACAAATGGGCTTACACTTCTTAATGGGCTTAACTTAAATACATGGGCTAAGCCCAATATCAAAAACTCATGGGCTAAGCCCAATACCAAACATATGGGCCAAGGCCCAATACTATTGAGGCCCAATACTATTAGGCCCAATACTATTTAGGCCCAACACTATTTAGGCCCAATACTATTTAGGCCCAACACTATTGAGGCCCAACACTATTTAGGCCCAACACTATTGAGGCCCAACACTATTTAGGCCCAACACTATTTGGGCCCAATAACATGAATTCTTGGGCTAAGCCTAATGACACCATTATTGGAAATTCAAGTATACAATTAATACATATAAGACACGAAATCAAGAAGACAAGACCCAATGATACAACTCACAAGATACAAGATTACATATATATATATATATATATATATATATTTGGTGAAATATATATAACCGTTTAACAATTCATTCATCTAATACAAAGTTCAACGAACAATAAAGACATACAAGTCTTACACATATTTAAGACACAAGGCTTGTACTCAAGTCATTTACAAAGACCGAAGTGTCTAACAAATATAAGAACATTTGTAGGTCGCAACATCGTTCAAGACGACCACGCGTAAGATCACAAACACTGATCATTCACGGACGCAATACTGTGAGTTCATGTCCCCTATTCATTTAAATGTTTTACAACTTTACAACTATCGGGGAAAATACATGTTCAACGTATGTTAAAGTTAGGGAATGAAACACCTAAGATCATGTGCGAATTAGGGTTATACATCTAAGCACCATTAATCCAGTTTGGACCTAGGTACAAGTGGTTAGATCTAATGGGTTTTGGCGAGCCCCACTCTTGGTCGTGGACCCATACAGAAGAGTGCGTTTGTGTCCCAGTCGATAGTAGTCGACACAAAATCGTCTAGGTTTGGATTGCTTCCTATTTCGTCACACATATTAATGTCCTCGCGAAACATTAATGATCAACGATTTCATTGACGCTTTACATACTACATTATTACATACAGATACATCTTATACAACTCACATTTTATGGATACAATTTATACAACTCACATTTTATGGATACATTTTATACAACTCACATTTTACAGATACATTTTATACATCTCACATTTTACAGATACATTTTATACAACTCACATTTTACAGATACATCTCATACAACTAAACTGCATGAACTCGCCAACTTTTGTTGATGTTTTCAAACTTAACATGTATTTCAGGAAATTAGTGGACCATGCAGACATTTCAGTCAAGGAAAGCAAGTATCAAGACTCCATGCCACCATTTAAAGGGTTTGCCCGTTATATACCGCCTCTTTGCGGTGATATAGTGGTCAAAGCCTTGACATTTTAAGACTTACATTTTGATGTATAAAACGATGACAACTTATTTTCATTTGATGGTTTGTAACGAATACATTTAACTTATGTTGCGTTCTTTTGAAACGGTTATGACAATGGCATCGGAGCTTGTTTTTATTCATTTAGTATGTTCACTTATATTGTTATGCAATGAGAACCGATCAGATCACACCTCGCGCTTCCGCTATGAGCGGGTGTGACATACATAACCAATGACATTCATTAGCAATGATCAAGCCGACCAGTATTAGGTTATGGTACCATAGGATCTGACAAATCCCGTTATTCTCTATACCCATGGTTATGTGTGGGTATTTTGGGTAACGACTGAATCTGTAATTATTAATTTACCCTTTGGTAAGGGTTTGTTAAGAACGAGAACGAGTTGGAACGATGAACGAGTCAAGAAGGTTTGAATGTTATTAGAAAATCGACCATAAAGTAGTTTCACAATTAAAACAAGAACGATTTGAACGATTTCACAAAATGTTTTAACGATTGGGTAAACATTTGGACATGATTTACATTTGATCATGCATTTCCACGAAACATAGTATTGATTTAAACCAAGTTTTACTTCAATACTTTGTTTTGTGCGTTTCACCTATGGTTTAGTTGATGCATTTCACTAGCCATACATATCATTTTGGTTACACATTACATGGTTTACATTTGACACAAACACTTTTGATATTGGTTATACATAACATGATTTACATCTTGACATGAACATTTTGACATATTATTCCAATACATTTGGCAGTTGGTTTACACATAGACATCTTACATTGTTGGTTTGGTTTGAGTAAGTGATTTAAGTAACGAGGCGTGTGTAATATGATATAAGCATGGTGGATACGCCGCTGGTACTTCATATATATAAGTGTTTATATGGTATTACATATCGTAGCGTTGTTTAAATCATTTCAATTTAAACATATAACATTTTATACAAATAACATACTTTTCACAATACATTGTTGTACAAACAACTTAACTTATACAAACTCATTTTACATGGTTATTCATTTAATCATGCATTATTCTCTTATTTATACATATCATCTGAACTTATTATTTTTCAAATGATTTACAAAGACAAAGCAAATTACAAGGTTCATGACTAAACATTTTCTTAAACAGAAGTCATGAATCTTATTTTCACAAAACCTATGTACTCGCCAGCATTTCCTTGCTGACCTCGTTTTCACATGTGTTTCAGGTATTGTTGAAAGATATCGATTGATAGGATGCATGCTCACATAGGACTGGACAAGGCCTTAGTGACTCAATAACAATGATAGACTATGTTTAAATTGTGTATTTAGATTTCCAGACGATGTAATTATTCAATGTTTAATAAAACGAAACACTTTTTGGTATCCATGGTTATGAAACATTAATTCTGTTACAACACTCCCCGACGTTTCCGCCACGTTTTGTATGTTACACGTGGTCGGGGTGTGACAGAAAAGATGGTATCAGAGCCAATGGTTATAGGGAATTAGGTTATTAGTAATGCTTTGACCTAGTCTATAACCTTCTTAGGACCCTAACGCGAGTTTACTTGCGTTTAGTCATAAAACAATACCGTCACCTATCCTTAGGAGACGACCACAACAAGAACATAAAAATTCAAAACCGCTTTGAAAACTAATCATCTGTTCTAGGATGATTGATTACTAGGTTTTGAACCCTCTATTGTAAGGTTTTGAACCCTCTGTTATATGGTTTTGAACCCCTTTGAGTTTTCAAAATCTCGTCAAGGTTTTGGGTTTTAAATAATGTGAACACGTGCAAACTGGAAGGGTGAATGCCTGTATTCTGGGTTTTCTGTCTAGGCAAGCACTTCGTATATATCTCATCAGACGCGAGACCAGTTGTGCTTACCTGGGAATTCTTGGGATGAGTGTTCACTTATAGGCGAGCATGTCTTCGCGATACATTATTTTTGATCCATTTACTTTGGTTAGTCACTGTGTGTCGGTTGTTGCTTTGTAGTAACAAACAAATGACCACTATCCTTGCTTTCATCAGATTTGTTTCATCTCATTCTTTTCGTCTAATTCTCTCACTCATTTCCTTTCATGTTTCCTCTTTTAGAATGCCTCCTCGACGCGAAAGCCAGATAGCGACTGCCGAATTGGCAGAAATCATTGCGCAGCAAATGGCTGCTCAATTCCCAAACCTCTTTGCTCAATGGAACCAAGCCAACAACAACAACAATGTTCCATGCAAATACAAGGATTTTAACCAGGCTAAACCACTCAAGTTTAGTGGTTCTGAAGGAGCGACTAGGCTTCTTCAATGGTTCGAGAGCATTGAGAATACTTTCCGCCACGTGCAGTGTCCTGACAATCGCAAGGTCGAGTTTTCTTCGAGTGTGTTTCAGAAGAGGGCTCTCACATGGTGGAACGGGGTTATGAAGGATCGTGGTACAGAAGTTGCTCTAGCACAGACATGGGCTGAACTTAGGGCCCTTATGATGAGGGAATTCTGTCCTCGTCATGAGCAGCGAGCTTTGGAGAAGGAATTTGATGAGTTGAAGCAAGATAGTGGTGAGCACAGGGCGTATACTGATAGGTTTGAGGAGTTGAGTCTGCTTTGCCCGACAATGGTTACCCCACTCGACAAGGCTATCGAAAGGTACATCGACGGCCTACCTGACTCGGTACAAGACATCCTTACTGGTAGTAGCCCTACCACACTCCGTCAGGCGATCGAGTTAGCTGCGACATTGACTGAGTCGCAGATTCAGAAGAATAAGTTACACAGAAAGGGTGACAAGGGTAAGAAGCAGGGGTCTGACAAGGAGGATAGTAAGAAAGGTCAAAACAAGAAGGGTAAGGAAGGTGAGACGTCAAAGAAATCAAGAAAGCGAAAGGGTGTTCAGAACTTTGCTGTTACAGCACAGACTGCTCAGAACCCGCGGAACCCACCAGCTCAGCCACCTGCAAAGAAAGCATATGCCGGTACCGCACCTCATTGTGCACGCTGCAACGGTCATCACGCGGTACAACAAGCTTGCTGGCAATGCACGACGTGTGGTAAACTTGGGCATTTGACCAATGTTTGTCGTTTGGGACAAAATCAGGCTGCTCAGGTTCAAGCTCCGGTTCAAGGGAATGCTGCGAGATTCCCACTGGGGTCATGTTTCAACTGCGGAGAGATTGGTCACTTCCACCACAACTGTCCGAGACTGGTGAATGCAAATGCTAACGCAAACCCAAATGCGAACGTCAACGTCAATGTGAATCCAGCACGTGGTCGAGTGTTTAACATCAATGAGGCACTCAATGATGAAGGAGTGAACAATTAGCATTTTGTATTTCCTCTGGTTGTTATCTTGTAACATTTAAAGATAATGCGGTTGTTATATAAATAAAAATTTGTGGTTTTATTTTTTAACTAATGCAATTGTATGAATGTTTGATCCAACCTTATGATGTCAACACAAAGACAAAACTACTCGTGTGGTTCTGTCATTTTTATGATCACTTGTGATCTCCCTAAGAACCTCAAACACTTGTTTCTTTTAAATCTAAAGTATCTTATCGTCTTGCACCGTTCGAGATGCAAGAATTATCAAAACAGCTTCAAGAGTTGTCTGATAAAGGATTCATCCGTCCAAAATTTTCACCTTGGAGAAACTCCTGTCCTCTTTGTGAAAAGAAAAATGGATCTTTTCGAATGTATATCGATTAACGTAAGCCTAGTAAGCTTACCATCAAGAATCGATATCCCCTACCTTAAATCAACGATTTCTCCGATCAACTGCATAGCGTTTCATGCTTTTCCAAGATCGATTTACGTTCTGGGTATCATCAACTTCGTATTTTCGAAGAAGATATTCCCAAAACGGCTTTCTGCACGAAGTATGGCCATTACGAGTTTACTGTCATGCCTTTTGGATTGACAAATGCTCCAGCCATCTACATGGACTTAATAAATAGAGTCTGCAAGTCTTATTTGGATCAGTTCGTCATTGTTGTTATTGATGACATCTTGATCTATTCATGTCCCGAGCCGATCACGATCAACACCTTCGTTGACATTGGAACCCCTAAAGAAGGAACAAACTTTTCGCTAAATCCTCCAAGAGGAAATTTTGGCTTAAAGAAGTTCAGTTTTTGGGTCATGTAGTCAACAAGCAGGGTATTCATATGGATCCATCCAAATTGCTGCAATTAAGGATTTGATTCCTTGTATGCTTTAAATACCCGTGTCCAAAGATAACAAATTTAAGGGTCAAATTAAACAATTATGCGATTATGCGATTATGTGATATGTGTTTATGTGTTCTCCTCTATGTTTTGTGTGATCCGATTTTCAAATCCTCATAGAATCTTTCATATCTTCATATGAGGAATTCATAGAAGGATATTCAAAAGGTACTACCTTAAATCCTTATGGGCTTCTACGTAGTAGTTAAGACCCTTGGGTTATATAGTACCATTCCATGATTCGATAAGAGACCCTTGAGTGGTCTAGTTAAAGATTGATTCAAGACCTGGTTAAGAATGGCATGTGATGATACAGCTGAAAGGACCCTATGGTGGTCCAATCACACTCATCACAGGTTTGTTCAGTTGGTTTTACCCTACACATTATAAAATAGACTGTGTGAACTGTGCAAGGAATTGTCTAATTATGGACGCGTACATAATTATGAAATTTAGTGCACAGAAACCCAGTAGGATTTATTATGTGTAAGAACCGATAGTGACAACAATAACAAAATGAGAACGATGTAATGGAGGTACGGTGGACGCACCAATGACGCTTCATATACTAGTATATAAGTGTCCCTCTTGCATTGAAAGCATAATGTTATTTAAAGTTACTAGAAGTTCAGAACCCTAACCAGTGTTGTTTTGTCTTTTCAACTTCATGTTTTCAAGCTCTCACAAGTTTCCTCTGATTAAATTTCGGGACGAAATTTCCTAAAGTAGGGGAGACTGTGACACCTGGGTCACTGCGACCATCAAACAAATACTAAACCAATGAAATATTGTATTTCATACTTGGGATTTGTATAAATATGTGCATCATTTGCACATATCAAATTTTTGTTCAATTCCAAACTCTAAATCGCTTTCTGGAAGGTTATACGCGCACCGATGCGTAAATATAACCAGTTTAATGCAACAAACACTCCGGAATAGTGACATTGGCTTAACATACCTTAAATAACCTTTACATAACTTAGAAATAATTTTTGAAGGCTTTGGTATGGCAAAATCGAGTTAAATCGCTTACAGGGACTAAATTTGACAAACTACGAAAGTATGCCAATTTGAACTGTAACAGACATTCCGGAACATGACCATAAGTTAAACATACCATAAATATCCTTTATATAGCTTAGAAATAGGCTTTGAGGGGTTCGGTGTGCTAAAATAAACTTTTGGGTCATTCAGGGACTAAAAGTGTCAAAAAGTGCACAAGTTTGCACTTTTGCGCATAACTCACGTTCTGAATACATCCAGACATCCAAAAATTTATGTAAGCACTAAAACATTTTATTTTAGTGTATGGCATAAGAAAAATCCATTCGTCGCGTCATTTGGATCGTTTTTCGCGCTTATGCGCATTCCGTCGTAATTAACCGAACATCGCGATCGTACGACCAAACGAACCGACATCCGAGATATTTTTGAGCATGTTTTGAGTTCCCTATGCTTTAACTTCATTTTAGAGCCTTGAAATGAGGTTAACGGGGTTCAAACGCATCGAAAATAGCTTAAACGGGCTGCAGGGACCATTTCTGCCATTTTTGAAACTTTGCTGATACTGGCGGGCAGTGGCGTAGCGCGAGCACCTTATGCCTTGGCAGTGGCGCTACGCGACTACCTAACCTGGACAGAAACATTGTATTTGGTCCATTTTCACTTTCGCACATGGTTTTGGCAATACCGTGGGCTCAAATGGTTTTGTAAACCCACTATCTTGAGGTGTATGGCCAAGATCAAATCACAGTTAACGAGGAACGATCTTAACGGCTCTACGAATCCTATAAATACCCCACCCCACTTCTTGCAAAAACCACTAGAATCTTGATTTGAGAAGCTCTAAGTTGAAACCATTGTTTCATACCTGAGCTACTTGGATCGAGGTTAGCATTCGGGGACCCTTCGTAAGTATTCCTTCGTTCTTTTATTGCTTTTCAAGTCTTTTCGAGTCTGAAAGTCAAACTTTGTTTGACTTTCTGCGTTGACCAGTTTATGGTCAATGCGAAGTTCGTTTGAACTTCGCAACGTGAGTGTAATCACGTTGGTTATAGTCCCTTGGGACTATGCCTACTGATTACCACGTTGTCTAGGGTCGTAGGGTAAGCGATCTAATAAATCGCTTATACCTTCGAACCCGACCCTTTTGGTCGATCATTAGGATCCGACCAAACACATTAGGTGACCATAGTAGGTAGGGAATAACCTTCCGAGGTTATACCCTATGGTCACATCGTTTGAGTAGTTGTATGATAGGTAGTTTATATGCCTTAGGTAAATTACCAGAATACCCTTTTCATGTATAATTGGTAATTTAGCTTATGTAACCTAAACTTTTATACATAACTGATTATACAACATGATAAAACATGAATAGGCATATAATACTTGTCATAGGACTAGTTAGACGCCTCAAACGCGCTTTGCGCGCACGACGCGTTAAAGTAGCATAAGCTACCTTAATGGGTCGTGATGGGTCGAAAGCACTTAGGTTTGGTTTCATAGTAGTATGTAGGCTTTGTTAAACCATATTACATGAGTTCCCATACTCATTTGGTCTACAAGCCCTCATTCTATCCGATCTTCCGACTCAGGCCCGGTTTATTTATATGGTTTTAGATTGCCGATTGATTCCGTGCTCCCTCTAGCTTTGCTTGGTTGTTGTTCAAGACCTCTAAGCATTCTCAGGCGAGTACATTATTCCCCTCTTTTACTGTTTTCAACTGTTTTGGGGTGACTCATATGTGCTAAATGTCTTAACAATGATTTCAAGAACGATAACAATGGTTTCAAGAACGATTACAATGGTTTCAAAAACAATTACAATGGTTTCAAGAACGATTACAATGGTTTCAAAAACAATTACAATGGTTTCAAGAACGATTTCAATAAAGTGAACAAACTTGTTGGTTGTAGTTACATAACCAATGACATTCATTAGCAATGATCAAGCCGACCAGTATTAGGTTATGGTACCATAGGATCTGACAAATCCCGTTATTCTCTATACCCATGGTTATGTGTGGGTATTTTGGGTAACGACTGAATCTGTAATTATTAATTTACCCTTTGGTAAGGGTTTGTTAAGAACGAGAACGAGTTGGAACGATGAACGAGTCAAGAAGGTTTGAATGTTATTAGAAAATCGACCATAAAGTAGTTTCACAATTAAAACAAGAACGATTTGAACGATTTCACAAAATGTTTTAACGATTGGGTAAACATTTGGACATGATTTACATTTGATCATGCATTTCCACGAAACATAGTATTGATTTAAACCAAGTTTTACTTCAATACTTTGTTTTGTGCGTTTCACCTATGGTTTAGTTGATGCATTTCACTAGCCATACATATCATTTTGGTTACACATTACATGGTTTACATTTGACACAAACACTTTTGATATTGGTTATACATAACATGATTTACATCTTGACATGAACATTTTGACATATTATTCCAATACATTTGGCAGTTGGTTTACACATAGACATCTTACATTGTTGGTTTGGTTTGAGTAAGTGATTTAAGTAACGAGGCGTGTGTAATATGATATAAGCATGGTGGATACGCCGCTGGTACTTCCTATATATAAGTGTTTATATGGTATTACATATCGTAGCGTTGTTTAAATCATTTCAATTTAAACATATAACATTTTATACAAATAACATACTTTTCACAATACATTGTTGTACAAACAACTTAACTTATACAAACTCATTTTACATGGTTATTCATTTAATCATGCATTATTCTCTTATTTATACATATCATCTGAACTTATTATTTTTCAAATGATTTACAAAGACAAAGCAAATTACAAGGTTCATGACTAAACATTTTCTTAAACAGAAGTCATGAATCTTATTTTCACAAAACCTATGTACTCGCCAGCATTTCCTTGCTGACCTCGTTTTCACATGTGTTTCAGGTATTGTTGAAAGATATCGATTGATAGGATGCATGCTCACATAGGACTGGACAAGGCCTTAGTGACTCAATAACAATGATAGACTATGTTTAAATTGTGTATTTAGATTTCCAGACGATGTAATTATTCAATGTTTAATAAAACGAAACACTTTTTGGTATCCATGGGCTGAACTTAGGGCCCTTATGATGAGGGAATTTTGTCCTCGTCATGAGCAGCGAGCTTTGGAGAAGGAATTTGATGAGTTGAAGCAAGATAGTGGTGAGCACAGGGCGTATACTGATAGGTTTGAGGAGTTGAGTCTGCTTTGCCCGACAATGGTTACCCCACTCGACAAGGCTATCGAAAGGTACATCGACGGCCTACCTGACTCATTAGGGTGTTTCGAGTAGTGTCCGGTTGTTCGGTTGGTTACCGGTTCATTAGGGTGTTAAGCTATGCAGTTTAGTGTGCTTTATGTTACCTTTTTGACAGTTTTGATTCCCGACACTTAGGAAAGCATTCTGGACCATTTAACCATATTTCTGCATAATATTAAGTTGTTTAAATGCTGAATTTTGCTGAATTCTGCAGAAATCTGCAGTTATGTAAGTTTTAGGTACTTTTCGGTACTTAAACTATTACTAGGAAGGCAGTTTTATGATCCTTACTTTCCTACACACCATACTAGTGTAACTCTTGGTTTCTGGCCCATTCTGTATCTCAATACCATGTCTGTCTATGTACTGAACTCCGTCAGTATTTTTCTGATTTATCTGATAATTGTGCTAACTTTGTTTCGTGCATCATTTGAATCAATAAAGTTTGCATGCAATAATGTTATGTCATTTGCAATATGTGATGCACATGTATGTAGTATAATAATAATTAGAAAGCAATTCATGTCATAAATTGTAGATCAGCATAGTCATTAAGCATTAATCATTGTCTAATAATTATACGGATGTATGCAAATTTGACAATTGTCACATTCTCCCCCTGTTAAGAAAATTTCGTCCTCGAAATTTAGACTACGTTAACTCCTTAGGGTTACGTTATTCGTAGATGGATACGAATAATACCAAAGTGATTAACCACGAAACCGAATCAAGACTTATTCGAATCAGGTGAATCCAGGGACATATTACAACAATAGGAACCCAGCGGTTAAAAGGTATGTGTTTCAGAATTTGATGTCAAAGGATACGAGACGTATAGATGTATAACCTAGTGTAACTTAGTTAACAGGGGTTCAACAAAAGAGGAGTTTTGACCGATAGAATTTGAAACGATCGTTTACAATATGCAAATGAGTTATAGAAACAATGACATCTACTAGATGAAGTCAGAATCAGCAAGCTCAAATGTAATAGTAACATGAAAACGTTCCGTCAACTTTCGAACAAATAAATGGATAAAATTAGAGTGTTGACATTATTGAATTGTGAGAATACACTGAAATGATATACAACTGAATCTGGTGTATCATTATCTTAATACATAATTGCATTAAGAGTGTTTAAATGATGAGTCAAACGTAAAATATACGTAGTTTCGTATGAAACGGTTGACCATGATTAGCACAAGCTACAAGTTTACACCGATGCCACAAGGTATCGTAGTAAATGACATAATTCAATAATAGCGGTGATCGAACAAGTTCACCGTGTTTGAAAATCAAATGAAAGCACACTGAAGCAAATCTGAAGATTTGATTTAACAACGTCATAGGGTTTTCAATTGAATATGGAACATCAAAGAACTACTGTTTTTTGACCGAAGATGACCAAGCAATAAATATCGCAAGGTATTCGATTGATAATGAATGAACCGTTAAGAGGTACACTGAAATATAAAATGAATTTATGTACCATTGTCTTAACACACAATTGCGTTAAGGCTGCGTTAACATGATAAATCAAAGCGAATTTAGAGCAAGCCAATGAATAAATAATTAAATCCGTGCATGAGATGCGTAAACGAGATTAGCGCAGGCTTCAAATTAACGAGACACCACCACAAGGTGTTGGAACCAACAGATGACTTAATGGATCCGTAGACCAAACAAGTCTACTACGACTCGGAACAAAAGAAACACTTGCAAAAATGAATTTGAATATGATGCTCTCAATACATCATATGGTGTCTTGAATTGAATATGCGAAATGGACAAGTTCAAGCAATTGAACTTGGTTTCAGCGCAATCTAACAATAAATACATGTATCGACCAGGAAGTTTCGGCAATGTTACAAAGATGAACCATGTCTGTAACTCGAAGAAAAAGAAATTTCAAGAAGGTTTTGTTGACTCAATATCAAGGAGTCGATACTTACGATAATGCGGATTATCCGAGACACAAGGTAATAACTGGATATAGCGAAATGATATTTGTAACTTTGATGAAAACGATCATTAGAAGGGAAGCCACATGCGTAACAAACGATGCATGTGTATCATATGAAATGATCAAGTACCGAAGCAAATGAGTGTTCGCTCTAATGAAGAAAATTGTCATGATGCAACTACCATTAAGAGGAGTAGAGATGTAAAAATCTACTTGCTAGATGCAAAAGTGGAAATTTCAATATAATAATTTCGAGTACTTCACCTGTTCGGTTAACTAAAATAGCATATACGACAGAATAATGGTGTTTGCCCGAGTTAATAGACGTGGTTCCTAAGTGATAACCTTTAATGAGCTTTAACATAAGTTCCCGAAGGTCCTAAGTACATGTCTCCTAGATTCTCAAAGTTTTGTATTCTGTGTATAACTGTTTTGTGTACCGTGTATAAAACACAATATTAGCGTATGTTTAAAACAAATTGTTGACTCACTGTTCTTCGGTATACTTTCTTCCTGAATCTGCAGCTGGCGATAACCTGTTCGAAGATCGATCTTGGAATAGTAGTTGGATCCTTGCAGTTGGTCGAATAAATCATTAATCCTTGGCAAGGGATGCCGATTCTTGATGGTTAGCTTGTTCAGCTCCCGGTAGTCGATACACATTCAAAAACTACCGTCTTTCTTCTTGACGAACAGAACTGGAGCTCCCCAAGGCAAGAAGCTTGGCCCTATAAATCCCTTATCTAGCAACTCCTGAAGCTGCATTGACAACTCTTGCATCTCTGAAGGCGCAAGTCGATAAGGTGCCTTGGCTACAAGCGCGGCACCTGGAACCAAGTCAATGTGGAATTCGACTTGTCGTTGAGGAGGTAATCCTGGCAAGTCTTCGGGGAAGACTTCAGGATATTCCCTTACCACAGGGATATCTTCGAGCTTCGGTTCTTTGGCTTTTTTGTCCATGACATGAGCTAAGAAGGCAACACACCCTTTACGCAAAAACTTTCATGCCTTCAAACAACTAATAATCTGTAGAGGTGTATCATGCTTCTCCCCATGAATCACGATCGTCTCTTCATTCACCATCGGGATGCGGATAATCTTCTCATGGCATACAATCTCTGCACGATTACTCGACAACCAATCCATCCCAACTATGACGTCGAAGCTTCCCAAATCAACTGGTAGAAGATCTATCGAAAACTCACGCTCTCCAAGTTCTATAACACAGCCTCTAATCACTTCATTAGCTTCCACTAGCTTCCCATTAGCTAGTTCAATTGAGTGCGGGATATCTAACTTACTTGCTACTAAACCAAGGACATTCTTAAACTCTAGAGATACGAAGCTATAGTCGGCACCAGTATCAAATAGCACAGATGCAAAGTGTTGATTAATAGGGAACGTTCCAGTAACCACGTTTGGATCCTGGCGTGCTTCCCTAGCCCTGATGTTATACGCTCTTCCACGTGCCTGATTGTTTTCAGGGTAATCCTTCTTGAAATGCCCTATGCCACCACAGTTAAAACAACTTTGACCTTGTTCTCGATCATAGCTGTTTCCGCCCTGATAGCCGTTGTTGTTGTTTCCTTCGCGATTTTCGCTACCGTCTTGACCTTTATTTCCATGTCCAGCACCATACCAACACGTCTCCTTGGCATGCCCCACTTTACTACAGATATCACATTTTTTATATATACATCGCCCGGTATGATGACGCCGACAATTGTCGCACTTAGGTAGGTTACCCATGTACCCTTTTCCCTTTTTGGCATTGTTGTCATTATTCGCCCGAGTACCCTTTTGGAAATCAGTGAGCTTCCTTTTGTTCTTCCCAGATGACTTCGCATGAGTCTCCTTCTTCTCTTCAGAGGTTGAAAATTTTCCCAATCTAATCGCTTCTTTAGTGAGCGCCACACTTAAGTCAATCGCATCGATAATTGTTGGAGGCTTTGATGATGTCATCAAGCTCAGAATCTGAGGCACCAATCCCCAGATGAATCATTCTATCCTCTTAAACTCTTGTTCCACCAGGTATGGAACAACTCGCGACAAATCATTAAGTCTCTATACATATTTCACCACCTTTGGACCTTCCATCTTCATGTTCCAGAATTCAGTTTCCAGCTTCTGGATTTCCGCCTGAGAACAATACTTCCTACGCATCAATTCTTTCAGCTCATTCCATGTCAAAGCATACGCAGCAGCCTCGCCCAATCTCTGAACCTAAAGGTTCCACCATGACAGAGCCCCATCTAGAAACAGTCCAGAAATATACATGACTTGTTGCTCTGGAGTATAATTGCTCATTCGCAAAACAGAATCCGTATTCTCGACCCATCTCACAAAACCTACGGCACCTCCAGTGCCATCGAAGTTCACAGGCTTGGAGTCCAAAACTGCTTGTAGGTACATCCTGCAACCCAAGCAGCATCATTCACAGAAAGCATTAACAAAGCACACTCGGAAATGTCCAAACGTATTGTAATGTGTCTTAGGGGACCTAAACATTACCGTTAGGTGGGTTATTCCCTGAGGTACCTCCGCTGTGTTTGGAGCGAAGGGCCTCGTGCTGTGCGATGGCCTGTTAGATGCGCTCTTGTAATTCTGCCTCGGTCGTGGGCAGTTGATTGTTCCTTCGAGGAGGCATTCTCCTTCTAATAAGAAGATTGGATTGGTCAGGTCTTATTTGTTAAGTAAATAAGTAATCGTCTAGAGGTCGTATGTACTCATATATATAAACAATCATCATATCTAACAATCATGCAACAACACAATTATAGCATAAATTTGTAATCCAACAATATGTTTAGTGAGAACATGACAATTGTGCTTTCATTAATCATCGACCACGGTTACATTGTTTACAAGTGTATCACATCAAAAGGGACACATGGTCACACTACCCTTGTTCAATATCACAACCCTCCTGAATTTTTCCGACGCTCTAATATATTTTAAAATATCCCAATATGTCTTAAAATACACCCCATACGTGAAAACGGACCCGAATACCTTTAATATTATTAAAAATAATTAAAAATCAAATTTTTGGGTTTGACGCGGGGCGCGTAGACCCCTTAGGGATCTTACGCGGGCCGCGAGAGATCGAAAATGTGGCGCAGCCCGGTGCTGCCACATGGCCCAACACCCGTCGACCCTATGCAATGACCCGGATTAGCTACAGCCCTAGCCACCTACTAGGCAGGCCGCGTAGCCCCTGGGCTATACCTTACGCGGGACGCGTAGAGCCCAAAATCAGGCCCTATATAAGAGGGCATCGGGCCTTCAGTTTACGTCGCTCGAATTTCAACTTTCTCTCTCAATTTCTTAATAGTAGAAGCTATACTCGGGTATAATATCCCCCTAAATAGCGAAGTTTTGCTCCGTTGTAAGTATCATAACCCCTGGATACGTATTAGATACTCTGCTCGATTGATCTACGGTTTCGTAACGGCTGTCGTGGTTCTGCCCGACGTAGTCGTTGGAATGCCGTCTCGGGGAGGGTATTGCTAATGTTAAAATGGGTTATTATACTAACACGTGTGCATTTGTGTAATTTATAGATTATTCCCAGGAAATCCTTACTAAAAACCTAAGACAACAATGTGAGTAATCTCCTTTTTGTTAACTGTTTTTACAAAACCTCACACAATTAATTATATATTAAGCAGTTATTGATTATTTGTAAGGATACAATTATCGTCGGTATGTTGAGGTTTTGTATACAAAATTAGTTACTGCCTTGCGAAGAGTAACTTTTCCACAAGTCGGGTTTGACAGTACCGTGGGTGGTAATTGGTATGACTTGGAAACAAATGTAATTGCGAGACCGCCCTCAATACTGTACAATAGTTTTATTAAACTTGATTAAACTGGGATTCACTCACCAGTATTTCCCACTGACAAAATGTTTTTAAACGCGTTTCAGGTAACAAAATGTGAAATCCAAATGGAAGCCAGCTGGACAGCACTGAAGGCTTGAAAAAGTGGCAATAAAGTTACCTAAAAAGAAATAGATGTTTTTATTAAATAAAAATAGGATTTATTCCTATGAAAATGTGTGTACTTGAAACTTGGGTTTTATCCCATATGTTTGATATTATGAAAGTGTGATATTTTACTCTGATAAAATATTTCCTAACTACGGTCCTGATGAAATTTCCGCTGCCAAAAATTAGACAATACTAGATACCACCGAAATTGGCCGCGGCCGTTCGTTCCTGTATTTGTATAGGGGGACGGGGGTTGCGACAGAAGGTGGTATCAGAGCTAAGCCACTGATTCACCCACAGAAGTGTTCTGCTGACACCCAAATTCAAATTGTTAGGAAATAAATTACGGGAATACGTACATAATTGTATTTTCTTGTTATGTGTTATTTGACTATTTGTTAGTTTACAGTATGAGCGACCAAGGACCATCTGACGCTTACCGTCAATTGTCTGGTTCGCCTAGAAGCGAAGGTGCCTCTTCTCAGCCTGCCCTTTTGGGGTACTCTGCTGATACGGAAGAATGAATATTTATATTTAATGCTCAATTTGAAGAGCCATTTCCTCAGAAAAAGAGGGGATGGTTCAGTAGGGGAGCACATGAGCGTAGAAAGCGTATGAAAAAGTTACAAGACCAGAGAGCTCTAGCAGCAGCTAAAAGAGAAACCGATGCCTATGCCCAGGAAATGATTAATAGGGGTATAGCCAACATCCACATCTTAGCAACCACTGCAGCTGACCCTAACCTGGAACAAATGATAGCACCCCAACCACAACCACCAATTCCTGACCAACTGATGGAAATAGAAAACTTTGAAAATCAAGTAGAAATGCATGATTTGAATCCGGAAGAGATACCTAGGGTACCCGCACCAAATCCCTTAGACCCAAATTACGACCCATGGTGGGATGACACTAGGGACTATGTGCAACGTTACCCGATACACGAAGACATGCCCATGCAGAATCTAGGAGCCTACCCAGGGTTAGATCCTCTAGATCCCTATTACGATAATGATATATTCATTAGGGAGATTCTAGAAAATCCTTACCCATACCAGGCCCCTACACCCCCATACCAGGAACCCGCACCCCAGTTTCCGAACCAAGTCCTATGTTAGTGCACTATGTCTATTGACTTCGTCTTGTATCGAGTCGTATAATGAGATAGGATAGAATAACCAGTGCTCGAGGTGCTAGAAACTGAGTTTTATGGGTTTTATGCTAATTTCGCTTGAAACTGCCAAGTGACAAGTTCAAACGAAATTAACATTTTTAATTTCGCTTGAACATGTCTTGGTCCATTCAAGCGAAATTAGAACAACTATATATAGGGGTGTTGGTTAGTCATTTGTAACGGAATTAGGGTCTTGTGTTCGGTAACGAAGTGCTGCCGAATCGTTTCCAGGATCACATCATGGCTGAAGAATTTTACAATACTTTCTACAACGCGTTTACCTCAGATACGTTGGAAGCTTCTGATGTTACACCCAAAGCGATAACAAAATCAATCAAAGACAACATTAAACATGATAACTTTTATGGAACCTATTCAAAACCACCTAATCTTGATAATATTGAGGATTATGTTTGGTAGAAAGAAAGGTTTATCAATTGGACTAAAGCGTATGCACATGAGAGTTGGTTTTGCTTGGAGTTTGACTATGATAAACCTACTGATGACAAAGGAGAAGAAATCCCGCTTAAAAGTTTTCAAGAAGAAGACAAACGAAGATTCTCATATGAGCAGAAAATGATCGCCTTAATTCAACAATCGATTCGAGATGATATTTTTTCGTTGCTAATTCATGATGGGTCTTCGAAATCATGGGAAGCTTTACGGGTGAAAGCTGAGGGGGGTAAACAAATTAAGAAAAACAAAATTGCGTTATTAAAAAAAGGAATTTGATTTGTTCGATAGTTTGAAAGGAGAGACTGTTAGACTAATGATTGAACGATTTTGTCACCTAAAAAATGAACTTGAAAGATTTGAAATTGTGAAAACAAGAGAAGAAATAATTGACAAAGTAATTGAAGCGTTACCACGAGCTGACCAGTGGCAAACCTTTGTTTTTATTCTGAAAAATGATGCTTTGTATGATACAATTTCTCTTGATGTTTTGTTAGAAAAAATTGAAAGTCATGATCTGGAATTGCAAAAGCAAAGCAAGATGAGCAGTTCATCACATCATCAGAATGTTGGTCTGCACTACAAAGGAAATTTACCTTCGGTGAAAGCTGATAGTTCACCAAAGACAGCATTCAGTGGTGAGAAGATGAAAGAACCACAAACAACCTCATCGAGCTACAATTCTAGATATCATTCATCTTCAAAAAACAAGTCCTGCAGAAGCAGAGGAGATATTGTGCAACATTGCTCTTAAGTTGAAAAATTCTCCTGCAATGAGCATCAATGCAGCAAAGCAGCAAATGAGTTTTCTTGCATCTGTTCTGGAATCGTATGAAGGTCTGGTAGCTGGCAAAATTGGAAACTCCGAATTAACCAAAGAAGACTACGACCAGATTGATCAGGAAGAGATGGAACTCATTGACATTCGTTGGTGTCTGGCAAGTTGCATTCGCAGAGCTCAAAGATACATGGAGAATACAGGGAAGCAATCATTGGGCGGTCCATCAACGAAACTTGGATTTGACAAATCCAAAGTGACTTGCTTCAAATGTAAGCAAAAAGGTCATTTCAAGAGAGAATGCAATAATTCTGCAGCTGGTGGAAATGAACATCCATTCAATGATGATTACTACCGAAAGGCAATATACCACCGAAGCAAAGAAGAGCCGAAAATGATTGAAGATAAACCCAAATCAAGAGCGTGTGCAGTTTTTCATGAAGATGAAGGATTTGACTAGAGTACAATTTGTCCAGAAGAAGATCGTCTTGATTATCGATTCAAAATTAGAACAAAGGAAGATTCAGAAACTCCTTTAAAGAAACATGATCATTATGCCTTTGTTGCTGAAATTCAAGAGGAAAACAAAGAAGAAAAAGGCACAGTTGAGATAAAAGAGAAAACTCGAGAAGAGATTTTGAAAGAGAAAACTGAGAGAGATTTTTATTGTTGGATGCAGAATGGAGAAGATGCAGGAAGAATATGAAAATGTTGTTCGAAACAAAAGATGGGATAAGAAACAAGAATGTTTTATCAACAAAGAAGGAGAACCTGTTGTTCCAAGAAGTGACATAGTTCACGATGATGTTCTTCTAGTAATTCCTCGATCCGGCGAATATTACTCAAATGTTGCAAAAGACAAGACATATGTAAAAAGGCTGGATAAAATCATCAGAGATGCGATGACAACAAATCTGAGGAAGAGGAATGAAGAAAGAATGAAGAAGAATATTGAGAATCTGTTGAATGATTTGAAGAAGGTAGCTGAGGAAGTTCAAGTCGAAGCAGTTAAAGAAGAAGATGTGAAGATTGCTGAGGATGTGAAGGTAGAAAAAGTTGAGGAGAATGAAGAGGTTAAGAAGGTTGTTACTGAAGAGCAGCAGGTTGTAGAAGCTGAAAAGTAAGTGAAGAGTGATGCTGATGTTAGTGATGAAGTTGGTGTTGAAGAAAAGAAAGAAGATGCTGATCAAACAGATGCAGCAAAAAACACCAAAGTGCCAATCACTGAGGTAAATTCTGATTCTGAAACTCAAATTAAAATTGTTGAACAGTGCAAGAAATGCATGGAAACATGCAGTGCTTGTACTGAAAAAGACAAAAAGTTCAAAACAAGAGATCTTGAATTCACAAAAATAGAAAAAGTTTTCAAAGATAAATACAAAGAAAGGTTAGAAAACGAAAAGGTTTTGAAAGATAATGACGAAAAACTTTCGGAAAAATGTAAAAAATTAGAAAAAGAAAATGAAGTTTTGAAAGAAAATGTTTTGAAAATGACAGAAGAATGTTCTCAAAAAGAAAATGATTTTCAAGAAATGAAAAAGGAATATGATTCAATAAAATTGGCTTATCACATTACAAAAGAATCATATGAAAAAGTGAAAAGTGAAATGAAACTTATTCAATCAAGATTGAAATATTGTTCTTAAACAACTGATACGTATAAGCGAAATTATGAAATTAAGCAACAAGTTGTTAATTCTTACATTGAAGATGTTGCTAAACTTAAGCGTCAGATTGCTGATTTAGAATAGGATAATAACAAGTTAAAAAGTTATCACGCGTCATCATATGTGCTTGAACGTATTTTCAACATAAAACCGGATGGGAAAGATTCTGAGCAAAACACGAAAGGTATTGGCTCAGAGTTTCATCAAGTTCCACCACCGGAAAAGTTTGTGTTTTATGATGATGTAAAGGTCGAAAAAGCTTTCAACATGGTAGATCAATTGCCAGACAATATTGACGAAACCTATTCCAAATCTGATGATTCTAGTGATTCAGAGGTGGTAGGTAAGGTCGTTGAAAGTGTGTTGAAAGAAGAGTCGGTTGATACAGGTAAATCTGAATCACAAGATGAAAATGAAGGTAATTTTCATGATGGATATCTGAAAAACTCAAAATCCGAGAAAAATTTGAATGATGATTCAAAAGGATTGGTGTATACCATGATTGGATCGGACAAATTATTCTTAGATGTGGTATTCCCGATTCAGAATGTGATTTCAGAAAAGGTTGATAAAGTTTTCAAAATGGTTGAGATTGAGAAATCTGAGATTTCAAAGTTTGTTGGTAAAGGTCACAAATTTTTTTATAACAAACCTGGTTTCAAGAAGAAAAACATGAAGGCTGGGTTGGGCTATAAGAAGAAACAAAGTTGGAAAAGAAATAAAAGTCCAAATTATCAGACTAAGGTGAATTTTGTTCAAGGAAAAAGTTTTGAAGAAGAGGAAAAACTCAAATTTAGACAACAGTCTAATGAAGAGTTCTGTGCTCAAAAGAAGAAGCAACAACCACAGGTCAAAGATGTGTCCAAAAGAACATGTTTCAAATGTGATCAAATAGGACATCTTGCACGAAAGTGTCCAAATCTGAAATCTGTGGATGTTGACAAAAAGAAGTTTGAAAATGTTGAGAAACAAAAATCTGAGGATATGAAACACAGGTCAACCAGATTTGATTCAAAACAAACTTGGAGGTATAACACAAACAAGTTTGTTTCGAACCAAACTTGGAAGTCAAACTCGAATAGATTTGATTCAAGACAGACCTGGAATTCTCACACACCCAGAGTCAGAACAATTCAAAGTTGGAAAACAAACATGGATATGACAAAACCCCAAGAGTTTTGGAAACCAAAAGTTGTTGTTCAAAATAAAAATGTTCAAAAAGATTCACATTTTTACAAACGAGGTACTCCGAAAGGTCAAACATGGAGTGTTAAGAAACAAGTGATTTCAGTAAAAGATGAGAAAGTTGAAGTTAAAGATGAAAAAGTCTTTGTTCATAATGACAAAGATTTTCCGAAGTTAAATGATGCATATTGTGTTGAAATGCCTACGGTTCAACAGACCTGGGCTAAATTGTTCAAGTAATTAAGTAGTTTGAATGTGCAGGTGCTCAACAAAATCAAAGATTGTGAGAATGGAAGTTGGCGCAGCCTGGCACAACGAGGAGAGGAGGCTGCTGGACCCTGTGTTGGTTTAAACAGGGAGTTTATTTGTTTTCTGTATATAAATAAACAATATTTCAAAAACCCTAAAAATTGAAAAATTTTGAAAAATAAAAAATATGTTTGTTTTTAAATTTGTCAAATATTAAAAAATACAAAAATATATGTTACTTGAATATGCCGAAACCCTCACAGCAGAACAAACATGATTAATTTCACAAGATTGAAAAACGGTTTTCAAACTGTAAAATATCAATGTGTTGTAAATCATGGGGGTAATTACTGCTTTACATGTTATATATTCTGCTTCTCATGCGTATATTTTCTGCAAAATAGAGCACATTAGCAGAAAATGGATGGCAAGACAAAGCTATCAGTATCGGTTTGTCAAATTTTCTTTAAATGGTTTTGCATTTTAGGGGGAGTATTGTTGTTAGAAAATACAAAAACATTTGAAAATTTAAAAAAGCCAAAAACATGATAAAATTCATAAATTGAGTTTTTGTGTAAAAAGAGGAAATGATAGTACATCAGTAGACAGTTACAGTATGCTAAAGAAATGTAATGATTATATAGCGTTAAACAGTCTCACTGATGATATGCCGATAGGTTTTTATACATTTAGTAAACTTTTTCGGGATATAAACCTAAATTCAAACTTGCTTATTTTGTGGGGAACACTACTTGGATATATAGGTAACCCCTGAAATCTCGTTTGAAGGACCCCTCTTTCTGAGATACTAGGTCTTTATACTTAGTGATATCTGGGGTATTATCCCTGGACTTCTAATTTTGCGGAAGCAATGCCTAGTCCCCGTATAATACTTTCTGCATGCTTGAAATATAGCAAACGCCCTCAGTACAAAAAATGATGAAACATTGAAAAATGCTAATCATGTGCTGTTGTAAAAAAGATCCTCTAAAGGGGACACACCAAAAGACGAAGCCGTCATCTCTCTGCTGAACGGAAGTTCTGACCTGAGCTCTCATGGTTCTTCGCAATTTAACCCCTTACATATATCATCTAGGTATACTCACCTGTAAGACTGAATATTGGGATCTGGATACGGGAGTATATTCAAGAGGTGGGACACATGAATGAGTTTAAGTTCTTAATACACCTAATTCGTATCCTGAATCAGTTGAAATTTGTGTGAAAATTTAAGTGGATCAGTGTATCGACAATCTAAGTGAATTGTTTAATTCTTAATGTGTAAATAAGCTCAACGGTACTTGTGACTTGTCAAAAACTGATATGATCTTCTGACGCATACTCAAACAAAAATATTTCTTGTAAATATGTTTGTAAATATTTCGTTACTGCTTTACATTTTAGAAAATACAAAAAGATTTTGATTCTGCTTTATTTTCGACAACCGATGTCTGAGATGCTGAGTTTTAAAATCTAAGTAAGCTGATTGTGTTTCTGATAATAAAACAAGTTCATTAATTTGAAACTTGAATTTTTAATAAAAATCAAAAACAGTTTGTGATATCTCTAAGGTCATTAGTTTGGACTTGGATGATTAACTGTGAGGGATTTGGATGCTTATATTGTTAAGAAGGCCAGGTTTTTTATTCTAAAACTGCCAATTTTCATAAGATGTGTTAGTTTAGAAAGATTGAGTGAGCCAGGTTATTTGATCCTGGATGTTCAAAATGATATTCTTATAAATGTATGAGTGATTGCAGATGTGATACCAGACTACGATCCCGGAAGCTAAGTCTAAGGGGGAGTCTGAAGACGAGCTCAAAGCAAGGGGGAGCTTGTAAACCGAAAAGCAAGGTGTCAATTCCTAAAGCACGGAAGCTTGACGAAAGGGGGATCCTGAAGAAGCTGTTGATGATAGAGCCAGTGACAGATCCTGGTATACAATTCAAGGAGAGAAGCTGATAAATGAAGAAAGATTGAGAGATGCTTACAGTGTTAGACATGAGACAGAGTTTGAAGACTGATCAAGACTGAAGATGTGTCATGATAAAGACTCGACACTGAAGACTTCGTCAACATCCAAGGGGGAGTCTGTTAGTGCACTATGTCTATTGACTTCGTCTTGTATCGAGTCGTGTAATGAGATAGGATAGAATAACCAGTGCTCAAGGTGCTAGAAACTGAGTTTTATGGGTTTTATGCTAATTCCGCTTGAAACTGCCAAGTGACAAGTTCAAACGAAATTAACATTGTTAATTTCGCTTGAACATGTCTTGGTCCATTCAAGCGAAATTAGAACAACTATATATAGGGGTGCTGGTTAGTCATTTGTAACGGAATTAGGGTCTTGTGTTCGATAACGAAGTGCTGCCGAATCGTCTCCAGGTGCTGTAATACTATCAATTCAATACAAGAGACATTTATAATTACATCAAGCGTCCGTGTCATTGATTCCGCCTTTGATTCGGATAAACAACTCTTCTGATCGACTCATTCAGGTCGTACAACGATCCTACATCCTAGAACCTGCACCCCCAATGAGTGAAGAAAACGTACAAGAACTTAGGACATTTGGTGATGAAATTTTAGAAAATAGTGAAAGGATGAGACAGGTGGGAGAGCGACTCGTCTGGAAGTATGACGAGCGCAATATGGATTTCTGGATGAATCCATATCCGTAGAAGTGATGGTGGAGAAGGTTATAATAATATAATATAATAATAAAATATGTGTGTATGTGTATGAAAAAAAAAACTACGGATGCCTACTGCTAATAGTGTAACTTTAAATTTCAGCCGGTATTGTAATTTTAATTTCAGTACTGGTGTGTAATAGATGCATATTATATGAATAGAGTAAAGTCGCAATGATCGACGCTTTTGACCAAAGTGCGTGTCATGTGATTGGCTATATTAAATATTGTTTTGTGATTATTAATGCGTGGTAAATGTTTAAAATTCAGATGGACAACGAAGTGAACCAGGAAAACCTGAACAATGAAAACCAGAATGATAACCACTCGAATAACGATAATCTGAATAATGAGAATCCGAACAACAATAACAATGGAAACCAAGTGGATAATAGTGCCATCCAACACATAGTGGCACAAGGAATTATAGATGCAATGCCATATATTCTTCAAACTGTTAAGGATGCGGAAAATAAAAGTAAGCATAGCAGTAAGCGACCAACTGAACCTGAACACAGCGTAAACAATGGACCCGTACTTCAAGTGGCCATTCCCAAAAGAAGAAGAAGAACCATGTCTTATGGTTGTTGTTACAAAGAATTTTGGTCCTGCAAACCAATAGAATTCTCGGGCAATGAATGACCCATTGCAGCTCTACGCTGGATAGAAAAGACTGAGGCTGTTTTAAAGATAAGCAAGTGTGCTGAAGAAGACAAGATAATGTTTGCTTCTAATCTATTTAAAAACTCAGCCTTAGAATGGTGGAATACTATCCTCCAGTCAAGAGGAAGTGATAGGGTATACAACATGGAATGGGAGGAATTTAAAAATATGATAGAAAGGAAATTCTGCCCTCCCAATGAAAAGGAACAGATAGCGAATAAGTTTCTGAACCTTAGGATAACCGGAGTAGATAGTAAGGGTTATACTACCACATTCTTTGAATATGCTAGAATAGTACCAACCCTCGCATCACCTGAACCGGTATTAATCTCCCGTTACATCTGGGGATTAATTGGAGAGATTAGATATGTAGTCAAGGCAGCTAGACCCCAAACTATAGAACAAGTTGTAGAACTAGCAAATACCTTGACAGATGAATTAATCCGTACTAGAGAAGAAGACCAGAGGAGAAACCTAGCTCAAAGGCTTACCCAAGTATTCCGTTCTGGGAATTCCAACCGTAGGAATATAGGTTCTACCTCTGCACCATACTGCAAGACCTGCAAGAAAAAGCATTCAGGAAAATGCTCCACTCACTGCAATTTCTGTAAGGCACCAGGACACAAGGAAGAAGATTGCAGGAGAAAATCTAGTAATGGACTATGCTTCAACTGTGGAGAAAAAGGTCACATCAAGCCGAACTGTCCGAAATTGGCTCCAGCTGCGAACAACAAGAATACTAAAAATGCTAGAGCATTTGTTCTGACTGCAGACAAAGCTAAAATGATTCCGGACGTCATAGCCGGTACGTTTTTAGTTAATGATGTTTTTGCTAAAGTATTATTTGACTCTGGTGTGAACCAAAGTTTTATTAATACTTCATTTTGCAAACTTCTAAATCAACCATTAACTAAACTCTCCCGAGAATGTTTAGTAGAAACAGCCAATGGAGAAACGGTTAGGATTTCTGAAATCTTACAGGGAGCAAGAATAGAATTTTTAAATCAAAAGTTTATTGCAAATCTTTACCCAATGAATCTGGCAAGATTTGACATCGTATTAGGAATGGATTGGTTAATAGCCAATAAAGCTAATATTTTATGTGATCAAAAGTTAATTTAAGTAAATTCACCAAAGGGTGAAAAGCTCACAATTAAAGGAGATACGCCATCTAGATCTATGAAATTCATCTCTGTAATGAAAACTGCAAGTTGTATAAGAAAAGGATCTATAGTGTATTTGATTTCTATAATTACTAACACTAAAGGAAAAGAACTAAAAGACATTCCAGTAGTGTCTCAGTTTTCAGATATCTTTCCAGAAGAATTGCCAGACTACCGCCGGATAGGGAAGTTGAATTTAGAATCCACCTACTGCCAGGAACATCACCAATTGCCAAAGCACCCTACCGTTTGGCACCCGCAGAAATGCAAGAACTGAAGAAGCAATTAGACGAATTGTTGGAAAAAGGGTTTATACAGCCAAGCTCTTCGCCATGGGGAGCACCAATTTTATTCGTCAAAAAGAAGGATGGATCAATGGTATGTGCATTGATTACCGTGAATTGAACAAGGTCACAATTAAAAATCGGTACCCATTACCGAGAATCGATGATCTGTTCGATCAGTTGCAAGGAGCTCAATTTTTCTCTAAAATTGATTTAAGGTCAGGATATCATCAATTAAAGGTACAGGAAGATGACATTCCTAAAACCGCATTCAGAACAAGGTATGGCCATTATGAATTTACTGTCATGCCATTTGGTTTAACCAATGCCCCAGCTGCATTTATGGGCATGATGAACCGAATATGTAAGCCATATTTGGATAAATTCATAATTGTCTTTATAGATTATATTCTTATCTATTCTAAAAATAAAGAGGATCATGCAAAGCATTTGCACGCACTTCTAAGCTTACTAAGAAAAGAAAAGCTTTATGCTAAGTTTTCAAAGTGCGAGTTTTGGTTAGAGCAGGTACAGTTTCTTGGACACTTAGTTAACCATGAAGGAATTCATGTGGATCCAACAAAAATCGAGGCGATTACCAAATGGAAAACCCCTGAATCACCAACCGAGGTTAGGAGTTTCTTAGGATTGGCTGGTTATTATAGAAGATTTATTCGAGATTTTTCTAGAATAGTCATTCCCTTAACTAAGCTAACCTGTAAATCCACTAAGTTTGAATAGGGACCAAAACAAGAAGAAGCATTTAGAATTCTTAAGCAAAAATTAACCCACGCACCCATACTAGCGTTACCAGAGGGAACTGAAGATTTTATAGTATATTGTGACGCCTCTAAGTTAGGTTATGGATGTATTAATGCAACGTCAAAAGGTTATAGCTTACGCATCTAGACAGCTTAAGAATCATGAAGAGAATTATTCAACCCATGATTTGGAATTAGGAGCTATAATTTTTGCCCTTAAGATTTGGAGACATTACCTTTATGGTAGTAAGTTTACCATATTCACTGATCATAAAAGTTTAAGGTATGTTTTCGGGCAAAAAGAGTTAAATATGAGACAAAGACGCTAGATGGAAATTCTTAGTGATTATGATTGTAATATCCAGTATCATGCAGGAAAGGCAAATGTAGTGGCTGATGCTTTAAGCCGAAAGTATCACGAAAAGGCAAAAAGGGTACGTTCTCTTAAATTAAATCTACAAGTAGATTTAAATGAACAGATTAGAAAAGCACAGGAATCAGTAATCAAGGATGATACTAAAAAATTAAAAGGAATGATCAAGGAATTAGAACAAGGAACAGATGGAATTTGGAGATTCCATAATAAAAGAATGTGGATACCTAAATTAGGAAACCTGCGTCATCTTATACTAGAAGAAGCCCATAAGTCCAAATATACGATGCATCCAGGAAATGATAAAATGTATCAGGATTTAAGACAGAATTTTTGGTGGATAGGAATGAAAAAGGATATAGCAGCCTATGTTTCCAAATGTTTAACTTGTTCACAAGTTAAAGCTGAACACCAGAAACCCTCAGGATTGCTGCAACAATTGGAGATGCCAGTGTGGAAATGGGAATTGATAACAATGGATTTTGTTACCAAATTACCCAAAACAAGAAAAGGTAATGATACAATCTGGGTGATTGTAGACAGACTAACCAAGTCAGCTCATTTTCTACCAATGAAGGAAACTTTCAGTATGTAACAGCTAGCTACATTATATGTAAATGAAATCGTTTCATTACATGGAATTCCTTTATCAATTGTTTCTGATAGGGACAGTCGTTTTACCTCTCATTTTTGGGCAAGTTTCCAAAAGGCCATGGGAACCAAGCTAAATCTAAGCACCGCTTATCATCCTCAAACAGACGGACAAAGCGAAAGGATAATTCAGACAATGGAAGACATGCTTAGAGCTTGTGTAATTGAGTTCGGAGGTAATTGGGATGATCACTTACCTTTAATAGAATTTTCTTATAATAATATTTATCACACAAGTATCAATGATGCACCATTCGAAGCACTTTATCGAACCCCAATCTGTTGGGCAGAAATTGGGGAAAAGCAACTATCTGGACCTGAGATAGTACAAGAAACAACTGACAAGATCATCCAAGTCAAGGAACGACTGAAAGCAGCACGTGATCGACAGAAGAGCTATGCTGATAACCGACGCAAACCATTGGAATTTCAAGTAGGAGATAAAGTATTATTAAAAGTCTCTCCTTGGAAAGGAGTGGTAAGATTCATCAAACAAGGAAAGCTAAGTCCCAGATATGTTGGACCTTTTGAGATTATTAGAAGAATAGGACCTGTAGCCTATCAGCTACAACTGCCAGAGGAAATGCCAGGAATACATGATGTATTTCATGTATCAAATCTCAAGAAATGTCTAGCTGATGAATCACTTGTAGTGCCTCTTAATGATATAGAGGTAAATGAACAACTCAAGTTTGTAGAAAGGCCTCTACAAATCGAAGACAGGAAAGTCAAAAACCTCAAGCACAAGAGATTAGTTCTGGTCAAAGTAAAGTGGGACTCCAAAAGAGGACCAGAGTACACATGGGAGCTTGAATCAGAAATGCAAAGGAAATATCCACACTTGTTCTAGTAGATCTCGAGGACGAGCTCTAAAACAAGGTGGGGAGGATATCACAACCCTCCTGAATTTTTCCGACGCTCTAATATATTTTAAAATATCCCAATATGTCTTAAAATACACCCCATACGCGAAAATGGACCCCAAATACCTTTAATATTATTAAAAATAATTAAAAATCAAATTTATGGGTTTGACGCGGGGCACGTAGACCCCTTAGGGATCTTACGCGGGCCGCGAGAGATCGAAAATGTGGCGCAGCCCGGTGCTGCCACGTGGCCCAACACCCGTCGACCCTATGCAATGACCCGGATTAGCTACAGCCCTAGCCACCTACTAGGCGGGCCGCGTAGCCCCTAGGCTATACCTTACGCGGGCCGCGTAGAGCCCAAAATCAGGCCCTATATAAGAGGGCATCGGGCCTTCAGTTTACGTCGCTCAAATTTCAACTTTCTCTCTCAATTTCTTAATAGTAGAAGCTATACTCGGGTATAATATCCCCCTAAATAGCGAAGTTTTGCTCCGTTGTAAGTATCATAACCCCTGGATACGTATTAGATACTCTGCCCGATTGATCTAGGGTTCCGTAACGGCTGTCGTGGTTCTGCCCGACGTAGTCATTGGAATGCCGTCTCGGGGAGGGTATTGCTAATGTTAAAATGGGTTATTATACTAACACGTGTGCATTTGTGTAATTTATAGATTATTCCCACGAAATCCTTACTGAAAACCTAAGACAGCAATGTGAGTAATCTCCTTTTTGTTAACTGTTTTTACAAAACCTCACACAATTAATTATATATTAAGCAGTTATTGAGTATTTGTAAGGATACAATTATCGTCGGTATGTTGGGGTTTTGTATACAAAATTAGTTACTGCCTTGCGAGGAGTAACTTTTCCACAAGTCGGGTTTGACAGTACCGTGGGTGGTAATTGGTATAACTTGGAAACAAATGTAATTGCGAGACCGCCCTCAATATTGTACAATGGTTTTTATTAAACTTGATTAAAGTGGGATTCACACACCAGTATTTCCCACTGATAAAATGTTTTTAAACGCATTTCAGCACTGAAGGCTTAAAAAGTGGCAATAAAGTTACCTAAAAAGAAATAGATGTTTTTATTAAATAAAAATAGGATTTATTCCTATGAAAATGTGTGTACTTAAAACTTGGGTTTTATCCCATATGTTTGATATTATGAAAGTGTGATATTTTACTCTGATAAAATATTTCCTAACTATGGTCCTGATGAAATTTCTGTGACAACTGTGCCTCCGTGACCATCAAACAAATACCAAATCAATGAGATATTGTGTTTCATACTTGGGATTTGTAAAAAAATATGTGTATCGTTTGCACATATCATTCTTGTTCGATTTCGGGCTTTAAATCGCTTTCTGGAAGGTTATACGTGATCTGATGCGTAAATATAACCAGTTTAACGCAAAAAAAACACTCCGGAATAGTGAAATAGGCTTAACATACCTTAAATAACCTTTACATAACTTAGAAATAAGTTTTGGATAGTTTGGTATGCCGAAATCAAGTTAATTCGCTTACAGGGACTAAATTTGACAAACTGCGAAAGTATGCCAATTTGAACTGTAACAGACATTCCGGAACATGACCATAAGTTAAACATACCCTAAATATCCTTTACATAGCTTAGAAATAGGCTTTGAGGGGTTCGGTGTGCTAAAATAAACTTTTGGGTCATTCAGGGACAAAAAGCGTCAAAAAGTGCATAAGTTTGCATTTTCGCGCATAACTTACGTTCTGAATACATCCGGATATCCAAAAATTTATGTAAGCACTAAAATATTTTATTTTAGTGTTTGGAATAAGAAAAATCCATTCGTCATGCAATTTGGATCGTTTTTCGCGCTTATGCGCATTCCGTCGTAATTAAGCGAACATCGCGATCGTACGGCCAAACGAACCGACATCCGAGATATTTTTGAGCACATTTTAAGTTCCCTATACTTTAACTTCATTTTAGAGCTTTGAAATGGGGTTAACATGCCTTAAACATGTCGGAAATGGCTTTAATGCATAACAGGGACCAAAACTGTCATTTCAGCATAGTGGATGGCTTACGGACCGTAAGCCCTCAACCTTACGGTCCGTAAGGGACTCCTAGCTGATCAGAAGCTTATAAAACAGCTGTTAACAGCTGTTAAGCACTCCCTAACCCTTTTGCACTTGCCTCTTCCTGATAATGAGGGGCCATTTTGGTGTTCCATGGAAATTTCAACAAGTGTAGGGATGAGATTGAAGCCCGGATTACGAGAAACGATCCAAACGGTTCTACCACATCTATAAATACCCATCAAGTTCACTTGCAAAACCCACTTGAAATCTGAGAATTCTCTAAGTTGGGGTGTTTTATCACTTCATACCTGAGAATACTTGGAAGTTCAATCTTGCGGGGACCCTTTGTAAGTGTTCTTTCATTCTTTTCATCCGTTTTAGCGTTAAATTAAACTTTGTTTGACTTTCTGCATTGACCAGTTTATGGTCAATGCAAAGTTCGATTGAACTTCATAACGTGAGCGTAATCACGATGGTTATAGTCCCTAGTAACTATACCTACTGATTACCACGTTATCTAGGCTCAGTGACGAGCCGTAGTTTCGGCCAGAATACGTATTCTTGCGTATTTTGTAGCCAAACTACTTATGGGTATCAAAACCGTTTGTTTTGATACCAAACTTGTTTTCTAACTTAGTTAAGCATGTTTTAACATGCTTAGCTCGTCACTTTTAGTTTAGTGCTTATAGGGTCGTGAGGTAAGCGATCTAAACAATCGCTTATACTTTCGAACCCGACCCGTTTGGTCGATCATTAGGATCCGACCAAACACATTAGGTGACCATAGTATATAGGGAATAACCTTCCGAGGTTATACCTTATGGTCGCTTCGTTAAGTAGTTGTATGATAGGTAGTTTATATGCCTTAGGCAAATTACCAAAATACCCTTTTTACGCCAAAATTCATTTTAACCATATGTAACATAACTTTTGGTATCTAAACTGATTTAGCAACAATATTAGACATGTTAAGGCATATTTTACTTGTCATAGGACTAGCTAGGCGGTCTGAACGCGTTTTACGCGAACGACGCGTTAAAGTAGCATAAGCTACCTAAACGGGTCGTAATGGGTCAGAAGCACTTAGGATACATTCCGTGTTAGTATGTAGGCTTTATTAAACCATATTACCTGAGTTCCCATACTCATTTGGTTTACGAGCCCTCATTCTATCCAATCCTCCGATATAGGTCCGGTTATTAATGTAGTTACCTATATTAGGTACCGTTTGATTCTGTGATCTTCTAGCTTTGCTTGGTGGTTATCCTAGGACTTCTAAGCAATCTCAAGTGAGTACATAGACCCCTCTTTTACTGTTTTTCAAACATTTTTGGGTGAAACACATGTGCCTACTTGTTACTTTCATGCTTTTCCATGTTTTCATATCATATGCTTGCTATGTTCATTAGTACACTATTAGTACATTGTTTTACATTACATTTCATGCTATGTATGTCCATTGTGTGCATACTTAGTACATCGTTTTACATTAGATTTCATGCTATGTATGTCCATTGTGTGCATACTTAGTACATTGTTTTACATTACATTTCATGCTATGTATGTCCATTGTGTGCATACTTAGTACATCGTTTTACATTACATTTCATGCTATGTATTTCCATTATGTGCATACTTAGTACATTGTTTTACATTACATTTCATGCTATGTATGTCCATTGTGTGCATACTTAGTACATTGTTTTACATTACATTTTGTTGCATATGCTCATCCAGCATATGAACACATTATATTACATTATGTGAACCATTTGTATCTATTGAAACCATGTGAACCATTTGACAATAGACATTTGACTATACCTAAACATTTCTACAATTGTTAAACATTACATCTTGATGGTTTGGTTTGAGTAAGTGATTTAAGTAACGAGGCGTGTGTAATATGATACAAGCATGGTGGATACGCCGCTGGTACTTCCTATATATAAGTGTTTGTATGGTATTACATATCGTAGTGTTATTTGAATCATTTCAATTTGAGACATATAACATTTTATACAAATAACATACTTTTCACAAGACATTGTTTTACAAACAACTCATTTTACTTGGTTATTCATTTAACCATACATCATTCTCTTATTTATACATATCATCTGGTCTTATTGCTTTTCAAATGATTTACAAAAATAAATCAATTTACAAGGTCCATGGCTAAATTTTAAACATTTTCTTAAACTTAAGTCATGAATCTTATTTTCACAAAAGCTATGTATCTCACAGGCATTTTTATGCTGACGTACCTATTTTCACATGTGTTTTCAGGAATTGATGCATAGGATTGATCAAGATACACCTAGGCAGACTTGCGCCTTAGTGACTTAAAACGAAGCAAGAACTAGTTAATTTGTGTTATGTACTCTTTGTTTCTTGTTTAAAACGATGTAAACTCTCTTGTTTGATTAATAAAACGAAACTTTAATTGCCATGGATTTGAAACAATTAATTCTGTTACAACACTCCCCGACGTTTCCGCCACGTTTCGTTGTCTCACGTGGTCGGGGTGTGACAGAAAAGTTGGTATCAGAGCCAATGGTTATAGGGAATTAGGTTATTAGTAATGCTTTGACCTAGACTATAACCTTTCTAGGACCTCAACATAAGTTATCTTGTGTTTAGATCTTAAAACATGCACGTCACCTATCTTTAGGTAATAACCACGACGAGAACATCAATTCCGAATCCGCTTTGAAAATTAATCATCTGTTTTTGGATGATTGATTACTAGGTTTTGAACCCTCTATTGTAAGGTTTTGAACCCTCTGTTATAAGGTTTTGAACCCCTTTGAGTTTTCAAAATCTCATCAAAGTTTTGGGTCCTAAATAGTGTGAACACGTGCAAACTGGAAGAGTGAATGCCTGTACCCTGAGTTTTCTATCTAAGGCTAGAGTGTTCGTACAAATCCGCATAATCGGACCAGTCACTCTTACCTGGGAACTCTTGGGGTGAGTGTCCACTTATAGGCGAGCATGTCTTCGCGATACATTATGAGGATCTAATTGCTTTGATTCAGCCTTTGTGTGTCGTTTTTTTGCTTCGTGGTTCAAACAAATGACCATCACCCATGATTTTGGTCGGTAATTGTAACATCCTATTCTTACCCAATGCCATTTCATTTGTTTTCTCTCTTGTTTCCCTTTTAGAATGCCTCCACGACGCGAAAATCAGGTATCTATTGAAGAGCTGGTGGCTGTCATTACACAGCAAATGACTGCTGCAATCCCGAACATCGTTGCTCAATGTAACCAAGCCCTCAACAACAATAATGCCCCCTGCAACTTCAAGACGTTCAACTCGGCTAAACCATCAAAGTTTTCTGGGTCTCAAGGAGTGACTGCACTTCTGCAATGGTTCGAGAGTTTAGAGAGCACCTTCAGACATGTTCAATGTCCAAACGAGCGAAAGGTAGATTTCGCATCTAGTGTCTTTGAGAAACGAGCTTTGACATGGTGGAACGGTGTGATGAGAGATAGGGGTGCCGAAGTGGCACTGGCTCAAATGTGGGAAGAACTTCGAGCACTGATGATGAAGGAATTCTGTCCTCGTCACGAGATCAGGGCCTTGGAAAGGGAATTCGACGATCTTAAGCAAGACAGCGGCGAACATCGAGCATACACTGATCGATATGAGGAGCTGAGCCTGTTGTGTCCTACCATGGTTACGCCTTTGGATAAGGCGATCGAAAAATACATTGATGGTCTCCCTGACTCAGTTCAGGACATTGTTACTGGTAGTAACCCCATTACGGTTAGGCAGGCCATTGAGCTATCTGCTACCTTGACTGAATCTCAAATCAGGAAAGGTAAACTTTTCCGAAAGGATGATAAGAAACCAATCGAGGAATCAAAGACCATGGATGAACAGACTGGATCCCCCAAGAGGTCAAAGAAGCGAAAGGCTTCTCAGAACTTCGCCGTGGTCGCTCACAATGGTCAAGCCGTCCCCAACCAACCAACTCAACCCCCTGCTAGGAAGCCATACAATGGAACTTCACCCTTGTGCAACCAATGTAACCTTCATCATCATGCTAGTGTGAAGTGCCGCGAATGCCAAATTTGTGGACTTAAAGGTCATACAGCAAAAGTTTGCTGAGCTGCAGTTGCACCAAATCAAGCTGACAACAATCCTGCTCAAGCTCGCTTTCCACCAGGTTCTTGCTACAACTGTGGCGAGATGGGTCATTTCCGAAGAAATTGCCCAAAGCTTGCTAACGCAAATCCAGCACAGGGATGAGCATCTGACCGACCAGAAGACAACACCGTTTAGAAATAATCACGTCTTATGTATTATTTTCTTTTGTGGTCAAGGTCCATGAAACAGTTGTTATCATTGTTTATAAATAAATCTTTTTATTTACTTTGCAATGTATTTATGAGGTTGTATGTATAAACAACATATTCCTTACAATACCGACAATCAAGGAATCGTATTCCTTGAAAAGCAAACTACCCCCAAATATTTTTTTCCATTTTATGATCTCTTGCGTTTTCCACGAAAATCCTAAGTACCCGTTTCTTCCAAGGAAACGAAGTACAAGGCGCAAGTTACAACACTGGACGAATACCCAAAGTACCACTATAAATCCTTAATAGGGTACCAAAGGGCATTTCCGTAAATCCTAAAATTGTTGTGTTCCTTAAATTCGAATATTACATTTCTTTGAAAACAAAATCGAATTTTTGGGAGATCATCCTATCTTTTCAGATAGATCCCAGAGGACATTGAAGCCCATCGACTGGTTTCCTGGTGTACCTTGAATATCCATATTCAATTGATAACAAGTTAATAACAAATTAATAACCAAGTTAAACAACTATGTGATTATGTGCTTATGTGTTCCTTTTTATGTTTTTTTGGTGTAATCTAAGTTTTTGTTATCCAAATCCTCGTAGAATCTTCCATATCATTCGTATAAGGGATTCATAGTAGGATACCCAAAGGTACTATCTAAAATCCTTAATGGACTTCTACGTTATAGTTAAGTCCCTTGGATTATAAAGTACTACCCCATAAGTAGACCCCTTGAGTGGTCTAGTTAAACAGATTAATCCAAAAATCTGGTTAGGAATATCATGTGATGAGATAGCTGAAAAGACTCCTTGGTGGTCTAATTAAAGAGATCATTTGTCGATCTAATTAAAAGGACCCTATGATAGTCTAGTCACACTCATCACAGGTTTGATTTTTCTTCCCCTTCGCATTACAAGACAAATTGTGCGGACTGTGCAAGGAATTACGTAATTATGGATGCATACATAATTATGGAATTCAGTGCACAGAAACCACAGCAAGTTTGGTCGTGTGTCTAGAGTTGACTCAGTGCATTTTCGTTTCTAAAGAAATTGTGGAAAATGAATCATTCCGTTCATTTTCGTTTCTGAAGAAATTGTGGAAAATGACTCATTCCGTTCATTTTCGTTTCTGAAGAATACCCATTAAGGAAAATGACTCATTCCGTTCATTTTCGTTTCTGAAGAAATTGTGGAGAATGACTCATTCCATTCATTTTCGTTTCTGAATAAATTGTGAAAAATGACTCATTCCGTGCATTTTCGTTTCTAAAGAAATTGTGGAAAATGACTCATTCCGTACATTTTCGTTTCTGAAGAAATTAAGGAAAATGACTCATTCCGTGCATTTTCGTTTCTGAAGAAATTGTGGAAAATGACTCATTCCGTGCATTTTCGTTTATGAAGAAATTGTGGAAAATGACTCATTCCGTTCATTTTCGCTTATGGAGAAATTGTGGAAAATGACTCATTCCGTGCATTTTTGTTTCTGAAGAAATTGTGGAAAATGACTCATTCCGTTCATTTTCGCTTCTGGAGAAATTGTGGAAAATGACTCATTCCGTGCATTTTCGTTTGTGAAGAAATTGTGGAAAATGACTCATTTCGTTCATTTTCGTTTCTGAAGAAATTGTGGAAAATGACTCATTCCGTTCATTTTTGTTTCTGAAGAATACCCATTAAGGAAAATGACTCATTCCGTGCATTTTCGTTTCTGAAGGATACCCATTAAGGAAAATGACTCATTCCGTGCATTTTCGTTTCTGAAGGATACCCATTAAGGAAAATGACTCATTCTGTGCATTTTTCGTTTTTGGAAATTATCCATCGAAGGGAAATGAATATCCCTGATTCTTCCTTCATTTCCATTTCTGAAAATGTCCGTTAAAGAGGAATATCAGGTTTATGCCATATCCTTGATGGTTATTTAACACAAAGTCACAGACAGACTCCTACAAATAAATTTCGGGATGAAATTTCCTAAAGTAGGGGAGACTGTGACAACTGTTCCTCCGTGACCATCAAACAAATACCAAATCAATGAGATATTGTGTTTCATACTTGGGATTTGTAAAAAAATATGTGTATCGTTTGCACATATCATTCTTGTCGATTTCGGGCTTTAAATCGCTTTCTGGAAGGTTATACGCGATCTGATGCGTAAATATAACCAGTTTAATGCAACAAACACTCTGGAATAGTGAAATAGGCTTAACATACCCTAAATAACCTTTACATAACTTAGAAATAAGTTTTGGATGGTTTGGTATGGCGAAATCAAGTTAATTCTCTTACAAGGACTAAATTTGACAAACTGCGAAAGTATGCCAATTTGAACTGCAACAGACATTCCGGAACATGACCATAAGTTAAAAATACCCTAAATATCCTTTACATAGCTTAGAAATAGGCTTTGAGGGGTTCGGTGTGCTAAAATAAACTTTTGGGTCATCCAGGGACTAAAAGCGTCAAAAAGTGCATAAGTTTGCATTTTAGCGCATAACTTACGTTCTGAATACATCTGGACATCCAAAAATTTATTTAAGCACTAAAATATTTTATTTTAGTGTTTGGCATAAGAAAAATCCATTCGTCACGCAATTTGGATCGTTTTTCGCGCTTATGCGCATTTCGTCGTAATTAAGCGAACATCGCGATCGTACGGCCAAACGAACCGACATCCGAGATATTTTTTAGCACATTTTAAGTTCCCTATACTTTAACTTCATTTTAGAGCTTTGAAATGGGGTTAACGGGCCTTAAACGTGTCAGAAATGGCTTTAATGCATAACAGGGACCAAAACTGTCATTTCAGCATAGTTGATGGCTTACGGACCGTAAGCCCTCAACCTTACGGTCCGTAAGGGACTCCCAGCTGATCAGAAGCTTATAAAACACCTGTTAACAGCTGTTAAGCACTCCCTAACCCTTTTGCACTTGCCTCTTCCTGATAATGAGGGGCCATTTTGGTGTTCCATGGAAATTTCAACAAGTGTAGGGATGAGATTGAAGCCCGGATTACGAGAAACGATCCTAACGGTTCTACCACATCTATAAATACCCATCAAGTTAACTTACAAAACCCATTTGAAATCTGAGAATTCTCTAAGTTGGGGTGTTTTATCACTTCATACCTGAGAATACTTGGAAGTTCAATCTTGCGGGGACCCTTTGTAAGTGTTCTTTCATTCTTTTCATCCGTTTTAGCGTTAAATTCAAACTTTGTTTGACTTTCTGCAATGACCAGTTTATGGTCAATGCAAAGTTCGTTTGAACTTCATAACGTGAGCGTAATCACGATGGTTATAATCCCTAGTGACTATACCTACTGATTACCACGTTATCTAGGCTTAGTGACGAGCCGTAGTTTCGGCCAGAATACGTATTCTTGCGTATTTTGTAACCAAACTACTTATGGGTATCAAAACTGTTTGTTTTGATACCAAACTTGTTTTCTAACTTAGTTAAGCATGTTTTAACATGCTTAGCTCGTCACTTTTAGTTTAGTGCTTATAGGGTCGTGAGGTAAGCGATCTAAACAATCGCTTATACTTTCGAACCCGACCCGTTTGGTCGATCATTAGGATCCGACCAAACACATTAGGTGACCATAGTATATAGGGAATAACCTTCCGAGGTTATACCTTATGGTCGCTTCGTTAAGTAGTTGTATGATAGGTAGTTTATATGCCTTAGGTAAATTACCAAAATACCCTTTTTACGCCAAAATTCATTTTAAGCATATGTAACATAACTTTTGGTATCTAAACTAATTTAGCAACAATATTAGACATGTTAACGCATATTTTACTTGTCATAGGACTATTTAGGCGGTCTGAACGCGTTTTACGCGAACGACGCGTTAAAGTAGCATAAGCTACCTAAACGGGTCGTAATGGGTCAGAAGCACTTAGGATAGGTTCCGTGTTAGTATGTAGGCTTTATTAAACCATATTACCTGAGTTCCCATACTCATTTGGTTTACGAGCCTTCATTCTATCCAATCCTCCGATATACGTCCGGTTATTAATGTAGTTACCTATATTAGGTACCGTTTGATTCCGTGATCTTCTAGCTTTGCTTGGTGGTTATCCTAGGACTTCTAAGCAATCTCAAGTGAGTACATAGACCCCTCTTTTACTGTTTTTCAAACATTTTGGGGTGAAACACATGTGCCTACTTGTTACTTTCATGCTTTTCCATGTTTTCATATCATATGCTTGCTTTGTTCATTAGTACACTATTAGTACATTGTTTTACATTACATTTCATGCTATGTATGTCCATTGTGTGCATACTTAGTACATCGTTTTACATTACATTTCATGCTATGTATGTCCATTGTGTGCATACTTAGTACATTGTCTTACATTACATTTCATGCTATGTATGTCCATTGTGTGCATACTTAGTACATCGTTTTACATTACATTTCATGCTATGTATGTCCATTGTGTGGATACTTAGTACATTGTTTTACATTACATTTCATGCTATGTATGTCCATTGTGTGCATACTTAGTACATTGTTTTACATTACATTTTGTTGCATATGCTCATCCAGCATATGAACACATTATATTACATTATGTGAACCATTGTATCTATTGAAACCATGTGAACCATTTGACAATAGACATTTGACTATACCTAAACATTTCTACAATTGTTAAACATTACATCTTGATGGTTTGGTTTGAGTAAGTGATTTAAGTAACGAGGCGTGTGTAATATGATACAAGCATTGTGGATACGCCACTGGTACTTCCTATATATAAGTGTTTGTATGGTATTACATATCGTAGCGTTATTTGAAAAATTTCAATTTGAGCCATATAACATTTTATACAAATAACATACTTTTCACAAGACATTGTTTTACAAACAACTCATTTTACTTGGTTATTCATTTAACCATACATCATTCTCTTATTTATACATATCATCTGGTCTTATTGCTTTTCAAATGATTTACAAAAACAAATCAATTTACAAGGTCCATGGCTAAATTTTAAACATTTTCTTAAACTTAAGTCATGAATCTTATTTTCACAAAAGCTATGTATCTCACAGGCCTTTTTATGCTGACGTACCTATTTTCATATGTGTTTTCAGGAATTGATGCATAGGATTGATCAAGATACACCTAGGCAGACTTGTGCCTTAGTGACTTAAAACGAAGCAAGAACTAGTTAATTTGTGTTATGTACTCTTTGTTTCTTGTTTAAAACGATGTAAACTCACTTGTTTGATTAATAAAACGAAAATTGCCATGGATTTGGAACAATTAATTCTGTTGCAACACTCCCCGACGTTTCCGCCACGTTTCGTTGTCTCACGTGGTCGGGGTGTGACAATTTCCGCTGCCAAAAATTAGACAATACTAGATACCACCGAAACTGGCCACGGCCGTCCGTTCCTGTATTTGTATAGGGGGACGGGGGTTGCGACATTCAATAAGCCTATTAATATACCAGAAATCACATGGTCAAATGTGGTCTTCAAAAGTCTTTAGAATCTCGGCTCAATAGTAGTGCTCTCACCAAAAGTAATACATCTGCATAAGACCAAAAACCTATTGTACTGATGGCGGAGGTGAAGGAGGGAAGAAGAGCAAACTGAGAATATGTGTAAGCTCCTCCTCGAGCTCGTACACACGACGAAACAAGTAACTAATCTGCTGCTTGACAGTAAGAAAGCGAGCATCAAAACCTGGAAAAGGAGTAAGAGGAGCAAGTGGATGTGCAAAGGGAGACGGTGATGAAAGAGGGGGAACAAAAGCAAGCTGGCAAGGACACGGTAGGTGACGCAGAGTCAGCTCGACCTCCAAAACTCTACGACTCATAATCTTAAACTGGAGCTAAAGCGATAAAAGTAGCTCATCCCGTGTGTAGCCAACAAAATGAGAGGAATGGTAGGGATCTGAAATCGGCGTAGAGTATGATCGGAACCATCGGAGTGGCTCATCAAGTGGTGAAGAAGTTGATGTGTGCGAGTTTGTGTATATAAGTTTAAGTATATTTTAACCCCTTTTTACACGTTAGCCAAGTTTTAAATTTATAAAACACGATATTTTACTAACACCAAACACACATATGGGCAAGTGCACCCATCGTGAGCGTAGTATAGTGTTGGCAAGATACCGAGGTCGTCCAAGGACACAAGAGCTTTTAATACCGGTTTATCCTCAACGTCTAATCAAATCAAAAGTTAGAAAAAGGTTTTTTAAAATAAGAAAAATAAAACTAACTAAAATGCTAAAAAATAAAATAAAAATAAAAACAGATAGACAAGATGAATCACTTGGCTCCGACTCGTGTTTAGTGTAACCTTTAATTATTTCCGCGGTTTTGCACTTTTTAAGAGATTATCTTAGTTATTGTAGTAGGCCCCTCTTTTGAAGGTGACGTTACCCTCAACCCAGTAGTTTGAGTCAGCAAGGATATATCCTAAAGGGTCGGATTATTGAAAGATAATTAATTAAGTTATTAATGCATATTATGGTAGGCCCCTCTTTTGAAGGTGATGTTACCCTCGGCTAAGTAGTCTGAGTCAGCAGGGATACAGTCCTAAATAGCCGGGTTAAAGTATTAATAGTAGCTTACATATGAGGGGATCAAAGAGTTTGGACCCCTGCCATCCAATACCTATGGGTATTGAAGGAGGTCTTACTAAATTTGACCCAGGTCCTTGTAGGATCTATACACTGAACAAGGCAAGACTCTTACCAAACCGTTCCCTTAACCCCCGACCAGGTAGCCAACATATCTCCATATAGACCGTGGAGATATGAATGGTGAAAATCTTTTATTTTATATAGACAGTAAAATAATGTCAAGACACCACGGACAAACGATAAGGAAGAATCACCTTCAACATAAGAAACTAGTTATTAAAGTCATTAATACATAACCAAATAAAAAGTGCGAAAAGATTAAAAATAAAAAGTATTACACTAGACACTTGTCTTCACCAAGTGATGTAAGAGACTTAGGCAAACATGGCCTTTGATTGTCAAGAACTCTTACGATCAATCTTGGATCCCGAGACGACTCACACACTCTATGATGGACAATGGATGATGGTGGTGGATGATGGTGTTGTGATGGTGGTGGGTGGTGGGTGAAGTGTGAGAGAGGTGGTGTGCCAAGGGATGGTTTGCAAATGAGCCAAGCACCCCTATTTATAGCCTGAACAGAGGCTCGGGCACGGCCCCGTGTCCACCTTCTTCTCTGTCTTCATTAATTGCAGTTTTTCTGCATTAGTTGACCACGCCCCCGTGTCCACTGGGCACGACCACGTGTGCAGAAGCGTATCTGTACTATCAAGATTTCCCCAGATTCTGTGAATCTTATAGTTGATCACAGCCCCGTGTCCGCTGAGCACGACCCCGTGGTGGATGATAGAAGCTTCTATAGCTTTGTCTTTTCTGCTGACACTTGGGCACGCCCCCGTGCTCATTGAGCACGGGGCGTGTTCAGCCTTCTGTTCTCTTGTTTTGCTTGGGAAGATTCTGTCGGGGAGGCTGGGCATGCCACGTTTGTTCCTTTTCTTGTATTTATGTTAGATTTAGCTGCCTTTTTGCTTCTTTTGTTTATTTGAGCTCATTTAATCCTGAAAATACAAAAGGAAGACAAAAACACACTTTTTCCAACATTAGTACTAAAAAAGGGTTAGTTTTATGCCACAATTGATGTAATTTATATGTTGCATTTTGTGCACATCAAATACCCCCACACTTGAATCTTTGCTTGTCATCAAGCAAAACTCTTTATAATGTGGCTTTACACTCCCAAATGGAATGGGTAGAAGAGAAGGTTTTTGGGCTTGTTGTAGAGTGTCGGGATTTCCAAGATTCTTTATTAAGTTTTATTTTTATTTATTTACAATCCTGTTCGTCATGATTTTATTAAAACATTACATAAGATAAATTACTTATTAGGGCATAACATGCCTTTTTTTAAAATTCCACTTATATACAAGTTCACATACCTAACGGGGGATCACTCAACACTCGGCCGAAGATGTATTTTAGTGGATCACTCGAGAGCGGCATGGAACTTACTCCTACCATAAGCTTGCCAAGCAATCAATCCTCCTCCTTTTTAACTATACACCTTTGTAAATATCAAGAGGACTTTTGGGGTGAAGGGTTAGGCTTGGGTTAAAGGTAGGTGGTTGGGTTAGTGGTTAGTTAAAGGGCGAAAGGCGTAAAAAGCGTCGGTTTTCGTAAGACTTTTTATTTTTGAAGTTTTTATTTTGATGAAGCCATTATTCAAACAAAGTTATTTTTGATAAACTTGTTTGTTTATTTCTGTTTTGCTTCATCATCTTCATTTTTTTTTCAAAGTTATAAGAAGAACCGAGCTTGTTACTAAAACAAAGGGTTTAAAAATAAAAAGGTTTTGGTGGGTGAAAGGGTGTTTGTTTTGGGTTATGAAATGAAAAGGTTTAGGCTCAAAGGGGTTAACTAGGGGGATTTTGGGTAGGTGGTAAAAAAAGAAAAATAATGGTGTAGAAATAAAAAGGGTCAGTCCTAATGCCTCCGTCATTTACTTACTCGGGTTTAAGTTGGCAAGGACCGGGAATGTATCGTCATGGCAAGTTCTAGAGTTGTAAGAACCAAGCGGCTATTCACACAAGAAACGAAAAATGAGCATTTAGTTTAAAGATATATATATTTGTATGCTCAACAAAGGCTCAAAACTCACTTTTTGTGGGGATGAGTTTTTATGTGATCAAGTATATATAATCAAATTTTAACTAAACTTGTCATGCCGTTTCATAATTTTCTTATGTTGGTTATTTTTATCACGACGCTATCGGTTGTAAATTTGTAAAAATATAACCTTTTTTTAGAACTTGAAATTCCCAAATTAAACCTAGACAAGTAAAAAAAATGAAAAATTTTTGAAAAAATTTGGGGTGATTAGCGGTTCCAATAGAGTTTTGTGTAAGGCTTGTGATTAGGACTTGCAAGATTCAAGGTTTTAGCATCCCCCCACACTTAAATTACACATTGTCCTCAGTGTGTCCCAAAAATAAGTTTTTAGGTTGATTGAATGTGTAAAAAGGTGTGAAAAAGCAAAATTTTATGTTACTGGGCGTCTGGACACGGCCCCGTGTCGGATGGACACGACCCCGTGGTCAGAGTGCCAGTAACAATTACTTACAGAAGGTGGACACGGGGGCGTGTTGGCCGGACACGACCCCGTGTCTGGCAAAGGTCTGCTGAATTAAACAAACAGCAGGTCTGGGGAAGTGGGCACGGGGGCGTATTGGCTGGACACGACCCCGTGTAGACAATCTGCAAAGGTGAAAAACAGGTTTCTGGCTTTGGTTTTCCTGTCCCGGCTTTAGTAGCACTAATGTTTAGTGCTCTAAGCCTCGTATGTACCTGTTTTATCACTAAACACTACACCAAACCATAACAAGCATCCTAAATTACCATAGTTCAACATCCAAATCACAAAGTTAAAAAGAAAAGAAAATGCAGAAAATTAAAAGAGTTAAAGGAAGTAAATTGTTCAACACACGGCACGCAGGCCGGAAATTGTTCAAAAGAAAAGGGGTTAACCTGTGGGATCACCAACCATCTGCTCCTGCCTCTACTCCTCCCGCCTAGTCCATGTCCTCGTCCTCATCGTCATCACCTCCTCCTCCGTGCCCCGCCATGTACTCCCGGATATTCCCAATATCATCTTGGATGTCGGATATGTTTCTCTCGATTGCTCTGACCCGGGTGTACGTGTTGCTCGCCATGTTATAGGTGTTCCTAGTGCACATGAGGTTTTCCTGCAATAAGTCATGTAAACTTTGGAAGTTAAGAAAATCGCCTCCTTGTGAGGAGGATTGGCCCGGATCACCGTGGGGCTGGTATTGGAAATGAGGAGGTTGTTTAAACTGTGGAGCATGAAGGACGAGTGCCTCTTACAGGTTCCATGCATGCCCTTAGACTCTTTGGAAGCTAACCGACCCGTCTTCGGCTTCATAAATCAAGTTCATGGAGTGGCAGATGTGTATGTCCACTCTTCCCGACCATGGGGTCTTTTGGAAGGACCTAGGCATGTTCACAAAGTTCTTGAAGAGATGGTAGATCCACCCCCCGAAGAAGATAGGGGTTAGTGGAGTAGCAAGCCGGTTCCAATGCATGTTGCGGAGCAGGAGGTGCGGAACATCGAGGTGTCTGCGGTTATGAACGCAATGAAGGACCACCAGATCTCTCAACCCAACAACTCCACTACTTTCATGCCTTTGGCTAAGAGAGTAAGTGAGGACCCTATGAATGTAACGGTAAAGCGGGTCCCTCAGCTTAGTGCTCTTAGTGTTGCTCGGGTTGTAGTGCCCTTCTCCAATTTGAGCCCAAGCGACTTGGCGCTCGTTTTCATCCAACTCTCGCACCCCTCCAGTGTTCTCTTCATTACCCGCATCTTCCTCCGGATACAACCCAACTATCAACCCAAACTGTACCATTGAAATCGAGTACTTAGTCTCACCACATCGGAACTCTACCCTATCATTATCAAATGGGTCGCATCTTGAATTGAACACGAAGGTGCAATAGAACTCCAGATTGTACTCGTGGACTGAGCGAAGTCGAGTGGTTAGGGCAGCTCTTAGTGGGCCGGTAACGAGGTTGTTAAACCGGTCAAGTTGGTTCACCATTGCCAAAAGATCCATGCATACTTGTCTTGGGTATTCTTCCAGTCTGGTTCGAAGCACATCGTATCTTGCTTTAGCATCTTGCTCAGTTGCATTGAACCTTGTGAATTTCTTTGACATATGAAAGAATACACCAAAAGTTAGCATGAAACAGTGAAATTTTCAGAAAAAACTGAAAATAGCTAGCTGGACACGGCCCCGTGTTCAGCGGACACGACCCTGTGTCCAGGCGTCTGTTACTCAAAAACTTCATTTTTCGACCCGGTCCCGAAAACTTGAAAAATTTTTGGTCCAGTAGGTGCGGTTTCCCCCGAAAATGAAACCCCAAGTGCCGTTTTTCCTAAAACAAACCGTTTACCCCTTCGATTTTATCTTTTTCGGTTCAAAAACAAGGGTTTGGGTTTTTTGTGAGAAATCAGGCAAATCTATGAACAATACAAATGGATTTACTTCCTATAACACTAATCTAAACTAATGCTAACAGATTTATGCAAAAATTTGAGGTTCGATCCGGATGAAGTTCAAGAACCCTAGATTTTTCCCAAAATTTTTGATGTTTTAACTACATGCAAGTGCTTAATCTAACTACTAATGATGATAGAATCATACCTTGATGTCGCCTGAACCAGAGCGTTTTTGGGGAAACGGGGCGTGTGAAAATGAAGAAACTGTTTTGAAAAAGGGTTTTATCCCAACAGTTGCGCGGACACGGCCCCGTGTCCAGCGGACACGGCCCCGTGCCGAGCAAAGTTTAATTTTTTTTAGTGCTCGTGTGAGTGCCCTTATTTCCCAAAAACTTGGTTAGAAGACTTACTGATTTAGATGCCAACCCATTCGTTCGTAACTTACCAGGTATGATGTTGATGCTTTCATTCTTCGACCGTTTGAAGCAAGATTTCTTCCTCTTCATTCTCAATGAATCCTTGATAGAGTTTCAGCCATTGGCCATTGACTTTGATTGGAGGGCCATTCCGAGATTTAATTTCTTCTGCACCGTGTAGGAAAATATGGGTGATGGAAAAAGGTCCTGACCACCTAGACTTTAATTTACCAGGAAATAATCGAAGTCGTGAATTAAACAATAGAACTTGATCTCCTACTCGAAATTCATTAGGTTTAATGTGTTTGTCGTGCAAATTTTTCATTCTTTCCTTATAAATTTCAGAGTTTGAGCATGCATAATTTCTTAATTCGTCTAATTCATTTAATTGACAAAATTGATTTCTACCAGCAAATTCTAAATCCAAGTTTACATTTTTAATTGCCCAGTAGGCCTTGTGAACTATTTCTACTGGCAAATGACAGCTTTTTCCATAGACGAGCTTATATGGGGTTGTACCTATTGTTGTTTTATAAGCAGTTCGAAAAGCCCATAAAGCATCATTAATTTATCGGCCCATTCCTTTTTATTTAACCCTACGGTTTTTTCAAGTATTCGTTTTAAACCTCTATTAGTCACTTCGACTTGTCCATTTGTTTAAGGGTGATATGCTGTTGAGACCCTGTGATAGACCCCATATCTTGTTAAAAAAATTTCAAGTTGATGGTTGCAAAAATGGGTACCTCTATCATTTATTAATGCTTTAGGTGTTCCAAAACGAGAGAATAATTTTTTCAGAAATCTTACCACGACTCTTCCATCATTTGTTGGAAGTGCCTCGGCCTCGGCCAATTTAGACAAGTAATCTACTGCCACAAGTATATGTTTGTTTCATTTTGATGGTGGGAAAGGTCCTATAAAGTCGAGTCCCCACACATCAAAAATTTAACAAACAAGAATGCCATTTTGTGGCATTTCGTTTTTGGAAGAAATATTACCTGTTCTTTGGCAAGCATCACATGTCTTGACAAGACTTTGGGCGTCTTTGTAAATGGTTGGCCAATAAAACCCTGAATCAAATACCTTTCGTGCGGTACTAGCGGCACCATGATGTCCTCCGTATGGACCTTCATGACAATGGCGGAGAATTCTTTGTGCTTCGCTACCATGTATGCATCGTCGGATGAGTTGGTCAGCACACATTTTGAAAAGATAAGGATCTTCCCAAAAATAGTGTTTTACGTTAGCAAAGAATTTCTTTCTTTGATGATGTGGCCAACCTTTTGCGACTATACCGCTAGCTAGGTAGTTAGCATAGTCGGCGTACCATGGTTCTTGTCTGTATTCCACCATTTCTAGGGACTCTGTTGGAAATTTTTCGTTGATTTGCTCGTCCTTGGTTGCCTCCAAAGCTAGGTTTTCTAAGCGTGAAAGATGATCTGCTGCGGTGTTTTCAGCTCCTCTTTTGTCTTTGATTTCAATATCAAATTCTTGGAGGAGTAGAATCCACCGAATCAAACGTGGTTTTGCGTCCTGCTTTTTGAAGAGATATCGAATGGCTGCAAGATCTGTATAGACTATTGTTTTAGAAAGAACAAGATAAGAAGGAAATTTATCAAAAGCAAATACCACAGCTAGTAACTCTTTTTCAGTTGTTGTGTAATTTTCTTGTGCATCGTTAAGTGTTTTACTAGCATAATAAATTGGGTGAAAATGTTGTTCTTTTCTTTGTCCCAAGACGGCTCCAACTGCAAAGTCACTTGCATCACACATGATTTCGAAAGGAAATTTCCAATCAGGCGCTATCATGATAGGTGCATTGACTAGCATTTCCTTTAGGGTTAGAAATGCTTGATTTCAATCCTTGTCAAAGATAAAAGGGGCATCTTTTTCAAGTAATTTTGTTAGAGGCCTTGAAATTTTTGAAAAGTCTTTGATAAACCGCCTATAAAATCCGACATGCCCTAGGAAACTTCTGATAGCCCTAACAGATGATGGGGGTGGTAATCGAGAAATAGTGTCTATTTTGGCTCGATCAACCTCCATTCCTTCGCTTGAGATTTTATGACCGAGTACTATTCCCTCCGTTACCATGAAATGGCATTTTTCCCAATTAAGGGCGAGGTTAGTTTCCTCACATCGGGATAGCATTCGTTCAAGGTTATCGACGCATTGGTCGTATGAATCCCCAAAGATAGAAAAGTCGTCCATGAAGACTTCCATTGTTTTTTCTATCATGTCGTGGAAGATGGCTACCATGCTACGTTGGAAGGTTGCGGGGGCATTACATAGACCAAATGGCATGCGTCGATAGGCAAAAGTTCCATAGGGACATGTGAAGGTTGTCTTTTCTTGGTCTTCGGGTGCTATCGGGATTTGAAAGTAACCTGAAAAACCATCCAAGAAACAGTAAAATTTATGAGCGGATAATCTTTCTAACATTTGATCAATGAAGGGCAGAGGAAAGTGATCTTTCCTCGTTGCTTCATTTAATCGTCTATAATCTATACATACCCTCCATCCTGTGACGGTTCTCGTTGGTATTAATTCATTCTTTTCGTTAGTTATTACCGTCATACCTCCTTTCTTTGGAACTACTTGGACGGGACTTACCCAAGGACTATCGGAGATAGGATAAATAAGTCCGGCGTCAAGTAATTTGATGACTTCGTTTTTAACCACTTCTTGAACATTTGGATTTACTCAACGTTGGGGTTGTATTACCGATTTGTAGTCATCGTTCATTAAAATTTTGTGCGTGCACATGGAAGGACTTATTCCTTTAATGTCTACAAGCTTCCAAGCAATCGCATTTTTGTGTTTTTTCAAAAGTTTAATTAATTTTTCTTTTTCTAAACTACCTAATTTAGACGAAATAATTACAGGTGATTTACCATCTTTGTCTAGAAAAGCATATTCCAAACCTTTTGGAAGTTCTTTGAGCTCAAGAGGTGGGTCTTTAGAAGACTCCTTATTGGGTTGCTCATTTTGATCAAGAACTTTAAAAGTTTGTTCTATGGCGACCTCTTCTTCAACAAAGTGGTCAATCTTTTCACTTGTATCGGATGGCTCATCTTCATCTTCAATTAGAGGGTCATTATTTCCGAAAGGATATCTCATTGATCGCTCAAGATCGATACTTTTTTTAAATGCCCCTAATTGAATAGATAGATTGTTGTTCTTCCGGTTTTTCAAAGCTTAGTGGGTTTTTACAAAGGGTCGTCCCAACACTAGAGGAGCGTCATCGAGGATGACAAAGTCGTTTGGGATTACCATTTGATTTGTTTGAACCAAGACATCCTCAACTACACCGATTGATTTTATTACTTTCCGATTGGATAGAAAAATGGGTATTTGAAGTGGAGAAAAATCACTAATACTTAATTTTTCGAAAATGTAGTTGGGCATTATGTTAACACAAAGATCTTTATCAATTGTGACATTACTAATAAACGAATTTTGAAAAAAAACATGGAACCGGTGTAATGTTGATTTTAAATGGGTCTTCTTTTATTAGCGAAGTTTGATCGTTAGTTAACTTAACGCTTACCATTTCGTTAATTTTAGTGTTAGTGTTTAACTCTTTTAAAAACTTAGCATGAGTGGGTACTAAACAATGATTTTCAAAAAAAGGTGACAAGAGATTAATTTCTTCAAAATTAGACTCTTCTTGAATTTTAACATTAACGGACTCACCTTTTTCGTTGTTTAACTCATGTGTCGGTTTTTCACTTATTTGTTCTTCCATTTTTACCTCTTCAACTATCTCTTCTTTATTACAAGTTAATTCTTCTCTTGCGCGGGACTCCTCTTCCCTTACGCGAGATTCTTTTATGTAGCGTTCGATAGTTTTAAGGTATTCTAATATCCTATCGGTCACTTCGGTGATAGAGTAAGGATCGGGATTTTCAAAGCTTGAATCCGGTTGTTCAATCCTTTGTTCCTCATAATACTCATAGGAAGTAGATGGTTCACACCATTGTTCTTCATTGTAAGTATATGATGGATAAGGGTCGTAATTTTGTTCTTCATAATACTCATATGAGGTGGGTTGTTCACGCCATGGTTCCTCATAATAAGTATACGAAGGTGGTGGCTCATATCTTGGTTCCTCAAAGTATGAGTATGAAGGATCATACCTTGGTTCATTAAAATATGAGTATGAGGGAGAAGGTTCATACCTTTGGTCTTCATAGGATGTGTATAAAGTTGATGGCTCGTACATGGGCTCCTCATAGTAGGTGTATGAATTGGATGGTTGAAATAAGTTACAATATTGAACCGAGTGAGTGTTACCGCAATTGGTGCAATAATAATCCCTATAATCATCCTCCTCATAGGTGTAGTTGTAACCTCCTGAGTATTGATCCATAATAATCACTCAGCAGACCACAACAACGTCTCGAGACCAGAAAACAAAAATGAAAATGAAAACGAAAACAGAGGCTGGACACGGCCCCATGTTCAATGGACACGGCCCCGTGTTCATGATCTGTATCTAGGCGTTTGAATTAAAGTTACTGGTTTCGTTGAGCACGGGGGCGTGTTCAGTGAGCACGACCCCATGTTTAGACTCTGTATCTGGGTGTTTTATGAAAAATATGCAGCACGGCCCCGTGTTCAATGAGCACGGCCCGTGTTCAGTTTACTTGATGCGTGTGAAGTGTTATATATATTAGGTGTATATTTTAAGCCCCTTTAACACTTTTTTAGTCAAGTTTTAAATTTATAAAACACGATATCTACTAACACTAGACACACATATGGGCAAGTGCACCCATCGTGAGCGTAGTATAGTGTTGGCAAGATACCGAGGTCGTCCAAGGACACAAGAGCTTTTAGTACCGGTTTATCCTCAACGTCTAATCAAATCAAAAAGTTTAGAAAAATGTTTTAAGCTAAGAAAAATAAAAACTAACTAAAATGCTGAAAAAATAAAAATAAAAGAAAAAACAGATAGACAAGATGAATCACTTGGTTCCGGCTCGTGTATAGTGTAACCTTTGATTATTTCCGCACTTTTGCACTTATTTAATAGATTATCTTAGTTATTGTAGTAGGCCCCTCTTTTGAAGGTGACGTTACCCTCAACCAGTAGTTTGAGTCAGCAAGGATACAATCCTAAAGGGTCGGATTATTGAAAGATAATTAATTAAGTTACTAATGCAAATTATGGTAGGCCCCTCTTTTGGAGGTGACGTTACCCTCGACTAAGTAGTCTGAGTCAGCAGGGATACAGTCCTAAATAGCCGGGTTATAGTATTAATAGTAGTTAACTTATGAGGGGATCAAAGAGTTTGGACCCCCGCCATCCAATACCGTTAAGTATTGAAGGAGGTCCTATTAAATTTGACCCAGGTCCATTACAGGACCTCTAAACGCTGAACAATGGCAAGACTCTTACCAAACCGTTCCCTTAACCCCCGACCAGGTAGCCAACATACCTCCATATAGACCGTGGAGATATGAATGGTGAAAACCTTTTATTTTATATAGACAGTAAAATAATGTCAAGACACCACGGACAAACGATAAGGAAGATCACCTTCAACATAAGAAACTAGTTATTAAAGTCATTAATACAAAACCAAATAGAAAGTGCGAAAAGATTAGAAATAAAAAGTATTACACTAGACACTTGTCTTCACCAAGTGATGTAAGAGACTTAGGCAAACATGGCCTTGATTGTCAAGAACTCTTACGATCAATCTTGGATCCCGAGACGACTCACACACTCTATGATGGACAATGGATGATGGTGGTGGATGATGGTGTTATGGTGGTGGTGGGTGGTGGGTGAAGTGTGAGAGAGGTGGTGTGCCAAGGGATGGTTTGAGCTTGAGCCAAGCACTCCTATTTATAGGCTGAACAGAAGCTCGGGCACGGCCCCGTGTCCAGTGGGCACGGCCCCGTGTCCACATCCTTCTCTTTTTTCATTTAATGCAGCTTGTCTTATTAGTTGACCACGCCCCCGTGTCCGCTGAGCACGACCCCGTGTGCAGAAGAATCTTTGTACTATGGAGATTTTCCTGGATTGTGCGAATCTTATAGTTGACCACGGCCCCGTGGTGGGCAATAGAAGCTTCTACCACTTTGTCTTTTCTGCTGACACTTGGGCACGCCCTCGTGCTGGCTGAGCACGGGGCGTGTTCAGTCTTATGTCTTCTTGTTTTGCTTGGGAAGATGCTGTCGTGGGGTCGGGCATGTCATGTTTGTTCCTTTTCTTGTATTTATGTTAGATTTTGATGTCTTTTTGCTTCTTTTGTTAATTTGAGCTCATTTAATCCTGAAAATACAAAAGGAAGACAAAAACACACTTTTTCCAACATTAGTACTAAAAAAGGGTTAGTTTTATGCCACAATTGATGTAATTTATATGTTGCATTTTGCATGCATCAAATACCCCCACACTTTGTTAGGCCCCGGTTTGAATCCGTTTCGATTGCGAACCGACCGATCGACGTGCGGAATCCGTGAACGATCGTGACCGAAACACACGAGAAGTAATATAAACGTGATTCTTTGATAAATCTGAAATTGTACAAGAACCTGAATCACGTGGGGCACTTTCTCTCTCTAGAACTTTCTCTCTCTAGCTCTAGATCTCCCAAGCTCTAAATGTGTAAAAGTGTCAAAAAGTTCCTAAAGCTAACCCTAACACATCTATTTATAGGCTAAGGGTTATAAGGGATTTCCCCTTATTTACAATAATGCCACCTTGCCTTTTTCCATCTAATATTACAATGTAAGGCTAAACTTAAACTATTTCTGCTACGGTCTTGAGATGACAGAGGCGATAGACATACTGTACTAACAGACTCCCCCTTGGATATTGCCGCAGTCAATCTCAATCATTTAGTCAGACTCATAGCTTTAGGTCTTTCTCTCTCTCTAGCTCGAACAGAATCCCCGTGGATCTGTCTTCAGCTTCAGCTCCCCCTTTCGGTAGACTCTTCAGGCTCCCCCTTTCGTTAAGCTTCCGTGCTTTTGGGATCGACACCTGGCTTTTCGGTTACAAGCTCTTCCGGGAAAGAATCCTGGCTCTTATGAACGCTTCCCCTTGCGTTGAGCTCGTCTTCAGACTCCCCCTTAGACTCGGCTATCGGGATCGTAGTCTGGTACATCATCTGCAAATCTCAAACGTTTATAAGTAACAACGTTTTGAACTTCCAGGATTGAAAACCCTGGCTCTCTCAGCTTATGCTAAAATATTTTACAATGAAAGCATTTTTGGTTGTCCAGGTATCGTAACCTGGCTCTATCAAACTTTCTAAATCAAGATCCTGGGACTAAGATATAATAATATGAAATATATCCAGGATTACTTGATACACTCCCCCTATCAACAATCTTCATAGATTTGGCAGTTTCAACGAACCGTATCGGAAACTGGCTCTTTTACAGATTTTAACAGTATAAGCATCCAAATCCCTCACAGTTAATCATCCAAGTCCAAATTAATGACCTTGGAGATATCACAACTATTTTTTATTTTTGAATTTAAAAACTTCAAGTTTCAAATTAATGAACTTGTTTTATTTTTCAGAAACACGATCAGCATACTTAGATTTTAAAACTCAGCTTCAGACATCGGTTGTCAAAAATAAAGCAGAATCAAAAATCTTTTTGTATTTTTCTGAAAATAAAAAGTAGTAAAGAAATATGTACAAACATATTTACAGACAATATTTTTGTTTGAGTTTGCGTCAGAGGATCATATCAGTTTTTGACAAGTCACAAGTACCGTTGAGCTTAGTTACACATTAAGAATTAAACAATTCACTTAGATTGTCGATATACCGATCCACTTAAATTTTCATACAAATTTCAACTGATTCAGGATACGAATTAGGTGTATTAAGAACTTAAACTCATTCATGTGTCCCACCTCTTGAATATACTCCCGTATCCAGATCCCAATATTCAGTCTTACAGGTGAGTATACCTAGATGATATCTGTAAGGGGAATAAATTAGAGTACGAAACCGTGAGAGCTCACGTCAGAACTTCAGTTCAGCAGAGAGATGACGGCTCGACTTTTGGTGTGTCCCCTTTAGAGGATCTTTTGTATTACAACAGCAATGACTATCAATTTTATTGTTTCATCAATTTGCTAAGGGCGGCGCTATATTTCAAGCAATGCAGAAAGTATTCTCCGGGGACTAGGCCATTGCTTCCGCAAAATCAGAAGTCCCGAGATAATACCCCAGATATCACTAAGCATAAAGACCTAGTATCTCAGAAAGAGGGGTCCTTCAAACGAGATTTCAGGGGTTACCTATATATCCAAGTAGTGTTCCCCACGAAATAAGCAAGTTTGAATTTAGGTTTATATCCCGAAAAAGTTTACTAAATGTATAAAAATCTATCGGCATATCATCAGTGAGACTGTTTAACGCTATATAATCAATACATTTCTTTAGCATACTGTAACTGTCTACTGATGTACTATCATTTCCTGTTTTTACGCAAAAACTCATTTTCATTTTTTAATGTTTTTGTCTTTTTGCCAATAGGTTTTTATCATGTTTTTGTCATTTTTCAAATTTTTCAAATGTTTTTGGATTTTCTAACAATATTACTCCCCCTAAAATGCAAAACCATTAAAGAAAATTTGACAACCAACACTGATAGCTTTGTCTCGCCATCCATTTTCTGCTTAAAGTGCTCTGATTCGCATGAAAAGCAGAAATTACCCCCATGATTTACAACACATTGATATTTTACAGTTTGAAAACCGTTTTTCAATCTTGTGAAATTAATCATGTTTGTTCAGCCCTGAGGGTTTCGGCGTATTCTATCAACATATTTTTGAATTTTTCAGATTTTTGACAAAACAAAACATATTTTTGGTTTTTCAAAATTTTTCAATTTTTTAGGGTTTTTGAAATATAGTTTATTTATTTACAGAAAATGTTAAACTCCCTGTTCAATCAAACCAGGGTTCAGCAACCTTATCCTCCTGTGCCAGGCTGCTCATCAATTCTCTTCCTTGAAAATCAAACTTCATGAGCACCTGCACATTCACAAAAACTCAATTACTTGAACAATTTAGCCCAGGTCTGTTGGACCTTAGGCATTTCAACACAATAAGTTTCATTCAATGATGGAAAATCTTTGTCATTTCGTACAAAAACTTTTTCATCTTTGACTTTAATTTTTTCTTCATTCACAGAAGTCACTTGTTTCTTAACCACCCAATTCTGTCCTTTTGAAGCACTTCTCTTGTAAAATCGTGACTCATTTTGATTATTTTGACTTTGAACAACAACTTTTGGTTTCCAAAATTGGTTTGGTTTTGTCATATCAACAGATGTGTTCCAACTTTGTGTTGTTCTGAATCTGGGTGTGTGAGAAATCTGTGTTTGTTTTGAATCAGACCTAGTCTGTTTTGGTTTCCAAGTTTGATTCGAAGCAAACTTGTTTGTGTTGTACCTCCAAGTTTGTTTTGAATCAAATCTAACTAACCTTTGTTTCACACCTTTAGATTTCTTTATCTCATCATTTTCAGGCTTCTTTTTATCAACATCAACAGGCTTTGGATTTGGACACTTTCGTGCTACATGTCCAATTTGATCACATTTAAAACACACTTTCTTTGAAACATCCTTGGCCTGTTGCTGTTTCTTTTTCTTAGCATCAAACTCCTCATTAGACTGTTGTCCAAATTTGAGTTTTTCCTCTTCTTTCAAACTTTTCCCTTGAACAAAACTCATTTTTGACTGAAAATTCGGCATTTCATTTCTTTTCCAACTTTGTTTCTTCTTATAACCCAACCCAGCCTTCATGTTTTTCCTTTTAAAACCAGGTTTGTTATAAAGAGTTTTACGACCTTTACCAGCAAATTTTGAAATTTCAGATTTTTCAATCTCAACCATTTTAAAAACTTTATCAACCTTTTCTGAGATCACATTCTGAATTGGGAACACAACATCTAAGAATAATTTGTCTGATCCAATCATGGTATAGACCAATCCCTTTGAATCATCATCCAATTTTTTCTCGGATTTTGTGTTTTTTAGATAACCATCATGAAAATTTCCTTCATCTTCATCCTGTGATTCAGACTTACCTTTTGTAGACTCATCTTTCAAAACGCTTTCAACAACCTTACTTACCACCTCTGAATCATTAGCATCATCAGATTTGGAGTAAGTCACATCGATACTTTCAGGTAACTGGTCAGCTATGTTCAAACCCTTTGCCACCTTTTCCTCATCATAAAAAGTATAATTGTTTCTCAATGGTGGTGGTACCTGATGAAACTTTGAACCAATACCCTTTTTGCAATTGTCAGTATCTTTGTCATCTGGTGTGATGTTGAAAATGCGTTCAAGAATGTACGAAGAGTTATGATAACTTTGAAGTTTTGTAACAACCTTTTCTTTTTCAGCCAAGACTTGTTTAAGATTAGCAATTTCATCAACACATTTGTTTAATTCAATTTGCTTTTCTTTAAACTTTCTTTCATACATTTCTTTAGTGACTAAAGTTTCTGACAATCTTTGATCAAAACTTTTGACTTGGCTCTTCAAAGTATCATAAGCTTCTTGTACTCTCTGACTCGACCACTTTAAAGAATCATACTGTTTTTGTAAATCTTGATATTTAGATTCTTTTTCAACACAATCAACACATTTTGCTGAACACATTTGTCTATAAACCTCATTGTCCTTTTCAAGACCTTGACATTTCTGTGTTAACTTTTCAACTTTTAATTTTAAAATTTCTTCTGTTTCAATCATTTCTTTACATTTTATTTTGAAAACATTTTCAAGTTTATTTGTTTCAATATCTTTTGTTTTTATCATTTCATCTTTTTCGGTACAGGCTTTGCACATTTCTATGCAATTCCTGCACTTGTTTTCATTTTTATCATCAGACTGTTCAATGCTTTTGTCTTTGTCAAACAATTCAGAAGATTCAGTTTGAATTTTTTCTGCTATCACACCTCCTTCTTCTGTCTTTTTCTGATCTTCATCTTTGTTCTCCTCTTTTTCTTCTTTCTGTTCATCTTCTATCTTCTGTTCTTCTTCAACAGCAAGCTTCGCGACAGTTTTTACTTCCTCAATCATCTTCTTCAATTCTTCTTCTTTTCTCTTTTTCATCTCTACCACCTTCGGTAGACTTGCTTCACAAACCTCTCTTATCTTCTTCTCCAAATCAGGCAGATATGCTTTGTCAGATAACCTTCGTGTATTGAAAGTAGCCTGCCTTGGAAGCAAATTTGTTATAGCTTTGAAATCCACTTTTGATGGGTCAACAACTGGATTACCCCGTGGATCCATGTAACATTCCAATTCGTCATTCCATCTTTTTGCTCTCTGGGCTTCTTTGAATGGTTCTCTATATTTATCAATTTCCCATCTTGCGTAATCATTTTTCCACCATCTATCAGAATCAGTTTCTCCTGACATTTTAAATCTTCTTCTTGATATTCGCCCCTTGTAAATCTTTAATCACCTTGAATCACTTTGATCACAAGAACCTGAATCACAAGAATCACGCAAACGACAATGATCAGTTCTAAAAATTAACACGTCAACAGTGAAGAAAATCTCGTGATAACGTTGTCCGTTCGGGTGAGATTGTATCCGGTCGGATGGATCAATAGTCAATCAGATGATGTTGGCCCAATCGGATGAGATCAGCCCACTCGGATGGATGTCCTCGAACGGATGGGGATCCGGATGGTGATTCGTCCGGATGGGGATCCGGATGTTGATTCGTCCGGATGGTGATCCGGGTGGCTGAGTTATCCGCACGAGTAGTGATCCGGACGAGTGGTAATCCGTATGGTGTGATCCGTGCGAGTGGGGATCCGTGCGACTAAAGGTGATCCGGACGAGTGAGGAATTCGTATGCTGAAGGTGATCCGTACTGTGACACCCCAAGAAAACCAGTAATCTTCGCAAACCTGCTCGGGGAGCCGCGATACGATACAGGTAAACAACGTCACACTACTAGCTTCCTCAGTAACTGCATGCTAAATTTCGGGACGAAATTTCTTTCAAGTTGGGGATAATGTGACAACTCGAATTTCCGACATTCTCTATTCGCATTTAATGCACGTTGACTTTGACTGTTTAGTTGTTTGACCTGTCTGAATTCGTAACTGTACACTTTGTGATATGATGAAACGTATTATGTTTGCATGTTTATGTGTGTGTTTGTGGCATGCGAACCTAACTGATTAAATCATTTCGGATTTAAAAGACCATTAAGGACCCGACGAATCAGATGTGATTCGCCATACAACCTCTCGACGAAACAGGTCCTTGATTCGTCAAACTCATCTCGACGAAACAGGCTGTTTCGCCGGCCCATGATTCGCCAAAGCCCATTACGGGCCCAGAACGTTATTCTGAGTATATGTACGTAAAACAACATCACTTTTACACTTTCTATCAAAACAACCGAAACCCTAGAGCTCTCTCACTGTGACGGCAAACTAGAACCCACTAGAAACTCTCGTGCGATCTAACCATCATCTCGGTTAGTAAATTTATGTGTCTTGATTGATTGTTCATCCGTGTAGGTGTTTATGTGTCATGTGATTCTGCCTTGATGATGTATAATTGTAGTCGATACATGTTAAATATTAGGGTTCTTGTTATGATGATGATGATATGGATTTCGATATGAATATCGTAGTCGGATATAAATGGTTTTATGCGAAACTTAATATGATTGAATACTCGGTTCTGGACGTTGTTAATATGATCCGGTTCTGAATGCAAGTTAGCATCTTGATAGGGTTTGATGATGTGATGTTGTAATCGATATGTTGTATACGTAAGCTAGGGTTCATGCTAGACGTTAAAGTGGTCCGATGATGATGCTACGATGATTCTGTGCTGAATGATTACTGTGTTGTATCAATGTTTGGATAATGATGATACGTTAGATGATTTCTGCATGATTGCTGTTTAGATGATGACGGCAACTAGGGTTTTCTGTATGATTTCGTAACTGATATGACGTAACTGAACTGTTTGACGAAACAGAACTCTCGGCGAAACAGAAAGTGTTTCGCCAAGGGCAATCGACGAAATTGAAATCTTGTTTCGCCAAACAAGACTCGACGAAACAGAATGTGTTTCGTCGATGTATGTGTTTCGCCGGCATGTATGTTTCGCCAACTTATGTGTTTCGCCATTATGTGTGTTTCGCCGAACAGTTAATCTGCACAGTAACTTGGGTTAATTCTGTTAAGTGTTAACTGGAATATTTAACTGCTGTTAAGTGTAACCATCTCGTATATGATTGTGATTATGTGCTACATGTTTATACATGCACAACTTGAACACAAACTGATTTCACATACGTGCATACTTTAGGACGTGATTGATTACTTGCGAGCATACACTTAGCATACCGAGCAAACCAAGGTGAGTTCACACAGCCAAGGCATGGGGTTCCCGGGTGGGAATGGGATTTGATGAATTATTGTGTATACTCATAAAGTAGAACCTAACGATAAGATACGACTAGACTAGTAACACTTATTGAACTGATCTTCGCACACCTGCCAAGGATTGGCCGCGATATTATGACTGACTTCGCACACCTGCCATAGAATGGCCGCGAACTAAATTTACAAATCTTCGCACACCTGCCTGGTGAGGCCGCGATACAAATAAACCGAGTCTAGAATACTTGGGAAAAACATTCCCCAATATCTTCGCACACCTGCCTGGAAGGCCGCGATGGGAACTAATACGATGCATTGTAACGAACGAACATACTACTACTCACGCTATACTATTACTGAATTATTAACTGTGAACTCGCTCAACTAGTTGTTGACTCTCTCTTGCATGCCTTGCAGGACCTTAGGTACATATGGAGCTTGCACAGGGAGGAGCAGGTCGTTGTGGGACATGGATCGATGATGCCATGTTAATTATCTAAACGTTTGAATTTACGATTTACATTGGGTTTACATACTTATGCTTCCGCTACACACTTGTTGATGTTTGGTTTTGAAAACACCTTTCGTATTGATGAATGATTTTTGGTATTTACTTATATGTTCAATATGATTGGTGGCTTGATCCTGGTCAGTCACGCCTCCAAGCGGTGATACTCCGCGTGTGGATTTTGGGGGTGTGACAGATTGGTATCAGAGCCATTGGTTATAGAGAACTCGGTTTTAATAAAGGGAAAACGATTTTGTTAAAACCAGACTATAACCAGAACAGTGCTCTCAACGATCCACAACGACGCTTCACTCCACGTGCAAGGCTCAACACCATAGGTATTACTATTCATGTTACTTTACCTACATGCTAGAACTACATAGAACTTTGCTCGTGGTATGCTTAGATTACAGAACCCATTATATGCTATTACTTCAGAACACTCGTGTGCTTACTCTCTTCTGTCATCGCACTACTCGCGAATCTCTCTCACTTATGTCATATTTGCTATGAAGATCATGTCTGGACGTATCAACATGACTCAGGACCAGTTGACGGCCCTCATTAACGAACGAGTTACTGCGGCAGTTGCAGCCGCACAAGCAGGAGGTATACCCTGCAGTTACAACTCACACTAGGATCCTTAGATCCTACATTCCTAAATCAACTCTCGTGTTTAAACTTGTCCTAATTCTTTTACACAACAGGTCAAGCACCTGTTTGCACTTTCAAGACTTTCATGGACTGTCGTCCAACCACTTTCAGCGGTACTGAAGGAGCCGTAGGCCTCCTGCACTGGTTTGAAAAGATAGAGTCTGTGTTTGAGATGTGTGAATGCCCTGAGGCACGCAGGGTGAAATATGCTACTGGTACTCTCGAGGGTTTAGCCCTCACATGGTGGAAAGCTCAGGTACAGATACTAGGGTTGGTAGCAGCTAACGCCACCCCATGGAACAATTTCAAGGAAATGATCAAGCAGGAATACTGCAGTCGAGATGATATTCATAAACTGGAAGTCGAGTTTTTCAACCTCAAGATGACGGGGTCAGAGATCGAGGCGTACACCAAGAGATCGAACGAGCTTGCATTACTGTGTCCCACTCTAGCGGACAAGCGTATCGAACTTTATCTTAAGGGTCTAGTGCCGGAGATCCAAAGTCATGTGACTTCAGCAAACCATGCTACCTACCAGCAGGTTGTTCAGTTGGCACACCGTCTCACTGATCAGGCGGTGGAGCAAAACAGGTTGCCTAAACGCATCAACGCTATTGCTACCGCTACCACTTCAGTTACTCCTGCTACTCCCAGCGACAATAAGAGGAAATGGGAGGGGGATTCTAGCAAAGGTTCAGCTACTGTTCAGTCTCAAGCTCAGCAACGCAAGACAAATGACTACCAGAGTCCGAATCAGCAATCACCAGGTAGTCAAGGGCAGAGTGGCTATCGGGGAATTCACCCATGGTGTAGAAGGTGCAACAAACACCACAGCGGAAGGTGTCGCAGGGAACAGTGTCAAAGATGTCTTAAGATGGGTCACGAGGCTAAAGATTGCAGGAGTTCACGACCTGCGAATCAGAACCAGCAACAACAACCACCTGCTCCACGAAACCAGCCTCAGCAGCAGCGGCATGGAAACAGGGGATGCTACCAGTGTGGGGCTGAAGGTCATTACAAGCGGGATTGCCCTCAGTTAAACCAGAACCAGAACAATAACGACAACAACAATCAGGGCAACGGGAAAAACAACAACGGTGGGAACAACAACAACAATGGTGCTAGAGGCCGTATGTTTGTGATCGGTCAGGGTGATGCAAGGAATGATCCCAACGTAGTTATGGGTAAGTTTCTTCTAGACGACTTTTACGTTACTGTCTTATTTGATTCGGGTACGGATACAAGCTACATGTCTTTAAAAGTTAGTGAAATGTTAAAACGTGCACCAACTCCCTTAAACACCAAACATGTCGTAGAGTTAGCTAACGGTAAAAGTCTAGAGGCCACACACATAGTTAAAGGGTGTAATCTTATCCTCGCCGATCAGACTTTCTCCGTCGACCTTATTCCTATAACCCTGGGTAGCTTTGACGTCGTCATTGGCATGGATTGGTTATCTCAACAACAAGCGGAGATCCTATGCAAAGAAAAGGTTATTCGCATTCCTCGTTCTGGCAAAGAACCTCTCGAAGTTCAAGGCGACAAGAGTGGTGTCGTGAGTGGCATTATCTCCTTTTTGAAGGCTCAGAAGTGTTTGCGCAAGGGGCACACTGCTATATTAGCACTCGTTACAGATACCTCGAAGAAAGAGAAAAAGATTGAAGATATTCCTGTAGTACGTGACTTTCCTCAAGTGTTCCCTGAGGAATTACCTGGGTTACCGCCTCATCGTCAAGTCGAATTTCAGATCGAGCTCGCTCCAGGAGCAGCACCTATAGCTCGAGCACCTTATCGTTTAGCTCCAACAGAATTGGAAGAACTGTCAAAGCAGCTACAAGAACTCTTGGAAAAGGGTTTTATACGTCCTAGCTCTTCGCCCTGGGGAGCTCCAGTGTTATTCGTAAAGAAGAAAGACGGTACGTTCAGGATGTGTATAGACTACCGTGAACTCAACAAGGTGACGATCAAGAATCGTTATCCTCTTCCGCGCATAGATGATTTATTCGACCAGCTGCAAGGGTCGAGCTACTACTCCAAAATAGACTTAAGGTCAGGATACCACCAGCTGAGAGTCCGGGATGAGGACGTCTCCAAAACAGCATTTAGAACTCGCTACGGTCACTACGAGTTTTTGGTCATGCCATTCGGGCTAACGAACGCGCCTGCAGTCTTCATGGATCTTATGAACAGAGTGTGCAAACCCTATCTTGACAAGTTCGTCATTGTTTTCATCGACGACATCCTGATTTATTCGAAAAGTCAGGAGGAACACGAGCAGCACTTACGACTTATACTGGAACTTCTACGAACGGAACAACTATACGCTAAGTTTTCTAAATGTGACTTCTGGCTTCGTGAAGTCCACTTCTTAGGCCACGTGGTAAACAAGGATGGGATTCATGTAGATCCATCCAAGGTGGATTCGATCAAGAACTGGCCTGCACCCCGCACACCAACAGAAATACGTCAATTCTTGGGTTTGGCAGGTTACTACAGAAGGTTCATCAAAGACTTCTCAAAAATTGCTCAGCCGCTTACACTACTGACACAGAAAGGTGTTGTTTACCGTTGGGGTAATGCACAGGAAACAGCGTTCCAACACTTAAAGGATAGACTCTGTAGCGCACCTATCCTCTCATTGCCTGAAGGCACGGACGATTTTGTGGTCTACTGCGATGCATCTATCCAGGGTCTTGGATGTGTATTGATGCAGCGGGATAAAGTTATTGCTTATGCTTCGCGCCAACTCAAGATTCACGAACGGAATTACACTACGCATGATTTAGAGCTGGGAGCTGTTGTCTTTGCACTTAAGATATGGCGACACTACTTGTATGGTACCAAATGTGCTATCTACACTGACCACAGAAGCCTCGAACATATTTTCAAACAGAAGGAACTGAATATGCGACAACGACGATGGGTCGAACTGCTAAATGACTATGAATGCTCAATCAGGTACCACCCAGGCAAAGCCAATGTTGTGGCTGACGCCCTCAGTCGAAAAGACACCGCACCTAAGCGCGTACGAGCTTTACAACTCACCATACAGTCTAGTCTTCCTTCCCAGATACGAGATGCTCAGATAGAAGCATTGAAACCAGAAAATGTCAGGGCTGAAGCCCTGCGCGGCTCAAGGCAATGCTTAGAACAGAAGGAAGATGGTGCTTACTACGTCACAGGACGCATTTGGGTCCCACTGTACGGCAACTTACGCGAGCTGGTAATGGATGAAGCTCACAAGTCTCGCTACTCAGTACATCCTGGTTCGGATAAAATGTACCACGATATCAAAACTACATACTGGTGGCCTAGCATGAAGGCCCACATAGCCACATACGTTAGCAAATGCTTGACTTGTGCGAGAGTCAAGGCAGAATATCAGAAACCGTCAGGACCACTCCAACAACCTGAGATACCACAATGGAAATGGGAGCAAATTTCCATGGACTTTGTTACTGGCCTACCTAGATCTCAGCGCGGAAATGATACTATTTGGGTGATCGTGGATCGACTCACAAAGTCTGCTCACTTCTTGGCTATCAAAGAAACAGACAAGTTCTCTACCTTAGCAGACATTTACTTAAAAGAAGTGGTCTCGAGGCACGGGGTGCCCACCTCCATCATCTCTGATCGTGACGCACGTTTTACTTCGGAATTGTGGCAAGCAATGCATAAATCTTTTGGCTCTCGTTTAGACATGAGCACGGCGTATCATCCTCAGACCGATCGGCAGTCTGAGCGCACCATTCAAACTCTAGAAGACATGCTTCGGGCGTGCGTAATTGACTTTGGCAATGGTTGGGAGAAACATCTGCCACTTGTGGAATTTTCATACAATAACAGCTACCACACCAGCATTAAAGCTGCTCCATTCGAGGCATTGTATGGGCGTAAATGCCGGTCACCTCTCTGTTGGGCAGAGGTGGGAGATAGTCAAATCACAGGTCCAGAAATGGTAGTCGATACTACAGAAAAGATTGCACAAATACGACAACGCATGGCGGCAGCACGCGACCGTCAGAAAGCATACGCTGATTTAGACAGGAAACCACTCGAGTTCCAAGTTGGGGATCGAGTGCTACTCAAAGTTTCACCCTGGAAGTTCGTTTTGGCAAACGCGGCAAACTAAATCCACGATATGTTGGACCATTCGAAGTTACAGAGAGAATAGGTAAAGTGGCCTACAGATTGAACTTACCACCTGAACTCAGTGCAGTTCACAACGTCTTCCACGTGTCGAATCTGAAGAAGTGTACGTCAGATGAGACCCACATAGTTCCCTTAAAGGAACTCACTATCGACGAGCGGTTGTACTTTGTCGAGGAACCTGTTGAAATCACGGACCGGGATGTTAAGGTCCTCAAGAACACGAGAATCCCTCTTGTACGAGTTCGTTGGAACTCCAGCCGCGGCCCAGAGTTCACCTGGGAGCGTGAAGATCAAATGGAACTCAAATATCCCCAGTTATTCGGGAACCAAGCAACTACTACTGAGGCTGAAGCTACCAATGCAGAATTTCGGGACGAAATTCCAAATCAACGGGGGGATAATGTGACACCCCAAGAAAACCAGTAATCTTCGCAAACCTGCTCGGGGAGCCGCGATACGATACAGGTAAACAACGTCACACTACTAGCTTCCTCAGTAACTGCATGCTAAATTTCGGGACGAAATTTCTTTCAAGTTGGGGATAATGTGACAACTCGAATTTCCGACATTCTCTATTCGCATTTAATGCACGTTGACTTTGACTGTTTAGTTGTTTGACCTGTCTGAATTCGTAACTGTACACTTTGTGATATGATGAAACGTATTATGTTTGCATGGTTATGTGTTTGTTTGTGGCATGCGAACCTAACTGATTAAATCATTTCGGATTTAAAAGACCATTAAGGACCCGACGAATCAGATGTGATTCGCCATACAACCTCTCGACGAAACAGGTCCTTGATTCGTCAAACTCATCTCGACGAAACAGGCTGTTTCGCCGGCCCATGATTCGCCAAAGCCCATTACGGGCCCAGAACGTTATTCTGAGTATATGTACGTAAAACAACATCACTTTTACACTTTCTATCAAAACAACCGAAACCCTAGAGCTCTCTCACTGTGACGGCAAACTAGAACCCACTAGAAACTCTCGTGCGATCTAACCATCATCTCGGTTAGTAAATTTATGTGTCTTGATTGATTGTTCATCCGTGTAGGTGTTTATGTGTCATGTGATTCTGCCTTGATGATGTATAATTGTAGTCGATACATGTTAAATATTAGGGTTCTTGTTATGATGATGATGATATGGATTTCGATATGAATATCGTAGTCGGATATAAATGGTTTTATGCGAAACTTAATATGATTGAATACTCGGTTCTGGAAGTTGTTAATATGATCTGGTTCTGAAGGCAAGTTAGCATCTTGATAGGGTTTGATGATGTGATGTTGTAATCGATATGTTGTATACGTAAGCTAGGGTTCATGCTAGACGTTAAAGTGGTCCGATGATGATGCTACGATGATTCTGTGCTGAATGATTACTGTGTTGTATCAATGTTTGGATAATGATGATACGTTAGATGATTTCTGCATGATTGCTGTTTAGATGATGACGGCAACTAGGGTTTTCTGTATGATTTCGTAACTGATATGACGTAACTGAACTGTTTGACGAAACAGAACTCTCGGCGAAACAGAAAGTGTTTCGCCAAGGGCAATCGACGAAATTGAAATCTTGTTTCGCCAAACAAGACTCGACGAAACAGAATGTGTTTCGTCGATGTATGTGTTTCGCCGGCATGTATGTTTCGCCAACTTATGTGTTTCGCCATTATGTGTGTTTCGCCGAACAGTTAATCTGCACAGTAACTTGGGTTAATTCTGTTAAGTGTTAACTGGAATATTTAACTGCTGTTAAGTGTAACCATCTCGTATATGATTGTGATTACGTGCTACATGTTTATACATGCACAACTTGAACACAAACTGATTTCACATACGTGCATACTTTAGGACGTGATTGATTACTTGCGAGCATACACTTAGCATACCGAGCAAACCAAAGTGAGTTCACACAGCCAAGGCATGGGGTTCCCGGGTGGGAATGGGATTTGATGAATTATTGTGTATACTCATAAAGTAGAACCTAACGATAAGATACGACTAGACTAGTAACACTTATTGAACTGATCTTCGCACACCTGCCAAGGATTGGCCGCGATATTATGACTGACTTCGCACACCTGCCATAGAATGGCCGCGAACTAAATTTACAAATCTTCGCACACCTGCCTGGTGAGGCCGCGATACAAATAAACCGAGTCTAGAATACTTGGGAAAAACATTCCCCAATATCTTCGCACACCTGCCTGGAAGGCCGCGATGGGAACTAATACGATGCATTGTAACGAACGAACATACTACTACTCACGCTATACTATTACTGAATTATTAACTGTGAACTCGCTCAACTAGTTGTTGACTCTCTCTTGCATGCCTTGCAGGACCTTATGTACATATGGAGCTTGCACAGGGAGGAGCAGGTCGTTGTGGGACATGGATCGATGATGCCATGTTAATTATCTAAACGTTTGAATTTACGATTTACATTGGGTTTACATACTTATGCTTCCGCTACACACTTGTTGATGTTTGGTTTTGAAAACACCTTTCGTATTGATGAATGATTTTTGGTATTTACTTATATGTTCAATATGATTGGTGGCTTGATCCTGGTCAGTCACGCCTCCAAGCGGTGATACTCCGCGTGTGGATTTTGGGGGTGTGACACGTACGGGTGGGGATCCGTGCGGATGAAGGTGATTCGTCCGGATTTCTTGTTGACCTTTTGACCACAATTAATAAACTCACTTGCACCCTGACAATTTCCTTCACGTGTGAATCTGATTAAGTGGCAGACAATACTTATTGACACCTGTAATACTCGACAAAGTTGAACAATATTACGTGCAAAGTTAATATGCCATATGCACTATCAATTTTCATGCAAACAACAATTAATGTTCTTCCATCAATTAATTTTTCACATGCAGTCTGACATCATCTATGAATCTTGTGAAAATCTGATATATTCAATTAAAGCTTGCCGACTAGATCCACGTGATACTCTAAATCAAAATCAATTTGATTGGAACGATGTATTATCTGACAGAAGCGAATTAATTCTTTTTGAAAATAATCAACAACTTTCACATGCAATTAGTTGCTAAGATATGGATTGTTATGACGCGGATAGTTATCAGTGCAGACAAGTGTCCCTCCGCATGGTCAAATAGTCAGTCAACCCGGATTGTAATCAGCGCGGGTAGACTTTTATGTTATCCGCACGAGTAATGATGTTATCCGCGCGGACAAGTTGTCCGTTGATGGAGTGTGTTGAAATCGAGTATTAAAGTGATTATTGTGTGTGATTTAGTGGTTTTACATGTTTATATGTGTGGAATACGTTTATTGCGAGTTTTTCGTGTCATTGCAGGTAAAGCATATAATTCAGTGATGTTAAGCTAGATAAAGATGATGCGGAGCGTTCGAGAATGAGGAACAAGGCATTCATAGTGATCGGGAATTGATTCGGTCAAGTTGGAGTTCGGAGATGCAAGAAATGTGATGTTGATGTGTGAAGGAAATGATAAGAGAGAAGTCGGAGGACCAATTGTGCACTTAGCTGAAAGTTGTATGTTGTGTGCGTGGGGGCTGGATGATTCACGCCTTCACCTACTGTTTATAAATCGTAGATTACGGCTGAGGTGTGCCCAAATACAAAACAAACAGAAGTCATAAAACGTAACTTACGCTCAATTCCGTAGGCTACGGTTATGGAGGGCAGCCGCTAATTAAAAGGAAGGGACATCATTAATATAAATAATCATCTCATGAAAAACCATACATATGCACGCATACAGTGGGTGTGACTTTGGATGTCACACCCCCAAAATCCACCTGCGGAGTATCACCGCTTGGAGGCGTGACTGACCAGGATCAAGCCACCAATCATATCGAACAAATGTAAATAGTAATGTATTTCAACCAAACCAATATGAAAGGTGTTCAAAACATAAGTATAGTTCAATGTTTAGCGGAAGCATAAAGTTAAACCCAATCATAAGTATAAGTATGAAATGGCATAACGTCTAATCAAGCATTCATGAACCATGTCCACAACGACCGCGCCTCCCGTGCAAGCTCCATAAGTACCTAAGGTCCTGCAAGGCATGTAACAGAGGATCAACAACTAGTTGAGCGAGTTCACAGAAAGTAAATGCGTAATAGTAAGTTCGTATGTAACATGTGGCTCTACTGGGCCGATAGTACGTTCTATTGGTGGGGGCTTCCCATGTTGTATATCCACTAGACTATTTGTAACCATAAGTATCCTTCCCAATCCGAGGATAGTAGTAAGTATAAGTTTACGTAGGTTTTATGTAAGTGCCCTTCCCAACCGAGGACAGTACGTAGCGAGTACGTAGGTTTAGCGCTGGCGTCCTTCCCAATCCGAGGACGGTAGTACGTAGGTTTAGCGCTGGTGTCCTTCCCCATCCGAGGACATTAGTACGTAGGTTTAGCGCTGGCGTCCTTCCCCATCCGAGGACATTAGTACCTAGGATTTTTGTATGTGTTAACACTAGTATCCTTCCCAAACCGAGGATAGTACGTATGTTATACGTAGATTTTGGCACAGGCATCCTTCCCAATCCGAGGACCGTGGTAAGTAGTCTAGTGGTGATGTAAGTACAAGTAATCATACAATCCCATTCCCAACCCACCGGGGAATCCCATGCCTTGGTAATAGTGTGAACTCACCTTGGTTTGCTCGGTAGGCTAAGTAAGTGCTCAAAGTAAATCAATCACGTCCTAAAGTACGCACGTATACATAATCAGTTTGTATTCACGAAGTTCATGCATGCACATACCATCGTATAAAATAACACATAAACAATTACCAAGTAGCACATAGCACGTACGCTGAATCATACAAGTCATACATATCACTTAACCTAAGTTAGTTACCTCAGTTAAGTCTTAACAGAAATAGACTAAGTTACTGTACTGATTACACATTCGGCGAAACATATTCCGTTTCGTCGTGATAACCTCGGCGAAACACTCTTGATTCGTCAAGTTTGTCTTTGTCATGATCAGTCTCGGCGAAACACATTGTGTTTCGCCATCAAAAGTGTTTCGTCAATGCCCTTGTTACGTCGACCAGTTATCATCAACAACAGATACACAAACAGTTCATCATATCCTCATTCGATTACACTTGGTGGCACACACATAAACTCCCACATGTCCACTAACAATCCCTATGCTACAAGAACCACTAGCCGAACATATTGAGGTGCTCACATGCAACTAGCCGACAACTTCTATATGTCTTCACATGCTAAACAATTAAATATGGCTGCACTTTCAATATAATTCACATGCAATACACAAAAGTCTAGTTATTTATTAGTCATTAGTACAATCTGAATCATCATCTATGTGTCAGGTATACAGCATCAATCACCTATGAAATCACATGGCTGTTTAATAAAAATCCCAACAACATCACTTCCAACCACCAACAATATTGCATGGAAATCGATATATATACATGTACTGTTTACAAATAATATGAAGATAAAATCATCTATTTACTATGCAACAGAATCATCATCAGTTCAAACATTAAACATGTATGCATATATTATTCAGTCGACTAATCATAATATATCACATAATCGATATCACATACTAACCGTATGTAGGAGAGAACAAACAAGAACTCCAATAGAACAGTTAGTTGCCGTCGAGTGTAAGAGATAGTCTAGGGTTTTACGATTTTGTTTCTACGTAAGGTTTAAATCAAGTTATATGATGGATTGTACTGGGCCTAAGGCCCATTTGGTTTTCGGCAGAAGTCAATGGATGAAAACACTTTGAGTGTTTTCATCATAGTGTTTTCGTATTGGGGGTTTTATGTGGTGAGGTTTTCAGCTAGGTTATTTAAGTTGAATCTCATATTATTAAACAATTAATCATTTCAAAAAAATGCATGTTATGTACTCCCACAATCTAAACATGTATAACACACATACTACATATTACAATTATCCATTTATATTGCACCCCGATAATTATCAAATATGTTTAGCGAATGAATACAGAGAGAGTTAAATCAGATAGAGACCTTGAAAACTCGAGTTGTCACATTATCCCCAACTTGAAAGAAATTTCGTCCCGAAATTTAGCATGCGGTTACTGAGGAAGCTAGGTAAGTTGTATTGTTTGCTGGTTTTCCTGGGGTGTCACATCATCCCCCCGTTGATTTGGAATTTCGTCCCGAAATTCTGCAGTAGTAGCTTCAGCCTCAGTAGTAGTTGCATTGGTTCTGAATAACTGGGGATACTTGAGTTTCATTTGATCTTCACGCTCCCAGGTGAACTCTGGGCCGCGACGGGAGTTCCAACGAACTCGTACAAGAGGGATTCTCGTGTTCTTGAGGACCTTAACATCCTGGTCCGTGATCTCAACTGGTTCTTCGACGAACTGCAACCGCTCGTCGATGGTGAGTTCCTTCAAAGGAACTATGTGGGTCTCATCTGACAGACACTTTTTCAGATTCGACACGTGAAAGACGTTGTGTACTGCACTGAGTTCAGGTGGTAAGTTCAGTCTGTAGGCCACTTTGCCTATTTTCTCTGTAACTTCGAAAGGTCCGACATAACGCGGATTGAGCTTGCCTCGTTTGCCAAAACGAACCACACCCTTCCAGGGTGAAACTTTAAGTAGCGCTCGATCCCCAATCTGGAATTCGAGTAGTTTCCTGTCTTTATCAGCGTATGCTTTCTGACGGTCACGAGCTGCCGCCATGCGTTGTCGTATCTGAGCAATCTTTTCTGTAGTATCAACTACCATTTCTGGACCTGTGATTTGACTATCTCCCACCTCTGCCCAACAGAGAGGTGACCGGCATTTACGCCCGTACAATGCCTCGAATGGAGCAGCTTTAATGCTGGTGTGGTAGCTGTTATTGTATGAAAATTCCACAAGTGGCAGATGTTTCTCCCAACCATTGCCAAAGTCAGTTACGCACGCCCGAAGCATGTCTTCTAGAGTTTGAATAGTGCGCTCAGACTGCCCATCGGTCTGAGGATGATACGCCGTGCTCATGTCTAAACGAGAGTCAAAAGATTTATGCATTGCTTGCCACAGTTCTGAAGTAAAACGTGCGTCACGATCAGAGATGATGGAGGTGGGCACCCCGTGCCTCGAGACCACTTCTTTTAAGTAAATGTCTGCTAAGATAGAGAACTTGTCTGTTTCTTTGATAGCCAAGAAGTGAGCAGACTTTGTGAGTCGATCCACGATCACCCAAATAGTATCATTTCCGCGCTGAGATCTAGGTAGGCCAGTAACAAAGTCCATGGAAATTTGCTCCCATTTCCATTGTGGTATCTCAGGTTGTTGGAGTGGTCCTGACGGTTTCTGGTATTCTGCCTTGACTCTCGCACAAGTCAAGCATTTGCTAACGTATGTGGCTATGTGGGCCTTCATGCTAGGCCACCAGTATGTAGTCTTAATATCGTGGTACATTTTATCCGAACCAGGATGTACCGAGTAGCGAGACTTGTGAGCTTCATCCATTACCAGCTCACGTAAGTTGCCGTACAGTGGGACCCAAATGCGTCCTGTTACGTAATAAGCGCCGTCTGCCCTTTGTTCTAATCGTTGCCTTGAGCCGCGTAGGGCTTCAGCCCTGACGTTGTCTGGTTTCAATGCTTCTATCTGAGCATCTCGTATCTGGGAAGGAAGGCTAGACTGTATGGTGAGTTGTAAGGCTCGAACGCGCTTAGGCGCAGTGTCTTTTCGACTGAGAGCATCAGCCACAACATTGGCTTTACCTGGGTGGTACCTGATTGAGCATTCGTAGTCGTTTAGCAGTTCGACCCATCGTCGCTGTCGCATATTCAGCTCTTTCTGTTTGAAGATATGTTCGAGGCTTCTGTGGTCAGTGTAGATAGCACATTTAGTGCCGTACAAGTAGTGTCGCCATATCTTAAGTGCAAAGACGACCGCTCCCAGCTCTAGGTCGTGTGTAGTGTAATTCCGTTCATGAACCTTAAGTTGGCGCGAAGCGTAAGCAATAACTTTATCCCTTTGCATCAATACACATCCAAGACCTTGGATGGATGCGTCGCAGTAGACTACGAAATCATCCGTGCCTTCAGGCAATGAGAGGATAGGTGCGCTACAGAGTCTATCCTTTAAGTGTTGGAACGCTGTTTCCTGTGCATTACCCCAACGGTAAACAACACCTTTCTGTGTCAGTAGTGTAAGCGGCTGAGCAATCTTTGAGAAGTCTTTGATGAACCGTCTGTAATAACCCGCCAAACCCAAGAATTGGCGTATTTCTGTTGGTGTACGAGGCGCAGGCCAATTCTTGATCGAATCTACCTTGGATGGATCGACATGGATCCCATCCTTGTTCACCACGTGGCCTAAAAAGTGGACTTCACGAAGCCAGAAGTCACATTTAGAAAACTTAGCGTACAGCTGTTCCGTTCGTAGAAGTTCCAGTATAAGTCGTAGGTGCTGCTCGTGTTCCTCCTGACTCTTCGAGTAGATCAGGATGTCGTCGATGAAAACAATGACGAACTTGTCGAGATAGGGTTTGCACACCCTGTTCATAAGATCCATAAATACGGCAGGCGCGTTCGTTAGCCCAAATGTCATGACCATAAACTCGTAGTGGCCGTAGCGTGTTCTGAACGCTGTTTTGGAGACGTCCTCATCCCGGACTCTCAGTTGATGGTACCCTGACCTTAAGTCTATCTTGGAGTAGTAGCTCGACCCTTGCAGCTGGTCGAATAAATCATCTATGCGCGGAAGAGGGTAACGATTCTTGATCGTCACCTTGTTGAGTTCACGGTAGTTTATACACATCCTGAACGTACCGTCTTTCTTCTTTACGAATAACACTGGAGCTCCCCAGGGCGAAGAGCTAGGACGTATAAAACCCTTTTCCAAGAGTTCCTGTAGCTGCATTGACAGTTCTTCCAATTCAGTTGGAGCTAGACGATAAGGTGCTCGAGCTATGGGCGCTGCTCCTGGAGCGAGCTCGATCTGGAATTCGACTTGACGATGAGGCGGTAACCCAGGTAATTCCTCAGGAAACACTTGAGGAAAATCGCGTACCACTGGAATGTCCTCAATCTTCTTCTCTTTCTTCGATGTATCAGTGACGAGAGCTAGAACAGCTGTGTGACCCTTGCGCAGACACTTCTGAGCCTTCAAGAAGGAAATGATGCCACTCACGACACCACTCTTGTCGCCTTGAACTTCGAGAGGTTCCTTGCCCGACCGAGGAATACGAATAACTTTTTCTTTGCATAAAATCTCCGCTTGTTGTTGAGATAACCAATCCATGCCAATGACGACGTCAAAGCTACCCAAGGTTATAGGAATGAGATCAATGGAGAAAGTCTGACCAGCGAGGATAAGATTACACCCTTTAACTATGTGTGTGGCCTCTAGACTTTTACCGTTAGCTAACTCTACAACATGTTTGGTGTTTAAGGGAGTTGGTGCACGTTTTAACATTTCACTAGCTTTCAGAGACATGTAACTTGTATCCACACCAGAATCAAATAGTACAGTAACATAAAAGTCGTCAAGAAGAAACTTACCCATAACCACGTTGGGATCATTCCTGGCATCACCCTGACCGATCACAAACATACGGCCTCTAGCACCATTGTTGTTATTATTCCCACCGTTGTTGTTGTTACCGTTGCCCTGATTGTTGTTGTTGTTATTGTTCTGGTTCTGGTTTAACTGAGGGCAATCCCGCTTGTAATGACCTTCAGCCCCACACTGGTAGCACCCCCTATTTCCATGCTGTTGCTGCTGTGGCTGGTTTCGTGGAGCAGGTGGCTGTTGTTGCTGGTTCTGATTCGCAGGTCGTGAACTCCTGCAATCTTTAGCTTCGTGCCCGTTTTTGAGACATCTCTGACAGTAGGCCTTGCGACACTGACCACTGTGATGTTTGTAGCACCTGTTACACAGTGGATGATTTCCCCGATAACCACTCTGTCTCTGCCCACCAGAAGTTTGCTGACTTGGGCTCTGGTAGTCATTAGTCTTGCGTTGCTGAGCCTGAGATTGAACTATAGCTGAACCTTTGCTGGAATCCCCATCCCATTTCCGCTTGTTGTCACTGGGAGTAGCAGGAGTGACCGGAGTAGTAGTGGTAGTAGTAGTGCTGATGCGTTCAGGCAATTTGTTCTGCTCCACCGCCTGATCCGTGAGACGGTGAGCCAGCTGTACAACCTGCTGATAAGTGGCGAGGTTTGCTGAAGTGACGTGACTCTAGATCTCTGGCACTAGACCCTTGAGGAACAGTTCGATTCGCTTGATTGGAGGGTCCACCATCGTAGGACACAATAGAGCAAGTTCATTAGATCTCTTGGTGTATGCCTCAATCTCTGACCCCTTCATCTTGAGATTGAAAAACTCGACCTCCAGCTTATGAATATCATCCCTGCTGCAATATTCTTCTTTGATCATTTCCTTAAAGTTGTTCCATGGGGTAGCGTTAGCAGCAACCAACCCCAGCATTTGCACCTGAGCTTTCCACCATGTGAGAGCTAAACCCTCTAGGGTACCGGTGGCATACTTCACCCTGCGTGCCTCAGGGCATTCACACATTTCGAATACAGTCTCGATCTTTTCAAACCAGTGGAGGAGTCCGACTGCTCCCTCCGTGCCGCTGAAAGTACTGGGACGACAGTCCATGAACGTTTTGAAAGTGCAAACAGGTGCTTGACCTGTTGTGTGCGTAAGAGTAAACAAAAATTTTAGCACAAGAGTTGGTTTAGGAATGTAGGATCTAAGGACCCTAGTGTGAGTTTCAACTGCAGGGTATACCTCCTGCTTGTGCGGCTGCAACTGCCGCAGTAACTTGTTCAGCGATGAGAGCCGTCAACTGGGCTTGTGTCATGTTGATACGTCCAGACATGATCTTCATAGTAAAGATAGCATAAGTCAGAGAGGATCGCGAATCGTGCGATGACAGAAGAGTGTGAGCATGTAAGCGTTCTCAAGCAGTAACGAATAGTAAACAATGTAATCTAAGCATACCACGAGCAAAGTTCTATGTAGTTCTAGCAAGTAGGCAATAAACATAAACCTTATTACCTAGGATGTTGAGTCTTGCACGTGGAGCGAGGCGTCGTTGTGGATCGTTGAGCACTGTACTGGTTATAGTCTGGTTTCAATAAAAACGTTTTTTTTTTTTTTTTTTTTTTTTTTTTTTTTTTTTTTTTCCTTATTAAAACCAAGTTCTCTATAACCAATGGCTCTGATACCAATCTGTCACACCCCCAAAATCCACCTGCGGAGTATCACCGCTTGGAGGCGTGACTGACCAGGATCAAGCCACCAATCATATCGAACAAATGTAAATAGTAATGTATTTCAACCAAACCAATATGAAAGGTGTTCAAAACATAAGTATAGTTCAATGTTTAGCGGAAGCATAAAGTTAAACCCAATCATAAGTATAAGTATGAAATGGCATAACGTCTAATCAAGCATTCATGAACCATGTCCACAACGACCGCGCCTCCCGTGCAAGCTCCATAAGTACCTAAGGTCCTGCAAGGCATGTAACAGAGGATCAACAACTAGTTGAGCGAGTTCACAGAAAGTAAATGCGTAATAGTAAGTTCGTATGTAACATGTGGCTCTACTGGGCCGATAGTACGTTCTATTGGTGGGGGCTTCCCATGTTGTATATCCACTAGACTATTTGTAACCATAAGTATCCTTCCCAATCCGAGGATAGTAGTAAGTATAAGTTTACGTAGGTTTTATGTAAGTGCCCTTCCCAACCGAGGACAGTACGTAGCGAGTACGTAGGTTTAGCGCTGGCGTCCTTCCCAATCCGAGGACGGTAGTACGTAGGTTTAGCGCTGGTGTCCTTCCCCATCCGAGGACATTAGTACGTAGGTTTAGCGCTGGCGTCCTTCCCCATCCGAGGACATTAGTACCTAGGATTTTTGTATGTGTTAACACTAGTATCCTTCCCAAACCGAGGATAGTACGTATGTTATACGTAGATTTTGGCACAGGCATCCTTCCCAATCCGAGGACCGTGGTAAGTAGTCTAGTGGTGATGTAAGTACAAGTAATCATACAATCCCATTCCCAACCCCGGTGTTCATAATGTAGTTCGTATGTTCATTTAGTAATCATGTATCGTATGTATCGTATCGCGGCCCTCTAGGCATGTTTGCGAAGTATAGTGGGGGTTTCCCATGTTTGCTAGACTAGGTATAGTAGTATCGCGGCCCTTCCTGGCATGTTTGCGAAGATTAGAGTATATAGTTCGCGGCCCTTTCTAGGCATGTGTGCGAAGATTGTCATAATATCGCGGCCGTCCCTTGGCGTGTGTGCGAAGATCGTTTAAATTAGTATAACCAGTCTAGTCTGTTCTTATCCATAACCCTTCCTCTACCGGGAATCATATATCTAAGTTCCATAAACTGAACGAATAAATAATCCAACCCATTCCCATCCTGGGAATCCCATGCCTTGGCTGTGTGAACTCACCTTGGTTTGCTCGGTAGGCTAAGTAAGTGCTCAAAGTAAATCAATCACGTCCTAAAGTACGCACGTATACATAATCAGTTTGTATTCACGAAGTTCATGCATGCACATACCATCGTATAAAATAACACATAAACAATTACCAAGTAGCACATAGCACGTACGCTGAATCATACAAGTCATACATATCACTTAACCTAAGTTAGTTACCTCAGTTAAGTCTTAACAGAAATAGACTAAGTTACTGTACTGATTACACATTCGGCGAAACATATTCCGTTTCGTCGTGATAACCTCGGCAAAACACTCTTGATTCGTCAAGTTTGTTTTTGTCATGATCAGTCTCGGCGAAACACATTGTGTTTCGCCATCAAAAGTGTTTCGTCAATGCCCTTGTTACGTCGACCAGTTATCATCAACAACAGATACACAAACAGTTCATCATATCCTCATTCGATTACACTTGGTGGCACACACATAAACTCCCACATGTCCACTAACAATCCCTATGCTACAAGAACCACTAGCCGAACATATTGAGGTGCTCACATGCAACTAGCCGACAACTTCTATATGTCTTCACATGCTAAACAATTAAATATGGCTGCACTTTCAATATAATTCACATGCAATACACAAAAGTCTAGTTATTTATTAGTCATTAGTACAATCTGAATCATCATCTATGTGTCAGGTATACAGCATCAATCACCTATGAAATCACACGGCTGTTTAATAAAAATCCCAACAACATCACTTCCAACCACCAACAATATTGCATGGAAATCGATATATATACATGTACTGTTTACAAATAATATGAAGATAAAATCATCTATTTACTATGCAACAGAATCATCATCAGTTCAAACATTAAACATGTATGCATATATTATTCAGTCGACTAATCATAATATATCACATAATCGATATCACATACTAACCGTATGTAGGAGAGAACAAACAAGAACTCCAATAGAACAGTTAGTTGCCGTCGAGTGTAAGAGATAGTCTAGGGTTTTACGATTTTGTTTCTACGTAAGGTTTAAATCAAGTTATATGATGGATTGTACTGGGCCTAAGGCCCATTTGGTTTTCGGCAGAAGTCAATGGATGAAAACACTTTGAGTGTTTTCATCATAGTGTTTTCGTATTGGGGGTTTTATGTGGTGAGGTTTTCAGCTAGGTTATTTAAGTTGAATCTCATATTATTAAACAATTAATCATTTCAAAAAAATGCATGTTATGTACTCCCACAATCTAAACATGTATAACACACATACTACATATTACAATTATCCATTTATATTGCACCCCGATAATTATCAAATATGTTTAGCGAATGAATACAGAGAGAGTTAAATCAGATAGAGACCTTGAAAACTCGAGTTGTCACATTGGAGACTTGGGAAACAATATTTATTCAAAGAGTGGGCACGTGCAAGTCAAGAAAATTGATATAAATCATCATCATCTCACGAGACAAGGGGCAGCCGACAACAACATCAAATCCAACATCATCAACATTGACTTTAGGGGAGACCTGCATCATCTCAACATCATCATTATCTTAACTTCTTGGAGGATTTCGATGGAACATTAAAAAAAAGAAAAACATTAATATACACAAGCATATGGGAGGCACGTGTATTTCTTTTGGGCCGAAGAGATATGAAGACTTTTGAGGGGAATGGACTTTTGGGACTTTGTTTTGAGATTTCATGATTAATCAGGCACATGATCCATCATCGATAGTGGCCCAATCACGTGGGCTTGGAGGGTTTTATCTAGTAACAACATCACATCAGATACATCTCGACAGAAAAGAAGAGAAAGGGAGGCGGCCGTGTGGTTCGAGCCAGTGAAGATCATCCCACAATCATGAGCGGCTAGTCTTTTATGGTTTCCTCCGGATGGAGGGTTTTGTAAGTTGGATAATTTTGTGTTTGTGACAATCGTTTTGACTCGGTGATCTAAGCATTCGATGCTTTTCACCTTGATTTGATTTATTGATTGTAGACAATTGCATTTATTTAAACCTTAATTTCTAAGCATTCAGTTCCCGAGAGTTCTAGTAATTGGGATATATTTGACATGGGGTTAGGGTTTGTAATTGTAATTGATAATCATTCGATAACCTCCAGTTATGTATTGACCGGAGTACTTAGTCGTTGGTTATCACAATTGATGAATTAGGTTAAACACTTATGTCTATGTGAGTGTTTCGATTAAACACATAATTGAATCTAGCTATAAAACCTGAAATCTGGAGGAACCATTGTTCTTTCTATTGATTTAAATCTCACATTTAGTTTGTAATTTTTAGTTAATCCACAAATCAAATAATCATCAGTTTATTTTTTTATAGTTGTTAATAAATACTTAACATTACACACTTTCCACAATCCTCCTCTGGTTCGATATCCGACTTACTCTAGCTACTAGTTTATTTCGGTTTTTGCATGTCCATAACGACAGACATCAAAATGGCGCCGTTGCCGGGGAGGCGTGCGCAAAGTGTTTAGTGTTAAGTTTTAGTTTTAGTTAAAAAAAAAAAAAAAAAAAAATCCTAAAAGAATTTTTGTTTTTATTTTGTTATCTTATTTGTTCGTGATTTACGTGGGTAGTTGAGCTGTGTTTGTGCAGGATGACAGATCTTACTATATTTTGCGGCTCTTCTACATGCATTTTGTGTGGGGAACCACTTCACCCGTGTATCGGTTGCCACGAGGCCCGATTTAGACGGGAAAGAGCGAAATTGGAAGAACCATCGATGCCTTGCTATGGTAATCCTTCCCCTCCACCATATTTCTATGATTCTGATACAATGGTGGAGGATGATTATTACTCGGATGGATATGATCGGGACGAGGATGTTTATTTTGAGCCAAGGACGGATGGACGATGTTTCTGTTGCGGTCGTAATCATACTTCTATTTATGATGATGTGTGCGCAGTGTTTTGGTCAAAAATTCTGTTTATGATATGCAACCAAACTCTTTGTTTCGGGGAATGATGCTTAAAATATGTAATAGCGATGAGGATCACTTCAAGGTAAATTGCACTAACAACACAAGGATTTATACGGGGAAAAAGCCCTTGATCAAGAATTGATCTCCGGCACAAAAAACCCCGGGTGATGGAAACTACCGATCACCAAGCTCAGATAAATGATTAAATGTTTACAACTTCGGATAGTAACGAGCTAGGTACAAGGATCACTATCGTGAAATGTGTACAAGTGAGTGAAAATGAATGTGTGTTCGTCGAGAGCTTCAAGTGTGCGAGTATACGAGTGTGTGTAGCTGCAAAAAATGGCTAAGTGTTTTTCTACTAGCTCGTTACCCCTTTTAAAATAGAAATCTAACTACCAAACTAACTATCCGACTTTCGTGCCATGCCTCCACGTTCTCCACAACGTCTATTTTTGGTCAAGCACGTGCAGAATAGTTTGGGAATATTCTCCAGGAATGTCGCCAAGACTTGGTCAAGCTTGTTATACCTGCGAGATGCTACAAAACATAAGTGAACAATCGTCAGTACGAGGATCCTTAAAGTGATCCATGATCCTGATCCTAAAGCCCTTCTGAGGATCACCACCTGTCACAGAAGTAAGGATCACTAATTAGGATAACGAATAAGGATCACTAATTGTTAGAAAATCCTCCCCTAACAATTGCCCCCAAAATATAAGGAGTAATTTGTAAAATTAGCGAGTTATTTTTTCTTGATCTTATCCGCAACTAACTAACGGATATATAGCCGTTAAAATAGAACTAGCCGTTGCGATGATGATGTCACGGAAGTGACAATCCTGCAGAATCATAATTATAAATAGAGATATAGATAGGATCATTATGCATTCAAATTCGAAAGAAACTCCCTTTAAATTCTCAGTCGACGATCAATCAGGTATTTCTTTCTCCTCTTTCTTTCTCTCTTACTCTGTTTTTCTTTCTTTATCTCCATCACTTCGAAAATGTTGCTCCGAAGTTCTCCGGCCAAGGATCACAAAAAGGATAGCCCTTTGAAGAGTCAAAAGATCATCAAAGACTCAGTGAACGAGAGGTGTTGCTTTAACGATGCACAAGTAGATAACATCCGTCATCGTTTTCCGGCGAATGCCTTTTTCAGACCTTTCGATCCAACTGCCCTGAGCGACTATGTTTCAGAAACATGGGTTGCCTTTCCAGTTACTCCATTTGCCATAGGATACACCTATCCCTTCCCAGAATTTACACAATCCTTCTTTTCTCTTACCGGCATCTCTTACATCCAAGCCATGCCGATGATTTGGAGGGTTTTGTATACCCTGGAGAGGATCATCGAGCAGGAGGGTATTGATTTAGGCATGTCAGAGCTGACACAATTGTATGATGTTACCACCTTTGGATCCCACCGTTATTTGTTCAAACGAAAACCCAGTGCAGAACATCCCCTTCTTAAAGTCGCCAAGAATGACAAAGATTGGAAACGTCGCTTCTTCTTTGTAAGAAGGGATACCATTCCAGATGGAAAGCATTTACCAAGAGAGTGGTCCACCAATGGTAGGACAGAGGATCCTGAGAAGGATCACCAGGTAGACTTGTTTTCGTAATAGGACCACTAACCCCTTTTGTCTTGTATCATGCAGCCATTTCTGTCTCACACATCATCACATCACCTGAAACCAAGGATAGGCTCGCTGCTTTCTGGAAGCTTGATCCTGAAACAAGGACATTCAAGATAGACACCCAAGACTCACAAGAAGTATCCTCAGGTTCCATTACCATGTCAAGTAAGTATCCTGCCTTTTACATAGTTTGAATATTAGAATAAATAAATAAATTGAAATAGGATAAGGATACTCATCTTGCTATGAATGTGTAGGCGCTGGAAAATCTGCCAAGCCTGTATCCCAGTTCAACACGGCTGACCTTGATGTCGTAGGATCCAGGAAGAAGAGATCCACCACCAGTCCTAGCATCTCCATTCCAAAGGCACCCACTAAAGGAAAGGGTGTCAAGAAGAGGAAAACTTCTGATGCTGAGGATCTTCAAGGCCTACCACTGATCCGCCACCAGTTCCTTGAATACTTCAATGATGTAAGGATCCTTTATTCTGCCTAAGTATCCTACTCGTATGAGGATCACCTGATCTTGAACTGCTTTATCCTTTTCTCTGCAGAAATTTGCCGAGATTGAAGACTACGTGGGGAATGTTGAGGAGCAGGACAAGAAAATTGCTGATCTCCAACAGGTTGCCGTGCTCAAAGACCTTGCACTTGCTGATCTTCGGAAGGAACTCCAAGATGAGAAGACCAAGACGGCCAAACTTCTGATTAACCTTGACTACGAGAAGCATGATCTCATAGAAAATGCTAAGGTTTCTGCCGCCATCACGATGTATCAGACAAAATTGAAGATGGCCCAGGAAGCTCAAGATCCTAGTTTTGACAAAAGCAGCTGGGATGTTGAGGGCTGGAAGGCAAGGCTGGCTGATCTTGAGGATGATGAGGAGGAGGCAACTGAGGTCTTGGCAATTGAGGCAAGTGGCAGTGGAAAGGATCTGATGAAGGATACTGCAGCTAGAGGGGAAGAGGATGCAGCAAAGGCATAGGTTGCATGAATGGGCGATGAAGGACATTTCTAGACGTAGCCGGAGCCCATTTTTTAAGTTTGATAGTTTGTTTTGGTTGTGGTGTTTTTTGCTGAACAATGATGGCTTGTACTTGAACAATAGGTTTTAGGATTAAGGATCATGTATGATCCTCTGGACAATAGGCAGGATTGCATATGGTGGAGGGATCCTCTGTTTGGGGGATGAAGCCATTGTGATCCTGCCGCCTTTATATTCCTGCACTAACTTTGAACTTATTATCATGGACACCCTTTACCTACCCCAGCGGACGGGCCACGTTTTGCTGGTAGATGCTCGGGTAGGTAATTTTGACAACCTTTCAAGGGTTAGTCTTTTGTTAATAAATAAAATCTTAATCTTTTGTCGCTTATCTTGTGTTGTTATCCTTGTGTTTCTTTGATTTCCCTTTATTTTGATGCATATTTATTGAACAAATAATTTTGAATTGAAAATACTTAGGATATGATCCACGATCAGATATCCTTTAGTTAAAGAATCTCAGAAAGCAATATGTTTTAAGGATCATAAGTCTAGTTATCAAACTTCAAGGGTTATTTAAATAAATAATGAATAGAATTAAAAATAGTTAAGGATCATACCTGAGGATCCAAGTTAGGATCCTAACCATAATAAGGATAACTACAAGATAAACCTTAGAATAAAGTAAGGATCAAGGATCCCTAGTTGCCTATCTTCAAGAACCTGAAATAGAGCATAACTTGGGACTAAGCCAATATAAGATAAGAATTAGCAACTGGGGACAAGCCCAAGGATAACTGGGGACAAGCCCAAGGATAACTGGGGACAAGCCCAAGGATAACTGGGGACAAGCCCAAGGATCGTATGTAAACTGGAGTATGGCCCTAACTGGCGACTATCCAAACTTAGTGGCATGAAAATGCCAAAACCTTAGCTAACGTGAAAACGTTAGAAACCTTAGCTAACGTGAAAACGTTAGAAACCTTAGGAACGGATGTATGGTACGTCTACCATTATACGTAGGATCCTAAGCATAGCCAGAACAATGGAATTATCAGCCCCTAAAACGAGTACTGGTCCCAAAGCCTTGAACTACACCAGGATCATCGTGCGCTACAGGCGGAACTGGGGTCAAGCCCAAATAACTGAGGTTAAACCCAAGGAACGGATTGCTTCAGCAGATAACCAATGTTATGCTAAGGATACCTGAACTTTCAAAACTTGAACTCACGTGAGAGATGGATGAAGGATTCATGATCCTTATCCTTATATGAGAAAATAAAGAAACAAAATAGTTCAAGTTTAGGATATTACCTAAGTAAGGATCACCGATACTTCGAGGATCCTTTAAGGATATCCCTATCGTGAGGATCATCTCTGCCATGAGGATCCTGCTCACATGAAATATTTCTTCAAGTGGACAGCATTCCAAGCTCTTGGTAGCAAATCACCTTCCATGGTTAGCAATCTATATGCCCCATTTCCTGCTTCAGCTTCAATCAAATAAGGGCCTTCCCATTTTGGAGCTAACTTTCCATCAGCAGGATTGGTGGTATTCTGAAATGCTTTCCTTAATACCATGTCTCCAATTTGAAACCTCCTGATCCTGACATTTTTGTTGTAAGCACCAGCCATTCTTTGCTGATAACTGGCCATCCTTATCCTAGCCATATCCCTGATTTCTTCAATAGTATCCAGGTCTTGAGCCAAGTTTTCATCATTCTCCTCAGGATCACGAGTACTTGTTCTAGCAGTTGGAACCACCATTTCTGTTGGGATCACTGATTCTGCCCCAAACACCAAAGAGAATGGTGTTTGACCAGTTGCATTCTTAGGGGTTGTCCTGTCAGCCCAAAGCACATAAGGTAGTTCTTCTGCCCATTTCCCTTTCTTGGATCCAAGCTTCTTCTTCAAATTGTTGATGATGATCTTGTTGGATGATTCTGCTTGGCCATTAGCTTGTGGGTGGACTGGTGTTGATGTTATCATCTTAATCCCCCAGCTGTCACAAAAGTTAGTGGTTCTGCCCCCAATAAATTGGGAACCATTATCACATATAATCTCAGAAGGAATTCCAAATCTAGTTATAATATTTCTTTTAATGAAGGATATAACTTCCTTTTCTCTGACTTGGGCAAAAGCTTCAGCCTCTATCCACTTGGAGAAGTAATCAGTCATAGCTAGCATGAATACTTTTCCACCAGGTGCCTTAGGGAGCTTACCAACTATATCCATACCCCATCTCATAAATGGCCAAGAGGAGGATATAGGATGCAATAATTCAGCTGGTTGATGAAGGATATTGCTGTGTCTCTGGCAAGGATCACATCTTCTGGCATATTCCACAGCATCTTTCTTCATGGTTGGCCAGTAGTATCCTGTCCTCAGGATCCTTGAGAATAATGCCCTGCCCCCAGTGTGGTTTCCACAATCTCCTTCATGGAAGTCTTTTAAAACTTCTTGAACTTCAGGATCCTCAATGCATCTCAAGTATGGTCCTGCAAGAGATCGTCTATACAACATATTATTCATAATTGTGAATTGAGATACCTTAGATTTGAAAGCCCTAGGGTTTTCTCCTGTAGGAATCTCTCCATGTTGTAAATATCTCATAATTGGTGAGATCCATGATCCTGATCCTGAATGGGATTGAGTACCCTCACAAGGGATAATTGCAGAATCATTCCCTATCTCCATAGCCTCGTGATCCTCGATAGCCGGGGTTAGGATATGGATAATAGGAATCTTGATATCCTCCGGGATCTTCAAGGATGATCCTAAGTTAGCCAATGCATCAGCTTCTGTATTTTCTTCCCTTGGTACCTGTGACAAACTAAAGGAAACAAAAGAGAGTGCCAAACTTTTGACTATCTCCAAATACTTGGTTAGCTTTTCACCTTTAACAGAATATGATCCATTAAAGTGGTTTGTAATCAACAAAGAATCCACGTGTACCTCAAGATACCTGATCCCCATATGCTTTGCAATTTGTAAACCAGCAATTAGGGCTTCATATTCAGCCTCATTGTTAGTGGTTTGGAATTCACAAGCTATAGAATGGGGTATTATGTCCCCCTGTGGCGATTTTAGTAGTATTCTAAGCCCTGTGCCTTTGACATTTGAGGATCCATCAGTATAAAGTATCCAAGGATCCTTGGTCTCTTCTAGCTGCTGGACTTCTAGCTCAGCTTCTTCTTGTAAATCACTACTGAAATCAGCCACAAAGTCAGCTAATGCTTGGGATTTGATGGCTGTCCTAGGCTCATATCTTATATCATATGCACTCAATTTCACTGCCCACTTAGCCATCCTTCCTGACATCTCTGGTTTCCTGAGGACATTCTTAATTGGAAAATTAGTTTTAACAATGATAACATGAGTTTCAAAATAATGTCTTAACTTGGTAGATGCCATAATTAATGCAAGAATAAGCTTTTCAAGGTGTGAGTACCTGGATTCGGCATCAAGTAAACTTTTACTTACATAATAGACAGGATGTTGTGTACCTTGATGATCCTTAACAAGGACCGCACTTACTGCTTTTGAGGATACTGCAAGATACAAGGATAACACATCACCTTTTTCTAGTTTCATCAAAGCCGGGGCCGAGGATAGGTAATCTTTGAGGGCTTTTAAAGCATTTTCATGCTTCTCCGTCCACTCAAATTTCTTGTTCTTCCTTAGGATATCATAGAATTCTTTACACTTCTCGGAGGATTTGGATATAAATCTATTCAAGGCTGCTATCCTTCCTGTTAGCCTTTGAACATCCTTAGCATTGGCCGGAGATTTGATGTTCACTATTGCTTTGATTTGTTCCGGGCTAGCTTCAATGCCTCTCTTTGTCACCATATATCCTAAGAATTTACCTGCTTTAACACCAAAGTGACATTTTGAAGGATTAAGTTTCATGTTATATTTGTCAAGGATATCGAATGCTTCCTCCAAGTCTCTTAGGTGATCCTCAGCTTTTAAGGATTTTACCACCATATCATCTATGTAAACCTCCATAGTTTGTCCAATCTGATCCTTGAACATCATATTCACCAGCCTTTGATATGTTGCACCTGCATTTCTTAATCCGAACGGCATAGCAATATAGCAGTATATACCAGTTGGAGTCATGAAGGCTGTATCCTCTTGGTCGGATGGTTCCATTTGGATTTGTTGGAATCCAGATGAAGCATCCATAAAAGTTAACAGTTCATGACCCGCAGTTGCATCCACCATGGAGTCAATGTGGGGTAAAGGGAAAGGATCCTTGGGACATGCCGTATTTAAATCGGTAAAATCGACACATACCCTCCACTTTCCGTTTTTCTTTTGAACAACAACCACATTGGCCAACCATCTTGGATACTTGACCTCTCTAATCATACCTGCCCGGAGCAATTTCTCTACCTCTTCTTGGATAATGACATTCCTTTCCGGTGCAAACTTTCTTCTCCTTTGATGGATTGGTTTGAAGGATCTGTCAATGCCGAGTTTATGGGTGATAACATCTTTGGATATACCAGTCATGTCTTCGTGATTCCATGCAAAGGTAGTCTTTCTCCTTTTGAGGAAGGATACGAGGTCTTCTTTCATTTCGCCAAGGATCCCTGATCCGATATAGATTTTGGATTCAGGATCATCGGGATCCATGAGGATTTCTACCACATCCTGCTCTCTGGCCTCCAAGACATTCCTTGGAGGATACCTTGATTGCTATTGCTCCCTTGACTTCGAGGCTGGTTTCATCGATGAAGTGTAGCAATTCTTAGCCTCCTGCTGATCACTATCAATCTTTACTATTCCCCAAGGACTAGGGAGCTTCACACATTGATGGTAAGTAGATGGGACTGCTTTCATATCGTGTATCCAGGGCCTGCCAAGGATAACATTACAACAAGACAAACAGTCAATAACACAAAATTTTTGATAAGAGTGTAAGCCTTCAATATATATTGGGAGTTTAATGTCCCCCAGGGTGTTCTTAGTTTCGCCACTAAATCCCACGAGCACAGAGGATCTTGGTATGATCTCTGATTCAGGGATACCCATCTTCTTTAGAACATCAAGCTGGATAATGTTCACTGAACTTCCTCCGTCTATAAGGATCCTGCGGACAAAATGGTTAGATATAAAAAGAGTAATAACTAAACCATCGTGATGAGGATCCTGGATATCAACACGATCCTCTTCATCAAAGGTTATGACTTTTCCTTCGGAGACACTTGATGTTCGAACTGGTCTTTCTCCACTATCCATTTTAGTTTCCTTTGCATGCCTTTTAGCTGCTGAGAAGGATGTGCCACAAATGTCGGATCCTCCAGAAATAAAGTTTATTACTTGTGCATCTGCTGGAGGGGCTGGAGCCTTCACAGGGATCCTTTCAGGATCCTGAGTTCTTGACTTTTTTCTTCCCAACAATTCTTTTAGATGCCCCTTGCTCAACAAGTATCCAATTTCCTTTCTTAATGCAATGCATTCTTCTGTGAGGTGCCCAAAATCTTCATGATATGCACACCATTTTGATTTATCCTTAGTTGCAGCTGGCCTATCATTTTTTCTGGGCCATCTAGCTTTATCACCTAGACTCTGCATCGCAAGGATTAGTTCATTGTTATCAACACTAAAACAATATTCAGAAATTGGAGGATAATCCTCATCATCCTCTTCTTGATCAATAGAATGCACGTTCTGATTATCAGATCTGTTGTAGGATCTGAACTTGTTGTTCCTGAATGAGGATCCCTGCTTATCCTGCTTTGAGGATCCTGTTAACCTCTCCTGGATCCTCTTGTCATCCTCTAGCCGGATGAACCTGAGGTCCCGGGTTCTTACCTCATCTAGGTTCCTGCATGGTGTCATAACAAGATCATCATAAAAAGACGAATCCCTAAGCAATCCCATTTTGAAGGCCTCAACAGCCGTGGCTATATCTAAGTTGGGAATGTCTAAGGATTCTTTACTGAATTTGGTAATGTAATCCCTTAATGATTCATTATGACCCTGGGTTATCCTATATAAATCACTAGTTAATCGTTCAAATTTTCTACTACAAGAAAACTGATTATTAAACAAGTTAACCAGGTTAGCAAATGAGGTAATAGAATAGGGAGGAAGACTTAGCAGCCATTTGAGAGCTGATCCAGTAAGAGTGGATCCGAATCCTTTGCACAGGCATGCTTCCTTTAACCTTTCTGGAATTGGATTGATTTCCATCCTCTCCCTGTATTGTGCTATGTGTTCTTCAGGATCCGTTGAACCATCATACAACTTCATTGTTGGCACATGGAACCTCTTGGGTATCTCAGCATCACAGATTGGTGGTGCAAAACGAGATATCTTGTGGCTCCCATCTGCAATCTCTGGGATAGGTTTAACTACTCCCGGAACACTTGATATCATATCCTTTAGCTTTTGCAATTCTCTAGCCATGGCATGATTGATACCTGGATCCTGCATAAGACCATGGTTAGTAGTATGAGAATTATTAAAAGTGTTACCTCCCATTGGATTCAAATTAGGAAGAATGGATGTTAATCCATATTGTTGAGGCTCTGGAATGATCGAGGGACCAGTAGAGGCATTGGTCTGCATCGGAATAAAATCTCCCTGATGGACATCTGAACTTCCTGTTTGCAAATTCCTCAAGGATCCTGGCATCTGGAAGGATCCCTGAAACTGGGACGATCCTGGAACAAAGGAGGATCCTTGAACTTGGGATGATCCTGGAACGAAGGAGGATCCTTGAACCTGGGACGATCCTGGAACGAAGGAGGATCCTTGAACCTGGGATGATCCTGGAACGAAGGAGGATCCTTGAACCTGGGACGATCCTGGAACGAAGGAGGATCCTTGAACCTGGGATGATCCTGGAACGAAGGAGGATCCTTGAACCTGGGATGATCCTGGAACGAAGGAGGATCCTTGAACCTGGGATGATCCTGGAACGAAGGAGGATCCTTGAAACTGCTGCATTCCTGAATATCCTCCTGAACTCGTGAGGGATCCCATATGCTGAAGATAGGATCCCGCTGGCTGGAAATATGAACCTGATGCCTGAGTCATTGTTGTTGTTCCATAGTGCACTCCTTTTGGTCCACCCACATATTGAATGTCTGGAACCACTGATGGCTGAGAAGTAATCACCGGAGTATCAAAATTCAAAGATCTGGGCATCAGTGGGGAACGATCCTCTGCCGTTTTCTTCTGTTTCTTAATTTCGTCAATCTCCCGGAGGATCCTTTCGTTGGTCTTATCCTGCTCTTGTGCATGATTCCTCATCTGCAAAATCAAGGCATAGAGATCATTAGTATTAGGATTAGTTGAAACAGAAGAAGTAGGTGGTTTTGAGAAAATAGGAGTTGGTTTCTTCGTGGCATTCTCAGTGTTCTTTTGGGGTCCAGAAGGTGGTGGAGGCAAAGGAGGAACGCCTTGAGAAGAAGTGAATGAGGGCATCAAATTTGAAGCATTCTTCGCTGAGGAAGCCATTTGCTTGGTTGTAGTGAACCGAAATGAGCACAGAGACGCGAATTTTTCTAAGGACGAAGCACCAATTGCCCCCCGGTGGGCGCCAAACTGTTTTGGTCAAAAATTCTGTTTATGATATGCAACCAAACTCTTTGTTTCGGGGAATGATGCTTAAAATATGTAATAGCGATGAGGATCACTTCAAGGTAAATTGCACTAACAACACAAGGATTTATACGGGGAAAAAGCCCTTGATCAAGAATTGATCTCCGGCACAAAAAACCCCGGGTGATGGAAACTACCGATCACCAAGCTCAGATAAATGATTAAATGTTTACAACTTCGGATAGTAACGAGCTAGGTACAAGGATCACTATCGTGAAATGTGTACAAGTGAGTGAAAATGAATGTGTGTTCGTCGAGAGCTTCAAGTGTGCGAGTATACGAGTGTGTGTAGCTGCAAAAAATGGCTAAGTGTTTTTCTACTAGCTCGTTACCCCTTTTAAAATAGAAATCTAACTACCAAACTAACTATCCGACTTTCGTGCCATGCCTCCACGTTCTCCACAACGTCTATTTTTGGTCAAGCACGTGCAGAATAGTTTGGGAATATTCTCCAGGAATGTCGCCAAGACTTGGTCAAGCTTGTTATACCTGCGAGATGCTACAAAACATAAGTGAACAATCGTCAGTACGAGGATCCTTAAAGTGATCCATGATCCTGATCCTAAAGCCCTTCTGAGGATCACCACCTGTCACAGAAGTAAGGATCACTAATTAGGATAACGAATAAGGATCACTAATTGTTAGAAAATCCTCCCCTAACACGCAGTGTATTTGGAAAATCCAGAGTATTGGAATAAAAAAATGATGGATGCGTACATCTCAACACCGTATCAGGGATATCGACAATATCATCCCGAAGAATATTCTGAGCCCGAGGGTGTTTATGTTTATGAGACCGAGGAAGAAAAAGAGCTTGCTGTATTGGAAGTAACTTTGTCCAAACTCGAGCAATATTTAGCAACACCCAACCTGTCCGATGAAGACCGAATCAGCTGCTTAGTTTCTAAGTGTCATACTTTAAAATTGAAGATAGAGATAGAAGAACGCCTCTCACCATTACCTGACGATATTAGAGATTATTCTCACATGAAGGAGGAGGTTGTGGAGGATAATACCACACCAATGAGTCCTTTATCTGATGAAGAGTCACTTGTAGATCAGATGATGTGTGCATATTATGAGGTAGAGCAGGCTGATGAGATGGATATGTGTACCGAACCTATTCCCATATCAATGATTCAAATTAACAAGTGTGGGGAAGAGGGTTCGAGGAACAAGATGAGAAGGGTGAAACTACCAGACATTAAGGTATATGTCATGAAGTGGACTAGCAAAGCCCGCAGGAGCAGCTTTAACATGCCAAATATACTGACAAATTTATGGAGATGGCATGTAAATTTCCGGGCATTCGTTGGAAATGCTGCGGGTAAGTGTGCATTAAGACCACCATAATAGATATCAGGTACGGTCTGGCTGAAGACCTTTAAACTTAGCGCTCTCGGGAGGCAGCCCGAGGATGTAGAGTTTGTACTTTGTTCTTTTGTTTCGTTTTGTTTTGGTGTGTTTGTGTTTTGACAGGTTTCTACGTTCCATCTTCACGGATGCAATGATTCAAGTGTGGGGATGTTTTGCAACATCCCCGGTGAGATTTCAAGGAATCTATGAGGGCGTATGTTCCGGTTAGATCACAGCAGTTACACCGCCACGGACACTCACTTGTTTTCTGATCAGGTGCATGTGTTTATCTATCCTGTGTTTTATTTGTTTTTGTGTATTTGGTGGTGTGAACGTTTGTGTTGGGAGTGGTTTCTTTGTATTGAGTCGAGTAGGTTGTTAGCCGTTCATGGTTTGTTAGGTGGTATCTCTCGAGTTTAGACTATAAATTGCACCATACATTGGGGACAATGTATCCCAAGTGTGGGGATGCGGTAACTCGAGAAAGGGTTGGTAAGATTGTGATCTTAAATGCTTGAAGGGTTGAATTTGCAGAAAAAGTGAAAATTTTTGAAATTTTTTTGTGTCAAGTATGCTTGAACTACATGAAAACCAACATTTTCAATCACTAAAAGGTTCTTACCGACATTAAACTAACTTAGATCCCTAGTCATGGTTGTCCCTTTAAGTTTCATGAGAATATTTCTGACAAGTAGAAAAAAAAATAGTTGAGAAGAGATGCCTAACTAGGGGTAACATGCTTTAGGAATTACACATGCTACGTGTCGGTAATCCTTATTCCTTTTGTTCGGTGAGATATTTGAGCCTACTAGATTGTTAGTTGAATTCCAATAACTGTTCATTTGATGAGTGTAGGCCATATGTTACTTTGTGTTAGAACTTGTGTGGTTTGATACGTGCCGAGACTGTGGTTTAGCGTATGCACATAAATGATAAAGGCATTAGGATCCCTTCCATTGTGTTATTTGTTGATTGTTTATCCACCCACCTTAGTTAACCATGTTGAGCCTTATACCTTTCGTTTGTTACACCTCGTTTGACCCGTTTGACTACCAACCATGAATGACAATTGTGTATTTGTTATGAAAAAGAAAAAAAAGAAAAAAAGAGAATAGAAAGAAAAAGAAAAAAAAAGTTCATTGTTATGTTCGTGTTAAATAAATGGGTCGAAAATCACCCATAGTGTTAGTATTATTGTGAATAAGTTGTCATGGTTTGGTATGTTCGTTTGTCTTCGCCAATAAACATAAAAAAAAAACCAAAAATAATTCCCTACCTTTACCCTTAACCCAAAACCCGAAAAGTCCTTTTGATATATGTTTACGTTATTTGATACAGTGGAGGTGTGATTGCTATGCAAGCTTATGATTGCAAGGTAGCATATTTGGTTTTGAGTGAAATATACTAGCACATTACACGCTAGTCTTGATTAAGCCGAGAGGAGTGATCATTGTGAGGGGCGTGTGACATGTGTGTAGTATCATAAGCATGTTAGTTTTAGTTAGGCAAGTCTTAAAATTGTTTCAGGGATATATTATCTAATTGTCAGATTGTAAATCTTGATTGTGTCAGTCTATGGGACGGGTATGACTTGGGATCTTAAATTGTTAATTCGGTAAGGGATTTGGAGGTGATTTGTTAATAAGGTGAGTAATGTTTGTAATGGTTGCTTGAGGACAATCAATGATAAGTGTGGGGATGTGATGGAGTGTGTTGAAATCGAGTATTAAAGTGATTATTGTGTGTGATTTAGTGGTTTTACATGTTTATATGTGTGGAATACGTTTATTGCGAGTTTTTCGTGTCATTGCAGGTAAAGCATATAATTCAGTGATGTTAAGCTAGATAAAGATGATGCGGAGCGTTCGAGAATGAGGAACAAGGCATTCATAGTGATCGGGAATTGATTCGGTCAAGTTGGAGTTCGGAGATGCAAGAAATGTGATGTTGATGTGTGAAGGAAATGATAAGAGAGAAGTCGGAGGACCAATTGTGCACTTAGCTGAAAGTTGTATGTTGTGTGCGTGGGGGCTGGATGATTCACGCCTTCACCTACTGTTTATAAATCGTAGATTACGGCTGAGGTGTGCCCAAATACAAAACAAACAGAAGTCATAAAACGTAACTTACGCTCAATTCCGTAGGCTACGGTTATGGAGGGCAGCCGCTAATTAAAAGGAAGGGACATCATTAATATAAATAATCATCTCATGAAAAACCATACATATGCACGCATACAGTGGGTGTGACTTAGGAGACTTGGGAAACAATATTTATTCAAAGAGTGGGCACGTGCAAGTTAAGAAAATTGATATAAATCATCATCATCTCACGAGACAAGGGGCAGCCGACAACAACATCAAATCCAACATCATCAACATTGACTTTAGGGGAGACCTGCATCATCTCAACATCATCATTATCTTAACTTCTTGGAGGATTTCGATGGAACATTAAAAAAAAGAAAAACATTAATATACACAAGCATATGGGAGGCACGTGTATTTCTTTTGGGCCGAAGAGATATGAAGACTTTTGAGGGGAATGGACTTTTGGGACTTTGTTTTGAGAATTCATGATTAATCAGGCACATGATCCATCATCGATAGTGGCCCAATCACGTGGGCTTGGAGGGTTTTATCTAGTAACAACATCACATCAGATACATCTCGACAAAAAAGAAGAGAAAGGGAGGCGGCCGTGTGGTTCGAGCCAGTGAAGATCATCCCACAATCATGAGCGGCTAGTCTTTTATGGTTTCCTCCGGATGGAGGGTTTTGTAAGTTGGATAATTTTGTGTTTGTGACAATCGTTTTGACTCGGTGATCTAAGCATTCGATGCTTTTCACCTTGATTTGATTTATTGATTGTAGACAATTGCATTTATTTAGACCTTAATTTCTAAGCATTCAGTTCCCGAGAGTTCTAGTAATTGGGATATATTTGACATGGGGTTAGGGTTTGTAATTGTAATTGATAATCATTCGATAACCTCCCGTTATGTATTGACCGGAGTACTTAGTCGTTGGTTATCACAATTGATGAATTAGGTTAAACACTTATGTCTATGTGAGTGTTTCGATTAAACACATAATTGAATCTAGCTATAAAACCTGAAATCTGGAGGAACCGTTGTTCTTTCTATTGATTTAAATCTCACATTTAGTTTGTAATTTTTAGTTAATCCACAAATCAAATAATCATCAGTTTATTTTTTTATAGTTGTTAATAAATACTTAACATTACACACTTTCCATAATCCTCCTCTGGTTCGATATCCGACTTACTCTAGCTACTAGTTTATTTCGGTTTTTGCATGTCCATAACGACAGACATCAAAATCATTTTGATGTCTGTCGTTATGGACATGCAAAAACCGAAATAAACTAGTAGCTAGAGTAAGTCGGATATCGAACCAGAGGAGGATTGTGGAAAGTGTTATGATGCTAAGTATTAATTAACTACTACTAAATTGAAAACTCAGTTTGATTGATTGTGAGAATTATCTAAATTAACAAATAAAAATTGTGGTTTAAAACACTGATGAGAAAAGGTGATCACTCCGGGATTCAGATTCTGTAATTACTAATAACCTAGTTCTGATTTTATTGGATGCTATTGATTGAATAGTAAGTCTGTCACATCTACCAATTACCTATGCAGTTCAAAATCTTAATATTAATTGATCAGATAAATATTAAAACAAACATACATAGAAATCATTCAATCAACAAAAGCATAGTTGGATTCAAAACATAATTATAACTCTGACTGTCACTCAGGATTTGTCTGTCACACAAATAATATAATTATGTAAATAGTCGGCTGTCACCCGACTACAAATCCAAATCTCAATACAAAACAGAAACTAGAATAAAAAGTGTCTCACAAGAATCATTCACCCAGAGTGTTCACGAGAGATTTAGCCGCTCATCTCGGTTGATTGATCTTCGCCATGGTTGGAACCCTTCTGTCTGCCGTCGAAGATGTGATATTGAGATATTATCTTTTTTTTTTCTTGTATGCGTGAATGTTCAAGCCCTTTTCTCTTCGGCCCAATATTTGTGTGGATGAGAAAATAAATAAAATCAACTCCCACGTGAGTTGTTGGTTCCTTTCAATAAATGATGCCAAAATAATGCTATTCTATCACCAATTCCCATCTACCAAGGGTCTGCCATCACGTCTTGCATTAGCCGCCCAATTTAATGATGATGTGGCCCGAAAATATAACATCCTATCCCCCATATTCACAGGTGCGGCCCAATATAGTCAAATCCCAATGGCGGCCCACAAGTGAATTGATGATGTTTTTTCAATCACGTGAATGGCGGCTCCCATCTCTTCTAGATGATGGAAATTATATTATTCTCTTCAAATAAGAATTGATGTGATGTTCATTTGATTCTCAGATCCACGTGCTTCCTCTGTTGCCGCCCCCTATGCATGTGAGTGTAGATATTTATGATCATGTGGCAGCCCAATGAATCCTTTTCTTTTGAACTTCATGTGACTACCTCCAATATGTATGATGATGATGTTGATGACTTGATTCTTGGTCTGCGTGAGAGAAGGATGCACCCATGTCGTCCAACCCTTCACCTCTAGCCACCACTTACCTTTGTTAAGTCCCTTTTCTTTTCTTTTAATTCCCCTTCACAAAGTCTCGCTGCCAATTCCTTTGTGCCGTAGCCTACAGTGTAATGTCGTAGGTTACGGTTTGTACCTTCTGTTGAAAACAATAACAACTACCGTAGGTTACGTTCTAGTAGCCGTAAGCCACACTCCTCACACACCCAACTTTCATTTAATTACCACTTAGCCCCTGGACTTCAATATTATGCGTATCTTATGATTTGAAGTCATTTTATCACCCGAACAAGTACCTAGCAACATGATATGTCCCGGTTAACATCCATGGGTGTTCCGCTTCATCACCAAGCATCCTAACTTCACCATTTTAAGCTGATTAACCTGTAACACGAGAAATACGCGTAGTTATCACATTCGAAACACTTAACCGCTTAAAACACAATACGATACGTATTTTAACACACTTAACGCTCTTGTTTTGCAACCTCCATCATCCGTGCGAGTGGCAAGTCAACAAGTCAACACGGATTAATGAAATGTTATCCGTGCGAGTGGCAAGTCAACAATTCAACACGGATTAATGAAATGTTATCCGTGCGAGTGGCAAGTCAACAATAGTCAATGCGGATTGTTTGTCCGCGCGAGAGTGTAATCCGTGCGAGTAACCATCAAGAACAACAGCAGCAACATTCAACCTTTTTCAACTAACTTCGAACCACAAAAATTCAGATTTCTCACAAACGGCTTCGAATTAAGATCTGAAAATTTGTAGGCTTGTAGATCAGGTACTTTCGCACAACATATCCTAAAATCAACAATTTTCGTCCGTAAAAACCTGTTCAAATAGACAAAAAATCAGATAAAAACGTGAAGAAGTGAAAAAGATGAAGAAATAGATCGAATCTGATGCAATTTGGATCTGAAATTGATGAAATCCTGTGCGAAATCGTGTGATTGATCCTTGCAATCGAGCTCCTGCTCTGATACCACTTGTTAGGCCCCGGTTTGAATCCGTTTCGATTGCGAACCGACCGATCGACGTGCGGAATCCGTGAACGATCGTGACCGAAACACACGAGAAGTAATATAAACGTGATTCTTTGATAAATCTGAAATTGTATAAGAACCTGAATCACGTGGAGCACTTTCTCTCTCTAGAACTTTCTCTCTCTAGCTCTAGATCTCCCAAGCTCCAAATGTGTAAAAGTGTCAACAAGTTCCTAAAGCTAACCCTAACACATCTATTTATAGGCTAAGGGTTATAAGGGATTTCCCCTTATTTACAATAATGCCACCTTGCCTTTTTCCATCTAATATTACAATGTAAGGCTAAACTTAAACTATTTCTGCTACGGTCTTGAGATGACGGAGGCGATAGACATACTGTACTAACACACTTGAATCTTTGCTTGTCCTCAAGCAAAACTCTTTATAATGTGGCTTTACACTCCCAAATGGAATGGGTAGAGAAGAAGGTTTTTGGGCTTGTCATAGAGTGTCGGGATTTCCAAGATTCTTTATTTAGTTTTATTTTTATTTATTTACAATCCTATTCGTCAAGATTTATTTAAAACTTTTCATAAGAGAAATTACTTATTAGGGCATAACATGCTTCTTTAAAATTCTATTTATATACAAGTTCACATACCTCACGGGGATCACTCAACACTCGGCCGAAGATGTATTTTTGTGGATCACTCGAGAGCGGCATGGAACTTACTCCTACCATAGGCTTGCCAAGCAATCAATCCTCCTCCTTTTTAACTTATATACCTTTGTAAATATCAAGAGGACTTTTGGGCGAAGGGTTAGGCTTGGGTTAAAGGTAGGTGGTTGGGTTAGTGGTTAGTAGAAAAAGGGCGAAAAGCGTAATAAGCGTCGGTTTTCGTAAGACTTTTTATTTTTGTAACTTTTATTTTGATGAAGCTTTTATTCAAACAAAGTTATTTTTGATGAACTTGTTTGTTTATTTTCTTTTGCTTCATCATCAACACATTTTTTTTTTTAGGAAAAGTCATACGAAAGACCGAGCTAGTTACTAAAACAAAGGGTTAAAAATGAAAAAGGTTTTGTGGGTAAAAGGGTGTTTGGTTTGGGTTATGAAATGAAAAGGTTTAGGCTCAAAGGGGCTAACTAGGGGGATTTTGGGTAGGATGTAAAAAAAAGAAAAAGAATGGTGTAGAAATAAAAAGGGTTAGTCATAATGCCTCCATCATTTACTTACTCGGGTTTAAGTTGGTAAGGACCGGGAATGTATCGTCATGGCAAGTTCTAGAGTCGTAAGAACCAAGCGGCTATTCACACAAGAAACGAAAAATGAGCATTTAGTCTAATGATATGTAATTGTATGCTCAATAAAGGCTCAAAACTCACTTTTGTGGGAATGGGTTTTTATGTGATCAAGTATATATAATCAAATTTTAACTAAGTTTGCCATGCCTTTTCATAATTTTCTTATGTTGGTTCTTTTTATCACGACGCTATTGGTTGTAAATTTGTAAAAATATAACCTTTTTAGAACTTGAAATTCCCAAGTTAAACCTAGACAAGTAAAAAAATGAAGATTTTTGAAAAAAAATTGGGGTGATTAGCGGTTCCAATAGAGTTTTGCGTAAGGCTTGTATTTAGGACTTGCAAGATTCAAGGTTTTAGCATCCCCCCCACACTTAAATTACACATTGTCCTCAATGTGTCCCAAAAATAAATTTTTAGGTTGATTGAATGTGTAAAAGGTGTGATTTAAGCAAAAATTTATGTTACTGGCCACTGGACACGGCCCCGTGCCTGGTGGGCACGACCCTGTGTTCAGTTACCAGTAACGAAAACTTACAGAAAGTGGACACGGGGGCGTGTTGGGTGGACACGTCCCCGTGTCTGTCAAGGTCTGCAGAATTAAAACAAATAGCAGCTTCAGGGGAGTGGGCACGGGGGCGTGTCGGCTGGACACGGCCCCGTGCGGACAATCTGCGAGGTTGAAAAACAGGTTTCTTTCTTCAGTTTTCCTGTCCCGGCTTTAGTAGTACTAATGCTTAGTACTCTAAGCCTCGTATGTACCTGCTTAATCAATAAACACCAAACCATACCATAGCAAACATCCTAATTTTACCAAGTTTAGCATCCATGTCAAAGTTAAAAGAAAAATAAATGCAGAAAATAAAAGAAGTTAGGGAAAGTAAATTGTTCAACACTTGGCACGCAGGCCTCAAATTGTTCAAGATGGAAAAGGTTAACCTGGGGAATCACCAACCAACCGCTTCTTCCTCCGCTCCTCCCGCCTAATCCATGTCCTCGTCTTCATCATCATCCTCCCCACCATGGCCAGCCATGTACTCCCGGATATTTCCAATATCATCTTGGATATCGGATATGTTTCTCTCGATCGCCCCAACCCGGTTGTACGTGTTGCTTGCCATATTGTAGGTGTTCCTGGTGCACATGAGGTTTTCCTGAAACAAATCATGTAAACTTTGAAAGTTAGGAAAACCGCCTCCTGAGGAGGAGGATTGGCCCGGGTCACCATGGGGCTGGTATTGATACTGATGATGTTGCGGAGCGTGGAGGACAAGTGCTTCTTGCGGGTTCCATGCATGACCTTGCATCCTTTGAAAGCTTACCGTCCCGTCTTCAGCCTCATAGATTAGGTTCATTGAGCGGCAGATGTGTATATCAACCCTACCCGACCATGGGCTCCTGTCAAATGACCTAGGTATGCGGGTGAAGTGCCTAAAGAGACGGTACACCCATCCCCCAAAGAAGATAGGGGTCGGTGCACTAGCAAGGCGGTTATGATGCATGTTTCGGAGCATGAGGAACAGAACATCGAGCGGCCTGCGGTTGTGGATGCAGTGGAGGACAACCAAATCTCTTAACCCAACGACGCCACCGCTATCGTGTCTTTGACTAAGAGAGTAGTCGAGGAGTCTATGGATGTATCTGTAGAGCGAATCCCTCAACTTCGTACTCTTAGTGCTGCTCGGATTGTAATACCCTTCACCAATCTGAGCCCACACGGCTTGGCGATCCTTTTCACCTATCTCTCGCATCCCTCCAGTATTTTCGTCGTTACCTGCATCTTCTTCCGCATACAACCAGACAATCGATCCAAATTGTGCCATAGAAATCGAATACTTAGTTCCGCCACATCGGAATGCTACCCCATCATTGTCGAATGGGTCGAACCTTGAGTTGAACGTGAAGGTGCTATAGAATTCCAAAGTGCATTCGTGGACGGAACGGAGTCGAGTTGTTAAAGCGACTCGTAGTGGTCCTGTGACAAGGTTGTTGAAGCGTTCGAGTTGGTTCACCAATGATAACAAATCCGTGCATGCTTGCCTTGGGTATTCCTCCGGCCTTGTCTGAAGTACTTCGAATCTAGCCCTCTCATCGAGCTCATTTGCGTTAAATCTTGTGAACTTCCTTGCCATCTGAAAGAATACACCAAAAGTTAGCACGAAACATTAGCATTTTCGGACAAAACTGTTAACAGTGGGCTGGACACGACCCCGTGTTCAGCGGACACGGCCCCGTGTCCAGGCGTCTGTTACTCAAAAATTCCATTTTTTGACCCGGTTTCGAAAACTTGAAAAAAAATTTGTCCAATAGGTGCGGTTTTCCCCGAAATTGAAACCCCAAGTGCCATTTTCCCCAAAATAACCCGTTTACCCTATCAATTTTATCTTTTTCGGTTCAAAAACAAGGGTTTGAGGTTTTTATGAGAAATCGGGCGAATCTATGAACAATACAAGTGGATTTACTTCCCATAACACTAATCTAACTAAATGCAAACAGATCTAAACAAAAATTTGAGGTTCGATCCGGATGAACTTCAAGAACCCTAGATTTTTCCCCAAATTTTTGGTGTTTTAACTACATGCAAGTAACTAATCTAACTGCTAATGAAGTAAGAATCATACCTTGACGTTGTTAGAACAAAAGGAGACGTCGAAAATCTGTGGAAAATGGCCTGGAACCAGAGCTTTTTCAGGGAAACGGGGCGTGTGGAAAGTTGTAACTGTTATGAAAAAGGGGATATATCCCGACTGCATCGCGAACACGGCCCCGTGTCGAGCACAGTTTTTTTTTTCTTTTTAGTGCTCGTGTGAGTGCCCTTGTTTCCCATAAACTTTGGTTAGAAAACTTACCGCTTTAGACATCGTTTCGATCGTTCGTAACTTACCAGGTATGATGATGGTTTCATTCTTCGACCGTTTGAAGCGAGATCTCCTCCTCTTCATCCTCAATGAATCCTTGATAGAGTTTCAGCCGTTGGCCATTGACTTTGAATGGAGGTCCATTCCGAGATTTAATTTCTATTGCACTGTGTGGGAAAATATGGGTGATGGAAAAAGGTCCTGACCACCTAGACTTTAATTTACCAGGAAACATTCGAAGTCGTGAATTAAACAAAAGAACTAGATCTCCTACTCGAAATTCATTAGGTTTAATATGTTTGTCATGCAAATCTTTCATTCTTTCCTTATAAATTTCGGAGTTTGAGTATGCATAATTCCTAAGTTCCTCTAATTCATTTAATTGACAAAATCGATTTTTACCAGCAAATTCAAAATCTAAGTTTACATTTTTAATTGCCCAATAGGCTTTGTGTGCAATTTCTACTGGCAAGTGACAACTTTTTCCATAGACTAGCTTATATGGGGTTGTACCTATTGTTGTTTTATAAGCAGTTCGAAAAGCCCATAAAGCATCATCTAATTTATCTGCCCATTCCTTTTTATTTAACCCTACGGTTTTTTCGAGTATTCATTTTAAACCTCTATTAGTCACTTTGGCTTGTCCGTTTGTTTGAGGGTGATATGCTGTTGAGACCCGGTGATAGACCCCATATCTTGTTAAAAAAATTTCAAGTTGATGGTTGCAAAAATGGGTACCTCTATCACTTATTAATGCTTTACGTGTGCCAAAACGAGAGAATAATTTCTTCAGAAATCTTACCACGACTCTTCCATCATTCGTTGGAAGTGCCTCGGCCTCGGCCCATTTAGACAAGTAGTCTACTGCCACAAGTATATATTTGTTTCCTTTCGACGGTGGGAAAGGTCCCATAAAGTCGAGTCCCCACACATCAAAAATTTCACAAACAAGAATGCTATTTTGTGGCATTTCGTTTTTGGAAGAAATATTACCTGTTCTTTGGCAAGCATCACATGTTTTGACAAGACTTTGGGTGTCTTTGTAAATCGTTGGCCAATAAAATCCTGAATCAAATACCTTTCGTGCGGTACTAGCGGCACCATGATGCCCTCCGTATGGACCTTCATGACAATGGCGGAGAATTCTTCGTGCTTCGCTACCATGTACGCATCGTCGGACGAGTTGGTCGGCACACATTTTGAAAAGATATGGATCTTCCCAAAAATAGTGTTTCACATTGGCAAAGAATTTTTTTCTTTGATGATGTGGCCAACCTTTTGCGACTATACCGCTAGCTAGGTAGTTAGCATAGTCGGCGTACCATGGTTCTTCCTTATATTCCACCATTTCCAGGGACTTAGTCGGGAATTTTTCGTTGATTTGCTCGTCCCTGGTTGCCTCCAAAGCTGGGTCTTCCAAGCGCGAAAGATGATCTGCTGTGGTATTTTCTGCTCCTCTTTTATCGTTGATTTCTGTAACACCCGTTCTTATAAATCAAGGTTTAACGTATATTTTGCGAAAATAATCATGTAATTAATGATTATATATACATCGGAAATACGGGTTTGTTAAAAACTTTTACAATTTAAGTGATATACATAATGTGATTTAAATCGCCGTTTAGAATAACGACAAAACAACGTTGCGGAAGCTTTGTTTAATGTGTGTTTGGTTCTTGCTCGATGCTCGATCTTCGTCCGGGCGCTCGACATACACCTGTGTTCAAAACCAACTCAACAGTTAGTTTTGATAATTTAAAAAAAACGGTACCAGACAAGATAAATGATAATGGAAAGAAATCCCAAAGATAATCTCTTGATCCAAAACATTGAATTTCAAGTTTGCCTCCACCGTAACTTACGGTAGCACCGTAAGTTACGGTGGTCTCTGTTTAAGACTTTCCCCACCGTAACTCAGGGGAGAACTGCCGTAAAGAATTCAACTCCACCGTAACTTACGGTGACACCGTAAGTTACGGTGGTCCCTGTATTCAGCCTTTTTCCATTTGCCGCTTAATGACACGAAAACTTCCGTATCTTTCCATTCATTAGTCCGTTTGACCTACCGTTTCTTCCTACGTGTTTGTAATTTGATTCTCCATCATATGGAGTTAAAATCCGACATTCAGCTTAACAAAATTTAAGACTTTTAAGTCTTCGGCTTATTACCCTTTATACCAAATTTTGACCCATTTATGCATTTTATCAAACAAACGTATTTATTTGATTTCTAAATTTTATACTCATCTTCAAATAAATGTTATATACCATATTAGGTTCTAATCATAGGTTTATTACACAAATTAAACCCGTTTTCACTAGTATGCTTATTTTGACCCGTTAAGGATATTTTAAGCACTTTTAAGTTCAAATTCGCTTTCATTCTAATCTAGCATTGTAACCTATATTTCTTATCTAGTACTCTTCCATCACAACTAAATGTGTGTTGGATTTAAAGTAGATATCTATGTGTTCCGAATTATACCCCTTGAAATATCATTTTACGGCAAAGACTCGTATGGAGTCTTTCGGCCCAAGAATTACGTCTTTCACTACCCATACTCGTTCTAAACTTTTGTTTAATCATAAGACTCGTTTCCAAACAACCTCTAAGGGTTGTTTGTTCAATTTAGCCTACAAGGGCGTTTTGGTCGATTTTGGTCCTTCTTTTACAATGAAGGACTATCACCGATTATTCGACCAAATTAGCACTTTTACATACATCATAAATATGCGTACCTGGCACGGATCAACAAATAGACCCGATTTATACCTTGCTTTTATTATCACATTTTCTATGATGACGGGAGTATCCGAATCGTTAATCGCTCCTGTTATCACAAGACTTGACAATCACATTAGTCGATATTGTCAAATGGTGTTATCACGCCAATTGACCCGTTTGGCCTATATGACCAAGCATCTTCATAAATAGCAAAACATAGTTATTAATTACCAATTTGCCCATCCGACCCGTTTTGGGTTTTTGCCACTAGACCCCCTTTTAACTACAATTTACTTTAGTCGGTACTTGACTAAATTTCCATCTCTACTTAATTTCTCGTTATTAGTTGCACTTTAAAGTGATCTTAACGAAAACTCATGATTCGAACCTAATCCTTTCTTGTATTCATTGCTTATAAAATAAACACATATACTACAAGTGGGTGTAAGTTTTACTTACCTCGCATCCGAACTACGCTTTTCCTTTCCTTCTTGATTTGTTTGACCCACTCCCTCATCAAGCTTCCACCTAGCTTGTTACGCGTCAAACTATCATCATTCGTTTCCAAGGTGGTTAGTTTAATCATAATTTAATACGATTATTCCACCTTACAAGTTCATACCAAAATTACCATTTATCGGATTATAGGTCAGTTTGACTTTTTAAAAGTCAAATGCCCATTAATATACTAATTGCATATTCGAGTTCATCAACTAGTTTTAGCATTCTTTAATTACCCGGTAGGCGTTATCTTTAGACCACCTTTTTAACCAAATTTCTAACCACGTTCATCATATTTAGAACTCTTTTTAATCACATTTTGTATAATAGCCAAAACATCACAATTAAGTGTTTTAACTACAAAATTCTAGTTTCGAGCCTTCTTTGAGGCATTTCAACAAACACTTTAAGGGTAGAATTTTACATGTTTATTTATCAAGTCTCTAGCTTATCTCTTAGCCCTAATTTCGCATAAATCAACCATCTTACAAAGTTGTTAACTTCTATAATTTCTGAAATCACTTCAAAATTGTCAAATTATACTAGATCAACACTCTATTTCCTAGTGTTCATCAAATTTCACATAAACCATTAATCACCTACAATGATGTTCATAGGTTTCACTACAATTTCACATGATTTCAACTTGTATTTGTCTAGGGTTTGTCCCTAGACACTATAGTTGTTCCTAGATCATCATAAGACATACATGCAACTATAATTTCAGATTTTCCCAATTACATGAGAAATTCAAGTTGAGAGTTTTTATGAAATTTTACATACCTTGTGATCCTCTTGTGATGAGGATCAGTAATCTATGCTTGATTTTCGATTTTGACTTGGTTTGAGCCCTCAATTTGTGAGTTTTGTGATGAACTAGGTTTTGATAAAGCTTGGGGTCGCACCCCCTGTTCTCTGGTCGATCTCCAGGAGACTCCAATATGGAGTGTTTATGTTTTAATTAAAACATTTTCTAGTTTGCCCATTTTTAGTCCCTCATATTTAGATGTTTTATAAAGAGGGTTAAAATCTTGTTTTCTATTCATTCACTTGATCACACATAATTAACTAGGTTAATTATTCCTAGTTAACTTAGTTGGTTCTGGGGTTATAACCTGTTTCATTCTAAGTCCCGTAAACTCGGGCCACTCATAACTTTATTTCCTTAAAAACATCTATTCACGTTTTATTGAATATTAGGTTTATTTATTTTAAATCCTAATATTTACCGGGTTACCGTTACTGCTAACGGTATTTTACCCGTGTATTAATAATAACGGGGTTTGATTACCAAACCCGATTTCGGGGTGTTACAATTTCAATATCAAATTCTTGGAGGAGTAGAATCCACCGAATCAAACGTGGTTTTGCGTCCTGCTTTTTGAAGAGATATCGAATGGCTGCATGATCTGTATAGACTATAGTTTTAGAAAGAACAAGATAAGAACGGAATTTATCAAAAGCAAATACCACAGCTAGTAATTCTTTTTCAGTTGTTGTGTAATTTTCTTGTGCATCATTTAGTGTTTTACTAGCATAATAAATTGGGTGGAAATGCTTTTCTTTTCTTTGTCCCAAGACAGCTCCAACTGCAAAGTCACTAGCATCACACATGATTTCGAAAGGAAATTTCCAATCAGGCGCTATCATGATAGGTTCATTGACTAACATTTCCTTTAGGGTTAGAAATGCTTGATTGCAATCCTTGTCAAAGATGAAAGGGGCATCTTTTTCAAGTAATTTTGTTAGAGGCCTTGAGATTTTGGAAAAGTATTTGATAAATCGCCTATAAAATCCGGCATGCCCTAGGAAACTTCTGATAGCTCTTACGGAAGATGGAGGTGGTAGTCTAGAAATGGTATCTATTTTGGCTCGATCCACCTCCATTCCTTCGCTTGAGATCTTATGACCGAGTACTATTCCCTCCGTTACCATGAAATGGCATTTTTCCCAATTATGGGTTGTCAATTTCCTTGATATGAGTAATTGACATAGTTAAAGAGAAAAACGTTAAACTAAAATTCAGTTTTAGTAAGAAATAACGTTTTAACAAATATGAATACTATAAGACGAATTCGGAAATAACAAATATCAAAGAGTATGGGTCTTAACATCGATAGGTGCGAGACAATACATTCGAAAATAAGAAGTATGATAAAGAAACGTTGATATAAATTAAACATGACGTGACACGATCACGGTCAAGAAATGCAATGTGAAGTGGAATCACATTATAACCAAGCGAACGGTAAAGAGTAACTGGACTAATAAGTCTAGTTAGTGAGACCGGTTAAGGTCATTTAAATAAATTTGGTTGCTTGTAAGTGGTGGATTCGGTATAACTGAACCGAATAAATGAATTTGAAAACAAAAGAAATTGTTGCTAAAAGTGAAGGATTTCACTAAAGACCTTTAAACGGGTCAAGGTAACGGATTCACAAAGAGTTTGATAATATATAAAAGCGATGGATATCGCTAAGTTAACTAAACTAGTAGAAATAACGAAATTACGTTATTTCAAGTTGCATTATGTCGTATGAGGTACGTAGATGTTTTGTAACCAAAAAGATATTACAATAATTTTTCTGGTAACACTAACAATCGGTTAAAATATGAGCAATGCTTAATTGATTATCGAGAGCAAATGCATGGAGTTAAACTCTATAAATTATGTAAGAAAAGGTTTCGAGGACGAAACCTCTTTAAGGGGGGTAGACTTGTAACACCCCGAAAACGGGTTTGGTAATCAAACTCCGTTAATACTAAAAGACGGGTAACGTACCGTTAGTAGTAAAAATAACCCGGTAAATATTTGGATTTAAATAAGAAATGCTAATATTAAATAAAAACGAATCAAAGTTTTAAGGAATTAAGTTTATAAGAGCCTGAGTTAACGGGACTTAAAATATAACGGGTTATAGCTTCCCGAACCCATCAAGTTAACTAGGAGTAATTAACCTAGTTAACAAGGTGTAAATAAGTAAATAACATATGGAGTTCTAGTCCCTAATAATTAAAATCTAAACTTGAGGGACCAAAACCGTTGAAAAGGAAACAAGCTCTAATTAATAAAAAAACACACCACACACACAAGGTGTGTGTGTGGATCGATCATCAGGAGCGACCAAGAAGGGTGAAACCCTAAAGTGCCAAAAATCATCAAATTGAAGGTCGATTTCAGTCCTAAATAGATGCATGATCACATAAAAACGATCACCAAGTCATGGGGATCACTAGGTATGTAAAAATTTGATGATTCGTGATGTTGCAAAATTTGAGTTAGCATCATAATTCGCGAATTATGTAAGGATTAGAGGAGCTATGGCTAAGTTAGTGATGTACACATGCTTAGGAACTAAACCCTAAGTGAAAATCATACATATGATGCTATGACTTGAATGATTTGGTGATCACCTATATGTGTGTTAAATGGGTGTTGTAGAATGATGAAGAACACTAGAAATTAGATTATAAATTGAGTGTTATTTATTTACATGAGGTGAATCTAGATGTTATTATGCATACTAGATATATTAAACTTGCAAGAATTGTTTAATCTTAGCTAAATAGTTAGTCATGAAACTTGATTTTTGATTTAGTGAAATTATACCCACTAGGTGTTTGTTAAAATGCCTAAACGAAGCTAAAATGTTGAAATTCCATGGGAAGTGTGCATTTGAATATGTTGATAGATCAATTGACTTTTAGGAAGTCAAACTAACCGATGATTTAATCGAGTGATAAAGTCGACATAAAACCCGTTAGATGGAGTAGTCATAATTGATAATGACTAATCTAACCATCTTATGAATTATGATGATAGTTTGACGCCTAACGAGCTAGGTGGAAGCTTGATGAGTGAGCGGGTCAAACGAATCAAGAAGGAAAGGAAAAGCGTAATTTGGATGCGAGGTAAGTTAAGCTTACGCCCTTTTTACTTTTATTACAAAATGCTTATTTGTGAGCATGGAATACGATTTATATTAAGTAAATGAAACATGATATTCTGGCGCGATATAATGCTAGTCGGAACAAGTGAAAATGGTGAAATGGTAATCCGGATATGGGTTAACTAATAGATAAAGGGATTTAAAACGACACCATTTGGCATAAGTCATAATGGGTCAAATAAAACAGAAAACGACTTTTAAGTTGGATGATTTCAAAAAGTAAACCGGGATAGGTTAAAGGGGTGAAATGGTAATTAAGTGCCATCTTATAATGACAATTGGTCATTTCGATTAAACGGGTCAAATGGTGTTGTTAACACCATTTGTCAATAATATTTGATGATTGCTTGTTGAGTTTTGTGATCACAGGAATTAACACATGGTTAGCATTGCTATTATCTAGATATTAATAGCAAAAGGTATTAAAACGGGTCAATATGTTGATCCGAGCCAGGTACGCATAATTATGTTGTAGTTAAAAGTGCTATTTTGGTCGAATAATTGGTGAGAGTCCTTCGTCGTAAAAGAAGGACCAAAATCGACCAAAACGCCCTTGTAGGCTAAGTTGAACAAACAACCCTTAAAGGTTGTTTGGAAACGAATTTCATGATTAGATAAATACTTAGAATAAGTATAGAAGTTGAAAGATGTAATATGTTAGTCAAATGGCTCTATTTGAGTTTTTCCGTAAAATAATAATCCAAGGGGTCAAACTCGGAACGTATAGATATCCACATTAAATCCAACGCACATATAGTTGTGGTGGAAGATTACTTGATAAGAAATGTAGGAATAATATGCTAGAAATGAATGAAAGCGATTTCAAGCTTTAAAGTGCTTAAATACCCTTAACGGGTCAAAATAAGCATACGAGCGAAAACGGGTTTAAATTGGGTAATAAACCTGTGATTAGAACCTAAAATGGTAGATAACATTAATTTGAAGAAGTGTATGTGAAATAGGAATCAAACAAATACGTTTGTTTGATAAAATGCATAAACGGGTAAAAATTCGCTAAAATGGTAATGAGTCGTGGGCTTAGAAGTCAAAAAAAATTTATATGTTGGATGTAGTATTTTAACTCCATAAGATGGAGAATTAAATTACGGACGCGTAGGAAAAAGAATCGCGTAAAACGGATCAATAACGAAGAAGTTATGGTCGTTTCCGTAAAAACTGGCATAGCTGAAACTGCAGCTCCCAGCTGCAAACCTGCTGGAAAAGCGCCTCCCTCGTGCCACGCGAGGGAGCAACATGGCGCCATCACGTGGCTCGAAAGAACCCCTTTTTGTTGAAAAATGTGTATTTCAATCAGTTCAGCTTCCTGGACTCGTTTTGACACGTTTTAAACTACGTATGACTGATTCAATTCATGTTTTATGGATTGTAGGTATATTTACAGTACCGGAGGATGATCAAGCTCAACGAAGAACCGAACACAATTAAGTTACAAGCTTCCGCACTATGTATCGTTGTTATGTTAAATGACGAAACTCACACATGTTATGTTGTATAGTTCTAATTCTGTAAAAGTTTTAATGAACCCGTATTTTCAAAGTATTTGAAATCATAATTACCCGTTTATTTTCGTAAATTATACGAAAATAGTTAAATAATAATAAGGGTGTTACAAGTTGGTAATCAGAGCTCTAGGTTGTTGACAAATGTGTTCGGTTCGAGGCTTGATCGCAAATCCGGTAAGTACATGTATATCAATGGTTTAGTATGATTAAAGTGTTGAGAACAACACATATGGTTATCGTGTAATACACGTTACACCAATAAAAACGATATAGAATAGATATAGGCAACGAAATTACACGCGTTGATGCGTATAGTAGAAAAGCCTTGTATTATAATACGGGCATCCTTTAATGTCAAAATTACTAACTGTTGTATATGTTTTAGTTGAAGGACACTCGCATATGAAGATAGCGAGAGTTTAACAAATCGCAGATTTGACAGAGGAACGGTCCAAAGAGTATGCTCATCAAGGACCTAAATCGCGTAACGGTCGCGAACAAGGCTAATGGCAAGAGAAGCCCGTTAGGGCAAGCATTACCAGGTGCACATTTTAAATTAATTGTACAAATAGTAATATGCAACAAATATGTAGAAATTGAAAGTTGCATATGTAGATTAAAAACTTGGAAAAACCCGAATAGAAAATGTATTCGGGATATTGTTTCCAAGAGAAACAAATAGAGGCATTACTTACATAGGGCGTGATGTGAAAACTATAAAAAGGTCATGCGTGTCATGTGTTAATCGCTTACTCTGGCCAAGTAAGTAGTGGCATATGATACCATGAACTTCTTATAGTGGACACATTTACATCCGATATAGTAAGGACGGGGTGAATGGGACAAATTAAAAAGTACCCAAATGAAACAAATGAACAAAATAGTTGATAATAATGTAAACGCACAGCCGGGTGACGGAAGCGTATTACATTAGGATAATGAGCCCGAGAGAAGGGACAAGGATTAATGTAAATGATGATATAAATGAATGATCAAAAGAAAATTCACGAAAATAAGACATCTTGGACGAAAGGGCCATGGTGAACAAAATGGGCAAGTAAAACCAAAGTATAGATGATCCGCCGGGTCATAAAAACAAAGGTGTTGCCCACACGAAAAAGATAAACAAGGTTGTTAACTTTAGTCGTAGTAAAGAAAGGATAACGATGATACTCGTCACTCATAATTAATAAGGCCGCCAATGGTGGTCACGTAAAGAATAAAAGACATGGTCGAAGAAAAGCGACAAATTTCGCTAAGATGACCAAGTAAATCGAAATGAAGTCTTAATGCATACCGGAAGGGGTGCAATGATAACGATTTCGGTAAAACACCCGGTTGATAGGTAAGGAATTAAACGCATGCGTAGACTGGGAAACAGGAACGCGTATGGAAAGTCAAAAAGACTCGGGTTTTGGGTCATGACTAAAGGACGATAAGATACTGCAAATAGAAATTTTGATAAATTACGTTCAACTATTTCAAAGCTGAACGGGTCGAACAAAGACTGAAGTTTGACATTCATAAGTGATGAATTTTCACACGAACAAGTCAAACAAATTTAATAAAGGAAGACACTTGCTAAAGTAAGTAAGCGCGAATCGAATAAATAAAAGTGCGAAATGTTAATAAATCTATGTAAAGGAGTTATAGGCGTTTAAAATATTAAAATAAAAGAACCCGGGTAATGGGACGTAAAGAAGTATAGGTAAGAACCGGGTAACGGTAAGTGTAGGGCAAACCGACGTGTAATTGACATTAGAAGTCAAGAAGTCGGAAAGATAATTCGAAAGAAAACAATGTAGCCTTAGACTACGGTCAAGGTCAAACGAAATCCAAAAAGTAAGGGTGAATAATTCTAAATATAAAAAGGGGTGCCTTAACGCCATATGCGTATATAAACGTATACACATTTGAATAAAGACTAGAATAAAAGATGATCTACAGGATCATCATAACCTACGGGATATTAATTAGTGTAAAGGTCTACGGGGCCAAAATGACCCACGGGTCATGAATTGAAGCAAAAGGGATCATAAGGGCCTCGCCTTAAAGAGGTGAAAGCTTAAGGAAATAGCCTACGAGGTTAAGTGAAGGAACCTATGGGTCAATAGTGTAAGGTGAGGGAACTTGTTACGATTCCCCGCGTAAAACGAGAACGGAAAACAATAAATTATGGGTTGTCAATTTCCTTGATATGAGTAATTGACATAGTTAAAGAGAAAAACGTTAAACTAAAATTCAGTTTTAGTAAGAAATAACGTTTTAACAAATATGAATACTATAAGACGAATTCGGAAATAACAAATATCAAAGAGTATGGGTCTTAACATCGATAGGTGCGAGACAATACATTCGAAAATAAGAAGTATGATAAAGAAACGTTGATATAAATTAAACATGACGTGACACGATCACGGTCAAGAAATGCAATGTGAAGTGGAATCACATTATAACCAAGCGAACGGTAAAGAGTAACTGGACTAATAAGTCTAGTTAGTGAGACCGGTTAAGGTCATTTAAATAAATTTGGTTGCTTGTAAGCGGTGGATTCGGTATAACTGAACCGAATAAATGAATTTGAAAACAAAAGAAATTGTTGCTAAAAGTGAAGGATTTCACTAAAGACCTTTAAACGGGTCAAGGTAACGGATTCACAAAGAGTTTGATAATATATAAAAGCGATGGATATCGCTAAGTTAACTAAACTAGTAGAAATAACGAAATTACGTTATTTCAAGTTGCATTATGTCATATGAGGTACGTAGATGTTTTGTAACCAAAAAGATATTACAATAATTTTTCTGGTAATACTAACAATCGGTTAAAATATGAGCAATGCTTAATTGATTATCGAGAGCAAATGCATGGAGTTAAACTCTATAAATTATGTAAGAAAAGGTTTCGAGGACGAAACCTCTTTAAGGGGGGTAGACTTGTAACACCCCGAAAACGGGTTTGGTAATCAAACTCCGTTAATACTAAAAGACGGGTAACGTACCATTAGTAGTAAAAATAACCCGGTAAATATTTGGATTTAAATAAGAAATCCTAATATTAAATAAAAACGAATCAAAGTTTTAAGGAATTAAGTTTATAAGAGCCTGAGTTAACGGGACTTAAAATATAACGGGTTATAGCTTCCCGAACCCATCAAGTTAACTAGGAGTAATTAACCTAGTTAACAAGGTGTAAATAAGTAAATAACATATGGAGTTCTAGTCCCTAATAATTAAAATCTAAACTTGAGGGACCAAAACCGTTGAAAAGGAAACAAGCTCTAATTAATAAAAAACACACCACACACACAAGGTGTGTGTGTGGATCGATCATCAGGAGCGACCAAGAAGGGTGAAACCCTAAAGTGCCAAAAATCATCAAATTGAAGGTCGATTTCAGTCCTAAATCGATGCATGATCACATAAAAACGATCACCAAGTCATGGGGATCACAAGGTATGTAAAAATTTGATGATTCGTGATGTTGCAAAATTTGAGTTAGCATCATAATTCACGAATTATGTAAGGATTAGAGGAGCTATGGCTAAGTTAGTGATGTACACATGCTTAGGAACTAAACCCTAAGTGAAAATCATACATATGATGCTATGACTTGAATGATTTGGTGATCACCTATATGTGTGTTAAATGGGTGTTGTAGAATGATGAAGAACACTAGAAATTAGATTATAAATTGAGTGTTATTTATTTACATGAGGTGAATCTAGATGTTATTATGCATACTAGATATATTAAACTTGCAAGAATTGTTTAATCTTGGCTAAATAGTTAGTCATGAAACTTGATTTTTGATTTAGTGAAATTATACCCACTAGGTGTTTGTTAAAATGCCTAAACGAAGCTAAAATGTTGAAATTCCATGGGAAGTGTGCATTTGAATATGTTGATAGATCAATTGACTTTTAGGAAGTCAAACTAACCGATGATTTAATCGAGTGATAAAGTCGACATAAAACCCGTTAGATGGAGTAGTCATAATTGATAATGACTAATCTAACCATCTTATGAATTATGATGATAGTTTGACGCCTAACGAGCTAGGTGGAAGCTTGATGAGTGAGCGGGTCAAACGAATCAAGAAGGAAAGGAAAAGCGTAATTTGGATGCGAGGTAAGTTAAGCTTACGCCCTTTTTACTTTTATTACAAAATGCTTATTTGTGAGCATGGAATACGATTTATATTAAGTAAATGAAACATGATATTCTGGCGCGATATAATGCTAGTCGGAACAAGTGAAAATGGTGAAATGGTAATCCGGATATGGGTTAACGAATAGATAAAGGGATTTAAAACGACACCATTTGGCATAAGTCATAATGGGTCAAATAAAACAGGAAACGACTTTTAAGTTGGATGATTTCAAAAGGTAAACCGGGATAGGTTAAAGGGGTGAATGGTAATTAAGTGCCATCTTATAATGACAATTGGTCATTTCGATTAAACGGGTCAAATGGTGTTGTTAACACCATTTGTCAATAATATTTGATGATTGCTTGTTGAGTTTTGTGATCACAGGAATTAACACATGGTTAGCATTGCTATTATCTAGATATTAATAGCAAAAGGTATTAAAACGGGTCAATATGTTGATCCGAGCCAGGTACGCATAATTATGTTGTAGTTAAAAGTGCTATTTTGGTCGAATAATTGGTGAGAGTCCTTCGTCGTAAAAGAAGGACCAAAATCGACCAAAACGCCCTTGTAGGCTAAGTTGAACAAACAACCCTTAAAGGTTGTTTGGAAACGAATTTCATGATTAGATAAATACTTAGAATAAGTATAGAAGTTGAAAGATGTAATATGTTAGTCAAATGGCTCTATTTGAGTTTTTCCGTAAAATAATAATCCAAGGGGTAAAACTCGGAACGTATAGATATCCACATTAAATCCAACGCACATATAGTTGTGGTGGAAGATTACTTGATAAGAAATGTAGGAATAAGATGCTAGAAATGAATGAAAGCGATTTCAAGCTTTAAAGTGCTTAAATACCCTTAACGGGTCAAAATAAGCATACGAACAAAAACGGCTTTAAATTGGGTAATAAACCTGTGATTAGAACCTAAAATGGTAGATAACATTAATTTGAAGAAGTGTATATGATATAGGAATCAAACAAATACGTTTGTTTGATAAAATGCATAAACGGGTAAAAATTCGGTAAAATGGTAATGAGTCGTGGGCTTAGAAGTCAAAAAAAATTTATATGTTGGATGTAGGATTTTAACTCCATAATATGGAGAATTAAATTACGGACGCGTAGGAAAAAGAATCGCGTAAAACGGATCAATAACGAAGAAGTTATGGTCGTTTCCGTAAAAACTGGCATAGCTTAAACTGCAGCTCCCAGCTGCAAACCTGCTGGAAAAGCGCCTCCCTCGCGCCGCGCGAGGGAGCAACATGGCACCGTCACGTGGCGCGAAAGAACCCCTTTTTTTTGAAAAATTTGTATTTCAATCAGTTCAGCTTCCTGGACTCGTTTTGACACGTTTTAAACTACGTATGACTGATTCAATTCATGTTTTATGGATTGTAGGTATATTTACAGTACCGGAGGATGATCAAGCTCAACGAAGAACCGAACACGATTAAGTTACAAGCTTCCGCACTATGTATCGTTGTTATGTTAAATGACGAAACTCACACATGTTATGTTATATAGTTCTAATTCTGTAAAAGTTTTAATGAACCCGTATTTTCAAAGTATTTGAAATCATAATTACCCGTTTATTTTCGTAAATTATACGAAAATAGTTAAATAATAATAAGGGTGTTACACATCGGGATAGCATTCGTTCAAGGTTGTCGAGGCATTGGTCGTATGAATCCCCAAAGATAGAAAAGTCGTCCATGAAGACTTCCATTGTCTTTTCTATCATGTCATGGAAGATGGCTACCATACAACGTTGGAATGTTGCGGGGGCATTACATAGACCAAACAGCATGCGTCGATAAGCAAAAGTTCCATAGGGACATGTGAAAGTTGTATTTTCTTGGTCTTCGGGTGCTATCGGGATTTGAAAGTAACCTGAAAAACCATCCAAGAAACAGTAAAATTTATGACCGGATAATCTTTCTAACATTTGATCAATGAACGGTAAAGGAAAGTGATCTTTTCTTGTTGCTTCATTTAATCGTCTATAATCTATACATACTCTCCATCCTGTGATGGTTCTCGTGGGTATTAATTCATTTTTTTCGTTAGTTATCACCGTCATACCTCCTTTCTTTGGAACTACTTGTACGGGACTTACCCAAGGGATATCGGAGATAGGATAGATAAGTCCGGCGTCAAGTAATTCGATGACTTCGTTTTTAACCACCTCTTAAACATTTGGATTTACTCGTCGTTGTGGTTGTATTACCGATTTGTAGTCATCATTCATTAAAATTTTGTGCGTACACATGGAAGGGCTAATTCCTTTTATGTCTACTAGTTTCCAAGCGATCACGTTTTTGTGTTTTTTCAAAAGACTAATTAATTTTTCTTTTTCTAAGCTATCTAATTTAGACGAAATAATTACAGGTAAATTACCATCTTTGTCTAGAAAAGCATATTCCAAACCTTTTGGAAGTTCTTTGAGCTCAAGTGGTGGGTCCTTAGGAGACTCCTTATTTGGTTGCTCATTTTGATCAAGAACTTTAAAATTTTGTTCTATGGCGACCTCTTCTTCAACAAAGTGGTCAATCTCTTCACTTGTATCGGGTGGTTCATCTTCATCTTCAATTAGGGGGTCATTATTGCCGAATGGATATTTCATTGACCGCTCAAGATCGACACTTCTTTTAAATGCCCCTAATTGAAGAGGTAGATTGTTGAACTTCCGGTTTTTCAAAGCTTCGTGAGTTTTTACAAATGGTCGTCCCAGCACTAGAGGAGCGTCATCGAGGATGACAAAGTCGGTCGGGATTACCATTTGATTTGTTTGGACCAATACATCCTCAACTACACCGATTGATTTTATTACTTTCCGATTGGATAGAAAAATGGGTATTTGAAGTGGAGAAAAATCACTAATACTTAATTTTTCGAAAATGTAGTTAGGCATTATGTCAACACAAAGATCTTTATCGATTGTAACGTTACTAATAAATGAATTTTGAAAGAAACATGGAACTGGTGTAATATTAATTTCAAATGGGTCTTCTTTTATTAGCGAGGTTTGATCATTAGTCAACTTAACACTTACCGTTTCGTCAATTTTAGTGTTAGTGTTTAACTCTTTTAAAAACTTAGCATGAGTGGGTACTAAACAATGATTTTCAAAAGAAGGTGACAAGAGATTAATTTCTCCAAAATTAGACTCTTCTTGAATTTTAACGCTGTCGGACTCACCTTTTTCGTTGTTTAACTCATGTGTCGGTTTTTCACTTATTTGTTCTTCCATTTTTACACTTTCAGTTATCTCTTCCTTTTTTAATTCTTCTCTTGCGCGGGACTCCTCTTCCCTTGCGCGAGATTCTTTTATATAGCGATCGATAACTCTAAGGTGTTCTAATATCCTATCGGTCACTTCGGTTATAGAAAAAGAATCGGGATTTTCAAAGTTTGAATCCGGTTGTTCGATTCTTTGTTCCTCATAATACCCATATGAAGTAGATGGTTCACACCATTGTTCTTCATTGTAAGTATATGATGGATAAGGGTCATAATTTTGTTCTTCATAATACTCATATGAGGTGGGTTGTTCACGCCATGGTTCCTCATAATAAGCAAATGAAGGTGGTGGCTCATATCTTGGTTCCTCAAAGTATGAGTAAGAAGGCTCATACCTTGGTTCATCAAAATATGAGTATGAGGGAGGAGGTTCATACCTTTGGTCTTCATAGGATGTGTATGAAGTTGATGGCTCGTACCTGGGTTCCTCATAGTAGGTGTATGAATTGGATGGTTGATATGAGTGACAATATTGAACCGAGTGTGGGTTAGTATAATTAGTGCAATAGTTACTCCTATAATCATCCTCCTCATAGGTGTAGTTATAACCTCCTGAGTATTGATCCATAAGAATCACTCAGCAGACCACAACCAAGTCTCGAGATCAGAAAACAAAAATAAAAAAAAACGGAAACAGAGGCTGGACACGGCCCCGTGTACAGAATCTGTATCTGGGCGTTTTAATTAAATTTACTGATCTAGTTGAGCACGGGGCGTGTTCAGTGAGCAAGGCCCGTGTTCAAGCTACTGTTACTGGGAGTTTTTATGAAAATGTGCAGCACGGCCCCGTGTACAGGTTACTGTAAATGCAAAACTAAACTAAAATGCAGAAAAATGTGCGCGCGTTTTGAAAAGGTTTTGAAAAACTGATTAGGCCGTCGATTTTAAGCTTTCTTAAAATCCTTGTGTCCCCGGCAACGGCGCCAAAAACTTGATGCGTGTGAAGTGTTATATATATTAGGTGTATATTTTAAGCCCCTTTAACACTTTTTTAGTCAAGTTTTAAATTTATAAAACACGATATTTACTAACACTAGACACACATATGGGCAAGTGCACCCATCGTGAGCGTAGTATAGTGTTGGCAAGATACCGAGGTCGTCCAAGGACACAAGAGCTTTTAGTACCGGTTTATCCTCAACGTCTAATCAAATCAAAAAGTTTAGAAAAATGTTTTAAGCTAAGAAAAATAAAAACTAACTAAAATGCTGAAAAATAAAAATAAAAGAAAAAACAGATAGACAAGATGAATCACTTGGTTCCGGCTCGTGTATAGTGTAACCTTTGATTATTTCCGCACTTTTGCACTTATTTAAGAGATTATCTTAGTTATTGTAGTAGGCCCCTCTTTTGAAGGTGACGTTACCCTCAACCTAGTAGTTTGAGTCAGCAAGGATACAATCCTAAAGGGTCGGATTATTGAAAGATAATTAATTAAGTTACTAATGCAAATTATGGTAGGCCCCTCTTTTGGAGGTGTTGTTACCCTCGACTAAGTAGTCTGTGTCAGCAGGGATACAGTCCCAAATAGCCGGGTTATAGCATTAATAGTAGTTAACTTATGAGGGGATCAAAGAGTTTGGACCCCCGCCATCCAATACCGTTAAGTATTGAAGGAGGTCCTACTAAATTTGACCCAGGTCCATTGCAGGACCTCTAAACGCTAAACAATGGCAAGACTCTTACCAAACCGTTCCCTTAACCCCCGACCAGGTAGCCAACATACCTCCATATAGACCGTGGAGATATGAATGGTGAAAACCTTTTATTTTATATAGACAGTAAAATAATGTCAAGACACCACGGACAAACGATAAGGAAGAATCACCTTCAACATAAGAAACTAGTTATTAAAGTCATTAATACAAAACCAAATAAAAACTGCGAAAAGATTAGAAATAAAAAGTATTACACTAGACACTTGTCTTCACCAAGTGATGTAAGAGACTTAGGCAAACATGTCCTTGATTGTCAAGAACTCTTACGATCAATCTTGGATCCCGAGACGACTCACACACTCTATGATGGACAATGGATGATGGTGGTGGATGATGGTGTTATGGTGGTGGTGGGTGGTGGGTGAAGTGTGAGAGAGGTGGTGTGCCAAGGGATAGTTTGAGCTTGAGCCAAGCACTCCTATTTATAGGCTGAACAGAAGCTCGGGCACGGCCCCGTGTCCAGTGGGCACGGCCCCGTGTCCACATCCTTCTCTTTCTTCATTTAATGCAGCTTGTCTTATTAGTTGACCACGCCCCCGTGTCCGTTGAGCACGACCCCGTGTGCAGAAGAATCTTTGTACTATGGAGATTTTCCTGGATTGTACGAATCTTATAGTTGACCACGGCCCCGTGTCAGTTGAGCACGGCCCCGTGGTGGGCAATAGAAGCTTCTACCACTTTGTCTTTTCTGCTGACACTTGGGCACGCCCCCGTGCTGGCTGAGCACGGGGCGTGTTCAGTCTTCTGTCTTTTTGTTTTACTTGGGAAGATGCTGTCGTGGGGTCGGGCATGTCACGTTTATTCCTTTTCTTGTATTTATGTTAGATTTTGATGTCTTTTTGCTTCTTTTGTTAATTTGAGCTCATTTAATCCTGAAAATACAAAAGGAAGACAAAAGCACACTTTTTCCAACATTAGTACTATAAAATGGTTAGTTTTATGCCACAATTGATGTAATTTATATGTTGCATTTTGCACGCATCATTACTGTAAATGCAAAACTAAACTAAAATGCAGAAAAATGTGCGCGCGTTTTGAAAAAGTTTTGAAAAACCGATTAGGCCTTCGATTTTAAGCTTTCTTAAAATCCTTTTGTCCCCGGCAACGACGCCAAAAACTTGATGTGTGCTAGTGTGTATATAAGTTTAAGTATATTTTAACCCCTTTTTACACGTTAGCCAAGTTTTAAATTTATAAAACACGATATTTTACTAACACCAAACACACATATGGGCAAGTGCACCCATCGTGAGCGTAGTATAGTGTTGGCAAGATACCGAGGTCATCCAAGGACACAAGAGCTTTTAATACCGGTTTATCCTCAACGTCTAATCAAATCAAAAGTTAGAAAAAGGTTTTTTAAAATAAGAAAAACAAAACTAACTAAAATGCTAAAAAATAAAATAAAAATAAAAACAGATAGACAAGATGAATCACTTGGCTCCGACTCGTGTTTAGTGTAACCTTTGATTATTTCCGCACTTTTCACTTTTTAAGAGATTATCTTAGTTATTGTAGTAGGCCCCTCTTTTGAAGGTGACGTTACCCTCAACCCAGTAGTTTGAGTCAGCAAGGATACAATCCTAAAGGGTCGGATTATTGAAAGATAATTAATTAAGTTATTAATGCATATTATGGTAGGCCCCTCTTTTGAAGGTGACGTTACCCTCGGCTAAGTAGTCTGAGTCAGCAGGGATACAGTCCTAAATAGCCGGGTTAAACTATTAATAGTAGCTTACATATGAGGGGGATCAAAGAGTTTGGACCCCTGCCATCCAATACATGTGGGTATTGAAGGAGGTCCTACTAAATTTGACCCAGGTCCTTGCAGGATCTACACACTAAACAAGGCAAGACTCTTACCAAACCGTTCCCTTAACCCCCGACCAGGTAGCCAACATATCTCAATATAGACCGTGGAGATATGAATGGTGAAAATCTTTTATTTTATATAGACAGTAAAATAATGCCAAGACACCACGGACAAACGATAAGGAAGAATCACCTTCAACATAAGAAACTAGTTATTAAAGTCATTAATACATAACCAAATAAAAAGTGCGAAAAGATTAAAAATAAAAAGTATTACACTAGACACTTGTCTTCACCAAGTGATGTAAGAGACTTAGGCAAACATGGCCTATGATTGTCAAGAACTCTTACGATCAATCTTGGATCCCGAGACGATTCACACACTCTATGATGGACAATGGATGATGGTGGTGGATGATGGTGTTGTGATGGTGGTGGGTGGTGGGTGAAGTGTGAGAGAGGTGGTGTGCCAAGGGATGGTTAGCAAATGAGCCAAGCACCCCTATTTATAGCCTGAACAGAGGCTCGGGCACGGCCCCGTGTCCACCTTCTTCTCTGTCTTCATTAATTGCAGTTTGTCTGCATTAGTTGACCACGCCCCCGTGTCCGCTGGGCACGACCCCGTGTGCAGAAGCGTATCTGTACTATCAAGATTTCCCCAGATTCTGCGAATCTTAGAGTTGACCACGGCCCCATGTCCGCTGAGCACGACCCTGTGGTGGCTGATAGAAGCTTCTATAGCTTTGTCTTTTCTGCTGACACTTGGGCACGCCCCCGTGCTCATTGAGCACGGGGCGTGTTCAGCCTCTGTTCTCTTGTTTTGCTTGGGAAGATGCTGTCGGGGAGGCTGGGCATGCCACGTTTGTTCCTTTTCTTGTATATATGTTAGATTTAGCTGCCTTTTTGCTTTTTTTGTTCATTTGAGCTCACTTAATCCTGAAAATACAAAAGGAAGACAAAAACACACTTTTTCCAACATTAGTACTAAAAAAGGCTTAGTTTTATGCCACAATTGATGTAATTTTTATGTTGCATTTTGTGTACATCAAAGTGAATGGAGCAAACAGTGCAGACTGAGGAACCTGAGGAAAAGCTGCTGAAGCAAAAGGATCGTCGCGCGAGTGCTGACCTGAAGTACCTTCCCCTGGACGAGGTGCAGGGATGTCCTAAAGGAAAACGATCGGTAAGTCGGTGCTATGGACATCGGACTCTACAGGAGGGAGAGGAGCAACATCACCGGGTGTGGGTGGAGGAATAAATGGCTCAACAAAAGGAGGGTCGACAGGTGCAGGAACTGGGTCGGGAATGAGAGGTGCAATGTCTGGTAAACCAAAAGGAACATGATCGGGATCGGGCATCGGCTCAGGATCAGCAGGTGCAACATCAGGCTGATCAAGAGGAACAAGATCAGGCTCAGGACCAGACTCGAGGTCGTGTGGAGGAGATGGTGCCGCTGACATAGCAGTGTCATCGTCAGAATCAGTAGCGTAACGCTGTAATCCGACCACCTGTAAAGCTGAAGACATCACAAACTCAAAGGAGTCTGAAACGGAGTGTAAACTAGAATCAGAGGTTAACTCAACAACAGGAATCTCAGGAGGTGGGACAGCAATAACGTCCTCGTTTATCTCTCCATCACCCTGGGCGTCAACAGGAGGACCATCAATAAACAAATCAACGTCATCATCAAACAAATCGTCGAAAGGCCAATCCTCGGGAGGAATGACCATGAAAGGAACAGGATCGAGGATCGGAGCCACGATATGCTCACCATCGGGATGACCAATGATGAGATGATCATGGACTGGAACAGGAATGACAAAAGGATCCTCGTCAGGAATACCATCAGCAAGGGGTAAATCATCGCCAAAGTCGGGCAACGCGAACGGCTGGAAGTCGTCCTCGTCATCTGATAGCATGTCAGGATTACTCTTGGTGTCTCACGTAAGTATCTCTGGCTCAGGTGCGATCTCATCATCCGAGGCGATAGCCATAGGGTCACCAGCGTCTGATAATCCGCTCTCTGAAGAAGACATGATGCCTGTAACATAACAATCATAGCATGTGCACATATATTAACCACTAATGCTTAGTATGTAATCAAGGCAGTTATCACTCAACCATGTATTCACATTGTCCATCATGAAACCTTCTATCTTTCCTAGTCTATCCTAGACTAAACCACAAATGTGACCTTGCATTGTGTTTCTTTTCTTTCCTTTGTAAAAATGTTTGTTCCGTGGATCTGGGCGTTTTGTGTATGTAATGAAAACTTGTAAAAATATTTTCGTGAGAGCCCTAATGATTGTAGTCTAGACTCGAGAAAGAATCCTAGTTCGCTACAATCGAAGCTCTGATACCAAACTGTCACACCATGACTTTTGTGGAAGCGTGATTATGTGTGACTTGCTTAATATCATTGCATTCAACCATAACAAACAACTAAATGATAAAACCAAAGATGTTCATCCATAGATAGTTTTAAGACATTACAAACAACATTGTTCAAATCCCATCACAGACTTCAAATCCATATTACAAACCATTCAAATTGTTTTAGAGTTCCATAAGGACTCGACAAAAGACACTACTAAAAACTAGGCTTTGAACTATGTATCTTATCCAGGATAAAATACACAACCCAAACCCTTAGACACCGGATGGCATCTTTTATTTCGAACAACACTTGAAAACTTCCAACGCTCGCCAGATCCATATTTAGTTTCCTGAAATACATGTAGTTTGAAAACATCAACAAAAGTTGAGCGAGTACACGTGTTTTGTAAGTGTGTACGAATAAACCTTGTAATCATTATAAGTATGTATGTTTTTGTAAATCGGTATGAAAGCGAACAAAGAAAACAGATCAATTAATGGTTTGCAAGGCCATTAATATGTGCAACGTGATGCAGGAAGGCTCAATCCTAGCAGATTTTGTACCGGGCCTCCGGCAGTAAGACATAGTCACCTCATGGGCCAAATCCCGGTCCACATGGGTAGGGCTCGCTACACCCAAATAGATCTATCACTCATGTCCCTCAGTCCTACTACGAGGATTAATGGTCTTAAGCGTTGTACCCACCACACACATGATCTAGCAGTACATTCCTTAGCTAACCATACCATATGTAAACGTTTGTAAACAATTTGTAACATGTACTTCACCCCTGAAGTTATAAAACTGAAAACAGTTAAAAGAAAAGGGGGACATGAACTCACAATCTTGCGTTCTTCATATCCAATGTAACCCAAAGCTGCTACTCGTGTGCACGATTACCTACAACGTTCTACGGTTTATTAGACGGGCTGGTCGTGCCTTGACTTAGTCTTAATTAGTGTCTTTGAGTTACGTTTTATTGTGTTATAGACATTATCCCAAGTTATATAATTATTTGTTAAAATAATAAATATTTTAACTTAAATTATATTTATTAAATTTTGGAATAACTGTTAAAGTAATATATTTTAACTTGTCACATTTATGTATTTGTACATGTATAATTTCCCAAGGATGGGTGTATTTATACTCGCATTCTTAACCTTGTGTATTTTTGCCAAGTATCGGTGACGTATTCCGGTGTGTAATTATACGTACGAGAATATGTATTCTTATTGTGTTTATTAAGTATTCATATACTTAACTTTCGTGTTAATTTTTCCGAAATAATATTTCTAATAAAAGTTCATCAATATATATTCTCGAAATATATATTTTAAGAAATATTACGTAGAAAATTATTTATAAATTTTTCCCTTGGCAAAAATATTTATATTTTCATATAAACCTTGAAAATAATATATTTTCAAATCTAGCTTAGAAAATATATATAAATCTATTTTTCACCCAAAAATAATGTATTTATGTTTATTTAAGAAAATATATATTTTCTCCCAAAAATAATATATCTTCTAATATTTCCAAGAAAAATATATATTTTTTTTACCAAAAATAATATATTTTCTCCTTGTAAAAAATATGATATATTTTTGTAATAATTGTAAAAATCATATTTTTGTTCTCTTGTTGTTCAAAATACTAATTACCAAAATATACTTATGAATTAAATTCTGGAATATTTTGTGAGTTATATTCCTTGTTCGGTTTCTCCAATATTTTGGGCATAAATTATATATTCATTTCTTGGAATTTTGGTAGTATTTTTGTATTGTAAATTCTTGGTATTTTGGTGAGTCATATTATTTCAAGTCCTAAAATAATATAACTAATACACATAATATACAAATAATCACACACAAGGTGACATCTAAATATATATTTTCCTAAATACATATTTAGTCACTTTTATTACCAAAAACCAACCTTCAATATTTTGTAATTTTGTAATAAAATTTATGGCAAACTTTACATGAAAATTATGGTTAAAAATATACTTGTAAATATTTGTTTAAAAATATTTTTCTAAGTGTTTAATTGTTAGAAAAATTTTGCCATAGGTTCCCCTTAAAAATGGAGGTTTCCATGCTTTTAAAGCATATCATTTTCTTTTATAAATCATCACAATCAACAACAAATCAACCAATACTTACCAATTTGGCAAAATCATGCATTAATCACTACTTCATGAACTTGAAAATTTACAAAAATTTGTAATAACTTACTAGAGTGTTTAGTGGGCTTAGTTACCCTTTAAAGTGTGACTGTTCATTTAAAACATCATTATTGAAAAAGTTAGATGTTTACAACTTGTAAACAAATTTTCTAAAAATATTTCTTCTTGAGTTTTTCTTGTTAAATATCTATTTCTACACTTGATTAACCACTAAAAATGTGGTTAATTTATTTAAGAACCAAGTTTATATAAATCTTGTATTTTTAACTTGGTTTCTTGAAAAATTATTCTTGAAATCATATGTTTATAAGACTTATATCACACTTTGATCATCATACTTCAAGAAAAACATTAAATCTTTCAGGAAAATTGGTTTTTAATAAACCAACCTTTGTCCCGTTGGTAAATAATAATCTTACCTACGTAATTGGTATACAATAATCCTACCTATCAACATGTTGGTACTCAATGAACTTCCGTTAATTTTTTTTAACTAAAGTTAATTTTTAAGTTTTATTTATTAGACAAAAAGTCCCTGTAGTTGTAATTTACTAGTTTTAACTATTTTATAAAACAAAAAACCTCAAGGGACTGTAATTTACTAGTTTTAAAATAGTTAAAACTAGTAAATTACAACTACAGGGACTGTTTGTGTAATAAATAAAACTTAAAAACTAACTTCAGTTAAAAAAAATTAACGGAAGTTCATTAAGTACCAACATGTTGATAGGTAGGATTATTGTATACCAATTACGTAGGTAAGATTATTATTTACCAACGGGACAAAGGTTGGTTTATTAAAAACCAATTTTCCAATCTTTCAAGTTCATGCTTTACATAAGGATGATCATAACATAATCAACCTCTCATATTGCTAGATTATGTCTTTAATCACTATCTAGCAAGATCATGTGATGTTTAACATCATATACACAAACAATCAACAAGCATAACAACACTTAAACAACATGATTTCTTATGATTTTTAGCTTATGTTCAAGTTTCATGTTCTTGATTCATAGTGTTCTTCATGATTATCAACTTATATCATTCTTTAACCAACTAAATAAGATGTAAAAATGGATGTAGATGATCTTACTACTAGCTCAAGGCTAGGGATGATCACATGATGAAGATGAGGTGGATTAAAGCTTGTATGAGAGGTCCTTCAATTTCCAAGAGCTCCTAGCTTCCTTATATTGCTTCTTACACCTTCGTATATGTAGAGATTGAATGAATGTTGAAAGATGAAGATGGTGGTGTGTGGGTGGTTCACGGCCGTAAGTGAGGGAGAGGGGAAGAGAGAGTTGTGTTGGTTTGTTTGAAATGAGAATGATGAGTTATGAACTTGAGGTTAATCTTTATAACTTACATTCATCCTTTTCTCTAATGTGTAAAGTGTTATAAAAATGGAGACAATATCTATTAAAATAACAACATAATATCACTAGTGGGCCATGTATGTTGGCCGTGAATAGGTGGGGGGGTCTAGATTAGGGTGTAAATGATAGTTAGATCATATAGTTGAAATCTAAGTAATCTAGTTAGGTGTTTAGTTGGTAAGATGTTATATAGTGTGTTATGATGTTCGGGGACCATAACTAGCTTGGAAATGATAAAACAATGCTTCTAGTGAAAATTTGGTGTTTCGGGTAGTGTCCGGTTGTTCGGTTGGTTACCGGTTCGTTAGGGTGTTAAACTATGCAGTTTAGTGTGCTTTATGTTACCTTTTGTGACAGTTTTGATTCCCGACACTTAGGAAAGCATTCTGGACAATTTAACCATATTTCTGCATAATATTAAGTTGTTTAAATGCTGAATTTTGCTGAATTCTGCAGAATTCTGCAGTTTATGTAAGTTTTAGGCACTTTCCGGCACTTAAACTATTACTAGGAAGGCAGTTTTATGATCCTTACTTTCCTACACACCATACTAGTGTAACTCTTGGTTTCTGGCCCATTCTATATCTCAATACCATGTCTGTCTATGTACTGAACTCCGTCAGTATTTTTCTGATTTATCTGATAACTGTGCTAACTTTATTTCGTGCATCATTTGAATCAATAAAGTTTGCATGCAATAATGTTATGTCATTTGCAATATATGATGCACATGTATGTATAATAATAATAATCAGAAAGCAATTCATGTCATAAATTGTAGATCAGCACAGTCATTAAGCATTCATCATTGTCTAATAATTGTACGGATGTATGAAAATTTGACAATTGTCACATACATTGTTTATATCTATCCAATTACCCCTTTGGTACTGTCAATCCTGACTTGTGGTCATGCTTCTATTCACAATAGTAACGATTTTCAAGTAATGTATACAAAACCCCAATATACCGGCAGTAATTGTAGAATTACAAATACTCAATTACTGTTAATTATATTTGAAAACATTTGAGGTTTGTATAAAAAGATTTACAAAAAAGAGAATGACTCACTTTGCTGATTTAGGTATTACTTCTATAGCTTCCTGGTAATTCTCCTGGTTATTATCTATTAAAATTAAATAATGCACACGTGTTAGTAAAATAACCCAAATCATATTAACCGTACAACTCGAGACAGAACTCCAATGACTGAGTCACGCAGAGCCTTGACATGCATTACGGAGTCCTAGATCAATCAGGTGTAACACGAGACAGAACTCCAACGACTGAGTCAGGCAGAGCCTTGACATGCGTTACGGAGCCCTAGATCGATCGTGTGGGGTAATAAATAGGGTTATAATACTTACAACGAGACAGAGCTTTGCTTTTTAGGGGTATTATTCCCGAGAGTTTATGCTAACAGAAATTGAGAGAGAATATCAGAAAATAAACGAGGAACAAATGAGGCTGAAGCCTCTATTTATAGGTCTGGTCGAAGGGCGGCTCACGGACCCCGAAGCCCCCTTACTCCTCTCTTGCGGCCCGTGAGACTAGTAGGGTAGGCCCTAGCCTTGACAACTCACCTATCTAGCTTCAACACGTAAGGGACACGCGAGCGAAGTGAGGATTTGTTTTTATTTGATTTTTGTAAATATTAAGGTATTTCAGGCTCGTTTCTCGCATACGGGGTGTATTTTTAGGACGTTTAGGGTTATGTTAAGGGTCTATAGGAGGGTTGTTATATCCTCCCCACCTTGATTTAAATCTCGTCCTTGAGATTTACTGGAACAGGTGTGGATATTTCTTTTGCATTTCTGATTCGAGCTCCCATGTGTATTTTGGTCCTCTCTTGGAATCCCATTTCACTTTGACTAGAACTAATCTCTTATGTTTGAGATTCTTGATCTTTCTATCCTCAATCTAAATGGTTTCTCTACGAACTTAAGTTTCTCATTTACCTCTATGTCCTTAAGAGGTATTACTAATGATTCGTCTGCTAAACACTTTTCGAGATTACATACATGAAACACATCATGTATTCCTGCCATTTCCACTGGAAGTTGTAGCTGATAAGCTACAGGTCCTATCCTTTTTATAATCTCAAAAGGTCCAACATACATGGGGCTTAACTTTCCTCTCTTAACGAATCTGACTACTCCTTTCCATGGAGAAACTTTTAACAATACCTTATCTCCTACTTGAAATTCCAAAGGTTTTCATCGGTTATCTGCATAACTCTTGAAATTCCAAACTTTTAACAATACCTTAATCTTTCCTTGACTTGTATTATCTTGTCCGTTGTTTCTTGCACTATCTCTGGTCCAGATAGTTGCTTTTCTCCAATTTCTGCCCAACAGACTGGAGTTCGGCACTTTCATCCGTAAAGTGCTTCAAATGGTGCAGCATTAATGCTCGTATGATAGTTGTTATTGTAAGAAAAATCTATTAAGGGTAAATGATCATCCTAATTTCCTCCAAAATCAATTACACAAGCTCTAAGCATATCTTCCATTGTCTGAATTGTCCTTTTGCTTTGTCCGTCCGTTTGTGGATGATAAGTTGTGCTTAGATTTAACCTGGTTCCCATCGCTTTTTGGAAACTAGTCCAAAAATGAGAAGTAAAATGGCTATCTCTATCAGATACGATAGATAAAGGAATTCCATGTAATGAAACTATTTCATTTACATATAACTTGGCTAACTGTTCCATACTGAAAGTTTCCTTTACTGGTAAGAAATGAGCAGATTTGGTTAATCTGTCAACAACCACCCAGATTGTATCATTACCTTTTCGAGTCTTGGGTAATTTAGTAACAAAGTCCATTGTTATCAATTCCCATTTCCATATTGGCATTTCCAATTGTTGCAATAACCCTGAAGGTTTCTGATGCTCAGCTTTAACCTGTGAACAGGTTAGACATTTAGCAACGTAGTTTGCTATGTCCTTTTTCATTCCTATCCACCAGAAATTCTTTCTTAAATCTTAATACATCTTATCACTTCCAGGATGTATCGTATACTTAGACTTATGAGCCTCTTCTAGAATTATGTGGCGTAGGTTTCCTTGTTTAGGTATCCAGATTCTTTTCTTATGGAATCTCCAAATTCCATCTGTTCCTTTTTCTAATTCCTTAATCATTCCTTTTTAAACTTTCAGCATCGTCCATGATTGTTGTTTCCTGTACTTCTCTAATTTGCTCATTTAAATCTACTTGTAGATTTATCCTGAGAGAACGTACTTGTTTCGGCTTTTCATGATATTTTCGACTTAAAGCATCAGCTACTACATTAGCTTTTCCTGCATGATACTGGATATCACAATCATAATCACTAAGAATTTCCATCCATCGCCTCTGTCTCATATTTAATTCCTTTTGCCCAAAAATATATCTTAAACTCTTATGATCCATGAAGATAACAAACTTATTACCATAAAGATAGTGTCTCCAAATCTTAAGCGCAAAAAATATGGCTCCTAACTCTAGATCATGGGTTGTGTAATTCTCTTCATGTTTCTTAAGTTGTCTAGAGGCATAGGCTATAACCTTTTGATGTTGCATCAGCACACATCCATATCCCAATTTAGATGCATCACAATAGACTACAAAGTCTTCAGTTCCTTCTGGTAATGCAAGTATGGGTGCGTTGGTTAATCTTTGCTTAAGAATCCTAAAGGCTTCTTCCTGTTTCGGTCCCCATTCAAACTTAACTGATTTGCGGGTCAATTTGTTTAATGGAATGGCTATGCTAGAGAAATCTTGGATAAACCGTCTATAATATCCTGCCAGTCCAAGAAAACTTCTTACTTCTGTTGATGACGCAAGGACTTTCCAATTAGTAATTGCCTCGATCTTTGTGGGATCCACATGAATTCCTTCATGATTAACCAGATGTCCAAGGAATTGCACTTCTTGTAACCAAAATTCACATTTTGAGAATTTAGCATAAAGCTTCTCTTTTCTCAACAATGTCAGAAGTGTATGCAGATGCTCTGCATGTTCCTCTTTACTCTTAGAGTAAATTAGAATATCATCTATAAAGACAATTATGAATTTATCCATGTATAGTTTACATATCCTGTTTATCATGTCCATAAATGCGGCTGGGGCATTGGTTAGACCAAATGGCATGACGGTAAATTCATAATGACTGTACCTTGTTCTGAAAGTAGTTTTAGGAATGTCCTCTTCCTGTACTTTCAGTTGATGATATCCTGAACGTAAATCGATCTTAGAAAAGAATCGAGCTCCTTGAAGTTGATCGAACAGATCATCGATTCTCGGTAGTGGGTACCGATTCTTAATCGTAACCTTGTTCAATTCTCAGTAATCTATGCATATACGCATCGATCCGTCCTTCTTCTTAACAAACAACACCGGTGCTCCCCACGGTGATGAACTTGGTTGTATAAAACCTTTTTCAAGAAGTTCGTCCAATTGTTTCTTCAGTTCCTGCATTTCCGTTGGTGCTAGTCGATATGGTGCTTTGGCAATCGGTGTCGTTCCTGGTATTAGATGAATTCTAAATTCAACCTCTCTATCAGGCGGTAATCCAGGTAATTCTTCTGGAAAAACATCTGAGAATTTAGATATTATAGAAATCTCTTTTAATTCTTTTCCTTTAGTATTGATGATTACAGAAATCATATATACTGTTCCTCCTTTCCTTTCATAAGTTTCAGCTTTCATCACAGAGATGAATTTTGTCGATCTGGTTGGCTTATCTCCTTTAATTGTGATCTTTTCACCTGTTGGTGTACTTACTTGTACTGACGTTTGATCATATAAAATACTGGCATGATTGGCTACCAACCAATCCATTCCTAATACAACATCGAATCCAGCTAGATTCATTGGATAAAGGTTAGCTGAAAAGTTATGATTCAAAATTTCTATTCTTTCTCCCTGCAAGATCTCACTAATCTTAATGGATTCTCTGTTTGCCGTCTCTACCAGGCAGTCTTGTTGGAGTTTAGTTAAGGGTTGGTTGAGAAGTTGGTAGAAAGAAGTATTGATAAAACTTTGGTTTGCACCAGAGTCAAATAATACTTTGGCAGATATATAATTAACTAAGAACGTACCGGCAATCACATCCGGAATCAACGTGGCTTCCTCAGCTGTCAAGACGAATGCTCTGGCATTCTTCTTAGGTCCTTCAGTTGTCTTAGCTTGGCTAGTTGTTGCTAGAGCTAGTTTCGAGCAGTTCGGTTTAATGTGACCGGCTTCTCCACAATTGAAGCATAGCCTATTGCTAGCTTTCGATCGACATTCTTCTTCCTTATGACCGAGTTTCTTGCAGAAATTACAATATCTTGCACATTTTCCATAATGTTTCTTTTTACAAGTCTTGTAGTAAGGTGCAGAGGAAGAACCTATACTTTTCCCTCGGTTGGAATTACCGTAGCGAAATTCCTGGGTAGGCTTTTGAGCTAGGTTCTTTCTTTGGTTCTCCTCTTGTGTGCGTACTAATTCATCAGTCAAGGTGTTGGCTAGTTCTACAGCTTCTTCTATGGTTTGAGGTCTAGCTGCCTTGACTATATGTCTAATCTCACTAATTAATCCCCAAATATATCGGGAGGTTAATACTGGCTCAGGTGAGGCTAAGGTTGGCACTATTCTGGCATATTCAAATAATATGGTAGTGTAACCTTTGCAATCTATTCCAGTCATTTTATGGTTTAGGAATTTATTGGCAATTTGCTCCTTTTCATTGGGAGGACAAAATTTTCTTTCAATCATTTCCTTAAAGTTGGTCCATTCCTTATTATAAACTCTGTCACTTCCTCTAGACTGGAGAATAGTATTCCACTATTCTAAGGCTGCATTCTTAAAAAGATTAGAAGCAAACATAATCTTATCTTCATCTGCACATTTACTTATTTTTATGGCTGCTTCTGTCTTTTCTATCCAACGTAAGGCTACAATGGCTCCTTCATTACCTGAGAATTATATTGGTTTGCAGGCCAAGAATTCTTTATAAGAACACCATAAGAAATGGTTCTTCTTCTTTTTGGAATTGGAGCTTGGATCAGGGGTTGGTGATTTTCGTTCACACTATGACTTGGTTCAGTGGGTTGACGTTTACTTCCAGTTACAGATTTATTATTTTCTGCTTCTTTAACCGTCTTGATAATATAAGACATAGCATCTATAATTCCTTGTGCGACTATATGTTCGATGGCACTATTATTCACTTGGTTCTCGTTATTATCATTATTCTGGTTTTCCTGATTTACTTCGTTCGACATCTGAACTGTAAACATTTATCAGGTATCAATATCACATAATAAAATTTAATACAGATATTTATACACAATCACACAGGCAGGTTGATCAAAAACGTCGAACATTGCGACTTTACTCTTTATATATATATATATATATATATATATATATATATGCTTCGGTTACATACTACAACTGGAATAAAACATACTAGTAGTTATGCATCCGTATCTATTTTAGTCTTATTTATTTTAGTTGGTTATATTATATATATATATTATCAAAATACAAAATTACACGCATATCTATGAATTTTCTAGGTGTCGTTCATCCAATACTGCATCTCATTCTCATCATACTTCCAAACTAACTTCTCTCCTATCTGTCGAATTCTATTCACTTCATCCACTAAATTTTTGCCATACTGACGGAGTATTCTCGACTCATTGGTGCGTTTAACGGTGGTTCTGGTACTAGTTCTTCGGGAGTATATAGGGCCGAATATGATCTATTATCATCTAACCATGGATCATATTCTGAAGAGATTGGGGTTGGGATTCTAGGTAACTCATTGGGATCGAATGTAGGTATCGGGAATTGGTTTTCCTGGTTTGGTTCTAACATTTGTTAGTCTGGAAATAAAGGTAACAGTGGTGGTTCAGCTCTTTGGTTTAGGTTAGAGTCTGCTGCTGTGGTGGCTAACATATGGAAATCTGCTAATTGTCTATCAAGTTCTTCTTCCCATGGTGGCCTATTGACTGCTTCCTGGGTTTGTGCATTTACTTCCCTATTAGCTCTGACTAACGCTCTCTATTGTTGTAATTTCTTCATCCTCTTCCTCCTCTCATGTGCTCCTCTACTAAACCATCCTCTCTTTTTAGGAGGGAATGGCTCCTCAGGTTGTGCCTTAAAAATAAATATTCCTTCCTCAGTATCAGCTGAGTATTAGGGGTGTTCAAAAAACTCGTGGCTCGCAGCTCGCTCGAAACTCGCTCAAAGAAAGCTCGGCTCGAAATTGGCCCGGTTGTAAACGAGCCAGCTCGGCTCGGCTCGATTTGTAAACGAGCCGAGCTCGAGCTGGCCTGGCTCGGCTCGTGAGCTGGCTCGATAAGGTTTACATCCTTCATTTTTTGTCCCACATCGCTTAGAAAACAAAAAGTAAGGGAATATCTCCCCTATAAAAGTAGTTAAAGACAATGGAGAGAGTGAATTAACTATTTATACTTGCATATTTAGCCATATGGTTAAATTAAATGGCAATTATGGCCCTTAGGCTATGAAGAAATTCATTTTTAAGGGCTTTTTAAGTAATAAATTTTGCGGTTCTAGCCGAGCTAGCTCGAATTCTAATCGAGTCGAGCTCGAGCCTCAAATCTTAGCTCGATTTAAAATTCGAGCTCGAGCCGAGCCAGCTCGAATCGAGTTCGAGCCGAGCTCGAGCTGGGTCTAGCTCGGCTCGACTCGGCTCGTTTACAGCCCTACTGAGTATCCTGAGGGGTTTGGCTGAGATGAGGTTCCTTCATCTTTTGGGGAACTAGCTAATTGACGATAAGCGTCAGATGTACCTTGCTTACTCATATTGTAAACTAACAAATTGTCAAATAACACAAAACAATAATATACTTATTTACACATAATCACATAAATTATTTCCTAACACAGTTTATCTAAAATTTAGATATCAGCGGAACACCTCGTTGGCTTAAACCAGTGGCTGTAGCTCTGATACCACCTTCTGTCGCAACCCCCGACCCCTACCCCGGGAGCGGGTGCCGTGAGCTTAGAGCTGCTGGTATCGGTGTTTATTAATTTGGCAGCGGAATTCATATATCAAGACCATAGTTAGGAAATATTTTTATCAGAGTTTAAACACCAAACTTTTTATAATAATAATTGGGATAAAACCCAAGTTCATTTGACAATACATTTGTAGGGATAAATCCTATTATTGAAAACATAAACTATGTTTCTTTATTTGGTAACTTTTATAGCCACAACTTTAAGCCTTCAGTGCTCTCCAGCTGGCTTCTATTAACTTCACATTAAGTTACCTGAAACGCGTTTTAAAAAGGTTTTATCAGCAAGAAATACTGGCAAGTGCATCCCATTTTAATCAAAACAGTTTTATAATCTTTACAGTAATTGAGAGCATCTGCATTTACATTGTTTATATCTATCCAATTACCCCTTTGGTACTGTCAATCCTGACTTGTGGTCATGCTACTATTCGCAATAGTAACGATTTTCAATTAATGTATACAAACCCCAACATACCAGTAGTAATTCTAGAATTACAAATACTCAATTACTTTTAATTATATTTGAAAACATTTGAGGTTTGTATAAAAAGATTTACAAAAAAGAGAATGACTCACTTTGCTGATTTAGGTATTACTTCTATAGCTTCCTGGTTATTATCTATTAAAATTAAACAATGCACACGTGTTAGTAAAATAACCCAAATCATATTAACCGTACAACTCGAGACAGAACTCCAATGACTGAGTCAGGCAGAGCCTATACATGCATTACGGAGTCCTAGATCAATCGGGTGTAACACGAGACAGAACTCCAACGACTAAGTCAGGCAGAGCCTTGACATGCGTTACGGAGCCCTAGATCGATCATGTAGGGTAACAAATAGGGTTATAATACTTACAACGAGGCAGAGCTTTGCTTTTTAGGGGTATTATGCCCGAGAGTTTATGCTAACAGAAATTGAGAGAGAATATCAGAAAATGAACGAGGAACAAATGAGGCTGAAGCCTCTATTTATATGGCTGGTCGAAGGGCGGCTCGCGCCCCACGAAGCCCCCTTGCTCCTCTCTCGCAGCCCGTGAGACTAGTAGGGTAGGCCCTAGCCTTGACGACTCACCTATCTAGCTTCAACACGTAAGGGACACGTAGCAGATCATGGTGTCGTCTGGTGACACGTTGTCGCGCCCTACGACAGACCCAGAAAGATGGGTCGCGACCCCCGAGCGAAGTGAGGATTTGTTTTTATTTGATTTTTGTAAATATTAAGGTATTTCAGGCCCGTTTCTCGCATACGGGGTGTATTTTTAGGACGTTTAGGGTTATGTTAAGGATCTGTAGGAGGGTTGTTACAGATTTATAAGTATCTTCTTGGCAGCGCGGAGGGCGAAAGAATAGAACCCCATGTTCCAGATCAACTGGTAGAAGGCCCTAAATTTATCAACTGTTGGCTCTTGTCTTTGCGACCTGCAGATGAACTCAAAATGGCGAATCCTTACCATACCCATCGAACTGAGTCGGGAGATGAGGAAGCCATAGAAGTGTAAAATTGCCGCCATGAAGTGATTGGCCGGCAGCCGGAAGTTGCCGTCGATAAAGAAATCGGCAAATAAAGTTATGTAGCCGGGTGGTGCATCGGCGGCTGTTTGGCCCTATTGGGGATAACGAGTGTCCCACTCAGCTGGAAATTGGAAACCCCTAACAATATGTTCGAATAGACCCTGCTCCCATTTGAGAATGGGTACCGGACCAGCGGCTTCGTCGACAGGAATCACTTCTTCTTCAGCCATTGTAGAAGATACTTAGAGAAATAAGGAATCTGATGAAGATCTTCAAGAACTTCTGGAAAAAACTTGAAGATTTACTAAGAAATCCTTGAAGATTTAAAGATTCAAAGAAGATCAGAGAGAAGAAGAGGGAATTCGAAGAAACGGTTGTGAATCCTCTCTCTACCTTCGAATATATATACCCATCGCATTTAATGTGATAGGTAACCGTGCCGAACGCACCGCGCGCGTACCCAATCAGGGACCGCCACGTAAGGCGGGATTTTCGGGGTGACGGTTACCACGCGCACGTGGGCCTCACTCGCCTGACAGCAGACGAAAGGCCGCAGTGACAGCATGATGATAGTCGTGTCAGCCGTCAACTCAAACGTCGCTATCAACGACATTTGCACCAACCTGTCAGGATTCAAATTTCAAGGAGTTTGCCGCTTAAATTTTAAAGAAGCTTCAGGTTGAGGATAGCAAGAGCTGCGCCGCATGCATCATCAATCAATGATCATGTGCACTAGCTCTCATGAGCAAGAAAACAAATAACAAGTTAAACACCAAGTGCATAGAAACAAGACCTTTCAAGAAACAAGTCTGATGGCCGCGCCGTAGTAATTGCCAAACACTGACACGCGCGCCGGCTACTAAGACACAGAAATTACTTGAAAGACCAACTCACTTAATTCTTTTTTCTGAGTCCATAGCTCCAACCATTTACTTCGCGCATGGAAGCAGCACTGGACTGGGGGGACTTGAAGGGGTATGGTCCCAAAAAGCCGTGCAGACCAGTCAGGTCGCGCGCGAGACCATACTCCTAATACATCAATCTAACAAACCTACAGACCTCGCGTAGACTAAATAGGTAAAACCTAAGTCGCGTGCGAGGCCCAAGCAAGGTTAAAGGTCAGATTCTACACTTAGCATCATGGATGAAAACACTCACTCCCTAGACCTTGCGCCGGCTGTATGGATATGCTCCAGAGGCCGCGCGAGGATAGAAGCGCAGGTTCATTCCAGATAACATGAAAAGTACGAGTGGCAGAGGAATGAGCCAATCAGCGTCCAACAGGCTATATCCTATCGTGCTCCACTATCAACAATCGTGCAGGAGACAAGAAGGTACACAAGGACGCCTACGTGGCACCAATCAGAGGGCGGCGACACCTGCTCCATGATATCCACTCACCTACTGATGTCAGGGAGACAACAAGGACGACAACCCGGACACGTGGCTCCACTCAAGGTGCGCCAGCTCCGGTAACCTTCTAGAAACACTAACGGTCGTGATAGAAGAGACAAGAAGGATATTCCTTGTTGTCGACTCCAGGCCCAAGGCCCATCAGCCCATCTCCTTCTACACTACTCCGGCTATAAATAAGGATCTTCATGTACAGGTTGAAATTATTCTGTTCTCTGCTCTCTCACTCTTAAACACACACCTATTCTCTCAAAACAAATACTTATTCTCACGCCGAAGAGTGGTTAAGAGGGAAACCCCCATATTCCCCTCTTAACGAGCTTAACGGGGTGTTGATTGTTTTGCAGGGAGATCAAGGCGTTAGCTCAGGAAGGATTAAGAAGATTAACCTCTATGGTCGAAACATAAACCAAACTAATAACCTAAAATTAGTTACGTGTTTCTTCAGGTGGTGAGGGAAATTGTTGGTTTTAAGGGAAATTGTTGGGTGTGGTGGTGAGTGATGGACATTTCCACTAAAGATAATCACTAGTGATCGAATAAAGTTCGATGACATGATGGAAATTAATTGGATGTTGTGAGTGAGTGATGATCACCCCTACCCCTAACTGAAAAGATACTCAGTTGTTCAACTGAAAGAGTGATACAATATAAAAGACTGATGCATGGTACGAATGTTCTAGTAAAGCAATTTTTATATCAAATAAGTGTTCCTTCAATCAACACTTCTTCAGTACTTCAGCTTTGAGGTCTTTAGTTCTTTTCTTTCAATCAACAATTTGTCATCAGTCCTTACCATTAGAGGAAACATCAAATTGCACAACTGATTCAAATCTTATTTAGTGAAGGATCGGGATAAATTAGCATTTGGCTCATCAGGATTCATAATAAAGTGATGGGTAAATAATCGATTAAGTACATGCTAAAAGGTCCTGTTGGTTAAATGGAGTATTTAACAACTAAAAGATTGCGAGCTGCAGGTTGTGGCGTATTTATTTATCTCGGAAAATCTAGGAATTGTTGTTACTGAAAGAAAAAAATAGTAAGACTCAAATTAGAATATAGCATTCTTTTGTCATTATAAAAATATATGAAAATATTTGGCGAGTCATTTAATTTGCATAAAAAACAGACTTTGGAGTATTTTCATCCGAGTGTCTATCTATATCTTTATACTATAACTAAAAAACACATTTTTCTCCAAACGTTTTTCATTTCTGAAAAACCATCTCTATCTCTGTCTTACTCGCAAACACTTATTTTATTGTTTTGTCTCAATTTCATGCACTCACAAAATTATATAGACTGATGAATAGTCACCCTCTAAACATAGACGGTCATAACTGCTTTTATCAAACTTTTCTATATTATAGATATTAACGGAAACGATTTGTAGATATTGTAATAGTTTTTAATTATTTCATTTCCTTGTTATTATGGTTCTCCTCAATTGTAGAAAACCCTTGTAATCTGTTATTATAAATACAAGGTCTCATCCCTCAATAATTTTTGAGGTTGATTTTATTTACTTCTACGAGGTATCAGCCTAACAACATTCAAACCCTAATCCCCCCCGCCCTCTTCTTTCTTCGATCTCTTCCTGGTTCCTCATGGCTTCCCCCTCTGATTCTTCTACCAACAATGTTCCTCATCTTTACCCCATCAAACTTTCTGCTACAAACTATCTAGTTTGGCGTAATCACATGCGTCTACTCGTCACACATCATAGCCTCACGGCTTACATCGATGGCTCTTCATCTTCACCGTCGGAGACAGTCACGGCCGATAACAAAACTATCGCTAATCCGGATTTCGCTTCGTGGACTGCTAATGATCAAAAAGCCGTTCTTCTTCTTCTTTCTTCTTTAACAGAGGAGGCTGCGGCTGAGGTTCTTGGTTTAAATAGTGCACGCCAAATTTGGACAGCACTCGAAGCCGCCTACAGCAATGCATCTGTTGAGCGGGTTCAGTCTTTACGTGACTCGCTTCGTTCACTAACCAAAGGTACCACTTCTGTTACTGTTTTTGCTCAAAAATTTAAGAATATTTGTGAACAGCTTGCTGCCATCGGACATCCGGTTGCCGACGTCGACAAACTGCACTGGTTTCTCTGCGGTCTTGGACCCTCTTATGAGGTTTTCTCTACTGCCCTACGTGCAACAAAGCCAGCTCCAGCTTTTCGTGATTTGATTGCCCAAGCCGAGTGCCATGAATTGTTTTTGCAATCTCTTCATGGAACTTCTACTCCTTCCGTTGCGTTTCATGCTCAAAACAGACGCGATTCTGGTAATGGTCGGGGTCGCGGATCATACTCCCGCGGTTCGTATTCTGGGAATAATCAAGGCCGTGGTACTAATCGCAGGCCGCCTCACTGCCAACTTTTTCGCACAAATGGTCACTATGCATCAGCTTGTCCAAGTCTTCATACATATGCGTCTCAGGCTTCTCCTTTAGATGATTCTTTAGCCAAGGCGTTTCACGCGCAGTGCCATGTTAACCATGACAACCCAGATTGGACAAGTGATTCCGGTTCCACTGATCACATGACCTCGAAACAAGACTGTCTCCATCACTCTACTCCTTATACAGGTAATCATAAAGTCACTTTTGGCAACGGTAAGCAACTTCCGATTACTCATACGGGGTCATATAAACTTTGTGATAATATTACTCTACGTGACGTTCTTGTTGTTCCCAATCTCACCAAGAATTTATTATCTATTAGCAAGTTGACTGACGATCACCCTGTTGATGTGCTCTTCTCTCAACATTATTTTCATATCCAGGATCGGAAAACAAAACAGGTACTCGCTAAAGGAACACGCTCGGATGGATTTTACGTGCTTCAAGATCGCCCACAAGCTTTTGTTGCTGCTGTTTCAAATAAAGCTTCTTATGAGTTATGGCATTCTCGTTTAGGACATGTGTCTTTTGATGTTATTTCTGTTTTAAACAAGACTGGTGTTTTGTCTGTTACTTCATTATTGCCCAAACCATCTATTTCTACGTCATGTCAACTTGCAAAGGGACAACGTTTATCTTTTATTAATAATGAAAAACGTGCATCTTTTCTGTTAGATTTGGTTCATTGTGATTTATGGGGACCCACTCCCGTTACATCTATCGACGGTTATCGTTATTATGTGATCTTTATTGATGATTATTCCATATTTACGTGGTTTTACCCACTTAAAACTAAGACAGGGTTTTATTCGGTTTTATTCGTTTTTATTAACCTAGTTCAAACACAATTCTCGAGAAAAATCAAAGTATTTCAGAGTGATGGTGGTACCGAGTTTGTTAATCACACGGTTCGGAAAATATTTGAAGATAATGGAACCTTTCATAGGTATTCTTGTCCGTACACACCTCAACAAAATGGTCGTGCTGAACGTAAGCATCGCCATCTCGTTGAAACAGGCCTTGTTATGTTATTCAATGCTAACGTTCCGGCAAATTTCTGGGTCGATGCATTTTCTTCGGCCACCTATATTATTAACCGTGTCCCTTCTCCTGTATTAGAGAACAAGTCACCCTTTCAAGTCCTGTTTCATGTGTTGCCACAATACTCAAATTTTCGCGTTTACGGGTGTCAAGTTTTTCCTTATTTACGGGACTACGCTAAGCATAAACTAGATCCATGGAGTATTTCATGTGTTTTTCTCGGCTACAGTTCATCCCACAAAGGCTTTCGTTGCTTAGATCCGGTCACTAACCGGATATTTATTACCCGTCATGCTAGGTTTAATGAGGCGATCTTTCCTTTCAAAGACACCCATGCTACTGTGGATCTTCAAAGCTTGCTACTTACAGCCTTTATTGATGATATAATTCATCCTACATCACCATCCTATGCAACCAATCAATCGGCCCAGCACAGCCCAACTTCACCCACTTCTTTTAATCCATTAGCTTTATGCCCACTTTGTGTTCCATCTCAAAGCCCAATTGTAACTGGCCCACCTCCTTCTACAGCGCCCATTCTACAAGAATCGGACCCTGGCCCATCCGCATCCTCACCTCAATCACGGGCCGGCCCAGCAACCTCCTCACCGGTTACCGAGCCCGATTTTGTTACCGAGCCCGAGCTTATTACTGAACCCGAGCCCGTTACTGAACCCGAGCCCGTTCCTGAACCGTCTACATCTTCTACATCCGCCAATACTCATTCTATGACAACCCGATCCAAGGCAGGAATTTTTAAGCCCAAGTATCAAGCGGATCTTGCATGTCTTAACTCCTATGCCTTGCATGCTGCCCTCTCCTCTATTACTGAACCACGTGGTTTTAAGTCTGCGGCCAAGGATCCTTTATGGATGGCGGCAATGGTTGAAGAAATTCACGCTCTACAACACAATCACACTTGGACGTTGGTTCCTCGACCACCCTCCACCAATGTTGTGGGTTCCAAGTGGGTTTTTCGAGTTAAATATCATTCTGATGGTTCCGTAGAACGCTACAAGGCACGTCTGGTGGCTCAAGGCTTTACTCAAATTCCGGGGTTGGACTATTCTCACACCTTTAGTCCGGTTGTCAAGGCATCAACGGTTCGTATTGTTCTTTCGCTTGTTGTTCTTAACAATTGGAGACTACACCAACTTGATGTTAAAAATGCTTTCCTTAATGGTAACTTGAGTGAGACTGTTTTTATGGAGCAACCCCCTGGTTTTGTGAGTTCTCAATATCCGAATCACGTTTGCAAACTCTCCAAGGCTCTCTATGGACTGAAGCAAGCTCCACGTGCTTGGTTTCAACGTTTGAGCACGTTTCTTCTCGCTTACGGATTTACATGTAGTCGTGCGGATACATCTCTCTTTGTTCTTCGAAAGGATTCTCATATCATGTATCTTCTTGTTTATGTGGACGACCTTATTCTAACCGGTAATGACGAATTCGTTATCAATCTCTTTATTTCTCATCTTCATCGAGAGTTTGTGATTAAAGATCTTTGGGATCTTAATTATTTTTTGGGCTTAGAAGTTGTTTACACTTCCACGGGTTTGTTTCTCACTCAAGCTAAGTATGCTAAGGATATCCTTCTTCGGGCACATATATATGATTCCAAACCAGTCGCTACGCCTCTTTCACCACATGAATCTTTCTCGGCTGATGGTGTGGCTCACCCTGATCCTACTCTCTATCGCTCCTTGGTAGGGGCTTTGCAATACTTGACGATCACAAGGCCTGATTTGTCCTATGCAGTCAACCAACTTTCACAATTTTTGCATCATCCGACTCTTGATCATTTTCAAGCCGTCAAGCGTCTTCTTCGTTATGTGAAAGGGACGATCTCTTTTGGTCTCACCTACACTCGTCCTCATCCTCCATCCGTTGTCAGTTACTCAGATGCCGACTGGGCTCGCTGTCTTGATACACGACGCTCTACCTATGGTTACTCCATTTTTCTGGGAGGCAATTTAGTTTCTTGGAGTGCTAAGAAGCAGCCTACTGTCTCTAGGTCCAGTTGTGAATCTGAATATCGTGCTATGGCCAACACTGCTGCCGAACTCGTTTGGGTTACTCATCTTCTCCAAGAATTGCATGCTCTTCCTCCTGATCGTCCAACATTGCTTTGTGACAATAAAAGTGCTTTGTTCATGACTCAAAATCCAGTCTCTCACAAACGTGCCAAACATATTGATCTGGATTATCGCTTCATTCGGGAGTTGGTCAGCTCTGGTAAGCTTTACACCAAATTTGTACCAACCAATCTTCAGGTGGCTGACATATTTACCAAGAGTCTTCTGCGTGCGCAGTTTGAAGTCTTTCGTAAAATGCTTCGCCTTGGACCGCCACCGTTTCAATTGAAGGTGGGTATTAACAGAAACGATTTGTAGATATTGTAATAGTTTTTAATTATTTTATTTCCTTGTTATTATGGTTCTCCTCAATTGTAGGAAACCCTTGTAATCTTTTATTATAAATACAAGGTCTCATCCCTCAATAATTTTTGAGGTTGATTTTATTTACTTCTACAATAGAGATTCCAAGTTTTTTCCTCTACATTTGTAGACATAATGGGTTTTAAAGGCTCAAATGTGACTGCTCTCACCATTTACAACTAGCATATGATTGAACAAAAGCAAGTTATATACACTTAAGTGGGACATTATATTCATATCGATTCCGTTCCTAATACAAGTCTTATGGAAACACCAACAGTGTTGCCTTTGGCATTTGTAACACATGCATAAATAGTTGTACCTACAGACCTACAGTACACACTTTCCCATAAATACAAGTCTTACAGAAACACCAACTGTGTTGGCCTAGCCTGCTGCTGGTATGAGAACCCGGGACCGAGACACCATGTTAGCATCGATCAAATGTTACAGAAAAATGACTTGTTTGGCGCATTTTTAATCGATTTGAGCGTCATCACTCACAACAGTAAACGCGGCTTCAATCGCTTGACTGAAGGTGGCAATCTTGTATGTGAAAAATCCCACAAGCATCGGGATCAACTCTAGGTGCATTAATCCGTATTCAGGAACTATGATCCTGCAGAAAACGAAATGAAATTAAATTTGGGAAGATCATATTATCAGTCACTACATTAACGAAGCAAGCCGGACAGTTTCGCCGGTTTAAGATCCTAACGGTTTGGTTTTTGCGGTTTAAACTTGGAAGCGTCCGTTAATATTAATAACTGAAACTAATGTATCCAAAGGTACAACTTTTAATACACGAGGTACAATGATGTGGTAACTGAAAAAGAGTCTTTTTTCAAGTGAAAATAGTTTTTGAATTCAAAGTAGAAACAAAGGCTTACCCGTTCCACCGGTTATAGATCATGACTAAGGCAACAGGGACCAATAATCGCGGCTGCCCAATTGCTCCCCTGCAAGCAATTCCTCTCATAAGTTTAAGTAAACATATGAAAATTACAACTTTCACTCAACGATGTTCGACTGTTGATCAAATGTTTGAAACATCCTTCAATAACGACAAATTTAAAAAAAAAAAATTGTGGGTCAAAAGCAATAATGATCAAACACGTAATTTAAGCTTTGGTCGGGGGGTCATTCTCTTCCAACCGACTATAACTAGATTGTTCAACTCATATTTTTCATTAAAAAATATTTTAACAAAAAGAACCCGACAAATTCAAATGACCAAAGGTAGGCTTTGTAAATGAACCGAACGTTCATGAGCTGTTCGGCGGGAAGTTCGTTTATGTTCACTTATTTAAATAAATGAACGAACATGAACACACGTTTTGTTCATTCATTTATGTTCATGAATGTCCGTTTAAGTTCGTTAATTTATGTTCGTCCATTTAAGTTTAAAAAAAATACATGAGTAATTATATTTATGTAAATATAAACATATAAGGGGTTTTCTGACTACTTATATAAACTTGACTAATTAGTAAATGGGCTTCTACTTTTAAAAAAATGGGCTTCCAATGGAATGTATCATAATTGATGACCAATCTATATGAAATAACTACGTAACTGAATCATGTTCATTTGAACCACTAATTTGGTTGTGTTTTTGGATGAATTATGAGGTATTAGACTTGTTCGTTTGTATTCATTAATGTAATTTATGTTTGTTCAACTATGTTCGTTTAAGACTGTTTGTGTTCGTTTATGTTCGTGAACTAGGTTTAAAAAAAACGAACACGCCCATTTTCTTAATGAACGAACATGAACAAAAAAAATTGTTCAATTATATGTTCATGTCCGGTTAAAGTTAAATAAACAAACACGAAATTGCCTATGTTCGTGTTCGTTCGGTTTGTTTACAGGTCTAATCAAAGGGCCTGACAATAGACCCTTTTGACCCCCCGGTTCCGCCCCTGCACATGACCTCTCTTTTTTCAATGCACCGCAAATGAAGAAAGTGCATGATCAAATTGACTTACCATAAATTTAAATATATCAAAGAAAAGAAGAAACATATGAGCTTACTTGATAACCCCTCGAGCTCCATCGGCCATTCCGTCGATGCTATTTCCAAGCATCCGCATATACACCAAAGAACCAACTAAACCAGCACCATAACTGAATACATATGATAACCATCAAAATTAAACACTAACTTTTTAATACTTCAATTTGAATTAGAGTCTAATACAATTTTTGGGCCTAAATGATTCCATCACAAGGATTGATAATAACGGGTCACAAACACGTATATTGTGCGGAATCCAATACACGTGTTAGGCGTAGCGACTAACGAACACAATCACGTCAATAACTTTTCTCTTTTCTATTAATAACCAAAACGTGTTACAATCAGTTTACACACACTAGTAATCTGATCTTTCAAAACACTCTCTCTAGAATAAAGCAATTTCTTCAAATGGCATCTATATATTTATCACTTATGCATAAGTATTCAAGCTAAAACATAACATGCATAATATCATATTTATCAAATCCACAAAATAATATAATAAAAAATATACGCATTCAATATACTTAAAATTTCACATTTACCCATTTCATCAAACACAATTTATAATGTTACTCCTCTTACCCTCCAAACTCTCATATCTTAATACACGTATTAGGATTCGGTATATTTGTCATAAATTAAATAAAAGGGGTATACTTGATATTATGGATTTATTTGTTGGGTTAATACGATATTATACGAAGCTTTGAGGGGTATATAAAGCAAATTACCACCTCGGCACCTAGAAAAAACAAAGAACAAAAATCTCGAAAAAAAAAAAACCAAAACAATTAAACAATGCTCCAGTATGTTTGGATCAAAAAACACAAATTTTGTTACCTTGCTGCAATTTCCGGAGTGTATGAAACATAAGCCGACACTAGCCCAACACCTCCTATGGCCAATGTCAGAATCTGCATCTTGTTCTTTAACTGCAAGTTTCATACAAATGACGAAAAAGCAGCTGTGTCAGATTGTAAAATCATATTTAGGTTACTTAAAAGACCTTGACGATTTAAAACATTATAACCTTGATATATTGTTCCCTCGATTTAGCAGCCAGCAGTGTCGGGTCCCCTTTAGGACGTCTCAGTTCCCTGAACATCACATCCTATATACCACAGGATTACAGTCACAAACATTAATATCGTAATAAATAATGTTTTCATATTCACAATTAACACATCAACGTTTTTTAAAAGGTAAATAAAGAGCAAAAGTGGAAAGAAGGTATACACTGCCACCGGTTGCAGCTTTAGTTGCTCTATCCCATTTGTCTTGTTCACGGCGTGTGGGTGCTGGTCTCCATTTTCTTGACATGGCATTAGTACCCTAACATCGTTTCAAGAATATGTTGAGAGCTACGAGAATCGTATATTGCACAATGCACGTACAATAAAATCGGTTTTGAGAGCTACGAGAATATGTTAGTACAAGTGCTTTATGCGGTTCTCAACATAATAAAATCGGTTCTGGAAAGAACGGGCCTACATGTATAGGATCCGGTTCAATAAAGAACCTACTTGAGTTGTGAGAACTGTGAAAACTCCTACTACCCATGCGAGTTTTGCCACCATTTTTTGCAAAAATGTATGTTACAAACACATCTGTAAAAAAGAATTTGCCGAGCACTGATGTAAATTTGTGTTAAAAACACATCGTTTTTTTTTTCTAAATCAGTTGATTTTTTTTTAATTTTGGATTTTTTTTTTTTTTTGAAAAAAACCTTTTTTTGGCCTAGTTATCACGGTTCTCATTTTATCATTTCCCTATGTATATACATATGGTTGGGCTATGCTAAAAAAGGAGACTTTGCCTAAAAAGTGTAAAAAGAAAACTAACACATGGTTTATTAAACTTTAGGCACGGTGTCAACGCTTTATTTTGTGAATATGGCGTTTAATTATTTTTTTCCCATGGTGTTAGCGTATCACCATGAATAAAATTGAAGACATTGTGTGTTAGTTTCCTTTTTACACTTTTTAGGCAAAATCTCATTTTTAGCCGATCCTAAACCTATATATATATAACATGTGCATATTGATATTAACTTACCTGGGAAGCCTTAACTTGCTTCTCTATGATTGGATTTGAAGTTGTTAGCTTCTTGCTCAAGTCAACTTCCATACTATAAATCAATAAATATGATTATTTCAAATGGATCAATAAAATAAAAAAATGACACAAGGAAGATTTCATGCCTGTCTAGGCTCATGGCTCTGTTTAAGCTCAGAAATCCTGATGGCTCTTCCTAATTACATATAAAACGCAATGTATCAACAAAATGAGATATACATACAATACAAAACACCTAATATATACATACTCCCAAATGGGTCGATTCGGGTTATGCTTCCCCTCTAATGGTTGAAAGGGAACGGGTCAAAACGATCAAAATGGGTTGACCCAGTTTACCAAACAGTTCTTGTAATGCCTTAAACCTCTTAAATCATTTCATTGAAAATATTAGGTTTGTATTGAAAAGATTATGTAGTAAAAAGTAAAAACATGGAAACCTGAACAGGAGGGGACAAAGGAGGGGAATCGTCAACGAATCGTTTCATGTGAGGCATGAAATCTCTGTTCCAAATCAACTCATCGGAGGTGATGGGATCTTCTTTCTCGCCGCCCCAATACTTCCGGAGCTTGGTGGTGGTGGGTGGTCCGCCGTAGTCACCGGGGGCGACGCCGGTGGACCATTTTTGGGGCTTTTTGTTGGGCAAGATGATCTTGGTGGGTAGAGTGGCATCCTGATTCATGGGTGCTGCTGTGCAGCTTACTGAAAGATAGTGGCAGTTGATTCTTGCCATTGTTGATTGATTGTGATTCGATTGGCTGGTTGGTTGAAATGCAGATTTCCAAAATATCTTCTTTGTTGGTGAAGAGTTTTGTGTGGAAGAACAGAATCCACACGCACAAAAATGTGATTTATTTATTTATTTACTAGGTTATAACACGTGTATTACACGAGGTTGAATAAATGTAATTTTATATAATAAACAATAAAAAAATTACATCGCCCATTACACGGTTTGAATAAATGTAATTTTCTGTACTAAATAATAAAAAATATATATCCTTAAAAAACTCCGTGTATTGTACGAATTGAATAAATCTAATTTTGTATATCAAATAATAAAAAGTTATATATTAAAAAACCTCATGTGTTACAGGGTCGAGTAAATGTAATTTTGTACCATGAAAAATAAAAATATTTAATATATTAATACAAAGTTTGGTTTTCGTGATAAAAATAGATTATTCTGTTGTTGCAAAATTAGTTAACGAAGTCCCAGGAAATTTAACCCTTTATTTAAAACTCTGCAATGTATAAATGATAAATAATATTAGGTAATTTTATTTTAAGTTTCGTAAAATTTATTTGATACCAAACTAAACAAAACGTTCAAATATAATTAATTCAAATAAATAATATTATAAATGAGAAGGACATTAAACTAAATAATAATTATTCATAAGATATTAAACTAATAATATTTAGTATGGGAGTTATCTATAATATAAGATAGGGTTAATGGATTTAAACACCCCCAACTATGGCCATTTGGCCGATGGCACTCTCAACTTTCACTTTGGCTCAGACCACTCCCAACTTAACACATCGATTGTCATGGCACCCCTTCGTTAAATATGCACTAACCAGGTTACTAAAATTAGCCTATGTGGCAATTTAATCTGATGTGGCATTTCATACGTGTCGAGTATACTCATTCACCTTCTTTAAAACCCCCAGTCACTAACAAACTCATTCTGTAAACCCTAATCCTAACTCATAGAGCAAATCAGACGCACCTTGGAGCAAATCCATCATCAACATACGATCCGGTCGATTTCCGTGAAGAACAAGCCCTAATCTTGAATCAAAATGAGCTCCTCTTCTACGTCTTCATCCACAGTATCCAGAAACCCTAAATTGTTTAAGGTTGATTTGGAGGGTAATGTGTACTGCCATCATGATGTTGTAGCCGTTGTTCGAGTTGTTGGACGGAAAAGTGTGCGGCAAGGTCAACAATTCTATGGATGCTCTCATTGGCCGGTATGTTCCACCTTAACTCCAAGTATTTTTCTTGAATTGAATTGATTGATTAACAGAGGTATTGTTGGCTTTTGCAGAGATCAGACTGCAAGTTCTTCTTATGGAAAGAAGATGTCGACAAAATGTTCAACCAACATGCATCCCAGTGCAGGTTCAGTTCAGAAGACCTGAAATATGAAAACATGGTCTTAGTAGAAGAGAATAGGTGGTTGAAAGCAAAGATATCTGGAACAGAGTCGAAATGGAACAAGCAATATGTGTTAACCTTGTTTATTGGCATTAGCATAGTGTTGTATATGTTTAGGTAGTATGAACTGTGTTCTTGTTGTAATTGTACACTTTTGATGGAATTTAATGCAAAATCCTACTCCTTGATTGTATATATCTGCACATGTATTGATATTACCAGATTAGTCAACATATCCAAACTGTATTTTGACCAACAAATGTCAAAGGTCATGATATAACAAGAAACATACCTCTAATGGGTCTGCACATATAGCTGCACATCTGCATTGCATAATGGATCTGCACATATGGGTCAAAACTGCAAGTGTCCAAACTGCACAATGCATATAGGTCAAACTGCAAGTGTCCAAACTGCACAATGCATAATGGGTCTGCACAATGCATATGGGTCAAAACTACACAATGCATATGGGTCAAAACTGCAAGTGTCCAAATCTGTGTATGTTGTCCAAGCTGTAATGACCAAATCTGCACTATATAATGACCAAAACTGCATAGTATAATGACCAATCAACCAAAATGCATAAAGACCATAAACAAGACTTATACCATTACATAACCAACAGTTATAACATTACCAAAAGTTACCCTAAAGAGTTATAACATCACCATAAGTTATCCTAGAGAGTTATTACATAACTTAAAGTTGTCCAAACAGCCAACAACACAAAAAGGTCATAAAGACCACAAAAAAGTCAAACATGTCCATTTATCACAAAAAAGTCAAACTATGACTTTTTAACTGCTGCCTTGTATGTTCCCTTTCCATTTGACATTTGACTTGACAGTTGACTTTTTAGCTGACTTCTGGCTGGAAATTTTGCTTCCCTCCTGGGTAGATTGCTGAGTTGTTCCTTGTGAAGGTACTGGAGTAGATTGCTGAGTTGTTCCTTGTGAAGGTACTGGAGCAGATTGCTGAGTTGACTTCTGGCTTGACTTTTTTGTTCCCTTCTGTCTCTTTTTAGCAGACCCTACAACATACAAAACAAAAGTAGTTAAAGCCTACAATATACACAGACAACTGTCACTAAAACAAGTAATTCACCTGCAGTAGATTGCTGATTTCCTTGTTCAATACATTTTCTCTTGTTGTGACCTCTACCCCCACAATTACCACAAGTCATTATCACCCCATGCTTGGTAAGTTTCCCTGGTCTCTTTGGATCCTCATGAGGATCCCTCTTTCTATTCTTCTTAGGCCTCCCAGGTTGAGATCTTATTGGTGGTGGATCCATAGGGTGGTGAATCTTGGGCCAATACCTTTCACTAGGTATTGGAGGGATTGAGAATTCATAAGCCTTCATGTATGTGTCTGTAACAACCCTCAAGAAAACCGACACTCTCGAATATTTTCTGACACCCCATTATATTTTAAAATACCCTTATATGTCTTATATTATACCCCGTATGTGAAAACCGAGCCCGAAATATGTTATAGTATTAGAAATAAAATATAAAATCTGAATTCTTAGTTGAGGCGGGCCGCGTAGGATCCCACCCCAATCTCACGCGGGCCGTATGAGAGTGCTGACCGGACTCCGCTGAATTCTTTAGTTCAAGCGGGCCGCGTAAGTTTAAGTTTAAGTTGACGCGGGCCGCGCGTGTTCCAAATGGTGGCAGATCCATGAGCCGACACGTGTCGACTTCGTGTCAAACCTAGTTGATGACCGGACTAAGCTACTGCGTTGACTCATGTTGACGCGGGCCGCGTACATGTTCCTTGTCTATTACGCGGGCCGCGTGGAAACCCAATTACACAACTATAAATAGAACGCATCGGATTGCTTTTCTGTTCGCTCACAATTCATTTCTCAATCTCAATTTCTGAAGTAATAGAAATTATAGACGGGTATTATACCCCTAATTAGCGAGGTTCTGCTCCGTTGTAAGTATTATAACCCCAGTTTCATAATAGTTACGCTGCCCGATTGATTTAGGGTTCCGTAACAACTGTCGTGGTTCTGCCCGACGTAGTTGTTGGAATGCCGTCTTGGGGAGGGTATTATTAATATTTTCAAAGGGTTATGATACTAATCAATGTACATTTGTATAAATTATAGATTATATCCCGGAAACCCTCACGCGAAGTCTAAGATAGCAATGTGAGTAATCCATATTTTGTGTAAACCTTTTTGTTAACTGTTGTTACAAAACCTCATACAATTAATTTGTTACCACCTGGTCAAGGAGTAACATTAAACAGTGATTGAGTATTTGTAAGAATACAATTATAGTGGGTATGTTGGGGTTTTGTATACAAAATTTGTTACCACCTGGTCAAGGAGTAACATTACCACAAGTTGAGTATGACAGTACCACTGATGTTACTTGGTATATCTTGGAAACAAATGTAATTGCGGATGTGCCCTCAATACTGTACACTGTGAAATGAATTTTTATGTAAACTTGATTAAACTAGGATTCACTCACCAGTATTTCTTGCTGATAAAATGTTTTAAATACATGTTTCAGGTAACTTAGTGTGAAGCCTATAAAAGTCAGCTGGAGAGCACTGAAGGCTTGGAAAAGTGGCAATAAAGTTACCTAAAATAAAATAGATGTTTTTATTAAATAAAATAGGATTTATTCCTATGAAAACGTGTGTACTATGAACTTGGGTTTCATCCAATTTGTTTAATATTATAAAAATATGGTGGTTTTTACTCTGATAAACATTTCCTAACTACGATCCTGATGTAAATTCCGCTGCAAGACTAAACAAACTGATACCACCAAAGTCTGTGATCACGTCCGCCCGTTCCCGGGACAGATAGGGATCGGGGGTTGTGACAGAAGGTGGTATCAGAGCCTAGCCACTGGCTCAAGCCAAAGAAGTGTTCTGCTGACACTTAAAGTTATATTTTGTGTTAGGAAATAAATTATGAAAATACATGCATAATTGTAATTATTATGATATGTTATTTGACTATTTGTTAGTTTACAGTATGAGTAAGAGAAGAATTTTGGACATCTATCATAAATTAGATAGTTCACCCAAAGAAAAGGGAAGTTCATCTCAAACAAATTTCTCAGGATATTCAGCAGATATTAAGGAAGGAATATTTGTCCGTAAAGCACAGTATGAAAATCCACTTACCCCTAGTAAAAGAAGTCGGATTCTTAGAAAAAGTCAAGAGAATATGAAAAAGTCTCAGGAAAACCAGAAAATAGGCAGTAACCCACCTTGGGAAGATAAATTAGACGAAAAATGGGCAAATCTCTACGTGTTAGCCACTACAGCAGTAAATGTTAACTTATAGTTGAATCGTCAAACCAGTGCCAGCATTCATGCCACCTACGAGCTAGAAACTTTAAAAGAACTTCGTTCCTTTGATAATAACCTAGTAAGAAGAAAGAGATAGAATAAACCTTATATAAAGTGTGTTGAGCATAATATTCCTAGTTAGACTAAATAATATATTTCGAATTTCAGTTCTAGTTTGTAATAAATATATAAATCACAATATTTCATTTTTATCAATCTGTTCGTATAATTGTACTAGATATTCGTTTATGATGAATAAACATTCGGATGAACAACAAAAGTGAACCAAGAAAACTAGAATAAGGCCTAGAAGTACAAGAGAATTTTTAATGCTATGCCTTAATATGAAGCTTTGAGATAAACCAATTGCTTGTATAAATAAAGTGTGATGGTTATTGGTATCCTGTGAGGATAATGACTAGAACAGTGCCTGTATGATAAATAAGCAATAACACTTGGCCACTGTTATTTCTTGTTTATTGATACTACTCAGTTCTAGAATATGATCCCTCATGAGAATACTAATTTTATTGTTTCTTGATGTAAATGATGCTTTTCTTTAAAATCATGATTTGAAATAAGTTTATGGGTGGAAAATACTATGATAATGATCTCTCCGGTAAAACTGGGCATGATGTGGTAGACTCTCCAGCTTGTTCGGGTGAAATAGGGTTACCTCTCCGGCGAGACCGGGTGAGATGGGGTTACCTTTCCGGCAAGACCGGGTAAGATGAGATTACCTCTCCGGCAAGATCGGGTGAGATGGGGTATATGTTATGATAATAGAATTATCTAAATAGTATTATGACCTGATGTTTGACTTGTGAGTCTGTTTACATTATGGATAATGAGCATAATACAGTATATGCACTATTGTATAGACATGTATGTCTATGAGGAAATTCAAAAGATCCTAAAAATTGATAATGAGGAATAAATTACGGACAGAGGTGTCAATTATGAATTTAGATTTGTCAGAAATCTCTAATATATATATATATACATATATATATATATATAAATTTTGATGATAAACATTAATTGATTATCAATCTATGCGATAAAATGAAACGATAATAATAATAATATAATAAAATAAAATATGTGTGTACGGATACATACTATTTTATTTCTGTTGGTATTATAATTTTTATTTCAGTACTAGTGTGTAATAGACGCATAGTATATGAAAAGAGTATAGTAGTAATGATCGACGCTTTTAGCAAAAATGCGTGTCATGTGATTAACTATAGTAAGATATTAATTGTGATATTAATATGGGATAAATGTTTAAAATTCAGATGGCCGACGAAGAAAATCAAGGAAATCTGAATAACGATAACCAGAGTAACATTAACGTAGTTAATGATAATCCGAATATCAATAACAATGGAAACCCAGTGGATAATAGTGCTATTCAACACATAGTGGCACAGGGAATTATAGATGCTATGCCATTTATTCTTCAAACTATTAAGGATGCTGATAATAAAAGTAAACATAGCAGTAAGCGACCCGTTGAACCAGAAAACAGTGTAAACAATGGACCAGTATTTCAATTGCCTATTCCCAAAAGAAAAAGAACCATGCTTTATGGTTGTTCTTATAAAGAATTCTGGTCTTGTAAACCAATGGAATTCTCAGGCAATGAAGGGGCCATTGCAACCTTACGCTGGATAGAGAAGACTGAGGCAGTCTTAAGGATAAGTAAGTGTGCTGAAGAAGACAAGATATTATTTGCTTCTAATCTGTTTAAGAATGCAGCATTAGAATGGTGGAACACTATCCTTCAGACAAGAGGAAGTGATAAAACCTATAATATGGAATGGGAAGAATTTAAAGAAAAGGTAGAAAGGAAATTCTGCCCACCCAATGAAAAGGAACAGATAGCAAACAAGTTCCTCAACCTTAGAATGACTGGTGTAGATAGTAAAGGGTACACTACTACATACTTTGAATATGCTAGGATAGTACCAACCCTTGCATCACCAGAACCGGTATTAATCTCCCGTTACATCTGGGGATTAATTGGAGAAATTAGACATGTAGTCAAGGCAACCAGACCCCAAACCATAGAAGAAGCTGTAGAACTAGCCAATACCTTGACTGATGAACTAGTTCGTACTAGAGAAGAAGATCAGAGGAGAAACTTAACCCAAAGGCTTACCCAAGAATTTCGTTCTGAGAATTTCAATCGTAGGAACGTAGATTCTACCTTTGTACCGTATTCCGGGATCTGCAAAAAGAAGCATTCTGGAAAATGCTCCAACCACTGCAATTTCTGCAAAGCACCAGGACACAATGAAGAGAACTGCAGGAGGAAATCCAGTAATGGATTGTGTTTTAACTGTGGAGAAAAAGGTCATATTAAGCCAAATTGTCCAAAACTGGCTCCAGCTACGAACAACAAGAATACTACAAATGCTAGAGCATTTGTTCTGACCGCAGATGAAGCCAAGATGATTCCAGATGTCATCACTGGTACATTTTTAGTTAATGATGTCCTTTGCTAAAGTATTATTTGACTCTGGTGCAAACCAAAGTTTTATTAATACATCGTTTTGCAAATTTCTAAAACAGTCATTAACTAAACTACCACACGAATGCTTAGTAGAGACAGCTAATGGAGAAACCATTAGGATTTCTGAAATCTTGCAGGGAGCAAGAATAGAAATTTTAAACCAAACGTCTAGGGCAAACCTTTATCCAATGAATCTAGCCATATTTGATATTGTTTTAGGAATGGATTGGTTAAATAACCAATAAAGCTAGTATTTTATGTGATCAAAAGTCAATTCAAGTAAATTCATCTAAAGGTAAAACGATCACAATTAAAGGAAATAAACCATATAGATCCACCAAATTCATCTCTGTGATGAAAAGTGCAAATTCTATAAGAAAAGGTTCTATAATGTATTTGATTTCTATAATCACTAACACTAAAGGAAAAGAAATAAAAGACATTCCAGTAGTATCTTAGTTTTCAGATGTTTTCCCTAAAGAATTACCAGGACTACCTCCAGACAGAGAAGTTAAGTTCAGAATTCACCTACTACTAGGAACATCGCCAATCGCCAAAGCACTCTACCGTTTGGCACCAGTCGAAATACAGGAATTAAATAAACAATTCGATAAATTGCTAGAGAAAAGATTCATACAACCGAGTTAGTTGCCATGTGGAGCGCCAATATTATTCGTTAAAAAGAAGGACGGATCAATGCGTATGTGCATTGATTACCGTGAATTAAACAAAGTCATGATTAAGAATCGGTACCCATTACCGAGAATCGATGATTTGTTTGATCAACTACCAGGAGCTCGATTTTTCTCTAAGATTGATTTAAAGTCAGGATATCATTAATTAAAGGTACAGGAAGAGGACATTCCTAAAACCGCATTTAGAACAAGGTATGATCATTATGAATTTACTGTCATGCCATTTGGTTTAACCAAATGCCCCAGCTGCATTTATGGGCATGATGAACCGAATATGTAAGCCATATTTGGATAAATTCATAATTTTATTCATAGATGATATTCTAATTTACTCTAAAAGTAAAAAGGATCATGCAAGACAGTTGCACGCACTTTTAAGTTTATTAAAGAAAGAAAATAATACAATCTGGGTGATTGTAGATAGGCTAACCAAATGAGCTCATTTTCTATAAATGAAAAGAAATGTCCGCATTTATTCCAGTAGATCTCGAGGACGAGCTCTAAATTAAGGTGGGGAGAATGTAACAACCCTCAAGAAAACCGACACTCTCGAATATTTTCCGACACCCCATTATATTTTAAAATACCCTTATATGTCTTATATTATACCCCGTATGTGAAAACCGAGCCCGAAATATGTTATAGTATTAGAAATAAAATATAAAATCTGAATTCTTAGTTGAGGCGGGCCGCGTAGGATCCCACCCCAATCTCACGCGGGCTATATGAGAGTGCTGACCGGACTCCGCTGAATTCTTTAGTTCAAGCGGGCCGCGTAAGTTAAAGTTTAAGTTGACGCGGGCCGCGCGTGTTCCAAATGGTGGCAGATCCATGAGCCGACACGTGTCGACTTCGTGTCAAACCTAGTTGATGACCGGACTAAGCTACTGCGTTGACTCATGTTGACGCGGGCCGCGTACATGTTCCTTGTCTGTTACGCGGGCCGCGTGGAAACCCAATTACACAACTATAAATAGAACGGATCGGATTTCATTTCTGTTCGCTCACAATTCATTTCTCAATCTCAATTTCTGAAGTAATAGAAATTATAGACGGGTATTATACCCCTAATTAGCGAGGTTCTGCTCCGTTGTAAGTATTATAACCCCAGTTTCATAATAGTTACGCTGCCCGATTGATTTAGGGTTCCGTAACAACTGTCGTGGTTCTGCCCGACGTAGTTGTTGGAATGCCGTCTCGGGGAGGGTATTATTAATATTTTCAAAGGGTTATGATACTAATCAATGTACATTTGTATAAATTATAGATTATATCCCGGAAACCCTCACGCGAAGTCTAAGATAGCAATGTGAGTAATCCATATTTTGTGTAAACCTTTTTGTTAACTGTTGTTACAAAACCTCATACAATTAATTTGTTACCACCTGGTCAAGGAGTAACATTAAACAGTGATTGAGTATTTGTAAGAATACAATTATAGTGGGTATGTTGGGGTTTTGTATACAAAATTTGTTACCACCTGGTCAAGGAGTAACATTACCACAAGTTGAGTATGACAGTACCACTGATGTTACTTGGTATATCTTGGAAACAAATGTAATTGCGGATGTGCCCTCAATACTGTACACTGTGAAATGAATTTTTATGTAAACTTGATTAAACTAGGATTCACTCACCAGTATTTCTTGCTGATAAAATGTTTTAAACACATGTTTCAGGTAACTTAGTGTGAAGCCTATAAAAGCCAGCTGGAGAGCACTGAAGGCTTGGAAAAGTGGCAATAAAGTTACCTAAAATAAAATAGATGTTTTTATTAAATAAAATAGGATTTATTCCTATGAAAACGTGTGTACTATGAACTTGGGTTTCATCCCATTTGTTTAATATTATAAAAATATGGTGGTTTTTACTCTGATAAACATTTCCTAACTACGATCCTGATGTAAATTCCGCTGCAAGACTAAACAAACTGATACCACCAAAGTCTGTGATCACGTCCGCCCGTTCCCGGGACAGATAGGGATCGGGGGTTGTGACAGTGTCTTTGTGGTAACACACATCAACATACTCTTCTGCATTTTTATGCAAAAACCCAGCTACTGCACAAACATGTTTACATGGATACCCCCTCAAATCCCATTTCCTACATGTGCATGTTCTATTATCTAGATCAACTGAAACATTATCAAAATCCCTGACTTGAAACACATGGTATGATGAGGGATACACCTCACATCTATATGCAGCCTGTTTTGAAAAATCAAGCTTTTCTTGGATTTTAGGGCATATAACAACATCCCTGGCACTCATTTATGTTCTTTTAGTAACCAGCCTACTCATGACCTGAATCCTTATGTCCACTAACATGTGTATAATGTGTTTTGACCTTGCATTGGTGATAAAGCCATTAAAAGTTTCATCCTTGTTGTTTACTATAACATCACATTTAAGCACAATACCTTCCTGCACAGCTGTTAACAACATCCCTCCAAGGAATGTTTTAAGAAAACACCCATCTAAGCACAATACCTTCCTGCATCCTACTAAAAAACCTTTTTTGACTCCATCAAAACAAACAAACAGTCTAAAGAATGTTTCACATGTGGCCTCTGGATCTAGGTTAATGAAACCTGGTGGAGCAGTTTCTAACCTAAAGGTTGATGATGGATTTGCTTTCTTTAGAACTTCCAGGTAAGAACCAGTTTTACTGTAATGATCTCTCATTGAACCATGAAGCTTCTTGTGTGCACTTGATTTAGCCTTGTAAGCTAACCACTTAGTTATAATTACCTTAAACTTCTGTTTAACTGCTGCTTGAATCTCTTTAGCAGACCAATTTGGCTTGGCCTTAAACAAAGGAAGGAACTCATCCCCTAAGAACTTGGCAGTTAGCTGTCTATTCTTGATCATGTTTCTCTGGCAGTTGTGTTTGTTCTTCACACTTTTAATCATGTAACACTCTTTGGCTTTGTTTAGTGAACAATATAGATAGAAGGGACACCCTGGTACACACTTCACAGCTAAACGACCTTCTTCCTTATTATCACTCTTTGCAATGATCAGATTCCTTCCGTTAGTCACAGCATACCTTCTCACTGCCTCCTTAAAACGATCCCTTGATGCAAACCTTATTCCAACTTTCCATTAAAATTTTTCCAGTTGGTGTGTTCATTTACACTTGGAGCAGTTTCTTTGTACTTCTTACCTCTTATATCATCATCCTCACTCTCACCAGGAGTAGCAACATCACCATCAGATTCCTCGTAACTACTGTAACCCTCTACATGTGCACACCCTGCATCATTAGACTCACTCAACTTACCTTCTTTTTCATAAGGTTTAGTACACTGTTCAACTAACTTCTTTTTAGCTTCAAGTTCATCCTTATTAGCTCGTTTAATGGCATCTTGTGACTGTCTCCATTCAGCATCTTCTCTGTCTGAATCTGAGAAAGCTATTTCATCATGAACCTCATCTTCATTACTATCATCAAGAAAACCTTCATCTTCATCTGAACTTGACTCTTCTGTCCCATTTAAGTCAGCTTTATAGTCACTGTCTTCACTGTCATCTTCATCTGCACACTGCTTATCAAAACCACTCCTTTCTTCCACTAAAACCTCTTCTCCAATAGGCTTCTTTTGCAAACCATCTGTTTCTTTCGATACACCCTCTTGAACAATAGACTCCTCATCCAAATCAAATGCCCATGTAGCCTCTTGTACACTAGGCTGATTATTCAAACCAACTGGTTTATCAGCAACAGCCTCCTTTCCTGAGGCAGTGGATTCAGATATAGGGACTTCAAGTACAGGAAGGTTACCACTTTTGTCAGATGCCCTACTCACTCTACTGACATGGACTACTTTCTTTTTTGACTGGGTTACAAGTTTTTTGGGCCGGCCTCTTCGTTTAATGGGTTGGGAACTAGATTGGGCTTGTGGTTTACTGGGTGGTGAATAAGATTGGGCTTTGGGTTTACTGGGCTGGGACATGAATTGGACTTCTTGTTCATGGCTAATTGGAGCGACTTGAATAAAGACCTCCATGAATGGTTCAGACCATGTTAGAGCCTTTAATGCAATCTCCATAACATCATTATCATCCCCAAAAAACTTGAATTCACCAGTATCAGCATTTAATCCATACATGTAAAAATCCCTACTTTCATAACACCCAGAATCCATTGCATACTCTAACAACTCAAAGTATGCAATGTGATCAACATCCATACGTATCAACTTTGATTCACCTCCAATATATTGAGGTTGATCAAAACTAAAATTCAATGTTCCACCATACCATAGCATCACATCGATAATCTCCATCAGTGCAATCAGTGAACAATACCAATATATTGAGAGAAAACGTACCTCTGATCGATTAGGGTTTGATCGCCATTGATGAACTTGAGAGCTTCTGATTTGTTCTTATCTTGGTTTGAGTGAAGTGATACTGTGTTTTGGGGATTATAAACTTCACGAATGAGGGATTATCCACATCAGCTAATGTATGACACGTATGAATGCCACATCAGATTAAATTGCCACATAAGCTAATTTTAGTAACCTGGTTAGTGCATATTTAACGAAAGGGTGCCATGACAATTGATGTGTTAAGTTGGGAGTGGTCTGAGCCAAAGTGAAAGTTGAGAGTGCCATCGGCCAAATGGCCATAGTTGGGGGTGTTTAAATCCATTAACCCTATAAGATATTAAATTAAAAAAATATTTAGTAGGAGGGTTATCTATAATTAATTAGAAAAAATTAAATTAAAATAATAATTAACTATAAGAGATGACCTAATATGATGACAGGTGTCCCTATTCATAAGATATTAAACTAATAATATTTAGTAGGAGAGTTATCTATAATATAAGATATTAAATTAAATAATATTTAGTAGGAGGGTTATCTATAATTAATTAGAAAAGATTAAATTAAAATAATAATTATCTATAAGAGATGGCCTAATATGATGACAAGTGTCCCAAAAGTTGTTTCTTTTATTATATAGTATAGATTATTGTTATCATGGTCGGTTCGGATGTTTATTCGGTTTTGTTTGAAACTAGTGGGTTACACGCGTGCTTCGCGGTAGGACAACCCGATTTTTAATAGAATTTAAATGGAAACACAGACGCGATGGTTAAAATAACGTTAATGGCGGGAAACCTGCCGATATTGGTTCGGTTCATTATGACCTCGGTATGGTACTGTCACTCGATATGGCAATCCGATTATTAACAAACATGTATTTCAATTTCATTTACCACACACTTTTCAAATCTCATTTGTATTCATATTTGATGTGCATATCCTTGGAACCTTAGCCTCCCACCGCCACAACTACATCACCACCAAAAAAACCTCAGTTTGTTGTCTTCACCCACACTCTAAATCTCTTGATGTAATGGTTTAGTCTTTTCGTGATGTGGTCGCCGGAGGGCGGAAACCGTTTATTGACACAGGCCATCGGCCGGCAATATTGTAATTTTGAAGCGAGGGCAATATCGTAATTTTGAAGCGAGGGCAATATCGTAATTTTGTTGCTTTGGGCAAAGCAGGTGAACCACTGTTCACCGCAATTGCTAAATGTTATAGAGATAATTATGTGGTACCCGACCCAAATTACATTTTGGGTTTTGATTGTTTGGTTTTTGAGCTGGTCCGATTTAGGGTATTTTTGGTTAAAAAAAATTGTGGGTGTTTCCTCTTACTGAGCGTTGGTTATTAAAATATATTTTAAAGTCAGTTAGAACCTTGTGTATTACACGGACTGAATAAATATAATTTTATATACTCGGTAATAAAAAAAGTTACATCTTAAAAAAAAAACCTCGTGTATCGTACTAATTGAGTTATTCAATAAGCATGAAAACAAAAGAAATAGTTAAAAAAAGAAATATAAAATATATAAAAGATAAGCGAAAAAGAAAATAAAATATTGATATAACAGTAATCATTGAAATTAATATTACTAAATAACCTGTTATATTGTATGATAAACGAAAAAGAAAATAAAATAATGATATAGCAATAATCATTGAAACTAATATTAATAAAAAAACCCGTCATATTAAACAATATATATTGATTCTACCATATCACAAAACGATCCATTTGTATTTATTATATGGATATATATTATAAAGAGACTAATATCTAATCTAATTTAATGTGTATAAATAAAGAGATACATAATCATTTAAATGTTACTTAGCTAAAAGAACACACAAAAATATGCAGGAATAATATATGTCATGTAAATTAGTGAGAATGAGAGGAATTAAGAAAAAGTCGGTAGAGAATAATGAAATCAAATGTGTTAATATATGTCATATGTGAAGTTAATAGACTATTTTTATATATCTTTGAAAATATATAGGAATAAAATTGCATATTATCCGTTTCAAAGTAAAGATGACGAATTTAAGTTTGCTATTTGTTTTAGTCTTATCATTCACCAATCTAATCAAAATATTAATAAAAGACTTCATTTAATTTAATGTCATATGGCATTTTCTCCTACAACCTCTCATTTTTTATCTATATTTTATTTAATAGATTAATAAAAGTTAATCAAACTCATCTCCTTCAATTTAAGTTTTTAGAAAATTAATTATCTTTATCTTTTTATCATTTTCTATTATTATCGAAATTATAGTTCATGATATTGATTAATTTTCAACTGTTTTTCATTACTATTATCTAAGTGTTGTATTTCTTTTGAAGATAACTTTATTATATACTATTTTTTCTACCTTTAGCGTAGAAGTACACGGTTAAAATTTTATGGGTTTTCATATTTGTTTATATGTTATCAATACAAAATAAATAATATAAATTACACCGTAACAAAATTTACGTACAAGTTTTCTATACTTTTAGACGAACGAATCTTACTTCTAATACACGATTTTAAAGAAAGTCGCAGGTCAACATCATATCATCCCTAAAAACTCGTTTCTAATCAAAATTGATTTTTTTTTATTTTTTAAATTATGTTAATATCATATAATGACAATATTGTTTCTTTTAAAATCGTTACCTTAATATATGCTCATACCTCAAATATATTTTTAATTTATAATGATGCTTTTGTGCTAAAACTTACTAAAAATAGTTAAATTCTATTATAATTGGTTAAATTATTCTACAAAGGCTACTAAAATTAAGACCGTACAAAGACACAATAGATTGCACATGATGACAAGCAAAATATAACACAATGCGGAAAAAAATAACACAATGTCGAAGAAAAAAAGACACAATCACACAAATATAGAAAAGACACAATGATAAATAAAATTCACAATGATAATAAACAAAAATTCTAAAACCTAAAATCTCACATCTTAGAGTTCGATGAGACGGTTCCAATGCCGCTTGAATGAGGTCAATCGGAATCCATTTGATACCCTTTGTATGACTTCTTATTGTTAGAAGCCTTGTATTTGATCTGAAACCCTATTATAATTATAAGAGTAAGAATGATGATACTTTTGAATTAAATTACTCAAAAAATGCAGAATCTACGGATTTTGAAATGTTTGAAACAAATTTTGAGTTACTATGGAGAATAATTAAAGAGTAAATTACGTTTTTGGCCCCTGTGGTTATATCACTTTTACTATATTAGCTCAAAATAAGAATTTTTAACATATCTGCCCCTATGGTCTCTATAACTAACCATTTTGGCCCCTAAGTCTAACCATTTTAGCTCCCATGGTCTCTATAACTAACCATTTTGGCCCCCATGATCTCTAGACTTAGGGGCCAAAATGGTTAGTTATAGAGACCATGGGGGCAGATATGTTAAAAATTCTTATTTTGGGCTAATATAGTAAAAGTGATATAACCACAGGGGCCAAAAATGTAATTTACTCATAATTAAATGTAAACACAACTATGGGTTTAAATATTTAGAGTAAAATGCACGGATAGTCCCTGTGGTTTTGCAAAATAACACCTATAGTCCCTAACTTTCGAAAATTACATTGGTGCTCCCTGTGGTTTGATAGTTTGTTACTCGGATAGTCCCTGGAGTGGATGTCCGTTAGTTTTCTCCATTAAGTGGATGTGAAATGACAAAATTACCATTCATCTTCTCCAATCTATAAAAACAAAACAACCCCACCCATCCCCCACCTTTCTCTCTGTTTCATGCATCATTAAAAACAAAGTTGAGTCATATGGGATGTTCTCACTTGCTAGTTCATATGGGATCCACCTTGAGCTTCAACAGTCAAAGTTGAGGCTACGTTTTGATATTGAGTGGCAGATTGAGGTGGCAAAGGCTGAGCCGCATGGTACATATGTTGTCCCTGTTGTGAAGGATCCGCAAAATCATATACATAATTACCTCCACTGCAACCAGAAGCAACGAATTGAGAAGGTTGAGGAACGTGAGAGTAGCCACCGACGCCATTGGAACCATCCCCGATGGGTGGTGCTGGATGTATTGTGGCGGTGGAACAGCAGTATGAATAAACTGAGGTTGGTGATGCATTTGATGATTCTGTGTATCAACTCGCGCAAGCTGCGCAGCTGGAGTTGAGAGTAAATACGAAAAAAATCTTTAACTAGTTGTTGGATTTGAATTCTAGTATTTTGATCAATAACATTATTGGTAGCAAATTGAGCATATGCAGCTGGATCTTGATATATCACAGGTGGTTTACCATCACTGCAATTCAAACACGTTTTCAATTTTCACTCAAATTGAATAACCAAATTGAATAACAATCGAATGAATTTAAAGGTGGGGGTGGGTGGTGGTTAATGGTGGGGGGAAACGGAGAGAAAGGTGGGGTTGTTTTGTTTTTATAGAGTAGAGAAGATGAATGGTAAATTTGTCATTTCACATCCACTTAACGGAGAAAACTAACGGACATCCACTCCAGGAACTATCCGAGTAACAAACTGTCAAACCACAGAGAGCACCGGTGTAATTTCCAAAAGTTGGGGACTATAGGTGTTATTTTGCAAAACCACGGGGACTATCCGTGCATTTTACTCTAATATTTAACCATATTACGTGATTTAATAGTTTAATCTTTTTATTAAAAACTTTTAGGTTTATCAATATAGCTTAACAGTTTATTACTATAGCCTAAGAGTTTTTTTTTAAATTATATGTGAGACATGATAGGTTAATTTGTATTACAAATAAAGGAAAATAAACTTATGGGTTATAAAATTGTTTTTAGTGATTAACTACATGATGTAAAAGTAATTACAAAGCTTCCTAAAGAATTGATAATTAAGCACTTTAGAAGCATGTTGAGTATTGCAAGTTTGTGAGTATTGCACTTTACACCCAAGACAACGAAATTGCTGAAACATGGGACTTTAAAATGTGGAAAGCCAAGAATTTGAAGCTACGGGAACCCAGCCTTTTAAAATAAAGAAAACCCTGAATTTTGAAACCAAAAGGACCCAGAATTTGGATTTGCAAGGACCCTTCATTTTACGAATTGTGGGTTCGAGCATCCATGGAATGGTGAATACCCGAAGTCTAAAAACAGGATTTAGTTTCGGTTTTCCTAAAGGGTGACATGACATCATTTTGCAATTGCTTAAACTAGGTTTGGTTTGGATTCATGGTTAAGAATGTATATGATCAAGAAAATAAAGTTTTAAAAAAAACAAGTATTAAATGTTCGAAAAAAATTGAAAGAAAAAACTTGTATCTAATATGGGTTGAATATATATAATATCCGTTAGGTTTGGAATTAAAAGAAATTAAAAAATTAAAAAACCGCTACCGACCCCACAGTCACACCACGCAGGATTAACGGGTGCCCCTCTCCAATGCTACCCCTCCACTTAGGCCATTCATAGTCATAAAGCCCCCAGGTGGGCGTTATGCGACAAGTGGCGAATCGCGTAAGAGAGGGGCTTTATATAACTTAAGTGTGTAGTGGGGTTATACATGTATAGGACTTTATATATATGTATGTATATGTGTGTGAGTGGGGAAGGAATCATCACGCTGTGATAATTATCGCGGGAGGACAAAAAATTTACCCTATAACGCCCCCGTAATGGTGTTCCGGGCACTATGGGGGCGTCATAGGAGAAAAGGGCGTGACATACGGCCCCATTACACATGCTCTTAATCTCACGAGCGTCACAAACGTAGGTCTAAGAGTTTGAAGTTTGCACAATTAGAAGATAGCAAATTAGCAATCTTGTTAACATATTGAATTATGTATTAAAGCTTAGCAAAAATATGCATACACATACTTACATATATTTCATAAGACAGGCCCTCGTGAACACGATTTAAAATTGGCCACTTCTTTTAGGAAAATAGTGATCATTTTTTCCAAAGCATTACAATAACAATTCATTGACTAAAATGATTAAGGTCATCAAAATATTAGAGTGACTTATCTTACCTATTCTTGGTCAACAGATGTTCCCTCCATTAGAATCCTTGACCCTGCACAAAGTCAACAAACCTTTCATAATCCTAGCAATGCAAGGAATACAACAGGGTACCGATTATTCGTGTTATTCCTTTGCAAAGCGATCGTTTGACCCGGCTCAAAGTCAACAAACCTTTCATAGTGATTACTGATAAAAAAATCACATAATCACTTGCTTAAGAACTAAAAATAGTTGGGTAATTTTACCATCCAACTGCGAACAGTTTGACTCAGAAAGTGAAAACCGTATGCGTGATCATCATTAAACTATAATAGTATCCCCTTATGTGATAATGTTCATCCAAGCTCTCAAGAAACTGTTTTAAAAAACTTTAACTAGCTAACTTTCATATTTTTCACATTAATCTTGATATTTAATCATCTTATATAGCATTCCCTCATATGATTAACAAAATCACAATATTCAACTAGGGGTGTAAACAAGCCAAGCCTCTCGTGAGCTACTTGAGATCAGCTCGCCAAAAGCTCGAATCAAACCAAGCTTAAACATGCTCGAGCCCAAGCTTTAGTTGTCAAGCTCTAGCTGTCTAGCGAGCCTAAAAGAATATAATTTTGATTATAACTTTTAATTAACATATTAAATATATATAACTAAATAATATATCTTATGTTATATATTAAATATATAATAAATAACATACAAGCCAAGTTCGAACTTGAAAAACTATTGACGATCCGAGCTCGCGCTTTTAAGCAGTGGCAGGCACCCCCCCCCCCCTCTTTAAAAGTAAAGATTTTAGTGTATTTTGTAGGTAAAAACCATGCCCGCACCCCTTTAAAGTTCGGTTAAACCCCCCCTATCGCCCCACAGAAGACAAATCCTGGGTCCGCCACTGCTTTTAAGTTTAACGAACCAAGCTCGAGCTCGGAATGTTTACACCCTTAGTGGCCAAGCTTGAGATTTCCGATGGGGGGTCGAAAACGTATATACCAAAATATTTCTATAAAACCAGGGGGTCAAAAACGTATATACCCAAAAATTTCTATACGAAAACTACATACTACCCACTACTTAACGAAAAGTTCGGGGGGTCGCCGCCCCCTCCCGCCCCTATTATCCTACGCCCATGTACACCGTTGTACTCAACTTAAGCTGGTCTTAACGAAAATCAAATTAGCAGCACACAAACACCCTGCAGATCAAATACCTTATTTTTCGGAAAGAGTAAACTGCCATTTTGGTCCCTGTGGTTTGGCCAGTTTTGCCACTTTAGTCCAAATCTCAAACTTATTACATCCAGGGCCCTGTGGTTTGGTTTTTGTTGCCATTTTGGTCCAAATTTCAAATTTGACCAGATTACCCACTTTTGACCCTGCTATTTTGTCTTCACCCTCAGGGGCATTTTGGACATTTTGGTCATTTATTATCTCTTTATTATATAACTCAATTATAATAACTCACTCTCTCTCACTCAACACAGACATCTCTCTCTCTCTCTCAACACATAGCTCTGCTCCTCTCTCTCTCTCTCCCAACTCCGGCGGTGGTGTTCTCTTCCGATCACTCTCTCTCTGTCAGTGTTGAAGGTAACGAAAAGTTTGTTGTGAAATTCTAGAGAGAGAAAGTGGAACAAACCCTAAATTGGGGGTTGATGGTGGCGGTGGTGGTGAGAAGGGGGATGAGGTGGTGCTTGTGGCGGCAGAGCGATGGTGGTGGTGGTGATTTTGATGTGGGTTTAAGGCAACCGATTTGATGATTTTGATGTTCATACATTCACCGATTTGATGATTTTGATGTGGGTTTAAGGCAACCGACCTCACCTTAATCTCTGCCTTATTGGTGGCTGAGGTGTGGCGGAGGTGTGGTGGAGGTGGTGGTGCTTGTTGTTGTTGTTCTGCAGTGGCATTATTGTTGTTGGTGTGTGTATGTGTATGTGTCTGATTAGGGTGTTAATGGGTGATGGATGTGTCTGATTGGGTGTTAATTCGGTGGTGGTGGGTTTGTGGTGGCGGTGGTTCTCACAGAGGTAGCAGGGGTGGGGGTTTGGGTTTTGTGGTGGCGGTGGTTCTCACAGAGGTAGCAGGTGGTGATGGGGGTCTACGTCCTCTCTCTCTTCTGGTCTACGTCCCTGTCGTCGTCGGGAATTCATGGGGGGTGTTGCAGACAAGAGATGAGGGGAATAGGGAAAGGTAGCGGCTGATGATATTGGCTAGGGTTCTTGAATGAGTGAAGTCGAGAGAGCAGGGTTGGTGGTGGTGATGATACGGTGGTGGGGGTGGTGGTTGTGGTGGTGGTAGTTCAGAGAGAGAGAGAGAGTGTGTGCAGAGAAAGGGGTGTTTGGGATTTATAATCAGAGTTTAGGGGGTGTTTGGGATTTATAATCAGTTTAGGGGGTGTTTGGATTAATAATCATTTACAATAAAACCAAAATGACAAAAATACCCCTGGATATAAGGACAAAACAGGGGGTTGAAATTGAGAATTCTAGTCAAATTTGAAATTTGGACCAAAATGGCAACAAAAACCAAACCACAGGCCCTGGATGTAATAAGTTTGAGATTTGGACTAAAGTGGCAAAACTGGCCAAACCACAGGGACCAAAATGGCAGTTTACTCTTTCGGAAATTAACCAAAGTACCAAACACCATTCTTCCAGTCCCATTCCTGATGAACTCTCAACAGGTCCAAAGGGTAAGCAATCTTTTCACCAGTACCCTTAAAATGCACCACGTATTTCGACCCAGTTTTCCCAATAACCTTCCCGACCCACCAGCCATTGCGATCAAAGGTGTCAACCACCTCTGACAAACGAAAGGCATCAGCCACAATCTCGCGAGGCGTTGGGCGGATTCTATCAATGGACATAAACTCTCGCAAGGGCCCTGAACCATCCTCTTATAAAAGGGTTCTGTACTGGACAATGTATTCTTTGTTGGAGACCCTAGAGATTATGTTTGCAGGGTAGTATGAACCCTTTAAACCCTCTTCCTTATTTAAAATTTCCACTATATCCCCTCTTTCAAAACCCATTTTAATAACCTACAAGTGATCATATCAAACAGTCAATAATGAATAAACTACTGAGAAAAATTGATCATGGGTTAGTTTCGTGTTTGTTCAGAAATTAAAGGATTCAAACAAACAACCAGTAAGCTACTGAAATTAGAGAGAGAAAACGAGAAATTACCCTTTGGTCGCCAGTGAAATATTGAAACCCTAATTTACAGTTTATCGGTAGGATGACTAGTAGACAAATTTGAGCAGTGGATTAGGTCCGTCCGGATGAAGATGGAAAAAAAATCAATTTGTTTGGCTAAGCTTTTCAAAACAACTTATTGACTTATTGGCTTTTTGGAAAAGTCAGTATGGAGTGACTTATTGACTTATTGGTTTTTCCCCTCACATACACCCTCATTGCCAAACATCATTTTAAAGCTTATGACTTTTCAAAAAGCCAATAAGTCAATAAGTTGTTTCAAAAAGCTTAGCCAAACATGCCCTAAAATCCTAACTTTCGTTAATTGGCGGATAACCACCTTCAACTTTCAACTTATTGCCGATAGCATTCCCAACATTAATCAAGTTTGTTAACATCAGCTGTCATGTCACCAAACCAGTATCACATCAGCTGCCATGTCATTAAAAAAGACATGTCAGATGCCACGTCATCAAAATTTCCACATCAACACACAAGGGCCACATCAGCAAAAAAACTAACTGGGTTTCATTAGTTTAGGAGTGCTATCGGCTAATAAGTTGAAAGTTTGGAGTTGTGTGGTACAAATCGAAAGTTAGGTGTGTTATCGGCCAATTGGTGAAAGTTGAGGTTATTTAAATTCAATATCCCTTTTGGTATTTCGGTCGGTTTTTAAGGTGAGTTTATGATTGTGTTTCAAACAAGTATCATCTCAGAGATTAAACTTTTATCGTATAAAATCATACACGGTTATACTTGGGTATTCGCGAGTATAGACACAAACCTAATAGATGATGAGTTAGGCCACACGGGGCGTTCTCGGGTGGTGGATTCAAGTACCCCCTACCCGATCGGGAACACCACCGCTGACAGATCGGGTATGGTTTTCAGGTGATGTTTAAACTAAGTATAAGTTCAAAGCTGTTGAGTGTATTCCAATGATAGTAACGACTATAATGCCGTTGTATAAACTAAAATTAAAAAAAAAATGTTTTCCAAAATTGAAACCCTTTTATATGCCATCATTTATAAAAAAAAAAAAAAAAAAAAATCTACCATCAATCTTCTCTAAAAAGGTTCTACACTTTTATCCTAACACAACTTTTGATAAATGCCTATATTTCAACAAGATAAGGTGTTCATTCTACCTAGGGGTGCAAACGAGCCGAGCTACTCGAGCTCGGCTCGAAAAAAAGCTCGAACGAGCCGAGCTTAAACGAGCTCGAGCCCGAGCCTAAAAACAAGCTCGTTTAGTAAACGAGCCCGAGCCCGAGCTTCGCTTATCGAGCTCGAGCCGGCTCGCGAGCCTAATCGAGCTTTCTATTTATATATTTTTTATTAATATATTAAACATATATTTATATAATAATAATTACCAATTATATAAATATAAAAAATAACTAAATTATATGTATAATAATAATTATAATTAATATAAATTAATTAAAAAAAATACTAAACGAGTCGAGCCCGAGCCGAGCTCGAGCTTTAAAAATTACCTTCGAGCCGAGCTCGAGCTTCAGAAATAAAGCTCGAATCGAGCCGAGGTCGAGCTTTCATATGTTAAACGAGCTCGAGCTCGAGCCTGGTCGAGCTCGGGCTCGGCTTGGCTCGTTTGCACCCCTAATTCTACCGCTCAAATGCTCAATATCAACAATATATTATTATCAAACGATAGTAACCTACAATTTCTCACGGATATCATCGAGCGAGTAGAACATGAAGACACGGAAAAACCTAATATATATATATGTATGTATGTGTGTGTGCCACATAATCGGGAAAATGTCACAACGTTCTGATGGAAGATTGTTTCGCCAACAACCTCAAATACAACGAAAGTGTGTTTAGACAAAGATTTCGTATGTTGAAACTCTTATTTTTAAAAATTATAGGTGATTTTACAAGCAAATAACATATGGTTTCAAGAGGGCATAGAAGGGAGGATGAAAAGGAGTTTTACGACATTGCAAAAATACACAACTTCCAATAAACAACTTGCAAGTGGTAATCCTCCTGGTGAATACGGTGAGTATTTATGTATGGTCGAGAGGACTTTGCGTCCATGTCTACAATAATTTTGTAATGCCGTAATTAACTTATACGGCGAAAAGTTTTTACGAAGACCGACATGCCATGACATAGTTTGGAGAATGTATCCTAAGGAGTTGCAAGGGCAATATATGAGAGGTAATCTTCAATACCCTACGAGTGCTAGGAGTGGTTATGTCACAAGACTTGCGGTTTTGGCGTGGGTTTTTTGTACCGCTCGGATCACTCAACGACATCAATGATCTCTAACAATCTCAAATTTTTCGTACCCAACGGAATGGAACCACACCTAATTGTCCATTTCATTTAAACGGGTGCTTATACAAACGTGAATAATATCTTACTAATGGGATCTACTGTGTTAACGTTTGTGAAATCGTTTCGACAACCGACCGATCTGAAAGAAAATAAATTCAAGAAGGTGCAAGAGTCGGCAAGAAAGGACGTGGAGCGGTCTTTCGGTGTACTAAAGGGGTAATGGGATATACTTAAGCGACAATTGCGGGCTATGACCGTAGAAAGGATTAGGAAATTTGTCTATATGTGCATGATATAGCACAACATGACCTTGAAGAACGACAGAAATGCGATATCACCGGTCCACTAAGGGGATCCCCATGTCGAGTCAGTTTTTGAGTTTTGACGATAATGTCCTTGCGAAGTTGCAAAATGAAGATACGCATTTCTGACTTTAATATGATCGTGTGGAACATCTTGCAACTCTAAATCTGTAACAACCCGACTTTCCGGGTTCCTACTTAGATCTGTCATTTATTGCTTAATTGACTTGTACTCTAGAGATTTCGATTATCGCAAAAGGGTTTAAACGATATTTTAAACTATGTTTTACAACGCATTCACAACGCTTATTCAAAACGCAGTTATCGCATTTAACGCTATTACAATGCATACTATTTAAACACATCTCTTCGCATAGTACATCGCATGTTTATACTAAACGCTATCGCATCGCAATCTCATCGCAAACTCGAAACGCATATTTACTTTTATGCATCTTAGTTATTATGTGTGTTATTTGTGTATTTACTTGTTTAAATGTTATGTGGTTATCTCATCGCAATGCTCACTCGCAACTCGCTTAAACGCAACGCAACGCTTAATGCACGAAACAAAAGTTGGAAAACTAACTCGCACAACTCGGCCGATCGAATGACCACTCGGTCGAATGGACATCCGTCCGGATGACCATCCGATCGGATGGCCATCCGACCACTTAACCTGCACCGCCTTAATTCCCCCTCACACTATAAATACACGCCTGTCACATCACTGTTCACTGATGTGACAGCTCCATTCGACCAGACGCTCTCAAGTCTCTTTCAAGCACTTTTCTCTCGATCCAAGGCTATTCCGTAAGTATTTCACCCTAAATCTTGTACTTCCATCATCCCTACACACTTTCTCATCATCTTCTCCATCAAAATCACTGATTTTCACCATGAAATCACCTGATTTGGACTCCTTGAAGGTGACATCATCTCGGTAGCATAAGCAAACTGTGGTGTGACGTCATCCCGTCAAGATTGGCCCAGATCTAAAGGATTTCTATACATTTTAACAAAAATCTCCACAAGATCTAAACATTTTCAACAGTTTTCATACTTTTCTCCAACATTCTTCACTTTTCTACTCAAAACCGATGGAATCTAGACTCATTCAGGCTCTCTACTCATTCTCTAGTTGAGAACCGGTCTGAAAACGGATTTTGACCGGAGAGACGACCGATTAACGGGTTGAACATGAAACTCCATTAAGAACAGTTAGTCTGATCGAATGGGGTGATTCCCATCCGATCGACTGAGCTGGACTTGATGTGGTTCCCGTTGTTTCACACGACGTCACGCCGTCTCCGTTAAATTCCAAACTTTTTAACTTAGAAAATTTTACGAGTTTTCAAACCATCAGGTCGCTCAATCGAATAGCCATCCGATCAGATGACCATCCGATCGAATAACTATTCGACCAGGTGACTTGTCCTCTATAATTTTCAACACTTAAACGATTTGACTAAACTTCAAAACTTCAAGCTTTTCGATCGAATAGCCATCCGATCGAATGGCCATCCGTCTGGATGACCATCCGACCGGATGACTTGGCATCTAGAGATACTTCACATTTTCCAAAATGCTACAACGAAAACTTCAAAGTTTCAAAACTATTTGCAAACATCCACACTCATTCGAATGGCCATCCGTTCGAATGGTCATCCGTCCGGATGACCATCCGATCGAATGGATATTCATCTGTTCGACTCACCATCTGACACTTATCTCATCCGACACGTTGTTTACGCACAGTTCAATGCTTATGCTACTGTTCTATGCTCAGGCTAACTCTCACGCGCTCCCTTCAATCCAAATCAAGGCTGTATTTATTTATTAAACACTTACTGTGAGTATACTCGAACCCTTTTTCGCTTAACGCACTTTTGGGTGTTACATACGTTCTCTATCAAATCACAGCAAGACACAACGCAAACACTTTTAAACGCTAACCGCTCTCGCATGTTATACGTGCTTTGATGAATGCTTGTATGTTATGTTTACACAGTGATTGTTTTGCCTGACACCTTAGCAACGATAGTACTATAGTTTGGACTCAACACCTGTCGAGGACAGGGGTTGTTAAGGGTTTTACTTCACATGGTCACAGTGGTGATAATGTGTTGCGCATTCTAAACTCGCAGTCATTTCGGTTGCATACGTCATTGTCGATAGCTTACTTGATTCACATTTCTACGTGTTACATGCTGGTTATGCGTAAACGCTTTCGCTATACTATATGCTACTCAAACTTGTGTACTCACCTTTACATTTTATGTATTGACTTTATTTTAACGTATGTGACAGGTTGATAGGATGCTTTGTTTGCTGTGATGAAACGAGTAGGAGGTCTAGAAACATCATTCAATAAATCTGAGTTGTCGGAACAGTTTACTTGTTTTTGAGACTATTATCTGTAATGACTATTTTTACTTTATCTGTTAGTAGTATGGGATATTAACGTTAAAGATTTGGTAATTTAATAGTTGTTGTGGATTCTCTTGAACAATCTGTTTCGCTCAGTGCCACGCCCCGATGATTCCGCCATCGGTTGGAGTGTGACAGATTGGTATCAGAGCCATAACTATAGGGAATTAGGAAGGACACGACCTAGTCCGGGTTTGATATCTTAGAATTGGCCTAGTCTATAGTCTAAGCACCAACAGACCGCCTTGTGCAAACCCAGTAAGGGTTTTTGCACGAGCTCACTCTGGATACTCTCTCTTGAAAACTACATTCTTGCGCGAACACCACATATTACATCTTCGTGCAAGAACGACCTTTCCTAAGGTCTAACACTACATGCCTTTGCTAAGGCAAACATAATACACACATTTTGAAAGACGCTCGCATAACACAATTGAGTGATTTGGTCGAGATTAGGTGTGAAAACCAAGAACTCTCGATAAAATCGCTCACTCTACGCGAAATTTTTACTATCAGCACGAGAATCTTTCATTGAGTCAGGAGTGAAATCCATATCTCGACGGAATTCTCCATCTTCATCTCGTGGTTTTGTTACACTTGTAGGAACATGATTGTTAAGCTAGGGGTGAAACCCGTATCTTAATAATTAGTTCTAATCCCTACTCTGGTTTTACGAAACTCTCACCAAAGTCTCGATGGATTCCAATGATTTGAGTCACGTAGTAGCCAAAAGGATGTGTGCCGTTCGCCGTATTTGGAGATAGCATAGTCTATTAGGCTAAAGCGTGTACTCAAGGTCCTTGTGAGTAGTCGAATCACTTTGGGTAGTCGATGTCTAACACCCAAGACAATCTATTTCGATTCTAAGCCCGCAATCACTGATTTTACGCGTTATCGATTTTATGTGTTTTATGTGATTAAACGTTTATGTTGGGATTGAACCCTACCAGAGGAACAGATAATGTAAAGCCAAAACCGGTTCACAACAGTGGATTCATAATAAGCAGCAGTTTACATTAAGCTTTCCCCTTGAAAGTGATTTATAACAACTGATGGTCTTTATCCGCTGTTCAGATACAACTACTGCTGGTCCTTCAACTACTGATCAAATCCATGAAGTATTCAACAACTGCTGGTCATATCTACTGATGGTAAAGCACTGCCCAATCAAGGACTGATCAACCTTGAGGAAAGCACTGACATAAAGAGAGAGCAGCTGTTTGGTGAATTAACTGTGTTATGTATAGTCAGTGGTTAGGTTTAACAGTGTTTGTGTAAGGACAGTAGATACAGGTTGTTAGGCTGTTAGACGTCGCTTTCATGGTGACGTCAGCTGAGATACTTCAGTGGTTTGGTTTGCCTATAAATGTAACAGTACCCTGTACTGTTACATTTGATTGACTGAGTGGGTTCTTCTCCTCAGGTCTAATCCTTTCATCTTGTGCAACCAACCTTGGGGCATCAGGCTGAGGGGGAGTTTAGTTTGTAAGCATGTCTGTAATCCTTTGCTTTGAATTGTAATCTTTTGACTCTATGAGAAGCAAATGTTATCAAACTATTTTCTCCATTGATTGTGTTTACAAAGTTTGTATCTATTTCCGCTGCACTTTACATGTTTTCATATTCACAAATTGATCAAAACATACAAACAAACATAATCACAATAGCCTCCGATCTTAACAATTGGTATCAGAGCCTGGACAGTCAATTTCGATTTAACAGTCAAATTGACATAACAGTTCAGCTCAAAATTCATTGATACTAAGGTTGGTTGTATTTTGTTGAAAAACAGAGTATCGAGTAAATAATGTTCAAAATGGTTATTCAAAAACTCTGTAAATCAACCAAGATGTCATATGACACACAAATTTCACACAACAAGTGATTTCATGCACAAGACACTCATGGTTTCTAGATTTGAAAACAATATCTGTTAAACTATGAGATTATTTCTTAGTTTTTAAATTGATTTCAATTGTTGTTGTGAAACATGTGATGTTTTCATTAAATATTAAAGTATAAACTTCAGATTAATAAAACCTATGTTCATAAAAACATTGTTGTTTTGTTAATACAAAAAAGAGGGAAATTAAAACTTTAGTCATTCAGAATCTTATGTGTTGGAAACAGATTGAGATCCTCAAATGGAACAAATCAACTTTGTTAATAATACATTAAGAAAATCAGGGGTCAACATAGTCCGTATCATATGTAGTATAAGATTGGTTGAAAAATTTGTGTAAACATGAAGCCTCTCAAAACATTACTACAAAATGATGTTGGACTAATACTCACAAAAACTCTGAAGTGTGTTTATCTCAAGTTTTTTGAATTCAGAAGAAAAGAGTATAAACTTAAAACACTTAAGAGTCAAAACTTGGGGTAATAATGGTCATTATGCAACTGTTTGTGCCCATTGGTTCAAGTAAGTTCAGGTGACATTAGTGTTCCCAGTGATTGAACTCACAAAAGGACTAGACAAATTTTCAAAATTATCACATAGTAACTAGATCTACAACAGGATCTTCAAAACTCATGTGTCCATGTGTCCTCATGCTTGCAATCAACTGACAATAAAATGGTTCCTAAAAGTGGTCAAAATGTGTTCAAAATTACCTACCACTGACCATTCTTATAAACTTGAGAATGTTATGATTACGTTCTCTTTTGAAAATACACCAGATCCTTTTTGATACTGTTCTCAGAAAATCCTTTAACCATTTGTTTTTCAAAGGATTTTCTCGAATAACCAGGATATATTGTTCATTTTTTTGGGAATAATATTTCTGAAACTTTTGCTTGTTTTTGTTGGCAATAGTTTCAGCTCCTGTCAGGATGTAATACCTTATTTTTGTTGGTATTATTGTCCTCATAAATGGGTCAAAAGGAAATGGTACATATGTCAAGATCATGTCATACTCAGGTTTGCTCCTATATTTTCATCAAAAGTTGATTGCTAACTTGCTTGAATTACTAGGGTACTCATGTTTTAATTGAATATTAAACGAAAATGAGTTGCCTTAGCAAAAAGTTCTCATCATCTGGGGTACTAAACCACTGTCCTTCAAAATTGACATGTGGCAAAACCTTGAATGAAAATTCTAACAACTGTTGCTGGAATACTTGTTCTTCAAATCTGTACCATTTACCCTAACCACTGTTTTGTTCAAAAAAAAAAATCAGATTTGAAGTCAACCACTGATCCTAAATATTGTCCACTGCTGAAAGTCAACCACTGATCCTTTCATTCTCTTGACAAGCACTGATGCTCAAAATCAGAGACTTATCTACTGATGTACTATCCACTGATAGTAAAATCCTCCACTGTCCACATTATTACCGTTGTAACCGCTGATGTTTGATACGTCAGTGGCTCTTAAAACAACTGTTCTCCACCCTTCATCCATTTCATCAGTGTTTGACACGTGGTCAGTTTTTAGCCTTCAGATCATAATAACCGCTGCCACATCAGCGATCACTTTTTCCCTAAATAAAACCCTGCCCTAAACCCCAAACAGGGTTTTACACTGTCGAATTGAATTCCAAAATTCTCTTCTCAAAGCAGTTTCCAACCCTTCTTCTCAAAATCTTCAAAAACGTTCTTCGTTCTTCTCCTCAAAAATGACAAAATCAAAGTCAAAATCAAAATCAAAACCTAAATCACCACCACCTTCAAAAGAGGTCGCTCAAACGACCAAAGAATCCAACGAGATACCATACAAATCTCCTCATAACTATCTGGGTTTGCTCACAAAACCTACTGATAATCACACCTTCGACACCATCATTGATACGTTATCTGCTTCAAAGTACAAAACTTTGTTAACGGCAGATGCTCCCATTTATCTACAAACCCAGAACGAGTTTTGGAAAAAGGCGACACTTGAAAAACAAGACAATAAAGTCATAGCCATTAACTCGTCGATACAGGGTAAGGCGATCAAAATCACACCGCAATCAATATCAGAAGTCTTCAAACTGAATGACCAGAATGGTAAAATATCTTTTGATAAAGCCGTGATGAAAACTGATTTCATGAAAAGGGGATATGCAGAACAATCAAAGGTAGATACCTTACAAAAAGGTTTTTTTCCATCTGCACCCAGATTTTTATTCCACACACTTTTAAGTTGTGTTTCAAATAAAACAACAGCGTTTAATGAAATACCATTGAAGATTCAATGCCTGGGATATGCTATTTTAAACGATAAAGATTACAACTACTCCCAGGAGATCTTCAATGACATGGTTAAAAATGTTGATAGCAAATCATTTCTTCTTTTTCCAAGATTTCTGAGCTATTACTTTAAACAAAAATTTGAAAAAGAGGATGAAAATTTGCCCAAACAAGGTGTCCATTTTCAAATAAAAAGTTTAACTGTTGAAACATTTTCAAGAATGATGGCACCAATAAAATTAAAAGCAAAGGTGCCTGAGCAGACTTTAGAAACTGCCACTGATCCTCAGGCAACTTCTGCTGAGCCCACTGCTCCAGGTGATCAGAGCAGCACAACCACTGCTTTGAAACCCACACCTGACATCACCAAAAAGACCAAAAGAAAAACATCCGGAAAACCCACCAAACCCAAAACAAAGGCAACTCTGGAAGATGAGATCCCAGAGCAACTGCCTGTGACAACACAAAAGTCACCACAAACCACTGCTGCTACTTCCTCACAGAAGTTGGAAGAAAGATCTCAACCTATGCCTAAAACTCCTCCTGCATCCTCACAAAAGGATCAGGTTGTAATCACAGGGACACCAAATTATGAAGCTCTGGATCCACTTGGTTCTATCTTCCGCAGTCCTAATCCCAAGGACATGTCTCTTTCAACACCTATACCCTCACCAATCATAATGCCACAATCCATGCTACCTTTATTGCATGCAGCTGCTATAGCTCAGACACAAACCAGTTCCTCTCTATCACCTATCACTGAGAGCATACCTCCACAAGTGACTGGGTCTGATGCTACTACTCCTGCTATCCCAGCAACAGTTGAGGAGGTTACACCCCCTGAGTTACATGTAACTCTTGGTGGTAATTCAAGTGGAGCAGCAACTACAAATGTTGGATCTACAGATTTACATTTGGCCAGTTGTTTCATTAATCAGACTCCCTTGAAGGCAATTTCTTCCATAGCACCTCTGGAAATCACTAGTGAGGCTATTTTGTCCACTGGTATCATCAAAGGTTTATCAAGTGCTGAAGAAAGAAGTCCCCAGTACCAAGAACAAGGGGCATCAATGGGTGATTTTTGGGATTCTGTTCCTAAGTCACACATTGATACAACCACTGCTGGTGGGGATTCAGATGATCCCAGTAAAATGGGTGATGATTCAAGATATCAGGAATTGACGGGCAGAGTTGAAAAACTTGAAGAATCAGTTTCTGAAATAAAGGAGATGGTGCAAGAGATTTTAAAAGCTCAAAAAGCACAATTCACTGCTGCCCCACCACAAGCATCTGTTCCAACTCAAGCATCTGCTCCATCACAAGCAGCTGCTGCAAATGAGCTTTGGAATATTTTTCAACCCATGCTTGAAAAACAGCAACAAATGGCTGATAAAAAGCATGCTATTCATGTACAAATGCTGACCAACATGGTGGAATCACGGTTTAAAGACACTCAAGCAGATATAAAGGCTATAAAGGCTAGCATTCAAAGCGCCTCTGGCAAAGTTCCGTCTCCCATATCATTTCTTGTTAACCCCCCTTCAGATAATGCCAAAAAGGGGGAGAATATCAAGCTGTTGGGAAAAATGAATAAGATGGGAATAGAACATGGTCTTTGTATTGAGCCTGAAAAAGAAAAAGAAAAAGAAAAGCAGGTCTCAAAACCTGTTAGTCAAACAGCTGATACATCAGTAGTTACAAAAACTGCTGTCAGTAGCCAAACAGCTGCCATGTCATCAACACACACACCTTCAACACACACCACTCAATCACAAACCACAACCACTGTTCCACCACCATCATCATCTACAATCATATCACCACCTCTGCCTCCTGTCATAAAACAGAAGACAACAGATGTTACAACATCTGTTGTAATGACAGCAGCGGTTGAAACACCAGTTGTTTCAACAGTTGTTTGCCAGACACTCTCCACCATTCAAACCACTGTTTCACCAACAGCCCCTCCTCAACCAAAAAGGAGAAGGGTTTTCATTCCTTATGATTCACCACCACCATCACCACCATCAAAAACTACATCACCTCTTCCATCCCCTGCTCAAAAGCAGAAGACATCTACTGATACATCAGTAGTTGTAATGACAACAGCAGTTGAGACACCAGTTGTTTCAACAGCTGTTAGTCAACTATCCACCACTGCTCTAACCTTTCCTATATCATAACCAAAGCTATTTAATAGAAAAAGAAAGCCAATCACTGCCGATGAAGGGATACATGATCCAAATGCTGCAAAATATCCACTGGAACTTGAAGCTATCAAAAATGAGATGAGACAATTCTATACAGAAGAGGATCCTTCAAAAAGAAGATTCTCCTCACTCATAGGCTACATGGCACCAGTAGATATGGATGAATATCTCAAGATCAAGGCAAGGCAAGCTAAAGTAAAAGCTAAGGTTGACAGTGAAAGTGAAGGTCTGAGTAAAGAAGGCATTGCTAAAAGACTGGAGTTCTATTTCACAAAAGTAAAGCAGATAGAAGAGTTTGCACAAGAGCTACTCAAAGAAAAGGCTGATCAAAAGAAAAGGTTAAGAGAACAATATCTAGCCTACATCATGAAAGAGAAATTCTATCCTGCTGAAGAACAACAGTTTAAAGAATGGCCATTAATTGCTTTAAAGCATGAGGCAGAAAGGATTCAAAGAATCAAGAATGATCCTACAAAGAAGAAGAATGCTCCAAACTGGAGCAAATACAAAAAGCTCATTGCTGACCTCACTGCTGAGTATAAGAGAAAGAAAAAAGAGCTGGTGGATGCAAAAATGGATACTGCGGAAGCCATATCAAAATGGTCAAAACAGCAGACTGATGAAGCCTATGAAAGGCTAAAGAAAAGAAAGAAAACTGTTTCAAGCACTTCAAAGAAACATGAACTAAGAATGAAGCTTGAACAGCAGATAGAAAACCTTAAAACACTGTTCCGGTCTACTTTTGTGACAAACCAAGAAGAAGGAGAACAGCTGACCACTGAAGAGGAAAAAGAAAAGGAAGTTGAGTACTTCAAAGATTCCATCATAAAAATGGGTCTAAAAGAGGAAAGCTCAGAAAAACTTCAAAACCTTTTTAAGAAGGTATTATCAAAGCCTGCATCACCACACATTTCAGCAGATATCCCAGACATTGAACTTGATCAACAACAGAGACAAGAGCTAATTGACAAAGAAGTTGCAGAAGACATAGCTGCAGCAAATCAAGTCATAGAAGAGGCTTTCAAGAAAATGTCTGAAGTTCAGGATACTGCTCTACATCTCTTTTCAAGGCCAATATCTCAAAGTTCATCAGCAAATAAATCTCTCCCAAGAAATCCATTGGGTTTAAAAGTACTAAAGTGGCTCTCTGATCAAAAGACCCACGTATTAACTCTGGTCAGATCCAATGGAGAGGTGAAGTATATATCAAGGAAAGAAGCACTAGGCCTTAGTGTTCAAGATTTGCAGGATCTCCTTGAACTTACACTGTGCCGGGATGAAGATGACACAAGTTCCAAGGAATTTGAAGAAGAATTTAAAAGACATGCAAGGGAACTTCTGATGAGGAATAAAGATCCAGAATAATGACAGGTTTTGGCATTATCTGTTCTAGGGGGAGATTGTTGGGATTGAACCCTACCAGAGGAACAGATAATGTAAAGCCAAAACCGGTTCACAACAGTGGATTCATAATAAGCAGCAGTTTACATTAAGCTTTCCCCTTGAAGGTGATTTATAACAACTGATGGTCTTTATCCGCTATTCAGATACAACTACTGCTGGTCCTTCAACTGCTGATCAAATCCATGAAGTATTCAACAACTGCTGGTCATATCTACTGATGGTAAAGCACAGCCCAATCAAGGACTGATCAACCTTGAGGAAAGCACTGACATAAAGAGAGAGCGGCTGTTTGGTGAATTAATTATGTTATGTATAGTCAGTGGTTAGGTTTAACAGTGTTTGTGTAAGGACAGTAGATACAGGTTGTTAGGCTGTTAGACGTCGCTTTCATGGTGACGTCAGCTGAGATACCTCAGTGGTTTGGTTTGCCTATAAATGTAACAGTACCCTGTACTGTTACATTTAATTGACTGAGCGGGTTCTTCTCCTCATGTCTAATCCTTTCATCTTGTGCAACCAACCTTGGGGCATCAGGCTGAGGGGGAGTTTAGTTTGTAAGCATGTCTGTAATCCTTTGCTTTGAATTGTAATCTTTTGACTCTATGAGAAGCAAATGTTATCAAACTATTTTCTCCATTGATTGTGTTTACAAAGTTTGTATCTATTTCCGTTGCACTTTACATGTTTTCATATTCACAAATTGATCAAAACATACAAACAAACATAATCACAATAGCCTCCGATCTTAACAGTTTATATGTTTCGATTTTGGAGACTTTGTTCGCTTTTCCACTCATCGCTTTATTAGACGCGCACAACTGCTCGAATCTAAAATGCTAACTAACCGCAACTCGAACTCTCGCAAACTACGTTACTCGCAACTCTACTCGCTATCGCTACTCACTATCACTCGCAACTCCCGAACGCGAATCGCGCACTTGAAAGATAGGTGAATACGTGCAAAATATGTAGGTGAATACGTGCAAAATATAGGTGGAACTTGTGATGTGTCTGTGACAACCCGAACTTTCAAGATCCTTCCTCTACACGTTTCTCGTTTCGCAAAATGTTTTCATAATTCGTTTGAGGTGTAACTTGTTCATGTTTGATTTATGATTGGTGTATTGTATATAGTTTGATTAAGTTGAGAACTTGTAAACTGTCTAAGTGTATGAACTTAATTCTTGCATGATGAAACATAGGATTTGTGTCATTAACTCCCACTGACGAAACCTGGAGTTTCGCCATCACCCTGCTCGACGAAACATGAGTTTCATCTGGGTGAGTTTCGCCAAAATGGGCTTCGGCCCAAGTATAGCCCAACCAAATCAGCAGTTACGTTATATATTGCACACACCACAATTCACGAAACCCTAGACTCTCTCTCTAACTCGACGGCAGAAGATTTCACTTGAGGCTTTAATCATTTGGCGTCATCTCTTTCCTGTTTCAATCCTCTTTAACGCACGCATCATTTTCTGGTTAGTGTCATATTCTTGTTTGTCACAGTTCCTTACATGGTTGATTGTTTTATGTTAGAATTTATGGTATGACATCTCGGTTTCTTGTATCGAAGGTTCTTAATTAACGTAAGAGTTTGGAGGAATTCGTTCATTGAACTCTCTTGATTAGGGTTCATGTTAGGATTGACAGTTCATGATGAAAACTGATGTGTGCAAAATGCAACATATAAATTACATCAAATGTGGCATAAAACTAACCCTTTTTAGTACTAATGTTGGAAAAAGTATGTTTTTGTCTTCCTTTTGTATTTTCAGGATTAAATGAGCTCAAATGAACAAAAGAAGCAAAAAGGCGGCTAAATCTAACATAAATACAAGAAAAGGAATAAACGTGGCATGCCCGACCCCCCGACAACATCTTCCCAAGCAAAAACAAGAGAACAGAAAGCTCAACACGCCCCGTGCTCAGTGAGCACGGGGGCGTGCCCAAGTGTCTGCAGAAAAGACAAAGTTGTAAAAGCTTCTATCACCCACCACGGGGGCGTGCCCAGCGGACACGGGGCCGTGGTCAACTCTAAGATTCGCAGAATCTGGGGAAATCTTGATAGTACAGATACGCTTCTGCACACAGGGTCGTGCCCAGCGGACACGGGGGCGTGGTCAACTAATGCAGACAAACTGCAATTAATGAAGAAAGAGAAGGAGGATGGACACGAGGCCGTGCCCGAGCTGCTGTTCAGGCTATAAATAGGGGTGCTTGGCTCATTTGCAAACCATCCCTTGGCACACCACCTCTCTCACACTTCACCCACCCACCACCACCATCACAACACCATCATCCACCACCATCATGCATCATAGAGTGTGTGAGTAGTCTCGGGATTCAAGATTGATCGTAAGAGTTCTTGAAAATCAAAGGCCATGTTTGCCTAAGTCTCTTACATCACTTGGTGAAGACAAGTGTCTAGTGTAATACTTTTTATTTTTAATCTTTTCGCACTTTTTATTTGGTTATGTATTAATGACTTTAATAACTAGTTTCTTATGTTGAAGGTGATTTTTCCTTATCATTTGTCCGTGGTGTCTTGGCATTATTTTACTGTCTATATAAAATAAAAGATTTTCACCATTCATATCTCCACGGTCTATATGGAGATATGTTGGCTAGCTGGTCGGGGGTTAAGGGAATGGTTTGGTAAGAGTCTTGCCTTGTTCAGTGTATAGATCCTGCAAGGACCTGGGTCAAATTTAGTAGGACCTCCTTCAATACCCACCGGTATTAGATGGCGGGGGTCCAAACTCTTTGATCCCCTCATATGTAAGCTACTATTAAAACTTTAACCCGGCTACTTAGGACTGTATCCCTGCTGACTCAGACTACTTAGCCGAGGGTAACGTCACCTTCAAAAGAGGGGCCTACCACATTATGCATTAATAACTTAATTAATTATCTTTCAATAATCCAACCCTTTAGGATTGTATCCTTGCTGACTCAAACTACTGGGTTGAGGGTAACGTCACCTTCAAAAGAGGGGCCTACTACAATAACTATGATAATCTCTTAAAAAGTGCAAAAGTGCGGAAATAATCAAATGTTACACTAAACATGAGTCGGATCCAAGTGATTCATCTTGTCTATCTGTTTTTATTTTTATTTTATTTTTCAGCATTTTAGTTTTATTTTTCTAGTTTTAAAAATCTTTTTCTAACTTTTGATTTGATTAGACGTTGAGGATAAACCGGTATTAAAAGCTCTTGTGTCCTTGGACGACCTCGGTATCTTACCAACACTATACTACGCTCACGATGGGTGCACTTGCCCATATGTGTGTTTGGTGTTAGTAAAATATCGTGTTTTATAAATTTAAAACTTGACTAACGTGTAAAAAGGGCTAAAAATATACATAAAAACCTATAACACCACACGCGCATCAAAAACGTTATGTGATGAAACTGATTTTTATGATATTGATTATATGGATGCTTCGAGTGTTGAGATCTGTTAGGGTTGATTGGATTGGATTGTATTGTTCATCTAATTGGTAATTAGGGTTGTTTGAAAGTAAATGATTTCTGGACTAATTCAGCTGTTTGATCTAGATTGAACACGAAACTGTTAATGATTTTGTTTGCGTAACTGATGCTATGTGATCTCGACGAAACATAGAATGCTTCATCATAAGCTGACCTTGACGAAACCTTGAGGAGTTTCGCCACATGTGGGCCGACGAAACCTTGTGGACTTTCGCCACAGGGATGTTTCGTCGTGTAGGTTTGTGAACTGAACAGTAGGTGCATGTCTTATAGATTATGATAAATACTTGTGTGTAAATGATCTTTGTGATAAGCCAATGAGAATGGGAAACATAGTTCGATTAGTGGGTACAACAAACCAACCTGTTATGTTCTGTGTAACTTGTGATAAACACATGAGATGTGAATGTGAATTGGAAAGGTGTACTGACTAACTGATGTACTGTGAACTATTATGTGTGATGCAACTTGTGTGTAAGCAATAACTTGTTAAATCATGAAACTGATATTCATTTGTAACCACGTTAGGGTTGGTTGATTAACTTGGAAATGGGTAACTAAACAAACCGAGGAAACCAAGGTGAGTTCACTGCTCTTTTTCCAAGCATGCATCCCGGGGAGGGATATCGGGTAATGTTCCAGGGAGGAATGTCAGGTTATTGGGATGTTTGTTATTATACTCATTTCTATCATATAAGACCCCTTACATCTACCGATAGTTTCCGGGGAGGCAACGAGGTTATTAGTTGATAGCGCTATTAGGTTTGGCACCCTCACACCGTACCGGGGAGGACGGGCGTGAACTAATTACCTTGACCACTTGACCAATGCTTTGATAGAGGCATTGGGGTTGGGTAAATACATATTGTAGCCATTTGCGGTAATCGAGTTAATAACAACATCAAATCAAATCGTTGAACAGTTTTATACACATATCTGGTAACTAAACGCGTTAACAAAACTTTGAACTCACCAACGTCGTCTGACACACTTGTCTGCATGCTTGCAGGTCGTTAGATTCGTGATATGGACTTGCTATCTGGGAGTGCTGGAGTGGTCATGGGTCGAGACTCTTGGATACTCGCTTTGTTGATTATGAACATATGCTTTGAAACATTTGAATTACTATTTACATTATGCTTCCGCTGAATACTTACTTTGGTTTAACTCATGACTTGGATTTATATTTTCAAATGAATGGAATGTTTTAATTAAATATTATGCGTAGTTCAATGTGATTGGTGGCTTGGATCCTGATATGTCACACGTCTCACGGTGTTTCCGCATGGGGTATTTTGGGGGTGTGACAGTGTCTACGTGAATTATGTGCTCCTACGTTCCTATGTGCCTACGTGCTTATGTTGACTATGTGCCTATGTGTATACTTGCCTACGTGTTCCTGAGCTTTACATAAGGGAGAATAATTATAGAATGATACGCTTCTTCAAAACTAAACCCGATATAATCGAATCTCGTCTAAATCATACGACGATGTCTGCTGCAGACAATGTCTTCCCTTGGCTCTCACACTCGCCGCAACGTTCAGAGAAGCAGAGATGACAAGCGCATCGCCTCTCTCGTCGCCAAGGAAATGGCTAAAGTCATACCTCAGATCATCAGTGAGATCAATGAGGTCAGCAGCAAGTCGTCTGTCGAATCTAAGAGCGACTCGCCTAAAGCGCCTTTCAGCTTTAAGCAATTCAAGGCATGCGGTCCTACAAACTTCAAGGGTGAAGATGGGCCCAGTGCCATGTTCCAGTGGTTTGACGCAATCGAAGTCACCTTCAGGCAAAGCAGATGCCTAGAAAATGTGTGTACTGTTAAAGCAACTGGAGTTTTTAAGTCCAGGGCTCTGGACTGGTGGACTGCGGAGCGTAACAGGCGCGGTAATGATGCAGCTTACGGACTTTCATGGGAAGAGCTCAGGGAGCTTATGATGAAGGAGTTTTGTCCTCCTCATGAAATGCAAAAGCTGGAGAATGAGTTCGTGCATATCAAACAAAAAGGAGGTGACAACGCTGGTCTCACCGTTCGCTTCAAGCAGTTCAGTATCATCTGTCCTGGTCAAGTGACAACTCCGGATATCATGATCAAGAAGTACATTCGAGCTTTACCCGACTGTGCAGCTGACTTTGTTCAGGCAGCTAAACCCACCACCATTGAGGAGACTTACCAACTCGCAGCTGAGATCAATGATAAGCGAGTTTTGGCTGGTTATTTCAAAACCTCAACCAAGAGTCTGAATCAAGCAACTGCAACTCCAGCTACCGAACCTGCAGCATCCCAAGTTTGAAAGTCTTCACGTCCGAGTATCAAACGCAAGGGTAACAACAACAAGAACTATGCTACTACCGCCACACCTCTCAACGCTATTCTTGTCCAACCCCAGAACCAGAACCGTCAAGTTGCAGTACTTGTGACCAACGCACCGCCTGCTAAGCGTGCGTACACTGGTCCTCATCCTCTGTGCCCTACTTGCACCTATCATCACCCAGCTGGGATAGCTTGTCGTTTCTGTGTCCACTGCAATCTCTATGGACACTTGTGTTTGTAATAGATGATTAATACATCAGCTGGCCCAAGTAATCATAACAAAGCATCGGTGACAAATTGGCAATTGTGTTTGTAATAGATGATTTTATTTAGGGCATTTATGTAATTTTTTCACATTCTTTAGAATTCGAACAATGCACTGTTGACTCTTGCCATGCCATCCAAATTTGCTCCATCCAAACCTACGTATGATTAAAAAAAACAATTAATGTCACTAAAAATCAATTAATATCAATAAATGAATTATTAAACACTAAATAATAAACGATGTTATCAATCTATATATCTAATAAAGCAAACCATTGGGGGACACATGTCACCCAATGGTTGATGCCAAATAAGCAGCCATGTCATCATCCACTTGGCACATCTCATAGTTGAGGATTGAATCTTGCTTCTCATTTACGCTTACCACCTTCTCTCTCCTCTCAAAACCCTAAATCGAATTCTCTCCCTTTTCTTCTCTGGCGAACACGGCGATTAAGGAAGATCGAATAATTTTCATCAAGATTCAACGGATTTGAAGAGAAATCATCTACGGTACTCTCTAATTAGAGTATTTCATGATCGATTATAGGTTTTAATACGGCTAATTTTGCAGGAAATCAAATCCGGCCGGACCAAATCGGCGATTTAGTGAAGAGGTATAACCAATCTTCATTAGATAATAGTCTTCATCGACGGTATTCATTCTTGATTCTGATAACCCCATCTTTTACATACGATTTCGTTTTCTTTGATCCGATTTTTCAGATTCAATGGTTTTGTTAGATTGTTTGTTTGTTAGATTTTCGTAGGCAATTAATGTTGGATGTTTTTTTTTGTGTTTTAAATTCTTTGTTCATGTATTGTAATTTGTTGATGTTACTGTTGTTCATAGCCGATTAGGGTTTTAATTCCTTTGTACAGTTTCTTTTTTAGGGTATGTAATAGTCGATTTTGATGTTGGACGGTTTTTTATTTTTTTTTTGTGTTTTAGGGTTTTAATTTCTTTGTTGCAGAATTTGATTTGTTGATCTTACTGTTGTTCATAGCCGATTAGGGGTTTAATTTCTTTGTTCAGTTTCTTTTATAGGGTCTGTAATAGTCGATTTTGATTTTGAGGTTCGATGGATATATTTTACCGAGTACATTAGGCAGATGTTACTGTTGTTCATATCAATGAGTTGCTGATGTAGTGTATGTAATGTTGAGTTCTGTTAGTGCTAAATTAGGAGTAGTAGATTTTGAGGCGGTTAGTTTTAACGTGTCTATTTTGTTTAGTTTGTTGACATTTAAGTGTGAATTTGTATCCGAAAGTCCGGTGATGCTTTTTGATGGTTTATATTTTGGCAAAACTTATGTTATAATCAGCCGTTCTTATTTTATTTAATATCTATGTTTGTTTGTTACTTGATTCAAATATGTAATAACTGAATACTTTTTTTATATGGTTTGATATCTTATTTGATGTAGTTTTGTTACATGGTAAAGATTGTTACCTATATTTGGTTGTAATAATTGATTGTCGTTTGTTACCTATATTTGTTACACGTACCTGTTTTGATATACAATTTGGGGTTGTGAAAGACGACAACTTTGGAAGCGAGATGGTGTACGGATTCGCTGCCCGTATGTGGAAGAACGAAAAAAAAGCGCTGGTGAGTGTTGATATTATAATCAATTTAAAAAAAAGAATTTAAATGTTTTTAATATAAAACTTTGTGATTTCTGATATTAAAATTGCATTTAACAATATGTATCTTTTCCGTTGCAGAAACTTCCTGTTGGTTATCGTGACTGGATTAAGACGTTTGCTTATCCAGAGAAGTATGCAGTCATCCGCACCCTCGATGGGAGGATCTTTAAAGTCAAAGTGATGAACCTTGCAGGCGACTACTTTCTTTACAATGGCTGGTTGGATGTCGTCACGTCATTGAAGTTACCAGACAATTCGTGGGTTGTTTTTCAGTATGAAGAGGCTTTATCTTCGTTCCGGCTGTTTTACTTTTATCAAGACATTTCTTTAGCGCCTTCTAACTACTTCTACTACAAACCTGGAAATGATGTAAAGGACCGAGATGACTGCATGGTACTTTAATATATATACATTTTTAAATTATTTTATGTTTGCATTTATACATTGTTTGTTTTAATTTGTTTTAATTTATACCTAAGATCCTGATATTGTTTTGTACTATGTGTAGTATGTGGACAGGTTGTTTGTTCACCACTCGATGCTGAATACCTGTCCTTCAGATCCTGTTTTGGTTCGTTCTGCTGGAAATCGTAAATGGGTTGTTCGGATGGATGTCTTAGACCATGAGCTTTATATTACCACAGGTTGGAGTAGAATTAAGGAGGAGATGTCGATAACGGATGATCATCTGTTGGTTTTTGAGATGGTTGATTTTAAGACGTTTGATTTGAGTGTTTTTAGCTGTAAGCCTGCCCTTCTCACTTTCCCACCTGAACTTTCTGTTATAAAAAAAGAACCGACTGATGAGTTAATTGAAGTGTCTGATGATGAGTTTCCTAATCCGGTTGCTGCACCTGTATTTGAAGAGAGTGTTGATGACGAAGTACCGGTTACTTTTGTTGTTGACAATCATTATGTAAGTCTCTATTATTTACTTTTTCATACCATTAAATTATTAAAATTTAATTATTAACATTTATATTCTGACATCTGAAGAAGAAGTGGGCACAAACTCATGGCTTGGATTGAAAGATGGATTTGACCATCAAGGACAGCGCTGGTCGAACTTGGGATGTAGCTATTGGTAAGGAGTTCTCGCAAGGCTGTCCGCGATTCAATGTCACCGGTATGTGAGAGTTTGTTAGAGACAAACGGTTGGTATATGGTTCTTCGTTTCAGATGGTATTTGTTAAAAGTAAAGGTATGTTGCTTTATAACTGAGTTGGTGAAGGTACATGATATGTTTTGGTAGTATTTTTTGCACAATCTGTTGGTGGTTAGAATACATTTAAAGGTATGGTTTTGGTGTGGTCGTTACGTTGAACATATGTGATGGTAGATGTTGCTGATATTTTTTTTGGGTCGTTTATATGTGTTGCCGAAGCACTTAGTTTTATAATGCTTATTACTAGACGTTGATGTTACTGTTTTTGCTACGCGTTTGTGCTTAATATTCTATGTTTTTGTGAAATAATTAGTGCTTCGAAATTGTATGTCTATTAGTTTAAGAATCAAGTAAAGTATTCATCATATTAAACACCATTTAAGTAATTTGTTTGATTAGTGCCAACTGTATTATTTCATTAAATTTTATAATAAACCGTCACTTTTTTAAAAATTTATGTAAAAATAAAAGTTAATATGATTGTGTTTCCTTTTTTAAATTGTATAACCACAATATATAATTTTTTAAGAAAAAATTTCCATTTAAATCAATTTAAAGTTTTTGTAACCTTCATTGAATATCTACAATTGAAAATTTTAGTTTCAGTATGCTACTATTTTATACATAAAAAACTTTGGTTAGTGAAATAAAAAATTTTGAAATTAAAATTTCAATTTTATTAAACTTGTGTTTGAAATTTACACCAAATTTTTGTATTACTATTTATAAGTAAGTTAAATAAGTTATGTAGGAATGTATTATATAAGGTACATAAATTGAGTTTTTGATTGCATAAATTAGAAAGTATAAATAAAATAAAGTTAAAACAATGAAATAATTAAAATGTTTTCTAATATACAGTATAAATAATGATGTATATCAAATTGTTTTTTTTTATTTTAATGTTTCAATTTTAAAAGTTTAAAATATTTGTGGCCGTTTTTTTTTAGATTTTAATAAAACATTCTTAAGGTTCTTTTATTTAAATTTGGAAAGTAAAAACATATTTTCAAACTTATATATGGAAGTTTTTTAAAAACCGTTGCTAACATAAAATATTTTGTCTTTAAACAATGATTTTTTAAAACCATTACAATCATGCCATATTTAATTAATCAATTAAGTTTAATAAAAAAATCCGAAATTAACTACAACCTATTAGCAAAAAATCCAAACAACCGTATCCTAAAATTATTATATGGCATAATTTAATTTTCTTTGTTTGGTCACAAACTTAAATTTTCGACCTTTTTATACTTTGAGTTTACCTTTTTAATATTAAATTTGATGTATCTTATGTGGTTATTTTTTTGGGTGGTATTGCATTTTGTGTTGTTTCCATGCATTGCTGTAGAGTGTAGATTTTGCTTTTTTATTCAATAAATGTTGCATATGTTTTTTGTCTATTTTTATTGTATCTGTAAGTTGTTTTAAATAATTGATTTTTGTTTCATTTTTTTAGGTATTGGAAGAATTTGGTGCCTAATCTTTTTGAGATTTGTAGTTTTTTTAGAAATGTCAATCCATTTCTAAAAATACTAATTTGTTAACTTCGGTAACAATTTTTTATATTAATCAACTGATTTTTCAACTTGACAAAAATAACTAAACGAAATTTGTATATATATTCACTTAATTCATTCATTTTATTCAATTACAAATCATTTTCTAACTTCAATCATCTATATTCGGCTCATATCTCGTAATCAATGGATGAAAACAGTGTTACTTTCTTAAACAATCTTGATTGGAGATCCAAGCTGTATACCATCAAGGTCAAGGTGTTAAGACTTTGGATTCGTGTGAATCCAAAGAGAGAAGGAGAAACCCTTGGTATTGAAATGGTGGTCATGGATGAGCATATATGTTTGAATGTCATTTGCTTTTTAAAATGTAGGTTAATTTTTATATTGTTGTTTATACTAACCACTTTTAATTTGTGTTTTTGATTATGGGACCAGGATGCAGACTACTGTTTGGAGCAAGTTTATGAAAAAATATGAAATTTTGCTTAATGAACATGAGTGTTATTACATTTATAAATCTCAACTTTCTATCATTAAGTCAAATTTCAAACACTTTGAGAAGGAACATGCTATTAGCTTAAACTTTGATACATCGGTTAAAAAGTGTGAGAATTTTGATGGAAGTATATATGGTATTCGGTTAGCATCGTTTGAGTCCATTAAAGCTGGTGAAGTCGATGTCAAGTATCGACTTGGTTTGTACTTCATCATATATAACAACTACATCATAAATTAAAAAATATATAAATATAGATTATTTTTTTAATTTTTGTTTTTTCTGCTGATTACATTTGTTTTTAATCAATTTTTTTTCCAGATTTTATTGGATATGTAGATGAGTGGTCTGAACCAGAAGTGACCAAAATGAAGATGGGAAAAGATAGCAAATACATGAACTTGCAATTGTTGGATGAAGAGTCTGTTTATTAAATGCTAATTTAATTTCATTGCAACTTTAGTATGATATATATTTTTTACATGCTATCCTCATATGTGTTTAATTTATATTTATGTAGGGGAATCAAGTTAAACTGCACTTTATGTGATGAGTACTGCGATCAGATGTTTGGTTACATTCAGAGCCATAAAGAAGAAGTTCATGTTGTTCTGCTTGTGCAGTTTGGTAGTATCAACAAGTATAAAGGTATTCACTGTTTATAAACTTTGTGGATTTTGTAATAATTTTTATAAGATTTACGAAATTGAATATCCTAATCCCTTATATTAATTTTTTTACACAGGGAAGACAATGCTATCTAATGCTTTCCAAATAACAAGGCTGTTTATCAATGCTGACATAGAGGAGATTCGTTCATTTAGAACAAAGTAAACAGTTTATAAAATAATAGGAACTACTTATTGATGTTTTTTAACTTTTTTTTGCTTATATTATTTTAACCAGGTTTGTTGAGAAGATATGTAAAACATTGTCTAATGGTCAGAAATCTATTGGTTCATCTGGAAGCATCAGTCTTGTGGATGACTTTTTATTCAAGCATCCGTTTTCCAATTTCCTTGATATTACGCTATTGGATAAGGTGTGAGTCTACTTTTTATTTTTTTAAATAAATACATTAAACAAAATTGTTTAAAATATTTATATTTATAACTCTATTTTCTTACATTTAATTTCAGCCTTGTGAGCTCATAGTTCATGGTACGATCATGGGTGTGGATGATAAAGATGATTGGTACTACCTTGGTTGTGATGAATGCAATCGGAAGGTGGAGACAACATTTGTCATTGAGGAAGCTGAAGACGATGCTGAGGAACCAAAGTGATTCATGGTTCAAGTATTTTTACCAAAAACAATTTATCTTTTTTCGAATATTGCTGCTTTGGTTTGGTTTGGTTTGGTTTGGTTTGTGTGATTGATTGGTTTGGATTGATTTGTGATGGTTGGATGGTTTGGTTTTTTTTAAACATATGGTTGGTTGGTTTTTTTATTTAAAACATATGGTTTGTTGGTTTTAATGGATGGTTTGGTTTTTTTTTAAATATATGGTTGGTTGGTTTTTTTATTTGAAACATATGGTTTGTTGTTTTAATGGTTGGTTTGTAATATTTCGTATTACCTATACTCTTTTAACCTTTATCTTTTGTTACTTTATCTTTGTTTTATTATTTTGCATCTATAAAATGTTTCCAAAAACATTTGTTTATATTTTTTAAATTAGACATTTTTAAAGTATTAATATTATTTTTAATATTTAACTTGCAAATAAAGATTTCAATATTCTAATTGTCTAATTTAATTTAATTTCTAAAATATTTATATAGAATTTAAAAGTATATTTTTCTGAATCCCCATTAATTTAAAAGCTATAATTTAGTTTTTTTGAAAACCCCTCAATTCTTTTAAAATTTAGTAAACACTTAAATTGGTATGATTTTCTTTCCTTTTTAAAGTTTTATAACCGAAAACTTATATTTTTTAACAAAAAAATCGGCAACCTTTTGAAAAAATGATCTAATCAAGCAAAGGAAACACTTATTATTCTGAACAAACAAGCCATAACTCAAATGTTCCAAAAGACTAATTGTCTTTATCACTAATGTTGCCTCTGTAGAATATACTTTTTGAAGAAGAGGTAGGCAATGTAACGTGTAACCACACAAACGGTCATGATGATAGCCCTTCATGCCATTGTCTACATACACATTTGTACTGATTAATGGATCTAGCATTGAGCCTCATTAAAATATCAAACACTATAATATCGAAAGGAATATAAACCATTATGTAAAAACTTGAAACCTATAATTCAAGATGCTATGTATATCATTTATATATAATATCAACTTGGGCCTAATTGAACAAACCAAAAAACCGAATTCAAATTCAAATATTGTAATTCGATTATAAATGTTAATGTAGATTCGTCTTATGTAAATTGTTTCCATTTTTATGTAATAATTGATGTTTGATCTTACTAAATCTTCTAAAAATAACAATTTACAAAATATTAATAAAAAAACTATATGTGAACCGAAAATACTATATTTAAATTCCATAAAATGATTTAGTTTAAATAACATACTATATTAAACTCATATCACAATTGAATGTTGTTTTTATTAATTTTATTTTTTTAAATCTCCAAATAATGGACGAAATATTCTGAAACAATAAATTCTATATTTGATATCTTCATTGTTTTACATTATTTCATACCTATCATCTTCTAAAAATAACAATTGAAAAAAACTTCTTGGAGGCAAAATTTGTTTAACCAAAAATATTATAATTAAATGCCATTCATTGATTTTATGCAAATAACATACTATATTCAAATGATATCACAATTAAATATAATCGACTTTCATAAACCAAAAATATTATAATTAAATGCCATTCATTGATTTTATGTAAATAACATACTATATTCAAATGATATCACAATTAATATCACATAATATTTAAAAAGGTATACATATTATCATATTAAGTTAATATTATTTTTTTAAATCTCATAATAATGTAAAACATTCTACACATGATCAATTCTATATTTAAATATCTTGATTGTTATATATAACATCATCATCCTTCTTACTAATCATTCATGCAATAACATCTCAGAAACTCATATTAACGTATTACTCTTATAATGTTCATCATATCAAATATGTTTTGATAAACACGGATATCACAACTCATTTTCATAATGTACTGTTTTTTTTTTTTTGTTAAAACGATTATTTTTTATGTTTTTTTATAATGTTTTAGGTATTAATGATACAATGGTTGAGCTTCCTTTTCACTTGATACTTTTCCACATTTTAATCAAGATCAATACGAAATCAATACATCGTTTCAAGTTAGTATCTAAACAATGGCGTGATGGCCTATCATCTTCTGAATTTGCTTTCAAACGTGGTTGTTATGTTGAAGATTATCTGGTAGTATTTATTGTGTTATAGTCTTTACATTAAAAGACAATTATTTTTGTTAACAAGTTTTTATGTTATTAATGTCATTTGATGATGATCTTTTTTCAGGAAATGCTACAAGACCAAGGTGTGTTCATTACTTCGTCTGTTTTGATGGAATTGTGGCCGCGTGAACTCATTGAAGTTTATAAGTTTGATCATCAACATGTAACTCAAAAAAATTCAAACGTTTTGGAGGAGATGGTGATGTTTGAAAATGGCCAACGTACTGTTTATCAAGTTTATGATTATGACAATTAGTAGCTTTTGTTGACATCAAATAATTTGGTTTTTGCCTACTGGTTAATCATACTTTATATATATTCTATCATAAGTTTATTGTTTGCCGTACTTCTCTATTTCAAATCATCGCTACATTGTTCTTACTTATAATCAAAATGATATATATCTATTTTGCTTCTCATTATTAGGAATGTGCAATTAAAATCTACAACTCATGATACACTATAATCCTAAAAATTATTTATATTTCTTTATATCTATTTTGTTACCTGCTCATGTTATAGACAATTTTTAATTGTATTTTTTTGGATTTGAGTACTAATGTTTTCTTTGGTTGAATGCAACACATAAACTAAATGATTAACATTCATATATATACTTATATATTCTTCCAAAAAATTAACATCATCCATATATGGACATTGTACCTAAACATGTAGTAAACAAACTTCCAACAACGTGTTCATATCCGAATATATGCATATCCCAAAAAACTATAAGCATTAACAACCCATATACCAAAAAGTAAACCTACTACCATCATTCAACACAATTGTCTTAAACTCGATCCACATTTCTTAACTCCAGCACCTGTTTTGAAGTAACAAAGTTGAAGTGAAGAATGTCACCTTTTTTCAAACCATTTGCAGACATAAATTTGCCCCACTTCACCATTGTGTAATGCGGTACGTCACCGTTTTTCTCTATGTCCACTTCGTTATCCATCATTGTCCCCTCCAACGTCTGAATCTTCAATGAATGAAGCTTCTCTATAAGACCTGATCTCCTGGCAACTTCAATTGGAAGACGCTACAAAAAAAAGTGTTACATAGTATTATTAGCATTTACCCTATAATTCCTTTAAAAGTTCTTATAATTTTGTATACAAATTTTCATACCAATCTGTTTTCTCCTTTTCGAATAAACTCATAATTTTCAGGATCAAGTTCAGCCTTCATTTGCTTTCCACTATTACTTCTCGGTTGCTTTTCCTGTTCAACTTTACATGCATTCTCACAGTAGTTTTTAACCTTTCATTTTGAATATCAATTTAAATCATTAAATGTTTGTAAACATGGGCTTAAACCAATCACTAAAAAGTGTATTACACTTTGTAGTAAAGTACAAATTACCTTTCTTTTGATTGATGATCGACGATAGCTTGAAATTTCGAGTGTCAGAACCTCTGCAGTTTGGTCAATCACGTTTCGTTTTTTTGATGTTGAGCCAATCACTTGTGCAACCTCTTTATCTTTCTTGGCAACCTATTAAAAATATATTTATAATTATCAAATTTCTAAATCTTATATATACTAATCATATGTAATGTCATATAATTGTATATTAACTGATTATTACCTCTTTCTTGACGTGATCCTCAGAACATGAAGCATTTTTTTTGTGGTGTTAATTCCTCACATTTTAGAACTTCTTGTGTGATATTCAACATGTCATCAGTTTCATTTCCAGAATTGTTATCCTGATAGTTAGTGTTAGTTCAAGTATCATTTATATAAAAAAAATGCAATAATACGTGTGTAAAATCATTAATCCATGTATTATTAAAAATAGAAACGTATTGTAATACACTACCTCATGCATCAAAGTATCTCCACTTGTATCCGTTGCATTCTCAGATTGAACAAAGTTCTGTAATTAACAATTGCAAACATAAGTAAGTTAATTATTTTTTTATATTTATGTGTAATAAAAAATACTTACAAAATAAACACTTTCTTGGAATTTTGATTGAGATATTATTTCACAAAACCACTGTCTTCTGATTCTTCTTTAAAACCCAATTCAACTTCAATGCCATTCCTGAATACCCTCAATTGATATACAACATTATCAATCTTCTCAAACGTCATTGTGTCACCATCCATAATTTCCAAACTTTCACACAGTTTCGGCCATCCGTCTGTAAAGGCGTAGGTTTCATGAAGTTTGGCTGCCATCACATTGCAGTACTTACCACCTGCATATACTTGGTAAATACCGTTTAGCTCGTGGTTTTTGTAAAACATGTTAATAAACTCATCTGGAATTACCTGCAAGTTTTTAAAATATGTTATAAAAATATAATTATTAAGTTATGTATTCCAAATCAACTCTTTACAATCTTTGACAGTTCATTAATTACGAAACAATACGCTTACCGTAAGTCCCAACTTTGTGTAGTTGTTCATTGTTATGTAGCTTTCACCACACACATCGTTTACGAAAGGATAAACCTTCAACTGTTTGTCTCCTATGCTTCTAAAGAGCAGCCAAGTGTTTTTTTTTTTTTTGACAAATTAAGATTATTAACAACAGCCCTCCAACCATCTGTTAAGACTGGTAGCTTATTCATGTGTCTAAGTCTTACACTCCAATGTCTACCGTCTTCATGATGAACCTCTATGTTCATATGTTGCCAATCTTCTCCCCATTTTTTTTAACAAATTCAACAGGTACCACCTATATTAACATTGTTATATTATACATAAAAAATTATTTAAATAAGTCATATGTTTACAACGTTTAAGTCAATCAAACTAGAAACGGAAAGTATACATACCAACGAAAGATCTTTAGGTTCATCCATTAGTTGAACAAACGATAAAACCATCTTCTAAACTGCAATGTATGACATATATTATTTTAGATTCATAATATTTGTGGTTAATGTTGTTATTGTAAAATTAGTTCAAAACATCAAGAACACATAACTTTAGCATATTGCACCCAAACATCTTTTTTGACTATAAGCCAAACTTTTTAATATATCAATGTTAGTTACTTAGAAAGGATTTCAACAAAATTGTCGAGTAAATAATATGTTAGGATGATTTCTTCAGAAAATTAAGTTTTTTTTACACATTCAGTATTAACTTATTTGTTGCGTAAATCTATTCTGTAACTTATTAATCTTATATTGTTTACCTAATTTTAGCGAAAAGATTAATAATTTTAACCATTACTTTCTATATGCCTTTTCTAAATTAGAGCATCTATAAACTTCATAAACACATGAAATCTTTGATATTCTAAACATGCAATCTATAAATACTACTGATTTTTTGTTTCAACCTGTTTCCCTGTTCTTCCTACATCAGAATTTCACTTACATATCGATTTAACTGATTTTTATCATTCAAAAAATACTAAATGTTTAGTATAATCGATTATAAGAATCTTACCTTTGTATCTTCAAATTCAGCAACAACGTATGTTCGACAACCTTTGATTCTCTTCGAAGCTTGGTGTAAGAAAGTTTTTTGAAAACCCTAGCCGATGATGAAGATTATTATGTTTGGTAAATGTGTTGAAGATATAGAAAGTTAGATGGTAATGATCTTTGTGCTTGGAAGAAGATATTGATGTGATGGTGTAGCTAAACAACGGCTATGTCATCATTCTTAATTTTTTTTTACTTTTGTATTATTTAAATTAATCATTATATTTGTTTTGTTTTTCTAATATAGCAAATGGCAAATAAGAGAAGATTAGAAAATACACCGTTGATTGATAATGGTTAAGTTGGAGAATCATCTAGATCTAACACTAAGTTGTTTGAATAGATTTTGTTTTTCGTTAAGAGTTAAATTTATAGCATCCGATATTAAATATCTATTTATGCCCTTATGTTACCAAATAATTATGTAGGTATACTTAGAAAAACACCATTGTTAAATATCACCAATGGTAAAATGTTACTTCTTATAAGTCGTCTTATAGAAATTTACTTTATTTTTTTCTACAAGTTAAATGTATTTCTAATATGTTAATTTATTTTGATCCACTATTTTAGGTATATCATTCAGGATGACACCTTAATCATCTATCGGTATCGTACATTTTTTATTATTTTTAATTATTTAAAGATCGTGTATGATGTCTTCTACTTACATGTTTTTTATATACGTACATTGTTAGGTACAAATGATGCAGTTCCATTAGCTTGTAAGTCAAACGGTATGTCATATGTTAACGTAACGTTTTACCAGTGAAAATAATTGATACACTTTTTTTATTTTAACTTGATATATGAATTAGTATTATTTTATATAAAAATTAATAATATGAACATTTCAGCAATACTTGCTGCTCAGAGAAGAAAAATGCGCAAGATTTGTCTCGATAGTAGGCGAACAAAATCAAATAAACAAAATATTGTTCCGTGTGGTATGTCATATGTTAACGTAACGTTTTACGAGTGAAAATAATTGATACACTTTTTTTTATTTTAACTTGATATATGAATTAGTATTATTTTATATAAAAATTAATAATAATGAAGCAAATGCGAGAGTATATTCTCCCGATGTTCTGAATGGTCTAAAAATTTCTGGTCTGCCTAATCATCGATTAGTCCTTAAAGTTGGTGTACCTGTAATGTTGCTTCGTAATATCGATCAACAAAATGGTTTATGCAACGGTACAAGACTACGGATTACTAAACTTTATAAACATGTTATAGAGGCGGAGATTATATCCGGAGGAAACATAGGGAGCAGAACGTTTATTCCACGAATCAGTTTAACACCGTCAGATAAAAGAATTCCTATCAAGTTTCAACGAAGACAATTCCCCTTAAATGTTTGTTTTGCAAAGACTATAAATAAAAGTCAAGGACAATCTCTATCAACGGTTTGATTGTATTTGAAATATCCAGTTTTCTCACATGGTCAGCTTTATGTTGCGTTATCAAGAGTTAAAAGCAGAGGCGGTGTGAAGTTGCTTATACTAGACAAAGATGGGAATGTAACGAGTAAAACAACAAATGTAGTCTACAAGGAAGTTTTTTTCGGCATTTGAATAGTTTTTTGTTGTTTTCATCCAATGTATGCGTTTGTATAAAATATTATATTTCAAACTAAATAATATGGTTTTGCATGAAGCCGCGCATCGCGCGGGCATTAACCTAGTATTAAGATGAAATAAACCGTTTTAGCTCCTTTTCTCTTGAAAATCTTAAAATCCGAATATGAACCAATTAGAAGTGATATTTAATGTTAACAACCCAAAAATTACTGAAAAGTGTATGAATATCTATATAAAAATATGTATAATTTAGACCACATCAGTATACGATACATCCTGGAAGTGATAAGATGTATCAAGATTTAAGAAAGAATTTCTGGTGGATAGGAATGAAAAAGGATATAGCTAATTATGTTGCTAAATGTTTAACTTGTTCTTAAGTTAAAGCTGAACATCAAAAACCATCAGGATTATTGCAACAGTTAGAAATGCCCATATGGAAATGGGAATTGATAAAAATGGATTTTGTTACTAAATTACCCAAGACAAGAAAAGGAAATGATACAATCTGGGTGATTGTAGACAGATTGACTAAATCTGATCATTTCTTACCTATGAAGGAAACTTTCAGTATGGAACAGTTAAGCCAAGCTATATGTAAATGAAGTAGTTTCATTACATGGAATTCCTTTGTCTATCGTATCTGATAGAGATAGCCGTTTTACTTCTCATTTTTGGACAAGTTTCCAAAAAGCAATGGGAACCAAGTTGAATCTAAGCACAGCTTACCATCCCCAGACGGACGGACAAAGCGAAAGGACAATCCAGACTATGGAAGATATGTTTAGAGCTTATGTAATTGATTTCGGAGGAAATGGGGACGATTATTTACCATTAATGGAATTTTCCTACAATAACATCTATCATACTAGCATTAATGCTACACCCTTTGAAGCACTTTATGGACGAAAGTGCAGAACTCCAGTCTGCTGGGCAGAGATTGGAGAAAAACAATTATCTGGACCAGAAATAGTGCAGGAAACAACATATAAGATAATTCAAGTCAAGGAAAGACTAAAAGCAGCATGAGATCGTCAAAAGAGTTATGTTGATAACAGACGAAAACCATTGGAATTTCAAGTAGCAGATAAAGTATTGTTAAAAGTTTCTCCATGGAAAGGAGTAGTCAGATTTATTAAGAGAGGGAAGCTAAGCCCTAGGTATGTTGGACCTTTTGAGATTATTAGAAGAATAGGACCTGTAGCTTATCAGCTACAACTGCCAGAGGAAATGGCAGGAATACATGATGTATTTCATGTATGTAATCTCAAAAAGTGTTTAACAGACGAATCATTAGTGATACCTCTTAAGGACATAGAGGTAAATGAGAAACTCGAGTTTATCGAAAAACCCGTACAGATTGAAGATAGAAAGATCAAGAATCTTAAACATAAGAGATTAGTTCTGGTCAAAGTGAAATGGGATTCCAAAAGAGTACCAGAATACGCATGGGAACTCGAATCAGATATGCAAAGGAAATACCCACACCTGTTCTAGTAGATCTCGAGGACGAGATCCAAAACAAGGTGGGGAGGATATAACAACCCTCCTAAAAATATTTTTGGGAACCCTAAATGTCCCAAAATATACCCCGTACATGAAAACTGGACCCGGAATAACCCTACATTTGTTAAAATCAACAAAAACAAGATCCAGCAGTCGCTCGCGGGCCGCGACGGAGATCTTTTGATCTATCGTGGGGCGCGACGTCCTCATTCTTATCCGGAAACGTAGCGTGCCACGTGGCACGTGACTTAGCAGACCTACCCCTTGGCTCAGCAAGGCTATAAACGACACGTAGTCGCTCGCGGGCCGCGAAGGCTTAAGCCTTGGCTTTCGCGGGGCGCGACAGACCCCCGAATCAGCCTATATAAGGGGGTCGAGCTCATTTGATCGTCGTTCATTTCTGAATTCTCTCTCAAACTTTCTAATAATAGAAATTCTGCCAGAGCTTAATACTCACTATATAGCGAAGCTCTGCCTCGTTGTAAGTACTATAACCCTGCTATTACCCTACACGATCGATTTAGAATTCCGTAATGCATGTCGGCTCTGCCCGACTCAGTCATTGGAATTTTATCTCGGGTTGTACGGTTAAATTAAATTGGGTTATTTTTTACTAAAACGTGTGCATTATTTGATTTAATAGATAATAATCAGGAGATTCTCAAGAAGCCTTAGTATTATCTAAACTTGCAATGTGAGTAATCCTCTTTTTGTGAAACCTTTTGTAAACTGTTTTTACAAAACCTCAAATGTTTTAAATTATATTTAACAGTGATTGAGTATTTATGTTCTACAATTATTGTCGGTATGTTGGGGTTTTGTATACAAAATTTGTAACTACACTGTGAGTAGTAACATGACCACCAGTCATGGATTGACAGTACCGTGGGTGGTAATTAAAGTAGAAATATAAAAAAATGTAATTGCGAGATCGCCCTCAATGCTGTAAATTGATAAAACCTGTTTTGATTAAACTGGGATTCACTCACTAGTATTTCTTGCTGACAAAATGTTTTAAAATGCGTTTCAGGTAACGTAATATGAAAGCCCAATAGAAGCCAGCTGGAGAGCACTGAAGGCTTGGAATAGTGACTATAAAAGTTACCTAAATAAACAAGATATTTTGTTTTCAATAAATAGGGTTTATCCCTATAAACATGTTTGTAACGGAAACTTGGGTTTATCCCAATATATTTATCAATTATAAAATGAGGTGTTTTACTCTGATACAATATTTCCTAACTACGGTCCTGATGTATTCCGCTGCCAAATTAATAAACACCGATACCACCCGCTCTGAGTAGCTCGCGGCCGCCCGCTCCCGGGCAGGGGTCGGGGGTTGCGACAACTCGGCCGATCGAATGACCACTCGGTCGAATGGACATCCATCCGGATGACCATCCGATCGGATGGCCATCCGACCACTTACCCTGCACCGCCTTAACTCCCTCTCACACTATAAATACCCGCCTGTCACATCACTCTTCACTGATGTGACAGCTCCATTCGACCAGACGCTCTCAAGTCTCTTTCAAGCACTTTTCTCTCGATCCAAGGCTATTCCGTAAGTATTTCACCCTAAATCTTGTACTTCCATCATCACTACACACTTTCTCATCATCTTCTCCATCAATATCACTGATTTTCACCATGAAATCACCTGATTTGGACTCCTTGAAGGTGACATCATCTTGGTTGCATAAGCAAACTATGGTGTGACGTCATCTCGTCAAGATTGGCCCAGATCTAAAGGATTTCTATATATTTTAACACAAATATCCACAAGATCTAAACATTTTCAACAGTTTTCATACTTTTCTCCAACATTCTTCACTTTTCTACTCAAAACCGATGGAATCTAGACTCATTCAGGTTCTCTACTCATTCTCTAGTTGAGAACCGGTCTGAAAACGGATTTCCACCGAAAAGACGACCGATTAACGGGTTGAACATGAAACTCCAACAAGAACAGTTAGTCTGATCGAATGGGGTGATTCCCATCCGATCGACTGAGCTGGACTTGATGTGGTTCCCGTTGTTTGACACGACGTCACAACGTCTCCCTTAAATTCCAAACTTTTTAACTTAGAAAATTTTACGAGTTTTCAAAACATCAGGTCGCCCAATCGAATAGCCATCCGATCGGATGACCATCCGATCGAATGACTATTCGACCAGGTGACTTGTCCTCTATAACTTTCAACTCTTAAACGATTTGACTAAACTTCAAAACTTCAAGCTTTTCGATCGAATAGTCATCCGATCGAATGGCCATCCGTCCGGATGACTATCTGACCTGATGACTTAGCATCTAGAGATACTTCACATTTTCCAAAATGCTACAACGAAAACTTCAAAGTTTCAAAACTATTTGCAAACATCCACACTCATTCGAATGGCCATCTGTTCGAATGGTCATCCGTCCGGATGACCATCCGATCGAATGGATATTCATCTGTTCGACTCACCATCCGACACTTATCTCATCCGACACGTTGTTTACGCATTGTTCAATGCTTATGCTACTGTTCTATGCTCAGGCTAACTCTCACGCGCCATCTTTAATCCAATTCAAGGCTGTGTTTATTTATTAAACACATACTGTGAGTATACTCGAACCCTTTTTCGCTTAACGCACTTTTGGGTGTTACATACGTTCTCTATCAAATCACATCAAGACACAACGCAAACACTTTTAAACGCTAACCGCTCTCGCATGTTATACATGTTTCGATGAATGCTTGTATGTTATGTTTACACAGTGATTGGTTTGCCTGACACCTTAGCAATGATAGTACTATAGTTTGGACTCAGCACCTGTCGAGGACAGGGGTTGTTAAGGGTTTTACTTCACATGGTCACAGTGTGATAATGTGTTGCCCATTCTACACTCGCAGTCATGTCGGTTGCATAAGTCATTGTCGATAGCTTACTTGATTCACATTTCTACGTGTTACATGTTGGTTATGCGTAAACGCTTTCGCTATACTATATGCTACTCAAACTTGTGTACTCACCTTTACATTTTATGTATTGACTTTATTTTAAATGTGACAGGTTGATAGGATGCTTTTTTTGCTGTGATGAAACGAGTAGGAGGTCTAGAAACATCATTCAATAAATCTGAGTTGTCGGAACAGTTTACTTGTTTTTGAGACTATTATCTGTAATGACTATTTTTACTTTATTTGTTAGTAGTATGGGATATTAATGTTAAAATTTGGTAATTTAATAGTTGTCGTGGATTCTCTTGAACAATTTGTTTCGCTCAGTGCCACGCCCCGATGATTCCGCCATCGGTTGGGGCGTGACAAAATCTACTCCACCTCGAGAAGTAGGACTCCGAATAGTTTTATTATGTTTTTTGGTAGTTTATTTTTAATCTTATGTTTTTTTGCATATTTTATTTTTTTCGTTTTAATTAATGTAACTTCTATTTTATTTAGTCGAATGTTTTATTTATTTTAAGTTAAAATGCTTATTTTATTTATAAATAAAAACTAAACGTAAAAAAAAACGTTCTAGGGTAGTGATGTGATCGGAGTGTGGCACCTCGGTCAAAGATAATAATTTATAGCCCAAATTACCCTTAACAATGTGTTAGTGGTAGTAAGGGGTCGAACAACGAAGAGTTTGTGATTTGTGTATGGACGAGATTGATTGTCAGTGTTGTCACAATTATGAAGCTTGCAATTTGGTTAAATAGTTTGTTTGTTTCAAAAGGGATGTCAGGTTGAACCGACAAGTTTGTTACTAAATTACTTAACTATGAAAACTTAAGCACTTTCGATTGCATGAAAAGTTGATTGCTTGATTAAAACTAGAATTGGAGAACAAGGTTAACACCCGGTTCGACAATTGCAAGACCTAGGGTTGCTACTTGTTTTAACTTGATTTAATTGAATTAGTTCATTAATGGTTTTAGAATCACAGGGCTTAGGTGCCAATTGCTATCAACGTTCACGACGGACCGCAATGCACTTCGTTACCTCGGACAAGTAAATCCTATCGAAAGATAAGGCATAATTGCACATATTCATTCCACAAAGTCAAATTTCATAACTCACTCGACAACTTATGGATTCAATACAAATGCAAGACAATTATCTATCAATTCAAATGGAATTCAAATTGTCACAAAACCAAATACTAAACATGTAACAAACCCTAAAAATCTTTACAAAAGTCTACACCGGGGTGAACCCGAGAGAATTAGTCGCTCATGACGAACGGAACACGATCAACGATTGGTGAGAGCTTGAGCATGGACATCTTGAAGCTTTGATGGTGATGATGATGATGGTTAGGGTTTGTGGTGGATTGTAGAGGTAGATGATTGATGGATTGGATGATGATGATGGATTAGGGTTAGGATCAAGGGTTGTGATTTGGATGATGGTATGGATTGGTAGGGATTGAAGATGGATGAGATAGTGTTCTTGGCTCCAAAATATTGTTTAAAACTCTCCAAACTTGTAACTCTTTTGAAAATACCCAAAACAAGTGTTATAACCCGTCCCCAAACATTTAAATTGTCAAATTAGCGTTTTGCACCAGATGAGGGCGTCACCGACGGCTTGTGGATAACCAAAATACTTCTGACGGCTTAAATGACTGCCTACGACCATTTTCACCCGACGAGACTACCCAGGGGGCGTAGGCGACGGCCCAGGAGGGCGTCGGTGACAGGTTGCCCAATCTTTGTTTTCTAATTTCTTTGTTTTGCGTTCCTGGTTGATCCCGTTCGTTCCCCGATGCTCCGTAAAGCTCTCGAATAGCTCCTTAAACTCTGTTAGACCTGCAAAACACAATTCTAATCAAAGTAGGCCATTTGAAACCAAAAGTCATGTAAAAACATCAACTTAAATACGAATAAACAACGGTTTTCGACCACGTATCATGATGCCAACAAATAAGGTGTTTTATGGTAGTGTGTGGATGGAGGGAGGGACTGAGTTGGGATTGCAAGATTGGAGGGAAAAGGTATCTTTGGCACCCCCCCCCCCAATGGGCATGAGATGAGTTTGAGATATAAGAGTAGGGGTGTTCATCGAATAACAAATTTTCGAATTACTCGAATCAAACTTTTCAAATACTTTTTTTTATTTTTGCTTGAATTCGTATTTGAATAAAAATTTGGATTCGATTAAAAATTCGAATTCGAATTCGAATCGGATTCAGATTAATTTGTTTTGATTCAAATTCATTTAAAATATGTAAAAATAAACTACCAAATCATAACTTTAGCACCCTATATTGATTTTGAAATAGCCACAAATCACAATATCACATTAAAAAGTTCAAAATTGGTATGGCGATGCGTGATGGTGGCTTGTGCGCTGATGGGAGATGTGGAATGGTGGCTAGTGTGGTAACGGGAAATCGAGATTGGTGGCTGGGCAGCGACGCTATGGCCGATGAGTGATGGTGGATGGGCAGCAAAGCTATGGCTAATGGGTGATGGTGTCGCCGTTGTCTCAGTATGTTAAGTTATGGTGGTGGTTGATGCAAATAAGTTATGTTAGAATTGATATATTGAAGCTAGGTTTAAGTTAGGGGCTATTTGGGCTTGGTAATGAGCTCTTTTAAGAATTAGATTAAATTTATAGATTAATTTATACTATAGGACAAATTAAAGTTATATGTGTGTATTATACATAAATATAATAACTAATATGTATAATTTGAATTCGAATTTCGAATCGTATAGATTTAAAATTCTAAATTCGTATTCCATTTGTATTTCATTTACTGGACTCGAATTGAATCGAATTCGAATTCTTGATAATCGAAACGAATTCTTGATAACCGAATCGAATTAGATCGAATTGAAAAAAAAATTGAATCTGAATCAAATTCTGAACACCCGCATTCACATTCGAATCTTATCATATCTTATGGAGTGATTGGAAGTGGGGGAGAGAGAAAGTGTTACTGTTCATCAGTAAATTTGGTAAGACATTGTTCAATCTCTATGATTTTTTCATATTTTTTTAAAGTGGTTGTGAGTGGAGGAGAGAGAGCAAAGATACATACACTACGTGTGAAACCGTGTATTACATGGGGTTAGGGCTATAAACGAACTGAACGAAGTAAATGTGTTCATGCACACTTACCGAACAATATTTTATGTTTGTGTTCGTTCATTAAAGAAATGAACGTGTTCACGAACACAAATAAAATCGACGAAAGCCACATAGTCTAGAGGTGGATGGCGGAGGAAGCAACACTGGAACTTGAAGCCACAATAGTGGAAGGGGAACGGTGCATAAGCATGGTGGGAATAGGGTTTTCTATTTTAATTTTTAGAATAATAAAATAAATAGAAGTTAAAGAATATAAAAAGTTTAGATAAAATAATAAAAATACAAAAAAGTCACGAACAACATAAACAATCAAACATGAACGAATATGCTTACGAACACGTTACCGATCATTAACGAACACAATTGAACAAACAAGATCTCTGTTCATATTCGTTCATTTAACTAATCGAACGAAATTTCTTGTTATATTTGTTCATTTGTTAAATGAATGAACATAAACAAACTTCCCACCGAATGATTCATGAACTGTTCGCTGAACTTTCGCTTCGCTTACAACCCAAAATAAAGTTGATCAATAAAATATTATATTATAGAGTAAACTGCCAAAATAGTCCTTGAGGTTTGGTCACTTTACTACAAAACTCAAACCTCTTGAATCTGGGTCCCTGTGGTTTCAATTTTGTTGTCATTTTCACCAAAAGTAAAATCTGGTCAGATTTTAAGTTAACATCCAGATTTTTTTATCTTTTTCCTCCCTTTTAATTTTTAATTTGTTATAATAAAACATTAAAAGATCATTTTGTCCTTCATTAAAAGAGAGAAAAAAAACAAAAAAAAACTGAATGTTAACTGAAAAACCTGACCATATTTTGATTTTAGATGAAAATGACAACAAAATTAAAACCACATAGACCCAGATTCAAAGGATTTAGGTTTTGAGCAAAAGTGAGAAAAGTAACCAAAACTCAGAGACCATTTTTGCTGTTTACTCCATATTATATAATCATTAATACGGGGAAAAAATTAGAGGAAATCGTTGAGAAAACAAATATTAGATAAAACTATTTTCTTAAAGTAAATATTATAGAATTTTTATAGAGATAAATGTATACAACTTTGCAGTTAAATTTTAAGTAGCATTAAAACCTCATTCTATACATATGTAACGTAGAAATAAAATCGGACTTTACTATATCGCATTGTGTAAAAACACAAAGCGAAATAGAACCCATATAATGCTTGTTCATTACCATATAATGCTTGTTCATGTCCACATGATGATAACCCAGAAATACGCCAACAAAGTTAAGATCGTTGATGTTCCGTGGATTAGGATTATTTTTAAACGCACTCTACAGTTGATAAACTGACCAGTAACCATCATGCATTACAAATCATAACCAACGAGTCTCTCGGGTTCTAGAAAACGACAAAAAGAAAGCGATGTAGTCTAACTACTTCTTTTCCAGACTCATCTCCTGAAGGTTGAGCAAGAGATTATCCGCATTCAAGAGGACTTTGTTGGATGAATTTGCCATTGTTGCTGCGATTTCTCGAGCAGCTTCGATTTTCCTCAGTGTTATAAATGCTGGATTGTTGGCAATTGCTTGTCCTATCAATTGAGCACTTTTTGCCTCTCCCTGTTATCATTATGTTTAACGTGTTATATTTTATCTTTAACTGATTAATTAAATAAAAATAAAACGAGCCAATAAGAAAAATGATTTTTGAATAAAGCCTCTAAAAAACTTTTATTTAAATAAGTTTGAAATGTTAATTGACACACTAATTATTCATAAACAAATTTGAAATTTTAGAGGTAAAACAATTTTCTGGGCCGAGCCATAGCAAAAAGAACCCGTAACCCAATCCATGTATTTTGGCACTTCCTCTCCTAAAAATTTACTAAGATTTTAGAAAAACGTTCTCATCATATTACACAAACTTGCCAAATAAAAAATTTAACATTTAGAGGGAAAAAATGTTTCTGGGCAGACCATAGCAAAAGAGCAACCAATTTGACCCATAACCCAACCTGTTTATTCTGCCACTTCCTAAAACAAAACATTTATTCGAAAGATTTTACAAAAGTTGTGATCATATTTCACAAACATGCTATTTCTAAAAATTAAAATAAAAAAATAGAAACAAAAACATGCTTCAGGGTCAATTCATAGAAAATAGTGTACTAGTTTTGACCCATAACCAGCCCGTTTATTTTGACACTTACCTTCCAAATACGTTTATTCAGAAGATTTTACATAAGTTTGAAATCATATTTCACAAATTTATTACCCAACCAGTCAACAAGTGGCAAATACCCATAACCCAACCCGTTTTGCTGGGTCAAATGTAATGAGTGTTACCTGTGCTCTGATGATAGCACTGCGCTTGTCTTGCTCAGCCTTTTCGACAACAAATTTGGCCCTCTCAGCCTCCTGTGCAGCAACTTGCTTGGCTTCAATTGCAGCAGTAAATTCTCTCCCAAAAGTAAGACTTGTGATGGATACATCATCCAGGGCAATGTTGAAATTCGCGGCTCTCTCTGTCAGTATTCTCCGTATCTCCCTACTAACAGCCTACACAACACGTTTGTATATAAATGCCGTCACTTGTAAAAGAAAAATATCTTAACCTTGGCCCTATAGTGCTCACAATATCAAGTTATACAAAAAATCTCCTAATACTAATCCTTGAAAAATATAAGGAAATATTTAGACATTATAAGATGGGTTGGGTGAAGGGGTTAGTTGTTACTTGAAGTACCTTTAATATAAAAATACTTTACGTAAACTGAGATTAGAATTAATTACAAAAACATATGTTACAAAAAGTGTAACGATCAAACAAAACTAGGTTACTTAGTCAAGATACAACATGGGGCATGTGGCATACCTCTCTCTGAGTAATAAGCTGACTAGCATTATATTGCGCAACCACAGCTTTCAGTGTTTCATGAATAATTGATGGCAGGACTCTCTCGTTGTAATTTTCACCCAGCGTTCGATAAACAGCAGGTAGTTCATCAGCAACAGGACGAGTAAGCACTCGAAGACCTATTTTCACCTGATTCATTCAATTCAACTAATATTTAGACACACACACACATATATAAAGTTCTCACTGACAGATACAATGATACATAGTAATAAGAGTTACAGAGTAATACCATTTGTAGATCACGGCTTCCAGAAGTGCTTTCTACAAGATGGGGTCGCGCACGAACATCATAGATGACTGGCCTTTCAAACCAAGGAATCATGATGTGTGTACCTTCTGGGTAAACCTATTTATTAAACAAGTAAGCTTTTACTACAATAATACTACTAAAGTTTTGTATATTTTTTGTATTTGCATCCATAAAAGCATTTTTGATGTGATGAAAACTCACAAATGGCATGCAACAAAGTAGAAATGTATTTTTATCAAGATATGAAGCCGCCTCTTTCATACGTTCGCAATGAATTAGCATCACAAGAATGATATTTATTTGCAAGTTACATAAACACAAATTACTGCTACGCTAACTTAAAATAATAATAAAATAACCATTAAAGTTATTTAAAAAAGGACACTCGACGATACGAAAGACAGTGTTGCATCTTTAAGGAAAAAACCTTTGTCAAAAATCAAAACCAGGGCTGCACTTAAGAAGCTAAAAGACCGCTAAGACTCGCAAGATGCTGAAACAGTGTCGAGATGCTTGAATGAACAAGGTTCACTAAAATCTATACATACGAGGCCTAAAGTCCATACAAAAAAATATCACTACAATCTTGATGGATAATTAAAAAAAGCATAAATGCCTAAAATGTAACAGATATCCTTGCATGTTGGAAATAAACCATTTATACAACTGTGCAGTAGTTTTTACTAATTACCATAAGCCTCTAACATAGTAAATAACATAACGGTAAGCATGGATTACTTAAAAAGTCTAATAAGTAATAAAACCCTATAAACCATTTAATAAGAAAAAATATTCACAAACAACATCTCATGATTAATCATTCCTTTACATATTCACTTAAAAAGAGATAGCAATATCAAATATAGAGATAAGAAATTGAACAAAAACAAAGATAGAACTGCTCATCTTAAATCCAAGTAGCCTTCTATTCCTTCTACGACTAAACTAGAAGTAGTCACCATTTGACATTTGTAAACATGATAGTCAATTTAGCATATATATTAACATAGAAACCTGAATGACAGAATAAAGCTTTGTGACATTTAAAGATTACCTGCTGATAATTAGTAGTTAAATGATACACATACTGACATACATAGCCAAATCTAAAATGAAAGGTTGAAGAAGCTCGATGAGAACAAAAGACAAAACGAACCTTATCTTTGACACCAACTATACGGTTGAATACAATAGCACGATGCCCTCCTTCAACGTTGTACAAACTGTTACCAGCAGCATACAATCCAAGACCAAGAACAGCTCCAAACTTTATCAATGCGGAAGCTCCACGTGCATCAGGCATCTTGGGTACCTTCACATTGTTTAGATTCATCTTCTCTGCCATTAAAATCCAAGATATATCATCATATCAGTTCAAGCTAAAATAATATTAAGCTAGTATAGCAAACTACCATATTTTTGAAAAAAAAAATCAGTTTAAAAAATACCGAAGGCTGTGTGAAAACACATTTCATTATTATTTAAAGAGTTAATTACTGTTTTTGTCCCTGTGGTTTGTCAAAAATCACTATTTCAGTCCATTAGTTTAAAATTTGCGATTTCAGCCCCAGTGGTTTCACTTTCGTAACCATTTCAGTCCCTGTGGTTTCACTTTCTTAACCATTTCAATCCATTTATTCTGTTAGTACAGGGACTGAAATGGTTACGAAAGTGAAACCACAGGGACGGAAATCGCAATTTTTAAACTAATGGATTGAAATAGTGATTTTTGACAAACCACAGGGACGAAAACAGTAATTAACTCTTATTTAAATCAAATACTCACATAAAGTTCATTATATGTTTCAGAATTAGTAAATGGGTTTCAACTTCAAACCTAAAGAACAAACCCTAACAATAACTTCATTACACTTGAAATCAAATGCTATGAGTTCAAAAACAGCAGGTGATAAATTTTCAACAAGAAAAGCACATCAATAGTTCTCAATTTGAAACTCAACAGATTTAATCTACAAAGAACAATCAAAATATCAACCGTTCGTAAAACATAAGATCATAAGCACAAAAACAGAAGCTACTAGATAACAATGCTCAAAATGACATCAATGTACAGATTAATATGTAATGCATATTCAAACCAATCCGAAACTCATAAATCACGAATTAAACAAACGCAATACAAAACTGCAACTAGAAATTGTTGGAACGAACGCAATTAAGCACACAAAACTTAAAAACAACAAAACTACGAAAACATAAGCTCTGCTAGGGTTTTAGGTTTTCAAAATCACATAAAATATGCAACAAACTACCTATATAACAAGCTCTAAACCAAACTTAAACCTAAACGAACAAATTAAAGATCTGAAAACACACTAAACACTTGCTCGTATCAGCATCAATGTACAGATTAATTTGTAATGCATCTTCAAACCTATCCAAAATTCATAAAAACACGAATCAAACAATGCAATACAAAACTGTTACTGAAAATTGATGAAACGAATGCAAATGTTCACGCAAAGCGTGAGCACAGCAAAATATCAAGAACCTATGCTCTGCTAGGGTTTTAGGTCTTCAAAATAACATATAACATGCAACAAACTAACTATATAACAAACTCTCAAACAAAATTAAACCTAAACGAACAAATTACAGATCTCAAAACACACTAACAACTTGCTCATATCAACATCAATATACAGAATTATCTGTAATGCATCTTCAAACCTATCCGAAACTCATAAAAACACGAATCAAACAACACAGTACAAAACAGTAACTGAAAATTGATAAAACAGATGCAAATGATCACACAAGACTTTAGCACAACAAAATTACGAAAGCATATGCTCTGCTAGGGTTTTAGGCTTTCGAAATCACATATAATGCTCAACAAACTAACTATAACAAGCTCTGAACCAATTTAAACCTGAACGAACAAATTACAGATCTCGAAAGACACTAAAAACATGCTCATAAGGTCATCAATGTACAGATTGATGTATAATGTATCTCCAAACCGATGCGGTACAACTGTAAGTGAAAATTGATGAAACGGATGCAACTGATCACGCGAACAATATAATTAGGAAAACCTAGGGTTTTAGGTTATCGAAATCACAAAAATATGCAACGAAATTGAAACAAATTGTACCTTTATCGAAGGATTCAGAGTACGGTGGCGTTGCTGCCAATGAACGGAGGATGAATCGGATTTAAAGGTGGAAGTTTAACGGCGGTTGAGGGTTTTGGAGGGCAGATGAAGTGTCCTCCAAGAATAGTGTCAAAGAAAAACCCTATCTGTTTTGAACTTTTTTAAATGAGTTAATTGCTATTTTAGTCCCTGTGGTTGTGGTTTGGCCTATTTTAGCAATTTAGTCCAAAGGTTTCATTTTTAATATTTGGATTCAAAAAGGTTTCATCGTTGCCATTTTGGTCCAACTGACTTAAGTCCATCCATATCTGTTAAAGCTGCCAAGGGCATTTTTGTCATTTCATTTTTCTTTTTATTAACCTTTTTTTCTTAATTGCCTTTTCTTTTAATTAAAGATTTATAAATAACATAACTACTTCATTACATCGATCACAACACACACTTCCCCAATTTTAAAACCCTAACAACGAAGACGATCGATCAAAGGCGACCGAGCTGTGAACGAGCATTGTGCGGTGGTTTCTGAACGATGAATGAGCCTTGGTGTATTCGTGATCCTAATGAAGTATTTAATCCAGAAGAGGCATATGGTAAGTTCTGTTTAATACTCAACATTTTGTTTAAATTTTGCCTTTTTAAAGTGGATTTATCACTTATTTGAAGTTTATATGTTCATTGATGCAGTAAACTACCCTAAAAACTTTTCAATCGAAATACACCATGGGGGTGAATTTACAGAGTATCCTGGAATGACATATGCGAAGGGTAAGGTTTCTTATGTTGACAAGGTTAACTCAGACTACTTTTCAGTCATTGTACTGAAGGATATGATGGTGGATATTGGGTATAAAGAGGAGGATGATATTAGATTTATGTATAGATTGCCAGGAGAGGATCTGGATTTAGGGTTAAGACCAATGTTAAATGATGGCTATATTCTTGATCTTTTAAAGCTATCTAGAACTACTAAACTGATAGATGTGTTTGTAGAACATATTAGACCTGATTATGAAGGTTTGCAGTTAAGAAACAATGCAGAGCATGATATCAATGAAAATGTAGATGATGTGGATGGCAGTAGTGCAGCTGATGGGGAGCACATTGTTGAAGAGATTGTAAGTAGTGATGGATCTGAAAATAGTGGTAGTGATGGATCAGAAAATAGTGGTAGTGATGGATTAGATGATAGCAATTTTGAACCTATGGCAGGTGATTATGAGCAGGATGATAGTAGTGATATAGATGAGGTTTCTAAAGGAAAGGCCAAAGTAGATGAGGTTTCTAAAGGAAAGGCCAAAGTAGCTGAGGGTTATAATGTAAGAAAGGGCAAAGCAGCTAAGGGTAATTATGTATCTGATGAAGACTCAGACTATATTATGGATGTTGATAACATAGTTGAGGAGTATGATGTTGATATGGATGATTTTAGGGCTGCAATAGATTTTGATTTAAGTGATGATGGGGCAGACTTAGATATTGGAGATGATGTCAACATGGATGTTGAGATTGACTTAGAAGAATTTGATAGTTTGAGTGATGATGAGAATGACACAAAGATGCAAAAGGCATGAGGGCTCTAGGAGGAAGCATAAAAAAACCAAAAAAATTGATGGTTGTCCTTTTTATCTTGGTCAAACCTTTAGTAATAAGGAACAAATCAAAAGGTTACTTAAAAAACATGCAGTGGAAAGTAGGAGGCAACTGATGATAGTAACAAATGATACATCTAGGTTTCGTGTAGTGTGTAAGGGGTTCAATCCTAAACTGGTCAGGGGTGAAACAGAGGCAAAAGATGGGGCTGTTGCTGAAGATGTAACAAACATTAGGGGTAAAACAAAAGCAAAAGGGCTGGAAGTTGAAGATGTGACAGTTGGGGGTATATCTGGAAGTTCATTAAATGTTGGGGTACATCTGTAAATTCAGCAAAAAGTGCAAGTGGGCCTAAAGTTAAACCTAAACCTAAAAAAGGGATATAAACCCTACATGTCCTTGGCTGCTGAACATATCAAAGAGCAAGAGTGTCGGCTCTTGGGTAGTTAAAACCTTCTTGAAAGAGCACATATGTTTAAACACAAGGGATGTTAGGCTCTGCACAATCGGTTGGTTGGCTAGGGAGATAGAAGGTACTATTCGAATTAATCCTACTATTCCACTCAAATCCTTACTAGATATGATACAAAAGAAGTTCCAGGTAAAAGTTATTGTAATGCAGATGTTTAGGGCTAGGTCTTAGGCAACAAAGAGAGTTCAAGGTGATTATAATGTTCAATATACAATGCTTAGAGACTACTGTGAAGAATTGCTTAGGGCTTATCCTGGTACAACAATAAAAATAGAGGTTGAGAAGGAGCCTAACCCACATTCTCCAACAAGGCAGTTTAAACGGATATACATTTGTTTAGCTGGTTTAAAAAGGGGATTTCAGATAGCTGGTAGAAATTTGTTGGGTCTAGATGGATGTGTCATGAAGGGGCCTTATCCAGGGCAGGTCTTAACTGCAGTTGGTATAGATGCAAACAATGGCATCTACCCGGTAGCCTATGCATTGGTTGAGTCAGAATCTAAAGCTTCATGGACATGGTTTTTGATGTGCTTGGGAGATGATCTAGGGCTGGATCCCAACTCATATTTCACTTTTATAAGTGATAGGCAAAAGGTATGTATCATAAACTGTTTTCTTATGTAACTGATTTAATTGTTTACTTATGTATCATAAACTGTTTGCTTATGTAGGGTATAATACCAGCAATAGAAAAGGTGTATCCAAAGGCTGAACATAGGTTCTGCCTAAGGCATATACATGAGAATATGAAGACAAGATGGAAGGGTGATGTCTACAAAGATTTGTTATGGAGCTATGCTAGTTTCCTTACACCAAGAGGTTGGGAAAATGCGATGAAGGCAGTTGAGGAAGAAGATAAAGACTTACATGACTGGTTGAAACAAATTCCTCCAAGGCATTGGTCTAGATCTCATTTCAGTGGTATGACATATATAGCATAAACTTCTTTATTGTAGTGTACACATTAATAACATAAAGTTATGCATGTACAGGTAGGACAAAGTGTGATGTACTCCTGAACAATCTGTGTGAAGTCTTCAATAGGCAACTGGTGTATGGTAGGGACAAACCTATCATCACTTGTCTTGAATTCATTAGGGAATACCTAATGAAAAAGATTGTGGTTGTCAAAAAGCTATTTGCCAAGTGTAATGGTCCTTTAACACCTGCTGCTACTAGGATTTTTGATGCAATCAAGTCTGAAGCCTCACAGTACACTTGCATTTGGACTGGAGGAACAAAGTATCAAGTCAGTCATGGCTTAGATCAAAGGGTTGTTAATCTTGGTGAAAGGACATGATCATGCAGGAAATGGGACCTTAATAGTATGCCTTGTAAGTACGCAGTGGCTGCAATCTAGAATCAGGGTCTACATGGAGGTGGGGAGCCCATACCAGAAAGGTGGGTTGATCAAGCATACTGGTATGAAACATGGAAGCTGGTTTATGAGTGTACCATTGAACCAATCAATGGTATGGATGAATGGCCAAAGTCGAGATGCCCCACCACTTTGTTACCTCCTAAACATCATAACCAGATAGGCAGACCAAAGAAAAAGAGGAAGAAGTCAGTAGAGGAATTAAGTCAAACACAGACCCAAACACAGAATACTGAAACATCCATTCCAGATGCGGGAAAGTTGACCAGAAAGGGAAACACTCTAACCTGTGAGATTTGCAAGGCAAGAGGCCACAACAAGAAGACATGCAAGAAAAGATAGAAAAAACAAGATGTAGATGCAAGTCAAGATGGTGCAAGTCAGGTTGGTGCAAGTCAAAGTGGTGCAGGTCCAAGTGAAAATGTTGGTGCAAGTCAAAGTGGTGCAGGTCCAAGTGAAAATGTTGCTTAGGTCTTATGTCCTTTAATATGTATTTTGGTAAAACAATTAATGCTTATGTATTTTGGTACTTGTCATCGGTTATGGTTATGTATTTTGGTAAAACAGTTTAGGGTTAGGAATTTTGGTACTTGTAATCTGTTATGGTAATTGGTCAGTTATGTATTTTGGTATGTAATCGTCAACTGCAGTTTAGTTCAGTAATGGGTCACTTTGTATTTTGGCAGTTTAGTTCAGGTTTGTAATGGCTGCAGTTTACTTCAATATAATGCAGGTTTGTAATGGGTCAGCTTCTTTTAATGGCCAGTTTGTATTTTGGCAGTTTAGTTCAGGTTTGCCCCATTTCTTATAATGGCCAGTTTCTTTTAATGGCCGCTTTGTACGATACAATCTATCGGCAAATTTACATCATTCATACCATTAACATAGTTCCATTAAGAATCTTACATCATTCATACCATTAACATAGTTCCAGTTTCTTTTAATGGTTGCAGTTTACTTCAATATAACACCATCAACAATCTTACATCATTCATACCATCAAGAATCATTCATATAACACCATTAACATAGTTCCATTAACTAAACCAAAAATCTTACATCATTCATACCATATTCATGAACTACAAACACTCGAAATAACCTAAATACGCATCATTTAACTACACACATAGTACAACATCAATAAACCCCAAGTAACACACAATAGCCACTTCAGTCTCCTGATTTCTTCTTCAAGCCTGCGGATGGAGTTCAACTGCCCTGCCCTCGTATGATTCCTGCACATCTTTGACACAACACAGCCTCAGCCCAAGCAACGAATCCACAACCCCTCCCCCCTGTTGACAAAAAATGACAAAAACATGAACAAATCGATTATGAAGATGATGAAAGAAACCCAAATACCTGTCTATTGCAACAATAAAAACGTCTGTCGGGGTTCAAAGAGGTCCACGAAGTTCGAATTACAGTATGGGGACCACATGGACATTGCACCATTGTTGAAGATTGAAGGTAGGTAGGAGAGATGGTTTGCTTTGCTCGAAGTTAATTAGGATTTTAGGGTTTCGGGAGATCTGGTTATATACAGGGTGAAAAGGGCGCCAAAATGAGAGGGAAAAGCAATTAAGAAAAAAAGGTTAATAAAAGGAAAAATGAAATGATAAAAATGCCCTTGGCAGCTTTAACAGATATGGATGGAGTTAAGTCAGTTGGACCAAAATGGCAACAATGAAACCTTTTTGGATCCAAAAATTAAAAATGAAACCTTTGGACTAAACTGGCAAAATGGGCCCAACCACAGGGACTAAAATGACAATTTACTCTTCTAAATATTTATATTTTAGTTATCTCTGGGTTAAAAATGTTGATATTGCCACGAACACAACGATTTTGAATGAAATTTAAATAGAAATATAGACGATACAATAAAAATAACACTAATAAAAAAATCCTAACTCAAGTATTACAAAACTAAAAGAGTAAACTACCATTTTGGTCCCTGTGGTTTGGGCAGTTTTGCCATTTTAGTCAAAATCTCAAACTTTTTAAATCCGGGTCCCCGTGGTTTCACTTTTATTGTCATTTTAGTCTAAAATTCAAAAACTCCCTTTTTTTACCAGTTGCAACCTGCCTATTTTGTCCTTTTGTGCAGGGGTATTCTTGTCCAACTGCATTTCATTTAACATTTTCTTAATTAAAAAACTAAATTAAATACATTATTAATTCCTTTAAATACCTTTATTTATATTCTTCTTCCCCATTTACACATGTTCCCCATCCTTCACCACCATTGTCAACATCGGCACACATCACCACCACCATTCCCTGATTTGCTATGACCAATAGATCCACATATACTTATCCGCCATTGATTCATCCTTTACTTGCTCACTAATCCACCCCCATCAAATCCCCATTTCATCTTCATCACAAACCCACCACCAATGGTGTTAGAATTTGTGGTTCTGGCCGCAGCAGAAGCCATCATGATCCTCCTCCTGACTCTCCCGGGCCTTGACTCCCTCCGTAAAGGCCTCATCCACGTCACCACCAGCATGCTTAAACCCTTTCTCTCAGTGGTCCCCTTCTGCCTCTTCCTGTTGGCCGACATCTACTGGAAGTATGAGACCAGACCCAGTTGCGAATCGGTTAACTGTTCACCGTCTGAACACCTTCGTCACCAGAAGTCAATCATGAAGAGTCAACGCAACGCTTTGCTTATTGCTACTGCTCTTGTCTTTTACTGGATCTTGTGTTCTGTTACGAAGCTTGTTGTTCGTGTTGACCAGCTTAATCAGTAGGTTGATCATAACGGGTGGAGGTGGTGGCTGATTACGGTGATGGAGGTGGCTGATTAGGGTTTGGATTGGGGGTTTTGAACAGGTGAAGAGGGAGATGAGTGCTTTAAATAGGGCCAAAGATTTTTGGGGTTTATTATTTTTAATCAATATTGAGTTATAATAAATCTACAATGACTAAAATACCCCTGAGGATAAAGACAAAATATCAGGATTTTAGTTGGGGAATGGGAATCTGGTCAAATTTAACTTTTGGACTAAAATGGCAATAAAAGTGAAACCACAGGGAACCAGATTTAAAAAAATTTGAGATTTGAACTAAAATGGCAAAAGTGTCCAAACCACAGGGACCAAAATGTCAGTTTACTCAAACTAAAAAGAAATTGTTTTTGTTTCCCCCCTTAATCGGTTCTAGGAGGTTTTGTTTATTTTTGGCCTAACCCGCTTTTTTATCCCATACCGATTTGGCCAAAACCGGGTCTAAAACTTCTTAAAAAAACCCGAACTAGTTTGATCCCGGACTTGTTTGAGAAAGAAAAATGCGGGTTATCTCTAGGATCAGTTAATGTTATGGACACTTTTCGGGCCTTTTTTTTTTTTCTATTTTATCATGAAAGAAGTTAAAATATAAGCTTCTTACCACATCACTTCAAATTTCATTTATTCTTAACAATTAAATAAAACATTTTATTTTACAATAAAAAATTACTAACAAAATAATAGTGTTAGTTTTTGTGTTTATAAGTTTCTTTAATTTTGTTTTGTTCTAATTCTATATGTATTTCACCCTAGAGTTTGCTTTTTTGTGTATTTAAATAAGTTTAATAACTATTGTTGAAGGTGTGCATTTAGTACAATTAATTAAAAGTTTGTAAACTAGTAGGAATGCCCGCGCGTTGCGGCGGGTGTGCCGACTGATATCAGATATAGTTATGACGTCTATTACAAACTACAACCCATCTCGAGTTTCTAACATTTTGTTCCATGCTCATTTCGCTTCACCACATGTGTACCATTATTGGTTCAAATCTGTCTACATTAGTTTACTTTGAACTTGAAAGTTTCTTCCTTTGACTTCACAAGGTCAAGCATCACCTATTTTTATAAATTTGGTAATAAATTCACAACCTTTTTCTAAAAAAATTATTGTTATTTTTCACTTGGCCATGTTTACTTTGAGGTTTAAATCTTCCCCTTTTACCTCAAAAATTATACCTATTTTCAACTTGAGAGTTAGTTTGTTTTGAGTTCACCTTTCTTTAATATGGTTACATAGTTACAAAATATTAGCCATCCTAATATTCAACACCGAAATCTTTTGTACTTCATCTACAGGAAAAGAACTCGGGCCCATATCCTCACAACTTCCATTATTCTCCATGAACATCTGTAGCGAACCAATCTTCTCCTTAACACCATCCGGATGGTTAAACCCTTTGTGCAAACTGGAAACCGACCTACACTCGTCTTTAGGGTGGTCTAAAATGGAGGCAGCAACTTCCCTCAACGCACCCTCACCGACGGTTGTCCCCTTCTTTAACCTTTCACCATCCGTTGATAACGGCAACCCCCTAGGGTTATTTACAGCCATTGGTTCCTCATCGATCGGCTTAAAGACGGACAAATATTTGCTCCCTGATGCGTCCATCATCAAAGACTCTCCACCTGTAACCTCGGACGACCTTATCGGATAATTCCCTTTCAGTAAACCGTCATACGTAGAGTTAATAAGGTCCGACAATACAGACGGGATAGCAGCCTTTGGGTTAACAATCACTGGCTCCAACGAAATATTTTTGTTTAAACCTTCTTTAGGAACCGACCCGTAATACTCTATATCATGACCACCATTCCTAAGATGTCTAACCGCAAGATCACGTTCTTTCAAATCATTCGACTGCGGGGCGACAATCGACAACTCGAAATTCTTTTCAACAGGCTTTGAGCGAATCTTGGCAGACTTCCTAACAATCAAATGGATCACCTGTTTATTATTTAAATTCCCCGTGCAGTGCGGCGAGAAGTCTGTGTATGCATAAAACTTTAGGTAGTTGGATAGTTTCTTTTCTTTGTGGTAAAATAATCAAATCTGCAAGTATGTACAAACATATCTACCTGGACAAACATAAGTACATGTGTTTGTAAATAGCTGGAACATATCTATTGAAAAGTGCTTTTTATGCAAGATTTAAAAAGACACCTAGTAAACCATGTATGCATCATCAGAACATAAATAGAAATATAGATATCACAACATAAATAGAAACAATAGATTTCGTAACAGTATATTTAGAATTCCAATAACCTAAAATATTAAAATATAAAACCATTTTAAACAAAATCACATATATTTCTTAAGTCTTTTTGAACAATAACAATAACTACAATAAAAATTATCGTAAGTACAATAATCAAATTCGTTTGTATATATTCATAGTATGAGTATTGGTTTCAAATTAATTAATGGAAGCTTACTTTTGACAAAACAGTAAAAGAACGCTTTGAAAAAAGATATGTACCCATTGAAAAGGAAAAAAAAGAGAAAACCGACAGAATGGGTCTCGAATTGGAGCTACTTTTGCAAGAATGCGAGTGCCTTAACCAACCTGCCACAGAAGTCTGTAGTTTACCTGGACCTTCTGGATGTCGAGATAGTGACCTGGACCTTCCACCATCTCTGTTTTTTTTACAGAGAAAGAGATGATTGTTTGCGTTTATTTCAAAGAAGAACCCAATTGATTAAACTGAACTAAGCAAGCAAAATGTGAAAGGTCAAATATAATACCATCACAGTTGAGTAGTTTTTAAAAAATGGCTAAAGCATATACAGAACACATAAAAGTTTTGAATGATTCTCATGAAAGTGTTGACATAGAGTTGAAAAGATACCCATGCTTAGACCACAAACGCCCATTTTCCCGTAACCTGCTTCAGCATCTAACCAATGAAGAAGCCTGAGCGCTTCTTCAATCGTAGTTCTTCCTAATAAAAGCAGATCACTCACACATAACAGTTTTGACCCGCTTTGCAGAAATGGGCGTCTTTGTCCATAAAACGGGCTGCATGGTTTTTTAATAAGAGTTAAGGATACTAATATATGAGCAGTCGAATCAATTATAGGTTTGATTATTACCTCTCAAGAACCATGGTTGCTGTATTTTCCTTCAAAAGTGGCCCACCAAGACGCAAAGTTTGTTGGAGTTTTGAATAAAGACACTCATAGGCTGGATATGCATACCCAAACACCATCCTGCATGTAATTAAGTAGTGGCATTGCCAGTAATTTGGAAATCTATCCATTAAAACTTACCGACTGTGGAAAACAGCACTCCAAAACCACGAATTGAGGGCTAGGAGCGCATATAGATGCCATAGACCAGCATACTCATAGTACGGCTTTTTATCTGCTTTCACCGGCAGCTTGTAATGCAATAGAATGAAGAACGATAACCACCCATGAAAATGCATTGCAAGGTTAAGTGCATAAGATGCGACAGAAGCAGGCACCTAGAAAAATTACAATACGTTGTTTAAGATTGAAGATCAAAAAAAGCATTGAGATTATGAGGTATAAGATTGCTAATAACAGACCTGAATTCCAAATACTCGTTTGAAGGGCCATTTACCGTGATATTTTACAGGCTCATAACCAGATGATGCTCTATCTTTCTCCCTATTGACCTACAATGATACTTGCAATCACTATGGCAATCCCATTGTTTCCACCGTAAATACAGCGGTTTTTGCATGTACCAAGGACCATCAACCGATGCACCATCAGATGAAAAGTTGCAGTGTGGAAAGCATATCTCACCCACACATCCAGTTATCTCACAGTCATTTAAGCATGACCTACATAAAAATTAAAATATATGTAAAAGAAACAGGGGAATCCTTCACAAATTTACCAGAATTGCTGCAAATCATTGGACAATTAATATCAAGATGAGAAGCCTTTGAATTGGGACAGTGCAGGTGACGAATATAGATAAGAAAAAAATAAAATCCCAGCATAGTTAATATAGGAATATCAATATGTTGGAAAAATACAAGCTTTACCTGTATGAGGGGTCAGCATCTCCAACACTTGCATGCAGAACACCCAAGCAACAAGAAAACGTCAAAAATAAACTGATCCAGTAGCAACGTATCATCTGCTGATCAGAAAGTTGTATTTTTCCTGTTCTCGAAGCTTCTGATAAGTATTTATGCAACGTTTCCCATAAGATAAAAAAAGAAACTTAAGAGCCTGAGTCATACCTTTATCAGTAGAAAAGGAGTGTTTGGTTGCAAACGAGCGTGCACCAGATACCATCTCGCAAATACTAGAGCCCTGCAAAGCTTGTCCTGACACAGCCTGTTAATAAAGACATGATAACCTGAATCATCATGACAGTAACTGAGCAAAAACTATCCACTTCATGCTTTAGATCTTTCACGCTTTCTCTATCATTCAAAACCTTGTAACTGATTTTTCGCTCCGACATTAAAACAAACAAACAAAATACAATCAAGGAACCTAAACCTAATAGATTTCAAAACTCAAAACACAAGATCAATATAGCTCAAGTCACAAACTCAACATCTCTAATTCCATTACCACATAACATTCTACTTATAACTGGTTAACTTCAACCGACATCAAAATACAAATTGAGCATCTATAAATTTTAAAATCAAACTATACTTTAACTATGCTAAAATTACAAATACAAATTATCAAATGTATCAGTCCTAAAATTGTTTCAAAATAAATCATTTTAAACCCTAACTAATCTGAAAATCTATCTACAACCGTTGGATCTATCCAAGCCCTAACAAATCAATACAAACTTCGAACAGGCATATAAGTAACCATACATAAAAAAAGGATTTATAAAGCATAGGTACCTTGTAGCTTTCATGAAATTCTAAAATTGTATGTTGCCATGTTAGATTTACCGAATTAGTAATCCCATAAAGCGAATCTCGATGTAATGGTTCTTGACCGAACACCGCCAAACAAAACAAGAAAACTGATCTGAATTACAAAAGTGATTGATCGAATACCTAACCTGTAATAAACAGTATACAATTACAATGTACAACACATAACTAACGACGATTGGGATTCACCGGTTGGGGGATTGGGAACGTCATTTGGGATTCACCGGTGTTTTGGTGATTTCTGAGCTCTTACAATTTCATAATCATCATATCATATAGATTCCAGTTATTGCTAATTGGGGAATCGTTGAAGTTCAGTTAAATCTTGATTTAAGTCTCATCTGATCAACTATTTAATTGTGTACGTTGGGGGATTGGGAACATCGTTTGGGATTCACCGGCGTTTGGAGATGAAGGGGTTGACACGCAGGGCATGTTTGGCTAAGCTTTTTGAAACAACTTATTGACTTATTGGCTTTTTGGAAAAATTAGTATGGAGTGACTTTTTGAAAAAGTCATTTTTCCCCTCACATACTGACATACAAGCTCATTGCCAAACATTATCTAGAGCTTATAACTTTTCAAAAAGCCAATAAGTCAATAAGTTGTTTCAAAAAACTTAGCCAAACAATACATTCAATTTCAATAAAAGGTATATATGAAATCCCCTATTTACCAGTGTCTTAAAACTTTAGATGAAATCCCTCTAAAATAGCTTACACGTCCTTATACATGGTGCTTCATAACTTGTAAACATGGTAAAATTACATTCTTGTCCATCACATTTCCTTTATATAGTATTATTATAGATTATGTATTAATATGTCTTAAGATCGTAGGTAAATTATAATGGTGTCCTTCTCAAATGAAATTAAATTACCGTCTTGTCCATCTAAGATATATTATATAGTAGTACAGATACAGAAACATGGATAGATATAGATATAGATATGTACATAAGTAAAATTGTATAATACGAACAAGAGTCGTGTAGATTGTTTGTTTAAAAAAGTGTCAATGAGACAAGTCAAACACATGTTGTTGGTTGTAAACGTGGTATAGACGGGTCACAAAGGAGTTAAACAAGTTATAAATGTATTAGGAGTTTTAACAAAGTTGTAAAAGGGTTATCGGACTAAGGTTATAACTTATATACTTTTAAAATTTTATTACTTTTTTATTGTAAATAAAAAATGAAAAATGTGACAACCGGCAAAAATAATGGTAATTTCGTACAACTTAACAACTTAATTATACATTTAATTGCGTTCGTTACGACTTAATTAATGCGTGATTAGGTCGCGTAAAGTCTAGCAATCATAGGACATGGTTGAATATGCTAAATAATATTGATACATTCACCGCGTCGTGAGAAAACTACAGACTATGTCCAAATATGTTGGCGAAATACTGAAAACACTATTCACCAGAACACACTATTCATGCCAGCGAGTTCTGAAAATTTTCAGAATGAGCAACGAATGGCATGAAAGCTTATGATCGTTGGAATGCAAATAAAAACCCCTAATTAGGAGCACCAAATGTTAAAACATTTAAACTTTCCGGAAAATGCACATAAACTTAAAGTGTCCGATCTGCGCCTAACTGTAACAAAAAAAATGTCCGCAACACTAAAATACATCATTTTAATGTTCGCAGAACTTGTAAATAATATTTTAAACTTTCAATAAGCTTGGAGATGTCAATGGGATATCCGAAACATAAGCTACCGGCAGAATGTCGCTACTTGCATAACTTGTCCATTTTTTATCTCACGGACTAGAAAACAATATTTTTAATAGATATAGATATGTACATAATTAAAATTGTATAATACGAACAAGAGTCGTGTAGATTGTATGTTTAAAATGTGTCAATGAGACAAGTCAAACATAGGTTGTTGGTTGTAAACGTGGTATAGACGGGTCGCAAAGGAGTTAAACATGTTATAAATGTATTGGGAGTTTTAACAAAGTTGTAAAAGGGTTATCGGACTAAGGTTATAACTTGTATACTTTTAAAATCTTATTACGGTAGATAAAAAAAATGATAAAGTAAGATAGAAAAAGTGTTTTTTTATAGAAAAAAATCACAAAAAAAGTATTTTGTAATATAGGAAAAATCGAAAAGGTAAAGAATGTTTGGTTCATGAAATTCAATTCAATGGAATTGAGATTAAAGTTAGAATATATTTAGTTCTGGTTTTTAGTTGTAGGATTTAAGATAGAAAAGGATCAGGTAACATAGGAACAACTGAAAAGGCAATGGCTTATGTAGTTCATGAAATTGGACAAATTTTCTCGATGAATTGTGTTTGTAGGGTAGTCCATCTCTTGGAAGTGAGGATGGAAGAGAAGTTATTTTAAGGTTACACGGTGTGGTGATGGTCCTCCCCTGGAGGATGGTCCGCCACGTAGACGTCACGTAGATCGGGTGTGAGGATGAGGCAAGGAGGATGGAGGTATGGAAATGGGGGATGGACCTAAAATATATGTATATGTTGTATGTATATATGTGTGGGTGAGGAGGTTTTGTCCTCTAGTGGGACGGCTTGAACGGCCTGGAGAAGCCGGGGAGGACGCCGGCAAGGGGGCGCAATGGCTGGAGGTGCGGCGCCGGTGGGGGACGCTCCAAGGCTGCTCCCCACGCTGTGCAGCCTAATCAACGGGTCAGGGTGGAACTGCAAGATTACATGAACCTATTGCAACATTTACCAATGCATCAGAGACCAGATGGTGGGTGTGGGTTATCAATAGTAGTGGGTCATTTAGATAGCATCTATGAAAAAGATTTTGCATGATGTATCCCATGTCGCGGCTCTCTTTGTTATGGATTGACATGGACTAATTCATAAGAAAGTTAATATCTTAGTTTGGAAAGCGGAAATGGATTGGGTTCCGACTCTATTGGCGTTGAGTAGGAGAAATGTCCATATGGGCTCCATTATGCGTAGATTTTGTGAAGATTACGAGGAAACGACCGATCATTTGCTCACGTCGTGTCAATTGCGATGGCGATTTGGCAATTTGTTAGTAATTAGTGTGGTATCTAGCCTATTTTTGCGTTTCCGGTATTCTTTCGATATCTAAGCTTGCTAATCTTGATCGGATTAAAAATAAAGCGCACCAAGGTATCATAATGATTGTGTGTTGGTGTATTTAAAAAGAGATGAACGTAACCATTTTTTCAAATAAGGAGGGAAACCCATCCAAAGTCTTTGATGACGTTAGATTGTTCGGGTATCTGTGGATTAAAAGTAGATCACCATGTAAGGCTTTAACCTGAAAGGATTGATGTATTCTTTCTTTGTAATTTGACGTTTATTATTTTTTGCTCTATCTACTTGCTTAGAACCTTATTTTTATGAACAATGTCCTTAAATAAAAATGATGGGTTTCATGTGAAAATGCAATTAGGTAATCATAGCCCATAGGTGTTTGCTTGTACTAGTATTGCTAATTGGTAGAATAACGGGTGGAGTTCTAGCATCTTTCATTTTGACAAAAATATAACAATCCAATTATTAGGGTCTTTTTGGTATGAGGTAATTAAATAGACAAGAGAATGAAATGAAATGGACAAGTTAATGAAATAGTCAACGAAATAAAAAAGATCATTCAATTCCATTGTGATATTTGGTTACTCATATGTGAATAAAATAAATCATTACTTTGTACATTTCGATAGAAAAAAAAAGACGAATTAAGGAAACATAATTGTATTAAACATGACAAAAATATAATTGTCTCGGTAGTCGTAGTATTAATAATAATAAGAGTAAACTTCTGTTTTGCTCCCTGTGGTTTGGTCGTTTTAACGGTTTTGCCCAAAACCTTTAAAAATAGTCATTTTACTCCCTGATGTTTCGGTTTTGTCGCCAGTTTGCTCCACAACCTTAACTCAACCCATATTGTATGTTAACTGAAAGGGTATTTTGGTAATTTCAAATATAAAATAAGGGTACTTTAGTAATTTGTATTTAAATGTAAAGTATACACATAGCAAATACACAGTCTCTACTCACACACACTCTCTCTCTACAAGATCTCTCTCTTATACTCTCACCACCCACCACTTGATATTACCGGCACCGCCCGCCACTGCCCGCCACCCACCACCCCGGTGCCATCACCATCACCGCCACCCAACCACCATTTTCCGCCGACTATCACCAGCCACAACACTTACCAGCTACCACTACTTGCCATTACCACCGGCCATCCTCTCTCATTGTCTCTCACCGTATTTCTCACTCTACGCAAATATTCTCCCTCGCAAACCCTAGAAATTCATACCGCACGGATTTTTCGTAATTAAAATCAAAACGTGACAACAAATCATTCAAACTAGTGTAAATCATGAAATGGTGAGCCCTCGTCCCTAATCTCAGACCATCGCAGACCTGACATTCATATCACAACCCAAAACAAACAAACTGCAAACTCTAATTCACAACCACAACCATCTTCCAATATCCACCGTCCACCATAGTGTCCTCTGAAAACCTCCGCCCCATTGACCTCCTACTCGCTCAAATCGCCGCTATTCTCTCACGTCTCACCCATGTCCGCCGTCAATGAACAGTGTTCACAGGCCGAATTTTTGGGGCTTTCATGCTATGTCACCAGGGATGGTTCAGATCCGCTGCTATGTTAGGCCTTCTCTTGTTCCAGTGAGAGAGAGACGATTAAAGACCAACAGGTGGTGGTGGCTGGTGTTAGCAGGTGGTGGTGGCTAGGGTTTAGTAAAAGAGAATGGTTTAACAAAAGAGAGGCTGAGGTTCATCAATATTAATAAGTTATTAAATCATTATATATAAAATTACTAAAATAACCTTAGTTTTATACTGAAGTTACCAAAATACCCTTTCAGTTAACAAACAATTTGGATGTAGTTAGAGGCGGGGAGCAAAATGGGAAAAACATAGTAAATTATTGGAGTAAAATGACTATTTTTAAAGGTTTGGGGCAAAACCGTTAAAACGACCAAACCACAGGGAGCAAAACGGAAGTTTACTATAATAATAATAATAATAATACTAATAATAATAATAATAATAATAAATAGGGTTAGGTTCATTTCAGAACTCTAAATAACTACAGAACTTTCAGAACTCCTAATAAACAATCATTTTATATATATACTAGTAGTAAGACCCGTGTGAACACACGGGTAGGTTTAATAACGATCGAAATCAAATACTAAAAAATAAATTATAATATATCATTTAAATTGTTTACGTTTAGTTACATATCTTTATAAAACAATGTTAAAGACAGTATGTCATCATCATCATCATCATCGTACTCAGTATATCCCACCTATAGCAAAGCTAAGGTAGGGTCTGAGGAGGGTGGGATGTAGACAGCCTTACCTCTACCCCGTAGGAATAGAGAGGCTGCTTCCAATGAGACCCCCGGCTCGATTGTGGTTTTGCATCAAGCCTTGCACATAAGGCACATAACACTCAGCAATTGAGACAAACGCCAATTGGTGCATGTACCCCCTTGTCTTTCGGCTATCAACGCCACCACATGATGCCTGATTAACGATCCCCTCTTTTTAACGTTATTTTCACGAAATTAGTAAAATAACGTTAAAAATTAGTGCACTTTTGCTTTTGCCCCCCCGAGCGCCCACACATATATTACATTATATGAGCAGACCGCAAGCGGGGCTCAGTTAAAGACAGTATGTGTTAGTATTATAAGTATAATGATAAAAGTTTTTGTCTACGTTTATATGTAAAATATGATGTGAAATTATTTAGTGAATTCACATTCGCATTATACTTAATGAAACCATGTAAAATTATCTAGCGTTTGATCTTTTGTTATTTTTTTTCGTTTCATCAAATTCACTCATAACCGAAGAGCAATCCTTTAATTCAAATATAGTGAATCGTCACAAATTCTAATTTGAAAATTTCCACAACATACAAGTTTGACCAATGTTTTGCAGTATGAACCGGCCCAGACATTGCATGACATAATCAATGTACAACACAAAATGCAGCATACATAGACTCATTTAACTTCCTATAATGCACACAGACTACACAAGTTTACTTAACTTATGTGACAACTGTCATTTTTCCGTACATTCCGTACACAAATTGAACAGTAATCTGTGCATGATCTAGCTTACAAGACAAATGAAATTCTGATTACTGTTATGTACATACAATGGCATTTCATGTTGCAAGACTTTTATCATTACTACATGCAACACGATATAGTTCTAATAATGCACAGAACAGAATTGGCACCATTATCAGACAAACTAAAAGCACTGGCGGGAGTTCAGTACATAGACAGACAGTGTTTTGAGGCCCAGTATGAGCTAGAGACTATGTACTACACTAGTATAGTGTGTAGGGAAGTAACGACCACAAAGCTGCTTTTCTAGGTGATAGATAAAGTGCCGGAAAGTGCCTAAAACCCACATAAAGTACAGAATTCTGCATAAATCAGCAAAATTCAGCATTTTAACAAGTTTGTTACATGCAAAAATAGGACTAAATGGTCCTGAATGCTTTCCTAAGTGTCGGGAATTAAAAGGGTCACAAAAGGGTACATAAAGATCACTAAACGGAATAGTTTGACACTTTAACGAACTGGTATCTAACAGAACAACCGGACACTACCCGAAGCACTAAAATTTTACTAGAAGCATTGTTTTATTGTTTCTGAGCTAGTTATGATCCCCGAACACCCTAACACACTATATACCACATAATATGCATAAACACTAACTAAATCATTTAGATTTCAACCATTATGCTTAACTACCCATTAAGCTCTAACCAAGACCCCCCCCCCCCTCATATGGACGGTTACCATATGGCCCCCACCATAATCTTCCCATGATCTCCTAGATTTCATTTGATCTTACTTGGATTTGATTAAGATTATGTATGTACTATTACAAACACAAGACCCATTGGACAAAACAATTAGATGGTTATAAGAAGTCATGATCCTCTCATTCTCACACACACTACACACACCATCATTCTTCCTTCCTCCTTCCCTCTCTTCGGCCGAGAATCAACAACAACACCACCACCACTTTCAACCATTGATCATCCATTCCATATACATGCTAAGGTGTTAGAAGGTATCTAATGAAGCTTGGTGATCTTGGATCTTGAAGGACCTCTCCCATTTGCTATTATCCTTCACATTTGTCATCTTCAACATCTTGTGTTCTTCCCTAGCCTTTGTGCTAGTAGTAAGCTTCATATCACTTGATCTTACTTCATATTTTGATGGTTAAAAGATGTTGTACATTGTTAACCTTGATAAACACTAAAGAACATAATCATGAATCTTTAACATAAGCTATTTAACACATGAATACTTGTTGATTAGTGATGATTTGCTTCTTGATGATTGATGATTTATGTTAGTGATGTTAGACATCATAAGAAACCTACTAGATTGTGATTAAACACATGATCTAGTAAGATAAGGTGATGATCTTGTGAAAGACCAAGATCATCATGCTTTATGTTTTCATGAACTTGAAAAATGAAAGTAATTTTGTGAATAATGGAGTATGTAATATGTTACTAGATATAAACATGGACGATATCAAAAATAGTTTTCCAAAGAAACTAAGTTAAATCACAAGACTTGTATAAACATAGTTTTTAAAGAAACTAACCATGTTTCTAGTAGGTGAAACAAGTATAAGGATACATTGTTTACAAGAAAAATCCAAGAGAATGATTTTTGGAAAAATCATCTAGTAAGTTGTAAACACCTAAATCTTCCAAGAATGAGATTTTTAAAGAAGTGAACACACTTTAAAGGGTAACTAAACCTACTAAAAACACTACCAAATTACTACAATTTTTTATGAAAGTTCAAGTTCATGATTATTATGTAGATAGCAATATTTTGGCACTTGGTAAGTATAAGTTGTTTAAGATTGATCGTTGATTGTTTGTGATGATTTTGAAAAGAAAATGATATGCTTTGATAGCATGGACACCTCCATTTTTAGGGGAAACTATGGCAAAATTTTCTAAAAATATAAACACTTAGAAAAATATTTTCTAAACAAATATTTACAAGTGTGTTTTAACTATGATTTTTAATATAAACCTTTCCATAGATTTTGTTACAAAAATACAAGTATTGGAGGTTGGTTTTTGTAAATAAAAATAACTAAATATATATTTGAAAGATATATATTTAGAAGACACATTGTGTGTGATTATTTGTATACCTTGTGTATTAGTTATATTATTTTAGGATTTAAAGTAATATAACTTAACAAAATACCAAGAATTTACATTCCAAAATAATACCAAAAATCACAAGGAATAAATATATAAGTTACACACTTAATATTGTGAAACCGAACGCAAGAACGTAACTTACAAAATATTCCGGAGAATACCGTCATAAATATATTTTTGGTAAATAATATTTTGGATACAAGAAATGAGAATATGATTTTTGTAAATATTACAAAAGTTATATTATATTTTCGGCAAGGAGAAAATACATTATTTTTGGAAGTAAAAATATATTTTCTTGAATATTTAGAAGGTATGTGATTTTTGGGAAAAATATATATTTCCTTGAAGTACATTCTTTTTGGATAAAATAAGTTTATATATATTTTCTAAGTGAGACTTGAAAATACATTGTTTTGGAAATATATATTGGATATTTATTAAGAAAATACGTACACACCGGAATACGACGCCAGTACATGGCAAGATATACAAATACAAGAATACGGATATACATGAGATACCCCATCCTTGGGAAGGAAATACGAATATAAATACTTGAGAAGTATTACTACAAAAATATTGTTTAACAATTATTCCAAAATTAAGTATAATTTAAAGTGAAAATAATTATTATTTTAACAAGTAATTATAACTTGGAATAATATTCCAGGCATAAAAGAAACGTAACTCAAACACGTAAATACTAAGGCAAGGCACGGCCCGTTTGTCTAATAGACCCTAGTACATTGTAGGGAGTCGTGTTGCTGAAGAGATTTGAGTTACGAGTACCGAAGACGTAAAACAGTGAGTTCATGTCCCCTTTTTCCCTTAACTGTTTTTGGTTTTATAACTCTCGGGGGTGGAATACATGTTACGAATGCTTAAACGGTATGAATTGACTATGAAATGCACTATTAGATCATGTGAGCGTAGACTAAATTTGAAATGCCATTAATTCTTAATTAGGGACGAAGGTTAGATCTAACGGGTACGGCCGAACCCCACTCATGGTACTTGTGACCACTCGAGTGCTTTGGTGTCCCAGTCGAGGGAAATCGACATAGTCGAGGTGAATCGACATAGTCGAGGTGAATCGACATAGTCGAGGGAAATTGACATAGTCAAGGTAAATTGACATAGTCGAAGGGGAATTCGACATAGTCGAGGGAAATCGACAAGGGTATAAGCCTACTCATTTCGAGTGCTCCCTATGTCCTCACATGCTTTAATGTCCTTGCAAAACATTTATTTGGTATGTTCATACACACTTTTCATACCTTTTTCAAAGGAGTCTCTCAAAGGTTTACAAGTTTGCCAGTACTCACACAAAACGCATGAACTCGCTCAACTTTTGTTGATGTTTTCCAAAATTACATGTATTTCAGGTAACAAGTTGGGTCTTGAGCGTGGGTGTTGTATCTAGAAGTAAATTCCAAGTTTAAGATGTCATCCACTTATGTTGAATTGTATCTTATTCAAAGGTCGTGTTGTTCGAAACTTAAATAACTGGTATTTGTAACACTTTTACTTAATGAATGGATGAACATCGTTTTGATCACATAGTTGTTTATTATGATTGAATGCAATGATATTAAACCAGTCACACATCATATGCTTCCGCAAAAGTCAGGGTGTGACAGTTTGGTATCAGAGCTTCAATTGTAGTGAACTAGGATTCCTTCACGAGTCTAGACTACAATCACTAGGACTCTCTCACAAAAAACATTTTTACAAAAAAGGTTTTTCATTGCATTCACGTAAGCGTCAAGATCCATGAGTCAAACATTTTTCAAAGAAAGGACAAGGCAAGGACATTAGTAGGGAGGAGAATACCCCAGACTAAGGTGCCAACTAAGGCATAGTCTACATTGGTTAGACTTGCCAAAGACAAAATGACCCCCCCCCCCAGGGATAAACGAGAGTTATATGTGATATGATGCACTTATTTTCCTGCCTATGCTAAGTAACATACTTGTTTATTGATATATACATACGAATAAGTGTACATAATAATTGTTGACGTGAATAAGATGCCTTCGACTCCGAACCCTATTATTGTTCTTACTCGCACGATGAAGCTATCGGCCTCGCGTTCATTGCAAAGCTTATGGCTGGAGTGGTTATCAAACGAGATTCTGAGCTTGCTTCCGTAGAAGATGGCCGCTCTTCCCTCTCGATCGTGAAGGTGTCTGACTACGGTAGTGACAGCGAGGCAGAGGCGGCAACCTGGAACAATTTCTTAATCAGCGGGACGAGGTCCCTGCGGCTTTTGTGAAGCGAGATTGACGACACACTTGACCAGAAAAGGAAGATGAAGTATTCATCTTAAAGGTGCCCCTCCAACTACTGGGAATTCTCCTTATTCCTATTTCGTTTAATCATCGTGCCTGTTCGCACATAACAATAGCGAATGTTAGCGCGTGGACCACCGCAATGGTCCTTTCCATGTCAGAGGTATAAGGACAGTAGTGTCCCCTCCTCGGTTGATCATCTGCATGGACGAGGGAAAATTGGGGTAACTGTGCAAGACAATTTATTATTACGGTGGCCCACGTAATAACGACTTGTAATGCATGGAAATCCTGGTGGACTCGGCGGGTCAGGCTAATGATCACCATCCCTCCAAAAATCATCTATAGGTGTTCGCACCTTCATCTGGTGGAACAACACCTAGACCATTGCCTTAGCACTTTACAAAGTAGGAAACCTGTCTTTGCCTACTTCGTGTCTGACACTTCTACCCGTATATGAGGCGTTTGGGAACCGATATCTAAGCTAGTGGAGATGGCTAACACGCGGGAAAGATTCAGTGACGTTACACTCTCTATCACCCTTACATGAACAACCCCCATCTCTGGGAAAATATACCCATCAGTGAAGCTAAGAACCTAAGAAAACCAATGTAGCAGGAAAATAACTGAAACTTGTGTGACCAAGGTGATGTAACCTCAGGTTCATTTGGTTACAAGCAATAAGTCAAGTTTCCAAGCTTATATGAAAGCTCAGTAATTGTCTCCTCACTCATACCTTGTTGATTATATATGCATGTGATATTGGGTGATCACCTGTTTACTTATGGTACTATGTACCTCATAGACAATTATGGAATGTTGTCTAACCTACCCCATACCTTTTGACACAAGAGAATGCCACCCAGACGTGACACAAACACCAGTACGTTACCAAGGACAGAAGCCGAGCTTCAAGAACGCATCTCACAGGCAATTGCACGACATGAAGCCCTCCGCTCCGAACACAGCGGTGGCACTTCCGGAAATAACCCTCCAACTGGCTGCACCTATAAACAATTCCTGGATTGCAAGCCATTGAATTTTGATGGCACAGAAGGTGCCGTTGCATTTGTTCGTTGGGCAGAAAAGACTGACTCCGTTCTAAGAATGAGTAACTATTCGCCCCAGCGGAGTGTTACCTATATCTCAGGGTTGTTTTTGGACGGTGCACTCTCTTGGTGGAACCTTCAGGTTCAGACCCTCGGTGACGAAGCTGCCCATGCACTGAGCTGGGATGAGCTCAAGGAAATGATGGAGAAGAAATACTATTCTAGGGCTGAAATCCAGAAGCTTGAGGTGGAGTTCTGGAATTTGAAAATGGACGGGCCAGAGATTTCTGAGTACGTCCAGGGATTTCACGACTTGTCTAGGGTCGTTCCCTACTTAGTCAAGCCGGAATTTAAAAGGATTGAGCGATTCATTTGGGGACTTGCACCTCAAATTAGGAGCATGGTTACTACCTCAAAGCCCCCAACCATCGCAGAGGCTATCGATTTGAGTGTCACTCTTACTGAAGAAGCTCTGCGCATGGGAAATTTTTCGGAATCTGAGGATAACAAGAAAGAGACCCATGTGGAGTCATCAGGCAACAAGAAAATGAAGTCTTCAAACCTAAAGATAGGCACCCAATGTCACACCCCGACCACGTAGAACATACCAAACGTGGCGGAAACATCGGGGAGTGTTGTAACAGAATTAATGTTTCACAACCATGGAAATTAAAGTTTCGTTTTATTCAATATAAGTGTTACAATGTCTAAACAAACATGGAAATACAACATAATTAACTAGTCTGCATCTTTTATTGTCACTAAGGCCCATGTCCGCCTAAGTGTATCTTGATCAATCCTATGCTTCATTTCCTGAAAAACACATGTGAAAATATAGTACGTCAGCATAAAAATGCCGGTGAGATACATAGGTTTTGTGAAAATAGGTGTCATGACTTATGTTTGAGAAAATGTTTAGTCATGAACCTTGTTATTTGCTTTGTTTTGTAAATCATTTGAAAAACAATGAGTTCAGATGATATGTATAAATAAGTGAATAATGTATGGTTAAATGAATAACCAAGTTAAATGAGTTTGTAAAAGATAAGTTGTTTTGTAAAACAATGTCTTGTGAAAAGTATGTTATTTGTATAAAATGTTATATGTATCAAACTGAAATGATTCAAATAACGCTACAATATGTAATACCATACAAACATTTATATATAGGAAGTACCAGCGGCGTATCCACCATGCTTGTATCATATTACACACGCATCGTTACTTAATCACTTAATCAAACCAAACCACCAAAGTAAAATGTTCATGTCTAATGTAAATCATGTAATGTGCAACCAAAATGATATGTATGGCTAGTGAAAGCGCATCAACTAAACCATAGGTGAAATGCACAAGAACATAGTATTGAAGTAAAACTTGGTTTAAATCAACATTATGTCTTGTGAAAAATGCATGATCAAGGTCAATCATGTTAAAATGTGTATGTCTAATGTCTATGTCAAAATGTCCTGTATGGCTAGCGAAATGTGTCAACTAAACCATATGCACAAGAACATAGTATTGAAGTAAAACTTAGTTTAAATCAACATTATGTCTTGTGAAAATGCATGATCAAGGTCAATCATGTTAAAATGTCTATGTCTAATGTCTATGTCAAAATGTCTTGTATGGCTAGCGAAATGTGTCAACTAAACCATATGCACAAGAACATAGTATTGAAGTAAAACTTAGTTTAAATCAACATTATGTCTTATGAAAATGCATGATCAAGGTCAATCATGTTAAAATGTCTACATGCATGCTATACTGAATATGTACATTTATGTGGTGTTGTTCCAATGCATACATCCAAGCCTTGCGACTGAGGTGATAAACCCTTTAAACAAATTAAAGGTTTATCTGTCTTAAATATCAACGAATTCGGTCATTCCTTTCATCCCCTTTCCCTGGGACGTCCGGAACGGGAGTTGTCAATTCCTATGGTACCACTACCTACTAACGAACGGCGTAGCTAATGTTAATGAATGTATTGTCCCATTTAACAAACCAAATGTCATACCAAAATGTAAGCATGTGATGAAATGAATCTGTACTAAGTATGCAACAAATGAACATACATAGCATGTGATGTGATGTGATGTAAAACAATGTACTAAGTATGAACTAAATGAACATACATAGCATAAAATGTCATGTAAAACGATGTACTAAGTATGCACGCTATATACATACATAGCATAAAATGTCAATGTAAAACGACGTACTATAATGTACTAATAAACATAGCAGGTATATGATATGAAAACAGGAAAGCATGAAAGTAACAAGTAGGCACATGTGTTCCACCCCAAAACAGTTTGGAAAACAGTAAAAGAGGGGTCTATGTACTCACTTGAGAATGCTCAGTAGTCCTTGAGTGACAACCAAACAATGCTAGAGATCACGGAATCAAACGGCACCTAATATAGGTAACTATGTTAATAAACCGGACCTATATCGGAAGACTGGGTAGCATTAGGGTTTGTAAACCAAATGAGTGTAGGAACTCATATGATATGGTTTAACAAAGCCTACATGCTAAATGAAACTTAACCTAAGTCTTATCGACCCATTACGACCCGTTTAGGAAGCTTATGCTACTTTAACGCGTCGTTCGCGTAAAACGCGTTCGGAACGCCTAACCAGCCCTATGACAAGTGTTATATGCCTAAACATGTTACATAATCAGTTATGTGGCAAAAGTTTGGGTTACATATGCTAAATTACCAATTATGCATGAAAAGGGTATTCTGGTAATTTACCTAAGGCATATAAACTACCTATCATACAACTACTTAAACGATGTGACCATAGGGTATAACCTCGGAAGGTTATTCCCTACCTACTATGGTCACCTAATGTATTTGGTCCGATCCTAATGATCGACCAAATGGGTCGAGTTCGAAGGTATAGGCGATTTATTAGATCGCCTACCCTACGACTCTAGACAACGTGGTAATCAGTGGGCATAGTCCCAAAGGACTATGACCAACGTGATTACACTCACGTTGCGAAGTTCAAACGAACTTCGCATTGACCATTACTGGTCAACGCTGAAAGTCAAACAAAGTTTGACTTTCTGACTCGAAAAGCAGTAAAAAAATAAGGAAAAGAACGAAAGAATACTAACCCAGGGTCCCCGAATGCTAATCCCGACTTCAAGAACTCAGGTATGAAACAATGGTTTCAACTTAGAGCTCTCAAAATCAGAATTCTTGTAAGAAATAGCAATGGGGGGTATGGGGTATTTATAGTTTTCGGGTAACCGTTAGGATCGTTTCTTGGAAAAGGGGAAACGATCAAGGCCGTACACTTGTTGCAAGGTTATGGAAGCTTAATTCCATCCTTATCTAGTGACTAAGCAAAAGAAAACATGTGGTTAAGGATCAATCAGCTGCAACTTGTGTTTAAAACACTTAATCTGGTCAGATCATGCAGTCGCGTAGCGCTAGTGCAAAGGCACTTTGCAGTCGCGCTACGCTAGCACCCCACCTGATCAGAAAAGTTACAGAAATGGCAGAAATGGTCCCTGCACATGTTTAAGGCCTTTTTCGACACGTTTAAGGACCGTTAACCCCATTTCAAAGCTCTAAAATGAAGTTAAAGTATAGGGAACTTAAAATGTGTTCAAAAATATCATGGATGTCGGTTCGTTTGGCCGTACGAACGCGATGTTCGCTTAATTACGACGGAATGCGCATAAGCGCGAAAAACGAACCAAATGACGCGACGAATGGATTTTTCTTATGGCGAACACTAAAATATAATGTAGTCATGCTTACATAAATTTTTAGATGTCCGGATGTATTCAGAACGTAAGTTATGCGCGAAAATGCAAACTTGTGCGCTTTTTGACACTTTTAGTCCCTGAATGACCCAAAAGTTTATTTTAGCACACCGAACCCCTCAAAGCCTATTTCTAAGCTATGTAAAGGATATTTAAGGTGTGTTTAACTTATGGTTATGTTCCGGAATGTTCGTTACAGTTCAAATTGGCATACTTTCGCAGTTTGTCAACTTTAGTCCCTGTAAGCGATTTAACTTGATTTTGCCATACCAAAGCCTTCAAAACTTATTTCTAAGTTATGTAAAGGTTATTTAAGGTATGTTAAGCCAATGTCACTATTCCGGAGTGTTTGTTGCATTAAACTGGTTATATTTACGCATCGGTGCGCGTATAACCTTCCAGAAAGCGATTTAGAGTTTGAAATTGAACGAGAATTGATATGTGCAAATGATACACACTATTTTTACAAATCCCAAGTATGAAATATAATATTTCATTGGTTTGGTATCTGTTTGATGGCCGTGGAGGCACAGGTGTTACACCCAAGTCAGCTATGGAAGCTCTAAAGTGAACAAAAGAAGGGAAGTGAACCCGCCCCATGGCAGGAAAGCTTATGGAGCCGCTAAAGAGGTCGGTGGTAAGGTTTATTTGGGAAATAAGCCGAGATGCGAGGAATGCAATTTTTACCATGAAGGTCGATGTCTGAGGCCTAAGTATGGAAAGTGTGGAAAGGAAGGGCACAGCAAGGATGCCTGTTGGGTGAAGGATCCAGACGGAAGAGATAATGGGAAAATTCCAGGCTGCTACAGGTGTGGTGAAGTAGGGCACTTTAGGAAAGATTGTGACAACTGTCAAAAATCTAGGTATCCGTACAATTAATTAATATTGATTAGTGCTTAATGACTGTGCTAAATTACAACATATGACTTAAACTGCTTTCTGAATTTCTGCATCATACTTACATGTGCATCACATATTGCATACTGTCACATCATTTTTACATACAAACTCTTAGTGACATAAATGATGCATAAAGCACAGTTAGCGGATAACTCAGAAAAATGCTGACGATGTTCAGTACGTAGACAGACAGTGTTTTGAGACCCCGTAAGTGGCAGAGATAAAGTACTACATTAGTATAGTGTGTAGGGAAGTAAGGACCATAAAACTGCTTCACTAGGTGATAGTTTAAGTGCCGGGAAGTGCCTAAAACCCACTTAAAGTGCAGAATTCTGCATAAATAAGCAAAATTCAGCATTTTAACAAGCTAGTAACATGCAAAATATGGCAAAATGGTCCTGAATGCTTTCCTAAGTATCGGGAATTAAAAGTGTCACAAAAGGTAACATAAAGAACACTAAACGGAATAGTTTGACACTTTAACGAACCGGTATCTAACCGAACAACCGGACACTACCCGAAACACCAAAATTATACTAGCAGCATTGTTTTAATGTTTCTGAGCTAGTTGTGATCCCCGAACACCCTAACACACTATATAACATCAAATACACTTAAACATTAACTAATACACTTAAGATCCTAACTAAACATCTAACTTATCATTTAAACCCAACCAAGACCCCCCCCCCATGTAAGTGGACGGTCACATATGTGACCCCACCATAATCTTGCTAGATATGAATAGATCTCATTGGATTTAGTAGATGATATGGACATGTACTTAGGGAACACTTAAACCATTGGATAATAGCTTAACATGGATTATAAGTTCTAACCTCAAGATCACAACCACATTCATCTTTCACACTTCAACTCTCTCCCCCTCCTCCTCTCCCTCTCGGCCGAGAACCACACCCACACCACCACCACTTTTCATCCATCATCCATTCATTCCAAGTTGTACTCAAGGTGTAAGGAGCCATATAAGAAGGTTTGGTGGTCTTGGATCTTGAAGGACCTTCATCATTTGCTATTTTCCTCCACTTTTGTCATCACCATCATCTTGTGTTCTTCCCTAGCCTTGTGCTAGTAGTAAGGCCCTCATAACCCTTTGTTACTTCATATGTTGTTGGTTAAAAGATGATGTACATTGATAAACATGATGAACATTAAAAGACATAATCATAAATCTCTAACATAAGCTTATAAACATATGAATACTTGTTGATTTGTGTTTATTTGCTTCTTGTTGATTGATTACTAGTGTTAGTGATGTTAGACATCATATGGAACCTACTAGATTGTGATTAAACACATGATCTAGTAAGTTAATGTGATGATCTTGTGAAAGACCAAGATCATCATGCCTTATGTTTACATGAACTTGAATAATAAAAGTTGTTTTCATGTGATGATGATTTAAACAAGATACAAGTCTTGTGAGTGGATGATTTCTAAAATAGTTTTCCAAAGAAACCAAGCTAAATCACAAAGATTTACATGAACATTGTTTTAAAAAGAACTAATCATGTTTCTAGTGTTGAAACAAGTATAAGAACACTTTGTTTACAAGAAGAATTCAAAAGAATGATTTTTTGAAAAAATCATCTAACAAGTTGTAAACACTCAAATCTTTCAAGAATGAGATTTTTAAAGAAATAAACACACTTTAAAGGAAACATACTACCAAGTTACTACAAGTTTTTATTAAAACTCAAGTTCATGATCATTATGTAGATAGCTTTGTTTTAGCACTTGGTAAGTGTAGATTGATTGTTGATTGTTTATGATGATTTTTGAAAAGAAAATGATATGCTTTAATAGCATGGACACCTCCATTTTTAGGGGAAACTATGGCAAAATTTTCTAAAAATACAAACACTTAGAAAAATATTTTCTAAACAAGTATTTACAAGTGAGTTTTAACCATGGTTTTCAATATAAACTTTGCCATAGATTTTGTTACAAAAATACAAGTATCGGAGGTTGATTTTTGTAAATAAAAATGAGTAAATATGTATTTAGAATATATATTTACACATTGTGTGTGATTATTTGTATACTTGGTGTAATAGTTATATTATTTTAGGATTTAAAGTAATATAACTTAACAAAATACCAAGAATTTACAATCCAAAATAATACCAAAATCACAAGGAATAAATATATAAGTTACACGCTTAAGATTGTGAAACCGAACGCAAGAACGTAACTTACAAAATATTCCGGAAAATATCGTTACAAATATATTTTTAGTATATATTATTTTGGATGCAAGAAATGAAAATATAATCTTTGAAAATATTACAAGAGTAATATTGTATTTTCGTCAAGGAGAAAATATATTATTTTTGGAAGTAAAATATATTTTCTTGAATATTTAGAAGATATATGATTTTTGAGAAAAATATATATATTTTCTTGAAATACATCATTTTTAGACAAAATGAGTTTACATATATATTTTCTAAAGTGAGACTTGAAAATATATTATTTTGAGACTACCAATACGAGAATACAAAGATACATGTATGAGATACCCCCAGCCTTGGGAAGGCAATACAAAAATAAATACTTGAGAAGTATTAATACAGAAATATTGCTTAAACAATTATTCCAAAACTAAATATAACTTAAAGTTAAAATGATTATTATTTTAACAAGTAATTATAACTTGGAATAATATTAAGAACATAAAAGAAACGTAACTCAAAAACGTAAATACTAAGGCAAGGCACGGCCCGTTCATCTAATAGACATTAGTACGCTGTAGGTAGTCGGGTTTGCTGAAGAGATTTGGGTTACGATTCTGAAGACGCAATACTGTGAGTTCATGTCCCCCTTTTCTTTTAACTGTTTTCATTTTTATAACTTCGGGGGTGAAATACATGTTACAATTGTTTACAAACGTTTTATACATGGTATGATTAGCTTAAGGAGGGTTACTGCTTGATCATGTGAGTGGTGGGTATAACACTTAAGGCCATTAATCCTCGTCGTAGGACCGAGGGACATGAGTGATAGATCTATTTGGGTGTAGCGAGCCCACACCCATGCGGACCAGGGTGGCCCATGTGGTGACTATGTCTTATTCCCGAAGATAAATTTGCTAGGTTTGAGTTTTCCTGCACCATTTCACACATATCAATGGCCTTGCAAACCATTGGTGATCTGTTTTTCCCTATTGCTACATACCAGGGACATACATACATACAACATACTTTAAAGGTTTATTCATACACAAAACACATGAACTCGCTCAACTTTTGTTGATGTTTTTAAACTACATGTATTTCAGGGAACTAAGTGGATCTGGCAGGTGTTGCATGTTTTCAAGCTGCGTTATAAATAAAAGATGTCATCCAAGTCTTTAGGGTTTAGGAGATGTATCTTATTCCTGGACGAGATACATGGTCCTAAGCTCGGGTTTGTTTAAGTTCTTTTGTCGAGTCTTTGTGAACTCCTTAAAACATGTTATTGTTTGTAATTTGAATTCGGTGTCAACGTTTCAGACAATTATGTTATGTTATTTTCAAACTTAATTTATGGATGAACATCTAATGGTTTTATCATATAGCATTGTTATGATTGAATGCTATGGTATTAAGAAGTCACACCAATAATCACGCTTCCGCAAAAGTCAGGGTGTGACAGCTTGGTATCAGAGCTTCGATCGTAGCGAACTAGGATTCTTTCTCGAGTCTAGACTACGATCACTAGGGCTCTCATGAAAATGTTTTCGTAACATATTTTCATTGCATACACAAAATTTACAGATCCAGGAAACAAACATTTTTACAAATAAAAGACACAAAATTACATTTCAAAGAATTCATTTATAATTCAGTCTGAGAGACTGGGGAGTTAGTCTGAGAGACTAGCTGGGTAGTTCAGTCTGAGAGACTGGGTAGTTTAGCCTGAGAGGCTGGGTAGTCTGAGAGACTAGTTGGGACAGTTTAAGAAACTGGGAGGTTTAGTCTAAGAGACTAGGTGGTTCAGTCTGAGAGGCTGGGTGGGATAGTTTGGGAAGACTAGGATACATACATGCTTACATTGTTACTACTTACATGCTTACTTGATGATTGTTGATATATGTGCATATGTTGTGATTGCTTTGTTACAGACACCATGTCCTCCTCCGATAGTGGAGTATCTGATACAGTAGACCCTATGGCCATAGTTTCAGACGATGATAGTATCCCAGACCCTGAGGTTTTCACATCTGACACTGAGAGTAGCGATGATGATGATTTCCAGCCGTTTGCTTTACCAGATTTTGGCGATGATATACCGCTAGCTGATGGTCTTCCTGGCGAGGATCTACTTCTTGTTCAGAATCTTGCTCCTTTACCTCTTGCTGCATTTCCTCTCGAGGATCTGCCTCTTGACGCTATGTCTGACGACGACATCGATCTTTTTATTGAGGGTCCCCCTGAGGGTGCCCAGGATGATGGAGCTCCAGTCGATGATGCCGTTGTCGCTCCACTTGTCGAGATTCCAGTCAACGAAGATATTGTTGTTCCGCTTATTGAGATTCCTATCGTTGAGATTTCGTCTGACCATTCTGGTCCTGATTCATTCGAGTCTGTGTCATCTACTACTCTACACGCACTGGGATTACAGCGTTATCCCACTGATTCCGATTCTGACACAGCTATGTCTGCCGCACCTGTTCCTCCACAGGACTTCGAGTTTGATGATGAGTTTGATCCTGACATTGATCCCGAGCATGAGGTTGACTTCATCCCTGACGATCAGCTTTTTGATATACCCGCTGATCTCGAGCCGATACCCGCTGATCTTGAGTTAGCTCCAGCCGACCCTGAGCCTTTGATTGCACCCGAGCCTATACCTGCTCATGATCCTCTACCTGAGCATGATCCTGCACCTGTTGACATACCAGTTGCTGCACCACTGTTACCTGACCCTCTACCTGCACCCGCAGACCATGCTCCTTTTGTAGACCATATAGATCCCCGTTATGCATTCACCCGCAATGGGTGGATAGATAACGATGACATGCCTCCTTTTGTTAGGCCTGTTACTCCCCCACCTGCACCTGCACATGCACCCGTTGATATCGCCCCGTTTCACCCACATGTGTCTGACATACACCGCACTGATCTAGCAGTCACGTTCCTACAGGATATTCCTCCACCCCGTCCAGGGGAAGGACCGTCTAGCCAGCCATCTGGCCCTGTACCACCTGTTTCAGCAGCTTTACCCTTCATGCCTCAGTTTTCACATACTGCACCTTTTGCTTCTACACCATCGGGCGAGCCACTGATTTGGTTTCCGCCCAACACGATGCCTGTTTCTAATCCATACTATCCCTTCCATTACACTGGGTACACAGGGGATGAGCTACTCCTATCCTTACAGCTCCAACAGGAGATGTTGTGTCGCAGAGTCATGGATCTTGAGAGGATTCCACGTCCTCCACCTTGCACTTGTCAGTCACCATTCGCGACTCCGCCCGCTCCTCTTTTACCATACCCAGATTTTGATGTTCGTTTCCTTACTATGGAGCAGCAGATCAGCTATCTGTTGCGTCATGTTCATGCCCTCGAGGAGGAGCTAGCGCATGTGCGCAGTTTGCTATTCGTTCCTCCACCTCCTCCTCCTCCATCATCAGCATAGCAGTTTTTGGTTTTATGCAGGTAGCATACTTTTAGTGAGAGTGTAGCTATTGAGCCCAGATTGCACAGCCTTTTGAAGACCACTTTTGACTTTTGATTGTTGTAGTTTGATGGATATTTTGGACAAGGGTGATGTGACCCTGTAGTCCCTTTTGATGTATGGTACATTGTAGAACATGTAAAACTGTATTTGTGGTCACTGATATATGAAAGCTCAATCGCAACATTCTCATTACATACATTGTTGAATTACTTGTTTACATTATGATTGGGATGTTATGTGTTTACTTGCGTTGATAAACATTATTACGTATGCATGCCATGTACTTACTATACTTATTATAACCTGACCGACGCAATCTTCTTATAGAAGATGCCTCCACGAAGAGAAATTCGATTGCCCACAACAGAGGCTGAGTTACAAGAACAGATTTCACGAGTGATAGCACAACACGAGGCCCTGTGCTCTGAACATAGCGGGGGTACCTCTGGAAGAAACCCACCTCATGGTAATGTTTAAGTCTCTAAGGACACATTACGTTACATTTGGATATTCCATGTGCGTTCGCTAATGCTTTATGTGAATGATGTTACTTGTACAGGCTGTACCTATAAGCAGTTCTTAGACTGTAAGCCTCTGAATTTTGACGGCACCGGGGGCGCTGTAGCTTTTGTAAGATGGACGGAGAAGACTGATTCTGTGATAAGAATGAGCAAGTGTGCGCCGGAGCACCAGGTCACCTACATCTCTGGATTGTTCTTAGATGGAGCGTTATCCTGGTGGAATCTCCAAGTTCAAACCTTGGGAGAAGAGGCTGCTTATGCCATGACATGTGATGAAATGAAGGAACTCATGCGAAAGAAATACTGCTCCAGAGCTGAAATCCAAAAGCTGGAAACTGAATTCTGGAACCTCAAGATGGACGGCCCAAAGATTGCCGAATACGTGCAGAGATTTCACGACCTATCTCGCGTGGTACCATACATGGTTGATCCGGAATTCAAACGCATCGAGTGTTTTATTTGGGGGTTGGCACCTCAGATTATGAGTATGGTGATGACGTCAAAGCCTGCAACAATCACGGAGGCGATTGATCTGAGTGTAGCACTAACTGAAGAGGCAATCAGGTTGAACAAGTTCTTGACCTCTGACCAGAAGAAGAAGGAAACTCACGTTGAGTCATCCTATGAGAACAAAAGGAAGTTCTCAAACTTTAAGAAGGGTACTAGCAGTACTAACAAGAAGAAGGATGTGAACCCACCAGCTGAAGTCAAGACTGGGGTTGAAAACAAAGGAAAAGGTTATATGGGCGCTTTGCCCAAATGTGATATGTGTCGGTACCATCATGCCGGCCAATGCAGAGTTAGGAAATGTGAGTCTTGTGGAAAGGTTGGTCATTCGAAGGAGACATGCTGGGCTGGTACTGGTCGTGGTAGTGGTAGTGGTAGTGGTGGTCAGAGAGGTTATGGAAACAATAACCATGGTGGAAATGGGTATGGAAACAACCCTCAAGGAGGAAATGGTGGTAATGGTAATCGTGGTAATTTTGGGAATCAAGCTGGTAGTGGAAACCGTGGAGCAAATAACAATCAAGGTGGTAATGGAAATGGAAATGGTCGAGGACCAGGTTGTTTTAATTGCGGAGATGTGGGGCATTTCAAGAGGGAATGCCCAAAGCTCAATCAAGGTCAAGGAAGGGTTTTCAACATCGGAGCTAGGGAAGCTCGCCAAGATCCGAACGTAGTTACTGGTACGTTCCCTATCAATCAACGCTTTGCATCTGTACTGTTTGATACTGGTGCCGATTATAGTTTTGTGTCCCTAGAATTTAAGAATACGCTTGGGTTAGTAGCTAGTAAGCTAGATATTCCGTATTCGATAGAACTAGCCAATGGAAAGCTAGTAGAAGCAAATGAAGTCATTAGAGGTTGCATAATAGAAATGGGAGAGCACGAGTTTACGCTTGATCTTCTGCCCGTCGAGTTGGGAAGCTTTGACGTGGTAGTCGGAATGGATTGGTTGTCAAGTAACCGAGCAGAGATCGTATGTCACGAGAAGGTCATTCGCATTCCGATGGCGAATGGAGAGACAATTGTAGTGCATGGAGAAAAGCACGATACGCCTCTAAGGATCATCAGTTGTTTGAAGGCTCGAAATTGTTTGCAGAAAGGATGTGTCGCCTTCTTGGCACACATTGTGGACAAGGAAGCCGATGAGCCAAAGCTAGAAGACATCCCAGTTGTGAAGGAATATCCTGAAGTCTTCCTCGAAGACTTGCCAGGATTGCCGCCGCAAAGACAAGTTGAATTCCACATTGACTTAGTTCTAGGCGCCGCGCCTGTAGCTAAGGCACCATACCGACTTGCACCTTCAGAAATGAAGGAGTTGTCGACGCAACTTCAGGAGCTATTAGACAAGGGATTTATCAGACCAAACTTCTCGCCTTGGGGAGCTCCAGTTTTGTTCGTTAAGAAGAAAGATGGTAGTTTCCGCATGTGTATCGACTACCGGGAGCTAAACAAGTTGACCATTAAGAATCGGTATCCTTTGCCGAGGATTGATAACCTGTTCGATCAACTACAAGGTTCGAGTTTCTACTCCAAGATCGATCTTCGATCAGGTTGTCACCAGTTGAGAATTCAAGAGGAGAGTATTCCAAAGACGACCTTTAGGACTCGATATGGGCACTACGAGTTCCTGGTTATGCCTTTTGGGTTGACAAACGTGCCAGCAGTTTTCATGGATTTGATGAATAGAGTCTGCAAGTCGTATCTCTATAAATTCGTGATTGTGTTTATCGACGATATTTTGATTTATTCGAAGACGAAGGAAGAGCATGAGCAACATCTAAGAGCTATCTTAGAGCTGCTCAAGGAAGAGAAATTGTACGCGCAGTTCTCAAAGTGTGAGTTCTGGTTGCGTGAAGTTCAGTTCCTTGGTCACGTGGTTAACAAAGATGGAATTCATGTTGATCCCACAAAGATCGAGGCGATAAATAATTGGGAGACTCCAAAGACGCCAACGGAGATCCGACAGTTCCTAGGTTTGGCAGGATATTATCGCAAATTCATTGAGGATTTTTCGAAAATCGCACAACCGTTGACCTCCCTCACTCAGAAAGACAAGAAGTATGAATGGGGAGACAAGTAAGAAGAACCTTTTCAATAGTTGAAAAACAAGCTTTGCGATGCACCCATCTTATCCCTACCCGAAGGCACCAATGACTTCGTGGTATATTGTGATGCCTCGCGTCAGGGATTGGGATGTGTATTGATGCAGAGACAAAAAGTTATAGCATACGCTTCGCGCCAATTGAAGGTTCACGAGAAAAATTACACCACACATGATTTGGAATTAGGCGCAGTGGTGTTTGCATTAAAGATCTGGCGACATTACTTGTATGGAACGCGATGCACAATCTTTACTGATCACAAGATCTTACAACATATATTCGATTAGAAAGAGCTTAACATGAGATAGAGACGATGGGTTGAGCTGTTGAACGATTATGATTGTGAGATTAAGTATCACCCAGGGAAGGCGAATGTGGTAGCAGACGCCTTGAGTCGGAAGGAAAGAATTAAGCCAATAAGGGTTAGGGCTTTGGAAATGATTATTCAAACGGACCTCTCGTTACGCATTCGTGCCGCACAGAGGGAAGCTCTTAAGGAAAAGAATCTTGAAGGTGAATATCTCTGTGGGATGGAGAAACAGTTAGTACCCAATGAGGAAGGAACATTGTGTTTCATGGGAAGAATTTGGGTTCCTCTCTTTGGTGGTCTGAGAGAAGTAATCTTTGATGAAGCACATAAATCAAGGTACTCGATCCATCCAGGATCGGACAAGATGTACCAAGATTTAAAGGATTTCTACTGGTGGCCAAGATTAAAAGGTGATGTTGCAATATATGTTGGCAAATGTTTGACTTGTGCCAAGGTAAAGGCCGAATATCAGAAGCCTTCAGGTCTTCTGCAACAACATGAAATACCCATGTGGAAATGGGAACAGATTTCAATGGATTTTGTAACAAAGTTACCAAAGACACCCAGAGGTCATGATACGATTTGGGTAATCGTAGACCGTCTGACGAAATCTGCACACTTTTTGCCAATCAAGGAGAAAGACAACACTAGCAAGCTTGCTGAGCTATACCTCAGAGAGATAGTTGCACGACATGGGGTGCCTATCTTGATTATATCTGATAGAGACGGAAGGTTCGTGTCAAGGATTTGGCAATCCTTTCAAGAAGCCTTTGGTTCTCAGTTGAATCTGAGTACTGCATTTCACCCACAGACAGACGGACAGAGCAAACGAACGATTCAAACGTTGGAAGATATGTTACGAGCTTGCGTGATGGATTTGGGTGGTAGTTGGGACACTCACTTACCCTTGGTAGAATTCTCGTACAACAACAACTACCATGCAAGCATCCAAGCTGCACCGTTTAAAGCTCTCTATGGACGCAAGTGTCGATCACCATTATGCTAGGCAGATGCGGGCGATAGACAACTTGTTGGTCCCGAATTGGTTCAAGAGACGACAGACAAGATTATACAGATCCGAGAGTGCATCAAGGCGGCTCGTGATCGACAAAAGAGTTATGCGGACCAAAGGAGGAAACCTTTGGAGTTTGAGGTAGGAGATATGGTTTTGTTAAAGGTTTCACCCTGGAAGGGTGTAGCACGCTTTGGGAAGCGTGGGAAGTTGAACCCGAGATACATTGGACCATTCAAAATCCTAGAGAGGATTGGTCTTGTAGCTTACAAGTTGGATCTACCCGCAGAATTGAATGGCGTTCATGATACGTTTCATGTATCTAATCTGAAAAAGAGTCCAACTCAAGAAATAGTTGTCATTCCTGCCGATGAAGTCCACATTGACGACACACTCCACTTTACTGAAGAACCTGTTGAGGTTACTGATTAGAAGGTTAACAAGACGCAACGGAGTAGTGTTAAACTCGTCAAAGTTCGTTGGAATGCGTGTCACGGCCCAGAATTCACTTGGGAACGTGAGGATCGCATGAAAGCGAAATACCCACATTTGTTCCCCAACTCCCCTGCAACTAGTAGCATAGCCTAAAATTTCGGGACGAAATTTTCTTAACAGGGGGAGAATGTGACAACTGTCAAAAATCCAGGTATCGGTACAATTAATTAATATTGAATAGTGCTTAATGACTGTGCTAAATTACAACTGATGACTTAAACTGCTTTCTGAATTTCTGCATCATACTTACATGTGCATCACATATTGCATACTGTCACATCATTTTTACGTACAAACTCTTAGTGACATAAACGATGCACAAAGCACAGTTAGCGGATAACTCAGAAAAATGCTGACGATGTTCAGTACGTAGACAGACAGTGTTTTGAGACCCCGTAAGGGCCAGAGATAAAGTACTACACTAGTATAGTGTGTAGGGAAGTAAGGACCATAAAACTGCTTCACTAGGTGATAGTTTAAGTGCCTGGAAGTGCCTAAAACCCACTTAAAGTGTAGAATTCTGCATAAATCAGCAAAATTCAGCATTTTAACAAGCTAGTAACATGCAAAATATGGCAAAATGGTCCTGAATGCTTTCCTAAGTGTCGGGAATTAAAAGTGTCACAAAAGGTAACATAAAGAACACTAAACGAAATAGTTTGACGCTTTAACGAACCGGTATCTAACCGAACAACCGGACACTACCCGAAACACCAAAATTATACTAGAAGCATTTTTTAATGTTTCTGAGCTAGTTGTGATCCCCGAACACCCTAACACACTATATAACATCAAATACACTTAAACACTAACTAATACACTTAAGATCCTAACTAAACATCTAACTTATCATTTAAACCCAACCAAGACCCCCCCCCCCTATAGGTGGACGGTCACATATGTGACCCCACCATAATCTTCCATAATCTTGCTAGATATGAATGGATCTCATTGGATTTAGTAGAAGATATGGACATGTACTTAGGGAACACTTAAACCATTGGATAATAGCTTAACATGGATTATAAGTTCTAACCTCAAGATCACAACCTCATTCATCTTTCACACTTCAACTCTCTCCCTCTCCTCCTCTCCCTCTCGGCCGAGAACCACACCCACACCACCACCACTTTTCATCCATCATCCATTCATTCCAAGTTGTACTCAAGGTGTAAGGAGCCATATAAGAAGATTTGGTGGTCTTGGATCTTGAAGGACCTTCATCATTTGCTATTTTCCTCCACTTTTGTCATCACCATCATCTTGTGTTCTTCCCTAGCCTTGTGCTAGTAGTAAGGCCCTCATAACCCTTTGTTACTTCATATGTTGTTGGTTAAAAGATGATGTACATTGATAAACATGATGAACATTAAAAGACATAATCATAAATCTCTAACATAAGCTTATAAACATATGAATACTTGTTGATTTGTGTTTATTTGCTTCTTGTTGATTGATTACTAGTGTTAGTGATGTTAGACATCATATGGAACCTACTAGATTGTGATTAAACACATGATCTAGTAAGTTAATGTGATGATCTTGTGAAAGACCAAGATCATCATGCCTTATGTTTACATGAACTTGAATAATAAAAGTTGTTTTCATGTGATGATGATTTAAACAAGATACAAGTCTTGTGAGTGGAAATAGTGACCCAAAGAAACCAAGCTAAACCACAAAGATTTACATGAACATTGTTTTAAAAAGAACTAATCATGTTTCTAGTGTTGAAACAAGTATAAGAACACTTTGTTTACAAGAAGAATTCAAAAGAATGATTTTGGGAAAAATCATCTAACAAGTTGTAAACACTCAAATCTTTCAAGAATGAGATTTTTAAAGAAATAAACACACTTTAAAGAGTAACTAAGTCTACTAAACATACTACCAAGTTACTACAAGTTTTTATGAAAACTCAAGTTCATGATCATTATTTAGATAGCTTTGTTTTAGCACTTGGTAAGTGTAGATTGATTGTTGATTGTTTATGATGATTTTTGAAAAGAAAATGATATGCTTTAATAGCATGGACACCTCCATTTTTAGGGGAAACTATGGCAAAATTTTCTAAAAATACAAACACTTAGAAAAATATTTTCTAAACAAGTATTTACAAGTGAGTTTTAACCATGGTTTTCAATATAAACTTTGCCATAGATTTTGTTATAAAAATACAAGTATCGGAGGTTGGTTTTTGTAAATAAAAATGAGTAAATATGTATTTAGAATATATATTTACACATTGTGTGTGATTATTTGTATACTTGGTGTAATAGTTATATTATTTTAGGATTTAAAGTAATATAACTTAACAAAATACCAAGAATTTACAATCCAAAACAATACCAAAAATCACAAGGAATAAATATATAAGTTACACGCTTAAGATTGTGAAACCGAACGCAAGAACGTAACTTACAAAATATTCCGGGAAATATCGTTACAAATATATTTTTAGTAAATATTATTTTGGATGCAAGAAATGAAAATATAATCTTTGAAAATATTACAAGAGTAATATTGTATTTTCGACAAGGAGAAAATATATTATTTTTGGAAGTAAAATATATTTTGTTGAATATTTAGAAGATATATGATTTTTGAGAAAAATATATATATTTTCTTGAAATACATCATTTTTAGACAAAATGAGTTTACATATATATTTTCTAAAGTGAGACTTGAAAATATATTATTTTGAGACTACCAATACGAGAATACAAAGATACATGTATGAGATACCCCCATCCTTGGGAAGGAAATACGAAAATAAATACTTGAGAAGTATTAATACAGAAATATTGCTTAAACAATTATTCCAAAACTAAATATAATTTAAAGTTAAAATGATTATTATTTTAACAAGTAATTATAACTTGGAATAATATTAAGAACATAAAAGAAACGTAACTCAAAAACGTAAATACTAAGGCAAGGCACGGCCCGTTCGTCTAATAGACATTAGTACGCTGTAGGTAGTCGGGTTTGCTGAAGAGATTTGGGTTACGATTCTGAAGACGCAATACTGTGAGTTCATGTCCCCCTTTTCTTTTAACTGTTTTCAGTTTTATAACTTCGGGGGTGAAATACATGTTACAATTGTTTACAAACATTTTATACATGGTATGATTAGGTTAAGGAGGGTTACTGCTTGATCATGTGAGTGGTGGGTATAACACTTAAGGCCATTAATCCTCGTCGTAGGACCGAGGGACATGAGAGATAGATCTATTTGGGTGTAGCGAGCCCACACCCATGCGGACCAGGGTGGCCCATGTGGTGACTATGTCTTATTCCCGAAGACAAATTTGCTAGTTTGAGTTTTCCTGCACCATTTCACACATATCAATGGCCTTGCAAACCATTGGTGATCTGTTTTTCCTTATTGCTACATACCAGGGACATACATACATACAACATACTTTAAAGGTTTATTCATACACGAAACACATGAACTCGCTCAACTTTTGTTGATGTTTTTAAACTACATGTATTTCAGGGAACTAAGTGGATCTGGCAGGTGTTGCATGTTTTCAAGCTGTGTTATAAATAAAAGATGTCATCTAAGTCTTTAGGGTTTAGGAGATGTATCTTATTCCTGGACGAGATACATGGTCCTAAGCTCGGGTTTGTTTAAGTTCTTTTGTTGAGTCTTTGTGAACTCCTTAAAACATGTTATTGTTTGCAATTTGAATTCGGTGTCAATGTTTCAGAAAATTATGTTATGTTATTTTCAAACTTAATTTATGGATGAACATCTAATAGTTTTATCATATAGCATTGTCATGATTGAATGCTATGGTATTAAGAAGTCACACCAATAATTACGCTTCCGCAAAAGTCAGGGTGTGAAAAAGATTGCCCTAGGAAGAACCAAGCAAGGAAGGGTCTTCATGATCGGAGCTCGTGAAGCACGCCAGGATCCAGATGTGGTTACGGGTACGTTCCCTATTAACCAACCTTATGCATCTATTTTTTATTAATACTGGCACCAACTTTAACCTTGCATGCGTAGAACCTAAGAAACTGCTTGGCCTAGTTTCGAGTAGAATAGATGTCTCGTATTCCTTAGAAATGGGCATGTAGAAGGTTAGTTAAAGCAGACGAGGCGATTAAGGATTATATGTTGGGCAATCAGAAGGCCGGAGCCTTCTATTACCATTGACTTGGGAAGCCATGTTGTAGTAGTCAGCATGGATTGGATATCCAAGTATAGAGGCGAAGTTGTTCGTTATAAGGAAAATCACTCGCATCCCTCTTGCGAATGATGAAACACTTATAGTATACAACCTCCTTACAATAGGTGCAAAGGTACTAGGCCACATAAGGCAGTAGGGCTGCGACATTTCACAATGGTCGTAGAGACACGGAAGCACCTCCGAATAGACCACATGGCTTTCCCTGCTGATGTTGTTGATAAGGAGACCAAGGAGCTGGAACTAGAAAGACAACCCTGTGGTGGAGAAATTTCCAGAAGCCTTTCCTGAAGACTTGCCAGGAATACCTCCTTCAACGACGAGAGAAGTTTAGGATGAACCTCGTGCCAGGAGCGGCACCAGTGACAAGATAACGCCTTACCAACTAGTTTCGTCCGAGATACAAAAGCCTCTGATGCAGCTGTGAGAGCTGCTAGACAGAGGAAATCTATCAGGACGAGTTTCTCACCCTGGGAAGCCCCAGTGTTATTCGTTAGGAAACAGAACAACAATTTTTACACGCGTACATAGCCTAATCTGAGAGGAACTCAGAGGGAATAATGAGGGAGAAAAGTATTACGCATGGGTTACAGGGAGATAGACAACTAACCAATAAGAATCGGTACCCCTACCGAGAACCGATGACTTGTCAACCAACTACAAGGTCCCAGCTACTACTCCAAGATGGAATTAAGGACATAGTGTCCTTAGTTAAAGGGCACGAGAAGAAAGTCGGCGGTTTCCACTTTGCATCAATTTCAGAGAATTGGATATCAAGGATCGGCATCCTTTGCCAAGGATTGATGACATGAACAAACAAATCGTAAGGTTCTAGTTACCACTCAAAGATCGACTTGAGGACAGGATGTCCTCAAATGCGAATACAAGAAGGAAATATCCCTAAAACGACCTTTAGGACTCGCTTCGAGCGTTACGAGTTCCTTGTCGTACCGTTTGGCTTAACACATGCATCGACAGTATTCATGGACCTCATGAATCGAATGTGTAAGCCATACCTGGCTAGATCATGATTATATTTATTCTTATACGCCCAACGACCAAGGAAGGTCGTGAGCAACATCTGTCATTTACCTTGCGACTCTTAGAGAAAGAACAGTTATGTGCTAGGATGTCGAAGGGCGGATTTCGAATTCGCGAGGTAAGAACTTTAGGATACATGGTGGATAAGAATGAGATTCATGCCAGCCCTGCAATCAAGAGCTAAGGAGTTAGAGTTGCAATTATGTGACGCTTCTCGACAAAGTCTCGATTGCGCGTCGATGCAACGAGACCACGGCATTGCATACGCGTCACGTTGATTAAGGGATCATGAGAAGAAACCTTGATCTAGATATAGTAATTGCGCGCCGCAAATTTGACATCCTTACCTGTAATAAAACGTTGCACGACCTTTACTGATCACAAAGGTTGCAGCACACCGTTGATCGTAAGAACTTAAATATTAACGAAGATGAACTAAGCTACTGAACGATGCAGACTGTATGGACATGTTACGTGCTTGTGTGATAAACTTTGATGAAAAGTTGGAACACTCACTTGCCCTTAGTGGAGTTTTCCTACAGCAGTATTTATCACATCGTTGTTTAAACCGCTTCGTGGGAAGCTTTAGATGGAACATAATAAGTCGATCCCCGTTGTGTTGAACGGAGACCAGAGATAAACAATCTACTGGCCCGAGTTGGTTCAGGAAAAATTAGAGGCAAGATCATTCAGATATGTGATCATATCAAGACAGCCCGCGGAATACAAAAAGATTGGGCCGACGAGCGGCGGAAATCGTAGGAATTTGAGATAAGAAGTATGGCTTTAATGGGAGCCTCGCCTTGGGAAGGCGTGGTGTGATTGGGAAAGCGTGGAAGGTCGGACCCCCGGTATATTAGAGCTTTCGAAATCCTAGTAGGGATCGGGACCATTGCTCACAAGATGAAACTACCAGAAAAGATCAGTAGTGATCGTGACACATTCCACGTGTCTAGTCTTTAGAGGAGTCTGACTCAAGGAACAGTCGTTATTCCCACAAACAAGATTCACGTCAACGACAAACTCCAATTTACTATAGAACCTGTTAAGGTTGCGGATTGAGAGTCCACAAAACACGGAGAAGACATAATTGATTTACTTGAGTATGTTGGAATTCATATCATGGCCAGAGTTACATGGGAACATGAAGACAAATTTTAAACCTAAGTGACCACATTTGATTCACAACTCCCCTGCGACCGATGGCATCGCTTGAATTTCGGGACGAAATTCTTTTAACGGGGGGAGAATGTGACAACTGTCACTTTTCCGTACATTCCGTACACAAATTGAACAGTAATCTGTGCATGATCTAGCTTACAAGACAAATGAAATTCTGATTACTGTTATGTACATACAATGGCATTTCATGTTGCAAGACTTTTATCATTACTACATGCAACACGATATAGTTCTAATAATGCACAGAACAGAATTGGCACCATTATCAGACAAACTAAAAGCACTGGCGGGAGTTCAGTACATAGACAGACAGTGTTTTGAGGCCCAGTAAGAGCTAGAGACTACGTACTATACTAGTATAGTGTGTAGGGAAGTAAGGACCACAAAGCTGCTTTTCTAGGTGATTGATAAAGTGCCGAAAAGTGCCTAAAACCCACATAAAGTGCAGAATTCTGCATAAATCAGCAAAATTCAGCATTTTAACAAGTTTGTTACATGCAAAAATATGACTAAATGGTCCTGAATGCTTTCCTAAGTGTCGGGAATTAAAAGGGTCACAAAAGGGTACATACAGATCACTAAACGGAATAGTTTGACACTTTAACGAACCGGTATCTAACCGAACAACCGGACACTACCCGAAGCACTAAAATTTTACTAGAAGCATTGTTTTATTGTTTCTGAGCTAGTTATGATCCTCGAACACCCTAACACACTATATACCACATAATATGCATAAACACTAAATCATTTAGATTTCAACCATTATGCTTAACTACCTATTTTGGTCAAAAATTACCGAAGCAATTAAGTGATCAAATTAGTTAAGTGAGGTAGTGTGCTAAAAAATGTGTTGGAAATATGCTGGTTATGTTGTTTACGAAAACAGTTTCCAGGATACGGCTCAGGATATTGAGCTGTATCTACGATCAAACTATGAGCAAAAAGTAAAAGGGGTGACACGAGATGTACGAGGAAAGCCCTTGATCAATCTAGATCGCCGACATAAAACCTCAGGAGCTGACAATCACAGCTGCCTTATTCTTCTTATTGCTTTAAACGTCAGGATACAGTGCTGGATATTGATCAGATCGCTAAGTGTTACAATGCTTTTTGTGAAAGTTGCGAGAGAGTGAGTGTGAGTGAGTAGCAAGTGTAGTTGTTGTGTCCTATTCGATCTGATTTATCCACCTATTTATAGTTATGAAATACAAACTAAAATTCCTATAAATGTGGGATGCTCCCGAATATTCCATTATTAACGTTGTGGACCGAGTAAAGCGGCTTCAACGTCTTCATTCAAACGACTTGGACCGAGTCTTCCGGAGAAGGAGTCTTCGCGAACGTTGGGAACCTGGACTCGTACTCCTACACACAATCCGTTAGTAATCCTCAGGATACCATCCAAGATGTTACCAATATCCTGAATCAGCATCCCGGCTATGAACATATATCAGATAAGCAAGATATAACTTAAGATATTATCCAGGATATGAGCTCAGAATTTCACCCATAACAATTGTCCCCAAAAAATGTTACCGTTTAGTATCCTGGCACTAACGGTTATATTTTTTATGAATAACGAGGCAATTAAGAGATTAGACCCATGATGTGACCGTTTGTAACTGCACAGCCTATATTTACTCATCACCTCCCTATAAGTCCTCATCCTCATCCTTTTTTTAACTATTACTGATAAGGAAAAAGGTAAACACTTTCTCTCTGATCTTCATCTTCATCTTCTCATTCCGATCAAAAACACAAGCGGTCAAATGGCAAGACAGACAAGATCCAGTTCTGGTGACTCCTCTCCCACATTCATCTAACAGAATCTTCTCCAGGATCCGGAGAAAGAAATATGCACCTTCGACAGTGCCCACTTGTCGGCTCTCAAATCCTCCGGTATCTTCCCGGAAGGGACGGTATTCCGGCCGTTTGACCGGGAAATCCGGTCGGACATGGTTTCCGATGAGTGGTTGTGCTTTAGTGCCTTTCCCTTCACCTTAGGATTACGGTTTCCCTTTCCAGACTTTATCACTGAGTTCTTTAAAATTACAAAAATCTGTTTTAGTCAAACGATGCCGATGCTCTGGCGAGTCTTGTCTGTTCTTGATCAGATCAAGAGGAATCACATTCCTCACCTTTCCGTTCATGACCTCCCCCTAGCATATCGGCTTAGATGTCACGGATCCTGTAGATTTTTGTTTTATTCCACCTCCGGTGATCCACTGATACTTCGTGCCACCAGGAATGAGGAGAAATGACAATCCAAGTTCTTCTTTGTAAAAAGAGACTCAATCCCTGGTGTGACGGAATATCCGGTGAAGTGGTTGAGAAAGCGTAGGATTTATGGTTTAAGGATGATCCTGCCTTATATCCTGTTTCATATCCTGAGCTGATCAATTTCTTTTTATTGTTTTGTACACAGCTGATTTTAGGAAGCTTGCACCTCCCCTAGCCGATTCACAGAAGAGAATTGACGCTATCAGACTCCTCTCAGAGACTGAAAGAAGTTTTAATCCATCTCCACCATCTCCAAGCCCTCTTTCCAGTGCAAACATGTCTGGTAAGGATCCTGCACGATATCCTGCATATATGTTTTTATTTGGCATATTTAGGAAAGAATTTTACTCCCTGTATGCAGACTCCAGCAAAGTTCCGATCCTCCTTGATCTTGACGAGCTTGACAGTTACCCTACTCCAGTCATGGTCAAGAAAGAGACCCCTGCTGCCACCAGCTCCAAGCCGCTCCCGGCTCCTAAGGGCAACCCGAGGACTCACGCTTCCACCGTAAAAAAAGAGGAAGAACTCTAAAGTTAGTGCCCCAGGCTCCGAAGGGTTCTCTTATGATGAGCTCAGCTTCACTGATTCCTTGGAACCGATGACATCCTTCCTTAACAAGGTAATACCCCGACCCTATATCCTGCACATATATCCTGATAGAATATCCTGACAGGATATCCAGGTTAGTGAATATTGACTTATACCTGAATTTTGACTTAAAGGGCCTCCAGCATCTGCTCCACCTTTACAGCGATGCCTGTGGTACTGCTGCACTCCACGAAGCCAGGATTAAACAGCTTGAAAGTACCGTTGCCGACCAAGGTGCCATTGCTGAAGCGAAGACTCGGCATTACGAGGACAAGCTGAAGAAGGTCACCCAGGATGCCGAGATTAAACCGGCTACCATCCAAATGGAGCATGAACAGGCCATGGTCTCCTTCCGGGAAGGGATCAAAAACTCGGCCGTCGTCTCTCTGCTGCAAGCTCGTATCAAGATGGCTTATGAGGCCCAGGAGACAGGCCTTGAGTGTCCAGCCTGGCCGGTTGAATCCTGGGTGTCAAAGCTGAAGGAACTTGGAGGCAAGGCTGTGCCATATCCTGCTGAGGCTGGTGAATCCTCCAAGTCAGCAGAGGTGGTGGACAAAGCTGAGGAGAAGAAGGATGCTGGGGCGGATGCTGGTGAGGATGCTGCTCAGGATGCTGAGGCTGAGAAGGTGGAGAAGGCTGGTGGAGATGCTGCTGTGTGAGGGCATTCAAGTGGGCGATGATGGATGTATGTGCCAAGGCCGGAGCCCACTTTTTTAAATTTGATCGTTGGCTTGTAACCCCAAAACAATTTACTTTTCCTGCATTTTACTTTTCTGCACTTGAACAATATGATGACCAAAGGTGGAGGGATCCTGAGTTTCAGGATGAAGCCCTTGGTCATCACCGTTAGTATGTTTTTCTTTTGAACAATATAACAGTTGGAGGTGGACGGGTCTCGGTTTGAGACAAAACCTTCAACTGTTAAGTAAATATGGTAAGGAACTATTCGTGCTCTTGGTGGATGGACCTTGGTTTGAGGTGTAACTAAGAGCACATCTTTTGGTATGTTAATAATATAACCTTCTTTTGGCTTTATTTCCGTTGTTATACCTTTACTACATGAATTTTACTTATGAAAACAATTTTGTTTGAACATTATTGGGAATACATTGTAAGTGTATCCTGAAAGATATCCTGCTCAGGATACTGATACACAATTTGTAAAATTTAAGTTATCCAAATAAAAAGAGAGATCATACCAGATATTCTTAAAGAATCAATTCCAATCTTCAATTATAGAAATGTCCCCAGTGCACACTTATAAGTTCGAATCCACCCTTTAAATTGTATGATGTATGTCCCCTGTATTTAACATAGGAATGTAAACATAGTCATACTTTGACTTCACTGAACAAATCTTGAATATCCTGGGACAAATCCTTAATATCCTGGGGATAAACCCTAATATCCTGGGGATAAACCCTGATTTTCTTGCGCTACAGGCGAGAGTGTATAAACTCCAAGACTTAGAAAGGTGAAAACCTTTAAACCTTAGAGAGTATGAAAATACCCTTTCGTGAGAGAGGGTGATCAATCCTCATATACCTTTAGGATCCAGGATATAGCCAATAGTAACGAAATTGTCAGCCACTTTTACATGAACTGGTCCCGCTACCTTGAACTATCCCTAGATAACTTTCGCTCCAGGCGGGGTGTTTAAACCCAATTCGTAAGAAAGGTGAATACCTTTAAACCTTTGAAGGGATTAGAATCCCTTAAACGTGAGAGAGGGGGCCAGTCCTCTAATCCTTCGAGATATCCTGAGTGTATATCCTGGAGCTATATCCTGAAGTATATTCTGCAAAACAATCTTAGGGCCTGTTTGTTTGCATCTGAATGGATTCATTCAGAGCCTACCTCTGAATCGGTCAGAGGCATGAGCTGTTTGGTTAATAAAAAGTTCTCCTCTTAATGGAACCATTCAGAGCTGAATGGTTCAGCTACTTTTATACGCTGAATGAGATATTTGACACTCATACCCCTTGACCTAACAATACAAACATCATCTCCTCAATACAGACGCCATCATCTCCTCCCCTCCTCTCCTCTCCTCTCCTCCACAACTCCGCCGCCCTCCACCACTCCGCCACAGTCCTCCATCGCAGCGCCCTACACATCCTCTGTTCTCCTTCGCCGCCCTCCACCACTCCGCCGTCCTCCACATTGCAGCAGTCCTCCATCGCAGCGCCCTTTACAGCCTCCGTTCTCCATCCTCACACCGACCCTCCACGGCCTCCATCTCCACAGGTAATTAATCATGAACTTTTTGCCTCGATTGATGTGAACATCTCTATTATAAATAGATTGTATTTTTTTGTATCTATTATTAATAGACTGTATTGTTTGTATGCAATTTGAACCTAGTAATATAAACAGATTGTATTTATTTGTATGGAATTATGTTCAATTTTGTTTTGTTGTGAAAGTATAATAATGCTATTATTTGAAAAGTGATTGTATGAAAAGATTCATGGTATGATGGTATGAATAGGTTTGTATTTTATTCAGCCCAAAGTAGTTCAGAGGGGTAAAACTGTCATTTTACACAGTCATTCAAAGGTGCAACCAAACAGCACTTTACTGGTTCAGCACTTACTGGTTCAGAGCCTCTTACCCATTCAGACCTCTTATTCATTCAGCACTTATTGGTTCAGATGTTGCCAAACAGCCCCTTAAACTAAGGTGGGTGTTAGCTTGGCTAACACCCCTCCGATGCTTAAGTCAGTATTGGGTTCGAAAGAATAAACTCAAATATATTGAAAAGAGATAGAATTCATACCATCCTGAGTTAGAAATTAGATTCTAAACTCACTTGAAATAGAGCTTTAGATGTATAGCATTCCAAGATCTTGGTAGCATATCCCCGTCCATACTCCTGAGTCGGTATGCTCCTTTTCCTGATTCTGACTCAATCCCATAGGGTCCTTCCCATTTTGAGCCAATTTTCCATCAGCAGGATTAGTAGTATTCTGAAAAGCTTTTCTTAACACCCAATCCCCAACTTGAAACCTCCTAGTCCTTATATTCTTGTTATATGCTCTGGATATCCTCTGTTGATATGCTGCCATCCTTAGCTTTGCTGCATCTCTTGTCTCATCCACAGTGTCCAAATCTTGACACAAAGCTTCAGGATTCTGTTCAGGATCACGGAGGATAGATCTTGCCATAGGTATCACCATTTCTGTTGGGATCACTGCTTCTGCCCCAAATACCAAGGAAAATGGAGTTTGGCCAGTTGCATTTTTTATTGTTGTTCTATCAGCCCATAAAACAAAGGGTAATTCTTCTGCCCATCTTCCTTTCTTAGCTCCTAGTCTCTTCTTCAAGTTGTTAACAATTATCTTGTTTGAGGATTCAGCTTGTCCATTTGCTTGAGGATGTACCGGAGTGGATGTGATCATTTTGATTCCCAACTCTTGCAAAAGTCAGTAGTCCTCTTGCTTATAAACTGGGATCCATTGTCACAAATGATTTCAGCTGGTACTCCAAACCTGGTCAGGATATTCCTCTTTATGAAGGATACTACTTCTTGGTCTCTAACTTGAACAAATGCTTCAGCTTCAACCCACTTAGAGAAATAATCAGTCATTGCCAACGTAAAGACTTTTCCTCCCGGAGCTTTTGGTAAATTCCCTACTATGTCCATCCCCCATTTCATAAATGGCCAAGGGGAAGCTATAGGATATAGTGATTCAGCTGGTTGATGTAGTATATTACTATGCCTTTGACATGCATCACATCTTCGGGCATATTCTGCAGCATCTTTTTTCATTGTTGGCCAATAATATCCTGTTCTTAATACTTTTGAGAATAATGACCTGCCCCCAGTGTGGTTGCCACAATCCCCTTCATGTATATCTTGGATCACTTCCTCGGTTTCAGGACCCTTCAGGCATCTCAGGTACGGACCTGCAAGAGATTTCTTATATAAAACATTATTTATAATGGTAAATCGTGATACCTTCATCCTGAATGCCTTAGGATTCTCGTCTTTAGGTATGTATCCTTCCTTGAGATATTTTATGATCGGAGTCATCCAGGATTCATCATCCTTATCAGGATCATGACCAGGATCCTGGATGCTTGTCACTTCCTTATCCTGAGCTTTGAAGGGATTCACAGCAGGATACAGAATATGAAGTATCGGTATCTGGGTTCCCTCTGGTATCCTGACTGATGATCCTAAGTTTGCCAAGGCATCCGCTTCAGCATTATCTTCCCTTGGTACCTGTTCAAGTGTAAAAACATCGAAATATCCTGCTAATTTTTTGAGAATATCGAGGTACTCGACTAACTTCTCACCTTTAACTGCATAAGATCCATTAAAAAGATTAGTGATTAACAAGGAGTCAACATATACTTGCAAATTCTTGATATTCATGTTTTTAGCCAACTCTAATCCTGCAATGTAAGCCTCATATTCTGCTTCATTATTAGTAGCAGGAAATTCACACCTAATAGCCTTGGGTAATATGTCCCCCTGTGGCGATTTGAGTAGTATTCCCAATCCTATTCCTCTAACATTAGATGCTCCATCAGTATATAATGTCCAAAATCCTGAGGATTCTCCTAACTGCTGGACTTCTAGGTCTACTTCATCCTGAATGTCACTACTGAAATCAGCCACAAAGTCAGCTAGAGCCTGCGATTTTATGGCATTCCTAGGTTCATACACTAAGTCATAAGCACTCAACTTCACTGACCATTTGGCCATCCTGCCTGCATCTTGGGTTTCCTAAGTACATTTTTAACAGGATATTTGGTTTTAACATGAATCCTATGTGTCTCAAAGTAATGCCTAAGCTTCGTTGATGCCATAACTAGTGCTAATATCAATTTTTCTAAATGAGAATATCTAGTTTCAGCATCTAACAAACTTTTACTAACATAATAGACAGGGTATTGCTGACCTTCAAGATCCTTTATAAGGACGGCACTTACAGCATTCCCCAATACTGCGAGGTATAGGGACAGTGGTTCACCATTCTCAGGCTTCATCAATAGAGGTGCAGTTGAAAGATACTGCTTCAAATCCTGCAGGGCTGCTTCATGCTTCTCTCCCCATTCGAACTTCTTGCTTTTCTTCAGGATATCATAAAATTCTTTGCATTTCTCGGAGGATCTTGAGATAAATCTGTTCAATGCTGCAACTCGCCCTGTTAACCGTTGAACATCCTTCATATTTGAAGGCGATTTGATATCCAAGATGGCTTTAATCTGCTCCGGGCTTGCTTCTATTCCCCTTTTGGTCACCATATATCCTAGAAACTTTCCTGCCCCCACTCCGAAATGGCACTTAGCAGGATTTAGTTTCATGTTATACTGATCCAGGATATCAAATGCTCCCTTAATATCCTGGAGGTGATCCTCAGCCTTTTTAGATTTTACCACCATATCGTCGATGTATACCTCCATTGTGTCCCCCAGCTTATCTTTGAACATCATGTTTACCAATCTCTGGTATGTTGCACCTGCATTTTTCAAACCAAAGGCATAGCAGTATAACAATAAATACCTGTTGGTGTCATGAAGGCAGTATCCTCCTGGTCTGAAGGCTCCATTTGAATCTGCTGAAATCCTGAGGATGCATCCATGAAGGTTAACATCTCATGGCCAGCAGTAGCATCCACCATTGCATCTATATGAGGAAGAGGAAATGGGTCTTTTGGACAAGCCTTATTCAAGTCTGTGTAATCTACACAGACTCTCCATTTCCCATTTTTCTTCTGTACCACGACTACATTTGCTAGCCATCTTGGAAACTTGACTTCTCTGATCATTTTGGACTTCAACAATCTTTCAACTTCCTCTTGGATGATTGTATTTCGTTCAGGAGCAAACTTCGTTCTCTTTTGCTGAACAGGCTTGAACGACCTGTCAATTCCAAGCTTGTGAGTGATAATGTCTTTGGATATACCTGTCATATCCTCATGCTTCCATGCAAATGTTGACATCCTGCACTTCAAAAAGTTAGTTAACTGTTCTTCAATATCCTGAGGGATATTGGTTCCTACGAGCACCGAGATATCAGGATTATCCTGATCCAGGATAATTTTCTTCATATCCTGCTCTGAAGCCTCCACGATATCCTGGGCCCGCATCTTTAATTGCTATGCTGTATTAGGCTTGGTTGAGGATTTCATCGAGGATGAGTAACATTCTTTCGCCTCCTGCTGATCACTATCAACCTTGACAACCCCCCAAGGGGTAGGAATCTTGATGCATTGGTGATAAGTTGATGGCACAACCTTCCTATCATGGATCCATGGCCTGCCCAGTATGATGTTATAGCAGGATAGGGAGTCCATCACACAGAAACGTTGTATCGAGTTGACCCCTTCAACATATATTGGCAACTTTATCTCCCCCACTGTGTTCCTAGCCTCTCCGCTGAACCCAACAAGCACGGTGGATTTCGAAGTGATATCCATTGGAGATACATTCATTCTTTTCAAAGTCTCTAGTTGGATTATGTTGACGGAGCTGCCATTATCCACCAATATCCTGCGTATAAAATGATTAGCCACATATAATGTTATTACCAGAGCATCATGGTGAGGATCCTGGACAGTATCCCTGTCATCACTATCAAATGTGATCACTTTATCAGTTGTGAGGGTAGTCATCCTGGCTGGTTTATCTCCCCTTTCGGCCTTAGCTTCCTTTGCATGTCTTTTGGCCGCAGAATACGAAGTCCCACAAATGTCGGATCCTACTGAAATAAAGTTGATTATCTTGGCATCCGCAGGAGGTGATGCTGCTCGTTCAGGATCCTTCTCAATATCCTGACCCTTATTCTTCTTTCTTCGTAGGAGATCCTTCAGATATCCCTTGCTTAGAAGATAACTTATTTCTTTTCTTAGAGCAATGCAATCCTCAGTTACGTGTCCGAAATCTTCATGGAAGGCACACCATTTGGACTTATCCTTCCAATCAGCTTTTTGTTGATTCTTTCGAGGCCACCTAGCTTTGTCTCCTAAACCCTGCATAACATACATTAATTCGGGTATGTTAACAGAAAAGCAATATTCAGATAATTCAGGATATTCTTCAGGATCCTCGTCTTCAACAGCATTCACTCTCTTGTTGTCATTTCTGCCATATGGCTTATAGCGATATGGTTTAAATGAGGATTCTGACTTCCTATTGGTTGACTCATAAGTGGTGGACGAGTTCATCCTCTCTTGCATCTTTTTGTCATCCTCCAGTCGAATATATCTTAGGGCCCTGTTTCGAGCTTCATCCAAGTTCCTGCATGGGTTCATTACAAGATCTTGGTAAAATTGAGAATCTTTTTGCAACCCCATCTTGAAAGCCTGCACAGCTGTCGCAACATCAAGATGTGGAATGTCTAAGGATTCTCGGCTAAACTTGTTCACATAATCTCTTAAGGATTCCTGAGGTCCTTGAGTTATCCTGTAGAGATCACTTGTTAGTTTTTCAAAACTTCGACTACAAGAAAATTGACTATTAAACAAATTCACTAGGTGAGCAAATGATGTAATCGAATGAGGATGAACATTTAAGAGCCATTTCAAGGCCGATCCTGTTAAGGTAGAACTAAAACCCTTGCATAGGCACGCTTCCTTGAGCTCCGGAGGGATAGGATTAATCTCCATTCTCTCCCTATATTGGGCAATATGCTCTTCAGGATCCGTAGTTCCATCATACAGTTTCATGTTGGGAGTTTGAAATCTCTTTGGGATTTCAGCATCACAGATAGGATATGCAAAGCGGGATATCCTGTGACTGTCTTGGGACACTTCCGGAATTGGCTGGACCACCCCAGGTACACTGGATATCATGTCCTTCAATTTCTGAAGCTCCCTAGTAAATGTTGACGTCATACCTGCATCCTGCAAAGATACATTAGTGTTAGTGGCAAGAATATTATTATTTGACATGTTACCAGTCTGAGGATTTTGGCCATATCCTGATGTCACACCCCGACCATGTGAGACAACGAAACGTGGCGGAAACGTCGGGGAGTGTTGTAACAGAATTAATCGTTTCAAATCCATGGCAATTAAAGTTTCGTTTTATTTATCAAACATGAGAGTTTACATTGTTTTAAACAAGAAACTAAGAGTACATAACATAAATTAACTAGTTCTTGTCTCGTTTTAAGTCACTAAGGCACAGGTCCGCCTAAGTATGTCTTGATAAGTCCTATGCATCATCTCCTGAAAACACATGTGAAAATAGGTACGTCAGCATAAAAATGCCTGTGAGATACATAGGTTTTGTGAAAATAGGATTCATGACTTATGTTTGAGAAAATGTTTAGTCATGAACCTTGTAATTTGCTTTGTCTTGTAAATCATTTGAAAAATGATAAGATCATATGATATGTATAAATAAATGTAAGGTTAAATGAATAACCAAGTAAAATGAGTTTGTATAAGATAAGTTGTTTGTAAAACAATGTCTTGAGAAAAGTATGTTATTTGTATAAAATGTTATATGTCTCAAATTGAAATGATTCAAATAACGCTATGATATGTAATACCATACAAACACTTATATATAGGAAGTACCAGCGGCGTATCCACCATGTTTGTATCATATTACACACGCCTCGTTACTTAAATCACTTACTCAAACCAAACCACCAAGATGTAATGTTTAACAATTGTAGAAATGTTTATGTATAGTCAAATGTCTATTGTCAAATGTAAATCATGTCAACAGATACAACTGGTTCACACGGTTCAATAGTTACAAACGGTTCATATAATCAAAGGGTTACGACGGTTCACATAGTCAAACGGTTACAACGGTTCAAAATGTAGTATAATGTGTTCATATGCTGGATGAGCATATGCAACAGAAATGCAATGTAAAACAATGTACTAGGTATGCACGTAATGGACATACATAGCATAAGTGTAATGTAAAACAATGTACTAAGTATGCACACAATGGGCGTACATAGCATGAAATGTATTGTAAAGTGATGTACTAAGTATGCACACAATGGGCATACATAGCATAAAATGTAATGTAAAATGATGTACTAAGTATGCATACAATGGGCATACATAGCATAAAATGTATTGAAATCATGTACTATAAATGTACTAATAAACATAGCAAGTATATGATGTGAAAACAGGAAAGCATGAAAGTAACAAGTAGGCACATGTGTTTCACCCCAAAACAGTTTGGAAAACAGTAAAAGAGGGGTCTATGTACTCACTTGAGATTGCTCAGAAGTCCTAAGATAACCACCAAGCAATGCTAGAGATCTCGGAATCAAACGGCACCTAATATAGGTAACTATGTTAATAAACCGGACCTATATCGGAGGATTTAGATAGAATGAGGGTTCGTAAACCAAACGAGTATAGGAACTCATGTAGTATGGTTTAACAAAGCCTACATACTAAATGAAACCTAGCCTAAGTGCTTACGACCCATTACGACCCGTTTAGGTAGCTTATGCTACTTTAACGCGTCGTTCGCGTGAAACGCGTTCGGACCGCTTAGCTAGTCCTATGACAAGTAACATATGCCTTAACATGTCTAATATTGTTGTCAAATCAGTTTAGATGTCAAAAGTTATGTTACATATGTTTAAAAATGAATTTTGGCATCAAAGGGGTATTTTGGTAATTTACCCAAGGCATATAAACTACCTATCATACAACTACTTAAACGAAACGACCATAAGGTATAACCTCGGAAGGTTATTCCCTATATACTATGGTCACCTAATGTGCTTGGTCCGATCCTAATGATCGACCAAATGGGTCGGGTTCGAAGGTATAAGCGATTTATTAGATCGCTTACCCTTACGACCCTAGACAACGTGGTAATCAGTAGGCATAGTCACAAAGGACTATAACCATCGTGATTACAATCACGTTGCGAAGTTCAAACGAACTTCGCATTGACCATAAACTAGTCAACGCAGAAAGTCAAACAAAGTTTGACTTTCGGACTCGAAAAACAATAAAAGAATGAAGGAACACTTACAAAGGGTCCCCGAATGCTAATCTAGATCAAAATAGCTCAGGTATGAAACAAAGGTTTCAACTTAGAGCACATTAGATCAGATTCTTGTGAGGAAAAGTGAAGGGTGGAGGTGGGTATTTATAGTTTTCGGTTCACCGTTAGGATCGTTTCTTGGAGAAGAGGGAATGATCTAGCCCGTACACTTGTCGGAATGTTGTGGTAACTGATTTTGGCCACCACAAGAGATTAACATGTGGCACTTGGCCTTTGGGGAGTGTTTAAGGGCAGTTAACAGCTGAGAAAAACGTTTTGCTGCATCTGGCCCCTGCTTGCGCACCGCAACACTCCCATTGTTGAGGTGCGCAAGGACCAAGTTTGGCAGATTTACAGTTTTGGTCCCTGCTGTGTAATAGGCTCATTTCCGACACGTTTAAGGCCCGTTAACCCCATTTCAAAGCTCTATTATGAAGTTAAAGTATAGGGAACTTAAAATGTGCTTAAAAATATCTCGGATGTCAGTTCGTTTAGCCGTATGGTTGCGATGTTCGGTTAATTACGATGGAATGCGCATAAGTGCGAAAAACGATCCAAATGGCGTGACGAATGGATTTTTCTTATGCCAAATACTAAAATAAAATATTTTAGTGCTTACATAAATTTTTGGATGTCCGGATGTATTCAGAACGTATTTTATGCGTGAAAGTGCAAACTTATGCACTTTTTGACGCTTTTAGTCCCTGAATGGCCCACAAGTTTATTTTAGCACACCGAACCCCTCAAAGCCTATTTCTAAGCTATGTAAAGGATATTTATGGTATGTTTAACTTATGGTCATGTTCTGGAATGTTCGTTACAGTTCGAATTGGCATACTTTCGCAGTTTGTCAAGTTTAGTCCCTGTAAGCGATATAACTTGATTTTGCCATACCAAAGCCTTCAAAACTTATTTCTAAGTTATGTAAAGGTTAATTAAGGTATGTTAAGCCTATTTCATTATTACGGAGTGTTCGTTGCATTTAACTGGTTATATTTACGCATCCGAGCGCGTATAACCTTCCAAAAAGCGATTTAGAGCTTAAAATCGAACAAGAGTTGATATGTGCAAAAGATACACATATTTATACAGATCCCAAGTATGAAATACAATATTTCATTGGCTTGGTATTTGTTTGATGGTCGCAGTGACCCAGGTGTCACAGTCTCCCCTACTTTAGGAAATTTCATCCCGAAATTTATTCGTAGGAGTCTATTTGTGACTTTGTGTCAAATAACCACCAGAGATATGTAAGGCATAATCCTGTCATTTCCTTAACGGACATTCTTCAGAACGAAAATGAACTTACGGAGTCATTTTCAACGGGTGCTTCATCAAAAATGGAAATGAAGAGGAGAAACAAACGGATATTCATTTCCTCAACGGACAATCTTCAGAAACGAAAAATGAACTTACGGAGTCATTTTTAACGGGTGCTTCCTCAGAAATGGAAATGAAAATGATAAACAAATGGATATTCATTTCCTCAACGGACAATCTTCAGAAACGAAAAATGAACAAACAGAGTCATTTTCAACGATTGCTTCCTCAGAAATGGAAATGAAAGTGATAGACAAACGGATATTCATTTCCTCAACGGACAATCTTCAGAAACGAAAATGAACAAACGGAGTCATTTTCAACGGTTGCTTCCTTAGAAACGGAAATGAAAAAAAAGATAATCATACTGATATTCATTTCCTCAACGGACAATCTTCAGAAACGAAAATGAACAAACGGAGTCATTTTCAACGGTTGCTTCCTCAGAAATGGAAATGAATAAAGTTAACTTCTAGGCACATGACAAAGCTCGCTGTGGTTTCTGTGCACTAAATTCCATAATTATGTATGCATCCATAATTACGTAATTCCTTGCATAGTCCGCACAGTTTGTTTTGTAATGTTTAGGGGAGGAAAATCAAACCTGTGATGAGGGTGACTAGACTACCATAGGGTCCTTTTAATTAGATCGACAGATGATCTTATTAATCAGGCCACCAAGGAGTCCTTTCAGCTATATCATCACATGATGTTCCTAACCAGATTTTTGGATCAATCTGTTTAACTAGACCACTCAAGGGGTCTAATTATGGAGTAGTACTTTATAACCCAAGGGACTTAACTACAACGTAGAAGTCCATTAAGGATTTTAGATAGTACCTTTGGGTATCCTACTATGAATCCCTTATACAAAGGTATTGAGGATTCTACGAGGATTTGGATAACAAAACTTGGATCACACAAAACATAAAAAAAATGAACACATAAGCACATAATCACATAATTGTTATTTTGTTATTGATTGTTATCAACTTGGCGTCTTGTACTTCGTTTTCCTTGGAAGAAACGGGTACTTAGGATTTTCGTGGAAAACGCAAGAGATCATAAGATGGAAAAATTTTGGGGGTAGTTTGCTTTACAAGGAATACGATTCCTTGCTTGTCGGTATTGTAGGGGATATGTTCTTTATACATACAACCACATAAATACATTGCAATGTAAATAAAAGATTTATTTATAAACAATGATATCAACTGTTTCATGGACCTTGACAACAAAAGAAAATAATACATAAGACGTGATTATTTCTAAACGATGCTGCCTTCTGGTCGGTCAGATGCTCATCCCTGTGCTGGATTTGCATTAGCAAGCTTTGGGCAATTTCTTCGGAAATGACCCATCTCGCCACAGTTGAAACAAGAACCTGGTAGAAAACGACCTTGAGCGGGATTGTTGCCAGCTTGGTTTGGTGCAGCTCCAGCTGGGCAGACTCTTGCTGTATGGCCTATAAGTCCACAAGTTTGGCATTTGCGGCACTTTACATTGGCATGATGATGGAGGCTACATTGGTTGCACAAGGGTGCAGTTCCATTGTATGGCTTCCTAGCAGGGGGTTGAGCTGGTTGGTTGGGAACGGCTTGATCATTGTGAGTAACCATGGTGAAGTTCTGAGAAGCCTTTCGCTTCTTTGACTCCTTAGGGGATCCAGTCTGTTCATCCATGGTCTTTGATTCCTCGATTGGGTTCGATTCCTCGACCGGTTTCTTGTCACCTTTTCGGAAAAGTTTACCTTTCCTGATCTTTGATTCGGTCAAGGTTGCAGATAGCTCAATGGCCTGTCTAACTGTAGTAGGGTTGCTACCAGTCACAATGTCTTGTATTGAGTCAGGGAGGCCATCAATGTACTTTTCGATTGCCTTATCCAAAGGCGTGACCATGTTTGGGCATAACAGACTTAACTCCTCATAACGGTCCGTGTAGGCTCGATGCTCACCGCTATCCTGCGTAAGATCGTCAAATTCCCTTTCCAAGGCCCTGATCTCGTGACGAGGACAGAATTCCCTCATCATAAGGGCCCTAAGTTCAGCCCATGTCTGTGCTAGAGCAACTTCTGCACCACGGTCTCTCATCACCCCGTTCCACCACGTAAGGGCCCTCTTCTGGAATACACTCGAAGAAAACTCGACCTTGTGATTGTCAGGACACTGCACGTGGCGGAAAGTATTCTCAATGCTCTCGAACCATTGAAGAAGCCCAGTCGCTCCCTCAGAACCACTAAACTTGAGTGGTTTAGCCGAGTTAAAACTCTTGAAACTGCATGGGCCATTGTTGTTGTTGTTGGCTTGGTTCCATTGAGCAAAGAGGTTTGGGAATTGAGCAGCCATTTGCTGCGCAATAATTTCTGCCAGTTCGGCAGTCGCTATCTGGTTTCCGCGTCGAGGAGGCATTCTAAAAGAGGAAAACATGAAAGGAAACGAGTGAGAGAATTAGACGAAAAGAATGCGATGAAACAAATCTGATGAAAGCAAGGATGGTGGTCATTTGTTTGTTACTACAAAGCAACAAACGACCCTGGTGATTTATCAAAGTAAATAGGTCAAAAATAATGTATCGCGAAGACATGCTCGCCTATAAGTGGACACTCACCCCAAGAGTTCCCAGGTAAGAGTGACTGGTCCGATTATGTGGATTTGTACTAACACTCTAGCCTTAGACAGAAAACTCAGGGTACAGGCACCCACCCTTCCAGTTTGCACGTGTTCACATTATTTAGACCAACTTTGACGGGATTTTGAAAATTCAAAGGGGTTCAAAACCTTATAACTGAGGGTTCAAAACCTAGTAATCAATCATCCTAGAACAGATGATTAGTTTTCAAAGCGGTTTTTGAAATTTATGTTCTTGTTGTGGTCGTCGCCTAAGGATAGGTGACGGTATTGTTTTATGACTAAACGCAAGTAAACTCGCGTTAGGGTCCTAAGAAGGTTATAGACTAGGTCAAAGTATTACTAATAACCTAATTCCCTATAACCATTGGCTCTGATACCATCTTTTCTGTCACACCCCGACCACGTGAGACAACGAAACGTGGCAGAAACGTCGGGGAGTGTTGTAACAGAATTAATCGTTTCAAATCCATGGCAATTAAATTTTCATTTTATTTATCAAACATGAGAGTTTACATTGTTTTAAACAAGAAACTAAGAGTACATAACATAAATTAACTGGTTCTTGTCTCGTTTTAAGTCACTAAGGCACAGGTCCGCCTAAGTATGTCTTGATAAGTCCTATGCATCATCTCCTGAAAACACATGTGAAAATAGGTACGTCAGCATAAAAATGCCTGTGAGATACATAGGTTTTGTGAAAATAGGATTCATGACTTATGTTTGAGAAAATGTTTAGTCTTGAACCTTGTAATTTGCTTTGTCTTGTAAATCATTTGAAAAACGATAAGATCAGATGATATGTATAAATAAATGTAAGGTTAAATGAATAACCAAGTAAAATGAGTTTGTATAAGATAAGTTGTTTGTAAAACAATGTCTTTTGAAAAGTATGTTATTTGTATAAAATGTTATATGTCTCAAATTGAAATGATTCAAATAACAATACGATATGTAATACCATACAAACACTTATATATAGGAAGTACCAGCGGCGTATCCACCATGTTTGTATCATATTACACACGCCTCGTTACTTAAATCACTTACTCAAACCAAACCACCAAGATGTAATGTTTAACAATTGTAGAAATGTTTATGTATAGTCAAATGTCTATTGTCAAATGTAAATCATGTCAACAGATACAACTGGTTCACACGGTTCAATAGTTACAAACGGTTCATATAATCAAAGGGTTACGACGGTTCACATAGTCAAACGGTTACAACGGTTCAAAATGTAGTATAATGTGTTCATATGCTGGATGAGCATATGCAACAGAAATGCAATGTAAAACAATGTACTAGGTATGCACGTAATGGACATACATAGCATAAGTGTAATGTAAAACAATGTACTAAGTATGCACACAATGGGCGTACATAGCATGAAATGTATTGTAAAGTGATGTACTAAGTATGCACACAATGGGCATACATAGCATAAAATGTATTGAAATCATGTACTATAAATGTACTAATAAACATAGCAAGTATATGATGTGAAAACAGGAAAGCATGAAAGTAATAAGTAGGCACATGTGTTTCACCCCAAAACAGTTTGGAAAACAGTAAAAGAGGGGTCTATGTACTCACTTGAGATTGCTCAGAAGTCCTAAGATAACCACCAAGCAATGCTAGAGATCTCGGAATCAAACGACACCTAATATAGGTAACTATGTTAATAAACCGGACCTATATCGGAGGATTTAGATAGAATGAGGGTTCGTAAACCAAATGAGTATAGGAACTCATGTAGTATGGTTTAACAAAGCCTACATACTAAATGAAACCTAGCCTAAGTGCTTACGACCCATTACGACCCGTTTAGGTAGCTTATGCTACTTTAACGCGTCGTTCGCGTGAAACGCGTTCGGACCGCTTAGCTAGTCCTATGACAAGTAACATATGCCTTAACATGTCTAATATTGTTGTCAAATCAGTTTAGATGTCAAAAGTTATGTTACATAAGTTTAAAAATGAATTTTGGCATCAAAGGGGTATTTTGGTAATTTACCTAAGGCATATAAACTACCTATCATACAACTACTTAAACGAAACGACCATAAGGTATAACCTCGGAAGGTTATTCCCTATATACTATGGTCACCTAATGTGCTTGGTCCGATCCTAATGATCGACCAAATGGGTCGGGTTCGAAGGTATAAGCGATTTATTAGATCGCTTACCCTTACGACCCTAGACAACGTGGTAATCAGTAGGCATAGTCACAAAGGACTATAACCATCGTGATTACAATCACGTTGCGAAGTTCAAACGAACTTCGCATTGACCATAAACTGGTCAACGCAGAAATTCAAACAAAGTTTGACTTTCGGACTCGAAAAACAATAAAAGAACGAAGGAACACTTACAAAGGGTCCCCGAATGCTAATCTAGATCAAAATAGCTCAGGTATGAAACAAAGGTTTCAACTTAGAGCACATTAGATCAGATTCTTGTGAGGAAAAGTGAAGGGTGGAGGTGGGTATTTATAGTTTTCAGTTCACCGTTAGGATCGTTTCTTGGAGAAGAGGGAATGATCTAGCCCGTACACTTGTCGGAATGTTGTGGTAACTGATTTTGGCCACCACAAGAGATTAACCTGTGGCACTTGGCCTTTGGGGAGTGTTTAAGGGCAGTTAACAGCTGAGAAAAACATTTTGCTACATCTGGCCCCTGCTTGCGCACCGCAACACTCCCATTGTTGAGGTGCGCAAGGACCAAGTTTGGCAGATTTACAGTTTTGGTCCCTGCTGTGTAATAGGCTCATTTCCGACACGTTTAAGGCCCGTTAACCCCATTTCAAAGCTCTAAAATGAAGTTAAAGTATAGGGAACTTAAAATGTGCTTAAAAATATCTCGGATGTCGGTTCGTTTAGCCGTACGGTTGCGATGTTCGGTTAATTACGACGGAATGCGCATAAGTGCGAAAAACGATCCAAATGGCGTGACGAATGGATTTTTCTTATGCCAAATACTAAAATAAAATATTTTAGTGCTTACATAAATTTTTGGATGTCCAGATGTATTCAGAACGTATGTTATGCGCGAAAGTGCAAACTTATGCACTTTTTGACGCTTTTAGTCCCTGAATGACCCACAAGTTTATTTTAGCACACCGAACCCCTCAAAGCCTATTTCTAAGCTATGTAAAGGATATTTATGGTATGTTTAACTTATGGTCATGTTTCGGAATGTTCGTTACAGTTCGAATTGGCTTACTTTCGCAGTTTGTCAAGTTTAGTCCCTGTAAGCGATATAACTTGATTTTGCCATACCAAAGCCTTCAAAACTTATTTATTTGTTATGTAAAGGTTATTTAAGGTATGTTAAGCCTATTTCATTATTCTGGAGTGTTTGTTGCATTAAACTGGTTATATTTACGCATCCGAGCGCGTATAACCTTCCAGAAAGCGATTTAGAGCTTAAAATCGAACAAGAGTTGATATGTACAAAAGATACACATATTTATACAGATCCCAAGTATGAAATACAATATTTCATTGGCTTGGTATTTGTTTGATGGTCGCAGTGACCCAGATGTCACACCTGAAGCATATCCTGAGCTCCTCACAGTTGACATGGTGACCGAGGAGGGTATTTCAGGAGTATGATTCTAAGGATGGCTAGGCACAATATTTCCCCTGTTATCCTCAGTATACACAGCCGAACAAAAGTTCAAAGCTCTGGGTTGTAAAGGAGTGAGGATATCCTCAACGGGTCTGCTTGAGCTAGATTTCAAGAGTTGTATTTCTCTCATCAGCATTTGGTTTGTTTCCTGTTGCTGCCTCATTTGTTCCTGCACACTTCCAAATAAGGTTAGAATTTCATCATTAGAAGCCAAAACAGGAGCAGATCCTTGAATATTCCGAGTAGGGATAATATCCTGAGGTTGTGAAGAAGCTGGCATCCTCGAAGGAGGTGGTGGAAGCACCGAACCAGTAGTAGCAGAGGTTGTAGCAGACACGGTGGAGGAGCTCATGTTTGATTTGAGGCCATTGTAAACAATGTGGCAAAAAGTTTTGAAAATAGGAAACCAATTAACGATTTCACAAATATTTTTAGTAAAGATAGCACCACTTGCCCCACGGTGGGCGCCAAATTGTTTTGGTCAAAAATTACCGAAGCAATTAAGTGATCAAATTAGTTAAGTGAGGTAGTGTGCTAAAAAATGTGTTGGAAATATGCTGGTTATGTTGTTTACGAAAACAGTTTCCAGGATACGGCTCAGGATATTGAGCTGTATCTACGATCAAACTATGAGTAAAAAGTAAAAGGGGTGACACGAGATGTACGAGGAAAGCCCTTGATCAATCTAGATCGCCGGCATAAAACCTCGGGAGCTGAAAATCGCAGCTGCCTTATTCTTCTTATTGCTTTAAACGTCAGGATACAGTACAGGATATTGATCAGATCGCTAAGTGTTACAATGCTTTTTGTGAAAGTTGCGAGAGAGTGAGTGTGAGTGAGTAGCGAGTGTAGTTGTTGTGTCCTATTCGATCTGATTTATCCACCTATTTATAGTTATGAAATACAAACTAAAATTCCTATAAATGTGGGATGCTCCCGAATATTCCATTATTAACGTTGTGGACCGAGTAAAGTGGCTTCAACATCTTCATTCAAACGACTTGGACCGAGTCTTCCGGAGAAAGAGTCTTCGCGAACGTTGGGAACCTGGACTCGTACTCCTGCACACAATCCGTTAGTAATCCTCAGGATACCATCCAGGATGTTACCAATATCCTGAATCAGCATCCCGGCTATGAACATATATCAGATAAGCAAGATATAACTTAAGATATTATCCAGGATATGAGCTCAGAATTTCACCCATAACACTACCCATTAAGCTCTAACCAAGACCCCCCCCCTTCATATGGACGGTCACCATATGGCCCCCACCATAATCTTCCCATGATCTCCTAGATTTCATTTGATCTTACTTAGATTTGATTAAGAATATGTATGTACTATTACAAACACAAGACCCATTGGACAAAACAATTAGATGGTTATAAGAAGTCATGATCCTCTCATTATCACACACACTACACACACCATCATTCTTCCTTCCTCCTTCCCTCTCTTTGGCCGAGAATCAACAACAACACCACCACCACTTTCAACCATTGATCATCCATTCCATATACATCCTAAGGTGTTAGAAGGTATCTAATGAAGCTTGGTGATCTTGGATCTTGAAGGACCTCTCCCATTTGCTATTATCCTTCACATTTGTCATCTTCAACATCTTGTGTTCTTCCCTAGCCTTTGTGCTAGTAGTAAGCTTCATATCACTTGATCTTACTTCATATTTTGATGGTTAAAAGATGTTGTACATTGTTAACCTTGATAAACACTAAAGAACATAATCATGAATCTTTAACATAAGCTATTTAACACATGAATACTTGTTGATTAGTGATGATTTGCTTCTTGATGATTGATGATTTATGTTAGTGATGTTAGACATCATAAGAAACCTACTAGATTGTGATTAAACACATGATCTAGTAAGATAAGGTGATGATCTTGTGAAAGACCAAGATCATCATGCTTTATGTTTTCATGAACTTGAAAAATGAAAGTAATTTTGTGAATAATGGAGTATGTAATATGTTACTAGATATAAACATGGACGATATCAAAAATAGTTTTCCAAAGAAACTAAGTTAAATCACAAGACTTGTATAAACATAGTTTTTAAAGAAACTAACCATGTTTCTAGTAGGTGAAACAAGTATAAGGATACATTGTTTACAAGAAAAATCCAAGAGAATGATTTTTGGAAAAATCATCTAGTAAGTTGTAAACACCTAAATCTTCCAAGAATGAGATTTTTAAAGAAGTGAACACACTTTAAAGGGTAACTAAACCTACTAAAAACGCTACCAAATTACTACAAGTTTTTATGAAAGTTCAAGTTCATGATTATTATGTAGATAGCAATATTTTGGCACTTGGTAAGTATAAGTTGTTTAAGATTGATTGTTGATTGTTTGTGATGATTTTGAAAAGAAAATGATATGCTTTGATAGCATGGACACCTCCATTTTTAGGGGAAACTATGGCAAAATTTTCTAAAAATATAAACACTTAGAAAAATATTTTCTAAACAAATATTTACAAGTGTGTTTTAACTATGATTTTTAATATAAACCTTGCCATAGATTTTGTTACAAAAATACAAGTATTGTAGGTTGGTTTTTGTAAATAAAAATAACTAAATATGTATTTGAAAGATATATATTTAGAAGACACATTGTGTGTGATTATTTGTATACCTTGTGTATTAGTTATATTATTTTAGGATTTAAAGTAATATAACTTAACAAAATACCAAGAATTTACAATCCAAAATAATACCAAAAATCACAAGGAATAAATATATAAGTTACACACTTAATATTGTGAAACCGAACGCAAGAACGTAACTTACAAAATATTCCGAAGAATACCATCATAAATATATTTTTGGTAAATAATATTTTGGATACAAGAAATGAGAATATGATTTTTGTAAATATTACAAAAGTTATATTATATTTTTCGGAAAGGAGAAAATATATTATTTTTGGTAGTAAAAATATATTTTCTTGAATATTTAGAAGGTATGTGATTTTTGGGAAAAATATATATTTCCTTGAAGTACATTATTTTTGGATAAAATAAGTTTATATATATTTTCTAAGTGAGACTTGAAAATACATTGTTTTGGAAATATATATTGGATATTTATTAAGAAAATACGTACACACCGGAATACGACGCCAGTACATGGCAAGATATACAAATACAAGAATACAGATATACATGAAATACCCCATCCTTGGGAAGGAAATACGAATATAAATAATTGAGAAGTATTACTACAAAAATATTGTTTAACAATTTTTCCAAAATTAAGTATAATTTAAAGTTAAAATAATTATTATTTTAACAAGTAATTATAACTTGGAATAATATTCCAGGCATAAAAGAAACGTAACTCAAACACGTAAATACTAAGGCAAGGCACGGCCCGTTCGTCTAATAAACCCTAGTACATTGTAGGGAGTCGTGTTGCTGAAGAGATTTGAGTTACGAGTACCGAAGACGTAAAACAGTGAGTTCATGTCCCCCTTTTCCCTTAACTGTTTTTGGTTTTATAACTCTCGGGGTGGAATACATGTTACGAATGCTTAAACGGTATGAATTAACTATGAAATGCACTATTAGATCATGTGAGCATAGACTAAATTTGAAATGCCATTAATTCTTAATTAGGGACGAAGGTTAGATCTAACGGGTACGGCCGAACCCCACTCATGGTACTTGTGACCACTCGAGTGCTTCGGTGTCCCAGTTGAGGGAAATCGACATAGTCGAGGTGAATCGACATAGTCAAGTGAAATTGACATAGTCAAGGTAAATTGACATAGTCGAAGGGGAATTCGACATAGTCGAGGGAAATCGACAAGGGTATAAGCCTACTCATTTCGAGTGCTCCCTATGTCCTCACATGCTTTAATGTCCTTGCAAAACATTTATTTGGTATGTTCATACACACTTTTCATACCTGTTTTCAAAGGAGTCTCTCAAAGGTTTACAAGTTTGCAAGTACTCACACAAAACGCATGAACTCGCTCAACTTTTGTTGATGTTTTCCAAAATTACATGTATTTCAGGTAACAAGTTGGATCTTGAGCGCGTGTATTGTATCTAGAAGTAAATTCCAAGTTTAAGATGTCATCCACTTATGTTGAATTGTATCTTAGTCGAAGGTCGTGTTGTTCGAAACTTAAATAACTGGTATTTGTAACACTTTTACTTAATGAATGGATGAACATCGTTTTGATCACATAGTTGTTTATTATGATTGAATGCAATGATATTAAACCAGTCACACAACATACGCTTCCGCAAAAGTCAGGGTGTGACAACTTATATCCACAACACAAATAAAAACCTAGGATTCACCTTTCTAAACCGGACGACAGGGGCAATAACGTCATTTACTACCATACGCTGCAAAACCGATTCCCAACTGTTCATTATCAACAAAACGTCAACAACTTCGGACCACATCGTGAAGAAAAACAACCAGATTCGGTACGTTGAACAACCTTAGGAGACCTTTTTTCGGCTTTAGTTTTTGCGTCTTCATCCGTCTTTTTACTCTGTAGGGGCTCCACAAAAACTTTCTTCGGCTCGATAGCAACAACAGGGCCCAGACTCTTTTATGGTGCCAGGCTGGTTGTTTGTGAACGCCCCCCGATGAGTTGGTTAATCATTTCTAACACCTCACTCATCTTGGGCCTTGTTCGCGGGTTTTGAGACAAACACCTGCTATTAATATATTAAAATTAAAATTTACTAAAAAACACAAATGTATATAATACAACTGCTATTAAAATAATAAAATCTTATGTTAATTTTTCTTTTTAAGTTATAACTATGGCACAAAACACACATCCAATTTAATTCATGACATAAAACATATTGTAAAAAAAATATAATATAAATGGGTGTCGTGTTTTGGAGTCGTGTCAAACATTCACACCCTTAATTTAATGATGACAATGAGCAAATTGGTAACTCAAGAAAGTTGCAATTCTGAAGATCGGTTCAACCGAGTTTGGCCAACCCGAACGGACTTTTACCCAACCCATGTGTTTAACTTGCTACTTCTACTAAATAGTCTAAATTCAATAAGTAACATACCGCGGTAGAGACATGAGTGAGTCCTTCTTGAGGACCTAACCGAGCCATTCCGAAATCGGAAAGCTTAGCGTTCCAATTCTCATCTAGTAAAATGTTAGACGACTTGAAATCTCTAAATATAATCTACAAAAAAATCAATGTTACTAATAATTCTTGAAAAACATACACATTACTAAACACGAATTCTGAAAGTGTATCCGAACGTTAAAATACCTGAAAAAACATATCCTCGTGTAAATATGTCAACCCACGAGCAGCATCTTGAGCCACTTTGAGTCACATTATCCATGAGAGAGGTGAATTGGACCTTGAACATATCTGGTCCTCCACACTTGCATTAGGCATATATTCATAGACTAAAAGCCGTTGCATTCCTCTTTCATCATCTTCTGCACAATAACCAATCAGTTTTACAAGGTTCGGGTGCTCAACCACTCCTAGAACGTCCACTTCGGTTACCCACTCTTTGTGCCCCTAAATGCATTGCTTATATATTCTCCTTCAACAAAGCATCCGCCTAATTTAATCAAATCACTTAACATTCAAACAAAACACGTCGCATTAAGCAAATACTTATTTGAAATCAATTCGACGTGAGTAGCAAGAACAGTTAAATGGACACACATAACCACAAAATTCGATCTAAAATTCCTTCAAGACTCACTTGAACGAACCTGTAAATATGTAATGAGTATACGAAGAACGTTAAATTGTGCTGAAAGTCATCGAAGATATTAAATGTTCTTAACCTCTTATTATTAATAAAAGATTTGATTTTGATAGTAGCAATATAGTTTTGTAATCATGTTTAACGCAATAAAAATGTACAAAAAACCATTCAGCCGGCATCGTAATTCGAACGTGAAACTTAAGGGTAGAAGTATAATGTCAAGTTAAGTAAAAGCTTATTCAAACCCTTATAACATCAATAAATTATTTTCCTCGCAAAACACAAACCATAGTAACAAAGTTATCAACAAAGTTTACTAAACCAGCCAACCTAAGCACCAACCCGATCGCGAGGAATCAGGCGTAGTTTGGAGCCATGTTTGAGGAAGAAATAGCCTGTCAAAACCAATTTAAATCATGAATCATAAACAGTTGAACAGAAAAAAATCAAATTGATTCAATTAAGTACACGGTTGATTGAATGCCAAAAAGGTTACATGGCTGATTAAATGCCAAAAAGGTTTCCAATTAAGGGTGTTCATGGCCTGGTTCATTAAAGCTGGTTCAGACGAAATTCTAGGCGGAGCAACTAAATAAGGTTTCAAGAAGCGACAAACCAAACCGGCAGGTTGGTAGAGCCAGCCAATTTTAAGAATTTGACTGTAGAACAGAGCCATTTTGGTTTTAAATAAAAAGAAACAACTTAAAAAATAAAATAAAATAATTAAATGACATTACCCAACCTACCCATTTCCACCCCTAACTATATTTATTTATACAAATTACAAAGAAACATTTACCTTTCCAAGCATTATAAAACTCAGCAAATGGAGTGTCAGTATATAAAGACTGCTCCCCATCATAGTTGCTTTTAACACTCATTGAATCATGGGGATCAAAATAATGATATCACCATCTCGTTTGAAACATCATGTTTATCTGCCTTTATGCAAGAACTTGACATGTGTATCTTCAACATCACCAAGTGTTGGTGCACGAATGTCTAAAGCCTGCGTCTTAGTCTTAGTTGTTGAATGTATAGGGTCTAGATGTGTTAAATATGTATTGTATAGGGGTTTAAAGTGTAAATATTGGGTTTTAATGTAGAGGTTCCGCTTTTATGGACATGTGACATATAAGCGAAACCCCAACTAGATGGTTTCGCTTATACGGACATGTTCACATAAGCTAAACCTCCTCCCCTATAAATACCCAAGTTGTTTTCTCATTTTGTAGGTTCATGTCCAGTGTGTAGCCGAACTGCTGCCCGACTATTTCTTGAAGAATTAATGAGAAAACCAGTTTAAAGTGATCTGCTTCTGTTTCTACTCATTTCTGCTTTGATTCATGCCGATTTTGTATTTCCGCTGCATTTTCGGTAGTTGCTAGCTCGAATTGACTCACACGACTGTCAAATACGGTCCTACAATTGGTATCAGAGCCAGTTGTGAGCTAGTTGACCCGAATTAAAGCCTTTTTCAAGCACATTTTGAGTTTCTGGACTTTTCGACGGACAAAATGGACTGAAATTTGAGTATATAGTGTAAAATTGACTAATAACATACCCTTGAGATTTTCAGAACTAAAATCAGCTTAAAAGTGATCCAAAATGGCTCGTGAATAGGTTCCGCTTATATGGTATTTTGAGTGGTTTCGCTCGTAGTTTTCGCTCCAAGTGACATATTTTTGGAGGTTTCGCTCCTGAGGTTTCGCTCATAGGGTCATATTTGGTTTCGCTTTTGTGGTTTCGCTCATAAGTAAACTTAGTGGTTTCGCTTATTAGTCAAGTTACAGGTTTCGCTCATAGTGCAATCACCTGGTTTCGCTCTTTTGACAAAAGTTGATTTCGCTCATTAGGTCATGGTCTGATTTCGCTTATAAGGTCATGTTCTGATTTCGCTTATAAGGTCATGGTCTGATTTCGCTTATTAGGAAATTACTTGGTTTTGCTTTTGTGAACAACTAAGTGTTTTCGCTTATACATACACGTAGAATCTGATTTCGCTTATTTGATCTGTGTTTGAGTAAAAAACATGGTTTGAGCGTTTTAGTCCATTTCGTACGTGATCGAGTGTTGGAAACTCAGTCTGTGTTAAAAGTTTTTTGATAAAAACAATCTGTTAATCAAAAAGTTAAACATTTTTCGAAATTTGTCACTAAAAATGGAACATCAAGATTTTTATAACTTGTTTGCGGGAAGGGGTTTGACGGCTACGCAGAGTTCAGCAAGCATTATTCAGAACGTTAATATGGAAAATGAATTGGGAACAATGCAAAAACCACCCAAACTGATGAACTTAGATGAATTCTCAAGTTGGTCTGGAAGATTTAGAAACTGGGTTCAGGCTAACCACTTTGAAAGCTGGATGAAGGTTGAGGCACCATATGCTCCACCGGTAGATGCTCGAAATCAACCGAAATTGATTGGAAGTTTGACGCAAACAGAGCAGAATGATTTCAAAGCAGAGAAAAAGATGATTAGCATTCTTGAGCAAGCAATCAAGGAGGATATTTTGGTGTTGCTGCAACATGATGATAATGCTTATTCTATTTGGGAGGCATTGAAATTAAAATTTAAAGGAAGTGAATCCATGCTAAAGAACAAAAAGGCGTTGTTAAAGAAAGAATTCGACATTTTCACTTACATGAAAGGTGAAACCACAAAAAGTTTGATTGATAGGTATTGCCATTTAGTATTGGAGTTGAAGAGATTGGAAATTATCAAGACAAATGAAGAATTAATCGACAAATTGGCAGATGCATTGCCATATGATGAGTGGGGTACTTACCTGATGATGTTGAAAAACACTCCAGGCTTTGGTAATCTGAATCTTAGTGATTTCATAGAAAAAATTGAAGCTCATGAGCTGGAATTGCTGAAAATCAAGAAAATGAACTTAGCGAGTGTGCAGCAAGATGTGTCTCTGTATTACAAAGGCAACCCTTCAGTTTCAACCAATCAAAGCCCAAAAATACAAACAGGGTTCATTGCTGATAACACCTCAAGTGTTTCTTCAAACACTCCTCAATCCGGAAATTTTTCACCATTCGCATACTTTGAACCAAATGTCAAAGCTCAGGAACAGCCTTCACCTCAAAGCTCAACAGGATCAAATCATCAGGCGTATGTTTCTGGGGTTCAGTGCAACATTGCGGTAAACATAAAGAATGGAAACGAGATCACTGAAACAGCCGCAAAACAGCACATAGCAATGCTTGCTTCCGTTCTTGAGGCTTATGAGGGCTTAGTAGCAGGGAGAATTGGTAATCCTGACATGACGAAGGAGGATTACGACCAAATCGATCCCGAAGAACTTGAACTGATTGACATCAAATGGGGAATGGCTAGTCTGGTGAGGAGGGCTCAACGTTTCATGGAAATTATAGGCCGGGACAGTTTATCAGGCCCCGATCAGAAGTTAGGGTTCGATAAATCGAAAGTTACTTGTTTTAAATGTAAAGAACGTGGTCACTTCAAACAAGAATGTCCCAACCGTGAAGTAAACAATCATCAAAACCCGTTCACCAACGACTACTACTGGCAAGCGATTTATCACCGACCAAATCAACAACCAACTGTTCAAAGGCCACAAATTGAGAATAAACCGGAAAAAGCGCTGATCGTGAATCAAGACGATGAGAAGGTAGCTGCAGGTTTCAGCTGGGAGCCTGGGATAAATATATCCCCGGTAGCGATGGACAGGCAATGATGGCTGAAGTTGTTGAAATTTCTAAGATGGTGTCTGAACCGGAAACAATTACTGAAGATGTTTCTGTAGTTGTTGAAGAGGTTTCTGCTGAAAATGCGGACAATTTTGAAGAAATAGCGGCTGAAGTGTATTATTATAAGTCTGAGCAGGAGGTTTTGGGAAGTTTAATGAAATCTGTATTGCCTCCTAACATTTCTGAATATTTTGCAGGTTACTTTGAAGAACCAAGGACCGGATCATGTCCAAGGTTTGAAGGGAAGAAAGAAGTCATTGAAGAGTTGATAGATGTGTTGAAAGAAATGACTGGAGAAGCATTGAAGGACATAGCTGATAAGGCTCTCATGGCGAAACTGAGAGAGGTAGACACAGAACTTGTGAAACCCGAGTCTGTCGGTACCGAGTCTGTTCAAAAGGAGTCGGATAAGGAGTCGGGAATTGAGGAGACCAAAACTAAGACAGTGTCTGAGTCAAAGTCCAAAGATGTCGGTAAACAGGAAGTGAAAACTGCTCATGAAGCAGAAATTGTTGAAAAAGTGGATTCAATATCTGAAACACCATGCCAAAAGTGTTTACAACCGTGCATGGAGTGTCTTGAAAAAGACACTAAGTTTCAGGAATTGAAAGAACATGCTGACATGTTAAAATTTGATCTAGGACAAGTCAAAGAAGCATATGATACACTAGCCAGATCAGTTAAAATGATTAAAGAAGAAAGTGTCGAAAATGATAAAGCCACAAAACTAGCAAAAGCAACACTTTTTGATAAACAAGTAGAAGTTAATTTTCATATTGACACAATCGCATCCTTAAAGAAAGAATTGGAATTGACTAAAATTGAAAATGAGCGAATTGAAAAAAAATTGATGAGCTATGTTGCATCGTCCTATGTTCTTGAACAAATTGTTCCACAACAGCCCAATGCTGCATCGGTCTTTAACAGTGTTCCACCCCCAATGTGGAATCATTATACTCAAAAATATCCAGATGGGGTGGAAGCTGCATTGAATCTCAAGTTGAAAACAATTGAGGATGAATTGCCTGAGAGCATTGATGTTACATTCTCTGCGTCTGACACCGACAGCGAGTCACAGGTCATCAAGACTGTTGTCGATCAGGTGTTAGATGAAGAGAGTGATAACTCAGATGTTGAAGTTATGAAATCTCATTCTGAGAAGTCTGTTACTGATTCTGAAGATGAGGGTAATTTTTTAGATTGTTTCATACCAAAATCAGACAAGAGTACGAATGATGATTCGATTATGGTGGTTTACACTATGATTGGAACGGACAAGCTTTATTCTGATTTCGAGTATCCTCTTCAGAATGTTAAGATTGAAAATGTCGAGAAAGTTTTCAAATTGGTTGAAATGGACATTAATGTGGTAAACAACAAAGAATGTTTTTCGAAACCTAAAAAGTTATTTGTTACAACACGTGTCAACAACTCGGGGAAAAAGGAATGGGAAGGTAATGGTAACAAGAAAAATGGTAACAACTTTAAAAACAAAGGAATTGGTTTTGAGAAAAAGATGGCTAAGAAGGTTGTCAAGCCAAAAGATAAAATGAATGATGTTTTTGTTGTTGGACCAAGTGTGGATGATGAAAAGGAATACATTTTTAGTCAAAAAGCCATTGACGATTTCAATGCAACTAAGAAACTGAAAGAAGAGTCGTTCAAGTCAACTTTTGTCGAGTATGACAAAAAAGTTTGTTATCGCTGCAATGAAATCGGACACATGGCAAAACAATGCAAGAAAGTTTTCGAAAAACCTGTCATTAAACCTGTTGTTCAAAAACCTCGACCTAAGTCACCAGTTGACAAAAAGGGTAAAAAACAAATGGTTTCACCAATCCGCATCTTGAAAAGAGGTGAATCATTGAAGTCGGAAGATAATCCGAAATCGACATTCGAAATTGGCGAATCTTCAAAGTCACAAAAGACTTCAAAGATTTATCCGAAAACAAAAATTTTCGAAACTCAATCATGGGTAGTTAAACCAAAACAATCAGTTGAGGTGAAGAAAATGGAGAATGAGTTAAAATTTGATTCAAAAGTATTTAATCCCAATGTTCTAAATATTTTTGGAAAAATGGTTGACAGAAAAGTCAAAGGGGTAAAGGAATTTTATGAATCAAAAGTGGTTGCTAATGATAATCATGAATTTGAATTTGAGCTTGATAAGTTTCTTGCAGAATTTCCTCCAATCACAAATGAAGTAAAATCAAAAGTAAAAACTGATGGTCCGAATGTCACGTTTAACTTTCCTATGACTGATGAGAATGTGATGTAGTGTTTGGGAGTGTTTCAGCAGTTAAGAAGTCATGGAGTTCATTGTTTGAATAAATTCGCTATGATGTTTGCAGGGGCTGCCCAAGTTGATACTGTCAAAGTGGATTATGGATAGTGGAGCTTCAAGGCATATGACTGGGACGCTTGCTTTGTTATATGATGTCAAATCCATAAACGGAAGCTATGTTGGATTTGCCGGGAATCAAGGTGGAAGGATCGTTGGTCAAGGAACGCTGTCAAATGGCGTGATTTCATTCGACAAGGTGAACTACATAGTGGAGTTAACAAACAATTTACTCAGTATTTCACAAATCTGTGATAAAGAGTTTAGTGTACATTTTACAAAAACTGAATGTGTGGTTTTAAAGCCGGGGTTTAAAATCCCTGATGAGATGGTGTTGTTGCATGCTCCACGAGAAAACGACTTGTATTATCTTGATATGAGCGTCGCAACACCAACAACTCATCAGAAACAGTGTTTTGTGTCAAAGACTAAAGCGACGGAAAAAGATTCAATAACGTGGCATCGTAAGATGGGCCACATTCATGTTCGCAAAATGAACTTTTTGGTACATAATGATTTAGTTGATGGTGTAAATTTGAAGAATTTTCACTTAAATGATGATTGTGTAGCGTGTAAGAAAGGAAAGCAGACTCGGAAGTCACACCCATTGAAGATGATGAATACGATCAGGTTACCTCTTGAGAGATTGCACATGGATCTCTTCGGGCCTGTCAACGTAAAGAGCATCAGCGGAGACTTATATTGCTTGGTGGTGACTGATGACTTTACGAGATTTTCTTAGGTAGTGTGCTTGGAACGAAAAGATCAAACTTTTGAGTCTTTGATGATGCTTTTCAAGAAAATGGAAACGGTGTATAAACTGTCAATCCGGAGGATTCGGAGCGACAACGGAACGGAATTCAAGAACAACAAGATGTACGAGTTCTGCAACGAGAAGGGAATTCTTCATGAATTCAGTGCGCCGTATACACCACAGCAAAACGGCGTAGCTGAACGAAAGAATCGGACCCTGATAGAAACAGCACGTACAATGTTAGCCGATTCCAAGCTACCAATCTTTTTCTGGAGTGAAGCAGTATCAGCAGCCTGTTACACATTGAATAGAGTTCTCACTGTCAAGAAGTATAAAAAGACTTGCTTTGAGCTGCTGCACCGTTATAAGCCGAATCTTGAGTTTTTGGAGCCATTCGGGTCTCCTTGCACTTTTATTGATGAAAACGGTAAATTTGGTGCTAAATCTAATGAGGGTTTCTTTGTAGGTTACGCTAGCCCACTCAAGAGGGTGTTCGTACCATGCCTGGGTAAGGTGATTCAAGTCCAACACGTGGATTGTCAGAAGCACACTCCATCACCACAACTTCCCGGACAAAGATTCCTGTTTGACTACGATAAGCTCTGGGAGTCGTTTCATCTGCCGGTCGAGCCAAGTGAGAAGGAACTAGCTCTTATGTACCTGTATCAGCAAAATGTGTCACAGGAGCAAGTATCTAGACCGCTAGAAGTTTCTCAACCCACCGTGGGTACTCACGATGATGAAGCAGGACCGAGTGGAACAGTTCACGAACCACCAGAGGAACCAGCTCCATCGTTTGACGAATCTGATGACTCAGAAGCGGAACCCGCTCCGACTTTTGACGAGGATCCAACAGAAGCTGAGGATCAAACTGTTGATCTTGACATATCGAGCTTGGAATCGGAAGTAAATGTGCCTGACAATGCTATGCCACGGACGTTGTCTTATCATCCCTCAGAACAGATTATTGGCGACCTGCAAAGTGGTGTTAAAACCCGACATCAAATAGATCGAGCTCTTACATGTTTCTATTCATCTATTGCTGATATGCAGAAAGAAGTCTCACTGAAATGTTTTATTTCGCAGATAGAGCCCAGAACCTACAAAGAGGCATTGACTGAGGATAGCTGGGTGAATGCAATGTAGGAGGAGCTGCAACAGTTCAAAAAGTTGGGCGTCTGGAGACTTGTTGATCTGCCTAAGAATCAGAAGTTAATCAAGACGAAATGGGTTTTTAAATGTAAGCGTGATGACAGAGGTGTTGTGGTGAGAAACAAAGCACGACTTGTGGTTCAAGGTTTCAGTCAACAGGAAGGAATAGATTATGATGAAGTTTACGCGCCGGTTGCCAGACTTGAGGCAATTCGGATTTTTCTAGCCTTTGCGTCATGGAAAGATTTTAAAGTATATCAACTTGACGTCAAATCTGCCTTTCTTTACGGAACTATCAGAGAAGAAGTGTATGTGGGGCAACCGCCGGGGTTTACAGACCCACTGCATAAAAACAAGGTGTATCTACTGGACAAAGCGTTGTACGGACTTCACCAGGCTCCGAGAGCCTGGTACGAGATGCTTTCAACATACTTGCTGGACAACGGGTTCACAAGAGGGACAGTAGACAACACTTTGTTCACCAAGGAAGAGGCAGGCCACTTGTTGATTGTGCAGATATATGTTGACGATATCATTTTTGGATCCACCAATGACGACCTGTGCAAAGAATTTGAAAAGGTGATGAAGAAAAAGTTTGAGATGAGCTCAATGGGGGAGATGAAGTTTTTCCTCGGGCTGTAGGTGGAACAAATGCCCGACGGAATCTTCATTCACCAAACGAAATATTTGAAGGACGTGCTTGACAAGTTTGACATGACAGATTGCAGTCCTGCATCCACCCCCCTTGCACAGAATCACGGAATTTGTCCAGACGAGAATGGTGTGAAGATGGACGAGACATTGTACCGATCTATCATTGGCTCTCTAATGTATCTCACGGCTTCCCGTCCAGACATCATGTACCCGACGTGCCTCTGCGCCAGATATCAGTCAAATCCAAAGCAGTCACACCTGACCATAGTGAAACGTATCTTACGGTATTTGAAAGGCTGCCCAAGCATCGGCTTGTGGTATCCTCGATCGGGTGACTTTACTTTATCTGGTTTCGCTGATTCTGACTTTGGAAGCTGCAAGCAAAATGCAAAGTCCACCACTGCTGGGTGTCAGTTCTTCGGAACTCGACTCGTTACCTGGCAGTGTAAGAAACAAACCGCAGTAGCGCTCTCTACATGCGAGGCTGAATACGTTTTAGCCTCCAGCTGTTGCTCGCAGATCCTTTGGATCCAACAGCAGATGCGCGACTACGGGTTGCAGTTCTTAGACACTCCAATCTATGTGGACAATGAAGCAGCTATTAACATTACTAAAAATCCGGTTCACCATTCTAAAACGAAACATATTGAGATCCGTCACCACTTTATCCGTGATTGTCACGAGAAAAAGTTAATTCGGATTGAACACTTGCACACCGATGATCAGAAAGCGGATTTTTATATTAAACCATTTGACAAAAAGAGATTTTATTATCTTTTGAAATTGAACGGGATGAAAAATCTACAATCTGGGAGGGTTATTGAATGTGAAGCCGAGTTGGGCGGCGATCTGACGTGAACCATGTCGTGTTGTCAAATTTGTTTGTACAGTTTGTTTTCTGCTTTTTGATAAAAACAAAAACACAAAAATATGTTTTTCTTTTTAGGGGGAGAAAATTCGCAGAAAAATACAAAAACATGATAAATTCTACAAAAACCAAAAACATTTAAAAAAATAAAAATGAGTTTGTGTATAAAAGGGGAAATGATAGTACATCAGCTAGACGGATACAGTACGCTAAAGAATTGGAATGTATAAAATGCAATTAAGCAGTCTCGCTAAAGATGTGCCGATAGGTTTTCACAAAATCAGTAGATCAGTTTGGGATATAAACATAAAATTTACTTGCGTCTATGTGGGGAACACCTCCAGGATATATAGGTAACCCCTGAAATCCTGTTTGAAGGGTCCCGTATTCTGAGATACTAGGTCTTTATGCTTAGTGATATCTGGGGTATTATCCCGGGACTTCTGATTTTGCGGAAGCAATGGCCTAGTCCCCGGAGAATACTTTACGCTGCTTTGAAATATAAGCCTCCCCTCAGCATAAAAAATGATAACACATTGCAAAATGGTTAATCATGTGCTGTTGAAAAGAAGATCCCCAAAGGGGACCCACAAAAAGTCGAAGCCGTCATCTCTCTGCGTATCGAAAGATCGACCTGAGCTCTCACGGCCCTCGCAATTAACCCTTTACAGATATCATCTAGGTATACTCACCTGTAAGACTGAATATTGGGATTTGGATACGGGAGTATATACTGAGGTGGAACACATGTAGATGTTTAAGTCCTAAAACACTAATTCTGTATCCTGAGCAGATTGAAAGTTTTGTGAGAATTTAAGAGGACCAGTATATCGGCAATCTGCGCGAATTGTTTAATGCTTGATATAAAATTATAGCTTAACGGTGCTTGTGTCTAGTCGGTAGCTGATATGATCCCCTAACACACTCACAAAAAGATTGTGTGTACAGTTTTCAGTTTATCCAGTTAAAAATCCAAAAAGATTTTAGTTTCTCATTTTATTTTCGACAACTGACATTGGGAATCGAAAGATCAAAGCTTAGTGCAGATCATGTCTGTGTTTGATGAAGGCTGGGTAAGCTGGTGATGCAGTACAATGATTGGTATAGTGTTTGACAGTTGAAAAGTGTATGAAAGTTCAAAATGTTCAAAAATTCATTCATTTGAACTATTTTCAGAATCAAAATATAGCGTACTTCATAATTCGGTCAACCAAGGTCATTAACTTGGACTTGGTAGGCCAAGCAGTTGACCAAGGTCATTGACTTAGACTTGGTTGACTGGGTGTGACTGTGTTTAATCAGAAAAGTGTTAGGTTTAGTTGTTTGAATTCTTTATATAGTCAAATCTTTATAGGATTGTGAAAGAACCAGATCATCAATTCTGGACATTTAAAATGTTTATTCTTATAAATGTTTGAGATTTGCAGGTGAAAGTTCCAGATTAAGATCCCGATAGCAGAGTCTTAGGGGGAGTCTGAAGATGAGCTTGATGCAAAAGGAAGCTTGTTGCTGGTAATCCAGGTGTCAATTTCAAAAGCACAGAAGATTGATGAAAGGGGGAGCCTGCGAAAGAGAAAGAGAAGCTTAGGAAGTTGCTAAAAAAGCCTAAGTTTAGAGAAGGAAAGTTCAAGTCACTCTGAAGACCCAAAGATAAGACTGAAGACTCCGGCTGTATCCAAGGGGGAGTTTGTTGGTGCACGAATGTCTAAAGCCTGCGTCTTAGTCTTAGTTGTTGAATGTATAGGGTCTAGATGTGTTAAATATGTATTGTATAGGGGTTTAAAGTGTAAATATTGGGTTTTAATGTAGAGGTTCCGCTTTTATGGACTTGTGACATATAAGCGAAACCCCAACTAGATGGTTTCGCTTATACGGACATGTTCACATAAGCTAAACCTCCTCCCCTATAAATACCCAAGTTGTTTTCTCATTTTGTAGGTTCATGTCCAGTGTGTAGCCGAACTGCTGCCCGACTATTTCTTGAAGAATTAATGAGAAAACCAGTTTAAAGTGATCTGCTTCTGTTTCTACTCATTTCTGCTTTGATTCATGCCGATTTTGTATTTCCGCTGCATTTTCGGTAGTTGCTAGCTCGAATTGACTCACACGACTGTCAAATACGGTCCTACACCAAGAACAGTATTGGTGGTGACTCTTCTTTTTCTTCGACCATTAATTCCTTCTTTTCAGCAACGGCACCCACTTGGGTGCAGTGCCACCACCAGCTGCATCACCAACTACAATGGGGCCACCAGCTGCCACTAAGATAAAACCCTTGCTCTAGCTTCATCAACCATTTTAGGGTTTAATCATTACACAAACTTGCTTTAAGACAACAGAAACACATCACATTCGTTGCCTAAGGCTTAATCGGTTCTCATTCATCAAAACCGAGTCAAATACATTCAAAACTCACCTTGCAACTGCTGGAAATAGTGACTCCAATCAGCTCCTTCGTGGGCAGCGTCTAACAGGTTAGAATCAGCGTCATCTTGGCTAATAAAAGTCCCAAATGTGTCTCCATCTGTTAGGGTTTAATCATTACACAAACATGCATCAAATTAGCTCAAGATTCGCAATTCTGCGCAGTTTCATAGCAACCGTGGAATTATTCTGGTCCAAAACACTAAAGAGATCATTTGCTTTGATATCAAAAATGATTGAAAGAAACATATTCTAGTCTGATATGAAATTTATCATGAATACATAAATTTATCATGAAATTTATATGAAATTTAACCAATCACCTAAGAAACCAAGTCTCACACAAATTTTGGTTAATTATCACTAAGAACAACCAAGAAACCATTGTCGACCAAGTCACGCAAAACAACAGTACACAAAGACAGAACTACAAGAACAAAGAACATAAAAATAGCAGGGCTCAAAAGTAACAGCTTGTTTCATCATGTTAACCACAATTATCAGTAAAAAAACTAAAATAAACATAAATCTGCTCATTGCTTAAGTTCAAAAATCCACCAACACTAACAAAACAGGTAAATATAGTCAAAACCTACTGCAAGCAAAAATCATCGAGCAGCCTGTGCCTGAGCATGTTCCAAGAGCTGACTAACCAACTTGTATGTGCGACCCGAGAGTCCTTTTGTGTGGTCAATAAGTTGCTCATACCTGTGAAGAAAGATAAAGTCAAACATACATTGATAATCCACGAAAAGTACACATGTAAACTTAAAATGCAAGATCTCAAGGTGTGTATCATAAGATGAAAAATGTCGAGATAAATGATTGAAACAGAGAAATATTTAATTCAGGTCAAACTGGTTGGGCCAGGTTTGACCCATTCAGTTTTGGGTAAGTTTTCCAACTTGATCCATTCAAAGTATTTGTAAATTTAATCTAACTCACATAAAACCGTTACAAAATAGGTTAAATGGCACCTCTACATCAAGATAATCCCATAAATTGGCATAAAGTAGAAATAAAAGCATCATATTTTGAAAACTATTTTCTATACTTACTCGAGTGTGTATTTGGGTTCCATAACAACCGTTCCAGTTTGGGTATTGATTTTGGCATCTAACTTCGAGGTTCGAATGAGATTCAAAATCCACCTTTCAGCATCTTCATAGTTTAGGTTTAGTTTCTCAACAAGCACCCTGAATATTAGATTAAACCAAACCATAGAGCAAGATTCAGATTTCTTCATGCTCCCAAGCATGTCAAAACCAGCAGCACATAAAAACTATAACTAAAAAAATGCACAGGTAAAGCAAACCTGCACTGTCCAACGGTGCATGGCCACCTTCTTTCACTCGGAAACATGGCGAAATGTGTGCTGGGATGTTTGAATGGCGCTTCTCATAACTGCATACAACACATAAATCTTGTGAATTGGATTAGTTATGGATAAGTACACTGGTAAATTGCAGCAAAGGGTTTTGAGTCTGAGTCTAACCACTGATACTTCTTCACATAATGGAGGTAGTCACGACGAACAATAATGGTCCTAACCATTTTCGCACTATGGCAAGTACCAGCAAGAATACGACCTCTAATGGAGACATCATCAGTGAAAGGGCACTTCTTGTTAATGTAAGTTCCTAAAGCAATCAAATATCGGATCATCATCAGTTACGTTAGTTCACCAGAACTCATTAGTTTGCAGCACAACAATTCACAAAAATTTCATTAGTTGGGTTGTAACAATAATCATGTTAGCTGGTACTAATGTAGGTTCGGTTTTGATGGTTTGTAACTTGAAACTGGCCACTACAATACCAACAATCTTGTAAAAGCAGATAATGATATTATATGAACATTGCAACTAATAAGTAAAAATGACCTTCAATAGCTTCTCTTGGAGTCTTGAAGCCAAGACCAATACTCTTCCAGAATCTGTTTCCACCCTTCCCAGGCCTCTTTCCCTTTCCACTTTTCTTGGAACTATCACCAGGGGCGGACCCAAGCCCAACCCAAGGTGGGCGGGCGCACCCCTGGGGGAAAAAAATTAGTGCTAAATTCCGTCGAAAATCCCGTCCGCACCCCTTGGAATTTTTCGACCGCACCCTTGAAATTTTTCGTCCGCACCCCTTAGGTAAAAAGTGTTATCAATTTATACTTTAATAGCTCGATTCATCTTACTCACATTACTTCAAAGTACAATTATACAAACCCTAAACACCGTTACAAAACATCAAACATTGCAAAAACATATTAAAAACTCCACTAATCTATACTATCTTTTTTTAGTGTTTAAAAGTTAACAATTTAAAGTATCATCAATAAATGATTCTTAGTATTTTTTTTAATAACGGACGCTTCACATAAGTTACACATCAGCTTTTGGGATCAAAACGCATCTGATAGTCGTACACCGAACAACAATTCACAATGAATTAGGTTTCCCCTTTACTCAATCGCAGTTCACTATTAACATTCAACAGTCAACATGAACAGAGTATGAAGAAGAACTAAAACCAACTATCAAGTCAGCATGATGTCAGCGTAGAGAAAAAAAAAGAGCAACTTCTTCTGTTTCATGAACAATCAAACATCAAGTCTTACCATCTCCGTTGCAGACTTCTAGCATTCATCGTCATATGATCTCCGCCGTTTATATAAAACCCTAACGTCGTCAACGGTAGCTTCCTCAACAATCTCCGTTGCGATGATCTCTTCCTTCTTCTTCTTCTTCTTCTTCTTCTTCTTCGAGGATATTGAGTAGACAGTGAGCATCAGTAGAGCAATCACCGGAGCGACGGTGGCAGCGGCGGCGTAGCATATCTCCGCCGAGGGTTTTGGAAGTGTGAAGTTAAAGTTGATGACGCCGGTAAACATTTCGACGCGGAAACTTATCAACGACGGCAATGGAGAAACTTATCAATGACGGCAATGGAGAAACTTACAGGTTTCGAGAGAAAGGGGCAGATGCAGATCTAGATCTGATGGAATTTGAGAGAGAGAAAGAGAAGAGGAGAGTTTGAATTTTGAATTTGATTTTAGGTTTAAGTATGCCGCCCAAAAGAGTATATTATTTGAAGGTTTGAATTTTGAATTATGTATTATATATTTAGATTTATAGATATAAATCGGAATTATGACATCAGCATGGACAATGTGGCATATCTCAGAGGTTGACACGTAAGCAAAGTGAGGTCATCATCTAATCCCCTTTAATAGATAGTATAGATATTTTTTTAGTATTTGGGATCCTTTTATCATCTATTATATGTATTTCTTTGATTACATACATGTTAAAAGTAGTTTGCATATGTGTAATAGCCAAATTATATATATGTGTTATGACTAATTAGATATATGTAAAAAACTAGTTTACATATGTGTAATTATAAAATTACATATAAAAAAGGATAAAAATACTCTTAACATGTATGTAATCATAAAAATACACATAATAAATGATGAAATTATCCTAAACATAAAAATATATAAATAAAAGATTGTTTAGTTGGAGTTCTACGAGTTCTGTAAATATTTATGGTCTGAAATGATCCTTACCCTATATATATGTGTAGGATCCGGTTCAATCGAGAACCAAGCGGAGTTGCGAGAACCGTAGGAACCACTATAAACCAATAGTTTTTTTTTGACACCTAATCAATCCAACCTTTTAATCTGGATGGGACATTTTAGACATTTTACATTTTGTATTCTCTCTCCACTGTCAATCTGTCATTTTTCTTTAAAGCTGTCTACGTGGGTGTTTGGGATTCCTTCTAAAAAATGACTTATTAACTCATATAAGTCATAAGTGAGAAGTTAGAAATTCGGACTCTCAAAAATGACTTCTCAACACACAAAACCCTCCAAAATAAGCTAACCCAAACACTCAAAAAACTACTTATTAACTTTTATAAGTAAATAAGTCGTCATAAGTTGCTCCAAAATAAGCTAACCCAAACACCCCCTGTATCTCTCTCTCTTCATATCCATTTGAAGCACAGATCTCTCTTCAACTCTCTCTCTAGTTTGATTTCACCTCCACCGTCACCCTTAAATCCCTTGCTCTTCGTCTTTCCACCATTTGGATCTGTGTTGATTCCACCTCCACCGACACTTTGCCACACACCACCATCACCCTTTCACCCCACGTCTGGCGACCGATGACTCACATCTTCATCTTCCTCACACCAAACCCTAGATCTCAGGCTCCGTCATAGATCTAGCAATGATGGTGGCGACGGCGTAGCAATAAAAACAAGGGGGCGCGATTATGGTTCTACCCTAACCCGATCAAGCGACGACTGGGTTTCAAGGTCACGTCTCTGGTGTAGGGCTGCAAACAAACCAAACGTTCGATGAACAGTTCGTGAACCGTTCGACGGGAAGCTCGTTTGTGTTTGTTCGTTTATTAAACAAACGAACACGAACAAGATATTTCGTTCATTTAGTTAAATGAACAAACATGAACAGAGATTGTGTTCGTTCGTTTATGTTCGTGAACGTTCGATAACGTGTTCGTTTGTGTTCGATAGTTCATTAGTGTTTTTAGTTTTTATATTTATTTAAATACTTTAAAATTCCGACAAATTAAATATCAAATAAGTGTCAGCGTATTATATATTCTGTTCATGAACGATTGTTTGTGTTCGTTTGTTTCCATTTGTGTTCATGAACATTAGTTTGTGCTCATTTCGTAGGGCTGTAAACGAACCAAACGTTCGTCGAACAGTTTGTGAACCGTTCGGCGGGAAGTTCGTTTGTGTTCGTTCGTTTATTAAACAAACGAACACGAACAAGAAATTTTGTTCGTTTAGTTAAATGAACAAACATGAACAGAGGTCACGTTCGTTCGTTTATGTTCGTGAACGTTCGGTAACGTGTTCGCTTGTATTCGATAGTTCATTAGTGTTTTTAGTTTTTATATTTATTTAAATATATCAATATTCTGACAAATTAATTATCTAATAAGTGTCAGTGTATTGTATATTCTATTCATGAACGATTGTTTGTGTTCGTTTGTTTCCATTTGTATTCATGAACATTAGTTTGTGTTCATTTGTGTTCGTCAACGTTCGTTGCCTAAAATTAACAAACAAACACGAACAAGTTCATTTCTTTAACAAACGAACACAAACATAAAATCCCGTTCGATAAGTGTTCGTGAACACATATATTTTTTAACAAACGAACACGAACAAGGTCTTGTTCGTGTTCGTTCGGTTCGTTTACAACCCTACTCATTTGTGTTGTCAACGTTCGTTTTTGTTTGTTGCCTAAAATTAACAAACAAACATAAACGAACACGAACAAGTTCATTTTCTTAACAAACGAACACGAACATAAAATCTTGTTCGATAAGTGTTCGTGAACGGTTCACGAACACGTATATTTCTTTAACAAACGAACACGAACATGAAAAAGGTTTTGTTCGTGTTCGTTCGGTCTACCCTGGGACCAGGTCTGCTTGTGCATCTCCTTGGTGTTTAAAAGAGAAACGAGCTGGCAGCGGTACGTGGTGGTTCTTTGGAAAGGCGGCGGCTCGGGTTTAGATCCATGGCATTTGAGGTGGTTTTAATGGATTTTTCAGGTCATGACTGCCGGCGTCGGATTGACGCTTCGGTCACCAGGCAGCGTCGGATGACGGTGTTTGTGGCCGAGTAGGGTTCGAGTTTTTAGATCGGGTTTGGGTCAGAAGGTCAAACTCAGTCAACAACGGCCAACGTGTCGGAACCGGTGCTCCGGTTTATCTCGCTGCTGTGCTTGAATACCTTGCTGCTGAAGTAAGTTTTGTGTAGTTATTATTGTTTTTATAGATATTGTAGTTTCAATTTTGTAATTTGAAGTTTAGGGTTTCGTTGATAGAATCAAGGGTTTCAAAATTAACTTGAAATTTGTAAATTAGGGTTTTAATATCCACTGTTTTGGATTGAATTTTGTGCATTTTCAACAGTGAATCGAGTGTCAAAATTTGAGTTGTTGTTTCTTCATATGTTCAGATCTGAAACGGACCATTGAATGAACTTCGATTGTTTCGGTCGAATTTCGTACTTTTTTCAGTTGATTTTCGACAAGTTTCGGTAGATTTTCGGTTTGTTTCGGATCGATTCTTAAGGAAGAACATTCTTCTAGAATTGTCTTCAGTCATTATCTGTGTCCTATGAGTGTTCGTTCTTGAGTCATAAATCTCATTAAGGATTGTTGTTTGTTTTTCTGTATACTTGTTTCTGGGGGATCTGAGGTGTTATATGATTCGTCATACGGTCTTCCCAAATGCTTGTAGTTGGGAGGCTTTTGGGCATCATGCCATCCATCTTTGATCTGTCCTTAAAAGCTCTCAAAACACATCGGAATGTTTAATGCTGACAACCGCCTGGGGTCCTCATATATATAGGGCTGGTTTTGTTTCTCGTTAGTTTTCATTTTTTGGTTTTGGGAGGTGCTTTAATAGAGCATGTTAGAGGAGGTTGCTTATTCTGGCAAGATATAGTTACTTCCATCTATGTTGTCAAAGGCGCAAAAAGCGCGAGCCTAGGCGCCCGGGCGCAGCGAGGCGCACCTATAGCGCCTGGTGGCAGCCTGGGCGCAAAAATGGGTTTTTTTGAAAAAACCGGCCTGAGGCGCAACAAAGGCGTGCAAAAACGGCCTGAGGCGCAGCACACAAGCAGGGAAAAAAACTGAAAAACTGAGTGCAGTGCGTATAAAAAACTGCCTCACGCGGGCCCGGGTTTTTCGGAGCTGCATTCGTGTCCGCAGGTGCGGGCACGCATGAGTTCAACTAAATTCCAGCTCAGAAACTCATAGACTTCTTAAAAAAGCCCACCCTTTTTTTGCGCCTAGGCTCCGGGCGAGGCCAATGCGCCTCGCCTGCGCCTTGCGTCTTTGACAACATAGACTTCCATAAGTATTTGCTGAATGGTCTAGAATACCCTTTGATTTAAAGAAGCCAACAAATTAAAACTTTCGTTGGTATGGCATAAGGAAATGTAAAGATGAAACTGCAATATTCTACTTCATCCGTGTTGTTAACTTGCTGATAGCTAGTTTACTGTTTCCTTTCGAGACTTCAGTGCGTTTTTCTAAAGCTGCTGTATTTTGTACTCATTTCCCGTCATTTAATCCATTCCTTTTTATGATTATATGATGATGTTGGTGTTGGTGTCAGTTTTTCCAACCCATCTGATCTTGCTGCTGCTCTCAAAGAAATGAATGGTAAGTTTTGTTCTCTCCCCCCAAATATGAATATTTTAGTATTTTTCTCCAACCTTTACAACTGATTATTAAATAACCAACGATTTAGGAGGTGTTATTTGAAAAAAATCGACCCACTTGACCTGTTTTTTTATAAGGCTTTTTTTCTACTTTTTAGCAGTTTGATCTGGTATTAATAAAATACTACCTGAATCGGCCTGTTTAACTAAATAGGAAAATTTGTCAAAGATAGTCATTTATGTTGCAATGATATGTCTCATGTGTGCCCATCTCTTTGTATATAGTAAAGAAAGATTGTCAATCATAGGTCATACCTCATCAATTGATTGAAATAAAAAATAAGTTATATCTATACTAAAACATATGTTACAGAAAAGTTTACAACCGCGGTTTAAAAAAATTTACGACCGAGGCATAAAAAAGGTTTAATTATTTTTTTAATTGCGGCGTAAAAAAGGTTGAATTTGATTATCAACATTCTCTCCGTAGATATGGTTGAAGTTGTTGAAGTTCTGGCTTAGCAAATTTCTTCGACTCTCTTTCATGTCTTCATTCCCCTCATAGACATCTATCAAGGCTGCCCACATATCTTTAGCGGATTTGCAAGTACGAAATCCAATAGCAGGACCCAGAGCCATGGTCAGGTAAGAAAGTGCCCTGTCATCTTCTTCGACAATAGCAAAGTCTTCTTCAGTGTACTGTTCAAGAGGCTTCTTTACTTTCACACCAGGTTCACCATCTAGTTCTGTCGTGATTTCTCTAGGACCTCTTAGAATGCTTCTCCATAGCATCCTTAACCTTCACATGTTGTTCAAATCGCCACTTCCACTCAGGGAAGTCATTACCACTTAACAATCTGGGAACACGAGTGGTGGTCCCAATGATAGAGTCCAATTCTTGATTTTTGATCATGGCTGCCAAGTCAACAGTCTGATTGGTTGAAGTCATTTTTAATTAATTAGTTTTAAGTCCAATAGGTCCAAGAGTCCAAAGTCCAAATTCAAATTAACGTTGCAATCTATCGTTTCGAGTCGAAACCATAGTTACCTAAATCGCTAGGGTAGCCACGATCCACGTATTGGATCGTGGTGTACCCAATCGCCAGTCGCTAGCGATCCAAAACGCCATGGTACGGCGATCCAATTCGATTAGGTACGGCGGTCCAAATCGATCAGGTATAGCGCTCCAATTCGATCAGCTACGGCGAATTTGATTAAACATCTAGGCGTACCAGGTTCAATTTGGTACGTATCTGGTTCAATTTGCTCGTTGATCTTGGTCTGCAATTCGAATATGTTTGATTGTTGTTTGTGTCTGATTAAAACAAAGAAGAAGAAGAAGAAGAAGAAGAAGAGGTGTAGCGGGTTGGTAATGTGAAAAAGGAGCGGCTGGTATAAATATTAGGGTTTTTGTGTTGTTTAGTGAAGAAAAAGAACTGAAAAGAGAAATGGTTTGTTTGTGCGGCTCTTAAGCATTTCTAGGGTTTTAGGTTTTGTTTTTTCTTATTCGTGGAAAAAATTGATAAGGTTGGGGTTATATTGTTTGACAGCTAAGGGGTTTTCAATAAATCAAATAAAATAATTAATGTGTGTTTCTAGAACTATATGTTTATGTTTTCTATTTGGTAATATGAATATTGAATTTTGGTTTTTTGGATTTGTAATTTCTGTTTTAATGTGTGTATTCCGAACCGGACTCAATGATTCACCGTACCGGATCGTACCGAAATGAACCTACCCCCCTCCGTACCGAATTCGTCCTATCTAGCGAATCGCGTACCCGAACCGAAGCGAACCGCGAATTAGGTGACTATGGTCGAAACTATGAGTCGAGACCAAGGTTTCGAGTGGTGAATCCTTGAGTCGAGATCTGTTGTTGCGAGTCGAGATCAGCAATATCAATCACAAGAGCCTGAGTCGAGACCACGGGTGCGAGTAGACCAACTTCCAGGTTGCTAGTCGAGACTGTCAGTCGAGACCTTCGTTTCGAGTGTAAAAGTTACAACTCGAGACCTAGTAGGTTGCGAGTCGAAACATTGAAGAAATGAGACCACCCCTGTAACTGTTGAGTCGAGATCTTGAGATTTCGAGTCGGAATCGTGAAAGAGACAAGTCGAGACCACGTGATTGCAAGTCGAGACCTGCAAAACAGATAATAAGATAAAATTTTGACTCGCAATCCCTGATTTTAAGCACCTTCCAAAATTCAAAAGATTTTGAAATCTTTTGAATTTAATCACCAACAAACTTTCCGAACAATCAGCAAACAGCTTTCTGAATCAACAGAAACCAAAATCAGCAATCTTTGATGAACTTCTACGATGAACACATGAACATTTCCAAGTCAGAAAGTATGTAAAAATCAGAACTCGCTGAAAAACACTTAGCAACCACGATCAGTAATAACAAAACAGCCGTCTTGAATCTGTTTGATATCGACCGAACCAAGATATGGTTTCTTGGCTCTGATACCAATTGTAAGTTCCGTAAGGATCTTTCAATGATTTCAAACTTAAACTTGTGAGAGTGCGGAAATCAAACACAAGTCGATTCAAGAATAAAGTATAAACCAACACAATATGTAAACAAAACAAACCGGATTATCTTGCATTCAACGTTGAACGGTGACAGATACAAGACTCCTCTAGGTTTCGGCTGGCCTCAAGAACTCTAATGAATTGATCAACCTCAAACTAATGTAAGAGGTTTGCTTATATACTAAACAAGGTGGGTCGAAACCCCCTAAGGCCTAACTCGAAACCATGACCCACTAAACATCAAATCGACCCAAAACATATCAAAACAAAACATTACATAATCAACCCCTGAACTAGTATAACCTTCTATGTGTAAACCTTCAGGTTCCAACAATCCGTGTTGTTAATTTGCTGATAGCTTGTTTACTGTTTCCTTTCGAGACTTCAGTGCGTTTTTCTAAAGCTGCTGTATTTTGTACTCATTTCCCGTCATTTAATCCATTCCTTTTTATGATTATATGATGATGTTGGTGTTAGGTTGTCCGAGATAAGCGAACAGGCAAGACCAAAGGATATGGATTTGTCAGTTTTTCCAACCCATCTGATCTTGATGCTGCTCTCAAAGAAATGAATGGTAAGTTTTGCTTTCTCCCCCCAAATATGAATATTTTAGTTTTTTTTCCAACTTTTACAACTGATTATTAAATAACAAACGATTTAGGAGGTTATTTGAAAAAAATCGACCCACTTGACCTGTTTTTTTGTAAGGCTTTTTTTTTTCTACTTTTTAGTAGTTTGATCTGGTATTAATAAAATACTACCTGAATCGGCCTGTTTAACTAAATAGGAAAATTTGTCAAAGATAGTCATTTATGTTGCTATGATATGTCTCATGTGTGCCCATCTCTTTGTATATAGTAAAGAAAGATTGTCAGTCATAGGTCATAAAAAAGGTTTAAATATTTTTTTATTCGCGGCGTAAAAAAGGTTTAATTTTTCTACCTTTTTTTACCTCATCAATTGATTGAAAAAAAAATAAGTTACAAACACGGTTTAAATTTTTTTTACAACCGGGGCATAAAAAAGGTTTAAATATTTTTTTATTCGCGGCGTAAAAAAGGTTTAATTTTTTTTAACCGGGGCGTAAAAAAATTTACAATCAGGATGTAATAAAAGTACAACCGTGGTTTAAAAAAAGTTTACAACCGGGGACATAAAAAAGGTTTATTTTTTTAACACGTGCGTAGAAGTTTTACAACGGGAGTGTAAAAAGTTTGTTGCAAGCCTTTTACGCCACCCGAGTGTATCTGTAAAGCACCAAGTACAAGTGTTTATGCGGTTCTCGTGGTACTCTACTTGAAGTTGGTTTTGTAATGAACATGCCTCTAGATATTTATAGGTAGCTCACATCATATAGAAAGAAACATGATTTGACATGTATATGCTACAATATTGTTAGCGCATCTTTGAGTTGATGGTTTGTTCTATGGAGGGGATGGGTTACAAGTTTTTGTTCTCTAATATCTTTAGTGTGTCGTTAGAATATAGGATGCGGTGTTGAAGTGTTATAAAAAGGTTATATAATCTGGGTGGGCATTTATGTACAAATTTGTTAATGTTTATCGACTCTGTTTTAATTTTCAGTGTGCACAAACTTTTCAATAAACGAACTTGCAGCAAGTAAAGTAGAGGCGTACCAGGAAACAGAGAGGCAAGATATGCTCCGGCTTCTTGACAGATATAATAAGACAAGTCAGCAAACATGGGTATTGTAACTAGTTGTCGGGGAACTTTATTGTTGCTAAGGGGATGCGGATCTGCGTTTTGTTAATGATTATCTGATTATTGCCTTTTGAAATCAGTTTTTTAGTGTTTGGATGAAGAGGTTTTGCTTCTGATTATCTGATTATTGCGGTCAAGTAATCAGCTTCATACCAGTTGCTAAAAAAACTGATTATCTTTTTATCTGTTAGTATTCTTAAACAAATCATCAATTTTTTAACTCTTAAACTTCTTAACCGAGTAGTATAACTTTAAACAACAAAGATGTTTCCAAACACTATTCTCGACAACTAGTTTGGTTTCAGCTGATCACCAGCATTTGACTACTAAATATGACATAAGGTTTAATTATTTTTTTAATCGTGGCTTTAAAAGGTTTATTTTTTTTAAACGGAGCGTAAAAAAATTTACAATCGGGATGAGAGCCCTCACATGACTGCAATACTAATATACGTGATATCCGAAAGGCTCCTCATTAAGCAGAGTCTAAAGAGACATATTCTGTGAAAATATCACTTAAATGATGGATGCATATGGTATTTAGTCTTGTATTATAGTATCTCATGATAGCACCAGAAACTGGTATTTCATTATTAGTCGCAATTTTGGTTGAGTTCGTTTGTTAAGATTCTGAAATTTCGTAAACCCGAAACCGGGTCGGGTTTGGAGTTTGAAACCGATGTTGGCGCAAAAAAATGTTTGGCGTGGAAAAATGTTTGTCGTAAAATTTTTTTTGACGTAAAAAAAATTTTGCCGTAAAAAAATTTGTTGTAAAAAATTGCTAGCGTAAAAAAATGTTGGCGTAAAAATTTTTCGGCGTAAAAAAAACGTTTGTCGTAAAAAAATATTGGCGTAAAAAAACGGTTGTCGTAAAAATTTTTTTGGCGTAAACAAACATCTGTCGTAAAAAATTTTTTGACGTAAACAAACGTTTATCGTATTTTTTTTTGTCGTAAAATTTTTTTTGGCGTAAAGAAACGTTTTTCGTAACAAAAAATTTGTCGTAAAACGTTAGTCGTAAATTTTTTTTTGGCGTATACAAACGTTTGTTGTAAAAAAAAATTTGACGTAAAAAAAGTTTGTCGTAAAATTTTTTTTGGCATAAAAAAACGTTCGTAAAATTTTTTTGGCAACGTTTGTGTAAAAAAATTGTCGTCACGTCGGTTTTTTGCCGCCGGTTTTAAAAATTGTCGTAAAAAATAGGCGTAAAAACGGGGCGTAAAAAACAGGCGAAAAAACAGGGTGTAAAAAACGGGCGTAAAAACGGGCCGGGGTGTAAAAAACGGCTCATAAATATGGGGCGTAAAGATTGAAATAAAAACGGGCCGGGGCGTAAAAAATGGGCAAAAAAACTCCGCGTAAAAACGGGACGTAAAAATAGGCGTAAAATGGGTGTAAAAACGAGGCGTGAAAAACGGGCGTAAAAATTTTACTGTAAATCAAATTAATTAAATTATATGAATTTTTTGATTTATTAAATTTAATTGTAAAAATTAAATCAAAATTGTTTGAAGAATTACTGTAAAATTTTTAATTAAATTATATTAATGACACAAATCATTAATAGATATAGTAAAAGACCTAATTGACCTTATGTCACTAAAAAACAAAATCTTATTAATTAAAACACAATCATTACTTTACTTTATTGTCTTTAAATCTCATCCATCCAAACACCATTGATTAAGGGTTAGCATTGGTTCCTACGGTTCTCATAACTCAAGGTGGTTCTCATTTTACCCAATCTATATATATATATACTATTAGAAAACCCGCGCGATGATGCGGGGGCGACACTTTGTATTGCGGTACTGGTTTCTTATCCTATAATAATTGTTGTAGCATCATTGTGGTAGATATACGTCATAAACGTCACACATTATCATCAGAAGTGCCTAGATCAATAACCATATCCATTCAGAGAGCCTTTTTTTATCTTTCTTTGAGTTTCAAACATCTGATCCTTAAAAAGGTGCAAAATTTGAATATACAAGTTAAAAGAAGATTAAATATACCACATAACATACGAAACATGTTAATATAAAAGCTATACAAAAAAGCTTAACCTTAAAAAATGTACAACCTTAGACGATTGTACGGCTATTGGTTTGTTCAAATCAGTATGTTCTTCATCGAAATGAATCTGCAAAAAGAAAAAAAGTTAGGATTTACATAGGAGTAAAATAAAATCATATGTGCATTCGTGTTCATGAAAACATGTTAATATATTAGATTTATATATAATATCAACTTCTAAATAAAATATGTTAAATGTACCAATTAACAGAATGATCCAAACAACACATAAACTATATTATCATAACTCGAATACATAAAAAAGGTATAATAGTAAAACATAACTTAACAAAGAACTAACCTTAGAAGCTTCAACCTTTTAAGTTATATTTGGATCCATGCCTAAATGATTTAGCAAATGAAATATAGGTGTGTATTACTTGCTATGTATTTAACGGATAAACTCTAGTTGTGCACTTTAGGGTTTAAATTTTAAATGTTTGTTTCCCGCTTGGTCAAGTATAAGAGTTTTTCACCCCTTTAAATTAGAAAGATTTGTTGATATTTGACTAAAGTGTAAAAACAAGTTCAATCAATTAATTTTTAATTTTTTATCGTACCTTTTAAGTTATATTTGGATCCATGCCTAAATGATTTAGCAAATGAAATATAGGTGTGTATTACTTGCTATGTATTTAACGGATAAACTCTAGTTGTGCACTTTAGGGTTTAAATTTTAAATGTTTGTTTCCCGCTTGGTCAACTATAAGAGTTTTTCACCCCTTTAAATTAGAAAGATTTGTTGATATTTGACTAAAGTGTAAAAACATGTTCAATCAATTAATTTTTAATTTTTTATCGTGCTTTTATTTTTTATTTTGTTAAACTTGTTAAAAGGAACCCCTTTAAATTAGAAAACTAAAGTGTAAAAACATATTTAATCAATTAGTTTTAAATTTTTTACTGTACTTTTATCTTTTATTTTGTTAAACTTGTTAAAAGAATCCCTTTAAATTAGGAAGTTTTGTTGATTAAAACACATGGTTAAAATCATAGTTAAACTTGTCAACAAGAAACCCCTTTAAATTGGGAAGTTTAGTTGATTAAAACACATGTATAAAATCTTACATGTATATCCATAATTTTTTTCTCTCAAATGGTGAGTGCGTGTTTATGATAAAAAAAATATTGGTTAATACTAATTATGATAACAACGTTACTATCAACACACTAATAATTATGATAATAAAAAACAATTATATAATAATACGTTTGATATTAACTTATATGTTTCATATCCATACACCAAGGTAACTGTTAGAAAGATATTTATAAAATTGCACTTCCAATTGGACATCTACGAAAATTTTATTTGGATCATCCCATTTTTTCACCACCTTCTTTGTGATTAATTTAAGTTAAATTGCTACAAAACTTGATATTGACCAAGACACTTCTACCACTCTTTTGCCGACTATATTAGTTGTTATTTTCTTCTTTAATCACTTGTACAGTAAAGCATCATTAACTTGTACCTTTTAATCCGTGCGTCGATATTGAACAAGAGCACTACCGAAACGTCGACAAAAATGTGTAGATCGTCATGCTATCTTTGGATTTTTTTAAACATTCTAGTTTATAGATATGTCAAGAATACGTAAAAAATTATAAGTTTGTTGTGCAGGGGGAAAAGTGTAACTAATTATCTATAATTTTATTAAAAGTCAGGGATTTAAGTGTAATAAGTTTAGGGGGTTGAAAAATAAATAGTGTTTAAAAGACCAAATTACCCTCATTTTAGGGGTCTATCTATAAATAACCGGGGGGGGGGGGGGAGTTCTTATTTTTTGGATATCTTAAAATACCCTTCCCTCATGCATTATAATATAGTATATATATATATATATAAACAATACCTATTTATGCCAAAAAAACTATAACAAAAGGATTAACTAATTATGCTAAAACTATTTTTGTTCCGGTACAATGGTTTTAAAAGGGACGGACACTCGCCGTCAAGATATGTCAATAATATCAATACAAATGGAGGTTGGTTCAAAAACAAGATCAACCACACATTCATCACGACAAGTTATAACCCGGAATCGCAACGAAGGCGTTGCGAATTTAGGTGGGGGAGAATGTCACGATCCGCCACAATTCATCACAAAATTGCAGCTTTCTAGAACTTTCCGGGGACATCTAATCGCGTCTAGAGCTGCCCGGAAGGATCCGAAACAGCTCGTATTGTTCCAGCAACATGAGGGCACTACAAGGACAACAATGCAGCCAAGAAGGATCTAGAAATGGCTGGTCAAAACTGCCCTTAAAATCTTCCATAGAACTCTCTAGAATTTCAGCAAAAATATTCATATTTATGTAGATTTTTGTAAAGGAATGATCTAGAGATGGAACCATCTAGATCAGCTCCTAAGTAGTATAAATAGGAGTGCTAGGCATCATTTTCACTCACCCCTCATAACCCAACTTCTTGTGAACTCTTTACTTGTAAACTTTGTTCAAGTAATACAAAAACCATCTTTGTTGTAGTATTGCACTACAAAACTGTTATTGTGTTCACACACATAAAGACTTCAGTTGCCATACATAAATAAACCCAATCGACAGGCTTAACCTAGAATCATTCTAAGTGCCGCACGAGAGTAGGAAAGTTGCTCCGTGACAAGTGGTATCGGATCCGCGTCGATTCACTGGGATGGCAAACAAGAAAAGCAAGAAAGGAGCTACGAGCAAGAAAATCGTCTATAGCAAAGAAGAGACACACACTCATAACTAGAATCAGCAAGAAGTTGAAGGCATGTCTATGGATTCGGCCGGATCCTTAGACGAAAATGAAGACTAATGTCAAAGCTTCGGTCACACAACTTGGCATTCTTGTCAATCGTTCCTTGGAAAAGCTAGATGCTTTGGGAACATTGCTAGATGAGTTAAGAGGACTCAAGGAAGACTTCAAAACCACGATCGACGTTATATGCCTCGAGATGCAAGCCGTGATCCAGGAGGAAATCGCAAGGCTGCGGAGTGAGGTAGACGACAAGATCCAAAACCTTCACAAAAACTTTGCTAAGTTAGAAGCAAAAAAGAACAACACCAACAAGGCACAACCAGAAGTATGCCCGGGGTCCATGCAAGTAAGGCATCTCAATACTTTAAACACACAAGAAACTCCTAAAACACGTGAAAAACATAACATTAAAAAGCTGCCGAACAAGGGAAAGAAAAGATCCACAACCACAAAACCAGAAAAGAAGTCGGAAGAATGACTTCAACTCGTCAACATGGTGGTAAAAGGGAGACCCGTTAAGGCACTAGTTGACACAGGAGCAAGCCATAACTTCGTCTCAATAGATGAAGCAATAAGACTCTGTATTCGAGTAACAAAACAAGATGCAGTGATGAAGACCACGAATGGACCCATCCAACCAACACTAGAGATGACTTACGACGTCAAAACCACAATCGGCAAATGGAAAGGCAAGATCGACCTTTCCATGGTGCCAATGAAAGACCATAACTTTGTGCTTGGCCAAGATTTCTTCGAGAAGGAACAGGCTTTCTCGTTCCGTTTGCAAACAAATTTTGAATCATAGATGGAAACCAAGTTCACAGAATGAAGACAGAGACAGATACTCGCCGTCAAGGTATGTCAATAACATCAATGCAAATGGAGGTTGGTTCAAAGACAAGATCAACCACGCATTCATCACAACAAGTCATAACCCGGAATCGCAATGAGGGTGTTGTGAATTTAGGTGGGGGAGAATGTCACGACCCGCCAAAATTCAGCACAAAATTTAACTCAAGCAAGCATTGCATTCATGAATTTAAACAAGAAAATAAGCTGGTATTTTTATTTAATCAAAATCACGTACCATTCTAGCGATTTAACCCAAGCCTATCAACGATCCAAATCAACCTTTACACAAAATCTATAAGGGGTACTCGTGTATGTTCAACTACGTACGAACACACTACAATATAGAGGAGTATAGTTTGTTATTCACACAATTACATTATCAACCCAAAAGACTTACTTCCTATGTTTGAGTACTATTCTTGTGGCATAGTCCTGAAGGGTAATATGAAGATCACCAGTTTTGTAGATATTGTGCTTGATTTTTGCCTTGGTGTAGTTTCCGGAAGGGAACAATATAACATAGTCATAACACTTTGAATCATCCACACATTTCCATTCTTCCACAATGAAAATGTTTGCACCAGTTTTATCAGTATCAACACTAATTTGGACATCATCTAGGTCAAGCCCGTCCACCGACATTTTCATCAGGAGGCACCATTCACCATCCTTTTCCAATTCCTTTGATATAACATTCTCGGGTATCTTACGTGGTTGACACCATCCAATTTGACAAGTTTACAATATCCTTTGTATACGATCTTGAGTGCTATGCCAGTGAGTCCCCCAAGGAGCGGGTACCATACTGATTCAATTACAAACATTCATATTTTTGAAATCTAATACAAAATTATGTTTTAAGAAAAAATGTATATTTAGCCAGCAATACTGAATCGTAAAACGTGAAACCTGGCCGGTTTGATTTGTATTTTTCCAGAACCTTAGTTACTAATTTAACACCGAGTTTTTTTGTCAAAACCGGACCATCAACACCTCTATACACTATAGTCATTTCTATCTAAAGAGAAAGGATCATAGTTGTTAACGGCGAATAACGACAAATAGTGATAAGGTACATATATGCTACATAGCGAATAGCGATAAATAGTGATAAGGTACCTATATGCTACATAGCGAATAGCGATAAATAGCGGGCGTTATTTATAGCTATTTTATAAACAATGATACACTAGAAAAAATGTAAAAATTTTCTATGTATATTATATTAAAATACCATGGTATATATGCTATTTTACATGTATATTGTACAAAAACCTAAAATCTAGCTATTTTATAGATGTATATTTAATTGCTATTTATATAAGAAAAATAAAAAAAATAAGGTGTCACTATACTCGCTATCCATCGCCACAACCTTAATGGCGACACTATCTATACCTATACGCTATATAGCGCCCTATAGCGATCACGATGATCGCTATTGACAACTATGGAAAGAATACGTGAATTTCATACACTCTATAAAGGATCTTACTTTTTTCGGCGCCGTCTTTACCGAAGTTTGGAGGCAGACGAATTGGTGCATCATCATCTATATTCAAACACAAAGGTACATCGAAAATAAGTATTGCTTTGCATGGTTTTCAAACACGATATAAATATCACAGTTTCTTTACAAAATCAATCCAAAATATATAATTAGTGAGATGAACTTATGGTTATTCACATCATCCCAAATTATGCCATCGCCAAACCAAGAATCATGAAACCGGTGAAAAAACGGAGGATCTGCATTTAACATTTATTAACTCTATACTAAACATAGATCTAATAAGTGAATAATGAAACATCTACCAAAACAAATGCGATTCAACATTCTAGATTAGTTTTAATTACATCCAATCAGAATTTGACACTATATGTAAATTTACGCAATTCGTACCTTTAACAGTAACATTTATTAACTCTATACTAAACATAGATCCAATCAGTGAATAATCAAACTTTAAAATAATATTCATAGTGGCGGCTATAATGGTGTGTGGGGAGGACCTCTGCACAAACCCCGCGATTTTAAGGGGCACACGATTTAAAAAAATAATATATATATATATATATATATATATATATATATATATATATATATATATATATGTTATTTTTTAAAATAGTAAACACATACCAATTCCAATATAGGCCCATTTACAAATATTTTGTGCTAAATTTTTTATGCTGATTTTATTTTGTACTAAATTTTTTTATGCTCGATTTTTCTTGTGCTATATTTTTTGTATTAGATTTTTTTTGCTATATCTTTTTGTACTCGAATTTTTGTGCTTGATTCTTTTGTTGTTGTATTTTTTAGAAAACAAAAGGGGTGTCATATGTTATCTTCACACTCTTACTTATAAAGACCAAAATGTTTTAGTACCAAAATGCATTTCCTTCATACTTATAAGGAGTATCACATGTCATCATCACAATCCTTCTTAGGCTACTTAGACAAAACCTATTTTTAATGGATCCTTCCCCTATATATATATATACACACTTAGGTACCACCCTTTATTGCGAGAACCGCGAGAACCAATGTGAACACAACCAAAAATACTTAAAAAAAATCTAAAAAACACATAATTTTTTTTTATTATTTTTGATCAAAAAATCGCTACATTTCGTTATTAAATTTTTTTTTTGCTACTAAAAGTAGCGATTTTTCATAAAAAATATTAAAAAAAAATTTGTGTGTTTTTTAGATTTTTTTGGGGGTTTAGTTTTTAGCATTTAGCTTGGGTGGGGGTGGGGGGGGGGTAGGTTTTTTTAGGTTTTTGGTGGTGTAGTGGGTTTATTTTGTTGTGTTCACATTGGTTCTCGCGGTTCTCACAATAAAGGTAGTTCTCGCATGAACCCTACCCTATATATATATATATATATATATACCTAAACTCCAATGGTGAGTCTTGGGGCATGAGAGCCCTCGTTGGGGTGAAGGAATTCTAGGATTCCAAGGGAGAAGGGATGAGGAGAAATGAGAACCCAAGGCCTCTATTTATAGGGAGATTTTGGCTTGGAAACCAAGGAGTTCTAGAGGCTTATTGTCCTTCGAAGACAAAACATGGTCCTTGTCTGTACTCTTGTCTCCTTTTGTCTCTTGCCTTTTTGTCTCATATAAGAACCTTCATGAAGCTTACTCCAGGGGTGAAATGAGCATGCCATGCTCAAACGATGCATGGTTGTGGTTAAATTACAATGTTCTGAGATATCAGCAGATAGGCATGGTCGTGCCTTAGGGGAGCACGATCGGGCCTGCAATACGATCGTGCTGCCCCTTTTCCCTACAATTTCTTGTTTTTCCCGGTCCTTTCTTTGCATTCCGTTATGGGCATGGGCGTGCCTATAGATGCACGGTCATGCATGGACAGGTGTCCCCGACATGGCTTAAACATGTCACATTCTTGTCGGTTCTCGAAACTTTTGATATTTGCCTTTAGCTAAGCACCGACGTGCCTAGGTGTTCATGGCCATGCCTCCACATATCGTAGACTTTTGTTGACCGTTCATGGGTTGACTTTGTGCTCCTAGGTCTTGAGCACGGGCGTGCCCATAGCCTGACACGGCCGTGCCTATATGACACTTTGCTGATTTTCTTGGAATATTGGATTTTTGTGTCTTTTTTTGCTCGTTTTTCACTTCTTTCTTTTCTTTCAGAGACCTTAGAAACCTGCATTTGTCAAATAAGAACGATTTACGTAGTATTTTCAACTAAGATTTATAAAAGTATTTAGAATTAGGGGGTAATTATACACTAAAATATGTATAACTATTGACACATCAGTCACATAATAAAAATATGATTTAAAAAAAAAGTCATCATTAGACTTTAAAAACCACATAATATAAGCTAGTCTTAAGTGACTCGCGTTGCGGGACGACGGGCATAAAATCATGCTACCAACGTTAAATAGCGGGGACGTAAAACCAATCGTAAAATAAATACTTTTTAACACCAAGTGACTTACATGATGTAAAAGGTAGACGAAGTCGAATTTATACCTATACATATTAGTGGATGGAGTAAAAAAACTTAAGAGACCAAATGTGACCACGAAACACCATGCTAAATAGCAACCGAATAGAAAAAGATACCTGATGAACCAAATGTGACTATCAAACATTATGCTAAGTGGCAATCGAATGACAAACAAATCCGGGAAAAATGTAAAACGAAAACTAAACTTATTTAAGTTTATGACACAAATATTAAAAATTAAAGTTTATTACAAAAAAAAAGAGTTAATTGCCATTTTCGCCCCTGAGGTTTGGGCACATTTGACATTTTCGTCCAAAATGACAGTTTGGTACCATTTTGCCCCTCACGTTTGGCCATTTTGCCATTTTCATCCAAATCTCTAACCTAGTTAAAAATCTCTAACCTAGCTGGACGAAAATGGCAAATGTGCCCAAACCTCAGGGGCGAAAATGGCAATTAACTCTTTTTTTAATTTAATTTTTTATATTTACTCTATAAAATACAATTGTTTAATTTAATTTTTTAAAAAGTTCTCTAACATAATTGTTTATTATATTTTATAGAGTAAATATAAAAAATTAAAGAGTTAATTACCGTTTCGACCCGTACCGTTTCGAGCCGAACCGTTTCGACGCGAACCGTTTCGACCCGTACCGTTTCGACGCGAACCGTTTCGACCCGTACCGTTTCGACGCGAACCGTTTCGACGCGAACCGTTTCGACCCGTACCGTTTCGACCCGTACCGTTTCGAACGCGAACCGTTTCGACGCGAACCGTTTCGACGCGAACCGTTTCGACCCGTACCGTTTCGAGCCGAACCGTTTCGACCCGTACCGTTTCGAACCCGAACCGTTTCGAGCCGAACCGTTTCGACCCGTACCGTTTCGACGCGAACTGAACCGTACCGTTTCGGCTCGAAACGGTGGTTCGCGTCGAAACGGTTCGGCTCGAAACGGTTCGCGTCGAAACGGTTCGCGTCGAAACGGTTCAGCTCGAAACGGTACGGGTCGAAACGGTTCGCGTCGAAACGGTACGGGTCGAAACGGTTCGCGTCGAAACGGTTCAGCTCGAAACGGTACGGGTCGAAACGGTAATTAACTCTTTAATTTTTTATATTTACTCTATAAAATATAATAAACAATTATGTTAGAGAACTTTTTAAAAAATTAAATTAAACAATTGTATTTTATAGAGTAAATATAAAAAATTAAATTAAAAAAAGAGTTAATTGCCATTTTCGCCCCTGAGGTTTGGGCACATTTGCCATTTTCGTCCAACTAGGTTAGAGATTTTTAACTAGGTTAGAGATTTGGATGAAAATGGCAAAAATGGCCAAACGTGAGGGGCAAAATGGTACCAAACTGTCATTTTGGACGAAAATGACAAATGTGCCCAAACCTCAGGGGCGAAAATGGCAATTAACTGAAAAAAAAATCATAAAGATACTATGCCAAAAAAAAAAACACATAAAAAAACAAAAAAAAAAACTACTATTCCTCACAATGTTATAATGTTATGTTTTAATATATATATATCTATATATATAGATAGAGGATCCTGTACATTAATTCAGAAGTGTGAGAAGTGTATTATAACACTATATATAACACTATATAAACACAGTATAAACACAGTATAAACACAGTATAACACTATATATAACACTATATAACACCATATAAACACAGTATAACACTATGTAACACCATATAACACTATGTAACACTATGTAACATTATATAACAAATATAACACTATATTTTGTCTGATAGCATGTCTGTGATAAATGTATAGTGTTATATATTGTTATATAGTGTTACATGGTGTTACACGGTGTTTATATTGTGTTATATAGTGTTATATATAGTGTTATAATACAATTCTCACACTTCTGAATTAATGTACAGGATCCCTACCCTATATATATATATATAAAGTGTTCTGTATGAATTATAAAAAAAAACACATACAGTTGTTTCTTACAAGTTTTCATATTTTGATTTTGGAATAAAATCAAAAAATTACAAGTTAATAGCTTACAAACCTGTAGTGGAGGATCGTAATGTTATACTACTTTTTTTTTCATCTTCGTTAGTTAAGGTTCAATGAAGAAGTTTAGATTGTTCTAATAAATAACTAACTAGAGTGCTTTCAACTAAATTACATACCTATCAACTATCCAGATAATCGAGATCCAAAACCTTAATATAAATAATAACTGATGTGTGTAAAATGCAACATATAAATTACATCAATTAAGGCATAAAACAAACCTTTTTAGTACTAATATTGGAAAAAGTGTGTTTTTGTCTTCCTTTTGTATTTTCAGAACTAAATGAACGTAAATGAACAAAAGGAACAAATATGCAGCAAAATCTAACATAAATACAAGGAAAGAAATAAACGTGCCATGCCCGACCTCTCGACAGCATCTTCCCCAAACAAAAACAAAGAAACAGAAGGCTGACCACGACCCCGTGCCCAGCGGACACGGGGGCGTGGCCAGGTGTCTGCAGAAAGGACAAAGCTATAGAAGCTTCTATTTCCGACACGGAGGCGTGCCCAGCTTGACACGGGTCGGGGTCAACGCTAAGATTCGCAGAATCCAAGCAAATCTTGATAGTACAGATACGCTTCTGCACACGGGGCCGTGCCCAGCGGACACGGGGGCGTGTAGAGCTAATGCATACAAATTGCAATTAGTGAAGAAAGAGAAAGATGATGGACACGGGGCCGTTCCCAATGAACACGGGGCCGTGTCCGGGCTTCTGTGCAGGCTATAAATAGAGGTGCTTGGTTCACTTCAAAAGCATCCCTTGGCAAACCACCTCTCTTCCACTTCACCCACACTCCACCACCACTACAACCTACATCTACCACCATCATCCATCATAGAGTGTGTGTAGTAGTCTCGGAATCCAAGATTGATAGTAAGAGTTCTTGACAATCAAATGCCATGTTTGCCTAAGTCTCTTACATCAGTTGGTGAAGACAAGCATTTAGTGTAATACTTTTGATTTTTAATCTTTTCGCACTTTTTATTTGGTTTTGTATTAATGACTTTAATAACTAGTTTCTTATGTTGAAGGTGAAACTTTCTTATCATTTGTCCGTGGTGTCTTGGCGTTATTTTACTGTCTATATAAAATAAAAGATTTACACCATTCATATCTCTACGGTCTATATCTATGTTGGCTACCTGGTCGGGGGTTAAGGGAATGGTTTGGTAAGGTTCTTGCCTTGTTCAGTGTATAGATCCTGCAAGGACCTGGGTCAACCTTACTAGGACCTCCTTCAATACCCACTGGTATTGGATGGCGGGGGTGCGAATGGCTTGATCCCCTCATATGTAAACTACTATTAATACATTAACCCGGCTACTTGGGATTGTATCCCTGCTGACTCAAACCACTTAGCCGAGGGTAACGTCACCTTCAAAAGAGGGGCCTACCACATTACGCATTAATAACTTAATTAATTATCTTTCAATATTCCGACCCTTTAGGATTGTATCCTTGCTGACTCAAACTACTGGGTTGAGGGTAACGTCACCTTTAAAAGAGGGGCCTACTACTATAACTAAGATAATCTCTTAAAAAGTGCAAAAGTGCGGAAATTATCAAAGGTTACACTAAAGGCGAGTCGGATCCAAGTGATTCATCTTGTCTATTCCTTTTTATTTTATTTTTATTTTCAGCATTTTTAGTTTTTATTTTTATGTTTAAAGACCTTTTCTAAAATTTTGATTTGATTAGACGTTGAGGATAAACCGGTATTAAAAGCTATTTTGTCCTTGGACGACCTCGGTATCTTACCAATGCTATACTACGCTCACGATGGGTGCACTTGCCCATATGTGTGTTTAGTGTTAGTAGAATATCGTGTTTTATAAATTTAAAACTTGACTAAAGTGTAAAAAGGTCTTAAAATATAAAGAAAAATATAATACACCCGACACACATAAAGTTTTTGGCGCTGTTGCCGGGGACACAAGGATTTTAAGAAAGTTAGGAATCAACGGCCTAATCGTTTTTCTTATTTTTCTAATTTTTAAGGATTTTTCTTAATTTTTCAGTTTCTGCAGAAGCTCAGCACGGGGCCGTGACCGCTGAACACGCCCCCGTGCCCCATATTTGGTACTGGCAATCCTGTTTTAAGTTAGACAGTAGCTGAACACAGGGCCGTGCCCACTAAACACGCCCCCGTGCCCAAGCTTCAGATACTGAAAACAGAACCGTAAGATCCCGACGGTTGGTAATTTCTGACGCAAACATGAGTGATACTGATCTTTTTTACTTTCTCTCCTCTTATGGTACGTAGTGTCAAATATGTGGTGGAACTCATGAAGATTTAAAATGTTATTTTTTAAATTACCTTCCCCACTATATGGACCCATTGTTTTCCTGTAGCCTTAAGATGGGTGAAAGTAAAAATAATCCCTATCTCTCCCTCGAATGCTCTCAATCATCCCTTTTAGATGGAATGATTCTTGAAGAATTATTTCAAATGGAAGAATTAATTCTCCGATGGATAAAAGAACTTGAGATGGATATAACTAATTCATCTCAAGACGACAATCAAGGAGAATTATTGAGATCGCATTCGGATTATAACAACATCGTTGCTCCCGAAATAACCTCTAACTCTTGCGAGGACTTGAGCGATAGTCGTCCCTGTGTCGATTGTGCCGTGAAGGACTCCCCATCGGTTTCCGCCGATGCATACATAGACCTGAGCGATTCGACATATACCTTCTTTAACGAGACCCCGGATAAGGGAAATAAAGGTTGGTCTTGCCCACCGGTATTTAGCTTAGGAATCACCCTTTTCGATAACCTCTTGCGTTCTTGTCTAAAACTAGGGCAACTTAGGTATCTCAGGCACTTCGGTGTTGTTCCGTCTAGCAAGGAATCACCCGATCCGGATAAACTCCTTAAAAATAGACAAAACTTCATAAAAACTTCTAGCCACGGGGCCGTGGCCAGGTTAGCACGCCCCCGTGTCCACCCAAAGATTCCCGTCTGACTTTTGGTTAGAATATGGACAAAAAGTGTCAGAATTTTGTCTGCACACGGGGCCGTGTCCAACCGACACGGGGCTGTGTCCAGCATGCTGTCGTTTTCTATAAATGCAGCAAGATTCCTGCACTCTTGGACCCATTCCAAATACAAAGATCTGGTGGGATCTTCACATATACCATACAAGGTATATTCTAAAGAAGGTTCTCAACAACCATCTTGTCTTTTCTACTTTTGTCCATTGCCTTCTTCTTCATTTTCTCCTCAAAACCTCCATTAAAGTTTGAAATCTCCATGATTTTAAGCTTTATTGTGATATTTGTTAGGTTTTTATTCAAGGAATCTTGTCAAAAATAAGTTTTGCAACACGGTTTTAAGTTATTTCTGCTTAAAAATGCTTCAAAATTCAGAAAAAGAATTTAAAGCTCCAAGATTCCTTGTTTCAAAAAACCTGCAGAGAGGTGGCCATGGGGCCGTGGCTGAGGTACTATTTCATTAATTTGAAATTTCTTTCGGATTGTTTTCTTAGAATGTCGAGCAAAAATAGTGGAACATCTTCATCACACTCCAGGAACGACCGACGAGGAAGAAGGCCATCGGTAGAAGACTCTCTCGTCAACTACATGTATGCTTTAAGAGAGGCCATCGATGAAATGACAGGAGTAGAGGAAGCCTTGGTCGACCGTATAAATCATTTGACGGTGGGACTAGAAGGATGTCTTCGAGAAGTCACCATTTTGCACCAAAGGTTGAATGTTCTCGCTTCGCCTCCTTTGGTACCAATCATCACACAAAGAGGGTGGAATGTAGTACCGGAAGTCATCATTCCGGCCGAGTGGTATGTCATGCACCCGGAACCACCTCAAGACATATTACATGGGGTCCCGGTTGCCAACGCACCTCCTCCACAAGACGTCGTGGAAAATGAGCCCGCCTTCTTCCTCCCAAGGGAAATAAAGCAATGGCTCAACGACATCTAGGGAACATCCCTCGGTTACGAGTTCTACAATGCTTATAAATGTCGGGAAGCTATTTCCGGGTTTTTGATTCCTACAATAAGGGTAGAACTCTTTGGAATGATTTTCTGCATTACTTGACCTATCTATCTTAGGAACTTTTAGTTTTTCAGCTTTATTTTTCTTTTTTTTAGTTTCTAGGATCTAATGTATTTCACTCTTTAATGAATGATGGTTTTTAAGTATTAAATTAGTGTTTGGATGATGTTGTATAAAATAAAACACACTCAGAATGGTGGAGGTTACTAAGGGAAGCTTGAACCCACACCTCGTGCATAAAAACAGAGTCTCCCGACAATTTTTCTTCATTAGAGCAAGTTCAGCACGGGGCCGTGCTCAGCCCAACACGCCCCGTGCCCAAGATTCTGCAGAAAATGCCCAGTTCAGGTAGCTGGACACGGGGCCGTGTTCACTGAACACGCCCCCGTGCCCAACCTTCTGTTAATTATAATACTGGCAATATGAACACGGGGCCGTGCCCGGACCAACACGGGCCCTTGTCCAGACGCCCAGTAACATAAAATTTTGTTTTTAACACCTTTTTACACATTCAATCAAGCTAAAAACTTATTTTTGGGACACATTGAGGACAATGTGTAATTTAAGTATGTGTGTGGGGGGGGGGATGCTAAAATCTTGAATTTTAAGTCCTAATAACAAGCCTTACACAAAACTCTATTGGAACCGCTAATCACCCCAAATTTTTTCAAAAACTTTTCATTTTTTTTACTTGTGTTGGTTTAATTTGGGAATAACAAGTTCTAAAAAGGTTATATTTTTACAAATTTACAACCGATAGCGTCGTGATGAAAAGAGCCAACATAAGAAAATTATGAAACGACATGACAAATCTAGTTAAAATTTGATTATATATACTTGTTCACATTATAAACCCATTCCCACAAAAAAAGTGAGTTTTGAGCCTTTATCGAGCAAAAAAGCATACATCTTTAATTTAAATGCTCATCTTTCGTTTCTTGTGTGAATAGCCGTTTGGTTTCTTACGACTCTAGAACTTGCCATGATAATACATTCCCGGTCCTTACCAACTTAAACCCAAGTAAGTAAATGATGGAGGCATTAGGACTAACCCTTTTTCTTTTCAACACCATTATTTTTCATTTTTTTTATCACCTACCCAAAATCCCCCTAGTTAACCCCTTTGAGCCTAAACCTTTTTATTTCTAAACCCAAAAAACAAACACCCTCTACCCACCAAAACCCTTTTTATTTTTAAACCCTTTATTTTAGTAAAAAGCTCGGTTTTCATGTGACATTCCTTATCATATATATATATATATATAAATTTGAAGTATAGCAATAAACAAACAAGTTCCTCAAAATAAACTTTGTTTGAAAATGCTTCATTTGAATAAAAGTAACAAAAACAAAATGTTTTACGACGACCGACGTTTTTTACGCTTTTCGCCCTTTTTACTAACCACCTACCTTTAACCCAAGCCTAACCCTTCCCCAAGTCCTCTTGATATTTACAAAGGTATATAGTTAAAAAGGAGGAGGATTGATTGCTTGGCAAGCATATGGTAGAAGTAAGTTCCATGCCGGTCTCGAGTGTTTCACAAAAATACATCTTCGGCCGAGTGTTGAGTGATCTCCCGTGAGATATGTGAACTTGTATATAAATGGAATTTTAAAGAGGCATGTTATGCCCAAATAAGTAATTTCTCTTATGAAACATTCTAAATAAATCATAACAAATAGGATTGTAAATAGCATAGAAATAAAGCCTAATAACGCTCTTGGATTCCCGACACTCAAGACAAGCCCAAAACTTCTCTTCTACCCATTCCATTTGGGAGTGTAAGCCACATTATAAAGAGTTTTGCTTGAGGACAAGCAAAGATTCAAGTGTGGGGGTATTTGATGTGTGTAAAATGCAACATATAAATTACATCAATTAAGGCATAAAACTAACCATTTTTAGTACTAATGTTGGAAAAAGTGTGCTTTTGTCTTCCTTTTGTATTTTCAGGACTAAATGAGCATAAATGAATAAAAGGAACAAATATGCAGCAAAATCTAACATAAATACAAGGAAATGAATAAACGTGGCATGCCCGACCCCTCGACAGCATCTTCCCAAGCAAAAACAAAGAAACAGAAGGCTGACCATGACCCCGTACCCAACGAACACAGGGGCGTGGCCAGGTGTCTGCAGAAAGGACAAAGCTATAGAAGCTTCTATTCTCAACACGGGGGCATGCCCAGCTCGACACGGGCCATGGTCAACGCTAAGATTCGCAGAATCCAAGAAAATCTTGATAGTACAGATACGCTTCTGCACACGGGGCCGTGCCCAGTGGACACGGGGGCGTGTGGAGCTAATGCATACAAATTGCAATTAATGAAGAAAGAGAAAGAGGATGGACACGGGGCCGTTCCCAATGAACACGGGGCCGTGTCCGGGCTTCTGTGCAGGCTATAAATAGAGGTGCTTGGTTCACTTTAAAAGCATCCCTTGGCAAACCACCTCTCTCCCACTTCACCCACACTCCACCACCACTACAACCCACATCTACCACCATCATCCATCATCTATCATAGAGTGTGTGTAGTAGTCTCGGAATCCAAGATTGATAGTAATAGTTCTTGACAATCAAAGGCCATGTTTGCCTAAGTCTCTTACATCAGTTGGTGAAGACAAGCATTTAGTGTAATACTTTTGATTTTTAATCTTTTCGCACTTTTTATTTGGTTTTGTATTAATGACTTTAATAACTAGTTTCTTATGTTTAAGGTGAAACTTTCTTATCATTTGTCCGTGGTGTCTTGGCGTTATTTTACTGTCTATATAAAATAAAAGATTTACACCATTCATATCTCTACGGTCTATATAGAGATATGTTGGCTACCTGGTCGGGGGTTAAGGGAATGGTTTGGTAAGGTTCTTGCCTTGTTCAGTGTATAGATCCTGCAAGGACCTGGGTCAACCTTACTAGGACCTCCTTCAATACCCACTGGTATTGGATGGCGGGGGTGCGAATGGCTTGATCCCCTCATATGTAAACTACTATTAATACATTAACCCGGCTACTTGGGATTGTATCCCTGCTGACTCAAACCACTTAGCCGAGGGTAACGTCACCTTCAAAAGAGGGGCCTACCACATTACGCATTAATAACTTAATTAATTATCTTTCAATATTCCGACCCTTTAGGATTGTATCCTTGCTGACTCAAACTACTGGGTTGAGGGTAACGTCACCTTTAAAAGAGGGGCCTACTACTATAACTAAGATAATCTCTTAAAAAGTGCAAAAGTGCGGAAATTATCAAAGGTTACACTAAAGGCGAGTCGGATCCAAGTGATTCATCTTGTCTATTCCTTTTTATTTTATTTTTATTTTCAGCATTTTTAGTTTTTATTTTTATGTTTAAAGACCTTTTCTAAAATTTTGATTTGATTAGACGTTGAGGATAAACCGGTATTAAAAGCTCTTGTGTCCTTGAACGACCTCGGTATCTTACCAACGCTATACTACGCTCACGATGGGTACACTTGCCCATATGTGTGTTTAGTGTTAGTAGAATATCATGTTTTATAAATTTAAAACTTGACTAAAGTGTAAAAAGGGCTTAAAATATAAAGAAAAATATAATACACCCGACACACATCAATAACAAACAAAGCATTGCCTGCAAACGAACATCAAGAATTATATGGAATATGCATACTAACCTGCCCTTAAGAAAATTCAAGGATGGAATCTGATGTAACCTGTTTAAGATCGATCTGTTTTAAAGTTAGCATTAAACAGTCGAGTCGCAACCTCGTCCCTTCATCAATTGAACCGAAGACTTGTGTGGGTATACGAAACCCACTCCATGCTGAATGGATCTGGCCTTAATTCCATACACCACCACATCTCCTGATTCAAATATGAAGTGCTTCAACTCCCTTTTGTCAAGAAAACAACACTTTGCGGTATCACCAATTTGAAGACAAACCACTCGCTTCCCCTTTTTTGGTGCATTCTATAATCTCATCACAATCATATGTGACAAAATTTGTAAAGCTAAAACTGACCCTATGGAGGTCTAGTTGACCTAGAACGAGATAAGAATGTGTATGCACGTATAAGAAGGCTTGTTCCTTCAGCTGATTCAGAACATAGCCTACCGCGTTAACAGCTAAACCTTCAATGAAATCTGGAAGCCGTTCTGCAATAGTTACATCACTTCTTTTGGGTTCGCATACTTGGTACTCAGCTCCCAATTTCGATTGAAACTCTTCATGTAGGGCCGATGTCACACCCCAACCGATGGCGGAAACACCGGGGCATGGCCCTGAGCGAAACAGATTGTTAAGAAGGTTCCATAACAACTATATTTACCAAATATTTAAGCAACATGTCCCATACCATGTCATAAGTGATAATATAATTATTACAGACAAAATCTAGTCAAGTAGTTCTGTTCCGACAACTCAGATTTATACATAGATAGTTTATTTATTGGTTTCTAGGACTTCTTTTCCTAGCTTTGATTTCATCACAGCACAGAGGGCATCCTAGACCTTTCCTTGCCTCAAGTTCACAGCAAGCTAAGCATATAAACAACTTAAGCACCTATCACATACGTTAAAGTAACAGTCAATACACATAGTGTAAAGGTGAGCATACAAGTTTGATAATAGTATATAGAGTTCGAAAGCGTTACACATAACCAGCACGTACACAGAGTGAAATGAGGCATGTTAATTATCGACATGAACCTATCGATACCAATGACTGCGGGTTGACTGCCCAAGGCAGTTCGCGATACATACTCACCACTGTGAGCCATGTAGGTAATTGTCCTTAACAACCCCCGAGTGAACGGGAACTGAGTCCAAACTAATAGTACTACCGTTGCTAAGGCAGGTAGACAACATTCCATGTGTAAACATAACAAACAAGCATTCATTTAGTCACGTATACATGCGATAACGGTTTGCGTTTAAAGTATTGCGTAGTGTGTTCGATGTGATTTTGTATAAGTAACGTATGTAACACCCAAAAGTGCGTAAAGCAAAAAGGGATCGAGTATACTCACAGCGTTGATGGATTGAAGGGAGCGCGTAGAGTGAGGTTAGCCTGAAAAGTTAACGATAGCATAAAAGGTAAGCGACGCGCAAAACGAGAAAAGTCACCAAGTGCAGAATGGTGATCCGGTTGGATGGTGATCCGGCCGGTCGGCCATTCGTGCGGATGTTGACCTGTTCGGGTGGTTATCCGTTTGGATGGTCATCCGGTCGGATGACTGTTCGAGTGCATTGTTTCTTCCTTTGGGAAGGATGTGTTTGTGTATGATGGCTTGACTTTTGAAGTTTTCGTTGTAGCATTTTGAAAGCATTGAAGTATCTCTACCTTTCAGGCCGGACGATCGTTCGATCGGACGGCAACCCGTTCGGTTGGGCACTTCAGTGAGAACAAGTTCACAGCAGGGCGGTCACTCGGTCGGATGTCCATTCGACCGGGTGGCAACCCTATTACTGAACATGTTGAAAACTGTTTAAGTTTTAAATGAATCAAGATGCAACCCGATCGGACGGTGGGTCGAGCCGATGGCAACCCGGTCGGACAGCAGTCTGGTCGGATGACAACTCGTCCCAATCGACTTGATCGTGCTGTTACTTGATCTTGCTTGAAGTGATGTGACTTGAGCGAGACGTGTGATGACTGGTTTAAACAATGGGGACCCCATCTCGTCCCAAAGACCTGACCGAACAGGAATCACCCTAGTCCGTCAGTGCACGGTTCGAGACGGTTGTTCGTGTCCAAACCCGAAATCACTATCTTTCCATTGGAACTTGGATCTAGCACTGATGCATCACTAAGAACGAGTAGACGATCAGTATTAGCCCCGATTGCACCGGGTTTGAGTGCATTGAGTGTAAAAGAGTTGAAAGAAAGCTAAAAAACCATATTTCAATCCTTTTTCTTGTGAATATGTTTAGATCTATGAAGATCTTTGTTTGTTTATGTGGAAATCGGTTAGATCCAAGTTGTTCTTGGTGGATTGAGGTCAAAACATGAAGTTCTTCAAGAACACATGATGACGTCATCCTAGAACACCTTGAATCTTGATGATTTCACGGTTAAAAGTTAAGATTCAAAAGATAGAAAGGTGTAGGAGTGCGTGTAGATTAAGGAAGTACAAGATTTAGGACGAGATCTTACCGGAATTGCAAGAAATCGAAGGAAAAGTGAAGAAAACGAGCTGGTCGGACGTCAGTTGCCAAAAGTAGAAAGTATGAAAGTGACAAGGGGTATTTATAGGGTTACCCAAAGTGGAAAGGGGTGAAGAGGTTGGTCGCTCGGGTGGCAACTCGCCCGGATGGCAGTTCGGTCGAGTGGCACCTCGGTCGGGTGGCAGCCCGGCCAAGTGGCAGTTCGGTCGGCTGGCACCTGGCTCGAGTGCTTGGCGCGACGAGTTTTGATGTTTCGATTTCGATTGCGAGCGTTGCGATGCGATAGAGTTTCCTAGTCAAATTACTTTTAATCCCAACTACTCATATCTCGCACTATCTCTTTTCCACCAATTATCATACCATTTCGATTGCGATTGAGTTCGATTGCGTTTCGATTGATTACCACAACATAACATAAATATACATTCATAAGTAACACATAAGGCACACACACACGTATAACAGTAACCAAAATGCGTATTTCGAGTTGCGAGCGCGATTGATAAAGCGATTAAACATGCGATAAATAGCGATTATTAATAGATACTCCACATAATACAACTAAAGCGAAAATAAAATAGACTAACTACAAATCAAAGAAGTCAAAACAAGAATTAAGCAAGGAAAGACAGATCGCAATTAGCAGTCTTGTCTTCCTTTGACTTCAATCTTGACTTTGACTTTCGAAACACGGGGTGTTACAGCCTCCCCTAGTTGAGGGAATTTCGTCCCGAAATTAGTCCGAAGCCGTAACGAACAACTGTAGGTACTTCGCCTTCATGTCGCTTTCGAGTTCCCAAGTGAACTCCGCGCCTCGTTTGCCTTCCCATCGGACTTTCACAATAGGAATGCGCGAGCGTCTGAGTTGCTTGGTTTGACGATCCATGATTTTGACAGGCTTCTCCACGAAGTGTAATGTTTCGTTTACTTGGAGATCATCGAGAGGTTCAATTAAATCATGGTCAGCCAGGCACTTTCGGAGGTTTGACACATGGAAAGTCGAGTGGACGTTACTAAGTTCCTCCGGTAGTTCGAGTATGCAGGCGACTTTTCCGATCCTTTCCAGAATCTTAAAAGGTCCAACATATCGAGGCACTAGTTTCCCTTTCTTGCCGAATCTGACCACACCCTTCCAAGGTGATACCTTTAGGAGTACGTAGTCGCCAACGTCAAATTCAAGGGGCTTGCGTCGTCTATCGGCGTAACTTTTCTGTCGACTTCGAGCTTTCAACAAGTTGTCTCGAATTTGGAGGACTTTGTCAGTCGTTTCTTGCAATAGCTCGGGACCGGTTAGTTGCGAGTGACCGATCTCGTGTCACACAATAGGCGATCGACATCTTCTTCCATATAAGGCCTCGAATGGTGCCATTTGAATGCTGGAATGATAAATGTTGTTGTACGAGAATTCGACTAACGGCAGGTATGCATCCCAATTACCACCGAAATCTATGACACACGAACGGAGCATGTCTTCAAGAGTACGAATCGTTCTTTCAGTCTGACCATCGGTTTGAGGGTGGAAAGCGGTACTTAGATTAAGCGATGTACCGAGAGCCGTTTGAAACGTTTCCCACAGTCGTGAGGTAAACCGAGCATCACGGTCAGAGATGATGTCGCGAGGCGTCCCATGTCGATAAATGATCTTGTTGGTGTAGATTCGGGCTAATCGTTCTACCTTGTAGTCTTCCCGTATTGGCAAAAAGTGAGCAGATTTGGTCAAATGGTCAACAACAACCCAGATGCTGTCGTGACCTGATGACGTGTGCGGAAGTTTTGTTATGAAGTCCATAGCTATACTCTCCCACTTACATATAGGGATTGGCGGTTGTTCGAGTAAGCCAAAGGGTCTTTGGTGTTCAGCCTTGACCTTTGCATAAGTCAGGCACTTCCCAACGTAGAGAGCAATATCCCTTTTTATGCCCGGCCACCAGTACTTGTAGCGAAAGTCCTGGTACATTTTATCGGCACCGGGATGAATAGAATACCGGGATTTGTGGGCTTCGTCCATCAAAATCTTTTGCAAATCGGTCCGTTTAGGGATCCAAATTCGGTCTAGATAGTGGAATATCCCATTCGGTTTATTCACAAGATGAGTCCCATCGTGGTTGATTCGTTCCTTCTTCAGAGTGCATTCATTAAAACAGGCATGCTGGGATTCACGGATGAGGGTTTTGAGATCGCATTGGGCTTGAACATTACGGATGCTGAGCAGATAGCTCCGTCTGCTGAGAGCGTCGGCAATGACATTTGCTTTTCCTGGGTGATAACGAATCTCACAGTCGTAATCGTTGAGTAGTTCTACCCATCGGCGTTGACGCATATTAAGTTCTTTCTGATTAAAGATATGTTGTAGGCTCCTATGATCGGTGAAGATCGTACACTTGGTACCATACAGGTAGCGTCGCCAAATCTTTAACGCAAAAACAACTGCGCCTAGCTCGAGATCATGGGTCGTATAGTTCTTCTCGTGGATTTTGAGCTGACGAGATGCGTAAGCTATAACCTTGTCCCGTTGCATGAGAACACAACCAAAACCAAGGTTGGAAGCATCATAATAGATAATGAAATCATCGTTTCCGTCAGGTAGAGTGAGACAGGAGCATTGCAAAGCATGTGCTTAAGGGTTTGGAAGGCAGACTCTTGTTCAGTTCCCCAAACAAAAGGCTTGTCTTTGTGTGTGAGAGCGGTAAGCGGCACAGCGATCTTTGAGAATCCTTCGATAAATCGTCGATAATAGCCCGCTAGTCCGAGAAAAGAACAGACTTCAGACGGGTTCTTAGGTGTAATCCAACTCTTAACTGCTTCAATCTTCGCCGGATCGACGTAAATACCTTGACTATTTACGATGTGACCCAGAAACTGAACCTCCTCCAGCCAAAATTCACACTTGGAGAACTTGGCATAGAGTCGATTCCCCTGGAGTAGCTCGAGAACCAAACGTAGATGCTGCGCGTGTTTGGCTTTCGACTTGGAATAGATCAAGACATTGTCGATGAACACGATGACGAAACGGTCGAGATATGGTTTACACACGCGATTCATCAAATCCATGAAAACCGCGGGTGCGTTGGTTAAACCAAAAGGCATAACAACGAATTCGTAGTGGCCATAACGAGTGCGAAACGTGGTTTTGGGTATATCCTCCTCCCGAATGCGTAGTTAGTGATAGCCTGAGCGTAGATCAATCTTTGAGAAAGATGTAGCACCTTGTAGCTGATCAAACAAATCGTCAATACGAGGCAGGAGATAGCAGTTCTTGATAGTTAACTTATTCAATTCACGATAGTCGATGCACATCCTGAACGACCCATCCTTCTTTTTGACGAAAAGGACTGGTGCGCCCCAAGGAGAGGTGCTCGGGCGAATAAAGCCTTTCTCAAGTAATTCCTGGAGTTGGTTCGAGAGTTCACGCATTTTCGGACGGTGCGAGTCGATAAGGAGCTTTGGCAATAGGGTTGGCTCCAGGGATGAGGTCGATACGAAAGTCGATATCACGACTTGGTGGAAGTCCGGGAAGATCGTCAGGGAACACATTAGGAAATTCACGAACCACAGGAACGTCTTTCACTTCTGTCTTTCTTTTCTTTTCCTTCTCCGCTACTACAATGTTAGCCAAGAAAGCTCTGTATTCCTTGCGGAGATACTTGCTAGCTTGGACACATGACATGAGCTTGAGGCCTTTCGAAGCAGTTTCGCCATAAACACACAATAAATCACCATTCGCGAGCGAGAATCAAATCATCTTATCGAAACACACAACTTCAGCATGGTTTTCGCGAAGAAAGTCCATGCCTACTATGACGTCAAAACTTCCAAGTTGCATCGGAATAAGGTCGATTGGGAAGATGTGATTGTTAAGCTCAAGAGTACAATCACGAAGAACAGAGTTAACGGCGACAGTTCTTCCGGTAACGACTTCAACATCGAACGTCGTGGGAAGATGGGAACGCTTACGACTAAGGAGTTTCTCAAATTCGAACGACACAAAGCAATTATCGGCTCCAGTATCAAACAAAAACGAAGCATAAATACCATTCACAAGGAACGTACCTTTGACCACGTTGTTGTCAGCCAGGGCTTGGCGCACGTTGATATTGAAAGTTCTGCCGCGTGTGGCTTGTTGCTGCTGCTGATGCTGTTGCTGCTGGTGTTGCTGCTGCTGCTGGGGCTCTTGTTTCACAACCCTGTTTGGGCACATGTTCGCAAAGTGGTTGGGATCACCACATGCGAAGCATACTGGGTGTTGACCGAGGGTGCCTGAGCTGCTTGTTGGCCTTGCGGGGCTGGGAGCAGAGCTTGATGAGTAGTGGCTTGAGCTGGGGCTTGACGGGGACCAGTACGACAGTTAGCAGTGAAGTGGCCATACATGTTGCAGTGAGCGCAGAAACGACAGGCGAGACCCACCGGGTGATGATAAGAACATGTCAGGCAAGCCGGGTGGGGGCCTGTGTATGCGCGCTTTGCAGGCGGTGCATAGGAAACTGGTGCTGGACGGTGGTGGGACTGCTGCTGAGCCGGTACGGCTTGGAGTGGAGCAGCAGTGGTAGTGACAACACAGTTCTTGTTGCTGGAGCTGCCGTTGTTGTTGTTCTTCTTGCGGCGTGAGGACTTAGACGATTGAGCGGTGGTGGTTTTGGTCGTTGGTGCGGCGGTGACTTGATACAGGTTCTTCGAAGCTTTTTCCCAAAAACCAGCTTTTACCCGCTTGTCGTTGATTTCGGCGGCAAGCAAGTAAGTTTCTTCGATCGTTGCTGTCCTTGCGACATGTATAAAATCCGCAACACAGTCGGGTAGAGCTCGGATGTACTTCTTGATTGCCATATCGGGCGTCTTCACTTGACCGGGACAGATGATGCTGAGCTGCTTAAAGCGAGCAGTCAGGGCAGCGTTGTCACCTTCCTTCTGCTTAATGTTCCAGAATTCGTCCTCCAGCTTTTGGCGTTCATGGGGAGGACTGAACTCATCCATCATGATGGCCTTCAACTCATCCCACGTCAGCTCATAAGCTGCATCATTCCCGCGTTTGTTCCTCTCGGCCGTCCACCAGTCTAATGCACGGGACTGGAAGACGCCGGTAACGTTTAGAGTGCGGAGATTTTCCGGTCATCCACTCTGGTGCAGAGTGACTCTGATGGAATCGAACCATTGATACATAGCCGTCGGGCCATCTTCTCCAGTGAATTCCTTCGGACCGCAAACTGAAAGCAGTCTTGGCAGCAACTTTAGGAGCTTCGGTTCTCGACTCCTCAGTCGATTTGCTAACATTCTCGTAAATTTCACTCACGATCTGAGGCACAACCTTGGCCACTTGTTTCGCGAGGATGGCAGCAAGGCGTTTGTCCCTCTGTTATTGATGAGAGAGTCGTGGGTGACGGGATCCTGATGATGGTCCAGTTGACATTGTCTGCAACAGACATCGTCATAGGTCTCAGACACGTCATAATCGAATCTCACCTCACACGTCTAATACTTACTAAAGCTCAGGAACACAGTGAAACATGTAAACACATAGGCACATAATCACAGATTCACATAGAGATACAGAAGCACATAAGCACGTAGAGCACAGAAGCACATAAGCACGTAATCACCAGATGCATATAGGGACACGGGGAGCATTCTGACTGCATCTATCATCTAAGGTCGATGCACGTTCAAGAATTGCGATCGTGACTAATACATCGAGTATAGTATAAGTGTATAACATAGCATAAGGTCGTCTATAATTTAGCGATTTGTCAGCGTTTTGAGATAGAAATGCAGTGCAAGTCGTGCGTGTCGATCGAAGTGAAAGCAAGAATCGAATAAGTCTCCAAAATTAAACACATAAACAGATAAACACAAATATAAACACATAAAATCAACGAATCATCAGAGTCAGCGGTTGCGGGCTCAGAATCAAAACACATAAAAATCGAGAAATAGATCGTCTGCGGCTATTAGATGTTGACTATCCAAAGTGATTCGACTATTCTCAAGGACTTGTTGTACACATTTCGACCTTCAGGGCTGTGCTTTTACCTTGATTCTTGGGCGTTTGGCACACATGCCGTTAGTCATACCGTGACTTCAGGTCATTGGAGTCCGTCGAGACTTTGGTGAGAGTTTTGTAAAACCAATTAAAGATCGGAACAAATCGTCAAGGTTAGGGTTTCACCCCTAGCTTAACAACTTCGTTCCTATTTTGATAAAATAAAAAGAGAATTATGCGTCAAAGTATGGATTTCACTCCTGGTTCAACGCAAGTTCTCATGTTTATAGATGAAAATGTTGGTTGATCAAGCAATTCAGGCGAGAGTTTGCGGTTTTCACACCTAATCTCAACTTAATCGCTTATTCATAATTGAAATTTCGAGTGCAGTGATAGTGTAGCGTAGGCGTGAATAGCGAGAAATAGCAATTCCTCTGTTTTTGTGCAAGCTTACTGCTATTCCTATCATACATAACCCCTACTGGATGTGCACAAGTCGGTCTGTTGGTTCCTAACTATAAACTAGGTCTCTAAGACACCGACCCGGACTAGGTCGAGTCTTGCCTAATTCCCTATAGTTATGGCTCTGATACCAATCTGTCACACCCCAACCGATGGCGGAAACATCGGGGCATGGCCCTGAGCGAAACAGATTGTCCAGAAGGTTCCATAACAACTATATTTACCAAATATTTAAGCAACACGTCCCATACCATGTCATAAGTGATAATATAATTATTACAGACAAAATCTAGTCAAGTAGTTCTGTTTCGACAACTCAAATTTATACATAGATAGTTTATTTATTGGTTTCTAGGACCTCTTTTCCTAGCTTCGATTTCATCACATCACAGAGAGCATCCTAGACCTTTACTTTCCTCAAGTTCACAGCAAGCTAAGCATATAAACAACTTAAGCACCTGTCACATACGTTAAAGTAACAGTCAATACACATAGTGTAAAGGTGAGCATACAAGTTTGATAATAGCATATAGAGTTCGAAAGCATTACGCATAACCAGCACGTACACAGAGTGAAATGAGACATGTTAGTTATCGACATAAACATCGATACCAATGACTGCGGGTTGACTGCCCAAGGCAGTTCGCGATACATACTCACCACTGTGAGCCATGTAGGTAATTGTCCTTAACAACCCCCGATTGAACGAGTGTTGAGTCAAACTAATAGTACTACCGTTGCTAAGGCAGGTAGACAACATTCCATGTAAACATAACAAACAAGCATTCATTCATTTAGTCACGTATACATGCGATAACGGTTAGCGTTTAAAGTATTGCGTAGTGTGTTCGATGTGATTTTGTATAAGTAACGTATGTAACACCCAAAAGTGCGTAAAGCAAAAAGGGATCGAGTATACTCACAGCGTTGATGGATTGAAGGGAGCGCGTAGAGCGAGGTTAGCTTGAACAGTTAACGATAGCATAAAAGATAAGCGACGCGCAAAACGAGAAAAGTCACCAAGTGCAGAATGGTGATCCAGTCGGATGGTGATCCGGACGGTCGGCCATTCGTGCGGATGTTGACCTGTTCGGGTGGTTATCCGTTCGGACGGTCATCCGGTCGGATGACTGTTCGAGTGGATTGTTTCTTCCTTTGGGAAGGATGTGTTTGTGTATGATGGCTTGAGTTTTGAAGTTTTCATTGTAGCATTTTGAAAGCATTGAAGTATCTCTACCTTTCAGGCCGGTCGATCGGATGGTCGTTCGATCGGACGACAACTCGTTCTGTTGGGCACTTCAGTGAGAACAAGTTCACAGCAGGGGGGTCACTCGGTCGGATGTCCATTCGACCGGGTGGCAACCCTGTTACTGAACATGTTGAAAATTGTTTAAGTTTTAAATGAATCAAGATGCAACCCGATCGGATGGTGGATTGAGCGGATGGCAACCCGGTCAGACAGCAGTCCGGTCGGATGACAACTCGTCCCAATCGACTTGATCGTGCCGTTACTTGATCTTGCTTGAAGTGTTGTGACTTGAGCGAGACGTGTGATGACTGGTTTAAACAATGGGGACCCCATCTCGTCCCAATGACCTGACCGAACAGGAATCACCCTAGTCCGTTAGTGCACGGTTCGAGACGGTTGTTCGTGTCCAAACCCGAAATCACTATCTTTCAGTTGGAACTTCGATCTAGCACTGATGCATCACTAAGAATGAGTAGACGATCTGTATTTACCCCGATTCCACCGGGTTTGAGTGCATTGAGTGTAAAAGAGTTGAAAGAAAGCTGAAAAACCATCTTTCAATCCTTTTTCTTGTGAATATGTTTAGATCTATGAAGATCTTTGTTTGTTTATGTGGAAATCGGTTAGATCCAAGTTGTTCTTGGTGGATTGAGGTCAAAACATGAAGTTCTTCAAGAACACATGATGACGTCATCCTAGAACACCTTGAATCTTGATGATTTCATGATTAAAGTTAAGATTCAAAAGATAGAAAGGTGTAGGAGTGCGTGTAGATTAAGGAAGTACAAGATTTAGGACGAGATCTTACCGGAATTGCGAGAAATCGAAGGAAAAGTGAAGAAAACGAGCTGGTCGGACGTCAGTTGCCAAAAGTAGAAAGTATGAAAGTGACAAGGGGTATTTATAGGGTTACCCAAAGTGGAAAGGGGTGAAGAGGTTGGTCGCTCGGGTGGTAACTCACCCGGATGGCAGTTCGGTCGAGTGGCACCTCGGTCGGGTGGCACCCCGGTCGGGTGGCACCTCGGTCGGGTGGCTGCCCGGCCGGGTGGCAGTTCGGTCGGCTGGCACCTGGCTCGAGTGCTTGACGTGACGAGTTTTGATGTTTCGATTTCGATTGCGAGCGTTGCGATGCGATAGAGTTTCCTAGTCAAATTACTTTTAATCCCAACTACTCATATCTCGCACTATCTCTTTTCCACCAATTATCATACCATTTCGATTGCGATTGAGTTCGATTGCGTTTCGATTGATTACCACAACATAACATAAATAGACATGCAGAAGTAACACATAAGGCACACACACACGTATAACAGTAACCAAAATGCGTATTTCGAGTTGCGAGCGCGATTGATAAAAGGATTAAACATGCGATAAATAGCGATTAATATGCGATTATTAATAGAAACTCCACATAATACAACTAAAGCGAAAATAAAATAGACTAACTACAAATCAAAGAAGTCAAAACAGGAATTGAGCAAGGAGAGACAGATCGCAATTAGCAGTCTTGTCTTCCTTTGACTTCAATCTTGACTTTGACTTTGACTTTGACTTTCGAAACACGGGGTGTTACAGCCGAAGAAGGTCTTCACCTGATTTTCGTAAAAGCCCCCGGGATCCTGTTGCTGCGACAAGATCAATCTACTCCATTGTTGCACATGTTTCACCACCGAAAAGGTGGTCTATCCGAAAGAGGTTGATGAGAGATACATCGAAAAACTTGAGACAGGAATGTTTCTCTTGTAGCGTTTCATGAGCCTCAAGGCTCAGGTATTTTTTTTTTCATTTTTTTGCCGCTGTTTAAGGATGACCAACCTCGTTTCTGCACTTCTAATTGAATAAGAGGGTCTTCATACTGATTTTTGTAAAAGCCCCGGCCCTATGCCCAACACATTCACAGAGTTCAGCCTAAAAGTATGAATGTGTAGTGTTTCTGTCTTGGTGACTTTGACACTTTGTATGTAATTTGTTGATGGAATAAATATGTTTATTGGCCTTTTGAAAAAAAGGTCATTGCTGGTTTCTTGTGGACGTATCAGAAAATGGGAAAGGAAAGTAGGAATTCTAGTTAGGTTGGAAAAGAAATTTTTGACTTGCTTTAGTATTTATCACATAAAATCACCACACTGCTCTTTCAACTACAAGATAAACACTATAAATCCATCAAAAATAACAATAATAGAAAAATGAATATTCGATTATGGTAGTAACTCCTTACTCAACACTTGCTTATCATTAGCAAATCGAATGTTTACTCTCTTGTCGAAACATATTTTATAGATGTTTAGTTAAATTATAAATCACTATAATTCAAAAAAGTAAAGGTTGTAACCATGCTGCTAAGATTGAGAAAATATCAAAATATGGCTTTGTACTTGTAACGCCCTGCATCTTTGTACTTTCCATAATTAGAAAGTCTTACTTGTATTTTTATTTTTGGAAGTCTTGTGTTCTTGTAATCATTCCTTCTCAGTAATCGTTGTAAAATCCAAGACTTAGATCATAAATAAAACTCGTATTTTGTTAAATTCATGTTGTACATACTTTATACATGCTCATACATTCAATTTCGTGAAACAATTGATACTTATTCGTAATTCTTGGAAACTATGTGCTAAACTTGCAAATATGTGAAACTTATGCATAAAACGTCTATCGAACATATACGAAACTTAAATACGACATTCATACACTTAATTATACTTGGTTTATGTTCCTCATACTTTAATTGCCCTTAAACTATGCTTATATGTCAAAAATAGCCCCTAAAACACCTTAAAACTCAAAAATATAAACTCAAGGGACAAAAGTGTCAATTCTAAAACTTGAATTGAAGACCTGATGGTCTCTGGTGCCCCGTGACCTCCCCTAGTCCTCTCGCACGCCCCACCAGAAGCAGAATCCGCAGATTAGTTGTTCCCCTTATGGGATTGGGCTCTTTTGTGAGTTAGTTGGTTGTTATTTGGTGTTTATTGCATTAACAACTCACCAACCTCTAACCACCTTCAATCCTTATAAATACCAAGCTTCTCCAAGCATTTCGCACTTTACAAATCCTCCAAATGACTCTCAAAATCATCCATAATCAGCTGTGAATCCGGTGTTCGAGCAGAAGCATACTCCTTCACTAAAGTGAGCATAACTCACTCGTTTCTTGTCCGTTTTACCTCATTCTTTTTCCTGTGTGCTTGGATTGACCTTAGCTTCGATTCTATGGGTTTTTCATAGTAAATAAGTCCCTGGAACATCGCCAAAAAGGCTCCAAAGTTCACTGTTCATTTTTGTTTTCAATCAAACTTTACTTAACTTGTTCAAACTTGAGTCAAACTCATCTAAAACCTATGTCCTTATGCTTATAACCACTTCTATGGTTAGTTAAGCTTAAAAACAAGGTTGAGACATTCAAAATCAGAGGTTAAACCTCATACACATTCTGTTTTGTTTAGGGTTTTTAACCCACAAGCAATGTTTAAGTCCAAGACTTGATGTAGGTGTGATTAAGGACTAACTTGGGTTGTTCTACATAAAATCCTCACATTTTCTTGATGATTTCTTATAGATTAGTTGTTTATATTCTTGTATTACTTGTAGTTCATGACCCTCCTTGTATGTTTTTACATCAAGTGTAGTGGTGAACACTTAGAGGTACCTAAATGGAAGACTTTTCTTCGTACCTCCTACATGATTTCCATGAAACTTAGAGGTACCTAAATGAAGATTTAATATTCTACCTCATGCTTGAAATAATTGGACTTAATAATGTATCATACTTAACCTATATAGTACTTACCTATACTATCCAAAAATCGAACCTTTGATGGTGAATTTGTGTCCATTCGTCAAAGTATTAGACTAAACATCATCTAAGACCTAAACCTTGTTTGATTCTAATGAGTGTCCTACTCATGAAAACATTATAACCCTTGAGGTTCTATAGTGTCAAACAAGTGTTATGTGTTAAAAGATGGTTACTTTCATATATTATATTTTTGTGTTTTAAATCTCCGAATCTTCATTCCACCGTATTATTCCTAATACTCATACACTTTGTTTCTTCGCGTAGAAGGAGTCGGTGTTCCTACCTCTAACAACAACTCACTCGCGGATTCACAAGTAGAAGACTTGCAAAACCGTGAGTATACTCGCAAACCCCCTTTTTATGTTTACCACTTTTGGGGTGTAACATGTTAAATTATAAAACGACACTTAAACTTATTCTTTAGGCAAATGCACGAAAACAATCCTTATACATGTATGCTATGTTGTATGTTTGATGCTTATACTTGGGTGATTCTTATGTGATACAATAGTCATTAGCTTATTATTGGCCTCCATTTGACATGTATAGCACTATAGGAGTAACGCACCACCCGTGAACGAGAGGTCATGTTGAATTATATCATTTTTTTGCGTAAACAGAGGGTTGACTAGAAATATCGCATGCCTTGTATGATGCTCTTATATAAACTAGTTGCCATGTGGATTCGTTTTTAAACTTATACTTATACTTATTCCTAAACCTGTTTACTCGCCTTTTCTTTTGCATTGAATTGTACTTTAAACATGTTACAGGTTGAGGATTGATGATGCTATGAAAGAAGTAGCGATGATGCCTAGATACACATTTAGACGTCTTAGGTTTAAATTGTTGTATCAATTTTGTTATGTTACGAACAATATTGTTATTTGAAATTCTTGTAATGTGTTGACAATTTTATTATGAAATGAAAATGGTTGATTTAAATATTGTCACAAATAGTGTTATGAAGTCTCTTGCAATCTTGAACAAGTCCCACTCCGATGATTCCGCCATTGGTTGGGGTGTGACAGATTGGTATCAGAGCCATAACTATAGGGAATTAGGTAGGATTGCCATGTTCGACCTAGTCTATAGTAGGAACCATATTTTTGACCATTCTTGATTCTTGCTTAAAATGTTATTCTTCCTACTTTGCTTCTTTCTCTTCTTTTTGGTCTTAATAGTTACATATTGTCTTTCCTAAGACATTTTACACAATACACTTGAAGACTTAAAGACACTCTTTATACAAAAGAGACGAGTTTACAAAAATAGGCGTGAAACCCACAATTTGGTGAACGACTCTCATTCCGCTTATTCTTATTATGCACGAAATTATGCCATTTAGCTAGGAGTGAAATCCACATCTAAATGGTAAATTTCCAATTCAAACTCTCGTGGACCCTCGTCAAAGTGTTGAAATTATATTTTGACCCGACGAGTACCAACCACATTAGGGTACGAAATCGTCAAGTTAGGGGTGAAACCCACACCTTGTCGATTAAGTCCCATTCCTCGATTTTTTAATCTTGCCAAAGTTTCGATTGTTTCGATCGATTAGAGATGTGTAGTAACTGGAAGGGTAAGATACCGTTAATCGTTTCTCGACGAGAGTATCTTACCTATAGGCCAAAGCACGTTTCTCTAATTTGAAAGGACTTTCGATTCACTTTGGAATAGTCGACGTTTCTCTACCTGAAACAATCTTATGTTTTATGAGCCTCTCTTTTATGTGATTCAATTTATATGTGATTTTATACTTGTTACCTCGTTCATTTCAAAACCTTTACACAATTCGCACGTCTCGCGCAATAAAAAATGATAACAATTCTCATGAACAAACTAAATTTATACTCTTTTTACGCCTTCATACGTGTTTATACTTGTTGAATACTTGTTGAATCCATGCTAATTATGTGAACCATACGTGTTACATCATGCTTACGTTCTTATACATGCAAACTTATTTTCAATTTATGATCAAGTCTCATCCGTTCCTTCTCTTTCGATCCTTTATATGTCATCCAGCGCTTCCAAGAAGCTCTAATCGAAGAGAGGTTCTAGCTCCAAAACAATGTCGAAAAAGGATTGTATGAAGTTTATGGCTGCACAAATGGCTAAGGTCATCCCTGATATCGTTAGCAAGATCAACCCCGATTCACCGCATGGATCTGTCGATTCAAAGGCAGAAAAACCCAAATCAACCTTCCAATTCAAGCAGTTCATGGCTTGTAAACCCTTAGAGCTTACATGCAAAGATCGCGCCACCGCCATGATGAATTGGTTTGACGCGATTGAGCTTACTTTCTTGCAAAGTGGTTGTCCTGATGAGCTACGAACTTTGAATGCAACGGGAGTTTTCCGTTCGAAGGCACTCGAATGGTGGACTACCGAACGCAACAAGAGGGGAAACGATGTTGCACATGCTATGCCTTGGGACGAACTCAACCAACTTATGAAGGACCACTTCTGTCCTCCTCACCAACTCCAAAAATTGGAGAACGAATTTTGGAACCTTACTCAGAAGGGGAGCGACATGGATGGTCTGATTACGCGCTTCAAACAACTAAGTGTCCTCTGTCATGGACAAGTCGACTCCGTCCCCAAAACCATAGCCAAGTTTATTCATTGTGTTGCACCTTCCTTGACTAACCATGTTGCCTCTGCTTGTCCTAAAACCATAGAGGAAGCCTTTAGCATAGCCACCGAGCTTAACAACAATTGCGTTCTTCATGGAACCTATGATATGGTTTCAACGAAGAGTGCTCATCAAGCCGTTACTGATGCCGCCACCACCACTGTTGAACCCGCACCCTCTCAACCATCCAAGAAAAACCGAGGCAAGAAGCGGAAGGCTTCGAACCAAAATTATGCGGTCGTCACTCCGCCAAACCCTATGCCTTTACAAACAGTAGTCGCCGTTACCCCCGCAAACATCGAACTACCAAAACGAGCCTACACTGGATCTCATCCCCAGTGTACTACCTGTTTGTACCATCATCCTACCAACACAACGTGCCGCAAATGCGCCAGCTGTCATAGGTATGGTCATTTTGCCGACTGATGCCGCAACATCCCTCAAGCTCAAAACAACCAGAATCAGGCCCTCGTTGCAAACCCTATTCCTAATCAGACTTAACCTCAAGCTGCTCCTGTGCGAGCATGTTTCAAATGTGGCGATCTCAATCATCTCGCCAATGTTTGCCCTCAAAGGAATCAGCCCCAACAGCAGCAACAGCAGCAGCAGCAGCCGCCACAACAGCTGCAACACGCTCAACAACCTGCTAGGGTCCGAGCTTTTGTCATCACTGCCGCTCAGGATCAGAATGCAAATGATGTCATTACTGGTACGTTTCTTGTGAACCATGTTTATGCTTCTTGTCTGTTTGATACTAGCACCGATAGAAGTTTTGTTTCATTAGAATTTGAACCTTTACTTATGTGTAAACGCTCTAAGTTGCCAAGATCTTTCGCTGTCAAAGGCGCCAATGGTAATTCCGTCGCTGTCGATTCCGTTCTTTCCAACTATTCTTTGATTCTTAATGATCAATCATTCTCGATCAATCTTATACCTATGCAAATGGGTAGCTTTGACATCATAGTAGGCATGGACTGGCTTAGGCGAGTTCGTGCTGAAGTTGCTTGTTCTGAAAAGTTTATCCACCTTCCTCTTCCAAACGGTGATTCTCTACACGTGTATGGCTAGAAACCTTCTCAAGGTCTCAAGCTTATGTCGTGTATCCAAGCGAATAAATGTTTACGCAAGGGTACCTTCGCCTTTCTCGCCCATATTGTGGAAAAGAAGGATAAAGGCCCAAGCATAAGCGACGTTCCCATCGTACGCAATTTTCCTGATGTGTTTCCCGATGATCTTCCTGGTCCACCTCCTGCTCGTTCAGTCGACTTTCGCATCGATTTAGTGCCTGGCGCTATGCCCGTCGCTAGGTCTCCTTACCGTTTAGCACCCTCTGAGATGCAAGAGCTCTCGAGTCAACTTCAAGAGCTTCTTGATAAAGGCTTTATACGCCCTAGTACTTCTCCTTGGGGCACTCCCGTTTTGTTCGTCAAAAAGAAAGATGGGTCATTCCATATGTGTATTGACTATCGTGAGCTCAACAAGCTTACTGTCAAGAACCGATACCCTCTTCCTCGCATCGATGACCTCTTCGATCAATTGCAAGGTGCGACCTACTTTTCAAAGATCGATCTTCGTTCTGGGTACCATCAACTTCGAGTCCTCGAAGAAGATGTACCTAAAACCACTTTTCATACGTGTTATGGCCATTATGAGTTCGTGGTCATGCCCTTTGGTTTGACCAACGCACCCGTTGTCTTCATGGATTTGATGAACCGCGTGTGTAAAGCGTACTTGGACCGTTTTGTGATCGTCTTCATCGACGATATTCTTATCTATTCCAAGACATAAGGAGAGAATGAGCGACACTTGCGTCTTATCCTTGAACTTCTTCGTACCGAATACCTATACGCCAAATTCTCCAAGTGCGAATTTTGGTTAAAAGAATTCAATTTCTTGGTCATACTGTCAACGAACTTGGTATTCACGTTGACCCCGCTAAAATCGAAGCTGTGAAGAATTGGATTGCACCAAAGTCTCCATCCGAAATTTGTTCTTTCCTAGTTCTTGTTGGTTACTATAGTCGTTTTATCTCTAACTTCTCGAATATCGCCGTCCTTGACTCAAAAAGAGAAACCTTTTGTTTGGGGTCCCGAACAAGAGGAATCTTTTCAAATGCTCAAGGACATGCTTTGTAATGCTCCCATTCTCGCGCTTCCTAATGGTAACGACGAATTCATCGTGTACTACGATGCCTCAAACCTTGGTCTTGGTTGCGTCCTCATGCAACACGAAAAGGTTATCGCTTACGCGTCGAGACAACTCAAGATACATGAGAAAAACTACACTACTCGTGACCTTGAATTTGGCGCAGTTGTTTTTGCGTTAAAGATTTGGCGACACTACCTGTATGGTATTAAGTGTGTGGTCTTCACCGACCATAAGAGTCTTCAACATATCTTCGACCAAAAGGAACTGAACATGCGTCAACGTCATTGGGTGGAACTCCAAAACGACTACGATTGCGAAATTCGCTACCACCCAGGTAAGGCGAATGTAGTAGCCGACGCTCTTAGTCATAAAACTCATATGAAGAGTGCTCGTTGTCTCCAACTCATTAACGACCTTCAATGCCGCATTCGCGAAGCTCAATATGCCTCCATTAACTAAGGTAGTCTCTCTGTTGAGATACGAGGCGCTAGGGAACATAATCTCTTGTCTAAACCCGATGGTATTCTATACTATCTCAATCGTATCTGGATCCCTAATCGTGAAAACCTTCGAGACTTTCTCATGAATGAGGCACACAAAACAAGGTATTCCGTTCACCCTGGTGCTGATAAGATGTACCATGATATGTGTACATCCTATTGGTGGACTGGAATGAAGAGAGATATCGCCTCTTACGTTGCGAAATGTCTTACCTGCTCGAAAGTGAAAGCTGAGCATCAACGTTCCTCTGGTCTGCTCGAACAACCAGAAATCCCTGTCTTGAAATGGGAGAGCATTGCCATTGATTTTATCACTAAACTTCCTCGTACTTCATCTGGCCATGACAGTATTTGGGTGGTCGTTGATCGATTAACCAAATCGGCTCATTTCCTTCCCATTCGTGAGGACTTCAAAGTCGAGAAATTGGCTAGAATCTACACTGATGAGATCATCTGTCATCATGGTATCCCCATTGACATCATTTCTGATCATGATGCTCATTTTACATCTCGTCTTTGGCAAACCTTTCAAGCTACTATGGGTACCGTTCTTAACCTTAGCACTGCTTTTCACCCTCAATCAGATGGTCAAACCAAGCGCACTATCCAAACTTTAGAGGATATGCTTCGTTCTTGTATAATAGATTTTGGTGGCAACTGGGATTCACATTTGCCTTTGATCGAATTCTCGTACAATAACAGTTATCATGCGAGTATTCAAATGGCACCTTTCGAAGCATTGTATGGTCGCAAGTGCCGTTCGCCTATTTGTTGGCACGAGGTCGGTGAATCTCAATTCACTGGTCCCAAGCTTATACAAGAAGCAACGGACAAGATTTTACAGGTTCGAGACAATTTACTGAAAGCCAGGAGCCGACAAAAGAGTTACGCCAACAAGCGTCGCAAACCCTTGGAATTCAAGATAGGCGACTTCGTACTTCTCAAGGTATCCCCTTGGAAGGGCGTGGTTCGATTTGGTAAGAAAGGGAAACTCGCACCTCTCTACGTTGGTCCTTTCAAGATTCTCGGAAGGATTGGCAAGGTTGCGTATAGACTGGACCTGCCTGAAGAACTCAACAATGTACACTCTGTCTTCCACGTGTCCAACTTAAAGAAGTGTCTAGCTGACGAAGGACTTCAAGTCCCACTCGAGGACCTCCAAGTTAACGAGACCTTGCAATTTGTGAAAAAACCCGTCGAAATCATGGATCAAGGAGTCAAGTTATTAAGGCGCAGTAAAATTCCAATCGTTAAGGTTCGATGGGAAGGTAAACGTGGCGCTGAATTCACTTGGGAACTCAAGAGTGACATGAAGACGAAGTATCCATATCTTTTCGCTACTTCTTCCTAAATTTCGGGACGAAATTCCCTAAAGGAGGGGAGACTGTAACGCCCTGCATCTTTGTACTTTCCATAATTAGAAAGTCTTACTTGTATTTCTATTTTTGGAAGTCTTGTGTTCTTGTAATCGTTCCTTCTCTGTAATCGTTGTAAAATCCAAGACTTGGATCATAAATAAAACTCGTATTTTGTTAAATTCATGTTGTACATACTTTATACATGCTCATACATTCAATTTCGTGAAACAATTGATGCTTATTCGTAATTCTTGGAAACTATGTGCTAAACTTGCAAGTATGTGAAACTTATGCATAAAACATCTATCGAACGTATACAAAACTTAAATATGACATTCATACACTTAATTATACTTGGTTTATGTTCCTCATACTTTAGTTGTCCTTAAACTATGCTTATATGTCGAAAATAGCCCCTAAAACACCTTAAACCCCAAAAATATAAACTCAAGGGACCAAAGTATCAATTCTAAAACTTGAATTGAAGACCTGATGGTCTCTGGTGCCCCGCGACCTCCCCTGGTCCTCTTTCACGCCCTGCCAGAAGCAAAATCCGCAGATTAGTTGTTTCCCCTTACGGGATTGGGCTCTTTTGTGAGTTAGTTAGTTGTTATTTGGTGTTTATTGCATTAACAACTCACCAACCTCTAATCACCTACAATCCTTATAAATACCAAGCTTCTCCAAGCATTTTGCACTTTACAAATCCTCCAAATCACTCTCAAAATCATCCATAATCAGCTGTGAATCCAGTGTTCGAGCAGAAGCATACTCCTTCACTAAAGTGAGCATAACTCACTCGTTTCTTGTCCGTTTTACCTCATTCTTTTTCCTATGTGCTTGGATTGACCTTAGCTTCGATTCCATGGTTTTTTTCACAGTAAATAAGTCCCTGGAACGTCACCAAAAAGGCTCTAAAGTTCACTGTTCATTTCTGTTTTCAATCAAACTTTACTTAACTTGTTCAAACTTGAGTCAAACTCATCTCAAACCTATGTCCTTATGCTTATAACCACTTCTATGGTTAGTTAGGCTTAAAAACAAGGTTGAGACATTCAAAATCAGAGGTTAAACCTCATATACATTCTGCTTTGTTTAGGGTTTTTAACCCACAAGCAATGTTTAAGTCCAAGACTTGATGTAGGTGTGATTAAGGACTAACTTGGGTTGTCCTACATAAAATCCCCACATTTGCTTGATGATTTCTTATAGATTAGTTGTTTATATTCTTGTATTACTTGTAGTTCATGACCCTCCTTGTATGTTTTTACATCAAGTGTAGTGGTGAACGCTTAGAGGTACCTAAATGGAAGACTTCTCATCCTACCTCCTACATGATTTCCATGAAACTTAGAGGTACCTAAATGAAGATTTAATCTTCTACCTCATGCTTGAAATAATTGGACTTAATAATGTATTATACTTAACTTATACTATCCAAAAATTAAACCTTTAATGGTGAATTTGTGTCCATTCGTCAAAGTATTAGACTAAACATTATCTAAGACCTAAACCTTGTTTGATTCTAATGAGTGTCCTACTCATGAAAACATTATAACCCTTGAGGTTCCATAGTGTCAAACAAGTGTTATGTGTTAAAAGATGGTTACTTTCATATATTATATTTTTGTGTTTTAAATCTCCGAATCTTCATTCCACCGTATTATTCCTAATACTCATACACTTTGTTTCTTCGCGTAGAAGGACTTGGTGTTCCTACCTCCAACAACAACTCACTCACGGATTCACAAGTAGAAGACTTGCAAAACCATGAGTATACTCGCAAACCCCCTTTTTATGTTTACCAGTTTTGGGGTGTAACATGTTAAATTATAAAACGACAATTAAACTTATTCTTTATGAAAATGCACGTAAACAATCCTTATACATGTATGCTATGTTGTATGTTTGATGCTTATACTTGGGTGATTCTTATGTGATACAATAGTCATTAGCTTATTATTAGCCTCCATTTGACATGTATAGCGCTATAGGAGTAACGCACCACCCGTGAACGAGAGGTCAATATTGAATTATATCATTTTTTTTGCGTAAACAGAGGGTTGACTAGAAATATCGCATGCCTTGTATGATGCTCTTATATAAACTAGTTGCCATGTGGATTCGTTTTTAAACTTTTAAACTTATACTTATACTTATTCCTAAACTTGTATACTCGCCTTTGCTTTTGCATTGAATTGTACCTTAAACATGTTACAGGTTGAGGATTGATGATGCTATGAAACGAAGTAGCGATGATGCCTATATACACATTTAGACGTCTTAGGTTTAAATTGTTGTATCAATTTTGTTATGTTACGAACAATGTTGTTATTTGAAATTCTTGTAATGTGTTGAAAATTTTATTATGAAATGAAAATGGTTGATTTAAATATTGTCAAAAATAGTGTTATGAAGTCTCTTGCAATCTTGAACAAGTCTCACTCCGATGATTCCACCATTGGTTGGGGTGTGACAGTAACCAAGCTTCCAATTTGTCTATTAGTGATGTAAAAATATGTTTGTTTACTAGAAAAAGAAGCATACACACGTTTGCAATCAACTATTAGAAAAGAAATAAAAATTGAATTTGAACCAACTAAAACATCAATGTTACCTCCAACTTTAGTTTATTGTAATTTCTGGTTAGCTCATAATCCCTAATTCAAACTGCTCCGTTTGCGGTATGTGCATATAATATATATATGTGTGGATGCTCGGGAGCAAAAGTGAAAGTGAAGAAACATGTAACTAATTTTAGGGTGGATCAGTTTGGTTTATGCCTCTATCATATTGGTTAATCTTCTAATGACTTTCTGAGCTTCGTAATGATCTTCTAATCCTGCAAAACAGACACCGTTACTCGTTAAAAGGGGAATATGGGGGTTTCCCTCTTAACCGGGCTCCGGCGTGAGAATAAGCAACTGCTTTTGAGGAGATAATTGAGTGTTAAGAGTGTGAGAAGAGGGAATAGAATGATTAACCTGTGGAGTAAGGTCTCTATTTATAGCCGGAGAGGTGTAAGAGGATGTGGGCTGATGAGCCTTGGGCCGGAAGGCGACAACATAGAGGATATGCTCCTTGTCTAACTGGTGTCGACCGTTAGTGGCTTCTAGGAGTTCTCTGGAGTTGGCGCAAAGTGAATGGAGCCACGTGTCACTGTTGTCGGCCTGGCCGCCCCTCTGTCATCAGCAGGTAAGTGGAGATCGTGGGGCAGTTGTCTCTGCCCTGTGATTGGTGCCATGTAGGCGTCCTCGAGTACTTTTTGTCTCCTGCATGTCAGACGATCGTGGAGCACGATTACAGGACCAGAAGGACGCGGATTGGCCCTTTCCTTCTGCCACTTGTACCTTGTGTACTATCTGAAACAGCCTTGCGACGCAGCCCCGCGCGATTGTTATTGAACGTGTAACTTTCCCGTGCGGGGGTATGGGTGACTGAATGCTTTTTCAGAATGTTAAGTGTTGAAAGTGTAGCTTCCTAGTGTTCAGATCTCGCGCCTGATCAATTAATGGTGACGTAATCCGTGTGAGATTGTCAGTAAGACATTTGTCGAATAAGGAGTATGGTCCTGCGCGCGACCTGAACAAAGGGCTGCGCGGCTTTTTTGGGACCATACCCCTTCAAGTCCCCCCAGTCCAGTGCTGCACCATGCGCGAGGCAAGTGGTTGGAGCTCTGGACTTAGAAAGAAGAAAATTGCTGAAAATGCTCGTTTTTTGTTTGATAGGCACGCGCGTGCAAATGCTTTGACAGTTGTTACGACGCGACTATCATATCTGGCGGCTGATGATCCTTTGTTTTGCGATGATAACGCGCGGGTTCCTTGGGTAAACATGGATATGGCGCGGCTTGAGTAACTTCTGCATTAAGCTTCTTTGTAAATTTGGGTGGCAAAATCTTCGAGTTTTGAATTTCTGACAGGTTGGTAAAAATGTCGTCGTTGGTGACGTTTGAGTTGACCGCTGACACGGTTGTCATCAACTTGTCCCTGACGGTTCGGCTTTCCGTCAGGAGAGTGAGGCCCACGCGCGCGTGGTAACCGTCACTCCGGGATTCTCGCCTTACGTGTCGTCCTCTGATTGGTCACGTGCGCGGCGATCTCGGCACGTTTACCCATCGCATTAAAAGCGATGGGTATATATATCTCACGAAGTGGAGGAGGACTGTAACACCTCGAAAATTCGTGTTCAATAAAATAACGACACATGTCATACAAGACAAAAGTGTTAGAAACCCGGATCTAGTCAAGGATGTAGGGTAGGATTTAAAGCGTCGACATGTTAATTAAACACCTCTGAACGACCTCATTATAAATCCCAAGACCCAAATATATATTAAAAACATCTGGTATACTCAAATCCGGTAAATGCTAACAATGATTGATTTGAATTATACAAGAATGAGATCCTACGAGGATATGCACGACAACCTTCGTTTACGGCACTTTCAAAAGGATCCAAGGAAACTTTACATCATACTAAGGTGGTGTAAAATGTTCATGACCCAAACAAGAGGCCCCATACAGAACATAATGGCCCAAAATCGTATTACACTAGTTACCCGTTCGAAGCTTGAAAGGGCAAGAATTTTTGCCCCTGATAAAGAGCTTACGGACCGTAAGGGTCAAGCTTTACGGTCCGTAAGGCATGCACAATGAGCAGATTGTTGACAGTTGGCTGTTTTGAATGTTTAACCGACTTAACAAGATATTTTCCACTTCCATGTGCGCCCCCTACTGATTTTTAGACTTAGGGGAACTTGTTATTGATCTGGATCACCCCTTAGACTTAGTTGTCATCATCAAAATGGATCAAGAACACTATAAAAGGCCCTCAGAGTTGCAACATTGTGATCATTCATTCCATCTGCATTTGGGGAGCTTCCTGGAGCATAAGAGCAGACCCTAAGCATCCCTAATCGTGCACAGGACTTCTGTAAGTATGCTTAACCTTTCTTAGTTGAGTTTTTACTTAGTTTTAGCTTAAAAGTCAAACCGTCGTAATTAACAGTTGACTTAGCGATTAATCATTAATGGTCCAGTGATTAGTCGAAATGAAGGTAGTTATAAGTTGGTAATTATGTGGGCATTAAACCCTTAAAAGGGCTCCCTCTGATTCCCACTCTAACTAGATCAAATGTCGGGTCAAAGTTGATGAGAAAAAGTCAACAGAAGCTTTAATTGCAAATTATCATGTAATTAACAATGTAGAAGGCGTGTAACCTATTTTATCATTCATATAACTTGGTAATAAGTATAAGAACTGGTCTAAGCTTGTTTGATCCGACAATTTTTTGTTTAGACCCGGTTCGGAACCGAAAGTCGCAAAACTTTGACTTTTGCTTTGACTTCAGTTCTGACCCGATTTAGTGGGGTTCAAAAATGCCTTAGGACTTCCTTAGGACCAGGTTACATGGTAGTATAGCCCTCTGTGATTGGTTCGTTGATTTACCGGTTCATATGCACGTTTCCGTTAATTGCCTAAACGTTGACCATAATGCCCTTTTTGACCATAAAACGAGAATTTTAGAAATGTGAAAGGACAATAATCTTTATTACTAATTTATAAACATGTCCCTATAATTTCACATCAGTTGGAGGTCTAGATTAGGAGTTATGCTCATTAGCGTAATTATAACGCATTTTAGTAATTAAACGGCGCAATTAGCATAAAGCCTATCTAAACCCAATTTTTGACACCAATCCAATTGCTACTGATTTTATATAATAAATAAAGTATTTTGAACTTTATAACCTGATCAGACAACTCAGATTTCCGGTATAACCCGGAAATCGCTTAAAATGGCTTTTTTAAGCGTATTAAACGCATAGTTTGGGTTTAAAACCATTTTGCCATATAATACTTATTACCAATTGATATAACCTGTTAAAATAAGTCATTTTACTGATGTATTCAGACCCAAACCTCAGAAGTTCATTAAATCTATTTTATAATCTTTAAAATGACCAAATTACCCCTACGGGGCTTATATTGAGATTAAACTCGTTTTGGGCATAATGGAAGGTATCCTACTGATATCACAACATATTTAAGGCATATTAACTTAGGAAACCTGTTTAGACCCTTATGGTTACCCGTTACGCTTCTTGCGCGTTCGGATCGGCGTATGTGACTAGTTTGCATATATTAGCCGAAACGGGTCAAACCATATCCTTTTTGTCTCAAAATCCAGAATGTGTTCAAGTTACCCATATTAAACAAGCATACAAGCTTGTCAGGTCAAAACCACATTCTAAACCGGTCTTCGCGTTATCATGCGTTTGAACCGTGTCTTCCTTTTGAAAACTAACCGGTCTAAGTCTAAGCTTAATTAAAGACCCGTTAGGATTCTAATAGGTTATTAAAAACCTTCGTTCCAGATTAGGAGCCCAGTAAAAGCTACACGCACTTGCTGTATTTGATTAATACTTTGCTCAGGTAAATACTCTTAACTTATTTTCCCTATACGGGCTTGGGATACGGTACTATAAAAGTACCGCTTGGTCGGGTGTGTGTAGTCATTTAAATCGGATTGTGATTAATGTATTTGCATGACCCGTTTAATATGTATTATTTGGTGTATGGCTTTTGGGGGTTAAATGACCATGTCCCGGATATCCTTGGCATCATTTTACGAAATGGCCACGACCTAAGCACGGGGTGTAGGCGTACACCTGACAGATGCATTATGTAAAAACTGGTAATCCACTAAAGGAATCAACTTTGTGGGCATTATACCTGTGGCGTGTCAGTTAATCTTGACCGGCCCTACAAACCGGCCCTAATGGATGACAAATAAGTAAAACTGTATACATGATTATTTAATAATTGTCCGAAGTTATAAAAGATATTTTGCCGAAGTGCATTCAAATCAATTTTTTAAACTCTTTTCAAAATGAGTCAGTTAAGTCGTATTTACCAGTGTAAACTGACGTATTTTCCAAAAAGACTAAGTGCAGGTACTAGACGAAATAGGCTGGCTACTCCAGGCATCATTACTCAAGTCTCGCAAGCTCTAGATGTCAAAGTCTGTTGAACAGTTTTTCCTTTTTATTTTGATCCGTCTGTGGATCCTTTACTTTCCGTTGTAATACTAGATATTACTTTATATTCGGATTGTAATACATTTATCTTTTGCTTCCGCTGTGCATTTATATATTGTGTTGTTTGACTATGATGATATCAACTACGTCACGATACTCCCCACCGGGCCCACCGGTCATACGTGGAAATATCGGGGTGTGACAAGGACCTTACTTCTTCTACTGTTACTACTCTTCCTCTCCACTTTTCTTCTTTGTTTCTTCGAAGTCCTTGTTTGTCCTTTGTTATTCTTGTGACAAGGACCTTACTTCTTCTACAGTTGCACATTCTTGAGTCTAGACAAGAACATAGGACTAATCCAAATTCGTTTTATTTTGTCCTTATTTGTCCTTTGTTATTTTTCTGATTAGCCCTTGCATGGGCGAGTCATTTTCTGTAGAAGTCCCGTTTAGGGCAACCATATACTTGTTTAAAGTTTAATGGAACGATTATATTTAAAAATATCATTCCTATATTATAAGATCTACCATTATAATAAAATGGCAAAATCTAAAAAGGGCAAGACCTAGCCATATGTCACCTTAAGACAGGGCCAAGACGGTAGTTCCACAATTAGATTCAGATCCTTGTTAACATTTCAATTTAGGATTGTTCTGCATTAAATATTAAAAAGAATCTAAAGGGTAAAACCTAGCCTAAATGTCATTGCAGACATGGCCAAGATGGTAAAACTTATTCAAAAGATTCAAATCCTTGTTAAATATCTGAAAGCATATTATCATGCTTGACAAAATGTGATACCATGAAATCACATAAGTCATTTTTAAATGGGTTATTCTAAATTCCCTCATTTATATAATCATCCCTTAAGGATGAAGTGCCCACGGGCTATACTTAACGTCCTCTGGACTAAAGACAGTGGTAGCCTACAACTCCCTGTCAAGAAAAGGTAATGAACTTTGATTCAAACCCTAATGCCTCGATTCCGTAAAATCAAGGCCTATAAATTAAACTTGTCTACGTGACTAGGCCTTTTGTGCTGTTATTAACTTATAATTTAGGATTATGATAAAGATCCTGAACATTTATATATTTACCAAATTAACTAAAATGTGTATTAAAAACATGGTTAATAAATCGTTTAAAATGATAAAACTGTATGGGCTTCTAAATAAACCTTGCCCTTATTTTTCTTTTGTAGTAATTAAGACTACATGGCTAACTCTGACGAGATCAACAGTCATCCTCTGGAAAACCACGATGATGATAAGATTAATATAACCAGAGGAGAACTTCGTACACTGATTGATACAGCTGTATCTAAAGCTGTAGAGGAGCAATTCAGGGAGTATAGTGGGACTCATAGTAAAGCCTCATCTGTACCCCACTCTAAGTCTGTCCCTAAGACTCATTCTGAGGCTCATAGAAAGCCACCCTCAAAGAAAGATGAGTCAAAGAAGGATGATGATCGACATTCATCTATTCAACACAGTGTTCCATCCAAGAGGATAATGTTCGATAATGAACCACGTACCAAGTTCTGTACCTATAAATAATTTGTTTCCTGCAAACCCCGGGATTTCACGGGGGAGAAAGGGGCAATTGATTGTATGACCTGGTTGGATGAAATGGACACAGTTGTCGATATCAGCGGTTGTGCTGAAAGGGATGTAGTGAAGTATGTATCCCAATCGTTCAAAGGAGAGGCACTGGCATGGTGGAAGTCTCTCATTCAAGCTGCTGGGAAGATCCCGCTCTACAACATGTCATGGGAACAGTTTGTTGCTCTCATTATGGAGAACTACTACCCTCAACACGAGGTCGAGAGAATCGAGTCAGATTTCTTATCGTTGGTTATGACAAACCTAGATTGTCAAGCTTACCTCACCAGTTTCAATACCCTGTCCAGACTGGTTCCTTACCTAGTAACACCAGAACCTAAGAGAATTGCTCGCTTCATTGGGGGTTTAGCCCCAGAAATCAAAGCCAGTGTTAAGGCTTCAAGACCTGCTACGTTTAGGTCAGCGGTTGATCTCTCTATGTCCCTTACTTTAGATGCGGTCAGGTTGAGATCGCTAAAGAATTCTGAAGAAAGTAAGAGGAAGCGTTAGGATGATAACTCACGAGGGTCAGAGAAGAAGCACAAGGGAAACACTGATTCTAAGAAGTTTGGGTCTGGAAGGAATAGTCAGCGAACAGAGGAAAAGCCAAAGTGCACGACTTGCCAAAAATGCCACTTTGGAAAGTGCAGACTTGAGTCCAATTCTAAGTCAGGATCACCTGCATGTGGGATATGCAAGTCTAAGGAGCACAAGACTGTTGATTGCAAGAAGATTAAAGATACCACATGCTACAATTGCAATGAGAAAGGGCATATCAAAACCAACTGCCCTAAGTACGCTAAGAAGCCTGAAGAGGTCAAGAAGACCAATGCAAGGGTCTTCAGGATGGATGCAAAGGAAGCCGTCCAGGACGACAATGTGATCACAGGTACCTTCCTCATAAATGATGTATATGCAAGAGTACTTTTTGATTCAGGCCTTGATAAGTCGTTCGTAGATAATAAGTTTTGTGAATTGTTGAATTTACCTGTTAAAACCCTAAGCGTGAAATATGAGGTGGAATTAGCTGATGGTACCTTAGAAACCGCCTCAACCATATTAGATGGATGTTTCATATCCATTAAGAACCACTCATTTCCATTGTCTTTACTTCCTTTGAAGTTAGCCGGTTTCGACATAGTTATAGGCATGGATTGGTTATCTCATAACCAGGCTCAGATTGTCTGCAATAAGAAGTAAGTGGTGATCAAGACTCCATCTGGTGAATCACTTACCATTCAGGGAGATACCCAGTATGGACTGCCTGAGCAAGTGTCTATGCTCAAGGCCTCTAGGTGTCTGAAGAAGGGCTGTGTCATCTACATGGCACAAGTGACTATTGATGAGCCGAAGCCCAAGATTGATGATATCCCCATTATTTCTGAATACCCTGAGGTTTTTCCTGAAGATCTACCTGGTTTACCACCAGATAGGCAAGTAGAATTCAGAATTGACATCATTCCCGGAGCAGCACCTGTTGCGAGAGCGCCTTATAGGTTGGCACCAACAGAGATGAAGGAATTAAGAACACAACTAGATGAATTGCTAGCCAAAGGCTTCATTAGGCCTAGTTCGTCTCCTTGGGGAGCACCAATCTTGTTTGTCAAGAAGAAGGATGGATCGATGCGTCTGTGCATCGACTACCATGAGCTTAATAAGGCACTATCAAGAATAGGTATCCATCGCCCAGGATCGACGATCTGTTCGATCAGCTTCAAGGAGCAAGTTACTTCTCTAAGATTGACTTAAGGTCAGGCTATCATCAACTGAAGGTTAGAGATGAAGACGTACACAAGACTGCATTTAGGACTCGTTATGGTCATTACGAGTTCCTAGTGATGCCTTTTGGGCTCACTAATGTACCTGCCGCATTCATGGATCTCATGAATCGCGTCTGCAAGCCCTACTTGGACAAATTTGTTATCGTCTTCATTGACGACATTCTGATTTATTCAAAGAATCAGACCGACCATGAGAAGCATCTTCGATGTATTTCGAAACTACTTCAGCATGAGAAGCTCTACGCCAAATTCTCTAAGTGTGAATTTTGGCTTCGTGAAGTCCAATTTCTTGGACATATGGTTAGTGAACGTGGTATCCAAGGGATCCCGCTAAGGTGGAAGCAGTTATGAATTGGCAAGAGCCGAAGACGCCCACAGAAATTCACAGTTTCTTGGGATTAGTAGGATACTACAGGCGCTTCATTGAAAATTTTTCAAGGATTGCTGCACCCCTAACTTCTTTGACTAGGAAGGATATTAAGTTCAACTGGGGACCCAAGCAACAAGAATCCTTTGATATCCTTAAACAGAAGCTAAGCAATGCTCCTGTGCTGACTTTGCCTGAAGGTACCGAAGAATTCGTGGTTTACTGCGACGCATCGCACACTGGCATGGGGTGTGTGCTTATGCAGAGAGGCAAGGTTATTGCCTATGCTTCACGTCAGTTAAAGGTGCATGAAAAGAATTACACCACCCATGACTTGGAATTGGGTGCCGTTGTATTTGCACTAAAACTGTGGAGACACTACTTGTATGGAATCAAGTGCGTTATCTATTCTGATCACAAGAGCCTTCAACATCTGTTCAATCAGAAGGATTTGAATATGAGGCAGCGACGATGGATGGAAACTTTGAATGATTATGACTGTGAAATAAGATACCATCCCGGCAAGGCGAATGTAGTCGCCGATGCCTTAAGTCGAAAGGAAAGAGTGAAGCCAATTAGAATCAATGCCAAGAGCATTGAGATAAAGAATGGATTGAATGAAAGGTTGTTAGCTGCGCAGAAGGAAGCTGTGCTGGAAGCTAACTATCCTAATGAAAAGCTAGGAGTAACTGAAGAACAGTTATCCTATGGCAAGGACAAAATTTTAAGGCTGAATGGACGAATATGGGTTCCAGTTTATGGAAGACTTCGAGATGTTATCCTTCAGGAAGCCCACAGTTCCAAATACTCCGTTCATCCTGGAGCTGATAAGATGTACCAGGATCTAAAGGCAAACTATTGGTGGATAGGCTTGAAGAAGTCTGTAGCTGCCTATGTAGCTAAATGCTTGACGTGTGCGCAAGTCAAAGCTGAACATCAAAAGCCGTCAGGTTTGCTACAACAGCCTGAACTTCCCACGTGGAAGTGGGAAATGATGACGATGGATTTCATCACCAAGTTGCCAAGGACAAGGAAAGGAAACGATACTATATGGGTAATAGTAGATAGACTGACTAAGTCAGCACATTTCCTACCCATAAAGGAGACCTATAGCTCTGACATGTTAGCCCAATTATACGTGGATAAGATTGTATCTCTACATGGCGTACCTGTGTCTATTATCTCTGACAGAGATACTAGATACACATCACATTTTTGGAAAAGTTTTCAACAATCTTTGGGCACGCGCTTAAATTTCAGTACGGCTTACCATCCTCAGACGGACGGCCAGAGTGAGCGTACTATCCAAACCTTGGAAGACATGCTTCGTGCATGTGTGATTGACTTAGGTGGTAGTTGGGATAACCACCTACCATTAATCGAGTTCTCGTATAACAATAGCTATCATACCAGCATTAAGGTTGCGCCTTTTGAGGCATTGTATGGTAGGAAATGCAAAACGCCCGTTTGTTGGGCGGAAGTTGGAGATGTCCAATTGTCAGGACCTGAAATAGTCTTTGAAACGACGGACAAGATTGTCCAGATTCGTGACCGTCTGAAAGCTGCCAGGGATAGGCAGAAAAGCTACGCAGATTTAAAGCGTAAACCTATGAAATTCGAGGTAGGTGATAAAGTGCTACTCAAAGTATCACCCTGGAAGGGAGTGATGCGATTTGGCAGGAAAGGTAAGTTAAGTCCGAGGTACATAGGACCGTTCGAGGTCATCGAATGTGTCGGATCAGTGGCTGATAAGTTAAACTTACCTGAAGAGCTCAGTGGTATTCACAATGTATTCCACATCTGCAATCTGAAGAAGTGTTTCGCTGATGAATCATTAGTCATACCACATACAGATGTGCACATAGAAGAGAGCCTGAAGTTTGTTGAAAAACCTGTGTCGATTGAGGATCGACAGGTTAAGAAGCTTCGAAGGAAGCATGTACCTATTGTAAAGGTAAAATGGGATGCCCATAGAGGTCCCGAGTACACGTGGGAGGTTGAGTCCACAATGAAAGAAAAGTACCCTCATTTATTTCAGTAAATCTCGAGGTCGAGATTTCTTTTAAGGGGGTGAGGATGTAACACCTCGAAAATTCGTGTTCAATAAAATAACGACACGTGTCATACAAGACAAAAGTGTTAGAAACCCAGATCTAGTCAAGGATGTTGGGTAGGATTTAAAGCGTCGACATGTTAATTAAACACCTCTGAACGACCTCATTATAAATCCCAAGACCCAAATATATATTAAAAACATTTGGTATACTCAAATCCGGTAAATGCAAACAATGATTGATTCGAATTATACAAGAATGAGATCCTACGAGGATATGCATGACAACCTTCGTTTACGGCACTTTCAAAAGGATCCAAGGAAACTTTACATCATACTAAGGTGGTGTAAAATGTTCATGACCCAAACAAGAGGCCCCATACTGAACATAATGGCCCAAAATCGTATTACACTAGTTACCCGTTCGAAGCTTGAAAAGGCAAGAATTTTTGCCCCTGATAAAGAGCTTACGGACCGTAAGGGTCAAGCCTTACGGTCCGTAAGGCATGCACAACGAGCAGATTGTTGACAGTTGGCTGTTTTGAACGTTTAACCGACTTAACAAGATATTTTCCACTTCCATGCGCGCCCCCTACTAATTTTTAGACTTAGGGGCACTTGTTATTGATCTGGATCACTCCTTAGACTTAGTTGTCATCATCAAAATGGATCAAGAACACTATAAAAGGCCCTCATAGTTGCAACATTGTGATCACTCATTCCATTTGCATTTGGGGAGCTTCCTGGAGCATAAGAGCAGACCCTAAGCATCCCTAATCGTGCATAGGACTTCTGTAAGTATGCTTAACCTTTCTTAGTTGAGTTTTTACTTAGTTTTAGCTTAAAAGTCAAACCGTCGTAATTAACAGTTGACTTAGCGATTAATCATTAATGGTCCAGTGATTAGTTGAAATGAAGGTAGTTATAAGTTGGTAATTATGTGGGCATTAAACCCTTAAAAGGGCTCCCTCTGATTCCCACTCTAACTAGATCAAATGTCGGGTCAAAGTTGATGAGAAAAAGTCAACAGAAGCTTAAATTGCAAATTATCATGTAATTAACAATGTAGAAGGTGTGTAACCTATTTTATCATTTATATAACTTGGTAATAAGTATAAGAACTGGTCTAAGCTTGTTTGATCCGACAATTTTCTGTTTAGACCCGGTTCGGAACCGAAAGTCGTAAAACTTTGACTTTTGCTTTGACTTCAGTTCTGACCCGATTTAGTGGGGTTCAAAAATGCCTTAGGACTTCCTTAGGACCAGGTTACATGGTAGTATAGCCCTCTGTGATTGGTTCGTTGATTGTCCGGTTCATATGCACGTTTCCGTTAATTGCCTAAACGTTGACCATAATGCCCTTTTGACCATAAAACGAGAATTTTAGAAATGTGAAAGGACAATAATCTTTATTACTGATTTATAAACATGTCCCTAGAATTTCACATCAAGTTGGAGGTCTAGATTAGGAGTTATGCTCATTAGCGTAATTATAACGCCTTTTAGTAATTAAACGACGCAATTAGCATAAAGCCTATCTAAACCCAATTTTTGAAACCAATCCAATTGCTACTGATTATATAATAAATAAAGTATTTTGAACTTTATAACCTGATCAGAAAACTCAGATTTCCGGTATAACCCGGAAATCGCTTAAAATGGCTTTTTTAAGCGTATTAAACGCATAGTTTGGGTTTAAAACCATTTTGCCATATAATACTTATTACCAATTGATATAACCTGTTAAAATAAGTCATTTTACTGATGTATTCAGACCCGAACCTCAGAAGTTCATTAAATCTATTTTATAATCTTTAAAATGACCAAATTACCCCTACGGGGCTTATATTGAGATTAAACTCGTTTTGGGCATAATGGAAGCTATCCTACTGATATCACAACATATTTAAGGCATATTAACTTAGGAAACCTGTTTAGGACCCTTATGGTTACCCGTTAGGCTTCTTGCGCGTTCGGATCGGCGTATGTGACTAGTTTGCATATATTAGCCGAAACGGGTCAAACCATATCCTTTTTGTCTCAAAATCCAGAATGTGTTCAAGTTACCCATATTAAACAAGCATACAAGCTTGTCGTGTCAAAACCACATTCTAAACCGGTCTTCACGTTATCATGCGTTTGAACCGTGTCTTCCTTTTGAAAACTAACCGGTCCAAGTCTAAGCTTAATTAAAGACCCGTTAGGATTCTAATAGGTTATTAAAAACCTTCATTCCAAATTAGGAGCCCAGTAAAAGCTACGCGCACTTGCTGTATTTGATTAATACTTTGCTCAGGTAAATACTCTTAACTTATTTTCCCTATACGGGCTTGGGATACGGTACTATAAAAGTACCGCTTGGTCGGGTGTGTGTAGTCATTTAAATCGGATTGTGATTAATGTATTTGCATGACCCGTTTAATATGTATTATTTGGTGTATGGCTTTTGGGGGTTAAATGACCGTGTCCCGGATATCCTTGGCATCATTTTACGAAATGGCCACGACCTAAGCACGGGGTGTAGGCGTACACCTGACAGATGCATTATGTAAAGGAATCAACCTTTTGGGCATTAAACCTGTGGCGTGTCAGTTAATCTTGACCGGCCCTACAAACCAGCCCTAATGGACGACAAATAAGTAAAACTGTATACATGATTATTTAATAATTGTCCCAAGTTATAAAAGATATTTTGCCGAAGTGCATTCAAATCAATTTTTTAAACTCTTTTCAAAATGAGTCAGTTAAGTTGTATTTACCAGTGTAAACTGACGTATTTTCCAAAAAGACTAAGTGCAGGTACTAGACGAAATAGGCTGGCTACTCCAGGCATCATTACTCAAGTCTCGCAAGCTCTAGATGTCAAAGTCTGTTGAACAGTTTTTCCTTTTTATTTTGATCCGCCTGTGGATCCTTTACTTTCCGTTGTAATACTAGATATTACTTTATATTCGGATTGTAATATATTTATCTTTTGCTTCCGCTGTGCATTTATATATTGTGTTGTTTGACTATGATGATATCAACTACGTCACGATACTCCCCACCGGGCCCACCGGTCATACGTGGAAATATCGGGGTGTGACAAGGACCTTACTTCTTCTACTGTTACTACTCTTCCTCTCCACTTTTCTTCTTTGTTTCTTCGAATCTTCAAGTGACCGATAGCATATATTCAAGATTGTTCGTCACATCTTCAAAATCTTCTCAGAATATTTATAGTCGCTGTTCATGGCTGAAGAACGTCCACAAGAGAATCCCGGAGAAGAAGGTCCCGTTCCCATCCTTAAATGGGATTTAGGGTTATTTGAGCAGATCACCAGGAGTTTCCGGCTTCCACCGGAATGGGATGCTAGATACCCCAGCCAGAATCAGACGGCCGCCGATGCACCGCCAGGGTATATAACCCTTTATGAAGACTTCTTTTTACAGGGCAACTTCCGGTTGCCGGCGACGCATTTCTTGGCCCATATCTTACATTTTATGGGTTTCATATTTCTCAGTTGAGTCCACCAGGCATGGTTAGAGTTTGACACTTCTAATTTCTCTGTCACTCCCATGGTGTTGAGCCGACTGTGGAACGGTTTAGAGCCTTCTACCAGCTAATCAGAACCATGGGCTTCTATTCATTTGCCAGTCGCGGGGCTGCGAAGAAGATTCTTCTGGACCCTCCTAAGAGTTTCCATGACTGGAAACAGAAATTCTTTTTTATTCGCGAGGGAGTGATACCGGTTGCCATGATCTTCCACCCGTGGACCGAGCGGATCGAGAAGGAGGAATTGGCAATTCCAAAAAAGGAAGATTGGTATTTGAAGCTTACTGCCACTCCAAACCGAGTGTTTGGTGAAAACATTCTGGTTGCGGCGCAAATGAGTGATCAGTGGCCGCATGATAGCGAAGAGGTGCCGGTGTTGAAGTTTGAGGATAGAGGTTAGTTGTTTCCTTAGTTTTTTGTTCATCTTCCCCTTATTTTAACTGTTTAAATTTTGAATGTAGAAGCGCACCTTTATCAAGCTGCTTTCCCAACGTTTGGTGGATCCATGGGGGTGCGCCCGCTGGAGTTGGGGGAGCAGTACTGGTATGATAGAATCAGGTCGCGCTTCCTGTACCCTGTTGCTGGGGCCTTCGCCAATCCACCTACCGCAACTGAAGGTGCGCATATTCCCAATCCCCGACCCTTGCGATCAGTGACCTCCGCTGGAAAAGAGATTCTATATCTTTCCACCGAGGAGTCTGTTGGGTCTTCGAATGGGGAGCTAAGTTCGTGGTCTAACATCTTTGCAGGTGTGTTGCGCGACTTGGGGATTGACCCAGAAGAAAAGAAGAAACCGATCAAGCGGAAGAAGGTCATCAACTTAGATGCGGAGGTGACTAGCAAGAAGGGCGGGAGTAGCCGCGCAGCAGCTGGTGCTGCTGAGAAAGGTACTCTTCGCCTTCGTCAGAGTAACTTGGAAGATTACGTTGTTATTAGTGACTCACTTGAAGGTTTGTCGCGTATAGGCGAGAAGAAGACGGGAGCTGCTGGTTCGGGGAGTGCGGGTTTTCGAAACCCGGATGCTGGGGCTACTCCCTCCTCCATTGCGCATGACGAAGAGGAGGAGGAAGAAGATGAAGAAGTAGAACTGAGACCACTGCTGGTGGGTCTGTTGCGCCGAAGGCTGGTGCGGTTCCATTGATTGGGAAGCAGAGCAACTTGCGCTCCCTTTACAGATTTTCTCCTGGTTAGTTTTCCTTAGTTTCTTTGCTCTTTGCTGCTTCCTCCTTTTTTAACACCTAGCTTCTGCAGAGGCCAAGAAGAAGACCCCTGAGACGAAGGGTGTCGCGTTTACAGAGCCCTCAGAGCTGGCGCAGAAAAGGCCTAAGGTTACCATCAAACCCTTCAAAACTGCTGAAGTAGAGTCTGAGAAGGATAAACAGGCTGCTGAGAAGGAGAAAGAGGTAGCTGTTGAGAAGAAAAAGAAGGCTGAGGAAGAAAAGAAGAGGAAGGCTGAGGAAGATAAGAAGAGGAAGGCTGAGCAAGAGAGGAAAGCTGAGGAGGCGAAGAGGAAGAAAGCCTCTGATAAACCATCTGGTAATGAACCGAAAAGATCCGGGACCGCTGCAACCACCGCTCTTGATAAGGCGCAGGGTCCCGGGGTCGTTCATATTACGGGGCTTGACCAGCCCCATTATGAGAAGAGGAAAGAACACGAGTTGGATAAGTCTACCCATCCTGTGCAGCCTGATGCCCCCCATCGCTCCAAGGTAACTTCTACTGGGAGATCAGGTCCATATGTTTCCGGTGGAGCGAGTTCTGGCGGTGCTGGAGGGTATAACCCACAAGTTATTGGCCCAAAGGATACCCTTGGTGACATCTATTACAAGACGTACACCGAAGAAGAGCGTGGTAATGCTCCTCACCAAGCTCCCTGGGGTTTGAAACAAAAAGACACCTTTCAAGAGTTCGGCCCTTGCCGCGATTGGTTCTTGAACTCCTTCCCTCCTGGTGAGGTTAATCGGCAGAGGGCGCGGACTCACGATGGGCTGTATCACACTTATGTGGTTGGGGAGGCCAATACTCGCGCTGCCAACCACCAGATTGTACGAGAGTGGCGTACAATGGTCAAGGAGCGGAATGATTGGGAGAAATACCGCGAGCGCCTTGTGAGGCAGGTGAAGGAGTTTGAGAAGGCTAATGCCAAGTTTGATGAAGAAAAGGCCAAGTTTAAGGCCGATAAGAAATCAGAAGAATGGGGGCGCGAGGGCCTGAGCGGCAAGCTTCGAGCTGCTGAGGATCTGCTGGCGAAGGAGAAGGCTGAATGGAAGAAGATATGCGAGAAGGATAACAAGCACATGTATGCTGCTCGCGAGAAGATTACTGACCTTGAGGGCAAAGTTGCTGAGCTGACCGGGAAGGTCGAGAGTGTGCAGGCTGCTAAGGAGCAAGCTGAGGTTTGTAAAACGTTTACCCTTTCACTGTTTATGCTTTTGTTAGCAGAATTAACTAAGTCCTTTATCCCTTTTAGGTTGAACTGGCTGATCTGAGAGCGCAATTATCTGGTAAAGATAAGGACTTGACGGCCAAGGACGTCGAAATAGCAGAGTTGAAGCGTCGCCTGCAAGAACAGGTGGACCGAAGTGAGTACTTGGAGATCGACCTCGAGGCCGAGAAGGGTAAAGCTGTGTCTGCTGAGGAGGCCAAGCAAAAAGCTGAAGAGGCGCGAGACGTTATTACAACGGCCCTCAATGTAGCGCAGACTAACTACTCCGAGGCTCAGGGCATTGTTGATACTCTTGCCTCTGAGGCCGAGTGGATGCACGGCAGGGGAGTAGTTCTGGTTTGATTTCCTTCTTAACTTGGGCTGTATTTGTTAAAACCTAGTATCTTATTTATTGCCCTTGCTGTAGATGGCCAACTCCATCTTAAATGCTGGAGAACTAGACAAAGTTGTTGCTGCTCTTATAGATGCTTCCCGCGTGGTTGGTCACCGTGGAGGTTATCTGGAATGTGCGCAGCATGTTGAGGAGGTGTTTGGGCAAGGGTTTGACACTAGTCATTGCTCAGTAACTGACCAGGTTAACGCTGAGTTCGCACGTGCCGAAAGTGCTTACGATCACCTGTCACTGCCTGTAATGGACTTGGTCGCAAAAGCTCTAGAGCATGATGACTGGTGCCACCGTCTAAAGGCTATTCTCGACCCACCAGAAACTGTTGAATTATCTGATGAGGAGGAAACAACGGGCAATGATGGTGATGGTGATGGCGATAAGAGCGACGATGATGATGCTGGTGATGGCTTTGAATAGATAGTGTTGACAGGCTTTGTGCCTTGTAAAAAAATTTTATCCTTAGGTTTTGAGTGTAACCAGTTGCGCGGTCGCGCTTGTTTTGGATCAGATGAATGATAGTTAGTTTTTATGTAATTGTTGCGCGGTTGCGTTTATTAAATATGATGTTTATGTTTATTCTGTCTCGTTACAATTATTGCACTGTTGTTAGAAACTTTGGTTAAGTTAGCTCGAATAAATGTAAGTGTGGCTCTTGTGCGAGTGTAACTGCCCGGTCTCGCGCTATGTTCGCGGAGGACCTTGGAGGCATAACTCAAGAGCTCGTAATTCACTGAAGTGTTTTCGTGCTAATCAAAAGTTTAACATGCATTTGTAACATAAGAGTTTTCACGATAAAGGAAAACATGTCGCATGCTTTCATTAATTGAGAAACAGGCGCTTGGGCCAACATACATCACATATGAGTAACATAAGGGGCGTTTAGCCAACATAGGAAATTAAAAAGGCACGTGGCCAACATGAGTGACAAAGGGCGCATGGCCTAGAACGGTTACATATAGCATTTGCGCAGTTGTTGCGCATTCTATGTGCGCGGGATGATGTGTCCATCCAGGGTGCGCAATTTGTATGCCCCTTTTCCTAGCACTTCGTGAACCAAGTATGGGCCTTCCCATTTGGGTGCTAGTTTTCCGGGGCATTCAGCGTTTGAAGCTTCATTGTCTCTGAAGACATACTCTCCTGGAATGAAGGTGCAAATGCGTACTCTGGCATTGTAATACCTTTCCAATTGTGTCTTGTACTTGGCTTCTTTAATTAACGCAATTTCGCGCCTTTCTTCTAGCAAATCCAAGTCAAGACGACGCTCTGCCTCGTTATCGATTGTGTTGACTGCTGTCAAGCGCGGAGAGGGTAGGCCAATTTCTGTCGGGATAACCGCCTCTGAGCCATAAATTAGGCTAAAAGGGGTTTCGCCGGTACTTGTTTTCGGCATGGTTCGGTGAGCCCACAGGATACTCGGGAGCTCATCTACCCAGCCTCTTCGTTTTGTGCCCAGTCGGGCCTTTATCCCATCGACGATACTCTTGTTCACACTTTCAACTTGGCCATTGGCTTGGGGGTGCGCAACGGAAGAGAAAGTGTGTTCGATTTTCATCTCTTTCATCCACTTTTGGAGGTCGTCTGACGCAAAGTTGGTGCTATTGTCTGTTACACTCTTGAGTGGCAGGCCAAACCTGCAGATGATGTGTTCCCAAATAAACTTGCGCACCATCATTGCAGTAGTTAAGGCGAGGGCTTTGGCCTCCACCCATTCGTAAAATAGTTGACGGCCACGATTATGAACTTGACAGCGCCAGGAGCTTCTGGGAAAGGTCCCACCATATCAATCCCCCACTGCTGAAAAGGCCAAGCAGTGGATACAGGGATAAGATCATTCTTTGGGCGCAGGGTTTTTGGAGAATGTCGCTGACAGGAGTCGCATTTGCTCAGCTCGTTCAGGGCGTCGACATGCATCCCTGGCCAGTAATATCCAGCGTTCATAATCTTCGCGACAACCATGCGCGGCCCTGCATGGATGCCACAGATCCGTGCGTGAATTTCCCTGATCAAGTAATTCACATCTTGGGGGTCCATGCAGTCCAGAAGTGGCCCTAAGAAGGATTTCCGGTATAAGATACCTCCGTTCATTTCATAATGCAAGGCCTTGTTCTGAATCTTCCTTGCCTCTGCTTTGCTCTCAGGGAGTATTCCTTGCAAATATTGAATTATAGGGGTCATCCAAGATGGCTGCCCTATTTCGGTCACGTTCACTTGTCGCAGCAGAACTGACGGGTTTTTGAGTACTTCGATTCTTACATCTTTGGCAAGATGTTGGAAAGAGGTTGAAGCAAGTTTACTCAGGGCGTCTGCTGGTTTGTTTTCTGAGCGATTGATGTGAACTACTTTGTATGATTCGAATTGTTGAAGTAGCTCTTTCGCCTGGTCCAAATACAAGGCCATAACTTCGCCTTTTGCATCATAAATTCCGTTGATTTGGCTGGCGATCAAAAGTGAGTCGACATGCGCTTGTAGATTTCGAGCTCCCATTTTTATGGCGAGGCGCAAGCCTGCCAAGAATGCCTCATATTCCGCCTCGTTGTTGGTGTTCTTGAAATCCAACTTGATGGCGTATGTAAATTCATGGTTCTCCGGGCTAACGAGGCGCAATCCGGCTCCCGTGCCATCCTCGTTTGAGGCCCCATCAGTGTACAACATCCATAACTTGTCTGACGTGTCTTTTATGGGAGTCTCGACAATCTCACAATCCTTGATTTTATCCGCTGGGACTTCTGTGATGAAATCTACCAGAACTTGACCCTTGATGGCTAGGCGTGGCCTGTACTAGATGTTGTGGCCCCCCAGCTCGATCGCCCACTTTGCTAACCGGCCAGACGTCTCTGGTTTTTGCAATATCGTGCCGATGTGAAAGTTGGTGAGCACCGTGATCACGTGCCCTGTAAAGTATCTGCGCAGCCTTCTAGAAGCATGTAGTAATGCAAGTACCAACTTTTCCATTGTTGAATATCTCGTTTCTGGGTCGGTGAGCACCCTGCTGACGTAATAAATTGGATTTTGGACTCCATTTCTCTCAACCAGTAATACCGATCCAACTGCCTTGTCCGATGATGACAAGTACAAGATGAGCGGCTCCTTTTCGAACGGTGCAGTCAGGGTAGGGAGTTCGATCAAACACTCCTTCATTTGCTGAAAAGCAACCTCTGCTTCAGGCGTCCACTTGAATTCTTGTTTTTTCACACAATTGCGCAGAGTGCGGATAAAAGGATATGACTTCGCGGCGTGGTTTGACAGAAAACGGTTAAGCGCGGCTAGGCGGCCGGCCAACCTTTGCATCTCCTTGATTGTTCGTGGTGATGGCATTCGTTCTATTGCCTGGACCTTTTCTGGATTGACTTTAAATCCGTCATTAGTGACCACAAAGCCTAAGAATTTTCCTTCCTCCATGCCAAAGGAGCTTTTGGCTGGATTCAATTTCATATTCACGCTTCTCAATGAGCTGAATGTTTTTTCGATGTCTTTCAACATTTGGTCCTCTTCAGGACTTTTGACCACCAGATCATCAATATAAACCTCGATATGTTTCCCAATATCTCCCGCGAAGGTCTTATCCATCAGGCGCTGGTATGTGGCGCCAGCGTTTTTGAGGCCGAATGGCATCTTTGTATAACAGAAGATCCCGAGATCGGTCCGAAAAGCTGTCTTGTCTTCGTCCTCGAGCTTCATTTGAACCTGATGGTACTCCTTGTAGCAATCCAAGAAGCATTTCCATCTGTATGGTGCGAGAGAGTCTATCTTTTTGCCGATCTCGGGCAAAGAGTAGCAGTCTTTTGGGCATGCCTTGTTGAGATCGGTATAATTAACGCACATTCTCATCCTCCACTAAACTTCTCCACCATCACTGGGTTAGCGACCCAACTTTGATAACACACTTCTCGCAAGATTCCTGCCTTTAGCAGCTCACATACCTGCTCGTTCATCGCTTTAATCTTATCCGCCCCTAAGCTACGTCTTCTTTGCAATTTTGGTTCGACAGAGGGATAAGTATTCAGACAATGCTCTGTAATGTCGCGTGGGACACCGGTCATGTCGGCCGGAGTCCAGGCGAATATATCCATATTCCTGAACAGGAGTTGCTTGAGATGCGTTCTGATGTTTGGTGAGATTGCGTGGCCTATCGTCACCGTTTGCTCCGGGTATTTGCGGTTCAACACCCATTTCTCTGGCTCGGTTGTTGAAACCTTCGCCGCTTTTGCTGGGCGTATCTCTTCTGTCGACATTACTTCTTTCTTGGCCTAGATAATTGCCACCCCTGTCTCAGTTGGAAACCTTATCCCTGAGTGGGGCGTGGAAGTTATCATGTTCAGTTCGCCTTGCGTCTCTCTCCCAATCAACACATCATGCCTCGATTTGACAGGCATCACCATGAAGTTTACATTCGTTGTTCTTGAATGCTTCCCGTCCGATAGCGTGACGGGGAAGCTGATTTGGCCAAGTGGAAAGACCATCTCGTTGCAAAATCCTGACAGAGGGTAATCAACCGGCTCGAGTCTCGCTTTGTCTTCATCGTCGAACTGATTAAAGCATTGCTCATAGATGATATCGCCTGTACTTCCCGGGTCAATGAAGACGTACTCCGTTTCATAATGGCCGATAATACCGGTGATGACGATGGGTCGTGTGGCGCGAGGACCCCCGCGCACCACCGGGAAAATGACCTGTTGCTCTTGCCATGTCGGCTTGTAGGGCCGCTTGCCTTTATCTCTCACGCTATATCTTGGCCCGTTGACCATGTGCGTTTCCAAACGTCTAACTTTTTTCTCTCTTCCATCATCGTTGCGTTGGATATGACGTGTCTCTTTGCGCACATTTTTTACCAGATGGCCTAGTTTTCCGCTTTTCAGCGCTTTCTCGATCTCTTGACGTAAGCTGATACAGTCATCTGTAATATGGCCTGTATCCTTGTGAAAATCGCAGTACAGGTTCGGGTCTTGGCCCTTCTTGTTCGTCATAGGCCTTGGAGCCTTGAAGTCATGATTCTTCGTCATTAACACTTCTTTTGGTGTTTTCGTGAGCGGAGTCCAATGCTTTTCTCGGTTATCATCCCTGACTGCTTTTCGATACCCGATTCTATCAATTGTCTCGCGCGCATCTTCTCTATAGCGCGGCCTCTCTTCATGGCCCCTTGATCTTCCGGATTTCCAATCGTTACTTTTGTGCTTGTTGCGCTTGTTGTTATCGCGCGAGTTTCCCTTGGAAAATCGATCTTCGGTATAAGAGTTCTTGTTACCGGCCAGTGACTCTTCAGTTTGGGCGACTATTTTCGCGGTTTCCATGAGCTTATCCCATTCTTTGGGCATTCCATCTTTCCCAGTGATAGTTCTGATGAGACTATCACAACGAATGGCCTTCTTGAAGTGGGCGTGCATGAGTTGTTTACTTAAGCCACTAATTTCCAAACACTCCTTGTTGAAGCGAGTGATGAAATCTTCTAAACCCTCGTTCTCTCTGCTCCAGATATCTGTTACCTCAGCTGTGTCTCGCTGGTAACGTCTCTGCTGGCTGAAGTGATTCACAAACTGTGTCCTGAAATCAACCCACGACTTGATTCTCCCAGGCGGTAGGCTGTCGAAACAAGCGTGAGCAGCCCCGGTAAACGTCTGGATAAACAAATGACACCACATTGGCATATTCCATCCTCCCATGCAACCAACACTTGTGAATACTCTGACGTGATCATCAGGATCAGTCAGTCCATTGAACTTTCCAACTGTGGGAGGCAGTTTTTCTCTGGATAGCGGCGCAAGAGTGATCTTTGGGATGAATTTCGAATGTTCTACCGCTTCAGCTGGTCGATAGGCGAGGCGGAAGTCTCGCTCTGCCTCTTCAGTGTACCCCACGTGTTGTCTTGGTTTGTAGTATTCATGGTTCTTCTGCAAGCGATTGAAGACTGACGAACTTTCATCATCCTGCCAAGTTGGATCATTCGGGTCAGTATCATCCCATTAATTTTTCATGTTGAGCGGCGTGAGCCAGCTATGAACTGGACCTCTTTGGACATGCGACGGATAGTCATAATAGCTTTCTGTTTCTCCCCGTGTATCACGCGTGTCATGCACGCTTGGCCTTCTCGTAGGGGGAGGTCTGTTAGCTCTTCCTTGGAGGTTTTGTTGTGGGGGTATCTGGCGCGCCCCCTGGCTCGGACCCACAGGTGTGATTAAAGATGGTTCTGCTTGCAAAACCGTTTGTCGTGCGCTCAAAGACTGGTACGCAGCATTGATGGTAGCAATTTGTTTGGCGTACCAAGAGGCTGGAGTTTTGCCATCTGGTAGCCCTAATAACGCCGAAATGTGCTGAGGTGGAGGTGGATTTGAGGGTCCAGCAGCATTGTTTCCCGGGGTTACCGTCTGGGTGACGCGAGTGATGCTCGCGCGGGGTCCCCCAGTGTTGGTTACTTCGATTTCACCGATTTCTTCTGCATGTTGGACTTGGACGTTTTGATTGTCCTCCCCCAACACTGCATTAGAGTTTGCTCCGAAACCAAACTCAGGAATGATTCCTTGACCAGCCATGATCGAAGGAGAAAACAACGAAAACTCAGAAAAAAGAAGATGAAAGTGATTTGTAGAAAACCGGTGGGCGCCAATGAAGAAACACGTAACTAATTTTAGGGTGGATCAGTTTGGTTTATGCCTCTATCATATTGGTTAATCTTCTAATGACTTTCTGAGCTTCGTAATGATCTTCTAATCCTGCAAAACAGACACCGTTACTCGTTAAGAGGGTCCCATATGGGGGTTTCCCTCTTAACCGGGCTCCGGCGTGAGAATAAGCAACTGCTTTTGAGGAGATAATTGAGTGTTAAGAGTGTGAGAAGAGGGAATAGAATGATTAACCTGTGGAGTAAGGTCTCTATTTATAGCCGGAGAGGTGTAAGAGGATGTGGGTTGATGAGCCTTGGGCCGGAAGGCGACAACATAGAGGATATGCTCCTTGTCTCACTGGTGTCGACCGTTAGTGGCTTCTAGGAGTTCTCTGGAGTTGGCGCAAAGTGATTAGAGCCACGTGTCACTGTTGTCGGCCTGGCCGCCCCTCTGTCATCAGCAGGTAAGTGGAGATCGTGGGGCAGTTGTCTCTGCCCTGTGATTGGTGCCATGTAGGCGTCCTCGAGTACTTTTTGTCTCCTGCATGTCAGACGATCGTGGAGCACGATTGCAGGACCAGAAGGACGCGGATTGGCCCTTTCCTTCTGCCACTTGTACCTTGTGTACTATCTGAAACAGCCTTGCGACTCAGCCCCGCGCGATTGTTATTGAACGTGTAACTATCCCGCGCGGGGGTATGGGTGACTGAATGCTTTTTCAGAATGTTAAGTGTTGAAAGTGTAGCTTCCTAGTGTTCAGATCTCGCGCCCGATCAATTAATGGTGACGTAATCTGCGCGAGATTGTCAGTAAGACATTTGTCGAATAAGGAGTATGGTCCTGCGCGCGACCTGAACAAAGGGCTGCGCGGCTTTTTTGGGACCATACCCCTTCAGAAAGTAAACTAATTTTGTGAAAATAAGGTTAAAAGAGGGGATGGTTAATCATGCATCATGTGGTGGCGTTGATAGCCGAAAGATAAGGAGGTACATGCACTAATCGGCATTTGTCTCAATTGATGAGTGTTATGTGCCTTATTTCCAAGGCTTGATGCAAAACTACTATCGAGCTGGGGGTTTCACTGGAAGCAGTCTCTCTATTCCTACGGATAAATGTAAGGTTGTCTACATCTTACCCTACTCAGACCCTATCTTAGCTTTGCTATTGATGAGATTTACTGAGTATGATGATAATAATCTCTAATTCGGGTGAGAAGCTTAGATCGTATTTGGTTCATATTTAACTTGAGTTAACTTGTGACTTGCCTAATTTTGTGACAGTTTTTGTTGATTTGGTTTGTTTTTAGTGTTCACACAAGTCTCAAATTACCCTACATCAAACTATCATTAATTCATTATACACTAGAAGTTAGTATATAAATTTATTCAAATGAGTCAATGAGCGAACTACCTTTATTTGAACTTGGCCATGTTGACAATGAGATTATTACAAACGGCTTATGAGCAAGTTAGTATAAATAGCTTTTGTGGCTTTTTTTTTTTAATTAGGGACGTGAACAAATTGTTATACAATTGCTTTTCGTTTTGATATTGATTATTTCTCTTAACCATTATCAGATTTTTTAATAAAATTATGCCGTTAAAAACAATCACATTGTAATCATTTTATTTAATGTAAATATACAGTTTATTATAACTATTTTTTAATACAACGCTTTAATAACTGTTAATAATAATCCTAAGGGTTGCAATTATCGAATCTGTCGTATGAAATACATTAATCATTTAACTATATACCGTTGTGGATCGTAGGGATGAGATTGATACGGTATCGGTATTCGTACTGAAAATACGAGTATCAAATCTGAACAAAACTGGGTCCCGAATGAATACCGTATTGATTAATATGGTACGGTACAGTTTTCGGTACCGGTATTTCGGTACGGTACCCACTTTGGTACCACTTTGTGTTTCTATCTTTTGAGCACTTGTACAAATACCAAATAAGTAAAATTGGTTTGAGTAACAATACTGTACGGATACCAAATAGGTAAAATCGATACTGATACCAACATAAGAAAATATATATAAAACTTGGTTCCAGTACCATTTTTTACCTCTACTCGCCGAAGGTACCGAATACTGAAATCAATAAAACTTAGTACCGATACATGTACAGAATTGTCAAAATCGATACGGGTACCAATACAAGTATGATAAATTATGTGTTGCAAGTCTTATTGGGATCAAAATATGTGTTATGTGTATATGTATATAAATATAGGGGCCGGTTAATGTACAATATTTCTTATCGTGCGACGCGTATACTACTACCACAGTCGCATGATTGATATAATCTGCTCCTTGATTAGACGTGGTGGTACGATCGTAATTGATATAACATAATAGCTATGTTATTGCATAATTCCGCATCGGTTGGGTTAAACCTTAATAATGCACGTTATTTGCATAATTGCGCACGTTATAATGCATAATTACGCACGTTATAAAAAAAATAAAAAACTGCATGCCACCAAATATGAAAATTACGCATGTTAAACTCAAAATTACGCATGGGTTGTTTTAAACCCTAGTTACGCACGTTTTATATATAATCATGCACGTTATAAGAATGACACGCAACACAATCTCCTGCTCGCGTACGCATCGTACGATAAGCGCTATTGTATTTTACTCTTTCTCTCCCTCTCTCTTTCTCTCACTATATATATATATATATATATGTGTGTGTGTGTGTGTGTGTGTGAAGCTTTAAATGAGAAAGCTAAATAGTGTTAACAATCCCCTTTATTGTGAACACTAGTGAACTAATCCTAGCCATGGTTGCAAAAGTCGCTAGGCGCTCCCTAGTCGGTTGACGGAGAGTACTCGGACATGTTAAATTATAAAACAATTAGTTTTTGGAAATCAAATATATGTCAAATAACATAAATTTAGTTATATTAAATATAACAAAAAACATGAAAGTGATATTCATTCTTTAATATGATAGGCGTAGAAATTATGTTTTATTTTTTTAAGTCAAAATCGTCCTTAGTTGACCACTAGATCCGATTCTAGCCGAGTTTGACCGCGTTTGATCGATTCGGAGTAATCAGGCGGAGTTGAATAAAGCCGTCTCGACAGCCTACCTTGTAGCGACTACTCAGGGAGTTCTCGACCTTGGAGACCTTGTTTTACAACCATTAATTCCTAGCCTTTGATTATCAATACACAAGCGTAAATCAAAGGCTAGGATTTGACGATGAAATACACTAGTGTATTTTACGATTTGATTATGTAAATCAATAGTCATGATTTGTTCACTCAGTTCACAAATACACTAGTATTCACTCTAGAATCACACGATGTATATGTATATATAATCTTCATATTGATTATCTATTTTTTAAAACTAATCGTATATTTAAATATAAGTAAATCGGCAAACTTTTCGTATTGTGACATACATATATGAATGTATGAATCTTTTTGACACATATATGTAAATCCTCACAATGATATGATCATTGTTTCTTTGTGTTTGATCTCCATATATGTAATTTGTCACATACACATAATACTATATGAAATTTTGTTTTTTCGACATACAACCATATGTGAGCTTATTTTTACATATATGTAAAACAACTAGTTTTTGCCCCGCCCGCGTTGCGGGGCAATAAGCCGAATATTTCTCTCTCGTAACATGTATGTCTGTACAGAGGGCAAAATCGTAACTATATTTTGAACTGGAGGCGAAATCATAATTTTAAACTGAGAGCAAAATCTTAATTTTGAGCTATGGGGAAAAACATAATTTTATTTTGAACTGTGGGCAAAAACGTAATTTTGAGCTGAGGGCAGAATCGTAATTTTGAGCTAGAGGGAAAAACAACATTTTATTTTGAACTGGGGGCAAAAACGTAATTTTAAACGGAGGGCGAAACCGTAATTTTAAACTGGGAACAAACTAGGGGCAAATTTATAATTTTATTTTGAGCTGGGGGCAAAAACGTAATTTTAAACGAAGGAAGAAAGCGTAATTTTAAACTGTGAATAAAATAAAATTAAAATTAGTTTGGACCAACAATGAAGTGCCAGACAGCTGCCTGGCACTATTCCCCATCTTCTAAATGTATATTCTAAATGTATATGTAGTATAACTAGTTTTTGCCCCGCCCGCGTTGCGGGGCAATAAGCCAAATATTTCTCTCTCATAACATGTATGTCTGTACAGAGGGCAAAATCGTAATTATATTTTGAACTGGAGGCGAAATCATAATTTTAAACTGAGAGCAAAATCATAATTTTGAGCTACGGGGAAAAACATAATTTTATTTTGAACTGTGGGCAAAAACATAATTTTGAGCTGAGGGCAGAATTGTAATTTTGAGCTAGAGGAAAAAACAACATTTTATTTTAAGCTGGGGGCCAAAACGTAATTTTAAATGGAGGGCGAAACCGTAATTTTAAACTGGGAACAAAATAAAGAAAGAGTTTTTGACCCGAGGGCAAAAGCGTAATTTTGAGCTAAGGGCAAAGTTATAATTTTATTTTGAGCTGAGGGCAAAAACGTAATTTTAAACGAAGGACGAAAGCGTAATTTTAAACTGTGAATAAAATTAAATTAAAAATGGTATGGTCCAATAGGATAGTGCCACACAGCTGTGTGGCACTATTCCCCCAAGTTGTTTTTGTATACGTAGGGTGGCACTATTCCCCCAAATTGTTTTTGTATACGTAGGGTAATTATTTACATTATTTACATATGTGAATGTTATACATGAACCTTTTGCATGTACTAACCAAGCTATTACATATATTTAGTTATTTCCACTACATCCACCATATTGATTACTTTCTAGAAAGAAACACAAGTGGATTGAAATCCTTTTTAAACTCACTACGATATCATCAAATGTAACAAAAGCAAATTTCCTTTTATATGTTCTTGTTCGTAACAATAATTGTTAAACAGAGCCTCGTCTTTTTCCTTACATAAATTGTGAAGTTTTTCCATCGATCATAAAAAGAAAAATCTATGTTTTGGTGAGAGGGTAAAATATAGAGAAAAATAAGAATTTGTAGTCTTGCAGAGATATCTAAGGAACACACTTTTTGGATTTTCTCAAAATGTCCTTTAATCTATATCTATACTATATTATATTATAATGTATGAGGCAATAGCATTTTAGAGCATTCTCATCCAAACCATTAAAAAATGTGAGGGGTAATTTTTATATTATAAAGGGTATAAAAAATGGTTGTGAGTGGAGGAGAGAGAAAATGTTACTGTTCATCTGTATATTTGGGGGGACACTGTTCACCCAGTATAATTTTTTAATATATATTGAAAGTGGTTGTGAGTGAAGGAGAGAGAAAAATGTAATGATAATATTATTTAATTGAAAATGAGAGAGAAAAAGTATTTGTTTTTAGTGAAAATATATTGATATAGGAGTTGTTTTTTAGTGGAATGTATGTATAATTTGATGGATTGGGTAAGATACCAAAAAATAAAAACTCCCCCCCCCCCCCCCCCTTTTATTTATAGAAAGATCCTTAAAATGAGGATAGTTTGGTCTTTTAAACACTATTTATTTTTTAGCCCCTAAACTTATTACACTTAAATCCCTAAGGTTTTAACAAAATTATAGATAATTAGTTATAATTCACCCCTCCACAACAAACTTATAATTTTTTTATTTATTCTTGACATATCTTATAAACTATATTGTTTAAAAAAAATTCAAAGATAGCATGACGGCCTACATATTTTTGTCGACGTTTCGGTAGTTGTCTTGTTCAATATCGACGTACAGATTAAAAGGTACACGTAGATAATGCTTTAATGTACAAGTGATTAAAAAAGAAAATAACAACTAATAATTTTTTTCCTTTTAAGATACCCAAAAAATAAGAATTTTTCCTTTTTAATTTATACATACACCCCCTAAGTTTTCTTATGTTTCTAATTTTATGTAACAATGCTACAAATGACTTATGCTCCTATTTCTTATGTTATTGAGATGTGTAAGCCTTATGATATAGATAGATCAGTTGGTGCCACTAACTCAAAAACCTAAGAAAACAATAAACATAATAAAAATTTGTAGAACATCATACGAATCAGAAAACTAACCTAAGTACTATACAATAGATCACAACTGAGTTGATAAACTAACAAAAATGTGTACCGCAATGCAAATTATCACCCCGCCGCATCGCGCGAGCACCTTGCTAGTATATTATAATGCATGAGGCAAGGGCATTTTAAGATACCTAAAAAATAAGAACTTTCCCCCTCCTTTATTTATAAAAATACCCTAAAATGAGGGTAGTTTGGTCTTTTAAATATTATTTATTTTTTAGCCCCTAAACTTATTACAGTTAAATCCCTAAGGTTTTAACAAAATTATAGATAATTAGTTACAATTCACCCCTCCACAACAAACTTATAATTTTTTTTACTTATTCTTGACATATCTTGTAAACTATATTGTTTAAAAAAATCCAAAGATAGCATGACGACCTACACATTTTTGTCGACGTTTCGGTAGTTGTCTTGTTCAATATCGACGCACGGATTAAAAGGCACAAGTAGATAATGCTTTAATGTACAAGTGGTTAAAGAAGAAAGTAACAACTAATAATTTTTTTCATACAATCTATACTATATTATAATGCATGAGGGATGAGTATTTTAAGATACCCAAAAAATAAGAACTTTTCCTTGTTTTTAATCCTTCATCTTAACTACATTTTAATCCCTTGTTTTTAATGTATAACGCATTAAACCTATCATGTTAAGAAATACGTAAATTACATTTGGCTCCATCTTTTGTAACTTTTAAATTTTGAAATAAGGTTACCAAATTTGAGCCGAAATCTATGCTTTCTCTCACCACTTCAATCGATAGAAAGAGAAACAAAAAGGGAGAACAAGCAAGAGCGATATAGATAGAGAAATCTGAGGGTGGCAATGGTGGTGCTACGGCGGCGCCAGCCATACTCCGACGCGGTGAAAACGGATTGAGCAGGCGAGTGGCGGTGGTAATGATTCGGTTACAGCCTTCCATACGGTGGTGACGGTAGTGGTCCTCAAGAGCCACATAACCTTCGCCGGTTCCAAGGTTAAAATGAGGAGGAAGACAATGACAGAAAACCCTAGCCTGAACTTCCCACCTGGAAATGGGAAATGGTGACTATGGATTTTATCACCAAGTTACCTAAGACAAAGCGAGGAAATGATAAAATTTGGGTTATAGTTGATAGACTGACTAAGTCAGCCCACTTCTTACCTATTAAGGAAACACACAGCTCAGATAAGTTAGCTCAGCTGTACGTGGACGAGATTGTATCTCTTCACGGAGTACTAGTATCTATCATTGACGTGATCATGTCGTCCCGATCAGTCAAAAACCCAATTAAACCTAGGTAGCTAGGGTAAGTCGGGTATCGTATCCACGAAGAGCATGTGGTTAGTATCGCACGACCCGTTCGATTAGTTAGACTATTTACAAACAATGTACAAGGTGATTATGAAGTTTGCTAATTTTATTCGTTTGTTTGGTTTTGAAAATAAATCGGAGTGAACCGACAATTGGATGTTATTCTTAAAACAATGTGTGATTAACTAAAACTGTAAACTAAACTAAAAAGTTGAAACAAGAAATTAGAGTACGGATCACACCCGGTTCGATAATTGCAAGACCTAGGGTTCCTACATGTTTTAACTTGATTCAATTGCATATAGTGATTAACGGATTACTATCACGAAGCTTAGGTGCCAATTGCTATCAACGTCATAGACAACGGATCGTAATGCACTTCGTTGCCTCGGACATGTAAATCCTAACCTACGATAAGGCAAAAGTGCACAAATTCATTTCGCAAAGTCATAACTTTATCATCGTTCGACAATTCACAAATTCAATTCAAATGCACGACAATTATCATAAGTTTCAAATACTAAACAATTTGTCACAAAACCAAATTAAAATACAAATGCATAAACCCTAGAAAATCTTACAACATCTACACCGGGGTGAAACCGAAGAGACTAGCCGCTCATGGTTGGATGGACGCGATCACCGGGCGATGAACACGAGCGCAAAGCCATGACCTTGAGTCTTGAGGAATGGTGGAAGTTAGGGTTTGAATGGTGATGATGTTAGGTCTGGGTTAGAAAAACTCCCAATTCAAATTGTATACGGCTGCCTAAAGTTTCATGTGCCTTCAAAACGGCTGCCCAAAACTCTTCGTAATGTATGTATTGTTGGGCCCATTTGGGAGCCCAAAAAGTGTTGTAACTTGCTGCCCATTATCGACAATAAAGATGTGATGTTAATGCTCCCCCAAAAAATCTTTAGTGGCTGCCAATTCACTTGATGTATGATGATTTTTGAGAGCCCAATATAATAATTGCTGCTGCCAAAACTTCGTAATAATCAAGTCCCCACTATTCGAAGATGATGATATATGATGATAATGAATAATGAATAATGATGATGTTGACCTTCTCTTTTTATTCAACTATATGCATGAAATTGGCTGCCAAAAAGTGTGTTCAATATGTGCATCCAAAGTGATGTTGACCAAAAATCCTTTCTTCAATTGTAATTGGCGGCTGCCCATGTGCATGTATATGTTTAGGATTTTAAACCCTTTTCAATTCTTGATAACCACCTCCATGCAAAGTCCACTATTAATGATGATAATGTTTCCTTTTTATAATTAAGGTTAAACCCTTTTAACTCTTTTTCCAAACGAGCACATGTACTGCTTTTTCTTTAAACACTCTAACGTCATTGAATTATGCGTTTTACCTGCAAAGAATACAAACACTCGCAGTAACATATTCCAAGCATAAAATCACATAAAACGGATTAAATAGCGTAAGATAAACACTTTAGCACCCATGTTTCACACTCTCCATCACATCCCCACACTTGTCATTTGCTTGCCATCAAGCAAATCTGTTTTTCACTTTCACGTGGGTCGAACGAAAAACACGCTCCCCATTCCCGAGACTAAGGTTAAGGTCTATTGTCATGCCCGGTTCAAACCTTTTACAATTTTCGACCTATTTAGCAATAAATGATTAATCATGTAAAAATGGTTATCCAAAATTAACCCGCCATTGAAACTAATAATTCATGCACATCCCTCACAATGTTCTCTCCACTCGGTTTAAAATTTGGCTAATTAGATAATGAATTAGCACTTTCTAAGTAATCACTCAAAACCGATTAGAACACGTACCTGCATAGGCTTGCAACTCAATCATTCTCCACCACTGAACACAAATACTAAGCACAAGTCAAAAGGTCTTTGTAAGGGTTGTAACGGGGCTAGGCTAAGGGTAGGAAGTAGGATATTTAAAGTGGCTAAGGTGATGAAAATTCGATTTTTATTACAAACCACTAAACTAAACAAAACTAAATATAAACATAAACTATGAGGCAACAACTTTCGCCTTTTATTCAACAACTACTAACACATCTTTTTGTGTTTTTCTCAATGCTTTTTCGTTTTTTTTTTCATAACATTTTCTGAATTTTTGCTTTTTTTTTAATTTTTTATATATGAATAAATCACAACTATACAAACAAATAATCCTACAATCGAATCTTCATCACACGGGTTTAAAAAGAAAAGGTTTAATGGTTATGGGCTAAATGGGTTGGTCAAACGAAAGGATTAGGCTCAAATTGGGCGACTAGGGGATTTATTTGGGTAAGGATGGATAAATGGTTTTAAAGAAAAAGGTTCACCTAATGCCTTAATCATTCTCGTGCTTGTATTCGGTCTATGGTCTCAAATGTATCAAAAGTTGCAAGTTCTACAATACATGACTAATGGTCCACTCAAACAAAGAAACATACATATGTAATTCTATGATGTAAAAGTGGCTCAAAACCTCACATATATAAAGGGTATGGAATGTGACATGCATAATATGCTAGTTTCTTAGGCGGATTATTCCCAAATAACCACCCGCTAAATACCCGTCATGCTAACTATTTGAACTTGACCATGACAATAGACCAAATGGGTTTTGCCATCCCTCGTTGACTTAGTTACTTGTGCTTTTTAGATTGCTTCAAACAAAGACATTTTTGAAAAAAATTTAAAATTTTTCCCCCATCCCCACACTTGAGGTAAACATTGTCCTCAATGTGTAGTGTTTAAATGAACGTGTCAAAAATCGAAAACTTTTACTAACTCCCCCATCCCCACACTTGAGGCAAACATTGTCCTCAATGTGTGAGAACTAGAGTTTTTAAAACGCACAAGGGATGTGACACGGCTAACCTCCCCAAAATTTCTCCCCGGAAAATAAAATACAATTTACAATCCACTTATTAGCTAACTAAAAATCAAAAGTAAAAGGAAACGTATGCACATGATTTTTGAGCTCATTCCTCGTGTGCTCTTCTTCTCTTCAAGAAAGCGGTTGTCACATGAACACAATGTACTTACAAATCTTAACCCTTGTGTAGAAGCATGCTTCTCACAACCATTAAAATTTATTAGCTACCTAGTTCTACCACTTTTATGAAAATATTACCAAGTCATACGTTAATTCACTTTGATTTATGTGGAAAAATAATGTACAATAACAATAAACCTAACTCACTTTCGTAGGAATCACGGTTGCATTTAGCTTATGCAACAAGCCCTTTTAAACCTCCCGATAGCTCGGGAGGACGAGTAGGTCTCGTGAGGGTTATATAGGGAACACACCCACAACGTTCATTTAACTAAGAAAATAAAATAAAACGAATAATAATACAAACTCTACAACAATTATACCTGATTTACCTCTCATGGTGGTCGAAGTGCACATTTGCCTACCGAGTTTCCAACATACGCTCGGTAATTAGCATGCCGAATCCATACTCCTTTTATTATATTCGGCATACGCATTGTACAACTTCGGGGCCGTTTCTTAACAATATGGCTAATGTCTTGCAACGCCACCCTTCGAATCCTTATGCACGAACCCGCATCCCCAACTTTGTTGGTTAGAGTGATAAGTTTGGAAGAAGGATGAATATGAACGTGAGCTTCTTTCAAATCCGATTCGTCTTGCGGTGTCATGTCTTCCGCTCGGTTCAAACATTCAATTACTGGCTCCGGAAGTTCCATAACCTCTTCCACCACATCATCATCCACCACTGTACCACTAGCCAACACCTCTTGGTCTCGTCTAAGTTGAGCCAATTCTTCGGCGAGATGACCCATTTTCTTTGCCAAGTCTTCATGAGCTTTATCTCTTACTTCAAACTCTTTCTTTATTTCGGCTTTGAACTCTTGATGTGAATTAGTAAGATTACTCACAGCATTCATGATGGCATCAAATTTGGAACTTATTGAGTCTTGAGGTTCCTCGTATGCCAGTTGAGGGTATTCATTATAATAATCATCATACACCTCCCGATAACTTGAGAAATGTGGCAATTCGGGTTCATAGTAGTACTCTTGATACTGTGGTGGTGGTGGATTATCATATGGATAATATGAGGATGGACCATTGAAATCTTCATAGTCCGCCCTCCTATATTCATACAATCCGCTGAGGTAGTCTTCCCGATACTTGTTGGCTTGAACTTTTTCGTGGAAAACAGAGCAATCTTCTAAATAATGTTCTACGTTTCCGCAACACTCACACGGATCATCATCTACCCAATTCATATTGAAAGATGGTACCTGCAAAACATGTACCTGCACAAACAAACTCGACCACCCAAAGTAAAATCACGAATATACAAGAAAGAAAAACTAAACTAAAATCGAACAAGCAATGAAATACTAAGCGCACTAGCTCCCCGGCAGCGGCACCATTTTGACGTGACCGTGTCGTCCCGATCAGTCAAAAACCCAATTAAACCTAGGTAGCTAGGGTAAGTCAGGTATCGTATCCACGAAGAGCATGTGGTCAGTATCGCACGACCCGTTCGATTAGTTAGACTATTTACAAACAATGTACAAGGTGATTATGAAGTTTGATAATTTTATTCGTTTGTTTGGTTTTGAAAATAAATCGGAGTGAACCGACAATTGGATGTTATTCTTAAAACAATGTGTGATTAACTAAAACTGTAAACTAAACTAAAAATTTGAAACAAGAAATTAGAGTACGGATCACACCCGGTTCGATAATTGCAAGACCTAGGGTTCCTACATGTTTTAACTTGATTCAATTACATATAGTGATTAACGGATTACTATCACGAAGCTTAGGTGCCAATTGCTATCAACGTCATAGACAACAGACCGTAATGCACTTCGTTGCCTCGGACATGTAAATCCTAACCTACGATAAGGCAAAAGTGCACAAATTCATTTCGCAAAGTCATAACTTTATCATCATTCGACAATTCACAAATTCAATTCAAATGCACGACAATTATCATAAGTTTCAAATACTAAACAATTTGTCACAAAACCAAATTAAAATACAAATGCATAAACCCTAGAAAATCTTACAACATCTACACCGGGGTGAAACCGAAGAGACTAGCCGCTCATGGTTGGATGGACGCGATCACCGGGCGATGAACACGAGCACGGAGCCATGACCTTGAGTCTTGAGGAATGGTGGAAGTTAGGGTTTGAATGGTGATGATGTTAGGTCTGGGTTAGAAAAACTCCCAATTCAAATTGTATACGGCTGCCTAAAGTTTCATGTGCCTTCAAAACGGCTGCCCAAAACTCTTCGTAATGTATGTATTGTTGGGCCCATTTGGGAGCCCAAAAAGTGTTGTAACTTGCTACCCATTATCGACAATAAAGATGTGATATGCTCCCCCAAAAAATCTTTAGTGGCTGCCAATTCACGTGATGTATGATGATTTTTGAGAGCCCAATATAATAATTGCTGCTGCCAAAACTTCGTAATAATCAAGTCCCCACAATTTGATGATGATGATATATGATGATAATGAATAATGATGATGTTGACCTTCTCTTTTTATTCAACTATATGCATGAAATTGGCTGCCAAAAAGTGTGTTCAATATGTGCATCCAAAGTGATGTTGACCAAAAATCCTTTCTTCAATTGTAATTGGCGGCTGCCCATGTTCATGTATATGTTTAGGATTTTAAACCCTTTTCAATTCTTGATAACCACCTCCATGCAAAGTCCACTATTAATGATGATAATGTTTCCTTTTTATAATTAAGGTTAAACCCTTTTAACTCTTTTTCCAAATGAGCACATGTACTGCTTTTTCTTTAAACACTCTAACGTCATTGAATTACGCGTTTTACCTGCAAAGAATACAAACACTCGCAGTAACATATTCCAAGCATAAAATCACATAAAACGGATTAAATAGCGTAAGATAAACACTTTAGAACCCATGTTTCACACTCTCCATCAATCATCTCTGATAGGGATACGAGGTATACATCGCATTTCTGGAAAAGTTTTCAGCAATCCCTAGGCACTCGATTGAACTTCAGCACATCATATCATCCTCAGACGGATGGTCAAAGTGAGCGTACTATTTAAACACTCGAAGATATGCTACGAGCTTGTGTTATTGACTTAGGAGGAACTTGGGACGATCATCTTCCATTGATAGAATTTCTAATAATAATATCTATCATTCCAGTATTCAAGCTGCACCTTTTGAAGCGTTGTATGGAAGAAAGTGCAGGACGCCCGTTTGCTGGGCAGAAGTTGGAGATGTCCAACTAACAGGACCAGATATAGTCCTGGAGACGACAGATAAGATTGTGCAGATACGAGATCGTCTAAAAGCTGCCAGGGATAGGCAGAAAAGCTACGCAGACAAAAGGCGTAAACCTCTGAAATTCGAGGTAGGTGACAAGGTTCTACTTAAGGTATCACCCTGGAAAGGGGTAATGCATTTTGACAAGAAAGGCAATCTAAGCCCAAGATACATAGGACCATTCGAGATCATCGAATGTATCGGAACAGTGGCTTACAAGTTAAACCTGCCTGAAGAGCTCAGTGGAATTCATAATGTATTTCACATCTGCAATCTGAAGAAATGTCTAGCTGATGAATCACTAGTCATGCCACACACGGATGTGCATATTGATGAGAGCTTAAAGTTTGTCGTAAAACATTTGTCGATCGAGGATCGACAGGTTAAGAAGCTTTGAAAGAAGCATGTACCGATTGTAAAGGTTAAATGGGATGCCCGTAGAGGTCCCGAGTACACGTGGGAGGTTGAGTCCACAATGAAACAAAAGTACCCTCATTTATTTCAGTAAATCTCGAGGTTGAGATTTCTTTTAAGGGGGTGAGGATGTAACACCTCGTAAAATCACGACCAATATAATGAAGACACGTATCATGAGCTTTAAACGTGTAATGGATTGAATATGAGGGACTAAAGTTGACAAACAAAGAAAGTATGTGTGTAAAAAGATTCAAAGTGTCAACATTGGATAATTATACCTATCAACAACCCTACACGATGTTTATACCCTTAAACGAATGAATTATGAATCATATGAAGCCGTTTGTGGAAGAAAGTGAAAGTTTACAAACCGCAAGAGTTAAATGTGTCAACATGTTCAATTTATACCTCTGAGTGACCTTTTAGCGAACTCGAAGCTTTGTAACGATTAGTTATGCTCACTAGAATAAGTGATCAAAATTTCACAAGGTTTTGATATTGTATGAGAAAGATACGCTAACATTCGTAAGTAAGGGGTTAAAAGCATCAACGTTGAAATTCAGGACTTTTCGGTAATCGTATAACTAACCGGGGACTTAACAAAGTTTGTTTATGACTTGGAGTCCTTAAAAGTCAAGTTGGAGGGTTAAAAGTGCAATAAAACAAGTTAAAACCACTATTAGAAGGACCAGGGACCAAATGTGCAATTGCTGAAAGTTTTTGACCGGATCTGGGCTTCATACCGGTCGAGTAAGACTCCTCTTGGAGCTTACGCGCGCCGCCTAAAACCTGCCAGCTCCCATTTCTTGGACAGATGCCTGTTATAGCCTGTTACACCGACTTATATGCATGGTATTTGATCCCAGGGGCTTCACCAACAGATTTTCATGCATAGGGACACTTGGGGATGATCAGGAATCACCCATAGACCTTGTTGGCATGATCTTGTTCAATCAAAATCACTATATAATGAGCTCTTGGTTGCAACATTTTGCATTCACTTTGAAAATCATTCTAACTTAAATTTTGGAGCCTCCTGGAGCTCAAGATCATTCCCTAAGGATCATTAGTCGTGCTAAGTACTCCAGTAAGCTTCCTTAACCTCTCTAATTAGTGTTTTATTAGTTTAATGACCTAAAGTCAAAGCCGTCGTAATTAAGCTTTGACTTAGTGATTAATCACTAATGGTCCAGTCATTTCTCGAATTGAAAGTGGCTATGAGTTGGTAATTATGTGGGTAATAAACCCTTAAAAGGGCACCCTCTGATTTCCACTCTAACTAGGTCAATTGTCGGGTCAAACTTAATTGTAAAAAGTCAACAGAAAGCTAATTTTCAAATAAACACATAATTAACAACGTAGAAGCCATGAAACCTGTTTTATCACTCATATAACTTGGTAATTAATGTAAGAACATGTCTAAGCATGTTCAACCCGACAATTTTGAACTTAGGCTCGGTTCGGAACCGAAAGTCGCAAAAGTAGACTTTTGCTTTGACTTTCAGTTCTGACCCGATTTAGATTGTTTTAGAAATGTCGTAAGCTTCCATTAGGTCCATGATTCATATTAGTATAACTCTCTGAGATTATACAACTTGGATCCTAAATTATCTGATTCATTTGCATGTTTCCGTTATATGCCTAAATGTTGACCATTATGCCCTTTTGACCTTAAAACGAGATTTTTGAAAATGTGAGAGGACAAAAATCTTTGTTACTGATTTATAAACTTGTCCTAAAAATTTGACATCAGTTTGAGGTCTTGATTAAGAGTTATGCTCAATATCGTAATTAGAAAGCTTTTTATTAATTAAACGGCATTATTAGCATAAAGCCTATCTAAACCCAAATTTTGACACCAAACTTTTTACCCACTGATGTAATATAATATTTTGGGATTTTTGAAAACTTTTATTTATTTTAAAATTGATCATATCATAGGGTTCTAGCTTTGATTCGGTAATTGTCGGTTATACCCTTTTCTTGAATAAAATTAGTTTTACATAACATATTGATACCAAATCTTTTGCTACTGATTTTATATGATAAATAAAATATTTTAAGCCTTTTGGAATGATAAAAATATCAGCTTTTCTTATATAACCCGAAAATCGCTTAAAAATGACTTTTTACTCGTTTTAAACGCATAGTATGAGTTAAAACTATTTTTAACATATAAGACTTAATACCTACTGATGTTTTAAGTAAATTTCTATATTTTAACAGTAAGCAAAAGTTTTGAACTCAGATTTCCAAATTTGACCTTTAAAGCTTATGTGAAATTACCAAAATGCCCCTACGGTGCATAACTTGGTTATAAATGTAAATTTCATATATATGCATTACCCTACTGATATAACTTATTAAATTAAATATTTTTACTGATCATTTCAGACCTGAACCTCAGATTAATATTAAATCTCTTTTATAACCTTTAAAATGACCAAAATACCCCTACGGGGCTTAATTTGAGTTTAAATTCGTTTTGGGCATAATGGAAGGTATCCTACTGATATCACAACATATTTAAGGCATATTAACTTAGAAAACTTGTTCATGACTCATTTGGTTACCCGTTATGCATTTATCGCGTTCGGTACGGTTTATGTAACTAGTTTGCATAAATTAACCGAAACGGGTCAAACCTCATCATTTTCACTTCAAAATCCAGAATGTGTTTAGTTTACCCATATTATACAAGTCTTCATACTTTTCGGGTCTAAACCACACTCTAATCCGGTCTTCGCTTAATCTTGCGTTTGAACCGTATACCTTTCTTTAAAATTAACCGGTCTAAAGTAAGACCCGTTAGGAATCTAATAGGTTAATTAAAACCTTCGTTCCAGATTTAGGAGACCAGTAAAAGATACTTGCAGTTGCTGATTTGTACGACTGGGATAAATTTATATAATTTTCTCAGGTAAATACTTTTAACTTATTTTCCCTTATACGGGCTTGGGGTACGGTATATAAAATACCGCTTGGTCGGGCATTGAATTGTTAATCATATGAAGGTTAATTTATTGAGATGACCCGTTTAATCTATTTTGTTTGCTTAAAGCCTTTGGGGGGTTAATGACCATGTCCCGGATATCCTTGGCATCATTCATTGAAATGGCCAAGACCTAAGCACGGGGTGTAGGCATACACCTGCCGGTGCGTATATAAAAAGATATAACCGCCGTTCGAGAATAACTCGCCGCGGGATTATATTATGTGGTGTGTCAATTAATCTTTAACCCGGTGTTCAGCCCGGGCTACTAAACGTATAATAAACATGTAATTCTTTAACAAGTTTATTTTTAAATAATTATCCCAGGTCATAGAAGAGATTTTGTGCCTTGTCCATTCAAATCAATTTTCTTAAACATTTTCAAAATGAGTCGGTTAATTGTATTTACCAGTGAAAACTGACGTATTTTCCAAAAAGGTTAAGTGCAGGTACTAATCGGAATAGGCTGGCTACTCCTAGCATCAACAAAGAGTCTTGCAAGCTTAGATGTTTATAAATCTGCTGAACAATGTTTCTTTTTAACTTTGATCCGCCTGTGGATCCTTTACAACCGTTTTGTAATAAATGATATTACTTTCATTCGGGTTGTAATGTTTTTATCTTTCGACTTCCGCTGTGTATATAAACTGTGATAAATTGTCTATGATGATATCAACTACGTTACGATACTCCCCACCGGGCCCACCGGTAATACGTGAAAATATCGGGGTGTGACAACCCTGCTAGTTTATTAAAATGTCTTACAAAGTTCTACTAATTACCTAAATGCCATAATTGATTTAAACCATATATCAAATGATCTAAGGGTCCAAAAGAGGTCTGCAAGTTCTGAAAATATATCAAATAATCCTTACCGTGTATATATATATATAAGTATTTTGAATAATCTTTGTAACATGTGTATATATATATATATATAGGGTAAGGTTCATGCGAGAACTACCTTTATTGCGAGAACCAATGTAAACACAACCTAAAATAGCTAAAAAAACCTAACCCCCCACCCCCCAAGCTAAAATGCTAAAAACTAAACCCCCCAAAAAACATAAAAAAAATCTAAAAAATTCAACAAAACACAATTTTTAAATATTTTTTACATTAAAATCGCTACTTTTAGTAGCAAAAAAAAAATTTAAAAGTTTTTTTTGGCTACTAAAAGTAGCGATTTTTTTACAAAAAATACTAAATTTTTTTTTGTGTGTTTTAGCTATTTTTAGGTATTTTTGGTTGTGTTCACATTGGTTCTCGCGGTTCTCGCAATAAAGGGTGGTTCCTAACGGATCCTTCTCCTATATATATATATATATATATATATATATATACTGCTTTAATAAGCATAGAAGCCCATTGTACAACCTTTTAAGCACAAAGGTGTTGAAAAATCCTTCAACACACGCGGAGCAGCTCATACAAACTAACCGGATCTCTTTGACCCGTTTTACCCAAATGGATCCAATATATACCTTCTTTCACTCAATCTAAACCCTAATATTCATTTCATTCACATCCGCCCCCATCCTTCTTCTTCTCTCTCTCTCTCTCTCTCACCAGACGCGGTTCTAGGGTTTCAAAACCAGGCGCTCCAAGATCAAGATCTAGGGTTTCTCTGTGATGAATCTCTTTACATCCGACACCAGATCGACTTCCTCATTATCATCACCACCATTTCTAGGGTTTCTTTACCAGTCGCTTCAAGATATACGCTTCCTCCGCGATGAATCTCTCTAGATCCAACACCAGATCGACTGGTTTGACCGCTCGGTATCTTTCTTTTTACAATATCTTTTTTTTGTTATTTGAATCGGATATGTGTAATATTTCAGATCTGCCATTGAGTTGTTCGTGTTAGGGTGCACCGGAATAACCAGATGTGGTATGTGTTCTGTAGTTTAGTTTTTTTTTCTTTAAAGAAGTTTGTATTTTTAATTTGAAGTTGATTATTGTGTTTATCTTGCAAGTATCATCTGGAATTTGAATCGGATCTGTGCAATATTTCAGATCTGCCGTTGAGTTGTTCGTGTTAGGGTGATTTTTGTAGCTGATTTTGTTTGTAGCTGTTTATCTTGCAAGTATCATCTGGTATGTTTGTAGCTGATTTTGTTTGTAGCTGATTTTGAGTTTATTTTGTTTGTTCTGTTATAGATGAAGATGGAGCGGTGGAGATACCATCGACTTAGATCTACCTTACCACCGTCGAGCCAGGTACTTTTTTCTGCTGAAATTTCTCAGATCTACCGTCATTTTTTGAGGATTTTTTATGAATATTGACAGATCTGAGGTTACACGACTTGCAGATCTGAGTTCTTAGAGGAATATTGGCAGCCCGGATCTGGTATGTTTGTAGCTGATTTTGTTTGTAGCTGATTTTGTTTGTAGCTGATTTTGTTTGTTAAAGATCTGGTATGTTTGTAGCTGATTTACATGCTTATGTTACTGATTATGTTTGTTACAGATCTGGTATGTTTGTAGCTGATTTACATGCTTATGTTACTGATTATGTTTGTTAAAGATCTGGTATGTTTGTAGCTGATTTACATGCTTATGTTACTGATTATGTTTGTACCTGATTATGCTTGTTACAGATCTGGTATGTTTGTACCTGATTATGTTTGTTACAGATCTGGTATGTTTGTAGCTTATTATGTTTATAGCTTATTAGGGTTGGATCCTGTGAGTCTAAAGGCTCTATTCTATTATATGGGTTTTTGTTTTAAGTTTGTTAAGGTATCCGGTGCCGCAACGGGCGGAAAGTTATGGATGCAGTGAACAGTATCATGTTGGCTGGAGATAGTTAATTTCAGCAGTTGCAGGTAAATTTATTATTGTTTGGTTTTGTTGATGTGATCAATAGAGTTTTGGCTACACTTCAATGACAACTGACTTCAAGTCTCATGTTTCTTATGTAATCAGGTAAGATCAATCAGGATGGGCGGCTCCTATGCATTGGGTCTCTGTGGGGTTGCATGTGGAAGGAATGATCTATTTTATGAGATCGGCATTGGTGGTCCTTGGTATGGAACTCCTTTTTTGTTTCCGTTTATTGAAATGGCAATTTTAACCAGTTCGTTTTCGAAAGGGTAGATTCCGGTTATGTTTTATCTTCAACGGGTCAATTGGGTAACATAAAAAAAGTGTATCTAAAACGGAAGTCAGTCAAATGGCTCAAGAGTCGCTCAAATTGTATTTTCATTTTTCGATGCATAAGGTCCTAAATCAACTTTTAAAAGGGATCAGATAGTTATTGAAATAATATATTTTTGCAATCATATTTTCATATTTGACACCAATTATTTTTATAAAATTTTTATGTTCTTTGACAAAGGTGTTTCAGGTCAACCCCATCCATACAAAAAAAATTACCCTTTTGACCAGTAACTTAACTAACTCATTTTGACACATCTAACATTTGTCCTTTTACATTGCTATTTTCTTTGCATTTTAGGGAAAACTACGAGCAACTCAAGCAAACCATGATGTTTTCTTTGCATTTTAAGGGGAACATGGGTGCTTCTCTCCCAGGGCATACAAAACTCAGGTTATTGGCGACCGCTTGCCAGATTTAACATATAAAAAAACTTTATATGTTAAATGTAGCGGGCTTCCGCCAATAACCTGTGTTTTGTATGCCCTGTGGAGAGATGCGCCCATCTTCCCCCTAAAATGCAAAGAAAACCTTAGGCTATTGAACCCCCCGCAAGTCGAAACCGACAACGAATCAGGTTAAAACTCTAAACAGCTTTGCACTTGCTTCAAATTATAACTCTTTTTAATAAACTTTTTGAATTTAAAGTAAAAATTGATTTAAAGTAATGAATCAGGTTAAAACTCTAAACAGGCTTGCACTTGCATCAAATTATAACTCTTTTTAATAAACTTTTTGAATTTAAAGTAAAAATTGATTTAAAGTAATGAATCAGGTTAAAACTCTAAACAGGTTTGCACTTGCATCAAATTATAACTCTTTTTAATAAACTTTTTGAATTTAAAGTAAAAATTGATTTAAAGTAATGAATCAGGTTAAAACTCTAAACAGCTTTGCACTTGCATCAAATTATAACTCTTTTTAATAAACTTTTTGAATTTAAAGTAAAAATTGATTTAAACTAATGAATCAGGTTAAAACTCTAAACAGCTTTGCACTTGCATCAAATTATAACTCTTTTTAATAAACTTTTTGAATTTAAAGTAAAAATTGATTTAAAGTAATGAATCAGGTTAAAACTCTAAACAGCTTTGCACTTGCATCAAATTATAACTCTTTTTAATAAACTTTTTGAATTTAAAGTAACAATTGATTTAAACTAATGAATCAGGTTAAAACTCTAAACAGCTTTGCACTTGCATCAAATTATAACTCTTTTTAATAAACTTTTTGAATTTAAAGTAAAAATTGATTTAAAGTAATGAATCAGGTTAAAACCCTAAACAGCTTTGCACTTGCATCAAATTATAACTCTTTTTAATAAACTTTTTGAATTTAAAGTAAAAATTGATTTAAAGTAATGAATCAGGTTAAAACTCTAAACAGGTTTGCACTTGCATCAAATTATAACTCTTTTTAATAAACTTTTTGAATTTAAAGTAAAAATTGATTTAAAGTAATGAATCAGGTTAAAACTCTAAACAGCTTTGCACTTGCATCAAATTATAACTCTTTATTTTAAACTTTTTGAATTTAAAGTAACAATTGATTTAAACTAATGAATCAGGTTAAAACTCTAAACAGCTTTGCACTTGCATCAAATTATAACTCTTTTTAATAAACTTTTTGAATTTAAAGTAAAAATTGATTTAAAGTAATGAATCAGGTTAAAACCCTAAACAGCTTTGCACTTGCATCAAATTATAACTCTTTTTAATAAACTTTTTGAATTTAAAGTAAAAATTGATTTCGTTTTTTTTATGACAAAAAAATTGAACAGTAACCTGTCAGAAAGACTTTCGAAACCTTTTTCAGAAACCTAACTCCTGATTTTACAGTTGAACAGTTGACAACCTTTCAAAGACTTTTCACAAAAAGTCTTTGAACAGTTGACAAGCTTTCAGAATCCAAAATATTTTACTGCTACCCTTTTTGAATTTTTTTTTACTGACGATGACTGTTCAAATACAGCTGTAAAAGCAAACACTGTTCGGATTTGTCAGAAAGGAAGCATGCTTGGAAGTCTATAAATTCAACTACATTCATCACAATTCATCACAACTGTGCAAGCACTCAACTTAGATACTAAAACCTTCAAATTGTAAGTCTTGCGTTGAACTTCATCCTACTTTTGAATCTTACATCAAACCTTCGAAACATCAACCTAACATCTTCTATTTTACTTCGATTTCAGAATATCAATCAATACTCTAAACGTCCGGGTCTTGCGTTGTTTCTCGGCTCTTCACATCAAGGTCTTACATTTTTTTTCGGCTTTTTACATCAGGCTCTTGCATTGTTGTAAGTTTACTCACATTTCTTGGTTACTTTTTTCACTTTTAACTGTCGCATTATTTTAGTTTACATGTATTATTTCTATGCATTTTTCTTCTTTATTGTTTCTATGCATTTTGCTTCTGTATTGTTTTGTAACATGTATTATTTTAGTTTACATGTGTTGTAAAATAAATGTTAAGTATAGACTTTATTGCTTCTGTATTTGTTTTGTAACATGTATTATTTTAGTTTACATGTATTATTTCTATGCATTTTGCTTCTGTATTGTTTAACCGTGGCCTTATACACTTAATGTTGAATATTGAATATATTTTGCTGTAAAATAGAAGAGTTTAAGCTTCTTTGTTTTTCTTTTTTTTTAAGTTTTTTTTTCATAGTTTGGTGTTTTACTTCCTATGATATTTCTCTTATTTTGCATTTGGTATAAATTCTAGATGTGAATGATTCTTGACTAGGTATGTAGCTGGTCTTGTATTATAACAAATGTGCCATAATACTTTGTGATTTCTTCATTTAAGAATAGTTTTTTTATAATTTCAGGATTAATAAATGATTTTGTAACTTTGCAATATGATTTTAGTACACAAACCATAAGAGCATCCACAATAAGGGGATATTTTGGTGTTTTTAGGGAGAGAGAAAGTGATGTGGAGGAGAGAGGGTGTGAGGTGGAGGAGAGAGGGTGTGAAGATGTTTGTGAGGAAAAATGAGAAAAAATGGATGGGTGTAAGTTATGTGAGTGTAGAGAGGAGAGAGGAGAGAGGAGAGAGGAGAGAGAGAAGAAATGTGTTTGTGAGAGGGGCAAGTGATAGAAAGAAGATGATTGGTTGGGCATGTGCCAACTAGGCACCCTCAAAAATGAGAAAAAATACCGCTTATTGGGGATGCTCTAATAAGTTATGTAGTGCATTTATGAAATATAGTTACTATTTTCGTTGTGTAAAGTTATCCTACAAAAACGTACTTGCATGAACTTCAAGGCTATTTTTGTTGTGATACATTAAGCATCAGTAATCGTAAGATTTATTTTTTAGATACACAAGTATAAAAGGTAAGTAGTCAAATAAATTGGATACTCTAAATTCAAGTATTATTTATTTGTTTTTTTAGTATGTTTTTGAATACTATTGTTTGACGAAACTTTGTTACACGAGTTAAAATATCAAATTTACTATGCCTGTCCCGTTCATATTTTGTTGATAAAAACTAACTAATAACGAGTATCGCATTACAAATTGGTCTCGTCCCGTTCATATTTTGTTGTTTTCGGTTCCCAATCGAATAATGAGTTTAAAAAACGATAATTAACTGATGATCCGAACTGCCATTTCTTTTGGTAAAAAAAATAATATAAATCCAGTAAACATTTTAGTTAACTTTGATGTTAAAATTGTTACAATAAAAATTGCATTTTTCAGTTTACAGAATCCTTATGTCTGAGTTTACTTTGATGTTAATTTTTAACATGGTAAGAAAATTGATCTTTAACCAAACTATTTTTATTTCCTTTAAAATTGATCTTTATATCCATCAAAATTGTATTTTTCAGTTTACAAATCACTCCAAACACATATCAGTTGAGAGGTATGGGTGGTGGTTATCCAATTCCCGTTGAACCACTAGGATCAACAAACCATGGACGATCATCCCGTCGCCATTTAAACCTTCCTTATTCAAACCCTCTAACTTCAAACCCTGAAGTTAGAAACCCTTTTCGTCCGGTGGCAAACCCACCTCCGGTGTCAACCCCACCTCCGGTTTCAACCCCACCTCCAGTGGCAAACCCTCATCCGTTGACAAACCCTGAACATGATGATCCATTTGGTTGGACAGATGAAGAGTTGAATTGGGCGTATGACTATACCTTCGCTCAACTACAATTTGGTGCAATACAAATTGAGGAGGGGTGCCATCGTCCGGTGGCTAACACTCCTATACTGCCTATGCATCCTCCACCTTCAAACCCCCCTTATGTGGAAAACCACAGCCAAACACAAGAACTACCGACCTGGGCTGAAGGGTACGAAACTGACCCTGGGGCGGTTTACGAACCACCATTGGATGAAGAAATGGTTTGGAAACCTTAGAACAACTTTGATGATGACTGTAGTTTTTTTTTTTCCTCGAATTAGTTTGAATCTTAATTATGTAACTTTTAATTATGTATTAGTTTAAATTTAAATTTGTTGTTGTTTAATTTTAATCATGTTTTAGTTTAAATTTAAGTTTCTAGAGTTTTTATTTATTTAGTTAACTAACATTGAACACTTAATAGGATATGTCTGATCATTTTTCCGTTGAAGAATTTTCATCATTGAGAAATGATAGAGCATGGTATAATATAATCTTTGTTAAGGTGGAGTTTATTTGGCATGACGTCGATGAAAAGAGATTAGTGGTTATTTTTCTTGATCAACACGTAAGAACATTATTTTAATTTACTTTGTGTTATACGAGTAAGCGTTTTTCCACCAGTAAATTTCTTTTCTTTTTAGAGACAAAAAAATGTTGCGTTCATCCCACAACATTTGATACACATATATAATGACGCGGCATTGATGGGTGGTTTTTTTTTCCTTGAATCATTTCCAAATTGAGAATCTCAACTATCATGAGTACCCAAAGTACCAGAATTACGTGTTAGTTTGGTCCGAGAAAAAAATTGTCATCAACGAATATACAAAGCTTTCTTCACTTATGCTTACGATTCCAAGGGGTGCTTCTTTATATCCATTGGTCCCTTCCATTATAGAATTGAAGCATGACAGGAGACCTCAAATGGATATTGTTGGTACATATAAATTCTCTATCTATATTTTTTATTAAATATATAAAACTTTATATATGTATGTATAATATGGTGTATACGATTTGACTGATTTTGTTATAGACGTGGTTGGGAGAATAATAGAAGGAAAACGTGATCGATGTTGTTTTGAACTTTCTCTTCTAGATAAGACGTAAGTTATTATTTATTATTAACATATTACAAACATAATATTTACATTATATGTAAGAAAATATTATTATTAGAAGAACTTTAACCCAAAATCGTAATATATAGTGGTCACACAATACAATTGTTTTTGTCTGCCCTGAAGCCTTCCGATGTTATACGTTCCATTCGAGCCGTGCAACAAAGGTCTATCATATATGTATCACATGTCAAGTTGGTTCATCTACCAGATAGTATGTTATGCTTTACACATGAACATTCTAAAAATTAGTTAGATTTAATGGGTCATGTAATTTAATAAAAGTTATATTTTATTTGTTATTTCAGTTAATATTTTGAAGTCTACGGAGTTGAGTACGATTACGTACGAACCAGACATGGTCGAGGCACGGGATATTTAAATTATGGATCGTTATCCAAGTTTGTGTTTAAGTTAGAAACATTTGGTGTTGTTATATGTTTAGTTGTTGAATATTAAAGTCTCTCTTGGTGTTTCGTGTTTTGCTTTTTGTTTCCATCACCAAAATAATGATGTCTCAATACTTTCACATTTGAATGGATTGTTGTGTGTTTGCTTGAATCATACATACGAGCTGCTTCTTTGGAATCCAACAACTACTGCTTTCAAGCGTTTGTCAACTCCTGATTCTCATGGATTCTATATAAATAACCTTGATGCCGTTGGTTTGTACGTTGACGCTGACGATGATTACAAGGTCTTGCATATAAAGCGTAGGAGTGGTGTACTTGGTGTCTATGTTTATTCTAGGGAAGTAGACTCTTGGAGAAATATTCCTTTCATAACAAGACAAGAGTACCTAAGCCCTCATTTCAATTGGTCAGCTGGCACATTTTTGTGGTGGTACTCTATATTTCACTGTTTGCGAATGTTGGCTTGGAGGTACGAATCTGGTGATTTGTTTTGATGTTAATTTGGAGCAGTTCAAGGAGATAAGCTTTCCACCCGTTCCTTCTATAGGAATGGTTCAAGGTGTTTTAGTGAATGTAAAAAATGAGCTTCACATGTTTGCTAGCACTGGCATGTTTGAGATGACAATTGACCTATGGACGCTACAAGGGGATTACTGGATTAAGGTCTTATCATGTCCTCTGATCCCCCCGATATCATTGTCATTGTGGTGCGATATAACACATTATGTGACAAATGGTAATTGGTTTGTGATGACTAAATTAGGGAAGTTGTTTACAATTGAAATGGATATGAAGCCCTTCGAATGTTTTTATCCCGTTTCTTGGTTTCGAGGTTTTAAGGGTGCGGTGTTTGTGGAGACCATTGTTTCACCAAGTATTTAGATTGGCTTTCACTTAATGTTATCATTATGTATGTCAATGTTTTAAGGATTTGTGTATTTTTTTCTCTAAGTCACGATATTCGGTTTAAGTCATGTATTTTAATGTTATCATTATGTATTTCAATGTTATCATTCGGTTTGTTTTTCTCTAAGTTATGTGTTGGAATGTTGTAATGATTTGAGAATTTCATCATCTATGATAACTCTCTTTTATTTAATTTGCAAGGTATTTGTCACTTTATCAATTTACAATGACTAATGGACAACCAAACCCTCGTAATCATGCTTCTAGCTCGAGTGCATCTACTAAAGCTGAAAAACGAAAAGAGTATCAAAAAGATACTATGCTGCACGCAAAGAAAATAACAAAGTATCTAAATTTGGGAGTGGTGATGCCTCCCAAAATGCTTCATCAATATCTTTAATGAGTAATAGGTCAACAGAAAGGACACCGTTAAGAAGTTTACAAACTAATATTACTCAAATTACACAAACAACAAATGAGAACGCCTCAAATGTTTCTACTATAAAACGCAAGGAGTACAATAAAGGATGTTCTAATACACAAAACGATAATGGAATGCGTATTTCAAATGGCAGTCAAATCAACCAAACTCCGATAGATGATGTTATACCGACAACCACATTCCCCTCTGTAATTGACGTAGTCAGGCATAGAACATCACGAGGTTTCTATTTATTTAACAATGATTTCTTTTTTGAACTTGACATCTTTTACAACCTTCATTACTTAATACAACAATTTTTTAGGTATTCGAATTCATCCGCGTACTTTATTACCCCAATTTGCTGAAGTAGTTGATCAACCTTCCTTCCAAGATGGGAGTGTAGAAGACGATCCTTATAATTTTGTTTACAATGGAGTACCTGGAGAGCATCGTGTTTTAAAGGAACGAGGTGCATGTCCTAATTGTGGAGCAAAACGATTTCAATTTGAATTTGATACATTTTGTTGTATGAGTGGGAAAACAGTGCTAGCAAACTTAGAAATTCCAGAGGAATTGTACCGACTTTTCACGTCTCAAGATGAAATTGGAGATATGTTTAGGCAAAACATCCGTGCTTATAACACCAATTTTTCTTTTGCCTCAATGGGTGTGACATTGGATGATACATTGAACAATATGAGAGACGGCGTATATACTTTTCGTGCACATAAAGGAATATATCACAGAATCGACCAATTAGTTCCGAGGGATGGGACCCCTAGGTACTTGCAGTTGTATTTTTACGTTCCTGATACTGAGTTAGATCACAGACTCCGATGGCCAAATCTTGATCGGCGTATTACTCAGATTTTAACACGCGTTCTTTCTACAAACCCATATGTCGATGCATTTAGAAGACTTGCGGAACTAGGACCTCTGGACAACTATAGAGTCACTTTGAATACTTCGGTTGAACTTGACCAAAGGGTGTACAATCGACCAACGACATCGGAGGTATATATAATATTATATTAATTGCAATTATTTAATAGTATTGCTTATTTTACTTAAAGTTCACAATTATATAGGTTGCTGGTATTTGGGTTGAAGGTAATGACAATATCACTTCGTATAAACGAAGTATTGTTGTGTACGGTAGGTCTGAATATAGACAAACTATTCAGCCGTACTTCAGTTGTTACGATCCATTGTCGTATCCTCTATTTTTTCCTAATGGTGAGTCGGGTTGGCATGCTAACATACCACGTCTCGGAGTATCAATCAATGAGGTTCGCAACAATGACAACATCGAAGGAGAAATGGAAGGTACCAACAATTTGTTATCCTTTTTAAGTGAAGATCATAAAAATAGCGTAATGCGTTTTATTTTTATTAACTGTTTGTTTTTAATACATCTTCATCGTTCAGAGGCTAACACACGAAGTGGTAGAACAACCGTGGCTATGCGAGAGTACTACTGTTACAAGTTCCAGATTCGATCTACCGAAAATGTGCTTCTGTTCGGTGGTAGGCTGCTACAGCAGTTTGTGGTTGATGTTTACATCAAAATTGAGACGTCACGCTTAGAATTTTGTGAGAGAAACCAGGCTAAGATTCGGGCCGAATTGTACCAAGGTATTGTGGATTGCGTCAATACTGGTGAGGTTCATGCAAACAGAGTCGGGAAAAGAATTGTGTTGCCTGCATCTTTCATCGGGGGGCCTCGCGACATGCGACGTCGGTTTCTAGATGCGATGTCGTTAGTTCAAGATGACGGCAAGCCTGATGTATTCCTTACAATGACATGTAATCCTAAGTGGCTTGAGATATGTGATAATTTACATGTTGGTCAAACTGCACAAGATCGTCCAGACCGTGTTTCAAGAGTGTTCCGGGCTAAATTAGAAGATCTTAAGGATCAACTCTTCAAGAAACATGTCCTCGGGGAAGTTAAGGCATACGTCTATGTCATTGAATTTCAAAAGCGGGGTTTGCCGCACGCACATTTTCTCCTAATCATGTACCCACAACACAAGATCAATAACGCGGACCATTATGATAAGGTTGTGTGTGCTGAAATTCCTAACAAACTAACACATCCCAGATTGCATGAGATGGTTGTCAAGCACATGATTCACGGTCCTTGCGGCAATTTACGATCAAGCAGTCCTTGTATGCAGGGTGATCCTAAAATTTGTCGTTTTCGCTATCCTAGACAATTTAACGAACAGACGACTCAAGGAGAAGATTCGTATCCGTTGTATCGAAGGAGAGACACCGGGATAGAAGTGGACCTACGAGGACAAACACTTGATAATAGATGGGTGGTCCCATATATCCCAAGGCTTTTGATGATGTTTAACTGCCACATGAATGTTGAAGTTTGCTCAAGTATAAAATCTGTGAAATATCTTTTCAAATATGTTTATAAAGGACATGACAAACAGGTTATTCAAGTCGATCAAAGTGAGCCAGGGGTTGTTATTAATGAGATAAAAAGATTTCAAGATGCACGCTACATATCGCCCCCAGAGGCTATGTGGCGCATTTTTTCCTTCTCTCTTTCTCAAATCTTTCCTGCTGTTCTAGCCTTACAACTTCATCTCCCAAATAATCAGATGGTTAGATTTAGAGATGATGACTTAATGCCTAATATTGTTGATAGGGAAAGGGATAAGAGAACCATGCTAACATCATTTTTTGAGATAAATAGAAACGATGAAACAGCAAGGGTACATTTGTATAAAGATTTTCCAAAACACTTTACGTGGAATGGAAGCACACGCCGTTGGAGTCGTCGTTTCGGTAAAAAAAAAAGAGGTCGTATCGTTTCCGCTAATCCAGCCGAAGGAGAAAGGTACTACTTACGCCTACTTTTGTCAAATGTCAGAGGGCCTACTTCTTTTGAACATCTTTGCACAGTTAATGGTCAACGGTGTGCGACATTTCGGAAAGCAGCTCTTGAGTTAGGCTTAATAGAAGACGATGAATATCTATCACAATGTCTCGAAGAAGCCTCTACGTTTCAGTTTCACAATGCTCTTAGAAGGTTATTTGCGACCATAATGATTTTTTGCCAACCTGGAGATATTCGAAAGTTATGGAATGACCACTTTGATTCATTGTCTGAAGATCATCGGTTACACTGTCAAAGTATAGAACGAGTTCAAAATATGGTTCTTACCGAAATTAGTGTCTTGGTACAATCCATGGGTAAAAATTTCAACGAATTCGACCTTCCTAAGATAACAGACGATGTTAACTTACAAGATGCAGGTTATCGTAAGTTACAAGAAGAGTATGGGATTGTTTTGGAACCTGAACACTTGAGTGCCAAAGATTCACTTAATCCGGACCAAAAAAACGTGTTTGATGAGATCATGATGCATGTTGATAATGATCTTCCAGGCGTGTTCTTTATTGATGGTCCAGGTGGAACTGGAAAAACATTTTTGTACATTGCCTTGCTTGCTGAAATTCGGTCACGTGGTCTTATTGCTCTCGCAACAGCTTCATCAGGTGCAGCGGCTAATAATATGCCAGGAGGTAGAACGGCTCACTCGAGATTCAAGATTCCTCTTAATCTTGAAAATAATTCAATGTGCAATATCAAAAAACAGAGTGGGGCCGCTAAACTGATTCGGTCTGCCAAAATAATCATATGGGATGAAGCGTCGATGGCTAAACGACAGGCGATAGAGGCAGTCGATCGTATATTCCAAGACATTATAGGTGTTAGTCTCCCATTTGGTGGAAAGATAATGGTTATGGGAGGTGACTTCAGACAGGTGTTGCCGGTTATTAAACGTGGCACTCGAGCACAGATTGTAGACTCCAGCGTACGAATGTCACCTCTTTGGTCTTTGACTAAGAAGATGCGGTTGACCATAAATATGAGAGCGCTGAAAGATCCATGGTTTTCTAAATTTCTTTTAAGAGTCGGCGATAGAACTGAAGAACCAATTGAAGGAAACTATATCCGCATACCCGATGACATGACAATTCAGTGCAACAACAGAGAAAACGCTATAAAAGAATTGATCCATGCCATCTTTCCATCAATTGAAGATAATGTATATTCTTCAGATTATATAATCTCTAGAGCAATATTGTCCACTAAAAATGATAGTGTTGACGAGATTAATAATCAAATGATTGAAATTTTTCAAGGGGAGGAAAAAGTTTATTACAGTTTTGATGAAGCTGAAGACGATCAGCGCAACTTCTATCCGGTCGAGTTCTTAAACTCGCTAAATGTTAGTGGTTTGCCGCCTCATAAGCTTCGTTTAAAAATTGGATGCCCAATAATATTGTTACGTAATATCGATCCATCACATGGCCTGTGTAATGGCACGCGGTTGATATGTAAGGGTTTCATGCGAAATGTTATTGATGCGGAAATTGCAGTCGGTCAACATGCCGGAAAAAGAGTTTTTTTGCCAAGAATCCCTCTAACCCTTTCTGAAGATGACATGTTCCCATTCAAGCTGAAAAGAAAACAATTTCCAATTCGACTTAGCTTTTCCATGACGATTAATAAAGCTCAAGGTCAAACAATTCCGAACGTTGGTATTTATCTACCGGATTCTGTATTTTCACATGGACAACTTTATGTCGCGTTATCAAGAGAGATTTCAAGACAAAGTACGAAGGTGTTGGTACATCTCGCCAAAGAATTCAAACAACGCGGAGTTTACACATCAAATGTTGTCTACCAGGAAGTGTTGCGTGATTAATTAATCACATCCGTATCAAAAAGAAGGTAAGTTAGTAGATTTTGTGCCTTATTTGCTTCCAGAAATTACCTCTTAATTACTATTTTAAAGCACCTATAGGCGTCTAACATTTTTTTATGTGTCGAAATCTGGTACAGTAGAGGAGAAGATACAAGAAAGTCATAAGCGAACGGATGTATTGGTAAAACAGGAAGAGATACAAGAGACTCCCCGCATTTTGTTTTTATTGGTTTGTCCAGCTACTTGACTGTTTTGAACTCTTCTTGTTTTTAATTACATCTACTTCCTTGTTTTGTACTCTTCTTGTAGAAGATCACGCCGAATCTACAGCTACAAAAATTTATCCGAGTATATCACCAAAGAATCGATAAACTAACAAAAAAATACCAGTGTCATCAGATCACGAATAAGAAAACTAACTTAAGTACTATACAAAATATCACGAGACGATGGATAAACTAACGGTAAACGAATATCCTATTGTAAATCGCCACTCCCGCCGCATCGCGCGGGTAAGTGACTAGTATATATATATATATATATATATATATAGGTAGAGGATCCTGTAAAAAAGGCCTAAAGTGTGAGAAGGGTAAGAAAGAATCTCAGTCATTAGATCTTTTGATCTAATGGTTGAGATCAATAGGGACCAAATTGTAAAATATTTTCATTAATTTGGACTGATTTGAAATATCTAGGGGCAATATAGTCTTTTAAACCCACTAGAAATTAGGTAATGCACATGTAACTTCCCCCCGTCTTTTTTAAATGTCAATAACTTTTTATACGTAACTTTTTTAAAAAAAATTACACCATAATAACGAACGTTTTTTTTATCTTTAATATGAGTACCATATTGTTATACTTATATAGAGAAAAAAATATGTTTCGATCAGATGTTTAGTCAATTAATGGTGTTATATACTTGCTGAATGGTGTTATATACTTACTGAATGGTTTATATACTTACTGAATGGTGTTATATACTTGCTGAATGGTGTTATATACTTGCTGAATGCTGAATGGTGTTATATATTTGCTGAATTGTGTTATATACTTGCTGAATGGTGTTATATACTTACTGAATGGTGTTATATACGTGCTGAATGGTGTTATATACTTCCTATAATTAAGGTGGCGGTTATGGGAAGTTTTTAATTAATTGAATTAATGATAAAATTACTTGTTTACCCTTTTCAATTAATTTAGATCTAATGGCTGAGATTCTTTCTTACCTTTCTCACACTTTTGGTCTTTTTTACAATAACCTTACCCTATATATATATATATATAGTGTGAGGTTCATTGGGGAACACTAAAAAAGTGGGGAACAGTGGGGAACCGACTCAAACGAACTCCGATTTGACTCACTCCAGCGGCGTTGGAACCGTCTCGTCGAACCCTAACTAGGATCTCTTAATCCTAAACCGTAAATCATAACCCATAAACCCTAAATTTATTAGGGTTTGGCTTTTAGGGTTTAGCTTTAGGGTTTAGCATTAGAGTTTAGCTTTAGGGTTTAGCTTTAGGGTTTAGAGTTTAGCTTTAGGGTTTAGGGTTTAGCTTTAGGGTTTAGCTATAGGGTTTAGCTTTAGGTTTAGCCTTTAGGGTTTAGCTTTTAGGGTATATAGTTTAGATTTTACGGTTTAGCTTATGTTTTAGCCTTATTTTTTAGCTTTAGGGTTTAGAGTTTAGGAGTTAGGATTTAGAGTTTAGGGTTAAGAGATCTTAGTTAGGGTTCGATGAGCCGGTTCCAACGCCGTTGGAATGAGTCCAATCGGAGTTCGTTTGAGCCGGTTCCCCACTGTTCTCCACTTTTTTAGTGTTCCCCAATGAACATTCCCCTATATATATATATATATATATACACACACACACACACATACATATATGATCCCGGTTAAAAAAATATGTATTTACGACGGATATCCTTCAGCTTTCTTTCCCTCAGCCTACAAGTTCACATCAAGTTTGAGATTCTAGAAATTTAGGTTTTCGTTTTCAATTTCTAACAAAATTTCATTGGAGCCAAAGGGCTTTTGGCCTAGTGTTACCAAAGTGTTGGATAAGGCTTTGTCTTTCCTTGTCGTGAAGGTTCAAATACTATTGGTGACAAAAAAATAGCCTTTAGAAAAACAAACTTCATTTGACTTTAACTTCAATTTCCAGATTCGTAGAATAACAATCGAACATGCAACCATAAGATAAGAGCATACAAGAGATAGGAAAAGAGGTACCGGTTTAAATGCTGTTATCAACATCTGTAGTTTAAAATAAGAGTTAAATGCTTGGTTGGTCCCTGTGGTTTTCAAAAATTGCAGACTTGGTCCCAGTGGTTTACTAATTACACGTGTGGTCCCTGTGGTTTTCAAAAATGCACTCGGTTGGTCCCCAGCCCTAACATCAGTTAAATTTCTCAGTTAAGTCCATGTTAAATGACCAAAATACCCTTGCTTATTAACTCTCTTTATAAACCCACCACAACCTGCATCATCTTCATCACCATCATCATCTTCATCCCCAACCTGCATCATCTTCATCACCACCATCTTCTTCATCACCAACCCACCCCGGTCTCACCCTGTCACTGCCGCCGTGAGTCGCCGCCGCCGCCCCTCTTTCTCCATCTCATCTCTCTCGTCTCGATTACTGTATCTGGTGGAGACTCATTCCACCACTATTATTGTTGGAGAAACTGGCAGTGGTAAAACCACTGCATCATCTTCATCCCCATCATCATCTTCATCACCAACCTCTGCATCTGTACAACATATCTCCACGTCATAATCCCTGTAAATCCTGAATCTTCCACCCTGTTCATTTCTTTTCAAATCTCATACATCACCCACTAAATCTCCAATCTCCATCGTTAAACATCAAATTAAACCCAAATTCATCCTCACCCACCTCTCAAATCCACAAAATTTCACTTCAATTCCACCAATTTCCCTCAAATTCCACACAATTTCACTCCAATTTCATCAAAATCAAGCCAAATTCACCTCCTCCAAACACCAACAACCACCGCCGATGCGACTTCTGCAACCAATCACTGGCGATTCTGTAATGCAAACCCGACAACGCAAAGCTCTGTTTATCATGCAATCATTACTCTGCGACAGTTGCGGCATCATCGGAAACAGCCGCCGTCCCCACCTGAAACAACCAATCTGACGGGGAAAACTTGGGGATCTAAAGGAGCTGTGATGGAATAGAACAAGGGAGACAACAAAAAAAAAACTTACCGGAGTGGAACACCATCGCCGCCGCCGTGAAACATACATACAGGGTGTGTATGTGTGAGAGAAAGAGGAGGACGGTGGTTATGGGGGTTCGCCGGAGGAACCTGTTGCCGGAGATCGCCGGAAATCGGGCTCCCTTGACTGGTTCGCATAGAGAGAAGCAGAGGTGAGTGTGTGGTGTACGTGTTTGGGGTTCAAGGTCTGATGAAGGAGACAGGGTTCACTACCCTTTTATAGTTAGGCAAGGGTATTTTGGTCATTTAACATGGACTTAACTGAGAAATTTAACTGATGTTAGGGCTGGGGACCAACCGAGTGCATTTTTGAAAACCACAGGGACCACGCGTGTAATTAGTAAACCACTGGGACCAAGTCTGCAATTTTTGAAAACCACAGGGACCAACCAAGCATTTAACTCTTAAAATAACAACCAATTCTTTTTTGGGTAAATTACTTTTTGAGTCCCTGTGTTTTATGGGTTTTAACTAGTTGAGTCCAAAATCAAAAAGTTTAACGACCTGAGTCCCTATAAGCATTTTCTTTAACCATTTGAGTCCAAATTTCTAACACTGTTAGAATTTTCTGTTAGCTTTTCATTAAAAGACTAAAATGCCCCTGCATATTATTATTATTATTATTATTATTATTATTATTATTATTATTATTTAGTATTAATATTATTATTTAGTATTATTATTAATTATTAATAATACATAAATACTCACAACAGTTGATTACTCTGTCTTCCACCCTTCTCTCTCAGCCACACCACCATCACCACCACCAACCTAACGCGGCCACCATCACCACCACCATCCTAACGCTGCCACCACCACCACCATAACGTCGCCGCCACAACCCTAACGCTGCCACCAGCACCACCCTAACGGGGCCACCACACTGTCGCACCACCACTACCCTAGGATGAGAAGAAGATGGCCGGCAGTATGACGTTTCCGGCGCGTCGAACTGATTCGAACCTAGGTTTCCGGAGGTGTGATGCTCACCACTGTACCTAGGGTTCCAATTTCTGCACTTGTTTTGTTCATACAGTTGGTTGCGGTTTCATATCTAGGGCACGTTATTGTTATACGAACGGTTTTGAAAGGTTTAGGTGTTGTCGTTGTTGTTTTGTTTGTAATTTTACCTGCATTTAAGTTGTTTGCGGTTGATAAGAGTTAGACTGTGTTGAATTGCAATCGGTGTGCTATTAATTTGCTACAGGTGAGTGTTTTTTTTTATGATTTTTTAGGTGTTAAGTGTTGTTCCGTTTGTAATTTAACATGCATTTGTGTTGTTTGTGGTTGATGATATGTGAACTATGTTGAATTGCAATTGGTGTGCAGTTAATCTGCTGCAGGTGACATCTGTATTAGTGTTTTTGTTATGAAAATTTTAGGTGTTGTTGAATTACAATCGGTGTGTAATTAATCTGTTTGCCGGTAATTCTTTTTACTGTTTTTTTTAATAATCTCTCAATTTTGCAGTTGATTGATCTTATTGCGGTGGAGATGGTAGTGGTGCAGTGGAGATGGTGGTGGTGCAGTGGTGGTGCGGTAGTGTTAATGGTAGTGGTAGGGGTCTAGATGAGAGAGAGAGAGAGAGAGAGAGGAGGGATGGTGTGTGTGCAGGTAGGTGTGCCGGTTGTTTATACCATATGCCGGTGTTTGAAGCTGTTAATGAAGCTGTTAATGTTAATTGGGAGATTATATATTATTTTTCTTTTTGAGTCCCTGTGTTTTATAGGGGTAATTTGGTAATTTAACAAAACTTAACAACAAAATTCTAACTGGGTTAGAGATTTGGACTCAAATGGTTAAAGAAAAGGCTTATGGGGACTCAGGTCGTTAAACTTTTTGATTTTGGACTCAACTAGTTAAAACCCATAAAACACAGGGACTCAAAAAGTAATTTACCCTTCTTTTTTAAGCTTTTACCCCCACATATCTCACAAAAAAGTATGCTGATGGAAAGTCTCAATTTGAGCCTTTAGACATTGCTCATTGGTTAAATATTTCATGCAGCTTGGTTCCTCACAGATGCCTCAATGTTTTCCAATCTAACTGCAATAGTCAAAAAATAATAAATAATTCACAGAGTGAAGGGTCTCTACAGCGAGAAAATTATGTTACCGGTGATACTTTCATTTTGTCAATATATCAATCTTTTTAGTGAGGAAGGTTCATCGGAGAACACTAAAAAAGTGGGAAACAGCGGGGAACTGACTCAAACGAACTCCGATTGGACTCATTCCAGCGGTGTTGGAACCGGGTCATCGAACGCTAACTAAGTTCTCTTAACCCTAAACCCTAAATCCTAGCTCCTAACTAAATTTTTTTTTTTGGGTGGGGGGGTTTAGGTTTTTGGGTGGTGGTGGGGGTGGGTGTTTAGTTTTTTTTAGGTTTTTGGGGGGTGGGGGAGGGTTAGGTTTTTTGAGGGGTTTTTTTTTGTGAGGTATAGTTTTTTTTTGTTTTTTATTGCCCGGGGAGGGGGGGGTTAGGTTTTTTGGGGTTTTTTTGGGTGAGGTATAGTTTTTTTTTTTTTTTTTTGCCCGGGGGGGGGGGGGAGGGTAGGGGGTTTAGGTTTTTGGGTGGTGGTGGGGTGGGGGTGGGTGTTTAGGTTTTTGGTGTTGATGTAGTGGGTTTAGTTTTAGGTTATTGGACACTTGTCACTCTATAAATCTTTCTTACATTTATTACAATTAGAAGGCTTTGTAGAATAACTTGACCCTATAACTATAAGTTAACTCCAACTAATCTGTTGTTGCTGTGAACAAAGGTGCATAATATTGTTTTTCCTTTTTAAATTTATTCTGTTACAAATAAAAGAACGCCAACAAAAAATGTTACATTCTTGCATAAGTATAAGAATTCCCATGATGCAAGTTCTCGCCAAACCAATATATTAGGTTTATGAAATCGGATATAAAGCATAATACAGTAGAAACTCTATAAATTAATACACTTGGGACCACCAAAATTTATTAATTAAAAGAGTTATTAATTAATCGATAAATTAATAATTATTAATTTATATATTAATTAATATTTTATTAATTTATAGTAGAATACTTAGTTTACAAACACCTTTCAAGCTTCCACTTAATTATTGTATACAATGCATGTATATCAAATGAACGGCCCAATTTGAAAGAAACCTTCAATCTCCCACCTTATTATGCTTCTTGTGTTCAATGTATCACTTTATGGACATTAAAAATATTTTCTATATAAATACAAGATCAAAATAGATTAACACAAAGAAATTATTGAAAGCGTTATTGGAATTAAAAAAGATGATATCGATGAAGAAGATGATGAAAGTTCTACAATGGAGCCCCCTTCGCGAAACGAAGCTATTAAAGCGGCAATCACATTGAACAATTTCTTGTTGAGCTATGAGAAAACAACACCAGAAGTTCTTACCATGCTAAGGAAAATTAGAGACGAGATTCAAGGGGAAATTGATTTCAACAAAAAACAAAAGACAATTGAGTCATTTTTCAAGAAACCTTCATAAATCATTCATGTAATATGCTATATATAAGGAATTATTAATTTATATTTTATATGGGGTCTAAAGAAATTATCAAAAATGTTTTATCTTATAATTTTCGCGAATTATTAATTTAGCACCCTATCCCCGAGTCGGGACCGGCAAAAAATATTATCTTAGAGAGTTTATTAAATAATCGAGTATTAATTTATCGAGTTTCTACTGTACAATTATACAAGGTTCCTAATATTAACACATGGGAAAACTTATTTACACATGGTGTATACGGCCCGTATACACCATGTGTAAATAAGTTTGCCTGGTCGTATACAATGTATTTTGTCAGTTGTTTTTATTCCATACGGGCCGTATAACAGTATACGGCCCGTATACACCATGTGTAAATAAGTTTGCCTGGTCGTATACAATGTATACGAACGTGTATACGGGCCGTATATTCTTATACGGCCCGTATGGAACGAAAAATTTTATTTTTCAAGTATTTAAGGGATTTAAGGTGTAAATCACACTAGATATTTTACAGTCGTGAGGTGCTCAAACCTTTCTAAAAGTAGAAAAAAATAAAACATTAACAAGTAACAAAGATTGAAGAACAAGAAAACGTGTCGTATGACTGTAATAAAACGGAAGCTATCAACGCGGAATTACGGGCATGGTGTTATTCTTTATTTAATATTTATAGAATAAAAGGAAGGGTGAGGCATTTGATGAGAGTTGTAAGGAGTCTGAATAAAACGGAAGCTATCAACGCGGGATTACGGACATGCGTTTATTTCCCAACATACTTGTTTTGTCACGTACATTTCGTAAGAAACTTTTCGTGCACTGAACCTTCACCTCTAATCATTTCATGGTCAAATCACACACTATAAAGTTTAAACTTATCGTGTGTTGCAGTTTGGAAAGATGGCCGAATAGAGATCTGAATAACAAACTGTGGAGAACTTGTTTGCGTTATCCACCAACAATCTGTTCATTATCTGTTGTTGTCTAAAACAATATCAATTAACGTTTAGTTGTGTACACAAATTCATCACCGGTTTCTACAGCACAAGCACATACACAGGATTGTGGATTTTCTTGAGTCGTCGGGAAAACTTTTACTCAGGGGAGGGTGAGTAGTATGAGTCTGAGTCCATTGGTTAAAAGATGTAGAAGAGTTTGTGTAGAGATCTTTACGTACAAATTTGCATCATCCTTACGGTTACAAATGAAGCGTTGGGATTTAAGGGTTTATGAGTAAAAGATGTTAGTTTCTTGACAGTATGGTTTCTCGACAAATGAAGTATTATCTGTCCTTGCTGCCTCTTCGGTTGGTAAAAGACATAGGATGGTTTCTAATACAGGCTCTTTGTCAGTTGTGGTTGATTTATAGGAGGAGGTTATGAAACGAATATATGTTTATGCGAACATCCTTATTTTGTCACGTTCTGCGAAAAAAAAAACATCATCTGTTCATATCGTCCGTTCAAGTTGAGCTTAAGTTGTGTACCCTTCAATCTTCTTGAGTATTTTTCTAACTTTATGCTTGCATCCACTACAGTGAATATTAAGTTTGAGTGAAAGAGTTTGGAAACCGGACGGAATCTACGAAGAAACTGTTGGAATTTGTGGATTTCGGTTGGTTCAGAAACTTAACAAGAGAAGCAACTAAAAAAATACAATTGATTTCTCTTCCGGTTACCAGGCCTATCATCTCCGTCTACGTTTGGTTTCCTCAACGAACTACCTATTACAGCACTGTATACCGTTCTAATAGATTAAAGAGGCTTTTACCATTTTTTACCATATGTATACGGGCCGTATACCGTTTATACGGCCGTATACTCTCGGTTAAAAACAAATTTACCGATCGTATACAATGTATACGATGATTGTATACGGGCCGTATAATATTATACGGCTCGTATACTATGGGTAAAAAATGGTAAAAAATGGTTTATTCTCTTTAATCTATTAGAACGATCCTTGTCTTGAGAACCTGATTCTGATTTAAACAATGGAATTTGTGGATCAATAGAAATAACTGAAAATAACTCGCCATTCTCTTGCACCTGTATACGTTGATCTCGTTGTTGGAAACTCCTTTAATGTGAGATTCTTCAAGTTTGCACATTTTGAGAAAATACCAATGTGTTTGTCAGCTTTGTCAACACACAAAGTGACAGAATGAAGATCCAATATTGTTAATGTTGGAAAGATGATCGAACAGAGATCTGGAGAGTTGATGCAATTTTCCAAGCATTTTATCGTGTGAGAACCTGATTCAGATACACAACGGTCTCTTTGCTTCGTCCACTAGAACTATTTGTGTATGCATTCTTTTGGTAGTTAACAACGCTAATAAAAAAAAATCTGTAAAATTAATCTTATCGATTGCTATAACATGAAGGATGTGACACACATAGATAGATAAGCTGTCACAGTTGTCAAGACTGTTTGTCGGGTTTCCAATGCTCACACAGGGTGATAAACAACGCTGATACACGTAAAAAACGGTTGCGGTTTGTATTTCGCATAGCCATCGTTTCCGTAGTAAAAAACGGTTGAGTTTGCACATTCAATCTTCAATACTTCATTAAAATACCACTAGTAGAAGAACCCGACACGTCTTCATGTAACAGAGAATGTTTTAGAAATTAAAGGAAAATGAAAAGATTTGTTGAAATCGAATTTGACAACTATGACAGCTTATTAAAAGTATCATGTGTTGTAGTTTGGAAAGATGACCGAACAGAGATCTGAATAACAAACTGTGGAGAACTTGTTTGTGTCAGGTTCTTCTGCTAGTTACTCGGAATCGATAAATAACCAACACGGAGATCTCTGCGATCGCTAAGGTTTTCATCAACGGACTGATCGGTAACGTTACTCTACCAGTGCTCCGATTTAAGCGGCATGTTCCGATCAACGTTTATCGACATTGTTAAAGGTGATGAAGAGTTTAGAAACCCTAGAATGATTGTGTTTTTACGGGAATAAAACGTGATACTTGAAAAAACGCCAATATATACGGCCCGTATATAGTTATACGGCCCGTATACATGTGGTAACATCAAAAACCCACAAAAATAAATCAATTGAGCCGTATACGTTTTACAAATCGTATACACATGTATACGACCCGTATAACTGTATACGGGCCGTATATAATAAAACAAAAAAAAAAACATTCCCTGCGCATTTTCCTATTCAAAAGCATTCTATACGAGCCGTATAATTGTATACGGCCCATATACAATAGGGGATGTGAAAATAAGATATAGGGTATGTGGAAATAAGGGGGGCCTTATACAAAGTGTTTACCATGGTGATAACAAATAAAATGCCCTGCAAGCATTGTACCTAGATTCAGAATTGAGGGCCATTCATGCACCAACCAACTTGAGATAAAATATCCAAAGAGAATAAACAAAAGAAGTAAATGCATAAAGTAACGATCAAACACAAGTACTAAACTACTCTGTAATATTGACCTTAACATTGAACACTCTTTTTTCTCCTTTAACTGGGGAGTATCTAGCTTAAACTCTGTTGAATCCATCCTCATCTCTGCCTCAATCCCAATCGTATACGTAGTATCGCGTAAATAAAACACGTCCTTTTTCCATTCCAAGGCACCAGGACCTTTGCCTTTATAAACCCCTTTGTCTTTGATATACACAGTGTTACATTCAAAGGAATACTCCAGATCCTCCCTCCTCACTCCAGAAAAGCGTAAGAATTTATGGATATCGTCAACTTTGTTCTTGGTGTCTGAAATCACGCAAATCCAACATTAACTAATTTGACTACACAAAGATTCACGACAAGAAAATTGATGAAATTTACTTAAAACCGGAAAATTTTGTTCCAGAAGAAACTGGACACCGGACGAAATCGGGTAAGAATGTCGGAAGGAAGGAGCTTAGGGTGTAAAGGGCACTCCTCTAAGTGGGGAGTGACCTCTCTTACACACAGCCAATCAGCACGCGCCACGTCAACTCCTCACTTAACTTCCCACACATCCTCAATTTGATGGCGGCACTCCTCTCTTGGGGACTTGGTTTTATTTTTTTTATATAAATATTTTTATAAAAGTAAAACATAATTTAAATAAATTAAAACTAAATAAAAATAGAACATTTCATTTAATTAAAAACAAGTTTGAGGGGTATTTTTAAAAGTAATAAAAAAATTTAAGTGTTTTTTTTAAATTAAAAATAAAACTTAAGGGTTATATTTGAAAATTCTTTTTCTTCTTCTTCTTTCTTCCTCCTCCCCTTCTTCTTCTTCATTTTAACCTACACTTTCATCTTCACCTGCAAATTCTTTGTTCTTCATCCTCCTACAAAATCACAAGGAAAAAAAAAAAAACTCAAAAATATACAAGTTTCACAAGGTGAATGATACCCGCTCCCCACTCCCCGATTTCGGTCACCGAGGGGTCGGCAGCGGTGTTCCCGATCGGGGAGTACACTCACCGCACCCCTCCCCGCAAGCGCCCCGGACACCCTTAGATCTGATCATGGGGAAGTTCTTTTGATCAGAGTAAACCAATCTGTTGCCCAACGAACCTCTGTCTTTCTCTTACACTTTCACTATGTTCCCGAGTCTCATTTAACAGGGGGAGGGGAGGGAAAAGAGATAAAAATATGAAAAAACCATGTTTCTGAGTTTCATTTAACAGGGGGAGGGGAGGGAAAAGGAGGGAAAAGGGAAGAAAATATGACCATATATTCATCCTCCCAAATTGGAGAGATTAGGAGAGAAATTTTTCATTCCCCTCCCCCAGTTAAATGACACTCGAGAACATAGTGTTTGTTCCCGAGTCTCATAAGGGGGAAGGTAAATAAAAGATATGAAAATATGAGAAAAACCATGTTCCTTAGATTTTTTAAGGATAGAAGGGGAGGGGAAAGGAGGGAAAAAGGAAGAAAATTTTTACGTATATTTATCCTCCTAAACCAGAGAGAGAGATTAGGAGATAAAATCTTATCAATTACTAAATTACCCTCATATCTAATTAAAATATTTTATGTTTAAAGGGTATAATGGTAAAATTGTTCCTTTCTTTTCCTTTCCTCCTAACTCGGGAACACATAAAATGCTTGATTTCTTCTCTTCTCTTTTCCTTTACTTTTCATTACTCGGGAACACAAAAAAAATCACACATTTTCCTTCATTTTCTTAATTCATTTTCCTTCCCCACCCGCTGTTAAATGAGACTCGGGAACACAGTGCTATAGAAGAAAACAAACTAAATAAATTAGGGTAAATATCGCCCAATCCTTTATCTTAGTGGCATATAATTTTATCTTTATTTTTTAATATAGTATTATGACTATAATATATAACTATATATATATATATATATAGGGTATGATTCATGCGAGAACCACCTTTATTGCGAGAACCGCGAGAACCAATGTGAACACAAAAAAATACTTAAAAAATCTAAAAAACACACAATTTTTATTTTTATATTTTTTTTAAAGAAAATTGCTATATTTCGTTACAAAAAAAACTTTTTTTTTCGAGTAATAATTATCGATGCACATTTGCATATGTATCATTTCTTAGACAAATTCTGTAATATATTACCCGTAGTAGACAAATGCACTTTCATTTACACTATCATCCATAATACACTACTTTTTTACATTACCAATATTAAAAATGCACATGTGCATCATTAAGTATAACCATGATATAATGTGTTTTGGTACAAAAAGTTTGTGATTTTAAATGATGAAGTAGGCCCATATACATGTTTTTTGGTTAGTTATATCTAGTGGTTGGTGGTTTGATTATATTTATCACTTTATGATGTAATATGTTGTTTGGATGGTATAAAGGGTGTTGATGTACATGTAATAAAGTGAAATATTGGTAATGGTATTGTATGATGGATGGTAGGAGGTAATCGTATTGTATTATGGATGGTAGGAGGTAATGGTAGTGTATTATGGATAGTATGATAGATGAAAGGGAAAGTGTATTCAAAGTAGTGTACCAAAGCACGTTATACCGTGTTCATACATATAGTTGCACATGTGCATTTCTAATATTGTTAATGTAAAAAGTAGTGTATTATGAACGGTAGTGTAAACGAAAGTGCAATTGTCTAATATTAGTAATGTACTACGGAATTTGTCAAAGAAATGATACATATGCACATGTGCATGGATAATTGTTATTCGATTTTTTTTTGGTTTTTTTAGTGATGAAATATAGCGATATAAAAAAATACATTAAAATATATGAGTGTTTTTTAAAATTTTTAAGATATTTTTTGTTGTGTTCACACTAGTTCTCGCGGTTCTCGGAATAAAGGGTGGTTCCTAACGGATCCTTCTCCTATATATATATATATATATATATAGAGGAAGGTTCAAATGAAAACCACTAGTTAACGCGAAAACTCGAAAACTAACTAAAAAAAGCCTAAAAAACACACAAAAAAATTTTTTTTTTTTTTTTGCAAAACTAAATTTCGCAGGTTTTTTTATATAAAAAAAAAATTTTCAAAAAAAAAAAAAAAAAATATTTTTTTGTGTAGTGCACATGTGTAATACTACACATGTGTATCTGTACTACACATGTGTATTATTACACATGTGCACTACACAAAAAAATTTTTTTTTTTTTTTTTTTTTGGAAAATTTTTTTTTTTATATATAAAAACCAGCGATTTTTATTAAAAAAATTGAAAAAAAAAAAAAAAATTTTTGTGTGTTTTTTAGGTTTTTTTTAGTTAGTTTTCGAGTTTTCGCGTTAAAAGTGGTTTTCATTTGAACCATCCCCTATATATATATATATATATATATATATAGGGGATGGTTCAAATGAAAACCACTTTTAACGCGAAAACTCGAAAACTAACTAAAAAAAGCCTAAAAAACACACAAAATATTTTTTTATTTTTTTTTGAAATTTTTTTTTTATATAAAAAAACCTGCGAAATTTGGTTTTGCAAAAAGAAAAAAAAAAAAAAAAAATTTTGTGTGTTTTTTAGGCTTTTTTTAGTTAGTTTTCGAGTTTTCGCGTTAACTAGTGGTTTTCATTTGAACCTTCCCCTATATATATATAGGTAGAGGATCCTGTACAAAGTCCATCTTTTGTAAGAAGTGTAAGAAATAATTTGGGAATGACAAGTGTCCCTCATCTTAATTAATTCAAAAGGGTATATTAGTAATTGTACATTCTTGTCAATTAATTAATTTCCAATATAACTGAAAAAAAAAATAACCGGCGATGAGAATGTTTAGGGATTGATTCGAATTTTGTATTTTTTTTTTTTGCAAGATCCAATACGATTTTTATCTACGTATCATTCTTTATCAATTATAAATACAAGAAGTCTTATGAAATCGCTAGAGACAATACAGTTGTTTAACTTTTGCGCCCTTCTTCGATTCTGGTGTTTTAAAGGGTTATATACATACAGCTTCGATCTTGAGTTGGTGTTTTAATGTTTTTTGGATTCCAGATAAAACACCATGACTTGAATCATAGTCATTGTGTTTTAAAATCTGGGAATGTTTCGTATTGATTGTCCTGATGTTAAAACACCATGGATGTAATCACAATACAATGTTTTCTGGATTCCAGATAAAACACCATGACTTGAATCATAGTCAATGTCTCCAGATTTTTAAAACACCACGCCATGAACAATGTCTCTAGATAAAACACCATGACTTGAATCATAGTCAATTTATTCAGTTGTTTTAAAACACCACGCCATGAATCTGATTATACAATGTCTCCATATAAAACACCATGACTTGAATCATAGATGTTTAAAACACCACACCATGAACAATGTCTCCTGATAAAACACCATGACTTGAATCATAGTCATGGTGTTTTAAAATCTAGGAATGTTTTGTATTGATAAAACACCACGCCATGAACAATGTCCCCAGATAAAACACCATGACTTGAATCATAGATGTTTAAAACACCACGCCATGAACAATGTCTCCAGATACAACACCATGACTTGAATCATAGTCAATTTATCCTATTGTTTTAGAACACCACGCCATGAATCTGATTATAGATCTCTTTATGATAACGTATGAAGAATATGCAACCAAAGACCTCCCTACAATTAAGGTGAATCATTAATTCCGATATTTAAGGAAAAAGGAGTGAATGTAGGTGTTTTTGGTTGTGTAGGTTACGGTTACCATATTTCAAACATTGAAAAAGACACTATTTCCCTTCAATTTTACATAAGGTCCCTCTAATTAAAACACAATTTACATTTTTATACCCTATTGATCTCAACCATTAGATCAAATATCCAATGGTTTAAAACACTTCTTACCCTTCTCACATTTTAAACACTTTTTACCATATCCCTACCCTATATATATAAACAATCTCTATAATATAGTATTACGTTAAGACTATAGTATAAAACTATATATATATATATATATATATATATATATATATATATATATATATAGGGATGGGATCAAGAGAAAACGATTTGAAGTGTGAGAACAGTGAGAACAATTTTCAGCCATAAGATCTTTGTGATTTGTGGCTAAGATGATGCGATGACATTTTTGTAAATAATGGGAACCTTATAACTACTATGAGGGGTAAAATTGGAAGATCTAAACAAGGGTGCACATGCTAATCACATGCCATTTTCCTTCATCATATTTAAACGCCAATAACTTTTTTATACGTGATTATTTTTCTAAAAAAATTACACCATACACTCAACGTTTTTATGTTTCCAACGAGAATACTATTGACATACTTTTCGAAAAAAATGAACTGGGTTTTTAGGACGTTTTTCTGAACTGGGTGTTTTATGGCGTTTTAGACTAGTATTTTCATGGCGTTTTTCTGAACTAGGTGTTTTTATGGCGTTTTAACTAGGTATTTTCATGACGATTTTCTGAACTGAGTGTTTTATGGCGTTTTCAACTGAGTTTTTCATGGCGTTTTTTCTGAACTGGGTGTTTATGGCGTTTTTAACTGGGTATTTTCATGGCGTTTTTTCTGAATTGGGTGTTTTTATGGCGTTTTATTTGAACACCCAGTTCATGTGAGTGAGTTTTTTGACAATATTACCCTTAGTGTAATTTAGCATCAATGCCACATGTCAACACCAAAATTGTTCTCACTGTTCTCACACTTTTCACCGTTTTCCCTAAATTCTGACCCTCTATATATATATATATATATATATATATATATATATATATATATATATATTATATATATATACAATCTCTATTTATGCCCAAAAAAATTATAACAAAAGGACTAACTAATTATGCTAAAAGTATTTGTGTTCAGGTATAATGGTTTTAAAAGGGATGGACACTCGTCGTCAAGGTATGTCAATAATATCAATACAAATGGAGGTTGGTTCAAAGATAAGATCAACCACACATTCATCACAACAAGTCATAACCCGGAATCGCAACGAGGGCATTGCGAATTTAGGTGGGGGAGAATGTCACGACCCGCCAAAATTCATCACAAAATTGCAGCTTTCTAGAACTTTCCGGGGACATCTAATCACGTCTAGAGCTGCCCGGAAGGATCTGAAATAGCCCGTATTGTTCCAGCAACATGAGGGCACTATAAGGACAACAATGCAGCCAAGAAGGATCTAGAAATGGCTGGAAATGTCCAGTCAAAACTGCCCTTAAAATCTTCCATAGAACTCTCTAGAATTTCAGCAAAATATTTTGATATTTATGTAAAATTATCTAGATATTGTTATGTAGATTTTTGTAAAGGAATGATCTAGAGATGGAACCATCTAGATCAGCTCCTAAGTAGTATAAATAGGAGTGCTAGGCATCATTTACACTCACCCCTCATAACCCATTCATAACCCAACTTCGTGTGAACTCTTTACTTGTAAACTTTGTTCAAGTAATACAAAACCCATCTTTGTTGTAGTATTGCACTACAAAACCGTTCTTGTGTTCACACACATAAAGACTTTCGCTGCAATACATAAACATACCCAATCAAAAGGCTTAACTTAGAATCATTCTAAGTGCCGCGCGAGAGTAGGAAAGTTACTCCGTGACGAGTGGTATCAGAGCTGCGTCGGTTAATTGGGATGGCAAACAAGAAAAGCAAGAAAGGAGCTACGAGCAAGAAAATCATCTCTAGCAAAGAAGAGACACACACTCATAACTAGAATCATCAAGAAGTTGAGGACATGTCTATGGATTTGGCAGGATCCTTAGACGAAAATGAAGACTAATGTCAAAGCTTCGGTCACAGAACTTGGAATTCTTGTCAATCGTTCCTTGGAAAAGCTAGATGCTTTGGGAACATTGCTAGATGAGTTAAGAGGACTCAAGGAAGTCTTCAAAACCGCTATCGACGTCATACGCCTCGAGATGCAAGCTGTGATCTAGGAGGAAATCGCAAGGCTGCGGAGTGAGGTAGATGACAAGATCCAAAACCTTCACAAAAACTTTGCTGAGTTATAAGCAAAAATGAACGACACCGACAAGGCACAACCAGAAGTATGCCCAGCGTCCATGCAAGTAAGGCATCTCAATACTTTAAACGCACAAGAAACTCCTAAAACATGGGAAAACATAACATCAAAAAGCTGCCGAACAAAGGAAAGAAAAGATCCACAACCACAAAACTAGAAAAGAAGTCAGAAGAAGGACTTCAACTTGTCAACATGGTGGTAAACGGGAGACCCGTTAAGGCACTAGTTGACACATGAGCAAGCCATAACTTCGTCTCAATAGATGAAGCAATAAGACTCAGTGTTCTAGTAACAAAACAAGATGCAATGATGAAGACCACTAATGGACCCATCTAACCAACACTAGAGATTGCTTACGGCGTCAAAACCACAATCAGGAAATGGAAAGGCAAGATCGACCTTTCTGTGGTGCCAATGAAAGACGATAACTTTGTGCTTGGCCAAGATTTCTTCGAAAAGGAATAGGCCTTTCTCGTTTCGTTTGCAAAGAAATTTTACATCATAGACGGAAACCAAGTTCACACAATGAAGATAGAGATGGACACTCGTCGTCAAGGTATGTCACGACCCCCGACCCACCCTGGACGGAATCGGAAGTCGCGAACAGCCCAGTGGTACCGGTGATTTATTTTAAAAACGTTGCAGCGGAAATTTCATCAGGACCGTGAGTTAGGAAAAATATCAGAGTTTAGAAACACCGGATTTTTATTTATTAAATAGATGGGATAAACCCATGGTTTACAATGGTAGCTTTAATAAAGATAAATTTTATTACATAAAACAATATTTCTTAATTTGATTTAATTAATAAAATAAGCCACTTCTTGATGTCTTTCAGTGCCGTATCCATCTCTACTGTAATTACCTGAAACATGTTTGAAAAAGGTTTTGTCAGCGGGAAATACTGAGTGAATCATTCTATTTACTAAAATGACACATTTGTTATAATTTACAGTATTAAGGAAGATTACAATGTTTCTGATATCAAACCAATTACCCACAGTACTTTGTCACTCGACCCATTGGCCCATTCGTCCAATGGTGTCTGTGACTATGGTCATATCACCCCTTGGCTGCCCCAATGGTGAAGATTATCAAGTAATGTATACAAAACCCCACATACCGGCTGTAATATGGTGATTACATAAACTTAATCCCTGTAATTATAACTTTAAAATAAATAGGGTTTTGTAAAATAATTTGATAAAAAGAGAATGACTCACAGATAATCATGCAGATTCATACGGACAGAATTTAGTCTACAGATAAGTCTTGATATATTGCAGATTTATACAGGCAGGGATTAGCCTATTGATTTTGCCTTGTAACCTAGTGCATACGAACTAGGTAGGTAACTTAATACAATAATTACGATAACTCACGAGATCAAATTCTCACAATGAACGACAAAGTGCAATACTTCATCCATCGAATTAACGATGATCCGTCAAATTAATGACGAACGACAAAGTATAATACTTTATCCATCAAATTAACGATGATCCGTCAAATTAATGACGAACGATAAAGTATAACCCTAATGTGGGCGGCACTTAAACATCCATTGGATATATTGATCGGTCGGAAAATGAATCGTAATAGCGATTAAATTAATACCCTGTATCGTAGCAGAATTCGAACTAGTGTGTGTTTGGTAGTAATAAAAATAGATATTTATAATTGTTTTAAATATAGTACCCCTAATTCAACCTTGTCCAGAAGTCCCGAGACAGAACCCAAACGAACTTAGTCGGGCAGAGCCCTGACATGCGTTATGAGGTTCAGATCAATCGGAAAGGGTAGCGGTGATCGGGAGTTAAAATACTTAAAACGGGACAGGGTATTATTATTATTTATATAATAAATATCTATAGAGAGAGGAAGTTGGCGATGGCCATGATGAGAAAATGAGCTGAGCAATTTAGATGGTGCAATGTATACTTCTATTTATAGCTGACCAAAACTTCTTCCCTACGTTTAAACATTAAATGCTTTTCTATCTACAAGACACGTACACACATGCCATTAATTATATGAACACCTCACTTGCATAAATTTTCAATTTCTATTTTTTTATTTGGGGTTAGGACACGTCCACCATAATACATACCTATCCATTTTGATTTCAAATATTTTAGTTTCATTTATTTTAATATTATTTTATTTTAATGTAAATGTACACTTACACTGACAACACATTAAACTAAAGTTAAACTTTTGCATGCATATCTAGATATTTTTATTTTTAATATTATTTTATTTTATTCTTTCCTAAAATATCGATATGTAGTTATTATTATTATATGATTTATTTATTATATTATTAATTTATATATTATAATTAATTCAACTGCTTTACTTATTTGGCGCATATAACTTTTAAAATATAACGTTTTAGAAAATAATAAATATGTATTTAGAACGAGAATATTTTTGTCTACATTTGGGTCTAAGTTTTATTAAAAATAGAGTAGGTTCAAAATACAATGTATTTTTATAATTTAATTATTATACGGTTCCTAGGCCCGTCTAGGAACTTTATATTTCTTACAGTTAACTTACCCGTAATCTACCCGTCTAATAATATAAGTTTCTATAGACTTTTATTTTATTAGAAAGGTCACTCATATCCAGGCCCATTAATTAATATAATATTTCAATCAACTATATATAAAATAGTGTTTAAAACTATTTGGGTTGAATATTTATATTAAAAATAAACTAGTTACTAGTTACTAGTGGTTAATAAATTTAACCAAACCTATAATTCTTATATAGAAATAGGGATGTTACATTCTCCCCACCTTATTTTAAATCTCGTCCTCGAGATTTGGGTTATGATATTTCTTTTAGACTTATGTGATATTTTAGTCAATAAAACAATATTAAGGTAGATGACTCAGAATCAAAATATTAAATTTTGTGAATATGAGTTGTACAATAAGTAGGACTCAATGGTTCAACTGAATTAGTTCAAGAAATAGATAACAAATGAATGAGATGAAATGATATAATTTTCAAAGTGACTAGGTTCAAGTCAAAAGATATATATGATCAATAGATATTTTAAAATGAATGTGAAAGACTTCTAGAATTAATAAAATTCTTTGTCAAAAGAAAGCTTACTTTGATTGGCAATTGAGGAAGATTTAGAATTGATAGGTTCAAAATAAAAGCATGAAAAATAATTTGTTAAATATTTATGATATGAGAAAATCAAAGTGTTGAGATGAGTGAATTGCAGGGATACACCAAAAGACAATAAAGTTAGTGTATCTTTATTTTAGAGTTCGTATCTTAAGTGATGATCGTGATATAATAGATTACGTCTAGATGATCGCGAAATCCTATAATATTGTTATAACTATATTTAGATATGTTAAACTCTTATTTAGTATTTTAAATTTCCGATCACCTTTATGTATAAATTTTGATATGATATACATATACATGATTTATACTGTATATTCACATATATTATACTGTATATTCGATTTTTCTTATATATATATAGTTATCACAGTATAATTTAGCAGTTATAAATAATCTTTCTTACATATAAATATATATATATATATATTTATATATAGAGAAAAATTTACTTTATATCAAATATTTTTATAAAGAAAATATACATGATTTATATCAAATACTTTATATCAAATATACATGATTTATACTGTATATTCACATATATTACTTTATATCAAATACTTTATATCAAATATACATGATTTATACTGTATATTCACATATATTATACTGTATATTCGATTTTTCTTATATATATATAGTTATCACAGTATAATTTAGCAGTTATAAATAATCTTTCTTACATATAAATATATATATATATATTTATATATAGAGAAAAATTTACTTTATATCAAATATTTTTATAAAGAAAATTTATATAGGATTATATATATCGATTTTTATGAATCTATGAAGATATATTTATGTGATAAAATTCCATATAGATATGGAGTCTACGTTTCATAAGAATTTTTTTTTTTTTTTTAACTAGTCATTATCATGGTTAGATATTGGTTAGTGCTGCCTTGTTTAAGCATAGGTGGCCAGTCCATGCCTAACTAAGGCTAGGTTACCCAATATTTGCCCTTGACAATAACCCTAGTATTTTAAAATAATACTAACACTATTATTATTTAATATTTTCTTACTAATAATAAAACTGATATTAGTATTACATAACTAAACATACACTTAAATGGAAAAAAAATTCTAATAAAAATGGTGAAACCAGCCGTCCCCAGGATCGAACCCGGGTCTAGGCCACACCCTTTCGCGCGCCTAGCCAACCGAGCTAAGTGCCTAGTTTGTGAAATTTCTATTTTGGTTAAATATAAGCACATGTACAATAAATTATGTACTTCTTATTATAAGTCACCTACTTATCCTCCTTATGTTGACTAATAATAATATAGTAATACTATTAGGTAATCCCTTATGTAAGTTTTCATATATAAAATAAATTTTATATAATATTTTTCGATTGAAGATGTTAAAATAATAATTTATCACAAAAGGCTAGATTGATGTTGTAAAAATCATTTAAGAGATACATTAAAATATGACAAGAATTTGTGTATCATTATCTTAATACATGATTTGTGTTAAGATAACTTTTATAAATATCCGTATATGATATATATATATAAATGAGATTAGTGCAAGTTTTAAATTTTATGAAAACGTTAGTACAAGGTGACCGTGATCAAAGAAATGATTTAGTGAAGTCGAAGACCAAATAAGCATTTTATAGTTCTAGAGAATTGAAGTGTTTGTTGGAATTATGTTGAATATGATAGCTTTAATCCATCATATGGGAATTTGAAATGAATATGTAATGCGAACAAGTTCAAGCAATTGAACTTGGTTTAATCACAACGAGTTCATGTAATAAGAAAGTTCGGACATGGTTACAACAAAATCATGTATGCCAAAGAAAATTGAATTTCTCAAGAAATTTATTGACTCAATATAAAAGGGTCATTGTTTTGCATTACTGCGGTATACAGTGCCAAAAAAAAATCGAGTATAGCGAAATGATATTTGAGTTTGGATAAAACAACAAATTAGAATGAAGTCCTCCAGTTGAAATTCAGAAATTAAACGAACCACATGCAGGACAAATGGTGCATGTGTAACATGTGGATTTACCAAGAAATGAAATGAATCAATATCCGCTACTAGGAAATGAATCCTCCTGTTATGATGACCGTTGCGAAAGTCAACTTATTATAAGCAGAAGTCAGAATTTTCAACAAAAGAAATATAAGAACGTCTATCTGGAATTTCGAGTGATAACCGTTTATTAAATGACATTACCAGGGAATGTCAAATAAAATGAAATAGGGAATTTGCAAAGGTATATGACTCCTTTTGCAGTGATAATAATTATGACTCTGATTAGACTGTGCACTGATGATTGTGAAATCTTGTTACAACGTACCTCAGCGATATTCATTTTGTAGGATCATGTGGCAAAGTGCTCCTTTTTTATTAGTAGTTTTTCCACTAACGGGATTAGCCTTGTTGCCATTGTGCTCAATTATATTTTTCAAAGGTCTTGCCTTTAGAAGTCATGTGTGACATACTTTAACGTCTGTGGACGTAAAATTTAAGTTTCATGTGTTTTCTTGTGCACTAGCACAACTTTACATGGTTCTTACTTGCGTTAATAGTTTATGGTAACGTGTTAGAAATTCTTTTGATGGCATTTTAACTTAAAGGGTTTCCATTATTTTATTTTATCACACGAGCTACGAGACAAATGATTAAACGAAATAATGTTTGGTATCGGAAAAGAAATTCCTGATAAAGAAATCTAGACACAGATACTTGTGCTTTATTCCTATTTGACTTTTGGAATTCTTTATAGATATACCTATCTATATAATCACATATTTCACATGCTGTAATATACATACCCTTAATAAGATCATGTATTTAACAGATTCATATTTCCAAAGCAATTCAGATATCAGATCATGATACTATTTAGGGAAATCTTGTCACTTGTTTGACATATTATTTACCCCGTCTTATCCGGTTCGCGCCGGAGAGGTAACCCCGTTATATCCGGACAAACTGGAGAGTCTGCTACACCATACCCAGTCTTGCCGGAGAAAATTTTCTATTTCCCATAAATAGTATCTTTTCAAAAGTGACTCTTTTATTAGGGCTTTTATCCAGAACCAAAGAAAATTGTATTTCTCGTAACATATCTTATTCTAGCCCAAGTAATATCAATAAACAATAATTACTATTAATTCTTTCTTATTTATCATATCTTGCAATATTCTAATTACCATTCTTATGGTATATCAAAACCCATCATACTTTATTTACACCAGTACTTAGCTTATCTCGAAGCTTATACTAAGGTATCTTTTCTTAAGTTCAAGTCTAAATGCTATCATGTGTGCTACCAGTTAATAGCAATCTCCTAACTCTTTTATTTAGGTATTATTATTACAACACTTAAAGGCTTGAAGCAGTGGCTCTTTGAGTTGGCTCTGATACCACCTTCTGTCACGACCCCCGACCCACCCTGGACGGAATCGGAAGTCGCGAACAGCCCAGTGGTACCGGTAATTTATTTTAAAAACGTTGCAGCGGAAATTTCATCAGGACCGTGAGTTAGGAAAAATATCAGAGTTTAGAAACACCGGATTTTTATTTATTAAATAGATGGGATAAACCCATGGTTTACAATGGTAGCTTTAATAAAGATAAATTTTATTACATAAAACAATATTTCTTAATTTGATTTAATTAATAAAATAAGCCACTTCTTGATGTCTTTCAGTGCCGTATCCATCTCTACTGTAATTACCTGAAACATGTTTGAAAAAGGTTTTGTCAGCGGGAAATACTGAGTGAATCATTCTATTTACTAACATGACACATTTGTTATAATTTACAGTATTAAGGAAGATTACAATGTTTCTGATATCAAACCAATTACCCACAGTACTTTGTCACTCGACCCATTGGCCCATTCGTCCAATGGTGTCTGTGACTATGGTCATATCACCCCTTGGCTGCCCCAATGGTGAAGATTATCAAGTAATGTATACAAAACCCCACATACCGGCTGTAATATGGTGATTACATAAACTTAATCCCTGTAATTATAACTTTAAAATAAATAGGGTTTTGTAAAATAATTTGATAAAAAGAGAATGACTCACAGATAATCATGCAGATTCATACGGACAGAATTTAGTCTACAGATAAGTCTTGATATATTGCAGATTTATACAGGCAGGGATTAGCCTATTGATTTTGCCTTGTAACCTAGTGCATACGAACTAGGTAGGTAACTTAATACAATAATTACGATAACTCACGAGATCAAATTCTCACAATGAACGACAAAGTGCAATACTTCATCCATCGAATTAACGATGATCCGTCAAATTAATGACGAACGACAAAGTATAATACTTTATCCATCAAATTAACGATGATCCGTCAAATTAATGACGAACGATAAAGTATAACCCTAATGTGGGCGGCACTTAAACATTCATTGGATATATTGATCGGTCGGAAAATGAATCGTAATAGCGATTAAATTAATACCCTGTATCGTAGCAGAATTCGAACTAGTGTGTGTTTGGTAGTAATAAAAATAGATATTTATAATTGTTTTAAATATAGTACCCCTAATTCAACCTTGTCCAGAAGTCCCGAGACAGAACCCAAACGAACTTAGTCGGGCAGAGCCCTGACATGCGTTATGAGGTTCAGATCAATCGGAAAGGGTAGCGGTGATCGGGAGTTAAAATACTTAAAACGGGACAGGGTATTATTATTATTTATATAATAAATATCTATAGAGAGAGGAAGTTGGCGATGGCCATGATGAGAAAATGAGCTGAGCAATTTAGATGGTGCAATGTATACTTCTATTTATAGCTGACCAAAACTTCTTCCCTACGTTTAAACATTAAATGCTTTTCTATCTACAAGACACGTACACACATGCCATTAATTATATGAACACCTCACTTGCATAAATTTTCAATTTCTATTTTTTTATTTGGGGTTAGGACACGTCCACCATAATACATACCTATCCATTTTGATTTCAAATATTTTAGTTTCATTTATTTTAATATTATTTTATTTTAATGTAAATGTACACTTACACTGACAACACATTAAACTAAAGTTAAACTTTTGCATGCATATCTAGATATTTTTATTTTTAATATTATTTTATTTTATTCTTTCCTAAAATATCGATATGTAGTTATTATTATTATATGATTTATTTATTATATTATTAATTTATATATTATAATTAATTCAACTGCTTTACTTATTTGGCGCATATAACTTTTAAAATATAACGTTTTAGAAAATAATAAATATGTATTTAGAACGAGAATATTTTTGTCTACATTTGGGTCTAAGTTTTATTAAAAATAGAGTAGGTTCAAAATACAATGTATTTTTATAATTTAATTATTATACGGTTCCTAGGCCCGTCTAGGAACTTTATATTTCTTACAGTTAACTTACCCGTAATCTACCCGTCTAATAATATAAGTTTCTATAGACTTTTATTTTATTAGAAAGGTCACTCATATCCAGGCCCATTAATTAATATAATATTTCAATCAACTATATATAAAATAGTGTTTAAAACTATTTGGGTTGAATATTTATATTAAAAATAAACTAGTTACTAGTTACTAGTGGTTAATAAATTTAACCAAACCTATAATTCTTATATAGAAATAGGGATGTTACATTCTCCCCACCTTATTTTAAATCTCGTCCTCGAGATTTGGGTTATGATATTTCTTTTAGACTTATGTGATATTTTAGTCAATAAAACAATATTAAGGTAGATGACTCAGAATCAAAATATTAAATTTTGTGAATATGAGTTGTACAATAAGTAGGACTCAATGGTTCAACTGAATTAGTTCAAGAAATAGATAACAAATGAATGAGATGAAATGATATAATTTTCAAAGTGACTAGGTTCAAGTCAAAAGATATATATGATCAATAGATATTTTAAAATGAATGTGAAAGACTTCTAGAATTAATAAAATTCTTTGTCAAAAGAAAGCTTACTTTGATTGGCAATTGAGGAAGATTTAGAATTGATAGGTTCAAAATAAAAGCATGAAAAATAATTTGTTAAATATTTATGATATGAGAAAATCAAAGTGTTGAGATGAGTGAATTGCAGGGATACACCAAAAGACAATAAAGTTAGTGTATCTTTATTTTAGAGTTCGTATCTTAAGTGATGATCGTGATATAATAGATTACGTCTAGATGATCGCGAAATCCTATAATATTGTTATAACTATATTTAGATATGTTAAACTCTTATTTAGTATTTTAAATTTCCGATCACCTTTATGTATAAATTTTGATATGATATACATATACATGATTTATACTGTATATTCACATATATTATACTGTATATTCGATTTTTCTTATATATATATAGTTATCACAGTATAATTTAGCAGTTATAAATAATCTTTCTTACATATAAATATATATATATATATTTATATATAGAGAAAAATTTACTTTATATCAAATATTTTTATAAAGAAAATTTATATAGGATTATATATATCGATTTTTATGAATCTATGAAGATATATTTATGTGATAAAATTCCATATAGATATGGAGTCTACGTTTCATAAGAAATTTTTTTTTTTTTTTAACTAGTCATTATCATGGTTAGATATTGGTTAGTGCTGCCTTGTTTAAGCATAGGTGGCCAGTCCATGCCTAACTAAGGCTAGGTTACCCAATATTTGCCCTTGACAATAACCCTAGTATTTTAAAATAATACTAACACTATTATTATTTAATATTTTCTTACTAATAATAAAACTGATATTAGTATTACATAACTAAACATACACTTAAATGGAAAAAAATTTCTAATAAAAATGGTGAAACCAGCCGTCCCCAGGATCGAACCCGGGTCTAGGCCACACCCTTTCGCGCGCCTAGCCAACCGAGCTAAGTGCCTAGTTTGTGAAATTTCTATTTTGGTTAAATATAAGCACATGTACAATAAATTATGTACTTCTTATTATAAGTCACCTACTTATCCTCCTTATGTTGACTAATAATAATATAGTAATACTATTAGGTAATCCCTTATGTAAGTTTTCATATATAAAATAAATTTTATATAATATTTTTCGATTGAAGATGTTAAAATAATAATTTATCACAAAAGGCTAGATTGATGTTGTAAAAATCATTTAAGAGATACATTAAAATATGACAAGAATTTGTGTATCATTATCTTAATACATGATTTGTGTTAAGATAACTTTTATAAATATCCGTATATGATATATATATATAAATGAGATTAGTGCAAGTTTTAAATTTTATGAAAACGTTAGTACAAGGTGACCGTGATCAAAGAAATGATTTAGTGAAGTCGAAGACCAAATAAGCATTTTATAGTTCTAGAGAATTGAAGTGTTTGTTGGAATTATGTTGAATATGATAGCTTTAATCCATCATATGGGAATTTGAAATGAATATGTAATGCGAACAAGTTCAAGCAATTGAACTTGGTTTAATCACAACGAGTTCATGTAATAAGAAAGTTCGGACATGGTTACAACAAAATCATGTATGCCAAAGAAAATTGAATTTCTCAAGAAATTTATTGACTCAATATAAAAGGGTCATTGTTTTGCATTACTGCGGTATACAGTGCCAAAAAAAAATCGAGTATAGCGAAATGATATTTGAGTTTGGATAAAACAACAAATTAGAATGAAGTCCTCCAGTTGAAATTCAGAAATTAAACGAACCACATGCAGGACAAATGGTGCATGTGTAACATGTGGATTTACCAAGAAATGAAATGAATCAATATCCGCTACTAGGAAATGAATCCTCCTGTTATGATGACCGTTGCGAAAGTCAACTTATTATAAGCAGAAGTCAGAATTTTCAACAAAAGAAATATAAGAACGTCTATCTGGAATTTCGAGTGATAACCGTTTATTAAATGACATTACCAGGGAATGTCAAATAAAATGAAATAGGGAATTTGCAAAGGTATATGACTCCTTTTGCAGTGATAATAATTATGACTCTGATTAGACTGTGCACTGATGATTGTGAAATCTTGTTACAACGTACCTCAGCGATATTCATTTTGTAGGATCATGTGGCAAAGTGCTCCTTTTTTATTAGTAGTTTTTCCACTAACGGGATTAGCCTTGTTGCCATTGTGCTCAATTATATTTTTCAAAGGTCTTGCCTTTAGAAGTCATGTGTGACATACTTTAACGTCTGTGGACGTAAAATTTAAGTTTCATGTGTTTTCTTGTGCACTAGCACAACTTTACATGGTTCTTACTTGCGTTAATAGTTTATGGTAACGTGTTAGAAATTCTTTTGATGGCATTTTAACTTAAAGGGTTTCCATTATTTTATTTTATCACACGAGCTACGAGACAAATGATTAAACGAAATAATGTTTGGTATCGGAAAAGAAATTCCTGATAAAGAAATCTAGACACAGATACTTGTGCTTTATTCCTATTTGACTTTTGGAATTCTTTATAGATATACCTATCTATATAATCACATATTTCACATGCTGTAATATACATACCCTTAATAAGATCATGTATTTAACAGATTCATATTTCCAAAGCAATTCAGATATCAGATCATGATACTATTTAGGGAAATCTTGTCACTTGTTTGACATATTATTTACCCCGTCTTATCCGGTTCGCGCCGGAGAGGTAACCCCGTTATATCCGGACAAACTGGAGAGTCTGCTACACCATACCCAGTCTTGCCGGAGAAAATTTTCTATTTCCCATAAATAGTATCTTTTCAAAAGTGACTCTTTTATTAGGGCTTTTATCCAGAACCAAAGAAAATTGTATTTCTCGTAACATATCTTATTCTAGCCCAAGTAATATCAATAAACAATAATTACTATTAATTCTTTCTTATTTATCATATCTTGCAATATTCTAATTACCATTCTTATGGTATATCAAAACCCATCATACTTTATTTACACCAGTACTTAGCTTATCTCGAAGCTTATACTAAGGTATCTTTTCTTAAGTTCAAGTCTAAATGCTATCATGTGTGCTACCAGTTAATAGCAATCTCCTAACTCTTTTATTTAGGTATTATTATTACAACACTTAAAGGCTTGAAGCAGTGGCTCTTTGAGTTGGCTCTGATACCACCTTCTGTCACGACCCCCGACCCACCCTGGACGGAATCGGAAGTCGCGAACAGCCCAGTGGTACCGGTAATTTATTTTAAAAACGTTGCAGCGGAAATTTTATCAGGACCGTGAGTTAGGAAAAATATCAGAGTTTAGAAACACCGGATTTTTATTTATTAAATAGATGGGATAAACCCATGGTTTACAATGGTAGCTTTAATAAAGATAAATTTTATTACATAAAACAATATTTCTTAATTTGATTTAATTAATAAAATAAGCCACTTCTTGATGTCTTTCAGTGCCGTATCCATCTCTACTGTAATTACCTGAAACATGTTTGAAAAAGGTTTTGTCAGCGGGAAATACTGAGTGAATCATTCTATTTACTAACATGACACATTTGTTATAATTTACAGTATTAAGGAAGATTACAATGTTTCTGATATCAAACCAATTACCCACAGTACTTTGTCACTCGACCCATTGGCCCATTCGTCCAATGGTGTCTGTGACTATGGTCATATCACCCCTTGGCTGCCCCAATGGTGAAGATTATCAAGTAATGTATACAAAACCCCACATACCGGCTGTAATATGGTGATTACATAAACTTAATCCCTGTAATTATAACTTTAAAATAAATAGGGTTTTGTAAAATAATTTGATAAAAAGAGAATGACTCACAGATAATCATGCAGATTCATACGGACAGAATTTAGTCTACAGATAAGTCTTGATATATTGCAGATTTATACAGGCAGGGATTAGCCTATTGATTTTGCCTTGTAACCTAGTGCATACGAACTAGGTAGGTAACTTAATACAATAATTACGATAACTCACGAGATCAAATTCTCACAATGAACGACAAAGTGCAATACTTCATCCATCGAATTAACGATGATCCGTCAAATTAATGACGAACGACAAAGTATAATACTTTATCCATCAAATTAACGATGATCCGTCAAATTAATGACGAACGATAAAGTATAACCCTAATGTGGGCGGCACTTAAACATCCATTGGATATATTGATCGGTCGGAAAATGAATCGTAATAGCGATTAAATTAATACCCTGTATCGTAGCAGAATTCGAACTAGTGTGTGTTTGGTAGTAATAAAAATAGATATTTATAATTGTTTTAAATATAGTACCCCTAATTCAACCTTGTCCAGAAGTCCCGAGACAGAACCCAAACGAACTTAGTCGGGCAGAGCCCTGACATGCGTTATGAGGTTCAGATCAATCGGAAAGGGTAGCGGTGATCGGGAGTTAAAATACTTAAAACGGGACAGGGTATTATTATTATTTATATAATAAATATCTATAGAGAGAGGAAGTTGGCGATGGCCATGATGAGAAAATGAGCTGAGCAATTTAGATGGTGCAATGTATACTTCTATTTATAGCTGACCAAAACTTCTTCCCTACGTTTAAACATTAAATGCTTTTCTATCTACAAGACACGTACACACATGCCATTAATTATATGAACACCTCACTTGCATAAATTTTCAATTTCTATTTTTTTATTTGGGGTTAGGACACGTCCACCATAATACATACCTATCCATTTTGATTTCAAATATTTTAGTTTCATTTATTTTAATATTATTTTATTTTAATGTAAATGTACACTTACACTGACAACACATTAAACTAAAGTTAAACTTTTGCATGCATATCTAGATATTTTTATTTTTAATATTATTTTATTTTATTCTTTCCTAAAATATCGATATGTAGTTATTATTATTATATGATTTATTTATTATATTATTAATTTATATATTATAATTAATTCAACTGCTTTACTTATTTGGCGCATATAACTTTTAAAATATAACGTTTTAGAAAATAATAAATATGTATTTAGAACGAGAATATTTTTGTCTACATTTGGGTCTAAGTTTTATTAAAAATAGAGTAGGTTCAAAATACAATGTATTTTTATAATTTAATTATTATACGGTTCCTAGGCCCGTCTAGGAACTTTATATTTCTTACAGTTAACTTACCCGTAATCTACCCGTCTAATAATATAAGTTTCTATAGACTTTTATTTTATTAGAAAGGTCACTCATATCCAGGCCCATTAATTAATATAATATTTCAATCAACTATATATAAAATAGTGTTTAAAACTATTTGGGTTGAATATTTATATTAAAAATAAACTAGTTACTAGTTACTAGTGGTTAATAAATTTAACCAAACCTATAATTCTTATATAGAAATAGGGATGTTACAAGGTATGTCAATAATATCAGTACAAATAGAGGTTGGTTCAAAGACAAGATCAACCACACATTCATCACAACAAGTCATAACCCGGAATCACAACAAGGGCGTTGCGAATTTAGGTGGGGGAGAATGTCACGACCCGCTAAAATTCAGCACAAAATTTCAGCTTTCTAGAACTTTCCGGGGCCATCTAGCCGCGTCTAGAGCTGCCTTATTTAATCAAAATCACGTACCATTCGAGCGATTTAACCTAAGCCTATCAACGATCCAAATCAATCTTTACACAAAATATATAAGGAATACTTGTGTGTTATTCACACAATTACAATATCAACCCAAAAGACTTACTTCCTATGTTTGAGTACTATTTTTGTGGCATAGTCCTGAAGGTGATATGAAGATCACCAGTTTTGTCGATAGTTTCTGTTGGGATTCAGTGGTGTCAATTTTACTTTTTATCAAAACGGGTTTGACATATTTTATTAACTAAAAATATAATTAATAAAAACACGCAGCGGAATAAATATAAAAATCAACACCAAAAGTGAACCGAACAGGATCATGGTTACAAACATGTAATCACGGTGTATAAAATAATTAATCTACCGATGAGATTAAATATACCTTTGTGGTTAAAGATTAACCGTTTGAGACACCAAGGTTCAACAAACGAGTGCTAGAACACGAACACAGAATCACAAAGCAAAAAGGAACGGCACAATTATTGAGAAGTGGCGTCATCTGCCTTTGATTAGGGGCGTGTGAAATCAGCAAACAAAAGTGGTGATTCTTACTTTTGTTTCTTGCGACAGTTCTATTTCTTTGGTTGTGATGATCATCAACTTATCACAAAGTCAAATTATATCACCAACCTCTCAACTTGCGGCAAGATTGTAATTTGTTATAAAGATAATTGTGAAATATATAATAGTTAACTAGGTTTTATCTCATAAACCCTATTAACTATTACTAATCATCTCTCGGGCCAAAGCCCAAAACACTAGTACAAGCCCAAACGTAAAACATAGTTTAATTAAATAAATAATTAAACGTTGTATTATTTATAACCTGTATAAATAATAAATCCCGTTTCTAGTGGATATATAATTATTCTAGATAATTATTTATTTCGTTCTGTTAATTGTTCGTGATCACCAGTTAACCAAGTTAAGTGGATTTAATGTTCGTTGCCTAAGGTGTAACTCTTACGGGTCATAGCTTGGTCAGCAGCTTTGACTTATCGAACCCGTACATATAAATCCAACAATCTCCCACTTGGACGGCCTTCGATAAAATCCTCAACGCAGACAGTCAGCGGTGCTCTAGCTGCCCCCAACAAGGTATGACACTTTAAAGTCATTAACCAAAACACCTTGCCGTTAGTAACAACTTACTATTGCAAGACAATAGACATATGGTAGTTGTTGTCATTCATCCTTTCTGTAAAAGACATAACTTGAATCAATGAGACATGGATTAAGTTCATTCTCGGGTGTTCAATTATTATTGTTCTCGATCAAGAGTCAAAGTGGTCTGAACAAACACACAGTAAGTTTGGTTAAGGCCTTACACTTCACCAGTTTGAATCAACGAGGGCGCCACAATGTCTAACTGTTACATATCATGTAAGAGTACAAAATCCCATATCGACTACATACAACTCCCACTGAACTTCAGAACTATTCCTAATTAAAGCCTTTATGACTGGCAGTTACGCGACAGTGGTTGACAGTAATCAAAGAATAATCCTTGGTAAACGGAAGTTCTAATATGTATCTCAGGTCAAAGGATACTAAATGAGTATACCAATATCAAAGCATCTTATGACTAAGATCCATGAAGATGATTTGATGCGAGTTACATCCAACGTCATTCTCAATGAGGTCCGTGAATTTGGAAGTCAACTCCTTGAGTACAAAGTCAGAGTAGTCTTAATTCAGAATCGTTCCCACGAGTCTGACCGACTACGGATAGTTTAGAATGCAAGATTCATGGATTAAACGTATTAAAATCGAACACAGTTATAAGATTCAGAATTGCATTTAACTAGTAAATCAATAATGAATTCAAAAGTACAACTGTTAAAAGTTCGTACATTCAAATACTAAATCAAAACATACTGCTAGCTAATCTAAGCCCGATAGCACCCATGTACTGATCATGCTTGTCCTGAGTCATGGGCTTAGTAAACAGGTCTGCTAGGTTTTGATCTGTGTTCACTTTGCTTATCACGATGTCTCCACGTTCCACAATTTCCCGTATGTAATGGAACTTTCTTAGAATGTGCTTGGCCCTTTGATGAGACCTGGGCTCTTTGGCTTGAGCAATAGCACCTGTGTTATCACAGAATATCTCGATGGGTTTCTTAATGCTTGGAACCACATCGAGGTCGGTTATGAATTTCTTCATCCAAGCAGCCTCCTTTGCAGCATCTGATGCGGCTATATATTCAGATTCGGTGGTTGAATCCGCCACCACACTCTGCTTGGAGCTCTTCCATGAGATAGCTCCTCCATTTAGAGTGAATACAAAACCTGATTGTGAGCGAGAGTCATCTCGGTCAGTTTGAAAACTAGCATCAGTGTAACATCTTACAATGAGCTCTTCTTCTACTCCTCCAAATACTAAGAACATATCTTTAGTTCTTCTCAGATACTTCAGAATGTTCTTAACAGCAGTCCAATGGGCAATGCCAGGAGTTTGTTGATAACGACTAGTCATGCTTAAAGCATGCGAGATGTCAGGTCTAGTACAAAACATAGCATACAAGATAGAACCAATCGCTGAAGCATATGGAACTGCTTCCATTCGCTTAATTTCAATGTCCGTTGAAGGAGATTGCGATTTGTTCAACACAGTCCCTTTAGTCATAGGAACACCTCCTTTCTTGGAGTTTTCCATCTTAAAGCGTGTCATCATTTTGTCTATGTATGTACTTTGACTTAGCCCAAGAAGTCGCTTAGATCTATCCCTATATCTTGATTCCTAGAATATAAGCTGCTTCTCCAAGATCATTCATTGCAAAACAAGTTCCCAAATAGTGTTTAACTTCGTTAAGTATAGGGACGCTGTTTCCAATGATTAGTATATCATCCACATACAGGATGAGGAATGATACAATGCTCCCACTAGCCTTTCTGTAAACACAAGGCTCATCTTCATTTTTGATAAAACCAAACTCTTTGATCTTTTGGTCAAAACGAAGATTCCTGTTACGAGACACCTGCTTGAGTCCATAAATGGACTTATTCAGCTTGCACACCCTATTTGGATATTTTGGATCAACAAAAGCATCTGGCTGAACCATATAGACATCTTCAGAGAGATGCCCATTAAGAAAAGCGGTTTTAACATCCATTTGCCATATCTCGTAGTCATGGTATGCGGCTATGGAAAGCAATATCTTGATCGATTTGATCATAGCAACGGGCGAGAAGGTCTCATCATAGTCAATACCCTGAGTTTGGGTGAAACCCTTCGCAACTAGCCGTTCTTTAAAGGTGTGTACATTTCCATGCATATCGGTTTTTCTCTTGAAAACCCATTTGCTCCCTACTGTCCGAGATTCGGGGGGTAGCTCAACCAAGTCCCACACTTGATTATCACGCATAGATTGCATCTCAGCATTCATGGCTTCCAGTCATTTCGCAGATTCTGGATCTGAGATAGCAGATTTGTAGTTAGCAGGTTCGTCATTAGACTCATCTACTACCAAGATTTCAGCACCTTCAAGATGCCAAAGGTATCTATCTGTCAGGTTCTTTATGAGTCCTGCTACTTCTGCGAATGCCTGTGTTTATGTCTGATTCATCAGCAATAATTTCTTGTTGTTCAGACGTTCCGACTTCATCGGCGGTTGTTGTTGGTTCTCGAATTTCTTCAAGATCAACCACATTATTTCCAGTTCCTCGATTAAGAAGTTCTTCCTCGAGAAAGTGCCCCTTCCTTTTGATGGAAATAACATCTGCATCAGGATGGTAGAAATTATATCCGCTTCTTTTATAGTATCCGACGAAAACAACATTTTCGCCTCGAGGATCGAGCTTATCATCAGCATCACTTGTGATGTATGCATCACATCCCCATACTTTTAGGTATTCCAAATCGGGTTTACGCCCATGCCATATCTCATATGGGGTTTTGTTTACCTTTTTAGTCGGAGCCAGATTAACAATGCGGGCGGCAGTCATAAGAGCATGACCCCAAAAGGAGTGAGGCAAGTCAGTTCTACACATCATCGATCGAACCATATTAAGTAGGGTTTGATTTCTCCATCGCTCACGCCATTAAGTTGGGGTGTGCCAGGTGGAGTGGGTTCTGAAATTATTCCACACTCTTTGAGATGATTGAGGAACTCTAAGCTGAGGTATTCGCCACCTCGATCTGATCGAATTAAATCACAAACACACAGAACTCTTTACACTCAAATATACACACAGATATTATTCTCCTCTCTCCCTTTGTCTGCATATCAATTAACACACACACACACACACACACATCTGATTTCTAGCAAGAGAACGAGATCGAGAAGAAGAGAGAGACTGTAGAGAGAGAGAGAAGACGATGAGAGAAAGAGGAGGCCGGCCACCCTCTACGGCGGCGCGACGGCGACCCGACGGCAGAGCCGTCGAACCGATGGCCAAAAACGCCGTAATCTGCGGCAGTGACGCGTGGTCTTCACGTTGGAACAGTGGCGGAGTGGTGGTGGTGCCGTCTCGGGTCACGGCTTGGTTCAAGATTTTGGTCAGTTGTGATGGACGTAGTGACGTCCGACGATGGTGCACGACGGCCTGCGGTGGCCGGCGATGGCTCCGACGACCCGTTTCACTTCCAGCAAACTCTGGTAAGTGTCTTTCTTTTTTTTATGTTACGGGTAGTCTCGCTGATTTTACAGAGTGCTAACTTTCTTTGGGTCTGGGTACGGTATGTGGTGCCTCGGGAGGTTACCGACGGTGTTCGACGACGGTGGTAGCCGCCGGAGTTAATGGCAGCAGCGGTGACAGTGATTGGTGGCTTTTGGTACAAAATTGTTCGAGCTTCGGTTCAACACTCAAACGGGTTTCGGTTCACGTTTGGTCAACCAAGTCAAACCAGTCAACATATCAGGATTGACTGGTCAAAGCTGGTCAACAGAAGACTTGGCGCGGTTCAGTTTTGCGGGTCCGTTTTGGTTCGGGTACTGTTCGGTCAACACAAGTCAACAGAAGTCAAGGATGGTCAACTCAAAGACCCGGTAAAGATTTAAACGCGCGAAAGTTTTGTTTATATTGTTAGACACTTTATAACCGAGCTCGAACCATCGTTATACGTTTAGTGATTTGTTTATGTTTTGTCATTTTGACGAAACTATATATTGTCGATTTCATAGCAATGAATCATGTTGAATTTTGAAAATAAAACGACAACTTGAGTTGTCGGGGGCCGTCTAAAAACAGAGGAAACTCTGCCCGTTTTCGAGAAAATCTGTAAAAATTAACGTGTTTTACTATAAACGAAACCATTCGGGTTCAAACGATTTTATGAACATAGAAACAAACGCGTATTTTGTTTGACGACGCCTTATAAGCTACACAAAAACAAGGCGATAGCCTTTCAATGAACATGTTTACTAGATAACGAAATTCGGTATTTTTTTTCATAAAATAAATATAATTACTTATATTTATTTCCAACATCCGAAACTCGGAAACCCTTTATAAATAAACATAACTATTTATGTTTAGTTTAAAACTCTGAAACGCTTTTATAAAATAAATATAGCTTATATATTTATTTCGAATATCAAACAACACGATTTTGTTTTATAAAATAAATATAGTTGTATATTTATTTCAAACACACGAATTCTTTTATAAAATAAATATAACTTTTCATATTTATTTTATATGCCTAAACGGCATATACGAATATTTTGACAAAGATCATACGAAACGCGATATATAATACAAGTTTATTATATATTACTTTCATACGAATACTCCTATATACACAAACGACTTCTCGGAGCGACAAAAGTTTAACTTAGTCATTTCCATTAACTTAACAACTTACGTCGAATCGTTCTGTTAACGATTCGGTAGAGCTCGGTAACACGTAGTGTAGTTACCGCATTTATTTAGAAACTTATTTAGATATTCCATGTTAGGAATATTGTAGAATGCACGTTAGCAAGTCAAGTCTTGGAAACGACATTACGAAGTCGTATATAGCTAGCTTTGCACAGGAATATTCAGGTGAGTTCATAACCCCACCTTTTCACGGTTTTACATTTTTCTAAATGTTTTCGGGGTGGAAAGACATGCACTTTTTGCAAAGCATACAAGAACTACATATTTCTAAACCATGTTACAAGCAAGTTTTAACAGACACAAATGGTTTACGAAAAGCTTATGTCTTATACCGGTTTTTCAAACAAGCGTATTTTTTCGAAATATGCATACACACGAATTCTAAACCCAGTGAGTTCATGCTCCCCCTTTTCTTTAACTGTTTTCAGTTTTATAACTTCGGGGGTGAAATACATGTTACTGAATGTTTACAGGAAAGTTCGTGTCCCCACTTTTAATCTTTTACATACTTTTAAACTTGGGGCGAACACATGAAAATTGATACTTGATATAATAAACGAGAATTGATACTTGATATAATAAACGAGAATTGATACTTGACATGATGAATACATAAACAAGAAGCACTCTTGGTGATCACTAGTACCAAGTATGATGCGTTTTGAGGAATGATACGAGAAATCGTGTCACGAATAGGGTACCATAAGCACCATTAATCGTGTACATACTTAGACCGCAATACAAAAGGTTAGATCTAACGGGTGTCCGGGCAGCCACACTCTCGGTGAACACTAGTACCGAGTAGTGCTTTTGTGTCTCCGTCGTGAATCGACAACTAGAAAAATGCCTATGGTTTGGTGACTTCCTATGTCGTGTCACATGTTAATGGCCTTGCAACCCATTAACTACACAATAATACTTTATTTGTACGAAGTTCGTACACAAGAATACTTTATTTGGTTCATACCACAAGAATACTTTATTTACACAAGAATACTTTATTTATACAAGATACATACAGAAATACTTGATTTATACAAGATATATACAGAAATATTTGATTTATACAAGATACAAACAGAAATACTTGATTTATACAAGATATATACAGAAATATTTGATTTATACAAGATACATACAGAAATACTTGATTTATACAAGATACATACATAAATACTTGAATTATACAAGATACATAACATGTTTTCATACAAAGTTTCCGTATAACATGACAAGAAAATGATTTTAAATTCGTTTTCTCAACAATACTTCAGAAACCGGTTATTCAAAAAGATTTATTTCAAATCTTTTACAAACAAACTATGAACTCGCTCAACTTTATGTTGATTTTTCGCATGTTTCTTTCTCAGGTTACAGTTCTAAGACAAGGCACGGTTGGAATAGGAGAACCATGTGGAGTCGAGTACTTAGTGGCGTTCATTTTCTAAAAGACTTAGCTTATTTGCTTCCGCTGTGCAATGAAGATACCAGTCCAGTCACGCCAATGCTCTGATATTTCGGGGTGTGACACATATCGACTATAATCATCGATGAAAGTAACGAAGTATCTTTCATGGTTCCTTGTCATGGTTCTGAATGGGCCACATACATTAGTTTGAATGAGTCTTGGTAGACCATTGGCCCGTTCACCAACACCAGTGAAGGGACGCTTTGTGAGTTTTCCAGCTAAGCAAGATTCACAATCATTTAAGGAGTCATGTCCAGTGGATTTAAGAATCCCCTCGGATTGGAGCCATTTTATGCGTGCCTTACTTATGTGGCCAAGTCTACAATGCCATAGAAAGGTTTCATTCATACCAGCTTTGTTACGCTTTGAAAGATGATATATGTTATTACATGTTTGAACATCAATCTCATAAATACCATTTCGAGGTTTAGCCTCAAAATACAAGATATTATTCAAGTAGGCAGAAATAGAAATACCATTAAAAACGTACTTGAAACCTTGTTCAAACAAAAGGGAAACCGAAATAATGTTTCTGGTTATACCAGGTACAAACAAACAATTGTTTAAATTAACTACAAGGCCAGAAGGACATGAAAAATGAAATGTGCCGGTTGCAAGAACGGGCATTCTTATCCCATCACCAACGATGTGTTCCATGTCGCCTTGTTTTAGCTTCCTCCACTTTTCAGGCTCCTGCAAAACAATAGTGATGTGATAACCACACCCGGTATCAAATACCCATGTGTTGCTGGAGACAGTAAAAAGTTCAATAACATAAATGAGAATACCTGAAGAAGTGCCAATGTTGTTGGCCTTGTTCGCCTTTAGCTTGGCTATATACTGTGGGCAGTTCCTTTTTCAGTGCCCATTTGGTTGCATTCAAAGCACTGACGCTCCTGGGGAGGGGGTGGTTTAGCAACCTGCTTGTTGTTGGTGGCAGATTTGGCAGCAACAATAGCCATTTTCTTGCCTTTGCTGTTATAAGCCATTTTCTTGTTGTTGGGCTTCTTAACACCACCAGACTTAACCATCAGAACTTGGTTAGTTTTATGTGGAATGTTCATCTCGGCCGTTTTAAGCATACCATGTAGCTCAAGCACAGTCTTCACCCAAGCATTCATATTATAGTTCATAATGAACTGGTCATACGAGCTAGGGAGAGAGTTCAAGATGAAGTCCGCTGCCATTTCATCTTGCAGGGGATAACCAAGATTGTTCATCTGGTCAATGTACCCTTTCATCTTAAGCACATGAGTACTGACACACGATCCTTCTTGCATTTTACAACTTCTGAGCTGCTTCATGGTTTCATATCGCTCCTGTTGGGCTTGTTTCTGAAACATGCCTTTCAGTTGCTAGATCATGTCATAAGCATCTTTATCTTCCATGTTCTTCTAAAGTTCAGGAGACATGGTGGCTTGCATAAGGTAGGCTACCTCAACGGCATCCTCGTTATTCTTTTCTAGTGCCTTACGAGCAGCAGTAGTGTTACTTTCAGGCTCGGTAGGGACTGGGCCATCTAAGATGTATAGCTTTTTATCCATCTTGAGAACTATTCTCAGATTGCGGTGCCATTCGAGAAAGTTGGTGTTATTAAGTTTTTCTTTTTCAAGTATAGACTTGAGAACGAAGGAGTTGTTTTCATTAGACATCTGTCACATAAGCAAAGAGATTTTAATTAGTATTTTGATGTATATTTCCTTATTTAATTAATGACCCATTATAATAATTAGAACAATGAATGAGAATCTGGCTATGTCAGTAGTAAATGCAGTTGTGGCATGCACTTTAGTAAGTGACTAGGCAGACTGACAACGAGTGTCAATTGTGAGAATTGCACAACTCTCGAGTATGAGGCCGCTAAGACAACTCTTGTCTATGCATTGATACGTTTAGCCTCATCTATGTCGACTTTTTTACTTTCGAGAGAGCTGGAGCATGTGGTGAGAGAAGAAAAAGTAATAGTCGTCCTAAAAGAGGTACTTGTGGAAGGGCCGGATGTGTCAACGAAACCCTTGCACCTTGGAAGGATATGCTAGACATCAAGTGTGGTGCTGTGGCTCCAAACACTGATGGTTCGCTTTACGTTCCAAGTGTAGCTTGTGATAGGATGGCATAGACTATTGATTTTAATTATGGGTTAATTTAATATTTACCAAATAGGGTCGTAAGAGCCAATTTTAGTATATATTTAGTCGTGACATCTTGATGAACCCTTTCATCTCTCAGGACAATTAATTTTAAATAACTTAGTAAAACTAAGTTTGTCGCGACTTGTATAACCATATAAAAGTTAATAGTTTTATAACTATTAAGTTATGAGTTTTAGAAAGTTAAAACTTGTTAAATTTCAAAAAACTCTAATGGTTATTATTTACTTTAAAATGAACTATTTGTTTTATAACAAATATTTACAAGTTGTAAACAATTGATTGTGAACATTTTTAAACACCTTTTCAAAGTCTGGTATTAGGTTGGTATGTTATATAACAACTTATATGATAAAAGCAACCATAATAGCAAAAATAAATATGTAAATCTTTAGGCCATTTTGTTTGATCTTGCTAGAGCCAAATAGCAAGACCAAACTGGGTCACGGGGTAACAAACAATCACAAGGATGGACCTAGTGCATCTAGTTGTCTTTAGCACCTCCTTGATTCCTGTAATGTCTTCAGTTTTGTCTTCGGGTCTTCAACATTATAATAAAATATAATAAATTGAAACCCTAATCTATTACAACTTTGAGCCACAAAGTGGGCCAAAACCATTAAAAAAACAAGAACAAAATACAAGTACAAGGTCGGCCAGATTTACATATTCAACACAATCATATTAAAGTGAGCAATCTTTTGAAACTTTAAACAAGTTAAAGTTTGAGATCTATAACCGGTTAAAAGGACTGGTTCCGATTTGCATGTTGTAAGCGTGGCTCTAATACCACTGTTGGGATTCAGTGGTGTCAATTTTACTTTTTATCAAAACGGGTTTGACATATTTTATTAACTAAAAATATAATTAAGGGTAAATTACACTTTTCGTCCTTTATGTTTGTATCGTATTGCAGTGGATGACCTTTAACTTCAATAATTACAGGCACAATCCTTTATTTAGAAAACTCATTACACCTTACATCCTTTAACCTTAACTTGGTTAAAATTTTAAGTTAACTTTGATTACATAAGGGTAATATAGTCTTTTTACCAATTTAATTAAAATTATTATAATAAATAAAATAAAAATAATTTAAAAAAACAATATATCAGTGCTTTATCTTTCTCTTCCACACCATCAACATAATCTACCACTACCCACCACCACCTCCAACCACCATCAACCCATTATCAACATTTCTACATCTTCTTCTTCAAATGGGTCATGACAGGGAACAGAAAGGCACATATAAGTAAATTACTTTTGAAACTTTGAATAACCTTCATCCTCACTCGCGGCATACCTTGAATGACCTTTGAATAACCTTGAATAACCTTGAATAACCTTCATCTTCTTCAAACCGCTGATTCAACGGCACCGGAGGCAACGACGCCGCTTCAACCGAATATGTACAGAACCGATCCCTATCTTCATACCTCTTGTCCAGTTAGATCTAAAGCTTTCTCAGATCTCGTCGTTGTTGATGACGGCGGTGGCGGTTGTTTCACTGTAGACGGCGGCGGCGGTTGTTTCGTTTTTGTTCACTTACTCGCTAAACAGGGAAGATGGGTTTTAGGGTAAATATGATTTAGGTTTTGAGATAAAAGAACAAACTTGGATTTCTTTGTCTTTCTTTTTCATCTATTTCAATTTCTAAAACTGAGTTTGGTGCTTTGTTGAGTAAATTCTTGAATGATTTGTTATGTCATCTTGTAGGCTTGATTTTGTTCTTTTGTTGTTCTCTGAAGTGTTCATTCTTATTTCAAGCTTCTTGATTTAACTTGAGAAGTTTCTTGTTTGTAATAAGATTCATATGGATTAGGGCAGATCTAGAAATCACTGATCATGGATGGATGATGGTGTGGTTTGTAGGAGAGAGAGTGAGAGAGAGTAGGGGATTGGTTGTTTAATTATATTTTATATAAATGAGAAACATTACCTACCTACCCTCATGTGCCTTGCACATTATCAGACTTAACTGAAAATTTAAACTTGGTTTGAGGTAAAGGACGAAACATGCACCGGGTTTTTCAAATAAAGGATTGTGATTGTAATTATTAAAGTTAAAGGTCATCCAGTGCAACCTGCTACAAACATAAAGGACGAAAAATGTAATTTACCCTATAATTAATAAAAACACGCAGCGGAATAAATATAAAAATCGACACCAAAAGTGAACTGAACAGGATCAAGGTTACAAACATGTAAACACGGTGTATAAAATAATTAATCTACCGATGAGATTAAATATACCTTCGTGGTTAAAGATTAACCATTTGAGACACCAAGGTTCAACGAACGAGTGCTAGAACACGAACACGGAATCACAAAGCAAAAAGGGACGGCACAATTATTGAGAAGTGGCGTCGTCTGCCTTTGATTAGGGGCGTATGAAATCACCAAACAAATGTGGTGATTCTTACTTTTGTTTCTTGCTGCAGTTCTATTTCTTTGGTTGTGATGATCATCAACTTATCACAAAGTCAAATTATATCACCAACCTCTCAACTTGCGGCAAGATTGTAATTTGTTATAAAGATAATTGTGAAATGTATAATAGTTAACTAGGTTTTATCTCATAAACCCTATTAGCTATTACTAATCATCTCTCGGGCCAAAGCCCAAAACAACTAGTACAAGCCTAAACGTAAAACATAGTTTAATTAAATAAATAATTAAACGTTGTATTATTTATAACCTGTATAAATAATAAATTCCGTTTCTCGTGGATATATAATTATTCTAGATACTTATATATTTCGTTCCGTTAATTGTTCGTGATCACCAGTTAACCAAGTTAAGTGGATTTAATGTTCGTTGCCCAAGGTGTAACTCTTACGGGTCATAGCTCGGTCAGCAGCGTTGACTTATCAAACCCATACATATAAATCCAACAGTTTCCGCAAGGGAGTGGTATAACATAGTCATAGCGCTTTGAATCATCCACACATTTCTATGCTTCCACAATGAGAATGTTTGCACACGTTTTATCAATATGAACACTAATTTGGACATCATCTAGGTCAAGCCCGTCCACCGGCATTTTCATCAGGAGGCACCATTCACCATCCTTTTCCACTTCCTTTGATATAACATTCTCGGGTAGCTTACGTGGTATGACACCATCCAATTTGACAAGTTTCCATCCAATTTGACAAGTTTACAATATCCTTTGTATACGATCTTGAGTGCTATGCTAGTGAGTTCCCCAAGGGCCGGGTACCATACTGATTCAATTACAAACAATCATATTTTTTGAAATATAATACAAAATTATGTTTTAAGAAACAATGTATATATAGCCAGCAATACTGAATTGTAAAACGTGAAACCTGGCCGGTTTGATTTTTATTTTTCCAAAACCTTAGTTACTAGTTTGACGGCGAGTTTTCGTCAAAACCGGACCATCAACACCCCTATAAACTATAGTTATTTCTATCTAAAGAGAAAGGGTCATAGTTGTTAATGGCGAATAACGACAAATAGTGATAAGGTACCTATATGCTACATAGTGAATAGTGATAAATAGTGATAAGTTACCTATATGCTACTTAGCGAATAGCGATAAATAGCGGGCACTATTTATAGCTATTTTATAAATCGCGATACACTAGAAATTTTTTTTTAAATTCTCTATGTATATTATATTAAAATGCCATCGTATATATGCTATTTTACATGTATATTTAAGAAAAAACTAAAATCTAGCTATTTTATAGATGTATATTTAATTGCTATTTATATTTGAAAAATTAAAAAAATAAGGTGTCGCTATTCTCACTATCCATCGCCACAACCTTAATAGCGACACTAAACCTATACGCTATATAGCTCCCTATAGCGATCGCGATGATCGCTATTGAAAACTATGAAAGGATACGTGAATTTCATACTCTCTATAAAGGATCTTACCTTTTTCGCGCTGTCTTTACCGAAGTTTGGAGGCAGACGAATTGGTGCATCATCATCTACATTCAAACACAAAGGTACATCAAAAATAAGTATTGCTTGACATGATTTTCAAACACGATATAAATATCACAGTTTCTTTACAAAATCAATCCAAAATAGATAATTACTGAGATGAACTTACGGTTATTCACATCACCCAAAATCATGCCATCGCCAAACCAAGCATCATGAAACCTGTGGAAAAACGGAGGATCTGCATTTAACAGTAAGATTTAGGTTTAATTACATCCAATCAGAATTCGACACTGTATAAGGCGAGGTTTTGGGTGATGTGAATAACCGTAAGTTCATCTCAGTAATTATCTAAACAAATAGATCCACAGGTTTCATGTGAATAACCGTAAGTTCATCTCAGTAATTACTACACATAGATCCAATTAGTGAATAATGAAACATATACCTAAACAAATACGATTCAACATTCTAGATTTAGGTTTAATTACATCCAATCAGAATTCGACACTGTATGTAAATTTACATAATTCGTACCTTTAGCAGCAACATTTATTAACTCTATACTAAACATAGATCCAATCAGTGAATAATCAAACTTTAAAATAATATTCATATATGCCTAAACAAAAGGTTCTTCATCTATATATTTGATGTCTTTGAATACTTTGTTTATAATATAGATTAAATGTAAGTTTTACATAAAAGATACAAACTATAGGAGACAACAAGGCTACAGGCTAGTATTTTAAAAAATAAATAATTCCGATATCAAATAAAATTCCTTTTTACAAATAAGTAAATAACATTTATGTTCTCATGTGTGGTTGGAATGAAAATGTTTCACTTAAATGCAAAACTTTATTTCACATCTTTCTCATAACAGAAACAGTCAACAAATAAATAACGTTCGCTCGATCTCCTTTAGTGTCTCAATCGCTGATGTTCAAACCCCAAAACATGTCTTGATGAATATTTATCATACATATGACACAGTTCAAACGCACGAGTCTAGTAATTGAAATGAGTACAATCTAAATCCATCAACGAGAATCTAATTTCTTCAAAGTAACAACGCCCGACCAAATTAAGCCTCTAAAAGTACACAAGATCATGAACATTCTCGTACAAAATGAAGAACAAGTTCAACCCTTGTTAGAACGTAAGCCAAAGAAGACAACTACACGCAAAGTGGTACGAAAAGCGTTCAAGCTCACAGCTCATTTAGCCAACCTTCTTCCAACAGGCTCAGTCCTCACTTTCCAAACCCTAGCCCCGATTTTTACCCGTGCAGGCACGTGCCGGACCCAAGTTAGCCAAGTTTTAACACTAGTCCTGTTGTCTCTTTGCGGGATCTCTTGTTTCGTGCTGTGTTTTACGGACAGTTTTCGTGACAAGAATGGAAAGGTCCGGTATGGGATAGCAACATTCTCGGGTTTGTGGGTGATTGATGGATCGACTAAGGTTTTGCCAGAGAAGCCCAGCGCGTATAAGGCGAGGTTTATTGATGTGTTTCATGGGTTCTTATCGCTTGTGGTATTTGGGACAATCGCGGTTTTTGACAAGAATGTTGTCGGCTGTTTCTGTCCGAATCCGTCGGAGAATATGATTGATGTGCTGTCGGTATTACCGATAGGGGTTGGAGTGTTGTGTAGTCTCTTGTTTGGTGTGTTTCCAACAACTCGACATGGTATTGGTTTTCCACTTTCGAAAGACTAGGATTCACGAGTATGCCTTGGTTTCTTTTATAAAGATCAACTTAGTTTTATTGTATCCGATGTTATATGTTATTATGTTACATATGTTTATTGTTAAACATATGATGATTGTCGAAAATAGAGAATGTATAGGATGGAATAGAAATCGTGCATTTTAGATCTTGATGATCAGCTAGTACCCAAGTTTTATATAGGGGTTTACGTATCCTCTCGAATTTTCATCGTAGCTTCTCAGTAAACATCAAATCAATGGGGAATTTAAAAGACTTAGTTTTGCTATTCAAAATAGGGTAGCGACGCAGCTTGTTACCCGTTTACCAAATATCTCGATGTAAATTCATAACACGACTCTAAATAAATATATGAGGAATTTATGGTGAAAATAGGAAAATATAAATAATCTGCTGAGATTGTACGCGAGATGAAAATAAGAAAAGTTTGTTTAGCACACAACTTTTATATATACGAAAATTGCTGAGACTATGGGGTATGGTTCCCTTTCCCATGTACACCTCAGCGCAACATCACCCTCCATTTCCGTCTCATCATCCTCCCCCTAGCACGGGGTGTGGTTCCCCATTCTTCCCCCTCCCCCTTCTATTTTTTTATTTTTATTTTTAATACCAAAATTCTTAAAAATATAAAAAGTTTTCATTAATTAAAAATAAAATTACATATCCTAGGAAAAAAGACGTAATCAAAAAAACATTACTTAAAAATAAAATAAACTAAAGCTCACTTACACTTCCTCCTAGCCATTTCTTCGCGATTTTGTCTTTCATTCTTGATTGCACGGCATGGTCTCTTTCGGGTAAGCTTTCGAGGTCGGTTCTCGTTAGTCGGAACTCTTCGGCTTCTTGGTTTTGTATATCAAATTCGAATCGCCTCCTATCAAACTCAAGTCTTTACCTTTCCCTCACCGTCGTTTCTTCTTTTTCCCCCTCTTTCTTTTTATACCTATCTTCTTGCACACCCATAAAGTGATTGAATTTTTGTAGAATTGTATCAAGTTTAGACGCATCACTCGAGCTTGTTCCCTTTGAACTCGAAGCCTTCTGAGCGGCCGCTTTTTTAGCACGATCTCTTCCAGTTGGTTGCTCTGATTCAGGAGTTGGAGCTTCATCTTCAAACTCGGGGTCATCGTTTATATTGATAGTACAACGTGCATCCGAACCACCCGCACTATAACTCCCTGACGTACTTGTTTTCAAGCACCACCTTCCACTTCTCACATTTTCGCAATATTTCGTACCGCCTCATGTAATTCCACAGCCCGTTTTTCGTGGTGTATCTCTCAACCGCCAACGTTAAAATAATTGCATCATCTTCACCACTTTTACGATAGTTCCTTGCATGTTGAAAAATACCCCCAAACAAACCAATTTTGTGGTTCATCTCTCTGAATTTTGAACTAACGGAATGGACTAATCGATATGACTCGTATTGCATCAACTTGAAAAATTCTTTATAAACTTGGTTGTAAAAGCCATTACGTTTTCGGTTGTTTGCTACAAATTAAAATTTATCAATATAATAATTCTTCAGAAATCAAATACAAATACTAATTTTAATTTTTAATTTATAAATAAAATTTAAAAATATACCTAAAATCGGATCGGTAGAAGCTTTAACCCAAGTTCGTGCAAGCGCTTCCGACTCGTCCGGGGTCCAAGGAATGTTTTCCGCCCTCCCGCCTCCTTTTTCTTGATCTCTTAGAGCTCGTTTTTTCCCTTCTTAGTGTTCGTGTTTTGTGGTTGCGTTTCGGGTATAAAATCATCATCTGCGGCTATAGAAACGAAATCGTGCTCGGCTGCGGTTTGAATGAACGGTTGTAACGATGATATTTGTACGCCTTGCGATTGCATTTGCATTTGCATAGCATGGTGGTGGTGTTGGTATTGCATTTGCCAATGGTTTTGTGATTGACTAAAACCGCCAAACGAAAACGGGTCCATCACTGTTGTGTTGTATATAAGTGGGGGTTGGGTCGAGGGCGTAGCGGTTGTGTTGGGGAAGCATGGGGCGGGTTCGGTCGGCTGGGGTCCATGATTTTTTTGGATGTTGAAAATGGAATGAGTTTTGTGTTGAAAATGGAATGAGATTCGTTAACGATGAAAATGATGTCTATATAGGTTTTTAAAAAAATTAGAATTATGACCGTTTAAGTAAACGATCAACTTTTCAAACGCTTGAATTTTGTCGTCAGGGTGAACGGGAATAATTCCCCGATTGACCCGAAGTTAGGACGGGGGTCGGTGCTCCCCGTCGGAGTCCCCCTCCATTTTGTCACCCCGAAATTCCTCCCCGAACCGCACCTGTGCACCTGATAACTCTGACAAAATTAGGGACCATATGTAGCGAATGTTATAGGACTAAAACACTTAACCGTTTGGTAACAAATATTTTTACGACACAATTTAATATCGCTACGCCCTTTGTAACAAACATATGCACGCACATTCGTTCCTTATGTGCATAAGCACAACCACATGTAGGCTTGAAGGCCTAGACGTATAGGTTTACGTGGATGGACTTGCACATATGCCCATTACAATTAATCTCAACATAAATCGGGTGGCTAAAACAATTACACATATCTATAATCTATATACCTTATTAAGAGAACTAGGTTTTCTATCCTTATGGTAATTTTACATTGTGTACACATTTTGAAACAACATGTACAAGAGAACCAAGCTATTTTAGAGGAGGTAAACTTATGCATTGTCCAAAAATTTAAGACAATTTAGGGTCATTTTAGGGATTACGACACCATTGTAACCTATAATTTAGATGACATGTGAAGAGTTTAAATTAATTGTTATTCTAAATAAATTTATGTATTGTATGCAACAATTTTATCAGACTAGGAGGTTTAGTATGGGTGTGGGTTCTTCCTTAATCACATTGATACCAAAAGTGGGGGATCCTACAGAGCTTGGGGACTTTAGACCTATCAATCTTATTGGGATTATAAGTAAGGTGGTGTCAAAGGTGTTGGCGAATAGACTCAAGATGGTTATGGGCAAGATTATGTCGGATACTTAGACGGCGTTTTGACAGGAAGGTATATTTTAGATGGTCCTCTTATGGCCAACGAGGTTTTGTCGTGGGCTAGAAAGAGTGGAAAGAAGCTGTTTATGTTCAAGATTGATTTTGATAAGGCGTATGATAATGTGAATTGGGAATTCTTGTTATCGGTTCTTGAACAGATGGGTTTTCCTCCTACGTGGTAGCAATGGATCCGGGGTGTTTTAGGTTCGGCTAGATCCTCTGTATTAGTAAACGGGTCTCCAACATTTGAGTTTGATTGTTAGAAAGGGATACGACAAGGTGATCCTATCTCTCCATTACTATTTATTTTAGTGATGGAAGCGTTTTCAGGTTTGGTTAACAAAGCATGTTGTATTGGGGCTTTTACGGGGTTCGGTTGCCTAAAGATGGGTTGATGTTATCGCATTTGCTGTATGCTAATGATGCGATATTGATGGGGGAATGGTCTAATTTAACTTTTCTAATATGAAAAGGATTCTTCAGATTTTTCTACTTACGTTCCGGACTAAGGATTAATTTGAACAAATCGGTTTTGTTTGGTTTGGGTCTTAGTGGTGACGAAGTTAACAGTGTAGCTGAGTCTCTGAAATGTAAAGCTGGAGCGATTCCGCTCTTATATTTGGGAATTAAGGTTGGGGAAAATATCAATCGAATTTCAAATTGGGACCCGGTTGTGAACACATTTAGACGACGGTTGTCGCAGCCCCCGACCCCTACCCCGGGAGCGGGTGCCGCGAGATCAGATCAGTGGTATCGGTGTTTATTAATTTGGCAGCGGAATTTATACATCAGGACCGTAGTTAGGAAATATTATCAGAGTTTAAAACACAAAACTTTTATAATAAATAAATGGGATAAAACCTAAGTTCCATTTGCAATACATTTATAGGGATAAATGAAAACATAAACTCCTTTTTATTTAGGTAACTTTTATAGCCACTTCTTTAAGCCTTCAGTGCTCTCCAGCTACCTTCTATTGCCTTCACACTAAGTTACCTTAAACGCGTTTTAAAAATATTTTATCAGCAAGAAATACTTGCGAGTACATTCCAATTTGTAAAACATCAGTTGTTATTACATGATAGTATTAAGGGCGATTACAATGTTTATATCTACCCAATTACTCGTTCAGTACGTGTCACTCGACGGATCTGTGACTATGGTCATATCACACATTGGATAACCGTGTCCAATTGTGAAAGTTATCAAGTACTGTATACAAACCCCAAAATACTGGCAGCAATTGTAGAATTACAAAGACTTAATCACTGTAATTGTAATTGATAAACATTTATGGTTTTGGAAAAAAAACATTTGAAGTAATGGCTCATAAACTGTGAGAAAAGGATAATGACTCTCAAAAAGGTGATAAAAAGAGAATGTACTCACATTGTAGACTTAGATAAAACTATAGCTTCCTGATGATTCTCCTGGTTATTATCTATTAAAATCAAACAATGCACACGTGTTAGTAAAATAACCCAAATCACATTTGCCATACAACACGAGACAGAACTCCAACGAACTGATTCAGGCGGAGCCGTGACATGCGTTACGGGGCTCTAGATCAATCGGGTAGGGTAACAAATACATGATCGGGGGTTATAATACTTACAACGAGGTAGAGCTTCGCTTTTTAGGGGTATTATACCCGTGTATAATAGCACTATATCTTTCAGAGAGAAGAAATAATTGAACGAGAAACAAATGAGGCTTCGACCTCCTTTTATAGCCTGATCAGAGGCGGCTCGCGCCCCACGACCAACTCAGGTCTGCCCTTCACGGCCCGCGAGAACCCAAGGCTAGGTCCTAGGCTTGGCGAGTCAACACAGTAGCTTCAACACGCAGGTGGACACGTGGCGGTCTGAGGGCTCGCCTGGTGTTACTCTATCGTGCCCCGCGAACCGGCCAGCTGACCTGGTCGCGGCCCGTGAGGGACTAATATTTTTGTTTTTATTTGATTTTTAATAATATTAATATTATTTAGGGCCGTTTACGAGTATACGGAGTATAACTAGGGTGTTTACGATGTTTTAGGGGGGTTGTTATATCCTCCCCACCTTGATTTAAATCTCGTCCTAGAGATCTACTTGAACAAGTGTGGATATTTCCGTTGCATTTCTGACTCGAGCTCCCAAGTGTATTCTGGTCCTCTCTTAGAATCCCATTTCACTTTGACCAGAACTAATCTCTTGTGCTTGAGATTTTTAATCTTTCTATCTTCAATCTGAAGTAGTTTCTCTACAAATTTAAGTTTCTCATTTACCTCTATGTCCTGAAGAGGTACCACTAATGATTCTTCTGCTAAGCACTTTTTGAGATTACACACATGAAACACATCATGTATTCCTGCCATTTCCTATGGCAGTTGTAGCTGATAAGCTACTGGTCCTATTCTTTTGATAATCTCAAAAGGTCCAACATACCTGGGGCTTAGCTTTCCTCTTTTAATGAATCTGATCACTCCTTTCTATGGAGGAACTTTTAACAAAACCTTATCTCCAACTTGAAATTCTAATGGTTTTCGTCTGTTATCAGCATAACTCTTTTGATGATCTCGTGCTGCTTTTAGTCTTTCCTTGACTTGAATAATCTTATCCGTTGTTTCTTGTACTATCTGTGGTCCAGATAGTTGCTTTTATCCAATCTCTGCCCAACAGACTGGAATTCGGCACTTTTGTCTATAAAGTGCTTCAAATGGTGCAGCATTAATGCTAGTATGATAGCTGTTATTGTAAGAAAACTCTATTAATGGTAAATTATCGTCCCAATTTCCTCCGAACTCAATTACATAGGCTCTAAGCATATCTTCCATTGTCTGAATTGTCCTTTCGCTTTGTCCATCCGTTTGAGGATGATAAGTTATGCTTAGATTTAACCTGGTTCCCATTGCTTTTTGGAAACTTGTCCAAAAATGAGAAGTAAAACAGCTATCTCTATCAGACACAATAGATAAAGGAATTCCATGTAATGAAACTATTTCATTTACATATAACTTGGTTAATTGTTCCATACTGAAAGTTTCCTTCATTGGTAAGAAACGAGCAGATTTGGTTAATCTGTCTATAATCACCCAGATTGTATCATTACCTTTTCGTGTCTTGGGTAATTTGGTAAGAAAGTCCATTGTTATTAATTCCCATTTCCATATTGGCATTTCTAATTGCTGTAATAACACTGAAGGTTTCTGATGTTCAGCTTTAACCTGTGAACAGGTTAGACATTTAGCAACGTAGTTTGCTATATCCTTTTTTCATTCCTATCCACCAGAAATTCCTTCTCAAATCTTGATACATCTTATCACTACCATGATGTATCGTATATTTAGACTTATGAGCTTCTTCTAGAATTTGATTTCTTATGTTTCCTTGAATAGGTATCCAGATCCTTTTCTTATGGAATCTCCAAATTCCATCTGTTCCTTTTTCTAATTCCTTAATCATTCCTTTTAAACCTTCAGCATCGTCCTTGATTGCTGTTTCCTGTACCTCTCTAATTTGCTCATTTAAATCTATCTACAGATTTAATCTGAGAGAGCGTACTCATTTTGGCTTTTCATGATACTTTCGACTTAAAGCATCAGCGACTACATTAGCTTTTCCTTCATGATACTGGATATCACAATCATAATCACTAAGAATTTCCATCCAACGTCTCTGTCTCATATTTAATTCCTTTTGCCCAAAAACATATCTTAAACTTTTATGATATGTGAAGACAACAAACATACTACCATAAAGATAGTGTCTCCAAATCTTAAGGGCAAAAATTATGGCTCCTAACTCTAGATCATGGGTTGTGTAATTCTCTTCATGTTTCTTAAGATGTCTAGAGGCATAAGCTATAACCTTTTGATGTTGCATCAGGACACATCCGTATCCTAACTTAGATGCGTCACAATAGACTATAAAGTCCTCAGTTCCTTCTGGTAATGCAAGTATAGGTGCATTGGTTAACCTTTGCTTTAAAATTCTAAAGGCTTCCTCTTGTTTTGGTCCCCATTTAAACTTAACTGATTTGCAGGTTAGTTTGGTTAATGGAATGGCAATTCTAGAAAAATCTTGGATAAAACATCTATAATATCCTGCCAATCCAAGAAAACTTCTTACTTCCGTTGGTGACTCAAGGACTTTCCAATTGGTAATCGCATCGATCTTTATGGGATCCACATGGATTCTTTCATGATTAACCAGATGTCCAAGGAATTGCACTTCTTGTAACCAAAATTCACATTTTGAGAATTTAGCATAAAGCTTTTCTTTTCTCAATAATGTTAGAAGTGTATGCAGATGCTCTGCATGATCCTCTTTACTCTTAGAGTAGATTAGAATATCATTTATAAAGATAATTATGAATTTATCCAGGGTATGGCTTACATATCCTGTTCATCATGTCCATAAATGCAGCTGGGGCATTGGTTAAACCAAATGGCATGACTGTAAATTCATAATGACTGTACCTTGTTCTGAAAGCAGTTTTAGGAATGTCCTCTTCCTGTACTTTCAATTGATGATATCCGAACGTAAGTCGATCTTAGAAAAGAATCGAGCTCCTTGGAGTTGATCGAACAGGTCATCGATTCTCGGTAGAGGGTACCGATTTTTAACTTGTTTAATTCTCGATAATCAATGCACAAACGCATTGAACCGTCCTTCTTTTTGACAAATAACACTGGGGCTCCCCATGGTGATGAGCTAGGTTGTATAAAACCTTTGTCAAGTAGTCCGTCCAATTGTTTCTTTAGTTCCTACATCTCCGATGGTGCTAGTCGGTATGGCGCTTTGGCGATCGGTGCCGTTCCTGGTATTAGGTGAATTCTAAATTCAACCTCTCTATCTGGCGGTAATCCAGGTAACTCTTCTGGAAAAATGTCTGAGAATTTAGATACTATAGGAATATCTTTTACTTCTTTTCCTTTAGTGTTAATGATTACCGAAATCATATACACTATTCCTCCTTTTCTAACATAACTTGCAGTTTTCATCACAGAGATGAATCTTGTTGATCTGGTTGGCTTGTCTCCTTTAATTGTGATATTTTCACCCTTTGGTGTACTTAATTGTACAAACTTTTGATCACATAAAATACTAACTTGATTAGCTACCAATCAATCCATTCCTAATACAACATCGAATCCAGCTAGATTCATTGGAAAGAGATTAGCAATAAACTTATGGTTTAGAATTTCTATTCTTGCTCCCTGCAAGATTTCACTTATCTTAATGGAATCTCCATTTGTGGTCTCCACCAGACAGTCTTGTTGAAGTTTAGTTAATGGTTGGTTGAGAAGTTTGTAGAAAGAACAAGAAGTATTGATAAAACTTTGGTTTGCACCAGAGTCAAATAATACTTTAGCAAAAACATCATTAACTAAAAACATACCGGCTATCCCATCCGAAATCATCTTAGCTTCTTCATTTGTCAGAACGAATGCTCTGGCATTCTTTTTGGGTCCTTCAGTTGCCTTGGCTTTGTTGGTTGTCGCTAGAGCTAGTTTCGAACAGTTCGGTTTGATATGACCAACTTCCCCACAATTGTAACATATTCTAGCACTAGCTTTCCTCCTACAATCTTCTTCCTTATGTCCTGGGTACTTGCAAAAGTTGCAGGACACAACACACTTTCCTGGGTGCTTCTTTTGTAACACCCTTACTATTAAAAAAAAGGGTTTTTATACTAATAACGACAATTAAATGTGTACTTACAAATACACATACATATAAAATACGGGTTTACTAAAACTTTTACAGTTTAAAAAAAGTACAACTTAATGTAATTGAGTTCGTCGTAGATAAGTTAGGACGTAACGTCGGGCGAAAGCTTTAATCGCGTGTGTTCGGTTCTTTGATGAGCTTGATCATCACCCGGCATCCCAAGATATACCTAAGTTTTGAAAACCATCATAAACATTAGTTTTGATAGTTTTATAATGTAATAAACCAAGTTCTTTAGGCCAAAAATTTAACAAACAACAAATCTACAACATTTATGCCCGTCGCGTGCCGCGACGGGTTCAACCCTTGTTGTCGCGTGCCGCGACGATGGTCGAGTGGACAGGGGAACTTGATTGCTTGTCGCGCGACGCGACGACCTTGTTTCGACAGAATGGTTGTTTTCTTTGAGCTGCAGATTCCCAGCTCAATTACTCAACTTATAAATTCACAAAAACATGCATATCTTACGAACTACATATCCGTTTTACACGATTCTTTTTCCTACGCGTTAGCAATTTAATCCTCCATCATATGGAGTTAAAGTTAACATCTGAATTCATAAAATAATAGGCTTCGAGTCCTTGACTTTAAAATTCATTTTTAAAGACTTTTGACCTGTTCAAGTTTTTTAACCCCAAACTTGTTTCTAATTAACCATTAAGCATACATCAACATGTTTATCTCAAAATCTTTAGTTCGGGTTTGTAACTTTTATGAATTACGCGGCTAGTACTCAATCTATGCGTATAATTCTTTTGACCCGTTTTGAAGATTTAAACCTTTTAAGTTTAAATCTTTCCCCTTTGTTATACACAATCCACTTGATATTTACCTATAACTTACATGATCATAAAACACATTCTTAAACGGCTCATAAGGACCGTTTACCCGGTTTAGTGTTCATGATTATTCTGGTCAATTTCAGTCCCTCATTTTACGACGAATGGCTTTCACTAATATTTGACCGTCATATTACTTCTAACTATAATTCAAAATATGCGTACCTGGCTCGGGTCAAATATTGACCCGTTTTAATACCTTGCATTAATAACTTAGCTAATTCATAGCAAATGTAATTTTCATAAGCCGTTTTTATCCTGAGAGCATTAAACTTGACATTACTTATTAGTCCTTATTCGTCAAATGGCGCTAAAAATCGCCATTTAACCCGTTTGGTCTAAACGACCAAACATTTTGCATTTGTATTAGAATGGTATACATATATATTTACCATTTTCGTTATTTAACCCATTTCGGCTTACGCCGTAGGGTATCTTTTAACTTTAACTTACGTTTGTCGACACACGACTGATTACCATTATATCCCTATCATTATCATTAGATTACACTATAAGGTAATCTTAGCGAAAAACTCATAAATTCTTAGTCATTACATGACTAATTTACCGTTTCGCCCTTTTTACCATAAACCATGGTTTTTATCATTTATGTTTGTTCCGACCCGCATCATTACGCGTCGGAATCCATGTTTCGAATAATATCTCTATCGTATTCATAACTTGTAGAATGTATAGGTATTCTACCAAAAGAAATGTAAGATTCACTTACCTTGCATCCATGCCACGCTTTTCTTTCCGTTCTTGCTCCGTTTGGCCCGTTTCATCCACAAGCTCCCACCTAGCTTGTCAAGCGTCAAACTATCATCATATTTCGCGAGATGGTTAGTTTAGTCATTGCAGATCATGACTATTCCATCTTACATATTTTCTATCAAAATTATCATTCGATTATATTAATGGTCGGTTTGAGTTTTAAAAGTCAAACGCCTATTAGTATATAAAATGCACATTCAAGTTTGTCGACTATTTTAGGCATTCCTCAATTATCCGGTAGGCGTTATCTCTTGGCCACCGTTTTAACCCAAGTTCTAACCAAATTGATTATATTTCCAACACTTTAACTAGTTTAAACGATTATCATGACTAGTTTATTCATTTATTTTTGCAAGAACTAAGGGTTCTCCTTTGTAAGTGAGACCCGTTTCATCATACTATTTAGCATCCATCCGAACTCTTAATAATATCAAGTTCCTCATATGGTCTAGTACGTAACCCGATTTCATTCGTCTATTTACATGAACAAACTTACTAATTTCATCACAACATTCAAGACCCATTTCAAGTCATATACGAGCATTCACTCAAACTTACAAATTGTTCAAGTATTTTGCTACAACTATCAAATATGATGATTCTAAGCCCATGCATATCGTCATTTTTACTATTTAGTCAAAAACCCACATAGCTCATACTTGGTAAATTGACTAATCACTAGTTTATGGCACAATCCTACAAGTTTGCATCTAGGGTTTGTTCCTAGACCTAGATTCAACCCAATATCACTCATGTATACAACATTCATCACATAATTTTTGATTATGAGTGTTTATCATACATTCAAACATCACCAAATTACAAAATTCGACATAACTTCGGATTCCCTAACTTAGGTGATCACGAATTTAATCAAAGCCCCAAATCCTTGGCTTGATTTCTCCTTGATTTTGATCAATTTTGTGGATTTAGGGTTCACTTGGTAGAACCCCTTTTTGGCTCCTGGGAAAAGTCGACCAAACACACACTCTTGTGTGTGTTTTGGTTTTTAATTTAATTTAATCATAATTATCTTTCATGTCTTCCCCTTTTAGTCCCTCAAGGTTTCAAGTTTTATAAAAATGTTTAACTAATTCATGTTTCCTTTATTGTTTTAACCTCACTTGACTAACTAGGTTGATTATTCCTAGTTAACTTAATGGGTTCGGGAAGTTATATCCCGTTATATTTTAAGTCCCGCTAACTCGGGCCTTTTATATGCCTCCCTTTTTAAGGTGTTTATCCTTCTTTTAATTAATATCGAGTTTATTCATTTAAATTCCTAATATATTACCGGGTTAATTTTAACCACTAACGGTATTTTACCCGTCATTTCTATTAATGTGGTTTGATTACCAAACCCGTTTTTGGGGTGTTACAAGTCTACCCCCCTTAAAGAGGTTTCGTCCCCAAACCTTATTTACCTAGCTCATTAATTTAGATTAAACAAATCTAGTTTCGTTTTCAAGGCATTCATTCACTCTTTTCGATCTAACGTTTTCATTTATGTCGACGCGTACGTCTTTCATGTGTAAGGCCTCGCGGGCCATTACTCTCAGCTTATATCCTTTATCTTTATTGACTGAGTTGTCACTTGACCACTTAGTTCCATTAGTATGTTAACATATTTATCCCGCACTTGTCTTATATTAACAAGCGCTTTGTATTTGCCTTGACATTTTCTTGACTTTGAATAGTTTTACCGGCTAGACTAATTAGTCGCCGTCACCTCATACCCCGTCTCCCAGGTATACTATTTTGCCATCTCCGGCTTTATGTGTGTTTAAGATTTTATAAACCTCCTTATGCTACTCATGTTTGTTTAAGCATTGCTTTTGACTAAAAGCTAAATTTTAGTTTACATTTTCTTTATCAACTCGTGTCAATTTCTCACATCAGGAAGTTTACGTCCAAGGATTTATCCCTGTCACACCCCGATATTTCCAAGTATTACCTGTGTGCCCGGTGGGGAGTATCGTGACGTAGTTGATATCATCATAGTCAAACAACACAATTTTAAATGCATAGCGGAAGCAAAAGATAAATATATTACAATCCGATAAAGAGTAATATCAAGTATTACAAATACGGTTGTAAAAGATCAACAGGCGGATCAAAAGATAGAAAGAAACTTTGTTCAACAGACTTTAAGGCATCTAAGCTTGCGAGACTTTTATTTGATGCTAGGAGAGGCCAGCCTATTCCGATTAGTACCTGCACTTAGCCTTTTTTGCGAAAATACGTCAGTTTACACTGGTAAATACAATTTAACTGACTCATTTTGAAAATGTTTAAGAAAATTGATTTGAATGCACATGGCACAAATTTTTTTTTTATAACTTGGGATAATTATTTATATATAAACTTGTAAAAGAATTACATGTTTCTTATACGTTCAGTAGCCCGGATTGACACCGGGTTAAAGATTAATAGACACACCACATGATATAGTCCCGCGGCGAGTAATTCCCGTAACCGGCGGTTATACCTTATTATTTATATACGCACTGTCGGGTGTACGCCTACACCCCGTGCTTAGGTCGTGGCCATTTCTTAAAATGATGCCAAGGATATCCGGGACATGGTCATTAACCCCCCAAAGGCTTTAAGTAAACAAAATAATTTAAACGGGTCATATCAATAAATTAACCTTCATACGATCAAAAATTCAATGCCCGACCAAGCGGTATTTTATATACCGTACCCCAAGCCCGTATAGGGAAAATAAGTTAAAAGTATTTACCTGAGCAAATTATTCAATTTATCTCAACGGTATTCAATCAGCAAATGCAGATAGCTTTTACTGGGCTCGTAAATCTGAAAGGAAGGTTTTAATAACCTATTAGATTCCTAACGGGTCTTAATTAAGCCTAAACTTAGACCGGTTAGTTTTAAAGGAGGAAATACGGTTCAAAACGCACGATTAAGCGAAGACCGGATTAGAATGTGGTTTAGACCCGACAAGTTTGTATACTTGTATGATATGGGTAAACTAAACACATTCTGGATTTTGAGATAAAAATGATAAGGTTTGACCCGTTTCGGCTAATTTATGCAAACTAGTTACATAAACCGCACCGAACTCGAATAATGCGTAACGGGTAACCAAATGATTCATGAATAGGTTTCGTAAGTTAATATGCCTTAAATATGTTGTGATATCAGTAAGATACCTTCCAATATGCCCCAAATGGATTTAAACTCAAATTATGCCCCGTATGGGTATTTTGGTCATTTTAAAGCTTATAAAAGAGTTTAAATATAAATCTGAGTTTCAGGTCTGATATATTCAGTAAAAATACTTATTTTTATAAGTCATAACAGTAGGGTATGGCATATATGTGAAATTTACCTTTTATAACCAAACTATGCACCGTAGGGGCATTTTGGTAATTTCACATAAGCTTTAAAGGTCAAAACAGGGAATCTCAGTTAAAAACTTTTATTTACTGTTAAAATATAAAAATCTTCTTTAAACATCAGTAGGTATCAAGTCCCATATATTTAAAGTAGTTTTAATACATACTATGCGTTTAAAACGTGTAAAAAGACGGTTTTAAGCGATTTCCGGGTTTTTAAAGAAAAGCTGATATTTTTATCATTCCAGAAGACTCAAAATATTTTATTTATTATATAAAATCAGTAGCAAAAGGTTTGGTATCAAAATATTATGTAAAACTCATTTTATAGGCCAAAAGGGCAAAACCGACAATTACCGAATCAAAGCTATAACCCTATGTTATGCTCAGCCTAAAAATAAATAAAAATCTTCAAAAATTCCAAAATATTATTTTACATCAGTAGGTAAAAAGTTTGGTATCAAAAATTTGGTTTAGATAGGCTTTATGCTAATTACGCCGTTTAATTAATAAAAAGCTTTCTAATTACGTTATTGAGCATAACTCTTAATCTAGACCTCAAACTGATGTCAAAATTTAGGGACATGTTTATAAATCAGTAATAAAGATTATCGTCCTCTCACATTTTCAAAATTCTTGTTTTAAGGTCAAATGGGCATATTGGTCAACATTTAGGCATATAACGGAAACATGCATATGAATCGGATAACTAACGAACCAAGTTTTATAACCACAGAGGGTTATACTAACTTGTAGCCTAGTCCTAATAAAGCTCTAAGGCATTTCTAAATCATGCTACATTGGGTCAGAACTGAAAGTCAAAGCAAAAGTCTAATTATGCGACTTTCGGTTCCGAACCGAGCTTAAACTGAAAATTGTCGGGTTGAACATGTTTAGACATGTTCTTACATTAATTACCAAGTTATATAAGTGATAAAACAGGTTCCATAGCTCCTACATTGTTAATTATGCGTTTATGCGAAAATTTGCTTTCTGTTGACTTTTTATAATTAACTTTGACCCGATAATTGACATAGTTAGAGTGGGAATCAGAGGGTTCACTTTTAAGGGTTTATTACCCACATAATTACCAACTGATAGGTACTTTCAATTCGAGAATTGACTGGACCATTAGTGATTAATCACTAAGTCAAACCTTAATAATGACGGTTTTGACTTTAGGCCATTAAACTAATAAAACACGATTAAAAGAGGTTAAGGATACTTACAAGGGTCTAATGGACTGAATAGAGGTTCCAAAAATGTATAGGATCCTCTTTAGAATTGAGAGAAAGCAGTTTTGAAAAGGAAAGTGCAAATGTTCAATTGGGTGTTCACTCCTATTTATAGTATTTTGAAAGGAACAAGATTGTGACAAGTGTTTCAAGGGTTTGAGAGATTGTTACAGGTGTTATTCCACTTTTTAAGTCAGTGGGCAGCCCCTAGAGTGAATTATGTGTGAGTGGAAACCAGAAACCAGTAGCAGATTTGAATAAAACTGATTTCAGCAACTTTGAAATATTACAGAACAGCCCCTGCACTTGTTATTTGTCATTTCTGACATATTTAAATCCCGTTAACTTCATTTCAAGGCTCTAATATGATGCCTAAACATAGGGGACACGAAACATGCTCAAAAATATGTCGGATGTCGGTTCGTTTGGCCGTACGGTCACGTTGTTCGTCTAATTACGACGAAACACGAACGGATGCGAAAAACGACCCAAATTACGCGACGAATGGAATTTTATCATGCCGATCACTAAAATAAAATATTTTAGTGGTTACATAAATTTTTGGGTGTCCGGATATATTCATAATGTGAGATATGCGCGAAAATGCAAACTTGTGCACTTTTTGACACTTTTAGTCCCTGCATGACTTAAAAGTTTATTTTTGCGCACCAAACACCTCTAAGCCTATATCTAAGCTATATAAAGGATAATTAGGGTATGTTTAACTCATGGTCATATTCCGAAAGGTCCGTTACCATACGAATCGACATACTTTTGCAGTTTGACGCAAATAGTCCTTTAATCGCACAAAGTAGCGCGAAATGTCGTTTAATGACATCCAAGCCTTCCATGGCCCATAATGGGCATTCCCAAGCATGATTTTAATTATTTCTATGCTCTTGATCGCTTAAATGGTCACCAAAAGGCGTAGATTCAAAAGTTGACGCTTTAGGTCCCTCTAATGCGCAAACTTGCGCATATCATTGTTTAATAGCATTGAGGCCTCATCTAATCCATATTAGGAATTCTTGAGAGTATTATTAAACATCACGATGCTTTGGGTTCGCTAAAAGGTCATTCATAGGTATAATTAAACATATTGACACTTTTAGTCCCTCTAACTTGGAAAGTTGCGCGTAACTTTACTTATAGGCATAAAAAAACTTAGACGGCCAATAATTGGCATTCCCGAGAGTATAATAAAATATCATGAAACTCCCGGTTTGTTAAAAGGTCACTCAGAGGTAAGAATTAACATGTTGACGCTTTTAACCCTTCATTGCGCAAACTTTCAATTAATTACGCAAACGGCTACACTCGATCATCAGGTGGCTCATTTGTGAATATAAACATCGTAAGAGGTTATTTAGAAACTTATTTTAGGTATGCTAACACTTCCAGTCCTTTCATAATCAAAGTTTTCGATTTTTCAAAAAATTAGTCCCTTAATTTCAATGTTTGACTTCATTAGGGTTTATTACACGTGTCAATACATCATTGGACGTGATTTTACGAGGTGTTACATCCTCACCCCCTTAAAAGAAATCTTGACCTCGAGATTTGCTAAAATGCTGGAAGTACTTTTTGTCGCATAATGGACTTAACTTCTATAGCATATACGGTGCCTCTCCAAGCTCCCAAGTTGACCTCTATAATAGGTACATGTATCCTTTTTGGAGGTTCTTAACCTGTCGATCCTCAATCGATACAGGTTTCTCATCATATCATAAATCTGCATATCATTATGTGATAATGCTCCTCGACTTATTGGTGAAACACATCCTTAAATCATTAGTGTGTAATGCATTGCGCGCTCCGCCAAGCTCCTTAAATAGGTTTTAGCTTATAAGCTATTTGATCTTGATACATCCGATTCCCTCGAATGATTCTATATATTCAGAGCTTAACTAGCCTAATAATTAACAAATTGGCACACCCTTCCAGGGTGATATCTTTTGTTGAACCTTATTCCTTAACAAGAACTTAGGAGGGTTGCTACTTTCATTAATCCTTGATTTTCTGTCGAATACTGGCAACTTACAGATGATTATGGATTTATATGATCTTATTCGTTGTTTCGAAGGCAACTTTCAGATCCTGATAATTGGACTTACTAATCTTCTGTCTAACAATAGATGTTTAACATTCCATCTATGCAATGTCTCCAAAGAAGCAGCCTTGATATTGATATCACATCTATTATAAAATGCATATTTATGGTGAGATGGTTATTCCAACTATAGCTTAAAACCAATCTTAAGGGATAGCTAATCCTTACAGTTAGTCGAACAAATCAACGATCCTGGGCAGCTGATGGCGATTCTTAATTGTTGCCTAAATAGGGTTACGGTAATCATTGCATAAGCAAAACGAATCGTTTTTCTTGATTAACAATACCGAACTTCCCAAAATAATGAATTAGGCTTTATGAACCTCTATCTTAAAACTCACTTAATCAGGGATTCGATTATTCGATAATCAACATGGAGTCTTTACAATACTGCAGCCCTAAGCGGGATGTTAATCTTAACTCTACTTGCCTCTCAGAAGGTAAACAGGGTAATCTTTGGAGAAGATAACCAAGGTACAAGAAGGTTACAGAGATTTTCCAAATCTCAGGCTCTAGTTCATCTATCATAGTCTGTGTCAGATAGGTGACACATTTATGTTACGAGTCCATGAATTCCTTAATCGGAGACATTTACTTGGACAATTCCATTCTGGATATCTTCTTTGAATACCATTAGCCGACTTTAGTACCATATGACCATTGGAATATCCTTGCGGTTCCATGCATTAAACCTCCATACTGATCAGGCATGGAAGCAATCTATGGAACTTATTAAGATACATCAATCCTCATGTGGTGCTTTTGTCATACCATCTGGTATTCACAATCGATAGGGATTAATAGATATCAATTACATATGCTGACATACTACACCTAGAGAGAGGATGCTTCTAGAATTCTACGACCGAAGGTTTCTGACAGGAACAGAAGAAATGGTTCTTATGATTTCGCTTGTAAGTTTTACCTTACACTTAATCTCTGGGGTTCCTACGAAAAAATTTCTAAAAGTTTGCTAAGCTTATCGTCTTATGAGAGACTCAGCAGCACCTGAAACCAAACGTATCCCCTAGCAATAAAATCACAATAAGGGATTTATCTGGTGCCATTATTAATGTGAACTGCCTCTAATCATTCATCAGGAGGGTTAAACGCCTCCATTCTTAATCCTTTTAAACTTAGCTGTAAGATCTTTGAAAATTTTTAGGGCGGACTCAGCTTTGACTGGTTATTTCTTAATCTATAAAACGTGAGTAGCTGAGGTAGATCCATAATGGATTTATAATAAGCAGTCTTTGAGATCTTAATGTACCCTCTTATTGCCGATGCTAACCACCAATAATTATTTGCATTAAGCTTTAGATTTTGGGTAAACTGAATAGGGCACTATTTCAATTAATGAGTTTAAGTTTGTAACATACTGCTAACAGTCTAGAACTTTTATGGTGAGAGTCAGAAAATTCTTATTCCATCTTTTTCCCCTTCGTGATACGGATAATAGGTTTTTCTAATAAGGTCCTTAAAACTTGGACCATCCCATATTGTATAAGAGGATCTTTCTTATGGACTTCATTAATGTCCTCACTAATTAAGGGTATTGCCATCGAATGACTGTGATGCATACCTCACCGTATCCTTTCCAGTATAACCGCAGATACACCTAATGGTTTTTACTTCATCCAATAATTTCCTGCAATCGATAGCCCCCTTTTGACTATTGAAGTCTCTTGACTTCCAAGAGACGAAGTACGTTTAAGTACATCCTAAAAGAATGGAGCTCCTTGCCATGTATGATTTTGTTTGGGTTATTCTTCGCATTTGAAGTATGAATAAAGCTCTTCTCATGCGCAGCGACATGTGTTTTAGAGCAAGCAGCATTCGGCTTCTTGAACCTTTTTATGACTTTTCTCATAGCCTTTCTAACAGCTGCGTTAATTACCGTTTTGGAGATTAACTCCATCAACATTGAGGTTCACATTTGATGCACCATTAACATTTGTCGCCCCTCTAGTATCGCGACTGCTGTTTGTCTTTTCTGAGTTTTCCATACTCGAAACTTGGTATTAATTACCAAATTCAACAAGTGCTTAGGCAATCCGTACCATGTGTCTCCTTGAATTGTCAAAAGGCTCACCATAAGGAGTCTTGATAACTACTTGCTTCTTATCACACACAATATGGGCTTGGTTATAAGACGACCAAGCCATTCCTATCACTATATCGAGTCCCTTTAATTTTAATGGGGACAAGGACCGCGGAAAATAATTATTCCTAATGGATATAAAACATCCATCTAATATTGCTGAAGCAGTCTCTGAGGTACCATCGACTAATTCTACTTCATATTTAACGCTTAGAGTTTTAACAGGCAGATTTAATAATTTACAAAATCTATTGTCTACGAAAGACTTATCTGCACCTGAATCAAATAATAATCTAGCATAAACGTCATTGATAATGAAAGTACCTATTGTGACATTGTCATCCTAAACGGCCTCTGGAGTATTCATTTGAGAGCCCCCAACTTTGGTCTTCTTAGCCTCCCTAGGCTTCTTGGTTTTATTTGGGCAATTAGTTTTGATGTGCCCTATTTCATTACAACCATAGCAGGTTGCGTCCTTTATGTCTTGGCACTCCAAAGTTTTGTGCCCTTCTTTATTGCAGATTCCACAAGGCTTAGCTTGTGACTCTAAAGTGCATTTCCCTTTAATCGCCTTCTTTGGGCAGCGGGTCTTTATGTGCCCCTTTTCGCCACAACCATAGCATGTGGCGTCCTTCAAGTCCTTGCATTCATGAGTCTTGTGATCCATCTCCTTACAGATGCCACATCCCCTGGTCTGTTCACGGAAACATTTTCCGAAGTGTTGCTTCCCGTAGGTTTTATATTTGGGTTTTGCCTCATTTGGCTTGGACTGGTTTGAACCGGCCTTACCCTTTTTGTAACATTTATTTGGGGTATTATCGCACTTTCGCTTATGATTCTTTAATACTCGGTCCACGGCTTTGTTTACGGCTGTATCTAACATAGCCTGTAACTCGGTGCCCGTTAAGTTCAGTCTTGCATCATTATTCTGATCAACTGGATGATTGTGGACTTCATAGGAATCAGCCATGGTGAAGCTTTGAAGGCTACAGACCAAGTAGTAATAATTTGTTTAATTATATATCGAATCGTCGAGTTTGATGATTAAATAGCCATGGTGCAAATAAACCATATAGGCCAATAGATAGTATTTAATTTATTTGATTATGTTTTGCCTAGGTTTTTAAATAAACCATCTTTGGCGTTTAAACAGAATATAATCCTTCATATTTATTAGACAGGGGATATAAGTCATGACTGTCAATGTCATACTGACATTTTATATATAGCACAAGGGCTTGTTCCAAAGGACTTTTTGATGGCATAGATGCCTTGTCACTAGAGACATTTTAAAACATAATCGATGATTCCTTTGGATCGGAAAATTTCATAGTTCATTGTCTTGACAAGAAGTTATGAAATAAAACTATCTTTTTCATGTATACATCTTTGCCCGAAGGTATTCATCCCAATGGATGTTTTGATGTGTTCATCATGTTCGACGTTTATTAGCCATGATTCCTCTTGATCATTTACGCTAAATAAGGGGTTTGGAAAAATCCTAATATAAAGATGACAAGTGTGATTTTATAGCATCACTGTTGTCAGGAGTGTTAACATATTTTCAGATGTTAACAAGGATCTGAATTTCTTTTAAACAGGTCTTACCATCATAGCTAGGTCTTTAATGACATTCAAGCTAGGTTATACCTTTTAAGATTCTCTTTTAACATGTATACTGGCAGGAAAGGAATGATATTTATTTTATTCAGGATTTCCATTATAATTATCCTAGATTTAATTAAAATATAACTATGGCACAAAAAGGCCAAGTCACAAGGGCAACTTTAAATTATAAACCATGATTTTGTAGAATCAAGGTATTTAGGCTTGAACGTTGTTCATTGCCTTTTCTTGACAGGGAGTTGTAGGCTACGATTGTCGTTTGTCTTATATGACAATGAATATGGCCCGTAAGCATTACATCCCCAATGGATGCTTAATTCACAAAATAAGAAAGGATTTCGGGAGAATCCAGTATAAGGATGATTTATACGATTTTATCGAATCACATTTGCCAGGAATGTTAACAAGGATTTGAATCTTTTGAATAGGTTCTACCATCTTGGCCTTATCTGAAATGACATATAGGCTAGGTTGTACCTTTAAGATTCTTTTTTAATATTTAACGCAGAACAATCCTAAATTGAGATGTTAATAAGGATCTGAATCTAATTGAGGAACTGCCATCTTGGCCCTGTTCTTAAAATGACACATGGGCTAGGTCTTGTTCTTTTTAGATTTTGCCATTTTATTATAATGGTAGATCTTATAAAAGGAATGTTATTATTTCATATTTTATGTTCATATGCAATGATAAATAAATTTAGATAAAACATTCCAATGATTTTTAAAAGAGGTACAGAATTGCCCTAAACGGGACTTGAAAGGAATGATGTTGTCCTCGAAGGGACTGAAAGATAAATATGTCCTTATAAGGACTACTAAGGAAACGATCTTCAGCAAAAGGAGTTTCTTCTTCATTTTATTTCTGAATGTTTTCTCCTTGGTTGCACGTTTATCCTAGTCGCAGTACGAAGCTCGGCCTTTCCTAGGCTTCGCATGGGGAGAATTTCCATTACGGCTTATTTGCTTGGAGACAAATTAAAATATATAGAATTGAAAGCAATAATTCTCCGAATAGAGATGAGAGTATTCCTATGTTAAGTCTAGACTCAGAAGGTCAAGGAATGTGCTACTGTGTCATTGAGATTAAACACAAAAGGCTAGTGTTTAATTCACTCAATGTTAGCTCTGATACCAACCTGTCACACCCTGATATTTCCACGTATTACCGGTGGGCCCGGTGGGGAGTATCGTGACGTAGTTGATATCATCATAGTCAAACAACACAATTTTAAATGCACAACGGAAGCAAAAGATAAATATATTACAATCCGATAAAGAGTAATATCAAGTATTACAAATACGGTTGTAAAAGATCCACATGCGGATCAAAAGATAGAAAGAAACTTTGTTCAACAGACTTTAAGGCATCTAAGCTTGCGAGACTTTTATTTGATGCTAGGAGAGGCCAGCCTATTCCGATTAGTACCTGCACTTAGCCTTTTTTGCAAAAATACGTCAGTTTACACTGGTAAATACAATTTAACTGACTCATTTTGAAAATGTTTAAGAAAATTGATTTGAATGCACATGGCACAAAACTTTTTTTTTTATAACTTGGGATAATTATTTATATATAAACTTGTAAAAGAATTACATGTTTCTTATACGTTCAGTAGCCCGGATTGACACCGGGTTAAAGATTAATAGACACACCACATGATATAGTCCCGCGACGAGTAATTCCCGTAACCGGCGGTTATACCTTATTATTTATATATGCACTGTCGGGTGTACGCCTACACCCCGTGCTTAGGTCGTGGCCATTTCTTAAAATGATGCCAAGGATATCCGGGACATGGTCATTAACCCCCCAAAGGCTTTAAGTAAACAAAACAATTTAAACGGGTCATATCAATAAATTAACCTTCATACGATCAAAAATTCAATGCCCGACCAAGCGGTATTTTATATACCGCACCCCAAGCCCGTATAGGGAAAATAAGTTAAAAGTATTTACCTGAGCAAATTATTCAATTTATCTCAACGGTATTCAATCAGCAAATGCAGATAGCTTTTACTGGGCTCCTAAATCTGGAAGGAAGGTTTTAATAACCTATTAGATTCCTAACGGGTCTTAATTAAGCCTAAACTTAGACCGGTTAGTTTTAAAGGAGGAAATACGGTTCAAAACGCACGATTAAGCGAAGACCGGATTAGAATGTGGTTTAGACCCGACAAGTTTGTATACTTGTATAATATGGGTAAACTAAACACATTCTGGATTTTGAGATAAAAATGATAAGGTTTGACCCGTTTCGGCTAATCTATGCAAACTAGTTACATAAACCGCACCGAACTCGAATAATGCGTAACGGGTAACCAAATGATTCATGAATAGGTTTCCTAAGTTAATATGCCTTAAATATGTTGTGATATCAGTAAGATACCTTCCAATATGCCCCAAATGGATTTAAACTCAAATTATGCCCCGTATGGGTATTTTGGTCATTTTAAAGCTTATAAAAGAGTTTAAATATAAATCTGAGTTTCAGGTTTGATATATTCAGTAAAAATACTTATTTTTATAAGTCATAACAGTAGGGTATGGCATATATGTGAAATTTACCTTTTATAACCAAACTATGCACCGTAGGGGCATTTTGGTAATTTCACATAAGCTTTAAAGGTCAAAACAGGGAATCTGAGTTAAAAACTTTTCTTTACTGTTAAAATATAAAAAATTGCTTTAAACATCAGTAGGTATCAAGTCCCATATATTTAAAGTAGTTTTAATACATACTATGCGTTTAAAACGTGTAAAAAGACGGTTTTAAGCGATTTCCGGGTTTTTAAAGAAAAGCTGATATTTTTATCATTCCAGAAGACTCAAAATATTTTATTTATTATATAAAATCAGTAGCAAAAGGTTTGGTATCAAAATATTATGTAAAACTCATTTTATAGGCCAAAATGGCAAAACCGACAATTACCGAATCAAAGCTATAACCCTATGTTATGCTCAGCCTAAAAATAAATAAAAATCTTCAAAATCTCCAAAATATTATTTTACATCAGTAGGTAAAAATTTTGGTATAAAAAATTTGGTTTAGATAGGCTTTATGCTAAGTACGCCGTTTAATTAATAAAAAGCTTTCTAATTACATTATTGAGCATAACTCTTAATCTAGACCTCAAACCGATGTCAAAATTTAGGGACATGTTTATAAATCAGTAATAAAGATTATTGTCCTCTCACATTTTCAAAATTCTTGTTTTAAGGTCAAATGGGCATATTGGTCAACATTTAGGCATATAATGGAAACATGCATATGAATCGGATAACTAATGAACCAAGTTGTATAATCACAGAGGATTATACTAACATGTAACCTGGTCCTAATAAAGCTCTAAGGCATTTCTATATCATGCTACATTGGGTCAGAACTGAAAGTCAAAGCAAAAGTCTAATTATGCGACTTTCGGTTCCGAACTTATCGGGTTGAACATGTTTAGACATGTTTTTACATTAATTACCAAGTTATATAAGTGATAAAACAGGTTCCATAGCTCCTACATTGTTAATTATGCGTTTATGCGAAAATTTGCTTTCTGTTGACTTTTTATAATTAACTTTGACCCGACAATTGACCTAGTTAGAATGGGAATCAGAGGGTTCCCTTTTAAGGGTTTATTACCCACATAATTACCAACTCATAGGAACTTTCAATTCGAGAATTGACTGGACCATTAGGGGACACAAAACATGCTCAAAAATATGTCGGATGTCGGTTCGTTTGGCCGTACGGTCACGTTGTTCGTCTAATTACGACGAAACACGAACGGATGCGAAAAACGACCCAAATTACGCGACGAATGGAATTTTATCATGCCGATCACTAAAATAAAATATTTTAGTGGTTACAAAAATTTTTGGGTGTCCGGATATATTTAGAATGTGAGATATGCGCGAAAATGCAAACTTGTGCACTTTTTGACACTTTTAGTCCCTGCATGACTTAAAAGTTTATTTTTGCGCACCAAACACCTCTAAGCCTATATCTAAGCTATATAAAGGATAATTAGGGTATGTTTAACTCATGGTCATATTCCGGAAGGTCCGTTACCATACGAAACGACATACTTTTGCAGTTTGACGCAAATAGTCCTTTAATCGCACAAAGTAGCGCGAAATGTCGTTTAATGACATCCAAGCCTTCCATGGCCCATAATGGGCATTCCCAAGCATGATTTTAATTATTTCTATGCTCTCGATCGCTTAAATGGTCACCAAAAGGCGTAGATTCAAAAGTTGACGCTTTAGGTCCATCTAATGCGCAAACTTGCGCATATCATCGTTTAATAGCATCGAAGCCTCATCTAATCCATATTAGGCATTCTTGAGAGTATTATTAAACATCATGATACTTCGGGTTTGCTAAAAGGTCATTCAGAGGTATAATTAAACATATTGACACTTTTAGTCCCTCTAACTTGCAAAGTTGCGCGTAACTTTACTTATAGGCATAAAAAAACTTAGACGGCCAATAATTGGCATTCCTGAGAGTATAATCAAATATCATGAAACTCCCTGTTTGTTAAAAGGTCACTCAGAGGTAAGAATTAACATGTTGACGCTTTTAACCCTTCATTGCGTAAACTTTCAATTAATTACGCAAACGGCTACACTCGATCATCAGGTGGCTCTTTTGTGAATATAAACATCGTAAGAGGTTATTTAGAAACTTATTTTTGGTATGCTAACACTTCCAGTCCTTTCATAATCAAAGTTTTCGATTTTTCGAAAAATTAGTCCCTTAATTTCAATGTTTGACTTCATTAGGGTTTATTACACGTGTCAATACATCATTGGACGTGATTTTACGAGGTGTTACAATCCCCTTCCGTTGTCATTTTGATAATGACTTCGCCCTCTTGTGACGTAGCATGATTTAAATTATTGTGGATTCTTTCGTCAATTTTGCCCGTTTAACTGTATTAGTGAAATTCTTTACTTTTGTCAATCAGACTTTTCGTGATCTCTTAGTTTTACCCATTAGGTTAACTTAGCGAAACTCATCGCTTTTATACAATTTTTCTCTTCCGTTATTATTTTACGCGGGGAGTCACAACCAGTTTCCTCGCTTTACATTACTGACCCGTAGATTCTTTCACTTAGCCTCGTAGGCTTTCTGCTTAGATTTCCACCTTTTATGTGACAACCCTCACTAAACCAGGTATCCGTACGACTTAATTGATAATTAATTACTGCTTAATTACTGTGCTTGCTTGAACTTGTGAATAAACTGCTACGTGAATACTGATACATGTACTTACTTGCATCATACTTTACTTACTGTCACTACATTATTTACATGCTGAACCTTAGTGACAAACATGATGCACAAAAAGCACAGTAGCACTATAACGGATAACCTATTGAACATGCTGATAAAGCCAACATCAGGCAAACACTGCCTCTAAGGCCTGTATGAGCCAGAAATATTTTACTACACTAGTGGTGAGTGTAGGGATACAAGGGTTGTAGAACTGCGTCTCTAGGAATAAGTTACAATGACTGGATGTGCCTAAAACGTACTCTAAGTACAAAATTCAGCACTTTACATAAACAATTCAGCATTTAGCTACCTAATAAAGTGCCAAAACATGAGAAAAATATTGCTAGACACTTTCCAAGGTGTCAGAAATGAGTTGTGTCACTAAAAAGGGTATTAACGACACTTTAAAGCTTTGTTAAGCACTTTAACGGATTACTATCCAACCGAACAACCGGACTATACCCGGAACATGAAAATATTGTCAATAACATTATTTGTCTTTTTCTGAGCCAGCTAGGGTCCCTGAATACCCTAACATCCACTGTAAGGCACAACACACCACTAACCAGGTTAAGCACTTAACTAACTTACTTAACCTAAGTAATATCCAACTAATTAGTTGGAATCGGACCAAGACCCCCCCCCCCCCTTAGAAACCGTCCCCATCAAGGGGACACACATGGTACCATGAAGATTATTTTAATATTTCATGTCTAATATCAATTAGACATATTAACCCTTGGTTAATAAACTTAAACTTTGTCTATAAGATCTAGCCTAAACACACCATTCATTTCATCACAACACTTGATCACAAAACTCTCTCCCTCTCTCTAAAGAAGCTACGGCCGAACACCCCCTTGAGCATCCATCCGATTTCGATTTTAGTTCAAGCCATTCCAATCATCTACAAGTGTTAAGGGTCGCATATAAGGAGTCTTGATGCAATCGGAAGGCGAAGGACCTCACTCTCTTGCTTTTATCCACCCTATTTGCGTCTAGATTCTTCCCTAGCCTCGAGCTAGTGGTATGTTGCTTAAATCACCTACTCGAACTATTTTAAAGTGGTTAATACGATGTGTAACGGTTAAAACTCGAAATCTTACAAGATGATGCTTTAAAGTTTACTAAAAGCACTTAAAAAGATGGTTAAAAGCTTATAAGTTGTGTAAATGTTGTAGTAATCAAATTGTATGGTTATTTAGACCTGATCTATGTTGTGGTAGCTCGGATCATCATTTAACCCGGGTTGGTCATGCTCCATGACATAAGGTTGTTTTGAAAGTAATAAGGGTTAAAGGATGAAACTCTACCACACACGAAACATGAACTTGTGTAAAAGCGATTTTGCTTGTGAAATAGTGTTTAAAACTAGTAGATCTACGTATCTACAAGCGGTATTTTCAAAGGACCACGTGTCAAGAGAAAACATACTTTAAAGACGGATCTTACACTAACACGAATGGTTTTTAGAACACACAAGTGTGTAAACACTTGTGTAACACAAAGTTTCGACAGAACAACTATTTTTGGAAAAGATGACGAGAAGATGTAAAGATGGAATTTCTTTAAAAACGAGGTTTTTACAAAATCGGATTGTTTTATATAAAGATCCACTAAAAGTAATGGGATTTACTTCATAGTTTGGATAAATCACAAGTTCATAAAATTTATGCGATTTATATACATATTTTGACTAGTTTGTGATTTGAACATTGTTTTGATTGAATAAGAAGATTGTTGGTTTGATTTATAAAAGAAAATGATACGCTTGAAAGCGTGGCCACCTCCAGTTACAGAGGAAACTCTGGCGAAATTTTTCCAAAAACCTAACACTTAGAAATATTTTCACTATAAGTGTTAGAGATACTTGTCGACTTGTTTTCAAACTATGAATTTCACCACGACTTTATTTACAAAATATCGGAGGTGGGATTTCACAAAATAAAACGTGATACATATATATATTTAGTATATATTTTCACAACATCACTTGTATAAGTGTTTATGATTATTTTGTGAACTACGTAAATATTATTTTTAGGGTAAAAATAATATTACTAAAGTATTATTTTGGGAAAATTACATGTATTAAAATATAATATTTTTGGGAAGAATATTTATATTTTGAAGTTGAAAATAAAATAAATATTAAGTGAGACTTAATAGTGTATTCCGAATTATACGAACGCACATGTATTAAATCCCCCATCCTTGGGAAGGAAAATAACTACCAAGTATATACAGAATATAAACACGAAATAGTTGTCTAACTATTTCCCAAAAACTTAAACCATAAAGCTAAGGCACGGCCGTCCGTCTAATAGAGTTAGTACGTGTAGGTCGTCACTCAGCTACTTGATTTGGAGGCATACTTGGTAGAGACGCACCACAGTGAGTTCATGTCCCCCTTTTCTCTTAACTGTTTTCAGTTTTCTAACTACGGGGGTGAAATACATGTTACTTTGATTACAAGTACTTTATACATGGTATGATTAGCGTAAGGAGGTTTACTACTTAGATCATGTGAGTGGGTAGGCAGAAACTGGAGGCCATTAATCCTCATTGTAGGACCGAGGGACGTAAGCGGTAGATCTATCTGGGTGTAGCGAGCCCAACCCCAGGCCCAAATAGAACGGACCTAGGGGTGACTTTGTGCCCCAACGCGAAATCTGCTAGGTTTGAGTCTTCCTACTTGCACTTCACACATATCAATGGTCTTGCAAGCCATTGGTGATCTCTTTTTCCTTATTTGCTACATACCAGGATTTTTATACTTACAAGTGTTTTATATACTCACTTACACATGAACTCGCTCAACATTATTGTTGATTTTTCAACTTACATGTATTTCAGGGAACTAAAGATCTGGCGCGGTATGTTATGTTTTCCCGCTGCATATGTGTTACGAGGTCATCCGGGTTTGGGGAATGTGACTCTTTCCTGGACAAGTCACAGTCCTTAAACTGTGTTTATGTCATGTTGATGTTTATGTTTGTTGAACAATGTCATTAGGAGGTGTTTCCGTTAAGACAATGTTATTGTATTTGGTTTTCAAAACTTAATCAAATGGACGATCTTGCATGGTTTTATTTCATATAGCTTTGTTATGGTTAAGCTATGGTATTAAGAAGTCACACCAAAATTAACCACGCTTCCGCAAAGTCAGGGTGTGACAGCTTGGTATCAGAGCTCTGATCATAGCGAACTAGGATTCTTTCTCGAGTCTAGACTATGATCACTAGGGCTCTCACGAAAACATTTTTACTGCATACCATTTAAGTCCAGATCCAAAACTTTTATAAACACATGTTGAGCACATTTCATTTATTATTTATAGGCTCGGTCTTGGAGGCCGAGGCTCGGTCTGGGAGATCGAGGTAATTGGCTAGTGGGACTAGGAGAATTGGCTAGTGGGACTAGGAGAATTGGCTAGTGGGACTAGGAGAATTGGCTAGTGGGACTAGGAAGAGCAGTCTGAGAGGCTGGGAGGCTAGTGGGACTAGGAGAATTATTTGAATGCTTACTTGGTGACTTATGTGATTAATTGATTGTATGATTGACTGTTTGTGCATGTTTGTATTTATGTTACAGACACCATGGACACCTCTGGCACAGGTGACTCAGACACCACAGGCCCTAGACCTATAGTATCAGATGACCTAGAGTCTTCGGAGCGCGAGGTTCACACATCCGACGTTACTAGCACGGACTAGGATGACTTTCAGCCCTTTGCTTTACCTGATGGTGCTGATGAGCTCGCTGATGGCCCTTTGGCCGGGGACCTACCACTTGTAGTGATCCCTGCTCCCATACCACTTGCTTCATATCCTGCTTACGATTTGCTTCTCGACGCTGACGATGATGATGACGTCGATCTGTTTGATGACGAGCCCTTAGAGGATGAGGTTCAGGGCGAGGCCCTTCTTGCTGCTGGTGATCTTTTGATGATCGCAGATGCTCCCGCCGAGGAGTCACCTGCTCACTCTCCGGTCCCAGACTCTTTCGATTCTGTGGCCTCCGCACCTTCACGCACTCAGAGTGCACAGCACTTTTCTCCTGGATCAGATCCCGACCAGGCATCCTCTGTTGCCCCTATTCCTAGTTTTGCTTTTGACCACGATGATTTGGAGGATTCCGATCCTGTCTTTCCCCCAGGATTCGACCCAGATGAGGATATAGAGTTTATACCCATGGATCAGCCTATGGAGGATCCAGTCGACCCATTTGACCCAGTTGATCCTATCGACCCTGAGTTTGATTTTGAGATGGCCTTCGTTGATCCCGAGCAGCCACTAGACCCTGCCCCTGACCCAGTGCTTGAGCATGACCCTGCTCATGCTGGCATGTTTATTGAGCCTGTCGTTGCTGACCCACCTATCGATGATCACCCTGTTGATGCTCCATTGTTGGAGGGCGATCATGTCATTGCTGCTGATCATGTTGATCCCCCACTTATTGCTGATGCACCAGTTGACCCTCTTGTTGCACCTCACCTCGACCCTATGACTGTTCAGTTTGATCAAGCACTTTTTGAGGCACAGATTGACCCACGAGATGAGCACGCCCAGTGTGGGTGGATTCCTGCTGATGATGAGGTTCCACCTATTCCTCCTCATACCACTGATGCACGTCACGTTGATTTCTCTTTTTCATTTGCACAGTACACACCTCCAGCTCGACCTGGAGAAGGTTCTTCGGCTCACCCTTTTGGACATGTACCGGTATCTATCCCTGCTATACCACCGTCTGCTACTTTTCCCCCTGTTTCCCCATTTCATGTGGCACCTTTTGATCCCACCAGTGAGCCGTTTCTCTGGTCATCACCTTCTGTTATGCCACCGACCGACCCTTACCATCGTTTCCATATGGGATGTTGTGTGATTGATGTTTGTGACATGGGATGTTGTGTGATTGATGTTTGTGACATGGGATGTTGTGTGACTGATATGATTATAACATGAGATGTTATGTACTATTACTATCATAAAGCGTATATAATATAACTATGGCCTGACCGACGTAAACACATCTTTTAGAAGATGCCGCCGAGACGTGAGACACGCATGCCCACCAATGAGGCAGAACTCCAATAAGTCATCGCTGCTGCCATCGCACAATACGCCGCTTCGCAAGGAGGACCCAGCGGAAGCAGCTCAAACAACAATGGCAACAATAATCCACCTCATGGTAATACTAAGACATTTAGACATACCATGACCTAATTGGATATCTTTAGCAATGATGCTAATGCCGATCGCATGTTACAACGTATGTGCAGGGTGCACCTACAAGCAGTTTCTAGACTGCAAACCGGTCAACTTTGATGGCACTGGAGGTGCTGTCGCCTTTGTTCGTTGGGCCGAGAAAACTGAATCTGTTCTTCGCATGAGCAAATGCGCACCAGACCAGCAAGTCACCTATATCTCAGGGCTATTCTTGGATGGAGCCCTCTCTTGGTGGAATCTGCAAGTACAGACACTTGGTGAAGCTGCTGCCTATGCGCTAACCTGGACCGAACTGACGGAACTTATGCGCAAAAAGTACTGCTCCCGCGCGGAAATCCAAAGATTGGAAACCGAGTTCTGGCATTTGAAAATGGAAGGTCCAAAGATCGCAGAATACGTTCAAAGGTTCCATGACTTATCGCATGTGGTACCCTACATGGTCACTCCGGAGTTCAAGCGGATTGAATGTTTCATTTGGGGATTAGCTCCTCAAATCATAAGCATGGTGACCTCATCCAAGCCTGCGACCATTACTGAGGCAATCAACTTGAGCGTAGCTCTCACTGAGGAGGCTATCCGCCTGAACAAGTTTGATGAGATCAAGACGAAGAAGGCAGAGACTCACGTTGAGTCATCAGGAGGTAACAAACGGAAGTTCTCAAACTTCAAGCAGGGCGCCAGTGTGGTTGTTAAGAAAGGAGAACCAAGCACACCAGCTCAGGTTACAGCTGGTAGTGGAAAGAAAGGAAAGGGATATATGGGCACCCAGCCCAAGTGCAACACCTGCCAGCGTCACCATTCTGGCCGATGTGGGCCAAAAGTATGTGAAGCTTGTGGAAAGACTGGACACTTGAAGGATTCTTGTTGGGCTAGTGTTGGCCGGGGAGGCCAGGGAGGATTTGGGAATAGAAATAATAATCGTGGTGGTATTGGAAATCGCCCACAAGGAAACAATGGAGGAAACGGGAATCAAGGCAACAATGTTGACCCAGCGGGTGCCATGAATCATAATCAAGCTGGTGGAAACGGGCAAAGACTTGGATGCTTTAACTGTGGAGATATTGGGCATTTTAAGAGGAACTGCCCAGAGTTAAACCAAGCCCATGGAAGAGTATTCCAAATCGAAGCGAGGGAAGCGCGCCAGGACCCCAATGTCGTTACTGGTACGTTCCCTGTAAACCAACGCTATGCATCCGTTTTATTTGATACTGGTGCCGATTATAGCTTCGTATCGTTAGAGTTTAAGAATATGCTTGGTTTAGCCGCTAATAAGTTAGATATTCCGTACACAATCGAATTGGCCAATGGAAAGTTAGTAGAAGCCAATGAAGTGATCAGAGGCTGTGTGATCGAATTGGGAGAGCGTGAGTTTGCTTTGGATCTACTACCAGTCCAGCTGGGGAGTTTTGACGTGGTGGTAGGAATGGATTGGCTATCAGGCAACAAGGCTGAGATAGTTTGTCACGAAAAGGTTGTTCGTATCCCAACCGAAGATGGCGAAACAATTGTGGTTCACGGGGAGAAGCGTGATACGCCGTTAAGAATTATCAGCTGCCTGAAAGCACGGAAGTGTTTGCAGAAAGGATGTGCTGCTTTCCTGGCACACATTGTAGACAAGAAAGCTGCAGAACCGAAGATCGAAGACATCCCTGTCGTGAGGGAATATCCAGAAGTCTTCCCAGAGGACTTACCTGGACTGCCACCTCAGAGATAAGTAGAGTTCCGCATTGACTTAGTTCCAGGCGCCGCGCCTGTGGCTAAGGCACCTTATAGACTTGCTCCGTCTGAGATGCAGGAACTGTCGACACAACTTCAAGAGTTGTTAGACAAGGGATTTATCCGACCAAGCTTCTCGCCTTGGGGAGCTCCAGTTTTGTTTGTCAAGAAGAAGGACGGTAGCTTTCGAATGTGCATAGACTACCGGGAGCTGAACAAGCTGACGATCAAGAATAGATACCCTCTGCCAAGGATTGATGATCTGTTTGATCAACTGCAAGGCTCAAGCTTTTATTCAAAGATCGACTTGCGATCTGGATATCATCAGTCAAGGATACAAGAGGAGAGTATCCCGAAGACAGCCTTCAGAACTCGTTATGGGCACTACGAGTTCCTTGTTATGCCGTTTGGTTTGACAAACGCACCTGCAGTCTTTATGGACTTGATGAATAGAGTTTGCAAGTCGTACTTGGACAAGTTCATGATTGTGTTCATCGACGACATCTTGATTTATTCAAGAACAAAGGCTGAGCACGAACAACATTTAAGAGCTATTTTGGAGTTGCTGAAGAAGGAACAGTTACATGCCAAGTTCTCTAAGTGCGAGTTTTGGCTACGTGAAGTCCAATTTCTTGGACATGTGGTTAATGGAAATGGAATCCATGTTGATCCCACAAAGATCGAAGCGATCAAGAGTTGGGAAACGCCTAAGACGCCAACCGAGATTCGACAATTCTTGGGTTTGGCTGGCTACTATCGAAGATTCATTGAGGATTTTTCGAAGATCGCTCAACCATTGACGCTCCTCATGCAGAAAGATAAGAAGTTTGATTGGGGAATCAAACAGGAAGAAGCGTTCCAGATATTGAAGGATAAGCTCTGCAATGCGCCGATCTTAGCACTACCGGAAGGTACGGATGATTTTGTGGTATACTGCGACGTTTCGCGTCAAGGATTGGGTTGTGTGTTGATGCAACGCCAAAAGGTTATTGCTTACGCATCGCGTCAATTGAAAGTGCACGAAAAGAACTATACCACACATGATTTGGAACTTGGCGCAGTGGTATTTGCATTAAAGATCTGGAGACACTACCTTTATGGTACGAAATGTACAATCTTCACAGATCACAAGAGCCTACAACACATATTCAATCAGAAGGAGCTGAATATGAGACAAAGACGATGGGTTGAGTTGCTGAACGATTACGACTGCGAGATAAAGTATCATCCAGGGAAGGCGAATGTAGTCGCCGATGCCCTAAGTCGAAAGGAGAGGATCAAGCCCATAAGGGTTAGGGCTTTAGAAATGATTATCCGAACCGATCTTTCCTTGCGCATTCGTGCCGCGTAGAAAGAAGCTCTCAAGGAAGGAAACCTTGAAGAAGAATATCTCCGTGGGATGGAGAAGCTTTTGGTGCCAAACGAGGAAGGAACGTTATGTTTTGAGAAAAGGATTTGGGTTCCTCTGTTTGGTGGTTTAAGGAAGGTTATTTTCGATGAAGCTCACAAGTCGCGGTACTCTATCCATCCAGGAGCGGATAAGATGTACCAGGATCTCAAAGATTATTATTGGTGGCCTAGGATGAAAGGCGATGTTGCTGTTTATGTGAGCAAATGTTTAACGTGCGCTAAGGTTAAAGCCAAATACCAGAAGCCTTCAGGACTTCTGCAACAACCTGAGATTCCCAAGTGGAAATGGGAACAAATCTCAATGGATTTTATTACAAAGTTTCCAAGAACGCCAAGAGGCCATGACACTATTTGGGTAATAGTGGATCGATTGATGAAGTCAGCACACTTCTTGCCTATCAGAGAGAAGGATAATACGAGCAAACTGGCTGAAATTTATATGAGAGAGATCGTCGCACGTCATGGAGTGCCTCTCTCGATCATCTCTGATAGAGACGGAAGGTTTGTGTCAAGGATATGGCAATCCTTCCAAGAAGCTTTTGGATCACAATTAAATCTGAGCACTGTGTTTCATCCGCAAACTGACGGTCAAAGCGAGCGAACGATACAGACTTTGGAAGACATGCTGAGAGCGTGTGTTATGGATTTGGGCGGTAGCTGGGATAAGCATTTGCCTTTGGTCGAATTTTCATACAACAACAGCTACCACACCAGTATTGGTGTCGCGCCATTTGAAGCCCTTTACGGACGCAAGTGCCGATCACCCTTATGCTAGGCTGACGCAGGTGATAGGCAGCTTGCTGGTCCCGAAATCGTCCAAGAGACGACAGACAAGATTGCGCAGATTCTAAAACGCATCGAAGCCGCTCGCCACAGACAGAAGGCCTATGCGGATCCGAACCGGAAACATGTGGAATTCCAAGTTGGAGAAATGGTTTTATTGAAAGTTTCACCCTGGAAGGGTGTGGCACGCTTCGGAAAGCGTGGGAAGTTAAATCCGCGCTACATTGGTCCTTTCAGAATTTTGGAAAGAATAGGACTAGTAGCATACAAGTTGGATTTACCTGCTGAACGGAATGGTATTCACGATACATTTCATGTATCCAACCTGAAGAAAAGTCCAACTCAAGATAACATTGCCATTCCCATCGACGAGATTCATGTTGACGACACGCTCCATTTCGTTGAAGAACCGGTTGAGGTTACGGATTGGAAAGTAAACAAGACCCGCCGGAGCAGTGTCAAGCTCGTCAAAGTTCGTTGGAATGCCAGACATGGTCCTGAGTACACCTGGGAGCATGAGGACCGGATGAAAGAGAAATACCCCCACCTATTTCCTAAGAAACCTGCATCTACAAGCAGAACTTAAAATTTCAGGACGAAAATTTTCTAACGGGGGGAGAATGTGACAACCCTCACTAAACCAGGTATCCGTACGACTTAATTGATAATTAATTACTGCTTAATTACTGTGCTTGCTTGAACTTGTGAATAAACTGCTACGTGAATACTGATACATGTACTTACTTGCATCATACTTTACTTACTGTCACTACATTATTTACATGCTGAACCTTAGTGACAAACATGATGCACAAAAAGCACACTAGCACTATAACGGATAACCTATTGAACATGCTGATAAAGCCAGCATCAGGCAAACACTGCCTCTAAGGCCTGTATGAGCCAGAAATATTTTACTACACTAGTGGTGAGTGTAGGGATACAAGGGTTGTAGAACTGCGTCTCTAGGAATAAGTTACAATGACTGGATGTGCCTAAAACGTACTCTAAGTACAAAATTCAGCACTTTACATAAACAATTCAGCATTTAGCTACCTAATAAAGTGCCAAAACATGAGAAAAATATTGCTAGACACTTTCCAAGGTGTCAGAAATGAGTTGTGTCACTAAAAAGGGTATTAACGACACTTTAAAGCTTTGTTAAGCACTTTAACGGATTACTATCCAACCGAACAACCGGACTATACCCGGAACATGAAAATATTGTCAATAACATTATTTGTCTTTTTCTGAGCCAGCTAGGGTCCATGAATACCCTAACATCCACTGTAAGGCACAACACACCACTAACCAGGTTAAGCACTTAACTAACTTACTTAACCTAAGTAATATCCAACTAATTAGTTGGAATCGGACCAAGACCCCCCCCCTTTAGAAACCGTCCCCATCAAGGGGACACACATGGTACCATGAAGATTATTTTAATATTTCATGTCTAATATCAATTAGACATATTAACCCTTGGTTAATAAACTTAAACTTTGTCTATAAGATCTAGCCTAAACACACCATTCATTTCATCACAACACTTGATCACAAAACTCTCTCCCTCTCTCTAAAGAAGCTACGACCGAACACCCCCTTGAGCATCCATCCGATTTCGAGTTTAGTTCAAGCCATTCCAATCATCTACAAGTGTTAAGGGTCGCATATAAGGAGTCTTGGTGCAATCGGAAGGCGAAGGACCTCACTCTCTTGCTTTTATCCACCCTATTTGCGTCTAGATTCTTCCCTAGCCTCGAGCTAGTGGTATATTGCTTAAATCACCTACTCGAACTATTTTAAAGTGGTTAATACGATGTGTAACGGTTAAAACTCGAAATCTTACAAGATGATGCTTTAAAGTTTACTAAAAGCACTTAAAAAGATGGTTAAAAGCTTATAAGTTGTGTAAATGTTGTAGTAATCAAATTGTGTGGTTATTTAGACCCGATCTATGTTGTGGTAGCTCGGATCATCATTTAACCCGGGTTGGTCATGATCATGGATCATGACATAAGGTTGTTTTGAAAGTAATAAGGGTTAAAGGATGAAACTCTACCACACACGAAACATGAACTTGTGTAAAAGCGATTTTGCTTGTGAAATAGTGTTTAAAACTAGTAGATCTACGTATCTACAAGCGGTATTTTCAAAGGACCACGTGTGAAGAGAAAACATACTTTAAAGACGGATCTTATACTAACACGAATGGTTTTTAGAACACACAAGTGTGTAAACACTTGTGTAACACAAAGTTTCGACAGAACAACTATTTTTGGAAAAGATGACGAGAAGATGTAAAGATGGAATTTCTTTAAAAACGAGGTTTTTACAAAATCGGATTGTTTTATATAAAGATCCACTAAAAGTAATGGGATTTACTTCATAGTTTGGATAAATCACAAGTTCATAAAATTTATGCGATTTATATACATATTTTGACTAGTTTGTGATTTGAACATTGTTTTGATTGAATAAGAAGATTGTTGGTTTGATTTATAAAAGAAAATGATACGCTTGAAAGCGTGGCCACCTCCAGTTACAGAGGAAACTCTGGCGAAATTTTTCCAAAAACCTAACACTTAGAAATATTTTCACTATAAGTGTTAGAGATACTTGTCGACTTGTTTTCAAACTATGAATTTCGCCACGACTTTATTTACAAAATATCAGAGGTGGGATTTCACAAAATAAAACGTGATACATATATATATTTAGTATATATTTTCACAACATCACTTGTATAAGTGTTTATGATTATTTTGTGAACTACGTAAATATTATTTTTAGGGTAAAAATAATATTACTAAAGTATTATTTTGGGAAAATTACATGTATTAAAATATAATATTTTTGGGAAGAATATTTATATTTTGAAGTTGGAAATAAAATAAATATTAAGTGAGACTTAATAGTGTATTCCGAATTATACGAACGCACATGTATTAAATCCCCCATCCTTGGGAAGGAAAATAACTACCAAGTATATACAGAATATAAACACGAAATAGTTGTCTAACTATTTCCCAAAAACTTAAACCATAAAGCTAAGGCACGGCCGTCCGTCTAATAGAGTTAGTACGTGTAGGTCGTCACTCAGCTACTTGATTTGGAGGCATACTTGGTAGAGACGCACCACAGTGAGTTCATGTCCCCCTTTTCTCTTAACTGTTTTCAGTTTTCTAACTACGGGGGTGAAATACATGTTACTTTGACTACAAGTACTTTATACATGGTATGATTAGCGTAAGGAGGTTTACTACTTAGATCATGTGAGTGGGTAGGCAGAAACTGGAGGCCATTAATCCTCATTGTAGGACCGAGGGACGTAAGCGGTAGATCTATCTGGGTGTAGCGAGCCCAACCCAGGCCCAAACAGAACGGACCTAGGGGTGACTTTGTGCCCCAACGCGAAATCTGCTAGGTTTGAGTCTTCCTACTTGCACTTCACACATATCAATGGTCTTGCAAGCCATTGGTGATCTCTTTTTCCTTATTTGCTACATACCAGGATTTTTATACTTACAAGTGTTTTATATACTCACTTACACATGAACTCGCTCAACATTATTGTTGATTTTTCAACTTACATGTATTTCAGGGAACTAAAGATCTGGCGCGGTATGTTATGTTTTCCCGCTGCATATGGGTTACGAGGTCATCCGGGTTTGGGGAATGTGACTCTTTCCTGGACAAGTCACAGTCCTTAAACTGTGTTTATGTCATGTTGATGTTTATGTTTGTTGAACAATGTCATTAGGAGGTGTTTCCGTTAAGACAATGTTATTGTATTTGGTTTTCAAAACTTAATCAAATGGATGATTTTGCATGGTTTTATTTCATATAGCTTTGTTATGGTTAAGCTATGGTATTAAGAAGTCACACCAAAATTAACCACGCTTCCGCAAAGTCAGGGTGTGACATTTTAAAGGTGAGACCCCGACGATTCGTTTCTTTCTATTCGTGACCCAAGAGTCGTTTTGGTCCCATAGACCTTAACATTACTTATAATCCCGTAGATCATACTTTATTCGAGTTTTTATTCAAATGTATATATGTTTATATATGTATATGGCGTCAAAGCACCCCTTTTTATGTTTAGACTCATTTACTTTTGCTCTTTGGATTTCATTTTGATCTTAACCCAAGTCTAAGGCTTCATTTGTTTTCTTTCGAATTATCTTTCCAACTTTATGACTTCTAACGTCATTTACGCGTCGGTTAGTCCTACGCTTACCGTTACCCGGTTCCTACCTATACTTCCTTACGACCCGTTACCCGGGTTCTTTATCTTAGTGTTTTTTTTTATATTCCTTTACGACCCATCACATAGGTTCATTAATATTTCGCGCTTCCATTATTCGGTTTGCGCTTACTTGCACTACCAAGCTTTGATACTTTATTTATCTCGTTTGACTTGTTCGTGTGAAATTCCATCACTTGTGAACATCAAACTCCATTCTTTATTCGACCCGTTCAACTTTAAAATAGTTGAACGTAGTTATCAAAATTTGTGTTTGCAATTTCTCATTGTCTTTTAGTCATGACTCATATTCCGAGTCTTTTGACTTTTCTATTTCGCGTTCCCGTCTCTTGGTTTACGCATTCACCCACAATCCTACCCATCCATCAGGTATCTTTACCAAAGTCATCATCAAGTAACCATTCTTATATGGTTTTAGACGTCACCTTAATTTATTTGGTCATCTTAGCGAAATCCATCGCTTTTATTCAGTCAAGTCCTTTATTATTTTATTCTACCCCTTTGACTTGTTTGTGTGAATTTCATCACTTATGACAGTCAAACTTTGTCCCCTATGCCTTAGCATTCACATTAGTTGGTTTGTATTTTCATTTACTTTAATCTTTATCCCTTCTTTCCCGTTATTCTAACATAATACGCTCCCGTCATCCGACTTGCGTTTACGTTTACTATCAAACATCTTATTTGTTTGACTCATTTGGGTATCTTTTTAATTCGTCCCATTTACCCCGTCCTTACTACATTGGATATAAATGCGTCCAGTACAAGAAGTTCATGGTATCATATGCCACTACTTACTTGGCCAGAGTAAGCGATTAACACATGACACACATGACCTTTTTATAGTTTACACATCACGCCCTATGTAAGTAACGCCTATATTTAGTTTTCTTGGATATAATATCCTGGATAGGTATTCTATTCAGGTTTTCCAGGGTTTTAATTAACATATGCAACAATCATTCTCTACATGTTTGTTGCATATTTCTATTTGTGTGATTAAATTTAAAAGCGTGCACTTGGTATTGCTTGCCCTGACGGGCGTTCCTTGCCATTATTCTTATTCGCGATTGTTACGCGATATGGTTCTTGGTGAGCATGCTCCACTTGTCATACCTCAGACCGTTCTTCTATCTTATCCGTCACTTGTTACACCCTCGCCATCTTCAGATGCGAGTATCCTTTCATTTAAAACATTTACAAAGATTAGTAATGTCAGCTTCACTAAACGCCCGTATCATAATACAAGGCTTTTCTACTATCCATGTCAATGCACGTAATTTTTGTTAGTTATATTTATCAATTATCGATTTGATTGGTGTAACTTGTATTACACAATAACTCTATATGTTGTTCACAACACTTTAATCATATAGAACCATTACTATACATGTACTTACCGGATTTGCGATCAAGCCTCGAACCGAACACACTTTACTCTTTAACCATGAGCTCTGATTACCAACTTGTAACACCCTTACTATTAAAAAAAGGGTTTTTATACTAATAACGACAGTTAAATGTGTACTTACAAATACACATACATATAAAATACGGGTTTACTAAAACTTTTACAGTTTAAAAAAAGTACAACATAATGTAATTGAGTTCGTCGTAGATAAGTTACGACGTAACGCCGTGCGGAAGCTTTAATCGCGTGTGTTCGGTTCTTTGATGAGCTTGATCATCACCCGGTATCCCAAGATATACCTACGTTTTGAAAACCATCATAAACATTAGTTTTGATAATTTTATAATGTAATAAACCAAGTTCTTTAGGACAAAAATTTAACAAACAACAAATCTACAGCATTTATGCCCGTCGCGTGCCACGACGGGTTCAACCCTTGTTGTCGCGTGCCGCGACGATGGTCGCGTGCCGCGATGGTGAACTTGATTGCTTGTCGTGCGACGCGACGGCCTTGTTTCGACAGAATGGTTGTTTTCTTTGAGCTGCAGATTCCCAGCTCAATTACTCAACTTATAAATTCACAAAAACGTGCATATCTTTCGAACTACATATCCGTTTTTACACGATTCTTTTTCCTACGCGTTTGCAATTTAATCCTCCATCATATGGAGTTAAAGTTAGCATCTGAATTCATAAAATAATAGGCTTCGAGTCCTTGACTTTAAAATTTATTTTTAAAGTCTTTTAACCCGTTCAAGTTTTTTAACCCCAAACTTGTTTCTAATTAACCATTAAGCATACATCAACATGTTTATCTCAAAATCTTTAGTTCGGGTTTGTAACTTTTATGAATTACGCGGCTAGTACTCAATCTATGCGTATAATTCTTTTGACCCGTTTCGAAGATTTAAACCTTTTAAGTTTAAATCTTTCCCCTTTGTTATACACAATCCACTTGATATTTACCTATAACTTATATGATCATAAAACACATTCTTAAATGGCTCATAAGGACCATTTACCCGGTTTAGTGTTCATGAGTATTCTGGTCAATTTCAGTCCCTCATTTTACGACGAAGGGCTTTCACTAATATTTGTCCATCATATTACTTCTAACTATAATTCAAAATATGCGTACCTGGCTCGGGTCAAATATTGACCCGTTTTAATACCTTGCATTAATAACTTAGCTAATTCATAGCAAATGCAATTTCCGTAAGCCGTTTTTATCCTAAGAGCATTAGACTTGACAATACTTATTAGTCCTTATTCATCAACAAACTTACTAATTTCATCACAACATTCAAGACCCATTTCAAGTCATATACGAGCATTCACTCAAACTTACAAATTGTTCAAGTATTTTGCTACAACTATCAAATATGATGATTCTAAGCATATGCATTTTTACTATTTAGTCAAAACCCCACTTAGCTCATACTTGGTAAATTGACTAATCACTAGTTTATGGCACAATCCTACAAGTTTGCATCTAGGGTTTGTTCCTAGACCTAGATTCAACCCAATATCACTCATGTATACAGCATTCATCACATAATTTTCGATTATGAGTGTTTATCATACATTCAAAACATCACCAAATTACAAAATTCGACATACCTTCGGATTCCCTAACTTAGGTGATCACGAATTTAATCAAAGCCCCAAATCCTTGGCTTGATTTCTCCTTGATTTTTATCAATTTTGTGGATTTAGGGTTCACTTGGTAGAACCCCTTTTTGGCTCCTGGGAAAAGTCGACCAAACACACACCCTTGTGTGTGTTTTGGTTTTTAATTTAATCATAATTATCTTTCATGTCTTCCCCTTTTAGTCCCTCAAGGTTTCAAGTTTTATAAAAATGTTTAACTAATTCATGTTTCCTTTATTGTTTTAACCCCACTTGACTAACTAGGTTGATTATTCCTAGTTAACTTAATGGGTTCGGGAAGTTATATCCCGTTATATTTTAAGTCTCGCTAACTCAGGCCTTTTATATGCCCCTTTTTTTAAGGTGTTTATCCTTCTTTTAATTAATATCGAGTTTATTCATTTAAATTCCTAATATATTGCCGGGTTAATTTTTACCACTAACGGTATTTTACCCGTCATTTCTATTAACGTGGTTTGATTACCAAACCCATTTTTGGGGTGTTACATCTTTTTACAAAACTTGTAGTAGGGTGCAGAAGAACCTGTCCCTTTTCCACGGTAGGAATTACCAGAATGAAATTCTTGGGTAATCCTTTGAGCTAAGTTCTTTCTCTGGTTTTCCTCTTGTGTACGTACCAATTCATCAGTCAGGGCGTTGGCCTATTCTACTGCTTCTTCTATGGTTTGTGGCCTAGCTGCCTTGACTACGTGTCTGATCTCACTAATTAATCATCAGATGTAAAAGGAGATTAACACTGGCTCAGGTGAGGCTAATGTTGGTACTATCCTAGGATATTCAAAGAATATGGTAGTGTACTCCTTACAATCTATTCCAGTTATTTTATGATTTAGGAACTTATTGGCGATTTGTTCCTTTTCATGAGGAGGACAAAATTCCTTTCAACTATCTCCTTAAAGTTAGTCCATTCCATATTATAGACTCTGTCACTTCCTCTAGACTAGAGAATGGTATTCCACCACTCTAAGGCTGCATTCTTTAAAGGATTAGAAGCAAACATAATCTTATCTTCATCTGCGCATTTACTTATTTTTATGACTGCTTCTGTCTTTTCTATGTAGCGCAAGGCTGAAATGGCTCCTTCATTGCCTGAGAATTCTATTGGTTTGCAGACCAAGAATTCTTTATAAGAATAACCATATGAGATGGTTCTTCTTCTTTTCGGAATTGGAGCTTGGATCAAGGGTCCGTGATTTTCGTTCAAGCTATGACTGGGTTCAGTAATCTGACGTTTACTTCCAATCGCAGAGTTATTATTTTCTGCTTCTTTAATAGTCTTGATAATATATGGCATAGCATCTATAATTCCTTGTGCCACTATATGTTCGATGGCACTTTTATTCACTTGGTTCTCGTTATTATCATTATTCTGGTTTTCCTGATTTACGTCGTTCGAAATCTGAGTTATAAACATTTATCAAGTATTAGCATCACAGAATAAAATTTAATACAAACAATCACACAGGCAGATTGATCAAAAACGTCGAGCATTGCGACTTTACTCTTTATATATATATATACACACATACATATGCATCGATTACATATTACAACTAAAAATTAAACACACTAGTAGTTATGCATCGATAGGTATTCTAGTCTATCTATATATATTTTCAAAGTAAATATACTACAAACATATATATTATATTATACTAGGCATCGTTCATCCAATACTGCATCTCAAGCTCGTCATACTTCCAAACGAGTTTCTCTCCTATCTGACGGATTCTATTTCCTTTTTCAACTAAATTTTCGCCATACTGGCGGAGTTCCTGCACATATTCGTGGGTCATTGGTGGTATAGGGGCTGGTAATTGGTTAGGGTAATGTGGTATGGGTTCTTCGTAAGGGTCTGAGTTGTTTAATAATTCCTGGAATGAACGATGGTCATCCCAACACGGGTCATAGTCTATAGGGATTGGTGTGGGAATTCTAGGAATTTCATTGGGGTCGAATGCGGGTGTCAGGAATTGGTTTTCCTGGTTGGGTTCTAACTCCATTTGTTGATCAGGGAATAAGGGTAAAAGTTTGGGTTCAGCTACTTGGTTCAGATTTGGGTTCGCTGCTGTATCTGCTAACATATGGAAATCTGCTAACTGTCTATCAAGTTCCTCCTCCCACAATGGCCTATTAACTTCCTGGGTTTGGGCATTCATCTCCTTATTTGCTTTTGCTATTGCTCTCTGTTGTTGAAGTTTCTTCATCCTTTTTCCTCTTCTCATGAGCTCCTCTACTAAAGCATCCTCTCTTTTTAGGAGGGAACGGTTCCTCGGATTAGGCCTTAAAGATAAAGATTCCTTCCTCAGTATCAGCTGAGTATCCTGAGGGAGTTGTGAAGGATCGTTTTACCGACCAAACGAGTCGTTCAAAAGAGTTTTTGCTCAATACGAGAGGCGGAAACAAACGTATCGAGGTAATTCAGCATGCAATTCACTTAAAACTGTCTTTAGATTGATATAAGATCGATTACAATGCTGTAGACACTTCGGCAGAGCTTCACTACCGGAATCAGAATCGTTACAAATGACAAGGCACATCAGGTATTTATAGGTAAGGTGATTTCGCTTGAAACGGCCCAAGCGAAATCTGATTTCGCACGGAATTAACTCAAACGAAATCAACACTTGATTTCGAGCGAAATTACTCACTTGATTTCGCATGAAATGACCCCTGTGTCATTTCAAGCGAAATACCTATAAACACATAATTCTCGTTTTTCGTGCCTTGATCTATCTAAACAAATACAAGACTCGATACAAGACGAAGTCGACAGACGGATGCACCAACAGACTCCCCCTCGGATGTTGACGAAGTCTTCGGTGTCGAGTCATCGGTTGTCAAACCTTCAGCCTTTATCAGTCTTCTCGACCTCTTCAAAAATTCTCCATTGTAAGCATCCTCAATCAATCTCTTTCTCTTTCTCGCAGAATCTCAACCTGGCACTAAACTCCTCTTGATCAGGTCTCTTGATTCCTTATGTTCATCAGCAACAGCAGCTTACATCTTCAGACTCCCTCTTGATGTCATCAGACTCCCCCTTTCGATAAGCTGGGATCGCAGTCTGGAATTCACAGGTTCAAGATCGTGATCTGGCTCACATCCTGCTCAGGATCAAAACCTGGCTAACCTGCACAATCTCTACCTCACAATAAATTTCTCAATTTTTTAAAATTTGTCAAATTTAGAAATCTCATGCCGGTACCAATCAATCAATAAATGATTTTACAATGTTGATCTCTGATGAACTACTTGTAGAAATATCATTTTTCTTTTCAAATATCTTTTTCATCTTAAACATCTCAAACAAATTATCCCAAACCTTTTGTTCATCATGTTTAGCACTTAGAATTTTGAATATCAGCTCTCCAACATCAGTTGTCGAAAATCTTTTTGGATTTTTTCAAAAATTTATGCTAAAACACACTAAAATATTTTTGGAATTTTGAATTTAAAATGAAATACAGTAAAGAAATATTTACAGACAATATTTTTGTGAGTTTGCATAAGAGGATCATATCAGTTTTTGAGACAAATCACCAACACCGTTAAGCTTTAAACATTTTAAGTTCTAAACGATTCACGTAGATTATCAGTATACTGATCCACATAAATTTTCACACAAAGTTCAACTGTTTCGAGATACGAGATTAATGTTTTAGAGACTTAAACTTATTCATGTGTCCCACCTCAGAATATACCCCCGTATCCAGATCCCAATATTCAGTCTTACAGGTGAGTATACCTAGATGATATCTGTAAGGGGTTAAATGCGATGGCCATGAGAGCTCAGGCTATTGCTTCCGCAAAATCAGAGAGATGACGGCTTCGACTTTTGGTGTGTTCCCTTTAGAGAATCTTTTCTTCAACAGCACATGATTAGCATTTTTCAATGTTTCATCATTTTTTGTATTGAGGGCGGTGCTATATTTCAAGCAAGCAGAAAGTATTATACGGGGACTAGGCCATTGCTTCCGCAAAATCAGAAGTCCCGGGATAATACCCCAGATATCACTGAGTATAAAGACCTAGTATCTCAGAAAGAGGGACCTTTCAAACAAGATTTCGGGGGTTACCCATATATCCGAGAGATGTTCCCCACGATATAAGTCAGTTTGAAATTTAAGTTTATATCTCGTTACAATCTACTAAATGTGCAAAAACCTACTGGCACATCATCAGTGAGACCATTTATCACATTTTGACTTTCCAAATCTTTAGCATGCTGTGATAGTCTACTGATGTACTATCATTTCCTCTTTTTCACAACAAAACTCATTTTTTGATTTTATCATGTTTTTGACTTTTTCAAATTTTTAAATGTTTTTGGATTTTCTAAAATTTCTTACTCCCCCTAAATTTCAAAATCATTTAAAAGAAATTTGAAAACAAACTGTACAAGGTAAATTGACAACTGATATCGAATCGCTTCAAATTGCCATCCACTTAGCATAAACAATCAGAACTCCCCCTTACAACAAACTATTTTCCCATTATGATTTCAAAACACTTAAGTTTGTTTTAATCAAATGATTTTTCTGGAAAATAAGTTTTGTTGATTTCATAAAAACCACATGTAGGTTAAGGGATAAATTCATCATCTTGTTTTACAAAATACCACTTGTAGGACCACTTGTAAGAAAGATAAATCAAGTACAACTTAATGTCCCTGATTAATCTTGAAGATAAAACCTCTCTTTCAACCACTTGTTGGTTTGCTTACCAACAATTACCACTTGTAGGTTGAAATCTCAAAATGCCGATTCCTACTCCACGCTTACCAACCTGGGAGTTCCGGCAAGTCATACTAGTGAAAAATATTCAATTTTAAAAAAAATTTCAAGAATGATGCCGATTCATGCTTCGCGATTACCAACTTGGAAGCTCCGGCAAGTCAGGTTTTTCAGTTAGAGAAATTCTCCCAAGCCTGACGGTCCTTGGGAGATTCCGAGTTACCAACACTCGGTTGCTTACCTGCCATCTTTTTCTCATAGAATTCTTTTACCCCTTTGACTTTCCCATCAATCATTTTACCAAAAAAATTTTGCACTGTGGGGTTAAAAGCCTTTTCAACATCAAATTCTTTCTTTTCAGGAAAAAATTGATTTGAAATTTCAACTTTACCAATTTTAAATTTAAAATTTTCAGCCCGCAATGGTGGAAAATTTGCATCATCCAAAGGCAGAACTGACTTCTCTTCTTTCACAACAACTTTTGGCTTCTCTGATTTTGTGGAATCAGATTCATCACCAGACCTTTCACTTGAATTCTTAACAACCGATTTTTGGTTATTAAGTTTCTCCTTTCTTTTGTAAACATCTTTCGAACATTCACCAACCTCAAAAATTGAATTTTCAAAAACTTTAAATTTGTTTGTTGGTGGTTCGGTTTTCTCAACAATCTTTTCTTTCAGTTTACCAGAGACTCCATGTTTTGTTTGTATTGCCTTTGGACAATTCCTAGAAATGTGACCAACTGTTTTACATTGAAAACAGGTTCTCGTCTCTATCTTCTTTTGAACAACACTTTTCTTCATTTCTTCATGCTTTTTGGCAAGGAATTCTTTGTTGGATTGCTTTCTGAATACTTGCTCTTTTTCTTCTTCTGATGATTTTCCTGAAACAAAAACAGTTTTTGATTTATAAATTTTCTCATTTTTATGATTTTTCGATGGAATAAAACCCAGACCTTTCTTTTTGTAATTACCATTATGGTTTGGTCTCTTTTGAAAACTAGAACCAGAATTGTAACCCTTTTTCTTGTTTAACCTTTGTTGAACTCTTGAGGTGTAAGATTTAGATTTTCCAGAAAGATTTACATCTTTTATTTCAGAAAAAATAATTTCTGTTAGTTTGAAAACCTTTTTTATCATTTCAGGTTTAACACCTCTTATTGGAAATACCTCATCAAAATATAATTTGTCAGAATCTTTCAAAGTATATGCTACGTTGATAAGTTCGTCATTCAAATTAGATTTTGATAACAAAAATTCTTTATTATACACCCGTTTGTCCTTTTTGACTGTTGACTTTGACATGTTGGACTCAGAATTTGACTCTGATTTGGACTCCTCCATTTCATCCTTATCCAACACCTGATCGACCACTTTCTTTATTAACTCGGACTCATGATCAGTGTCAAACGACATGAACGTGACATCAATATTTTCTGGCAAATTATCTGAAGACTCAGACTCCCACTGTAAGTTTGTTGCCTTTTTGACTCTTTCTGAATTTGGATTTCGAGGAGAATATCCATTTTCGACCGGAGGTGGACATTTGTTATAGACAACACTTGGTTTCTTACCTGAAATCTTTACTTCATCATCTTCTTTTGTTTCAGAATTCTTCTCTTCAGAAGTCTTTTCTTCTTCGAACGTCTTCAATCCTTCTACGATCGAGTAAATCCTGTCAACCACAAAAGTAGAACATGAGTAACTTTTTAATAATCTATTTACTCTCTCGGTTTCTATTCTCTGAGTTTCCAACTTCAATTCAATCTCAGCACACTTTTCGGTGTAATAATTAACATTGTCAAGCTGTCTCATGTATGCTCCTTTGAGTGTATTCATTGCTATGGCTTGTTCACTGCTCGACTCATTGTATTTATTCATGGCTTTGTTCAAAACATCATATGATTCTTTCAGCCTTTTTATGTTGTGTAGCAATTCATTATTTTGCTTTATTAGAGATTCACAATTCATACACTTCTCAAAGACCTTGACTGCATCAGCATCTGTTTTAATTTCAAATTCTGGAATTTCTTTGACTACTCTCACTTGAACTTCTTCTTCAATTTCCTTCTTTTTCTCAGTTTCAGCATGTAGACGTTTTCTGACTTTTTCTGCCCAATAGTCATCAGTATAATCATTGATAACCTGAGCAACAACAGCTTTAGCTTTTAAAATCTCTTTGTCTGGACAAAACTTATCCCAGCTAAAACCTTCTGGTAATCTCTCATCATCTTGATTTATCAGACAAGCTTTATTATCAGCTGGAATATATTTATCCCAACTGAAATTCTTTGATGAACTTCCATCATTTTTATTGACCAGACACGCTCTCTTTGAATCTTCAATCTCTTTTCTAGCATGTGCAGTTTGTGGCTGTTGTTGTTGATATGGCTGTTGAGCAACTTGATGATAAATCTGTTGGATCATTCCGGTGACCCTAAACAGTCAAGTTGAGTAGTTCATTATCATTTGCAAAGGCGGAATCAATGCAAACAACATCAAACAGCTTGTTTCCTTTCAATTCTTCTCTATTACTGATTATCTGAGTCTTTACAATGATTTCTGATGAAAATTCAGCAGCACCTCGACTCACACACAAGATCTGGTCCGCTTGAAATGACAACACACAACATCTATATATAGGCTACAGGATTTCGCTTGAATGTGACACATTCCTGTTCAAGCGAAATTACACTCAAACATATAATCTAACCCTAATTTTGACCCTGTTGTGTATTCATTCAACCTATCTAGACAAAAGACTCTATTAAGACAAAGTTAACAGACAGTAAGTGCACCAACAGACTCCCCCTTGGATGTTGACGAAGTCTTCGGTGTCAAGTCTTTAGTCTTTGTCTTTTATCCAAATTGTCTTCACATTGTAAAAGCTCCTTCAATCTTTATCTTTAAACTTTAATCTTCAATCTCTTATCGTCAATCTCTCCTTTGAGTGTTGATCCAGAATTCTGACTCTCCCTTTCGCAGACTCCCCCTCTCGATAAGCTAGGGCTTTAAATTCTGCTTCAAACTTTGACATTTTGAAGCCATGGGGAACTTGATTCCTGTATACTCTCTACCCAAATATAAGATATATGACAATAACAGTTTCAATCCAAACTTACCATTCAACCTCAGTTCAATGATCTTGTCAGAATTAGAAATCCACTTAAGTATTCAGGTCCAAATTAATGACCCTGATTACTCAATTTGTCTACCAAGTCCAACTTAATGACCTTGGTTGATCAAAGACAATTCACACTGACATTTTGTTCAAATATTTTCTGAAAATTACAAGTTTCAAATTAATAAACTTGCTTTAACTTTTCAACTTTCACAAACTTATCATGTTTTAGCTCCAAACTCATCATCCAGTCCAAAAACTTCCTGCATCTGCTTCAATTTGAATCTGAAGATCAACTCTCCACTTTGGTTTGTCAAAAATAAAGCAGAAACGTAAAATCTTTTTGGATTTTTAATAAAGCTTCTAAACCAGAAATGAAATACAGAAATAAAATGCAATGAAAGTAAACTATATACAAACATATTTTTGATGAGCGTGTTAGGAAATCATATCAGCTATTTGACAAGTCACAAGTACCGTTAAGCTTCAATTACATATTCAGAATTAAACAATTCGCTTGGATTGTCGATATACTGATCCACTTAAATTTTCACACAATTTTCAATCTGTCCAGGATACGGATTTAATGTTTTAAAGACTTAAACTTATACATGTATCCCACCTCTTGAATATACTCCCGTATCCAAATCCCAATATTCAGTCTTACAGGTGAGTATACCTCAGATGATATCTGTAAGGGGTTAAATTGTGAAGAACCGTGAGAGCTCAGGTCAGAACTTCCGTTCAGCAGAGAGATGACGGCTTCGACTTTGGTGTGTCCCCTTTAGAGGATCTTTTTTACAACAGCCATGATTAGCATTTTTCAATGTTTTATCATTTTTTTTAGCTGAGGGCGGTGCTATGTTTCAAGCAATGCAGAAAGTATTATTCGGGGACTAGGCCATTGCTTCCGCATTATCAGAAGTCCCGGAATAATACCCCAGATATCACTGAGTATAAAGACCTAGTATCTCAGAAAGAGGGATCCTTCAAACGAAATTTCAGGGGTTACCTATATATCCAAGTAGTGTTCCCCACGAAATAAGAAAGTAAGGATTTAAGTTTATATCCTGAACAAACCTACTAAATGTGCAAAAACCTATCGGCACATCATCAGCAAGACTGTTTAACCTTTTAAACATTACATATCTTTAGCATACTGTAACTGTCAAGCCGATGTACTATCATTTTCCCTTTTTACACAAGCTCTTTTTCAATTTTCTATTGTTTTTGGATTTTGAAAATATCTCATGTTTTTGTATTTTTGAAATTTTTTACTATTTTTGTATTTTCTGAAAATATTACTTACCCTACTCTCCCCCTAAATACCAAAACAAGTAAAAAATCGACAAACCATTGCAGATTGCTTCTCAACATCATCATCTACAATAGTACCTTCATCAACGCCAAGTATCTCTTCCAACACCAATAAAAGCTTCATACCGTTCAGTTTTAGCAAATATTGAAAACGAGTTTTGTCAAATGCTTTGGTATGTAAATCAGTTTTTTGCTCATCAGTGTGGATTTTCTCAATTCGTATCAACTTCTTCTCGAAATAATCTCGAATGAAGTGATGATGAATTTCTATGTGTTTGGTTTTAGCGTGATGAACAGGATTTTTAGTAATGTTAATCGCTGCCTCATTATCAACAAAGATAGGGGTGTTAAGAAATTGCAAACCGTAGTCGCGCATCTGTTGCTGGATCCACAAGATCTGTGAGCAGTAGCTACTTGCAGATACATACTCCGCTTCACATGTGGATAAAGCCACAGAGGTTTTCTTTTTGCATTGCCAGGTGACCAATCGTGATCCAAAGAACTGGCACCCCGCTGTTGTTGATTTAGCGTTAACTTTGCAGCTTCCGAAATCTGAATCAGAATATCCTTCGAGCATAAAGTCGCCATCTTTTGGATACCACAACCCCAACGATGGAGTTCCTTTACGGTAGCGTAATATCCTTTTGACTATTACCATGTGCGATGCTCTCGGATTAGATTGAAATCTTGCTGCGAGGCAGGTTGGGTACATGATATCGGGTCTTGAAGCTGTCAAATACATCAGCGAACCGATCATGGAACGATACATTGTTTCATCTACCTTCTCTCCGGTGAGATCAGGATTTATCCCATGATTCGTTGCTAATGGGGTGGAGGCTGGAGTAGAACTTGACATCCCGAATTTCTCCAAGATATCATGAACGTACTTCGTTTGATGTATGAAAATTCCCTTAGGCAGTTGATCAACCTGAAGTCCCAAAAAGAATTTCATCTCACCCATCGATGACATTTCAAATTTTTGCTTCATAACTTGTTCAAAATCTTTGCACAAATTCTCATTTGTTGACCCAAATATGATGTCGTCCACATATATCTGAACAATCAGAAGATGTCCGTTGACCTCTTTGGTGAATAGAGTGGCATCCACTTTTCCACGAATGAAACTGTTGGCTAGCGGGTGTTGAGACAATGTCTCGTACCAAGCTCTCGGGGCCTGGTGTAAACCATACAGCGCTTTGTCCAGCAAGTAGACCTTGTCTTTGTGGATTGGATCGGTGAAGCCCGGTGGCTGTCCGACATATACCTCCTCTTTTACCTTCCCATAGAGAAACGCAGATTTAACATCTAACTGATAAACTTTGAAATTTGTCCATGATGCAAATGCTAGGAAGATTCTGATCGCTTCAAGTCGAGCAACTGGATCATATACTTCAGTGAAATCTATACCCTCCTGCTGACTGAATCCCTGGACTACGACTCGAGCTTTGTTACGAACAACAACTCCTCCATCGTCTCTCTTACACTTGAACACCCACTTGGTGTTTATCTTCCTCTGACCATCAGGCAAGTCTACTAACTTCCACACTCCTAACTTTTCAAACTGACTCAACTCTTCTTGCTTAGCGTTGACCCAAGAATCTTCAGTTAGCGCCTCTTTGTATGTTCGTGGTTCGATCTGCGAAATAAAACAACTAAGTGAAAACTCAGTTTGTAAAGGTGCTACAGTAGAATAAAAACAAGTAAGGCCTTGGTCAATTTGTCATCTAGTGCGAACGCCTGATTGCAATTCTCCAATGATCAGCTCCTCTGGATGGTATGAAAGAGTTCTTGGCATCACTTCGCCTGAAACATCTACCTCACCTTCCAGATTAGTAACATTCTGATTTGCACCTTGTTCACTGACTGGGTTTGTTTGACTTGAAATCTGAATTTGCTCCCCTTCAGAATCTGAATCACCACGATCAAATACTGGCATGTTCTCAGATTCTTGATTATCATTCTGTGCCGTCTGATTATCATGAGCAACTTCATTTTGTTGAATATCATCATGTTCTCCAGCATTACTTGGACCTGCTTCATTGTCGTTCGAAGCTTGTCTTTGTCGACTGAAAGTCTCTGCTGGGAATCTTTCCTGCGATTCTTCATCCTCTCTTAGAATTTCCAACTCGTCAAAGAAATCTTCTTCTTCTTCCTTTTCGTCTTCCATGTCAAACGAATCCCACAAAGTGTCATAATGAAAACGCCATGAATCTCCAGGATTCTGCGGTGGCATTGTGTAACCTTGACACTCAACATTGTGTGCTTCAATAATCCGCTTCAAGCTTGGAATAAAGACTCTTTTCAATGGACTTTGATAACCCACGAAAATTCCTTCGATGCTCTTTGGACCAAATTTATCAAAAGGCTCTAGAACGGTGCAGGGTGACCTAAACGGTTCTAAATACTTCAGGTTTGGTTTGCGATTATGGATCAGCTCGAAACACGTCTTATTGAATTTCTTTACAGTGAGAACCCGATTGAGTGTATAACATGCGGCTGATACTGCTTCTGCCCAAAAATTAACTGGTAGCTTTGAATCAGCAAGCATCGTCCTAGCCGTTTCAATTGGCGTCCTGTTCTTTCTTTCAGCTACTCCATTCTGCTGCGGAGTGTAAGGAGCACTAAATTCATGCAATATACCTCTTTCATCACAATACTCTTCCATCTTGTTGTTCTTAAACTCAGTACCATTATCACTTCTGATTCTTTTGATACGCCTTTGGTACAAATTTTCAATTTTTCTGAACAACGCCATCAAACTTTCAAACGTCTCATCTTTCGTCTTCAGAAATGAAACCCATGAAAACCTTGAAAAATCATCCGTCACCACTAGACAATAAAAATCCCCTGTAATACCTTTGATGTTTACTGGACCAAACAGATCCATATGGAGTCTTTCTAACGGTCTTGAGACCGAGTTGACTTTCTTTTTAGGATGTGATTTCTTTTTCTGCTTTCCTTTGATGCAGCTAATGCATTCTCCTTCAAGATGAAAACCTTTGACATGAACACCCATAACCAAATCGTTGTGTACCAAGTGATTCATTTTTCTAAGATGTATATGACCCATCTTCTGGTGCCACAATTGCGATTCCTTCTCAGTTTCTCTAGAAACAAAACAGTGTGCTTAACCTGTTGTTGTAGTTGCTACACTCATGTCTAATACATACAGATCATTCACTCTAGGCGCTCTCATGATAATCCATTCTTCAGGGATAACAAATCCTGGTTTCAAGATCAAACATTCTTTGTCTGTAAAGTGAGTGGTATACATCCTATCACAGATCTGAGAAATACTCAGAAGATTGTTTTCAAGCTCGGCGATGTAGTTAACTCTTTCAAACATAACAATCCCGTTAGATAACATTCCTTCACCAACTATTCTACCACCTTGGTTTCCTGCGAATCTCACGTAACCACCATTGAAATTTCTAACATTGTACAGCAATGCTGTCTTCCCCGTCATGTGCCGAGAAGCTCCACTATCCATAATCCTTCGTGAAACGAATCTTGGAAGCTCCTGCACATATCAGAAACATTTAATGAGATTTTGATGCTACCCAAGCCTCTTTCGACTCACGTAACTGGACTTTAATGTGAGATTTTGTAGTGTAAAGTGGCAGAAAGTTTTTATCATTCATCTTTAAGCTTTCTGCAGACCCAATGGTTGGTCTTTTTTCGGAACAACCTTCTTCTCAGAAGTAATAGCGTCTTTTGAATCAAGTTTCTCATAGTACTCCAAAGGAACATCCATCTTTACCGGAGTGGTAGAAAACGATTGTTTTTCTGACTTTGAAACCTTTGGTTTTGAAACACTTGATTTCTTTTCAACCACTTTTGGCTTCCATGTTTGTTGAGACGATGTAACCCGTTTGTAAAACTTGTCATTTTTAGTTACCACATTTTTAACAGGTTCAGTTTTGATTTTTGTTTTCTCATTTTTCAAAATTTTCTCAACAACCATTGGAGCTTTTCCCTTCACATCAACTTTCTTCTTTTGACTCTCAAAAATTTCAGACTTAGACTTGAAGTTGGTACACTTTCGTGCAATATGTCCAACTTTGTTACATCTGAAGAATGTACGAGTATCAACAACTCGACTTGTGCCTTTAGCTCGAGATTGTGAGGCCTTCTTTGCAAAAAATTCTTCATTTGACATCGAAAAAATCTCAGATTCTTCGTTAGTAAGTGAACTTGAACTGTTCACAAACACCTTCTTTTCAGTAAACCTTTTGTTTTGAACATTCTTTTTCTGATAATTCTTACCACCCTGATAACCACCCGACCATCTGTTTCGATTATTTTTATAAAAACGCGGTGGAACAACAGGTTTCTTGTAGTAAGCTTTATCTTTCTCAAAATTCATTTGCCTCTTGGTCTGATTCAAACCTTCTACTTCAGACAAATCAATTTCAACCAGTTTGAAAACAATTTTCAACTTGTTCATATTAACATTCTCCAGAGGAAACTCAGAATCCGAATACAACTTATCCGATCCAGCTATCTTGTACATCACAAGACCCGGTTCATCACTTAAGTTGTTTTTGGATTTTGGTTTCGGAATGTATTTGTCCAAGAAACATTCATCTTCCTCAGTAGTGTCACTTTCAGATTTTAGAACATTCTCAACCACACTTTTCACCACTTCAGTTTGGACACTATCGTCATCGGAAGATGAAGTGAATGTGACATCAATCGTGTCTGGAAGTTTCACTTCATTCTCGTCTTCAAGATTAACCAACCCTGATTGTTTTTTCGAATAATTGTTTAGAACTGGTGGTGGAACTTGATGAAAACCCACCCCGGTTCCATCCGAAAAGACATCTTCGCCAGCTTTGTTTTTCCCGATGGGCTTAGGAACAATGTGTTGCAAAACAAAGCTTGCGGAGTTGTAACTTTTAAGTTTCAACTAGATTCGTTCATTTTCAATTTCAGCTTCTTGAAATTTAAGCTTCAACTTTGCAATTTCATTCAGTTGCTGGTTGATTAACTCTTCTTTTACCCGAAGAACTCCCGACAGATGATTATTTTCTTTAAATGTCTTACCATTTATGTCATCAGCATCTTTAACCATTCGTTTAAGCTTCTCAAATTTTTCTGAAATCTGACGATTTTCAAGAATTAGTTTTTCATTTTCTTTCCTAACTCTTTCTACGTCAATTTTATCAGTTTCAATTTTGTCAGTTAATTCTTTTAATCTGTCGTTCGAAGCTTTCAACATTTTATCATGGTTAAGAATCTGATCCTCAACACTTCTGACTCTATCAGTCAGATCATCAACTTTCTTACCATTTAGATAAGTGATTGTACTACAAACTTTGCACTCTTTTATGCAATTTTTGCAGTCAATGTCACCATTAATTTTCTTGCCTGACACACTCGTTGACGCATTTGAACTGACCTGGCTTTTAGACTCAGATACGGATTTAGAGTCTACCTCAAGTTCCTTAGCAGCCAGCACTTTGTCAGCCATCTTTCCCAAGTTTTCAGCATTCAACTCTTGTGATGTATCAATGATTCCATCATCAACCTTCTTTGACTTTTCTTCTTTTTCTTTTTCTTTCTCTTCTCCGCTTCCCCACCATTTTCTTTGCCAACCCTCTTCTTCTTCAGCAATTTGTTGAATTATGGTTTCAAGATCGAGGGTCTTATAGTCAATAGCAATGTTTCCCATGGGGTCAAGATAACATTCTCTGTCTGGATCCCATCTCTTCGCTCTTTTTCCTTCAGTGTATATATCAGATATTCTGATCATTCTGTTTTGAGCTAACATCTTTCTGTTGCCATACTTTTCTTCTTCATTTCTGTTATCTTTAAAAGGAACAGGTTTGTTGGTGCACTAAATGTCTGCTGATTACGTCATTATCAAGTCTTGTGTCTAGGATTGTTTGAATGATTACACATTAGAGTTTAAATTAGGGTTTGTATGATTTAATATTGGAGATTTCGCTTGAAGAGGGTTTATGTATGCTTGAAGCGAAATCAACATCACATGATTTCGCTTCAGACATCCTCAAGCGAAATCATACACCCTATATATAGGGGTGAGGTCATTTGAAGCGAACAGTAGTTGTCATTGTATTTGTGACGAAGTGCTGACGGATCTGTATCAGAAAACCTTGTACAAGCACTCAAATCAATCAGAAAAGAAAGATTAAAAGGATTAGAGCTGTTATGACTTAGTTTACTTTGATTCCGCCTCTGTAAACTGAGATGAATTACCTTGACTGACATTTTAGGGTCATACAACGGTCCAACAAGTGGTATCAGAGCTCAGGACGAGGAGTTCATACCATAGCAGCGGATTATCTTCTTTCTACTCATTTCTTTTTACATTTTTCAGATCTGAACTATTTCCAACGGTCGAAATGGTCTAATTTTCGAGTATAACGTGTAAAACTGAGTTTTAACAAAGCCTACAAAGTTTCGGACTAAAATTCAGCTTAAAACGTGTTAAAATTGACCTAAAACTAGATTTCGCTTGAAGTTGTTCGTATATAACAGGTTGATTTCGCTTCAGATCTGATTGTTTGGACAATTTCGCTTGAAAAACTCTGAAGCGAAATAGATGTCCTGAAGCGAAATAGTTGTTTTCGCTTGAACTGTTGTTGTACAGCTGAAGCGAAACTGTTCTGTCAGATTTCGCTTGAAGGGACTGATAAGTTGAAGCGAAATAGTTGGTTTTGCTTGGGAATCTGATCTTGGGAGATTTCGCTTGAAAAATACTTTGAAACTGATTTCGCTTGAACAGTATCATAGTGCTGATTTCGCTTGAGATCATTACATTTCATAGTATTTCGCTTGAACTTGCTGATTTTTCAAAACCTAAAAATTTTCTAAGTGTTTGACTGATTTTTCAGGTACAATCAAAATGGATGATATTTTCATGAATCCTTTCAGCGACATGTACGCATTCACTGGTAGTTCGGGAAATAACGAAACGTCTTCAAGTGATGCAAACAAAAGTCCACCGAAAGAAAGAAAGAAGGAAGCTTGGGAGTCCGAAAGCGCATTTGGAACGTTTAACAAACCTCCTAAGCTGATGGCTATAGAAGATTATAGCAGGTGGGCAACAAAGTTCGAAGATTGGTTGATGGCATTTGCTTTTCCTTGTTGGAAAAGTATGAAAAATGGTTTTGCCCAAGGAAAGAAGAATGGTGAAGCATTAAGATCAGTTGAAGAGATTGATAATTTTGTGGCTGAGCAAAAATGTGTGGCATTATTGTTTCAATCGGTGCGTGAAGACATCATTTCATTGATAGATTACTCTAATTCTAAAGACTTATGGGAAAAACTCAAAAAGAAGTGTCTTGGAAGCAAAGAGATTGTAAAAAACAAAAAGAAACTTCTTAGGAAAGAGTTTGATCTCTTTGGTTGTATGAAGAATGAGTCAGTGTGTAAAATGATAGAACGGTTTGGTCATCTGAAACTAGAATTAGTAAGACATGAGATTGACATTTCTGAAGAAGATCTTATCGACAAATTGTTCGATTCGTTGCCTGATGAGATGGATTGGAGATATTATGCGATGATGCTGAAGAATACCATCAAAGAACCAGAAAAGCTGACATTAGATTTGCTGATTGAAAAACTCGAGAGTCATGAGCTAGAGTTGAAAAAGACGTACAAAGTTAATCAGTCATCTTATCAACAGAATCTGGAACTGTACTATCCAAAAAGCATGATGCCGAAAGCTACTTCTCCAAAAACTGCATTTTCTGCTGATAATGTTTCTACAGCTGGAAAAGAAAGTCAAAGTAGTCAAAGCAGTGGAAGCCATAGTGGTTATCACAGTGGATCTACGTCTTCTGCAAATCATTCTGATGCGAAGTTTTCTTGCAATATCGCGATAGATTTGAAGAATGCACAGAATTTTGATGCGGAGTCAGCCAAGCAACAGATGGTCTTTTTGGCATCTGTTTTGGAATCCTACGAAGGATTGGTGGCTGGAAAAATCGGGAATACAAATCTGACGAAAGAAGACTATGATCAGATAGACCCTGAAGAAATGGAGCTGATAGACATTCGTTGGGCAATGGCAAGTGCAGTTCGACGTGCACAACGCTTCATGGAGATTACTGGCAGAAAATCAATTGGTGGTGCATCTACTAAGTTGGGGTTTGATAAATCGAAGGTGACTTGTTTTAAATGTAAGCAGAAGGGTCACTTCAAACGAGAATGCCGAAACGCTTATGCTGATGAGTCAGAGAATCCTTTCAGAGATGATTATTACAAAAAGGCAATCTACCATCAGAATAAATCTGAGCCGCCTAGATTGAAGCAAGTTGAAGATAACAGAGACAAATCAAGGGCTCTTGCTGTGATTTATGATGATGAGGGGTATGATTGGAGTAAGGAAGTTCTACCGGAAGAAGATGCGGTTGGTTACGCATTCATGGCAAGCAATGATGAACCTAAGCCATGGAAAGATGATCGTACTGAGGAAGAAAAGTATCACTACCGGAAGATGACTGCTGAAACCAAGATTATCAGACTTTCTGGTATCTTTCTGGAAGCTAGAAGAGCAAACAGATGGGATCCAGATAGAGAGTGCTATCTTGATAGGTATGGCAACATTGCAATTGATGACAAAACGCTAGATATCGAAGCCATTATCAAGGAGTACAAAGAAGAAGATGAATATTGGCAACATAAGTGGTGGGGAACTCCAACTTCGAAAATGATTGAAGAAGAGAAAGAGAAAGAGAGAAAGGAGAAAGAGGAAAAAGAGAAGAAAGAAAAGCAAGTTGATACAGGCATAATTGATACTACGCAAGAGTTGACAGCTGAGAACCTGGGAGTGATGGCTGATAAAGTGCTAGCTGCAAAAGCACTTGAGGTAGATCCTAATTCTGTTACTGAGTCAAAGGGATCAGTCAGTCAAAGTGTGTCAACAAATGCGTCAGGTAACAAGTTTGAAGGAAATGCTGACTGCAAAAATTGCACCAAACAATGCAATTTTTGTAGCACTGTCACGTATCTTAACAATGAGAAAATTCAGAATCTGACAACAAAGGTTAGAAATGTTGAAAATCAGATTCTCGATCGTGACAAAAGTGTAAGAGCTTCAACTGAACGGAACAAAGAATTAACGGCTCAAATTGAAAATGATAAAACTGAACGTGAGAAAATAAAATCTGAAAATGAAAAGTTAATTCTTGAAAACCGTCAAATTTCTGAAAAGTTTGAGAAATTGAAAAGCATTGTCAAAGATAGTGATGATCGTAATGGCAAAACATTTAAAGAAAATGAACATCTAAGAGCTGTTTTGAGATTAAAAGAAGAATCGATTAATGAACAACTGGATCAAATTGCTAAACTGAAACTTAAAGTTCAAGAAGCTGAAATTGAGAATGAACGAATCCAGTTGAAGCTTAACAGCTATAAATCGGCAAGCTTTGTTTTGCAGCATATTGTTCCTAAACCTATAGGGAAAAACAAAGATGGCGAGGATGTGTTTTCTGATGGAACGGGTGTAGGTTTTCACAAAGTTCCACCGCCAATTTTAGACAACTACACGAAAAAGCAGTCTAGTTTGGTGGAAATTGAGGAAGAAAGTGAAGTTAAACTTCCTGAAAACATTGATGTTACGTTTACATCTTCCAATGACGAGGGTGTCCAAAGTGATGTGGTGAAAAGTGTGGTAGACAAAGTGCTTAAACCGGATTGTGACACTTCTGAGGAGGATGGGTGTTTTCTAGACAGATACATTTCGAAACAAAAGTCCAAGAACAATTTAGATGAAGAATCAAACCTTGTCATGTACAAGATGATGGGTTCGGATAAGTTGTTTTCGGATTCAGAGTTTCCAATAGAGAATGTTAACATGAACAAATTGACAAATGTTTTCAAACTTGTTGAAGTCGAATTGTCAGCAGTGAATAATCTGAGTCGAAAGAAAGACAGGGTTTATAACAAGAAAATTGTTCCACCAAGGTTTTATAATAACAATCGAAACAATTGGTCGGGTGGTTATCGAGGTGGTAAGAGTTATCAGAAAAAAAGTTTTCAAAACAAGAGGTTTACTGAAAAGAAGGTGTTTGTGAATGGTTCACGGTTATTGTCTGATGAGGAAAATGAAATTTTTTCAAAATCAAATGAAGAGTTCTTTGAGAAGAGAGCTTCACAGGCTCAGTCTGAAGGCACGAGTCGAGTAGTTGATACTCGTACTTGTTTTAGATGTGAACAAGTTGGTCATATTGCACGAAAGTGTACATATGTGAAGCCTAGAACTGAAGCTGTGAAGGTTCAACAAAAGAAGGTTGATGTGAAGGGTAAAGCACCAATGTATGTTGAGAAGAAAGTGGTTGAGAAGCAAAACGTTAAAATCAACAATGTAAAAGAAAAAAATGAACCTGTAAAGAAATTGGTAACTCAAAATGACAAGTTTTATAAACGGGTTGCATTAACTGAACAAATTTGGAAACCAAAAGGTGAAATGAAAATTTCAACTTCTGAAGTGAAAAAGGCTGATGAATCAATTTCGGTTGATTATGATGCAAATTTTCCCCCTTTGAAGGCTAAAAATTTCAAAATTCAAATTGCGAGAGTCAAGGCTACACCTAAGGCTGATGAGGCCTGGGTGGACACCATGTTCGAATAAGCAGTTTGAAATGCCGGAGCTTCCTGGTTCGCGTAGCATGAATCGGCATCTTTCTTGAAGTTGTTTAAATTGTAGTTTGTTTTGTGCAGGATCTTCCACAACTGATATCCAGATGGATCATGGATAGTGGCGCATCTCGACATATGACAGGGAAGACCGCGTTGCTGTATGATGTGAAGAACATTAATGGTGGTTATGTGGGATTTGCTGGTCATGAAGGTGGTAGAATTGTTGGTGAAGGAACGTTATCCAATGGGATAGTGACGTTTGAGAGAGTCAACTACATCACTGAGCTGGAGAACAATCTGCTTAGTATCTCGCAGATTTGTGACAATCAGTATACTACTCACTTCACTGATAAGGAATGTTTGATCTTGAAACCTGGTTTTGTTGTTCCTGAAGAATGGATTATTATGAGGGCACCTAGAGTGAATGATTTATATGTGTTAGACATGTCTGTAGCAACTACAACTACTGGTCAAGCACATTGTTTCATGTCTAGAGCAACTGAGAAAGAATCCAGATTGTGGCACCGAAAGATGGGGCATATACATCTAAGAAAGATGAATCACTTGGTGCACAATGATTTGGTATTGGGAGTGAATATCAAAGGTTTTCATCTGGAAGGGGAGTGCATTAGCTGTGTCAAAGGCAAGCAGAAGAAAAAGTCACACCCTAAAAAGCAAGTCAATTCAGTTTCGAGACCTCTGGAAAGACTTCACATGGATTTATTTGGTCCGGTGAATGTCAAAAGTGTTACAGGAGATTACTATTGTTTGGTCGTTACTGATGATTATTCCAGATTTTCGTGGGTTTCTTTCTTGAAGACAAAAGATGAAACATTTGACAGTTTGATGGCGCTGTTCAGGAAGATAGAGAATTTGTACCAAAGGCGTATCAAGAGAATTAGAAGTGATAATGGTACTGAATTCAAGAACAGCAAGATGGAAGAATTTTGTGATGAAAGAGGTATTTTGCATGAGTTTAGTGCTCCGTACACTCCGCAGCAGAATGGAGTCGCAGAACGCAAAAACCGGACGCTAATCGAGATGGCTAGAACGATGCTCGCAGATTCAAAGTTACCGATTAATTTTTGGGCTGAAGCTGTTTCTGCCGCATGCTATACGCTCAACAGGGTTCTCACTGTGAAGAAATTCAACAAAACATGCTTTGAGCTAATCAATAACCGCAAACCGAATTTGAAGTATCTAGAACCGTTCGGGTCACCTTGTACGGTTATAGAGCCTTTTGGAAAGTTTGGTCCGAAGTGCATTGAGGGTATATTTGTTGGTTATTCAAATCCATTGAGACGTGTCTTTGTTCCAAGTGAGAAGCGGATTATTGAAGCTGCAAATGTTGAATGTCAAGGTTATACTATGCCGCCGCAGAATCCTGGTGATTCATGGCGTTATCATTATGACAAACTTTGGGATTCGTTTGACATGAGAGAAGAATCAGAGGATGAAGAAGATTTCTTTGATGAGTTGGATATTTTGCGTGAATATGAGTCGCAGTTAAGATTCCCAGCTGAGTATTCGAGGAGACCACGGGAAACTTCAAATGATGATGAAGCAGGTCCAAGTAATGCTGGTGAACATGATGATGTCCAACAGAATGAAGTTGCTCAGGATAATCAGTCGGTTCAGAATGATAATCTAGAAGCTGAAAACATGCCAGTATTTGATCATGGTGATTCAGATTCTGAGGGGGAGCAAATTCAGATTTCAGGTCAAACAAACCAAGTTGGTGAACAAGATGCAGAGCAGAATGTTACTAATCTGGAGGGAAATGTAGATGTTCCAAGTGAAGTGATGCCGCGAACTTTTTCATATCATCCAGAGGAGTTGATCATAGGAGAATTACAAGCTGGAGTTCGCACTCGAAATCAGATTTATAAAGGGCTTACATGTTTTTATACAAAAGTTGCTCCTTTGCAAACTGAATTCTCATTAAGTTGTTTTATCTCGCAGGTTGAACCAAGAACTTACAAAGAGGCGCTTACTGAAGACTCTTGGGTCAATGCTATGCAGGAGGAACTTAGTCAATTCGAGAAATTGGGAGTGTGGAAGTTAGTTGATTTGCCGGATGGTCATAGGAAAATTAACACTAAGTGGGTGTTTAAGTGTAAGAGGGACGATAGAGGAGTTGTTGTAAGGAACAAAGCTCGACTCGTTGTTCAGGGATTTAGTCAACAGGAGGGAATTGATTTTACTGAGGTCTATGCTCCTGTAGCACGACTAGAAGCTATCAGAATTTTTCTTGCATTTGCGTCTTGGAAGAATTTTAAAGTATATCAGTTGGATGTTAAATCGGCGTTTCTTTATGGGAAGGTTAAAGAGGAGGTTTTTGTCGGTCAGCCGCCGGGTTTTACCGATCCAATCCACAAAAACAAGGTCTACTTATTGGACAAAGCGTTGTATGGTCTACATCAGGCACCGAGAGCCTGGTACGAGACTTTGTCTCAACACCTACTCGCTAACAAGTTCATACGTGGAACAGTGGATGCCACTCTCTTCACTAAAGTCGTTGATGGTCATCTTCTGATAGTACAGATTTATGTGGACGATATAATCTTTGGGTCGACGAATGAAAATCTATGCAAAGATTTTGAATCAGTGATGAAGCAGAAGTTTGAAATGTTATCAATGGGGGAGATGAAATTCTTTCTGGGATTACAAGTTGAACAACTTCCTGAGGGAATTTTCATTCATCAGTCAAAGTACGTTCATGATATTCTAGAGAAATTTGGGATGTCAAGTTCTACTCCAGCTGCTACCCCACTTGCAACAAATCATGGGATTCACCCAGATCTCACCGGAGACAGGGCTGATGAAACTTTTTATCGATCCATGATAGGTTCTTTAATGTACCTAACTGCTTCACGTCCTGATATCATGTACCCAACGTGCCTCGCAGCAAGATTTCAGTCTAACCCGAGAGCATCGCATATGATCATTGTGAAGAGGATATTGCGCTACCTGAAAGGAACTCCTTCATTGGGGTTGTGGTATCCTAGAAAAGGCGATTTTACGCTCGAAGGGTATTCCGATTCGGATTTCGGATGCTGCAAAGTCAATTCAAAATCAACAACTGCAGGATGCCAGTTCTTTGGTTCTAGATTGGTTACCTGGCAGTGTAAGAAACAAACGTCTGTGGCGTTATCTACATGTGAAGCGGAGTATGTTTCTGCTAGCAGTTGCTGCTCTCAGATCTTGTGGATACAGCAACAGATGCGCGACTACGGTTTGCAGTTTCTTAACACACCTCTTTTTGTTGATAATGAGGCCGCAATAAATATAACTAAAAATCCAGTACATCACGCTAAAACGAAACACATAGAAATTCGTCATCACTTTATTCGTGATTGTTTTGAGAAAAAGTTGATACGAATTGAGAAAATCCACACTGACGAACAGAAAGCTGATTTACATACCAAAGCTTTTGATAAAAATCGGTTTAAATATTTGTTAAAACTGAACGGTATGAAGCTTCTGTCGGTGTCGGATGGCATAATTGGCGTTGATGAGGGTACTGTTGCGGATGAAGACGAGAAACAATCGGCAATGGTTTGTCGAATTTTTACTTGTTTTGGTATTTAGGGGGAGTAGATGTTTGTACATAGTTTATTTTCAGAAAATACAAAAACAGTAAAAAAAAAAAAATGCAAAAATACAAAAACATGATAAAATATGAAAAAGAGCTTGTGTATATAGGGAAAATGATAGTACATCAGCTAGACGATCACAGTATGCTAAAGATTTGTAAAGTATAAAAGAGTTAAACAATCTTACTGATGATGTGTCGATAGGTTTTCGTACATTTAGTAGATTTATTCGGGATATAAACCTAAAATTCAAACTTGTGAATTCGTGGGGAACACTACTTGGATATATAGGTAACCCCTGAAATCTCGTTTGAAAGGTCTTTTAATCTGATATACTAGGTCTTTATACTCTATGATGTCTGGGGTATTATTCCGGGACTTCTGCTGAACGGTAGTTCTGACCTAGTCCCTGGCTAATACTTGCTTCAATGCTTGAAACACAGCATTAAACCCTCAGCATGCTGAAACAATAAAATTGATATATGCTGCTGTTGAAAGCTAAAAGATCCTCTAAAGGGGACACACCGAAAAGTCGAAGCTGATATCTCTCTGCGTATACGGAAGTATCGATCTGAGATCCCTCGGCCCTCGCACACCTAAATTATATACAGATATCATTGTAGTATTCTCACCTGTAAGACTGATTATTGGGATTCTGGATACGGGAGTATATTCAAGAGGTGGGACACATGAATGATCTAAGTTCTTAATTCATCTAAATCGTATCCTGAATAAGTTGAACTTTGTATGGGAATTTAAGATGGATCAGTATATCGACAATCGAGGTAAATTGTTTAAATCTGAGTATGAAATGTAGCTTAACGGTACTTGTGATTTGTCTGGAAAGCTGATATGATTCCCTGACACGCTCACCAAAATTATGTTTGTAAATAGTTTACTTTGTTTAATTTCTGCAATTTAAGTTTTCTGTATTTCATTTCTTAGTTTAGAACACTTTGATAAAATTCAAAAAGATTTTATTTCTGCTTTATTTTCCGACAAACCAAAGTGGAGAGTTAATTGTTGGATTCTCAGATGTTTGAAGCAGATGCAGGAGATTCTGGACTGAAGAATGAGGAGAGCTTACTTTGAAGAAGTTTGGATTGTTTGATATGACAAAAACAAGTTCATTAATTTGATACTTGTTATTTTCAGAAATTGTTTGAAAATGTTGTTTTTAAAATTAGTTTGATTCGTCAAATGATCAACCAAGGTCATTAATTTGGACTTGGTAGATTAATTGAGTAATCAGGGTCATTAACTTGGACCTGAATACTTGAGTGGATTGTTAAAGCTGTTTGAGTTTGTGTTTTATTGATTGAAGAAAATAGAATAGTTATGTTTGTTGGTTGAGTAACAGGTTTGATCTTCATTATTCCCAACGGAAGCTTATTGACAAAGCTTGAACCAGATTTCTCAGATTCTAGCATATCGAGAGGGGGAGTCTGTGAAAGGGGGAGTCTGGATCAACAGTCAAAGGGAAGATTGAAGTTTAAAGTTTAAAGCTTGAAGATAAAGATTGAAGAGAGTTTTTACAATGTTTGAAGATTGTTAAAGACAAAGACTTGAAGCCAAAGACTTCATCAACATCCAAGGGGGAGTCTGTTGGTGCACTAAATGTCTGCTGATTACGTCATTATCAAGTCTTGTGTCTAGGATTGTTTGAATGATTACACATTAGAGTTTAAATTAGGGTTTGTATGATTTAATATTGGAGATTTCGCTTGAAGAGGGTTTATGTATGCTTGAAGCGAAATCAACATCACATGATTTCGCTTCAGACATCCTCAAGCGAAATCATACACCCTATATATAGGGGTGAGGTCATTTGAAGCGAACAGTAGTTGTCATTGTATTTGTGACGAAGTGCTGACGGATCTGTATCAGAAAACCTTGTACAAGCACTCAAATCAATCAGAAAAGAAAGATTAAAAGGATTAGAGCTGTTATGACTTAGTTTACTTTGATTCCGCCTCTGTAAACTGAGATGAATTACCTTGACTGACATTTTAGGGTCATACAACGGTCCAACAAGGTTCAACAATCTTTGCCATAAAAGCATATCTAACCGCATCCTCCTCTGGTAACAATTCGCTCCAGTCAAAACCTTCATCGTCATGAATCACAGCAAGAGCTCTATATTTTTCTTTATTATCCTCAAGTTGTTTCATTCTGGGCGGTTCTGATTTATTCTGATGATAAATCGCTCTCTTGTAGTAATCTTCTTTGAACGGATTTTCAGAATCATCAGCATAAGCATTCCGACACTCTCTTTTAAAATGACCTTTCTGTTTACACTTGAAACAGGTCACTTTTGACTTGTCAAAGCCTAACTTGGTATATGGTCCACCAATAGACTTTCTTCCTGTAATCTCCATAAAACGCTGTGCCCTTCTCACTGCACTGGCCATACACCACCTTATGTTGATCAATTCCATCTCCTCAGGATCTATTTGATCGTAGTCTTCCTTTGTTAGGTTGGTGTTGCCTATCTTGCCTGCCACAAGGCTCTCATACGACTCTAGCACAGAAGCTAAGAAAACCATCTGTTGCTTTGCAGACTCCTCACTGAAATTTTGAGCGTTCTTTAAATCCACAGCGATGTTGCATTGAAATAAGTTCTTTGCAGCTGATTGGTTTGAAGTTGAAGAAGAGCCACTGTGAAATCCACTGTTTGCACTCTCTTTGCTAGATGTGTTGGAATTTTCAGCAGAAAAAGCTGTCTTGGGAGACGTATTCTTAGGAATCATGCTTTTTGGATAATACAGCTCCAAATTCTGCTGATATGACGAGTGATTGACTTTGTGTGTTTTCTTTATCTCCAGCTCATGACTCTCTAGTCTCTCGATAAGCAGATCCACTGTCATCTCTTCAGACTTGATAGTATTCTTTAGCATTAACGCATAGTATTGCCAATCCATCTCATCTGGCAACGAGTCAAACAATTTGTCAACTAACTCTTCTTGAGAATAGGTAATTCCATGTCTCGCCAGCTCCAACTTCGAGTGCCCAAACCTCTCAATCATCTTACAAACTGATTCATTTTTTAAACAACCAAATAAATCAAACTCTTTTCTTAGCAGTTTCTTTTTGTTTTTCACTATTTCTGCACTACCCAAGCATTTCACTTCTAACTTTTTCCACAAATCTTTAGCATTGTTATACTCGATCAAAGATATTATATCTTCTCGAACAGACTGAAATAGCAACGCGATGCACTTTTGCTCGGCAACAAAAACATCTATTTCTTCAGTTGATGTCAAATTTTCACCATTTTTCCCTCCATCACTGTATCCATTCTTAGACTTTTCCAGCTGGTATACGCAAATGCCTTCAACCATTCTTCAAATTTCTTGGCCTACCGATTATACTCTTCGATCGCCATCAACTTTGGGGGTTTGTTATATGTTCCGTATGCACTTTCTACACCCAAAGTATCCGATAAAGTTTTCTTTGTATTCGGTGTGTTCTCATTGGTGTTGCTAGAAGTATCATCTCCAGAGTTTCCAGCAAAGGCATACATATCACTGAAAGGATTCATGAATTCGTCCATCTTTCACGTTCCTGAAAATAATCAACAAACACTTAGAAAGTTTTTGGTTTTGAAAAAGACAGATTCAAGCGGAATCTGTTCAAGCGAAATTGCTTTAATGAGATAAACTCTTCAAGCGAAATAGTAAATCAAGCTCAAGCGAAACCCTTCAAGGGAAATCAAGTTACTTGAAGTGAAATCTGATTTTAAGCTAAAATGCTTTTTCAAGCGAAATAGCAATACAAGCTCAAGCGAAACCAGACAAATGTGTATTTTTCAAGCGAAATCACTCAATACTTTCAAGCGAAATCAGTTGAAATGTACTTTTTCAAGCGAAAACAACAATAGATTCAAGCGAAATCACGATGACATCATCTTTTTACAAACAGTTTTCAAGCGAAATCAATGATTTGATCAAGTTTTAAGCCGAATTTTAGTCCACAACTTTCAAGGATTAGTTAACAATGTGTTTCGCTTGATATGTGAGAATTTCAGGCCATTTCAACCGTGAATTATGTCCGAATCAGAAAAGAAAGAGTAGAAGAGTGAGAATCCGGTAAGATCAAGCTGAATTTGGTATGAACTCCTCATCCTGAGCTCTGATACCACTTGTTGGATCGTTCCGGTGACACTAAACAGTCAAGTTGAGTAGTTCATTATCAGTTGCAAAGGCGAAATCAATGCAAACAACATCAAACCGCTTGTTTCCTTTCAATTCTTTTCTATTACTGATTATCTGAGTCTTTACAATGATTTCTGATGAAAATTCAGCAGCACCTCGACTCACACACAAGATCTGGTCCGCTTGAAATGACAACACACAACATCTATATATAGGCTACAGGATTTCGCTTGAATGTGACACATTCCTGTTCAAGCGAAATCACATGTGTTGATTTCGCTTGAACTGGTCAGTGTCACCTTCAAGCGAAATTACACTCAAACATATAATCTAACCCTAATTTTGACCCTGTTGTGTGTTCATTCAACCTATCTAGACAAAAGACTCGATTAAGACAAAGTTAACAGACAGTAAGTGCACCAACAAAATCGCCTTTCGATAGTAGTCATTTCCGAAAGGATTTTGAGCTCCGCTTGCTTCGCGATTTGTGCACTCCCTCTTGAAATGCCCCTTTTCCCTGCAACGAAAACAAGTGACTTTAGATTTATAAAAACCTAAAGTAGAAACATTCGCATCACGGAAATCATCTCTTCCCGTAATTTGTTTAAACTTTTCAGCTCGTCTCAACACGCTCGCCAAGCACCACTTTATATCCATCAACTCCATCTCCTCAGCATCAACTTGATCGTAATCCTCTTTTGTAAGCATTGGATTCCCGATCCTCCCTGCAACTAAACTACGATATTATTCAAGCACAGTTACTAACAAAGACATATGACTTTTTGCAACTTCCTCTGAATAGTTCTGATCATTCTCAACATTTAAAGCAATGTTGCATTGAAGAACTTTGCCACTCTTTGTTGCAGAAAAATGTGGATAAAATGATGGAAATGAAGTAAATCCCGTTTTGCTGCTTGATGAGATGAACTTTCAGAAGAACTTTTTGCATTAAACGCAGTTTCAACTTTTGGAGAAAGGTTTGTTTTATCACTAACACCACCTTTGTAATACAATCCAATGTCTTGTTCTCCATCATAGTTCTTCATTCTAGCAATTTTCCTTTGTTCCATCTCTTGAGCTTCAAGATGTTTAATCAACTCGCTCAGCGTGATGTTGTTAAAATCTGTTTTATTCTTCAACATCATCAGATACGTCCCCCAAACATCATGTGGCAACGCATCAGCCAGATTCTCAATCAACTCATCTTTATCTTTGTTGATGCCCAACCTTTTCGTATTCTTCAATAAATTGCAGTATCTCTCAATGATCTGCTTGGTGCTTTCATTTCTTAGACCTCGGAACAAATCAAATTCCTTCTTCATAAGCGACTTTTTGTTCTTTAGCATATCATCACTTCCAAGAAACTTTGATTCTAATTCATTCCATATCGAACATGCACTTCCTTTGTGTTAAAGTAAGATCAAGATGTCTTCTTTAATCGCTTGCTGCAACAAACTAACCATCAACTTCTCATCTTTGTACTTCTTTTTCTCCTCTGCACTCAATTCTCTAATCGGTATTTTCACATTGTTGTTCCCGACTGGTCTAGTATATTGAACTTCAGTATGTTCCCATGCATCTAATTGATAAGCTTCCACCCAGTTACCAAAACGTTCAGCCCATCCACTAAAATCATCAATGTCCAAAAGCTTAGACGGTTTTTGTGTTGTTCCCGTCTCATTTTCTGTGACAACCCTCAAATTTACATGTAACCGTACAATCTATTATTGCTAATTAAAGTGCTTGACGACAGTGTGGAATTACTTAACTGCTTTCTGATATCTGTGTTATACTTACATGTGCATGTTAACATACTAGTAGTATACGGAAAAGTTACTAAAAAGTCCTGTGTGCTTTCCTGAGTATTGAAAAGTAAAAACGTTACAAATATATATATATATATAGCACCTTACGAATTAGTTAAACACTTTAACGAAACAGTGTCAAACCAAACAACCAGACTTTACCCGGGACATGAACATATTGTCAATGACATTGTTTGTACTTTTCTGAGCTAGTTAGGGACCCCGAACACCCTAACACCCGTTATATTACATAACACACTAAATACCTACTTAAAAGTTCTAACTAACATAACTAATCACTTAACCATTCAATTGAAATCTAACCGTAAACCCCCCCCCCCCTCCCTCAACCGATCGGTTCCCCCCATGTGGGACACACCCTCCACCATTTTGATTATTTTAATCCTTATGCTAAATATCTAGGTGACATATTGTATGTTGGTTAAAAATGAAATTGGTTTATAAGTATGTTTAAGAGATAAGCATCCTCTTTCATCAAACCCAACTTCAACAAACCACTCTCCTTCCTCCTACACCACCTCACGGCCGCCACCATCAACTACACTATCACCACCATCCAACCTCCGTACAAGTATTTCACATACATACAAAGGTGCAATAGGATCAACAACGAAGCTTGGTGCACTCGGAAGTTCAAGAACCACTTTCGTTTCCTTTTATCCACCACTTTTACGCCTTGTTTCTCCCCTAGCCTTGTGCTAGTAGTAAGTGCCTCTAAACATCATCTTAATCTTGTTTATGGTGGTTAATAAGTGATTTAATGGCTGAAAATTTGAAACACTAAAGAACATAACATAAAGTCTTGGACAAAAGATGAATAAGATGGATAAAGAGAAGTTATGTGTGTAAATCATGTAGATCTTGTGTTGTTATGATTCTTGGTTGATTATCTGATGTTTTACTGGTTAATATTGATGTTTGATGTTGTTGTGGTCACTAAACATGTTAACGGAATCAATCGAACACAATTTAGAAGGTTAAAAGTTGAAACAGTAGGCTGTTTGGTAATTACAGCCAACTTCAGTTGGCTGTAACAGGACCATAACTTAATGAGAAATGTATTTTCTGAAGTCTAGGGTTATGTATTATGAAATACGGTTCTAATGGCACTGGAATCATAATTTTTGGACTTCGTTTACTATTTTTAAAGCATCATTTTGTAACAGCAGCTAGAGCTGCATTTTTCTGCTGAAAATATGCGTTTTGTTTTCTGTCATAACTTGAGTTCTGTGTAGAGTTAGATCATGAAACTTGTACTGTAGATGACAACTGATGTATTTGTAATTACCTCACTGGAATTTCTTAAATCAGACTTACGACGATTTTTAAATAAATTATTCCGTGGACTGTGGTCAGAAAAAGATAAATCTGAGTTCAGTTCGGAAAATGAATTTTTATAAAATATTAGTAATCAACTGGACCCCGATATTTTTACACAATAAAATTCGGAACGTTTAAGACCTTCTGTAAAAGCTTGGGAATTTTTGGAATAAGTTAACTATTTTATTAGAATGTCCGAAAACAGCCCGGTTTTGAATATTTAAGCTGAAACGACAAAAGTTGTAATTTGCGTGTCTAGATGTCGAGTATGCTATCGGTGAATGATCTAACATGTTATATGTGTTATGTGTATTACCATATGTTTATTTATGAACGGGAATTGACGGGAAGTTTATATGGGCATAAACCGCCAAAGCAATGAATGTTATGTGAGAGATACGTGTAGGAACTTTGTGCTCTAATTGAAAATCACTAAATGACTAACTGGTAATCATATTAGGACGTGATTGACCGACCTTGACTGTTAGCTATATTTGCGAGTCTAACCGAGCAAACCGAGGTGAGTTCACACCCTTACTAAGGCATGGGATTCCCGGTGGTTGGGAATGGGATTGAATAACTATTTATATTATCAACACTACTAGACTACCTACTACTGTCCTCGGATTGAGAAGGGCACGTACGTAAAACCTACGTACATTCATACTTACTACTGTCCTCAGATTGAGAAGGGCACGTACGTAAAACCTACGTACACTCATACTTACTACTGTCCTCGGATTGAGAAGGGCACGTACGTAAAACCTACGTACACTCATACTTAACACCGTCCTCGGATTGGGAAGGACACTTATGGATACGCCTAGTCTAGTAACATACATAATGGGAAGCCCCCACTAAATATCGTAAAGGTTTGGGAATCAAGGATAATGGGTAATACATGGTTATGAAACGAACTTACGATTTCTGATACGAACTCATTAACTGAACAACCAACTGTGAACTCGCTCAACTTTGTTGTTGATTTGTTGTTACATGCCTTGCAGGTCGTTAGGTACTTATGGAGCTTGCGCGAGGAGGAGGTCGTTGTGGTGTACGGACTGTTATGTTCTGTGCTTATTACTCAAATCCTTATGAACTTATTAAACTTGCGTTTTGAATTTTAACTTATAAACTATGGACTTATGCTTTTGGATTTACTATTATGCTTCCGCTGTTTAAACTAAACATGGTTAACTAGTTTTGGTCACCAATCGTATTGTGGTTGGTCTTATTTACTTAATTACGATGTTCAATATGATTGGTGGCTCGATCCTGGTCACGTCACGCCTCCAAGCGGTGACGCTCCGCATGGTGGAATTTGGGGGTGTGACAGATTGGTATCAGAGCCATTGGTTATAGTGAACTTGGTTTTAAAAAGGGAAAAGCTTTTTGATAAAATAAGACTATAACCTGTACAGTGCTCAACGATCCACAACGACGCTTCACTCCACGCGCAAGGCTCAACACTATAGGTGATATGGTTTATGTTTATATTATTACCTACTTGCTAGTTACATAGAACTTTGCTTATGGTATGCTTAGATGAACGTAGCACTATTGATTGAAAACACATGTGTGCTTACTCTCTTCTGTCATCGCACTTTCGCGAACCTCTCTCACTCATGTTTTCCTCCGACATGAAGATCATGAGTGGACGAGTAACCTAACTCAAGCCCAGTTGGCGGCTTTGATCACGGAACAAGTTACTGCAGCGTTCGCAGCTGCCCAGGCAGGAGGTCAGAACGCTCAGCCACCAGTATGCACGTTCAAGACTTTTATGGACTGTCGTCCTAGTACTTTCAGTGGCACTGAAGGGGCCGTTGGACTCCTCCACTGGTTCAAGAAGCTCAAGTCGGTCTTCGAAATGTGTGAATGCCCTGAGGATCGTAGGGTAAAGTATGCTACTGGTACTCTTGAAGGGGTAGCGCTCACGTGGTGGAACGCTCAGGTTCAGCTGATCGTAGGGTAAAGTATGCTATTGTAGCCGTGATGACATCCACAAACTAGAGGTGGAGTTTTTCAACCTGAAAATGACGGGGTCTGAGATTGAGGCGTATACGAAAAGGTCAAATGAGCTGGCCATCTTGTGCCCTACCATGGTGGACCCTCCCGTCAAACGAATTGAGCTGTATCTCAAGGGCCTTGTACCAGAGATTCAAAGTCACGTGACTTCAGCCAACCTGGGTACCATACAGCAAATCATCAAGTTGGCCCATCGACTCACTGACCAGGCGGTGGAGCAAAACAGGCTGCCCAAACGAATCAGTGCCACAGCTACTTCTGATGCACCTACCGACAACAAGCGAAAATGGGATGGGAACTCCAGTAAGGGTTCTGCTTCAGTTCAGTCTCAAGTGAAAGACTGATGACTACCAGAGTCCTGGTCAGCAATCTTCCGGTAATCAAGGACAGGGTGGATACCGAGGAAACCACCCCAAGTGCAACCGGTGCAACAAGCATCACAGCGGGCAGTGCAACAAAGGTCGATGTCAGAGATGTCACAAGCTGGGCCATGAAGCTAGGGATTGCAGGAGCCCGCGTCCTGCAAATCAGAATCGCCAACAACAACAACAAGCTCCACAGAATCACCAGCAGCAGCAGGGCAATAAAGGATGCTTTCAGTGTGGCACTGAAGGTCACTTTAAGAGGAACTGCCCCCAACTGAACCAGAATCGGAACAACAACAACCAAGGAAACGAGAATCACAATGGGAACAACAATGGAGGCAACAATGGAGGCGGCAATGGGGGAAACAACAATGGTAAAGGGGCAAGGGGTCGTGTCTTCGTGCTAGGTCAGGGTGACGCAAGGAACGATCCCAACGTTGTGATAGGTAAGTTTCTTCTGGACGACTTCTTTGTTACTGTTTTATTTGATTCGGGTGCCGATACTAGTTATGTGTCCTTAAAAGTTAGTCAAATGCTTAAGCGCACTCCAACATTTTTGATCCCCAAACACACAGTAGAGCTAGCAAACGGTAAAAGTCTCGAGGCCACGCACGTAATCAAAGGTTGTAACCTCGTCTTAGCTGGTCAGACCTTCTCTATCGATCTTATTCCTATCCCACTGGGTAGTTTCGACGTCGTTATTGGGATGGATTGGCTATCTCACCATCAAGCGGAGATTGTTTGCAAGGAGAAAATCGTCCACATTCCTCGCTCTGGTGAAGAACCCCTCGTGATTCATGGCGACAAGAGTGGTGCTGTTGTAGGCATTATCTCTTTCCTTAAGGCCCAGAAGTGTTTGCGAAAGGGCCACACTGCCATTTTGGCACTCGTTACTGACACATCAACGGAAGAGAAAAGAATTGAAGACATTCCTATTGTGCGCAACTTTCCTGAGGTATTTCCTGAGGAATTACCTGGTCTTCCGCCTCATCGCCAAGTTGAGTTTCAAATCGAGCTAGCTCCTGGAGCAGCACCAATAGCTCGAGCACCTTATCGTCTAGCTCCATCAGAACTTGAAGAACTGTCCACACAACTACAAGAACTCTTGGAAAAGGGTTTTATACGTCCTAGCTCTTCGCCCTGGGGAGCTCCAGTCTTGTTTGTGAAGAAGAAAGATGGTACTTTCAGAATGTGTATTGACTACCGCGAACTCAACAAGGTGACCGTGAAGAATCGTTATCCTCTCCCACGTATTGACGACTTGTTCGACCAGCTGCAAGGGTCAAGTTATTACTCTAAGATTGATTTGAGGTCGGGATACCATCAGCTGAGAGTCCGAGATGAGGACGTCTCCAAAACAGCATTCAGAACTCGCTACGGCCATTACGAGTTTCTGGTTATGCCTTTCGGATTGACGAATGCACCAGCGGTCTTCATGGATCTCATGAACCGAGTATGCAAACCTTACCTGGATAAGTTCGTTATTGTGTTCATCGACGATATCCTGATCTATTCTAAGAGTCAGGAAGAACACGAGCAACATCTACGACTTATGCTGGAACTTCTTCGAGCAGAGCAGTTGTATGCCAAGTTTTCGAAAAGTGACTTCTGGCTTCGCGAAGTCCACTTTCTAGGCCATGTGGTAAACAAGGATGGAATCCATGTGGATCCATCTAAGGTTGACTCGATCAAGAACTAGCCTGCACCCCGTACACCAACAGAAATCCGCCAATTTTTGGGTTTGGCAGGATATTACAGAAGATTTATAAAAGATTTCTCCAAGATTGCGCAACCTCTCACTTCACTGACTCAGAAGGGTGTCACCTATCGTTGGGGTGATGCACAGGAGTCCGTATTTCAGCACTTGAAGGATAGAATTTGTAGCGCGCCTATCCTCTCCTTGCCTGAAGGCACAGATGATTTCGTGGTTTATTGCGACGCTTCCATCCAAGGACTTGGTTGCGTGTTGATGCAACGTGACAAGGTCATTGCCTACGCATCACGCCAACTCAAAATTCATGAAAAAAATTACACTACTCACGATCTGGAGCTGGGAGCAGTTGTTTTCGCGCTTAAGATATGGAGACATTACCTGTGCGGTACCAAGTGCACCATTTACACCGATCACATGAGTCTCGAGCATATCTTCAAGCAAAAGGAGTAAAACATGCGTCAACGCCGATGGGTTGAGCTCTTGAACGATTATGAATGCGCTATCAAGTACCATCCGGGCAAGGCCAATGTTGTGGCCGACGCCCTCAGTCGAAAGGATACTATACCTAAGCGTGTACGTGCGTTACAGCTTACCATTCACTCTAGCCTTCCCGCTCAGATTCGCGATGCTCAGGTCGAAGCATTGAAAGCAGAGAACATCAGGGCTGAATCCCTACGAGGATCGAGACAACGGCTAGAACAAAAGGAAAATGGCGCCTACTATGTAAACGGACGCATCTGGGTTCCACTGTATGGAGACCTACGCGAGCTTGTGATGGATGAAGCACACAAGTCTCGTTATTCGGTACATCCTGGTTCGGATAAAATGTACCACGACCTCAAGACTACATACTGGTGGCCCGGTATGAAAGCCAGCGTAGCAACCTACGTCAGTAAATGTTTGACTTGCGCTAGGGTTAAGGTCGAATACCAGAAACCATCAGGCCTACTCCAACAACCAGAGATCCCGAAATGGAAATGGGAGCAAATTTCCATGGATTTCGTTACTGGCCTGCCTAGATCTCAACGCGGAAATGATACCATTTGGGTGATCGTAGATCGACTGACCAAGTCTGCACATTTTCTGGCTATCAAAGAAACGGATAAGTTTTCTACTCTTGCAGACATTTACCTAAAGGAAGTGGTATCAAGGCACGGAGTGCCAACCTCCATCATTTCGGATCGTGACGCGCGTTTTACTTCGGAATTTTGGCAAGCTATGCACAAGTCTTTTGGCTCACGTTTAGATATGAGCACCGCTTATCATCCACAAATGGATGGGCAATCTGAACGCACCATCCAAACCCTCGAAGACATGCTTAGGGCATGCGTAATCGACTTCGGCAATGGCTGGGAAAAACACCTCCCGTTAGTGGAGTTTTCATATAACAACAACTACCACACCAGCATCCAAGCTGCTCCGTTCGAGGCATTGTACGGACGCAAATGCCGATCACCTCTCTGTTGGGCAGAAGTTGGTGACAGCCAAATCACTGGCCCAGAACTTGTGGTAGATACCACCGAGAGAATTGCTCAGATACGACAGCGAATGGCGGCAGCTCCTGACCATCAGAAAAGCTATGCTGATAAAGGAAGAAAACCACTCGAGTTCCAGGATGGGGATCGAGTGCTACTCAAAGTCTCGCCTTGGAAAGGCGTAGTCCGCTTTGGCAAACGAGGCAAACTCAACCCGCGATACGTTGGACCCTTCGAGATCATTGAGAAAATCGGCAAGGTAGCCTACAGGTTGAATCTACCTGAAGAACTCAGCGGAGTGCACAACGTATTCCACGTGTCAAATCTGAAGAAGTGTCTGTTAGATGAGACTCTCATAGTTCCTCTTAAGGAACTCACAATCGACGACCAGCTGCGATTCGTCGAGGAACCAGTAGAGATTACGGATCGAGATGTTAAGATCCTCAAGCGTACCAGGATACCTCTTGTCCGAGTTCGTTGGGATTCCCGTCGTGGCCCAGAGTATACCTGGGAATGAGAAGACCAAATGAAACTCAAGTACCCCCAACTGTTTAAGAAAAACGCAACCACTACTGAGGCTGAAGCTACTGCAGAATTTCAGGACGAAATTCTAAATCAACGGGGGGATGATGTGACACCCCAGGAAAATCAGGAAAACAACGCAACTTAACTAGCTTCCTCAGTAACCACGCGCTAAATTTCGGGACGAAATTCTCTTAACAGGGGGAGAATGTGACAACCCTCAAATTTACATGTAACCGTACAATCTATTATTGCTAATTAAAGTGCTTGACGACTGTGTGGAATTACTTAACTGCTTTCTGATATCTGTGTTATACTTACATGTGCATGTTAACATACTAGTAGTATATGGAAAAGTTACTAAAAAGTCCTGTGTCCTTTCCTGAGTATTGAAAAGTAAAAACGTTGCAAAAAATATATATATAGCACCTTACGGATTAGTTAAACACTTTAACGGAACAGTGTCAAACCGAACAACCGGACTTTACCCGGGACATGAACATATTGTCAATGACATTGTTTGTACTTTTCTGAGCTAGTTAGTGTAACACCTGTGTCACTTCAACCATCAAACAAATGCCAAACCAATGAAATATTGTATTTCATACTTTGAACTTGTATAAATATGTGTAGCTTTTGCACATATCAACTCTTGTTCGATTTCAAGCTCTAAATCGCTTTCTGGAAGGTTATACGCGCACTAATGCATAGATATAACCAGTTTAATGAAACGAACACTCCGGAATAGTGAAATAGGCTTAACATACCTTAAATAACCTTTACATAACTTAGATATAAGTTTTGGAAGGTTTGGTGTGGTGAAATCAAAGTTATATCGCTTACAGGGACTAAAGTTGACAAACTGCGAAAGTATGCCAATTTGAACTGTAACAGACATTCCGGAACATGACCATAAGTTAAAAATACCATAAATATCCTTTACATAGCTTAGAAATAGGCTTTGAGGGGTTCGGTATGCTAAAATAAACTTTTGGGTCATTCAGGGACTAAAAGTGTCAAAAAGTGCACAAGTTTGCATTTTTGCGCATAACTTACGTTCTGAATACATCCGGACTTCCAAAAATTTATGTAAGCACTAAAATATTTTATTTTAGTGTTCGGCATAAGAAAAATCCATTCGTTTCGTCATTTGGATCGTTTTTCGCGCTTATGCGCATTCCGTCGTAATTAAGCGAACATCGCGTTCGTACGGCCAAACGAACCGACATCTGAGTTATTTTTGAGCATGTTTTAAGTTCCCTATACTTTAACTTCATTTTAGAGCCTTGAAATGAGGTTAACGGGGTTCAAACGCATCGAAAAAGGCCTTAAAACACAACAGGGACCAAAACTGTCAATTTTGAAACATTTCTGATACAGGGGGGCAGTGGCGTAGCGCGAGCCATAAGGCCCTTACCAGTCGCGCTACGCGATTGCTTAACCAGACCAGATTAAGTGTATTTAACATCAGAATTCAGCTGTTTAATCCTCCACCACACAATCCCAATTGTCTAGTCAGCTGATAAGGATCAAATTTTAGTCACCATAAGGTCCCGACACTTGTACGGGTGGGATTAAGGCACGTTTTCCATGAAACGATCTTAATGGTGGACCGAAAACTATAAATACCCCATACCCCCCATTGCTTAAATCACTAGAATTTTGATTTGAGAAACTCTAAGTTGAAACTATTGTTTCATACCTGAGATTTTTGAATCGAAATTAGCATTCGGGGACCCTTCGTAAGTATTCTTTCGTTCTTTTCCTTATTTTTACTGCTTTTCGAGTCAGAAAGTCAAACTTTGTTTGACTTTCAGCGTTGACCAGTAATGGTCAATGCGAAGTTCTTTTGAACTTCGCAACGTGATTGTAATCACGATGGTCATAGTCCCTTGGGACTATGCCTACTGATTACCACGTTGTCTAGGGTCGTAGGGTAAGCGATCTAATAAATCGCTTATACCTCGAACCCGACCCATTTGGTCGATCATTAGGATCCGACCAAACACATTAGGTGACCATAGTAGGTAGGGAATAACCTTCCGAGGTTATACCCTATGGTCACATCGTTTGAGTAGTTGTATGATAGGTAGTTTATATGCCTTAGGTAAATTACCAGAATACCCTTTTCATGTATAATTGGTAATTAAGCATATGTAACCTAAACCTTTGTCACATAACTGATTATGTAACATGATTAGGCATATTCTACTTGTCATAGGACTAGTTAGGCGGTCCGAACACGTTTCACGCGAACGACGCGTTAAAGTAGCATAAGCTACCTAAACGGGTCGTAATGGGTCGAAAGCACTTAGATTAAGGTTTCATTTAGTATGTAGGCTTCGTTAAACCATATGACACGAGTCTCTATACTCGTTTGGTTTACGAACCCTCATTCTATCAGATCTTCCGATTTAGGTCCGGTTTATTAACATAGTTACCTATAGTAGGTGCCGTTTGATTCCGAGATCTATAGCATTACTTGGTGGTTATCTTTAGACATCTGAGCAATCTCAAGTGAGTACATAGACCCCTCTTTTACTGTTTTCCAAACGTTTTGGGGTGGAACACATGTGCCTACTTGTTACATTCATGCTTTCCTGTTTTCACATCATATACCGGCTATGTTCATTAGTACATTTATAGTACATGTTTTACATTACATTTCATGCTATGTATGTCCATTTCGTGCATACTTAGTACATTGTTTTACATTTACATTTTATGCTATGTATGTCCATTGCGTGCATACTTAGTACATTGTTTTACATTTACATTTTATGCTATGTATGTCCATTGCGTGCATACTTAGTACATTGTTTTACATTTACATTTTATGCTATGTATGTCCATTGCGTGCATACTTAGTACATCGTTTTCATCACATGCTTACATTTTGGTATGACATTTGGTTTGTTTAACATGGAACAATACATTCATTAACATTAATTACGCCGTTCGTTAGTAGGTAGTGGTACCATAGGAATTGACAACTCCCGTTCCGGACATCCCAGGGAAAGGGGATGAAAGGAATGACCGAATTCGATATACATAATTTAGATAAACCTTTAAGTGGTTTAAGGGTTTATCGCCTCAGTCTCAAGGCTTGGATGTATGCATTATAACAATACCGCATAGATGTTCGTATCAGTAGAGCATGCATTTACACAAAACATAGCTTTGATTTAAACCAAGTTTTACTTCAATACTTTGTTTTTGTGCATATGGTTTAGTTGATATTTATCACTAGCCATACAGATCAGTTTGGTTTACATATTACATGATTTACATTGATCATGCATTTACACAAAACATAGCTTTGATTTAAACCAAGTTTTACTTCAATACTATGTTCTTGTGCATATGGTTTAGTTGATACATTTCACTAGCCATACAGATTATTTTGGTTACATATTACATGATTTACATTGATCATGCATTTACACAAAACATAGCTTTGATTTAAACCAAGTTTTACTTCAATACTATGTTCTTGTGCATATGGTTTAGTTGATACATTTCACTAGCCATACAGATCAGTTTGGTTTACATATTACATGATTTACATTGATCATGCATTTACACAAAACATAGCTTTGACTTAAACCAAGTTTTACTTCAATGCTTGGTTTTGTGCATTTTCATCTATGGTTTAGTTGATGCATTTTCACTAGCCATACATATCATTTTGGTTACATATTACATGGTTTACATTTGACACATAAACACTTTTGACATTGGTTATACATTACATGATTTACATTAGACATGAACATTTTACATTGTTGGTTTGGTTTGAGTAAGTGATTAAGTAACAATGCGTGTGTAATATGATACAAGCATGGTGGATACGCCGCTGGTACTTCCTATATATAAGTGTTTGTATGGTATTACATATTGTAGCGTTATTTGAATCATTTCAGTTTATGACATATAACATTTTATACAAATAACATACTTTTCACAATATATTGTTTTACAAACAACTTAACTTATACAAACTCATTTTACATGGTTATTCATTTAACCATGCATTATTCTCTTATTTATACGTATCATCTGAACTTATTGTTTTTCAAATGATTTACAAAGACAAAGCAAATTACAAGGTTCATGACTAAACATTTTCTCAAACATAAGTCATGAAACCTATTTTCACAAAACCTATGTATCTCACAGGCATTTTTATGCTGACGTACCTATTTTCACATGTGTTTTTCAGGAGCTGTTGCATAAGATGATCAAGATACACATAGGCAGACTTGGGCTTTAGTGACAATAAAAGATGCAAGACTAGTTAATTATGTTGTATTTATTTGTTTGTTAAGACATTGTAACACTTTTAATCAATAAAACGAAACTTCAATTGCCATGGATTTGAAACAATTAATTCTGTTGCAACACACCCCGATGTTTCCGCCGCGATTTGTTGTTTTACGCGGTCGGGGTGTGACAGAAAAGATGGTATCAGAGCCAATGGTTATAGGGAATTAGGTTATTAGTAATGCTTTGACCTAGTCTATAACCTTCTTAGGACCCTAACGCGAGTTTACTTGCGTTTAGTCATAAAACAATACCGTCACCTATCCTTAGGCGACGACCACAACAAGAACATAAATTTCAAAACCGCTTTGAAAACTAATCATCTGTTCTAGGATGATTGATTACAAGGTTTTGAACCCTCAGTTATAAGGTTTTGAACCCCTTTTGAATTTTCAAACTCTTGCCAAAGTTTTGAGTCTTAAATAATGTGAACACGTGCAAACTGGAAGGGTGAATGCCTGTATTCTGGGTTTTCTGTCTAGGCAAGCACTTCGTATACATCTCATCAGACGTGAGACCAGTTGTGCTTACCTGGGAATTCTTGGGATGAGTGTTCACTTATAGGCGAGCATGTCTTCGCGATACATTATTTTTGACCCATTTACTTTGATCAGTCACCGTCTCATTTGTTTGCCTTAGGTAACAAACAAATGATCGCAATCTTCATGCGTTATCATTCTGTTTTGATTGTCCAATAATCTTTCACCTGTTTCTCCCTACGCCTTTCTTTTTCTTCAAGAATGTCTCTTCATCACGATGACGCCCAAATATCTGAGCAAGCAGCCAAAATTCGCTCAGCGAATAGGCGAAGTAGTCCTGAAGACTGTTGAATTAGCTACTGCCATGTATCATCTCCAGGATGAAGCCACTCAAGAGTCACCAAGACAGGCAGGACCTAGTCAGGCGACAACACCATCAGCCAATAAACCAATCGAGGAATCAAAGACCATGGATGAACGATCCCCTAAGAAGTCAAAGGAGCGAAAGGCTTCTCAGAACTTCGCCATGGTCGCTCACAATGGTAAAGCAGTCCCCAACCAACCAGCTCAACCCCCTGCTAGGTGTGTGTGGCTTTTCCTATGATACCTACATCAAGGAACTATGTACCTTACAAACTACTCTTGTGATTTCTCTCTTTCAAATGATTGCTCATGATTCCCTCGAAAATTTTAAGTACTCGTTTCACTCTAAGAAACAAAGTACAGAAAATTAAGTGACATTATGAGTAATCGTGCTTTTCGCACATCTGTGCCTTTAAATCCTTGGTTAGATAACTAAGGGTATTTTCAAATCTCATACCCATTCGTTTTGATTTTTCAACATACACAGTACCAGTATTTCAAAACAATCTTCATGATCTCAAAACATTTCATATAGTTTGAAAACAATTTTTCTAGATGCATTATCTATGTTATTTCAAAAACATTGGCCATGTTATCAAAACCAACCTTTCTAATTTCAAAATATTTCATATAGTCTGAAGACAATATTAACACAATACATTTTCTTATCAAGTGCATGATTTCGAAAAGCATCATTCATGTCTTTCAAAAACCTTATACATAATTTCAAAATTCATCTCTCATGATTTTAAAACATTTTTGTAAATATATCTATCTAATACACCTACTTTATTTCAAAAGTATTATATATAAGGTTTCAAAAACGGTAAACACATTTTTTCTTAAAAGAACCCCATGCATAGTTTTCAAAAATATTTTCCTCATACATTGACTTAACCTTCAAAATTCTGCTTCATATGTCGCCTTGACATATCAAGCATCTCAACTTCATAAGCATTTTACATCATGTTTTGACCTAAGCACATCCAGTGCAAGGTTTCAAAACATCTTCAAACTTCTAAAATTCATATGGGATCTTTTTATCTTTACAATTAGATTCTTGTGGATGATTATCGTTCAAATCAGAGTCCTTAATTGGATTCCTTATGTACCTTAATTCGAACACTTCGGTTCCTAGTAATCGAAATCGAATTTTCTTTTTGAATCTTTCTATCTTTATAGTTGGATTCTTGATAACGTTTAAAGTACCAAATGAAATCCCTGAAATGGATTCCTAGTGTGCTTTAAATGCATGTACATAATTAACAAAACAAAACTTACAAATTAAAGATCTAGATAAACAATTTTGTGGTTATGTGACTATGTGTTTATGCATCTTGTCTTTCCTTTTAAGCATTTTGTGTTTTTGTATACTCTGGATATTCGCTATCCAAATCCTCATAGAATCTTTCTTATCTTCATATGAAGGATTCGTAGTAGGATATTCAAAAAGGTACTATCTTAAATCCTTAATGGACTTCTACGTTGTAGTTAAATCCCTTGGATTATAAAGTACTATTCCAAAGTTTAAGGACAACATGTGTTGATAAAGTTAAATACATCCTACGTCGATGTAGTTAAATTTTCCCCGTAAGTAGTTTAGTTAAAGAGATCCTACGTCGATCTAAGTTAAATAGATTGGTCCGACAATCTAGTTAAATACATCCTACGTCGATGTAGTTAAATTTTTCCCGTGGGTAGTTCAGTTAAAGAGATCCTACGTCGATCTAAGTTAAATAGATTGGTCCGACAATCTAGTTAAATACATCCTACGTCGATGTAGTTAAATTTTTCCCGTGGGTAGTTCAGTTAAAGAGATCCTACGTCGATCTAAGTTAAATAGATTGGTCCGACAATCTAGTTAAATACATCCTACGTCGATGTAGTTAAATTTTTCCCGTGGGTAGTTCAGTTAAAGAGATCCTACGTCGATCTAAGTTAAATAGATTGGTTCGACAATCTAGTTAAATATATCATGTGTTTATGTAGTTAAATAGGCCTCGGGTGGTCTAAATCAAGAGATTTTTCGTTAATCTAATCCTTTGGTGACCTAGTTAAAGAGACTCTATTGCAGTCAAGTTAATTCACCACAGGATTATTCGTTTGATTTTTCCCCATACGCATTATGAAATGAACTGTGCGGACTGTGCAAGGAACTACGTAATTATGGAGGCCTACATAATTATGGAATTCAGTGCACAGAAACCACAGGAAGTTTTGTCATGTGTTAAGACCAACAGTGGCAAGATTAATGATACGGGAGAAGTCTTGGACTTCGACCAATGTCATTTCTTCTCACACTCCCCAATTCTGATTTCAAGCACACACAAGTTTCCTATGATAATTCTTCACGGGAAATGTTCTCCTGTCTATAGTTCAAAACTCCATGTTTTGTTACTACAAGGACTTCACTTTGAGGGTTGACATCTTTGCTAAGAATCCTAACATGGCCCAGAGTTTTACTTAAGGGCTCAATGGATTGTCTGAAGGCGAAACCGTCACAGCTGTCTTCACAAGTTTCCTCTAGAAATTAATTTCGGGACGAAATTTCCTAAAGTAGGGGAGACTGTAACACCTGTGTCACTTCAACCATCAAACAAATTCCAAACCAATGAAATATTGTATTTCATACTTTGAACTTGTATAAATATGTGTAGCTTTTGCACATATCAACTCTTGTTCGATTTCAAGCTCTAAATCGCTTTCTGGAAGGTTATACGCGCACTAATGCGTAGATATAACCAGTTTAATGAAACGAACACTCCGTAATAGTGAAATAGGCTTAACATACCTTAAATAACCTTTACATAACTTAGATATAAGTTTTGGAAGGTTTGGTGTGGTGAAATCAAAGTTATATCGCTTACAGGGACTAAAGTTGACAAACTGCGAAAGTATGCCAATTTGAACTGTAACAGACATTCCGGAACATGACCATAAGTTAAACATACCATAAATAACCTTTACATAGCTTAGAAATAGGCTTTGAGGGGTTCGGTATGCTAAAATAAACTTTTGGGTCATTCAGGGACTAAAAGTGTCAAAAAGTGCACAAGTTTGCATTTTTGCGCATAACTTACGTTCTGAATACATCCGGACTTCCAAAAATTTATGTAAGCACTAAAATATTTTATTTTAGTGTTCGGCATAAGAAAAATCCATTCGTTTCGTCATTTGGATCGTTTTTCGCGCTTATGCGCATTCCGTCGTAATTAAGCGAACATCGCGTTCGTACGGCCAAACGAACCGACATCTGAGATATTTTTGAGCATGTTTTAAGTTCCCTATACTTTAACTTCATTTTAGAGCCTTGAAATGAGGTTAACGGGGTTCAAACGCATCGAAAAAGGCCTTAAAACACAACAGGGACCAAAACTGTCAATTTTGAAACATTTCTGATACAGGGGGGCAGTGGCGTAGCGCGAGCCATAAGGCCCTTACCAGTCGCGCTACGCGACTGCATAACCAGACCAGATTAAGTGTATTTAACATCAGAATTCAGCTGTTTAATCCTCCACCACACAATCCCAATTGTCTAGTCAGCTGATAAGGATCAAATTTTAGTCACCATAAGGTCCCGACACTTGTACGGGTGGGATTAAGGCACGTTTTCCATGAAACGATCTTAATGGTGGACCGAAAACTATAAATACCCCATACCCCCCATTGCTTAAATCACTAGAATTTTGATTTGAGAAACTCTAAGTTGAAACTATTGTTTCATACCTGAGATTTTTGAATCGAAATTAGCATTCGGGGACCCTTCGTAAGTATTCTTTCGTTCTTTTCCTTATTTTTACTGCTTTTCGAGTCAGAAAGTCAAACTTTGTTTGACTTTCAGCGTTGACCAGTAATGGTCAATGCGAAGTTCTTTTGAACTTCGCAACGTGATTGTAATCACGATGGTCATAGTCCCTTGGGACTATGCCTACTGATTACCACGTTGTCTAGGGTCGTAGGGTAAGCGATCTAATAAATCGCTTATACCTCGAACCCGACCCATTTGGTCGATCATTAGGATCCGACCAAACACATTAGGTGACCATAGTAGGTAGGGAATAACCTTCCGAGGTTATACCCTATGGTCACATCGTTTGAGTAGTTGTATGATAGGTAGTTTATATGCCTTAGGTAAATTACCAGAATACCCTTTTCATGTATAATTGGTAATTAAGCATATGTAACCTAAACCTTTGTCACATAACTGATTATGTAACATGATTAGGCATATTCTACTTGTCATAGGACTAGTTAGGCGGTCCGAACGCGTTTCACGCGAACGACGCGTTAAAGTAGCATAAGCTACCTAAACGGGTCGTAATGGGTCGAAAGCACTTAGATTAAGGTTTCATTTAGTATGTAGGCTTCGTTAAACCATATGACACGAGTCTCTATACTCGTTTGGTTTACGAACCCTCATTCTATCAGATCTTCCGATTTAGGTCCGGTTTATTAACATAGTTACCTATAGTAGGTGCCGTTTGATTCCGAGATCTATAGCATTACTTGGTGGTTATCTTTAGACATCTGAGCAATCTCAAGTGAGTACATAGACCCCTCTTTTACTGTTTTCCAAACGTTTTGGGGTGGAACACATGTGCCTACTTGTTACATTCATGCTTTCCTGTTTTCACATCATATACCGGCTATGTTCATTAGTACATTTATAGTACATGTTTTACATTACATTTCATGCTATGTATGTCCATTTCGTGCATACTTAGTACATTGTTTTACATTTACATTTTATGCTATGTATGTCCATTGCGTGCATACTTAGTACATTGTTTTACATTTACATTTTATGCTATGTATGTCCATTGCGTGCATACTTAGTACATTGTTTTACATTTACATTTTATGCTATGTATGTCCATTGCGTGCATACTTAGTACATCGTTTTCATCACATGCTTACATTTTGGTATGACATTTGGTTTGTTTAACATGGAACAATACATTCATTAACATTAATTACGCCGTTCGTTAGTAGGTAGTGGTACCATAGGAATTGACAACTCCCGTTCCGGACATCCCAGGGAAAGGGGATGAAAGGAATGACCGAATTCGATATACATAATTTAGATAAACCTTTAAGTGGTTTAAGGGTTTATCGCCTCAGTCTCAAGGCTTGGATGTATGCATTATAACAATACCGCATAGATGTTCGTATCAGTAGAGCATGCATTTACACAAAACATAGCTTTGATTTAAACCAAGTTTTACTTCAATACTTTGTTTTTGTGCATATGGTTTAGTTGATATTTATCACTAGCCATACAGATCAGTTTGGTTTACATATTACATGATTTACATTGATCATGCATTTACACAAAACATAGCTTTGATTTAAACCAAGTTTTACTTCAATACTATGTTCTTGTGCATATGGTTTAGTTGATACATTTCACTAGCCATACAGATTATTTTGGTTACATATTACATGATTTACATTGATCATGCATTTACACAAAACATAGCTTTGATTTAAACCAAGTTTTACTTCAATACTATGTTCTTGTGCATATGGTTTAGTTGATACATTTCACTAGCCATACAGATCAGTTTGGTTTACATATTACATGATTTACATTGATCATGCATTTACACAAAACATAGCTTTGACTTAAACCAAGTTTTACTTCAATGCTTGGTTTTGTGCATTTTCATCTATGGTTTAGTTGATGCATTTTCACTAGCCATACATATCATTTTGGTTACATATTACATGGTTTACATTTGACACATAAACACTTTTGACATTGGTTATACATTACATGATTTACATTAGACATGAACATTTTACATTGTTGGTTTGGTTTGAGTAAGTGATTAAGTAACAATGCGTGTGTAATATGATACAAGCATGGTGGATACGCCGCTGGTACTTCCTATATATAAGTGTTTGTATGGTATTACATATTGTAGCGTTATTTGAATCATTTCAGTTTATGACATATAACATTTTATACAAATAACATACTTTTCACAATATATTGTTTTACAAACAACTTAACTTATACAAACTCATTTTACATGGTTATTCATTTAACCATGCATTATTCTCTTATTTATACGTATCATCTGAACTTATTGTTTTTCAAATGATTTACAAAGACAAAGCAAATTACAAGGTTCATGACTAAACATTTTCTCAAACATAAGTCATGAAACCTATTTTCACAAAACCTATGTATCTCACAGGCATTTTTATGCTGACGTACCTATTTTCACATGTGTTTTTCAGGAGCTGTTGCATAAGATGATCAAGATACACATAGGCAGACTTGGGCTTTAGTGACAATAAAAGATGCAAGACTAGTTAATTATGTTGTATTTATTTGTTTGTTAAGACATTGTAACACTTTTAATCAATAAAACGAAACTTCAATTGCCATGGATTTGAAACAATTAATTCTGTTGCAACACGCCCCGATGTTTCCGCCGCGATTTGTTGTTTTACTCGGTCGGGGTGTGACAGTTAGGGACCCCGAACACCCTAACACCCGTTATATTACATAACACACTAAATACCTACTTAAAAGTTCTAACTAACATAACTTATCACTTAACCATTCAATTGAAATCTAACCATAACCCCCCCCCCCCTCAACCGATCGGTTCCCCCCATGTGGGACACACCCTCCACCATTTTGATTATTTTAATCCTTATGCTAAATATCTAGGTGACATATTGTATGTTGGTTAAAAATGAAATTGGTTTATAAGTATGTTTAAGAGATAACCATCCTCTTTCATCAAACCCAACTTCAACAAACCACTCTCCTTCCTCCTACACCACCTCACGGCCTCCACCATCAACCACACTATCACCACCATCCAACCTCCATACAAGTATTTCACATACATACAAAGGTGCAATAGGATCAACAACGAAGCTTGGTGCACTCGGAAGTTCAAGAACCACTTTCGTTTCCTTTTATCCACCACTTTTACGCCTTGTTTCTCCCCTAGCCTTGTGCTAGTAGTAAGTGCCTCTAAACATCATCTTGATCTTGTTTATGGTGGTTAATAAGTGATTTAATGGCTGAAAATTTGAAACACTAAAGAACATAACATAAAGTCTTGGACAAAAGATGAATAAGATGGATAAAGAGAAGTTATGTGTGTAAATCATGTAGATCTTGTGTTGTTATGATTCTTGGTTGATTATCTGATGTTTTACTGGTTAATATTGATGTTTGATGTTGTTGTGGTCACTAAACATGTTAACGGAATCAATCGAACACAATTTAGAAGGTTAAAAGTTGAAACAGTAGGCTGTTTGGTAATTACAGCCAACTTCAGTTGGCTATAACAGGACCATAACTTAACGAGAAATGTATTTTCTGAAGTCTAGGGTTATGTATTATGAAATACGGTTCTAATGGCACCAGAATCATAATTTTTGGACTTCGTTTACTATTTTTAAAGCGTCATTTTGTAACAGCAGCTAGAGCTGCATTTTTCTGCTGAAAATATGCGTTTTGTTTTCTATCATAACTTGATTTCTATGTAGATTTAGATCATGAAACTTGTACTGTAGATGAAAACTGATGTATTTGTAATTACCTCTCTGGAATTTCATAAATCGGACTTACGACGATTTTTAAATAAATTATTCCGTGGACTGTGGTCAGAAAAAGATAAATCTGAGTTCAGTCTGGAAAATGAATTTTTATAAAATATTAGTAATGAACTGGACCCCGATATTTTTACACAATAAAATTTGGAACGTTTAAGACCTTCTGTAAAAATTTGGGAATTTTTGGAATAATTTAACTATTTTATTAGAATGTACGAAAGCAGCCCGGTTTTGAATATTTAAGCTGAAACGACAAAAGTTGTAATTTGCGTGTCTTGATGTCGAGTATGCTATCGGTGAATGATCTAACATGTTATATGTGTTATGTGTATTACCATATGTTTATTTATGAATGGGAATTGATGGGAAGTTTATATGGGCATAAACCGCCAAAGCAATGAATGTTATGTGATAGATACGTATAGGAACTTTGTGCTCTAATTGAAAATCACTAAATGACTAACTGGTAATCATATTAGGACATGATTGACCGACCTTGACTGTTAGCTATATTTGCGAGTCTAACCGAGCAAACCGAGGTGAGTTCACACCCTTACTAAGGCATGGGATTCCCGGTGGTTGGGAATGGGATTGAATAACTATTTATATTATCAACACTACTAGACTACCTACTACTGTCCTCGGATTGAGAAGGGCACGTACGTAAAACCTACGTACATTCATACTTACTACTGTCCTCGGATTGAGAAGGGCACGTACGTAAAACCTACGTACACTCATACTTACTACTGTCCTCGGATTGAGAAGGGCACGTACGTAAAACCTGCGTACACTCATACTTAACACCGTCCTCGGATTGAGAAGGACACTTATGGATACGCCTAGTCTAGTAACATACATAATGGGAAGCCCCCACTAAATATCGTAAAGGTTTGGGAATCAAGGATAATGGGTAATACATGGTTATGAAACGAACTTACGATTTCTGATACGAACTCATTAACTGAACAACCAACTGTGAACTCGCTCAACTTTGTTGTTGATTTGTTGTTACATGCCTTGCAGGTCGTTAGGTACTTATGGAGCTTGCGCGAGGAGGAGGTCGTTGTGGTGTACGGACTGTTATGTTCCGTGCTTATTACTCAAATCCTTATGAACTTATTAAACTTGCGTTTTGAACTTTAACTTATAAACTATGGACTTATGCTTTTGGATTTACTATTATGCTTCCGCTGTTTAAACTAAACATGGTTAACTAGTTTTGGTCACCAATCGTATTGTGGTAGGTCTTATTTACTTAATTACGATGTTCAATATGATTGGTGGCTCGATCCTGTTCACGTCACGCCTCCAAGCGGTGACGCTCCGCTTGGTGGAATTTAGGGGTGTGACATTTTCAAGCATCGTACTCTGAGTAATTGTCATCGGGCTAGCAAAGGCATTGTAAAACTCGTTATCCATGATTAGGTTTCAAAAGTTCACAAATTGTCAGTTTCAAACGAAATACTCTCTTCACACGAAATATCCTTCAAACGAAATACCACTTTTCACGCAGAATCAACTTTCAAGCGAAATAACCTTTTGGTGCGGAATTAGCTTCAAACGAAATAGCTAATTTCGTGTGAAATCACCTACTATTTCGTACAGAATAACACTCTGATGCTAACTTTCAAGCGAAATTAGCCTCTGAAGCGAAATTACGATCTGATTCCGTGCGAAATTATACTTACGGACAGTTTTTCCAAAAATTGACCAAGCTTTAAGCCGAATTAAGATCTGATTCTTTCTAGGGTTTGTTAAAACACTGTTTCGCATATAATGTGAGAAAATCAAGCCATTTTAACCGTGAAAAGTTGTTAATTTTGAAAAAGAAGTTGTAGAAAACAGAAATTGCAGCTAAATTGGTATGAACTCTTCCGTGCGAATACGAGAGGCGGAAACAAACGTATCGAGGCGGAAGAGTTTTTGCTCAATACGAGAGGCGGAAACAAACGTATCGAGGTAATTCAGCATGCAATTCACTTAAAACTGTCTTTAGATTGATATAAGATCGATTACAATGCTGTAGACACTTTGGCAGAGCTTCGCTACCGGAATCAGAATCGTTACAAATGACAAGGCACATCAGGTATTTATAGGTGAGGTGATTTCGCTTGAAACAGCCCAAGCGAAATCTGATTTCGCACGGAACTCAAACGAAATCAACACTTGATTTCGAGCGAAATTACTCACTTGATTTCGCATGAAATGACCCCTGTGTCATTTCAAGCGAAATACCTATAAACACATAATTCTCGTTTTTTGTGCCTTGATCTATCTAAACAAATACAAGACTCGATACAAGACGAAGTCGACAGACGGATGCACCAACAAGTTGGCTGAGATGAGGTTCCTTCATCTTTTGGGGAACTAGCTAATTGACGATAAGCGTCGGATGTACCTTGCTCATTCATACTGTAAACTAACAAATAGTCAAATAACACAAAATAATAATACACATATTTACACAGAATCACATAAATTATTTCCTAACACAATTGGTTAAAATTTAGGTATTGGCAGAACACCTAAATAGCTTAAACCAGTGGCTTTGGCTCTGATACCACCTTCTGTCGCAGCCCCCGACCCCTACCTCGGGAACGGGTGCTGCGAGATCAGATCAGTGGTATCGGTGTTTATTAATTTGGCAGCGGAATTTATTCATCAGGACCGTAGTTAGGAAATATTATCAGATTTTAAAACACCAAACTTTTATAATAATTTAGGGAAAATTTCACAGAATAGTAACCAACTTTTATAGCCACTTCTTTAAGCCTTCAGTGCTCTCCAGCTACCTTCTATTGGCTTGACACTAAGTTACCTGAAACGCGTTTTAAAAGGTTTTTATCAGCAAGAAATACTTGCGAGTACATTCCAATTTGTAAAACATCAGTTGTTATTACATTACAGTATTAAGGGCGATTACAATGTTTATATCTACCCAATTACTCATTCAATATGTGTCACTCGACGGATCTGTGACTATTGTAACGCCCTGCTTTTCGTACTTTCCGTTTTTAGAAAGTTCATCTCATATATCTATTTTCGGAAACTCGTTTCCTTTGTAATCGTTCTTTCGTTGTAATCATTGTAAAATCCGAGACTTGGATCATAATTGTTGGTGCACACATCTGTCGTCTTCGTCTTGTATCGAGTCTTGGGTTCGGTTTGGAGCTAATCAAGACATGATGTCATGATGACATCATCTAGATGACATCATCAATGACATCATATCACAAGTTCACGTGAACATACAAGTCTTGCATGGATTAGATTTGAGATTCACTAGAGGACAAAACAGATTTGAAGTTCAAGATTGACGGTTCCGCTTGAAGACAAAGTGAGGATTTCGCTTGAGAGGTGTCGCTTGAAGTCTTCATGTTTTGCTTCAAGCGAAATCTACACACTATATATAGGTTGTCATACATTTCAGTTGTAACAGTTTTTGGCCAAGTGTACCGAAGTGCTGTCGGTTTCTCTTCTGAATGTAAAGGTTGTAATATCAATATACAAGAGGATTAAAGTGTATTTCAAGCTGTTATCACGTCCGTTTCTTAGTTTCCGCCTCTGAAACGGACTAGAACTCTTCCGAACGACTCGTTTAGGTCGCAATCCGATCCTACAATTGGTATCAGAGCCAGTGAAGAAGAGTTCTTGTTGATTCAGCCGTAAAATCTGTTTCTACACCTTTCTTTTTCGAAAAACAAAACTTTTCACGGTTAAAATCGGTTCAAACTCTCACATATTATGCGAAAACACGTTTTAACAAATCCTTGAGAGTTTCAGATTTAAAAACGGACTAAAACTGAATCAATTGGACAAAAGTTTGATCGAAATTGCTGATGTCATAGATTTCGCTTGAGATTTGTGTTAGATCTCGCTTGAAAGTTCAAATTTTTGCTAGATTTCGCTTGAATCTGATATATAATACATAGATTCCGCTTGAAACTGTGTACTTTGCTTGAAAACTGAGATTTCGCTTCAATCTGCTATGTTAAGATACTGTTTGTCTGATTGATATTGATCTTGTTTTGCTTGAAATCTGTGACTCACCGATTAAAAACATGCATCGTCTGTTGTGAAAATGCATCGAGTTATGTGAACCGATTGAATATACATTGTGTAATGTGAAACAAATTCAGGTCACGTGAAGTTAAACTTGGTATTAAATTTTGTTCGGTCATCAGTGTATGTGATATAGAATTCTCGATCCTATAAATTGTTTGGCATGTGAATGACTTAAATGAATTGTTGGACATATAAAAAGTTGTCAGCTTGTGTTGAGCATTTGTCAGTCATCACGTGAATTCATTAAAGTTTACAGCATTTATAGTGTGCATGTGATCATCGTAAATTGTATTCATGTGTTTGTCAGCCATATTAAATTTGTAAGTCCAAGGATTTGATTGTTTGGTGTCGGTTTAGTGGAGTTACAGTTCCAATCAGAGAAGTGCATGATATTGTATTGTCGGCCACAATCATATATTACATATAAGTTTCGATTAAATCAAGATATATCATGTGAACACATTAATTGTTTTGATTGAATCCATGTGAACCTTTATAGCTCGGTCCAATTATATACATTGCATGTGTAGTAAAAGTATATTGTCAGCTTAGTGGTGAGTTAGGTCCACATGAGATAGATTTTAATTGAAGTTGTATGTTAGTGAGAGATTATAAAATTCTTGGTTCAGTATTCGGTTTTTAGTTTTAAACACAATACACATAATTGTACTACTATAATACAATTCACTCTTGTAGTTCATAGTGTGTGTTTCAAGACACTTGAGTAGTCAGGTCACAAGGTTTGGAGTTTAGTCGGTTCGCACGGTTCGATCAGTCGTTTTGTCAGTCAAGTCGCGTATTAAAGTCATCGACTCACTTGAAAGTCTCGTACGTTTTGGAGTTCAAAGATTTCAAAGAGTCAAGTCACTTGAAGTCGATTCGGATTCTAGAAGTCTGTACTGTTGGTCAACATTCAGTCCGCTCAAAATAGTCATCAGTTCGAGTACCAGTTTGTTTCAGTTAATTGATAAGCGTGTGAACTGATTGTTGTTTGTTTTGAATGTAAAGGTATTTGCCGAAGACATGGAAGAGGATTTTTACAATGCGTTTGCCACACCAGTCGCTCCGATTACTGCTGCTGAAAATTTATATAGTGAGAATGAAACGGGAACGCATCAAAAACCACCAAAGCTTATGTACATTGAAGAATTTAAAGGATGGCAGAATCGATTTGAGAACTGGGTACAAGCTTACAAGTTTGATGCATGGTGCTCATTGTTGAAAGACTATGAGAAACCAAAGAATGACCGTGGGATGGAAAAAGCATTTGAGGACTACTCAGAGATTGACAAATTAAAATTCACAAGTGAGAAAATGATGATCAGTATTCTTCAGCAAGCAATAAAAGAAGATATATTTGTTTTGCTCCAACATAATGGTACAGCTAAATCAATTTGGGAAGCATTGATTCAGAAATTCCAAGGAAGCGCAGATATGATCAAGAACAGAAAGGCTTTACTGAAAAAATCATTTGATATGTTTTCAGCCTTTGATCATGAAACTACAAAGCATACCATTGATAGATATTGTCATCTAGTCTTAGAAATGAAAAGATTTAACATTGAGAAAGAGGATGATGAATGGGTTGATAAACTTGCTGAAGCATTACCACAACAGAAATGGGGAACGTATTTGCTGATCTTAAAACATACAAGAAAGTCTGAAAATATGAATTTGGCTCAGTTTATTCAGAGGATTGAAGAGCATGAGTTAGATATTCAGAAAACGGCTATCATGACAAATCCAAATGCCAAACAAGATGTCAGTTTGTATTACAGAGGGAACAAGTTTGAGACTACTCCCAGCCTGAGCCCAAAGATCCAAACTGGTTTCAGTGCTGACAGTTCATCTGGAACAAAGGGTAGTAGTGTGACACAGAGTGGTGGATCTTCACCTTCGTTCTCAAGTTTTGATCCAAACAGCACAACATCAAGTTATCAACGACAAAACTCAACAAATCTTCAGTGCAATGTTACTTTAAACATTCAAAATGGTCAGAATCTGTCTCCGGAAGTTGCCAAGCAACACATGGCATCACTGGTTACTATGTTAGAATCTTATGAAAGTTTGATCAGTGGGAAGATTGGGAATCCGATGCTTACCAAAGAAGATTACGACCAAATTGATGCTGAAGAACTTGAAGTGATGGATATCAAGTGGTGCTTAGCAAGTGCTTGGAGGAGAGCTGAAAAATTTCAAGAGATTACTGGCAGAGATGAATTTCGAGGAATGGCTACCTCTCAGTTGGGATTTGATAAATCGAAAGTTACCTGTTTCCGTTGCAAAGGAAAAGGACACTTTAAACGAGAGTGTAAAAACCAAGTAGCAACCGAGAATCAAGAAAAGAACAACTATTATCAGAAATCAATTTTTCATCAGGTTGATCAACAACCAAAAATTGTTCATGCTCATGCTATTGAAGAAGGAAAGAAGAAAGCTTTACTTATTCATCAAGATGACGAAAAAGTTGCCGATGGATTTAGTTGGGATAAATACATTCCATCAGAATCAGGCTTTGTTGCTCGAATTCTAGGTGAAGATGAGGTTAATCAGAAAAGAATCCCGATTTTTCCAGATCTTGGAAGCGATGTAGATACCGATGATGAGGAAGAATATCTTAACAAATGTAGAAAAAGCATTGAGCCTGATAGTTTTAATTTTTTCTATGCAGATAAAGTTGATATACTGAATCAGAAGAAGATTGCCCGCTTAAAGAGGGAACTGGAAGCAGCAAAGTTACTTACTAATGAAAAGGCGAAGACAGAAGCTGGAGAAGCGAATGTTGAACCAGCAACTGAGAAAGTTGTTGAAGTGGAAAAAGTGGTGGAGAAACTCTTTGAAATTGAAAAAATTGTCGAAGTTGAAAAACTTGTTGAAGTTGAAAAATTTGTTGAAGTAGAGAAAATTGTCGAAGTAGAGAAGATCATCGAGGTTGAAAAGATAGTTGAAAAATTGGTTGAAGTTGAAAAACCATGTTTGAAGTGTTCAGAATCTTGCAAAGCTTGTGAAGAGAAAGATAAGAAGATTGCTGAGTTGGAAAAGATTAAAGAAGATTTATTGTCTGATGTGAAGTATGTAAAGGAGTCATATGATGTGCTCAACAACACAGTTGATCGTCTGAAAAAGACAAATACAGAAATTGAAAAAGCGATGGACAAAATGAGCGCAACATTAATGACAAAGCAGAAAGTCATCAATGAGTACATCGAAGATTGTGCTAATCTGAAGAAAGAAGTAGAACTTGAGAAGATTGAGAGTGAAAGGATTAAACGATTATTGTTGAGCTATACTACTTGTGATTATCTGATTGATCGTGTTTATCCTACTGTTGCAGGTCTGGAAGCATTCATGGACAAAAAGACTGAAGATACTGATACTGGTAAGAAACCAAGTGTCAAGTATAACAGATGTCCGCCCCCGATCCATGAAACCTATTCTCCAAGGAATCCTAACGAGGAGCGTCTAAAAAAGGCAGTCAACATCAAGTTAAAGTCTGAAATCATTGATGAATTACCAGACAATATTGATGTTACATTCACAGCGTCTGACACTGATCATGAGTCTGAGTTAGTAAAGAAAGTTGTCGATCAGGTGTTGGATACGGATGAGGAGTCAAAACCGGAGTCTAAGTCTGAAAGTTTGAGTTCGTCAGAAAAGAGTCCGAGTTCACCGGTTAATAGGGTTTACAATAGAGAATTCCTGTTATCAAAATCTAATTTGAATGACGGATCAATCAAAGTGGCTTATACTTTGAATGATTCAGACAAATTATATTCTGATGAGGAATTTCCAATCAGAAGTGTAAAAACTGAAATGATCAAACAGGTTTTCAAATTAACAGAAATTAATCTTTCTGATATAAAAGATTTAAATCTTGATGAAAAACCTAAAAAATACACTTCAAGAGTTCAACAGAGATTGAACAAGAAAAAGGGTTATAGTTCTGGTTATGGTTATCGAAAGAAACCAAACTACAACGGTAATCCCAAAAAGAAAGGTTTTGGATTTATTCCTCCTGAAAATTATCAAAATCAGAAAACTTATAAACCAAATACAAAATTTGTTGCAGGAGGAAGTGCTGAAGATGAGCAGAAGAAACCATTCTGGAAGCAGTCGAATCAAGAGTTTCTTGCTGAGGTAAAGAGGAATGTGAAGAAGTTTGCTCAAAGAGTTGATGGAAGAACTTGCTTCAAATGCCAAAAGGTTGGGCATATTGCTTGGAATTGTCAACAGTCCAACAATACAAAACAGGAAGTTACTTCTAACTCAAAACTGAAAGAAAAACTTGTCTTTGAGAAGAAACAATCAACTGAAAAATCGAAAGTGTTTGATAATTCTAGTTTTGAAAAAGGTGAAAGTTCAAAACGATTTTACAAAAGAAGAGGTGATTTAACCAAACAAAAATGGGTTGTAAAATCTGAAAGAAGTTCTGACAATGAATCAGAGGAGTCATTTGTTGAGAAAAAGATTGTGAATTCCGTTCCTGAGGTGAACGATGAGAATTTTCCTTCATTGTCAAAGGAAAATTGGAAGTCGAAAGTTGGGAAGGTAGAGATCTCAAATCAATTCTTCGCTGATAAGGGAGAATTTGATGTTGAGAAGGCTTTCAACGGGAAAGTCAAACATATTTTCGGTAAGATGGTTGATAGGAAGGTAAAAGGTGCTCAAGAATTTTATAAATCAAAATGTTGGTGGGACAGATGTTTGCCACCAAAGTCACCCAAGGCTGGCGAGGCTTGGGTGGACGTAATGTTTGATTAAAAACCGGACTTGCCGGAGCTCCCAGGTTGGTTTAAGCGGAGCAGGAATCGGCACATTTCTTGAGAAATTCACGAAAGTGATTTCGACTTACAAGTGGTAAATCAGGGACATTAAGTTGTACTTGATTTTCTACAAGTGATTTATGATATGAAAACAATGTGATGAAACCCCTAACCTACAAGTGGTAAAATCAACTAAACTTATTTTCCGGAAAAACCATTTGATTAAAACAAACTTAAGTGTTTTGAAATCAATGGGAAAATAGTTTGTTGTGAGGGGGAGTTCTGATTGTTCATGCCAAGAGGATGGCGAATTGAAGCGATTTGATATCAGTTGTCATTTTTTTTGTACAGTTGGTTTTCAAATTTCCTAAAATGTGTTTGCATTTTAGGGGGAGTAAAAAATTTTCAGAAAATCCAAAAACATTTGAAAATTTGAAAAAGTCAAAAACATGATAAAATGAAAAATGAGTTTTGTTGTCAAAAAGAGGAAATGATAGTACATCAGTGGACTATCACAACATGCTAAAGAAATGGAAAGTCAAAAGTGATAAACAATCTCACTGTGGATATGTCAGTAGGTTTTTGCACATTTAGTAAATTGTGACGAGATATAAACATAAATTTTACTTGCGTCTACGTGGGGAACACCTCCAGGATATATAGGTAACCCCTGAAATCTTGTTTGAAGGGTCCCGTATTCTGAGATACTAGGTCTTTATGCTTAGTGATATCTGGGGTATTATCCCGGGACTTCTGATAATGCGGAAGCAATGGCCTAGTCCCCGGAGAATACTTTACATTTGCTTGAAATATAGCTCACCCTCAGCTAAAAAATGATGAAACATTGAAAAATGCTAATCATGGCTGTTGAAACAAAAGATCCTCTAAAGGGGACACACCAAAAGTCGAAGCCGTCATCTCTCTGCGTATCGAAAGATCGACCTGAGCTCTCACGGCCCTCGCAATTAATCCCTTACAGATATCATCTAGGTATACTCACCTGTAAGACTGAATACTGGGGTCTGGATACGGGAGTATATACTGAGGTGGGACACATGTAGATGTTTAAGTCCTAAAACATTAATCTCGTATCTCGAAACAGTTGAACTTTGTGTGAAAGTTTAAGTGGATCAGTATACTGACAATCTAAGTGAATTGTTTAGAACTTAAAATGAAATGAAGCTTAACGGTGTTGGTGATTTGTCTCAAAAACTGATATGATCCTCTTACACAAACTCACAAAAATATTGTATGTAAATAGTTCATTTCTGCATTTTACTTCTGTTATTTCAAAATCCAAAAAGATTTTCGGTGTGTTTTAGCATAAATTTTGAAAAATACAAAAAGATTTTAGACAACTGATGTTGAAGAGCTGAATTTCAAAATTCCGAGTGCTGAACATGACGAACAGGTTTGGAGAATTTGATTGAAAAGTTTTTCAGAGATAAAAATTCGTTAAAAGATCATTGTTAATGATTGATTGTATATTGATTGGAAAAGGATCAGTGTTGGTGCATGATATTTGATAAATTGTTAAATATTTTATTCTTTTGAATCTTATTTTTGGGTAGAGGATGTGCAGGATAGCAGATAGAGTGCCAGGTTCCGATACCTGAGGATTCTGAAATACTGTAAAAGCCAGACTACGATCCCAGCATGTTTTGAGGGGGAGTTTGTTAGAGAGAGAGAGAATTGGAGATAGAATAGAGCCAGGTAGAGATCCTGAAGAAAGCTCAAAGGCTGATAAAGACTGAAGATTGAGAAGACTCGACACTTAAGACTCGTCAACATCTGAGGGGGAGTCTGTTGGTGCACACATCTGTCGTCTTCGTCTTGTATCGAGTCTTGGGTTCGGTTTGGAGCTAATCAAGACATGATGTCATGATGACATCATCTAGATGACATCATCAATGACATCATATCACAAGTTCACGTGAACATACAAGTCTTGCATGGATTAGATTTGAGATTCACTAGAGGACAAAACAGATTTGAAGTTCAAGATTGACGGTTCCGCTTGAAGACAAAGTGAGGATTTCGCTTGAGAGGTGTCGCTTGAAGTCTTCATGTTTTGCTTCAAGCGAAATCTACACACTATATATAGGTTGTCATACATTTCAGTTGTAACAGTTTTTGGCCAAGTGTACCGAAGTGCTGTCGGTTTCTCTTCTGAATGTAAAGGTTGTAATATCAATATACAAGAGGATTAAAGTGTATTTCAAGCTGTTATCACGTCCGTTTCTTAGTTTCCGCCTCTGAAACGGACTAGAACTCTTCCGAACGACTCGTTTAGGTCGCAATCCGATCCTACAATAATGAAATTCGTACCTTTCTTTGCATTCGTGTTACACACATTTCATGCTTGTTTGTACATGTGACACCCCAGGAAAACCAGTAAACTGCACAACTTAACTAGCTTCCTCAGTAACCGCATGCTAAATTTCGGGATGAAATTTCTTTCAAGTTGGGGATAATGTGACAACTCGAGTTTCCAAGATTCCATATTCGCATTAATTGCACGTTAATGGTTTAGACTGTTTGTTTACACGACTTGTTTGTTCACAACAGTACACGCTTGTAATTTTTAAATTATGCTGTGACTGATATGTTATACTTGATGTGCCTTATAAGTGTGTTATATATATTGATGTGCAATATAAGCATGCATGGTTATATTATAATGTTGTATTATTTTTGGGTTCTGGGAATATTGCAAACAAACAAAGAATCCATGAAATCACCCCCTAGCCAAAAACACTTTCTGATGAAAACACATATGTGTTTTCTTCCACCAGGTGACCAACGAAAAACCAAATGGGCTTTGGGCCCAGTCGCGCCTAGATAAACACTGGTCCTTAATCCTTTACGTAAACTGTTATTTTTGGCTAACCCTAATCATATCGTCTCTCTCTCTCGTTTCCTTTCAACCCGACGGTTACCTTTACCTTGCTCGAAATCAGATCTCTCTTGTTTGACCTCTTTGAGTTCGGTTAGTAGTCTACTTATTTAAGTTTGTTTTCATTCATAATGTATGCTTACACTGTAAACGTGTTCTTGACTGAAATACATATGATATAAGGAGTGATTTCATGACTCTATGCATTGTTATGAAGTTTGTAATGGGTAATCCTGTTTCTGTTTGATCTGAATGTATAATCTCGAATTCTGTTAATGGATTAGGATCTGAAAACGTGTCAACATATTAATAGTGGTTGAATATGTGTTATGTTATGAGAATTGATTAAATGATGATTTGATTATTCTGATGATCGAGTAATGGATGTTATGGGATGTGTGAATGAATCTGTTCGAGTACATGATTGTTGCAGCCGTTGTAATTATTAGACACTCATTAGGGTTCCTGTATTCGTAACTGTTATTGATGGTGATGATGTGCCAACGAAAACACAAGCCAGACGAAAACCAAAGGTGTTTTCGTCAACCCAGGGGATTTCGCCCAGGTGTTTTCGCTGCATGCATAACTTTGTTGAAACCTGTGACACACTTATTTCAGTTAGTACTAACCCTGTTAAGTTGTTAATTCAGTTAAGTATCCTGTTGATAACTCAGTTAGTTGATTAACTCGGTTAGCGTAGTAAACCTGTTAGGTTCAATTACACTGTTAAGCACGTAAATTTATGTTAATATGTTAACTGGGTTGTGTTAACTGGACTATGTATGTTAAGCTCACCATGTATGATAACTTTGTTAAATTTGATCTAGCTTGATATGAGGCAGTAACTTCACTAAGTGTGTTGACTTTATTATGCATACAAATTTCGATAAAGCTTATCAAGACTGTCAACGAACAACCATGTTAGACTAAACTGTGAAAGATGTTTATGTGAAACATGAATTATGTGGATTGGATTAACTGTCACATGATACATGATTGTTACATGATATTAGCTACCCAGTACTATGTGACATAGAATTTGCATGCGAGTCATTACGAACATAAACTGATTCGGTATACGTGCGTACTATAGGTCGTGACTGATTATTTGTGAGCGTGTATTCCTTTAGCATACCGAGCAAACCAAGGTGAGTTCACACTCTTACCAAGGCATGGGATTCCCGGGGTTGGGAATGGGTTTGGATGATTACTTGTACACACATTGATACTGGAATTACGTACCACTGAACTCGGGAGAGGCAGGTTACTTGTAGATACTGCTAGACTAGTGATACAAATACTACTCTTCGCACACACGTCTGGAATGGCCGCGATACTAACACTAATACTTAACTTCGCACACATGCCTGGAATGGCCGCGATACGAATACTAAACTTCGCACACATGCCTGGAGGGCCGCGATACAAATATACCTAGTCTAGAAAACATGGGAAACCCCCACTAATCTTCGCCAACATGCCTAGAGGGCCGTGATACAAATACATACAAAACATGGTTCACTAAATGAACATACGGTTTACAATACGATTACTATAACTGAAACAACCAACTGTGAACTCGCTCAACTTTGTTGTTGACTTTCTGTTACATGCCTTGCAGGACCTTAGGTACACATGGAGCTTGCACAGGAGGCGCAGTCGTTGTGGGACATGGATTGTGGATGCCACGTTAAACTTTATAACACTTTGAACTTGATACTTATGTTGGGATTTCATATTATGCTTCCGCTACTTATTCTATGTTTTTTAGTGAACACCAATTGTATTGTGATAGATTACATTTACTTTTACTTATTACTTATATGTTCAATATGATTGGTGGCTTGATCCTGGTCATGTCACGCCTCAAAGCGGTGGTACTCCGCGTGTGGATTTTGGGGGTGTGACAGTACATTTAAATTTATCAAACATGCGACACTTTAATCACAATATGTGCAAAATACGTCAAACTAGTAAACATGTGCCTTATATGCTAAATTTGCACAAATTCGATACTTATTCTCGACATTCATACTTGTTTATACTCGTTTTACATTAGCTTCATGATATAATTACATTACAAACCTTTAAATATGTTTCTCATACTTAAAACACATTGAAAACAACTTAAAACATCAAAATACCAAAGTCTAGGGGTCCAAAGTGGTAAAAATCCAACATTTTTCTCGGCTGCATGGCGTCGCCACCCGCGACTGGAGAAGGAGAATTCCCCCATGGGCCGCCACAGCCACTAATCCGCAGAATCGAGTTCAGCTCGTTTCCTTGGCGGGATTTCTTGGTTTATTTGAAGTTTAAACTCAATTTTAGCATTAAATACCCAACCTAACCCAACCCTAATCCTTCCCTATAAATACCAAGCTAATCCAAGCTCAAATCACTTTACAAACTCATCCAAATCACTCTCAAATCATCCAAAATCGCAGCTGAATTCAGAAGTTCGGACAGAAGCATACACCTTCACTAAAGTGAGCATAACTCACTCGTTTCTTATTCGTTTTACCTCATTCTTTTTCCTATGTGCTTGGATCGACCTTAGCTTTGATTCCATGGGTTTTCCACAGTAAATCGGTCCCTGGAATGTTGCCAAAAAGGCTCCAAAGTTCACTGTTCATTTTTGTTTTGATTAAATCTTTACTAAACTTGTTCAAACTTGAGTCTAACTCATCTCAAACCTATGTCCTTATGCTTATAACCACTTCTATGGTTAGTTAGGCTTAAAAACAAGGTTGAGACATTCAAAATAAGAGGCTAAACCTCACATACATTCTGTTTTGTTTAGGGTTTTTAACCCACAAGTGATGTTCAAGCTCCAAGTTTGATGTATGTGTGATTAAGGATTAACTTGGGTTGTCCTACATAAAATCCACACATTGCTTGATGATTTCTTATAGATTAGTGTTTAATAGTCTTGTATTACTTGTAGTTCATGACCCTCCTTGAATGTTTTTAGATCAAGTGTAGTGGTGAACACTTAGAGGTGCCTAAATGGAAGACTTCTCTTCCTACCTCCTACATGATTTCCATGAAACTTAGAGGTACCTAAATGAAGATTTAATCTTCTACCTCATGCTTGACTATTGGACATACTATTATATAACCTAAATAATACTTATATATACTATTCAACATTCGAACCTTTGATGATGAACTTGTGTTCATTCGTCAAAGTACTAGACTAATATCATCTAAGACCTAAACCTTGTTATGATTCTAATGGGTGTCCCACTCATGAAAACATTATACCCTTTGAGGTTTCATGGTGTCAAACAAGTTTTATGTGTTAAAAGATGGTTACTTTCATATGTTATATTTTTATGTTTTAAAACTCCGAATCTTCATTCCACCGTATTATTCCCAATACTCATACACTTTGCTTCTTCGTGTAGAAGGGCTTGGTGTTCCAACCTCCTAATCAACAAACAACTCACTTGCGGATTCTCAAGTTAAAGACTTGCAAAACCGTGAGTACACTTGACCCATTTACTTTTAAAGACACTATGGGTTGTAACATGTTATTATACAAAATACACACTCACACACTTAACCATTCTTTATACTCTCAATCCGTTATACATGCTACTTGTTACTTGGTTCATGCTAGATTATACATGCTATATGTCATTAACTTTGCTAAGCCCTCAACTTAACATATATAACGCTATAGGAGTAGCACACCACCCGTCGGGGTCTTGTTAAGTCTTTATTCTAAACGGTCTTGTCACTTTTGTGGCGAGGGATGCTAAATACTAGTGGACACTTGGGTTTGACGTATTGCTATGCATGCTAGTTGTGACAACCCAAGTTTTCAAGGTCTTTCCTCGACACGTTACTTGTTACAAACTCTATTTTTGTAATTTGTTTGCGTATATGTTGCATTATGGATTAGTTAGTTAATACAAATTCAATATAACTATTAAACTGTTTACAAATTAAAACCATACACGACGAAACATTAGTGTTTCGCCACAAACTGTACTCGACGAAATATAGGTTTGCCGTCATCTCTGTACGATGAAACTCGGGAGTTTCCCACCACCCCACACGACGAAAGAGGTCTTTCATCAAGACCATCGGCCCAGGCCCACTGGTGGCCCATAACTCTAGGACTTTATAATCTCCTATAATTATAACCACAAACACAACGCAAACCCTACTGTTCTCTCTCTGTTAGTCGGCAGCCATTCTAATCTCTTGGGAGCCCTCAATCGATCTTTCCCTATGTTCAATCATCGTGTGGTTAGTAACCCTTCCATGATTCGAATAAACCTTTATGTGATTTCTCTATGTGATTTCTGTTCGTGTGTACTTGATTCGGTTATTGTGCAACCAATGCATGATCTAATGCCTAGTTAGTAATTCGATATGATTGATGTTAGTTTTAGGGTTGCATAATAACAAGGTTGTGATGATTGACTGGTAACAACAAATCGATCATATTCGAATAGTGGGTGTATGAGTAGGGCTAGTTGTTAAGAAAGGGTTTTGAAATGTTGATACTAAATCTGAGAATTTAGAACACGTATGATAAGAGATTAGATAATCCGTGTACATTCATTGTGTGGTTTGCTAAATCTATTCGATGAACTAGTGCTAACAGAAAGTTGGTTGACAATTGTATGTTGATATGTGAAACCGTCTTGATCTGGGTATAGGGAATTGATGAAACTGTTAATGGTAGTCAACGAAACACCTTAGTGATTTGTCACCCCTCACATCGACGAAACATCTAATGATTCGTCACCCATCGTATCGACGAAACACCTTAGTATTTCGTCACCTGTCATGTCAGCGAAACACCTCAATGTTTCGTCGGTTGATGTTTCGCATCCTAGAGGATAGTTCACAGACTGTTTGATTGTTGAATGATTGTTGACGAAACCCTATTACTGTTTGATAATGATATAAACGTTGACTGAGGAAACATAATTTGGTTGTTATGAGTAGCACACTTAATTGTTGAGTACTGTTGTAAATCATACATGTGAATTGTGGAATTGTATGAGTTTGAACAACTGTTATGTGCTATTTGGTAATTGTTGCTTGAATGCACACTCTGATTATAATATACACATGAACCATGCGAATGTAATATGATCACGTATACATGAATACCATAGGCTTTGACTGATTAAGTGTGAACAAATATCTAGTCATACCGAGCAAACCAAGGTGAGTTCACTGCTTTTTCTCCAAGCATGCGTCACGGGGAGGGACATCTGGTAATCATTTCGGGGAGGAACGTCGGGTTATTGGGATGTTGGTTATTACACTAATTTCTATCGTTAAGTCCCACCATATACCGATTGGTTGGAGGCAATGGGGTTATTAGTTGATAGCGCTATTAGGTTTGGCACCCTCACACCGTACCGGGGAAGACGGTCGTGAACTAATTACCTTAACCACTTGACCAATGTATGATAGAGCATTGGGGTTTGGGCAAATAATCTAGAGCCATCTGCGGTAATCGAGTTAATAACAACATCAAATCATTGAATTGTTTTATACTTATATCTGGTAACTAAAACGTGTTAACAAACTTTGAACTCACCAGCTTCGTCTGACACACTTGTCCGCATGCTTGCAGGTCGTTAGATTCTGGATTATAGACTTGCTATCTACGAGTGCTGGAGTGGTCATGCGTCGAGACTCTTGGATACTTGTTTTGTTGGTTTTGAACACTTGTCTTGAAACGATTGGTTGACAACTTACATTATGCTTCCGCTGAATGCTTACTTTCGTTTTAACTTATGACTTGGATTTATATTATGAAATGAATCGAATGATTTGTTTGAATATTTATTATTGGTTCAATGTGATTGGTGGCTTGGATCCTGGTACGTCAAACGTCCCGCGGTGTTTCCGCATGTAGTATTTTTGGGGGTGTGACAGTTTGGTATCAGATCCAGGTTTTAGTGAACTAGGTTTTAAAACGTTTTTATAAAACCAGACTATAACCGAACAACTTTGAAAATCAACCATGAGACTCAGCTCCAGATTGCAAGGTTCGTCTTCTGTTTACTTTATGCATTAGTTGCTTAGTAGTTGCACACACACGACTTGCATGAAACAACATATTTGATACCTTGATGTGATTACCTGTGCTGCATGTCTTAGTGGAGCTAGATAGTTTGGCACTACCCTTCGACTCTTGTGATTATTAATCCTGTAATGCCTTTCATTTTACTATTTGAATGTGGGGGAAACTTTTAGCGCAAGTTAAGAGGCACTGAGATAAGCATGCAAATTGCCTTATTAGTATAGGTGCACACATAATAGTAACACGAGGTGCATGTGAGTCCCAGTGAGGCTTAACGAGTGTGAGAAGGGTTTTTCCCTATTGTTTGGTGTACACTTTGTAGTTTGTAGATGTCAACGTGAGATTTGACTCCTACCTTACCTCAATTCTTAAACTTGTTCCCTCTCCTTATATAGAATCATGAGTGGATGAGGCCATAGACGTGGACACATTGCGTTGACTTAGGTTGAGTTGACAAATCTGATTAACACCCGTGTGGCTGAGGCATTAGCAGCCTATCAAGCTGGTACGATATGTGCCAAATCTTCTTTATTCTTGTGTCGCGTACACAACTCTTACCCCTGTGTTGTATTTTCTTTCGTCCATTAGATCAGCAAGCGCATCGGAATCAAAACCATCTGCCTGCTTGCACATTCAAGACATTCATGGATTGTAAGCCACAAACGTTCAGTGGGACTGAAGGGGCTGTGGGGTTACTACGTTGGTTTGAGAAGGCTGAGTCTGTCTTCGCTATGTGTAACTGTCCCGAGGGGGACCGTGTGAAGTATGCTACAGGCACTTTGGAGGATGGTGCCTTAACTTTGTGGAATGCCCAGGTGCAGATGTTGGGCATTGAAATGGCTAATGCAATGACTTAGGATGATTTTAAGGAGTTGATGTGAGAGGAGTATTGTCCTCGTGACGAGATCCAGAAACTGGAGAACGAGTTTTATGATCTGAAAATGGTGGGGTCTGAGATTGAGGCATACACGAAACGATCTCATGAGCTAGCAATCATGTGCCCTAACTTGTCACGACCCCCACCTCGACAAATTGAGTTGTATATCAAGGGCCTAGCACCAGCCGTAAAGAGTTATGTCACTGCTGCAGACCTTAACAATCTACCTCAGATCATCCATTTAGCACACAAGATTACCAACCAAGAGTTCGAGCGTGGATCGCTACCGCCTCGTGTTTCTGCTACTACCCCTGCTGCTACCGCTACCACACCTGCTAGTGATAACAAGCGTAAATGGAACGATGCTGACAAAGTAACCAGTGCAAGTCAATCTCAGAAAAGGCCTCATAACAACAATAATCGTAGTTTCAGCCAATCGTCCTCAGTTAACCAAGGCCAGGGCAGCAATCAGAGTCAAGGCACCTACATTGGCAAGAAGCCAAAGTGCAACAAGTGTGGTTTTCATCATCATGGACCGTGTGTCTGGGCTTACCGTAGGTGCGAAAAGGTGGGCCATGAGGCAAAAGACTGTAGAGCTCCGTACCCAAAGCAGCAGCAGCAACAGAATCAGCAGCATCAACAGCAGCAGAGGCAGCAGCCCCATCAGAATTAAGGCTTTAGGAAGGGGTGTTTCCAGTGTGGGGACGAAGGCCATATCAAGTGGGATTGCCCTCAACTGAATCAGAACGCCAATGACAACAATCGTCAGAATAACAACAACAATGCTGGAAACAACAACAACGGCAACAACGGGGGCAATGGTGCTCGTGGAAGGGTATTTACAATTGGTGCTGGTGATGCTAGGAACGACGGAAATGTCGTGACTGGTACGTTTTCTGTGAACAACCTCTTTGCTTCTGTATTATTTGATTCCGGTGCCGATTGGAGTTATGTGTCCCTAGAGTTCAGTCAGCGATTAGGGTTAGCTCCAACAGCTCTAGAAGCTAAGCATGTAGTAGAACTAGCTGATGGTAAGACAATTGAAGCCTCACACGTTCTTATGGGATGTAAACTAGACCTTGTAGGTCAAGTGTTTGATATTGACCTCCTTCCTGTTACCCTCGGTAGTTTTGATATAGTGGTTGGTATGGATTGGTTGTCTAAGCATCAAGCGGAAATTCTCTGTAAAGAGAAAATCGTGCGTATACCGCTTCCCAGTGGAGAATCTTTATCAGTTCAAGGACATCGCAGTGGTGCGATGGTTGGTATAATCTCAGCTATGCAAGCGCAGAAATGTCTACGAAAGGGGTATCCCGCTATTCTAGCACTTGTTAATGGTATTCCGTCAGAAGAAAGAAATATTGAAGACCTGCCAGTTGTTCGTGAATTTCCCAATGTATTTCCTGAGGAACTACCTGGTTTACCTCCTCACCGTCAAGTGGAATTTCAGATTGATCTTGCACCAGGAGCGGCTCCAATTGCTCGTGCTCCTTATCGTTTAGCACCTGGAGAGTTGCAGGAGTTGTCTAATCAACTGTAAGAGTTATTGGACAGGAGTTTTATTCGACCCAGTTCTTCGCCTTGGGGAGCCCCAGTTTTGTTTGTGAAGAAGAAGGACGGGTTCTTTCGTATGTGTATTGATTATCGGGAGCTCAACAAGGTGACTGTCAAGAACCGCTATCCTTTGCCACGCATCGACGACATATTTGACCAGTTGCAAGGGTCCAGTTTTTACTCGAAGATTGACTTAAGATCGGGCTATCATCAGATGAGAGTCCGAGAGGAGGATGTTTCTAAGACAGCTTTTCGAATGCGGTATGGGCATTATGAGTTTTTAGTTATGTCGTTTGGGTTGACGAACGCGCCAGCGGTTTTCATGGACCTTATGAACCTTGTATGCAAACCGTATCTCGACGACTTTGTTATCGTGTTTATCGACGACATTCTGATCTATTCAAAGAGCAAGGAAGATCACGAGCGGCACTTGCGTCTCATCTTGGAGCTCCTGAGGAAGGAGCAACTCTACGCAAAGTTTTCTAAGTGTGACTTCTGGATACGAGAGGTGCACTTCCTTGGCCACATTGTGAATGAATCGGGAATTCACGTAGATCCTGTAAAGATTGATGCTATCATAAATTGGGCGGCACCAAAGACTCCTTCAGAGGTGCGACAATTTCTTGGTCTCGCTGGGTATTATCGAAGATTTATCAAAGATTTCTCGAAGATTGCTCAACCTCTTACCTTGTTAACACAGAAAGGCGTAGTATACTCGTGGGGAGTGAAGCAAGAAGATGCTTTCCAGTTGTTAAAACATAAACTCTGCAGTGCACCGATCCTGTCTTTACCTGAAGGTACTGAAGATTTTGTGGTATATTGTGATGCTTCGATTCAGGGTCTCGGTTGCGTGTTGATGCAACGCGAGAAGGTGATAGCTTACGCCTCTCGACAGTTGAAGGTTCACAAGAGGAATTACACGATACATGATTTAGAGTTGGGAGCCGTGGTGTTTGCGCTCAAAATCTAGAGGCATTACCTGTACGGTACTAAATGCACTATTTATACCGACCACAGGAGCCTTCAGCATATCTTTGACCAGAAGGAATTGAATATGCGACAGCGTCGGTGGGTAGAACTTTTGAATGACTACGATTGCGCCATCATGTACCATCCAGGCAAAGCTAATGTTGTAGTTGATGCCCTTAGTCGGAAGGAAACGAAACCGAAGCGTGTGCGAGCCTTACAGCTCACTATTCACTCAAATCTTCCTGATCAGATCCGTTCGGCTCAGACAGAAACGTTGAAGGAAGAAAACATCGAAGCAGAATACTTAAGGGGCATGGAAAAATGACTTGTAGAGAGATCGGATGGTATCCTCTACTTCTTGGAGCTTGTATGGATTCCTTTGTTTGGTAACCTTAGAGAGCTTGTGATGGACGAAGCACACAAGTCTCGATACTCTGTTCACCTAGGTTCGGATAAGATATATCAGGACCTCAAAGTCATGTATTGGTGGCCGAAGATGAAAGCTCACGTCGCGACGTATGTTAGTAAATGCTTGACGTGTTCAAAGGTCAAGGTGGAATACCAGAAGCCATCTGGATTGCTTCAACAACCAGAAATACACATGTGGAAATGGGAGCAAATCGCAATGGATTTTGTCATGGGTTTGCCAAGAACTCAGAATGGAAATGATACCATTTGGGTGATCGTTGATCGTCTCATGAAGTCAGCACATTTTCTAGCAATCAAAGAAACGGATAAGTTCTCACAACTTGCAGCTGTCTATCTGAAGGAAGTGGTTTCTAGGCACGGGGTGCCGACCTCTATTATCTCGGATCATGATCCGCATTTCATTTCAGATTTGTGGCAGTCGATGCACAAATCGTTTGGCTCACGTCTCGCCATGAGCACTGCTTATCACCCACAGACGAATGGTCAAAGTGAACGAACCATCCAGACACTTGAAGACATGCTGCGAGCATGTGTGATCGATTTTGGTAAATGCTAGGAGAAACACCTGCCTTTGATAGAGTTTTCTTATAACAATAGCTACCATACCAGTATTCAGGCAGCTCCATTCGAAGCATTGTACGGACGGAAATGTCGTTCACCTCTCTGTTGGGCTGAGGTCGGTGACAGCCAGATTACAGCCCCGGAACTTGTACTTGAACCCTCCGAGAAGATTGTTCAGATCAGGAACCGTATGGCAGTAGTGCGCGACCGTCAGAAAATCTACGCTGACAAGCGTAGGAAACCTTTGGAGTTCGCAGTTGGTGATCATTTATGTTGAAGGTCTCACCCTGGAAGGGTGTGGTGCGTTTTGGGAAACACGGTAAGTTTAACCCTCGTTATGTAGGGCCATTCAAAATTCTGGAACGAATCGGTAAAGTGGCCTACAAGCTAGAGTTACCTGCTGAGTTGGGTAACGTTCATGATGTTTTCCACGTATCGCAACTAAAGAAGTGTTTCTCCGATGAAACACTTGTGGTACCGTTTCAAGAGTTAAAGATTGACGACAAGTTGCAGTTTGTCAAAGAACCAATAGAAATTATGGACCGGGAGGTCGAGGTCCGTAAGAATAGTCGAATTCCGATCGTGAGGGTTTGTTGGAACTCAAGACGTGGACCGGAGTTCACATGGGAGCGCGAGGATCAGATGAAGCTCAAGTACCCACATTTATTCCCATCTGACAAATCCAAGTCTGAAAAATCTAAGTCTGGCACAACTAGTGAATTTCAGGATGAAATTCCCATTCAAGTTGGGGATGATGTGGCACCTGCGGAAAATCCACAATCATCCTGATCTAACACCTTGCCGTTTTGGGTTTACTTATCAAATTTCTGGACGAAATTTCTTTCAAGTTGGGGATGATGTGACAACCCAAGTTTTCAAGGTCTTTCCTCGACACGTTACTTGTTAGAAACTCTGTTTTTGTAATTTGTTTGCGTATGTGTTGCATTATGGATTAGTTAGTTAATACAAACTCAAAATAAATATTAAACTGTTTACAAACTAAAACCATACGCGACGAAACATTAGTGTTTCACCACAAACTGTACTCAACGAAATATAGGTTTGTCGTCATCTCTGTAAGACGAAACTGGGGAGTTTCGTCACCACCCCACACGACGAAAGAGGTCTTTCATCAAGACCATCGGCCCAGGCCCAGTGGTGGCCCATAACTCTTGGAATTTATAATCTCCTATAATTATAACCGCAAACACAACGTAAACCCTACTGTTCTCTCTCTATTAGTCGGTAGCCATTCTAATCTCTTGGGAGCCCTCAATCGACCTTTCCATGTGTTCAATCATCGTGTGGTTAGTAACCCTTCCATGATTCGAATAAACCTTTATGTGATTTCTCTATGTGATTCCTGTTCGTGTGTACTTGATTCGGTTATTGTGGAACCAATGCATGATCTAATGCCTAGTTAGTAACTCGATATGATTGATGTTAGTTTTAGGGTTGCATGATAACAAGGTTGTGATGATTGACTGGTAACAACAAATCGATCAAATTCGAACAGTGGGTGTATAAGTAGGGCTAGTTGTTAAAAAGGGTTTTGAAATGTTGATACTAAATCTGAGAATTTAGAACATGTATGATAAGAGATTAGATAATCTGTGCACATTCATTGTGTGGTTTGCTAAATCTATTCGATGAACTAGTGCTAACAGAAAGTTGGTTGATAATTGTATGTTGATACGTGAAACCGTCTTGATCTGGGTTTAGGGAATTGATGAAACTGTTAAGGGTAGTCGACGAAACACCTTAGTGATTCGTCACCCCTCACATCGACGAAACACCTAATGATTCGTCACCCATCGTATCGACGAAACACCTTAGTATTTCGTCACCTGTCATGTCAGTGAAACACCTCAGTGTTTCGTCGGTTGATGTTTCACCGCCCAGAGGATAGTTCACAGACTGTTTGATTGTTGAATGATTGTTGACGAAACCCTATTACTGTTTGATAATGATATAAACGTTGACTGAGGAAATATAATTTGGTTGTTATGAGTAGCACACTTAACTGTTGAGTACTGTTGTAAATCATACATGTGAATTGTGGAATTGTACGAGTTTGAACAGCTGTTATGTGCTATTTGGTAATTGTTGCTTGAACGCACACTCTGATTATAATATACACGTGAACCATGCGAATGTAAACTGATCACGTATACATGAATACCATAGGCTTTGACTGATTAAGTGTGAACGAATATCTAGTCATATCGAGCAAACCAAGGTGAGTTCACTACTTTTTCTCCAAGCATGTGTCCCGGGGAGGGACATCTGGTAATCGTTCCTGGGAGGCACGTCGGGTTATTGGGATGTTGGTTATTACACTCATTTCTATCATTAAGTCCCACCATATACCGATTGGTTGCCGGGGAGGCAACAGGGTTATTAGTTGATAGCGCTATTAGGTTTGGTACCCTCACACCATACCGGGGAGGACGGTCGTGAGCTAATTACCTTAACCACTTGACCAATATATGATAGAGCATTGGGGTTTGGGCAAATAATCTAGAGCCATCTGCGGTAATCGAGTTAATAACAACATCAAATCATTGAATTGTTTTATACTTATATGTTAGGATCGGAGGCTCTCATGATTGTGTTTGTTTGTATAATTTGAACTATGAATGAATATGAAACAATGTAAAGTGCAGCGGAAATGAATAACAAACTTTATAAACACAATCAAAGAAGAGAATAGTTTGATAAACAAATGCTTCACATTAAGTTGAATAATTGAATTACAAAGCAAATGATTACAAGCATGCTTACAACTAAACTCCCCCTCAGCCTGATGCTCCAAGGTTGGATGCACAAGATGAAAGGATTAGACATGAGAAGAAGAACTTCCTCAGTCAATCAAATGTAACAGTACAGAGTACTGCTCCATTTATAGGCAAGCCAAACCATTGAGGCATCTCAGCTGACGTCACCATGACGTCTAACAGCCTAACAACCTGTATCTATTGTTCTTATACAAACACTGCTAATCTTAACCACTGACTATACATAAAATAGATGACATGCAAAACTACTGCTCTCTCTTTTCATCAGTGCTTTCCTCAAGGTTGATCAGTCCTTGATTGGGCAGTGCTTTGTCATCAGTAGATTGTACCAGCAGTGCTTAGTTCTCAGCAGTCTTATGGGCTTCATCAGTAGTTTTGAAGAACAGCAGCAGTTGTATCCGGGCAGTGGATATAAGACCTTCAGCTGTTATAATCACTTTCAAGGGAGAAGACTTAGTGTAAACAGCAGCTTATTTTGAATCCACTGTTGTGAACCAGTTTTGGCTTTCATTATCTGTTCCTCTGGTAGGGTTCAATTCCAACAATCTCCCCCTGGAACAGATAATGCCAAAACACTTCATTATTTAGGATCTTTATTCCTCATCAGAAGTTCCCTTGCTTGTCTTTTAAATTCTTCTTCAAATTCTTTGGAACTTGAGTCATCCTTATCCCTGCACAATGAAAGTTCAAGGAAATCCTTCAAATCTTCAACACTAAGGCCTAGTGCTTCTTTCCTTGATATGTACTTCATTTCACCATTGGATCTGACCAGGGTCAATACATGGGTCTTTTGATCAGAGAGCCACTTTAGTACTTTTGAACCCAATGGGTTTCTTGGGAGAGATTTATTTTCTGATGAGCTTGGGGATTTTGGCCTTGAGAAAACTTGTAAAGCAGTATCCTGAACTTCAGACATTCGTTTAAAAGCCTCTTCTATGACTTCACTTGCTGCAGCTATGTCTTCTGCAGCTTCTTGTTCAATCAGCTCTTGTCTTTTTCTTTGTTCAAGTTCAGTGTCTGAGATATCTGCTGCAGGTTTGGTTAATACCTTTTTGAAAAGGGTTTGAAGGCTCACTGAGCTCTCTTCTTTTAGATCCATTTTCTTGATGGCTTATGTGAAGTACTCAGCTTCCTTTTCTTTTTCTTCTTCACTGGTCAGCAGTTTTCCTTTTTCTTGGTTTTCCACAAGGATAGGGTTATCTGTTGATGTGAGCAGTGACTTAAGAGCATTTAGCTGTTGCTCTATCTTGTTGTAGTCTGGCTTTTTAGAAGTGCCTGAGACTATTATCTTTCTTTTCTTCAGCCGTTCATAAGCCTCGTCGGTATACTGCTTTGTCCATTTTGTTATGGCTTCAGCAGTATCCACCTTAGCATCTATCAGTTCCTGTTTTTTTCTTTTTGTATTCAGAAGTAAGATCAGCAATTAGCTTTTTGTACTTATTCCAATTTGGAGCTGTCTTCTTCTTACTTGGATCATTTTTAATCCTTTCAATCATGTTTGCTTCATGCTTCAAGGCAACTAGTGGCCACTCTTCAAATTGGTTTTCTTCAGGTTGATAGAATTTTTCTTTCATTATATATGCAAGATATTCTTTTCTCATTGCTTTTCGTTGATCTGTCTTTTCTTTGATCAGATCTTGTGCATAGTCTTCCATCAGCTTGACTTTTGTGAGCAAGAGTACCATTCTTTCTGCAATGGCTTCATCACCTTCATCTTTGCATTCAAGCTTAGCTCTAATCCTTGCTTACCTTGCTTTCATTTCGAGATATTCATCCATGTTTTCTGGGACTATGAAGCCAATGAGAGAAGGAAATCTTCTTTTTGAAGGATCTTCCTCAGCGTAAAATTGTCTCATCTCATCTTTCACAGCATCTAGTTCCAGTGGATATTTTGCGGCAACAGGATCATATTTTTCATCAATGGCTTGAGTTGTTTCTCTTTTTCTTTTGTGAAGCTTTACGGATGAAGAGGGTTTTGGTTGTGATGTAGGAATGATGAGAGTAGTGGTGGATGGTTGATAAACAGCTGTTGAAACAACTGGTGTTTCAACCTCTGTTGTCATTACAACTACTGATGTGTCAGTAGATGTCTTATCTGTGGTTTGAGTTTTAGATGTCTGTTTTTCTTTTTCTGGTTCAATGTAAACACCATCCTCAATACCCTTTTTCTTCAACTGTTTGATCTTCTCCCCCTTTTTGGCATTATCTGGAAGGGGGTTATCCATGAAAAGGATAGTGGAAGGAGCTTTTCCAGTGGTGCTTTGGATGCTGGCCTTTATAGCCTTGATGTCTGCTTGAGTATCTTTAAATCTTGACTCCACCATGTTTGTCAGCATTTTTACATGCATTTCATGCTGCTGATCAGCCATTTGTTTTTGTTTTTCAATCAGGGGTTGAAAAAGATTCCAGAGCTCATTTGCAGCAAGTGCTTGTGGTTGAGCAGGTGCTTGAGGTGGAACAGCAGTGGATTGTGCTTTTTGAGCTTTTAACAGCTGTTGCACCATATCCTTTATTTAAGTAACTGATGTTTCAAGTTTTTCAACTCTCCCCGTCAATTCCTGATATTTTGAATCATCACCCAAATTAATGGGATCACCTGAATCCCCACCAGCAGTGGTTGTATCAATGTGTGACTTAGGAACTGAGTCCCAAAAATCACCCATTGATGCCCCTTGTTCTCGGTACTGGGGACTTCTTTCTTCAGCACTTGAAAACCCTTTGATGTTTCCAGTGGTTAGAACAAACTCACTGGTGGTTACCGAAGGTGCTATAGAAGAAATTGCCTTCAAGGGAGTCTTATTAATGAAACAACTGTCCAAATGCAGATCTGTTGATCCATCACTTGTAGTTGCTGCTCCACTTGAACTACCACCAAGAGTTACTTGTAACTCAGGGGGTGTAACCTCCTCAGTTGTTGCTGGGATAGCAGGGGTAGTAGCATCAGACCCAGTCACTTATGGTAGTGTACTCTCAGTGATAGGTGATAGAGAGGAACTGGTTTGTGTCTGAGCTATAGCAACTGCATGCAACAAGGGCATTATTGATTGTGGTAATGTGATTGGTGAGGGTATGGGTGTTGAAAGAGACATGTCCTTGGGATCAGGACTGAGGAAGATGGATCCTATTGAATCCAAAGCTTCATAATGTGGGGTCCCTGTGCTTACAACCTGATCCTTTTGTGAGGATGCAGGAGGAGTTTAAGGTAAGGGTGGAGATCTTTCTACCAACTGCTGTGAGGAAGTAGCAGCAGTGGTTTTTGGTGACATTTGTGTTGTCACTGGCAGTTGCTCTGGGATCTCATCTTCCAGAGTTGCCTTTTTCTTGGGTTTGGTGGGCTTTTTGTAAGATTTCTTTTTGGTCTTTTTGGTAGTGGTAGGTGTGGGTTTCAAAGCAGTGGTTGTGCTGCTATGATCACCTGGAGCAGTGGACTCAGCAGTAGATGCCTGAGGAGCAGTGGTAGCTACTAAATTCTGCTCAAGCACCTCTGCTTTTGTTTTTATAGGTGCCATCATTCTTGAAAATGTTTCAGTTGTTAGCCCTTTTATTTGAAAATAAGCACCTTGTTTAAGCAAATTTTCATTTTCTTTTTTCAAATTTTTGTTTAAAATAATAGCTTAGAAACCTTGGAAAAAGTAAAAATGATTTGCTATCAACATTTTTTACCAAGTCATTAAAGATCTCCTGGGAATAGTTGTAATTTTCATTATTTAAAATAGCATAGCCCAGACATTGAATCTTCAATGGTATTTCGTTAAACGCTGTTGTTTTATTTGAAACACACATCAAAAGTGTGTGAAATAAAAACCTAGGTGCAGAAGGGAAGTAACCTTTTTGTAAGGTATCTACCTGTGATTGTTCTGCATACCCTCTTTTCAGAAAATCAGTTTTCAACTCGGTTTTATCAAAGGAAGTTTTACCTTTCTGGTCATCGAGTTTAAAGACTTCTGAGATTGATTGCGGAGTAATTTGAATCGCTTCACCCTGTATTGAGGAGTTGATGGTTACTACTTTATCGTCTTGTTTTTCAAGCATAGCATTTTTCCAAAACTCTCTCTGGGTTTGCAGGTAAATGGGAGCATCTACTATCAACAAAGTTTTGTACTTTGATTCAGATAATGTGTCGATGATGGAATCAAAGGTGTGGTTTTTTGTGGGTTTTGTGAGTAGACCCAAATAGTTGTGAGGGGATTTGTATGGTATTTCAATGGATTCAGCGGCCGTTTGAGCGACCTCTTTGGAAGATGATGATGATTGATGGTTTTGACTTTGATTTTGATTTCGTCATTTTGATGAAGAAGAATCGAAGAGTAATTTGAGAAGAAAGGTTGGAAACTACTTTGAGAAGAGAATTTTGGAATTCAATTTGACAGTGTAAAACCCTGTTTGGGGGTTTTGATCAGGGTTTTATTAAGGGAAAAAGTGATCGCTGATGTGGCAGCGGTTGTTAAGATCTGATCGCTAAAAACTGACCACGTGCCAACCTCTGATGATATGGATGAAAAGTGGAGGACAGTTGTTTTGAGGGCCACTGATGAAACAAGCATCAGTGGTTACAACGGTAATAATATGATAACAGTGGATGATTTTTACTATCAGTGGATAGCATATCAGTGGATAAGTCACTGATTTTGAGCATCAGTGCTTGTCAAGAGAATGAAAGGATCAGTGGTTGACTTTCAGCAGTGGACAATATTTAGGAAGCAGATGTTTGAACAAAACAGTGGTTAGGGTTAAAGTAATGGCAATGGTTTGAAAGTTCATTGTCAGCAACTTTTTAGAGGAATGTGTCAATTACACATTTTGAAGCTTTTTCAAATTTCTGACAGTGGTTTAGTACCCCAGATGATGTAGACTTTTTACTAAGGCAACTCATTCTTGTTATAATATTTAAATTAAAACATGAGTACCCAAGTGTTTAAGATCTGTTAACAATCAATCTTTTGCACAGTGTAAAAACAAACTTGAGTATGATATGACTTTGACACATGTACCATTTCCTTTTGATCCATATTGAGGATAATATTACCAACAAAAAATAAAGGTTCTATATCCTGTCAGGAGAATGAAACTTTTACTATCAAAAACCAGTAAAAGTACAAAATATATTATTCTTAAAGAAAAATAAAGAATAATATATCCTGCTTTATTTAAGAAAATCCTTTTCAAGAAATAATTAAAGGATTTTCCGAAAACAGCACCAAAAGGATCTGATATATTTTTCAATAAAATACATAATCATATCATTCTCAAGTTTTCGAAAATGATCAGTGTTTTGACAACAATGGTATGAAATCGTAAATACATTTTAACCACTGTTTGATACCATTTTCTTGTTAATTGATTGATAACAGAAATGAGGACACATGTTCACATGAGTTTTTGAAAACCCTGTTATAGACTTTGTTACCATGTGAAGATTCTGAAAATATGTCTAGTCCTCTTGTAAATTCATTCACTGGGAATACTATTGTTACCTGAACTTTCCTGAACCAATGATTGCACATAGTTGCTTAATGACCACTGTTACCCCAAACTTTGACTCTTAAGTGTTTTATGTTTATACTCTTTTCTTCTAAGTTCAAAAGTTTTGAGATAAACACACTTCTAAGTTTTTGTGAATTCTCTTCTTCCCTTTTTACCCTTCCCATTCATAAGTAATGAAATACTTACTGGGAGGTCTTTATTGAAGGGATACTTAATCCAGAATCATTTTGCAGTAATGCTTTAAGAGGATTGGCCATATTTGTACAAATTTTTGACCAATCTCACATTACATATGATACGGACTATATTCTTAATGTATTTTAACATAGTTGATTTGTTCCTTTTGAGGATCTCATCCTGTTTTCAACACATAAGTTCTTATGACTAAAGTTTTAATTTCCCTCTTTTTATGTTAGCAAAAACACTAATGTTTTTATGAACATAGGCTTTTGTTAATCTAAGGTTCATACTTTAGCATCAAATATAGTGACATCACAAGTTTCATAATAACAGTTGAAATCAATTTTGAAAATAAGAAATAATCCCATAGTTTAACAGATATGTTTTCAGATCTGAAAACTATGAGTGACTTGTGCATGACATCACTTGTTGTGTGAAATTTGTGTGTCTTATGACATCTTGGTTGTTTTACAGAGTATTTGAATAGCAACTTTAAGCGTTATCACTCGTTACTCTGTTTTTCAACTAAATACAACCAACCTTAGTATCAATGAATTTTGAGCCGAACTGTTATGTCAAATTGATTGTTAGATCGAATTTGACTGTCCAGGCTCTGATGACAATTGTTAGGATCGGAGGCTCTCATGATTGTGTTTGTTTGTATAATTTGAACTATGAATGAATATGAAACAATGTAAAGTGCAGCGGAAATGAATAACAAACTTTATAAACACAATCAAAGAAGAGAATAGTTTGATAAACAAATGCTTCACATTAAGTTGAATGATTGAATTACAAAGCAAATGATTACAAGCATGCTTACAATACTAAACTCCCCCTCAGCCTGATGCTCCAAGGTTGGTTGCACAAGATGAAAGGATTAGACATGAGAAGAAGAACTTGCTCAGTCAATCAAATGTAACAGTACAGAGTACTGCTCCATTTATAGGCAAACCACACCACCGAGGCATCTCAGCTGACGTCACCATGAAAGCGACGTCTAACAGCCTAACAACCTGTATCTACTGTTCTTATACAAACACTGCTAATCTTAACCACTGACTATACATAAAACAGATAACATGCAAAACTACTGCTCTCTCTTTTCATCAGTGCTTTCCTCAAGGTTGATCAGTCCTTGATTGGGTAGTGCTTTGTCATCAATAGATTGTACCAGCAATGCTTAGTTCTCAGCAGTCTTCTGGGCTTCATCAGTAGTTTTGAAGAACAGCAACAGTTGTATCCGGGATGTGGACATAAGACCATCAGCTGTTATAATCACTTTCAACGGAGAAGACTTAGTGTAAACAGCTGCTTATTGTGAATCCACTGTTGTGAACGAGTTTTGGCTTTCATTATCTGTTCCTCTGGTAGGGTTCAATCCCAACATTATATCTGATAACTAAAACGTGTTAACAAACTTTGAACTCACCAGCGTCGTCTGACACACTTGTCCGCATGCTTGCAGGTCGTTAGATTCTGGATTATGGACTTGCTATCTGGGAGTGCTGGAGTGGTCATGGGTCGAGACTCTTGGATACTTGTTTTGTTGGTTTTGAACACTTGCCTTGAAATGATTGGTTGACAACTTAGATTATGCTTCCGCTGAACGCTTACTTTGGTTTTAACTTATGACTTGGATTTATATTATGAAATGAATCGAATGTTTTGTTTAAATATTTATTATTGGTTCAATGTGATTGGTGGCTTAGATCCTGGTACGTCACACGTCCCGCGGTGTTTCCGCAAGTAGTATTTTTGGGGGTGTGACACTAGTTACCTTGTTTACAAATTGCCATGTGGATTCGAGAAAAATGCTTTTATACTTATGCTATACTTATTCAAACCTTGTGTACTCGCCTTTGATTTTGCATTGAAATTATTTTAAACATGTTACAGGTTGAGGATGCTGATGCTATGAAACGAAGTAGCGATGATGCCTAGATACACATTTAGACGTCTTAGGTTTAAATTGTTGTATCAATTTTGTTATGTTTATGTTATGAACAATGTTGTTATTTGAATTTCTTGTAACGTGTTGACAATTTTATTATGAGATGAAAATGGTTGATTTAAATATTGTCACAAATAGTGTTATGAAGTTTCTTGCAATCTATTTCGTCTTATCCCGATGATTCTGCCATCGTTTGGGGTGTGACACTATGGTCATATCACACATAGGATACCCGTACCCAATTGTGAAGGTTATCATGTATTGTATACAAACCCCATAATACTGGCAGCAATTGTAGAATTACAAAGACTTAATCACTGTAATTGTAATTAATAAACATTTATGGTTTTGGAAAAAAACATTTGAAGTAATGGCTCACAAAACTGTGAGAAAAGGAGAATGACTCACAAAAAGGTGATAAAAAGAGAATGTACTCACATCGTAGAGTTAGATAAAACTATAGCATCCTGATGATTCTCCTGGTTATTATCTATTAAAATTAAACAATGCACACGTGTTAGTAAAATAACCCAAATCACATTAGCCATACAACACGAGACAGAACTCCAACGAACTAAGTAAGGCAGAGCTGTGACATGCGTTACGGAGCTCTAGATCAATCGGGTAGGGTAACAAATACGTGATCGGGGGTTATAATACTTACAACAAGGCAGAGCTTCGTTTTTTAGGGGTATTGTACCCGTGTATAATAGCACTATATCTTGAGAGAGAAAAGAAAGAATTGAACGAGAAACAAATGAGGCTTTGACCTCCTTTTATAGCCTGATCAGAGGTGGCTCGCACCCCGCGACCAACTCGGGTCTACCCTTCGCGGCCCGCGAGAACCCTAGGCTAGGGCCTAGGCTTGGCGATTCAACACAGTAGCTTCAACATGCAGGTGGACACGTGGCGGCCTGAGGGCTCGCATGGTGTTACTCTGTCGCGCCCCGAGAACCGGCCAGCTGACCTGGTCGCGGCCCGCGAGGGACTAGTATTTTTTTTATTTGATTTTTAATAATATTAATATTATTTAGGGCCGTTTTACGAGTATACGGGGTATAACTAGGGTGTTTTAGGAGGGTTGTTATAACGGTTGATGAAACGGAAAGCGAATACTTTGTCTATTAGAGGCCGACTAACTTTGGTTAAATCGGTTTTGCATAGTCTGCCCACGTATTATTTTTCGCTTTTTAAGGCTCCGGTTAAAGTGGTGACTACTTTGGAAGGGTTAATGAGACGTTTCTTATGGGGGGTTCAGATGAGGTCAAAAAGATGAATTGGGTCTCGCGGGATGTTGTAACCAAGCCGAAAACTGAAGGTGGGTTGAGTTTGACTAGACTTGAGTTAAATAACAAGGCCTTGTTAGTGAAATGGTTACGGCGGTATCACTCTGAACAACAAGCTTTATGGAGGCGGGTCATCGATGCGATTCATGGATCTAATCGAAGGTGGGGGTCAGCGCGAATAAACAATACTATCACAGGGGTTTGGAAGAATTGCGTTCTTTTTTGGAATAAGTGTAAGGTGGAAGGGGTAGAAGTTAATAGAATGATCCGAGGAAGGGTTGGGAATGGGTTACAAATTCGTTTTTGGTTAGACTGTTGGTTATGCCAGGTACCGCTGAAGGACTGATTCTTAAATATGTTCACGTTGGAAAGACAGAAAATGTTGTTGTTGCTGCGCGCTGCTGTAAATCGAAGACTTCGTTTATGATCAAATGGGATTGGAGAAGGGCACCAGATTCAACGGCTGCAGTAAATGAGAGAGCGGGGCTGGAAGACTTGTTGCGTGATCTTGTGTTGAATGATAAAGAAGATGAGTGGGAATGGAATGATAGTAGGAATAAAGAGTTAACTGTTGCGGAGACTAAGAAATGGTTGTGTGGTTCGGTTAATAACGATCGATTTGGATTTCAATGGAGTAAGTGGGTGCCAAGCAAATGTAATGTTTTTATGTGGCGAGCCTTTTTGGATCGATTACCGACTAAGGTGGCATTGACGAGACGAAATATTCATGTGGAAAACATAATGTGCGCTTGGTGTGATAGCAAGGAAGAAAGTGTTGGGCATCTTTTAACAGGTTGCACTATATCAGCGGGCGTTTGGGATGGTATCTTGAAGTGGTGTCGTATATCGGAGGTTTACGCGTTTGATGTTAAGGATTTGGTCGATCTTCATGAGCATTGTGGCGGATCAGCTAATAAGAAAAGGGTGCTGCACGGTATAACTATCATTGTCTGTTGGTGTTTATGGAGGGCTAGGAACGGGAAGGTTCTTTCAAATAAATATACAAAGGTGGTCGACATTGTCGCGGACGTTAAGTCTTTGGGTTTTTTGTGGTACAAGCATAAGTTTAAACAAGGTACGGTGGAGTGGGATAGGTGGTGTCATTTTGATGCGATGTAATTTTGTATGTTTCGTTTGGTTTTCGGCTTGCTATTTCCGCCTTGGTAATAGCTAGTCGGTTTTGTGGTTGAATGAAAGTTGATTTTCAAAAAAAAAAAATAACACATCTGATATTTAATACATGAGATATTTAATATATGAAGTGTAATTAATAGTAATAAGTATTCTAATATAACAAGAATAATAAGTATAATTAAAAAAGTAATATACAAATAAAAAATAAAATAATACAACACCACTAAAAACATTGAAATAGTAACATCAATATAAAGAAAACTAAAAATAAAAAAACTAATAGTACTTTATAAACAAATTTTAAGAATCATAGTAGTAATAATAAATATTAAAGGAAAAAACCATTAAAAATAATATGGACACTATAAACGGACTATTTACATAACGGAAAACTTAAAGCAACAAAGTTAAAAAAAAAAACCTTATACTTAAATCAAATTTATCAAATGTAAAAACTATTATTGTGTTTGTTTGTTAATAGAATAATAAAAACATATAATTATAGGATTTTGAGGCAATTGCATAGGTAGTTAACACATGTATATGTTTATCATAAAGTTACATATTCGAACTTTGGTCACCTGATCGGGTCAAACGGGTCAACCGACCCCATTCTTTCTGTCATTTTATATGCTACGTGTAGTTCGTTTTTTTATCGAAAGGGTCAAATGGCAAATGGGTAATTTTTATTGAACGAGTCAAACAAATAACTTCTATGACTTGCACTTGACTAGTTTACGCATTTGTCAATTGAATAGGGATTGACGCGTTCGGCATGTTAAGGATATGAATTGTACTTGATACAGTATAACAACTTTGATCTAAGATCAAAAGCATGTTAAGTATTGAAGAAACACTGGTTAAATGATCGGAATCAGATAAACCAGGGGGTTTGGTTCTGCATAAAAAGGTTGGTTTCTCCTCGTTTAATTCAGGGATGACAAATCTTCTTCTCTTCACGACAGCTGCAAAACAACCATCGTTAGACTCGCCACGGGGAGAATGGGGGTTCTCTCCGTGACCACCCTCCGGCATGAGAATAAGTATCGGTATATGAAGAAGAAAAAGTATAAGTGAAGCGAATGTAACTTGAAGATTATACCTGAATTATCCTCTTATTTATAGCCGAAGTTTTGGGAGGGAAAACCTGTTAGTGAAATATTGACGGAAGATGCTAACTCTGTAAGCGGTTATTTTTCCCTTCGTTAATCATTTAACAATCGTGAGAGGACACGGATCACGATCTTTGATCAACGGCTGGGGTATTGCCACATGGAAAGTGGGCAAGTAAAGATCTCTCTTTCCTTTTGTGCCATCATCGTGACTTCAAAAGAGCCTGGGATGAAGACACGTGGCCAGACGGTTATAACCGTCTGGTGGTGCACGATTGAACCTTCTAGAAGATTACAGCTGTAATCCAGTGTGGCTCCTTACCGTATGGTGTCAGTGAAGTAAATAATATCCAAGTCTGGGTATTATTCATGTGGGAGTGTTTAGGATTTTTATCCTTATTTGTTATAGGGAAAGGCGCAAGGATTCGTTAGTTTTCTTTTGGCGCGCAGGTGTTGCTTGTTGTTTTTCCTCTAAGTTTTCTTTGTGGGACCAGTGCGCGGCTGCGCAAGGTCTAAAGAAGGTTAAAGAAATGAGGTTGTGGTATGGTCCCAAGTACTCGAAGCGAGGTTTTTGGGACCTTACCCCTTCAAGTCCCCCCCAGTCTAGTGTTGCTCTTATGCAAATAAGTGGAGCACTGGACTATGAGAGAGAGTTGCTTTTGCTGTAGAGTTTTTGGCGCGAAAGTGGAGAATCTTCTGGGAGAAGATACTCTTGCTTATTACTCTGAGTTTTGAAAAATCTTGACTTTGAACAAAAAGTGGAAATCTTTGTGAAGAAGTTTATTTTTTAGCTTTTGCTCTTTGAACTGTTTACCTGAGAAGCGTTGTAATCATGAGTTGACTGTTGTTTACGTCATGCGAGACTGGAAATGTATTTTGTATTACCGCTTCGTCTTCTCGTTGAACAATGGTTTTTAAAAGAACGTGCAGATTGTGTCAGAGGGTTTTTAATGTGATGTGACGTTTGCAGTGGCAGCGCCATTTCTGAGTCAACTGATTAGACACTTAATCATCACAATCCTTCTTTTAATGCTGACACCGTCCTTCTCTGGCCTATATATTCTTCTGAAGTGTGCAGATATTTTCCAAATTTGGGGAAAAATGAAGATTAAGCGACGGATCCGACGCCGAAGAATTTCCGACATCTTGAAGACCTTCGACACTGCTGACGCTCTGCTCCTTCTTTCTAGCTCATTGGTTGATCCTACCACCGGTAATAGAGGTTTTCATGGTGTCATTCTTCCTGATTTTTCAAGGGATCGGACCCTCTCTGATCTTGTGAATGATAACAACGGAGGAGTTACTAGGTTGTCGGCACATATTGTAACTCGATCATTTCCGGCTGATCGGAGGGGGAGTTGTTCGATTGTTTACCAGCGGCATTGCCGTGCTGCTTTTCCGGCTGAGGCTCCGACCGGTGGGGATATGGCTATTGCTACTGAAGGTGACAGGGAAGATGCTAACCCTTGGATCGTCGATCCTCGCCCTCTTTCTGAGTATGGTGAAGTTCTTCATACTCCGTTTGGTGTTTTAGACATGTTCCCTGGTGTGTAGTTTTGTTTGATTTGTAGCTAATATTTTTTGATACACTGCTGTGCTTTTTGTAAATGTTGTTGAAGTGCTTTGTTGCACTAGTAACTTTTCTTTTTTGATGAAATGTTATGCATACACGTGCTGTGTTTGTTGCTTATGGCCTATTAGTTTGTGTTTGAATTACAATATGTTGCAAGTGTATGATTACTTTGGTTAGGTAAAGTGAATGAGAATGGTATTGATCTCACGTAGGTCTGGGCTGTGCGCGGGGTTTGCGCCCATTAGACCGTTTATGAGGTTTTCAATGTTTCACCATGTTGTTTTCGCGCGTACCAAAAGGAATTACATGCAATTTGTAATAAACAGTAAAATGTGTAAGGATATTTTTTGCATTAATAGGGCGCAGGGCCAATAATACAAAGTGAAATGGAAAAATACATTGCCTGTATAAGTCTGGATTTTAGAATAGCTTGGCTATATGTAACACCTGCGCAGCTGCTGCGCGTTCCAGGTGCGAGGAACAGTTGTTCCGTCAATTCTTTTCAGGGTGTACGCCCCTTTGCCCAGTACCTCGTTGATGATGTATGGCCCTTCCCATTTAGGCGCTAATTTGCCCGGCTTTTCCGCGTTGGATGCTTCGTTGTCGCGCAGGACGAAGTCTCCTGGGATGAAGGTACATACCCAGACGTGCGCGTTGTAGTATTTTACAAGTTTGGATTTATACCTTGCTTCCATAATGGCCGCATTTTCGAGCCTTTCCTCGAGAAGGTCTAGGTCCATCCTTCGTTCTTTTTCATTGTCTTGTTTCTCTATGGAAATCATGCGCGGCGATGGGAGGCCTATTTCTGCTGGTATTACCGCCTCTGACCTGTATACCAAGCTAAATGGGGTTTCCCCCGTACTAGTTTTTGGTATGGTGCGATGAGCCCATAGGATGCTAGGGAGTTCATCTACCCATCCTCTGCGTGCCGTTCCCAATCTCGCCTTGATGCCATCAACTATCTGTTAATTGACACTTTCGATCTGCCCGTTTGCTTGTGGATGCGCCACAGAGGCAAAGTTATGCTCGATCTTCATTTCTTTAAACCACTTCTGGAGATCTACTGAGGCAAAATTTGTGCCGTTATCTGAAATAATGCGCAAGGGCAACCCGAATCGGCAGATGATATGCTCCCATATAAACTTGCGGATTACCATCGCTGTAGTTGACTCTAATGCCTTAGGTTCTACCCACTTAGTGAAGTAGTCAACGGCTACAATAATGAATTTAACGGTGCCTGGTGCATCAGGGAAAGGACCGACAAGGTCGATACCCCACTGTTGAAAAGGCCAGGTGGAAGTGACCGGTACCAGAGGATTTTTCGGACGGAGGGTTTTTGGCGCATGACGCTGGCATGCTGCGCATTTGCACAATAGTTCCACCGCGTCCACATGCATTCCTGGCCAATAGTAGCCTGCGCTCATTATTTTTGCCACTACCATGCGTGGTCCGGCTTGGATCCCACACAATCCTTCATGAATTTCGCTAACCAAGTATTGTGCATCTGTTTTATCGACACAGCGTAGGAGTGGACCCATAAATGATTTTCGATACAAAATATCGTCTGCCATTTCGTAATTTAGCGCTTTGTTCTGGATCTTCCTAGCTTCTGCTTTCCCTTCTGGAAGTTTGCCATGTTGTAGGTACATGATGATCGGGGACATCCAGGATGGGTTGCCGACTTCGATGATGTTTACTTGTTTTAGAGGAACGGACGGATTGGATAATACCTCAATGCGGACCTCTTTTGTTAGATGCTTGAAACTGGTGGCAGCCAATTTGCTCAACGCGTCTGCGTGCTTATTTTCACTTCTGTTTATGTGAACTATCTTGAATGTTTGGAACTGGCTGATAAGCATTCGAGCTTGCTCCAGGTATAAGACCATGGCTTCTCCCTTAGCGTCATAATGGACATAATTTGTTCAGCGACTAGCTTTGAATCGACATGAGCTTCGAGGTTTTGTGCTCCCATTTTGAGCGCCAAATGGAGGCCTGCAAGAAACGCTTCATATTCTGCCTCGTTGTTTGTACTCTCGAAGGTCTGCGCCTGCACCATCATCGTTAGAAGCTCCGTTTGTGTGTAACGTCCAAACCCTATCGTCGAAGACTGGAATAGGGTTTTGGACCGCCTCACATTCCTGTACTTTGTCTATAGGAACTTCTGTGGTGAAGTCTGCTAAAACTTGCCCTTTGATTGCTGGTTGAGGTCTATATAGGATACTGTATCCTCCAAGTTCAATGGCCCATTTGGCCAGACGCCCCGCAACGTCGGGTTTGGACAGTATTTGACCCAGGTGATAATTAGTAAGTACTGAAATAACATGGCGAAAGAAATACCGGCGTAGTCTTCGTGTTGCATGTACTAGCGCAAGGACCAGTTTTTCTATCATCGAGTAGCGCGTCTCTGGGCTGGTTGGCATCTTACTAATGTAGTATATCAGGGTCTGAACGCCCTCTCTTTCCACCATTAACACTGCGCCAACCGCTACCTCTGCTGCGGACAAATACAGGATTAGCGGTTCTTTTTCTCGCGGTGCTGTTAATGTTGGTAGTTGGATTAAACATTCCTTCATTTGCTTGAAGGCTATCTCCGCTTCTGGTGTCCATTGGAAATGGGTTTTTTTGGCGCAATTGCGCAATGTGCTAATGAACTGATAAGATTTCGCGACATGGTTTGCTAAGAACCTGTTTAATGCTGCTAATCGCCCTGCGAGACGTTGCATTTCCTTAATTGTTGCTGGTGACGGCATTGATTGAATTGCTTGTACTTTTTCCGGATTTACTTTAAAGCCATCTCTGGTAACTATGAACCCTAGAAACTTGCCTTCCACCATCCCGAAAGAGCATTTCTTTGGGTTTAGCTTCAGATTAACGCTGCATAAAGAATCGAACGTGCGCTGAATGTTCGCGAGCATTGTTTCTTCCTCTTGGCTCATGATGACGAGGTCATCCATATAAACTTCTACTGTTTTACCAATGTCTTCCCCGAAGACTGTATCCATTAAGCGCTGGTAAGTAGCTCGTGCATTGCGGAGACCAAAGGGCATTTTTGTATAGCAAAAGATGCCTTTATCTGTTTGAAAGGCTGTTTTGTCTTCGTCTTCCTCTTTCATCTGGACTTGATGATAGCCCTTATAACAGTCTAGAAAACACTTCTAGCGGAAGGACGCTAGAGAGTCAACTTTCTTATCTATTTCGGGTAGCGTATAACAATCCTTAGGGCAGGCTTTATTGAGGTCTTTGAAGTCGACACACATGCGCCACCCGCCATTGTGTTTTTGAACCATCACTGGGTTGGCAACCCAGGTCTGGTATTGTACTTCGCATAGGATCCCGGCGTTAAGTAATTATGTTACTTGCTCGTTCATTGCTTCTGCCTTTTCTGCGCTGAGACTGCGTCTTCCTTGCGCGACGGGTTCTGCTGAGAGTCGGACATTCAAACAGTGTTGTGCTATGTCTCGTGGTACCCCAGTCATGTCTACTGGACACCAAGCGAAGACATCTTTATTGTTTGACAGTAACTCCTTCAATTGTATCTGTATTGTCGATGAAATGGCGTGTCCTAGTAAGATGGTCTGTTCTGGATACTCTTCATTGAGAACCCATTTTTCCGGTTCATTTGATGTTGAAGGTTTAGCAACCTTTGCTGGTGGCTCGTCGTCCACGTACATAACTTCCTTGCTGGAATACAGAATTGCTACTCTGGTTTTAGTTGGAAAGCCGCAAGCAGCGTGCGGTATGGAAGTAATCATGCTGAATTCTCTCTGCGATCGTCTTCCCAGCAGTACATCATGGCGTGATGTTGCTAGCATAACCATGAAATTTACTGTGACTGTACGCGAATGTTCGCCATCTCAGAGAGTCACAGGAAAAGCAATTTGTCCCAATGGAAAAACAGCTTCATTGCAGAAACCAGTGAGAGGGAAATCGACTGGCTCTAAGCGTGCTTTATCTTTTGGATCAAGTTGTTTGAAACATTGTTCATAGATTATATCCATTGAGCTTCCTGGATCTATGAACATGTAGTCAGTTCTGTAGTGGCCGAAGATACCGGTGATAATTACTGGACGTTCTTCCTGAGGTCCTCCGGGGACGATAGGAAATACAACTTGCTGCTCTCTCCAATGCTGATTATGGCTCCGTTTGTTTGGCCTTCGTGAGGGACATCCTTGTACCATGTTTATCTGCTTTGGTTTGGCTACCCGGTGATTGGTATCCTCTGATTGTTGTATTATCTCCTTGTGACTACTGGATTGGATGTCCCACTGATAGGCTAACTGTGGGTCCAATACTGTAGTATCGAATTTTTCCTGATTTTCTTCTTGAATATCAGATCTATTATTTGACAACTCGGATCTGATATTTTGAGTAAAAATTTGTTTCATTGCAATCTGGAACCTGGCGAACCAGTACTCTGGAGTTTCCTCTCGGAGTAGATCTGGACGGTTACGGACTCCTATCTGTGGCAAGGGACCGTCTTCTTCCATATGACTTGTGTTGTTTCCTTCGTTGCCCATGATTCTGTCGATCCGGATATCTCGGGTTGCAGAACCCTTGATTTCAGATCGAGGACCTGATGGGTGAAATGATGAATTCTCTGCCATACGAAAACAGAGGATAAAGAAAAAATGAATCGAAACGAGAAGAAATGAGTGAAACTGAGAAATTGGTGGGCGCCAATGAAGAAACACTGTTTAAATGACTGGAATCAGATAAACCAGGGGGTTTGGTTATGTATAAAAAGGTTGGTTTCTCCTCGTTCAATTCAGGGATGACAGATCTTCTTCTCTTCACGACAGCTACAAAACTGTAAAGCCCGTCCTTACGTCTAATAAAAATGACGACCAAAACCACTAGAAACATAATACTTTTTAAAAGCGTCCAATTTTTCGCAATTTAAGGCAACATTACTAATAACAAAATTTGGGCATGACCCGTCCATAAGACGAGCATACCCCTGTTTTAACCATCATCAAAACAAATAAGTCTACAACCCGTTTGACTAGACACGACTAAAAACCATAACATCAAGTGTTAAAAAGTGCAACGACTAACAAGGTTATACAAAACGAGCATTTTGACCCAAAACATTAACACGAAATAACGGAAGCGCTTGATGGTCATAATGTGTGCATGAACTCGCTCCAAATTGCCAAGCCGCCTAAAGTGAGGATTTACCTACATTCAACATAAACAAATAATTTAGTATTTCATCACTAACACATCTAAACGATAAACCGATTCGTCACTTTCGCGGTATTACATCATTCAAATACTTTACTACCCGTTAAACGGTTCATTACATGCTTGCCTCAAAGTAGAGACTAAGCATGCTTTTCTTAACATACCCGCTATGAACGAATACTAGTAACATTACATAACTTCCATTCGATTCGTTCATGACGAACAACATATTCTTTACATTCATACATCATACTCCAATCCGAGAAAGGCGGATCGAGTAGACTTTCATACATTACATACTTAACTTCCCATACCCGGTTCAACTAAAAGAACCGGATATGATGCATTATCTTTCATAACTTCTTCATTCCTCACAATCCGTTATGACGGATCTTACTTTTACTTTCGAAAAATCATAGAATTCAAATCTCACAATTTTAACATAACAACACAATTCGATTGAGATTATTATGCATATAATATCATAATAGAAATAGGGTGTACACTAACGTACCTCGATCTTGTGAACCTTCTGATTTCCTAGTATTGGTTCCTTCTTCCTTCACGCCTATAACAACACGTTCATTTGTTTATTTAGTACAACCAAATCTCATTCGTTCATCTTCCAAATCATACATATTATTCTTATAAGCATTTCATCAAACAGTTGGTGGTCATCATATTTACAAGTATTATGTACAAGCATACAAGGCATGAATTCCTACTAGTTCATCATATAATTCACCAACAATACATACATGTTCATATCTTTCTTTCATCCTACATAAATTTCTGAGATTCAAACATTACAACATCACCATATTTCAAGATTTCACATAACTATAACCACTTTGATCATCCTATTCCTACCACAATTTCACAAAGTGGGTTTTTACCAAAATCTTTCAAATAACCTAAAAATCAACATGATTCTTGTTCTAGAAGGTAACCCTAACTCAGATTTCTCACATTTAGACATAAAAATTCGAGATTGGGTTGAACCCCTCATTCTACAAATCATGATTTCAGAAAATTAAACTTACCACTTCAATAATCGAGGTTAGATGAGTGTAAATCGGAGTTCATGCACTAGATTACCCTTGAATTTCCACTTCAATTTACTGAATTTGCAAAACAAGGGTTTCACCTTGTTCCCCCCTATTCGATCGATCCCAGCCACGCACAAGCGTGTGTGTGTGTTTGAGTTTGTTATACATTAATACCTTCACTTTAAAGCTTTACCAATTTACTAATTTACCCCCTCTAGTTATGTATTTGTTTTATTTAAGCATTTCTATTACTAACTAACTATTTACACACATTTTACCAACCAAGTTGGGATTTTTAATTTAATTCATTTTACTCCCTTCATAATAAATTTCGGGGTGTTACAAGTCTACCCCCCTTAAAAGAGGTTTTGTCCCCGAAACCTTTCTCATTCCAACTAGACCAATTCTACCATTACTTTTTAATCTATTCATTCACGATGCTTACTACAACCTAGATGCATTCGGGATCTTGGCAAAAAGTTTCATTTATGCACAAACATATTTGTACGCATTGTCCCTCCGTTCTTAAATTTAGTAAATTACTTTCATAATCGCATATAAGTCAGAATCTGATCCAGAGCTCTTATTAGTGTCGTTTTCACCTTATAATGCTAGTTCCTAGCATACATCATCACTAGCGGTTCTTTCATTGAAATTTATTTCAAATGTATACTATTGGTCGTACAAGCCTATGTTTACGGCTTGTTTCTATCTTTCTAATTCAGCATAACATATTCATACATTTGCTAACAAAAATAAATCGATTTATTTCATTCCACTCACGTATCATACACGATATAATTCATTATTGTAACCATGAGAAAACCCTATCATCCCATTACTAACACTCTTCTAATTACTTTCTTATTCATATGAGGGCTTAGCATATCATTATACGCATACTATAAACATTTAATGACTTAGTAGTATTAAAACAAAGCTACCCTCTTCCTAATTACTTTTTCATGCTTACTATGAGCATAAAGCATCGTTCTACGGTTACTACTGTTACTTGAGCTAATTACAACTTTTGAGTTTGGCCTCAAATTTAATCCTTCGCAACACTTTATTATTAGCTCTTTGCATGAACTACTTATTATACTAACTTCGACTTTATTGCATAAATCAGTTATCCGTGTGCCGGATCGATCCACCTCTTTATATGTACCTTCCGTACCAGAATTGGTCTCATTCATTCATGAAATATGCTCTCACTCGTGAGCATCCTTCCACTAGCTTTATTACTATCACCTCACTAAGAATTCCTTCATATTTATCTATAAATAAATAGTTAGCACATAACCTTTCATAATTGCGTCCTACATGGTGTTTGTTCGCCTATTGTCTCTTTCACAATTTTCTCACGTACATGCTAAAATATATCATACATTCCATTTCTTACATACTGTCCCTTCATTTTATTGGTCATTTCACCAACTTTCGCAGTTTGACCTTTCAAGGTCAGACTAACACCCCTTACTTATTGTGGTCGTATCGAGGTACACGTTCGTACTTTATACTTGCATACTTGCAAGGACTTCATTCACTTCGTTTGACTTTTCGAAAGTCTAATTGTAAATACATTCTTACTTATGTGAACCAGTTATCCTATTCCGACACGTCATTCTCTAGTTGAGCCCCAAGCTCCTATTAAAATATGATCTTTTATACATACCTGTCGCGGGTCAAATCCCTTGACTCGTTATTCATACTTTGCGACGGTTAATACTTTCCAAATTGCGACAATGCATGCCCATACATTATGCTCACCTACAAGTAACAAACTTGACAAATTGAACATTAAATACCGGGTTCAAATGGCGATCGCCATTTGGCCCGTATGACTCATTTGAGTTTCGTTTTTAGTTTTTATTCTTATTTGTTTAATCCGTCTTTATTTACGGATTCGAACTTTTAATTTATTACCTTTCATTCTTACTGGTTTGACCCGTGCTTTCTTACGGATCCAACCTTTCATTCCTTACATGGTTGAATCCATTTATCAGATTCAAACATTTTCATCTGTACTTTTCGTTCTTCTGTCATATCATTTACCATGTCATTTCTTATGATATGTTTTCGTATTAATCTTCTACATTCAACATCAAGTGTTGGGTTCTAGCACTTAATTCCATGTCCTAATTCATGTAGCGCGTCTCAACGCGACACTCTACATCCTATTTCTAGTGGTGTTCCCACCCTTCTTTCTTAAGTTCGTTTTACATTCAATCGTAAGCTTAAACTTTTCATTCTTACCTTTCTTTCTTATATTGATCCGATCCTTTAAGAATCGTTAGACCCTTTTTACTAGCTTGACCGGACATAAGTGAGATGATTCTCGTGTTTTTCTCGGGCTTCGGTCAATACATGTGTTGGTGCATGTTGGTTTGGTTTTTGTGATTTGATCTTAAAAGTATCATATTCCTACATGTGGTATCAGAGCTCAGGAGGAGGAGTTCTGCAGATTTCAGCTTGATTTCATTGTGTTTTCTTACTTCTACACCTTCTTTTCTAAATTGAACAACTTTTCACGGTCAAAATGATCTGAATTTCACACATCATAAGCGGAATCATGTTTTAACAAAGCCTTGAGAAAATTGGACCTTAATTCAATCTAAAACTGATAAAACAAGTAATTCCGTTTGAAAATTAGATTAGAAAAGATGACATCAGCATAATCCCGTTTGAAATTGAACCTAATTTTGCTTGAAAAAAAATAATTACGGTTGGGAAGTTCAAACGGAATTAGTGATTTCGCTTGAAAGTTGTTATTTCGCTTGAAATTTAAAACGAAATCAGTGTTTCCGTTTGAAGTGTCTGATTTCGCTTGAAACTTTAATTCCGTTTGAAGCTGGTGTGCAGGTAATTTCGCTTGAAGGGGTAATCTCGCTTGGAAGTGATCTCGTTTGAAACTTAATCTCGTTTAAAAGTACCTGTTTTGTGAAAAAGTTTACCGAATCATGAGTGAAGAATTTTACAACGCATTTGCAACATCCCCAACTACTCCGGCTACCATTGCTCAAAGCATGAACTTGGAAAATGAGACTGGAACTATGCAAAAACCCCCCGAAGCTAATGAACATTGAGGAGTATTACGGTTGGAAAGATCGGTTTGAAAACTGGGTTCAAGCTAATCATTTGAGATCTTGGGAGTGTATTTTGAAAAAGTATGTACTACCACGTACTGATCTGCAAGTTGAGAAAACAATCTCTGAATTTACTGATAAAGAATGAGACATGTACAAAGCTGAAAAGATGATGATTAGTCTACTTCAGCAAGCTATTAAAGAAGACATATTGCTTCAACATGACAAAACTTCAAAATCAATTTGGGATGCTCTTAAAATCAAATTTGAGGGAAGTGAGAAGATGATCAAAAGTAAAAAGGCATTGCTTAAGAAAGAATTTGATCTATTCACAAGTCTACCAGGGGAAGATACAAAGAAATTGATTGAAAGATACTGCCACTTAGTGCGTTCTATGTCATTGTTAAGCATAACCAAAGAACAAGAGGAATGGGTCGACAAATTAGCTGATGCTTTACCTCAGAAAGAATCGGGTACATTTTTGATGATCTTAAAGAACACCGGAGAATATGATGGTTTGACAATTTCTCAGTTCATCGAGAAGATTGAAGGTCAAGATCTTGAACAGCAAAAGATTGCGAGGATGAATAATCCGAGTGGTCAACAAGATGTGAAGATGTATTACAAAGGCAGTGTTCAAGAAGTTGAAATGAGTCCAAAAATCCAAACTGCTTTTAGTGTTGGAAACTCATCTGGAACTGTTGAACAAAGTCCAAATAGCAGCAGTGGATTTTCTTCATATCCAAATGTTAATCCAAAGAGTTCAACTTCAAGCTTTCATTCTCAAAGTTCAAAAAGTGGAAATGGTTGTGTGATACAGTGCAACATTGCATTGAGTCTTCCAGATGGTCAAAGTTTTTCTGAAGAAGTTGCAAAAGATCATATGGCGTTACTTGCAACTGTGCTACAATCATATGAAGGTTTGGTAGCAGGGAGGATCGGAAATCCTATGCTGACTAAAGAGGATTATGATCAGATAGATGCTGAAGAAATGGAGCTCATGGACATCAAATGGTGTCTAGCTAGTGTCTTGAGAAGAGCTGAAAAGTTCAAAATGACTACAGGAAGAAATGATTTCTTGGATGCACATGTTTCTACTTTAGGTTTTGATAAATCTAAAGTTACTTGTTTTCGATGCAGGGAGAAAGGTCATTTCAAGATAGAATGCAAAAATCAAGAAGCTAGTGGAGCAAAGAATCCTTTTGGAAAAGATGATTACTATCGGAAAGCCATACATCAACAAGTTGCTCAACAACCATATCAACAAAAGGAATCACAAACTGCGCATGCAAGAATGATCGAAGATGAAAATAAGAAAGCTTATTATGGTATCATTGGTCAAGACTATGAGAAAATGGCTCCAGGATTTAGCTGGGATAGGTTTGTGGATGAGAATGGGGAATTTAAAGCTTTCATTGCAAAAATAGTTCAAGAACCTGATTTGTTTACAGAATGGATGAAAACGATTGGTGTTCATGAGAAGAATCAAGAAGAAGAATCTGTTTCATCCGATGAAAGTTCAGAAGAAGCAACTGTTTTTGATCAAACATCATCTGATTCTAGTTCTTCAGATGATAGTTCTGAAAAGACGATAGTTTTTTATCAAACATCATCTGATTCTGGTTCTTCAGATGATAGTTCTGAAAAGATGATTGATTTTGATCAATCACCTACTGATGACAGTGGTGATGATGAGGAAGAAAGACATATTAATGTTGCAAAAATTCATCTATCTCCTGAAAGTTTTCAGTTTTATTTTGCAGATCGCTTGGAGAAATTGAAAAAGAAACAAGCAGCAAAAGAGTTGAGAAAGATGAAGGAAGTTGATGTTGCTGAAACAATGACTGAAGTTGAGAAGATGATTGAAGCTAAAACAGTGATTGAGGTTGAGAAGGTCATCGAACTTGAAAAGATTGTGGAAGTCATCAAGCCTTGCTTAAAGTGTTTAGAATCTTGCAAGCAATGTGCAGAAAAAGATGAGAAACTAAGTGAGCAAGAAAAGATGAAAGAACAATTACTGTTAAATCTCAATTATGTGAAAGAGTCGTATGACGTTTTAAACAGAACAGTAACTGGTCTACAAAAGACTAATTCTGAGAGAGAAGATGCATTGACCATGATGAATGCTGTGATGATGTCAAAGCAAAAAGCCATAAATCATTACATTAAGGAATGTGCCAAATTGCAGCAGGAGTTGGAAATTGAAAAGATAGAAAATGAAAGAATTAGACTATTACTACAAAGTTATTCTAGTTCTGATTATTTGATTGATAGAATTTATCCAACTGTTGCAGGTATGGAAGCCTTTCGAGATGAGAAGACTGACAAGAAGGATACTGGTAAGAAACAGAGTGTCAGCTATAACAAGTGTCCGCCTCCGATTTGGGAAGGATATTCTCCTAGAAAACCGAATGAGGAGCAAGTCGAAAAAGCAGTCAATATAAAGTTAAAGTCCGATATAACCGATGAATTACCAGAAAACATTGATGTTGTTTTTACATCGTCTGACATAGATCATGCGTCTGAATTAATAAAAAAGATGGTCGATCAGGTGTTGGATAAGGATGAGGAATCAGAGTCAATGTCCGAGTCTAGGAGTTCGAGTTCATCTGTCAGGAGTTCAAAGTCGTCGGGAAAACGGGTGTATAGTAAAGAGTTTTTGTTGTCAAAATCTAATTTGAATGACGAAACATTTGAAGTTGCATATACTTTGAATGGTTCTGACAAATTATATTTTGATAAAGAATTTCCAATAAGAGGTGTGAAAACTAAAATGATAAACAAGGTTTTCAAACTAACAGAAATTAATATTTCTGAAATAAAAGATGTAAATCTTATTGAAAAACCAAAAACGTACACCTCAAGAGTTCAACAAAGGTTAAACAAGAAAAAGGGTTACAGTTCTGGTTCTGGTTATCGAAAGAAACCAAACCATAACAGTAATTTCAAAAGGAAAGGTCTCGGTTTTATTCCACCAGAAAATTATAAAAATGAGAAAATTTCTAAAAATACAAAATTTGTGTCAGGTATGTCTGCTGAGGAGGAAAAGAAGAGCTCATTCTGGAGACAGTCAAATCAGGAATTTCTTGCTGAAAAGAAGAAAACTGAAGCTCATCAGAGAAAAGAGACTAGAACTTGTTACAGATGTCAAGAAGTTGGTCACATCGCCTGGAATTGTCCAAAAGCAACCAACACAAAACAGGGAGTCTCGGAAAAACTCAAAGAAATTGTTGTTGATAAAACTGAACCACCAACTGAACAATTTAAAGTGTTTAAAAACTCTACATATGAAGTTGGTGAGTGTTCAAAAAGATTTTACAAGAAGAGGGGAAATCTTGACAACCAAGCTTGGATTGTTAAGAAATCAGATGTAAAATCTGGCGATGAATCTGATTACACAAAATCAGAGGAGCCACATGTTGTTAAAAATGATGAAAACTCAGTTCCGCCTTTGGATGATGCTCATTTTCCACCATTGCGGGCTGAGAATTTAAAATCAAAAGTTGGAAATGTTGAAATCTCAAATCAATTTTATTCTGAAAAGAATGAATTTGATGTTGAAAAAGCTTTTAATGGAAATGTTAAAAAGATGTTTGAGAAAATGGTCGAGGGAAAGGCCAAAGGGGTAAAGGACTTTTATGAAACAAAGAAAGCAACTTTTTACCCAAGTGAAGTTGAAAAGGAAACATCCAAGTTTAGTCAGGCTTGGATGGAAGTTTTTCACAAGTAAAATCCTGACTTGCCGGAGCTCCCAGGTTGGTACGTGAGGAGCAGGAATCGGCATCTTTCTTGAGAAATTCACTCTGGTGATATTTTGACTTACAAGTGGTAAATCAGGGACATTAAGTTGTACTTGATTTTCTACAAGTGGTGATGTTGATTGAATCTAAAATTGTTAAATTTCTACATGTGGTTGAAGTAAACAAAGTGATGAAACCCCTAACCTACAATTAGTTTTAACAAAACTTATTTTCCGGAAAAATCATTTTGGTTGAAACAAACTTAAGTGTTTTGAAATCATAATGAGAAAATAGTTTGTTGTAAGGAGGAGTTCTGATTGTTTATGCCAAGTGGATGGAGATTTGAAGTGATTTGATATCAGTTGTCAATTTACTTGTACAGTTTGTTTTCAAATTTCCTTTAAATGATTTTGCATTTTAGGGGGAGTAAGAAAATTTCAGAAAATCCAAAAACATTAGAAAATTTGAAAAAGACAAAAACATGATAAAACTTACTGGTAAAAACAACAAAAACATTGAAAAATGAAAATGAGTTTTGTTGTATAAAAGAGGAAATGATAGTACATCAGTGGACAATCACAGCATGCTAAAGAAATGGAAAGTCAAAATGTGATAAACGATCTCACTGATGATGTGCCCGTAGATTTTTGCACATTTAGTAGATTGTGACGAGATATAAACCTAAATTCAAACTTGCTTATATCGTGGGGAACATCTCTCGGATATATGGGTAACCCCCGAAATCTTGTTTGAAAGATCCCACTTTCTGAGATACTAGGTCTTTATGCTCAGTGATATCTGTGGTATTATCCCGGGACTTCTGATTTTGCGGAAGCAATGGCCTAGTCCCCGGAGAATACTTTACGTTTGCTTGAAATATAGCCCACCCTCAGCATAAAAAATGATGAAACATTAAAAAATGCAAATCATCTGCTGTTGTAAAAATGATCCTCTAAAGGGGACCCACTGAAAGTCGAAGCCGTCATCTCTTTGCTGAACGGAAGTTCTGACCTGAGCTCTCACGGACCTCGCAATTAACCCCTTACAGATATCATCTGTGGTATACTCACCTGTAAGACTGAATATTGGGATCTGGATATGGTAGTATATTCTAAGGTGGGACACGCGAATAAGTTTAAGTGCTTAAGACATTAATCTCATATCTCGAAACAGTTGAACTTTGTGTGAGAATTTAAGTGGACCAGTATACTGACAATCTAAGTGAATCGTTTAGAACTTAAAATGTTTAAAAGCTTAACGGTGTTGGTGATTTGTCTCAAAAACTGATATGATCCTCTTACACAAACTCACAAAAATATTGTTTGTAAATATTTCTTTACTGCATTTCATTAAAAATCCAAAAAGATTTTAGTGTGTTTTAGCATAAAATTTTGAAAAATTCAAAAAGATTTTCGACAATTGGTATTGGAGAGTTGATTTTCAAAATTCCAAGTGCTAAACATGATGAGCATGTGGTGAGGGGGAATGTGTGTTTAAATATAAAAAGATTTTGAATATGTGCCTACAAGTGGTCATCTGAAATTGTTTAAAATGATAAATCTTTCTGGAAAGATACCTGCAATTAGTTTATAAATTTGTCAAATGTTAAATTTGTGAAATTTATTGTGAGGTAGAGAATGTGCAGGACATCTGAGTGATAGAGAGCCAGGTTCCGATACCTGAGGATTCTGTAGACTGCGATCCCAGCAAATCGAAAGGGGGAGTCTGAAGACATCCGAGTAGAGATTATCTGTTGAAGAGGAGTATGTTGGTGCTGATGAAGAAAAAGAGTAATCAGACTGATAATGTAACACCCCGAAAATGGGTTTGGTAATCAAACTACGTTTATACTAAAAGACGGGTAATTTACCTTTAGTGGTAAAAGTAACCCGGTGAATATTAGGATTCTTAAATAAACAAGCCTATTATTAAAATAAAAGTTAAATGAAAGTTTTCGAAGAAATAAAGTTTATAGAAGCCCGAGATAACGGGACTTAAAATAAGCTTAGTCGTAAATTCCCCAAACTCGTTAAATTAACTAGGAATGTTTAACCTAGTTTAAAAAAAAAAAGTGGTAATGTTGTTAGAAGTTAAGTAGGTTGTGACCTATTTAATAAACTAACCAAACAAGAGGGACCAAATGCGGGTAAATGGAAAGTTAAGCTATAAAAAGAAAAACTTAAAAATATAACACACATTCAGTGTGTTTTGTGGGTGTTCAGTTCGACCAGAAGCATCCCCATGAGCTTCAAAAACCCTAGCTTCACTAATCTCACAAATTGAAGGATCAAACCAAGTCCAAAACGAAAATCGAGCATAGATTAATGATCCCCATTGCAAGGAGATCATAAGGTATGTAAAATTTGACAAAAAATTCTCTACTTGAAATTCTCATGAATTTAGAGAACTTGAAATCTGATGATGCATGTAGGAATTGTAGATGAATTAGGAACATTAAAATGTCTAGGAGTAAACCCTAGACAAGTACATGTTGAAATTATGCTAAATTCTAGTGAAATCCATGGTCACCATTGTAGGTGACTAGTGGGTTATGTAGAACATTGATAAACACTAGGAAATTTTGGGTTGTTCTAGTGTAATTTGACATATGTGAAGTTATTTCAGAATTTGTAAAGGCAAATATTTGTGTTAAATAGTTTGATTGATGAAAATTCGGGTTATATGACAAGTTATGAGCTTGTTAATGAATTATTTAAAATTCTGCCCTTAAGGTGTTTGTAAAAATGCCCCAAAGAAGGCTCGAAATTGAAATTTAAAGTTAAAACGCATGATTGTGATGATTTAGCGAATTATGCGATACATGATTGAAAAAGGGTTCTAAACGGATTGCGAATTGAACTCTTTAGGAGAGGAATCCGGATCGTCAAATGGACAAGCCGGTGGAAATAAGCGTTTGGAAAGGATGCTTAAAAGGTACGTAACTACGGTTCCATTACATTATGCTTGACTTCGTATTTTCGTTAGTAGACTTTAAATTAGCATAATACATGAAATTGGCATTTAGTTGAAGTGACGAAGATCACTAGGTAAATAAACGGGTCAAAAGGTGAAATTATCACCCTTTGACAATATCGACTAATGGTTTGTCGAGTTACATGTTTATAGGAATAAGTATTAAATGGATACGCACATCGCTATTGCTTAGCGGCTACTAAGTCAAGGTATTGAAACGGGTCAATATATTGATCCGAGCCAGGTATGTATAATGATTCAACCCATCATGTAGAATTTGAGGTTTTCTAAGAGTTAAACAAGGTCAAATTGGATATTTGGTTATCTTAAAGATAAACCGAATAATTCAAGTTATAATTGTAGTGTTTTAGAAACATAATGGCTTCTAAACAAGGTTATAGTTAAAAGATCGAATTTTTGGGTCAAACAAGTATCTGAAAGTCCTTCGTCGTAAAAGAAGGACCAAAATTGACCAAAACGCCCTTGTAGGTTAAATTGAACAAACAACCCTTAAAGGTTGTTTGGAAACGAGTTTCATGATTAGATAAATACTTAGAATAAGTGTAGAAGTTGGAAGATGTAATACGTTAGTCAAATGGCTCTATTGAGTCTTGTCGTAAAATAATAATCCGAAGGGTAAAGTTCGGAACACATAGATGTCCACATTAAATCCAACACACATATAGTTGTAGTTGAAGATTACTAGATAAGAAATGTAGGAATAAGATGCTAGAAATGAATGAAAGCGATTTCAAGCTTAAAAGTGCTTAAAATATCCTTAACGGGTCAAAATAAGAATACGAGCGAAAACGGGTTTAAATTGTGTAATAAACCGGTGATTAGAATCTAACATAGTAGATAACATTAGTTTGAAGAAGTGTATATGATATAAGGATCAAATAGACATGTTTGATAATGAAATCACGAACGGGTCAAAAGTTGGTAAAAAGGGTTATAAGCCGAAGAGTTAAAAGTCTGAAATTTTATTATGTAGGATGTTGGATTTCAACACCATTAGATGGAGAATTAAATTACGGTCGCGTAGGAAAAAGAATCGGGTAAAACGGATTAAAAACGAGAGAGTTATGCTCGTTTCCGTGAAATCGGGTTATGCTGAGTATATGCAGCAACATAATATAAACTTTCTGCCAAAAAGGGGGCTAGGTGGGGCGTCTAGCCCCTAGGCGTGACGCCTAGCCCCCCCTGAACCTGAAAAACGTTTAATTTTGTTTGTTTGATCTATATAACTTGTTTAAACTTGTTATTTAACTATCAAAACTAACTTTTAAGTTGGTTTTGATCATAGGTGATTGCCAAGAGTGCCCGGATGAAGATCAAGCTAGAAGAAGAACCGAACACGATAAAGTTAAAAGCTTCCGCGCGGCGTTTCGTCGTATCTTTTAAACGACGAATTCAATTACATTAAGTTGTTCTTTTTTTTAAATTGTAAAAGTTTTAGTAAACTCGTATTGACACTCTTACGTGTAATCGTAAAAACATGCATTTTTACGAAACTTATATAAAATATTGTATTAAACAAGCAAGGGTGTTACAAGTTGGTAATCAGAGCTCATGGTTAAAGAATAAAGTGTGTTCGGTTCGAGGCTTGATCGCAAATCCGGTAAGTACACGTATATCAATGGTTTAGTATGATTAAAGTGTCGAAAACAACACATATGGTTATCGTGTAATACACGTTACACCAATAAAAATGATATAGAATAGAGATAGTCAACGAAATTACACGCGTTGATGCGTATAGCAGAAAAGCCTTGTATTATAATACGGGCGTTTATTAATGTCGAAATTACTAACTTTTATAAATGTTTAGTTGAAGAACAATCGCATCTGAAGATGACGAGAGTTGAACGATTTAGGGATATGACGGTGGAACGGTCTAAGGTATGACAAGCAGAGCATACTCATTGAGGAACTAACTCGCGTGACGATCGCGAACAAAGTTAGGGGCAAGAGAAGCCCGTTAGGACAAGCATTACAGGTGCACGCTTTTAAATTAATCGCACAAGTAGTAATATGCAACAGACACGTAGGGGATAATGGTTGCATATATCTGATAAATCCTGAATAGGATATCTATTCAGGATGATGTTTCTAAGAAAAGTTTAATAGATACATGTGTTATTCACGATGATGAATAACAAAGAAATAATAGGATTAGTTCATATGGAAACTTGGACGGGGTAATTATCCAAGTGGGAAACTCTCAATATAACGCCATTGAGAAAAGTAGCGATCACATTAATGAATGTCATTGTATAATAGTTCAATAGAAAAGAAAAACATTTTATATGTTCGAATGTAAAACTAGTAAGACTAAGGATTGTAGTTTTGCAATTAAATAAAGTTTTACTAAATGAAATTAGAGGTGTGAAATAAATAGAGGCATTACTTACATAGGGGGTGATGTGAAGGCTATAAAAAGGTCATGTGTGTCATGTTCTGATCGCTTACTCTGGCCAAGTAAGTAGTGGCATATGATACCATGAGTTTCTTATAGCGGACACATTTACATCCGATGTAGTAAGGGCGGGGTGAATGGGATTAACTTAAAAAGTACCCAAATGAATCAAATGAGCAATGATAATAATGTAAACGCACAGCCGGGTGACGGAAGCGTATTACATTAAGATGATGAGCCCGAGTGAAGGGACAAAGATTAATGTAAAACGATTAAGGTATGCGTTGGGAGGGGTGTGTTTACACTCGAACCCGGAGAATGCAAATATGACCCTTAACGGGCCGATTTTGTAAAACGCCAAACTTGAGAATAAAGTAGGAATATAAAAGCGAAACGAAGTCATAATGCATATTGTAAGGGTTGCAATAATAACGACTTCGGTAAAACACCCAGTTGGTGGGTAAGGATTTAAACACATGCGTAGACCGAGAAACGAGAACTCGGATGGGAAGTTAGAAGACTTGGATGTTGAGTCATGACTAAAAGATGACAAGATGAAGTAAATAGAAGTTTTAATAAATCATGTTCAACTATTTAAAAGTTGAACGGGTCGAACAAAGATTGAAGTTTGACATTCATAAGTGATGAACTTTCACATGAACAAGTCAAACAAATTTAATAAAGGATGACACTTGCTAAAGTAAGTAAGCGCGAACTGAATAAATAAAAGTGCGAAATATTAATAAACCTATATAAAGGAGTTATAGGAGTTAAAAACATTAAAATAAAAGAACCCGGGTAATGGGACGTAAAGAAGTATAGGTAAGAACCGGGTAACGGTAAGTGTAGGGCAAACCGACGTGTAATTGATGTTAGAAGTCACGAAGTCGGAAATATAATTCGAAAGAAAACAATGTAGCCTTAGACTACGGTCAAGGTCAAACGAAATCCAAAAGTAAAAGCGAATAATTGTAACCATAAAAAGGGGTGCCTTAACGCCGTATGCGTATATAAACGTATACACATTTGAATAAAGACTCAAATAAAAGATGATCTACGGGATCATCATAACCTACGGGATATTAATTAGTGTAAAGATCTACGAGGCCAGAATGACCCACGGGTCATGAATTGAAGCAAAGGGATCATAAGGGCCTCGCCTTAAAGAGGTGAAAGCTTAAGAAAATAGCCCATAAGGCTAAGTGATAAAACCTACGGGTTAATTAGACAAAGCGAGGAAATCAGTTGAGAATCCTCGCCTAAAACAAAGACTGCAAAAGAATAAATTTTGGACTGTCAATATCCTGGTATGGATAATTGATAAAAGTTAAAGAGAAGATGCTAAACTAAAACTTCAGTATTGATAAGAAATAACGTTTTTACAAATATAAATTCTGATAGGAATTTAAATAATAAGCATGAAAGATACAAGTCTTGACACTAATAGGCGCAAGACGATATATTCGAAAAGTGATATTTTCAAAAATGAAAGGTTGATATAAATTAAACATGATGTGACACGATCAAGGTCAAGAAATGCAATGTGAAGTAGAATCACATTATAACCAAGCGAGAGGTAAAACATATATATATATATATATATAACTGGACTAATAAGTCTAGTTAGTGAGACCGGTTAAGGTCATTTAAATAAATTTGGTTGCTTGTAAGCGGTGGATTCGGTATAACTGAACCGAATAAATGAATTTGAAAATAAAATAAATTGTTGCTAAAAGTGAAAGATTTCACTAAAGACCTTTAAACGGATCAAAGTAACGGATTCATAAAGAGTTCGATAATATATAAAAGCGATAGATATCGCTAAATTAACTAAACTAGTAAAAATAACGAAATTTCGTTATTTCAAGTTGCATTATGTCGTATGAGGTACGTAGATGTTTTGTAACCAAAAAGATATTACCATATTTTTTTTTGATAATACTAACAATTGGGTAAAGTATGAGTAATGCTTAAAAGATTACTCAGGTCAAATGCATTGAGTTTAAAACTCCATGAACTATGTAAGAAAGGTTTCGAGGACGAAACCTCTTTAAGGGGGGAAGGCTTGTAACACCCCGAAAACGGGTTTGGTAATCAAACTACGTTTATACTAAAAGACGGGTAATTTACCTTTAGTGGTAAAAGTAACCCGGTGAATATTAGGATTCTTAAATAAACAAGCCTATTATTAAAATAAAAGTTAAATGAAAGTTTTCGAAGAAATAAAGTTTATAGAAGCCCGAGATAACAGGACTTAAAATAAGCTTAGTCGTAAATTCCCCGAACTCGTTAAATTAACTAGGAATGTTTAACCTAGTTTAAAAAAAAAAAAGTGGTAATGTTGTTAGAAGTTAAGTAGGTTGTGACCTATTTAATAAACTAACCAAACAAGAGGGACCAAATGCGGGTAAATGGAAAGTTAAGCTATAAAAAGAAAAACTTAAAAATAAAACACACATTCAGTGTGTTTTGTGGGTGTTCAGTTCGACCAGAAGCATCCCCATGAGCTTCAAAAACCCTAGCTTCACTAATCTCACAAATTGAAAGATCAAACCAAGTCCAAAACGAAAATCGAGCATAGATTAATGATCCCCATTGCAAGGAGATCATAAGGTATGTAAAATTTGACAAAAATTGTCTACTTTAAATTCTCATGAATTTAGAGAACTTGAAATCTGATGATGCATGTAGGAATTGTAGATGAATTAGGAACATTAAAATGTCTAGGAGTAAACCCTAGACAAGTACATGTTGAAATTATGCTAAATTCTAGTGAAATCCATGGTCACCATTGTAGGTGACTAGTGGGTTATGTAGAACATTGATAAACACTAGGAAATTTTGGGTTGTTCTAGTGTAATTTGACATATGTGAAGTTATTTCAGAATTTGTAAAGGCAAATAATTGTGTTAAATAGTTTTATTGATGAAAATTCGGGTTATATGACAAGTTATGAGCTTGTTAATGAATTATTTAAAATTCTGCCCTTAAGGTGTTTGTAAAAATGCCCCAAAGAAGGCTCGAAATTGAAATTTAAAGTTAAAACGCATGATTGTTATGATTTAGCGAATTATGCGATACATGATTGAAAAAGGGTTCTAAACGGATTGCGAATTGAACTCTTTAGGCGAGGAATCCGGATCGTCAAATGGACAAGCCGGTGGAAATACGCGTTTGGAACGGATGCTTAAAAGGTACGTAACTACGGTTCCGTTACGTTATGCTTGACTTCGTATTTTCGTTAGTAGACTTTAAATTAGCATAATACATGAAATTGGCATTTAGTTGAAGTGACGAAGATCACTAGGTAAATAAACGGATCAAAAGGTGAAATTATCACCCTTTGACAATATCGACTAATGGTTTGTCGAGTTACATGTTTATAGGAATAAATATTTAATGGATACGCACATCGCTATTGCTTAGCGGCTACTAAGTCAAGGTATTGAAACGGGTCAATATATTGATCCGAGCCAGGTATGTATAATGATTCAACTCATCATGTAGAATTTGAGGTTTTCTAAGAGTTAAACAAGGTCAAATTGGATATTTGGTTATCTTAAAAATAAACCGAATAATTCAAGTTATAATTGTAGTGTTTTAGAAACATAATGGCTTCTAAACAAGGTTATAGTTAAAAGATCGAATTTTTGGGTCAAACAACTATCTGAAAGTCCTTCGTCGTAAAAGAAGGACCAAAATTGACCAAAACGCCCTTGTAGGTTAAATTGAACAAACAACCCTTAAAGGTTGTTTGGAAACGAGTTTCATGATTAGATAAATACTTAGAATAAGTGTAGAAGTTGAAAGATGTAATACGTTAGTCAAATGGCTCTATTGAGTCATGTCGTAAAATAATAATCCGAAGGGTAAAACTCGGAACACATAGATGTCCACATTAAATCCAACACACATATAGTTGTAGTTGAAGATTACTTGATAAGAAATGTAGGAATAAGATGCTAGAAATGAGTGAAAGCGATTTCAAGCTTAAAAGTGCTTAAAATATCCTTAACGGGTCAAAATAAGCATACGAGCGAAAACGGGTTTAAATTGTGTAATAAACCGGTGATTAGAATCTAACATAGTAGATAACATTAGTTTGAAGAAGTGTATGTGATATAAGGATCAAATAAACATGTTTGATAATGAAATCACGAACGGGTCAAAAGTTGGTAAAAAGGGTAATAAGCCGAAGAGTTAAAAGTCTGAAATTTTATTATGTAGGATGTTGGATTTCAACTCCATTAGATGGAGAATTAAATTACGGTCGCGTAGGAAAAAGAATCGGGTAAAACGGATTAAAAACGAGAGAGTTATGCTCGTTTCCGTGAAATCGGGTTATGCTGAGTATGTGCAGCAACATAATATAAAATTTCTGCCGAAATGGGGGCTAGGTGGGGCGTCTAGCCCCTAGGCGTGACGCCTAGCCCCCCCTGAACCTGAAAAACGTTTAATTTTGTTTGTTTGACCCATATAACTTGTTTAAACTTGTTATTTAACTATCAAAACTAACTTTTAAGTTGGTTTTGATCATAGGTGATTGCCAAGAGTGCCCGGATGAAGATCAAGCTAGAAGAAGAACCGAACACGATAAAGTTAAAAGCTTCCGCGCGGCGTTTTGTCGTATCTTTTAAACGACGAATTCAATTACATTAAGTTGTTCTTTTTTTTTAAATTGTAAAAGTTTTAGTAAACTCGTATTGACATTCTTACGTGTAATCGTAAAAACATGCATTTTTACGAAACTTATATAAAATATTGTATTAAACAAGCAAGGGTGTTACAGATAAAGATTGAAGAAGTTGAAGACTCGACACTTAAGACTCGTCAACATTCGAGGGGGAGTCTGTTGGTGCATGTGTCTGTCGACTTCGTCTTGTATCGAGTCTTGCATTGTTCCTGGCACAAAGATCGAGAAAACAAGTCAAATGGTTAATTTCGCTTGAAACATGTATTTCCATTTTTAATGTGCTAATTCCGCTTGAGATGTTTAATTTCGTTTGAACTGTAATTCCGTTTGAACGTGTTTAAACGGAATTAGGGTGTCTATATATAGGTGTTAGTCCGGATCATTTTAAACGGAATTAGTTTGTGTGTTTCCGACAGCGAAGCTCTGTCGAAGTGTCTTCAGAACTGTAATCGTATCAGAATTAATATACAAGACAGTTTTAGTGAATATCTTGCTGAATTCAACTCATGATGTCTGTTTCCGCCTTTCATTTTGAGTAGAACGCCTCTGATCGACTAGTCTCGGGTCCGACAACGATCCTACAACATGACCATCCCTTAATATACCTTTCCATTTGTTCGTTCACCGTATTTGGTGTTAATTCACCTACGTTCTCTAACGTGTCTCTTACTAATGAGTATCCTATATTACACGTTGCATTTCTTACGTAGTGTTTCCAAAATTTGTAAATAGTTATTATTTACTGACTTCTACGATTTGACCTTTTAAAGTTAATCACACTTAGTACTCATTGTATATAAGTATTGTTGTACGCATAGTACTTACTTTCAATTCGAACATATTTACGAAATGTCTTTAGCTAACATCTCAACTAATATTCTTTCCATACCTTTCATCAACATTACCAAGTTCTCATTTCCGCCTTAGAACTTCTCAACTAAAATTTATGACCGATTTACCCTTATAATGAGGTCTTATCGGTTTAACATTATGCCAACAATTTCAACAAAACGTACCATAACATTTCTCATTTATTTATACATTTCACTTTGATTTCGAATATTCAAACACGTATACACCTGCATGTAGATAAATTCGAAGTGATTGCGAAATCACTTACCTTTAGTGTTCATGTTCATGTTCGCCTCATTGCTTCCTCTTACCCCGTTTACCATCCATACTTGAATCAACTGACAAGATTTCCATCCTTACATATTATTACATTCGTAACATTGTTAGCTTATGTGAGCATACACACAACTATTTATTTTCTTTCTATTAATACGTTATTTGACTTTCGTTAGTCAAATTTCGTATAAACGAGACATTTATTATTAGTTATCTCATTTCCAATCCATACAACTAAACTATCGTCAAGCATAACACATAAATCACTTAATACATAACACATTAACTCTTTACTTTAACATTTGTGTCTAATGGCCATTCCATGATATCCCTATACTGTTGACTTTTAGATAGTCAACTGTCTTGCTTACACACTTCAAACTTTTGAACACGTAATCATCTAAATATGATAGACTGTAATATTAATATTCTACGTATTTCATACATACAATTTACGTGATCCTCCAAACAATACACATATATACATTCACTTTCACGTACTTTCACATGCTAATGCTTCATGATTCTACAAATAGTAAATATCATTCAAGTTAACTATATGGCATAATTCCAACATATCCTTTACTAATAAGCTCGTATGATTCGCATTTAGCACATATTCGTCTCTTAATCATAACAAGGCAAATCATAAAATACACATAAGCATCACACCATTCAAGTACAAGGTACAAGCCTCTAACGCATAATTCTGATCAAAGCATACATTCATCCGAATTTTCATACGAATTCCATCTAACTCACATTCTTCAAATTATTTTCACCACTAATCTCATCATTTTTATATTCATTTCTTAACAATTCCGGTTCCTTCACATTTCCAAATACTTTAGTCTATATTTACTTCCTTCATTATTCATTATCATACGTTTCCAACTCCACTTTATACATTCGTCATTCATTTCATGCCATTCCATATGTTACATTCGACTTTTAGAAATTTTATCCTGATACTATCATTTATTTTATCCGTACATAGCTTAAATTGCCTCATTAAGACTCAACGGGACCGCGAATGAGGCTTTCGAGAAGTGTATATAACTAATTATGAAAAATATGGAGGTTTTGGCGGACTGCCTTTACGCAACATCATGTTTTGCGTTTAATACGAATCATAAACTTTTCAATATATCATAGTTCATTAGTCCGTAATTACTTCTTTCGCATTCTTACATTTTGAATTTGTTTTGCTCTTTTAAATTTCATAACTCATCTCGTGTCATTCGATTCATCACTTTCGACTCTTACGAATCCATTCTATCGTAACCACTAATTGTGGTTACATACATCTATTAGGCCTTATATGGATCTTACGTAATCATTAAATAGGCTTTCGGACAATCCGGTAACTCAAATTGCGAAAATAATACAAAACAAAAAATTTTCAGCGGACTTAATTTCCACTAGCCGTCGGCGACGGCCTCACACCCCATCGGCGACGGGCTCCGCAATGTGGCGTCGGCCACTTTGTCCGTAAGCATCAACATAGGGCGTCGGCCCAAAGGGGGGCGTCGGCGACGGCTGGCAGCCCGTCGGCGACGGCCTCCCGATTGCTGAAACGCTGCTGCACTTATTTTTTTGCTGTTTCGACCATTTTCCGGGTTCGTTTTCAGCCATACGGTTCCTGGAACTCCCCGTATGGCCCCCATACTTACTCCTTTACGTACTTAACTTAAATGTTATATCCCAAGCACATTACACATGCTAGCATTTTACCAAAAACTTAAATTGTTACCTCATTGGCGATCTTGGAGCGAGCACACTTTTGAACGAGCCGTCGGTTTGAGTTCAAGCATCACATCATATGCTCGAATCCCTCAAACCTTGGCTCTGATACCAACTTGTAAAGCCCGTCTTTGGGTCTAATAAAAATGACGACCAAAACCACTAGAAACATAATACTTTTTAAAAGCGTCCAACTTTTCGCAATTTAAGGCAACATTACTAATATCATTTATGCACAATTTTAACAAAATTTGGGCATGACCCGTCCATAAGACGAGCATATCCCTGTTTTAACCATCATCAAAACAAATAAGTCTACAACCCGTTTGACGAGACACGACTAAAAACCATAACATCAAGTGTTAAAAAGTGCAACGACTAACAAGGTTATACAAAACGAGCATTTTGACCCAAAACATTAATACGAAAAAACGGAAGCGCTTGATGGTCATAATGTGTGCATGAGCTCGCTCCAAATTGCCAAGTCGCCTAAAGTGAGGATTTACCTACATTCAACATAAACAAATAATTTAGTATTTCATCACTAACACATCTAAACGATAAACCGATTCGTCACTTTCGCGGTATTACATCATTCAAATACTTTACTACCCGTTAAACGGTTCATTACATGCTTGCCTCAAAGTAGAGACTAAGCATGCTTTTCTTAACATACCCGCTATGAACGGATACTAGTAACATTACATAACTTCCATTCGATTCGTTCATGATGAACAACATATTCTTTACATTCATACATCATACTCCAATCCGAGAAAGGCGGATCGAGTAGACTTTCATACATTACATACTTAACTTCCCATACCCGGTTCAACTAAAAGAACCGGATATGATGCATTATCTTTCATAACTTCTTCATTCCTCACAATCCGTTATGACGGATCTTACTTTTACTTTCGAAAAATCATAGAATTCAAATCTCACAATTTTAACATAACAACACAATTCGATTGAGATTATTATGCATATAATATCATAATAGAAATAGGGTGTACACTAACGTACCTCGATCTTGTGAACCTTCCGATTTCCTAGTACTGGATCCTTCTTCCTTCACGCCTATAACAACACGTTCATTCGTTTATTTAGTACAACCAAATCTCATTCGTTCATCTTCCAAATCATACATATTATTCTTCTAAGCATTTCATCAAACACTTGGTGGTCATCATATTTACAAGTATTATGTACAAGCATACAAGGCATGAATTCCTACTAGTTCATCATATAATTCATCAACAATACATACATGTTCATATCTTTCTTTCATCCTACATAAATTTCTGAGATTCAAACATTACAACATCACCATATTTCAAGATTTCACATAACTATAACCACTTTGATCATCCTATTCCTACCACAATTTCACAAAGTGGGTTTTTACCAAAATCTTTCAAATAACCTAAAAATCAACATGATTCTTGTTCTAGAAGGTAACCCTAACTCAGATTTCTCACATTTAGACATAAAAATTCGAGATTGGGTTGAACCCCTCATTCTACAAATCATGATTTCAGAAAATTAAACTTACCACTTCAATAATCGAGGTTAGATGAGTGTAAATCGGAGTTCATGCACTAGATTACCCTTGAATTTCCACTTCAATTTACTGAATTTGCAAAACAAGGGTTTCACCTTGTTCCCCCCTGTTCGATCGATCCCAGCCACGCACAAGAGTGTGTGTGTTTGAGTTTGTTATACATTAATACCTTCACTTTAAAGCTTTACCAATTTACCCCCTCTAGTTATGTATTTGTTTTATTTAAGCATTTCTATTACTAACTAACTATTTACACACATTTTACCAACCAAGTTGGGATTTTTAATTTAATTCATTATACTCCCTTCATAATAAATTTTGGGGTGTTACAAAAACAACCACCGTTAGACTCGCCACGGGGAGAATGGGGGTTCTCTCCGTGACCACCCTCTGGCGTGAGAATAAGTATCGGTATATGAAGAAAAAAAGTATAAGTGAAGCGAATGTAACTTGAAGATTATACCTGAATTATCTTCTTATTTATAGCCGAAGTTTTGGGCGGGAAAACCTGTTAGTGAAATATTGACGGAAGATGCTAACTTCGTAAGCGGTTATTTTTCCCTCCGTTAATCATTTAACAATCGTGAGAGCACACGGATCGCGATCTTTGATCAACGGCTGGGGTATTGCCATGTGGAAAGTGGGCAAGTGAAGATCTCTCTTTCCTTTTGTGCCATCATCGTGAATTCAAGAGAGCCTGGGATGAAGACACGTGGCCAGACGGTTATAATCGTCTGGTGGTGCACGATTGAACCTTCTAGAAGATTACAGCTGTAATCCAGTGTGGCTCCTTACCGTATGGTGTCGGTGAAGTAAATAATATCCAAGTCTAGGTATTATTCATGCGGGAGTGTTTAGGATTTTTATCCTTATTTGTTATAGGGAAAGGCGCAAGGATTCGTTAGTTTCCTTTTGGCGCGCAGGTGTTGCTTGTTGTTTTTCCTCTAAGTTTTCTTTATGGGACCAGTGCGCGGTTGCACAAGGTTTAAAGAAGGTTAAAGAAATGAGGTTGTGGTATGGTCCCAAGTACTCGAAGCGAGGTTTTTGGGACCTTACCCCTTCAAGTATATACAGGAATGGTTGTAAAACAAGGTCTCCAAACCCGAGTACTCTTTGAGTAGTCGCTATAAGATAGGCTGCCGAGGCGACTTTCTTCAAGTCCGCCTAATTACTCGGAATCGATCAAAGTCAACCTCGGCCAGAATCGGATCTAGTAAGTCAACTCGGGTCGAGTTTAACTTAAAAAAAATAAAACATAATTTCTATGCCTATCATATTAGAGAATAAATATCATTTTCACGTATTTTGTTATAAATATTAGTAAACTTATGTTATTTGATATATATTTAATTTCGGAAAACTAATTTCTTTACAATCTAACATGTCCGAGTACTCCCCGAGTACTCTCCGCCTAAGCCTAGTACCCTCAACTCCCCGGTCGACCGACTAGAGAGCGCCTAGCGACTTTTGCAACCATGTATACAGGTAAGCGTTTGTAGTGAATTTGTTGAAAATTATATGATGTTCCCGTTGCATAGCGCGTGTAAAGTTCTTGAAGAATCTGATCCTGAAGGTACAAATATACATACTTGTGAACAGTTATAACAAAAATAACCTCTTGCCCTTCAAGATTTCGAAGTGACAAGTGTTTAAAAATACGAAGCAGATAAATACTGTTATACAATACCATATAAACTAGGTTAGAACCCCGTGTATTACACGAGTTGAATAAATATAATTTTATATATTAAATAACAAAAAGATATATATTTATGAACCCCGTATATTGTACGGGTTAAATAAATGTTATTTTATATATCAAATAATAAAAAATAGTTATATCTTTAAAAACCATGAGTATTACACAGATTAGATAAATGTAATTTTGTATACAAAATACTAAAAACGTCGTATCTTTAAAAAACACGTGTATAATCGGGTTGAATAAATCTACCAAATAATAAAAATATTACATCCTTAAAAATCTCGTATGTTACACGTGTTGAATAGATCTAAAAAAACGTTATATCTTAAAAAACCATGTGTATTACACATATTAAATAAATTTAATTTTGTATATTAAACACTAAAAACGTCTGTATAGCCGAGTTGAAAAATCTACCAAATAATAAAAAATTGTATCCTTAAAAACCCCGTGTATTACACGTGTTGAATAAATCTAATTTTACATAGCAAATGATAAAAAGTTATATCTTTAAAAATTTCGTGTATTACACGTGTTATATAAATGTAACTTTGTATAGTAAATAATAAAAAAAAGTTATATTTTTAAAACCCCCGCGTTTTACACGAGTTGAATAAATATAATTTTGTATACCAATTAATAAAAAAAAGTTATATTTTTAATAAATTAGGATAACATTTAATATTAATTTATTATTTATATATTTAATATAAGATAAGTAGGAAAGAGAGGTATTTATTTTAAAAATAGATTAAATTAACAATTTAGATTTGAGGATAATATTTTATTAAAATATGATAAGATTTAATATTAGTTTATCATTTATTTATTTAGTTAATATAAGATAAGTATAGATTTGAGGATACCTCCTATGAATGACACATGTACAAAACTTGGTTTCTTTTATTATAGTAGATTATATAATATGATATAAAGTTGGATTTTAAAGAGTGGCTATTTTGGTGACTTTAATATATCAATACTAGGTTAGAACCCCGTGTATTACACGGGTTGAATAAATGTAATTTTATGTACCAAATAATTAAAAAAAATATCTTTAAAAATCTCGTTTATTACACGGGTTGAATAAATGCAATTTTATATACCAAATAAAAAAACAATATATATCTAAAAATCTCGTTTATGACATTGGTTGAATAAATGTAATTTTATATATTATATAATAAAAAAGTTATATCTTTAAGAACCCTTTGTATTGTACGGGTTGAGTAAATTTAATTTTATATATTAAATAATAAAAAAGTTACATTTTTAAGAATCTCATGTGTTATACGGGTTGAGCACATATAATTTTATATACCAAACAATAAAAAGTTATATCTTTATAAACCCTATGTATTGTATGGATTGAATAAATCTAATTTTATATACTACATAATAAAAAAGTTATATTTTTAAAACCTCGAGTATTACACGAGTTGCATAAAGTAATTTTGTATAGTAAAAAATAAAAATGTTATATCTTTAAAAAACCTCGTTTATACACGGGTTGAATGAATCTAATAAAAATTTATATCTTTAAAAAAAAACTAACGGATATACTCGATATACGATGGATGGGGTGATTGCGTTGATGGTTCTTATAAATGTCACGTAAACATAGTGATTACCGTATTTGAGTTGAGAATTGAACAAGAAAATAAAAGTATAGAACCAATAAACCCCTTTAAACATTTTTGAAATATGTTCTACCCTTAACTACTTTAGTTTAATAAAATAAATAAATCTTTTACATTAATTTCAGGATAAATAATTTTGAAATCTGATACATATTTTAAAATATTATATTATCTCCTATATGAATTGTTTAAATTTATATTAAATTTAATTGTACAATTATCTTTTAATTGATGTTAATTATCTATAAAAATAGATGGCTTCAATGAATGACATGTGTCTTTTTATTGGTTTCTTTTATTAAATAGCACTAGCGGTAAGACCCGTGTGCAAACACAGGTGGTTTCTTAGAAAACCATGCATAACACATATCGATAGAAAGTAAAAAAATAATTATTGCAGACTTACAAAATTGATATAAACTAATGGTCAATAGGTTTATTCAACAGGAATTCCATTATGTTGATAATCAAACCACTGTTGTCTATTAACTGTTAAAAACCTCTGTTGCTTTCCGACAGACTTTCCTAAAAACTGTCATCCATTATCTCCAACAGAGCTTGCCAGTTTGATAGATAGTAAGTATCAGATGTTAGTCAACCCATGTTAAAAAAGGTCAGTCAACAGAAATTACAAAGGTTAGTAAACAAATGCTAAGAGAATAATGTTATTAACAAAGAATTTAGTACTCTCATTAAAAATGAGACCTGCAAACTTGTTACTACAACGCCAGATATAAACATTTTTCGCAGCATGTGTTCTCAGGATAGACTTAATGCAGAGCAAGTATCAGATGCTTTCAAAAAGTTGTATTGTTTTCCAGCAAACATTTCCTAACAACAGTTACTCCATTATACCCAACAGACGTTGCCAGGTTGACAGATGTTTAGTATCATCATAGATTTTTTAAAACTTCTTTGTAAACCACATTAGTAGTGGTTGTACAGACTCGTTTCTCTTTATCACAAATCAAAACTTTCAACCCCTTGCTACTTTTTACCCTAGATACAGCAACATAGAGCTGGCCATGACTAAACACTGGACATGGAAGATACAAACCAACACGCTCTAATGATTGTCCTTGACTTTTATTTATTGTCATAGCAAAACACAGTGAAAGTGGGAATTGTCTTCGAGAAATCTTCACTAGTATTCTTTTATCAGAATGTGTCATCTTCAGTCTTGAAATCAAAGTATGGTGACCTATATTAGTCCCTGTGATAAATTTTGCTTCAATCACAACTTTTCCGAGCTTTGCGACTTGTAAACGTGTACCGTTACACAATCCATTTGCCTGATCAATGTTTCTGAGTAACATCACTGGAGCACCAAGTTTCAGTACTAATTTATGGTTAGGTAAACCAGATAAACAAAGATTGTTTAACACATCAGGAGGAAACAATGTCATATTTAGCTTTAATTCTTCCTCAGATTGGCATAAACTATCTGAACTAAAATAAACATTTTCTTCACCAGGCAAACTCTCTAACAACTCTTTATTTATTGAATCCACTACTTCATTAGTTGGAGCAAGAATCGCTCTTTGTTGGAAATACATTAAATCCCACAAAAAATTATTCATGTCCGGATATGTAAATGAAATGAGAGAAGAAATAGGATTGACTTGGTCATAAATAAGTAAATCATCTGGTATTTCAATATCTATCTCACCATCATTTTCTTCACCAAGCAGACCATCACCAAGCTTTAAAATCCATTCTGCAAATTCCTTTATTTCTTTCAAATCTGCTTCCTGACAACCAACTCTTAATCTCATATTCTCAGTTAGCTTTAGTACTTGACAGTATCGCCATATATAAGAAGAATTCAAAGAAGCATTGACTATCATTGTTCTGGTACCTTTAGGGATGACCAGAAGAATTTGTCTAAAATCACCACCAAATAGAATGACCTTTCCCCTAAAAGGCTTGGATTCCATGTTCGGTTGACTGGAACGTGATATGTCTCTCATTGTTCTATCAAGAGCCTCGAAACAATGCTTGTGAGTCATAAGTGCTTCATCCCAAATAATCAAAGTTGCTCTTTTAATTAAATCACCTAACTCAGTATTAGGCTCTATCGAACATATTGAATTCTCATTAATGTTGATTGGAATTAAAAACCTTGAATAAGCAGTTCTACCACCATCCAGCAAAAGTGAAGCAATTCCACTGGATGCAACATTCAATACAACTTCACCTTTTGATCGTAATGCAGCTGAGAATGTCTTCCAAAGAAACGTCTTTCCAGTTCCACCATAACCATATACAAAAAACACACCTCCATCTCCTTTTTCAATCGCTTCCATAATAATTTTACATATCCTTTCCTGATCGGTAGTTAAACACTTTACATAACCATCATGTTCCCTTTGAAGAGCTATTCTGTCATATGATAGTTCTTTCATTATCAATCGATTGTTCGACGATGAAACATAATTGTCTGGAACACTTGGCATATCATCAAAATTTCTCACTGTACTTCCATTGATAAGTAGCAACTTTTCAATTTCAGATAGATAGATATTTTCAAGTTCTTCTTGTTGAAGATCCAAATCTAAAACAAATGTTGAAAAAAGTATTAGTTTTTTTCCCAATAACAGAGCTATTGCATAATTTTAATGTAGTTATATATAACTTTAATAAAATAATCACATTACCTGTAATACTAGTTATCTTTTGTTGTTGATACAAGATGTCTTCACATAACAGTGACTTCGTTTCCGACCAAAAAACACCAGGACGAGATATCGAATTTGACAGCAACAACATTACAAAAAAAGTCCTCAAGAAATCTCCGGTTGACCATGTGCTAGCTTCTTTGACAGCATTAACATATTCCTTATCATCATCCAACAGTCCCCGTGCAAAACATGCATCTTTAGATATTTCAAAAACCTGTCCATCAGCTGTTTTTATATCTTCAAAACAGGTTGGTCCCTTAATATGATTCAGTAAAATCCTTAGGTAATAACAATCACCAAGTGATGGTGGACATTAATGTATCCTCCCAATTGATCCATACGGATGCTTTCTTCGATTCCATTTGAGATTTTTAGCTTACCATACATAATATCCCGGAAACTGAACATACCTCAATGTCCTGGAAAATTCATCGACTTCGTTACAATTCATCCACTTTGTGAACATTATCATTTTCACAGTTGGATCAGTAACAATATCACACAAATTATCATGATCGTTATACACAATACACTGACCATCTTCATAATGAAAAGGTAATACTTCAACAGCTGGATATCTATAATGTATATCATACATGAATATTCTCCAAGCAGCTTCACAAGCAGAGATATATCTACAATCAAGGTATGTTTTTATCTCATCTACAGCTACATTTTGTTCCGTATCATTGTTAGTGCTATTGGATTGAAAAACAGAAGTCGTGACTCTATCAGGCCCCTTATTAATATATTTAAACAAATATTTGATAGAACCTGACTGGTTGCACCATTCAACGTTAACGTGGCACTAATACTTTCTGAGCAGGAGAGCATTCTAAGGAACTACAAATCTATTATCAAGTGCCACACCATTCTTTACTATTGTATTACTTGTTTGACGACGACGATAGACAAGATATCCTTCAGAATCAACACAAGTCTCATCTACATATTTTTTGGGAAACTTTTTAGAACATTTTTGTTGAACCATACATGGACAAAGTGGGTTGTCTGTACCACATGGTCCATGAATCATAGATTGCTTGACAAGCTCATATAATTCAGGATCTCTTTCTTTATCTGGTATCTCAGCACTAATAACACGATCAATATCAGATGCAGTTGGAAATTTGCATTCAGCACCCAAGAACAAACATATGTGAGCATGTGGGAGTCCACGCTTCTGAAATTCCACTGTATACATAACTGGAATTTTTCAACAGTGATATGTTAGATAAATATAATTAGATGTTCAAAGTAAAAAATATAACTAAAGGGTACCTGCTTGTATATCACCAAAGAATTTATCTTTCTTGAAATCTTTTATAAGATGATCCAATTTACACTTGAATAATCTAGAGATAATATATGGTCTGTCTTCAGCATTAAGAGCTTTATCGTGCAAACACCTGTAAATCTCAGGCCAGATTGGATTACAAGTCACCGTTATGAATAAATCGGGATATCCAACAGACTTGCAAATTGCCATAGCATCCAAGTACTTTTGCATCATATATCTAGAACCACCAGTAAATGATGAAGGTAAAAGTATAGGTTTACCACAACTTGAGGCATTATTCTCTCCACTTTCAACAGTAGCATTCAAGTTCTTAAGACTTTGCGTTCTAAGTTTAGGTGGTTGTGACCTTATATAATTCAACCTGGCAGATTCTATCATCGTGTATCCATCAACCAAAAACTGCTGAAATAGTTTTTTCGCATTAAGTAACAATGAAAACTGATTCTGTCTATCTTGAATTTTGTAACAAAAGAATTCTCTAATTGTAAGGTTGGTTCTAAGTACCTCATTATCAACCGCAATCCCTCTATGTTTAATACCAACTCTATAACCATCTTCTGCATATGGGAAAATAAGTGGATATTGTAAAGCAAGGTAAGAGGGATGAAGCTCACTAATTGTTTGAAGACCACCAGAGTTCTTTCTAAAAACAATGTCCCGTTTATCAAATGCTCCATCAAAATCACCAATTATTAACACATCAATTTCTGATGCTGTTGGCAAATTGTGAACTCTTCCATCCTTATCTCTTGTTCCAATAAGCTTCAAGCGTACATCTTGTATAACAACCCTCAATTAAAAACCGACACCCTCGAAATATTTTTGACACCCTAATATATATTAAAATGTCCCTATATGTCTCTAAATACACCCCGTATATGAAAGCCGAGCCCAAAATATGATTTAACATTAAAAATAAAATAAAAACAAAAATAATTAGGTCGTCGCGGGGCGCGACGCCCCATGTCCTTAGTCGACGCGGGCCGCGACGAGGCTGGCCACCCGCCCTCCTCCGGAAGCCGCCACGTGGTAACACGTGGCGAGGCTAGAGTGGTGATGACGCAAAGCTAGGCCCTACACACCCTAGTCGCGGGCCGCGAAGGCCCCTCCTGATTTCCATCGCGGGGCGCGACGACAAGCCCGTCCAGCCCTATAAAGTTGGAGCTTCGCAGTTCATTTTCGTCGCTCAATTCTTCGATCTTTCTCTCAAATTTTCATATAGTAGGCATTATACTCGGGAAAAATAGTCCCCCTAAATAACGAAGTTCTGCTCCGTTGTAAGTATCATAACCCCTGGATACGTATTAGATACTCTGCCCGATTGATCTAGGGTTCCGTAACGGCTGTCGTGGTTCTGCCCGACGTAGTCGTTGGAATGCCGTCTCGGGAAGGGTATTACTAATGTTAAAATGGGTTATTATACTAACACATGTGCATTTTTGTAATTTATAGATAATTCCCAGGGAAGCCTTACTGAAAACCTAAGACAGCAATGTGAGAAATCTTCTTTTTGTACACTGTTTTTAGAAAACCTTAAATATTTTACAATGCAATTTAGCAGTGATTGAGTCTTTGTAATTATACGATTACTGCTGGTATGTTGGGGTTTTGTATACAAAATATGAGACACGTTACCATTGGACGAAGAGTTAGCCAATGTGTAATATGACCCACCAGTCAGGATTGACAGTACTTAATGAGTAATTGGGTAGATATAAACATTGTAATCGCTCTCAATACTGTCTAAATTAAATTAATGTTTCTTGATTAAACTGGGATTCACTCACTAGTGTTTCCGACTGACAAATGTTTTTAAAACGCGTTTCAGGTAACACAATGTGAAAGCCAATTAGAAGCCACCTGGATAGCACTGAAGGCTTGGAAAAGTGGCTATAAAAGTTACCTAAATAAAGAAGGCGTTTTAATTCAATAAAATGGGATTTATCCTAATAAATAAGTTTGTAATGAAAACTTGGGTTTTATCCCAATGTGTTTATTTCTATAAAATGTGGTGTTTTACTCTGATAAAATATTTCCTAACTACGATCCGGATGTAAATTCCGCTGCCAAATTAATAAACACCGATACCACCGACACTGAGTTCGCGGCCGCCCGTTCCCGGGACAGATAGGGGGCGGGGGTTGCGACAGAAGGTGGTATCAGAGCCAAGCCACTGATTCAGCCACAGAAGCGTTCTGCTGACATCAAAATTTAAATTGTTAGGAAATAAATTACGGGATTAAATGCATAATTGTATTTCTTGTTATGTGTTATTTGACTATTTGTTAGTTTACAGTGTGAGCGACCAAGGACCATCTGACGCGTACCGTCAATTATCTGGTTCGCCTAGAAGCTAAGGTGCCTCTTCTCAGCCTGCCCTCTCAGGGTACTCTGCTGATACGGAAGAAGGAATATTCGTGTTTAAAGCTCAGTCCGAGGAGCCATTCCCTCATAAAAATAGAGGATGGTTCAGTCGAGGGGCACATGAGCGTAGGAAGCGTATGAAAAAGTTACAAGACTAGAGAGCACTAGCAGCAGCCAAAAGAGAAACCGATGCCTATGCCCAGGATATGATTAATAGGGGTATAGCCAACATCCACATCCTAGCAACCACTGCAGCTGACCCTAACCTGGAACAAATGATAGCACCCCAACCACAACCACCAATACCTGACCAACCGATAGAGATAGAAAACCTTGAAAATCAAGTAGAAATGCATGATTTCAACCAGGAGGAAATACCTAGGGTACCAGCACCAAATCCATTAGACCCAAATTACGACCCATGGTGCGATGACAATAGGGACTATGTGCAATGTTACCCGATACACGAAAACATACCCATACCAAACCTAGGAGCCTACCCAGGGTTGGACCCTCTAGATCCCTATTATGATAATGATGTATTCATTAGAGAGATTCTAGAAAATCCTTACCCATACCAGGCCCCTACACCTCCATACCAGGAACCCGCACCCCAGATTCCGAACCCAGTCCTAGAACCTGCACCCCCAATGAGTGCAGACAATGTACAAGAACTTAGGACATTTGGTGAGGAAATTTTAGAGAGTAGTGAAAGAATGCGACAGGTAGGAGAGCGACTCGTATGGAAATACGACGAGCGCAATATGGATTTCTGGATGAATCCATATCCATGAATGTGATGGTGGAAACAGTAGTAATAATAATATTTATAATAAAATAATATAATATGTGTGTATGTGTATTAAAAAAAAACTACGGATGCCTATTACTAGTAGTGTAACTTTAAATTTCAGTCGGTATGGTAATTTTAATTTCAGTACTGGTGTGTAATAGATGCATATTATATGAATAGAGTAAAGTCGCAATGATCGACGCTTTTGACCAAAGTGCGTGTTATGTGATTGACTATATTAAATATTATTTTGTGATATTAATATGTGGTAACTGTTTAAAATTCAGATGGCCGACGAAGGAAATCAAGAAAATCTGAATAACGATAACCAGAGTAACATTAACTTGGTTAATGAGAATCCGAACAACAACAATAACAATGGAAACCAAATGGATAATAGTGCCATCCAACACATAGTGGCACAAGGAATTATAGATGCAATGCTATATATTCTTCAAACTGTTAAGGATGCGGAAAATAAAAGTAAGCATAGCAGTAAGCGACCAACTGAACCAGAACACAGCGTGAACAATGGACCTATACTTCAAGTGCCCATTCCCAAAAGAAGAAGAATCATGTCTTATGGTTGTTCTTATAAAGAATTCTGGTCCTGCAAACCAATAGAATTCTCGAGCAATGAAGGACCCATTGTAACTCTGCGCTGGATAGAAAAGACTGAGGCTGTTCTGAAAATAAGCAAGTGTCCTGAGGAAGACAAGATAATGTTTGCTTCTAATTTATTTAAAAACTCAGCCTTAGAATGGTGGAACACTATCCTCCAGTCAAGAGGAAGTGATAGGGTATACAACATGGAATGGGAGGAATTTAAGAATATGGTAGAAAGGAAATTATGCCCTCCTAATGAAAAGGAACAGATAGCAAATAAGTTTCTGAACCTTAGGATGACCGGGGTAGATAGTAAGGCTTATACTACTACATTCTTTGAATATGCTAGAATAGTACCAACCCTTGCATCACCTGAACCAGTATTAATCTCCCGTTATATCTGGGGATTAATTGGAGAAATTAGACATGTAGTCAAGGTAGCTAGACCTCAAACTATAGAAGAAGCTGTAGAACTAGCAAACACCTTGACATATGAATTAATCCATACTAGAGAAGAAGATCAGAGAAGAAACCTAGCTCAAAGACTTACCCAGGAATTCAGATCTGGAAATTCCAACCGCGGGGAAAATGTAGGTTCCACATCTGCACCTTATTGCAAGTATTGCAAAAGGAAGCATTCTGGAAGATGCTCCATATATTGCAATTTCTGCAAAATATCAGGACACAAGGAAGAAGACTGCAGGAGGAAAGCCAACAACAGGATTTGCTACCATTGTGGGGAACAAGGTCATATCAAGCCAAACTGTCCGAAATTAGCTCCAGCTACAAACAACAAAAACACTAAAAATGCTAGAGCATTCGTCCTAACTGCAGATGAAGCCAAGATGATTCCAGATGTGATAGCCGGTATGGTTTTAGTTAATGATGTTTTTGCTAAAGTATTATTTGACTCTGGTGCAAACCAAAGTTTTATTAATACTTCATTTTGCAAACTTCTAAATCAGTCATTAACTAAACTACCACAAGAGTAGAGACAGCAAATGGAGAAACGATTAGGATTTCTGAAATCTTACGTGGAGCAAGAATAGAGTTTTTAAGTCAAAAGTTTATTGCAAACCTTTACCCAATGAATCTGCCAGTATTTGATGTCATTTTAGGAATGGATTGGTTAATAGCCAATAAAGCCAGTATTTTATGTGATCAAAAGTCAATCCAAGTAAATTCACCAAAAGGTGAAAAGATCACAATTAAAGGAGATAAACCATCTAGATCCATGAAATTCATCTCTGTGATGAAAACTGCAAGATATATAAGAAAAGGGTCTATAGTGTATTTGATTTCTATAATCACTAACACTAAAGGAAAAGAACTAAAAGACATTCCAGTAGTGTCTCAGTTTTCAGATGTATTTCCAGAAGAATTACCAGGACTACCGCCAGACAGAGAAGTCGAATTCAGAATTCACCTATTACCATGAACAGCACCAATTGCCAAAGCACCTTACCGTTTGGCACCCGCAGAAATGCAGGAATTAAAGAAACAATTAGACGAATTGTTGGAGAAAGGATTCATACAGCCAAGCTCATCGCCATGGGGAGCACCAATTTTATTCGTTAAAAAGAAGGACGGATCAATGCGTATGTGAATTGACTACCGTGAATTGAACAAAGTCATAATTAAGAATCGGTACCCATTACCGAGAATCGATGATATGTTCGATCAATTGCAAGGAGCTCGATTTTTCTCTAAAATCGATTTAAGGTCAGGATATCATCAATTAAAGGTACAGGAAGAGGACATTCCTAAGACCGACTTCAGAACGAGGTATGGTCATTATGAATTTACTGTCATGCCATTTGGTTTAACCAATGCCCCAGCCGCATTTATGGACATGATGAACCGAATATGTAAGCCATATTTGGATAAATTCATAATTGTTTTTATTGATGATATTCTCATTTATTCTAAAAGTAAGGAAGATCATGCAAAGCATTTGCACGCTCTTTTAAGTCTATTAAGAAAGGAAAAACTTTATGCTAAATTTTCAAAATGCTAGTTTTGGTTAAAAACAGGTACAGTTTCTTGGACACTTGGTCAATCATGAAGGAATTCAGGTGGATCCCACCAAGATCGAGGCAATAACCAAGTGGAAAACCCCTGAGTCACCAACCGAGGTTAGAAGTTTCTTAGGATTGGCTGGTTATTATAGAAGATTTATTCGAGATTTTTCTAGAATAGCCATTCCCTTAACCAAGCTAACCTATAAATCCATTAAGTTTGAATGGGGTCCAAAGCAAGAAGAAGCATTTAGAATTCTTAAGCAAAAACTAACCCATACACCCATACTAGCGTTACCAGAAGGAACTGAAGACTTTGTAGTCTATTGTGATGCTTCCAAACTAGGTTATGGATGTGTATTAATGCAACGCCAAAAGGTTATAGCCTATGCATCTAGGCAACTTAAGAATCATGAAGAGAATTATTCAACCCATGATCTAGAATTAGGAGCCATAATTTTTGCCTTAAGATTTGGAGACATTATCTTTATGGTAGTAAGTTTACCATATTCACTGATCATAAAAGTTTAAGGTATGTTTTCGGGTAAAAGGAGTTGAATATGAGACAAAGACGCTGGATGGAAATGCTTAATGATTATGATTGTGATATCCAGTATCATGCAGGAAAGGCAAATGTAGTTGCTGATGCTTTAAGTCGAAAGTATCACGAAAAGCCAAAAAGGGTACGTTCTCTTAAGTTAAATCTACAAGTAGATTTAAATGAGCAAATTAAAAAAGCACAAGAATCAGTAATCAAGGATGATACTGAAAAACTAAAAGGAATGATCAAGGAATTAGAACAAGGAACAGATGGAATTTGGAGATTCCATAAGAAAAGAATATGGGTACCTAAATTAGGGAACCTGCGTCATCATATATTAGAAGAAGCCCATAAGTCTAAATATACAATGCATCCTGGAAGTGATAAGATGTATCAGGATTTAAGAAAGAATTTTTGGTGGATAGGAATGAAAAAGGACATAGCAGCCTATGTTTCTAAATGTTTAACCTGTTCACAAGTTAAAGCTGAACACCAAAAACCTTCAGGTTTGTTACAGCAGCTAGAAATGCTAGTGTGGAAATGGGAATTGATAACAATGGATTTTGTTACCAAATTACCCAAAACAAGGAAAGGTAGTGATACAATCTGGGTGATTGTAGATAGGCTAACCAAGTCAGCTCATTTCCTACCAATGAAAGAAACTTTCAATATGGAACAGCTAGCTAAATTGTATGTAAATGAAATAGTTTCACTACATGGAATTCCTTTATCAATTGTTTCTGATAGGGATAGCTGTTTTACCTCTCATTTTTGGTCAAGTTTCCAAAAAGCAATGGGAACCAAGTTAAATCTAAGCACAACTTACCATCCTGAAACAGACGGACAAAGCGAAAGGACAATTCAGACAATGAAAGATATGCTTAGAGCTTGTGTAATTGATTTCGGAGGTATTTGGGATGATCACTTACCTTTAATAGAATTTTCTTATAATAATAGTTATCACACAAGTATCAATGTTGCACCATTCGAAGCACTTTATGGACGAAAGTGTCGAACCCCAGTCTGTTGGGCAGAAATTGGGGAAAAGCAACTATCTGGACCTGAGATAGTGCAAGAAACAACCGACAATATTATTCAAGTCAAGGAACGACTGAAAGCAGTACGTGATCGACAGAAAATCTATGCTGACAACAGACGAAAACCATTGGAATTCCAAGTAGGAGATAAAGTATTATTAAAAGTCTCTCCTTGGAAAGGAGTGGTAAGATTCATCAAAAGGGGAAAGCTAAGTCCCAGGTATGTTGGACCTTTTGAAATTATTAGAAGAATAGGACCTGTAGCCTATCAGCTACGACTGCCAGAGGAAATGGCAGGAATACATGATGTATTTCATGTATCCAATCTCAAGAAATGTCTAGCCAATGAATCACTTGTAGTACCTCTAAAGGATATAGAGGTAAATGAACAACTCAAGTTTGTAGAAAGGCCTCTACAGATTGAAGACAGGAAAGTCAAAAATCTCAAGCACAAGAGATTAGTTCTGGTCAAAGTGAAGTGGGACTCCAAAAGAGGACCTGAGTACACATGGGAACTTGAATCGGAAATGCAAAGGAAATATCCACACCTGTTCCAGTAGATCTTGAGGACGAGCTCTAAAACAAGGTGAGGATGATATAACAACCCTCAATTAAAAACCGACACCCTCGAAATATTTTTTAACACCCTAATATATATTAAAATGTCCCTATCTGTCTCTAAATACACCCCATATACGAAAGCCAAGCCCAAAATATGATTTAACATTAAAAATAAAATAAAAACAAAAATAATTGGGTCGTCGCGGGGCGCGACGCCCCTTGTCCTTAGTCAACGAGGGCCGCGACGAGGCTGGCCACCCGCCCTCCTCCGGAAGCCGCCACGTGGCAACACGTGGCGAGGCTAGAGTGGTGACGATGCAAAGCTAGGCCCTACACACCCTAGTGGCGGGCCGCGAAGGCCCCTCCTAATTCCCGTCGCGGGGCGCGACGACAAGCCCGACCAGCCCTATAAAGTTGGAGCTTCGCAGTTCATTTTCGTCGCTCAATTCTTCGATCTTTCTCTCAAATTTTCATATAGTAGGCATTATACTCGGGCAAAATACCCCCCTAAATAACGAAGTTCTGCTCCGTTGTAAGTATCATAACCCCTGGATACGTATTAGATACTCTGCCCGATTGATCTAGGGTTCCGTAACGGCTGTCGTGGTTCCGCCCGACGTAGTCGTTGGAATGCCGTCTCGGGGAGGGTATTACTAATGTTAAAATGGGTTATTATACTAACACGTGTGCATTTTTGTAATTTATAGATAATTCCCAGGGAACCCTTACTGAAAACCTAAGACAGCAATGTGAGTAATCTCCTTTTTGTACACTGTTTTTACAAAACCTTAAATATTTTACAATGCAATTTAGCAGTGATTGAGTCTTTGTAATTCTACGATTACTGCCGGTATGTTGGGGTTTTGTATACAAAATGTGAGACACGTTACCATTGGACGAAGAGTTAGCCAATGTGTAATATGACCCACCAGTCAGGATTGACAGTACTGAATGAGTAATTTGGTAGATATAAACATTGTAATCGCTCTCAATACTATTTAAATTAAATTAATGTTTCTTGATTAAACTGGGATTCACTCACCAGTATTTCCCACTGACAAATGTTTTTAAAACGCGTTTCAGGTAACACAATGTGAAAGCCAATTAGAAGCCAGTTGGATAGCACTAAAGGCTTGGAAAAGTGGCTTTAAAAGTTACCTAAATAAAGAAGGCGTTTTAATTCAATAAAATGGGATTTATCCCTATAAATCAGTTTGTAATGAAAACTTGGGTTTTGTCGCAACCCCCGATCCCTTATCTGTCCCGGGAATGGGCGGACGCGAGCTCAGTGGTGGTGGTATCAGTTTTGCATTAATTTAATTTGGCAGCGGAAATTACATCAGGACCGTAGTTAGGAAATGTTTATCAGAGTAAAACCACCATAATTGATATTAATAAACACATAGGCAAAACCCAAGTTTCTTATTACAATACATTTATAGGGACAAACCCTATTTTATTGAATTTAAAACATCGTTTATTAGGTAACTTTTATAGCCACATTTTTCCCAAGCCTTCAGTGCTCTCCAGCTGGCTTTTTACTAATTGGCTGTCACATTTTGTTACCTGAAACGCGTTTTAAAAACATTTGTCAGTCGGAAATACTGGTGAGTGAATCCCAGTTTAATCAAGAAACATTTTATCAATTAAAACACTATTGAGAGCGATCACATTGTTTATGTCTACACAATTACTCCATTTAGTACTGTAAATCCACTGACTTGTGGGTCATATTACACATTGGCTAACTCATTGTCCAATGGTAACGTATTGTCATCCCCGACTTACTACTCACAGTGTAGTAAATTTTGTATACAAAACCCCAACATACCGGCAGTAATTGAAGAACTACAATGACTCAATCACCGCTTAATCACATTGTAAACAATTAAGGTTTTGCAAAACATTCCAAAAAGGTTAACAAAATGAGGATAAACTCACATTACTATCTTAGACTTCGCGTAAGGGTTTCTTGGATATAATCTATAATTTATACAAATGTACATTGGTTAGTATCATAACCCTTTAAAATTATTAATGATACCCTTCCCGAGACGGCATTCCAACAACTACGTCGGGCAGAACCATGACAGTTGTTACGGAACCCTAAATCAATCGGGCAGCGTAACTATTATGAAACTGGGGTTATAATACTTACAACGGAGCAGAACCTTGCTAATTAGGGGTATAATACCCGACTATAATAACTTTACTACTTCAGAATTTGAGATTGAGAATGAATTGTGAGCAACGGAAAACGAAAACTGAAGTGTTCTATTTATAGTGCTGATACTCGACTTTCAGGCGGCCCGCGTAAGGTAAGGCAAAGCCTTACGCGGCCCGCGTCAACACTCGGTCAACATATAGCTTAGCTGGGTCAGCGTGTAGGTCCGCCATGATGTCGACACGTGTCGGCCTCTGATGTCTCCGCGTTGTTGGTCACTCGCGGCCCGCGTACACTTAAAGGGGACTCTTACACGGCCCGCTTAAACTAAAGAAATCAGACGAATCAGGTCTAGACCTTCATACCGCCCGCGTAAAAGCTTGGGGTGGGTCTACGCGGCCCGCCTCAGCTTAATATTTATTGTTTTTAATTTATTTTATATGTTATAACATATTTCAGGCTCGGTTTCTACATACGGGGTGTAATATAAGACATATTGAGACATTCTACAATATACTAGAGTGTCAGAAATATTATGAGGGTGTTGGTTTTACCGAGGGTTGTTACAGGTTTTTTCCCAATGTGTTTATTTCTATAAAATGTGGTGTTTTAGTCTGATAAAATATTTCCTAACTACGATCCTGATGTAAATTCCGCTGCCAAATTAATAAACACCGATACCACTGACACTGAGTTCGCGGCCGCCCGTTCCCGGGACAGATAGGGGGCGGGGGTTGCGACATCTTGCCACTCATTTTCTTGAAAACAATCTCTTACCATTCTGAAGGACTGGACAAGAGGATTGCAAGAATCCAACATATCTTTAAGACCTTTGATGGTCGTACTATCAAGCTGGTTGTTTCTTGTAGTTTTGGATTCTATCTAAGAACTGCCAGAAATATAAAATGTTAAAATTTACATTCATTTCAAATGATAATGAATGTAAATATACTGAGAAGCAAAATATAGATTCATAAATGCGACAATTATCATAAAGAAATTACCTTACTGCTTTTTGACGATTTACCACTTCGTTTTGTGAATCATATATGTAAAGCTGTGAGAATTTGGGTTCTTCCCCATCGTCCGGAAGTAGACTACCCATTCGATGATAATTCTGACCTTGTAGTCTAAATACATAAGGACCTTTGCCTCTCTGATAACTTTTGTCAACCTTCCTACCAAGAGATGTGAAGGAAAACATCATGTTATATGCTCGAATATTATTCATGAAATTGTGAGACTGTGAGGTATGACTTTTATATAAATAACGTAGTAATGGAGGAGGTGTAGGCGGTGGTGGTAGCTCAACATCTCCATTTGAACAACAAAGAGAATAGGATGTTTTCTTACGTTTTTTATTTCCCCTAAGCATTTCATCTTCCCATAACATTGCATCACATTTAGAACACACAAAGATGGCATCTCCATGATCAATATAATCTACAGACTTAAAAAATTTATAAGTCAACATAAGTTATCTACATATTGAAAACTTAACAGGAATTTACATTCGTATCTTATACCTTTAGAAATTCCATGAATCTTCTTAACCACAAAATTTGCTAACATCTCATTACTCATTGATAATTCAATTTTAGATATTCCACCTATATTGAAGCTTGTAAAATAAGACATATATAACAATTCATAAAACCTATAAACAAATATTTTGTTTCCAAAAATTTAAAACATACAATTTGTAATATCTGATAATGGAGTCCTCTCAACAAAACAGGATGTTTGCTTAGTACTTCCAAAAGGAGTGTGATGTACATTCCTTGATGAGATTTTTCATGATGAATCTTATAAGACAAAAGTATATAAAATAAATGAACAAAACTACAATTCATAATTAAATTAGAAAAAAAATATCTGCAGTAAGTTTACCTTTTTCTTTTGTAGATGAGTGACACACATTACTACTAATATCTGGGGTAGCATAAGTAGGAAGGTGATACACATTCATTCTTTCGACATTGGTGGTTGAAACTTGTTAAATAGAACATATGTAAGGATTCCAAAAACATAACATATACACACATATTTCTTTTAAATTTTGTTTGCAAAACTATAACACATACCACTTGAAGTATTTGAAAATGGAATTCTTTCAACAGAATCAGATGTTGATGTAGGATGACAACCTCTGTTGTTTCTCTTTTGTTGAAGAACATACTTCCTTTTTTCTCTTTCTTCAGCACTACTTTGACGTTGACTTGCTTGAAGGAGCACTTCATACTTACTTGAAATTATGTTATCTGTATCCATAATTTAAAATACCTGAATGAAGAAGATTGTTAACCACTCGAGAAAAGAACTTTGAAAGTATTGTGAAAATTATTTGAAATTACCAAAAAATATCTGCAGTAAATATACCTTTTACTTTTATAGATGAGTAAAACAAATTACTACTAATATTTGGAGTAGCATAAGCAGGAAGATGATACACATTCCTTCTTTCAACATTGGTGGTTGAAACTTGTAAAATACGAAACATGTGTAAGGATTCCCAAAACATAACATATAAATATATATTTATTGTAAAATTTTGTTTGCAAACCTATAAGGCATACCACTTGGAGTGTTTAACAATGGAATCCTTTTAACAGAATCGGATGTTGATGTACGATGAAAACCACAGTTGTTTATCTTTTGTTGCAGAACTCGCTTCCTTTTTTTTCCTTGCTTCAGCACAGACTTGACTTTGACTTGGTTGAAGGAACAGTTCATACTTACTTGAAATTCTATTATCTGTATCCATAATTTCAAATACCTGAATGAAGAAGATTGTTGAGCACTCGAGAAAAAGACTTTCAAAGTATTTTGAAAATGGTTTGAATTATTTGAAAACGACAGCTGTATTAGGGGGTAAAATGTAACTTCCTTATCTCAATGGCGGTAAAATGTAATTTATTATTCCAATGGCGGTTTATCTTTTTACATAGAGGCAGATAGAAACATACTTTACCTTTTTAACGACTCTACACATCTCTTTACAAAATTGTTTGTCTGATCTCATAAAAAGTACTTCAAGTTTTAATCATCGATGTCCATTTCAAAATTCAATCACTCCACTTGAATACTTCTTACTTTTGACATCATCAACAACTTCGATCAAGGTATAATAATATTTATTAAAATTTGTATGCACATGAGTTTCATATGCACATGATTAACAACTGTTATGAAGACTGTTCTCATGTATTGCATGTTTAGATGATGTATCAATTTAATTTTACAAGCTTTTTTATTTTTTATAATGTTTTCGATTTGAAGTTTTCTTTGATATGGTGCTACATTTGGTTTCTTGAAAGCAATCGATAAGGTATATTTTTTGGTTGTTTTTCTTACTTGATATTAAATAATATGATTAAATGACCAATCTTTTATTTATGGACTTGCAGAAAAAAATGTTATTTCCTTGCTACTCGATTCTACAGTATTTAGAGGAATCTTTATTTATTGATATGCTCTAAATAAATCGATAAATATTAAATGTGTTATCTGAATGACATAGATATGTTAAACATTGTTGGTTCATATTTGTTATCACAGTCTTTATAAATAATGAAGTATCTAATAAAATACATTGTCTTATTGTTTCTTTGATTTTTAACTAGAAACATCATATCTTGGAAGATGTCTTTTTATAAATATTTAGACTCTCTTAGTTCCAAAATCTTGGTAAGATTATTATATTAAAACCATTTTCTACAGTTTTATTGTTAACAATTAATTCACATATAACACTTGCCAATACTTAAATACTTGAACTCAACAGATAATACCACAAAACTTTGCAAACAATCATTTACTCAATGAGGTTCCTGATAATGTTGGTGTTATAGAGTGTGTAAACGGTATGATATGGGATTACCGATTCTCAAAACACAGTGGAAGTTTTGCTCTAAAAGAAAGATGGTCCTCGGTTATCTCTGACCTTTCATTGAAAGAAGGATGTCTATTGGTATTTAAAAAAACTGCACCATATACATATCTGCTGACACCTTTTGAAAAAGTTCATCGTTATCCAACAAAACTCCCAATGATTTCTATGTTCACATCAATATCGTTTGAAAGGAACTTTGGATGTATGGATTCATTCTCCTATAGTTTTACTGATGTTTGTAAAGACGTGTTGGTAAGTTTTGGTATTTTAATCCAATACTTAAATGTTACTATAGTAATTAGTGATATAGTTGTTAATTTTACTGTACCTTTGTTGATTTCATAATTTTATATCTTTTTGTTCAGCTAATACCCAGGGACTTAGTTAACATCAGTATTGGAATTGGTAAACTTAAAGAGACATTTAAGATCTATGTGAATCAGTGGGACTCTTTTGATGTAGTACTTCAACGTGATCCTCTTCGAAATTGTTACTTTATAACCGATGGATGGGAAAAGGTTGTACACTACATGGGTCTGCAAACAGGAATTGTACTTGTTTTAAGATACGTAGCGGATTACATCTTTCTGCTTAATGTCTTTGATTTGAATGGATGTGAGATTGTTGCACCCAAAGCCAATGACAGTCCGAAAGACGATACTTCCTCACCCAATTTAGAAGTTGCTCCAATTACCGAGGATTTGGATCACCAGTCGGATGTTGAAGAATCCAATGACGCAGATTCTGATAGTGATTATGTTGTATCGGATGAATCATCCAATGATGGCGACGACGCAGATTTTGATGCCGCTGTCTCAGATTATGAAGCTGATCCTGATGTATACCCCTTACAATTCGTATGGTACTGCAACAAACATTTTGTAAGTTTATTCTGTTAATATATTATGCCTCATTAATTCTTTGGATGTTAAATGTTTGTTACAATTAAGTTGTTTTTTTGTTACTTTCCTTAAATACATTATTTATTTCTTATTAATTATTGGTAAATTATATTTAAATTTAAGCGTCTGAATGTGAAAGTAGCATCTTTATCAAGGATTCATAGATCATTGAAAATGATAGTTGAAAATCTGAATGGAGTTGACACTGTAATTGACTTTTGACGGGAGAAGCATGGCAAGGGATTTAGGTACGCGGCTTGTCAATGGACCAAGAAGTTCACGAAGCCCAATGGTATCTACAGAAATATAAGATGCAAATTTGTCTACTCTACAGAAAAAGCCAAGCTGATCTTAAAGAAAGTCTAAAGATAGTTGTGGTTGTGGTATTATCTCATTTGAGATAAATTATGGGATGGTGATGTATCAAACTTCTATATTTTGAAAACTTACGATTTACGACTATTTAAATTATAATCATGTATGCTTATCTTGTTATTTATATTAGCTTAAACTTTTGTTGTACATTCTCCATATATTTTAATTGGCTTTTCATGATACATTACAACTTGAATTATACTCTGTAAGTTTATGGGCAGTCATCGAGACTTAAAAGGTTTCAACAAATTTATGGGCAGTCATCGACACTTTAAAGGCTTCAACAAATTTATGGGTGATCATTGTCATAACTTCACTTAAATTAACCACTAATTACAAATAACAGTCTTTTAACATCTACAAAAGGGATGTACTCAACATCTATTTAGATAAAGTCTGCCAAACCAAAAGCTCTGTGAAACAGAAAATCTGTTCAAGCAAAGTCTGTTGTTCCAAACAACCTCTGCTGATAAACACAAAGACTGTTGTAGCAAACAACCTCTGCTGATAAACACAACCTCTACTGCTGAATATGAATACAAAAGCATCATGAAGCTAACATTTGTTGTTACTTAACAGATGATACAGTCTTTAAACATCTGAAACTAAAAGGACACACTCGACATCTATTTCGCTAAAGTCTGCCAAACCCAAAGCTCTCTTCAAGACAACATCTGTTGAAGCAAAGTCTGTTGAACCAAAGGTCCTCTGCTGATAAACAAAAAACTGTTGAACCAAACGTCTGCCAAACACAACCTCTGCTGATCATTCCACAATATAGATTGCTAACATATGTTGTGCCTTAATAGATGAAGCAGTTCAACAGAGGATTTCAACATCTGTTTACACACGGATCATGACGAACATCTGCTGATAAACACCGAGACTGTTCAAGCAAAGGTCTGCCAAAGAGAACCTCTGCTATGGACTAACAGATGATGCAGTTCAACAGAGAATGTTTAACAGCAGAGCTTTAACAGACCATGATCAACAGATGATAACGTCTGTTGAAGCAAAGATTGCTCAACAGATTCTAACAGTTTTCCTACTAACCAATTCATTAAAGTAGTACTCAGTCACTAAAAATAATATATAACCCTACTACTTCTCCAAAAAATGAACATTAACAATAATATAATAAAAATAATATTCAAATTGTAGCAATTACATACAAAATCCATCAGTATAGATGATTCAAATTGTAGCCATAACATACCAAAACTTTCAAACACAACGGGTTAAAACACACATAACTAAAAACCACAATTTTAGTCTTCAAAATAAGTAGTTTTTAGTTTCCATTCAGACTTAACCCAGAATCCCTTTCAACCGAAGGCTGCTGAAAAGTCTTCCGTAACATCACCAACTTCCTTGCAACAGATCAGGAAATAACTAATGAATATTCATTCAAGCTGTTATTATATTGCAAGAAATAAAGACTATAGTTATGATTTGCATAAAGTAACAAAATTACCTTTCCATTTCCTTACACTTTACATGCTGTATAACAGCCATCGCATACTCAAGAGCTGTCATTTTTTTAGCATTACCCTGATTCCCTTTTAAATACCAACAGCCCTTATCTCATTTCTAAGATCATTCCACAGTAAACATAAACAATAATTTGAATTAATCACTGAACATGTAAGCCACCACTTACTCCAAGGCTTGAATCTCGCCTTTCATACAGTTAGTTTGTTTTGAAGCTCGGCCAACGAACTCAAGACTTCCGCACCAAATAACAAATCCAGCAAGATCGACCTGAATAACATTTAAACTTCTATTGTTTTTTTAGCATACAAACATACAGTTTGTGATTAAAAAGAAAAAATCAAAGAATATACATACTCAATAAAAGACGGTACAAAACTCAGGAACATTTATATTACAAACCTACAAAGCATAGAATCAAGAATACACACATATACATCTATTTTTAAACACAAACAAACATTACCTCTTCATCAATAAAGTTGAGATCCATTTTATAACCTTGATTACATTTTGAAGTTCGGCCAACAAACTCAAGACTTCCACAGCAAATAACAAATCCAACAAGATCTACCTGAAGAACATTTAGCATACAAACCTACAGTTTGTGATAAAAAAAATCAAAAATATCTATTTTTAAACTACCGTAGAAAACTCAGGAACATCTATTTTTAAACACAAACCAACATTACCTTTTCATCAATGAAGTTGAGATCCATTCTATAACCTTCATTCCATTTTCGGAACATCCTCGCTCTCATATGCCACAAATCTTTCCCAGGATTCAAATCATTAACTGAACTCAAATTTTTAATTTCAACTGACGCTGACTTCTAATTCGGAAATCAGAATGAATTCAAATTTCAAAATACAAAAAGCAGAGAACAGGAGAGTGGAAATATGAAGAGTGAAATGAGGAAAAAACCTTTATATAGGTAGATGATTGACAGAAGTGAGTGAGTGACATGCATTAATTGCATTACATATTCCCAGGCATTTTGAATTTGAAATTACCGGCAACCAAACATCTGCTGAGGTATAGCAATATATGAACCTTCAGCTGAGGTATAACATTTTGGTGAGAGGAGGGTTTTGAATCAAGATTTGCCTCGCTTGGTCTGCATAATATTCAAATCCATGGTAAACATGATGAATAAACAGTACCTGAAGGTCAAGATTGGCGACGTAGGCTGTGTGTTGACCTAGGAGATTCGTCATCTCCTTCTTCGCAGTTTGCTGATGGAATTCTCAAGCTCCGATGAGAAACAGAGAGAGAGGGAAATTGAAACCGTAGAGAGAGAGAGTTAGGGTTTATGTTTGTTATGAGAATTTGAAATTAAAAAGAACTTTTTATACATATATGGTTTGAATTTTAAATCTGGAGCCAGAATTTTGAAATTTGAATCTGGCCAGATGTTTGAAGCATGAATGGAAGGCAGAGGTTTGAATCTGGCCAGAGGTTTGATGAATGTGGGCCAGAATTTTGAATTTTAAAGTGTTTTAATATTAAGCTTTATGATGTTACTATGGCTCCTCTATAGCTGCCACCTCAACGTTGATGACATAAGAAAAACATTGTTGGACAGTCTCTCTAGCTGACACATCAGATTTTCTTATGTCATTGGGATTTCTCTTTTTATAGAAAGTATAGATAGATGGTGACTTTATAATATATCAATATGAGATGAAAAATTTCTTAAAGAGATAGTAAAAAGGTATATTGGTTTTTGATGGTAGAAACCAACTAATTTATTGATGTTTAAATTCCTATCAAGTTGAATATTTCTTATTTAGAAACTACCAAAAACGTGATCATTAAAAGATGAAAACTGTAAAAAAAATAGAAACCAAGTACATGTTCGATCGGCTGTGTTTATTTCCAAGTTCAGCGAAACCATTTGGATGAGATCGTTGTCACTTGTCATAACCCAGTGGCGTAGCATGCTTTATCAAACTATCTAATTATCCTAGTAAGTTTCTAAACTTATTTTTTAGTTTGCAGGTTACAGTGGTTGTATTTATCCCAACTTTTGTGCTGTTTCTTAGGAGAGATTATTTAGACTCGAACATAAATAACACCAAGTTAAAATGCTTGGTTGCGAATCACACGCGAATGCTGCTCGATCCTCTTGATGAAGAAAGTGTAACGAAAAGTCTAAAATTATACTGTAATGGTTGAAATCAGGCTGTTATCAATTTTAAACGTATAACACTGGATTTTTGTCCAAGATTTTTATTTCCTAAGTTATTTAGAGTCATGAGAATAATAAACAAAAATCCATTGTCGTCCAGCGGTTAGGATATCTGGCTTTCACCCAGGAGACCCGGGTTCGATTCCCGGCAATGGAACTTTTTTTCTTTACTTTTTCTTGCCTCTTTCACGTGTATGGACATCTTGTGCGCCAAAGTTGGGTTAGCGAAAATCCCGATTAACAAAACAAGATACAAATTAACATTCAAAACTGCATCGAAATAAGATTCAAATTTCAAACCAATAACTGATAGTTCGGTTCTTTTATTTTTCTAAAGAAAAGTATTGTATGGTTTCATGATAACTGATAGTTCGTTTTTTTTTATTTTTCTAAAGAAAAGTATTGTTTGGTTTCGTTAAAACTCGTTCCAGAGCTGAACCAAGTTTGGCTAACCGAATTTGATTGAATGTTTGTGATTGGATTTATAGCTCAAAATTGTTATTTTGATAAAAGAAAGTTACAGGTTAAATTTATTAATAAGTGGATAAAACTGTTGTAAGTTAAAAAGTTCATGTCCCAATTCATTCTTTTGGGTTAATTTATTTTAAGCCTAAATGTAAAACCGAAAATCGATCCATAACGAAATGAATCCGTATGTGAAACCGGAAAACCAAAATGTCGAACAAAACCAACCCCTACAGCAAAGGAGGTGGCAGCTGCCAACAAATCAAACCCTTAGGGTGTCCGGAGTGGTCGGTAAAGTGGTGCGGCAAACTTGGTTTGCTGAGCGGGAACACCGCCGCCGACCACTTTACCGATCGGCAAACATAAAGGGGCGGTGAGTGGTTGCCGACTTGGGGAAGAGGTTTGTTTGGATTGTGGGCCAATATATAACGGTAATATTACCGTTTCAAATAAAAAAATAATAATATTTTCTTTAAAAAAATTAACCTATAAATATCAAACCAAACCATAACCAAATACCTTCAAATATATACCCAACCAACCCAAAAAATACCAACAATTCTTCCCAAAAATTTACAAAACAAAATGGCGGATGAACTCCCGTTATGGTTCCCACCCATGAGTAGCGACGAATCATCCGATAGTAGCATTCTTTTTTTTTCAAAATCTCATCGAAGAAGCCGAACTTCAAGACACGGGCACATCTAACCGAAGGAGATATATTGAACGTCAACGTGAGGTGGGGCATGAGACACTCATGGCGGATTATTTTGTCGAAGACCCGAAGTACAACGAAGATATCTTTCGGCATAGGTTCCGTATGTCGAAACGTTTGTTCTAAAAATTGTGGCCGACGTGGAAGAGAACGACCCGTGGTTTGAAGAGGCCCCTGATGCGCGAGGTAGGAAGGGCTTTACGCCGTTGCAAAAGGTGACATCGGCTATTAAACAGCTCGCAACTGGTAACACTCCAGACGAGAACGACGAGTATTTGCATATGGCCGAAAGAACTTCCCGCGAGTGCCTAGAATATTTGCGAGGTAGGAAGGGCTTTACGCCGTTGCAAAATGTGACATCGGCTATTAAACAGCTCGCAACTGGTAACACTCCAGCTCGCAACGTGCTTGTGAAGTCGATCCCTTACCCTCACGAAGTAGACCAAAAGAAATTCAAGAGGCAACATGAGGCGGCAAGAAAAGACGTCGAACGGGCTTTTGGTGTTTTGAAGGCGAAATGGGGTGTATTGAGTCGACCGATGCGAGCAAGATCCGTTAAAAAAATTAGGAGTGTCGTGTACACGTGTATTATTTTACACAACATGATTTTGAAAGATGAAGGAAAGGCGATAGCACCGGTGCACATTCGGGATCCTCCGGTCGAGCCCGCTCTAGACGATACGGTGTTGATGGATGAAGACACGCATTGGAGACTCAAACACGATCTCATAGATCATCTCGCAAGTCAAGATTTACCTCACCTTTTGGTCGATTCCGACGAAGACTAGTTTAAATTGTTTCAAGTTAATGTAATTTTATTGTTTTTTAATTTAGTGTAATTTTGATGTTTTTAATTTAATTTATGAAAGTTTATTGTTTTTTAATTTAATGTATTTATTCTACATTTATTAAATAAAATAGTACACAAAAAAAAATTAATAATAAAAGTTTACCACTTCAGCAAGTGTTTAAACCATTGCCAACACTTTTCAGCAAAGTTTAAACACTTTTGCCTGATTGACATGGCGCGCTCTGATTGGTCGGTTTTTTAGTTTACCACTCCAAAGTGTTTAACCACTCCTTACACCCTTAGAATGATCGTTCTGATTTAATTTGTTGAATTATCTGATTAGAAATAAGATAAACATTACGCTTGCGACAAACTTTTACAAATTTTTGCGGACCAACCAAATCAAGAAATAAATTTGTAAGTTAATATGTATAAACTATTATATTTGTTAGATTTTTTTTTTTATATCTGCTAAGTAAAACCTGATAAAATGCAACAATTATAAGAAAACTTTTACAAATTTTTGTGGACCAACCAAATCAAGAAATTAAAAAAGAAAAAAAAAGGAAAACATCAATCCATATAAATGTATAAAATGTATGAATATTATACCTGTGTATTATATTTGATTGTATAGTAGAAATAATTATGGTTGTAAAAATCACGATTACCATTCAATTAGTCACCGATTAATCGTTAATTGGAGGTTCACCGAGTAATTTTCTTCTAATCGGCCAATAAATCACTAGAGGGTCAACGTTGGTCCTAGGCAGTCCTAATCGGCCCTTAAAAGGCGGTTCTGGACAAATACCGGCCAATTACCAGCTAAATTCCGGTCATTTCCAATCAAACCTTTGTAAATTCCGGTGATTAATCTTGTCCCCTTAGAAAAATGAGCCGATAAAGAGTTCAAATTTGTCTTGATAAAAAATTACACATAAAAATGTGTGCGTTATATATATATATATATATATATATATATATATATATATGTAAGGGAGGGTTATCTTGATAACGCTAGATATGGCGAGAACGAATGAAAAAAAACCAATCAAAACCATTTTTTTTACTACAAACCTCAATGTAATTTAAATACAACATAAAAAAAGAATTTACAACATAAAATAATTCATTTCTCCTCTCAAAATCACTCTTTTTAGATTTTTTACACGTGTAAATAAAACAAATTTATACATGTGTAAATTTTCTTTATTTACAAATTCACTTAAATTTAAACGTGTAAATTAAATATTTAACATGGTATTCAAATAATAATGATAAGTGTAAAAAAAATTTGACTTTAAATTGTTTTTTACCAAGTTCTCGTAATTTTTTCATTTGTTTTTACGGTTCTCACAATATTTAGTGTTCTCATTTAAAGTTTTCCCTAAATATATATAGAAAAAGTATCGTACAAAATGCCTTAACGTATGAATCGTACGCTATGGCAAGTTCGCATGTTATAACCCCAGAAAAGAAATCTCGCATGTTGTAAAAAGCTAAAGATCGCATGTTAAAAAAAGTGCGCATGTTGAAAAAAATTTCGCATGTAAAAAAAATCGCATGTTGCTGATTAAACCAAAATAGCATGTTCAAAAAAAATCACATATTGATACTACATCTCGTACGCAGCGTACGTTAAGGCAATATGTACAATAACCGGTCTCTATATATTTATATATAAAATTGAAGATTACATATAAAAATCTCAATCCAATTAATCCTTATTAACCGCTAGTTCGTACCCCACTGACCGACTAGCATCTAACGATTTTTATAACATTGGAAATTATATAATTATATAATCTTTAAAATAGTTTACATAACTGATTTATTTTTATAACATATAAATAACTGTATCAGTCTGTACAATCGTAGAAAGTTCGTAATCACTATGCATAAATAACTATATATGAGCGTGACACAAAGCACATTTTTGAAACTTCAGTTATAAACTACAGATATATTGAAAAGGATGTAAGGTGCTAGAAATAGTAAAAAACTTTACATATGAGCGAGAAACTACGTAACGTGATAGTAATAGTAAAAGAACTTGTCACGGCCCCCGACCCGGTTTGACCCGTTTCAGGAGCCGCGGGACAGAAATCCCGTGGTATTTATTTAATTGAGTTTAACAGCGGAAGTTTTCTTCAGGATCTTTTAAAAACTGAAATATTTCCCGATTATTTTATTTCACAACTCGGGATAAAACCCGGTAATTTACAATCTTGAGATTTCACGGAGAAATCTTTTATTTTACAAAACATGTTTCTTTATTTTATACTGAGCCACTTCCTTAAGCTTGTAGTGCTTCACGGCACTTTTCCTGGATCATAACAGATCACCTGAAACATGTTTGAAAAAGGTTTTGTCAGCGGGAAATACTGAGTGAATCATTCTATTTACATAAAATGATGCATAGTTATTAATTACAGCATAAGAGCGATTACAATGGCTTCTATCTTATTTTTATCTGGCGCCGTGTCACAATGGTGACATGTCACAATGGTGACGATGGTCATACCACTATTAGGTCAATGAACCTAAATAGTGATGATTATCCCTAGTAGGTCAATGAACCTAACTGGGAGAAAATTAGTAATGTGCACAATACCTCACTAGCCAGTGATTCAAGATATCCACGACTTAGTCCCTGTAATTATAACTTTTGAAAATAATTTGAGGTATTGTAAAATAGTTGATAAAAAGAGAATGACTCACATTGCAGATTTAATTTGAGCAGAGCCTAGCCTACTGATTTAGCCTTTTAACCTAAATTTAATAACAGGCACACAATTCTGGGTTAGTAATCAATACAGCATTTACGATAACTCACGAGATCAAACCCTCACAACGAATGACAAAGTGCGATACTTAAACATCCATCGAATTAACGACGAATGACAAAGCATAACCCTAATGTGGGCAGCACTTAAACATCCATTGGATATTTTGATCAATCGGACATTGAATCATATCAGCGATCGAATTATTACCCTGATTGCGGCAGCAATTAGTGATCCGTGTGTGTTAATTGTTGTAAACAGAACGTAACTCGGTGCCTAAAACGAATTTCTTCGTCGAACGTACGCAGAATATCAAGTGCCAATGTCTGCTATTTATAGCCCAATTTTGACCAGGCTTACGGACCATAAGACTTATCCCTTACGGTCCGTAAGGGACACCTAATTGTCATAGGTTTGCCACGTGTGGGACTAGGCCTGCTGAGTCGACAGTTTCTTAAAATTCGAATTGGACAACTATTTATGTAGATAATCGTAACTAGGAAATACCCCCCCTGAGTTTTAGGGGCCCTGATCCTGATTCCGATTGTTCTGAAAATTTTAGGGTTTGTGCAGAATCACTTGGGTGTCTCAATTAGGGTTTCCTATTGGACAAATTAATTTAATAAATATGACTTTTGATGAGAGTTGTTACATTCTCCCCACCTTAATAAAAATCTCATCCTCGAGATTTACTGGAATAATTGAGGATACTTTCGCTTATTTTCTGATTCCAGTTCCTATGTGTATTAGGGTCCTATCTTTGAATCCCACTTAACACTAATCGTTTGTGTTTTGAGAAATTTGATCTTTCTATCTTCTATCTGAAGAGGTTTCTTTACAAATTTTAATTTTTCGTTTACCTTTATATCTTGGAGAGGTACTACCAAAGATTCGTCGGATAGACATTTCTTGAGATTGGATACATGAAATACATCATGTACTCCAGCTAACTCTCCTGGTAGTTGTAAACGATAAGCAACTGGTCCTATACGTTGGATCACTGGAAATGGTCCTAGGTACCTTGGACTTAGCTTTCCTTTCTTACCGAATTTAACAACTCCTTTCCAAGGAGATACTTTCAATAGCATTTTGTCTCCAACTTGAAACTCCAACGGCTTTCGTCTATTATCTGTATAACTCTTCTGGCGATCTCTAGCCGTCTTCAGCCTTTCCTTCGTGATACTGAATATCACAGTCGTAGTCACTTAGGATTTTCATCCATCTCCTTTGCCTCATGTTTAATTCTTTTTGCCCAAATATATATCTTAAATTCTTATGATCCGTATAGACAGTAAACTTACTTCCATACAGATAATGTCTCCAAATCTTAAGGGTAAAAATTATGGCTCCTAATTCTAAGTCATGAGTGGTATAGTTTTCTTCGTGCTTTTTCAATTGCCTTGATGCATACGCAATTACCTTTTTGCGTTGCATTAACACACATCCAAATCCTAGCTTTGAAGCATCACCGTATACTTTAAAATCTTCTGTTCCTTCTGATAAGGCTAGGATTGGGGCATTTGTTAATTTATGCTTTAAGATCCTAAAGGCTTCTTCTTGTTTAGGTCCCTATTCAAACTTAACTGTTTTACAGGTTAACTTAGTTAATGGTATAGCTATCTTGGAAAAATCCTTAATAAACTGTCTATAGTATCCGGCTAAACCTACAAAACTCCTAATTTCAATTGCGGATTGCGGAACCTTCCATTTGGTAATTGCTGCTATTTTATCAGGATCTACGTGAATACCTTCGTGATTCACCATGTAGCCTAGAAATTGCACTTCTGGCAGCCAAAATTCACACTTCGAGAATTTGGCTTAAAGCTTCTCTTTTCTTAACAAAGTTAAGAGTACATGCAAGTGCTGACAATGTTCTTCCTGACTTTTGGAATAAATAAGTATATCGTCGATGAAGACAATTACAAATTTATCCAAATATGGTTTACAGATCATATTCATCATGTCCATGAATGCTGCCGGTGCATTCGTTAATCCGAAGGGCATGATTGTAAACTCGTAATGACCATACCTAGTTCTGAAAGCATTTTTAGGTATGTATTCCTCTTGTACTTTCAATTGATGATATTCGGAACGTAAGTTGATCTTAGAAAATATCTATCTCCCTGGAATTGATCGAATAGATCATCAATTCTAGGTAATGGGTATCGATTCTTAATTGTAACCTTATTCAATTCCCTATAATCAATACACATTCTCATCAAACCATCCTTTTTCTTAACAACAACACTTGTGCTCCCCATGGGGATGAGCTAGGTTGTATAAATCCTTTACTTAATAATTTATCTAACTGCTGTTTTAATTCTAGCATTTCTGTAGGTGCTACCCGATAAGGTGTCTTAGCTATCGGTATAGTTCCTGGAATTAGATGAATCCTAAATTCTACTTCCCTATCAGGTGGTAACCCTGGTAATTCTTCTGGGAATACATCTGGGTATTCTGAAACTACAGAAATTTCCTTAAGTTCTTTATCTTTAGTATTAATGATTACTGAAATCATATATACTATTCCTTGCTTTCGTTCATAATTAGCAACTTTCATTACTGATATAAACTTTATGGGTTTACATGGCTTATCTCCTGTAATCATTATTACTTTTCCAGTGGGTGCACAAATTTCTATGGAATTCTTATCACAGATAATTCGAGCATGGTTGTTTACTAACCAATCCATTCCTAACACAACATCGAATTCAACTAATTTCATAGATAATAGGGTTACAGAAAATTTATGACTTAAAAGTTCTATTTCTACGTTTTGCAGAACCTTATTTATTTTAACTGAATTCCCATCTGCCGTTTCTACTGTAGAAATTTGCCTAATGCTGGTTAAAGGTAAGTTAAGAGTTTGGCAGAATGAAGTATTTATAATACTTTGGTTTGCACCAGAGTCAAATAATACTTTTGTGTAGACGTTGTGAACTAAGAACGTACCAGTTATCACATCTGGAATGAGCTCTGCTTCCCGAGCATTCAGTTGGAAGGCTCTTACATTCCTTTTTGCTCCTTCTGCAGGTTTGGCTTTATTGTCAGATGGTTTGTTCAGTTTTGGACAATCTGGCCTAAGATGTCCAGCTTCTCCACAGTTGTAGCAGACTGAAAATTTCTTCCTCCTGCAGTCTTCTTCTTGATGCCCCGGAATTTTGCAAAAATTGCAATATCCTTTGCATCTTCCAAAATGCTTCCTTTTACAAGAATTGCAAAATGGGCTAGTGGAAGATTGCCCATTCCCTCCTTTCTTGAAATTGTTATGGTTACCCGGACGGAATCCTTGGTTAATCTTTTGGGCTACTTCCTTCCTTCTATTTTCTTCTCTTGTCCGTACTAGTTCGTCAGTCAGAGTATTGGCTAAATCCAACGCATCATCAATCGTGCGAGGTTTCGCAGCCTTGACGATATTACGGATTTCGGAAATCAATCCCCAAATATAACGAGAAATAAGTACCGGCTCTGGCGAAGCCAAGGTTGGTACCACTCGAGCATACTCGAAAAATGTCGAAGTATACCCTCGACAATCTACATCCACCATCCGGTGGGTTAGAAATTTATTTGTCATTTGTTCCTTTTCATACTCGGAACAGAATTTTCTTTCTACAAAGCTCTTAAATTCTTCCCAGTTCATAGCATACGCCATCCTTCTTCCTTTTGCTTGTAACACCGTATTCCACCATTCTAGCGCTCCTTCTTTGAAAAGGTTTGACGCGTACATGACCTGATCATCCTGAGCACATTTACTTATGGCAATTACTGCCTCGGTTTTCTCTAACCAACGCAGTGCCGCAGTCGCTCCTTCATTGCCTGCAAACTCTGTGGGTTTACAAGCAAGAAATTCTTTGTAAGTGCAACCAGGCGTTGCAGCTTTCATTTTCTTAGGGAGCGGAGCTTGCCGTGGTTCATTATCATGATTAACATGATCATTGCCTCCGTTTATGCTATTACTGAAGTTATCTTCAGAAATACGTTTGCTAGGAACGATTTGTTGCGGTTCAATTGGATTTTTAACAGCAGCAACGATTGCTGGAATAGTGTTGGCTATCCCTTGAGCAACTATTGCTGGAATAGCGTTGGCTATCCCTTGAGCAACGATATTTTCTATATCCTGCCTAGTCATATATTGATCCCCCGGTTGTTGCTCAGATTGATTAACCTCATTAACTGGTTCATTATTAGCGTTTTCCATCTGATAATTAATATATATATATATTAGTATCAAATAAATAACAATTACACAAAATCATCATACAAATTTCACAATATATAGCCAAAACTATTGATTTCTCGATTCCTATTTTTATATTTTATAGTATGCATTAATACATACTATTATCTTACAAAGTTTTATTTGTAGTTATTTTACAGACTGATTTTTTTTACTATTACTATTACACAACCACAGTTCCATAAATCCCCTATCCTTTGTTAGATGATATTTTAGTAATGGCGTTCCCTCTCATCGTATTTCCAGGAGATCTGTCCCCCAATCTCTTGGATCCTATTCTCAGCATCCATTAGTTCTTCGCCAAAGTGGCGGAGTTCAGTCATATTCTCGTTACTCATTGGTGGATTTGGTAAAGGTTCTGGATTGAACTGAGGAACAAGCTTATAGGGATAATTTTGTAACTGTATGTCATTAGTCAACCATTCGTCTATTTGCGAGTGGATTGAAGGGTTTGGAATAGCTGGTTCTAAGTTCATTGGAGGTTGAGTTTCAATAGGACGAGTAAAAACATTTTTATTAACAGGCTTAATAGTATCATAGCTTGCCAATATAAAATCTAGCTCTTCCTGAGATGGTAACCCCTCAATTTGCCTAGAGCTTTCCTCAATTTCCATTTTCTTAGGCTTGGATTTCTCGAGAGGTAAAGCGTTGAATTCTATAGGTTCTTCTATGTCTGGTATATACCTATTGAAATCTTTGGAAACCTCTATTCTTACTGGATAGAGATTTAAATTCTGAAGGGCATCAGACAATTCACTCATGCTGTTTAGCAAAATACACACAATTACTAAGTTAGAAATCATAACAAAATTTTATAGAAAAACTTTTAAATAGTATTTCATACTGGGTAACTACCAAAACAACTGAAAATTAAAACACACTAAGGTTTTATTTGTAAATTTATTTATTTACTGAATAAGGTTTCTAGACTGTAGATAATAAAGGTGCTAAACTTGGGTCAAATTATTTAAGGATTTGCATTAATTGCTACATTGGCTAGCATATAAAGATCTGCCCATACTGTACACAATTAGTCAGATAATAAAACACATAATCATAAAATAGCAATTAATAAAAATTAAGTATTTTCTAAATACTTAATTAACTTAAATCAGGGGCTCGATCAGTGGCTTTGATACCACATTTTTCTGTCACGGCCCCCGACCCGGTTTGACCCGTTTCAGGAGCCGCGGGACAGAAATCCTGTGGTATTTATTTAATTGAGTTTAACAGCGGAAGTTTTCTTCAAGATCTTTTAAAAACTGAAATATTTCCTGATTATTTTATTTCACAACTCGGGATAAAACCCGGTAATTTACAATCTTGAGATTTCACGGAGAAATCTTTTATTTTACAAAACATGTTTCTTTATATTATACTGAGCCACTTCCTTAAGCTTGTAGTGCTTCACGGCACTTTTCCTGGATCATAACAGATCACCTGAAACATGTTTGAAAAAGGTTTTGTCAGCGGGAAATACTGAGTGAATCATTCTATTTACATAAAATGATGCATAGTTATTAATTACAGCATAAGAGCGATTACAATGGCTTCTATCTTATTTTTATCTGGCGCCGTGTCACAATGGTGACGATGGTCATACCACTATTAGGTCAATGAACCTAAATAGTGATGATTATCCCTAGTAGGTCAATGAACCTAACTGGGAGAAAATTAGTAATGTGCACAATACCCCACTAGCCAGTGATTCAAGATATCCACGACTTAGTCCCTGTAATTATAACTTTTGAAAATAATTTGAGGTATTGTAAAATAGTTGATAAAAAGAGAATGACTCACATTGCAGATTTAATTTGAGCAGAGCCTAGCCTACTGATTTAGCCTTTTAACCTAAATTTAATAACATACACACAATTCTAGGTTAGTAATCAATACAACATTTACGATAACTCACGAGATCAAACCCTCACAACGAATGACAAAGTGCGATACTTAAACATCCATCGAATTAACGATGAATGACAAAGCATAACCCTAATGTGGGCAGCACTTAAACATCCATGGTATATTTTGATCAATCGGACATTGAATCGTATCAGCGATCGAATTATTACCCTGATTGCGGCAGCAATTAGTGATCCGTGTGTGTTAATTTTGGTAAACAGAACGTAACTCGGTGCCTAAAACGAATTTCTTCGTCGAACGTACGCAGAATATCAAGTGCCAATGTCTGCTATTTATAGCCCAATTTTGACCAGTCTTACGGACCATAAGACTTATCCCTTACGGTCCATAAGGGACACCTAATTGTCATAGGGTTGCCACGTGTGGGACTAGGCCTGCTGAGTCAACAGTTTCTTAAAATTCGAATTGGACAGCTATTTATGTAGATAATCGTAACTAGGAAATACCCCCCCTGAGTTTTAGGGGCCCTGATCCTGATTCCGATTGTTCTGAAAATTTTAGGGTTTGTGCAGAATCACTTGGGTGTCTCAATTAGGGTTTCCTATTGGACAAATTAATTTAATAAATATGACTTTTGATGAGAGTTGTTACAGAACTGTACATAACTGCTTTATTTTTAATACATATAACAATAGAAAACGAAATTATAAATATAATCTACAAATTTATACAACATTTATTGTTTTGGTTATAACTTTACCATCTTGCTCAACTATTAATAATTTGAATCCATGTCTATTTTGATAGTCCAGGAAACGTTGAGTTTGACGGAGCTTTGGTCCCGAGACGATGGGTTCGGTGATAAGAAACGAATAGAAGATAGAAACGACACCGAACAGTCACTTATAATCTTGTTTCTATTGAAACTATGAAAGTTACATACCCGTAAAATCAGTTAGACAACATCTCCCCATAGGGAACCAAAAGCTTGTCCAACACAAGACCCAAGCTCCATATATATAGGACTCGTGGCTTCGTACGAACCCACTATGGGTGCCTTCGTACAAAGCGACTTTGTCTTGCCTTCGTACGAATCAACTATGTCATTCGTTCGTACGAATGGGCTTATACATCACAAAACCTTTGATTCGTAACGAATTTCACTCTAACCTATACAATATTTAACACACGCTCTAACTAGCATATTCGCACAGTGGCAGACATACAAAATATGCACCAACAGATTCCCCCTTGGCTGTCACTGTCGAATTTTCACGTTGAAAACCTTGAGCAGTGTTTGAATATACTGCAACTTCACATATTTTGTAACTTCAATCAGGCATCTTGAAATCTTCAATAGATTCCCCCTTGATTGATGATCCGGGTTTGCTTTTGACAGTGTTCGAACAAATTCCCCCCTGAAATGAATCTTCAGGTCTTTGTTTGCACAGTTCACGACTCCTCTGATATGCTAAACTGTAATCTTCACGAACAATCACCAACTTGAAACTAATCAATGCATCAATCTCTGTTTCAGCTTTAGCCACATCCGAGTTCAGTTTTTTATATCACATTTAAGCACCACGATCTCGCATTCCGCTTGCTCGATCGAAGTATTGTACAAAAACCCAACTGGTTAATGTCAAATCTGTGATTACCCCTGAAAATCTGAAATCCCGTTTTCCGTAAGCACCTTCAAGAATGATAGATCCGTGTAAACGGTAACCTCCACAATCAGCAAATCTTCATTGGATAACGAATTATCTAGTAACGTATACTGATCTCCGAAGCATTCGTCCACAATCAGATTCACCCTCTCGGATAATCTCGATCTCAGAAGCTATCATCCACAATCAGCTTCACATTCCCGGACAATTCTGAAGTCGGAACCACCCGAATACTGTTGTAGTGTCACGAATTTCAAAAATGCCTGAATTTTCAATATATGACATTGAAATTTTTATTCCCCCTCATTTTTGCAAATTCTGACGCTGAATTCACCCTCAAACTGAGCAATTCATTCTTTTGTCATCTCTAAAAAACTCGACTATACTGAGAATATCACAATCTCTGTACCGAAAGTCAGTTTTTCATCTATGCGGATTTAACGTTACGGCCCATAAATAGTCAGATACCCTAGATGATAAACTTTATGCACCAGCATCATGACTACCCCACTAAATTCTTCAATCCGTGATTGCATCATCTGTTTGTTAAAGACCCGGATGAATTGACAATGAAACACCAAGTGTCCCTTCGTACGAAGCTAGGACTGCTCCCTTCGTACGAAGCTGTAATAATATGATCATTACAAGCCCCCTTTGTATGAACCCATGAGTGGCTTCGTACAAACCTGCGAAGAATTAACAATTATGCTCCCATGCCACATTCGTACGAACCCAGGTGTACGCCTTTGTACGAATCCATGAGTGGGTTCGTACCAGCATGTATGACAGTTTGAAACCTTCCTTCGTACGAAGCTGCGCGTTCATACGAAGCTGAGCTGATACCCCAAGAACACTTTCGAACACATTTTTCAATCCAGAATCTTTATCTCTTTGAATTTCGTGATGAAATTTCATAGGATTGTGTGAAAATCAATTCCGAACATAGTGATGACTTCAATTTTGAATTCCATCCGTGAATTGATCTTCAATTTGATGTTTTTCTGATATGTTACGTCAAAACTCACTACACATCCAAAATTATTGAGAGTAGGTGATTCAATCAACTGTTAGATCGATTGAATCGGTACTGTAGCTCTGATACCACTTGATAATCCAGGAGACGTCGAGTTTGACGGAGCTTTGGTCCCGAGTAAAGTTGACTTATGTGCATTACAAAAAGAGTACAATACCCGGATAGTTCTTGTGGTTTAGTAAGATAACACCTATAGTCCCCATCTTTGGAAAATTAAGTAGTGTTCCCTATGGTTTGATAGGTTGTTACTCGGATAGTTCCTGGAGTGGATGTCCGTTAGTTTCTCTGTTAAGTCCATATAAAATTACTTATTTACCTCTGTCTTTAAAAAAAAACAAATACTATACACACTCATATTATTATTATTTAATGTGTGGGGCCCACAAACTCCTTTGTCTTCTACAAAACAACCTGCAACGATCACCATAGCCACCCACCTCTACCTCCACCTCCACCTCCACCTCCGCCACCTAAACCTAACCCCTCCAACCCTCAACCTGTCACAAAACACCACCACGCTCACTACCGCCACAACAGCAGCCACCGTCTAAACCACCACAATCTCTATACCCATACACCACCACCACCACCACCATCACCTTTCTCTGTCGTCAGCACACCTATTGTTGCCACCACCGTCAACAACAACCATCATCAAAACCCGAAAAGTAAAAACCTAAATCGGTTCTAAATCTACAAATTCAACTCAAATTCCGAAACCCTAAGAGGCAATATGTACCTTAATCAACTGAATTACCATTGTTGACATTAGCAACCCATCGTCACCATCCTGTTCGTGTCTCTCTCTTCTAGGACCTTTTCTGCATCTCTCCCTTTCTAATCTCTCTCTAGTCGTTTCTCTCTCTAAATATGATGGATGGTGGGATTTGGGATAGAGGAGGGAGTTAAGGTGGTGGAAATGTTGATGCTAGTGGAGTGGCACGTGACGGCACCTGGTGGTGAGTGAGAGACATACAAGGGCTTAAAAGGGTGAATAAGAAGGTTAGTGGTCCCACCTTTAATTTTAGGAATAATGGATTTTAATAATACCAACTATTAGCAGTTGGTTGTTAACTGTCTCAACTTAAAAAACAACCAGTGGTGGTCCCACATTTTCACATATTGTAAACCAATGGACCTTTACTAATAGAAAAGTAAAATGAGAAAAAGAAATTAAGGTTATGTTACTAAAGGTCCATTGGTTTTAGAGGTGAGCAAAAGGAAAAACCCGACCCTACCCGACCATTACCCGACCCGACCCGAGAACCGATCAAACATAAAATACAGAACCGATTCACTACCTTAAATATAGGGTCGGTTCCGGTCCATAAGTCCAAGTCGGGTTTCACCATGAAAAGAACCGAGAACCGGCCCGACCCGAACCGATTTTATATGAAAAATTGGAACCGATCTAAATACCTAGGTACTTGGGTTCGGGTCGGGTTAAGTATATTTTCGGTTCGGTTCTCGGTTATTTTCGGTCCGGACCTAAACTTGCTCACCCCTAATTGGTTTACAATATGTGAAAAGGCGGGACCACCAGTAGTTATTTTCGAAGTTAGAACTGTTGCCGACAACCGGCTAATAGTTGAGATTATTAAAATCCATTATTCCTTAATTTTAATATATCTACTTTTACTTTTAGTGTTTTAATTTAATATATACTAAGGGCATTTGGGTCATTTTACATAAAGTTAACGGTGAAAACCAACAGACATCCACTCTAGGGACTATCTGAGTAACAACAAGTCAAACCACAGAAAACACCAATGTAATTTTCAAAAGATAGAAACTATAAGTGTTATTTTACCAAAACACATAAGTTTTCGGGCATTTCACTCATTACAAGAATAAAGACCAATAGTTTCTATAGCTTATTCTTGCTTGTACCTGCAAGACAAAAATCAAATCCTTATTATGTATTCAAAATAAAAACCAAAATTAAATAAAATATAAACAGGATCACATGTTTTTATGCTTATATTTATAAATATATTTAAATAAAAACTACAAAAAACAATGTTAAAATCGTGTAATTTCCTCTGATATCAAAATTTTTTTATAGAGTTAAATGTCATTTTAGTCCCTGTGATTTGGATTATTTTGTCAGTTTAGTTCAAAGGTTTTATTTTTCGCCTGTGAGTCCAAAAAGGTTTCACCGTTGCCATTTTAGTCTACTAGGTTAACTTCATCCATTTTTTCTGTTAACAAGAAGGGCAATTCGGTCATTTTATATGTAACTTTTTTAAATAGAAGGCAATTCGGCCATTTAAAATGACCAAATTGCCCTTCTCGTTAACTAGAAAAAATGGATGAAGTTAACCCAATGGACTAAAATGGCAACGCTGAAACTTTTTTGGAACCCAAAGACGAAAATTGAAACCTTTGGACTAAGCTGACAAGATGACACAAACCACAAGAACTAAAATGACATTTAACTTTTTTTTATATTTCGAAAAGAAAAATCTCTCTACGAATTTAATTCAAAATCCAAAAACAAATCTAATAGGCCACAAGAAACACGTTTAAGAGTACTATAATCAACTAATGTGTTTGATATCATTGCTAACTTGCCAACTTAATATCAAAAAATTAACTTTATGCAGTTTGTTAAAATTCTCGATAATATCTATCTGCATGCATTGAGAACCCAAGAATTTTTTGCTGGGGTGTGGAATATTTTTAAGATTTTAGGCCCCTGGCTATATTAAAAAAAATCAGTTTATAGCGGGTCGGATCAGGTCAGGTCATGTAAAACAAAAGAACATCAAACTAAAATTTATATAATCATCAAAAACATGTCAAACGTTTTTACAAACTCGTATTTAATACCTTAACAATCTTGTCATACCCTTCCAGTGCTCTGAACTAGGATTACTTGTATATCTACTTAGCCTACTCACAGCATATGCTAAGTCTGGTCGAGTACATGACATGAGATACATAAGACTGCCAATGATCCTTGAGTACTCCAATTGAGCAACACTCTCGCCTCTATTCTTTGACAAATGTTGAGAGGTATCAATTGGAGTTTGAGCCACACTCGTGTCCCTAGGATTGAACTTCTCAAGGATCTTATCCACATAATGAGATTGACTTAGCACCAAACCAGTTTGGTTTCTAATGATCTTCACTCCAAGAATCACATCAGCTAGACCCATATCTTTCATGTCAAATCTCGCTTTCAACATGCCTTTAGTAGATCTGATCATCTTATCATCACTCCCAATAATAAGCATATCATCTACATAAAGGCATAAGATCACATAACCTTTAGAAGTGTCTTTCACATAGACACATTTGTCGCATTCATTTATTTTGAAACCACTGTTAAGCATAACTTGGTCAAACTTTTGATGCCATTGTTTTGGAGCTTGCTTCAAGCCATATAATGACTTGACGAGTTTACACATTTTGCCCTCTTGGCCAGGAGCAGAGAAACCCTCTGGTTGCTCCATGTAAATCTCTTGCTCTAATTCCCCATTGAGAAATGTAGTTTTTAAATCCATTTGATGTATTTTCAAATTTCTCAAAGCTGCAATTGCAAGCATCAATCTAATAGAGGTTATTCTGGCCACATGCGAGTATGTGTCAAAATAGTCAAGACCTTCCTTTTGTCTAAACCCTTTGATCACAAGCCTTGCATTATACTTGTCGACAGTGCCATCGGCTTTCATCTTTTTCTTGAATATCCATCTATATCCAAGTGGCTTGCACCCTGGTGGAAGATCTACTAGCTCCCAATTATGATTCTGCAAGATAGAATCAATTTCACTCTTGATGGCTTCTTTCCATTGAGGTCCATCTGAAGAGGTGACTGCTTCTCAATAGGTTTGAGGCTCACTCTTAACCATGAATGTAAGAAAGTCAAGCCCAAAGGATTTCTCAGTCCTTTGCCCTTTATTTCTTCTTGGCTCACCCTCTTCAACCTCTAATTGTTCTTGAGTTTCCTCTCGAATAGTCTCGTCAACCATTGTTGATGAACTTGTATGATTGGTTGTTGAAGAACTCGTATGAGTTTGTACTGATGTGCACAAAATGCAACATATAAATTACATCAATTGTGGCATAAAACTAACACTTTTTTAGTACTAATGTTGGAAAAAGTGTGTTTTTATCTTCCTTTTGTATTTTCAGGATTAAATGAGCTCAAATGAACAAAAGGAGCAAAAAGGCAGCTAAATCTAACATAAATACAAGAAAAGGAACAAACGTGGCATGCCCAGCCTCCCCGACAGCATCTTCCCAAGCAAAACAAGAGAACAGAAGACTGAACACGCCCCGTGCTCAATGAGCACGGGGGCGTGCCCAAGTGTCAGCAGAAAAGACAAAGCTGTAGAAGCTTCTATCAACCACCACGGGGTCGTGCTCAGTGGACACGGGGCCGTGGTCAACTCTAAGATTCGCAGAATCTGAGGAAATCTTGATAGTACAGATACGCTTCTGCACGCGGGGGCGTGACTAGCGGACACGAGGGCGTGGTCAACTAATGCAGACAAACTGCAATTAATGAAGACAGAGAAGAAGGTGGACACGGGGCCGTGCCCGAGCTGCTGTTCAGGCTATAAATAGGGGTGCTTGGCTCATTTGCAAACCATCCCTTGGCACACCACCTCTCTCACACTTCACCCACCACCCACCACCATCACAACACCATCTTCCATTGTCCATCGTAGAGTGTGTGAGTCGTCTCGGGATCCAAGATTGATCGTAAGAGTTCTTGACAATCAAAGGCCATGTTTGCCTAAGTCTCTTACATCACTTGGTGAAGACAAGTGTCTAGTGTAATACTTTTTGTTTTTAATCTTTTCGCACTTTTTACTTGGTTATGTATTAATGACTTTAATAACTAGTTTCTTATGTTGAATGTGATTCTTCCTTATCGTTTGTCCGTGGTGTCTTGGCATTATTTTACTGTCTATATAAAATAAAAGATTGTCACCATTCATATCTCCACGGTCTATATGGAGATATGTTGGCTACCTGGTCGGGGTTAAGGGAACGGTTTGGTAAGAGTCTTGCCTTGTTCAGTGTATAGATCCTGCAAGGACCTGGGTCAAATTTAGTAGCCCCTCCTTCAATACCCACCGGTATTGGATGGCGGGGGTCCAAACTCTTTGACCCCCTCATATGTAAGCTACTATTAATACTTTAACCCGGTTACTTAGGATTGTATCCCTGCTGACTCAGACTACTTAGCCGAGGGTAACGTCACCTCCAAAAGAGGGGCCTACCATAATATGCATTAATAACTTAATTAATTATCTTTCAATAATCCGACCCTTTAGGATTGTATCCTTGCTGACTCAAACTACTGGGTTGAGGGTAACGTCACGTTCAAAAGAGGGACTAAGATAATCTCTTAAAAAGTGCAAAAGTGCGGAAATAATCAAAGGTTACACTAAACACGAGTCGGAGCCAAGTGATTTATCTTGTCTATCTGTTTTTATTTTTCAGCATTTTAGTTAGTTTTATTTTTCTAGTTTAAAACCTTTTTCTAACTTTTGATTTGATTAGACGTTGAGGATAAACCGGTATTAAAAGCTCTTGTGTCCTTGGACGACCTCGGTATCTTACCAACACTATACTACGCTCACGATGGGTGCACTTGCCTATATGTGTGTTTGGTGTTAGTAAAATATCGTATATTATAAATTTAAAACTTGACTAACGTGTAAAAAGGGCTTAAAATATACTTAAATTTATATACACACCACACACGCATCAAGTTTTTGGCGCCGTTGCCGGGGACACAAGGATTTTAAGAAAGTTAGGAATCAACGGCATAATCGTTTTTTCTAATTTTTCTGTTTTTTATTAGGATTTTCTTAGTTTTTCAGTTTCTGCAGAGCTCGGCACGGGCCGTGCCTGGTCGGACACGGGCTGTGCCCAGCATTGTTACTGGCAGTTTTTATTTTCCGAGTTACAGGGAGCTGAGCACGGGGCCGTGTAGGTGCAACATGGGGCCGTGTCGAACTCCCCAGTAACAGGGATCCGGAAAACAATCACTGTATCTCCGACCACGGACCGTGTTCATCTGAGCACGGGGCCGTGGTGAAGCTTCTGACCAACGTTGTTTTCTGTTTTTATTGCAGGACTTGGAACCCAGGCGCCACATCTAAACTTTCTACGTAGTGTATGAGCTCCAGTTCTAGTAGAGACATAAAAGAACCTCTTGAAGAACCCGAACGCTTTCTCAGAAAAAGACTTAAAGCTAAAAACCAAGAGAAAGTTTCGGGGGACCCACTTCCAATGGCGGACCAACGTACCCTCATGGATTACCTACGACCCACCGTAGGTAATCTCGGCGCCACTATCAATGCACCAAATGTTGAAGCCAACAACTTCGAATTTTGACCGCATTTGATACAAATACTTCAAAACTCCGCAACCTTTCATGGGCTTGCGGACGAGGATCCCCATCTACATATTACTAATTTCTTAGAAATATGTGATACCTTTTGGATCAATGGAGCATCAAACGACGCCATCCGCCTTCGAATGTTTCCATTTTCACTAAAAGACCGAGCTAAGGCTTGGCTAAATACCCTCCCAGTTGGCTCGGTAAACACCTGGGATGAACTAGCCCAAAAGTTTCTATATAAGTATTTCCCACCTGCTAAAATGGCTAAATTAATGACTGAAATTAATACATATTCACAAGAGGATGGGGAATCCTTATATGAAACTTGGGAAAGGTTCAAGGAGTTACTAAGAAAGTGTCCTCATCACGGTCTTCCGGTATAGCAACAAGTATCCACTTTCTACAATGGGTTGTTGCCACACACAAGACAAACACTTGATTCTAGCTCCGGGGGACTTTTAGGTAATCGTCGCCCAAATGAAATATATAATCAAATTAAGGAAATTGCTCAAACCAATTTTCAGTGGCACACTTCCCGAGGCAATAAATTTATTGCCCCGGGCGCCCATAAGGTTGATGAAAGCACTTCTTTACAAGCTCAAATCGAGGCCCTTTCTTCAAAAATCAAAAAGTTAGAAATGGAAAAAACGGTCTCGGTTATGGCTTGTGAGGGGTGTGGTGGGCCACATGAAAATTGGAGTTGTATGAAAGAATTAGATGATCAAACGGAAACGGTTAACTACATTGATAATAGGCCTAGGCCGTCGGGTCCTCTAACGGGTACCAACAACCAAGGATGGCGTAACCACCCCAATCTTGGTTGGAGAGAACCCGACAATAGTAGTAACCAACAAAATCTAAACCAACGAACAAACTTTCAACAACCACAAAATTTCTCTCAACAACAAGGTGAACGAGAAAGGCTTGAAGATACTGTATCTCTCCTCATCTCCGACACCGAAAAGAAAAACTCGGATCGATTTCAACAATTGGAATCAAATTTTAGAAATCAACAAGCTAGCTTTCAAAACATTGAAAAACAATTAAATCAAATAGCTCAAAATTTCTCCGAGAGACCACAAGGCGCGTCACCAAGTAATACCGAGACCAACCCAAAGGCACAAGTACATCTCATAACATTGAGAAACCGTACCGTGGGTCCCGAAGAGGCTCCACTTCCACCAACTGAAAGAAGCCAATCTAGCCAAACCACAACTCCACCCGCGCCCCAACAAGAGAAGGCTTCTCCACTAGTTCAAGAGCCTACTAAGACTCCTCCGGTTCCATACCCCGGTCGGTTAATTCGTCAAAAGACTGATGAGCAATTCGCAGAGTTCGAAAACTTACTAAAACAATTGCATGTTAATATTCCATTTATCGAAGTCCTAACTCAAATGCCTAAATATTCAAAATTTATGAGGGACTTCCTCACTCATAAAAGGAAAATTGAATCATTGCAATTAGTTAACTTAGGCGAAGAATGCTCCGCCTTACTACTCAACAAACTCCCGCAAAAGAAGCTTGACCCCGGAAGCTTCACAATTCCTTGCTCGATTGGGAAATCCCCCATTCGTAATGTACTAGCCGATCTCGGGGCAAACATCAACCTCATGCCCTCATCAATGTTCAATCGACTCAGCTTAGGGAAAACAAGTCCTACAAAAATAAGCATACAACTCGCCGATAGATCCGTCAAATATCCACAAGGTGTCGCTGAAAATCTATTGGTCAAAGTCGGCGAATTTGTCTTTCCGGCCAACTTTGTCATACTAGATATGGAGGAAGATACCGAAGTACCACTCATCCTAGGGAGGCCATTCCTAGCTACGGCCCAAGCAGTGGTAGATATGAATGATGGAACACTAACATTGAGGGTTGGGGACGAGGACGTAAAGTTTGTAGTCGGAAAAAGAGTAGAAGACGAAGACTCGGTCAACTACATGAAGGTCATTGACTCAAGTTTGGATGATGCTCTCCGACGGTGTAGCATGGGATGCAAAACATCCCACTTGGGTAACATATGACTAGGCTTTGGGTCTAACCAAAGACCCTTATAAACGTGGCGCACCATGGAGGCATTCCGCGGAACTATCCTTAGTTTAGTTTAGATTAATTTTTATGTTTTCTAGTTTAGTTTTAATTTTCAGAAATAAAACACATTCGGGATGGTGATGGATAACAAAGGAACTTGAACCAGCACCCCATGCACGAAAACAGGGCCACCCGATAAATTTTTCTTCCTTACAGCAAGTTCAGCACGGGCCGTGCCCGCCCAACACGGCCCCGTGCTGCACAATCTGCAGGAAATGCTCAGTTCAGGTAACTGGACACGGGGCGTGCTCATTGAACATGCCCCCGTGCCCAGGCTTCTGTTTCTTTTTGACAATTTCTGTTACTGGCGATCTGAACATGGGGCCGTGCCCGGACACCACGTGGCCGTGTCCAGACACCCAGTAACATAAATTTTTTCTTTTTCACACCTTTTTACACATTCAATCAACCTAAAAACTTATTTTTGGGACACATTGAGGACAATGTGTAATTTAAGTGTGGGGGGGGATGCTAAAACCTTGAATCTTGCAAGTCCTAATCACAAGCCTTACACAAAACTCTATTGGAACCACTAATCACCCCAAATTTTTTCATTTTTTTTACTTGTCTAGGTTTAATTTGGGAATATCAATTTCTAAAAAGGTTATATTTTTACAAATTTACAACCGATAGCGTCGTGATAAAAAGAACCAACATAAGAAAATTATGAAACGGCATGACAAGCTTAATTAAAATTTGATTATATATACTTGATCACATAAAAACCCATTCCCACAAAAAGTGAGTTTTGAGCCTTTATTGAGCATACAAATATATATATCTTTAAACTAAATGCTCATTTTTCGTTTCTTGTATGAATAGCCGCTTGGTTCTTATGACTCTAGAACTTGCCACGACGATACATTTCCGGTCCTTACCAACTTAAACCCGAGTAAGTAAATGACGGAGGCATTAGGACTAACCCTTTTTATTTCTACACCATTATTTTTCTTTTTTTTACCACCTACCCAAAATCTCCCTAGTTAACCCCTTTGAGCCTAAACCTTTTCATTTCATAACCCAAAACAAACACCCTTTCACCCACCAAAACTTTTTTACTTTTAAACCCTTTGTTTTAGTGACAAACTCGGTTTTTCTCATGACTTTCAAAAAAAAAAATGATGATGATGAAGCAAAAGAGAAATAAACAAACAAGTTTATCAAAAATAACTTTGTTTGAATAATGGCTTCATCAAAATACAAATTTCAAAAAATAAAAAGTCTTACGAAATCCGACACTTTTTATGCCTTTCGCCCTTTTACTAACCACTAACCCAACCACCTACCTTTAACCCAAGCCTAACCCTTCACCCCAAAAGTCCTCTTGATATTTACAAAGGTGTATAGTTAAAAAGGAGGAGGATTGATTGCTTGGCAAGCTTATGGTAGGAGTAAGTTCCATGCCGCTCTCGAGTGATCTACTAAAATACATCTTCGGCCGAGTGTTGAGTGATCCCCCGTGAGGTATGTGAACTTGTGTATAAGTGGAATTTCAAAAAAGGCATGTTATGCCCTAATAAGTAATTTATCATATGTAATGTTTTAAATAAATCATGACGAATATGATTGTAAATAAATAAAAATAAAACTTAATAAAGAATCTTGGAAATCCCGACACTCTACGACAAGCCCAAAAACCTTCTCTTCTACCCATTCCATTTGGGAGTGTAACGCCACATTATAAAGAGTTTTGCTTGAGGACAAACAAAGATTCAAGTGTGGGGGTATTTGATGTGCACAAAATGCAACATATAAATTACATCAATTGTGGCATAAAACTAACCCTTTTTTAGTACTAATGTTGGAAAAAGTGTGTTTTTGTCTTCCTTTTGTATTTTCAGGATTAAATGAGCTCAAATGAACAAAAGGAGTAAATAGGCAGCTAAATCTAACATAAATACAAGAAAAGTGTCACACCCTGACTTTTGCGGAAGCGTATGATGTGTGACTGGTTTAATATCATTGCATTCAATCGTAATAAACAACTACATGATCAAAACGATGTTCATCCTTTCATGCAAATTTGAGCATTACAAACACTTGTTATTTAAGTTTAAAAACACAACCTTCGTCTAGGTTACAATTTAACAAAAGTGGATGACATCTAAACTTGAAGTCTACTTCTAGTTACGACACTCGCGCCCAAGATCCATCCTGTCACCTGAAATACATGTAATTTTGGAAAACATCAACAAAAGTTGAGCGAGTTCATGCGTTCTGCATACCTTGTATGAAACATGGTATGTATCTTGTATAAATAAAGTATTCTTGTGAAATAACGTATTCTTGTAAAATAAAGTATTCTTGTGATACAAATCTTGTACCAATAAAGTATTCTTGTAAATCTTTGAGAGACTTTAAGGCATGTGAGGACATGGGGAGTACTTGTTATGACTCCTAGGGAGCATTCGTAATGGCTCATAGGGAGCACTCGTGATGGCTCATATCCTTGTCGATTTTCCTCGACTGTGTCGATTAACCTCGACTGTGTCGATTTCCCTTGACTGTGTCGATTACCCTCGACTGTGTCGATTAACCTCGACTGGGACTTCGAAGCACTACTAGGTACTAGTTGTGACCATGAGTGGGGCTCAGCCGTACCTGTTAGATCTAACCCTCGTCCCTAATTAGTGAATGTTTTTAATGGCTTGGTACTAGTTTTCACCAAGACTTTATGGCGTTTTTAGTATTATGTCTGTGCTCACATGATCTAGTATTTCCTAGGCATCTCTTAAAACGCATCATACTTGGTACTCGTTCTCACCAAGAGTGCTTCTTGTATTTTTGTATTCTCAAATTGCATCATACTTGGTACTCGTTCTCACCAAGAGTGCTTCTTGTTATCATACCATCTATAAACATTGTATTATTTGTAACATGCATTTCACCCCCGAGAGTTATAAAACCAAAAACAGTTAAAGAAAAGGGGGAACATGAACTCACAACTTTGCATTTCCTTGCGTCGTAAACTTCACCGGGTTTGCTTATCTAGCGTCATGACCTAAACGTGTTTTATTAACGTTAGTCACTAGACTTGTATCGCACAAGTACAAGTCACTATCTTTTGTATACCCATTTTCGTTCCATCATTTTTAAAATGTTAATTTTATTACTCTTTTATACAATCACACCCATCAACGTGATCATTGTTCTTCCTCATAAGGATTAATTTATAACGTGTTACTTAGATGGTTACCCATACCCAAGTTTCTGAATCCGCATTTAACGGTACTTTCTTATTCGCAATGGTGAATAATACGTATCATTCATTTAGTTTTCCTTGAGGGTATTTCCCGCCCAAGTCTTAATTTCTCATTCTTAGCCTTAATCCATTGTCTAATTGTTGCCCAACGTTATCATAATGAAATTTTAATACATGTACCTGCGATACTCACCCCGATGGGCTTTCTCTCAACTCGTTAATCTTTTCTTTCTTTGCCGTCATCATGGTGACTTATAGGCTTTCCATTATTCCGGGTTAAACGGCTTCAGTAGCCCTTTCTGACTTTCCCATAGATCCTTTCGTGCATCTCCTTAGTTATGAGGGATACCGTATCGTCGCCAACTATGGTTGGCATCATTCCATTGTAACAATAATAGAAATCAATTCATTTCATTTTATTATTCCATTTTGTTGTATGGAATTTACTCACATCGTTTATCAATATAAACGATGTTTCTACATGTTTTTATTTGGTTTGTCCAAGACTATAACCTTGTCTTCGCTATTTACTACTATTTCAAATCTAGGGTTCGGGTGTAATTACACTCCTTCCCAATACAACGTTTGTTCGCTTCATTAAGTTCCTGGGTTCGAGTGTACGCTCACTCCTTCCCATTGCAATATTTATCGAGATTACTTTTACCTCGATTTCACATACTCACTATTATTTATTTATGTATATATATATATATACATATATATTCCTTTTATATAATTTGCTCATTTCACTAATCATATATGCCCATACGTATCTATCGTTCATTATGTGAATTGTTTCATTCTATTTGTCTTATCGTAATTTAGAACGTGTACTTGTTTGATACTTCGTTGTCTCAAGTCATTACTTGATTTAGGTTCCTTGCAAGCATGTCCTTTGTCATGCTTCCGAACCTTACGCCATTTAAATTATTTAACTCCCGTCATCTTAAGACACGGTCGTCATCTCATTCGAACATTTCCAATTTATTATTAATCTTTACTATTCAATGTTGCCCGTATTGTTATACGGGACATTCAAATATACTTACTTTACAAGTACTTATTTTATATTTAATCTATGATTAGGATTTATACTACCTAATCATATTTTATCGACACTAGACATCTCGAATCTGCAATGTTTATGTCAATTGTTAAACATTTCGTTTCATTATCATTTGCATCTTTCACTTTGAATTAGCTAAGTTTGTAACTTGCTTAAACCATTCGTGTTTAGTGCACTTTCCGGGTTTGAGTGTATTAACACACCCTTCCCATGCACTTTAATCCATATTCTTTTCCTAATATTTTGTTACAATCTACTCATATAAATAATTCTTACCGGATGTTTGATCAAGCTTCGAACCGAACACACCTTGTTAACAACCTTGAGCTCTGATACCAACTTGTAACACCCATCTTTAAAGGACAGAATTAATAGTATATAACATGCATTTAGTACAAAAATTCCGAGTTTACAAAAAATCTTTTTAGTTTTAAGATCATACTTGATCATAACATTCAAGTCTACATCCTACTAGATAAACTTTCAAAACATAATTTCAAGTGTTTACATGTCACTAAAACAAAATAGACAAAATGCGGAAGCTTTGTTTGGTGTGTTCGGTTCTTGACATGGCTTGATCATCCTCCGGGGTCTAAAGTGCATCTTTACCTATCATACAATTTCATTTAAATGATTAGAAATCAAAGCATTTGAACAAAATAATTAAACACAAGAAATTATATATTTTGTTTTCAGCCCCTTCACCCAGCCGTGTCAGCTAAACATGTATTTTTCACAGCCCCTTCACCCGGCCGTGTCATAAGTTCACCCGCCCGTGTCAACTCTGCACGTTTATTTTTCACCCAATCTACATCCAAACCTATCGAAACTCATTTTAATCGCTTGGGGTTCGTTTCTTAACATGTCTAAGCTATCATCCATTACCCGGATCCATTATTCATATAGTTTACGCTCTCGTTACCCGGTTTACGTTTCGCTTTATTTTGAACCGTTTGTTTGCAAGTTCAACAACTTGTTTTGTGTCATCTCATGTCTTCGGCCATTTTACCCAATCCCGGGTTTACCCACTATAGCGTTTCTCTCCCTTCAAGAGGGACACTTACGCAATAATCATCACGCTTGTTTTCAAGGATTTAAACATGCTTTTCTAAAACATTTGACAAGTAAAAATTCCGAACTTTAATCCCTCTACAAGGGTTCATGTTTTTGCAACAAGTTAGCGTGTCCACTTCACGGCTTACGCCTTGTTTATAACCAATCAACAAGTGATGTTCATTGACTTTGACGTTTACAACTCAACTTGTTTTGACCCGTTTGGATGCCAAATGGAGACCACCATTTCAAGACATTCCAAACTCTATTTGTAACTCATGTTTTGACCCGTTTTATTTGTCCAGGGCACTTCTTCACTTTCGTGACTTAACGGGTTTTCCTGTTTGGCTAAATTCCAATACGACTAACTAGAATAAATAAATAACATAATGTAACGAAACCATAGGTCGCGTACCTTTGGTGCTCTTCCTTCAAGCGCGTATCAACTCCGACTTGTCCGCTTGAAGATTCAATTCCTTTGCCTATAGAGTTCAATCAACGATTTGTTTAGAACTCTTATTATTTCATATAACGCATAATTCACCATAACAATCAAAGATGTGTTTTTACTCAAAATTTCAACATCTAGTTTTCTTTTAGGCATTTCAACAAACACCTAAAGGGAATAATTTTGCAAAATCATTAACCAAGTTTCATGACTAGTTATTTAGCCAATTTTGAGCATTTTTCACAATTTCAAATGTCTAGTTTACACATCAACACCTAGACTTATTTCATGGAGCTCAAATAACACTAGATTGATAATCATAATTCTAGTGTTCATCATCTTTCTACAAAACCCATTTAACACATAAATGGATGGTTATAGACTTCATATCTATGAACACTAATTCAACAAATTATTGACTAGGGTTTGCTCCTAGACATGATTTCATCCTAATTTCATCCAAACTTCAATCATGCAAGCCAAATTTTTGATTTCATATGTTCACCAAGAATTCAAGATGGAACTAAATAATGAAATTTGGCATACCTTATGATCCCTTCACCGAGGTGATCACGAATTCATGTCTGGATTTCGATTTGGGTTAGATTTACCCCTTCAATTTGTTGATTTTATGCTTGTTAGGGTTTAAGCTTGAGAGCCCCTCTTGGCTCCCGTGTTTTGTGCGACCAGAACACACACAAAGGTGTGTGTTTTGGTGTTTTTAGATTTAATTAATAAAAACCCATTTCTCATTTTAACCATTTTAGTCCCTCAACTTTACCCAGGTTTATAAAGGTTACTACATCAAGTTCCCTCATTATTTTAAAACACTAGACTAACTAGGTTGATATTCCTAGTTATTTAGTGGGTTCCGGGAGTTATAACCCGTTTTATTTTAAATCCTGTTAACTCGGGCTTCTTATAAACTTACTTTTCTCAAAGCTTTTATTCTCCTTTTTAATTAATATTAGGATTATTTGTTTAAATCCTAATATTCACCGGGTTAATTTTACTACTAACAGTATTTTACCTGTCCATTATTATTAACATGTTTCAATTACCAATCCCATTTTCGGGGTGTTACAAGTCTACCCCCCTTAAAGAGGTTTCGTCCCCGAAACCTTCTTTACATAGTCATTGGTTGACCAACGAACCTAGTTTCATTTTCATAACATTCTTTCTTTTTGGTAAAGAGTTATCATTCGTATTGACGTGGGTGTCTTTTATGTATAAGTCCTCATGGACCTTAACTTTCACCTTATATTTCTTATCTTTGTCATCTATTTGAACTAGTTTCCATTTAACCACTCGGTCATACTAGTTCGTCCACATGTTTACTCCACGCTAATCTTGTATTGACAAGTGCTTTGTATAAGTCACAATACTATTCCGATTTTGAATGGTTTTCTACCGGCTAGACTGATTAGTCACCGTCACTTCATACCCCGTCACTCAGTATACCATATTGCCATACTCGACCTTACTTGAGTTTATGATCTACTATCCCACAACTCATGCTACGACATGATTATATTCGATATCACTTTTGTGACTATGATCGCATCGCATTGCATCATATTTAAGTTTTTATAAACTTTTCATTATCAAAAATCTTCTTTCTAACGTATCATCTTACACCTCTCGGTGTTAAGACCCATATCCTTTATTATTAGCTATTTCCATTTTCTCTCACAATATTCATATTTGTTAAAAACGTTGTTTCTCACTAAAAGCGAATTTTAGTTTAATGTTTTTCTCTTTAACTTATGTCAATTACTCATACCAGGAATTGACGACAAGAAGTTATTCTTTTTCCGCTATTATATTATGCGGGAAATCGTAATCAATCCCCATGCTTTACCCCAATTGACCCGTAGGTTCTTTTGCTTAGCCTCGTATGTTATTTCTTTAGATTTTCACCTTTTTAAGGTGAGACCCCAATAGTTCATCTCTTTTTATTTGTGACCCAAGGGTCTTTTTGGTCCCGTAGACCTTAACATTTGCTTGTAATCCCAAAGGTTATGATGATCCCGTGGATTCATCCTTTACTCACGCCTTTATAAAAATGTATATCTACATATATAGAGTCCAGACATCCCTTGTTATGTTTGGAATCATTTATTTTCGCTTTTGAATTCTATTGACCTTGACCGTAGTCTAAGGCTACATTTGTTTTCGTTTGAGCTATTCTTCCGACTCTATGACTTCTTACGTTATTACGCGCCGGTTTGTTCCCCGCTTACCGTTATCTGGTTTGCACTACATTTCCTTCGTCCCCCTTTTTTTATATATATATTTTCTCACGACCATCTCATAAGTTATTAATATTTTGCGCTCCCATTGATGGTTTTCGCTTACGTGTATTATCAAGCGTTATACTTTATTCGACCCGTTCAATATTGAAATAGTTGAACATAACTATCGAAACTTCTGTTTTACGAAATTTTATCGGCTTTTAGTCATAATTATTAATCCAAGTCTTTTAACTTTTAATCTGCGTTCCCGTCTCTTGGTTTATGCATGTATCTGAAGTCCTACCCATCTATCGGGTATTTTACCGAAGTCATTATCATAGCACCCGTTCCGGCATGCATTTAAGACTTCGTTTTGAATTATTTGGTTGTATTAGCGGAATCCATCTCCTTTAATCAACCAAGTCCTTTATTCTTTCCTTCTTCTTGTTTGACTTGTTCGTGTGAATTTCATCACTTATGACAGTCAAACGTTATCCCTATGCCTTGACATTCTCAATTGTCGGTTTATATTTTCATTTACTTTTATTCTTATCCCTTCCCTTGGGCTCATTATTCTAATGTAATTCGCTTCCGTTACCCGGCTTGCGTTTTCCTTTATTATCAAACATTTTACTTATTTGATTTGAACACAGATCATTCTCTTGTTCACGACCCATAGGTCCGTCCTTTTTATTAACTTCCCGAAGGTCCATTTCTTAAGCCTTATTCGGTAGAACCACTACTACTGTTATATGACTTTTGGGGTTTACCCGTTTTCGTTCCATCATTTTTAAAATGTTAATTTTATTACTCCTTTATACAATCACACCCATGAACGTGATCATTGTTCTTCCTCATAAGGATTAATTTATAACGTGTTACTTAGATGGTTACCCATACCCAAGTTTCTGAATCCGCATTTAACGGTACTTTCTTATTCGCAATGGTGAATAATACGTATCATTCATTTAGTTTTCCTTGAGGGTATTTCCCGCCCAAGTCTTAATTTCTCATTCTTAGCCTTAATCCATTGTCTAATTGTTGCCCAACGTTATCATAATGAAATTTTAATACATGTACCTGCGATACTCACCCCGATGGGCTTTCTCTCAACTCGTTAATCTTTTCTTTCTTTGCCGTCATCATGGTGACTTATAGGCTTTCCATTATTCCGGGTTAAACGGCTTCAGTAGCCCTTTCCGAATTTCCCATAGATCCTTTCGCGCATCTCCTTAGTTATGAGGGATACCGTATCGTCGCCAACTATGGTTGGCATCATTCCATTGTAACAATAATAGAAATCAATTCATTTCATTTTATTATTCCATTTCTTTGTATGGAATTTACTCACATCGTTTATCAATATAAACGATGTTTCTACATGTTTTTATTTGGTTTGTCCAAGACTTTAACCTTGTCTTCGCCATTTACTACTATTTCAAATCCCGGGTTCGGGTGTAATTACACTCCTTCCCAATACAACGTTTGTTCGCTTCATTAAGTTCCTGGGTTCGAGTGTACGCTCACTCCTTCCCATTGCAATATTTATCGAGATTACTTTTACCTCGATTTCACATACTCACTATTATTTATTTATGTATATATATATATATATATATTCCTTTTATATAATTTGCTCATTTCACTAATCATATATGCCCATACGTATCTATCGTTCATTATGTGAATTATTTCATTCTATTTGTCTTATCGTAATTTAGAACGTGTACTTGATTGATACTTCGTTGTCTCAAGTCATTACTTGATTTAGGTTCCTTGCAAGCATGTCCTTTGTCATGCTTCCGAACCTTACGCCATTTAAATTATTTAACTCCCGTCATCTTAAGACACGGTCGTCATCTCATTCGAACATTTCCAATTTATTATTAATCTTTACTATTCAATGTTGCCCGTATTGTTATACGGGACATTCAAATATACTTACTTAACAAGCACTTATTTTATATTTAATCTATGATTAGGATTTATACTACCTAATCATATTTTATCGACACTAGACATCTCGAATCTGCAATGTTTATGTCAATTGTTAAACATTTCGTTTCATTATCATTTGCATCTTTCACCTTGAATTAGCTAAGTTTGTAACTTGCTTAAACCATTCGTGTTTAGTGCACTTTCCGGGTTTGAGTGTATTAACACACCCTTCCCATGCACTTTAATCCATATTCTTTTCCTAATATTTTGTTACAATCTACTCATATAAATAATTCTTACCGGATGTTTGATCAAGCTTCGAACCGAACACACCTTGTTAACAACCTTGAACTCTGATACCAACTTGTAACACCCATCTTTAAAGGACAGAATTAATAGTATATAACATGCATTTAGTACAAAAATTCCGAGTTTACAAAAAATCTTTTTAGTTTTAAGATCATACTTGATCATAACATTCAAGTCTACATCCTACTAGATAAACTTTCAAAACATAATTTCAAGTGTTTATATGTCACTAAAACAAAATAGACAAAATGCGGAAGCTTTGTTTGGTGTGTTCGGTTCTTGACATGGCTTGATCATCCTCCGGGGTCTAAAGTGCATCTTTACTTATCATACAATTTCATTTAAATGATTAGAAATCAAAGCATTTAAACAAAATAATTAAACACAAGAAATTATATATTTTGTTTTCAGCCCCTTCACCCGGCCGTGTCAGCTAAACATGTATTTTTCACAGCCCCTTCACCCGGCCGTGTCAACTCTGCACGTTTATTTTCCACCCAATCTACATCCAAACCTATCCAAACTCATTTTAATCGCTTGGGGTTCGTTTCTTAACATGTCTAAGCTATCATCCATTACCTGGATCCATTATTCATATAGTTTACGCTCCCGTTACCCAGTTTACGTTTCTCTTTATTTTGACCCGTTTGTTTGCAAGTTCAACAACTTGTTTTGTGTCATCTCATGTCTTCGGCCATTTTACCCAATCCCGGGTTTACCCACTATAGCGTTTCGCTCCCTTCAAGAGGGACACTTACGCAATAATCATCACGCTTGTTTTCAAGGATTTAAACATGCTTTTCTAAAACATTTGACAAGTAAAAATTCCGAACTTTAATCCCTCTACAAGGGTTCATGTTTTTGCAACAAGTTAGCGTGTCCACTTCACGGCTTACGCCTTGTTTATAACCAATCAACAAGTGATGGTCATTGACTTCGACGTTTACAACTCAACTTGTTTTGACCCATTTGGATGCCAAATGGAGACCACCATTTCAAGACATTCCAAACTCTATTTGTAACTCATGTTTTGACCCGTTTTATTTGTCCAGGGCACTTCGTCACTTCCGTGACTTAACGGGTTTTCCTGTTTGGCTAAATTCCAATACGACTAACTAGAATAAATAAATAACATAATGTAACGAAACCATAGGTCGCGTACCTTTGGTGCTCTTCCTTCAAGCGCGTATCAACTCCGACTTGTCCGCTTGAAGATTCAATTCCTTTGCCTATAGAGTTCAATCAACGATTTGTTTAGAACTCTTATTATTTCATATAACGCATAATTCACCATAACATTCAAATATGCGTTTTTACTCAAAATTTCAACATCTAGTTTTCTTTTAGGCATTTCAACAAACACCTAAAGGGAATAATTTTGCAAAATCATTAACCAAGTTTCATGACTAGTTATTTAGCCAATTTTGAGCATTTTTCACAATTTCAAATGTCTAGTTTACACATCAACACCTAGACTTATTTCATGGAGCTCAAATAACACTAGATTGATAATCATAATTCTAGTGTTCATCATCTTTCTACAAAACCCATTTAACACATAAATGGATGGTTATAGACTTCATATCTATGAACACTAATTCAACAAATTATTGACTAGGGTTTGCTCCTAGACATGATTTCATACTAATTTCATCCAAACTTCAATCATGCAAGCCAAATTTTTGATTTCATATGTTCACCAAGAATTCAAGATGGAACTAAATAATGAAATTTGGCATACCTTATGATCCCTTCACCGAGGTGATCACGAATTCATGTCTGGATTTCGATTTGGGTTAGATTTACCCCTTCAATTTGTTGATTTTATGCTTGTTAGGGTTTGAGCTTGAGAGCCCCTCTTGGCTCCCGTGTTTTGTGCGACCAGAACACACACAAAGGTGTGTGTTTTGGTGTTTTTAGATTTAATTAATTAAAACCCATTTCTCATTTTAACCATTTTAGTCCCTCAACTTTACCCAGGTTTATAAAGGTTACTACATCAAGTTCCCTCATTATTTTAAAACACTAGACTAACTAGGTTGATATTCCTAGTTATTTAGTGGGTTCCGGGAGTTATAACCCGTTTTATTTTAAGTCCCGTTAACTCGGGCTTCTTATAAACTTACTTTTCTCAAAGCTTTTATTCTCCTTTTTAATTAATATTAGGATTATTTATTTAAATCCTAATATTCACCGGGTTAATTTTACTACTAGCAGTATTTTACCTGTCCATTATTATTAACATGTTTCAATTACTAATCCCATTTTCGGGGTGTTACAACAATCAAGACTTATCATAACCAAAATCATGTAAATCACACCATATCAAGAACTTGAAGTTCTTGTAAGAACTTGTAGTAACTTACCATGTTATTTAGTGGGTTTAGTTACCCCTAAAAACATGGTTATTTATTTGTAAATCACTCTCTTGAAAGATTTAGACATTTACAACTTGTCACTTGATTTTTCTAAAAATATTCCTTTTGTATTTTTCTTGTTTCATAAGTGTTTATACACTTGTTTTTCTAGTAAAAATAGTGTAGGTTTAAGTAAAAACCAAGATCTTCCAAAAATCATATTTTAACTTGGCTTTTCTTGGAAAATCATTCATAAACCTTGGATCTATGAGTTTACTAGTTCATTACTTTACAAGAAAATCATTTCTTTATCAAGTTCATGTTTACACAAGAAGACGATCCTACTATGTTGTTACAAGATCATTCTTCCACTTGCTAGATTATGTGTTTAATCACCATCTAGCAAGCTTCATGTGATGATTAACATCATCATCTCAAGAAATCAACAAACTATTTTCATTCAAGCACTAAACAACATCATATCACAAGATTTCATCATATTACACCATATGTAAGTCTTATGTTTATAATTCAAGTTTATGTCTTTTGATGTTCTTATGATTTTCGACAAAATATATCTTTTAACCACCAAGAATATGATGTAAACAAGGGTTAACAAGGATCTTACTACTAGCTTCAAGCTAGGGAAGAACAAGATGAATAATGAGTGGATAAAAGCTCGTGTGAGTGGTCCTTCAAGTTCTACAAGCTTCACACTTCATGAATCACCTTCTAACACCTTTGTATGAACATGGAATGCATGAGATTGAGTTGGATGATGATGATGATGTTTGTGGGTGCTCTCGGCCGAAGAGAAGAGAGGGAGAGAGTGAGAGTTGTGATGGTGATAAGAATGGTGAGTTCTAGTCCATATTATAACCCATCTAGTAGACTTTGTCCAATGGTCCTCATGTTTCTTAAAGTACTAGCATAATCTTTGGCATATCTAGGAAGATTTAAGGAGATCTAGTGAGATTATGAAGATCAAGATAGGTCTTGGAGTGGGGCCATATATGTGACCGATTACATACATGGGGGAAGGGGTCTAAGTGCAATTTGGATGGTAAGTTAAGTAACTAGTTGAAAGTTAAGTGTATTAGTTAGTGTTTAGGTGTATAATGCATTATATAGTGTGTTAGGGTGTTCGGGGACCCTAACTAGCTCAGAAGAATAAAAACAATGTGTTTGACAATATTTTTGTGTTCCGGGTAATGTCCGGTAGTTCGGTTTGATACCGGTTCGTTAAAGTGTTAAATTGCACCGTTTAGTGCCCTTTAAGTATCCTTTTGTAATACTTTCGATTCCCGACACTTAGGGAAATATTCTAAATGATAACTCATGTTTTCTGCATAACATTTATGTGTTAAAAGCTGATTTATTGCTGAATTAAATAAAATTCTGCACTTAAAGTGCGTTTCGGGTGCTTTTTAGTCCGTATTTTAGCTTCCGGAATGTCTATATGTTAACCCTTGTATATATTCTTGGGTTTTAATGTATTCTTGTCATTGGACCTACACCTAGGCTCCAATTCTATTATCTAACTGCTTTCTGTAGAAATGTTGACACAATGTGTCTTACCGGTGAGTTTACTAATATTTTTGACGCAACGCTATCATAAAGTAATTCTTGCAGTATAACACGTGCATGAATTCATTTGCATGGAATTCAAAAATTTATTTGTCTGGTAAACCAGATCATGCACAGTCATTAAAGCACAAATTACTGTTCATTTCGTGTACGGAATGTACGGAAAAGTGACGGTTGTCACAGTCTCCCCCCGTTAAAAGAATTTCGTCCCGAAATTCAAGCGATGCCATTGGTCGCAGGGGAGTTGTGAATTGAATGTGGTCACTTAGGTTCATGATTTTTCTTCATGTTCCCATGTACTTATGGGTCATGTTATGGATTCTATCGTACTCAAGTAAATCAATTGTGTCTTTTCTGTGTCTTGTGGACTCTTGGTCCGTAACCTTAACATGTTTTTTAGTATTGTGGGCTCTTGGTCCGAAACCTTAACAGGTTTATAGTAATTTTGTCGTTTGTCATTGACGTGAATCTTAATTATGGGAACAATGACTGTTCCTTGAGTCAGACTCCTCTAAAGACTAGACACATGAATGTGTCGCGATTACTACTGATCTTTTTCTGGAAGTTTCATCTTGTGAACAATGGTTCCGATCCCTACACCGGGGATTCAACTTTTTCGTTTTCCAAATCACACTACGCCTTCTCTAGGCGAGGTTTTCATTAAAGACATACTTCCTATCTCAAATTCTTACGATTTCTGCCGCTCATCGGCGCAATCCTTTCTGTATCATGCGGGCTGCCTTGATATGTTCACATATCTAAACGGTTTGCCTCTGGTTTCCCTGAACCAACGCGGATCAGTAGATTGTTTATTCCCGGTCTCTGATCAACACGACGGGGATCGATTTATTATGTCCCATCTAAAGCTTCACACGAAGCGGTTTAAACGGCGGTGTGATAACTACTGTTGTAGGAAAACTCTACTAAGGGCAAGTGAGTGTTCCAACTTTTTATCAAAGTTTATCACACAAGCACGTATTGTTTTCACACAGTCTGCATCGTTCAGTAGCTTAGTCCATCTATGTTAATATTCAAGTTTTTACGACCAACGGTGTACTGCAACCCTTGTGATCAGTAAAGATCGTGTAGCGTTTTCTTTCAGGTAATGACGTCAAATTTGCGGCGCGCAATTACTGTATCTAGCTCAAGGTTTCTTCTTATGATTCCTTAATCGATGTGCTACGTATGCAATGTTGTGGTCTCGTTGCATCGACGTACAACCGAGACTTTGTCGAGAAGCGTCATATAATCGCAACTCTAGCTCTTTAGCTCTTGTTGCAGGGTTGGTATGAATCTCGTTCTTATCCACCACGTATCTTAAAGTTTCTCACTTCGCGAATTCGAAATCCGCTTTTCGTCATCATAGCACATAACTGTTCTTTTCTCTAAGAGTTGCAAGGTAAATTGCAGCTGTTGCTCACGACCTTTCTTGGTCGTTGGCCATATAAGAATGTAGTCAATAAGTATAATCATGATTTATCCAGGTATGGCTTACACGTTCGATTCATGAGGTCCATGAATATTGTCGATGCATGTGTTAAGCCAAATGGTACGACAAGGAACTCGTAATGCTCGAAGCGAGTCCTAAAGGTCGTTTTAGGGATATTTCCTTCTTGTATCCACAGTTGAGGACATCCTGTCCTCATGCTGATCTTTGAGTGGTAGCTATAACCTGACAATTTGTCTGTTCACGTTATCAGTCCTTGGCAAAGGATTCTGATTCTCAATTCTCTGGAATTTATGCAAAATGGAACTGTCAACTTTCTCTTCGTGTCCTTACTAAGGATGTCATGTCCTTAATTTCCTCTGTCTAGCAGCTCTTGTAGTTATACCGGAAGCTCATGCTTCACGAACGAAACTAGTCGGTAAGGCGTCATCTTGTCACTGGTGCCGCTTCTGGCACGAGGTTCATCTTAAACCTCTCTTGTCGTTGTGGAGGGGCGTTCCTGGCAAGTCTTTAGAAAAGGCTTCTGGAACTTCTTCCATCACGAGGATGTTCTCTGGCTCTATACTTGGATATCCAATCCATGCTGACTATCGTATTATGACTTCTCGAGTTAATGGTAACAGAAGGTTCCGGCCTTCCGAGTTCCTAAATACAATCCTTAATTGCTTCGTCTGCTTAAACTAGCCTTCTATATGCCCATTTCTAAAGAATACGGGGCGTCTATTTTACTTGAAACTAGGCCAAGCAGTTTCTTAAGTTCTAAGCATGCAATGGTAAAAGTTGATGCCAGTATAAATAAAAAATAGATGCATAAGGTTGGTTAATAGGGAACGTGTCATTAACCGCATCTGGATCCTGGCGTGCTTAACGAGTTTCGATCGTGAAAACTCTTCCTTGCTTGTCTCTTCCTAGGGCAATCTTTCCTAAAGTGCCCTGCTTCACCACATCTGTAGCAACCTGGTATTCTCTTATTTCTTCCATCTGGGTCCTTCGCCCAACAGGCGTCCTTGTTGTGCCCTTCTTTTCCACATTTTCCGCACTTAGGCCTCAGACATCGACCTTCATGGTGAAAGTTGCATTCCCTGCACCTTGGCTTAGTCCCCGAGTAAACTTTACCACCGGCCTCGTTAGTGGCTCCATCAGTTTTCCTGCCATGCGGCGGATTCACTTTCTTTTGTTTGCTTTAGAGCTTCCATAGTTGACTTGGGTGCTCGTCTTTAGGTTCGAAGACTTCCTTTTCTTATTGCCTGATGACTCCACATGAGTCTCTTTCTTGTTATCCTCAGATTCTGAAAATTTTCCCGCACGTAGAGCTTTTTCAGTAAGCGTAACGCTTAAATCGATAGCCTCTGCGATGGTTGGAGGCCTTGAGGTAGTAACCAAGCTCCTAATTTGAGGTACAAGTCCCCAAATGAATCGTTCAATCCTTTTGAATTCCGGTTTGACTAAGTAGGGGACGACTCTAGACAAGTCGTGAAATCGCTGGACGTATTCAGGAATCTTCGGTTCGTCCATTTTCAAATTCCAGAACTCCACCTCAAGCTTCTGGATTTCAGCCCTAGAACAGTATTTCTTTTCCATCATTTCCTTGAGCTCATCCCAGCTTAGTGCATAAGCAGCATCTGCACCAAGGGTCTGAACCTGAAGGTTCCACCAGGAGAGTGCGCCATCTAAGAATAACCCTGAGATATAGGTAACACTCTGTTGGGGCGAACAGTTACTCATTCTCAGAATGGAGTTAGTCTTTTCTGACCAACGAACAAATGCAACGGCACCTCCTGTGCCATCAAAATTCAATGGCTTGCAGTCCAGGAATTGTTTATAGGTGCAGCCAGTTGGAGGGTTATTTGCGGAAGTGCCACCGCTGTGTTCGGAGCGGAGGGCTTCATGTCATGCAATTTCCTGTGAGATTCGTTCTTGAAGCTCAGCTTCTGTCCTTGGTAACGTACTGGTGTTTGTGTCACGCCTGGGCGGCATTCTCTTCTGTCAAAATGGTATAAAGTAGGTTAGACAATATTCCATAATTGTCTATGAGGTACATAGCACCATAAGCCATCATGTAGTCACCCAATTTCACATGTATATGTAATCAACAATGTATGAGCGAGGAAACAATTACTGAGCCTTCACATAGGCTTGCCAACTTGGCTTATTGTTTGTAATGGAAAAATGGACTCGAGGCTGCATTGCCTTGGTCATTCAAGTTTTAGTTATTTCCTGCTACATTGGTTTTCTTAGGTCTTTAGCTTTACTGATGTGTATATTTTCCCAGAGATGGGGTTGTTCATGTAGGGGTGATAGAGAGTGTAACGTCACTAAATCCTTCCGAATGTCCTCCCTCTTCACTTGTTTAAATATCGTTTCTCGAACGTCTCGTACACATGTAGACATGAAGTAGGCAAGACAGGTTTCCTACTTTATAAAGTGCTAAAGCACTTATCTATGTATCGTCCTACCAGATGAAGGTGTGAACACCTAGAGATAAATTTTGAGTGGTTTTCATTAGCTCGACCCGCAGAGTCCACCAGGATTTCTGTGCACTACAAGTTATTATTACGTGGGCCCCCGTAATAATAAATTGTCTTGCACAGTTATCCCAGTTTTCTCTTGTCCAAGCAGATGATCAATCAAGGAGGGGACACTACTGTCCTTATACCTCTTGTCATGGAAAGGACCATTGCGGTGGTCCACGCGCTAACACTCGTTGTCGTTACGCGCGAATGGGCACGATGATTAGATGAAGTAGGAATAAAGAGGATTCCCAGTAGTTGGAGGGGCACCTTCGTGATGAATACTTCATCTTCCTTCTCTGGTCAAGTATGTCGTCAATCTTGCTTCACATAAGCCGCAGGGATCTCGTCCCGTTGATTAAGAATTCGTTCAAGGTTGCCGCCTCTACCTCGTCATCATCACCGTAGTTAGGCACCTTCACAATCGAGAGGGAAAAGCAGCCATCTCCTACAGAAGCAAGCTCAGAATCTTGTCTGGTAATCACTCTAGCCATGAGCTTTGCAATGAACGCGAGGTCGATAGCTTCATCGTGCAAGTTATGTATAGTAATAGGAGTCGGAGTCGAACGTATCTTATTCACGTCAATAATCATTCCGTACACTTATTCGTATGAATGTATATCAATAACAAATATGCTACTTAGCATAAACAAGCAATTTGATGCATTATATCACGTATAACTCTCGTTTTTTTTTTGGGGGGGGGGGTCATTTTTCTAGTTGTCGATTTACGACAAAAACACCACTTGGTACTAGTTATCACCAAGAGTGTATTTTATCTTTGGCAAGTCCAACTCGTGTAGACTATGCCTTAATTGGCACCTTATCTTGAGGGTGTGCCCTACTAATGTCCTTGCCTTGTCTCTTTTTGAAAAGTGTTTGACTCGTGGATCTTGGCGCTTACGTGAATGCAATGAAAACCCTTTTTGTAAAATGTTTTCGTGAGAGAACTCTAGTGATTGTAGTCTAGACTCGAGAAGGAATCCTAGTTCACTACAATCGAAGCTCTGATACCAAACTGTCACACCCTGACTTTTGCGGAAGCGTATGATGTGTGACTGGTTTAATATCATTGCATTCAGTCGTAATAAACAACTACATGATCAAAACGATGTTCATCCTTTCATGCAAATTTGAGCATTACAAACACTTGTTATTTAAGTTTAAAAACACAACCTTCGTCTAGGTTACAATTTAACAAAAATGGATGACATCTAAACTTGAAGTCTACTTCTAGTTACGACACCCGCGCCCAAGATCCATCCTGTCACCTGAAATACATGTAATTTTGGAAAATATCAACAAAAGTTGAGCGAGTTCATGCGTTCTGCATACCTTGTATGAAACATGGTATGTATCTTGTATAAATAAAGTATTCTTGTGAAATAACGTATTCTTGTAAAATAAAGTATTCTTGTGATACAAATCTTGTACCAATAAAGTATTCTTGTAAATCTTTGAGAGACTTTAAGGCATGTGAGGACATGGGGAGTACTTGTTATGACTCCTAGGGAGCATTCGTAATGGCTCATAGGGAGCACTCGTGATGGCTCATATCCTTGTCGATTTTCCTCGACTGTGTCGATTAACCTCGACTGTGTCAATTTCCCTTGACTGTGTCGATTACCCTCGACTGTGTCGATTAACCTCAACTGGGACTCCGAAGCACTACTAGGTACTAGTTGTGACCATGAGTGGGGCTTGGCCGTACCCGTTAGATCTAACCCTCGTCCATAATTAGTGAATGTTTTTAATGGCTTGGTACTAGTTTTCACCAAGACTTTATGGCGTTTTTAGTATTATTTCTGTGCTCACATGATCTAGTATTTCCTAGGCATCTCTTAAAACGCATCATACTTGGTACTCGTTCTCACCAAGAGTGCTTCTTGTATTTTTGTATTCTCAAATCGCATCATACTTGGTACTCGTTCTCACCAAGAGTGCTTCTTGTTATCATACCATCTATAAACATTGTATTATTTGTAACATGTATTTCACCCCCGAGAGTTATAAAACCAAAAACAGTTAAAGAAAAGGGGGAGCATGAACTCACAACTTTACGTTTCCTTGCGTCGTAAACTTCACCAGGTTTGCTTATCTAGCGTCGTGACCTAAACGTGTTTTATTAACGTTAGTCACTAGACTTGTATCGCACAAGTACAAGTCACTATCTTTTGTATATACGTTCTTGTGTTAAAAATAATTTATATATTTAACTATGTATTTTACTTATATTATTTTCTCAAAAATAAATATAAGCATCTTGTATTTTGCACCCGAATTATGTATTTTATCTAAATCTTCATTTCATGTTCATAACTTGTCCAAGTTATTTAATCTATCAAGTAATATATTTTCATAAATATATTTTCTTGTATTTGTCTAAGTATGTTGTATGAGTATTTTTGTATCTTCACTCCTTGAGAGTATTTAGTGTATTTTCAAATACTATCACGTATATTACATACTACATACACTTAGCACAAAATTTGGTGATCAAAATATATATATATATTTTTCTCAAAAATATACATATTTAATATCCATTTTTATTCTTGAAGAAATCCTCATTTCTTATCACAAAGATTAGGGAAACCCTGGGTAAATTTTCTAGACACAATTTTAGGGAATAAGTTTCTCAAAACTTATATTTTTCTAAGTGTCAAAATTTATAAAAATTTTGACAGAGTTTCCCCTAAAAATGGAGGTTTCCCATGTTTTCAAAACATGTGTTTATTTTCTTTTAATTCATCAACAATATCAACAACACAATCAAGACTTATCATAACCAAAATCATGTAAATCACACCATATCATGAACTTGAAGTTCTTGTAAGAACTTGTAGTAACTTACCATGTTATTTAGTGGGTTTAGTTACCCCTAAAAACATGGTTATTTGTTTGTAAATCACTCTCTTGAAAGATTTAGACATTTACAACTTGTCACTTGATTTTTCTAAAAATATTCCTTTTGTATTTTTCTTGTTTCATAAGTGTTTATACACTTGTTTTTCTAGTAAAAATAGTGTAGGTTTAAGTAAAAACCAAGATCTTCCAAAAATCATATTTTAACTTGGCTTTTCTTGGAAAATCATTCATAAACCTTGGATCTAAGAATTTACTAGTTCATTACTTTACAAGAAAATCATTTCTTTATCAAGTTCATGTTTACACAAGAAGACGATCCTACTATGTTTTTACAAGATCATTCTTCCACTTGCTAGATTATGTGTTTAATCACCATCTAGCAAGCTTCATGTGATGATTAACATCATCATCTCAAGAAATCAACAAACTATTTTCATTCAAGCACTAAACAACATCATATCACAAGATTTCATCATATTACACCATATGTAAGTCTTATGTTTATAATTCAAGTTTATGTCTTTTGATGTTCTTATGATTTTCGCCAAAATATATCTTTTAACCACCAAGAATATGATGTAAACAAGGGTTAACAAGGATCTTACTACTAGCTTCAAGCTAGGGAAGAACAAGATGAATAATGAGTGGATAAAAGCTCGTGTGAGTGGTTCTTCAAGTTCTACAAGCTTCACACTTCATGAATCACCTTCTAACACCTTTGTATGAACATGGAATGCATGAGATTGAGTTGGATGATGATGATGATGTTTGTGGGTGCTCTCGGCCGAAGAGAAGAGAGGGAGAGAGTGAGAGTTGTGATGGTGATAAGAATGGTGAGTTCTAGTCCATATTATAACCCATCTAGTAGACTTTGTCCAATGGTCCTCATGTTTCTTAAAGTACTAGCATAATCTTTGGCATATCTAGGAAGATTTAAGGAGATATAGTGAGATTATGAAGATCAAGATAGGTCTTGGAGTGGGGCCATATATGTGACCGATTACATACATGGGGGAAGGGGTCTAAGTGCAATTTGGATGGTAAGTTAAGTAACTAGTTGAAAGTTAAGTGTATTAGTTAGTGTTTAGGTGTATAATGCATTATATAGTGTGTTAGGGTGTTCGGGGATCCTAACTAGCTCAGAAGAATAAAAACAATGTGTTTGACAATATTTTTGTGTTCCGGGTAATGTCCGGTAGTTCGGTTTGATACCGGTTCGTTAAAGTGTTAAATTGCACCGTTTAGTGCCCTTTAAGTACCCTTTTGTAATACTTTCGATTCCCGACACTTAGGGAAATATTCTGAATGATAACTCATGTTTTCTGCATAACATTTCTGAAGACAGAGAAGAGGGTGGACATGGGGCCGTGCCCGAGTTGCTGTTCAGGCTATAAATAGGGGTGCTTGGCTCATTTGCAAACCATCCCTTGGCACACCACCTCTCTCACACTTCACCCACCACCCACCACCATCACAACACCATCATCCACCACCATCATCCATTGTCCATCGTAGAGTGTGCGAGTCGTCTCGGGATCCAAGATTGATCGTAAGAGTTCTTGACAATCAAAGGCCATGTTTTCCTAAGTCTCTTACATCACTTGGTGAAGACAAGTGTCTAGTGTAATACTTTTTATTTTTAATCTTTTAACACTTTTTACTTGGTTATGTATTAATGACTTTAATAACTTGTTTCTTATGTTGAAGGTGATTCTTCCTTATCGTTTGTCCGTGGTGTCTTGGCATTATTTTACTGTCTATATAAAATAAAAGATTTTCACCATTCATATCTCCACGGTCTATATGGAGATATGTTGGCTACCTGGTCGGGGGTTAAGGGAACGGTTTGGTAAGAGTCTTGCCTTGTTCAGTGTATAGATCCTGCAAGGACCTGGGTCAAATTTAGTAGGACCTCCTTCAATACCCACCGGTATTGGATGGCGGGGGTCCAAACTCTTTGACCCCCTCATATGTAAGCTACTATTAATATTTTAACCTGGCTACTTAGGACTGTATCCCTGCTGACTCAGACTACTTAGCCGAGGGTAACGTCACCTCCAAAAGAGGGGCCTACCATAATATGCATTAATAACTTAATTAATTATCTTTCAATAATCCGACCCTTTAGGATTGTATCCTTGGTGACTCAAACTACTGGGTTGAGGGTAACGTCACCTTCAAAAGAGGGGCCTACTACAATAACTAAGATAATCTCTTAAAAAGTGCAAAAGTGCGGAAATAATCAAAGGTTACACTAAACACGAGTCGGAGCCAAGTGATTCATCTTGTCTATCTGTTTTTATTTTTATTTTATTTTTTAGCATTTTAGTTAGTTTTATTTTTCTAGTTTAAAAACCTTTTTTCTAACTTTTGATTTGATTAGACATCGAGGATAAACCGGTATTAAAAGCTCTTGTGTCCTTGGACGACCTCGGTATCTTACCAACACTATACTACGCTCACGATGGGTGCACTTGCCCATATGTGTGTTTGGTGTTAGTAAAATATCGTGTTTTATAAATTTAAAACTTGACTAACGTGTAAAAAGGGCTTAAAATATAGTTAAATTTATATACACACCACACACGCATCAGTACTAACATTGGAAACTCTTCTTCAAAGTAAATCACATTTCCTGGCCTTGTTTCTATGATAGAGTCCTTGTACACATCAGGATTCTTGGATTCATATACAAGAAAACGATGTGAGATACCGTTTTTGGCATATACAATGAAAATGCAATCAACAGTTTTTGGCCATATTCTAAGTGCTTTAGGGGGTGTAACAATCACCTTGGCCAGGCACCCCCACACTTTCAAGTATTTATAGGATGATTTATGTCCGCACCGTAACTCATGAGGTGTTACATCCTTATTCTTGAAAGGTATTTTATTTAACAAAAAAATGGCCGACAAAATGGCCTCCCCCCCACATGTCCTGGCTCATCCCAAAACTTATCAACATTGCATTCATCATTTCTTTTAGTGTACGATTCTTTCGCTCCGCGATGCCATTTGATTGGGGTGTATAAGGAGGGGTACACTCATGTATTATGCCACGTTTTGCACATACTTTCCCAAATGGTGACACATATTCACCTCCTCTATCACTTCTTATACGTTTTATTTTCTTGTTAAGTTGATTCTCAACTTCAACTTTATACAAGATAAACTTGTCAATTCCTTCATCCTTACTCTTAAGTAAGTAAACATAACAATATCTTGTATTGTCATCGATAAAGGTAATAAAATATTTATTACCACCTCTGGTGGGAATTGATTTTAAGTCACACATATCAATGTGAATCAAATCAAGGGGTTCAGTTATTCTTTCAACTGATTTGAAGGATGATCTTGTTTGTTTGGCTTCGACACAAGTTTTACATTTTGTTTTAGAGTCAATGGCAAAAGTTGGCATGTAATCTAATTTAATTAAACGACGCATCAAATTAAAATTTACATGACAAAGACGTCCATATTAAACATTAAGAGACTCAACCAAGTAAGCAGAAGTACTAGCACTTTTATTCATGCTTTTCTTGACAGCCATTACATTAAGTTTAAACATGCCATTTTGGGCATAGCCCTTTCCAACAAACATACCACGCTTAGTTAAAACAAAATTATCACTTTTAAAAACCAAACGAAAGCCATGCTTGTTAAGCATCCAACCCGACACAAGACTCTTGCGCAGGTCTGGAACATAAAGCACATTCTTCAAAGTGAGCTCTTTCCCAGAATTCCACTTCAAGATCACATCACCTTCTCCCTTGATATTAGCTGTAGCAGCATTACCCATGTATAACTTTTCTCCCACCACCTCTTTAAACGTATTAAAGAGGGTCCTATCTGGGCACACATGGCGGGTTGCCCCAGTATCAACCCACCACCCTTTTGACTCATTAGCCACCAAATTTACCTCCTCCGTCATGGTAGTGAGGTATGAAATCATGGCCACTAAGGGCATACCATCATCATCATCAACCATAAGAGTCGTGTCACGTTTAGGCTCTTTGCACTGGTTAGCAACGTGACCAGTTTGTCCACAGTTGTAACATTTCCCTTTGAAAGGGCCAACCTTCTTTTTCACACCACCTTTCTTTGGCCCAAGGTCAGCAACTTTGTTTTTACCTTTGCCTTTGAATTTGTGGCCTTTGTTACCCTTGTAACCCCTTGAGGATTGACCGTGTTCCACAAGGTTTGCTTTTGCAGAAGCTTCAACTTGACTTCCTTTGTGTGACAGTCTGTTGTCCTCCTCAATACGAAGACGAACCACAAGGTCTTCAATAGTCATTTCCTTTTGCTTATGCTTAAGGTAATTCTTGAAGTCCACCCAACTAGGAGGCAACTTTTCAACAATTGCTACCACTTGGAATGTTTCACTCAGATTCATTCCTTCCGACAGAATGTCACTAAGAATAATCTGCAGTTCTTGGACTTGACTCATCACAATTTTTGAATCAATCATTTTATAGTCCAAAAACCTAGCCACATCATACTTTTTAGTACCCGCATCCTCAGTCCTGTATTTCCGTTCCAATGACTCCCATAATTCTTTGGCAGTTGGAACCTTGAGATACACGTTATACAAGGCATCTGAGAGGCCATTCAACACATAGTTACGGCATAGGTACTCAGAATGTTTCCAAGCATCAACAGAACTCACAGATTGGACATTAGTTGTCCGTTCTGCGAGAACAGGAGGGGACTCCGTCAAAAACCTCACAAGGTTTAGAGTGGTCAGATAGAACAACATCTTTTGTTGCCATATCTTAAAATTCAAACCAGTGAACTTCTCTGGTTTTTCAGCATGGTTAGCAACTGCTTGAGCCGCTTGGGTACCAACCAATGGTCCCATGGTAGTGGATGTTGATCCAACAGCGGTTGATGTGGTTGCTGAAACAGTAGCCATTTCTGAAACAAGAATAAAATACAGTAAGTTTATGGCAGAAACAGATTGGTTTACAGAAAACCAATGCAAACTACACAAGTTTGCTAATAAACAAAAGAAACTGTTTGTAATTTTTTTTTTAACCAAAATAGTGAACGGGTTTTAAAATCTGTTTTAAGCTTGTAGGACATCCGTTCACAAAATAAATAAAATAATGATTTTATTAATCAATTTTATAATTACAACTCAAAGGGAGAACTGAAGCAAACTTAAGAGAATACAGTACAAGAAAAGTAAACTAAACTAAAAATAGATTACAATGGAAATATAAGAAAAACCATAAACAATGGTGACTGAGGCACGCGAAGTTCACGCTTCCCTTAAAACAGATTTCGGGCCACCCAGGTGAACCCGTCTGTTTCCCAGGGTACAACAGCCTAAGCAGATTGTACTGCCGGGATTAGCCTAGCACCTGAAAAAATACCTGAAACAAGAGTGCGTATAAATTCAAAATTAGGGAATTCGTTTGAAGCTCCGTGTGTTGTAAGAACCATACGATTTTCAGTGTTGTGTCTAAAACAAAGCACAAAGCTTTGTATTTATACTGATTAGGATTCGAAAATGATAACTGAATATTGAATGCACCATTCAATAAAATCAATTCTCGAATTTAATAGCACAATCTGAAACCTATAAAAATAAATTTAGAATTCAAGTGCAAAGTGTGCGCCATCAAAGCGCCACATTGCGCCCATCGCCCTTGTCCCGGTCCCGCGCCCGGGCCCTGGCCCTGGCGCGTGCGAGTGTCGGGTGCTTCGCACCTTACTGGCTACCACTGGGTGTGAGTTGTCATACAAGAATACATTCATGTAGAGAATTCTAATTATAAATCCACAAAAGATTTAGCTCTCCACCTATGTGGGACAAACTCAATTTCCCATATGTTTATGGTTCCAACACACAAACTTAATGCACAAAATCTCTCATTCATCTTGGCTTAATTATTAATAATCATTATATTAACTCATAATATAATATTATTTAAAAATTTCCAACATAAACAAACCATAAGTTTCAGATAGAATGATGTAGAGCATCAATGGAAAAATTAAGAGAAAGATAGGACTCATTTTTGTTATTTAATTTTTATTCATTACTTTATTTAACTTGGGGGGGGGGGGGGGTTGTGTGTTTGAAGGAATATAACAAAAACAAATAACAAACAAATTCTTTTTATTATATTAATCTCTTGATACATAATCTAATGTTTTGAAAACAAAATTTTATCTAATCTTTAAGTTGTTCTACATTTAGTATTTTACGAAAGGCTTATCAATTATTGTTTAACATGATTATTCGGTTATTCGGGGTTAAATTTATACATTTTACTAGGTTATGGCCCCGTGTGATACACGGGTGTAACAATTAAAATTATATAAAACTTAAAAATATAAGTAATTAAAATTATATATTAACCAAACATGGAATGTAGATGAAAGCAAACCACAAGTTCAAATAAAATGTATGTAATTTAAAGTAGAGTAACTACATCTTAAATTTAGGAATCAAAAAGTTTTTGCTTCTGATTATCCTTCTCTTCATCATTAGTTTTACTCTTTCTACTTTTTTGTGAAGATAGTGATGAGGAATCTTCTGATTAAGTCATACACCTCAAAGTTGCGTTTAGGTGGAAGAAAAGTCTTTCCAACACCATATTCACTATTAGAGTTGGGGCTGCATAATCTTCTGTAAAGGATACAATTTTTTTATAAAAAAAGTTAATAAATATTAATGAAATAAATTTAAATTATAATGGAAAAGAATAGAACATTATTTTAGAAAATATTACCTTCACATTATCTATACTCTGTGATGCTAAATCAACCATAAGGACATTCATTGATTCATATTATTCAACCTGTAATGTTAAAATTATGTAAATTCTTTTAAAGCAACTGTTGTGTTGATATTCCTCAACCTGTAATGTTGAAATACGGAATAAATAAACCTGTAAATTATTTTCAAGCAACTGGTGTGTTGATATTCCTAATAGTTTGACTGCCTCACAGTCAAACAAAGTAAAATACATAATTTCCGTGCAATCTTGAACTCTAATGATACAAAATTTCCTTTTTAAAAAAATAATTTGAAAACTTTAGGTGAACATTAAGTGATTAATGATTAAAGTTGAAAAGAAAAAGAACAATTTAGATGTAGATTACGTACTTGCGAATTGCAAATACTACTTCTTGCTTGCAGTTGGATATAATCACCTCAAAGTTCTCTTTGTTTGCCCAACACCACAGCGACTCATATGATCTAATATTTCTTCTATATAGCCATTTTGTAAAACATTAAGTCTGTGCTGGAATGTAAACAGAGACTGCCTAAAATAAGATGATAAAACCGGCAACCGCCAAGATTGCGAAGCCTACAAAGATTTTATTGAGAACATGAAATCTTATTTCCATCCACAAAGAGTCATCAAGATGAATAAGCACCGATTCATCATTTTTGGTCATGTTAGAAGTAATCATTTTCATATGCTATTCCAAATCATCAAACATACCATTAGTACCAAGTTGAGCCTACAAAAAAAATATATAAAATTCAAAATGAACGGATCGGTCTGGTTGGGTAGTCACCTAGTGGGTCAATTCGAGTTCAGGTTGAAAGGTTAGAGGTGGATCAATCGGCTGTGATTGACCCCTCGTATGTCTTTTTTTTTTTTTTGTCTTTTTAAAGTTCAAAAAGAACTAATATATTATGCATGATTACAAATCAAGATAGTAAAAAAAATAATAATAAAAACTATATGATGAACCAAGCATAAAATACAATACCTGTGCACGTTGCTGACACATATTAATAGTAGCATTGGTTGCATCACTTGCTGAAACTATTTGACATTACTATATTATTTAAAAACTCACCATCATTAGGAAGTGCAATAAAAGGATTCATGAATAGAGAGAAGTTAAACTTATCAAAGTAATGATGAATGCAATACGAAACCAAACACCTTATGAATTAAAATTAGATATCAAGTTATGTAACTGAGAAGTAGAAAAGAACCTGGACAGCGTGCTTGTAACGACCAAATTTTTAGAGGTGTTTATTTAGCTTAAAGAGATCTCTGGTTGATCGACATATTTTCCTTCTCCAATCAAATGGTCTAGAACTGGGATAAGTGAAAGTTCATGAAAACTAATGAGCACATGATAGTAATTTAGGGTTTGATAAATGTAATAAAAAATTCACTTCGAAAATAAAATTAAAAATTATACAAACATTAATATCTACACATCAGATATCATACAAGTCGATCATCTTAATTGCTAAAACATTCGACATCAAAAGCATGCATTCTCAATAGAAACCTTGATGACATATAATAAACCACAAGCTTCTGATCGGAGCTAATTTTGCGTCTGCAGTCAGCTGGATCTGGTTACGATGATAAAACCGCTTATGCGAGCATATAATAACCAACTCTTATACCTCATTGGTGTCACACTGTCACATACCCAATGTAAAAAAACTAACAGTCAATTTTTTTATAATTTGCAGCATGCAATCCCATTATCACAACTACAATACTACAAAGAGTATCAAGGCAAGCTAGCACAGGTTGCTAGAAGTGCCAAATCAGCCTCCATACTTAAAGATGCATTGTACTTGATCAGCGCGGGCAACAACGATTTTGTCCAGAATTACTATGTTAACCCTTTTATCAACAAAGCTACGGCTGATCAATATGGATCATACCTTATCGGAATCTTTTCAAGCTTTGTTAAGGTAGTTTTAAACTTTTAATATTCTATCATCATTTCTGTTTTTAACACTTGCAGTGTCAGTAATTAGTTGGATAATTGAATTGCAAACAAACAGCTATATCTAAACAGCTTAAAAAATGATATATATTTTAGGGATATAGGAAGACATCCATTAAAAGATAGAAAGAATACCTATGCAGATCGATGGACGGAGAAAAGGGCGTTTAGATTGATCAGTATTAGGGTTTGAAAGAAAAGAGATGAAGGTTGTTGAGAAACGATTGATTCTTGTTTAGGGGTTTTAAATGAAAAGAACGAACCGGGCAAAATTTCAAGAATTTGTTCCACAATTAAATGTAGGGTAAAAAAAACAAATATGGATCACCCGTAATACCATATCTTTAACCCAAGAAAAATGGGTGGGAAAAGAGAGGCTCTCAGAATGCGCCATGTGTCCTTAAATAGGTTTCTTTTATTATATAGATAGATTTGTTAAAATTAACTGCAATTTTACCCCCTGAGGTTAGGGGTCATTGGCATGTCTACCCCCCCCCCCCCTAAGGAAATAATTGTAATTTTACCCCCCACTGTTCACTGTTATGTCGCAACCTTACCCCCCGGCCTCAAATTTGTTGACTAATCTGTTGACTATAACTTGAAATGACTATAATGCCCTTTCATATTACCCCCTGTGTTTTGTGCACTCTGTGATATTACCCCCTACCCCCACTGCCACCGCCATTCACCACCACTGCCACCTCCAGCCACCACCCTCAGCCATTTTTCAGTGTTTTGTCACTAATTTAGCAATCTTGCACATGTTTATCATAATAAATTAAGCAATCTTAACATCCTCCGTAGCAACTTCCATCAACACCGGTCATTTTCTCCGACCACTCATCTCCGGTGTTGATGACAGGGGATGTTCTTGCTCTGGTTAACAAGAGTTTTTGGTGGCTCGGTGATGGAGAGTGTGTAACATGGGTGTTTAAGTGTTTATTCTATGTGGTTTAGCTTGTTTTGCACGATCATATGCTTGGAATATGTTTATTGCGAGTGTTTGTGTGCTTTGCAGGTAAGACGTGTAATATGGTGAAGTTAGGATGTTTAAAGATGGAGCGGAAGGTACTTGCGGCTTACGGAATTAAAACGGTGGTTTGTGGTTGAAGTTCACAAAAAGAAACAGTGAGATTTAAATGTGTCTTACGGCTGTTACTTGTGGCCTACGGATTGGTGGGAGCACATAACTCAATATTTGGAGCTCTAAAATCATCACAACACCTCTCCTCTATCAACGATTTTTGGCAGCTCTCCATTCTGATTTGTAGCAGCCATTAAATCTTATTTGGGCTCCCAAATCGGCCCAATATGATATTATCCACTATCGCCTTTTAGAACAACATCTTGATCCACGAAACATTGGGCTGGACTCACGAGATTGGCAGCTAGCATTACGATTTCTTTGGCAGCCATAATTTATAATTTTTGGGCTTCACGATTATTGGCAATGACACGGATTGACTTTTTGGGCTCATAGAATGACACAACATATTCATTATCATGATCATCGAATAAAGGCAGCCACATTATAACAAAAGGGCATATTACCTATCATAATAAAAGATATTGGGGGAGCTCTCAAATCAAGAATTAGACATCTTGATACTCTCGACAATTGGCAGCAGTCATATCGAATTATGGGAGCAACATTAATAATCTTGGGCTCTCAAAAATCACGTCCATATCCACGAAAGTTTGGGGCCATTACACATTATTTTGGGCTTCCAATACCAACGACTTGTTTGGAGCCCATTATCACGAATTGAGGGCACCTCCATATCATCGATTAAAGAGAATCAGCCGCATATAAACCTTTGGCTTTCAAAAACTCATCATCGAACAACATCATTTATCATCCATCATTAGTCATCCGTACATACAGAACCAATCATGTCTTCATCACTATTTCAAGCCTGTGATCGCGTCCATTCAACAATGAGCGGATAGTCTCGTCGGTTTCACCCCGGTGTAGATGTTGTAAGATTTCTAGGGTTTATGCATTTGTATTTTAATTTGGTTTTGTGACAAATTGTTTAGTATTTGAAACTTATGATAATTGCCGTGCATTTGAATTGAATTTGTGAATTGTCGAACGTGATAAAGTTATGACTTTGCGAAATGAATTTGTGCACTTATGCCTTATCGTAGGTCAGGATTTACATGTCCGAGGCAACGAAGTGCATTACGGTCCGTTGTCTATGACGTTAATAGCAATTGGCACCTAAGCTTCGTGATAGTATGTAACACTCCGAAAATATAAAACTTTATATTAGAATTATAAAGTATAAATAAACGAGAATTTACTAACTAGGAATTTTAACCTAGTTAGTTACAAGTCTAGAAATAACTTATAATAGGGTTAAAAGCTACCAAACTATATGTTGAACAAAGTGGAGGGGCCTAAGTTGTTAAGATTGAAACTTAATTTGATAAAACAAATAAAAAAATAAACCAAACACCCCAAAAGAGGTGTCTGGTCGATCAGAAGAAAGAGGAGGTCGACCCCCATGCTCCAAACCCTAAAAATTCACTAAAACTCTCAAATTGGAGGTGCAAATCTGGTCCAAAACGAAATCCGAGCTTAGAATTGTGATCCTCATCGCAAGAGGATTATAAGGTATGTAAAAATTGATGAAAACTCTCAACTTGAAATTCTCATGAAATTGGGAAAATCTGAAATTATGGTTGCATGTGTGTCTTATGATGATTTAGGAACAACTATAGTGTCTAGGGACAAACCCTAGACAAATACAAGTTGAAATCATGTAAATTTTTAGTAAAATCCATGATCATCATTGTAGGTGATTAGTGGGTTATGTAGAATTTGATGATCACTAGGAGATTGGGTGTTATTCTAGTGTAATTTGACAATTGTGAGGTAACTTCAGAATTATAGAAGCTAACAATTGTGTAAAATGGTTGAATGATGTGAAATTAGGGCTAAGTGATAAGCTAGAGACTTGATAATATTAGTGTAAATTTCTGCCCTTAAAGTGTTCGCATAAATGCCTCAAAGAAGGCTTAAATCTGAAAATTTGAGTTAAACCGCATGAATTTGATGTTTAGGAAAAATATGCGAATTGTGAATTGAAAAGAGTTCTAAACATGTTATGGTTGAACTCAATAGGAAAGGATACCGGAGCTTCAAGCGGACAAGCCGGTGGCGACTTGCGTTTGAAGGGCGTGCACTAAAGGTATGTAACTTGACCCGTTACATTGAATGAATTGTTGTTAAACTATGCGTTGTGGATTAGAAGTTGTGTTGATTGTAGCGACCTTGTTCATTACTTAATCCGTATGTTAAGAATTGGTTTGTAGTCGTTTGGTAGTCATCAAAATGGAGGATTTCCGTAGATGAACCAAACGGGTCAAATAATGTCACATTGTAATGATAATATTGTAAATAAATAGAAATGGCGAAAATGGTCACAAGAGCACGAAGCCATATGTTTGGTAATGAAGTGCCGGTGATAATAAGCCCCGGAAGTTGGGTAATAAACGCCTTAGGTTTGTTAGTCAAGTAGTAGTGAATCGTGTCAAGTAGAAATGGGTCGGATAATTTCATACGGTCATATAGTCTTTCGGTCCGTAAACAAATTTTTCGGTATGAAATTTGTAATAGGCATGTCGGCAATGAATTTACAGACGCATAGGAAAAAGAATCACCTAAAATGGACTTACGAGTCAAAAGTTATGACCATTTTAAGTTGGGACTTGAATAAATATGGAGCTGGGTTTGTTCAGCATCAGCAAAAGCAAGAGCCTGTTGAAACAGGGGCTAGGCGTCACGCGAGCCCCCTTGGCGTCGCGCGACGCCCTTATTCCGGGAAATTTTATTTTTTTTGTTAATGTTGACCCATGGAACTTGTTTGTATCCATTTTAACTTGATCAAAACTAACTTTTGTTGTGGTTTTGATCTTAGGTGATGATGGAAACTAACCGGAAGATGATCGAGCAAATTTTTGAAGAACCGAACACTACTTACAAGTTTCCGCAATGTTTTAAATCTTTAATAGACTTTGTTTATGGGTTGTAAACAATTGTTAAACAACTTTTGAAATGTTTTAACTTAGTCGTTAGTTGACTAAGGTTTATGCTCCCTATGAACTTCTTTTATGAAATTTATGTTAATTAAGCATCTTTTATTTACAATGGTATAATCTATTATTAAAGTCAAGTAAAATTAGAAGGGTGTTACAAGTTGGTAATCAGAGCTTAAGGTTGTCAACAAAGTGTTCGGTTCAAGCTTGATCAATCGTCCGGTAAGAATTAACTTGTTATGCTAATAAATTAGGTCTTATGTAAGAAATGAGAAATGAATTGAGATGCATGGGAAGAGTGTGTTAACACACTCAAACCCGGAAAGTGCATTGAATGTGAACGGTTAAAGCAAGTTAGGAACTTGGCTAAACCGAAACAAATGAAGCAATGTTATAAATGAAATGTTTAATGTTTAAATGTAAACATTTCAGTTTCAAGATGTCTGATGGGAATGATGATAATCCGGTGCAAACAAGCACCGAACAAATGAAAGAGATAATTGCCGAAGAGGTAGGGAAGGCAATTGAAGGAAGTCTATCCGGGTTTATAGACAAAATTCAAAGCACGGTGTTGTCGCTTGTTGAAGAGCGAGTCAAAAGGTTGGAAGATAATGTCAACCTTATAAAAGAAAAGTCGGGAGAACGCAAAGGGTGTTCGTACAAGGAATTCATGGCGTGTAAACCGCCAATCTATAACGGAGAGGTTGACCCGATAATTTGTCAAAGATGGATAAGTGATGTCGAAGGAGTGTTTGAACGAACCCACTGTGATGTAGGTGACTTTGTTGCTTACGGAACGGGTCAATTGAGAAATCAAGCCAAAGATTGGTGGGACAATAAAAAGAAGGAAATGGGAGCCGAAGCGGCGAGGGTTATGACTTGGGACGAGTTTAAGGTACCGTTCCTTAAACACCACAGTCCCAAAGCGGTTATTAACAGGATCAAAGAAGAATTTATCCAGTTAAGACAAAAGGGAGAATCAATTGATAAGATCACGGGCATCTTCATGGATAAACTGAGATTCTGTGACGAGTTAGTCACCACTGAAGAGCAAAGGATATACTACTATTACAACATGTTGAGTGCCGAGTACCGTGAGTTCATGACTCCGTCAAAGTATGAAACCCTCACGGAGATTATCAACACCGCCCGGGAGCGGGAAATAGAGTTAAAGAAACAAGTAGAAAGGGGCGAGCGGAGGGCACAAGATGTGAATCCAAGCCATACAAAGAAAGCTAGAACTACTGAATCGGGGAAGAAGGTGGAGGCTAAAGGCGGGTCGCCAAGTTGTAAAGTATGTGGAAAAGGGCACAAGGGTGAGTGCCGCTTCAAAGACAAGTCGTGCCCGGTATGTGGGAAGACGGGGCACACCGCATCACTTTGTCCCGAAAAGGTTTCTGTTTGTTACAAATGTTATCAACCCGGTCACAAGAAATCTGAATGCCCCGAGTTGGTGGGAAAGAGAGACACAAAAGAGTCTCCAACAGAAGCTCCCAAAGCGAAGGCTAGGTCCTTCCAACTCACCGCGGCTGAAGCAAAAACAAAACCCGATGTGGTCTCAGGTATATTCACAATTAACTCAATTCCAGCACGTGTATTGTTTGATACGGGTGCGAATAAATCCTTCATTTCGCATGGATTTATTCGACATCCTTCATTTGTATTGACGAAATTATCTATGCCCTTAGAAGTTGAAATAGGGGACAACAAAAGTTTTATAGTTTGTGATGTTTGTCGAGGCTGCAAATTAAGCATTGACGATGAGGAATACTTGATAGATTTAATCCCGATGTCAATGGGGGAATTTCAAGTAGTCGTTGGGATGGATTGGCTATCTCAGCACCATGCAAAAGTCGTGTGTTTTCGTAAAGAGATAAAACTAACATCTCCAAGTGGGAAACACGTCACCATCTATGGCGAAAAAGGAGGTAACCCCATAGTATGCTCAATGTTGAAAGCTCATAAGCTTATGAAGCGAGGATGCAAGGCATTCATGATATACGCAAATGAGCCCGAGAAAGAATCACGGAAGATTGAAGATATGTCGGTAGTACGAGACTATGAAGATGTGTTTCTGGAGGATTTACCGGGGATACCGCCTGAACGGGAAGTAGAGTTCGGGATCAAATTGATTCCGGGCGCAAAACCCGTAGCTAAAGCACCGTACCGACTCGCACCGTCGGAATTACAAGAGTTGATGTCCCAAATTCAAGATCTGCTAGACAAGGGATTCATAAGGCCAAGTGTGTCTCCTTGGGGCGCACCGGTACTATTCGTGAGAAAGAAAGACGGAAGCATGCACATGTGCATTGATTACCGGGAGTTAAACAAACTTACGGTAAAGAATCGATACCCGCTTCCGAGGATAGATGACTTATTCGACCAATTGCAAGGTGCGAACTGGTTTTCAAAAATTGACCTTAGATCGGGGTACCACCAATTAAAGGTCAAGGAGGAAGATGTGCCGAAGACGGCTTTCCGTACGAGATACGGACATTACGAATTCCTCGTGATGTCATTTGGGCTAACAAATGCACCCGCGGCTTTCATGGACCTCATGAACCGGGTTTGCAAGCCAATGTTGGATAAGTCGGTCATTATGTTTATCGATGATATTTTGGTGTATTCAAAAAGCGAAGCTGAACATGTACACCATTTACAAGAGGTGTTAGAGACACTTAGGCGAGAGAGGTTATATGAAAAATTCTCTAAATGTGCCTTTTGGTTACGAGAGGTACAATTTCTTGGACACATCATAAGTGCCGACGGAGTATTGGTGGATCCGTCAAAGATCAAGGCCGTGTCAAGATGGAATCCCCCGAAGAACCCTTCGGAAATTAGAAGCTTTTTGGGGCTTGTGGGATACTATAGGAGATTCATTCAAGATTTCTCCAAGATTGCGTCGCCGCTAACAAAGCTAACCCGAAAGAAAGAAAAGTTCATTTGGGGTGTCGATCAAGAAAAAGCGTTTCAAACGCTAAAAGAAAAGTTAACTCAAGCTCCGGTACTGAAATTGCCGGACGGAGTCGAAGACATGGTGGTTTATTCGGATGCTTCACTATCGGGGCTCGGATGCGTGTTGATGCAACAGGGCAAAGTTATAGCTTATGCCTCGAGGCAATTGAAGATACACGAGAAGAAATATCCCACACACGATCTCGAGTTGGCTGCGGTGGTATTTGCATTAAAAATATGGAGGCACTACTTGTATGGGGTAAAGTGCACCATATTCACCGGCCACAAGAGCTTGAAATACTTCTGCGATCAGAAGGAGTTAAATATGCGACAAAGGCGATGGCTAGAAACGGTGAAAGATTTTGACTGTGAAATACACTATCACCCCGGAAGGGAAAACGTGGTGGCGGATGCCCTAAGCAGAAAGACAGATTATGTCCCGATACGAGTACAATCATTGCAACTCATTGTGACCTCAGGCTTACTCGAACGAATTCGAAAAGCACAAGATGAAGCAGTAAAGACGGAAAACTGGAGAAAGGAAAGGATTGTTGGCCAAGTTAAAGATCTTGAAGTAAGCAACCATGGTTTGAAAACACGTTTCAACAGAATTTGGGTTCCTAACACATGTGGAGTTAAAAAGCTTCTACTTGATGAAGCTCATAAGTCCCGTTATTCCATCCATCCGGGAGTGACCAAAATGTACAATGATTTAAAGCAAAACTATTGGTGGCCCGGAATGAAAAGAGATGTGGTGAGGTACGTAGAAAAATGCTTGACATGTTTACAAGTCAAGGCGGAGCACCAAAAACCATACGGTAGACTTCAACCGTTGGAAATTCCGGTTTGGAAATGGGAACAAATCACCATGGATTTGTTGACCAAATTGCCCAAAACTAACCGCGGGTTTGATGCTATATGGGTAGTTGTAGATAGATTGACGAAAAGCGCTCACTTCATTCCGATTCGTGAGACTTATACATCCGAGAAGATGTCAGAGGTGTACACCAATGAAATGATAGCACGTCATGGGGTACCGATATCCATTGTGTCAGACAGAGATACTCGGTTTACTTCGAGATTTTGGCGTGAATTCCAAGAACAAATGGGAACTAAATTTTTCATTAGCACTGCTTACCATCCACAAACGGATGGGCAGAGTGAAAGAACAATACAAACGTTGGGAGATATGTTGCGGGCTTGTATTATTGACTTCGGGGGTAGTTGGGATGTCTATCTACCCTTGGTCGAATTTTCATATAACAATAGCTATCACACGAGCATTAAGATGGCCCCGTATGAAATGTTATATGGCAGAAAATGTCGAACTCCAGTATGTTGGGGAGAAGTGGGTCCACGAGGGCTAGCACCTACTGATATAATCCGAACTACGAATGAGAAAATCGACATGGTCCGAGTTCACCTAAAAGCGGCTCAGAATCGACAAAAATCGTATGCGGATAAACGAAACAGGCCGATTGAATTTCAAGTGGGTGATAAAGTAATGTTGAAAGTATCGCCGTGGAAAGGAGTGATACAGTTCAGAAAAAGAGGGAAGTTGAGCCCAAGATTTATTGGGCCATTTAGAATCATCGAACGGGTTGGTAAAATGGCATATCGTCTCGAATTACCCGAGGAGTTGAGTGGGATTCATAGTACCTTCCACGTGTCACATCTTCGAAAATGTTTAGCAGACGAAACTGCTCGTGTCCACCATGATGACATCGAAGTGGATAATAGCCTGAATTATGTGGTGAGACCGGTGGAGATTGTAGATCGAAAGGTCAAGCACTTACGAAGTAAACAAATTGATCAAGTGAAGATCAAGTGGGAGCATAGAAAGGGCTCGGACACTACGTGGGAGTCCGAGGAGGAGATGCGACGTCTCTACCCTACTTTATTTGGTACGTAATTCGGTTTCGGGGACGAAACCCTTTTTAAGGGGGGTGGACTTGTAACACCCCGAAAATATAAAACTTTATATTAGAATTATAAAGTATAAATAAACGAGAATTTACTAACTAGGAATTTTAACCTAGTTAGTTACAAGTCTAGAAATAACTTATAATAGGGTTAAAAGCAACCAAACTATATGTTGAACAAAGTGGAGGGGCCTAAGTTATTAAGATTGAAACTTAATTTGATAAAACAAATAAAAAAATAAACCAAACACCCCAAAAGAGGTGTCTGGTCGATCAGAAGAAAGAGGAGGTCGACCCCCATGCTCCAAACCCTAAAAATTCACTAAAACTCTCAAATTGGAGGTGCAAATCTGGTCCAAAACGAAATCCGAGCTTAGAATTGTGATCCTCATCGCAAGAGGATTATAAGGTATGTAAAAATTGATGAAAACTCTCAACTTGAAATTCTCATGAAATTGGGAAAATCTGAAATTATGGTTGCATGTGTGTCTTATGATGATTTAGGAACAACTATAGTGTCTAGGGATAAACCCTAGACAAATACAAGTTGAAATCATGTAAATTTTTAGTAAAATCCATGATCATCATTGTAGGTGATTAGTGGGTTATGTAGAATTTGATGATCACTAGGAGATTGGGTGTTATTCTAGTGTAATTTGACAATTGTGAGGTAACTTCAGAATTATAGAAGCTAACAATTGTGTAAAATGGTTGAATGATGTGAAATTAGGGCTAAGTGATAAGCTAGAGACTTGATAATATATAGTGTAAATTTCTGCCCTTAAAGTGTTCGCATAAATGCCTCAAAGAAGGCTTAAATCTGAAAATTTGAGTTAAACCGCATGAATTTGATGTTTAGGCAAAATATGCGAATTGTGAATTGAAAAGAGTTCTAAACATGTTATGGTTGAACTCAATAGGAAAGGATACCGGAGCTTCAAGCGGACAAGCCGGTGGCGACTTGCGTTTGAAGGGCGTGCACTAAAGGTATGTAACTTGACCCGTTACATTGAATGAATTGTTGTTAAACTATGCGTTGTGGATTAGAAGTTGTGTTGATTGTAGCGACCTTGTTCATTACTTAATCCGTATGTTAAGAATTGGTTTGTAGTCGTTTGGTAGTCATCAAAATGGAGGATTTCCGTAGATGAACCAAACGGGTCAAATAATGTCACATTGTAATGATAATATTGTAAATAAATAGAAATGGCGAAAATGGTCACAAGAGCACGAAGCCATAGGTTTGGTAATGAAGTGCCGGTGATAATAAGCCCCGGAAGTTGGGTAATAAACGCCTTAGGTTTGTTAGTCAAGTAGTAGTGAATCGTGTCAAGTAGAAATGGGTCGGATAATTTCATACGGTCATATAGTCTTTCGGTCCGTAAACAAATTTTTTGGTATGAAATTTGTAATAGGCATGTCGGCAATGAATTTACAGACGCATAGGAAAAAGAATCACCTAAAACGGACTTACGAGTCAAAAGTTATGACCATTTTAAGTTGGGACTTGAATAAATATGGAGCTGGGTTTGTTCAGCATCAGCAAAAGCAAGAGCCTGTTGAAACAGGGGCTAGGCGTCACGCGAGCCCCCTTGGCGTCGCGCGACGCCCTTATTCCGGGAAATTTTATTTTTTTTTGTTAATGTTGACCCATGGAACTTGTTTGTATCCATTTTAACTTGATCAAAACTAACTTTTGTTGTGGTTTTGATCTTAGGTGATGATGGAAACTAACCGGAAGATGATCGAGCAAATTTTTGAAGAACCGAACACTACTTACAAGCTTCCGCAATGTTTTAAATCTTTAATAGACTTTGTTTATGGGTTGTAAACAATTGTTAAACAACTTTTGAAATGTTTTAACTTAGTCGTTAGTTGACTAAGGTTTATGTTACCTATGAACTTCTTTTATGAAATTTATGTTAATTAAGCATCTTTTATTTACAATGGTATAATCTATTATTAAATTCAAGTAAAATTAGAAGGGTGGTACATAGTAATCCGTTAATCACTATATGCAATTGAATCAAGTTAAAACATGTAGGAACCCTAGGTCTTGCAATTATCGAACCGGGTGTGATTCGTATTCTCATTTCTTGTTTCAACTTTTTAGTTTAGTTTACAATTTTAGTTAATCATACATTGATTTAGATAATATCCAATTGTCGGTTCACTCCGATTTATTTTCAAACTAAATAAACAAATAAAAATTAACAAACTTCATAATCACGTTGTACATTGTTTGTAAATAGTCTAACTAGTCGAACAGGTCGTGCGATACTGACCACATGCTCTTCATGGATACGATACCCGACTTACCCTAGCTACCTAGGTTTAATTGGGTTTTTGACTGATCGGGACGACACGGTCACGTCACTCGGGTGACTGCAAGTTTATTCCTCAAGCTCCCCTTGATGGTCCTGCGGTAAGTTAGATCACAGGGGATGTTCTTGCTCTGTTTACCCAAGCACCGTGCAAAATGATATTGTTTGGTTTTGGCCCAACACTGATTCACGTTACAAAGATATCCTCACCGAGAAGAAACTACCATACTTCCCTGAACTTGACGATCCTTCATTTTCCTTCCAAATATTCAACAGAGATATACCTTATGGGTTTGTAAATAGACTTTATTTTCTACAAAATCATCTTAAAAATCATGGGTTTTGTTGAGAAGAATTATGACACTTATAGGTGTGAAGTTCTGATTGAAAATCTCATGGACCCTTCTCATGTTTCATATGCACATGATGGAATAACGAGGACACAACAGCCCAGATAAGTATATATTTATGCAATCAGTTTTCTAACTTTCCTTATGTCTTGGTAATCACCTGCCTAACACAAGTTTCCTGCACTGATAAGCTTGATCGCGAAGGGGGGGGGGTCCCCTATTGACATGAAAATACAAAAAATAGACAAAAATGGGTTTACTACAACCCAGCAACCAGGTGTTGAATGGAACTTTATTTCTCCTTGTCTGTTACAAGGTAGTATCACAATCAAGGAAGGTCCAGAAAATACACAGGTATAAACTTAACTTTATAAGTATAACTGCTGATATTTAGTACTCACTTTAGTTTAATTGATTCAGAAACAAAAGCCACCTAGAAAGGATCTTTTAATCCTTTTATGTACTCCGGTGAGTCCCGGTAAAAGCAGGTTGATATCTGTCATACCTACAAAATTTTGGACAGATGATCTATTTCTTCCTAGATGGAAGAACCATATGATCCAGAATTTGATTTTTTATTCAGATTTGTATCTTCTTTTCATTCAGGTAAAACTATCCCAACCGTAATTGTATACTATCTTTGTTAACCAGAGCAAGAACATCCCCTGTCATCAACACCGGAGATGAGTGGTCAGAGAAGATGACCGGTGTTGATGGAAGTTGCTACAGAGGATGTTAAGATTGCTTAATTTATTATGATAAACATGTGCAAGATTCCTTAATTAGTGACAAAACACTGAAAAATGGTTGAGGGTGGTGGCTGGAGGTGGCAGTGGTGGTTGTGGTGGTGAATGGCGGTGACAGTGGTGGCAGGGGGTAATATCACAGAGTGCACAAAACACAGGGGGTAATATGAAAGGGCATTATAGTCATTTCAAGTTATAGTCAACAGATTAGTCAACAAATTTGAGGCCGGGGGGTAAGGTTGCGACATAACAGTGAACAGTGGGGGGTAAAATTGCAATTATTTCCTTAGGGGGGTAAGGGTGCCAATCACCCCTAACCTCAGGGGGTAAAATTGCAGTTTACTCTTTTATCTATTTATCCAAATCACATAAAATCCTAGCCTTAAATAATTAATTCAATCAAATTATATGATCTATTAAATTAATTATTCCTCTTGTTTAAATCTGAACCCATAATTATTCAATTATTCATTTCCTCACACGTTCTAATCATTTAAAAACAAATAATCAACCGTAGTATTTTATATGTAAGGGTCTGTTTGGCAACATCTGAATGGTTAAGTGCTGAATCAGTAAGAGGTCTAACCATTAAGTGCTGAACCAGTAAGAGGTCTGAACCATTAAGAGCATGTATAATGCTTAACCGTTCAGAGGAAAATGTCTGACCAATTCAGATTGGAGGTCTTAACCATTCAGACTCTGTATAATGCTTAACCATTCAGATGCAAATGTCTGAACCATTCAGACATCTGCTCGTGAAACAAACAGAATGAACCATTAAGTCCTGAAATAGTAAGAGGTCTGAACCATTAAGAGGTAAACAAACAACCCCTAACTCGCTTAATCCTGTTTTAAATCAAAAGCACTAGTTATTCCTAAATTAGTATAGAAGTTCTTAATTTTCTATAGATCTATCATGCCTTAAACCTTAGCATTAGTCCTTTCCAGTTAAACCTTATTTTATGATTATAATAGTGTAGTACTTTGGGATTTCTCCAACATCTTACACATTTATAGTTGTTTGGTTTGCTTGCACCTAAAGGTGAGTAGATCTTTCCTATTTCTCATATTTACAATTAAATGTTTTGGGATGTATTATGTGTCATAACACATTTATTTATTACTTCAAGTATTCAATATTCAAATACATGCAAGTTCAATTGTGTGATTATGTAGTAGTTATTATTTATTCATTGTTCGTGTTACTAACTGATGACGTGGGTACTCGGAGATCCCAATCAGCAAAGTCAAAGTCAACGACAATCGGAAAAATAAAATAAAGAGCGCTAAACATAAGCTGAAAGTCAGAGAAGCTGATACACCAACAGCTGGTGACGGGAAGCTAAGGCTACTGTACAACCTTAGGACTTGAACTAAGTAGGTCAAACTGATTCAAGACACAAAAACCTGAAACATACCCAAAGAGGCAAGGCTAATCCTGCAAGCAACATCAGGGAAGGATAAGCTTACCCAGACTAGAAGGTGCAAAGCTGGCATGAGGCTCCCTTGGGCAAAGCAATCTGCCTGTAAAAGGAGGGTCTTGTTCCAGCCTAAAGTAAGTCAGTCTCTCTCACTCTCACTCTAAAACTCTTATCCTTTCACTTTGCTAAGACTCTTAAGACCATCCTACTGATTCTCACGCCAGAGTCCAAACGTGGGAGGCCACCTCTCGCGTTAAGGCTAACGGTGTTCTTTGGTTGCAGATTCCGATCAAGTAGCTACCTTTTGGAGTTGATCCTGGACCTTCCACCCTGCCATACCCTTGTTGCTTTAACAAGTGACACCCACCGTGGGGCTGCGCTACTTAGAACAGTTTCTCCGGTAGTACAGCCCTGTTCCAAAGTTACCATATTTTATGGCCGGAAAGGATCCTCATCCAAAGGAAGTTTCAAACAGTTATATGCCCCAATCTAGCCCTCCGGCTACACCTAGAGTAGACAACTGCTCCACCAACCCGAACGGACTTCACGTCGCACCGGTAACACAAGATGCACAACAGTTCCAAACTCCTCCCTTTACATGAGTTAATCCATCTTCACCGAGTGAGTTTCTCTTCCCGGTTGAAACCATGGAAATAACCCCGGAGGGAGTAAGAAGCAACTTCATACAGTTGAGAGAGCTCTTGAATGGGTACGTTCGGGAAGAAAGAACAATAGGGGTCAGGGTACGTTTGTCTTATGATTTACCGGAGGTTACACTCTCCCCTATGCCCACTCCGTTGTGCACTACTACGTCTCCAAGTGTTACCCGAGCAGAACCTAGTCCTAACTCAAACCCATATCTCATTCCTAATAGTTCACTGTGTGCCGAGAGCTATCCTTCCAGCTCCCCTCTTTTACTACCAAGAAGCCTAGAATATACTATCGAGCAGCTCCTACAACAGGCTCAAGCGGCTACCCCACCTCCACAAATGACCTTCGAATAAGCCTTTCGATCGTTGCCGTTAGCCAGCAGAGCTGTAACTGCAAGCTTGTCACCCCACCTTCCAGCTCCAGCAGGGTTTCCCTATATATGGTGCTCAGTATCCCCAGGTAGCTGCTCTCCTGACCCAGCTAAGCCATCAGCTCGCTGGAAACAAAATGTGGCAAGCCACCCAGGTTAGGCCACAAGCACAAGCTCAACCAAATGTCCAAGCATGCACCAATACGAGTGAGGCAGGGGTAAATCTTGACATGCGCTCCATGCCTTACAAACCAAGGGTTGTAGCCTAGTATCGCCACCACATTTAGATTCGGTCGTCGGTGGGCTTGAGTCTCTTATTTACAGTTTCAGTTTAATTGTTATGTTTATTTTAGATTCACATAATCATGTTGTTTGTGTTGGATTTACTTGTTAGTATGAGTTTTGTTTACCATTTAATTACCGGTAAATTGCATGTTAACCCTTTTTAATCGAAATAAACAGTTTTTGTTAAAACATTAGATTTACTCGCCAACTTATGTTGATCCAAAAACTACTTTTACACACGATATATGTGATCAGGTTTGAAGAAGTTGACTATGAAAAGAGGGACGCACCCTTAAAGAATAAAACAATGTTAGATGGTGGGGTTTACAAAAAAAAATAATGTTTTTATTTATATAAAAGTAAAAATAATTCAAAAAAAAAACAAATATATAATTGGTTTTATCGTTTTTATTTAAATATAAAACGAGAATGAAAAAAAATGAAAAAAAATGGTAAAAAGACAAAATATCCCTAGCTTAACAGAATAAACAAACGAAGTTGTCGATTTGGATGGAAATAAATTACAAACCTGAGAGATTCATTTGCAAAAAAAAAAAAAAAAATTGATAAATAAATAAATAATAATGATTTTAGATGGAACAAACAAATCTACCCAAACATAAAGAACAATTTTGGCATTTTACTCTAATTAACGATTACAACACAATATTTATTACATTTATTTCTATTTTTCTCATGCTATTTGAGCATTCACAATTAATCCTTTATCTCCATCTCTATAATTATATTAAAAATCACTATCTTTTCTCTCTCATTTTTAGTTAAATATTTTTATACTTTTATCATTACATTTTATCTCTTCTTCACTAACAACCACTTTCAAAAATATTAAAAAATTATAGAGGGTGAAAGACATTTTCTCTAAATTTACTGATGACAGTAACATTTTCTCTTTCATTCACTCACAAACCCTCTATATAATTTATTGGACACACTCACATAATTATGGAGGATCAAATGTGAATGCTCTTATATCTCTAAGCAAAAGAAGGTTCAACTATACAGGTCTACCATTGGTCCGCGTGTTAGGTTTTAATTGACTATTCTCTTTGATCGATCAAGTTTCCAGCTGCCGCAACATGTGGGTTTGATACCACTAGTTAGGCCATTGTAATGGTTAGTGCCCCTAAGAGGTATTTTCCGCCACATCAGTATCATAACGCCCCCTAAACAAATTGTGTAATGGTTAACGCCCATTAATATCCCCATTCCATCATGATTTTCCAATTTTGTTTTTCTCATTTGACATTATACTAAAAATGTCTCTCTCTCTCTTCATTCCCTTATAAAATCAATAGGGGTGATATTAGTGACATTATCAAGCTACTTCATGCCCATATAATACCCATTCTCATGGTCTTATAAACAAATACACAAAACTTAAAACTCCCTAGCAAAGGCTTAAATAGTTACTTGTGAGGTAGGAGCATCCGTGTAAAGTAACTTTACAAATAGCAACTTCTAATTCCAAAATATATGTGTTTAGTTATAAAGATTAAAATGATAAATATGAGTAAATATAGAACTAATTCAAAATAAAAATCACAAAATTCCCACCTTTTAACATTGACATAAATTTAATATTGTTAGATAACTTTTCTTAAAAGATATTGTTTTGTTCCAGTTTTATATTGTCGGCCTACTAGTGAGCAATGATGAATCCTAACTTAATAGACCACTAATCTTGTATAACACAACACAATGGAACCTTTTCGTTCTCACTCCGATTTTGTGATAAGACAGTCTCCTAAGACGATGACAGCACCACCATTCACTCTCTTACAACTTGAAGTTGATAGATATCTTAACTATATATATATATTGTCATTTCGTACGACATATTGATTTGTCAGTCAAGGTGACTCACAAGAGGCACCTAACGATGGAACTAGAATATCGTGTATGCATGTTTTCTTTCAGTTATTTGGTGTTTGGCTTTTAAAAGCTGTACTTATTTGACCTTTCACAACTCAGAATGAGGGAATCAAGTGTTCATACTATAACACATTACAGCAAGCATATAAGATTATTAAAATTATGTATTGTACATATCTACTTCTACTTGTAGATAGTGGTGCCCGCGTGATGTGGAAGAGAACACAGACATTAGGAATCACGTACGTAACATGTTAATTCATTTTCTAAGTTAAAAAAAAATTATAGCAACATTATACTCATAAATAAAATACTTGTTTTATGGTGTATTTTGTTTAGATATAATTGTAGAGTTAAATGCCATTTTAGCCCCTGTGGTTTGGGTCATTTTGCCAGTTTAGTCCAAAGGTTTCATTTTTAACCCGTGGGTCCAAAAAGGTTTCACCGGTGCCATTTCAGTCCACTAGATTAACTCCACCCATTTTTTCTGTTAACGAGAAGACCAATTCGGTCATTTTATATTGCTGAATTGCCCTTTTAGTTAACAGAATTACATACAAAAATTGGCCTTCTCGTTAACAGAAAAAATGGATGAAGTTAACCCAGTGGACTAGAATGGCAACTGTGAAACCTTTTTGGACCCACATGTTAAAAATGAAACCTTTAGACTAAACTGGCAAAATGGCCCAAACCACAGGGACTAAAATGGCATTTAACTCTATAATTGTATGAAAGTTATGACCGTTTAAAAGTTGTGAAGGTAATTGGTTAAAAAAATTAACATGTTTTAAAGAATTGTATCATATGTTTTAAAAGTTGTATTATATGAACTCTTAAAATTATATAAAGAGTAAATTACAAGTTTTGTCCTTTATGTTTACACCATTTTGAAGGGGTTGTTCTTTAGCACAAAACTTTGCAAGTTTTGTACTTTATGTTTCAAAATCTTGCACGTTTTAACCTTTAGGCCAAACCCAATTAGATTTTTTGGTCAGTATGGTCATGTGCCTTGCACATAAGGGTATTCTTGTCATTTCATTATCCAGGGGCTATTGTGCAAATACCATATGTCTAAGGATTGATGTGTATAAAAATTAAAAACATTCCCTTTCCCTCTGCATCATCATCTTCCCCAATTCTCACCAAAATCAACCTATACCCTAATTTCACAAACCCTCTGTTTTCGCCAACATCCGTAGGTTCTAACTGGTTTCACCGAGTTAACTCACCTGGACTCAGTTCTTCAGATTTGAGTCAGCTCGAACGGAACCTCTCGATGCAGGAAAGGAATCTTTCGATGCAGCAACGCATTCAACACGGGCTTTATGACAATTGGAACAATCAATTTTGTTAGTGGTTTTAAGGTGAAGAGGAACAGAGATAACTGAAGTTAAACATACATGTTACAAATTTAAAGGAGACATTGCAGCAGAGTTAGGATCAAAGAAAACCGAAAAAAGGTAGCTGGATAACTGATTTGTTAAGTTTTTAGTAGAATATTATTTGTAAATAGTTTTTTTTTTTCAATTGGTGAAGGTTAGCAAAATTTTGTATCACTTAATTCAATCCCAAAGAAACGGGATTCGAACAATGTATGTATTTCCTTATCTCAAACATGATTTTACTGCCTTTTAAATCTCCTAATTGCCACGAGTCTCCTCGATGTGGACAAGTACGAATTTAAATGCGAGTTATGACTACTTTTGCAAGTTTTGTATTTAGGTTGATTTTGGTGAGAATTGGGGAAGATGATGATGCAGAGGGAAAGGAAGGGTTGACAAATTGTTTTATTTTAATGTTTTTAATTTTTGTACACATCAATCCTTAGACATATGGTATTTGCACAATAGCTCCTGGATAATGAAATGACAAGAATACCCTCATGTGCAAAGCACATGACCGTACTTAACCAAAAAATCTATCTGGATTTGGCCTAAAGGTTAAAACGTGCAAGATTTTGAAACATTAAGTACAAAACTTGCAAAGTTTCGCGCTAAAGAACAGCCCCAGCAAAATGGTGTAAACATAAAGGACAAAACTTGTAATTTACTCTTATATAAAATTACCATTTTTTCCTATTTATATGTATTATAACATAGTACAGATAAGATTAAAATCCGACCACTTTTACTTAGTTGACTTACTATTGCAATTGAATTAACATGTGAGCCTTGAAGTAACGGTAAAGTTGTTATTATATGACCTCTGGGCACAACTTTGAGTCGTGGAAATAGACTTTGGCAAAAATGCAGTAAACAAACAATAACGACACATTTCCGACGAGATGTTGTTGGAAAAACCTTGTTGGGAACAAAACTTTTCCGTAGACATTCCAACAAATTAGGGACACAATAATTTGGTCTTTATTTCCGAAATACAGATACACACATATACATCTTCTACTATAATAAAGCAAAAGTTTATACTGCCACGTGTCATCACATAAAGCCCCCCTCATTAAATCCTATTTTTTTTTATAAAAACTAAAGTCGGATGAATACAAAGGAGATGACCAACAAAATATCTCCTTCTCTCTTCCTGCAGGTATGTTGAACACACTGAGACTCAGACCAGACCAACAAACAAAAAGTTAAACATGAAAGAGGTAATCAGATTTCAAAATTCAAATGGATTTCAAACACCCGTCTCTAAATTCCCCCTTCATTCAAATGACAAAAACCCTAATCAGATTTCAAAATACATATCTCTTTCAGGGTTCTCCTTTTCTCTCTCTTTTATGGCTCTATTTGGGTTTTTGAAATTCTCGCTGTGGTTCCATTCAAATCAAGAGGTTAGTATACGTATTTTATATATTTGATTATTTAAGTTCGTTTTTGTTCATATACGGTATAGATTTGTGTTCTGATTTTAGGTTTTGTTCATATAGCTGTTTACATAATCGCTTTCTACAACAATCTTCCATTCTGATTTGGATTTCAAAACATCAAGCTTATGATGCATCTTTTTACGGATTTATGGTTTTTTACGTTCAGATTTCTCAGTCAATCAAGGTATATATTTCTGTTTGCTCCTTGCTTTTAATTTAGGGTCGTTACATCAGATTGCTCATGGAGGTTTGTTTGTTGTTGAGTCAGTATATTTGTCATTAGTATCACTATTAAATTGTGTTTGGCTGAAACCATTTGTTTGTTAGATGTCTGTTGCTTTTTTAGGTGAATTACATTAAGGAAGAAAGACAAAATTTAGTTCCCTGCTATCCTTTTTAGTAGATTATGATAGAAAGATCCAAAATATCTTTGTTAGGTTGTATAATTGTTAGTTTTATTTGTTTATTTCTTCAGTTACACCATATTAAATCACCGAGTTTCTTTCCGTGTTAATCATCGATAAGATCAAGGGCGACCCGGTTGTTGCTAACAAATAAATAGTATATAATATTGGTATATAAATACCATCTAATTTTGAGGGCCTGTTTGACTAAGATTTGAGCATTTTTTACCCTGGATTGTCGGCAAAAGTCACATAAAGTTTGAGGAGATATTTTGTCCCCATTAGTATTAAAATCATGCTTTCCATAATATAACTTATTTATAGTTTGAGATAGAAAGGTTAAGGCTCAATTCACATAATGACAGATGACGTGCAAGCCTGCCTTCTTTGTGTTTAGAAGCTTCTTTATAATTGGTTTGTTGTTGGTTTAATATAAAACATAAGAAGATTAAGAAAATAATAATGCTATCATTGAATCCAATAGTATATTCACATGATCAGAGTTAGTTTTTACTTGAATGACATTGAATATCAGTTTGTTAAAAGAAATCAACTTGAAATTATTAATTATATAGTAATAGTATTTGTCTAATAATTGCCATATTATGCATGATGAGTGTTATGGTCTTTATGATTATCAGTTTTGTGCTTAAAGACGCCCCCTCGCATATCGTGAATGATCTTCCGTTAAAGCTCCAAGGTTTTGTCCTCGAAATCAGTGAAAGGTAAATATAAATAACACAAAGGCTTAAGAAGTTGGAAGAGAACTCAGAGTAATCAAAGTGAAATTTCGAATCTCATTCATGATGTCGCAACTATATTAAACTATAGATACAAAGAGTTTCCTTGGCTTTGGCCGTGGCTAGCTGAAGAGTAAAAGAAATAGAAATGATGATTGCCATTTGCACAAAACTAAAAAATGTAAGTCATAGTCATGTTACTCTTTCATTGCCATTTGTAAACTCAGTTTTTCTTTGATTGCGAAAGCGGCTGGTGTACACTTCCATGGAGTGGTTCTCATGTAAATATTCCCACTTCACAGTTTTTGATTTAGTTTTATAATATTTTTATACACGTATCCTTTAATAATGGCATCTTTATGCATCTTATTTTCTTAAAGTTATGCCTCTCTACGTTTTTTTCTCTAAAAATGGCATCTTCCTCTGTAATTTTAAAAATTACATGTTTATTGTTGAATTTGCACATTAGTCCGTTGATTATAAAGTAAAGATTCATGGGATTTTTATTTGTTACACGCGGGCTCTAACCTAGTATACATATAAACACAAATACACAAACATCTCACATACACATACATACATCTTTTCTACCTAATAAGTAGAGTAAATTGCGGTTTTGTTCCCTATGGTATAGTGATTATTGCTATATTTTACAAAATCTAAATATCTTGCGATTTTCATACCAAAGTTTCTATTTTTTGCGGTTTTGGTCCACCGCGCTAACTCTATCTAACTAATAGTTAAGGGTCATTTACATATATCCCTTTTATTAATAGGTCTTATTACATATTTACCCAACTCTTAAAACCAATTACATATTTCTTTTTTCTAAACGATATATATTACATATTTATCCATTTATTTAAATTTCCTATTATTAAATTAATATTTAACCTTAATAAACTTATTGAATGACTATTTACATATTTCCCTACACCTCACCTATCAAACTAGTTGACATTTTCTCTAAAATATTTGTACCTGTCAAACGTAAACTTCTATTAGACTGCGGGGAGTGAGGGCGTTGGTTGGGCGGGGGAAGCCCTTCAACGCCAAATGCTACACTCCGGGTGACAGTTGGGCATGGCGTTGCCCCTTAGGCGTGGGTATTAAGCCTGGCGGGGGCCGGGGTGGGGGGGGGGGGGAGGGGGCAGGGTGACTTGGCTGGTTCTGGTTGGCTGGTTTAGTATGGCCTTCTTTGGTTGGCTACTTTAACTAAAAAAAATTCACATGGCTGGCCACGCCAAGCTAAGCCACGCCACACCACACCCCTCATTTTTCATCATAAGCTTGTGGAGCCCATAATCGTCATGTGTCGAGCAAAGCCACCAACCCAAGTCCCCCACTCCACGCAGTCTTAAAACAGCTGAATAGTCCTTTTAGCTTCAAGTTGAGCAGCCTCTATATTCCAAAAGCCACCGTTAAATCTTTAGAACTTTTAGAAATATCAGCATTATGTTCAATGCTAACCTGTTTGTTTGTCACGTAAAAAGTTAATTTTGGAGTTCCTTCTGTTCGTAAGTCAAAACAATAAAATTTAAATAATAGACGTTGTTGGTAATGAAAACAATAAAATTTAAATAATAGGCGTTGGCTTACTTTGGATCGGTGAAAAATGGGTCAAGAGTTGGAGTTGTTTTATAATATAGTGTGTTGGTTTATTGTTCTTTTTGTTATTATTTCGTATATAAGTTTGCAAGTTTTTTGTGCATAACAATTTATACATTGTGCTTTGTGAGTTTTTCAAAAAAAAAGTTGAATTTTTTACTTTTAACCAAAAGGTTTTTGCCTTTTTCAATTTTAACCCTACATAATTTGTTTTTTAACTTTAACCCAAAACTTTTCATTATTTGCAATTTAACTTCGCAACTTTTGTCACTTATACTTTTCATCTTTCGCAAATTTTCGTTTTACGTATAGTTCTAAAATTTTCGAGTTAATATGACGCAACGTGCATGTGTGGTTCAACGTTTTTACCTCTATTTTTACATGTTTGACAGGTCCGTTGCAACACGCATATCCTAGGTCGAGTCAGTGTTGGTGGTCGATGACGGTTGTGTGACATTAGTACTATTTGACACACCGTTTTACGCCCCGTCGCAACGCGTGGTGTGCTTTGAGGGGTTTCAAAGAAAAAATAGTTATGCATATGATTGTCGTAACGTTGGCTTTGGGGGTTTTCCAAAAAAAAAATTTGATTTTTTTTACTTTTCACCCAAAAGTATTTCATAAATTACTTTTAACCCAAAACTATTTGTTTTTTTTATGTTTAACCCAAAACTTTTTATCTTTTGTAATCTATTCTCGTAACTTTTTTTTTTTGTAATCTAGTCGCACACCGCTGATTCTCCGTCGCTGAAGAAGGCCACAACCGACCCTCACGTTCTGCTACACTGCCACCATGGTCGTCTCATGCCACATCGGAAACAACATCCCCGTACATAGCCCTAAACTCACCAACCTAAGTGATATGTTTCCCGCCGCATCGCGCGGGTAAACGACTAGTATGTATATATATATATATGTGTGTGTGTGTGTATATGTAGGACTTTGAGAATGTTAAAAATAATATAATTTTTAACTTTTACAAAATATATATCACTTATATTATTTGTCAAAAATAAATATAAGTAATTTGTTAAATAATATTTCCAATATTATTTTTAGTGTAAGTATACTTAGGAAAGTATACTTGTATTTTAAGTTTGAGTTAAATGCTTGGTTGGTCCCTGTGGTTTTCAAAAATTTCACACTTGGTCCTAGTGGTTTACTAATTACACCCGTGGTCCCAAAACTTGTCAAAAGTGCACCCTCTTGGTCCCCAACCCTAACTTCAGTTAACTTTCTCTGTTAAGTCCATGTTAAATGACCTGAATACCCTTGCTTATTAATCCCTACCATCTCACCCACCCCTGATTCCCTCTGCTCTTCTATGACAGCCACACACCCATCTTCAGGTCTCTCTCTTATCAAACCGGAACCCTGAAACCTGAGCCATTATCCCCGAACTGACCTGAAACGGAGCTGCCATGGCTCCGGCAGCTACTGTTGTCGTCGAGCACCTCCGTCGCAGCCGTCGATTTGACGGTTTGCCGGTCAATCATCATCATCATCGATCACACTGCTGTGCTCAGTCACCATCCGTCGCCGGACTCACCGTCGAGTCGCCGGGAGCATCATCGTCCCTGATTTTTTTTCTAGAAGTGAGGGTTTAGGCGTTGAGTGGAGTGGTTTAAGGTGAAGAGGATGCTGGAGGTGGATGTATGGCCGGAGAAGAAGCCAACCGTCGCCGGAGTTCATGATCTCCGGTGACCGGTGTTTAAAGAAGAGAGGATCAGAGAGACACGGCCTGTGTGGATGTGCGCAAGTTTGATGAAGTTAGGGTTTCTTCAACTAAGTAGTGGAAGAGAAGAAGCAGAGCTCATGGTGTGCGTGTTTGGTTTGTCTGTGTTTGCAAAATAAGGATAAGGGTGTAGTCACCTCCGCCACCATCTCACCCACCACCACCATCTCACCTTCGCCACTTCTCACCTCCATCCCCACATTGTCAGACTCTGCACCGGAAAAACGCACAAACACCTCCGCCGTGCACAAAAATGACGCCTCAAAGCCTAGGTTAGATCTTAATTGCTAATTTCAGCTCGATTTAGATCGAAGTTGCAGATTGTTGCTTTTTGTTAGATCTTAATTGCTAATTTCAGCTCGATTTTGTGTATTTGCAATGTATATTTTCTGTATTTATGAAAAATGTTACAAAAATGAGCTCAAATATGGTGAAATTTGATATTTCAGAGCTGAGATGGTGGTGGTGGGTGAGATGGTGGCGGCTGTGCTTCCGTTTTTGATGGTGGTGGTGGGGATTGATGGTGGTGGTGGTGGATGAGGGCAATTTGGTCATTTAACATGGACTTAACAGAGAAAGTTAACTGAAGTTAGGGTTGGGGACCAAGAGAGTGCACTTTTGACAAGTTTTGGGACCACGAGTGTAATTAGTAAACCACTAGGACCAAGTGTGAAACTTTTGAAAACCACAGGGACCAACCAAGCATTTAACTCTTTAAGTTTAAATACTTGTATATTTGTATTAATTAACCAAAAATCAATTCTTTGATTTTATTACTTTCCGGAATTTTCATTTCTTAAAAATAATAATATTTTTAAGGTTTATGGGTTAGAAATATTTTATCACAATTTTGTAGTTCTTCCATTACTTGTAGTAAATTTTGTATAAGTCCAAATATATATAGAATAGTCCAATAAGTCCAATACTTTTCCAAATCCTTAATTTTGTAAGAGATATATGTATATTGATATATATTTGTGTCTTTGTCGATGTAACTTTTTATATGTAATTTTTATATACTTGTATCATTGTGTATTTCTTAAGTATTTGTATGTGTATTTTTGTAGTATACTCTTTGGGAGTATTTAATGTATTTTTCAAGTTCCTTACATCACTAATACATATAATACACATAATATACACTTAGCACATAATCTTGTGACCACTAAATAGATATATTTTTTTTTCTAAAAATATACATACCTAATATTGTTTTTATACTTGAAGAAATCCTTATTTCTTACTTGAAATTTTTGTAATAAAATTAGAAAACCTTTGTAAATATTTTAGATGAATTTTTGGGGAATAACTTTCACCAAAACTTATATTTTTCTAAGTGTCAAAATTTTATAAAAATTTTGACATAGTTTCCCCTAATAATGGAGGTTTCCCATGTTTTCAAAACATGTGTTTATTTTCTTTTCATCATCAAAATCAATTTCCAACAAGTTTCACAAACAACATACACCAAAATCATCATTAAAAACCTTATGACGAACTTGATTCTTGTTAAAAATGTGTAGTCTTTTAGATCTAAACTTTACATATAATGATCCTTCAAAAATAAGTGCTCTTGATTAATTTCTACAAACTTTGTGTGAAACTTTATTTTACTAAGTAAACCATCCATAAGTTTTAGGGTTTTAAAATCATGAAAAAAAAACATATTCTAAAACCATCTTTATGTTCATCATCAAGTTTTACCATGGATCTTTCAAGATCCATGCTTAACATACTTAAATCTTTCAAAAATAAGTTTCTTGATGAACTTTTTACAAACTTTTTAGGATGTTTAGTCTCATAAGTTAGTTTTACATAGTCTGAGTTTCTTCAAGAACACAAGAACATACTTAAAAATCATTTTTCAAGTTTACATAAAGGTTTTCCAAGTTCAACTTCAATTTTAACCATGGATCTTTCAAGATCCATGCTTAAACTTGTTAGATCTAAGCTTCTAACAAGCTTTAACATCTTAGATCTACACATGCACCCAAGATTCAACAACATCAAACTTCACCAAAATCACTTGTTTTTCTTTAGATTATGTTAGATCTTCATGTTTTCTGTTAGTGCATACATCTGTCGACTTCGTCTTGTATCGAGTCTTAGTCTTAGAATGTTAGATTAGGGCATGTTTTACGAGAAAATAGAAAGTGTATTGTATTTAGTGAAGAGGTTTCGCTCATAGCGTATAGGGGGTTTCGCTTATGTGTACAATAGGGGTTTCGCTTTTATGGACATCATGTCCATATGAGCGAAATCTCAGGCTCTATATATACCCTAGGAACAAAATCATTTGTAAGGTGTTCTTGTTATCCATACCGAGGTGTTGCCGGTGTGAGATTTGGTTGTAAACGCTGTAATATCAATCAAAAGCGTGATTTAAGTGAAGATCTAGCTGTTTCTACGTTAGTTACTTGTTTTCCGCACCTGTAACTGATCGAGACTCCTCTGATAGACTCGTTCGGGTCAGAATACGATCCTACAAGTGGTATCAGAGCTTCAGGAGGAGGAGTTCTACAGAGATTTGCTGGATTTCATCATAAATTCTTACTTCTACACCTTCTTTCATCATTTCAGAAAGATTTATCGGTCGAAATTCGTTAAAATTTTCACAGACTAAAGGAAATTGATCATATTCAAATCCCTAAAAGTTTGAGCTTAAAATTCGAATTAAAAATGGACCATAATAACCTCTGAATAGGTTTCGCTCTAACGGACAACCAGTGATTTCGCTCTTGTGATCATAGGGTTTCGCTCATCTGACATCGGGTTTCGCTCATTTGACATAGGGTTTCGCTCATAGGACCTCTAAGTGACCTATTTCACTTTTGTGTCCACCAATAAGACCTGGTTTCGCTTTTGTGACCACCCAAAAGACCTATTTCGCTTTTGTGTCAACTCTAAGCACTTGATTTCGCTTTTAAGGTCACTAAGAACCCTAATTTCGCTCATTTGTCACTGATTTTGAAAAACGCGCATTGAAAAATGGATACTGAGTTCTACAACGCTTTTGCTACATCCCCGACTAGTCCATCCGACATTACTAAGACCATGACAATGGAGAATGAAACCGGAACAATGCAAAAACCCCCGAAACTTATGGGAATTGAGGATTATCACGGATGGAAAAAACGGTTTGAGAATTGGGTTCAGGCGAATCATCTAAAAGCTTGGGAGAGCATCGAAACTGAATATGAGAGGCCAAAGAATTCAGTGGGAGTTGATAAAATAATTTCAGAGTTCACGGAGCAAGAAAGAAAGAGTTATAAAGCAGAAAAGATGATGATAAATTTGTTACAACAAGCAGTTAAAGAGGATATATTTATGTTGCTTCAACATGATGAAAATGCTTATTCTATCTGGGAAGCTCTTAAAAAGAAATTTGAGGGAAGTACTGAGATGTTACAGAGTAAAGCAGCATTGCTGAAAAAGGAATTTGAACTGTTTACGTGCATGTCTGGTGAAACAACAAAGACACTTATTGAAAGATATTGTCATCTTGTTCGCACCATGTCACAGTTGAAGATTACAAAAACTCCAGCAGAATGGGTTGAAAAGCTTGCTGATGCGTTACCGCAAAAGGAATGGGGCACATATCTGATGATACTGAAGAATTCCGGACAGTTTAGCAGGTTATCAATTGCACAGTTTATTGAGAAGCTGGAGGCACAGGATCTGGAGCAGCAGAAAATTGCTAGAATGAACAGTTCAACTCATCAACAAGATATTAAATTGTACTATAAAGGAAATGTTCAAACTGCAGAAGCTAGTCCAAAGATACAAACAGCTTTTAGTGCAAGAAACTCATCAGGAACATCTAGTCCAAGCTCAGTCAACACTAGTGGATTTTCAAGTGTGAATCCTCCAAGTGTTCAAAGTGCATCTGCTGGAAATAGTCATCTAATTCAGTGCAATGTGGCTTTACATCTTCAAAATGGACAAAATTATTCTGAAGAGGTTGTAAAGAATCATATGGGATTATTGGTCACTGCATTAGAGTCTTATGAAGGGTTGATTGCCGGAAGAATTGGTAATCCGATGCTCACAAAGGAAGATTATGACCAAATCGATGCAGAGGAGCTGGAACTGATGGATATTAAATGGGCCTTAGCTAGTGTTTTGAGGAGAGCAGAAAAATTTAGATTGATTACTGGAAGAAGTGATTTCTTGGATGCAAATCTTTCTAATTTAGGTTTTGATAAATCTAAAGTTGTTTGTTTTCGTTGCAGGGAGAAAGGCCATTTTAAAAGAGAGTGCAAGAATCAGGAGCCAAGAGGAGCAAAGGATTCTTTTGGAAAAGATGATTATTATAAGAAGTCCATATATCAACAAATCACTCATCTACCACGTCAACAAAAAGATCCACAAACGGCACATGGAAAAATGATTGAAGATACAAACAGGAAAGCATGCTATGGCATCATTGATCAAGATGACGAGAAAGTGGCTGAAGGTTTTAGCTGGGACAAGTACATTCCAGCTGATCCAAATGTTAAAGCTTTTATTGCTCAGATTGTGCAAAAGCCAGAGTTGATGAAGGAGTGGATGGATGCGATATCGGATAATGAGGAGAGTCAAGATGGAAAATCTGTTTCTTCTGAAAGCAGTGATGATGATGAAGAAGTTGAACAGATAAACATTGGAAAATCTCATTTATCTTCTGACAGTTTTGAATTTTATTTTGCAGATAAATTGAAGAAACTCAAAGAGAGAAAAGCAGCAAAAGAATTGAAGGAAGTCAAAGTGATTGAGAAAATAGTGGAAATGGAAAAGGTAGTTGAAGTTGAGAAGATTGTGGAGGTAGAAAAGATTGTTGAAGTCACAAAACCTTGTCTTACTTGTTTAGAGTCATGTAAACAATGTATAGAAAAAAATGAGAGGTTTAGTGAGTTAGAAAAGTTGAAAGAAAAGTTGTTGTTTGATGTAAAAAATTTGAAAGAGTCGTATGATGTATTGAACAGACATGTGAATAGTCTGGAAAAGACTAATTCTGAAAGAGAAAAAGCTTTGAAGATGATGAATGCTACCATGATGACAAAGCAGAAAGAGATCAACTTGTACATAGAAGAATGTGTAAAGTGGAAGAAAGAGTTGGATAGTGAAGCAACTGAGAATGAAAGAATCAGAAGATTACTGCAAAGTTACAAAGGTTGTGACTACATAATTGATAGAATTTATCCAACAGTTGAAGGATTTGAAGCGTTTAAAGGTGAAGAAACAAAGCCAAAGAAGAAAAAGGATACTGGTAAGAAACAGGGTGTCTGTTATAATAAGTGTCCGCCTCTGATTTGGGAAGGGTACTCGCCTAGAAAACCTAATGAGGAAGAACTAAAACAGGCAGTCAATATTAAGTTAGAATCTGAGATAAGCGATGTTTTACCTAACAATATTGACATCACGTTCACAGCGTCTGACACAGATCATGAGTCCGAACTGATAAAACGAGTGGTCGATCAGGTGTTGGATAAGGATGAGGAGTCAGAGTCAAAGTCCGAATCCGAAAGTTCGTGTCAGTCAGTCAGAAGTTCGAGTTCGTCTGTCAAGAGTTCAAAGTCGTCGGGAAAACGGGTGTATAGTAAAGAATTTTTGTTGTCAAAATCTAATTTGAATGACGAAACATTTGAAGTTGTATATACTTTGAATGATTCTGACAAATTATATTTTGATAAAGAGTTTTCAATAAGAGGTGTTAAACCAAAAATGATCAAAAAGGTTTTCAAACTAACAGAAATTAATATTTCTAAAATAAAAGATGAAAATCTTACAAGAAAACCAAGACCTTACACCTCAAGAGCACAACAACGTTTAAACAAGAAAAAGGGTTACAATTCTGGTTCTGGTTTTCAAAAGAAACCTAACCAAAATCGTAGCTACAAAAAGAAAGGCTTAGGTTTTATTCCACCTGAAAACTATAAAAATGAAAAATATGTTCGAGATTATAAATCAAAAATGACATATGTTGCAGGAACTAGCCATGAAGAAGAAGCAAAGAGCTCATTCTGGAAACAGTCAAACAAGGAGTTTCTTGCTGAAAAGATGAAGAATGGAGCTTTTCAAAGGAAAGAGACAAGAACCTGTTACAGATGCAATGAAGTTGGTCATATTGCATGGAATTGTCCTCAAGCAACAAAAACAAAACAGGGAGTCTCAGAAAAACTTAAAGAAGTAGTTGTTGATAAAACCGAACCACCAACTGAATGGTTTAAAGTGTTTAAAAATTCAACATATGAAGTTGGTGAGTGTTCGAAGAGGTTTTACAAGAAGAGGGGTAACCTTGACAACCAAGCTTGGGTTGTTAAGAAACCAGAGGTAAAATCTGGCAATGAATCTGATTCCACAAAATCAGAGGAGCCACAAGTTGTTAAAAAGGGTGAAAACTCAGTGCCTCTAATGGATGAAGTTCATTTTCCACCATTGAGGACTGAGAATTTTAAACGAAAAGTTGGAAAGGTTGAAATCTCAAATCAGTTTTATTCTGAGAAGGATAATTTTGATGTTGAGAAAGCTTTTAATGGGAATGTAAAGAAAATTTTTGGAAAGATGGTCGATGGGAAGGTTAAAGGAGTTAAAGATTTTTACGCTACAAAGAAGGCAACTTATACTCCAACTGAATCTGAATTGAAAACACCCAAGGCTGGTCAGGCTTGGGTGGATATTTTCTTTCATTGAAAAACCTGACTTACCGGAGATCCCAAGTTTGTAATCGTGGATCAGGAATCGGGATTTTTCTTAGTAATTGATTGTGTGATTGAATCTTAAAAATAGTTAAATTTTTACAGGATAAGTGTGACTTGCCGGAGCTTCCAGGTTGGTAAGTGAGAAGCAGGAATCGGCATCTTGATTGGTAAAATGGTTTTGTGTAGATGTTTTATTCCTACATGTGGTTATATGTTTTGGATATACTTACAAGTGGTGAGAGGTTGATTATGACAAAGTGATTACTCAAGGTCATTAGTTTGAACTTGATGTAATTCTCATACAAGAGATTGAATGGACAATATGATGAATCATACCCTTAATTTTACAAGTGGTAAAATTAACAAAACTTATTTTCCGGAAAAATCATTTTGGTTAAAACAAACTTAAGTGTTTTGAAATCATAATGAGAAAATAGTTTTGTGTAAGGGGGAGTTCTGATTGTTTATGCCTAGTGGATGGCGATTTGAGGTGATTTGATATCAGTTGTCATTTTTCTGTATAGTTTGTTTTCAAATTTCCTAAAATGTGTTTGCATTTTAGGGGGAGTAGAAATTTCAGAAAATCCAAAAACATTAGAAAATTTGAAAATGTCAAAAACACGATAAAATTAAAAATGAGTTTTTAGTGTCAAAGAAGAGAGGAAATGATAGTACATCTGTAGACAGTCACAGTATGCTAAAGAAATGTATTGTTTAAATAGTGTTAAACAGTCTCACTGATGATATGCCGATAGGTTTTTACATATTTAGTAAACTTTTTCGGGATATAAACATAAATTCAAACTTGCTTATTTCGTGGGGAACACTACTTGGATATATAGGTAACCCCTGAAATCTCGTTTGAAAGGTCCCTCTTTCTGAGATACTAGGTCTTTATACTCAGTGATATCTGGGGTATTATCCCGGGACTTCTGCTGAAAGAAATTTCTGACCTAGTCCCCGTATAATACTTTCTGCAAATGCTTTGAAATAGCGCCGCCCTCAGCAAATTGATGAAACAATAAAATTGATAGTCATTGCTGTTGTAATTCAAAAGATCCTCTAAAGGGGACACACCAAAAGTCGAAGCCGTCATCTCTCTGCGTATACGGGAGTATCGACCTGAGCTCTCACGGCCCTCGCATTATAACCCCTTACAGATATCATCTGTGGTATACTCACCTGTAAGACTGAATATTGGGATCTGGATACGGGATTATATTCAAGAGGTGGGACACATGAATGAGTTTAAGTTCTTAATACACCTAACTCATATCCTGAATTAGTTGAAATTTGTGTGAGAATTTAAGTGGATCAGTATATCGGCAATCTAAGTGAATTGTTTAATTCTTATTGTGTAACTAAGCTCAATGGTACTTGTGACGTGTCATAAACTGATATGATCCTCTTGCACAAACTCACAAAAATATTGTCTGTAAATATTTCTTTACTGCATTACATTTCTTTTATTACAAAATCCAAAAATATTTTCAGTGTGTTTTAGCATAAAGTTTCAAAATCCAAAAAGATTTTTGACAACTGATATTGAAAAGCTGATTTTCAAAATTCTGAGTGCTAAACATGATGAGTATAATTTGAGGGGGAGTTAGTTTTAAAACTGATTATCTTTTTCAAACCTTCAAGTGGTTCATCAGATTGAAAAATCATTTTGTTTAAGTTTTGAAGGAGAGTCTGTGTTAGTGCAAGTTTATATTTTTGAAATATGTATGTGAGAGAAATTTATTTTGGGGTAGAGTTTTTGCAGGATAAGATGAGCCAGGTTATTCGTTCCTGAGATCCGAGCTAGATAAGAGCCAGGTTCTGATACCTAAGGACTCTGATTGGAGGTAGCCAGACAATGATCTTGAGACATGAAGAGTCAGGATGATTGATATTGAGAAGCTGTTAGATGAAAAGCCAGACAACGATCCTAAAGCTGATGATGCTGATGAACTGAAGAAATGCCAGCATATCGCAAGGGGGAGTCTGAAGACCTGAAAAAAAGAGATTGAGATAGTGAAGCCCAGAGACAGATCAAGACTGAAGATGCGAAGACTCGACACTTAAGACTCGTCAACATCTGAGGGGGGATCTGTTAGTGCATACATCTGTCGACTTCGTCTTGTATCGAGTCTTAGTCTTAGAATGTTAGATTAGGGCATGTTTTACGAGAAAATAGGAAGTGTATTGTATTTAGTGAAGAGGTTTCGCTCATAGGGTATAGGGGGGTTTCGCTTATGTGTACAATATGGGTTTCGCTTTTATGGACATCATGTCCATATGAGCGAAATCTCAGGCTCTATATATACCCTAGGAACGAAATCATTTCTAAGGTGTTCTTGTTATCCATACCGAGGTGCTGCCGGTGTGAGATTTGGTTGTAAACGCTGTAATATCAATCAAAAGCGTGATTTAAGTGAAGATCTAGCTGTTTCTATGTTAGTTACTTGTTTTCCGCACCTGTAACTGATCGAGACTCCTCTGATAGACTCGTTCGGGTCAGAATGCGATCCTACATTTTCATACTTTAAAGTCTAGTTTCTTTGAAAGTGTAACTTGTACATAACACTAACGTGAAGTAAAATAGAGTTTTTGAAGCATCCTACTTGCTCTAATGGATAGGGAAGTGGCAAGAACAAGATGAAGATGAAGAATGAAGAAATCAAGTGGATAAAAGCTCCTTAAAGTGGTTCTTGAACTTCTAGCACTTCAAGCCTTCTTAGATAGCCTCCTTACACCTTGTGATCACCTTGGAATGGCTTGATTTATGAGAAAATGGATGATGTGTGGTGGTTGTATGGTGGCCGTAGGTAAGGGAGAAGAGAAGGAGAAAGATGTTGAAAATTTTGAAAGTGAACAGTGAGATGTAAGGGTCTTTAGGTTAGTTCTTATAATTCTCCAACCATCTAATGTCCAATAGTTTTTATGTCCAATATCTAGCCATCATGTTTAATATTTTAATGGGAAAGTGTTGTGGGTCCCGTATGGGGCCGACCAAGGTGGGGGGGGGGGGGGTAAAGTGTAAGTTTTTGGAAGATTAAGGTTATTTATGTAAGTTTAGGTGTTAAATGGAAGGTTAAGTGTGTTTATGTGTGTTTATGATTTTTAATGTGTTCTAGCATTATAACTAGCTTTATATCACTAAAACAATGCTTCTAGTCTATTTTTGGTGTTTTGGGTAGTGTCCGGTTATTCGTTCGGTTATCGGTTCGTTAAAGTGCTAACTTGCACAGTTTTGTAAGTTATGAGATACCTTTTATGACAGTTTTCATTCCTGACACTTTACAAGTTATTCTGGACATTTAAACCTTAATTCTGCATAATATTTTGATGTTAAATTGCTGTTTTTGCTTAATTTCAGTAGAAATATGCATTTAAAGTGCGTTTCGGGTGCTTTTAGTGTCAGTTTTAGCTTCTGGAAAGTGTTTAGGTTAACTTTTGTTCACCGACTTAATTTCCAATGTATTTTTTTTGTTGGACCTACTTCTAAGTCCTAAATCTATTGTCTGATTGTTTTCAGCAGACATGCTGACGCAAATTGTCTAACCAGTGAGCTTACTAATAAATTGATGCAACGCTTACATTTTAGCATGATGTGACAGTTAATATATGAAACATGCATAGATTCAATTGCATATCAAATAAGCACATAATGTTGACGTGTAATCACATAAATGCAGGAAATAAATATTAATTAAAATAGTACGGAAATTACCGGTTTTGGGCAAGTTGTCACAATCTCCCCTCGTTAAAAGAATTTCGTCCCGAAATTCAGGCTGAGTCATCTCTCGTAGGAGCTTTCTCGAACAAGTGGGGATACTTGGCCTTGAACTGGTCCACACGTTCCCAAATATACTCGGGCCCGTGTTTAGAGTTCCAACATACTTTAACCAGCTTAATGCGACTTCTCGTCTTCTGGACCTTCCAGTCCATTACCTCAACAGGTTCTTCTGTGAATTGGAGCTTGTCGTTAATATGAACCTCATCCGCAGGGATGACAACGGTTTCTTGAGTTGTACTCTTTTTGAGGTTTAATACGTTGAACGTATCGTGTACACCATTTAATTCCTCCGATAATTCCAATTTGTACGCCATGGAACCAATTTTCTCCAGAATCTTGAATGGACCAATATATCGTGGATTCAACCTTCCACGTTTCCCGAACCTTGCTACACCCTTCCATGGTGAGACTTTCAACAGAACCATGTCTCCAACCTTGAAAGCTAACGGTTTCCTTCTTCGGTCGGCGAAGCTTTTCTGTCGATCACGAGCCTCTTTGTTCCGGTCTCTGATCTGAAAGATCTTGTCAGTCGTTTCTTGGACTAGTTCGAGACCAATTAGTTGTCTATCACCAACGTCTGCCCAACACAAGGGTGAGCGACATTTGCGGCCATACAGCGCTTTAAACAGAGCGGCTTTAATGCTTGTGTGATAGCTGTTATTATAGGAGAACTCCACCAAGGTTAGGTGAGTATCCCAACTTCCGCCTAAATCCATATCACACGCACGGAGCATGTATTATAGTCTGTTCGCTCTTACCATCTATTTGCGGATGGAAGGTCGTGCTTAGATCCAGTTGAGATCCAAAGGCCACTTGAAAAGAGTGCCAAATTCTCGATACGAAGCGTCCATCTCTGTCAGAAATAATCGAAGTACGCACTCCATGACGTGCCACAATTTCCTTCAGATACAATTCAGCAAGCTTTCCAGTGCTATCCTTTTCCTTTATCGGCAGGAAGTGTGTAGACTTGGTCAATCGATCAACTATTACCCATATCATATCATGGCCTCTAGGGGTCTTGGGTAATTTAGTCATAAAATCCATTGATATCTGTTCCCATTTCCAAATGGGTATCTCTGGTTATTGTAACAGACCTGATGGCTTTTGATACTCTGCCTTAACCTTAGCGCAGGTCAAGCATTTTCCAACGTAAGCAGCAACGTCGCTTTTGAGTTTTGGCCACCAATAGTACTCTTTCAAGTCTTGATACATTTTTTCTGATCCTGGGTGGATCGAGTATCTTGACTTATGAGCCTCATCAAAGATAATCTTGCGAATACCACCAAATAGCGGAACCCAAATGCGTCCCATGAAGTACAAGGTTCCCTCTTCATTTGGCACCAATTTCTTCTCCATTCCCCAAAGATATTCAACTTTAAGGTTTTCCTTCTTGAGGGCTTCTTGTTGTGCATCATGAATGCGCGAAGTGAGATTCGTTCGGATCATCTTCTCCAAAGCTCGAACTCTTAAGGTTTTAACTCTTTCCTTTTGACTCAAGGCATCTGCTACCACATTCGCCTTTCCAGGTTGGTACTTAATTTCACAGTCGTAATCGTTCAGCAACTCAACCCATCGTCGTTGACGCATATTTAATTCTTTCTGATTAAATATATGCTGCAAACTCTTGTGATCTGTGAAGATAGTACATCGAGTACCATACAAATAATGTCGCCAAATCTTCAAGGCAAATACCACTACGCCTAATTCCAAGTCGTGGGTGGTATAATTCTTTTCATGAACCTTCAACTGTCGTGATGCATATGCAATGACCTTCTGTCGTTGCATAAGCACGCAGCCCAAACCTTGACGTGAAGCGTCACAGTATACCACAAAATCTTCAGTACCTTCGAGCAGCGACAAAATCAATGCATCACATAGCTTATCTTTTAGAAGTTGAAAGGCTCCTTCTTGTTTGTCTCCCCAATCAAAGTTCTTGTCCTTCTGAGTAAGGGAAGTTAGCGGTTGAGCAATCTTGGAAAAATTCTCAAATAAACCTTCGGTAGTAGCCCGCTAATCCCAAAAACTGACGTACTTGGGTCGGAGTTTTGGGAGCTTCTCAATTCTTGATTGCTTCGATCTTTGACGGGTCTACGTGAATAACTTTCTCGTTCACAACATGACCAAGGAACTGTACCTCACGAATCCAAAATTCGCATTTTGAAAAATTCGCGTAGAGCTTCTCCTTTTTCAGCAGTTCCAGAATGGTTCTTAGATGTTGCTCATGCTCCTCCTTCGTCCGTGAGTATATCAAGATATCATCGATAAATACACTCACAAATTTTTCGAGATATTGCTTGCATACGCGATTCATCAAATCCATAAAGACTGTTGGCGCGTTCGTCAATCCAAATGGCATTACTAGAAACTTGTAGTGTCCATAACGAGTCCTGAATGTTGTCTTCGGTATGCTCTCCTCCTGAATCCTCAACTGATGATATCCAGATCGAAGGTCGCTCTTGGAGTAATAGCTCGATCCTTGCAACTGGTCGAATAAGTCATCAATCCTCTGTAGCGGATACCGATTCTTAATGGTGAGCTTATTCAACTCTCTATAATCAATGCACATCCGCAGGGTTCCATCCTTCTTCTTCTTCACAAACAACACTGGAGCTCCCCAGGGCGAGAAGCTCGGCCTTATGAATCCTTTATCCAACAACTCCTGGAGTTGTGTAGTTCTCTTGCATTTTAAATGGTGCAAGTCGATATGGTGCCTTGGCTATAGGAGCGATGCCTAGAACAAAGTCAATATGAAACTCAACTTGTCTCTGCGGAGGTAATCTTGGCAAGTCTTCGGAGAAGACTTCATGGAAATCCTTTACCACAGGAATGTCTTCAAGCTTCGGCTTCTCAACTTTCTTATCTACCACGTGTGCTGGGAAGGTAACGCATCCTTTTCGTAGGCATTTATGCGCTTTCATACAGTTGATGATTCGCAGGGGCGTGTCTCGTTTTTCTCCATGCACTATGAGAGTTTCATCATTCGCAAGAGGTTCTCATGACAAACGAATTTGGCTCGATTCTTTGATAACCAATCCATGCCGACTACGAAATTAAAACTTCCCAACTGGACAGGTAGAAGATCGATGCTAAATTCCTGTTCACCAAGTTCCAAGTACACCCTCTAACTACTTCGTCGGATTCTACTAGTTTACCATCGGCTAATTCTATGGAATAAGGAATATCTAATCTACTAGATTCAACTCCAAGAATACGTTTAAATTCCACAGACATGAAACTATAATTGGCACCAGTGTTAAAGAGTATGGATGCAAAGTGATTGTCAACGAGAAACGTACCGGTGACCATATTTGGCTCTTCGCGGGCGTTCCTTACTCCAATGACAAATGCTCGTGCCTGAGCATTGTTCTCCTTTGGGCAATCTTTCTTGTAGTGCTCCTTACTACCACATCCAAAATATCCTTGATTACGTCCATTTCCCTTTCCATTCCGATTACCCGTGCCATTACCAGTCCTGTTTCCATTCCCATTTCTATCACCAACGTTGTTTCCACTGCGGTTTTCATTACCAGTACCATTTCCTCCTCCATTACCTCTTCCCCAACAATCTTCAGTACGATGACCCAGTTTACCACACTTTTCACACTTCGGCCCACGATAAGCACCCAGATGGTGATACTTGCACTTATCACACTTGGGCATGTTGCCCAGATATTTCTTAACTCCAGTTTCATTTGCAGCAGCAAACGTCTTCGCCTCACGGAGCGGATTTGAATCGCGCTTCTTGTTGTTATTGGAGTTCTTTTTGTTGTGGGTTGCTTGAGTAAGGCTCGAATGTTTCCTCTTCTTGTCCCCAGACGACTCAGCATGAGTCTCCAGTTTCTCAGTTACCTTCAGGGATAACTTCTTCATTCTAACAGCTTCTTTCGTAAGGCTAACAGCCAGATTTACAGCCTGAGTGATTGTTGGGGGTTCAGCAGCTGTCACCATACTACGAATCTCAGGAGCCAATCCCTAGATGTAGCGCTCAATGCGCTTGAATTCAAGAGTCACAAGGTAGGGGATCACTCTTGAGAGATCATGGAACCTTTGGGTGTACCCAACGATGTCTGCACCAACCATAGCCAAGTTCCAGAACTCGGTCTCCATCTTCTGAAGTTCAGCATGTGAACAATACTTCTCCCTCATCCGTTCCTTCAAGTCATCCCAAGACATACCATAAGCTGCATCATCACCCAGGGTTTGAACTTGCAGGCTCCACCAAGTCAAAGCTTCATCTACGAATAACCAGTAACAAAAGTAACTTGTTGATCCACGGTACACTTGCTCATTCGAACGTGGAATCAGTTTTCTCAGTCCATCGCACGAAAGTCACTGCACCTCCGGTGCCGTCATAATTCAGTGGCTTGCAGTCTAGAAACTGCTTGTAGGTTAAAACTGCTTGTAGGTGCAACCTGAAATTTATTCAACCAATTCACACATGAGCAATGTCACACCCCGACCGCGTAAAACAACGAAACCGCGGCGGAAACATCGGGGAGTGGAGCGACATAATTATTGTTTCACAACCATGGATTCAAAAGTTTCATTTTATTTAAAGATTAACCATTTACATTGTCTTAAAGTTAAACAAACAAATTCACATATTGACTATCATCGTTATTAAGTCACTAAGGCCTCGTCCAGTCCTAAGTGAGCATGCATTGTATTCGCAATCAACATCATTCAACACCACTTGAAACATATGTAAAAATAAAGTCAACATAAAAATGCCGACGAGCACATAGGTTTTGTGTGAGTGTCAGATTCATGGCTCGTTTACATGTTGAAATAACTCGTACAACTTCGTTAATTGATATTAGAAAACCTTGTTTTGTAAAATGTTTGTATTATAAAATGAATAACTAACTCAAACAAGTTAGTTATAGTTTATATAATCTCGTTGCCATGAATCTTAACCCAAAACATTTGTTTATGTAAACTACATCGTGTATCGTTCTCGTAAAATAACTCGTATGATTTATATCGTTTAGTAAACATCGTTGTGTGTATCGTTTGAAAATAGTTTGTCCAAGTGAACTAAATAACGCCAAGGAGTATAATATGATAAAAACATTTATATATAAGAAGTACCAGCGGCGTATCTACCATGCGTTTATCACATTACACCCGTCCCGTTATCTAAACAATAACCAAAAACCAATCGTTCGTTCAATTCGTTTAACTTGTTCAAATCGTTCCAATCGTTTAAATCGTTCATTCATTTCAATCGTTCAATCGTTCAAAATCGTTCAATCGTTCAAAATCGTTCAAATCGTTCTCGTTTTAATTGTGAAAACTAACTTTTGGTCGTCTTGCTTATAACATTTAAACCTTCGTAACTCGTCCATCGTTCAACTCGTATTAACAAACCACCAAAGGGTAAGTTAACAATTAACTGGTTCAGTCATTACCCACATAACCCCCATACATAACCATGGGTGCAGTCCGATAACGGGATTTGTCAGATCCTATGGTACCATAACCTAATATTGGTCGGCTCGGCCAAAGCTAATGAATGTCATTCGTTATGTAAATACGTCTGACAAGTTTGTTCAGATTATCAAAATCGTTTATGTTTAATATAAACCATAGTATTCGTTTTTGAAATCGTCGTTGAAAACATCGAAATCGTTTAACACATATGAATCACCCCAAAACAATTGAAAACTGTAAAATCCTTGATCTAATGAACTAGCAAAGCTCGAGTAACCAAGGAAATCAAATAGCACCTAGTAATCGGATCGCTAGTTAATAAATCGACACCTAAATCGGAAGATCAGATAGAATGAGGTCTCGTAAACCAAATGAGTATTGGAACTCATGTGATACGATTTAACGAAGCCTATATCCTAAATCGTAACCTATCCTAAGTGCTTACGACGCGTTACGACCCATTAAGGTAGCTTATGCTACTTTAACGCGTCGTTCGAGACGCCTAACTAGTCCTATGACAAGTATTATATACCCTAACATGTTTAAATATGTTGCATAAATAGTTTAAGTGACAAAAATTAAGTTACATATGCTTAAAATCCAATTATGCATGAAAAGGGCATTTTGATCATTTTCCTAAGGCATATAAACTACCTATCATACAACTAATTAAACTAAGTGACCATAAGGTATAACCTCGGAAGGTTATTCCCTATACAACTATGGTCACAAAATATGCTTGGTCGGATCCTAACGATCGACCAAACGGGTCAGGTTCGAAAGTCTAAGCGGTTGTCAAGACCGCTTGACTTACGACCCTAAACAAGCACTAGACTAAAAGTGACGAGTTAAACATGTTTAACTAAGTTAGAAAACAAGTTTGATATCAAAACAAAGTGTTTTGATACCCAAAAATAGCTTCGTCGCAAAATACGCATAAACACGTATTTTGACCGAAACTTTGAGTCGTCACTTCGACTAATCAACGTGGTAGTCGGTAGGTATAGTCATAAGGGACTATAACCATCGTGATTACGCTCACGTTGCAAAGTTCGAACGAACTTTGTGTTGACAAAATCGTGGTCAATGCAGAAAGTCAAACACTGTTTGACTTTCATGCTTGAAAAGCATAAAAAGCATGAAAGAAGCTTATAAAAGGTCCAAGCAAGGAAGAATTGATTCAAATTACTCAGGTATGAATTATAAAACTCTAACTTAGAGCAGATTTTGAATCAAGTGTGAGGAATGAATGAGAAACCCACTTCTATTTATAGGAAGTTAGGATCAAGGAGATCATTCCATGTGTTTAGGAGGTGTAATCTTGACCCTACACTTGTGGGACATAGTTTTTAATACAATGGGAGCCTAAAACCAGACAATAATATTGAGAAATTTGCATAAATAACCCTGAAAATCAAGCCAGATGCTGAAACAGAGTTGCTGAGTTTTGGTCTCTGTCGCGTGTCACGCCAGGTGTTCCTGGGCTTGGCGTGTGGCGCGGGGGAGCTCGGTTTCAAGTTTCCCAAATTGGCAGAACAGGTCCCTGCATGCTTAAAACTTGATTTTCGACACGTTTAAGTCCCGTTAACCTTATTTCAAGGCTCCATAATGAAGTTTAAGCATAGGGAACATGAATATGCTTGAAAACATCTCGGGTGTCGGTTTTTTTGGTCGTACGGTTGCGTTATTCGGTTAATTACGACGAAAACTCAAACGGACGCGAAAATGATCCAAATTACACGACGAATGCTATTTCTAAGCTATATAAAGGATATTTAAGGTATATTTAGCTTATGATCAAGTTTCGGAATGTTCGTTACTGTACAAATCGGTATACTTTCGCAGTTTGACACAAATAGTCCCTGCGATCGAATAAACTTGTTTTCGACACACAAAACCATCCAAAACTTATTTCTAAGTTATGTAAAGGTTATTTAAGGTATGTTAAGCCTATGTCACTGTTCAAGAGTGTTTGTCGCGTTAAACTGATTACGTTTACGCATCATTTTGCGTATAACTTTCCAGAAAGCGATTTAAAGCTTGAAATCGAACTAGAATCAAATCGTAAAATCATAAAACACAAATACACACATATTAACACCAAAACACATCGTTTTATTGATAATTGATATTGTTTTACATCATACATCGTTTACAGAGCACAGTTGTCACAGTCTCCCCTACTTTAGGAAATTTCGTCCCGAAATTTTAACTAGAGGAAACTTGTGAAAACAAATGTGGATATTTCGCTTTCATTTGGTCCTCACATTCCCAAGTAAACTCTGGGCCACGTTTGGAATCCCAGCGAACCTTGACTAATTGTATTCGCTTGTTTTTTAATTGCTTGATTTCATGGTCCATTATCTCCACAGGTTTCTCGACAAAGTGCATCGTTTCATCAACTTGAATTTCGTCGAGTGGAATATGAAGACCAGTATCGGCTAAACACTTTCGCAAATTGGACACATGGAATGTTGGGTGAATATTCCCAAGTTCAGGAGGTAGCTCTAGTCGATAGGCAACCTTTCCAATTCTTTCAACAATCTTAAATGGTCCAACATATCGAGGTGCAAGTTTTCCTTTCTTTCCAAATCTCACAACTCCCTTCCAAGGTGACACCTTGAGTAGGACACGGTCTCCGACTTGAAATTCCAAGGGCCTGCGTTGCATATCCGCATAACTCTTTTGACGGCTTCTAGCTGTCAGAAGATTATGGCGAATCTTCTTGATTTTATCTGTCGTTTCCAGAATGAGCTCAGGTCCAGTAAGCTGAGCTTCACCGATCTCATTCCAACAGACAGGTGAACGACATTTTTGACCATATAAAGCTTCGAATGGTGCCATATTAATGCTAGCATGATAACTGTTGTTGTAAGAGAACTCGATCAACGGAAGATGAGAATCCCAATTACCACCAAAGTATATCACACATGCTCTAAGCATATCCTCCAATGTTTATATCGTCCTCTCAGATTTTCCATCTGTTTGGGGATGATAAGCAGTTCTTAGATTTAGTTGAGTTCCCATAGCAGATTGCATGGTCTTCCAAAAGTGAGATGAAAATCGAGCATCACGATCAGATATGATATCCAAAGGAACACCATGTCGAGATACAATCTCATCAACATAAATCTTTGCAAGTTTATCAGCAAATAGATCCTCGCGAATCGGTATAAAATGAGCTGACTTCGTTAATCGATCGATAACAACCCAAATAGCATCGTGACCTCTAGATGTATGCGGTAACTTAGTGATGAGATCCATTGCAATGTTCTCCCACTTCCATACCGGTATCTCTGGTTGTACAAGCCAACCAGATGGTCGTTGATGTTCAGCCTTGACTTTGAGACAAGTTAGGCATTTCAATACATACAAGGCAATATCCTTCTTCATACCAGGCCACCAATACTGAGTACGAAGATCCTTGTACATTTTGTCAGCACCAGGATGGATAGAATATCGAGACTTGTGAGATTCATCCATTACCAAAGTGTGAAGATTGTCTTGTTTCGGGATCCACAAACGATCCTTGAAATAAAGTAACCCATCATCTTTCATTTCGAGTTTAAGCTCTAGTTGACGTGGTAATTCCTTACCCATTAAATTTTATGTAACACAAGTACGTTGAGCTTGAGAGATACGAGTTTGAATATCAGATAGAGTGCGAACAAAATTAAGCTTGACTCGTTCCTTTCGACTTAGCGCATCAGCTACGACATTCGCCTTATCAGGATAGTAGCGAATCTCGCAATCGTAATCGTTCAATAACTCAACCCAGCGTCTTTGCCTCATGTTTAGCTCCTTCCGATTGAGAATGTGCTGGAGACTTTTGTGGTCTATGAAAACCACACACTTCGTGCCATAAAGATAGTGTCTCCAGATCTTGAGGGCAAAACCCACAGCACCTAACTCAAGATCATGAGTCGTGTAGTTCTTCTCATGAACTTTCAGCTGTCTTGACGCATATGCTATAACTTTACCTCGTTGTATAAGAACACAACCAAGGCCCAGATTCGATGCATCACAATATACAACGAAATCATCGTTTCCATCGGGCAAAGATAAAACAGGAGCATCACAGATTTTTCGTTTTAGCGTTTGGAACGCTTCTTCTTATTTAGGTCCCCACTCAAAAGGTTTATTAGTCAAAGCAGTGATTGGAACCGCGATCTTCGAGAAGTTCAAAATGAATCATCGATAATAACCAGCAAGACCAAGAAAAGAACGAACTTCTGTGGGTGTCGTAGGTGTATTCCAATCCTTAATAACAGCTATTTTGGAAGGATCCACATGAATACCCTGCTCGTTAACAATATGACCCAAAAATTGAACTTCTTTAAGCCAGAATTCACACTTGGAGAATTTGGCAAACAGTTGTTCCCTCTTCAGGAGTTCCATTGTCAAACGAAGGTGTTGTTCGTGATCAGCTCGAGACTTCGAATAAATAAGAATGTCGTCAATGAACACAATGATGAACTTGTCTAAATAAGGTTTACAAACCCTGTTCATTAAATCCATGAAAATTGATGGGGGCATTCGTCAAACCAAAAGGCATGACAGTGAACTCGTAGTGACCATATCTCGTACGGAAGGCAGTTTTGGGAATATCTTCTTCGAGTACACGAAGCTGATGATACCCAGAACGCAGGTCGATCTTAGAAAAACATGTAGCACCTTGCAGCTGATCAAAGAGATTATCAATTCGTGGTAGGGGATATCGATTCTTGATGGTAAGATTGTTAAGCTCACGATAATCGATACACATTTGAAAAGACCCATCTTTCTTTTTCACAAACAGGACTGGAGCACCCCAAGGTGAATAACTTGGTCAGATGAATCCTTTGTCAGATAACTCTTGAAGCTGTTTCAATAACTCTTGCATCTCAGACGGCGCAAGATGATAAGGTGCTTTCGCAATTGGGTTGGCTTTGGGTACAAGATCAATATGAAAATCGACTTGACGAACTGGAGGCAAACCAGGCAGTTCATCAGGAAATACTTCTGGATAATCTCGAACAATCGAAATATCTTGAATACACTTGTTCTTGCCTTTCTCCTCGGTGACATGTGCTAGGAACGACACATATCCTTTTTCGTAAATAACTTTGGGCTTTCGTACACAACATGAGTTTCAATCCACCAGATGGTTTCTCGCCAAGAACTTCTAGAATATCGCCAGATAAAAGAGGAATACGAACAATCTTATCGAAACAAACCACCTCAGCATGAAACTTAGTTAACCAATCCATCCCTATGAAAATGTCAAAATTCCCAAGTTGCATCGGTATGAGGTCAATAGGAAAAAGATGGTTATCGAGGTTCAATTGACAATCGCGAATCACAGAATCGAGCACAAGAGGTTTACCAGTAGCAACTTCAACAGATAAGGGTTTCCTCAGTTTAGTTCTAGGTATCGCAAGCAAAGGCTCAAATGATAACGACACAAAACTTCTATCGGCACCAGAATAGATAAGAACAGATGCGGGTTGATGGTTAACAAGGAACGTACCATTAACAACCTCGTTGTCAGCACAGGCTTCGTTTGCATTCAAGTTGTACGCTCGTCCACGAGCGGGATTTACATTAGCATTCGCGTTCACCAATCTCGGGCAGTTATTGCGAAAGTGACCCATTTCACCGCAGTTATAACACGAACCAGGTGGGAATCTCGTAGCATTTCCCTGAGCCTGTGCTGGATTCTGAGCAGCTTGATTTTGACCCAAACGACAGATGTTGGCTGTGTGCCCAAGTTTACCACAAGTAGTACACTGTTACAAGCCTGTTGGGTCGCATGATGACCATTGCACCAATTGTAATGAGGTGCAGTACCAGCATACGCTTTCTTGGCAGGAGGTTGTGTTGGTGGGCTCTGAGCATTCTGGTTGGTAACTGCAAAATTCTGGGAAGCCTTGCGCTTCCTCGACCTCCTAGAAGACTCGCTTTTCTTACCCTTACCCTTGCCCTTTTCCCTTGTCTTGAACGGAATCGGTCGACTGCTTCTTGTCACCCTTGCGGGTCAGTTTACCTTTTCTGACTTGAGACACAGTCAGAGTAGCAGCCAATTTAATCGCCTGACGAACAGTGGTAGGATTACTACTAGTTATAATGTCTTGCACAATATCAAGCAAACCATCGATATACCTCTCAATCGCTTTCCCCAACGGGGTAACCATAGTAGGACACAAAAAACTCAGCTCCTCATAACGATCCGTATAAGCATGGTGTTCTCCCCCATCTTATTTCAAATCGTTAAATTCTCGTTCCAAAGCCCTTATCTCATGACGGGGACAGAACTATTTCATCATGAGAGCTCGAAGCTCTTCCCAAGTTTCCGCCATCGCCACGTCGGCACCCCTATCACGCATAACACCGTTCCACCATGTAAGAGCACGCTTCTCGAAAACACTAGATGCAAACTCAACCTTTTGTTCATTCGGACACTGAACATGTCTAAATGTACTCTCCAGACTCTCGAACCATTGTAGGAGCGCAGTTGCTCCTTGAGACCCAGAAAACTTCAATGGTTTAGCCAAATTAAATGTTTTGAAACTACACTGAGCATTGTTGTTATTATTGTTGTTCGCTTGATTAATCTGAGTAATTAGGTTCGGAATCATGGCGGCCATTTGCAGAGCGACAAGGGCTGCGATTTCAGCGTTAGTTTGAGTTTGTGCATCTCGTCGAGGAGGCATATTCTAAAATGAACAAGGAAATGAGTGAGATCGAATATTGGATAAAAAAAAGAGGTATTGAAAACATCGACAAAACACAAGGAAGGTGATCATTCGTTCGTTACCTCAAACAAACAAACGATACACAGTGACTAATCAAAGTAAATAGGTCAATATAATGTATCGCAAAGACATGCTTTAGCCTATAAGTGGACACTCACCCCAAGAGTTCCCAGGTAAGAGTGACTGGTCTGATTATGTGGATTTGTACGAACACTCTAGCCTTAGACATAAAACTCAGGATACAGGCACCCACCCTTTCCAGATTGCACGTGTTCACATTATAAGACCCAAACTTTGACGAGATTTTGAAAACTTAGAGGGTTCAAAACCTTATAATAAATCATCTACGAAGAGATTATTGGTTTTTAAATCGGATTTGTTATTGTGTTCTCGTTGTGGTTATCACCTAAAGATAGGTGACGGTATTGTTTTAAGATCTAAACGCAAGAAAACTTGCGTTAGGGTCCTAGAAAAGTTATAGTCTAGGTCAAAGCATTACTAATAACCTAATTCCCTATAACCATTGGCTCTGATACCAACTCTTCTGTCACACCCCGACCGCATAAAACAACGAAACCGCGGCGGAAACGTCGGGGAGTGGGGCGACAGAATTATTGTTTCACAACCATCGATTCAAAAGTTTCGTTTTATTTAAAGATTAACCATTTACATTGTATTAAAGTTAAACAAACAAGTTCACATATCGACTATCATCGTTATCAAGTCACTAAGGCCTCGTCCAGTCCTAAGTGAGCATGCATCCTATTCGCAATCAACATCATTCAACACTACCTGAAACATATGTAAAAATAAAGTCAGCATAAAAATGCCGGCGAGCACATAGGTTTTGTGTGAGTGTTAGATTCATGGCTCGTTTACATGTTGAAATAACACGTAAAACTTCGTTAATCGATATTAGAAAACCTTGTTTTGTAAAATGTTTGTATAAATGAATAACTAACTCAAACAAGTTAGTTATAGTTTATATAATCTCGTTGCCATGAATCTTAACCCAAAACCTTTGTTTATGTAAACTACATCGTGTATCGTTCTCGTAAAATAACTCGTATGGTTTATAACGTTTAGTAAACATCGTTGTGTGTATCGTTTGAAAATCGTTCATCCAAGTGAACTAAATAATGCCACAGAGTATAATATAATAAAAACATTTATATATAAGAAGTACCAGCGGCGTATCTACCATGCTTTTATCACATTACACCCGTCCCGTTATCTAAACACTAACCAAAAACCAATCGTTCGTTTAATTCGTTTAACTTGTTCAAATCGTTCCAATCATTCAAATCGTTCATTTGTCTCAATCGTTCAAAATCGTTCAATCGTTTAAAATCATTCAATCGTTCAAAATCGTTCAATCGTTCAAATCATTCTCGTTTTAATTATGAAAACTAACTTTTGGTTGTCTCGCTTATAACATTCAAACCTTCGTAACTCATCCATCGTTCAACTCGTGTTAACAAACCACCAAAGGGTAAGTTAACAATTAACAGGTTCAGTCGTTACCCACATAACCCCATACATAACCATGGGTGCAGTCCGATAACGGGATTTGTCAGATCCTATGGTACCATAACCTAATACTGGTCGGCTCAGCCAAAGCTAATGAATGTCATTCGTTATGTAAATACGTCCAACAAGTTCGTTCACATTATGGAAATCGTTTATGTTTAATATAAACCATAGTATTCGTTTTTGAAATCGTCGTTGAAAATATCAAAATCGTTTAACACATATGAATCACCCAAAAACAATTGAAAACAGTAAAATAGGGGAACTATGTACTCACATCGAAGTGCAAAGTATCCTTGATCTAATGAACTAGCAAAGCTCGAGTAACCAAGGAAATATAATAGCACCTAGTAATCGGATCGCTAGTTAATAAATCGACACCTAAATTGGAAGATCAGATAGAATGAGGTCTCGTAAACCAAATGAGTATTGGAACTCATGTGATATGGTTTAATGAAGCCTATATCCTAAATCGGAACCTATCCTAAGTGCTTACGACCCATTAAGGTAGCTTATGCTACTTTAACGCGTAGTTCGCGCGAATGCGCGTTCGAGACGCCTAACTAGTCCTATGACAAGTATTATATGCCCTAACATGTTTAAATATGTTGCATAAACAGTTTAAGTGACAAAAATTAAGTTACATATGCTTAAAATCCAATTATGCATGAAAAGGGCATTTTGGTCATTTTCCTAAGGCATATAAACTATCTATCATACAACTAATTAAACTAAGTGACCATAAGGGATAACCTTGGAAGGTTATTCCCTATACAACTATGGTCACAAAATATGCTTGGTCGGATCCTAACGATCGACCAAACGGGTCGGTTCGAAAGTCTAAGCGGTTGTCAAGACCGCTTGACTTACGACCCTAAACAAGCACTAGACTAAAAGTGACAAGTTAAACATGTTAAAACATGTTTAACTAAGTTAGAAAACAAGTTTGATATCAAAACAAAGTGTTTTGATACCCAAAAATAGCTTCGCCGTAAAATACGCATAAACACGTATTTTGACCGAAACTTTGACTCGTCACTTCAACTAATCAACATGGTAATCAGTAGGTATAGTCACAAGGGACTATAACCATCGTGATTACGCATCAGTTTGCGTATAACTTTCCAGAAAGCGATTTAAAGCTTGAAATCGAACAACAATCAAATCGTAAAATCATCAAACACAAATACACACATGTTAACAACAAAACACATAGTTTTATTGATAATTGATATTATTTTACATCGTACATCGTTTAAAGAGCACAGTTGTCACAAGCAATCAATGAAACAATGAAACAATGGCCATTCCTAAGTTCCATCAAATTGTAGCAAATCGACCCAACGTTACATTGGTTAGGGTTTCCTACAGATGAATCTCCATGACCATTTCGTCCAGTACCTCCTGAGCCTCCACTTTGCTCAGCACAGTTCGCCTTATACTGGGCGAGGGCTTGAGAAATCCTTTTTTCGAGAAGAGAGTTCAACTCTTCAGCAGTCCTCGTCATCGGAGGGGGTGGGTTAGAACCACGAGTGTTCACCATTCTCCTGGGTGGCTTGTTTCTTTCAAAACACAACACAATAAGGTTAGGCATTTGTTTGATACCATCACACTAGATAGTAAAAGGATATATATATATATATACATATATGTTTTGGTCAAAAATTACCTAAGCAATTAAGTGATCAAATTAGTTAAGTGAGGTAGTGTGCTAAAAACGTGTGTTGAAAATATGCTAGTTAAGTTGTTTGCAAAAACAGGTTCAGGATATAGCTCAGGATATTGGGCTATATCTATGATCAAACAATGAGCAAAAATGTAAAGGGTGACACGAGATATACGAGGAAAGCCCTTGATCAATCTAGATCGCCGGCATAAAACCTCGGGAGCTGACAATCGCAGCTGCCTTGTTCTTCTATTACTTCAAATATCAGGATACAGTGCAGGGTATGATGCGGATCAACTAGGTGTTACAATGTAATTCGAGTATAAGTGTTTGTGTGTAGTGATTGTTTGCTGCCAGAGAGAAAAAGTGTGCGAAAGAGTGTGTGCCTTAATCTGATCCGATTAATCTATTTATAGTAAAAGGAAACTAACTAAATATCCTATTATTCTGGGATTCAGCGGATATTCCCCATATGAACGTTGCATTCCTGGTCTTCCGGGTTCAACGTCTATAACCCAACTGACTTGCCCGAGTCTTGAGGGGAAGAAGTCCACTTGAACGTTGGAGACTCGCACCTTCTAATCTGCACGTGGTTAAATCAGTTACTACCAGGATATTATATCAGGATGTTACCAATATCCTGATCACAAATAAACAATCTAAGCCAGAATATTAGTCAGGATATATATGCAGAAAATGACCCATAACAATTGTCCCCAAAATATATCTGTTGGTATACCAATTCCAACGGATATATTTTAAACCTTATCCCTCGAATCGAGGTTATTAAATCGAAACGACGGTAAAGATAGCACTATGTAACTTCCAACGCGGTTTTCACTCGATGGATATCTATTACGCCCCTATATCTTCTCTCTTTTTGTTTGAAAACCAGATATCATCAACAGAGTCTCCAGGTAATTACTCATCCCTTCCTCATTCCTGTTAACTTTATGCTACTTCCAATGGCCACTAGAATCTACTCTCAAACCAGTGAATCGTCGGAGTCCTTCGTCCAGCAAAACCTTCTCAAAAATCCCGAGAAGGAGATCTGTGCCTTTGATAACACAGATATTGCAGCGTTAAGAGCCTCTGGCGCTTTCCCCGATGGCACAATCATTAGGCCATTTGATCTATCAATTTGATCGGATGTTTCTTCTGCCGATTGGGTCTGTTTTCCGGCACACCCTTTCTCGCTGGGTCTTTTGTACCCATTTCCTGAATTCATGATGCAATTTTTCCGGACCACTGGTATTTCCTTTGCCCAAACAATGCCCATGGTTTGGAGAGTATTGATCGTACTCAACCAAATCAAAAATCTTCATTGTCCTGACCTCTGCATCGAGGATATCCCGATTGCTTACCGCCTCCGATCACACGGTTCCAGTCAATTCTTACTCTTTTCAACTTCCAGCAAACCCCTCATTCTTAAAGCCACCAAGAACGAGGATGGATGGCAACGCAAATTCTTCTTCGTCAAGCGAGACTCCATCTACGAGGGTGCTAGCCTTCCGGTGGAGTGGTTAACCACCGGTAGGGTTTAGGATTTCAAGAATATCCCCAGATACTTCCAGGCCTTTATCCTGTGCTAATATCTTCTTATTTGGTCTTTATGTAGTGAACTTTAAAGAAGTAGCCCCTCCTACTGCAGAATCCGAAAAAAGAATCGAAGCAATTTACCAGTTACTGGAAGGTGACAGGAATTTTTCCACTCACATCCCAAGTTCCAGTCAATATTCATCATCTGAAATGTCTGGTAAGAGTCATTTCATAAATAATTGATTAGCGTAATATAATGAAAGAGTAATAAGGATTTAGAACTTCCCTTTTACGCAGCACCAGCCAAGATCCTAGAGGTTTTTGACCTTGAGGAGCTGGACAGTTATTCCAATCACGTTCAGGTCAAGAAGGAGCCCAGTCCCAAGGCTACGACCTCATCCAAGCCCAGCAGCTCCAAAGCCATCATCATTCCCAAGCCTTCGCCAGCTACTAAGCCCCGGAGTTCAAGCTCTCGCAAAAGGAAAGAGACTGACTCACCTACCATGTTCGACACGTTCCCCTACGAGAATCATGGGTTCATCGAGGTAAGCGGGTTCATGACTTCCTTTCTTAACCAGGTATAAATTCCTTTTCTATATCCTGCACATATATATCATACCAATATCCTGGTTATCATAATACCTGTGTCTTTGGGTGTAGGGCCTTGAACGCTTGGTTCATTTGTGCCAGGAATCCTGTGGGCTCAACAAGATGCTCGAGTCCAAGTTGAAGAAAGCTGAGGTTACCATTTCTGACCAACGTATGATCGCTGCTGCCAAAACTCGACACTACGAAGACAAGTTCAAGACCATGACTCAGGAGCATCAGGCTGCTCTCGAAAAAGCCACTCATGAAGCCCAAGCCCATCTTGACGCTGCCCACGCCCAACATGAGCAGGATATGGCCACTTACCGGGAAGGCCTCAAAAGCTCAGTTGTCATCTCCCTTCTGCAGGCTCGGCTAAAAATGGCTTACGAAGCCAAAGCCTTGGGCTTCGAATGCCCTTCTTGGAACGTCGACACCTGGGAGACTAAGCTAAGAAGTCTTCGAGGTAATCCCGTGGAGCATCCTGTTAAGTCTGCGGCTGTAGGGTCTTCAAAAGCGATGAAAAAGCTAACGGGTGCTGACAACGAAGCTGAGAAGGAGGTTCAAGCTAATCCTGAAGCGGATGCCGGTGAAGACGCGACGAAAGAAGAAGGCATTGCCCCCTAAAACTCATTTCTTTTAAACTTGATGGTCATGTTTGTTTGAACAATTTTATTTCTTGCATTAAAATAATTTGATAACCAAAGGTGGATGGGTCCCAGGTTTTAGGATGAAGCCTTTGGTTATCAACTAGTATCGCTTATTTTGGATATTACCACCTCTTTTTAACTTATTTGCTGTTGCCTTTTAATTTTTTTGTTATGCATCGTTTAGTTTAAATTTTAGCCTTCCAAAATTAGTGCAAATAGGGTTTTTATAACTCAAAATAACTCTAATAAAGTTTTCAAAGGAGAAAGATAGTTTACTCAGAATTTATAAACCTTGTTTTGATAATAGATGTTTGTCATGAACACAATTTTGATTTTAAATCCAGGTATTATATCCCAAATATTCCAATCAAATATCCTGAAACATATCCCGAAAACATATTTTGAGAATATATCCTAAGAATATATCCTAATCAGGATATTTGAGCCTTCTTCAAACATAGTTTCAAAAGTTCAAATAAGGTTTATAAAGGAAAGATCATACCAGGAATAGAGTGTAACCCTATTTTCAAGCTTCAATCCTTTTGCAAATTCCTTCCAGTCAGATGTCCCCAGTCCTGAGATACTTAGTATACTAGGTCCAATATTTGATCCTTTGAACTCTACACAATCGCCTCAGAAGAAATGTCCCCTGTGCATAAAGTTTTTGAACACTTAAAAATTTTCTGAACATCAGTTCCAATTGTTTGAACAATTCTTGTATTACAGGGGGTAAACCCTAAAATATACTGGAGATAATTCCTTAGTATCCTGGGGATAAACCCATAGGTATCCTGGGGAAAATCCCAAATTTTCATGCGCTTCAGGCGGGAGTGTATAAACTCCAAGACTTAGAAAGGTGATAACCTTTAAACCTTAGAGAGTTGAAAATACCCTTCCGTGAGAGAGGGTGATAAATCCTCATATACCTTTAGGATCCAGGATATAGCCAAAATAACGAAATTGTCAGCCACTTTTACATGGACTGGTCCCGCTATCTTGAACTATCCCTAGATAACTTGCGCTCCAGGCGGGTGTTTAAACCCAATTTGAGAGAAAGGTGAATACCTTTAAACCGGTGAAGGGATCAGGATCCCTTAAACGTGAGAGAGGGGGCCAATCCTCTAATCTTTCGAAGTATCCTGAGTGTGTATCCTAGAGCTATATCCCGAAGCATATACTGCAAAACAAATGTAAACTAAGGTGGGTGTTAGCCTGGCTAACACCCCTCCGATGCTTAAGTCAGTAATGGGTTCAAGAGAATAAACAATATCAAAACATATTAAAAGAGATAGAATCCATACCATCCTGAGTTAGAATTTAAATTCCAAACTCACTTGAAATAGAGCTTTAGATGTATAGCATTCCAGGATCTTGGTAGCATATCCCCCTCCATATTCTTGAGTCGGTATGCTCTTTTTCCTGATTCTGATTTGATTTCATAGGGTCCTTCCCACTTCGGAGCCAACTTTCCATCAGCAGGGTTAGTAGTATTCTGAAAAGCCTTCCTCAATACCCAATCTCTAACCTGGAACCTTCTGGTCCTTATATTCTTGTTATATGCTTTAGATATCCTCTGTTGATATGCTTCCATCCTTAGCGTTGCTGCGTCTCTTGTTTCATCAATAGTATCCAATTCCTGGAAAAGGGCTTCAGGATTCTGCTCAGGATCCCGAAGATTGGATCTTGCCGTAGGTATCATCATTTATGTCGGGATCACCGCTTCTGCTCCAAATACCAAGGAAAACGGGGTTTGGCCAGTTGCACTTTTTACCGTTGTTCTATCAGCCCATAAAACAAAGGTTAGCTCTTCTGTCCATCTTCCTTTTTTAACTCCTAGTCTCTTTTTCAGGTTGTTGACAATTATCTTGTTTGAGGATTCTGCTTGTCCATTTGCTTGAGGATGTACCGGTGTGGATGTGATCATTTTGATTTCCCAACTCTTGCAAAAGTCAGTAGTCCTCTTACTTATAAACTGGGATCCATTGTCACAAATTATCTCAGCTGGTACTCCAAACCTAGTCAGGATATTCCTTTTTATGAAGGATACTACTTCTTGATCTCTAACTTGAACAAATGCTTCAGCTTCGACCCACTTAGAGAAATAATCAGTCATTGCCAGCATGAAGACCTTTCCTCCAGGAAGCCTTTGGCAGTTTTCCTACTATATCCATTCCCCATTTCATGAATAGCCAAAGGGAAGCGATAGGATAAAGAGGTTCAGCAGGCTAATGTAATATATTACTATGTCTTTGACATGCATCACACCTTCGAGCATACTTCACAGCATCTCTTCTCATCGTCGGCCAATAGTATCCTGTTCTTAATACCTTTGAGAATAACGACCTGCCCCCAGTATGGTTACCACAATCCCCTTCGTGTATATCCTGAAGCACTTCTTGAGTTTCGGGATCCTCCAAGCACCTCAGATATGGTCCTGCAAGAGATTTCTTATACAAAACATTATTTATAATAGTGAATCGTGATACCTTCATTCTAAAGGCCTTAGGATTCTCATCCTTTGGGATGTGTCCTTCCTTGAGATATCTCATGATTGGAGCCGTCCAGGACTTAGGATCCTGCTCAGGATACCCATCATCAGGATCCTGAACACTTACCACTTCCTTATCCTGACTATCTGTCGCAGGATAGAGGATATGTAATATTGGTATTCGGGTTCCTTTCGGTATCCTGACTGATGATCCCGGACTTGCCAAGGCATCAGCTTCAGCATTATCCTCTCTTGGTACCTGTCAAGTGTAAAAATATCGAAATATCCTGCTAATTTTTTGAGAATTTCGAGATACTCGATTAACTTCTCACCTTTAACAGCATAGGATTCATTAAAATGATTAGTAATTAACAAAGAATCAACATATACTTGCAAACTCTTGATATTCATACTTTTAGCCAATTCCAATCCTGCAATTAAAGCTTCATATTCTGCTTCATTATTAGTGCCAGGAAACTCACATCTAATAGCCTGGGGTAATATGTCCCCCTGTGGCGATTTTAGTAGTATACCCAAACCTACACCTCTTACATTAGATGCACCATCACTATATAATGTCCAGGATTCTAAGTTTTCTCCTAGCTGTTGTACTTCTAGGACTACTTCATTTTAAATATCACTACTGAAATCAGCCACAAAGTCAGCTAAAGCGTGAGACTTTATGGCATTTCTAGGCTCATATACTAAATCATAGGCACTTAATTTCACTGACCACTTAGCCATCCTACCTGACATCTCGGGTTTTCTAAGCACATTTTTAACAGGATAGTTAGTTTTAACATGAATCCTATGTGTTTCAAAATAATGTCTAAGTTTTGTTGATGCCATAACTAGGGCTAATATCAATTTCTCTAAGTGTGAATATCTAGTTTCAGCATCTAATAAACTTTTGCTAACATAATAGACAGGATATTGCTGACCTTCATGATCCTTTACAAGGACAGCACTTACAGCATTCCCCGATACTGCGAGGTATAGGGATAATGGTTCACCATTTTCGGGCTTCATCAATAGGGGTGCAGTTGAAAGATACTTCTTCAAATCTTGCAAGGCTGCTTCATGCTTCACTCCGCATTCGAACTTCTTATTCTTCTTCAGGATATCATAAAATTCCATGCATTTTTCCGAGGATCTTGAAATAAATCTGTTTAATGCTGCTACTCGCCCTGTTAACCATTGAACATCCTTCATATTTGAAGGTGACTTGATATCCAGGATAGCTTTAATCTGCTCTGGGCTTGCCTCTATCCCTCTTTTCGTCACCATGTATCCTAGAAACTTTCCTGCCCCCACTCCAAAATGGCATTTAACAGGATTTAATTTCATGTTGTACTGGTCCAGGATATCAAATGCTCCCTTAATATCCTGGAGGTGATCCTCAACCTTCTTGGATTTTACTACCATATCATCAATGTACACCTCCATGGCGTCCCCCAGCTTCTCTTTGAACATCATGTTCACCAATCTTTGATATGTTGCACCTGCATTTTTCAAACCAAAAGGCATAGCAGTGTAACAATAAATACCTGTTGGTGTCATGAAGGTAGTATCCTCCTGGTCTGAAGGTTCCATTTGGAACTGCTGGAATCCTGAGGATGCATCCATGAATGTTAACATCTCATGGCCGGTAGTAGCATCCACCATTGAGTCAATATGAGGAAGAGGAAATGGGTCTTTGGGACAAGCTTTGTTCAAGTCTATGTAATCTACACAAACTCTCCATTTCCCATTTTTCTTTTGCACCACAACTACATTTGCCAGCCATTTAGGAAACTTCACTTCCCTAATCATCTTGCTCTTTAGTAGTCTTTCAACTTCCTCTTGGATGATCACATTTCGCTCCGGAGCAAATTTCCTTCTCTTTTGTTGGACAGGCTTGAATGACTTGTCGATACCGAGCTTATGAGTTATAATATCCTTGGAAATGCCTGTCATATCCTCGTGCTTCCACGCGAACGTCGACATCCTGCACTTCAAAAAGTTAGTCAATTGATCTTCAATATCCTGAGGGATATTGGTTCCCACAAGCACCGAGATATCCGGATTATCTTGATCCAAGATAATTTTCTTTACATCCTGCTCTGAAGCCTCCATGATATCCTGGCCTCGCATCTTTAATTGCTATGCTGCACTAGGCTTTGTTGAGGATTTCATCGAGGAAGAATAACCTTCCTTCGCTTCCTGTTGATCGCTTTCCACCTTGACTACTCCCCAAGGGGTAGGGATCTTGATACACTGATGATAAGTTGACGGCACAGCTTTCATATCATGGATCCAAGGCCTACCTAATATAATATTATAGCAGGATAAGGAGTCCATGACACAAAAGCGCTGCATTGAGTTGACCCCTTCAACATACACGGGCAACTTTATCTCCCCTACAGTATTCCTAGCTTCTCCACTGAAACCAACGAGCACAGTGGACTTCGAAGTAATATCCATTGGGGATACATTCATCCTCTTCAACGTTTCCAGCTGAATTATGTTGACGGAGCTACCATTATCCACTAATATCCTGCGTACAAAATGGTTAGCAACATATAACATTATTACTAAAGCATCATGATGGGGATCCTGGACAGTATCCCTGTCATCATTATCGAACGTGATCACTTTGTCAGTCGTGAGGGTTGACATCCTGGTTGGCTTATCTCCCCTCTCTGCTTTGGCTTCCTTCGCTTGTCTTTTCGCCGCAGAATATGATGTACCACAGATGTTGGATCCTCCTGAAATAAAGTTTATTATTTTTTGCATCTGCAGGAGGTGATGCTGCACGTTCAGGATCCTTCTCAGGATCCTGACCCTTATTCTTCTTTCTTCCCAAGAGGTCCTTCAGATATCCCTTTCTTAAGAGATAGCTTATTTCTTTTCTTAAAGCGATGCAATCCTCAGTAACATGTCCAAAATCCTCATGGAAAGCACACCATTCGGACTTGTCCTTCCAATCAGCCTTTTGTTGATTTTTCCGGGGCCATCTTGTTTTGTCTCCTAAACCCTGCATAGCATACATTAGTTCAGGTATATTAACGGAAAAACAATATTCAGACAACTCAGGATACTCCTCAGGATCCTCATCTTCGACATCATTCACTTTCTTGCTATCATTTCTGCCATATGGCTTTGAGCGATATGGTTTATACGAGGACTCTGATTTCCTGTTGGTTGACTCATAGGTCGTGGACGAATTCATCCTTTCTTGCATCTTTTTATCATCCTCCAGCCGAATGTATCTTAAAGCCCTGTTACGAGCTTCGTCCAGATTCCTGCAGGGATTCATTACAAGATCCTGATAAAATTGAGAATCCTTTTGCAACCCCATCTTGAAGGCTTGCACAGCTGTTGCAACATCAAGATGTGGGATATCCAAGGATTCCCGACTAAACTTGTTCACATAATCCCTCAAGGATTCCTAAAGTCCTTGAGTTATCCTGTAAAGGTCACTGGTTAGTTTCTCAAAACTCCGGCTGCAAGAAAATTGACTATTAAATAAATTAACTAAATGAGCAAATGAAGTAGTTGAGTGAGGAGGAACGTTTAAGAGCCATTTTAAGGCTGATCCTGTTAAGGTAGAACCAAAACCCTTACACAAGCATGCTTCTTTGAGATCTGGAGGGATAGGGTTGATTTCCATCCTTTCCCTATACTGGGCAATATGCTCCTCAGGGTCCGTAGTTCCGTCATAGAGTTTCATGTTGGGGGTTTGAAATCTTTTTGGGATTTCAGCATCACAAATTGGTATGCAAACCGTGATATCTTGTTGCTATCCTGGGACACTTCTGGAATTGGCTGGACCACCCCAGGCACACTGGATATCATGTCTTTCAGTTTTTGAAGCTCCCTAGAAAATGCTGAGGTCATACCTGCATCCTGCAAAGATCCAACACCATTAGTAGCAAGAGTATTATTATTATTAGATACATTACCAGTCTGGGATTCTGGCCATATCCTAAAGCATATCCTGAGCTTCTCACAGTTGATACCCTTACTGAAGAGGGTATCTTAGGAGTATGATTCTGGGAATGGCTAGGCACAATATTCCCCCGGTTATCCTCAGTATAAACTGCAGAACTGAAGTTCAAAGCCCTGGGTTGCAAGGGAGTGACAGTATCTTCAGCAGGCCTACTTGGGCCGGATTTCAAGAGTTGTATCTCTCTCATCAGCATCGGATTAGTTTCCTGCTGCTGCCTCATCTGTTCCTGTACACTACCAAACAAATTAGAATGTCTTCGTTAGAAGCCAAAACAGGACCAGATCCCTGGATATTGTGAGCGGGGATAACATCCCGAGCCATATGACTTTTGGTTCCTTGTGAAGAGGCTTGCATTCTCGGAGGAGGTGGTGGAAGCACCGGACCAATTGTTGTAGAGGTTGTAGCAGACACGGTGGAAGAGCTCATGTTTGATCTCGAGGCCATTGAAAATAATGTAGCAAAAAGTTTTGAAAATAAAAAAACCAAGTAATGATTTTGCAAAAACTTTTAGTAGAATTAGCACCACTTGCCCCACGGTGGGCGCCAAATTGTTTTGGTCAAAAATTACCTAAGCAATTAAGTGATCAAATTAATTAAGTGAGGTAGTGTGCTAAAAACGTGTGTTAAAAATATGCTAGTTAAGTTGTTTGCAAAAAACAGGTTCAGGATATAGCTCAGGATATTGGGCTATATCTATGATCAAACAATAAGCAAAAATGTAAAGGGTGACACGAGATATACGAGGAAAGCCCTTGATCAATCTAGATCGCCGGCATAAAACCTCGGGAGCTGACAATCGCAGCTGCCTTGTTCTTCTATTACTTCAAATATCAGGATACAGTGCAGGATATGATGCGGATCAACTAGGTGTTACAATGTAATTCGAGTACAAGTGTTTATGTGTAGTGATTGTTTGCGGCCAGAGAGAAAAAGTGTACGAAAGAGTGTGTGCCTTAATCTGATCCGATCAATCTATTTATAGTAAAAGGAAACTAACTAAATATCCTATTATTCTGGGATTCAGCGGATATTCCCCATATGAACGTTGCAGTCCTGGTCTTCCGGGTTCAACATCTATAACCCAACTAACTTGCCCGAGTCTTGAGGGGAAGAAGTCTACTTGAATGTTGGAGACTCACACCTTCTAATCTGCATGTGGTTAAATCAGTTACTACCAGGATATTATATCAGGATGTTACCAATATCCTGATCCGGTATCCTGATCATAAATAAACAATTAAAGCCAGAATAAGTCAGGATATATGTGCAGAAAATGACCCATAACAATATATACTTACAATCAAATAATCCACTAAACATATAAATCAATTCATACAAGCAACAAGCATGCATAAACAAATAAATAATGATGTGTCACAAAGATAATCACCGAGTTTTTATATATCTGGACAACTTGTTACATGATTGTTTGTGAAGTAAACAAAAATGCATAAGGGTTACATCACCCAATAGTACAAGTTTTAATACATAAAAGGTAAAATATCTTTCTTCACATTGGCGGTCCTCCGTCTTCAAGTTGTACCCAAAACTCGGTTGTGGTCTTCATACCCAAAAATACTGCTCCAACATACAGTACTTGCAAAGAAAGTCTAACGGTCTGGTGGAGAGGGTGGGGCGTAGGAGGAACCAAACTACGAAGATGAGCTACCTAATCCTCGAGCTCGTGGACTTAACACATTAGAAAACTAATCTGCTGCTCTAGTGTAAGGAATCGAGCAGCGTAACCATCAACAGGTGCATGTACAGGTGGTGGTTGAGATGCTGGTGGGGGTGAGGACGGTGGTGGCGGTGTGACTGGTGGCGGAGAATCCAGTGGGGAAGGTCGTCTAGCATCAGCCTCGTTCTCCAGCTCATAGACTCTGCGGCAGAGGATCTCTACCTGAAGCTGGAGTGATAGCAGGAGACCATCTCTGGTGTAACCAGAGTGATGAGAAGGATGATACGGATCAGACAATGGCATAGTATATGGAGGGAATAATCAAGGTGACTGATGACATGGACTCGAATCGGGTGGGGGTATATGTGGGTGACCTGAAGGCTCTCCCCGTTGAGTAGGAGGTGTGTGTGGAAAAGCTGAAGCATAACGGATGCTACGTGTCCAGCTAGAATGGTCCACTAGGACAGGTGGCTGTGACGAGCTGTCACTGGCAAAATGAGCTAGAGTATGAAGAGGTGTATCAGTAGGAGTGGGGATATGAGTAGGTGTAGCTGGTGTAAACGATCTAGTATTATCATCGTTGGTAGGGTAAGCCTCTAATCCTGCGGCTCGAAAGGCAGAAGAGGTCACTGACTCGAAGGAATTGGCGTCAAAATCAAGGTCAGAATCAGAAGAAATATCGATGACAGACACAACAAGAGATGCTATGTCCAGGATAGCGATGTCGAATACCTCTCCATTGCCAAGATCGTCGTCAGGGTGCTCCACCTCAAACACGGGGACATCAACATCATCATCCAGATTAACAACGAAAGGCCAATACTCAGCAGGGATGGCAGTAAGGGGAATAGCATGAATCGGAATAGGCTCAACAAGATTCTCACCATCGGGATGTCCGATGATAAGCTGGTCATGGATGGGTAAAGGTAAGGCTAGGACATCATCAATGAAAGGGACGTCGTCACCAAAATCTGATACGGTGAAAGGCTGAAAATCGTCGAGATTGTCGTCATTAGACATCATCTCCGGGTCGGTCTCGGAGTCAAACGTGAAGATCTCGGGGGCGTGTGCTACCTCATCATCGGAGACAAGAGCCATAGGATTGTGCTCATCTGACAGACCGCTGCTCTCACAAGATGACATGAGTACCTGTAATATAAAATCATGGTATATGTACATATATTAATTATTACTACTTAATCAATATATATAGCAACACACAAATAAGCAATTAGTTCCTAGTTGAAGATAAGTGCTAACCCTGTTGATGTATTGAAAAATACATCTCTTATTCGTGTACAGTTTGTATAATTTTCCATTATACTTAGTTCTGTTTTCATTAGAATGTGCATACTATTGATTAAATCGAGATTTGCAGGTCATTGTGCTAAAAACGGTGAAAAATCGAAGTGTTAAAGGCTAGGAAACGAGTGAAAAGGGAGTTAGAAAAATTTTCTGAAGTTTTGAGATGTTAAAGTTGGGAAATTACGAAGGAGTCTGTGAAAATGGAGCCGTCGTGCTACGCCACAGCTACACCACATTGCAGTCGCGCCTCGCCACCATTATTTTATTAATTTCTGGCCATTTTAGGTGTCGCGCTACGCAACCTCAAGATCATTTACCCGTCGCATGATGCGACGGGGTTGTATTACGGCAATTCTCCGTTATCAGCTAGGGTTACGTATAAAAACCAGGAATTCATAATTAAAACCCTAATTTACGAATTGAGGACATTGAAGGCGATTCCAAGAGCATACTTTGAGCAATTTTGAAGGTTTTTGATCACTGGAATCATTGGTACGAGTTCGGGACGAAGATGGAAGACTTGCACGGGTTTTCCAATTCCTTGTTTGTTTATTTTTCTGTTGAAACTCATTGTCATGAATTCTTGTTTGAACATCTTTGCTTTGTTTTCATTGTTTGATATGCTTGGCTAAACTTTTAAACCGCCTAGACTATGATGAATGGATTGAAATAAAGTTTAAACCTTTTTTGTTAATTGCATGTCTTTTATGGATTAATTGTGTTTAGTAAAAAGTTTAGTTTATTAATTTGGTGTGTATGCGTACTTTGATTTGGTTCATTATTATCAATTGCTTCGTTTGAATCTTGGTGGTTGTCTGCTACGGAATAGGTTCAGGCTAGATCTTAGACTGTGTGTCTTTGACCTTTATGGAGAATTGGCCAATAAACCCTAGAAGTGATAGTTAATAATTTGCTAGATTTTTGTATTCTACTAGTCCTTATAGCTGTAAGGTGCGGGGCTATTGATAGGTCTTACCCGGCGAATTGCTTTAGACAGTCTTTGGAAAAAGTCGTGCCTTAGTTGCCCCGTCGGTTTATTAGTCTATCAAGTCAAATTAACAAACTCAAACTACCCTAGATCTATAATTGTAAAAGAGTAGGTCAATATTAGGGTACTTACACAATAATTAGATAACCGGAAGGAAGTCTAATAACCAGTAGGATTAACGGCCTTGATAGTTCCATAAGTTTCACCTCGAGAAGGGTTGAGGGGCTTAGTTGGTTTCTTAATTGGTAAATTCTTAAAATCAATCCAGGATTCTAGTCTAGGTGGTCCTCTTTATCATATAAGAAAAGTCTTTGCCTTACTTCGTATTAGTTTCATTCTAGTTTAATAATTAGTTTAAATAGATTTCCTTAGATTTTCAGTACCCCCCCCCCCCCAAACAATTAAACAGTTTCAGTCGTGTCTGTCAGTGTCTGTTAGAGTCTAGTTAACCTGATTAATAGAGTCTTGTGGTTCGATATCAAGACTTCCTTAGGTCATACTACAGTGATCGGTACACTTGCCGATTGTGTGGTTTAGGTCGAGTCTAAATTTAAAGCTTTTTAGTGTCTAGCTTAGAGAGTCTAAAGTAGTTAATTTTAATAGTCTTTTTAGCACACATCAAGTTTTTGGCGCCGTTGCCGGGGACTCTTGGCAATCGCCTTCATCAGCTTTGATAGACTTTATTGACATATACGTGCTACGTGTTTTGCTTTGTTTTGAGCCTTTCATTTTTAATTTTATTATTTTTATTTTAAGTCTTAGTGACTAGTGTTTGCTTTTCTCGTATTTAGGTTTTTGCTTGTAGTGGATGCCACATCTGCGCTCGCACGGACTGCCGCTGAAGCCACCAGTCACAGAGTCATCATCTCGATTGGGCCAAGGCCCACAGGTTAGTACTTCATCCTCTTCTCATTTTCCCAATTTCGATACCACTCCATTACCCACCCCACATTCATCACCACCCCATTCACCTAAAACATCACCTAAGGTTTCTCCACCCGATAGCCCCACTTCTAACACCTCTAGTGCCCCAAATAACACAAACTTAGAACAAATGGCCAATGCAAGACAGACCATCCATCAACAAGCCACCCAAGGCTTCACTGGTCTTGCTTCACCCATTACCGTTCCACCCCTAGTTAACGACAACTCATGGCAGATTCCATCTTATGCCATGCAAGCCGTCACCAATAGCATCCAGTTCCACGGCCGCGAGGACGAGGACACCCCTGACCATATAAACCGTTTCTCCCGTATACTTGCTACTTTTAGCCTTCACGGAGCCCCAAACGATGCTACTTACTTGCAGCTTTTCCCTTTTTCACTAGCCGGCCGTGCGGCTACTTGGTTGGACTCTCAGCCAACCGGTACTTTTACCACATGGGCGGGCTTTCGTCAAGCCTTTTTGAACAAATATTTTCCGCCCGCTAAAGCATCACGTCTTCGTGATCAAATTCACTCCTTCCGCATGGAGCCAGATGAGCCCTATTACCTTGCTTGGGAAAGATTTCAAAACCTAGTCGCTCGATGCTCCCAAGAGAGTCGTGATCATTTTGACACTAATGCAGGAGGTCATATGATGGGCATTCTTACTGTTGCCAAGTGTTTAGAGCGTTTCGAGGCATTTGCCCAATCTCAATCACAGTCACGATCTGATCAGCGGTATCAAAGTGGCAATTCAAATACCACTACTAGTACACCCGCTCGTGGGGTGAACCATGTCACTATGGACCCTAGTCTAGCCGCTGTGTTGGTAAACATGACTAGGGAGCTCAAGGAGATTAAGGCAAAGGTAGATAAGTGTGAGTTTTGCCGAGGGGGTCATGATACGAATGCGTGTCCATTGTTAGTTGGTGAGGAGCAGGTCGATTTTGTAGGAGGGGGTTTAGGAAGAGGTCAACCTAGTGGGTTTGGTAATAATTTTAATTCGGGTTGGCGTAATAATAATAATAATTTTAATAATAATAATAATTTTCGCTCTAATGGCCCCCCTGGTTTCCAATTAGCTCAAAATCCAAATAGGGGTCAAGGTTCATTCTTTGATGGGGGTTCAAATGGGCAGTTCAATAAGGGGTTCAATGGGCAGGTCAAGGATGGGGGGTCAAGTAGTCAGGTTCAACCAGTTCAGGGTCCAAGTTATGATTTAGGGGGTAGCCTTGAGAGGATGGAGGCAATGATGAGCCAGTTAGTTGTTAAGGACCAAACCACCCAAAAGATACTTAACAAACACGACCTTATGCTTAAGAACCACCAAGCCTCTTTCCAAGACCTTCAAAGGGTCGTAGGTGACATGTCTAGGAAACTAGAGGAGAGATTACCCAGTCAGTTTGCGGGTAACACCCAACCGAACCCTAACGCCCATGCTAAAGCCATTACCACTCGTAGTGGCAAAACCGTAGGGAACCCGAGAGTTGAGGAGATAGTAGTAGAGGAAGATGAGGAGATTGTAGATGAAGAGATCGAGATGGAGGCTCCTGGCAAAGTGCACTCGAGGCTAAGCCTAGCAAGTACCGCACAGCCCGGTGAGTCTCAAGGTGAGAAGAAAGTAGAGAAACCATCCGTAGACATTAGACCTTGTCCATTCATAGACCATTCGCGTGTCACGTTTCCTACACGTCTTAGGAACCAAAAGTACTCAAAGGAATACGGGCAATTCATAGATATCTTCAAGCAATTGAAGATTAATCTACCATTCATTGAGGCACTGCAATCAATGCCCAAATACGAGAAATTTCTAAAGGACCTTCTTAGAAACAAGGAGAAGTTAAGAGAGTTGTCGAATGTTCCATTGAATGGAGGGTGCTCCACAGTTGTTCTAAATAAGCTTCCGGAAAAGCTTACCAATCCCGGTATTTTTACTATTCCGTGTCTTTTCGGTAGTAACACCACTACTCGAGCCTTAGCCGACCTAGGTGCTAGCATCAATTTGATGCCCTTTTCTCTCTACAAGAAGCTAGACGTAGACGAGCTTTCACCTACCCGTATGACATTGTCCTTAGTCGATCGGTCCGTGAAATACCCGAGGGGTATAGTTGGGAATTTACTTGTTAAGGTCGACAAGTTTGTTTTTCCCGCCGATTTCGTCATTCTTGATATGGAAGCGGATGAGAGAGTTCCTATCATACTTGGTCGTCCGTTCTTGCGTACCGCTAAAGCCCTCATAGATGTTTACGATGGTAAGATAACACTTAGGGTCAGTGAGGAGAGAGTCACATTTGAGATAGATCGTTCCATGAACCACCCGAGTGGTTCCGATGACTATAGTGGTCCTTGTCATTCCGTATATTTCTTGAACTTGTTCATCTCATGCGTTGACCATTGTCTAGAGTACATTAGTGGTGCCGACTTAGTAGGAGGAGAGAGAGTAGAGGAGGAGTCATTGAGGGTAGATGAAGTAGAAGTTGAGGGGATTCCTTTGATTCCCGAGGCATTAGCCGTTAGTGATGACACCACCCAACCCCCACCCTTAGAGCTTAAAGTCCTTCCATCTCATTTAGAATATGCTTTTCTAGGGGAGGGTTCCGAGCTACCCGTTATCATCTCATCGAAGTTGGAGGAAGGAGAGAAGTTGAGGTTGTTGGAGGTGTTGAAGGCCAACAAGGAGGCCATTGCACATAGGTTGTCTGACATTAAGGGCATAAGCCCTTCTTATTGCACCCACCGGATACTCATGGAGGATGATTACAAGCCGGTGGTGCAACCCCAAAGGCGCCTCAACCCCAACATGCAAGATGTTGTGAAGAAGGAGGTTCTAAAACTCCTAGATGCCGGGATGATATATCCCATCTCTGATTTGCCATGGGTGAGTCCTACTCAGGTTGTCCCTAAGAAGGGAGGGATGACCGTTGTCATGAATTCCAAGAATGAGCTTATCCCTTCTCGTACGGTCACGGGTTGGCGAGTGTGCATCGACTACCGAAAGTTGAATGATGCCACCCGAAAAGACCACTTCCCATTGCCCTTCATCGATCAGATGTTGGAGCGTCTCGCGGGTCAACAATTTTATTATTTTCTCAATGGTTTTTTCGGGTACTTCCAAATCCCCATCGCACCGGAGGATCAGGATAAGACCACCTTCTCATGCCCCTTTGGCACTTACGCGTACCTACGCATGCCATTTGGACTGTGTAACGCTCCAGCTACCTTTCAGTGGTGCATGGTTGCCATATTTCAGGATATGATTGAGAGTTCCATGGAGGTTTTCATGGACGATTTTTTGGTATATGGTAACTCATTCGATGAGTGTTTGAAGAATCTCGAGAGGATGTTAAAGAGATGCGTCAAGACAAAGCTTATGTTGAATTGGGAGAAGTGTCACTTCATGGTGACGGACGGTATTGTGTTAGGACACAAGATTTCAATGGATGGTATAGAGGTAGATCGTGCAAAAATAGATACCATTAGTAGGTTACCTCCACCCACTAGCGTTAAGTCGATTCGAAGTTTTCTTGGTCATGCGGGCTTCTATAGACGCTTCATTAGGGATTTCTCTAAAATCACTCGCCCCATGACCCGTCTTCTAGAGAAAGATGTTCCATTCGTCTTTGACGAGGAGTGTCTTAAGGCCTTCAACTTTTTGAAGGAACAACTTGTGAGTGCACCTATTCTTATCTCGCCCGACTGGAGCTTGCCGTTTGAGCTCATGTGCGATGCGAGTGACTATGCAGTTGGAGCGGTATTAGGACAAAGAAAGGATAAGCACTTCCACCCCATTTACTACGCGAGTAAAATGTTAAATGATGCTCAAGAGAACTACACCACAACGGAGAAAGAACTCTTAGCCGTAGTTTTTGCTTTCGACAAATTCCGCTCTTACCTCGTGCTATCTAAGACCATAGTTTTCACTGACCATTCTGCGTTGCGTTTTCTTTTTCAAAAGAAAGACGCCAAATCCCGACTTATTCGGTGGATTTTATTGCTTTCCGAGTTTGATATTGAGATTAGAGATAAGAGAGGGGCCGAAAACGTAGCAACCGATCATCTTTCACGTTTAGAGGACCCTAGGAGAGAGGAGATTCATGAGGAGGAGATAGGAGACACATTTCCTCATGAGTCTATCGAGTTTGTAGAGGCCGAGAAGGAGGGATTGCCTTGGTTTTGTGATTTAGCGAATTATCTTTCAAGTGGCAATATTGTGAAAGGAATGACCACACAATAAAGGAGGAAGTTCCTTAGTGAGTCGAGGAAGTATGTGTGGGACGATCCGTTTCTCTTTAGAATAGGGGGAGATAGGATACTTAGGCGATGTGTGTCGAGAGAGGAGGGTTTAAACATCCTTCAGCATGTGCATGAAGGTCTAACGGGAGGCCATCATGGTGCATATGCCACCGCTCAAAAGGTGTTTAATTGTGGCTTTTATTGGCCTAACGTACTTCGTGATGCCGTTGCGTTCGTGAAAACATGTGATGTCGTCAACGAACCGGTAACATTCCAGCCAAATACGAGATGCCTCAAAACCCAATCCAAGTATTGGAGGTTTTTGTAACGCCCTAACATGCTTTAACTAAAAAGACGCAGCGGAAATATGTACCATAAAATTTCTTTCATTATAAAAGTTTTGACTTACTTGAAAGTTCATTATAAAATAACTCTTTTACAATATATGCATCCTTCGTACTCATTTACAAAATAAAAGCATAACTTATGTCTATCAATTTACATGCTCAAGCATTCCCGTACAATCTATCTTGTGACTCGGTCTTTGATCGCTACTCCTCGTGATGATAATCTGCGATTCGTACAACCTGCACCCACCACATTCATTCGCAACATTAGCATACATTATATACAGACAAGATTCTTAATCATGTAGTCTCGTTACATTCTATCCACATATACTTTCCATACCGTTATCTTTCTAAATTTAGTCATTCCATCCGGGTGTCTAATCCTTGGCGAAACTTCTATAGAGTACCTGCACTACATTTCATTATGGGGGCACACTGTTAATAACGTCAATACTTAAATGTATTGAAACCACGTATACAATACATACATAACTACATACATACATACCTACTCACATACATACATACATAAATACATACAAACATACCTACTCACATACATACATACATACTTGCATCCACATATATACAATCATAGCTATACGCGTATGTACCTTCATACCTAAATACATAATGCTTACGCCCATACATAGCTACTTACGTTCATACATACACCAATACCTACATATATACCGATCTGCATACATAACTACATACTTACATGCATTCATAAAATGAATCATAACTACACACGTGGATACTTTCATTCACACATACATATACTTACATAATTACATAAATACATTCACACATACATACTAACTCGTACATACCACTTACCTAATTATCCACGAATTACTGTCGTACCTTAATTACAAACCTTCGTATAATAAAACATGTTCGAACAAACTTATATACATACTCACTCCTATTCATGATTACTTATTAGTTTAAGCTTATTGGGATGAAGTTAAATCTATACATGCGTACCCACATACTTAGTTCATTACCCCGCATACTCGCTCCCACATCCCGATCTTACTCACACATCATAAACGCTTTTTAAATGTCTTTCGGGTATCTTTCGGATCTTAAGAATGAGTTCCGTACTCACCCATAACTTACCAAGCCTTTCGGTAGGGTTGAAGAACATTATAAAGACTTAACAAGGCTTGGAATGGGTTCACGGGGTCCGAATTCGATGGAAAAACAAAATTTCATAAACTTTACATTTGCATCTGACCTCCACCGTAAGCTACGGTGGCTACCGTAGCTTACGGTGGCCCCAAAAGCCTTACGGCAGAAAGAAAGTCGCAGCTCCCACCGTAGCTTACGGTGGGCACCGTAAGCTACGGTGATGCCCAGATCAGCTCCCCATTTTAACACTAAAATTCCCATAACTTGTTCGTTTTGCATCCGTTTCACTTGAAACTTGTTTCTAATTGTTCATAAAACATTTCCCTACCTAATTAACTAAAAAATTCACACCTTGAGGTCCTTAAACTTTATAAATTACATTACCGTTACACGATTCATGCATATATGTTCAACCCCCATGCACCTTTCGTTACCTTGTGAACTATTAACAACTTATTATGACTTTCCTTTCCATTTACTTACCTTCTCAATCATTAGTACAAGACTCCTAACCTTCATAAATAGACTTTAATTATATACTAAGAAGTGAGGTTCGGAACTCACTTACCTTGTGCATCCGTGTTCGTAACCGATTCCTTGCCTCATCTTGACCCGTTAGCCTTCCATGCTTGGTCCATGCTAGTGTGGTTCCTATTCTTTCATGCCGTCATGCCATAATAATGTTAGTATTCATGCTCATTCATATTAACACACATTTTCCAACTTTTATCTACATTGACTTTCACTAACACGCATACGACATGATTTGTCAACCACATTGTTCAATATCTTCGAAATCCAAATTCGTTATCACACATAACACATAGTTGGTCTAACCCATATACCATGATCTTTCGATTCTTATATTTTTGTCAAAATTCCTAACCATGCTATAAATTCTCGGTTGACTTTCTGAAAGTCAACCTTCTAGCATATAACTTCCAACTTTTGAACACGCATTCATGTTGATATAGTAGACCATATTATTGACATGATATTCATTTCATACATAATGTTGTATGACACATACAGCTACATGATCACCTAGTCACATACACAATATACACATAATCAATTTACACATACTTATGCTTTCATGATTCTACATTTGACAACCACATAGCTAAGTTAGACAACTTAACGCAATTCATAACATCATCCTTTACTAGTATGGTCATATGTTATACATTTAGTACACATTCACTTCTTAATCGCAATTAAGTAATTAATAAAAACACATGGCGAGCATCGCCCATTCAAGCACAATGTACAAGCCTCTAATGCATAATCTTGACCAACACATACATTCAACCCGAATTCTTGTACTAGTTCCATCTAAAGCACATTCTTTAAGTTAGTATACCACTAATTACATCATTATCATATGTCATTCATATATGTCAAGCCACTTCCTAAAATCTCACATCCTAACTTCACTTAGACATTTTATCATACACTTGGTGTGCATACTACTTCCTAAGCATAATGTACAACTCACTCATGCAGAATCTTCCATGTTCTTATTTTCATTCATCAAACTCAACTAAACATCCATTTATTTCATATCATAATCAACATATCTAAAGTAATTCATCTCGTAAAACATACTACACCAAAAATTACACAATTACCCAAAATGGGTTTCTCTTCAAAACATGGAATTACCCAAAATCATACACATAACAAGTTCTATTTGGTGATTCTAATACACAATCATACTTAATTTCATACAAATTCACGAATTAATCATCCACCCACTTCACACAAGGTCACCAAATCAAAATTTGCAACTTACCACATGCTTGTTAAGGCTAGATCATCAAGAAATAGAGTCCATGCATGAAATTTGGGTTGAATTCATCTCCAATTTAAGCCAAAATGCTGAATTGAAGTTCTCCCCTTTTTCTTTCATGTAGGTGTCGACACACCCACCTCCATCACAAATGTGCATACTGACTTTTGCTAATTAAACCAAACTTAAACCCAATTTTCCAAGTTTAGTCCTTCTAGTTTGTCACACCATCACAATTGCCATTAATTCCATCCCTTACTTGTTTTACTAACTCTTTTAACTAGGTTAAATAACCTAGTTATTTTATTTCATGTTATATCATGTGAATCATGAAATTTTGGGGTGTTACAGTTTTTGATGTTTGGGGCATTGACTTCATGGGACCCTTTCCCGTCTCAAAAGGGAATCGTTACATACTTGTGGCAATTGACTACGTGTCTAAGTGGGTAGAGGCTCAAGCTCTTCCTACAAATGAAGCCCGAGTAGTGTTGAGTTTCCTCAAGAAACTTTTCTCCTGTTTCGGTACACCTAAAGCTTTAATCAGTGATCGTGGTACTCACTTTTGCAATGCATTGATGGAAAAGTTGCTTGCACGCTACGGAGACACTCATCGTTTGTCTACCGCATGCCATCCACAGACAAGTGGTCAAGTGGAGAATGTGAATCGTGGTATCAAACGTATCTTAGAAAAAACCGTTGGTATGAATAGGAAGGATTGGTCCGACAAGCTTGACGATGCATTGTGGGCTTTTCGAACCGCTTACAAAACGCCTTTAGGAACTACACCATTTATGATCGTCTATGGAAAAGCTTGTCATCTTCCCGTAGAGCTAGAACACCGAGCACTTTGGGCTTTAAAAACCGTTAACCTTGACATGACCGAAGTCGCTAGGAAGCGTTTCTTTCAAATCCATGAGCTTGAGGAGCTTAGGGATGCGGCGTATGCTCGATCTTTGGGAATTAAGGAGAAAACGAAAGCTTCACACGATCGCAAGTTAAGGAAGGTTAAAGAGTTTAGCAAGGGTGATAAGTACTTCTCTACAATTTAAGATTGAAGTCGTTTGCGGGGAAGTTGAAATCGAAGTGGTCGGGACCGTATATGGTTCATTACGTGCTTCCGTACGGAGCAGTGGAGATTATGGACAAGTCGGATGGCCGAAGTTGGAAGGTAAATGGCTACCATTTGAAGCATTACATTGGAGGAGCAATAGACAAGAACGAGATGGAAGAAACTCCTCTCGAAATTCCATCAAAAGCCGCCACTTAGTGCTTTGGGGTGAAATCCCAAGTGTAGAGTATGTACTGTTTGTAATTTCATTATTTTTCATAGTTCTCGTAGTTTTTCGTGTCTTTGTTTTGTGCGTTTGAGTAATTTTGCAGGAATCACACCATTTGAGGAGCTGAATTTGCGAAGAAAACGACATTCCAGGTAAGTCCCAACACTTAGAAAAAATTTGGGATGGTTTGGGCAAGGTTTGGTAAGACTTAGAATTTTTTCTAAGGCATTAAACTCAAAAATTTACGCAACCTTCTGTTAAAAACATGCCTTCGCGTGCCGCCACAACAAAATAACTTCTCCGTGGCGTGACGCCACCCCTAGGTCCAAAACTTCGCTTTGATCCGTGTCGTCGCGGCACGCCACCGCACATGACCTTTCCTGTCGCGTTACGCGACCCCTCACCTGAACCCTACGTATTGAACCACCCCGTGGCGTCACGCCACGGCCACCATACTTTGACGTCACGGCACGCGACCCCACCCCGGATCGAATAAAACCCTTTTTCTTATCTGTCTTCCCCACAACTCACCCAAACCCTTATCCTTTAAACCCCACCGCCGAACACCTTTCCCAGCACCATATCCCAGCTGAAATTCCACCATTTTCATCCATTTTTACACCAAAGTGACCGGATTCAAGTGCTTAACAAAACCCACCGCAAATTTCCATCATCTACCCGCTGATTTTGTGCGATTCGGGACCCTAAAACCCACGAAATTTGTCCTTTTTCTTGCAAATTTTCAGTAACTCGGGTATGTTTTTCTGCTTTAGACTCTTACATTTGTTGATTAGATTATTTATTTGGGTCCGTAGGTTAGTTGAGTCGTGAGTTTCGAGTCATGTTAAGTCAGTTTGTCGGTTCTATGATGAGTCCAATTTCGAGTTGTTGCGAGTCCTTTATGTGGTTCAGTTATGTGAATTTAGTGGTCGTATGTGTGGGTCGGTCAGGTCAGTTGTTTTGTGACAACCCTCAAATTTACATGTAACCATACAATCTATTAATGTTAATTAAAGTACTTGATGACTGTGCTGAATCATTTAACTGCTCTCTGATTACTGTGTTATACTTACATGTACTTGTTAACATGCTAGTAGTATACAGAAAAGTTACTAAATAGTCCGGTATGCCTTCCTGAGTGTTGAAAATTAAAAACGTTACAAAAATATATATATATAGGACACTTTACGGATTAATTAAGCACTTTAACGGAACAACACCGAACCGAACAACCGGACTTTACCCGGAACACAAAAATATTGTCAAACACATTATTTCTACTTTTCTGAGCTAGTTAGGGTCCCCGAACACCCTAACACACCTTATATTGCATGACACACACTAATGCACTAACTAAGCACTTTAAAACTAACTAGAGTGTAACTAGTTCCATTGCATCACAACCCTATACCCCCCCCCCCCCCCCAAACCGGTTAGGAGACAAGAAGGACTCCCCATGATTTTATTCATTTATTTAATTGATATTGCTTAGTATCTTGAAGACACATGGACTAGAGGGTAATAGTGTGTTGGAAAATATTATATATAACCACTAGATCATCCTCCAAACTCATCTTCACTAAACTCAAACTCACAAAACTCTCTCCCTCTTTTCTTCATTTCGGCAGCCAACAACCATCACCATACCACCACCCTCAACTCATTTTTCATACATTCCACAAGCATCCATAGGTGTTAGAAGGCATACAACGAAGCTCGGTGCGTTCGGAAGTGGAAGGACCTTCTCTATTCACTATTAACCACCACTTTTCCACACTTGAACTTCCCTAGTCTTGAACTAGTGGTAAGAACTTAGATCTTTGCTTCTTACATCATGTTTAGGTGGTTAAAGATGTGTAGTGATCAAAATGACATGAAACTCTAAAGAACCTTAAACAAGTCTTGAACATAAACTAGTCTAGTGATGAAGTGATGTTAATATGATGTTGTTATGATTCTTGTTGATTTCCTGATGATTTGCTGGTTAATATTGATGTTTGATGTTGTTGTGATCACTAAACATGCTAACGGAATCAATCGAACGCGCTTTAGAAGGTTAAAGACTGAAAACCGAAAGCTGTTTAGTGATTACAACCAACTTCCGTTGGCTGTAACCAGACCGTAACTTAACAAAAAATGTATTTTATGAAGTCTAGATTTAAGTATTATGAAATACGGTTCTAATGGCACTGGAATCATAATTTTTGGACTCCGTTTACTATTTTTAAAGTGTCATTTTGTAACAGCAGCTAGAGCTGCATTTTTTCTGCTGAAAATATGCGTTCTGTTTTCTATCATAACTTGAGTTTTGTATAGAGTTAGATCATGAAATTTGTACTGTAGATGACCACCGATGTATTTGTAATTCTCTCACTGGAATTTCATAAATCGGACTCTCGATGAATTTTTAATAAATTATTCCGTGGACAGCAGTCAGAAAAAGATAAATCTGATTTCAGTCCGGAGAATGAATTTTTATAAAATATTGGTAATGAACTGGACCCCGATATTTTTACAAAATAATATTTGGATCGTTTAAGATATTCTGTAAAAAATTGGGAATTTTTGGAATAAGTTAACTATTTTAATAAAATGTCCGAAAACAGCCCGGTTTTGAATATTAAAGCTGAAATGACATAAGTTGTAATTTGCGTGTCTAAATGTCGAGTATGTTATCTGTGAATGATCTAACATGTTATGTGTCAATAAAAGTGTTATGTGCAATATCGTATGTTTATTTATGAACGGGAATAGATGGGAAGTTTATATGGGCATAAACCGTTAAAGTAATGCATGTTATGTGATAGATACGTGTAGGAACTTTGTGCTCTATTTGAAATCACTAAATGACTAACTGGTAATCATATTAGGACGTGATTGACCGACCTTGATTGTTAGCTATATTTGAGAATCTAACCGAGCAAACCGAGGTGAGTTCACACACTTTCTAAGGCATGGGATTCCCGGTGGTTTGGGAACGGGTTAAAGAATTAAAACGAAATCTACATATCTTACTTAGGTAGGATATGTACGGCCATCCTCCTTGGGTAGGATGCCAATATTAATCCTGCGTATTCTCTTTGGGAGAACTACGTACGTTCGTCCTCCTTGGGTAGGACAACAACCTTAAAACTTACTAGACAAAACTCTATCATAAGTCCCTCATTTTATATCGACTTAATCGCCGAGGCCGATGGCGAGCGGGTCATTAGTTAATAGCGCTATTAGGTTTAACAAACCTCACACCGTGTCGTTCGAACGGGCGTGTACTAATGGACTAAGGCAAAGGGTCAATGCTGATAGACATTGACTTAGGGCACAACTTACTTTCGTTAGTAGTCGATATCATACCGTCTAGTAGTTCACATGGGGAAGCCCCCACTAATTATGGATATGATTTGGGTAATGAAAAGGAACTGGTTAAACATACTTTCAACTACGGGGTAAACCCCCACGGCAAATAAGCCAACGAAAGTCCAACCACGTTTTTCAGAAACAACTTAAAACTAAACAACCAACTGTGAACTCACTCAACTTTGTTGTTGACTCGTTGTTACATGCCTTACAGGTCGCTAGATGGAGCTTGCACGAGGAGAAGGATGTTGTGGAATATGTCCCGTGCTAAATATTTAATCCTTATGAACTTATTAAACCTACGTTTTGGACTTTAAACTTATGAACTATGGAACTTATGTTTCGAACTTACGTTTTATGCTTCTGCTGTTTAAATCTGAACTTGGTTAACTTAAAGTCGGTTTACTTTCTTTTGGTCACCAATCGTATTGTGGTTGGTTTTATTTACCTAATTGTGTTGTTCAATATGATTGGTGGCTCGATCCTGGTCATGTCACGCCTCCAAGCGGTGATACTCCGCATGGTGGATTTTGGGGGTGTGACATGTTTGGTCTCGTTTATTGGGTCAGTTTTGAGTTGAGTCCGTGTTAAGTTCATTTCTTTTAGGGTAGATTATTGGGTGCGGATGGATGGTTTGGGCGTATGATAGCTTGATTTGCAGAATTTGAAAGTCACTTGTCGGTATTAGGCTTTACTTAGCAAAAGTGGCGTTAAGTTTAGGTTGTTTTCGTGTCGACTATTTGGTGCGAATGATTGTCGGGCTGGGATTATTGACATTGAATTGATGAATATTGGTGGGTTTGTAGTGCATTGGCGACTAAAGTTTCAACCTTGCATTCAAAACGGAATTTTTGCCAAAATGATAAACCCTCCTTTAACTAGGCGGACTTTATTTCATACGTGGATAATTTTGTTTTTAAACTAAAAAAGCAACTGAATTTAAGCAAGGTTGGACTTCAATGTCTTGGTTAGGCACTCGAGTTTAATTGCGGACAATTAAAGTACCGGGGGGGGGGGGGGGGGGTAATGTACATTGAGTCCAAGTTAGAGTCTTTTTAGTCATTTTTAGTCTAGTTTGAGTCCTATTTTATTGGTCTTGGGTTTACTTGCGCGTACAAGTGAATTAGGCTCGCCCGTACTCAATCTCCATTCGGGCGAGTTTAATTATTACTTAGCATTTGTAAAAAGTAACCCGGTGTTTTTAATTCAACTTTATTTTTCAGAATTAGCCGCGAATGAAATGCTATAGGGCTATTCTATTTTTTAGAAAAAAAATTCAAAAATTCAAAAAAATTAAAAAAATTGAAAATACCAAAAATAATTTGTGATGACTGACTGTTTGCTTGTTTTGTCTTGTTTAATATATGTTTTGCAGACATGGCAGCTGCAGGTAGCAGCTCACGTAGCGGTAGGGCCCGGAAGAGGGGTGCGGATAAGACAGCACCCCAGCAGGATCCGATTCCACAGGAGACCCCGATTCTACAGATAGGTGCTAATGATCCAAGATTGAGAAAAATTAAGTACCAAAGGGCTCATGAATTTATTCCAACAAGCAAGGTGAATAGACTCGACCACCCGTTACTGCAGTTCGAGCCGAGTACACATGAGTGGGATAAGTACGATAAGTTGAAGGAAACGGATTTGCTTCAGCATAGGGGGATAGATTGGACCTGGTTGGATGAAATAGGTTCAAGGAAGGTAGTGTTGGACCTCTTGGGTCCAAAGTTGACTGAGGCATTAGATTGTGGGCATGAGTAGTATGAGGAGTTGGCACTAGAGTTTCACAGCACATGGAAACAGAAGGAAGGAAAGTTTGATGATGACAAAGCTGTGTCTTTCAGTCTGGGGAGGCAAGTGTTTGAGATGAATATGGCGAGGTTTGCCATTGTTTCGGGGTTTTATACTGAGGAAGAGGTGACGCAGCTCGGGTTTGTAACTAGTCTGAGAGGTGCATATTCTACTGTGAGGGATCACAGTGTTGGAGGGGCTGAGCTGCGTAATTTCTGGAAGACGATTTCCGACCACCCGTTTGCGGTTATGAAGCTGATTACTTCAGTTCGTAATCCAGTTTATCGGTATATTTTGAAGATTTTGTCGACTACGTTGGTGGGGCGGAAATCGGGTGAAAATAAAGCGAACTGGATCGAGTTGTTCATTCTCATGTGTCGGGTGGAGAACCAGGAGATGAACTTAGCTACGGTGTTAGCGGACTCATTCAGCAGGGGGCGTAGAGTGGTCATCGAGCTGGGTTGGCTATGGGCCCATATATTACTTGTATTTCACTGAGTTTGGGGGTGTTTGACAAGTACATCCCCTGATTTCTACATGAGGGGCCGAAGATGATAACGTTTGGGATTAAGGAGTTGCAGCAGGCTGGGATAGTGTCGTATACTGAGCCCTACGGCTGGGAGCCGATTAGGCAGGGACCGGAGGTGCAGCCGCTAGAGGGACATCCAGCTGAGGATGTGATGATTCAGATTTACCCTACACACCGCCAGTGGCCACCATAGCGACACGATCGGCCAGCGCCTCAGTACCCGCGTAGGTAGCCACTACCTGAGCCTCTTACTTTAGAGTCGTTCTCTGGCTATGTGGAGCAGAGATTCGACAGGCTGGAGCACCTCATTCTGATGGGTCTGGAGAGATAGGAGGATGCACTCCGGTATATGATGAGCACGCACATCATGGGGATTCTAGACTTCTTTCAGTCGAGACAGCAGGGTGGCTTGGCTGGTGCTGGAGAGAGGTTTGATCCGGATCATCCATTTCGTGTATTTGGTGAGGGTAGCTCTAGTGCAGGTGGACGAGAGGAGGGCAGTGAGGAGACTGCCAGTGAGCATGGGGAGGACTAGTGTGGGGATGATGAGGATGCAACAGCAGCACTGATGGGCTATATCTTTTGTTTTATTTTTCTTTTATGCTGTTTTTGATCCTCATATGTTGGTTTGTACTTATACTGATATACTTTGAACAACTTGGTTGGGCAGGATGGTTTGGGTTCTGTTTGAAACTGATAATTTTGGATGATATATACTATGATATTTTGGTAGTTTGTTTATGATGATTGATAGGTTGATGTTAGTAGCCGCTTTCGTTCGCGTGTCCGAGAATAAGAGTTGTTTACTGAGCGCGTTTCGAATTGGAGGGCTTATGTGGAAACGACTGGCACTTTGACAGTCTCACATATTCAGCTAAGTCGTTTCCCTTGTATTTTTTGTATTTATTTATTTAGGTTTTAGTTCGTATTGTTTAGGTAGTTTGTTGAGTCGTATTTCCATTCTTGCATTAGGGACAATGCAATCTTTAAGTGTGGGGATGGGATACATGTAAATAATCGAGTTATAAATATGAAAAATACAAAAAAAAAATAGAAAAATTTAAAATCCAAAAAAATTGAAAAATCAGAAAATGTCTTTCGAATAAAGAAATTTGCAAATTTTATACGGAAAATGATAGAAAAGGTGAGTTTTTATTCGGGTTCAAATAATAATAATATGAGATTAAATAAATCGAGCTTGTGTCTAGTTAGGGATGTGTGAATAGGCCCGGGTTTTGGTTTTAGGTCCCTTTAAGTTAATACACCTTAATTGTCGGTCTACTAGTGGGTTTTCACCTGGGAAATATGGGAGATTGAAACCGCCAATAAGAGTATAAGGAACACCGTTATAAGTTAAACCCATTAGAATTGGTAATCAAGAAAAAGGAAAGAAAAAACTTAGAGGAAAAAATGAGCTAGAAACTGAATGAAAGCAGCGAAGGCCTATGTAATCTTGGTTGGGGATAGCGACTCTACAACCGGAATACCTCTAGGGTGTGTCAAATCGAACTTGCAAGTAAAAAGTACCGAAGCTTAAGTAATCCGAGTTGGTTTTATAAGCTTGAGGGAGGATTAGGTGGACCGTAGATTCTAGCGTGAGACCCTAGGTAGATTGACCGCACTTAAACTAAATTCACATGATAAGGGCTTAAGACCGGATTTGGGTTTAAAGGGACAAATATATTCGCAATCGCGGCTAACGCAAGCTTTGATTTTAATAAAATATAAATATGCTTTTGACTCGAGTAACTACTCATCTCTGATTTAGTTGCATAATTCTTTTTCGAGGACGAAAAAAGAGTAAGTGTGAGGATATTTGATGTATTGCAAAATACATCACTTATTCGTGTACAGTTTGTATAATTTTCTGTTATATTTAGTTCTGTTTTCGTTAGAATGTGCATACTATTGATTATATCGAGTTTTGTAGGTCATTGTGCTAAAAACAGTGGAAAACCGAAGTGTTAAAGGCTGGGAAACGAGTGAAAAAGGAGTTAGAAAATTTTCTGAAGTTTTGAGATGTTGAAGCTGGGAAAATTACGAAGGAGTCTGTGAAAATGGAGTCGTCGCACTACGCCACAGCTACACAACATTGCAGTCGCGCCCCGCCACCATTATTTTATTAATTTTTGGCCATTTTAGGTGTCGCGCTACGCGACCTCAAGATCATTTACCCGTAGCGCGACGCGACGGGGTTGTATTACGGCAATTCTTCGTTATCAGCTAGGGTTACGTATAAAAACCAGGAATTCATAATTAAAACCCTAATTTACGAATTGAGGACATTGAAGGCGATTCCAAGAGCATACTTTGAGCAATTTTGAAGGTTTTTGATCACTGGAATCATTGGTACGAATTCAGGACGAAGATTGAAGACTTGCACGGGTTTTCCAATTCCTTGTTTGTTGATTTTTCTGTTGAAACTCGTTGTCATGAATTCTTGTTTGAACATCTTTGCCTTGTTTTCATTGTTTGATATGCTTGGCTAAACTTTTAAACCGCCTAGACTATGATGAATGGATTGAAATAAAGTTTAAACCTTTTTCGTTAATTGCATGTCTTTTATGGATTAATTGTGTTTAGTAAAAAGTTTAGTTTATTAATTTGGTGTGTATGCGTACTTTGATTTGGTTCATTATTATCAATTGCTTCGTGTGAATCTTGGTGGTTGTCTGCTACGGAATAGGTTCATGCTAGATCTTAGACTGTGTGTCTTTGACCATTAGGGAGAATTGGCCAATAAACCCTAGAAGTGATAGTTAATAATTTGCTAGATTTTAGTATTCTACTAGTCCTTATAGCTGGAAGGTGCGGGGCTTACCCGGCGAATTGCTTTAGATAGTCTTTGGAAAAAGTCGTGCCTTAGTTGCCCCGTCGGTTTATTAGTCTATCAAGTCAAATTAACAAACTCAAACTACCCTAGATCTATAATTGGAAAAGAGTAGGTCAATATTAGGGTACTTACACAATAACTAGATAACCAGAAGGAAGTCTAGTAACCGGTAGGATTAACAGCCTAGGTAGTGCCATAAGTTTCACCTCGAGAAGGGTTGAGGGGCTTAGTTGGTGTCTTAATATGTTTAGTATAACAAGATCCCGGTTCCATAAATCATGCAGTTAACCTAATTGGTAAATTCTTAAAATCAATCCAGGATTCTAGTCTAGGTGGTCCTCTTTATCATATAAGAAAAGTCTTCTCCTTACTTCGTATTAGTTTCATTCTAGTTTAATAATTAGTTTAAATAGATTTCCTTAGATTTTCAGTACCCCCCCCCCAAACAATTAAACAGTTTTAGTCGTGTCTGTCAACGTCTGTTAGAGTCTAGTTAACGTGATTAATAGAGTCTCGTAGTTCGATATCCGGACTTCCTTAGGTCATACTACAGTGATCAGTACACTTGCCGATTGTGTGGTTTAGGTCGAGTCTAGATTTAAAGCTTTTTAGTGTCTAGCTTAGAGAGTCTAAAGTAGTTAATTTATTAGTTTGTTTAGCACACATCACCTGTGTACCCTAAGTCTTGTAGTGTCCTAGCTTGATTTTTGAAAAATAAGTTTACGTAGTGGATGTCGCGGAATGTTTTTATGCAATGAAAAACTTTTGAAAATTATTTTCATGAGAGGATCCTAAGGATTGTAGACTAGATTCGAGAAGGAACTACAACCTGGCTCTGATACCAATCTGTCACACCCCTTTCAAAGGCGGAAGCACGAGGTGAGATCTGAGTGGTGCTCATTGCATACATAAGTAAACGTACTACATGATATAAAACAAACTCCATATTGCCATTCAAGTTTAGTTATCCCAAAATACAGACCTTAGTTTAAAGTTTACATCAGAAATAAAAGATAATTGTTTGAAAGTTCACATCACAATTTCAAAAACAAAGACCAAGGTTTTGTTTCCTATATTACCACAGAATGTGAGATATAGTAAACAAATCCACAAAAGATGGCAACGGAGACTAGACGCTAAACATCTTGAAAAGGAGCCCGCGAACATCATCACTAATTTCCTGAAATACATGTAAGTTTAAAAATAATCAACAAAAATTGGTGTGAATTCATGCAGATTAAGTAAAATGTAACATTTGTAATTGTATAAAAGCATGGTATGTATTTGTAAAATGTAATTTTGTAAGTTGTAACGAAATGGAATCGAGATCGCTAATGTTTAGCTAGGACATTAACATATGTGACGACATAGGAAGCATCCAAACCTAGGCGATTTTTTACATCGTTTACCCTACGACTGTGACCCAAGACACTCCATGACTATGTGTTGTCAAGAGAGTGAGGCTGCTCGGACCTGTTAGATCTAACCCTTGTTCTTTCGGTCTAAACTAGATTGATGGTGTTTATGTATCCCCTATTCGTGACATGATCTATGTATGATTCCTTTGTTTTAAACATACCAAATTGTACATGTATTTTCCCCAAGTTTAGAAAACAGTAAAATCGTTTAAAAATGGGGACATGAACTAACTGTTTTGCGTCTTGAGCGTCTAGATGCACCGACTTCTGCTACTCAAGTGTCGTGACCTATAGACGTTCTATGTATGTTAATCACCTAACTTGTAAACCTCTAAGTACAAGTTACTATTTGGATTTAGAGTGTCTTACTTGTATTGTTTCTTGTATCATTTGTATATGTATGTCACATTGTATTTAATATTGTATTTGTTACATATTTTATCCCAATATATATATATATATATATATATATATGTATGTATGTATGTATGTATGTATGTATGTATGTATGTATGTATAAGTAGGATTTTGAGAATGTTATATGTTAAAAATAATATAATTTTTAACTTTTACAAAATATAAGTCACTTATATTATTTGTCAAAAATAAATATAAGTAATTTGTTAAATAATATTTCCAATATTATTTTTAGTGTTAGTATACTTAGGAAAGTATACTTGTATTTTAAGTTTAAATACTTGTATATTAGTATTAATTACCCAAAACTCAATTATTTGATTTTATTACTTTTCGGAATTTTCATTTCTTAAAAATAATAATATTTTTAAGGTTTATGGGTTATAAATATTTTATCACAATTTTGTAGTTCTTCCATTACTTGTAGTAATGTTTGTATAAGTCCAAATAGATATAGAATATCCAATAAGTCCAATACTTTTCCAAATCCTCAATTTTGTAAGAGATATATGTATATTGATATATATTTGTGTATTTGTCCATGTATTTTTTATATGTAATTTTGTATACTTGTATCATTGTGTATTTCTTAAGTATTTGTATGTGTATTTTTGTAGTATACTCCTTGGGAGTATTTAATATAATTTTCAAGTTCCTAACATCACTAATACATATAATAAACACTTAGCACATAATCCTGTGACCACTAAATAGATATATTTTTTCCTAAAAATATACATACTTAATATTGTTTTTATACTTGAAGAAATCCTTATTTCTTACTTGAAATTTTTGTAATAAAATTAGGAAACCTTTGTAAATATTTTTAGAAGAATTTTTTAGTAATTTTCACCAAAACTTATATTTTTCTAAGTGTCAAAGTTTTATAAAAATTTTGACATAGTTTCCCCTAAAAATGGAGGTCTCCCATGTTTTCAAAAGATGTTTTTATTTTCTTTTCATCATGAAAATCAATTTCCAACAAGTTTCACAAACAACATACACTAAAATCATCATGAAAAACCTTATGATGAACTTGATTCTTGTTAAAATGTGTAGTCTTTTAGATCTACACTTTACATACAATGATCCTTCAAAAATAAGTGCACTTGTTTAATTTCTACAAACTTTGTGTGAAATATTATTTTACTAAGTAAACCATCCATAAGTTTTAGGGTTTTAAAATCATGAAAAAAAAAACATATTCTAAAACCATCTTTATGTTCATCATCAAGTTTTACCATGGATCTTTCAAGATCCATGCTTAACATACTTGAATCTTTCAAAAATAAGTTTCTTGGTGAATTTTTTACAAACTCTTTAGGATGTTTAGTCTCATAAGTTAGTTTTACATAGTCTTAGTTTCTTCAAGAACAGAAGAACATACTTAAAAATCATTTTTCAAGTTTATTTAAAGGTTTTTCAAGTTCATCTTCAAGTTTATCCATAGATCTTTCAAGATCCATGCTTAAACTTGTTAGATCTAAGCTTCTAACAAGCTTTAACATCATAGATCTTCACATGCACACAAGATTCAACAACATCAACTTCATCACATACATCAAACTTCACCAAAATCACTTGTTTTTCTTTAGATTATGTTAGATCTTCATGTTTTCATACTTTAAAGTCTAGTTTCTTTGAAAGTGTAACTTGTACATAACACTAACGTGAAGTAAAATAGAGTTTTTGAAGCTCACTACTAGCTCTAATGGCTAGGGAAGTGGCAAGAACAAGATGAAGATGAAGAATGAAGAAATCAAGTGGATAAAAGCTCCTCAAGGTGGTTCTTGAACTTCTAGCACTTCAAGCCTTCTTAGATTGCCTCCTTACACCTTGTGATCACCTTGGAATGTCTTGATTTATGAAGAAAATGGATGATGTGTGGTGGTTGTGTGGTGGCCGTAGGTAAGGGAGAAGAGAGGAGAAAGATGTTGAAATTTTTTAAAATGAAAAGTGAGAAGTAAGGGTCTTTAGGTTAGTTTTTATAATTCTCCAACCATCTAATGTCCAATAGTTTTTATGTCCAATATCTAGCCATCATGTTTAATATTTTAATGGGAAAGTGTTGTGGGTCCCGTATGGGTCCGGCCAAGGTGGGGGGGGGGGTAAAGTGTAAGTTTTTGGAAGATGAAGGTTATTTATGTAAGTTTAGGTGTTAAATGGAAGGTTAAGTGTGTTTATGTGTTTTTATGATTTTTAATGTGTTCTATTATCATAACTAGCTTTATATCACTAAAACAATGCTTCTAGTCTATTTTTGGTGTTTTGGGTAGTGTCCGATTATTCGTTCGGTTATCGGTTTGTTAAAGTGATAAATTGCGCAGTTTTGTAAGTTATGAGATACATTTTATGACAGTTTTCATTATCAACACTTTACAAGTTATTCTGGACATTTAAACCTTAGTTCTGAATAATATTTTGATGTTAAATTGCTGTTTTTGCTGAATTTCTGCAGAAATTTGCATTAAAAGTGCGTTTCGGGTGCTTTTTAGTGTCAGTTTTAGCTTCCGGAAAGTGTTTAGGTTAACTTTTGTTCACCTACTTAGTTTCCAATGTATTTTTGATGTTGGACCTACTTCTAAGTCCTAAATTTATTGCCTGATTGTTTTCTGCAGACATGCTGACGCAACTTGCCTGATTGTCAGTATTTATATATGTCAAGTTTGGTAAAAATGTGGTCTTTCTTGATATTCACAGGTACTATGTGCTGATTGGTGGAACAGAGTTAGCGTGGTAACTGGAGGGGCGGATTCAAAGCTATGAATATCTTCTAAACTTTGTATTTCATAACTGTGAAGGTAATTTTGTACAGCCTCTCCCTTCCGCTCAATAGTATACTTTCTACATCTGATAATAGTAACTATAATGGTTGCCATCATTTTTTTAAACTGACATACATATTTCTACTTTATGCAGAAAGGCGAGTGCTGGTTACTAATAGCAAGTCCGACATCTTTGAAGTAAAGAGATGAAAGGAGGGTCTTCGTCTCAGTCAATGTATTTGCCACATGCACAATATTGATTTATCACCACAAATCATTAACATTTTACACTTTAATGTTGTTTTCCTTACAAAACATGTTTTGTGTAATTCAAGCTTATGATGTTTTTTAAGTTTTGTGTTATCAAAGGCTTTACATGGTTGATGCTTGATGTCATTTAACCTTCACCGCCATAACGCGTGGGCCTTCCATCTAGCGTTTGCATACGTTGGACCTCAAATTGTAAGCGTCGGCCGCAACGCGGCGGAGTAAAACCTAGTTCCATTTATATTTCAATCAAAATCTCATTAATATTTCCTTCAAAATTGGTGTGTCCTTCGTCATGTGCCGTGACGGGTCACTTCTAGTAGGACTTTAAAAGAAACTAGTTGGGCTTTCCCGTGCTATGTGGCGGGAACTCGGTCAATATCGGTTTAGTTTGTTACAATATCGGCACTTGCTATAACAATAGTAAGAGAAAACCCATATGTACAAATGAATATCAATACATGGTTTTTATCTATCGAAGACCATAAAGACTAATACTTATCGAAATGTTGATATCGGTATGGTACGATATCCTTACGGTATCGGTATTCATATAGTTTACTATGAAAAAAAATGTTTTGTTTTTTTAATACAACTTCGCTTAAAAGGGACGTTATTTAATCTTTTTTTTTTTTGAAAACTAAGGAATATAAGGCTAAGGGGTATGGGGACCCTCCCCCACCCCGTCTTGGTTCGGCGACGCCGGCACACCATGCCCCCCCCCCCCGGTCTCGTCCTCATCGTCGACTTCTTGTCGTTTGCGACGAGCCAAATATGGTGGGCCCCCAAGTCAAATGTAGCCGTTTAAAAAAAAGTAGAAGATTAAAAAAAAACATAAAAGTGGTGAGGAGGACTATGACTATGACCATCCTCCATACCCTCTAGTTTTGTGGGATGGACAATCCTTGGGAGGACTATGACGTGGTGCCTATGTGCTGGATCATCCTCCCTTGGAGGACCATAACCATACCCTCTAGCCTAAATGATTCAATTGAATAATAAAGGAAACACTACTAAAAATATTACAAAAGAATTAATGTTGTTGGCCATGAATTGCTAATGGCCGTCAAATGAGATAAATGTGTCCATGTTTCACAAATAAATGAAAGGCATCTGACACTATTTATGATAATAAACTAATAATACTACTACCAAGTTGAACCATTGTTTTTCAATAATGGGACTACCCTAAATATGCTACCACTTTTGGCTAGTTGTTATATTGTTCATAAGATGTTTCATATCTTTTGTTATTATCGTTACGCGTTTCGCGGCTTGAATTCGGTTGGTATCGCTTCGCTCCTTTAAGATTTCTAAAGAAAAAACCCAAGGCTAGAGTATTTTTGGATCCAAAGAATAAATAAATAAACAAATAAATTAAGAAGACATTCTTATAACTAAATATAAAAACTTTCCTAACTAGGTATTTTTCCCGCGCTACGCGGTGGGAGTTTGATCATGTTTCTATAGTGCTATGCGGCGTGACTTTGTTTGTTATCGGCTTGACTCATCGAAACCATAAAAGCGAATATCGATACCGGTTTTTCCTCGGCTACGCAGCGGAACTATGATAATTTTGCCCCTTGCTATGTGATGTCACATTGGTCATTATCGACTCGACTCAACGAAAACCAAAAAACGAACATCAATACCGGTTCCGAAGATACCGATTAAACATATAGGTTTTTTCCTCCCACACGATACAGCTGCAGTTTGATTGTGTTTCTTGTTTTAAACTATAAATATGAATATTTATACATGTTCCGATAATACGAATTAAAAAAGCGGTTTTTCCTCTCGTGCCACACGACGGGAGTTTGACTGTTGTCCCCGTGCTTAGTGGCGTGACTTTGGTCGTTATCGACTCGACTCATCGGAAAACCATAAAAGTGAAGAACAGTAAAAGATAACATCGATACCGGGTTTTTCCCCTACGCTACGTTGCGAGAGTGTGATCAGTTTTCTCTCAGAAAACCAAAGTAGCAAATATCGATATCTTTTCCGATAATACCAATTAAAAAAATAAATCCATCGCACTACGTAGCGGGAGGTTTTTCATTTTCCCCTATGCTACACAACCTGACTTTTGTCGTTATTGGCTATATTCATCGGAAATTATGAAAGCGAAGATCGATAAAACTGAATATCAATACAACTTCTAATGATACCAATGAAAAAAAAAACAAAAAAAAAACCATTAAAAGTCAAAACTCATAAAAGAAAAAAAAAAAAAACAAACAAATTACTGTTCCTATGACGTTTCATGAATTGTTAATTACAATAAAGGAAGCATTATTAAAAATATTAGGGTGAGAGGGGCACTCCTCTCTTACACACACCCAATCACCACGCGCCACGTCAACTCCCCCCTTAACTCCCCCCACACCCTCAATTTGATGGCGGCACTCCTCTCTTGGGGGACTTGGTTTTATTTTTTTATATAAATATTTTTATAAAAGTAAAACATAATTTAAATAAATTAAAACTAAATAAAAATAAAAAATAGAACATTTCATTTAATTAAAAACAAATTTGAAGGGTATTTTTAAAAGTAATAAAAAAATTATAGAACATTTTATTATTTTTCTTCTTCTTCTTCTTTCTTCTTCTTCTTCTTCATATTTGTTCTTCTTCTTCTTCTTCATATTTGAAAGTGTAACAGGTCTCAAAAATTAACTCACAAACATTAGATTATCACAAGGAAAAAAAAAAACTAAAATATATACAAATCTCATCGGTGAACTCTCCCCGCTCCCGCTCCCCTTCCCCGATTAGCCTCCCCGATTTGATGGCGGCGGTGTTCCCGCTCGGGGACTTGGCTCACCGCACGCCTCCCCGCTAAGTGCCCAGGACACCCTTAGTAAAGAACTAGGTTATCACCCGGAAATTTTCCAGGTAGGAAAATTTAATTTACAACAAATAAACGTATAAAAATAACACTTTTAATCTCAAAGTGGCTTCCTTTTGGATCTGCCAATCTATAAACAAATTATGCAAATATGTTACAAATCAATCAGTTTCAATTGTTGATCCATGGTTAGATTGTGTATCGTCTGATCCTATATAAAATTTTCTCTCACATATTCATTGCAATAAGTTAAAAACTATTTTGAGACTTATTTCTAGATTAAAAATACTAAATGAAATCACCAAGTGAGTTTCTATTTGACCAACCACATGTGGAAAGTGACATATGCTCAAAATGAAAGTCTAGTCTTTCTTTCTTTTAGATAACAACCGACATTTCTCCAAAAAGATCAACATTCACCACAAAACTTATTAAAAACATGGATACAAAATCGCTAGTGGGTCAACTCGACCCAATTCATCCCACATTAAATTTGCATGTGTTGAAAAATATAAGTAATCGATTAAGTTACGTTGAATCTTCATGTAAAAGATTAAAAAATATATCTGATTTCCAAAAAAAAATACATAAGCTTGATGCAAGCAATTGACACAAAAAAAAAAAAAAAACAAAAAAACATTCACAATAAACCGGCTTAAAAAAACAACTGTTTTTTTCTTTTAACAATGGCACTACTATAAATAAGGTACAATCTTTGGCTAATTGTTAGACTGTTCGTAAGATAGACACTAATTGTTAGATAGAAATATATAATAAAATAATATTTAATTAGATTTAAATAAAAAATAAAGTAATTTTGAGATTAGAATTATATAAATATAAGAATAGGATGGGGATCATTACAGAACACTAACTATTGCGAGAACAAAAAGAACAATTCTAAAACACTAAATTTTTGGATCTAAGTTTCATGTTTTTTTAAATTTTATGTTTCTTACATTCATATATGTATTAACCTACACATAACCTACATGTGTGTAGGTTATACAAAAAGTGAAAAATTTTCATATTTTGTTTTGAATTCTAGTGTAAGAAACAATAAATCATACATTTGCAACATTTTCATTTACTTTTTAGGTTTTTAGGATTGAAAAAATAGGTGATTCATTGTGTTCTGTGTGTTCTCGCAATATTTTGTGTTCTACATAGAACCTTCCCCTATAAGAATAAATTACGATTTTGGCCCCTGTGGTTATATCACTTTTACCATTTAGCAAAAAAGAAGTCTTTTAATATCTGAGTCTTTAACGTCTTTTTTTTCTAACCCTTTTAGCCCCTAACACTAACCACATCCATTTAGTTGGTTAAAAACTTGTCATATACCTCTCATATGAGGGGCATTTATGGCAATTCACCTATTCACTTATGGCGAAAATAAATTATTTAAAAACAACTTGTGGGCCCTACCCCACCCTCGTATCCTTTTCTTCAACCACCATATCATCTTCAAACGACTACCTGCAACAATCGAACCACCATCAATAGTGAGGAGACACGAGTGATAGAATAGACCGGCTGACGGTCCCTTTTGCCATCTCCGATATCTCTCTCCTCTTACTTTCTCTCTCTAGTCGGACGTTGTTGGCATATTTTTACCAGCGAGGCTGCTTCACACGTTGTGGCGGCGATAGCGTTTGAGATCAGTGAAAGAGGGACACAAGGGTGTGGGTGGGTTAGTAGATGGTGGGCCAACATATTATTTTAATGTTTGAGCAAATAGGTGAATTGTCATAAATGCCCCTCATGTGAGGGGCACATGACGAGTTTTTAACAAAGTAAATGGATGGAGTTAGTGTTAGGGGGCCAAAAGGGTTAGAAAAAAGACGTTGGGGGCTCAGATGTTAAAAGATTTCTTTTTGGACTAAAAGGGTAAAAGTGATACAACCACATGAGCCAAAATCATAACTTACTCTAAATATAATCAAATTTGATTTAAAATCTACTACATCCCTTCACTTTGTTTAATCTCACAAAAAGGGAATGTGATAATACAATATAAAAGAGAGAACATAATTATAATTAGTATCAAATTGTTGTCGAATTATACATATGAATTTAAAGGGTTGATGAACAGTAACAGAAATATTGGATTCTTTTATATATTACCGTCATTGAAGAAAGCAATAAATACTCCAAAGATGAGCTAGGCAGAGATATAAAAACAAAAAGATAAGAAGAGTTGTTAGAGGGCAATTGGAGAAAATGTGAGCTCTACATACTATAATAATAATAACAACAATAATAATTTATATCCTGAGTCCACTCAGGTTTTCGTCCTACCGTATATTACGTTAGAGAATATTCAGCTTTTGTGGTAGCACAACGTTTGTCAAGTGGCTGTTGGGGGTATGGTTCCTCGGGAGAACACTCAAGCCAAACTCTTAAGCCAGTGTGAGTCAGGTTAAGATAACATAGTCTGGCTAGCATGGGGCAACAGGGCTCCCCAATTTAAAGAGTGTGGTGGCCTAACATAAGAAAGTTGACGTAAAAAAAAAAAAAAAACTAATACATAATGTGATAGTAATTTTTTTTTGAATGGCTAATGTTACACACCACGAGGATTGAACCCCTGACCTTTCCTATCCTAAGCTCTATCTAAACTCACCTCACCAACACCACTGGGCTATTCCCAAGTGGATTCTGATAGTAATTAATTAGGTAATACTACTAATATTATCGATACGTTTTCAATTTTAACTAACCATCAAAAGATTATATACACTCATTACATTGGTAATTAATTAACTAATAATAACTATAACTTTATATGTTAGTTTAGAAGTATGATGAACACTAAGTAATAATTTTTAGGTATTTGATTTATTATTGAATTTGATTTTTTTTTGTAATAGCTTGCGTTTAGTAACTTTTTAAAGCTAAAAAAAACTGAATATGCATATGTGTATTTCGATTGAATACGCAGGTTTGCATTCAATATAGAGTTCTTTTTGGTGTCGTAGGCTATGAGCGTCGGTACTGTAACGAACTTAACTGATTCTTACCGAACATCAGTATCTGTATCGCTACTATCGAAGCCGGAACCGGTGTTCATTTTAAGGGTATTCTATTAATGTAAAAGATGACTGAACTTTTTTTGGTTCCTATATTGAGTGTCAGTACCGTAACGAACTAAACCGATACCAATCGAATTTCCGCCGCGTAGCGCGGAGGGAATCACACTAGTTAATATAAAGGGGAAAAGGATAATACAATATAAAAGAGAGAGACAAAATCGTAATTAGTATCAAATTGTTATCCTATTAATTTACTATTCATAAGGTGCTTCATCAATTGTATATAACTAGTGGATGCCCCCGCGCTTCGCGGCGGGCATTCGTTCAATACGAAGCGCGAGCATTCATTCTGTACGTTCAGTACGAAGTGCGAGCATTCATTCTGTAGGTTTGCGGGCATTCATTCGTTATCGGTTAAATCGTGCATTTAAGAACCAAATAACATTAAATATAATTTAAAACATAGAAATACTAAAACTAAAAGAAATAAAAAAATATACTCGTACAGGCTAACTTTTTGTCTCCGAAGTCCGAACCAACACTTGGTGAAGACGATAGTCACATGTTTCGAGGATTTGGAGGCGGAGTTGTGCCTCTCTTTTCCTACAATAAAGAATTTCAATGTATTCAAGATCAACTGAACTTGGTCACACTTCAAAAAGTTACAGAACTTTCACATGTCTATATGCTAAAATAGTTAAGATTTCAAATAACAACTAATAACCATAAAGTTAAAACTATACGTACTATAATTCACAGAACCTAACCTTTGATCTCTTCAAAGCGATTCAATGCAATAGGATTTGTCTGGCGAAAACATCAAATTGATAGTTTAAAAAACGTAATCAATCAAAGGGATAACAAATTTTATCAAGGTTTTCTTTTTTAATCTAATTTCTTAGACCAAAATAAATACAAACAATGTGAATATTGTGTAATACTCTATTTTGAAAGGCAATACACATCTCTACATGAATCTTGAAAATTTTCAAACTTTCTGTAAGTTTTTTTTGAAAATTTTGTTGTTTTGAACTTTTATTTGTGTTAGTGGGGCTGGATAGTGAGCATCTTTCAATCTTTACCCATTATAAACCACCAACACATCAGAAAAATGGCAGCCTTTGCCCACAACATCAAAAAAGCAATGTGTGACTTGCAATAACTCTATCTTTGCTATCTCCACTAAGCCATTCACTTTGCTTGCTGCATAATGTTTTAATTTTGGGGAAGGATGTCCTGTGACTGCAGATGCTGGAGTTCACATATACATTCCACTTATCTACCATCCTCGGTATCTTCAGGAAAGCATAAAACTTTGAATAACATCTGACCAACATGCTAAATCAGTGAGCAAAGAACCCTAGTTTCATTTAACCCTCTATGCAAATATTCAAGAATGATGGGAGTGTTGATAAAAAGACAGACCTGAAACACCACGAACAAATCAAATATGTGAGAAGCTAAGCAGATAAGATCAGATATGAACCATTCTGAATTTACCTTGGTGGTGGCTGATTGCGACAGAGTTACTGCAGGTTTTCGTCAGATGGATGGGAGTTTGTCGTCGGCGTTGAGACCGGAGGTGTTGTGACGGTGAACTGGAGGGGTGCGACGGTAACGGAAGTGTATTGTTGTGGAAGCCAGAGGTTTCCGAAGTGTTTTTTAGTGGTTGTTGTTGAGATGTTGTGACGCGTGGGTTCAGCTTCAGCAAGAATGGAACACGTATGCAGAAGCAATACTGGCAAAGAAGAAATCAAATCAGTCTAAGACCAGATGGCAGAACCGTAAATAGCATCTTTATTTTGTCCCATTAATACACTGTTCCTAAGCATCGACCCAAATTGTTATTATATAAACCCGACCTATACCGATACTGTTCTTAAGGCCTTTCACCTTCGCCACTGATGATACGGGTATGGGATTAGTTGATAACCAACCCAACTACCCGAAATCATATACCCGTTTACCCAAACTACATACTCGAAACATATAACTGGAAATTTTATTATTTTATATTACCTCAGTCCTAATCTAGTAGCTGTTCATCTATACCGATACTCTTCTTAAGGCCTTTCACCTTCGCCCCTGATGATACGGGTATGGGATTAGTTAATAACCGACCTAAGAACCCGAAATCATATACCCGTTTACCCAAACTACATACTCGAAACATATAACTGGAAATTTTATTATTTTTATATTACCTCAGTCCTAATCTAGTAGTTGTTCATTCGACCAGTTTTATTATGTGAAAACATGATGATTATGATCCTTGGATTTTAGGGTCATATGCATTCAAATCAATCACACACTTGTTCTAAATCTGATACTTAATGGAAGATATCAATCACACACTTATTCTCAGTTAATAGCATAAGTATTCAACACATCAAAATCAGGTAAGCTATATAAACTTCAAGGTAAAAAACTAACAAATTAACAAAAAAAAAAAAAAGATCCGAAGTACAATAATACCTGATAAAAACAATCTGAATTGGAAAGCAACGGATCGTCAAACAAACATGTAGAAAGAATAAAGAATTTCAATGTATTCAAGATCAACTGAACTTGGTCACACTTCAAAAAGGTTACAGAACTTTCACATGTCTATATGCTAAAATAGTTAAGATTTCAAATAACAACTAATAACCATAAAGTTAAAACTATACGTACTATAATTCACGGAACCTAACCTTTGATATCTTCAAAGTGATTCAATGCCATAGGATTTGTCTGGCGAAAACATCAAATTGATAGTTTAAAAAACGTAATCAGTCAAAGGGATAACAAATTTTATCAAGGTTTTCTTTTTTAATCTAATTTCTTAGACCAAAATAAATACAAACAATGTGAATATTGTGTAATACTCTATTTTGAAAGGCAATACACATCTCTACATGAATCTTGAAAATTTTCAAACTTTCTGTAATTTTTTTTTGAAAATTTTGTTGTTTTGAACTTTTATTTGTGTTAGTGGGGCTGGATAGTGAGCATCTTTCAATCTTTACCAATTATAAACCACCAACACATCAGAAAAATGGCAGCCTTTGCCCACAACATCAAAAAAGAAATGTGTGACTTGCAATAACTCTATCTTTGCTATCTCCACTAAGCCATTCACTTTGCTTGCTGCATAATGTTTTAATTTTGGGGAAGGATGTCCTGTGACTGCAGATGCTGGTGTTCACATATACATTCCACTTATCTACCATCCTCGGTATCTTCAGGAAAGCATAAAACTTTGAATAACATCTGACCAACATGCTAAATCAGTGAGCAAAGAACCCTAGTTTCATTTAACCCTCTATGCAAATATTCAAGAATGATGGGAGTGTTGATAAAAAGACAGACCTGAAACACCACGAACAAATCAAATATGTGAGAAGCTAAGCAGATAAGATCAGATATGAATCATTCTGAATTTACCTTGGTGGTGGCTGATTGCGACGGAGTTACTGCAGGTTTTCGTCAGATGGATGGGAGTTTGTCGTCGGCGTTGAGACCGGAGGTGTTGTGACGGTGAACTGGAGGTGTGCGACGGTAACGGAAGTGTATTGTTGTGGAAGCCATAGGTTTCCGAAGTGTTTTTTAGTGGTTGTTGTTGAGATGTGGTGACGCGTGGGTTCAGCTTCAGCAATAATGGAACACGTATGCAGAAGCAATACTGGCAAAGAAGAAATCAAATCAGTCTAAGACCAGATGGCAGAACCGTAAATAGCATCTTTATTTTGTCCCATTAATACACTGTTCCTAAGCATCGACCCAAATTGTTATTATATAAACCCGACCTATACCGATACTGTTCTTAAGGCCTTTCACCTTCGCCACTGATGATACGGGTATGGGATTAGTTGATAACCAACCTAACTACCCGAAATCATATACCTGTTTACCCAAACTACATACTCGAAACATATAACTGGAAATTTTATTATTTTTATATTACCTCAGTCCTAATCTAGTAGCTGTTCATCTATACCGATACTGTTCTTAAGGCCTTTCACCTTCGTCCCTGATGATACGGGTATGGGATTAGTTAATAACCAACCTAACTACCCGAAATCATATACCCGTTTACCCAAACTACATACTTGAAACATATAACTGGAAATTTTATTATTTTTATATTACCTCAGTCCTAATCTAGTAGCTGTTCATTCGATCAGTTTTATTATGTGAAAACATGATGATTATGATCCTTGGATTTTAGGGTCATATGCATTCAAATCAATCACACACTTGTTCTAAATCTGATACTTAATGGAAGATATCAATCACACACTTATTCTCAGTTAATAGCGTAAGTATTCAACACATCAAAATCAGGTAAGCTATATAAACTTCAAGGTAAAAAACTAACAAATTAACAAAACAAAAAAAAAGACCCGAAGTACGATAATACCTGATAAAAACAATCTGAATTGGAAAGCAACGGATCGCCAAACAAACATGAAGAAAGAATGGCAGAGAGATCGTGAACGTAATCTCCGATTGCCGCTTCGGGCCTCAGAGTGACAACCTGAAATCACCGCTGTCTTCGGATTTAAGTTGAAACCCTAGCCGACACAGAACCAACAACCCAAATCACCATCGTAGTCGGGTTCGCAGTGGAATCCTAGCCGTCGGAACACAGATTTCGGTCTCTTTAAAACAGTTACGTACTTCTATCGTTAAAGGAACAACGATGTGGCTGTTGCAGTTTGAGATTTGGGTGAGTTTGGGGGCGGTGTGTTGAGGTTGGAGATGGGTTATGCAGAGGTGGGGAAGACCGGAAGATGCCGGTCATATGAAACCCAGAAACCGATACTGTTGTTAAGAGGTTTCAACAATTGTTAGTATATAAAATAACTAGTAAGTTTCCCCGCATGTTGCGGCGGGTCCAAATATAAAGTAACTCGGATTTGTACTGTCAAGACCTGAATCGTTTTTGAACAAAAGTTACGTCAAAACGTAGATAAACTGAAGATGTACATAATAATAAGCACGGAAACGTATTATATTTGACCCGACTTATTTGCAAAAGAACTTTACGTTGAACACTAACTTGAACTTATACCGACACGTACATAAAAATAAGTACAAAATTAGGTTTTTTTAAATTAAAAATGGTATCGCCCTTTGCGGTGGGGCCGAAACGTAAAGTAAGTCAAATTTATACTGTCTCTCGAAAACGTATTATATTTGACCCGACTTGTTGTAAAACAAAATTTATGTTAAAACATAGATCAACTGAAAACGAACATAAAAAACCAACAAACATCTTATACATGAGCCTATCAATTTTAAAGAAATGTAACCTACTTGAATTTATATCGACACGTACATAAAAAATAAACACATAAAAATGAATATAAAGTTTTTAGAAAGTTAAAGGGTTGTGAAAAAATAAAAAAATATGAAAAGAGAAAAAAATACAAAAATAATGGCCCCCACTTGAAGTTACTGTATATGTAACTATATAGAATAGAATCAAACGTAGGCAAAGATAAATGCGAATTTATTTATGAGTTGGTGTAAAACGTAGGTAAACTCGAATTTATACCAAGAAAGCTTTAACTTAAAGACACAAAAGAAAAATGAACTAAGTTGTGGGGCCGAAAACAAAGCATAGAAACCTAAGGGACTAAATAAGCTAATTCAAATATGTTAATTGGATAAGAATCGGATAACCACATTATTAAAAGAGTAAACTACGATTTTTGCTGTGACATTTGTGCCTCCACGGCCATCAAACAAATACCAAATCAAGGAAATATTGTGTTTCATACTTGGGATTTGTATAAATATGTGTATCGTTTGCACATATCAATTCTCATTCGATTTCGAGCTCTAAATCGCTTTCTAGAAAGTTATACGCGAACTGATGCATAAACGTAATCAGTTTAACACAAAAAAAAACTCTGGAACAGTGACATAGGCTTAACATACCTTAAATAACCTTTACATAACTTAGAAATAAGTTTCGGAGGGTTTGGTGTGTCGAAATAAAGTTTATTCGCTTACAGGGACTAATTTCGACAAACTGCGAAAGTATGCCGATTCGTACTGTAACGAACACTCCGGAACTTGATCATAAGTTAAACATGCCCTAAATATCCTTTACATAGCTTAGAAATAGGCTTTGAGGTGTTTGGTGCGCAAAAATAAACTTATTTGATCAACAGGGACTAAAAGCGTCAAAAAGTGCATAAGTTTGCATTTTCGAGCATATCTTACTTTCTGAATATATCCGGACATCCAAAAATTTATGTAATCATTAAAATATTTTATTTTAGTGATTGGCATGCTAAAATTCCATTCGTCGCGTAATTTGGATTGTTATTCGTGTGCGTTCATGTTTCGTCGTAATTAACCGAACAACGCAACCATACGACCAAACGAACCGACATCCGAGATGTTTTTGAGAATATTTTAAGTTCCCTATACTTTAACTTCATTTTAAAGCCTTGAAATGGGGTTAACGGGGCTTAAACGTGTCAAAAATGCATCGAAAACCAAGATTTATAACTTCAGGGACCTAAACTGCAAATCTGTCAAAGTTAGTCCAGGCGGGGCGCTTAAGACTTCCCTGACTCTTACGCGGGGCGCGAGAGCTGTCGAGATCTGCGAAAACCAGTTTCTGCAATCAGCAGCTGGATTCTAGCTTTGGTTCTTGGTTTTTCATACCATGAGCTTGTTTTGGGGCACCCACAGGTTTGTAAAACAATGGGCAAACATGGAGGGCCAAGATTGAAGCTCATAAATCGAGGAACGATCCTAACAGTGGTCTGAAATCTATAAATACCCACCCCCAATTTCATTTCAACTCACACCTTGATTCATTTCTGCTCTAAGTTGGGGTTTCCACACCTCATACCTGAGCAACTTGAATCAAATATCCATCGCTCGGACCTCTTGTAAGTTTCTTTCGTTCTTTTATGCGTTTTTAAGCGTAAAAGTCAAACAATGTTTGACTTTCTGCTTTGACCGGTCAATGGTCAACACGAAGTTCGTTTGAACTTCGCAACGTGAGCGTAATCATGATGGTCATAGTCCCTTGTGACTATACCTACTGATTACCACGTTAATTAGGTATAGTGACGAGTCATAGTTTCGGCCAAAATGCGTATTCATGCGTATTTTGCAACCAAACTATTCTTGGGTATCAAAACCGTTTGTTTTGATATCAAACTTATTTTCTAACTTAGTTAAACATGTTTCAACATGTTTAACTCGTCACTTTTAGGTTTAGTGCTTATATAGGGTCGTAAGATAAGCGGTCTAAACAACCGCTTAGACTTTCGAACCCAACCCGTTTGGTCGATCATTAGGATCCGACCAAACATATTTTGTGACCATAGTTGTATAGGGAATAACCTTCCGAGGTTATACCTTATGGTTACTTCGTTTAGTTAGTTGGATGATAGGTAGTTTATATGCCTTAGGAAAATGACCAAAATGCCCTTTTTTACGCATAAATTCATTTTAAGCATATGTAATCTAAATTTTTATATCTAAACTGATTAGGTAACATTATTAGACATGTTAAGGAATATAATACTTGTCATAGGACTAGTTAGGCGGTCCGAACGCGTTTTATGCGGACGACGCGTTAAAGTGGCATAAGCTACCTAAACGGGTCGTAATGGGTCGTAAGCAGTTAGGTTAGGTTTCGTTTTAGTATGTAGGCTTTGTTAAACCATGTCATAAGAGTTCCAATACTCATTTGGGTTATGAAACCTCATTCTATCCGATCTCCCGATTTAGGTCCGGTTATTAATGTAGTTATCTATATTAGGTGCCGATTGATTTCCGTAATCCTTGTAGCTTTGTATGGTTGTTATTCAAGACTTCTAAGCATCCTCAAGTGAGTACATAGTCCCCTCTTTTACTGTTTTCAAATATTTTGGGGTGAAACATGTGTGCTTATTCGTTATTTTCATGATTTCAATATATGATTATACATGATAGTACTTATCTTTTGACAAATTGATTGATTATCTATGGTTCAAACACTAATTTTTCAAAGATTATAAAATAAATTGTTGGATTGTACTTTTTTTTATACATTCATCAAGCCGATTGGTAGTATGATATAGCGCTATAGGATTAGACACCCCATTCCTGTTGTATAGAATGTCAGAAACCAAATTTTTACCAAATAGAAATTGCCTTTGTGGTATTTCTATAGTCTCTAAGGTGTAGTTTGATGCACTAAGGTTTGAATGAATACTAAATCACATTTTCTTTTGTAAAATTTGATATACTACCAAAGTATAGTTTGATGTGCTCTCAAATGTGATATTATTTACCAAAGTATAATTTGATATACTATGTACAAAACCAACATATATTTTAATTGGCCTTGTTATTTACTAAAGCATAGTTGATATGTTATTTTCAAAACCAAAGCATAGTTTGATATGTTATTTATAAAACCAAAGTATAAATTGATTATACATGAACATTTTACATTGGTGGTTTGTTTGGGTAAGTGATTTAAATAACGAGGCGTGTGTAATATGATAAAAGCATGGTGGATACGCCGCTGGTACTTCCTGTATATAAGTGCTTTTATGATATTACATATCGTAGCGTTATTTAAACCATTTCAATTTTGACGTATTACATTTTACACAATTATCATATCTTTACAAAACATTGTTTTACAAACACCATATTTTATACAAACTCATTTTTACTTGATTATTTATTTAATCATGCATCTTTCATAACATCTGTTTTCTTATCAATTTTCGTATGATTTCTAAAAGAAAATATTTTAAGGTTCATGACTATTTTTGTTAAACATTTTTCTTTAAACTTACAAGTCATGAATCCTATTTAAATAAAATCTATGTATATCTCACAGGCATTTTTATGCTGACGTACCTATTTTCACATGTGTTTCAGGTGCTGTTATTAAATGATCATGATGCAAACATTGAATTGGACGAGGGCCTTAGTAACAATAAAAGATGCAAGACTAGTTAATTAAGTTGTGTTTCTTTGTTTATAAGACATTGTAACCTCTTTCAATTTAATAAAAAAGAACTTCAATTTCCATGTGTTATGAAACAATGATTCTGTTACGACACTCCCCGATGTTTCCGCCGCGGTTTGTTGTTTTACGCGGTCGGGGTGTGACAGAAAAGTTGGTATCAGAGCTCATGGTTATAGGGAATTAGGTTATTAGTAATGCTTTGACCTAGACTATAACCTTCCTAGGACCCTAACGCGAGTTTACTTGTTTTTAGTCATAAAACAATACCGTTGCCTATCTTTAGGTGACAACCATAACGAGAACACAAATTTCAAATCCGGTTTGAAAACCAATCATCTGTTCTAGGATGATTTATTATAAGGTTTTGAACCTTCAAAGTTTTCAAAATCTCGTCAAAGTTCGGGTCTTATAATGTGAACACGTGCAATCTGGAAGAGTGGATGCCTGTACTCTGAGTTTTCTGTCTAAGGCTAGAGTGTTTGTACAAATCCACATAATCGGACCAGTCACTCTTACCTGGGAACTCTTGGGGTGAGTATCCACTTATAGGCTAAAGCATGTCTTCACGATACATTAATATGACCCGCTTACTTTGATTAGTCACCGTCTCATTTTTTTCCAAATTGACAACCTCACTCGCTTCTCATGTTTCCTTGTTCTTTTTTTAGACAATGCCTCCTCGACGAGATGCATAACCTCTAACTAACGAAGAAGTCGCAGCCCTTGTCTCTCAACAAATGGCTGCTGTACTTCCGAACATAGTACCCAGATCCATCAGTTATACAACAACAATAACAACAACAATGCTCAGTGTAGTTTTAAAACCTTCAATTCTGCTAAACCTTTGAAGTTTTCTGGGTCTCAAGGAGCAACCGCGCTCCTGCAATGGTTCGAAAGTTTGGAGAGCACATTCAGACATGTGCAATGTCCGAATGAGCGTAAGGTTGAGTTCGCATCCAGTGTGTTTGAGAAGGGTGCTCTTACATGGTGGAACGGTGTGATGCGTAATAGGGGTGCCGATGTGGCAGTAGCTCAAACTTGGGAAGAGCTTCGAGCTCTATTGATGAAGGAGTTATGTCATCGTCATTAGCTTAGAGCATTGGAAAGGGAATTCGATGATCTAAAGCAAGACAGTGGTGAACATCGAGCCTACACTGACCGTTATGAGGAACTGAGCTTGTTATGTCCTACCATGGTTACGCCTTTGGAAAAGGCGATCGAAAAGTACATTGATGGTCTCCCTGACCCAGTTCAGGATATCGTTACTGGTAGCAACCCTACTACCGTCAGACAGGCCATTGAATTATCTGCTACCCTGACAGAATCCCAGATCAGGAAAGATAAGTTTTTCCGAAAGGGCGACCCGAAACCATCTGACAAGTCTGCACAAGAAGAATCAAAGGATAAACAGACTGAGACATCCAAGAAAAGGAAGCGGAAGGCTACACAAAACTGCGTAATTACTGCTCAGAACAATCAGGTCGCACCAAAACAGCCAGCACAACCTCGTCTAGGAAAAACTACATTGGTACCGCACCTTTGTGCAACAAATGCAACCGTCATCATCTGGAGCAAACATAGTGTTACAAATGTACCCACTGTGGGCGATTGGGATATCTGGTCAATACCTGCCGTTATGCTAACCCGAACCAAGCTGCTCTAAATCCTGCTGCTGCTCAAGCACAGTTTCCACCTGGGTCGTGCTATAACCGTGGTGATTTTACCCACTACCGAAACAATTGCCCAAGACTTGTTAACGCAAATCCAGCGCGTGGACGAGTGTTTAACATAAACGAGGCAAATGCAAATGATAATGCAGTAGTGAACAATTAGACCTTTGTATTTCCTTGTTTGTTATCTTTTGACATTTGAGACAATTCAGTTGTTATATAAATAAAATTTGTTGTTTCAATTTTTATTTTTCGAAATTGATACGATTGTATGTATATCTGACATACCCCTACGATACCGACACCAAGGAACCGTATTCTACTCGTGCGATTCTTTCATTTTATGATCACTTGTGATCTCCCCAAAAAATCCTAAATACTCGTTTCTTTAAAGAAACAAAGTTCAATGTACAAGTTACAAATTCCTAAACAGATACTTGAAGTACCATTTCAAATCCTTGATTTGATATCTAAAGGTACTATCGTGAGTCCTTAATTGAATTATTTGTATGCCTTAATACGTACATTACGATTCAATAAGGACAAAGCCGAATTCCTATTAAGATCTTTCTATCTTCATAGTTAAGATTCTTGAAAATGTTTAAAGTGCCAAATAAAATCCACGGATTGGATTCCTGGTGTGCTTTAAATACCTGTGTCCAAAGATAACAAATTAAAGGTCAAGTTAAACAATTTTGTGATTATGTGTTTATGTGTTTTCTTTTATGTTTTTGTGTGATCCGAATTTTCGTTATCCAAATCCTCGTAGAGTCTTCCATATCTTCATATGAGGGATTCATGGTAGGATATCCAATGGTACTACCTTAAATCCTTAATGGGCTTCTATGTAATAGTTAAGACCCTTGGATTATATAGTACCATTCCATAATTCGAAAGAGACCCCTTGAGTGGTCTAGTTAAAAAGATTGATTCAAAATTCTGGTTGGGAATGTCATGTGATGATATAGCTAAAAAGACTCCTTGGTGGTCTATTTAAAGAGATCATTTGTTGATTTAATTAAAAAGACCCTATGGTGGTCTAGTCATACTCATCATAGGTTCGTCCATTTGGTTTTCCCCCTACACATTTTAAAATGCACTGTGCGGACTATGCAAGGAATTACGTAATTATGGATGCATACATAATTATGAAATTCAGTGCACAGAAACCTCAGCAAGATTTATCATGTGTAAGAACTGATAGTGGCAACAATGACGAAACGTGAACAACGTAATGGAGGTACGGTGGACGCACCAATGGCGCTTCATATACTTGTATATAAGTGTCCCTCTTACATTTGCAAGTGTGATGTTATCTAAAGTTACTAGAAGTTCAGAACCTTAACCAGTATTGTTTAATTTTTTCGACTTCATATTTCGAGCTCTCACAAGTTTCCTCTAAATAAATTTCGGGACAAAATTTCCTGAAGTAAGGGAGACTGTGACATCTGTGCTTCCATGGCCATCAAAAAAATACCAAATCAATGAAATATTGTGTTTCATACTTGGGATTTGTATAAATATGTGTATCGTTTGCACATATCAATTCTCATTCGATTTCGAGCTCTAAATCGCTTTCTGGAAAGTTATACACGAACTGATGCGTAAACGTAATCAGTTTAATGTGACAAACACTCCAGAACAGTGACATAGGCTTAACATACCTTAAATAACCTTTACATAACTTAGAAATAAGTTTCGGAGGGTTTGGTGTGTCGAAATCAAGTTTATTCGCTTACAGGGACTAATTTCGACAAACTGCGAAAGTATGCCGATTCGTACTGTAACGAACACTCCGGAACTTGATCATAAGTTAAACATGCCCTAAATATCTTTTACATAGCTTAGAGATAGGCTTTGAGGTGTTTGGTGCGCAAAAATAAACTTATTTGATCAACAGGGACTAAAAGCGTCAAAAAGTGCATAAGTTTGCATTTTCGCGCATATCTTACGTTCTGAATATATCCGGACATCCAAAAATTTATGTAATCATTAAAATATTTTATTTTAGTGATTGGCATGATAAAATTCCATTCGTCGCGTAATTTGGATGGTTATTCGTGTGCGTTCATGTTTCGTCGTAATTAACCGAACAACGCAACCAAACGAACCAGCATCCGAGATTTTTTTGAGCATATTTTAACTTCCCTATACTTTAACTTCATTTTAGAGCCTTGAAGTGGGGTTAACGGGGCTTAAACGTGTCAAAAATGCATCGAAAACCAAGATTTACAACTTCAGGAACCTAAACTGCAAATCTGTCAAAGATTGTCCAGGCGGGGCGCGTAAGACTTCCCTGACTCTTACGCGGGGTACGAGAGCTGCCCAGATCTACAAAAACCAGTTTCTGCAATCATCAGCTGGTTTCTGGCTTTGGTTCTTGGTTTTTCATACCATGAGCTCGTTTTGGGGCACCCATAGGTTTGATTAGGTATAGTGACGAGTCATAGTTTCGGTCAAAATGCGTATTCATGCGTATTTTGCAACCAAACTATTCTTGGGTATCAAAACCGTTTGTTTTGATATCAAACTTGTTTTCTATCTTAGTTAAACATGTTTAACTCGTCACTTTTAGGTTTAGTGCTTATATTGGGTCGTAAGATAAGCGGTCTAAACAAACGCTTAGACTTTCGAACCCGACCCATTTGTCGATCATTAGGATTCGACCAAACATATTTTGTGACCATAGTTGTATAGGGAATAACCTTCCGAGGTTATACCTTATGGTCACTTCGTTTAGTTAGTTGTATGATAGGTAGTTTATATGCCTTAGGAAAATGACCAAAATGCCCTTTTTACGCATAAATTCATTTTAAGCATATGTAATCTAAATTTTTATATCTAAACTGATTAGGTAACATTATTAGACATGTTAAGGCATATAATACTTGTCATAGGACTAGTTAGGCGGTCCGAACGCGTTTTATACGGACGGCGCGTTAAAGTAGCATAAGCTACCTAAACGGGTCGTAATGGGTCGTAAGCACTTCGGTTAGGTTTCGTTTTAGTATGCAGGGTTTGTTAAACCATATCATATGAGTTCCAATACTCATTTGGTTTATGAAACCTCATTCTATCCGATCTCCCGATTTAGGTCCGGTTATTAATGTAGTTATCTATATTAGGTGCCGATTGATTTCCGTAATCCTTCTAGCTTTGTTTGGTTGTTATTCAAGACTTCTAAGCATCCTCAAGTGAGTACATAGTCCCCTCTTTTACTGTTTTCAAATGTTTTGGGGTGAAACATGTGTGCTTATTCGTTATTTTCATGATTTCAATATATGATTATACATGATAGTACTTATCTTTTGACAAATTGATTGATTATCTATGGTTCAAACACTAATTTTTCAAAGATTATAAAATAAATTGTTGGATTGTACTTTTTTTATACATTCATCAAGCCGATTGGTAGTATGATATAGCACTATAGGATTAGACACCCCATTCCTGTTGTATGGAATGTAAGAAACCAAATTTTTACCAAATAGAAATTGCCTTTGTGGTATTTCTATAGTCTCTAAGGTGTAGTTTGATGCACTAAGGTTTGAATGAATACTAAATCACATTTTCTTTTGTAAATTTTGATATACTACCAAAGTATAGTTTGATGTGCTCTCAAATGTGATATTATTTACCAAAGTATAATTTGATATACTATGTACAAAACCAACATATATTTTAATTGGCCTTGTCATTTACTAAAGTATAGTTGATATGTTATTTTCAAAACCAAAGCATAGTTTGATATGTTATATACAAAACCAAAGTATAAATTGATTATACATGAACATTTTACATTGGTGGTTTGTTTGGGTAAGTGATTTAAATAACGAGGCGTGTGTAATATGATAAAAGCATGGTGGATACGCCGCTGGTACTTCCTATATATAAGTGCTTTTATGATATTACATATCGTAGCGTTATTTAAAACATTTCAATTTTGAAATATTACATTTTACACAATTATCATATCTTTACAAAACATTGTTTTACAAACAACATATTTTATACAAACTCATTTTTACTTGATCATTTATTTAATCATGCATTAATCTTTCATAACATCTGTTTTGTTATCAATTTTCGTGTGATTTCTAAAAGAAAATATTTTAAGGTTCATGACTATTTTTGTTAAACATTTTTCTTTAAACTTACAAGTCATGAATCCTATTTAAATAAAACCTATGTATCTCACAGTCATTTTTATGCTGACGTACCTATTTTCACATGTGTTTCAGGTGCTGTTATTAAATGATCATGATGCAAATATAGGATTGGATGAGGGCCTTAGTAAAAATAAAAGATTCAAGACTAGTTAATTAAGTTGTGTTTCTTTGTTTATAATACATTGTAACCTCTTTCAATTTAATAAAACAAAACTACAATTTCCATGTGTTATGAAACAATGATTCTGTTACGACACTCCCCGACGTTTCCACCGCGGTTTGTTGTTTTACACGGTCGAGGTGTGACATTCGCCCTTGTGGTTATATCATTTTTAACCTTTTAGCTCAAAAAGGAATATTTTAAAATCTGAACCCCCAACGTCTTTTTTCTAACTCTTTTGGCCCCCAACATCTTTTTTTCTAACCCTTTTAGCCCCTAAAAGTATATGGATGGGGTTAGTGTTAGGGGCCAAAAGGGTTAGAAAAAAAGACGTTGGGGGCTTAGATGTTAAAAGATTTCTTTTTAGGCTAAAAGGGTAAAAGTGATATAACCACAGGGGTCAAAATCGTAATTTCCTCTTATTAAATTATTAAACTTAACGCTGTTAATGTGAAATAAATTTCTATGAATAAGAACTGAAAACATCCTGGGAAAGTTTATAATAAATTTGTATGAATAAGAATTGAAGACATTTTTGAATAGTTTATATACAAGTGGGGTAGATCGTAAATGGCTCAAGCTTCCAACCTCAATGTAGGATCGTGAGACGATCTAAACGAGTCTATCAGAAGAGTTATTGGTTTAATCAGAGGCGGAATTCATTGATTAGACTTTGTAACAGCTTGATTCACACTTAAATGTCTTGTTTTATTGATATAACACGATTTCAGATCAGTAGACACGTCGGCAACACTTCGGTACCGGAAACATGAACGTTTCAAATGAACTAGCATGACAGGTATTTATAGAGGTGTTGATTTCGCACGGAATAGGCAAGAGGTATTTCGTGCGAAATAGCTGATTGCTATTTCGTACGAAATAGCTTAATGTCATTTCGTGCGAAATGAACTTTCAACACACAAACCCTATTTTCTCGTACTACGTGCCCTAATCTAACATTTCTATTACAAGACTCGATACAAGACGAAGTCGACAGACATATGCACCAACAGACTCCCCCTTGGATGTTGACGAAGTCTTCGGTGTCGAGTCTTCACAGTCTTCAGCCTTGATCAGTCTTCGGGCTTTTTCAAAATTATCTGACAGAGAAAGTATCCTCAATCTTTATCTTTTCTCTTTCAGACTCCCCCTTAAGCTGTACTAGGATCGTAGTCTGTCTTTTACAAGCTCCAGAAACAAAATCTGCACATTCTCTACCCAAGACATAAATTTCACAAATTTTAAAATTTAACAATTTAAGAAATCATCACTAGATATAGAACACATCAATCATGATTTAACAATTTTAATCTCTGATAACCACTTGTATGAAAAATATTTTTCTAACCACACACTCTCAAACCTGTTCATCATGTTAAGCACTTGGAATTTTGAAAATCTGCTTTTCATCATCAGCTGTCGAAAATCTTTTTTGTATTTTCAAAAAATTTATGCTAAAACACACTGAAAATCTTTTTGGATTTTTGTAAAGAAATGTAGTAAAGAAATATTTACAGAAAATATTTTTGTGAGTTTGTGTAAGAGGATCATATCAGATTTTGAGACAAATCACCAACACCGTTAAGCTATAAACATTTTAAGTTCTAAACGATTCACTTAGATTGTCAGTATACTGATCCACTTAAATTTTCACACAAAGTTCAACTGTTTCGAGATACGAGATTAATGTTTTAGAGACTTAAACTTATTCGCGTGTCCCACCTCAGAATATACTCTTGTATCCAGATCCCAATATTCAGTCTTACAGGTGAGTATACCTAGATGATATCTGTAAAGGGTTAAATGCGAGGGCCATGAGAGCTCAGGCTATTGCTTCCGCAAAATCAGAGAGATGATGGCTTCGACTTTAGGTGTGTTCCCTTTAGAGAATCTTTTCTTCAACAGCACATGATTAGCATTTTGCAATGTTTCATCATTTTTTATGCTGAGGGTGGTGCTATATTTCAAGCAAGCGAAAAGTATTATACGGGACTAGGCCATTGCTTCCGCAAAATGAGAAGTCCCGGAATAATACCCCAGATATCACTGAGTATAAAGACCTAGTATCTCAGAAAGAGGGATCTTTCAAACAAGATTTCGGGGGTTACCCATATATCCGAGAGATGTTCCTCACGAGATAAGTAAGTAATGATATTTAGGTTTATATCTCGAACACAGTCTACTAAATGTGTAAAAACCTACTGACACATCATCAGTGAGACCGTTTATCACATTTGACTTTCCAATTCTTTAGCGTGTTATGATAGTCCACTGATGTACTATCATTTCCTCTTTTCTCAACAAAACTCGTTTTTGATTTTATCATGTTTTTGGCTTTTTCAAATTTTCAAATGTTTTTGGATTTACTGAAATTTCTTACTCCCCCTAAAATTCAAAATCATTAAACTAAAATTTGAAAACAAACTGTAAAAAAAATGACAACTGTTATCGAATCGCTTCAAATCGCCATCCACTTGGCATAAACAATCAGAACTCCCCCTTTCAACAAACTATTTTCCCATTAAGATTTCAAAACACTTAAGTTTGTTTTAATCAAAAAGGTTTTTCCAGAAAATAAGTTTTGTTGATTTTACCACTTGTAAAATTGAGGATATATTCATCACTTTGTTTTCTCAATCATTTGAATGATAGTTAAATCAAGTTCAACTTAATGACCTTGATTATCCATTTGTAGGTGAAAACCTTCTTCAACCACTTGTAGGTTCACTAATCAACCAAAACCAATTGTAGAAAATCAAGTACAACTTAATATCCCTGATTTACCACTTGTAGATTTTCCACAAACACATAAAATTCTAGAAAGATGCCGATACCTGCTCCACACTTACCAACCTGGGAGCTCCGGCAAGTCAGAATTTTAGTTTGAAAATCCTGTCACCCAAGCCTGACCAGCTTTGGGTGATTTTTACTCACTTCTATCCCACCATCTTTTTGATTTGTAAAATTCTTTTGCGCCCTTCACTTTCCTGTCAACCATCTTTCTGAAAATATGTTTAACTTTTCCATTAAACACTTTTTCAGCATCAAATTCTTTCTTACCAGCAAAGAATTGATCTGAAATCTCAATTTTACCAACTTTCAACTTCAAATTTTCTTTTGACAATGGCGGAAAATTTTCATCGTTCATCTACGGAACGGAATTCTTCTCACTTTTCTCAACAAATGACTCATCTGATTTTATGGAATCAGATTCATTGTCAGAACTATTTTCTGATTTAACAACCCATCCTTGTTTGTTCAAATAAACTTTTCTTTTGTAAAAACATTTTGAAACATCACCAGTTTCAAAAATTGAATTTTCAAACATTTTAGATTTCTCAGTTGATTGTTTCTTTTCATCAACACTTTTTTCTTTCAATTTTGAGTTAAAAGAAACTCCCTGTTTTGTGTTGTTGAACTGTTAGCAATTCCAAGCAATGTGTCCAACCTTTTGACATTTGAAACATGTTCTTCGTTCAACTCTTTTCTCAGATTTTTTCAACATATTCTTTTTCTTCTCAGCGAAAAACTCTTGATTTGACTGTTTCCTGAACAGTTTCTCCTTCTTTTCCTCTGAACTTGTACCTGAAACAAATTTAGTGTTTGGTTTATAATTTTTCTCATTTTTATAATTTTCTGAAGAACTAAAACCTAAACCTTTCTTTTTGAAATTACTATTATGGTTTGGCTTCTTTTCAAAACCATAACCAGAACCGTAACCCTTTTTCTTGTTCAATCTCTGTTGAACTCTTGAAGTGTACTTTTTAGATTTTTCATGAAAATTTAAATCTTTTATTTTAGAAATATTAATTTCTGTTAATTTGAAAACCTGTTTGATCATTTCAGATTTGACACTTCTTATTGGAAATTCCTCATCAGAATATAATTTGTCTGAATCATTCAAAGTATATGCTACTTTGATTGTTTCGTCATTCAAATTAGATTTTGATAACAAGAATTCTTTATTGTAAACCCGTTTGACTGATGAACTCGGACTCTTTTCTGATGAACTCGAACTTTCAGATTTAGACTCCGACTTTGACTCTTCATCCATATCCAACACCTGATCAACCACTTTCTTTAACAATTCAGACTCATGATCAGTGTCAGACGCTGTGAATGTGACATCAATGTTGTCTGGTAACTCATCAATGGTTTCAGACATTAACTTTATGTTGAGTGCCTTATTTAATCAATCCTCATTTGGCTTTCTGGGAGAATAACTTTCGTAAATCGGGGGCGGACACTTATTATACTTAACACTTTGTTTCTTACCAGTATCCTTTTCTGTCTTTTTATCTTGGAAAGCTTCAAGACCTGCAATAGTAGGATAAACTCGATCAATCAAATAATCACAAGTTGTATAACTCAACAACAATATTTTGATTATTTCACTTTCAATCTTTTCGAGTTCCAAATCCTGCTTCAATTTTGCACAGTCTTCAATATACTCATTGATGACTTTCTGCTTCGTCATTAATGTTGAACTCATCATTGTCATAGCAGCATCAACTTCCAAATTTATTTTGTTCAAACCATCAACTGTTCGATTTAGTACATCATACGATTCCTTCACATACTTCACATCAGACAGCAATTTTTCTTTCATCTCTTCAAGTTCACAAATCTTCTTGTCTTTTTCTTCACAATGTTTGTAAGATTCCAAACATTTTAGACAAGGTTTTATAACTTCAACTATCTTTTCAACCTCGACAACCTTCTCAACTTCAACTAATTTTTCAACTTCAACAATTTTCTCTACCCCCTTCTCAATCATTTGTTCTTCATCAAATTCTACTTTTATTTCACATTCTTCATCTTCAACCTTTTTTGTTGAACTTTCTTCAGCTTCTGATTTCTTAGCTTCCAGTTTTGCCTTTTCTTCAGCAATCTTTCTTACTTCCAATTCCTCCAACTCTCTCTTCAGTCGAGCAGCTCTTTTCTCTTTCAATATTTCAATTTTATCTGCAAAAAAACAAATTAAAACTGAATGAGTCCAAATTTTTCCTAGCTGTATTGATGTATTCTTCCTCATCATCAGAGTCATCATCACTTTCTGATGATTTGAAAATCTTTGTTCTTTTTGGCTTAGATTTGACTTCTTGTTCTTCCAAGATTGTTGGTGCACACATCTGTCGTCTTCGTCTTATATCGAGTCTCGATTGCGTAGCAGATCTGAACAAGCATGACATCATATATGTGACATCACAAGTGACATCACATATATGACATCATATCCTACATCAGCACATGCAACGGATTAAAATGTTCATATAAGACAAAACTTTGTAGGTTTCGCTTGAATGTGTAGATTTGTATAAGTTTCACTTGAAAGGTCAAATAGGGGTTTCGCTTGAACTAGTTTGAGTGGTTTCAAGCGAAAGCCTGACCACTATATATAGGCTTCATGTCATTTCATTTCAAGCGGACAGAACAGTTGTCATAGAGTGATACCGAGGTGCTTCCGGTTTTCCTTTCGATTGTAAACGTTGTTATATTAATACACAAGAGGATTAAAGTGATAAACAAGCTGTTTCTACATTCGTTTCTTAGTTTCCGCCTCTGAAATGGATTAAATCTCTTCTGAACGACTCGTACGGGTTACAAAACGATCCTATAAAGATTCGAGCAACCAGGCCTGAATTAGCTGGACTGTATTTGTCCCAGCTGAACCCCTCTGCTACTTTTTCATCATCTTGATTAACAAGATAAGCTTTCTTTTTCTCAACTTCAATAGCACGAGATGATGATGGTTGTTGTGTGATCTGATGAAAAATTGATTTTTGATAAAAATCATTCTTTGCATCTTGTCTTCCAGTTGCTTCTTTATTTTTACAGTCTCGCTTAAAATGTCCATTTTCTCTGCAACGAAAACAGGTAACCTTTGATTTATCAAACCCTATTGGAGATGCACCCATTTCACGAAACTCATCTCTTCCAGTAACTTGTGTGAATTTTTCTGCTCTTCTTACTGCACTAGCTAGACACCACTTGATGTCCATCAATTCAAGTTCTTCAGCATCAATCTGATCATAATCCTCTTTGGTGAGCATCGGATTTCCAATACGACCAGCAACTAAGCTTTCATACGACTCTAGCATAGCCACAAGTGATGCCATGTGTTGCTTAGCTATTTCGGAGAAAGATTTTGACCATTTTGAATATTCAAAGTAACATTGCATTGCAAATTTGTTGAATTCTGTCGTTGAGGACTTGGTGTTGTGAAATTCGGATCAAAACTTGAATATGAAGATGACGAATATCCACCACTCTGAGTAACTGTGCTACCCGTTGATCCAGACGAACTATCAGCACTAAAAGCAGTTTTAATATTTGGACTTGGAGTAATCTCAAATTTGTTTCCTCTGTAGTATAGACTAACATCTTGTTATGCATTTGGATTACTCATGATGGCTGTTTTTAGAATGTCCAACTCATGTTCTTCAATCTTCTGAATGAACTTTGCCAGATTCATATTTTCATATTTTCTCATGTGTTTCAAGATCAACAAATATGTTCCCCATTTATTCTGCGGTAATGCATCGGCTAGCTTATCAACCCATTCATCGTCGTCTTTCTTTATTTCCATTCTTCCCATTTCCAGAACAAGATGACAATATCTATCAATAGTCATTTTTGTTGTTTCACCTTCAAGAGCTACAAACATATCAAATGATTTCTTTAATAAAGCTTGTTTGTTCTTTATCATATCAGGACTTCCTTTAAACTTGTTAATCAAAGCCAACCAAATAGATCTAGCAGTATTGTCATGTTGAAGCAACACTGTTGGTGCATCCGTCTGTCAACTTCGTCTTGTATCGAGTCTTGTAATAGATTGTATAGATCAGGGCACGGAAAACGAGAAATGTGTGTTTTTAGGTAATTTCGCTTGAAATGACACAGGGTCATTTCAAACGAAATCAAGCTGGTAATTCCGCTTGAAATCAAGTTGTTGATTTCGTTTGAGTGATTCCTCTTGAAAGTAATTCCGCTTGAGCATGTTCAAGCGAAATCATCATGCCTATAAATACCCTTGATCTGATTTCATTTGTAACGATTCTCATTTCGGTAGCGAAGCTCTGCCGAAGTGTCTACAGCATTGTAATCGATCTGATATCAATCAAAAGACAGTTTAAAGTGATTTCTCATGCAATTCAGCTGAAATAACACCGATACACTTGTTTTCGCCTTTTGTATTGGTGAAGACCTCTTCTGAACGACTCGTTTTGATGACGTCAGCGGTATTTCGTCCGGAATAAGACCTTTATTTTGCTTGAAATCAGTATTCCGTTTGAGTGATTCCATTTGAAATTACTGATTTCACTCCAATCTGTCATTCCGTTTGAAAGGGGTGTTATTTCACACGAGATTAGATATTCCGTTTGAAAGTGTACTATTTCACACGAAATCAGATTTCGCACCAAAGTGTTATTTCGTTTGAGTGGTGCTATTTCGTTTGAACAAGATATTCCGTGTGAAATAGGTATTTTGCTTGAAGAGGTATTTCGTTTGAAGGAATTTCGTTTGAAAGTGACTGATCTTGTGAAACTTGTTACCGAAACATGGATACTTTAGAAGATTTAATGGTGTATTACTATATATCTCATGATGAGAGTCCTTTTAAGATTGAAGAAAAACCAGTTTTAAAAGAATCAATTTCAAGAGAACCAGTTTCAATAACAAAGGAGTTAGAAATTGTGTTAGATAAAGCTGAAAAGGGTTCAGAAGTTGATTCAGAAAAATCTGAAAATGATTCAGAAATTGTTTTAGAAAAAATTGAAAAGGATTTAGGTGATGTTTCAGAAAAGAATGAAAAAAATTCAGAAGTTGTTTCAGAAAGAGCTCCAGTTTTTTATCATTCATACTCATCTGATGAAGAGTGTGATGATGATAGTAGAGAACTTGAAAAACTTGAATTTTATAAGAGGTTATTTTCGTCTGAAATGTTTAATGAATTTTTTGCAGAACAAATTGGAAAGCTCAAGAATAAACTAGATGCGAAAAAGAAGAATCAAAAGGCAGCAAATGTAGAAGATAGTATAAAACTCGATAAGAAATAGGTTGACTGTGTTCGTCAAGAAACATCTGAACAAGATGAGACAACTGTGTTGTCACAGAATGATGAAGTCAAATCTGAGGAAGAAGTTCGAATGGTAGAAGAACAGGTTAAAGAAATTCCAGCTCTCAAGACTGAGAAGAAAGCCGAGGTTGAAAAGATGCCTGGGAAATGTTCAAAATGTGACATATCTGAAGTAGAAAATGTCAAACTCTTAAAAGAAATGGAGAGTTTGACATTGGAAAACAAAATTTTGAAAGAAAAAGAAAAAGATTTTGAAAATGAAATAAAAATGTTTGAAAATGAAAAATTAAAAATTGAAAAAACTTTTCAAAGTCAAATAAAGATTTTTGAAGATGAAAAGTCTGTTATTTTTAAAAATAATATTGAAAAACAGATTGCAATAAATTCTCTTTGGGTAACGAGATTGCAATAAATTCTCATCTCCAAAAAATCATTCGTCTTGAGAATGAAGCTCAAATTGATAGAAATAAAATCTAGGAGTTAGAGAATAAATTGAAAGATTTTGAGACTTCGTCATCAGTACCAGATTATATTTGTCTAAAACCATCATCATCATCATCATTATCATACTCAGTATATCCCACCAATAGCAAAGCTAAGGTAGGGTCTGAGGAGGGTAAGATGTAGACAACCTTACCTCTACCCCGTAGGAATAGAGAGGCTGCTTCCAGTGAGACCCCCAGCTCGATAGTAGTTTTGCATCAAGCCTTGGACATAAGGCACATAACACTCAGTAAATGGGACAAAAGCCGGTTAATTCAATTCCAATAAGTGATAATGACACAAATTTTGAAAATGTCAAAATTGAGGATTGTGATGATAAAACTGATGATGAAAATGAGAAAAAGAAATTGTTTCTGAAATTAAAAGAAAAATTTCAAGAAACTGTTCTACAGTCTACTGAAAAAGGCGAATGCTCAACACAGAAACCTTTGAAGAAGATTGCAGAACAAAAACAAAGTGTTAAAAATTCAAAAAAGTTTTCAAAAAGAAAATAAAAGATCATCAGTTCAATCATCCAATCATGATAAAAAATACAAAAATTTGAAAATCAAAACTAAAAAAAATGTTAGTAATAAGTGGGGCAGGTATGACCACAGTGCTCAAAAGCCAAATCCAGCTTACAAGAGGAGAAATGACTACCACAAGGCCAAGCAATGTCACGATCTTAGTGTTTGGTTTGAAGGTGGTGAGTGGTACGATAACAGAGTATGCTACAAATATGGCTATCAAGGACACATTGCTGTTAACTGCCAAAGTCAGAATTTTGAAACAAGAATATGTTTTGAATGTCAAATCAAAGGACACATTGCCAGAGATTGCCCAATGAGATCAAAGAGAAGATCGAGGGTTGAATCTCAGAAAATGGCAAAGAAACCAGTCAAAGTCGAAGAAAAGCTCAAAGAACAGAAAGTTCTAGAAAAGAAAGTAAAGCTTTCACAAGGGCAGAAAGACAGACTGAGGAAGAAAAGGAAGAAAGCGAGAAAGTATCTGGAAAAGATTTTGTCCTCGGGTACACATGTTGGTACAAATAAAAGTTCTGATGAATCGCTTCACACAGAAAAACATGATAAGCCAAGTAAAACGAATTCATCAGATGCAAATCTGAGGACGAAAGGAATATTAAAGAAAGAAAAAGTGGTTAATCAAGAGATTAACAAACTAAAGAAAGTGAAATTTTCGCTTTCTGGTGATGAATTGTCTCTTTGAAAACAAAGGAGCCACGTTTTGGCGATGAATCTGACTTATCAAAGTCGGACAAGCCACGTTCGGGCGATGAATCTGGTTCATCAAAGCCAGAAGAGCCATTTGTTGAGGTAAAAGGTGATGTTTCTGTGTCGACAATTGATGATGCAAATTTTCCATCATTGTAAAACGGAAATTTAAAACAAAAAGTTGAAAAACCCAAGAATAGTCAGGCTTGGGTAGATCTTTTTAAATGAAAAACCTGACTTGCCGGAGCTTCCAGGTTGGTAAGTGTGAAGCAGGTATCGGCATCTTTCTTGAGAAATTCACGAAAGTGATTTCATCTTACAAGTGGTATCAGAGCTCAGGAGGAAGAGTTCTAACCATTTCAGCTGCAAAATCTGTTTTCTACACCTTCTTTTCACAATTAAACAAAATTTCACGGTTAAAATGGCTTGATTTTTAAATATGTTGTGCGCAACAGTGTTTTAACAAACCCTAGAAAGTATCAGATCTTAATTCGGCTTAAAACTTGGTCAATTTTTGAAAAAACTGTTCGAAAGTGTAATTTCGCTTGAAACACTGATATAATTTCGTTTGAAAATTGCTATAATTTCGCACGAAATCAGATTGTAATTTCGCTTTAGATTGTAATTCCGCTTCAAAGGTGATTCCGTTTGAGTGTGAACATCAGTGTGTAATTCCGCACGAAATAGCAATTCATTTCACACGAAATTAGCTATTTCGTTTGAAGCTAATTCCGTACCAAAGAGTAATTTCGTGTGAAAGACTGATTCCGTGTGAGACTTGATTTCGTTTGAATCTGACAGTTTGTGAACATTTGAAAATCGAAATATGGAGAACGAGTTTTATAATGCCTTTGCTAGTCCAATGACTATTGCTCAAAGTACATTACTTGAAAATGAGACGGGGACAACACAAACCACTGAAGCTTATGGACATTGATGATTTTAGTAGATGGTCCGAACGTTTTGCTAACTGGGTTGAGGCATATCACTTAGATGCATGGGAACATACTAAAGTTCAATATGCTAGACTAGTCGGGAACAATAATATGAAAACACCGATTAGAGAATTGAGTGCTGATGAGAAAAAGAAGTATAAAGATGAGAAATCGATGGTTAGTTTGTTGCAGCAAGCGATTAAAGAAGACATCTTGATCTTACTTCAACATAATGGAAGTGCATATTCGATTTGGACAGAGTTAGAAGCTAAGTTTCTTGGTAGTGATGATATGCTCAAGAACAAAAAGTCGCTTTTGAAAAAAGAGTTTGATCTATTTCGTGGTTTGAGAACGGAGAACACCAAGCAGATTATCAAAAGATATTGTAACTTGGTGAAAAACATGAACAGATTGGGTATCAACAAAGATAAAGATGAGTTGCTTGAGAAGCTGGCTGATGCGTTGCCACATGATATTTGGGGAACGTATTTGATGATGTTGAAGAATAAACCAGATTTTAACAATATCATGCTAAGTGAGTTTATTAAACATCTTGAAGCTCAAGAGATGGAACAAAGGAAAATTGCTAGGATGAAGAACTATGATGGAGAACAAGACATTGGGTTGTATTACAAAGGTGGAGTTAGTGAGAAGACCAACATTTCACCAAAGATTGAAACGGCTTTCAATGCAAAAAGTTCTTCTGAAAGTTCATCTCAGGGATCAAGTAGCAAAACAGGATTTACTTCATTTCCATCATTTGATCCACAGTTTTCTACAACAAAAAGTGGCCAAGTTCTTCAATGCAACATTGTTTTAAATCTTGAGAATGATCAGAACTATTCAGAGGAAGTTGCAAAAAGTCATATGTCTTTGTTAGTAACTGTGCTTGAATCTTATGGTAGTTTGGTTGCAGGGAGAATCGGGAATCCAATGCTTACAAAAGAGGATTACGATCAAGTTGATGCTGAAGAGATGGAATTAATGGATATAAAGTGGTGCTTGGCGAGTGTGTTGAGACGAGCTGAAAAGTTTAAACAAATTACAGGAAGAGATGATTTCCGTGATGCAAATGTTTCAACTTTAGGATTTGATAAATCTAAAGTCACTTGTTTTCGTTGAAGGGAAAATGGGCATTTCAAAAGAGAGTGCACAAATCGCGAAGCAAATGGAGCTCAAAATCCTTTCGGAAACAACGACTACTATCGAAAGGCGATTTATCATCAAGTTGCTCAACAGCCGTATCAACAAGAACAACCGCAAACTGCTCATGCTAGGAAAGTGATTGAAGATTCAAAGAAAGCGTGTCTGGTAAATCAAAATGATGGAAGTTCATCAAAAGATTTCAGTTGGGATAAATATATTCCAGCTGATAATAAAGCATGTCTGATAAATCAAGATGATGAAAGATTACCAGAAGGATTTAGCTGGGAAAACTTTAGCTGGGATAATTATTGTCCAGACAAAGAGATATTAAAAGCTAAAGGTTTTGTTGCTCAGGTTATTAATGATTATACTGATGACTATTGGGCAGAAAAAATCAGAAAACATATACAAGCTGAAGCTGATAAAAAGAAGAGATATGAAGAAGAAAGGCAAATGAAACAAGCTGAAGCTGAGAAAAAGAAAAAGGGTGAAGAAGAGATTCAAGTGAGAAAATTCAAAGAAGTTCCAGCATTTGAAATTAAAACAGATGCTGATGCAGTTATGGTTTAGAGAAGTGTATGAATTGTGAATCTCTGATGAAGCAGAACAACGAATTGCTACACAACATAAAAAGGCTGAAAGAATCATATGATGTCTTGAACAAAGCAATGAATCAATACAACGAGACAAGCAGTGAACAAGCCATAGCAATGAATACACTTAAAGGAGCATATATGAGACAGCTTAACGATGTCAATTATTTTACTGAGAAGTGTGCTGAACTTGAATTAAGGCTAGAAACACAGAGAATTGAAACTGAGAGAGTTAATAGATTGTTAAAAAGTTACTCATGTTCTACTTTTGTGGTTGACAGGATTTACCCGATAGTGGAAGGATTGAAGACATTTGAAGAAGAAAAGACTTCTAAAGAGAAGAATTCTGAAACAAAAGAAGATGATGAAGTGAAGATTTCTGGTAAGAAACCAAGTGTTGTCTATAACAAATGTCCACCTCCGGTCGAAAATGGATATTCTCCTCGAAATCCAAATTCAGAAAGAGTAAAAAAGGCAACAAATTTATAATGGGAGTCCGAGTCTTCAGATAATTTGCCAGAAAACATTGATGTCACGTTCACATCGTCCGACACTGATCATGAGTCTGAGTTAATAAAGAAAGTGGTCGATCAGGTGTTAGATAAGGATGAAACAGAGGAGTTCAAATCAGAGTCAAAGTCTGAGTCCAAACCGTCAAAGTCAACAGTCAAAAGGACAAAGGGGTTTATAATAAAGAATTTTTGTTATCAAAATCTAATTTGAATGACGAACCTATCAATGTAGTATATACTTTGAATGATTCTGACAAATTATATTCTGATGAGATATTACAATAAGAGGTGTTAAAACTGAAATGATAAAAATGGGTTTTAAACTAACAGAAATTAATATTTCTGAAATAAAAGATGTAAATCTTTCTGGAAAACCTAAATCTTACACCTCAAGAGTTCAACAAAGGTTAAACAAGAAAAAGGGTTACAATTCTGGTTCTGCTTTTCAAAAGAGACCAAACCATAATGGTAATTACAAAAAGAAGGGTCTGGGTTTTATTCCACCGAAAAATCATAAAAATGAGAAAAATTATAAACCAAAAACTGTTTTTGTTTCAGGAAAAACATCTGAAGAAGAAAAAGAGCAAGTGTTCAGAAAACAATCTAACAAAGAATTCCTTGCCAAGAAGTAAGAGGAAATGAAGAAAAGTGTTGCTCAGAAGAAGATAGAGACAAGAACCTGTTTTCAATGTAAAACAGTTGGTCACATTGCCAGGAATTGTCCAAAGGCAATACAAATGAAACAGGAAGTCTCTGGTAAACTCAAAGAAAAAATGGTTGACTTTGAACCACCAATTGACAGATCTAAAATTTTCAAAAATTCAATTTTTGAGATTGGTGAATGTTCGAAAGATGTTTACAAAAGAAAGGAGAAACTTAACAACCAAAAATGAGTTGTTAAGAATTCAAGTGAACATTCTGGTGATGAATCTGATTCCACAAAATCAGAGGAGCCAAAAGTTGTTATGAAAGAGGAGAAGTCAGTTCCGCCTTTTGATGATGTAAATTTTCCACCATTGCGGGCTGAAAATTTGAAATCTAAAATTGGTAAAGTTGAAATTTCAAATCAATTTTTTCTTGAAAAGAAAAATTTTGATGTTGAAAAAGCTTTTAACCACACAGTGCAAAACATTTTTGGAAAAATGATTGATCGAAAAGTTAAAGGGGTAAAAGAGTTTTATGAAAAGAAGATGGAAGGTAAGCAACCGAGTGTTGACAACTCGGAATCTCCCAAGGACCGTCAAGCTTGGGAGAATCTCTCTAACTGAAAAACCTGACTTGCCGGAGCTCCCAAGTTGGTAATCGCAGAGCATGAATCGGCATCATTCTTTGTTTATGAAAAATTGTTTTTGGAAAAGTATGACTTGCCGGAACTCCCAGGTTGGTAAGTGTGGAGTAGGAATCGGCATTTTGAGATTTCAACCTACAGGTTGGTAATTGTTGGTAAGCACTCGACAAGTGGTTGAAAAAGAGGTTTTATCTTCAAGTGGTGAATCAGGGACATTAATTTGTACTTGATTTCCTATAAAGTGGTATTTAAAAAAAAAAAAAAAGTGATGAATGAATCCCCTAACCCACAAGTGGTTTTATGAAATCAACAAATCTAATTTTCCGGAAAAACCATTTTGATTAAAACAAACTTAAGTGTTTTGAAATCATAATGGGAAAATAGTTTGTTGTCAGGGGGAGTTCTGATTATTTGTGCCAAGTGAATAGCGAATTGAAGTGATTTAATATCAGTTGTCACTTTACTTGTACAGTTTGTTTTCAAATTTCTTTTAATGATTTTGAATTTTAGGATTTTTCAGAAAATCCAAAAACATTAGAAAATTTTGAAAAAGCCAAAAATATGATAAAAGCAAAAATGAGTTTTATGGTGAAAAAGAGGAAATGATAGTACATCAGTGGACGATCACAGCATGCTAAAGAATTAGAAAGTCAAAATGTGATAAACGGTCTCACTGATGATGTGCCAGTAGGTTTTTTACACATTTAGTAGATTGTGACGAGATATAAACCTAAATTTCAAGCTTACTTATATCGTGGGGAACATCTCTCGGATATATGGGTAACCCTCGAAATCTTGTTTGAAAGGTCCCTCTTTCGGAGATACTAGGTCTTTATACTCAGTGATATCTGGGGTATTATCCCGGGACTTCTGATTTTGCGGAAGCAATGGCCTAGTCCCAGTATAATACTTTCTGCTTGCTTGAAATATAGCATCGCCCTCAGTACAAAAAATGATGAACCATTGCAAAATGCTAATCATGTGCTGTTGAAGAAAAGATTCTCTAAAGGAAACACACCAAAAGTCGAAGCCGTCATCTCTCTGATTTTACGGAAGCAATAGCCTGAGCTCTCACGGCCCTCGCATTTTAACCCTTTACAGATATCATCTAGGTATACTCACCTGTAAGACTGAATATTGGGATCTGGATACGAGAGTATATTCTGAGGTGGGACACTCGAATAAGTTCAAGTGCTTAAAACATTAATCTCGTATCTCGAAACAGTTGAAATTTGTGTGAAAATTTATGTGGACCAGTATACTGACAATCTAAGTGAATCGGTTAGAACTTAAAATGTTTAAAGCTTAACGGTGTTGGTGATTTGTCTCAAAAACTGCTATGATCCTCTTACACAAACTCACAAAAATATTGTCTGTAAATATTTTGTTACTGCATTTCATTTCTAAATTTAAAATTCCAAAAAGATTTTAGTGTGTTTTAGCATAAATTTTTGAAAAATTCAAAAAGATTTTCGACAACTGATGTTGGAAAGCAGATTTTCAAAATTCCGAGTGCTAAGCATGATGAACAACAGGTTTGGGAGAAGTGTTTTTAAATGAAAAATGGTTGTTTACAAGTGGTCATCAGAAGCCTTTATATGATAAATCATTCTGAAAAAAAAAAAAATAACCTGCAAATGATATAATTTTATCAAAATCATAAATTTGTGAGACTTATGTTTGTGGTAGAGATTATGCAGGTTAGCCAGGTTTTGATCCAGAACAGAATTTGAGCTAGGTTACGATCTTAGAACCAGTGAATTCCAGACTGCAATACCAGCTTATCGAAAGGGGGAGTCTGAAGACGTTGATGCTGAAACAGGATAAGAGCCAGGATTACGATTCTGAGAGCCAAGTTCTGATCCTGGAATTGAAGACGTTAGCTGCTGATGCTGATGATCTTAAAGAATCAAGAGACCTGATCAAGAGGAGTATAGAGCAAGGTTGAGATTCTGGAAGAAAGAGAAAGAGATTGATTGAGGATACTTACAATGGAGAATTTTTGGAGAGTGCAAGAAGAGTGATAAAGGCTGAAGGTTTGACAAACGAAGACTCGACATCGAAGACTTCGTCAACATCCGAGGGGGAGTCTGTTGGTGCATCAGTCTGTCGACTTCGTCTTGTATCGAGTCTTGTACTAGATTGTATAGATCAGGGCACGGAAAACGAGAAATGTGTGTTTTTAGGTAATTTCGCTTGAAATGACATAGGGTCATTTCAAACGAAATCAAGCTGGTAATTCCGCTTGAAATCAAGTTGTTGATTTCGTTTGAGTGATTCCGCTTGAGCATGTTCAAGAGAAATCATCATGCCTATAAATACCCTTGATCTGATTTCATTTGTAACGATTCTGATTCCGGTAGCGAAGCTCTGCCGAAGTGTCTACAGCATTGTAATCGATCTGATATCAATCAAAAGACAGTTTAAAGTGATTTCTCGTGCAATTCAGCTGAAATAACACCGATACACTTGTTTCCGCCTTTTGTATTGGTGAAGACCTCTTCTGAACGACTCGTTTGGGTCACAAAACGATCCTACAAACACAAAGATATCTTCTTTTACAGATTGTTGGAGAAGACTAATCATCATTTTTTCATTGGTGTATTTCAATTTTCAACATCTGAATAATCACTGAAAGCTTTTTCAATTCCACGTTCATTTTTCGGTTTAACATAATCAATATCTAATGAACACCATGCGTCAAACTTATAAGCTTGCACCCAGTTTTCAAATCGATTTTGCCACTCTTTAAAATCTTCAATGTATATAAGCTTTGGCGGTTTTTGATAAGTTCCCGTTTCATTCTCACTGTAAACAGTTTCAGCAGCTGTAACTGGAGCAACTGGTGTCGCAAATGCATTGTAAAATTCCTTTTCCATGTTTCAGTACAAACTTTTTCTCAAAAACACAAGTTCAAATGAAATGATAATCCAAATGAAACAATTTGGTGCGAAATACCCACTTTCAAACGGAATAGAGATTTTGTGCGAAAACAGTCACGCGAAATGACAACTTGGTACGAAATAACCTGATTTCGTGCGAAATAATGTGATTTCGTATGAAATGAAACTCAAAAATGTGATTTCGAGCGAAATAGATTCCAAAAAGGTGATTTCGTACGAAATAAGGTTTTAACACTTGATTTCGTGTGAAATGATATGACAACATCACACGAAATAGCCTATTTCGCGTGGAATGCTGCAGACGTCACAAAGATCGATCTGATTTCAAGCGAAATGAACAAATTGAACAACTTTTAAGCTGAATTGAGTTCTAATTCTTTCAAGGATTCATCAAAACACTGTTTCGCTTATTATATGTGAAATTCAATCCATTTTAACCGTCAAATTTTGTTTAATTTTGAAAAGAAGGTGTAGAAGTCAGACTTTTGAAGAAAACAAGCTGAATTTGGTAAGAACTCTTCCTCCTGAGCTCTGATACCACTTGTAGGATCGTGAGACGATCTAAACGAGTCTATCAGAAGAGTTCTTGGTTTAATCAGAGGCGGAATTCATTGATTAGACTTTGTAACAGCTTGATTCACACTTAAATGTCTTGTTTTATTGATATAACACGATTTCAGATCAGTAGACACGTCGGCAGCACTTCGGTACCGGAAACATGAACATTTTGTTGGTGCACGAATGTCTAAAGCCTGCGTCTTAGTCTTAGTTATTCATGTATAGGGTCTAGATGTGTTTAATTATGCAAAGTATAGGGGTTGAATATGTAATAGTGTGATAGTAATGTTCTGATTTCGCTTATATGGACATGTGTCATATGAGCGAAATCACTTCTAGCTGATTTCGCTTATATGTACATGTTCATATTAGTGGAATCACCTCCCCTATATATAGTCAAGTCGTTTTCTCATTATGTATGCGTTCATGTTCAGTGTAGCCGAACTGCTGCCCAATTATTTTCAGAAAGTTTAATGAGAAAACCGTATTAAAGTGATCCGCATCTGTTTCTACTCATTTCTACTACGTTTTTACTTTGATTCATACTGATTATGTATTTCCGCTGCATAATCAGTAGTTTCTAGCTCAGATTGACTCACTCGACTGTCAAATACGGTCCTACAATTGGTATCAGAGCCAGTTGTGAGCTAGTTGACCCGAATCAAAGCCGTTTTCGAGCACATTTTGAGTTTCTGGACTTTTCGATGGACAAAATGGACTGAGATTTGAGTATATTGTGTAAAATTGACTAATAACAAACCCTTGAGATTTTCAGAACTAAAATCGGCCTAAAAATGACCTAAAATGGCTCGTGAAGTGATTCCGCTTTTCTGTACTTGAGTGATTTCGCTCTTACGGACAAGTGAAATTAAGTGTTTTGTCACTACTAAGTGATTTCGCTCATTTGGACACCTGATTTCGTTCATTTGGTCATAGAGGGTTTTCACTTATTTGGTCATAGAGTGATTTCGCTTATTTGGTCATGGACTGATTTCGCTCTTTTGATCATGGACTGATTTCGCTTATTTGGTCATAGAGTGATTTCGCTTATTTGATCATAGTGCGATTTCGCTTTTTTGTCACTTAGAAGTAGATTTCGATTTTAAGGGCTGTTTTTGTGTTACAACTTTGGTTTGAGCGTTTAGTCCGTTTCGTACGTGTTAATGTGTTGGAAACTCAGTTTGTGTTAAAAGTTTTCGATAAAACAACCTGTTAATCAAAAGTTAAACGTTTTTGGAAATTTGTCACTAAAAATGGAACATCAAGATTTTTTCAACTTCTTCGCGGGCAGTGGTATGGTAGCAGGACAAACCTCGAGTAGTGTTATGCAAAACGTTAACATGGAGAACGAATTGGGAACAATGCAAAAGCCTCCCAAGCTGATGAACATAGATGAATATGCGGGATGGTCAAGCAGATTTAAGAACTGGGTTCAGGCTAACCATTTTGAATGCTGGATGAAGATAGAGAGAAAGTATGTTCCACCAGTTGATGGTTTAAATAATAAGAAGAATATTGCAAGCCTGACAGAATCAGAACAAAATGATTTCAAAGCCGAGAAAAAGATGATTAGTATTCTTCAGCAGGCTATCAAAGAAGATATTCTAGTATTGTTGCAATATGAAGATAATGCTCAATCTATGTGGTTTGCATTGAAGGCGAAGTTTGAAGGTAGTGATTCCATGATCAAGAACAAGAAGGCTTTGTTCAAGAAGGAGTTTGATATTTTTACCGGTATGAAGGGTGAAACTACAAGGCAACTAATTGAAAGATATTGCCATTTGGTACTTGAGATGAATAGATTAAAAATTGAAAAGACCGATGAAGAATGGATTGACAAATTGGCTGATGCGTTACCTTATGACGAGTGGGGTACATGCCTGATGATGCTGAAGAACAATTCAGACTTTGCCAATTACAATCTTAGTTTGTTCATAGAAAAGATTGAAGCTCATGAATTAGAATTGTTGAAGATCAAAAAGATGAACTCAGCGAATGTTCAACAAGATGTATCTTTGTATTACAAAGGAAACCCTTCAGTTTCAACCAATCAAAGCCCAAAAATACAGACAGGGTTCATTGCTGATAACACCTCAAGTGTTTCTTCAAACACTCCTCAATCTGGCAATTTTTCACCATTCGCGAACTATGATCCAAATGTCAAAGCTCAGGAACAGCCTTCACCTCAAAGCTCAACAGGATCAAATCATCAGGCGTACGTTTCTGGGATTGAGTGCAACATTGCGGTAAACATAAAGAATGGAAACGAGATCACGGAAACAGCCCAAAAAAGCACATAGCAGTGCTTGCTTCAGTTCTTGAGGCTTATGAGGGCTTAGTAGCAGGGAGAATCGGAAATCCTGACATGACGAAGGAGGATTACGACCAAATCGATCCCGAAGAACTTGAACTGATTAACATCAAATGGGGCATGGCTAGTCTGGTGAGAAGGGCTCAACGTTTCATGGAAATTACAGGCCGAAACAGTTTATCAGGCCCTGATCAGAAGTTAGGGTTCGATAAGTTAAAAGTTACTTGTTTTAAATGTAAAGAACGTGGTCACTTCAAACGAGAATGTCCAAACCGTGAAATAAACAATCATCAAAATCCGTTCACCAACGACTACTACAGGCAAGCGATTTATCACCGACCAAATCAACAGCCAACTGTTCAAAGACCACAAATTGAGAATAAACCGGAAAAAGCGATGATTGTGAATCAAGACGATGAGAAGGTAGCTGCAGGTTTCAGCTGGGATAAATATATTCCCGGTAGTGATGGACAGGCAATGATGGCTGAAGTTGTTGAAATTTCTGAGACGGTGTCTGAACCAGAAACAGTTACTGAAGATGTTTCTCTAGTTGTTGAAGAGGTTTCTGCTGAAAATGTTGACAATTTTGAAGAAATAGTTGCTGAAGTTCATTACTCTCAATCTGAGCAGGAGGTATTAGCCAGTTCTTTGAGATCTATCATGCCTCCTAAAATTTTTGAATCTTTTGCAGGTTTCTTTGAAGAACCAAGAACCGGATTGTGTCCAAGATATGAGGAGAAGAAAGAATTTGTTGAAGAAATGATCGATGTGACAAAGGAAATGACCGAAGATACTTTGAAAGAAATTGCTGACAAGGCTCTCATGGCGAAACTGAGAGAGGTAGACACAGAACTTGTGAAACCCGAGTCTGTCGGTACCGAGTCAATTCAAAAGGAGTCGGATAAGGAGTCGGGAATTGAGGAGACCAAAACTAAGAAAGTGTCTGAGTCAGAGTCCAAAGATGTCGGTAAACAGGAAGTGAAAACTGCTCATGAAGCAGAAATTGTTGAGAAAGTGGATTCAATATCTGAAACACCATGCCAAAAGTGTTTACAACCGTGCATGGAGTGTCTTGAAAAAGACACTAAGTTTCAGGAATTGAAAGAACATACTGAACTGTTAAAATTTGATCTAGGACAAATCAAAGAAGCATATGATACACTTGCCAGATCAGTTAAAATGATTAAAGAAGAATGTATCGAAAATGATAAAGCCACAAAACTAGCAAAAGTAACACTTTTTGATAAACAAGTAGAAGTTAATTTTCATATTGACACAATCGCATCATTAAAGAAAGATTGGAATTGACTAAAATTGAAAATGAGCGAATTGATAAGAAATTGATGAGCTATGTTGCATCGTCCTATGTTCTTGAACAAATTGTTCCACAACAGCCCAATGCTGAACCGGTCTTTAACAGTGTTCCACCTCCAATGTGGAATCATTATACTCAAAAGTATCCAGATGGGGTGGAAGCTGCATTGAATCTCAAACTGAGGACAATTGAGGATGAGTTACCAGAGAGTATAGATATTACATTCTCTGCGTCTGACACCGACAGCGAGTCACAGGTCATCAAGACTGTTGTCGATCAGGTGTTAAATGAAGAGAGTGATAACTCTGAGGTTGAAGTTATGAAATCTCATTCTGAGAAGTCTCTTACTGATTCCGAAGATGAGGATAGTTTTTTAGATCATTTCATACCGAAATCAGACAAGAGTACGAATGATGATCCGATTATGGTGGTTTACACTATGATTCGAACTGACAAGCTTTATTTTGATTTCGAGTATCCTCTTCAGAATGTTAAGATTGAAAATGTTGAGAAAGTTTTCAAATTGGTTCAAATGGACATTAATGTGATAAACAACAAAGAATTTTTTTCGAAACCTAAAAAGTCATTTGTTACAACACGTGTCAACAACTCGGGGAAAAAGGAATGGGAAGGTAATGGTAACAAGAAAAATGGTAACAACTTTAAAAACAAAGGAATTGGTTTTGAGAAAAATATGGATAAGAAGGTTGTCAAGCCAAAAGATAAAATGAATGATGTTTTTGTTGTTGGACCAAGTGTGGATGATGAGAAGGAATACATTTTTAGTCAAAAAGCAGTTGACGATTTCAATGCGGCTAAGAAACTGAAAGTAGAGTCATTCAAGTCAACTTTTGTCGAGTATGACAAAAGAGTTTGTTATCGCTGCAATGAAATCGGGCACATGGCAAAACAATGCAAGAAAGTTTTCGAAAAATCTGTCATTAAACCTGTTGTTCAAAAACCTCGACCTAAGTCACCAGATGACAAAAAGGGTAAAAAACCAATGGTTTCACCAATCCGCATCTTGAAGAGGGGTGAATCGTTGAAGTCGGAAGATAAGTCGAAATCGACATTCGAGATTGGCGAATCTTCAAAGTCTCAAAAGACTTCAAAGATTTATCCAAAAACAAAAATTTTTGAAAATCAGTCATGGGTTGCAAAGTCGAAACCATCGGTCGAGGAGAAAAGGATGGAAAACATTTTGAAGAATGAAACAAAGGTTTTTGAAACTCAATCATGGGTGGTTAAACCAAAACAATCAGTTGAGGTGAAGAAAATGGAGAATGAGTTAAAGTTTGATTCAAAAGTCTTTAATCCAAATGTTTTAAATATTTTTGGAAAAATGGTTGACAGAAAAGTCAAAGGGACAAAGGAATTTTATGCATCAAAAGTGGGTGCTAATGATAAACAAGAGTTTGAATTTGAACTTGATAGATTTCTTGCAGAGTTTCCCCCGATCAAAAATGAAGTAAAACCAAAAGCTAAAACTGATGTTCAAAATGTCACATTTAACTTTCTTAAGACTGATGAGAAGTGTGATGTAGTGTTTGGGAGTGTTTCAGAAGTTAAGAAGTCATGGAGTTCATTGTTTGAATGAATTTGTTATGATGTTTGCAGGGGCTGCCCAAGTCGATTCTATCAAAGTCGATTAGGGATAGTGGCGCTTCAAGGCATATGACGGGGACGCTCGCTTTGCTATATGATGTTAAATCTATAAACGGAAGCTATGTTGGATTTGCCGGGAATCAAGGTGGAAGGATCGTTGGTCAAGGAACACTGACAAATGGAGTGATTTCATTCGACAAAGTGAATTACATAGTGGAGTTAACAAACAATTTACTCAGTATCTCACAAATCTGTGATAAAGAGTTTAGTGTACACTTTACTAAAACTGAATGTGTTGTGTTGAAACCAGGGTTTAAAATCCCTGATGAGATGGTGTTGTTGCGTGCTCCGCGGGAGAATGATCTTTATTATCTAGATATGAATGTCGCAACGCCAACATCTCATCAGAAACAGTGTTTTGTGTCTAAAACTAAAGCGACAGAAAAGGATTCGATAATGTGGCATCGAAAGATGTTGGTGCATCCGTCTGTCGTCTACGTCTTGTATCGAGTCTTGTTTAGAGATAGATAGAATAGAGCACGGAATCCAAGAATCAGAATATTTAGGAGTGATTCCACTAGAAAGTTAATTTTCTGATTCCACTCGAAAGTTAACTTTCTGATTCCACTCCAAATGTAAAATTCTGATTCCACTCCAAATGTAAAATCCTGATTCCACCCGAAAGTAACATGCTGATTCCACTCCAAATGACACCATGTCATTAGGAGCGAAATCAGAACCCTATATATAGGGTCATTTGGGGCGAAATCAGATAAGAGTTGGAGGTGTTGTCTTCCGGTGAGCCACGAAGTGCTGCCGAAGTGTTGATTTGATTGTAAACGTCATTCAGATTAATAGAATCAACATATTAAATTGAATTCTCACTGAATTGAATCTGATTTGTCTGTTTCCGCCGTTCAAATCAGTAATATCTCTTCTAAACGACTCGTTTAGGTCCGAATTCGATCCTACAATTGGTATCAGAGCTAGTGAAGAAGAGTTCTATACAATTCAGCCGATAATTCTGTTTCTACAGCATTCTTTTTCGAAAATCAAAACTTTTTACTATCAGAATCGCTTTAAATTCACACAGTGTGCTCGGAATCATGAATTAACAAAGCCTTGAAAGTTTCATGTCCAAATTCGAAGTAAAACTGGTTATTTTTGTGATTTAGCTCGAAAATGTTTGGTTGAAAAGTGACGTCAGCAGTATTTCAGTTTGATTCCGCTCGAAAAATTCTGCTGATTCCGCTCCTAGTTACCAAATTGGTTGATTCCGCTCCTGAGTTTAAGTCTGATTCCGCTCCTGATTTTAAACCTGATTTCGCTCATAGCGACACATATCTTGGGATTTCGCTCTTGAGTACATTGATTAGTGTGAAATACATTAAATGAGATCATGTGAAAAAACATTGGATTTGAGGTTGTCAGTTGGTCACGTTTGGCTTTGTTCGAGAATTGCATGTGAATTCAATAGAGTTGTCGGACATTAATGTGCATGTGAATTGAGATTAGGATCAAATAGTTTGAACATCATCGACCCATGTGCTTTGACTAAAGGATTTGTCAGGAAGCATATATTGATCGGTCCAATGAGATAATTGTAGCAAGAGTTGTTGTCGGCACTTGTGAATTCAAATTTATCAGCTGATTATTTTGAAATTGATTAATTCATTACATATACAATTTAATCAAATTGTCAGCCCATATTTCTTCCGGCCCAATCAATTGTTCATTGTTTCGAACGGCCCAAGTATAGTGTTGGTTGATTAAAGTTCAAGGCCCAAGTTTTAAATCGACCCAAGGCACACAATACATTACATCGATCCAATTAGCTTTTGAGATTATTCAAGTTCAAATATTGATCAATCAAATAATGATCAATATCAAGTTCAATCGGGATTTTTTACAAGTTGATTCGAAGCGAATTGGTGTCCAGCTTGTTTTAAACTTGTGTTTTTGTGAACTCTCGAAATCGAAACATGGATTTTGAAGAAGTATTGGCATATTATCATTATGAATCTCAACAGTATATTCCGATAAAGCAAGAAGGAGAAACAGTCTCAGCAAAAGAAGTTGTTGAAAAAGGTCCGGTTTTTTATCATTCGTCTGATGAGGAGGGTGACAAGTATGAAGAAGAAATCCAAAAACTTGAAAATCTTAAACAACAACTTCCATCTAATCAATGTAGTGGAAAATTATTTTATGCCGATAAAATTGAAAGATTGAAAGAAAAACAAAATGCAAAAAGAAAGAATCAAAAAGCAGTCATTGTTAAAGAAGAGATCAGAGCTGAGCAGATTGAACAAGTTCCAGCGGTCAAGGTTGAGAAAGTAGAATCTGAAAAACCTGTATCTGTGAATTCTGAACCAGAGTTAAAAAAAGAGGTTGCAGAAGACGCACCTATCTTTGATCATTCATCAGAAGAAGAGAGTAAGGATGAAAGTGTTCATGAGGAAAAGAAACAGGTTGAAAATATTTCAGCTTTAAAGGTTGAGACAAAAGCTGATGATAAACAGATTCTTGTTTTGCTGAAAAATTGTGAGAAGTTGACATCTAAAAATGACAAACTCTTGAAGGAGGTTGAGAGTTTGTCATTAGAAAACAAAAATCTTAAAAAATCAGAAAATGTTTTGAAAAATCAAATATACAATTTGGAAAATGAAAAAGTAAAAATTGAGAAAGATTTTCAAAGTCAAATAAAAATTTTAGAAGATGAGAGAGATTTGTTTGGTAAAAACAATCTTGAAAAACAAATTGCAATCAATTCTCATCTTGAAAAGATTATTCGACTTGAAAAGGAAGCAGAGTGTGCTCAAAAGAAAATCAAGGAATGGGAAGAAAAGTTGAAGGTGTTTGTGAATACTTCAACTATTCCTTGTCCAAAACCTATTAATTCAGTTCCAATAAGTGACGATGTCACAAACTTTGACAATGTCAAAGTTGAAGATTGTGATGAGAAATCTGATGATGAAAAAGATAAAATTGAAAAACAAAAATTGTTTTTAAAATTAAAAGAAAAATTTCAAGAAACTGTTCCACAATCAACCGAAAAGGGAGAATGCTCTAAGCAAAAAACCTTTGAAGAAGAAAGTGGAACAGAAACAAAAAATTAAAAATGAGAAAAATGTTCAAAAAGATAATAAAAGCTCATCAGATCGATCATCCAATCGCAATGAAAAATTACAAAAATCGAAAAATGAAAACTCTAAAATTGTTGGTAATAAGTGGTGCAGGTCGGACCACAGTGCTCAAAAGTCAAATCCAGCAATCAAGAGGAAAGATTATCACCAAGCCAAACAGTGCTTTGATTTGAGCATTTGGGCTGAAAATGGTGATTGGTATGATAACAGAGTGTGTTAACGATGTGGTTATCAAGGACACATTGCTGTTAACTGCCAAGGTTGGAGTTATGAGACGAGGAGATGCTTTAACTGCAACATCAGAGGTCATATTGCCAGAGATTGCCCAAGGAGATCAAATGAAAGATTGAGGGTTAATTCTCAGAAGATGGCAAAGAAATCAGTCAATGTCAAGCCCAAAGAACAGAAGGTTCAAGAACCTAAAGTTCAAGAAACGAAAGTGAAGCTTTCTCAGGGGCAGAAAGACAGACTGAGGAAGAAGAGAAAGAAGGCTAGAGAGTATCTAGAGAAGATCTTGTCCTCGGATACAACTGGTAAAACAGATAAAAGTTCTGATAAATCGTCTTGCTCACCAAAGAACAACAAATCAAGCAAAACGCATTCATCAGATACAAATCTGAGGACGAAAGAGGAAAAGAAGAAGAAGAAAGTTTGTGGCAATGAATCTGTTTCTTCGGAAACAAAGGAGCCACATGTCGGCGATGAATCTGGCTTATCAAAGTCAGACAAGCCACATTCAGGCAATGATTCTGGTATGGTAAAACCAGAAGAGCCAGTTGTTGAGGTAAAAATTAAGAATTCTGGTCTAACAATGGACGATGCAAATTTTCCACCATTGTTGAACAAGAATTCAAAATCACCCAAGGACCCTCAGGCTTGGGTGAATCTGTTTAAATAGAAAAACCTGACTTGCCGGAGTTCCCAGGTTGGTAAGCGTGGAACATGAATCGGCACATTTCTTGAGAAATTCACGAAAGTGATATTTCGATTTAAAAGTGGTAAATCAGGGACATTAAGTTGTACTTGATTTTCTACAAGTGATGTTTGTAAATTGATCTTTAAAATGTTAGTTTTTACAAGTGATTGAAGAAAACAAAGTGATGAAAGATCCCCGAATTTGTGAAAAGACACTCAAAACTTATTTTCCGAAAAAACCATTTTGATTAAAACAAACTTAATTGTTTTGAAATCACTATGGGAAAATAGTTTGTTGTCAGGGGGAGTTCTGATTGTTCAAGCCAAGTGAATGGAGAATTGAAGTAATTCTCATCATGTTGTCACGTTTCTTGTACAGCTTGTTTTCAAATTTTCCCAGAAAATCAAAATTGAGACATATTTTGATTTTAGGGGGAGTAAAATTTTAAAAAAAATTTAGAAAATTTGAAAATGTCAAAAACATTAAAAAAAATGCAAAAATGAGTTTTTGTTGTAAAAAGAGGAAATGATAGTAGATCAGTTAGACTGTCACAGCATGCTAAAGAAATGGAAAGTCAAAATGTGATAAACGATCTCACTAAAGATGTGACGATAGGCTCAGCTAGACTAGTAGATTTGCGATAACGATACAAACTTAAATGAAAAAGCCTAGTTCTAGTGGGAAACATGATTGAAAGCATAGTACTTAGTTTTGTCCTTCTTGATTGTGTGCCTACTCAGTAATCGCTGATTGTCGAAAGACATAAAACTGCTTAAGTTTGTGAACTTTCACAACTTTGCTAAAAAGTCGCTGTGATTGTGCATTTCATTTTGCAAAGATTTAAACTTGTTTTATTTCTTTATTTTGTTTAAGCATCGGACATCCTCTGCGTATACGTGAGTATCGACCTGGATGTTGTTGCCTAAACGTTCTGCTTTATTTTCTTTGGTGTTTCGTTTAAGCTTTGGATCACCTCTGCGTATACGGGAGTATCGACCTGGTGGTTAAAGCCTAAACAAATTCAACTTGTTTTATTTTTCTTATTTTGTTTAAACATTGGACTTTCTCTGTGTATACGGAAGTATCGACCTGATTATTAATGTTTAAACATTCTGCTTTATTTTCGCACAAATCACAGTTGATAAAAGTTTAAAGGCATTACTCGAGATAGTGTATTGCATGATGAGGGGATATGCTGAGATCGTGGGGTCCATAAGAATTTTAGTGCTATCTTAATATACCTTAACGTATCGGTAAGCAGATTGAAAGTTTTTAGATTGAGTTTATGTGGACAACAATATCGTCAATCAACATGAATCGTTTAGAACTTAAAATGTTTTAAAGCTTAACGGTGCTAGTGATTGGTCACATAAACTGATATGATCCTCTTACACAAGCTCACAAAAATAGTGTCTGTAAATATTATTTAACTGCATTTCTTTTCAGTAAAAAATCTAAAAAGATTTTTAGTGTGTTTTAGCATAAATTTTGAAAAATTTAAAAAGATTTTCGACAACTGATGTTGGAGAGCTGATTTTCAAAATTCCGAGTGCTAAACAAGATGAACTGGTTTGGGAGTGTGTGTACTGAATTGAAAATTTTGATTTAAGAAAGAAAATTTTGATTAGTTAATCGAGATCATTAATTTGAACTTGATGTAACTATTTCCAGTAAGTTTTTCTTATTGTTTTAAGTAAAAACTTATGTTTTGATGAGAAAATGTGTGCAGGAGTTTAGCTTAAACAGAGATAAAGCCAGGGATTAATCTCAAGGCGATAGCTAATTCCAGATAGCGATCCCATCATGATGAGAGGGGGAGTCTGACGAGGTTAGAGCCAAAGAGAAGATCCTGGTATATGCTAAGAAAGAAAAGAGACTGATAAAGACTGAAGATGCGAAGACTCGACACTGAAGACTCCGTCAACATCCGAGGGGGAGTTTGTTGGTGCATCCGTCTGTCGTCTACGTCTTGTATCGAGTCTTGTTTAGAGATAGATAGAATAGAGCACGGAATCCAAGAATCAGAATATTTAGGAGTGATTCCACTCGAAAGTTAATTTTCTGATTCCACTCGAAAGTTAACTTTCTGATTCCACTCCAAATGTAAAATTCTGATTCCACTCCAAATGTAAAATCCTGATTCCACCCGAAAGTAACATGCTGATTCCACTCCAAATGACACCATGTCATTAGGAGCGAAATCAGAACCCTATATATAGGGTCATTTGGGGCGAAATCAGATAAGAGTTGGAGGTGTTGTCTTCCGGTGAGCCACGAAGTGCTGCTGAAGTGTTGATTTAATTGTAAACGTCATTCAGATTAATAGAATCAACATATTAAATTGAATTCTCGCTGAATTGAATCTGATTTGTCTGTTTCCGCCGTTCAAATCAGTAATATCTCTTCTAAACGACTCGTTTAGGTCCGAATTCGATCCTACAAAAGATGGGCCACATTCATGTTCGCAAAATGAACTTTTTAGTACACAATGATTTGGTTGATGGTGTTAATTTGAAGAATTTTCACTTAAATGATGATTGTGTAGCGTGTAAAAAAGGAAAGCAAACTCGGAAGTCACACCCATTGAAGATGATGAATACAATCAGATTACCTCTTGAGAGATTGCACATGGATCTCTTCGGGCCTGTCAACGTAAAGAGCATCAGTGGAGACTTATATTGCTTGGTGGTGACTGATGACTTTATGAGATTTTCTTGGGTAGTGTGCTTGGAAAGAAAAGATCAAACTTTTGAGTCTTTGATGGTGCTTTTCAAGAAGATGGAAACAGTGTATAAATTGCCAATCCGGAGGATTCGGAGCGACAACGGAACGGAATTCAAGAACAACAAGATGTACGAGTTCTGCAACGAGAAGGGAATTCTTCATGAATTCAGTGCACCGTACACACCACAGCAAAACGGTGTAGCTGAACGAAATAATCGGACCCTGATTGAGACAGCACGTACAATGTTAGCCGATTCCAAGCTACCAATCTTTTTTTGGAGTGAAGCAGTATCAGCAGCCTGTTACACATTGAATAGAGTTCTAACTGTCAAGAAGTACAAAAAGACTTGCTTTGAGCTGCTGCACCGTTATAAGCCAAATCTTGAATTTTTGGAGCCTTTCGGTTCTCCTTGCACTTTTATTGATGAAAACGGTAAATTTGGCGCTAAAGCTAATGAGGGTTTCTTTGTAGGTTACGCTAGCCCACTCAAGAGGGTGTTCGTACCATGCCTGGGTAAGGTGATTCAAGTCCAACACGTGGATTGTCAGAAGCACACTCCATCATCACAACTTCCCGGACAAAGATTCCTATTCAACTACGATAAGATCTGGGAGTCGTTTCATCTGCCGGTCGAGCCAAGTGAGGAGGAACTAGCTCTTATGTACCTGTATCAGCAAAATGTGTCACAGGAGCAAGTATCTAGACCGCTAGAATTTTCTCAACCCACCGTGGGTACTCACGATGATGAAGCAGGACCAAGTGGAACAGCTCACGAATCACCAGAGGAACCAGCTCCATCGTTTGACGAATCTGACGACTCAGAAGCGGAACCCGCTCCGACTTTTGACGAGGATCCAATGGAAGCTGAGGATCAAACCGTTGATCTTGACATATCGAGCTTGGAATCGGAAGTGAATGTGCCTGACAATGCTATGCCACGGACGTTGTCTTATCATCCCTCAGAACAGATTATTGGCGATCTACAAAGTGGTGTCAAAACCCGACATCAAATAGACCGAGCTCTTACATGTTTTTATTCATCTATTACTGATATGCAAAAAGAAGACTCATTAAAATGTTTTATTTCACAGATAGAGCCCAGAACCTACAAAGAGGCATTGACCGAGGATAGCTGGGTGAATGCAATGCAGGAGGAGCTGCAACAATTTGAAAAGCTGGGTGTCTGGAGACTTGTCGATTTGCCACAAAATCAGAAGTTAATCAAGACGAAATGGGGTTTTAAATGTAAGCGTGATGACAGAGGTGTCGTGGTGAGAAACAAAGCGCGACTTGTGGTTCAAGGCTTCAGTCAACAGGAAGGAATAGATTATGATGAAGTTTACGCGCCGGTTGCCAGACTTGAGGCAATTCGGATTTTTCTAGCCTTTGCGTCATGGAAAGATTTTAAAGTATATCAACTTGACGTCAAATCTGCCTTTCTTTACGGAACTATCAGAGAAGAAGTGTATGTGGGGCAACCGCCGGGGTTCACAGACCCACTGCACAAAAACAAGGTGTATCTACTGGACAAAGCGTTGTACGGACTTCACCAGGCCTCGAGAGCCTGGTATGAGACGCTTTCGACATACTTGTTGGACAACGGGTTCACAAGAGGGACAGTAGACAGCACTTTGTTCACCAAGGAAGAGGCAGGCCACTTGTTGATTGTGCAGATATATGTTGACGATATCATTTTTGGATCCACCAAAGACGACATGTGCAAAGAATTTGAAAAGGTGATGAAGAAAAAGTTCGAGATGAGTTCAATGGGGGAGATGAAGTCCTTCCTAGGGCTGCAGGTAGAACAATTGCCCGATGGAATCTTCATTCACCTAACGAAATACGTGAAGGACGTGCTTGACAAGTTTGACATGACAGATTGCAGTCCTGCATCCACCCCCCTCACGCAGAATCATGGAATTTGTCCAGACGAGAATGGTGTGAAGATGGACGAGACATTGTACCGATCAATCATTGGATCTCTGATGTATCTTACGGCTTCCCGTCCAGACATCATGTACCCGACGTGTCTCTGTGCCAGATATCAGTCAAATCCAAAGCAGTCAAACCTGACTATAGTGAAACGTATCTTACGGTATTTGAAAGGCTGCCCAAGCATCGGCTTGTGGTATCCTCGATCGGGTGACTTTACTTTATCTGGTTTTACTGATTCTGATTTTGGGAGTTGCAAGCAAAACGCAAAGTCCACCACTGCTGGGTGTCAGTTCTTTGGAACTCGACTTGTCACCTGGCAGTGTAAGAAACAAACCGCAGTAGCGCTCTCTACTTGTGAGGCTGAATACGTTTCAGCCTCCAGCTGTTGTTCGCAGATCCTTTGGATCCAACAGCAGATGCGAGACTTCGGTTTGCAGTTCTTAGATACTCCGATCTATGTGGACAATGAAGCAGCTATTAACATCACTAAAAATCCGGTTCACCATTCGAAAACAAAACACATTGAAATCCGTCACCACTTTATCCGTGATTGTCACGAGAAAAAGTTAATTCGGATTGAACACGTGCACACCGATGATCAGAAAGCGGATTTTTATACTAAACCATTTGACAAAAAGAGATTTTATTATCTTTTAAAATTGAACGGGATGAAAAATCTGCAATCCGGGAGGGTTATTGAATGTGAAGCCGAATTGGGCGGCGATCTGACAAGAACTTTTGTCGTGTTGTCAATTTTTGTTTGTACAGTTTATTTTCGGCTTTTCGATAAAAACAAAAACACAAAAATATGTTTTTCTTTTTAGGGGGAGAAAGTTTGCAGAAAAATACAAAAACATGATAAAAACTACAAAAACCAAAAACATTTGAAAAAGTAAAAAAAGAGTTGTGTAGAATAGGGGAAATGATAGTACATCAGCTAGACGGATACAGTACGCTAAAGAATTGTAATGTATAAAATGCAATTAAGCAGTCTCGCTAAAGATGTGCCGATAGGTTTTCACAAAATCAGTAGATCAGTTTGGGATATAAACATAAAATTTACTTGCGTCTACGTGGGGAACACCTCCAGGATATATAGGTAACCCCTGAAATACTGTTTGAAGGGTCCCGTATTCTGAGATACTAGGTCTTTATGCTTAGTGATATCTGGGGTATTATCCCGGGACTTCTGATTTTGCGGAAGCAATGGCCTAGTCCCCGGAGAATACTTTACGCTGCTTTGAAATATAAGCCTCCCCTCAGCATAAAAAATGATAACACATTGCAAAATGGTTAATCATGTGCTGTTGAAAAGAAGATCCCCAAAGGGGACCCACCAAAAGTCGAAGCCGTCATCTCTCTGCGTATCAAAAGATCGACCTGAGCTCTCACGGCCCTCGCATATAACCCCTTACAGATATCATCTAGGTATACTCACCTGTAAGACTGAATACTGGGGTCTGGATACGGGAGTATATACTGAGGTGGGACACATGTAGATGTTTAAGTCATAAAACACTAATTCTGTATCCCGAGCAGATTGAAAGTTTTGTGAGAATTTAAGAGGATCAGTATATCGGCAATCTACGTGAATTGTTTAATGCTTGATATGAAATGACAGCATAACGGTGCTTGTGTCTAGTCGGCAGCTGATATGATCCCTTAACACACTCACAAAAAGATTGTGTGTACAGTTTTCAGTTTATCCATTTAAAAATCCAAAAAGATTTTAGTTTTTCCTTTTATTTTCGACAACTGACATTGGGAATCGGACGATCAAAGCCTAGTGCAGATCATGTCAGTATATGATGAGGGCTGGGTAAGCTGGTGATGCAGAACAATGATTGGTACGGTGTTGAACAGTTGAAAAGTGTTTGGAAGTTTAAAATGTTCAAAAGTTCATTCACTTGAACTATTTTCAGGATCAAAGTACAGCGTACTTCATAATTCGGTCAACCAAGGTCATTAACTTGGACTTGGCAGGCCAAGCAGTTAATCAAGGTCATTGACTTGGACTTGGTTAACTGGGTGTGACGGTGTTTAATCTGAAAAGTGTTAAAAATCAAATTTTTGAAAGTGTTAGGTTTAGTTGTTTGGATTCTTTATATAGTCAAATCATTATAGAATTGTGAAAGAACCAGATCATCAATTCTGAACATTTAAAATGTCTATTCTTATAAATGTTTGAGTTTTGCAGGTGAAAGTTCCAGATTAAGATCAGATCATGATAGCAGAGTCTTAGGGGGAGTCTGAAGACGAGCTTGATGCAAAAAGAAAGCTTGTTGCTGGTAATCCAGGTGTTGATCCCAAAAGCACAGAAGATTGATGAAAGGGGGAGCCTGCGAAAGAGAAAGAGAAGCTTAGGAAGCTGCTGAAGAAGCCTAAGTTTAGAAAAAGAAAATTCAAGTCCATGCAAAGTTTGAAGACCAAGACTGAAGACTGCGGTTGTATCCAAGGGGGAGTTTGTTGGTGCACGAATGTCTAAAGCCTGCGTCTTAGTCTTAGTTATTCATGTATAGGGTCTAGATGTGTTTAATTATGCAAAGTATAGGGGTTGAATATGTAATAGTGTGATAGTAATGTTCTGATTTCGCTTATATGGACATGTGTCATATGAGCGAAATCACTTCTAGCTGATTTCGCTTATATGTACATGTTCATATAAGTGGAATCACCTCCCCTATATATAGTCAAGTCGTTTTCTCATTATGTTTGCGTTCATGTTCAGTGTAGCCGAACTGCTGCCCAATTATTTTCAGAAAGTTTAATGAGAAAACCGTATTAAAGTGATCCGCATCTGTTTCTACTCATTTCTACTACGTTTTTACTTTGATTCATACGGATTATGTATTTCCGCTGCATAATCAGTAGTTTCTAGCTCAGATTGACTCACTCGACTGTCAAATACGGTCCTACACGTTTCAAATGAACTAGCATGACAGGTATTTATAGAGGTGTTGATTTCGCACGGAATAGGCAAGAGGTATTTCGTGCGAAATAGCTGATTGCTATTTTGTACGAAATAGCTTAATGTCATTTCGTGCGACCAGCTCATGTTAGCATACCACCCTTAAGTCGTTGTGTAATGCAGCGCTATATCTCATGGATCCCCACTATACAGCCTTATAGCGCCATTACAGGGGCGCTATGAGGGTTTCAATTCTTGCTCCCGTTATGAACATTGAGGCGTGAACATTTAGTATTTTCAAAATTTAACCGTTTCAAACGGTCATATATTTAAAAAAAACTTTAATTGAATTTAAAATACCATCTATCCTATAAATAAACCTTCATCTCTCCTATTTTTATAAAATCCAATACACTCAACACACTCTCAAACCCTCTTATCTCTACCTTTTTTTTTTATAAAAATCTAGAATTTTTATACAATGCATCCCTTCAACGGCGGTTTTATTCCTCCGCGTTCGAGTGCGGACACGAAACAAAGTAGCAATCCTAGCCGTCCCATTTCTCCGGTTCCCACTCGACCCACCCCATACGGATCCGCTCTTGTCGATTTTAATCAACATCAAACCGGGTTCATGAACCTATTGAACCAACCACTCTTATGGGACCCAAATCTATACGGTTGAAACCGAATCAAAACATGGACGGAATGGGGTCGTCTCAAGCATTTGGATCGGCACAAGCATTCGGCTCGCCACTACGCGAGCCCGAGGTCGTTCCGGATACACAACCGGAAGTAAAGAAGACGGAAAAAGGAAAAACAAAATGCCTACATAAAAAGAAAACCGAAACCCGAGCGAAAAAAAAAAACGTGCAACCGTGGGATGATGAAGAGGAGTACGCGTTAACCTGATCTTGGCTCGACGTGTCGGAGGACCACCCAAATAGGTAATATTTTTGTATAAATTTTTTGTATAATTTTTTTTTGTTTTATTTTTTTTGTATTAATTGTTTGTTTATTTTTTAGCAAACAACCAAAGTAAAATCATCTTTTGGAACTGAAGAGAACTTTTTTCGGGTTCATGGGTAGGGGAGACGAATACCGGCCGGCGGATTCAATATCGGGCAAGTTGACCGATATCAACAAGAAATGTACAAATTTTCAATCCGTTTACTAACGGGTAAGAACCGGATGGAAAAGTGGCCACAAGGACGAGTACATTACACACGCGGCCTTAATCGAGTATCAAGCCAGTCAAGGTAATTTCTCGTACTTAAAGTGTTGGCAAATTCTTCGGAATAGCCCCAAATAGGCCGACGTCTGAGATTCAAGGATCTGGCAAGTTTGACGGAGTTTTGGTCCCGAGATAACCGGTTCGGTGATAAGAAATGAGTAGAAATAGAATCGACACAGACCAAGTTAATTATAATTGGTTTCTATTCAGTGATTTGAAGTTACATACCCGTGAAACCAATTGGATAGCATCTCCCCTCAGGGAACCAAAACTTGTCCAAATGAGGAACCCCTCATCCCTATATATAGGCATCAGCCATCCGTCCGAAACGACCAATGTCCATCCATCCGGATGGACTTACAACAATAACAGAACGTTATAGGGACGAATGGGTGTTAACAGATGAACTTGATGTCCATTCGTCCGGAAGGACTCATCCATCCGAAGGGACTTTGTTCCAGACAAAACCTTATCCGTTTTTCACACTATTCTATACAATATTCAACACTCGCTCTGTCTAGCCTATTCGCACAGTGGCAGACATACTATGTCACACCCCTAAAATACCACATGCGGAAGTCCCCGCGGGGCGTGTGACGTACCAGGATCTAGCCACCAATCATATTGAACTTATATCAATTATTCTAAATAAAACTTTCATTCAATAATAAAAGAAGTGTTACAAAACATTATTTAACATTCAGCGGAAGCATAATACATTAGTTAAGAAATTCATAATCCAAGTGTGTGAAAAACCATTAGACTTGTCTCATGTTTCCATGTATCTCGACCCATGACCACTCCAGCATCCCAGTCAGCAAGTTCTAACAACATGTACCTAAAGGCCTGCAAGCATGCAGAAAAACGTGTATCAGACAACGCTGGTGAGTTCACAGTTTGTGTTAACCGTTTAATACCGAGTAGTGACTTATGATATGTTATGACTGTTATGTTGATAATAACTCGATACCGAAGACGGCCCTTTTTGCCCTTCCCCAATGCTCTATCAAACATTGGTCATGATTTAAAGTTATTAATTCATGCCCGTCCTATCCAGGTACGTCGCGAGGGTGCCAAACCTAATAGCGCTATCAACTAATAACCTCGTTGCCCTACAAGCAACAACCCGGTAGTAATGATGGGAATTAAGTGATAGATAGTTAGTGTATTATCCAACCATAACGTTTACTGAAAACCGTTGCATATCCCCTGTAAGGATAGCGTTTGTGAAATCCGCCTCACATCCCCTACAAGGATGTGGGTAATTGAAAACCGCCTCATATCCCCTTCGAGGATATGGGTTTACGAAAATCCGTTACAAGTTTAGTCAGTTTGATTGTCCCCACCGGACGCATGCTTGTTTTGAGAGGAGTGAACTCACCTTAGATTGCTCGGTAAGATTAGTTACGTGTTTACCGTTGATCATTCGAACCCTAATATCATTTCCAGTAACAGTCAGTTTTATAGCACTTAATCATACATTCTTTATATATATTACATATGAAACCCACACATAATGTCGTGCAAAGTGTAATAGTTGGTCATGCAATTCAACAATCGATACCATACATCATATAATCACACAGAGTGGGTGTTTGGGTCTCGCGCCAGTTTGTTTACACAAACATCTGACTTTATCATATCACCATTTACAACATTACGCATTCACGTGTGTGTTCTATTCCAATTGAAGCCTAGCCCAAATGGACACCGGTAACATTCGGCCCACAGTTAAAAGCCCATGACTTTACCAGATTCAACAATTTAACTGAATTGTGCAGCCCACTTAACATACCAGCCCAAAAGTGTGGTTGTGTGTGATCCATTTAATATGCTGTTTGTTAATAGCTAATCCCTTATCATAATTTAAATCAATCGGCTCCATTTATCCACTATATACACAGTATCATAGAATAACATTACAATTAGCATAACAATTAACATCATCAGCGTTCGAACTGGTTTAACTACATTATACCACACACAAAACTGTTTCTATACGTCCTTACGACGAAACTCATGCGCGACGAAACATCCCCCAAGTTTCGTCGGGGTTCAGTCGACGAAAGACCATGATATTCGCCAATGGACTTGTCGGCGAAAGATCATGTTTCGTCATGGAAACCATCATGACGAAAGACTCCTACGTAAATCATGTTTCATCGTCACATGCCTTGATGAAACACTGAGTTTCGCCGGGTTACAGTGTATGATGAAATACTAAGTTTCGTCGAACCAAAACAGTTACCAGTTCATGTTTTCCTAGAACCCTAATCATCATTTCAATCATTGATAGAAATTGACACAATTAATTCAATGAATACTCATCATCCTCCGATCATATACACATCTGTAACATCCTTACACACTAAACCTTCAAACACCAATGTCATGCAGAATTCACAATTTTCATATATTATCTTATGGCCATCAGACTCGTGTATTTAACCCTAAATCTTCATATAATCACAATCATCACAAAACACATACAATCAAAGTCACGAACATCAAGCCACACGAACGATCAGAACATTATGCGTGTTCTAAATTCATGACAACAGTTTATCATTAGTAACCACAACATTATCCTACCACTAGTTATTAGATATCATTCATGCAATTAATCACAAGTGGTAACCTGATCAATCATCACAAAGAAACTCAATCAAAAGGATGCTAACTGACCGAGAGATGTAGGGTAGGAGAGGAGATGACCAGAATCAAGGGGAGGGGTCTCCGACTTGAAGAACTGCCGTCGATCAATAAGGAGAGAGAAAGGGAGCTAGGGTTTGTTATTTCTTATGCGATGCAACCATATGGGAAAACCACACACAACCGTGTATGTGTATGCGACTACCACAAGGGCCAAGCCCAACCTTGGGCTGCACTTAGGGCCGAGAGTCATTGCACTTCTTGGTTCAAGTTTAGGCCGAGGACAAATATAAGAGATATGCGATCACAAGTGTGGTGTGCGGCCATGTATTTCCAAACATGGACGTGTAACAATTAGACATTAACAACTTGTAAACAAGTGATACTTAAGGGAAGGACCTTGGGATTTCGGGTTGTCACATCATCCCCAACTTGAAAGAAATTTCATCCCGAAATTTGATAAGCCATCTCAGAGGAACAAAGTTGTAAACTAGGATGAGTATGTTGAGATGACTGTGGATTTTTCCCCCAGGTGCCACATCATCCCCAACTTGAAAGGGAATTTCGTCCTGAAATTCGCCAATGATACCATAAGTTGATACAACCGCTTTTACAACTGAGGATACTAGAGCTCCCTGACAAATACAACTGGTCGGTTAACCTTAGACTCTGGTATAGGTATCACAAGTGTTCCATCAGACAAACACTGCCTTAGATTCGAGGCATAAATATTATCGCGAACGTTATCCAATTCGTCAGTTAACTCGAGTTTGTGAGCCATGTCACCGATTTGTTCCAGAACTCCGAATGTCCCAATGCATCATAAACTAAGCTTACCCCGTTTTCTATAGCGTACCGCACCCTCTCAGGGCGAGATTTTTTTTTTATTATGACACATTTGCCTACAGCGAACTCCCAGTGTTTCGTAAGCTTATCAGCTCTCCTGACAGTCACGCGTTGTCGTCAAGCAATTTCCGATCTAAGCAATCTTCCCAAGAGTTTCATGTACAAGTCCAGGACCTGTGATTAGGTTTTCACCTACCTTAATCCAACAGGGTGATTAGCATTACTGTCCATGCGATGCCTCAAACAGAGTTGTCTGAATACTAGAAGGGTAACTGTTGCAGTAAAACTCATCCAGAGGTAGGTGTCCTTCCAATTTTTGCTGAGTCCAACACACACATGCTCGTTTACTCTGACCACTTGTCCTATGGTGATAAGTAATGTTCATGTCTAGACGTGAGCCAAGATTGTTGTGTAGTGCCGGCCATAAATCAGGTATAGATCAAAACCAGAGGTAACAGGAGTTGGCACCTCGTGCCTAAAAGTCACCTCTTCCAGAGGAACATTCACAGCTGGGAAGACTCGTCAGTTTCCTTGATTGTAGAAAGTGTGCTGGCAACGTGAGAAGATCAACGATCTCCCAAGTGATAACGGTTCCGTTCTGAGTTTCGAGTAAACCAGCGACAAATCCACGGTAGTCTGTTCTCATTTTCGTGTGGGTATTGCTGGTTGCTGATACTTCACCTTGACTTTCCCACAAGTCAACCATCACTCACATACCTAGCTAGGTGGGCCTTCATGCCCAATCACCAGTACAAGATGTATAGATCCCAACGTCTCTCATCGAAATCCAGACGAGTGGAATATCGTAGCCGGTGTGCTTTGCTCAACACGAGTTCCCTACAATTTCCGTATGATAAGACCCACATTCGTTCCATGAGGTACCTGTCAAAGGTTGCTTCTCCATGCCCCCCATGGGTTCAACTTGAAAATCCTCTTCCGGTTTGAACAGAGTAAGTCTGATCAGGTAAGTTAGAGTCGATAGTGAGCTGCAAAGGTCGTGCACGTTCAAGTTTCATAGCCGTAATCATCCAAAGGTTCCATCCAGCGATGCCATTAACTGATTTAGCTCTTCCGAAACCAGGGTACATGGGAGGCTCTTGTGATCGGTCTAAGTAGTACATTTGATATCGTCCAAGTAATGCCTCCAATTTACATCCAAAGACCACAGTTTCCACCGCAGGTTGTGTGTCGTGTAGTTCCTCCTCGTAACTCTATTACGTAAGTCATCACCTTCTCGTGTTGCATCGGCGCGTAACTGAGACTCTAATTCGAACCGTCATGGTATACCACTAGAATCATTAATGCTCTCGGTTAGAAGCGATGCTCAGTGCATTACAGAGTTGGGTTTCAAAGGTTGAAAAGAAGTCCTCCTGTTTTGTCTTCCCCGAACACAGCACCCTGCTGTGCTAAGAGGTTACAGCGGCTCAATTTTTGAAAATTCCTCGATCAATCTGTGATAATATCTAACGAAACCAATAAATTGTTGTATCCCCGAAGGAATCTTTGGTGTCGATCGGTTTTAACCAAAATGGGTCTTATTGAGATCCACCTGTATTCCCACTTTGTTGATTAGATGACCAAAAGGTACCTCTAGAACCCAGGAATTATATCTAACAAGACTTCACGCGGAGTGGCTCCTCCCTCAGGAGCTCTAAGATAAGATACAAGTGCCGCCCAGGATGTTCCTTTCTACCGGAAATGATCCGAAACGTCATCGATAAACACAGTCGTTTTATGTGATCCATAAGCTGCTGGTGTGTTGATTAACTCAATGGTCATTGTGACAACTGTGCTCTATAATCATTGTATAATGTAAAACAATGTTGTTTATCAATAAAACAATGCTCTTTGGTGTTATTATATGTGTTTTGGTGTTATTATGTGTGTAATTGTGTTTGATGATTTTACGATTTGATTCGATTCCGATTTCAAGCTTTAAATCGCTTTCTGGAAGGTTATACGCAAACTGGTGCGTAAACGCAGCCAGTTTAACGCAACAAACACTCCGGAATAGTGACATAGGCTTAACATACCTTAAATAACCTCCACATAATTTATAAATAAGTTTTGGATGGTTTGGTGTGTTGAAATCAAGTTTGTTCGATCACAGGGACTAATTATGTCAAACTGTGAAACTATACCAATTTGTATAGTAACGAACATTCCGGAACTTGATCATAAGTTAAACATACCCTAAATATCCTTTACATATCTTAGAAATAGGCTTTGAGGGGTTCGGTATGCTAAAATAAACTTTATTGATCAATAGGGACTAAAAGCGTCAAAATGTGCATAAGTTTGCATTTTCGCGCATATCTTACGCTCTGAATATATCCGGACATTCAAAAATTTATGTAATCATTAAAATATTTTATTTTAGTGATTGGCATGATAAAATTCCATTCGTCGCTTAATTTGGATCGTTTTTGCATTCGTTACGACTTCCGTCGTAATTAACCGAACAACGCAACCATACGACCAAACGAGCCGACAACTGAGATATTCTCGAGCACATTTTAAGTTCCCTACACTTTAACATCATTTTAGAGCCTTGAAATGAGGTTAACGGGGATAAAACGTGCCAAAAATGCATTAAAATGCAAGATTCTCAAGTGCAGGGACCAAATTGCAATTTCTGGATAGTTGCCCAGGCGGGCTGCGTAAGCCTGGTGTCCTGGTTACGCGGGCCATGACAGAACCCCCAGATCAGCAAAACAGGCTATTTAAACCAGCAGCTGCGTTTCTATGGTTTGCAAACGGTTTTTGAACAATCTATGGGCTATTCTAAGGTGCCCATGGTATTTCAAAACCATGGGTGCATGTGTACGGCTCAGATCGAAGTACGTTTCCCGATAAACGATCCTAACGGTTCTAGTTTTCCTATAAATACCCATGCCCTTCATTCATTTCCTGCACACTTGACCTGAATTACACTCTAAGTTGGAGCCTTTGCTTCATACCTGAGTGATTTGGATCAAGATCTTCCTAGCTTGGACCCTTTGTAAGCATTCTTTCATTCTTTTATGCGTTTTAAGCACGAAAGTCAAACAGAGTTTGACTTTCAGCTTTGACCAGTTTATGGTCAACACAAAGTTCATTTGAACTTTGCAACGTGAGCGTAATCATGATGGTTTTAGTCCCGTGTGACTAAACCTACTGATTACCACGTTCCCCTGTGAGTACATAGTTCCCCTGTTTGACTGTTTTCAATTGTTTTGGGGTGATTCATATGTATCAAAACGATTTCGATATTTTAACAATGGTTTCAAAAACGATTAAGATGGTTTATACTAAACTAATAACGATTTCGATAATGTGAACGAACTTGTTGGTTGAAGTTACATAACGAATGACATTCATTAATTTTGGCCGAACCGACCAGTATTAGGTTATGGTACCATAGGATCTGACAAATCCCGTTATCAGACTACACCCATGGTTATGTGTGGGTTATGTGGGTAACGACTGAATCTGTGATTGTTAACTTACCCTTTGGTGGTTTGTTAATGCGAGAAGCGAGATAGTCGAGTCACGAAGGTTTGAATGTTATTAGCGAGACGAGTTTTCACAATTAAAACGAGGATGATTTAAATGACTTAAACGAGTTAAACGATTTGGAAACGATTTAAACGAGTTTAACGATTTTGAAATGATTTGAACAAGTTAAACGAGTTGGATAAACGATTGGTTTTTGGTTAAGTGTTTAGATAACGGGACGTGTGTAATGTCGTGAAAACATGGTAGATACGCCGCTGGTACTTCTTATATATAAGTGTTTTAAAAATATTACATACCGTGACGTTATTTAGTTCACTTGGGTAAACGAGGTTATCACGATGTCACAGAACGATGTTTTCGAGAAGATATAAACCATACGAGTTTTATTAACGAGTTATTTCGAGATGTTTTATAATTTGGCAAAATTTTTTGGGTTAAGAATCATGGCTACGAGGTTTTATAAATTATAACCCGCTTGATTTGAGTTGGTTAATTATGTTGCAATATTATACACTTTTCAAAACAAGGTTTTTAATAAGGTATTGCAACATCTAAACTAGCCATGAATCCGACAGTCTCATAAAACCTATGTACTCGCCAGCATTTCTTTGCTGACTTTGTTTTTACATATGTTTCAGGTGTTGTTGCTTGATATTGATTGCTAGGATGCATGAGTCACATAGGATCTGGACGAGGCCTTAGCGACAAAATAACAATGATAGTCGATGTGTAACATGTTTGTTTTGTTTTAAGACAATGTAAATTACTTAATGAATAAATAAAACAAAACTTTTTGTATCCATGGTTATGAAACAATAATTCTGTTACAACACTCCCCGACGTTTCCGCCACGATTTGTTGTTTTACGTGGTCGGGGTGTGACAGAAGAGTTGGTATCAGAGCCAATGGTTATACGGAATTAGGTTATTAGTAATGCTTTGACCAAGACTATAACTTTCTAGGACCCCAACGCAAGTTTTCTTGCGTTTAGATTTTTAAAACAAAACCGTCACCTACCCTTAGGTGATAACCACAACGAGAATACAAATTTCGAATCTGCTTCGAAAATTAATCATCCGTTCTAGGATGATTGATTACTAGGTTTTCAACCCTTCCAGTTTGACTCATATTTGGCTTAGTGCCTTCTGAGTTTTCGAAATCTCGTCAAAGTTTGGGTCTAAATAATGTGAACACGTGCAAACTGGAAGAGTGAATGCATGTACCCTAAGTTTTCTGTCTAAGGCTAGAGTGTTCGTGCAAATCCACATAATCGGACCAGTCACTCTTACCTGGGAACTCTTGGGGTGAGTGTTCACTTATAGGCGAGCATGTCTTCGCGATACATTATTTTGACTCATTTACTTTGATTAGTCATCGCGTGTCGTTTGTTTGTTCGAGGTAACGAACAAATGATCGCCTTCCTTATGTTTTGTCGATACCTCTTTTGTTTTTTCCTAATTATCGACCTCACTCGTTTCTCATATTTCCTTTTAGACAATGCCTCCTAGACGTGATGCACAACCTTTTACTGCTGAAGAAGTCGCAGCCCTTGTCGCTCAGCAAATGGTTGCAGTACTTCCAGGCGTAGTGACCCAGATCCATGAATTATATAACAACAACAATAACAACAATAATGTTCAGTGTAATTTCAATAATTTTAATTCTGCTAAGCCGTTGAAGTTTTTTGGGTCTCAAGGAGGAACTGCGCTCCTTCAATGGTTCGAAAGTATCGAGAGCACATTCAGACATGTGCAATGTCTGAATGAGCGTAAGGTTGAATTTGCATCAAGTGTGTTTGAGAAGCGTGCTCTTACATGGTGGAACGGAGTAATGCGTGATGGGGGTGCCGAAGTGGCATTGGCACAGAGATGGGAAGAGCTTCGAGCTCTCATGATGAAAGAGTTCTGTCACCGTCATGAGATTCGAGCGTTGGAACGAGAGTTTGACGATCTAAAGCAAGATGGGGGTGAACATCGTGCGTATATGGATCGTTATGAAGAGCTAAGTCTGTTGTGTCCCACTATGGTTACCCCAATGGAGAAAGCAATCGAGAGGTATATCGATGGTTTACCCGATTCTGTGCAAGACATTGTGACTGGCAGTAATCCTACTACTGTTCGTCAAGCGATCGAGTTGTCTGCTACCCTGACTGAGTCTCAAGTCAGGAAGGGTAAACTTACCCGTAAGGGTGATAAGAAGAAGTCATCAGATTCTGTAAAAGACAAGGATAAGGGTAAGGGTAAGAAAGGTGAGTCAACGAAGAAGTCGAGGAAGCGCAAGGCTTCCCAGAATTTTGCAGTTACTGCTCAGAACCCACCGACTCAACCTCCTGTGAAGAAGGTATATGCTGGTACCGCACCTCACTGTGCTCGCTGCAACGGTCATCATGTTGCACAACAAGCTTGCAAGCAATGCACTACGTGTGGTAAACATGGGCATCTGGCCAACATTTGTCGTCTGGGTCAGAATCAGGTTGCTTAGGTTCCAGCACAGGTTCAGGGGAATGCTGCGAGATTTCCACCAGGTTCGTGTTTCAATTGCGGAGAAATGGGTCATTTCCGCAACAACTGTCCGAGACTTGCAAATCCCAATGTCAACGCGAATGCAAATGTGAATCCCGCTCGTGGACGAGCAAATAACTTGAATGCAAACGAAGCGAGGCCTGACAACGAGGTTGTCAATGGTACGTTTCTTGTTTACAATCGACCTACATCTGTTCTTTTTTATTCTGGTGCCGATAGGAGTTTTGTTTCGTTATCTTTTGAGCCTTTACTTGCGATACCTAGAACTAAACTGAGGAAACCCTTATCTGTCGAAGTTGCTACTGGTAAACCTCTTGTTCTCGATTCTGTTATTCGTGATTGTCAGTTGAACCTTGATAACCATCTTTTTCCTATTGACCTCGTGCCGATGCAACTTGGGAGTTTCGATATTATCGTGGGGATGGATTGGTTAACCAAACATCATGCTGAGGTGGTTTGTTTCGATAAGATTGTTCGTATTCCTTTGTCTTCTGGTGAAGTTTTAGAAGTTCGTGGCGAGAGACCGTCTGGTGGATTGAAACTTATGTCGTGTATGAAAGACCAAAGTTATTTACGAAAAGGATATGTTGCTTTTCTGGCACATGTCACCGAGGAGAAAGGCATGAGCAAGTGTATTCAAGATGTTCCGATTGTTCGAGATTATCCAGAGGTGTTTCCTGATGAACTGCCTGGTTTGCCTCCAGTTCGTCAAGTCGAGTTTTATATTGACCTTATACCCAATGCCAACCCGATTGCGAAAGCACCTTATCGTCTTGCACCGTCGGAGATGCAAGAGTTATCAAAACAACTTCAAGAGTTATCAGATAAAGGATTCATCTGACTGAGTTATTCACCGTGGGGCGCTCCTTTCCTCTTCGTGAAAAAGAAAGATGGATCTTTTCGAACGTGTATCGATTATCGTGAGCTTAATAAGCTTACCATCAAGAATCAATATCCCCTACCCCGAATCGATGATCTCTTTGATTAGCTGCAAGGTGCTACCTATTTTTCCAAGATCGATCTGTGTTCTGGGTATCATCAACTCCGTGTAGGATATTCCCAAAACTGCTTTCCGTACAAGATATGGGCATTACGAGTTCACTGTCATGCCTTTTGGTTTGACGAATGCCCCAGCTATCTTCATGGACTTAATGAATAGGGTCTGTAAACCTTATTTAGATAAGTTCATCATTGTGTTCATCGACGATATTCTCATTTATTCGAAGTCTCGAGCCGATCACGAGCAACACCTTCGTTTGACACTGGAACTCTTGAAAAAGGAACAACTTTTTGCTAAATTCTCCAAGTGTGAATTCTCGCTTAAGGGAGTTCAATTTATAGGTCATATAGTCAACGAGCAGGGTATCCATGTGGATCCTTGCAAAATTGCAGCAATTAAGGATTGGAATACACCAACGACACCCACAAAGATTCGATCTTTTCTTGGTTTTGCTGGATATTATCGTCGATTCATTTCAAATTTCTCAAAGATCGCGGTTCCACTCACTGCTTTGACTCAGAAGAATAAGCCTTTTGAGTGGGGACCCAAGCAAGAAGAAGCATTTCAAACGCTGAAACAGAAGCTATGTGATGCTCCTGTTCTATCTTTGCCCGAAGGAAACGATGATTTCGTTGTCTACTGTGACACGTCTAATTTAGGTCTTGGTTGTGTTCTTTTGCAATGAGGTAAAGTTATAGCTTATGCGTCAAGGCAACTGAAAGTTCACTAGAAGAACTACACCACTCATGACCTTGAGTTAGGTGCTGTGGTTTTTGCACTCAAGATCTGGAGACACTATCTTTATGGCACGAAGTGTGTGGTTTTCACAGACCATAAAAGTCTCCATCATATTCTTAATCAAAAGGAGTTGAACATGAGGCAACGACGTTGGGTTGTACTCTTAAACGACTACGATTGCAAGATTCGCTACCATCCTGGTAAGGCGAATGTCGTAGCCGATGCGCTTAGTCAAAAGGAATGAGTCAAGCTTCATTCTGTTCAAACTCTAACTGATATTCAATCTCATGTCCTTCAAGCTCAACGATCGTGTGTGATCAAAGGCATATTGAAATATGAGCTACCGCTTCAACTTGGGCTTAAACTCGAAAGAAAAGACGATGGTTTACTCTACTTCAAGGATTGTTTGTGGATTCCGAAACAAGACGATCTTCGCACCTTGGTAATGGACGAATCTCACAAGTCTCGATATTCTATCCATCCTGGTGCTGATAAAATGTACAAGGATCTTCGTACTCAGTACTGGTGGCCTGGCATAAAAAAGAATGTTGCCTTGTATGTATCGAAATGCCTAACTTGTCTCAAAGTCAAGGCTGAACATCAACGACCATCTGGTTTGCTTGTACAACCAGAGATACCGGTTTGGAAGTGGGAGACCACTGCTATGGATCTCATCACTAAGTTACCGCGTACGTCTAAAGGTCACGATGCTATTTGGGTTGTTATCGATCGATTAACGAAATCAGCTCATTTTATTCCGATTCGCGAGGATCTATCTGCTGATAAACTTGCCAAGATTTATGTTGATGAGATTGTATCACGACATGGTATTCCTTTGGATATCATTTCTGATCGTGATGCTCGATTTTCATCTCATTTCTGGAAGACCATGCAATCTGCTATGGGAACCCAACTAAATCTGAGCACTGCTTATCATCCCCAAACAGATGGACAATCTGAGAGGACGATTCAAACTTTGGAGGATATGCTTAGAGCATGCGTGATAGACTTTGGTGGTAATTGGGATTCTCATCTTCCATTGATCGAGTTTTCTTACAACAACAGTTATCATGCTAGTATCAATATGGCACCATTCGAAGCTCTCTACGGTCGAAAATGTCATTCACCTGTCTGTTGGAATGAGATCGGTGAAGCTCGGCTTACTGGACTGGAGCTCATTCTGGAAATGACAGATAAAATCAAGAAAATTCGCGATAATCTTGTGACAGCTAGAAGCCGTCAAAAGAGTTATGCAGTTATGCGACGCAAGCCCTTAGAATTTCAAGTCGGAGACCGTGTCCTACTCAAGGTGTCACTTTGTAATGGAGTGGTGAGATTTGGAAAGAAAGGAAAACTTGCACCCCGATATGTTGGACCATTTAAGATTGTTGAAAGAGTTGGAAAGGTTTCCTATCGACTAGAGCTACCTCCAGAGCTTGGAAATATTCATCCGACTTTTCACATGTCCAATTTGGGAAAGTGTTTAGCTGATACTGATCTTCACATCCCTCTCGATGAGATCCGAATCGATGAAACGATGCACTTTGTCGAGAAACCCGTGGAGATAGGGGACCGTGCAGTCAAACAGTTGAAGAACAAACGGATTCGATTGATCAAGGTTTGCTGGGAATCCAAACATGGCCCAGAGTTTACTTGGGAACGTGAGGACCAGATGAAGACAAAATATCCGCAATTGTTTTCACAAGCTTCCTCTAGTTAAAAATTTCGGGACGAAATTTTCTGAAGTAGGGGAGACTGTGACTATTGTGCTCTGTAATCATTATATAATGTAAAACAATGTTGTTTATCAATAAAAAAATGTGCTTTGGTGTTATTATATGTGTTTTGGTGTTATTATGTGTGTAATTGTGTTTGATGATTTTACGATTTGATTCGATTCCGATTTCAAGCTTTAAATCGCTTTCTGGAAGGTTATACGCAAACTGGTGCGTAAACGCAGCCAGTTGAACGTAACAAACACCCCGGAATAGTGACATAGGCTTAACATACCTTAAATAACCTCCACATAATTTAGAAATAAGTTTTGGATGGTTTGGTGTGTTAAAATCAAGTTTGTTCGATCACAGGGACTAATTGTGTCAAACTGTGAAACTATACCGATTTGTATAGTAACGAACATTCTGTAATATGATCATAAGTTAAACATACCCTAAATATCCTTTACATATCTTAGAAATAGGCTTTGAGGGGTTCGGTATGCTAAAATAAACTTTATTGATCAATAGGGACTAAAAGCGTCAAAAAGTGCATAAGTTTGCATTTTCGCGCATATCTTTCGCTCTGAATATATCCGGACATCCAAAAATTTATGTAATCATTAAAATATTTTATTTTAGTGATTCGCATGATAAAATTCCATTCGTCGCTTAATTTGGATCGTTTTTGCATTCGTTACGACTTCCGTCGTAATTAACCGAACAACGCAACCGTACGACCAAACGAGCCAACAACCGAGATATTCTCGAGCACATTTTAAGTTCCCTACACTTTAACATCATTTTAGAGCCTTGAAATGAGGTTAACAGGGCTTAAACGTGCCAAAATGCATTAAAATGCAAGATTCTCAAGTGCAGGGACCAAATTGCAATTTCTAGATAGTTGCCCAGGCGGGCTGCGTAAGCCTGGTGTTCTGGTTACGCGAGCCACGACAGAACCCCCAGATCAGCAAAACAGGCTATTTAAACCAGCAGCTAGGTTTCTATGGTTTGCAAACGGTTTTTGAAGAATCTATGGGCTATTCTAAGGTGCCCATGGTATTTCAATACCATGGGTGCATGTGTACGGCTCAGATCGAAGTACGTTTCCTGATAAACGATCCTAACGGTTCTAGTTTTCCTATAAATACCCATGCCCTTCATTCATTTCCTGCACATTTGACCTGAATTACACTCTAAGTTGGAGCCTTTGCTTCATACCCGAGTGACTTGGATCAAGATCTTCCTAGCTTGGACCCTTTGTAAGCATTCTTTCGTTCTTTTATGCGTTTTAAGCACGAAAGTCAAACAGAGTTTGACTTTCAGCTTTGACCAGTTTATGGTCAACACAAAGTTCATTTGAACTTTGCAACGTGAGCGTAATCACGATGGTTTTAGTCCCGTGTGACTAAACCTACTGATTACCACGTTCCCCTGTGAGTACATAGTTCCCCTGTTTTACTGTTTTCAATTGTTTTGGGGTGATTCATATGTATCAAAATGATTTCGATATTTTAACAATGGTTTCAAAAACGATTAAGATGGTTAATACTAAACTAATAACGATTTCGATAATGTGAACGAACTTGTTGGTTGAAGTTACATAACGAATGACATTCATTAATTTTGGCCGAACCGACCAGTATTAGGTTATGGTGCCATAGGATCTGACAAATCCCGTTATCAGACTACACCCATGGTTATGTGGGTAACGACTGAATCTGTGATTGTTAACTTACCCTTTGGTGGTTTGTTAATGCGAGAAGCGAGATAGTCGAGTCACGAAGGTTTGAATGTTATTAGCGAGACGACCAAAAATAGTTTTCACAATTAAAACGAGGATGATTTAAATGACTTAAATGATTTGGAAACGATTTAAACGAGTTTAACGATTTTGAAACGATTTGAACAAGTTAAACGAGTTGGATAAACGATTGGTTTTTGGTTAAGTGTTTAGATAACGGGACGGGTGTAATGTGGTGAAAACATGGTAGATACGCCGCTGGTGCTTCTTATATATAAGTGTTTTCAACATATTACATACCGTGACGCTATTTAGTTCACTTGGGTAAACGAGGTTATCACGATGTCACATAACGATGTTTTCGAGAAGATATAAACCATACGAGTTTTATTAACGAGTTATTTCGAGATGTTTTATAATTTGGCAAATGTTTTTGGGTTAAGAATCATGGCTACGAGGTTTTATAAATTATAACCCGCTTGATTTGAGATGGTTAATTATGTTGCAATATTATACACTTTTCAAAACAAGGTTTTTAATAAGGTATTGCAACATCTAAACTAGCCATGAATCCGACACTCTCATAAAACCTATGTGCTCGCCAGCATTTCTTTGCTGACTTTGTTTTTACATATGTTTCAAGTGTTGTTGCTTGATATTGATTGCTAGGATGCATGAGTCATATAGGATCTGGACGAGGCCTTAGTGACAAAATAACAATGATAGTCGATGTGTAACATGTTTGTTTTTTTTTAAGACAATGTAAATTACTTAATGAATAAATAAAACAAAACTTTTTGTATCCATGGTTATGAAACAATAATTCTGTTACAACACTCCCCGACGTTTCCGCCACGATTTGTTGTTTTACGTAGTCGGGGTGTGACAGAAGAGTTGGTATCAGAGCCAATGGTTATACGGAATTAGGTTATTAGTAATGCTTTGACCAAGACTATAACTTTCTAGGACCCCAAGGCAAGTTTTCTTGCGTTTAGATTTTTAAAACAAAACCGTCACCTACCCTTAGGTGATAACAACAACGAGAATACAAATTTCGAATCTGCTTCGAAAATTAATCATCCGTTCTAGGATGATTGATTACTAGGTTTTGAACCCTTCCAGTTTGACTCATATTTGGCTTAGTGCCTTCTGAGTTTTCAAAATCTCGTCAAAGTTTGGGTCTAAATAATGTGAACACGTGCAAACTGGAAGAGTGAATGCCTGTACCCTAAGTTTTCTGATTAAGGCTAGAATGTTCGTGCAAATCCACATAATCGAACCAGTCACTCTTACCTGGGAACTCTTGGGGTGAGTGTTCACTTATAGGCGAGCATGTCTTCGCGATACATTATTTTGACTCATTTACTTTGATTAGTCACCGCGTGTCGTTTGTTTGTTCGAGGTAACGAACAAATGACCGCCTTCCTTGTGTTTTGTCGATACCTCTTTTGTTTTTTCCTAATTATCGACCTCACTCGTTTCTCATATTTCCTTTTAGACAATGCCTCCTCGATGTGATGCACAACCTTTTACTGCTAAAGAAGTCGCAGCCCTTGTCGCTCAGCAAATGGTTGCAGTACTTCCAGGCATAGTGACCCAGATCCATGAATTATATAACAACAACAATAACAACAATAATGTTCAGTGTAATTTCAATAATTTTAATTCTGCTAAGCCGTTGAAGTTTTCTGGGTCTCAAGGAGCAACTGCGCTCCTTCAATGGTTCGAAAGTATCGAGAGCACATTCAGACATGTGCAATGTCCGAATGAGCGTAAGGTTGAATTTGCATCAAGTGTGTTTGAGAAGCGTGCTCTTACGTGGTGGAACGGAGTAATGCGTGATAAGGGTGCCGAAGTGGCATTGGCACAGACATGGGAAGAGCTTCGAGCTCTCATGATGAAAGAGTTCTGTCACCGTCATGAGATTCGAGCGTTGGAACGAGAGTTTGACGATCTAAAGCAAGATGGGGGTGAACACCGTGCGTATATGGATCGTTATGAAGAGCTGAGTCTGTTGTGTCCCACTATGGTTACCCCACTGGAGAAAGCAATCGAGAGGTATATCGATGGTTTACCCGATTCTGTGAAAGACATTGTGACTGGCTGTAATCCTACTACTGTTCGTCAAGCGATCGAGTTGTCTGCTACCCTGACTGAGTCTCAAGTCAGGAAGGGTAAACTTACCCGTAAGGGTGATAAGAAGAAGTCAGCTGATTCTGTAAAAGACAAGGATAAGGGTAAGGGTAAGAAAGGTGAGTCATCGAAGAAGTCGAGGACGCGCAAGGCTTCCCATAATTTTGCAGTTACTGCGCAGAACCCACCGACTCAACCTCCTGCGAAGAAGGTATATGCTGGTACCGCACCTCACTGTGCTCGCTGCAACGGTCATCATGTTGCACAACAAGCTTGCAAGCAATGCACTACGTGTGGTAAACATGGGCATCTGGCCAACATTTATCGTCTGGGTCAGAATCAGGTTGCTCAGGTTCTTGCACAGGTTCAGGGGAATGCTGCGAGATTTCCACCAGGTTCGTGTTTCAATTGCGGAGAAATGGGTCATTTCCGCAACAACTGTCCGAGACTTGCAAATCCCAATGTCAACGCGAATGCAAATGTGAATCCCGCTCATGGACGAGCAAATAACTTGAATGCAAACGAAGTGAGGGCTGACAACGAGTTGTCAATGGTACGTTTCTTGTTTACAATCGACCTACATCTGTTCTTTTTTATTCTGGTGCCGATAGGAGTTTTGTTTCGTTATCTTTTGAGCCTTTACCTGCGATACCTAGAACTAAACTGAGGAAACCCTTATCTGTCGAAGTTGCTACTGGTAAACCTCTTGTTCTCGATTCTGTTATTCGTGATTGTCAGTTGAACCTTGATAACCATCTTTTTCCTATTGACCTCGTGCCGATGCAACTTGGGAGTTTCGATATTATCGTGGGGATGGATTGGTTAACCAAACATCATGCTGAGGTGGTTTGTTTCGATAAGATTGTTCTTATTCCTTTGTCTTCTGGTGAAGTTTTAGAAGTTCGTGGCGAGAGACCGTCTGGTGGATTGAAACTTATGTCGTGTATGAAAGACCAAAGTTATTTACGAAAAGGATATGTTGCTTTTCTGGCACATGTCACCGAGGAGAAAGGCAAGAGCAAGTGTATTCAAGATGTTCCGATTGTTCGAGATTATCCAGAGGTGTTTCCTGATGAACTGCCTGGTTTGCCTCCAGTTCGTCAAGTCGAGTTTTATATTGACCTTATACCCAATGCCAACCCGATTGCGAAAGCACCTTATCGTCTTGCACCGTCGGAGATGCAAGAGTTATCGAAACAACTTCAAGAGTTATCAGATAAAGGATTCATCTGACCGAGTTATTCACCGTGGGGCGCTCCTTTCCTCTTCGTGAAAAAGAAAGATAGATCTTTTCGAACGTGTATCGATTATCGTGAGCTTAATAAGCTTACCATCAAGAATCAATATCCCCTACCCCGAATCGATGATCTCTTTGATCAGCTGCAAGGTGCTACCTATTTTTCCAAGATCGATCTGCGTTCTGGGTATCATCAACTCCGTGTATTCGAAGAAGATATTCCCAAAACTGCTTTCCGTACAAGATATGGGCATTACGAGTTCACTGTCATGCCTTTTGGTTTGACGAATGCCCCAGCTATCTTCATGGACTTAATGAATAGGGTCTGTAAACCTTATTTAGATAAGTTCATCATTGTGTTCATCGACGATATTCTCATTTATTCAAAGTCTCGAGCCGATCACGAGCAACACCTTTGTTTGACACTGGAACTCCTGAAGAAGGAACAACTTTTTGCTAAATTCTCCAAGTGTGAATTCTGGCTTAAGGGAGTTCAATTCATAGGTCATATAGTCAACGAGCAGGGTATCCATGTGGATCCTTGCAAAATTGCAGCAATTAAGGATTGGAATACACCAACGACACCCACAAAGATTCGATCTTTTCTTGGTCTTGCTGGGTATTATCGTCGATTCATTTCAAATTTCTCAAAGATCACGGTTCCACTCACTGCTTTGACTCAGAAGAATAAGCCTTTTGAGTGGGGACCCAAGCAAGAAGAAGCATTTCAAACGCTGAAACAGAAGCTATGTGATGCTCCTGTTCTATCTTTGCCCGAAGGAAACGATGATTTCGTTGTCTACTGTGACGCGTCTAATTTAGTTCTTGGTTGTGTTCTTATGCAATGAGGTAAAGTTTTAGCTTATGCGTCAAGACAACTGAAAGTTCACTAGAAGAACTACACCACTCATGACCTTGAGTTAGGTGCTGAGGTTTTTGCACTCAAGATCTGGAGACACTATCTTTATGGCACGAAGTGTGTGGTTTTCACAGACCATAAAAGTCTCCAGCATATTCTTAATCAAAAGGAGTTGAACATAAGGCAACGACGTTGGGTTGAACTCTTAAACGACTACGATTGCAAGATTCGCTACCATCCTGGTAAGGCGAATGTCGTAGCCGATGCGCTTAGTCGAAAGGAACGAGTCAAGCTTCATTCTGTTCAAACTCTAACTGATATTCAATCTCATGTCCTTCAAGCTCAACGATCGTGTGTGATCAAAGGCATATTGAAATATGAGCTACCGCTTCAACTTGAGCTTAAACTCGAAAGAAAAGACGATGGTTTACTCTACTTCAAGGATTGTTTGTGGATTCCGAAACAAGACGATCTTCGCACCTTGGTAATGGACGAATCTCACAAGTCTTGATATTCTATCCATCCTGGTGCTGATAAAATGTACAAGGATCTTCGTACTCAGTACTGGTGGCCTGGCATGAAAAAGGATGTTGCCTTGTATGTATCGAAATGCCTAACTTGTCTCAAAGTCAAGGCTGAACATCAACGACCATCTGGTTTGCTTGTACAACCAGAGATACCGGTTTGGAAGTGGGAGAACACTGCTATGGATCTCATCACTAAGTTACCGCGTACGTCTAAAGGTCACGATGCTATTTGGGTTGTTATCGATCGATTAACGAAATCAGCTCATTTTATTCCGATTCGCGAGGATCTATCTGCTGATAAACTTGCCAAGATTTATGTTGATGAGATTGTATCACGACATGGTGTTCCTTTGGATATCATTTCTGATCGTGATGCTCGATTTTCATCTCATTTCTGGAAGACCATGCAATCTGCTATGGGAACCCAACTAAATCTGAGCACTGCTTATCATCCCCAAACAGATGGACAATCTGAGAGGACGATTCAAACTTTGGAGGATATGCTTAGAGCATGCGTGATAGAATTTGGTGGTAATTGGGATTCTCATCTTCCATTGATCGAGTTTTCTTACAACAACAGTTATCATGCTAGTATCAATATGGCACCATTCGAAGCTCTCTACGGTCGAAAATGTCGTTCACCTGTCTGTTGGAATGAGATCGGTGAAGCTCATCTTACTGGACTAGAGCTCATTCTGGAAATGACAGATAAAATCAAGAAAATTTGCGATAATCTTGTGACAGCTAGAAGCCGTCAAAAGAGTTATGCGGATATGCGACGCAAGCCCTTAGAATTTTAAGTCGGAGACCGTGTCCTACTCAAGGTGTCACTTTGTAATGGAGTGGTGAGATTTGGAAAGAAAGGAAAACTTGCACCCCGATATGTTGGACCATTTAAGATTGTTGAAAGAGTTGGAAAGGTTTCCTATCGACTAGAGCTACCTCCAGAGCTTGGAAATATTCATCCGACTTTTCACGTGTCCAATTTGCGAAAGTGTTTAGCTGATACTGATCTTCACATCCCTCTCGATGAGATCCGAATCGATGAAACGATGCACTTTGTCGAGAAACCCGTGGAGATAGTGGACCGTGCAGTCAAACAGTTGAAGAACAAACGGATTCGATTGATCAAGGTTTGCTAGGAATCCAAACATGGCCCAGAGTTTACTTGGGAACGTGAGGACCAGATGAAGACAAAATATCCGCAATTGTTTTCACAAGCTTCCTCTAGTTAAAAATTTCGGGATGAAATTTTCTGAAGTAGGGGAGACTGTGACTACTGTGCTCTGTAATCATTGTATAATGTAAAACAATGTTGTTTATCAATAAAACAATGTGCTTTGGTGTTATTATATGTGTTTTGGTGTTATTATGTGTGTAATTGTGTTTGATGATTTTACGATTTGATTCGATTCCGATTTCAAGCTTTAAATCGCTTTCTGGAAGGTTATACGCAAACTGGTGCGTAAACGCAGCCAGTTTAACGCAACAAACACTCCGGAATAGTGACATAGGCTTAACATACCTTAAATAACCTCCACATAACTTAGAAATAAGTTTTGGATGGTTTGGTGTGTTGAAATCAAGTTTGTTCAATCACAGGGACTAATTGTGTCAAACTGTGAAACTATACCGATTTTAATAGTAACAAACATTTTGGAACTTGATCATAAGTTAAACATACCCTAAATATCCATTACATAGCTTAGAAATAGGCTTTGAGGGGTTAGGTATGCTAAAATAAACTTTATTGATCAATAGGGACTAAAAGCGTCAAAAAGTGCATAAGTTTGCATTCTCGCGCATATCTTACGTTCTGAATATATCCGGACATCCAAAAATTTATGTAATTATTAAAATATTTTATTTTAGTGATTGGCATGATAAAATTCCATTCGTCGCTTAATTTGGATCGTTTTTGAGTTCGTTACGACTTCCGTCGTAATTAACCGAACAACGCAACCGTACGACCAAACGAGCCAACAACCGAGTTATTTTGAGCACATTTTAAGTTCCCTACACTTTAACATCATTTTAGAGCCTTGAAATAAGGTTAACGGGGCTTAAACGTGCCAAAAATGCATTAAACTGCAAGATTCTCAAGTGTAGGGACCAAATTGCAATTTCTGGATAGTTGCCCAGGCGGGCCGCGTAAGCCTGGTGTCTCTGGCTACGCGGGCCGTGACAGAATCCCTAGATCAGCAAAACAGGCTTTTTAAACCAGCAGCTGGGTTTCTATGGTTTGCAAACGGTTTTTGAACAATCTATGGGTTATTCTAAGGTGCCCATGGTATTTCAAAACCATGGGTGCATGAGTACGGCTCAGATCGAAGCACGTTTCCTGATAAACGATCCTAACGGTTCTAGTTTTCCTATAAATACCCATGCCCTTCATTCATTTCCTGCACACTTGATCTGAATTACACTCTAAGTTGGAGCCTTTGCTTCATACCTGATTGATTTGGATCAAGATCTTCCTAGCTTGGACCCTTTGTAAGCATTCTTTCGTTCTTTTATGCGTTTTAAGCACGAAATTCAAACAGAGTTTGACTTTCAGCTTTGACCAGTTTATGGTCAACACAAAGTTCATTTGAACTTTGCAACGTGAGCGTAATCAAGATGGTTTTAGTCCCGTGTGACTAAACCTACTGATTACCACGTTGATTAGGCATAGTGACGAGTCGTAGTTTCGGCCAAAATGCGTATTTATGCGTATTTTGTAACCAAACTACTCTTGGGTATTAAAACACTTTGTTTTGATATCAAAACCTGTTTTCTAACTTAACTAAACATGTTTTAGCATGTTTAGCTCGTCACTTTTAGTTTAGTGCTTGTGTGGAGTCGTAAGTCAAGCGGTCTACCGTTTGGTCGATCATTAGGATCCGACCGAACATGTTTAGTGACCATAGTTGCATAGGGAATAACCTTCCGAGTTTACACCTTATGTGTGTTTAATTAGTTGTATGATAGGTAGTTTATATGCCTTAGGTAAATGACCCAAATGCCCTTTTCATGCATAATTGGTAATTAAGCATATGTAACATAAAATTTTGTCACTTAATTGATTATGCTACATGTTTAGGCATATAATACTTGTCATAGGACTAGTTAGACGTCTCGAACGCGCGTTTGCGCGAACGACGCGTTAAAGTAGCGTAAGCTACCTTAATGGGTCACAATGGGTCGAAAGCACTTACATTAGGTTCCGATTTAGGATGTAGGCTTTGTTAAACCATATCACATGAGTTCCAATACTCATTTGGTTTACAAGACTTCATTCTATCCGATCTTCTGATTTAGGTGTCGATTATTTGACTAGTGATTTGATTACTAGGTGCTGCTTGTTTTCTCTGGTTTACTTGAGTTTGTTGAAGTTCTTTTAATTGAGGATACTTTGCACTACATGTGAGTACATAGTTCCCCTGTTTTACTATTTTCAATTGTTTTGGGGTGATTCATATGTATCAAAACGATTTCGATATTTTAACAATGGTTTCAAAAACGTTTAAGATGGTTTATACTAAACTAATAATGATTTCAATAATGTGAACGAACTTGTTGGTTGAAGTTACATAACGAATGAAATTCATTAATTTTGGCCGAACCGACCAGTATTAGGTTATGGTACCATAGGATCTGACAAATCCCGTTATCAGACTGCACCCATGGTTATGTGTGGGTTATGTGGGTAACGACTGAATCTGTGATTGTTAACTTACCCTTTGGTGGTTTGTTAATGCGAGAAGCGAGATAATCGAGTCACGAAGGTTTGAATGTTATTAGCGAGACGACCAAAAATAGTTTTCACAATTAAAACGAGGATGATTTAAACGACTTAAACGATTTGGAAACAATTTAAATGAGTTAAACGATTTTGAAACGATTTGAACAAGTTAAACGAGTTGGATAAACGATTGGTTTTTGGTTAAGTGTTTAGATAACGGGACGGGTGTAATGTGGTGAAAACATGGTAGATACGCCGCTGGTGCTTCTTATATATAAGTGTTTTCAACATATTACATACCGTGACGCTATTTAGTTCACTTGGGTAAACGAGGTTATCACGATGTCACATAACGATGTTTTCGAGAAGATATAAACCATACGAGTTTTATTAACGAGTTATTTCGAGATGTTTTATAATTTGGCAAATGTTTTTGGGTTAAGAATCATGGCTACGAGGTTTTATAAATTATAACCCGCTTGATTTGAGATGGTTAATTATGTTGCAATATTATACACTTTTCAAAACAAGGTTTTTAATAAGGTATTGCAACATGTAAACTAGCCATGAATCCGACACTCTCATAAAACCTATGTGCTCGCCAGTATTTCTTTGCTGACTTTGTTTTTACATATGTTTCAAGTGTTGTTGCTTGATATTGATTGCTAGGATGCATGAGTCACATAGGATCTGGACGAGGCCTTAGTGACAAAATAACAATGATAGTCAATGTGTAACATGTTTGTTTTGTTTTAAGACAATGTAAATTACTTAATGAATAAATAAAACGAAACTTTTTGTATCCATGGTTATGAAACTATAATTCTGTTACAACACTCCCCGACGTTTCCGCCATGATTTGTTGTTTTACGTGGTCGGGGTGTGACAGTCATGGTGTACAAAGTCGCACTGGCCGTATTGCGTTCACTATGCCGCTCCAAGAACATTCTCCCCTTGGACTTCCATCTGATAATAGCTCGTTTCGTTAATCAATCCTCGAATGGAAGCTTGTCCCTCGCAACTGGTCAACAGGGTGTTACTACATGGATGAAGCGAACTGTTTTTTACTGTCACATTGCTGAGTTCTCGATAATCTGTTCACATACGAAAAGGCTTATCTTCACGGGTATAACTGCGGCTCCCCAAAGCAAAAAGCTAGGTCCGACAAAACTCCTTTTTGAAAGTTCCTGTAGTTGATTAGACAATTCTTGCAACCCTCCTGGTGCAAGACGGTAAGAGTACAAGTATTCAGAGCCGCCTCTGGTGTGAGGTCATCTGAGATTCCGGCTAATAGTTTTGGAAGTAAGCTTGGGAGTTCCTCGAATAGCACACTGAGAGGAGTCGCGAATAATCGGTGGATCCCCGATCCTGCTTTCCTTGTCCTTACCATCAGAAACGGTTGCTAACATAGCAAGGAAATCCCTCCGTAGGCACTCCTGGCCTTCATAGCTGGAATGGCGCTAACCCTTGCACCACTCTGACGCTTTGGAACAGACAACGATCCTCCACTAGGGAGAAGGGTATGCAAAATCTTCTCCTCACAAGGTATATCTATGTGATCTCTGGACAACCAATCCACACTAACTACTGCATCAAGTCCATCAAGGATAGTAGAAGGAAGGTCGATGTCGAACACTTATCCCATAGGATCGGGCTTGTATCCCAACAAACACATGGGGTCTCAGTTGGCTTGCCATCAGCCGATTCCGCAACAGGTTCGGTTTCAAGAAGCATCAGGGTTGGATGGGAAGGAGACGAAGCGATCAATTATCAGGAACGTGCAGGCCTCCATGTTGTTATAGTCCTGGCGTCGCCCATACAAATCCCAAATGTCCCTCCACAAGCACCACTACCGGTGTTGTGGTTATGGTTACAAGGATTCTCAATACTGTCATTATTCCCTTAGTTGTTGTCGTCTTGACTTATCAACAGTTAATCCTTGTGGACGTCACCTTCGTTTCCATGCTGTAGGCTACGATTACGAGTAGCTTGATCTTGTCGCGACTGTTGCCTCTAATGCCGTTGCTCATAACGGTGTCCTGCGAACCTTCACCAATAGGGTCCATCTCTTCACTTTCCGTGCCACGTCCTTAGGCACTACTCATGGTGCGGGCAGTTACACATTTCACTCTACAGTCAATTGTCATCGATTTTGTCCCGATTGGTTCGTAGGAGTCAACTCCAATAAGTTGCTCACTAAGGTTAAGGATTTGATTGAAGTCAATTCGCTGTTGTTCGTCACCGGTAGTCAGGGTTATTCCAGTACTGAGGTCGGTAAGGCACTACGCTCATCCTCTTGTCCATCATTCTTGCAAGTTGACTGTGTAATACATGGTATAGTTCCAGAGTATTGAAGAAGTGATCGCACTTACGGAATCTAAGGCGTCAATACATGGAGTTCCAATAAACAAAGAGGAGTGAGAAAGGTATAAACCAATCATTCGACGCTGCGACATCCAACTCAGGGACGTCCATACAAGCACCTAACATTCTACACAGTTCGCTAAACGCTCAACTAAGTATTCAAGTGTTACTCGATAGCATCGAGATTCGAAGGGATTTAGAGAGGAGTGGAAAGATCACGTTCAAGTAACAGTCAATCACTGCTATGACTCTTATAGACTGTTGTGTGTCATATCGATCAAATAATGGAACAGAACCCCTTTTTCACTCGTTAAGTCTCACTGGGACTCACATGCACTCCACATCATTATTATGTGTGCACCCACAATAATACTGTGATTTGCATGCCCATCTCAGTTCCTCTTAACTCATGTCAAACGGTTTCTCAAACTCAGATGTCAAACAAGGAGTATCACAAAACAGGGGTCACGAATCTCTAGGGTAACACATGCAAGTAGTACATGAATTCATACTGTTGTGCTAGACGTGCAATCACATGCAATATCATATGTAAGTGTTCACTAGGTATGCTGTATAATGAGTAAATAAGAGACGAACCTTGCAGTCTGGAGCTTAGTGTCATGGTCGATTTTCGAAGCTGTTCGGTTATAGTCTGGTTTTATAAAAACGTTTTAAAACCAAGTTCACTATAACCAGTGGCTCTGATACCAAACTGTCACACCCCCAAAATACCACATGTGGAAATCCCCGCGGGGCGTGTGACGTACCAGGATCTAGCCACCAATCATGTTGAACTTATATCAATTATTCCAAATAAAACTTTCATTCAATAATAAAAGAAGTGTTACAAAACATTATTTAACGTTCAGCGGAAGCATAATACATTAGTTAAGAAATTCATAAACCAAGTGTGTGAAAAACCATTAGACTTGTCTCGTGTTTCCATGTATCTCGACCCATGACTACTCCAGCATCCCAGTCAGCAAGTTCTAACAACATGTACCTAAAGGCATGCATGCATGTAGAAAAACATGTATCAGACAACGCTGGTGAGTTCACAGTTTGTGTTAACCGTTTAATACCGAGTAGTGACTTATGATATGTTATGACTACTATGTTGATAATAACTCGATACCGCAGACGACCCTTTTTGCCCTTCCCCAATGCTCTATCAAACATTGGTCATGATTTAAAGTTATTAGTTCACGCCCGTCCTATCCAGGTACAAGGATGTGGGTAATTAAAAACCATTGCATATTCCCTGCAAGGATAGCGTTTGTGAAATTCGCCTCACATCCCCTACACGGATGTGGGTAATTGAAAACCGCCTCATATCCCCTACGAGGATATGGGTTTACGAAAATCCGTTACAAGTTTAGTCAGTTTGATTGTCCCCACCGGACGCATGCTTGTTTTGAGAGGAGTGAACTCACCTTAGATTGCTCGGTAAGATTAGTTACGTGTTTACCGTTGATCATTCGAACCCTAATATCATTTCCAGTAACAGTCAGTTTTATAGCACTTAATCATACATTCTTTATATATATTACATATGAAACCCAAACAAAATGTCGTGCAAAGTGTAATAGTTGGTCATGCAATTCAACAATCGATACCATACATCATATAATCACAGAGTGGGTGTTTGGGTCTCGCGCCAGTTTGTTTACACAAACATCTGACTTTATCATATCACCATTTACAACATTACTCATTCACGTGTGTGTTCTATTCAAATTGAAGCCTAGCCCAAATGGACACAGGTAACATTCGGCCCACAGTTAAAAGCCCATGACTTTACCAGATTCAACAATTTAACTGAATTGTGCAGCCCACTTAACATACCAGCCCAAAAGTGTGGTTGTGTGTGATCTGTTTAATATGTTGTTTGTTAATAGCTAATCCCTTATCATAATTTAAATCAATCGGCTCCATTTATCCACTATATACACAGTATCATAAAATAGCATTACAATTAGCATAACAATTAACATCATCAGAGTTCGAACTGGTTTAACTACATTATACCACACACAAAACTGTTTCTATACATCCTTAAGACGAAACTCATGCGAGACAAAACATCCCCCAAGTTTCGTCGGGGTTCAGTCGACGAAAGACCATGATATTCGTCAATGGACTTGTCGGCGAAAGATCATGTTTCGTCATGGAAACCATCATGACGAAAGACTCCTACGTGAATCATGTTCGTCACATGCCTTGACGAAACACTGAGTTTCGCCGGGTTACAGTGTATGACGAAATACTAAGTTTCGTCGAACCAAAACAGTTACCAGTTCATGTTTTCCTAGAACCCTAATCATCATTTCAATCATTGATAGAAATTGACACAATTAATTCAATGAATACTCATCATCCTCCGATCATATACACATCTGTAACATCCTTACACACTAAACTTTCAAACACCAATGTCATGCAGAATTCACAATTTTCATATATTATCTTATGGCCATCAGACTCGTGTATTTAACCCTAAATCTTCATATAATCACAATCATCACAAAACACATACAATCAAAGTCACGAACATCAAGCCACACGAACAATCAGAACATTATGCGTGTTCTAAATTCATGACAACAGTTTATTATTAGTAACCACAACATTATCCTACTACTAGTTATTAGATATCATTCATGCAATTAATCACAAGTGGTAACCTGATCAATCATCACAAAGAAACTCAATCAAAAGGATGCTAACTGACCGAGAGATGTAGGGTAGGAGAGGAGATGACCAGAATCAAGGGGAGGGGTCTCCGACTTGAAGAACTGTCGTCGATCAATAAGGAGAGAGAAAGGGAGCTAGTGTAACAACCCTCGGTAAAACCGACACTCTCATAATATGTCTGACACTCTCATATATTTTAGAATGTCTTAATATGTCTTATATTACACCCCGTATGTGAAAACCGAGCCCGAAGTATGTTATAACATATAATATAAATTAAAAACAAGAAATTATAAGTTGAGGCGGGCCGCGTAGACCCACCCCAACCAGTTACGCGGGCGGTATGAGGGTGTAGACTGGACTTCGTTGACTTCATTAGTTCAGGCGGGCCGCGTGAGATATAGATTAAGCTTACGCGGGCCGCTAGAGATCATCAAAGGCGGAGACATCCTAGGCCGACACATGTCAACATCGTGGCAGACCTACACAACAACTCAGCCAAGCTATTCTGTTGACCAGGGTTGACGCGGGCCGCGTAACCCTGGCATGTGTTTTACGCGGGCCGCGTGAGGACTAGAATCAGGCACTATATAAGCAGACTACGGGTTTTCACTTTACGTCGTTCATTCTTTCTTTCTCAACTTGAATTTCTGGAGTTATAAGCATAATAGTTGGGTATTATACCCCTAATTAGCGAGGTTCTGTTCTATTGTAAGTATTATAACCCTAGTTTCGTAACAGTTACGCTGCCCGATTGATTTAGGGTTCCGTAACAACTGTCGTGGTTCTGCCCGACGTAGTTGTTGGAATGCCATCTCGAGGAGGGTATCATTAATATTTTCAAAGGGTTATGGTACTAACCAATGTACATTTGTATAAATTATAGATTATATCCAGGAAAACCTTACGAGAAGTCTAAGATAGCAATGTGAGTTTATCCTCTTTTTTTGTTAACCTTTTTGGAATGTTTTACAAAACCTTAATTGTTTACAATGTGATTAAGCGGTGATTGAGACTTTGTAGTTCTTCAATTACTGCCGGTATTATGGTGTTTTGTATACAAAATTTATTACTACGAGTAGTAGTAGTAAGTCTGAATGACAGTGCATTACCATTGGACGACTAGTTAGCCAATGGGTACTTTGACCATAGCCATAGATCCGGTCGAGTGGCAAATACTGAATGAGTAATTGTGTAGAAATAAACAATGTGATCGCTCTCAATACTGTCTTAATTGATAAAATGTTTCTTGATTAAACTGGGATTCACTCACCAGTATTTCCGACTGACAAATGTTTTTAAAACGCGTTACAGGTAACACAATGTGAGCAGCCAATTAATGAAAAGCCAGCTGGAGAGCACTGAAGGCTTGGGAAAATGTGGCTATAAAAGTTACCTAATAAACGATGTTTTAAATTCAATAAAATAGGGTTTGTTAAGAAACTTGGGTTTTGCCCATGTGTTTATTAATATCAAGTATGGTGGTTTTACTCTGATAAACATTTCCTAACTACGGTCCTAATGTAAATTCCGCTGCAAGATTAAATACCTGATACCAACAAACTCTGAGCTCGCGTCCGCCCGTTCCCGGGACAGATCAGGGATCGGGGGTTGCGACAGAAGGTGGTATCAGAGCCTAGCCACTGGTCTGAGCCAAAGAAGTGTTCTGCTGACACTTAAATTCTATATTTTGTGTTAGGAAATAAATTATGGAAATACGTGCATAACTGCATTTATTTGTTATGTGTTATTTGACTATTTGTTAGTTTACAGTATGAGTGATCAAGGACCCTCAGACATGAGTCGTCAGTTGTCTGAATCACCTAAGAGTGAAGGTACCTCGTCACAACCTGCCCTCTCGGGGTATGTTGCTGATCAGGAAGAAGGAGTGTTTGCTTTTAGAGCTCAGTCAGAAGAGCCATTCCCTCACAAGAAACGAGGATGGTTCAGTAAGGAAGCTTTTGCTCGTAGGAAGAGAATGCGAAAGTTGCAACAGCAAAGAGTTCTAGCAGCTACTAAGCGTAGAACAGATGCCCATACACAGGATATGCTTAATAGAAGATTAGCTAATTTTCATATCTTAGCTACAACTGCTGCTGACCCAAGTCTGGAACAACTAGTAGCCCCACAACCACAAAACCCAGATCAACCCATGGAGATAGAAAATCCTGACAACCAGGTGGAGATGCATGACTTTAACCCAGAAGAAATCCCTAGGGTACCTGCACCAAACCCTCTAGACCCAAATTACGACCCCTGGTGGGACGATAATAGGGACTTTGTGCAATGTTACCCTATTTATGAAGACACACCCATACAGAACATAGGAGCCTACCCAGGTATGGACCCTTTAGATCCCTATTACCAAGATGAATATGTTAGGGAGATCTTAGAAGATCCTTACTGATTTCAGGCATTTTCACCCCCATATCAGGAACCCGCACCCCAGATTCCAAACCCAGTCCGAGAACCTGCACCCCCAATGAGTGCAGAAAACGTTCAAGAACTTAGGACTTTGGGGGAGGAAATTTTAGAAAGCAGTGAGAGAATGCGTCAGGTGGGAGAGCGTCTCGTATGGAAATACGATGAGCGCAATATGGATTTTTTTATAAATCCATATCCGTGAATGTGAGAATGGAGGAATGGTAGTAGTAATAATAATAAAATATAATAAAATAAAAATAAAATAAAATATGTGTGTACGGATGCATATTACTATTAGTGTAATTTTCTTTCTGTTGGTATTATAATCTTTATTTCTGTATTAGTGTGTAATAGACGCATAGTATATGAAAATAGAGTACAAGTAGCAATGATCTACGTTTTTGGCTAGATTACGTGTCATGTGATTAAATATATTAAGATATTATTTGTGATATTAATATGGGGTAAATGTTTAAAATTCAGATGGCCGACGAAGGAAATCAAGGAAATCTGAATAATGATAACCAGAGTAGCATTAACGTGGTTAATGAGAATCCAAGCATCAATAACAATAACAATCAAGTGGATAATAGTGCTATCCAACACATAGTAGCACAGGGAATTATAGATGCAATGCCTTTTATTCTTCAAACTGTTAAAGATGCTGATAATAAAAGTAAGCATAGCAGTAAGCGACCAAGTGAACCAGAACACAGCGTGAACAATGGACCTATACTTCAAATGCCCATTCCCAAAAGAAGAAGAACCATGCCTTACGGTTGTTCTTATAAGGAATTCTGGTCTTGTAAACCAATGGAATTCTCGGGCAACGAAGGGGCCATTGAAACCTTACGCTGGATAGAGAAAACTGAGGCAGTCTTAAGAATAAGCAAGTGTGCTGAAGAAGATAAAATACTGTTTGCTTCTAATCTGTTTAAGAATGCAGCACTAGAATGGTGGAACACTATCCTCCAAACAAAAGGAAGTGATAGAACCTATAATATGACATGGGAAGAATTTAAGGACAAAGTAGAAAGGAAATTCTGCCCACCCAATGAAAAGGAACAGATAGCAAACAAATTCCTAAATCTTAGGATGACTGGTGTGGATAGTGACGGATACACTAAAATATTCTTTGAATATGCCAGAATAGTACCAACTCTTGCTTCACCAGAACCAGTGTTAATCTCCCGTTATATTTGGGGATTAATTGGAGAGATAAGACACGTAGTCAAGGCAGCTAGACCTCAAACCATAGAAGAAGCTGTAGAATTAGCCAATACCTTGACTGATGAGTTAGTTTGTACCCGAGAAGAGGATCAAAGGAGGAACCTAACCCAGAAGTTGACCCAAGAATTTCGTTCTGGAAATTCTAACCGTGGGAAAAATATAGGTTCTACCTCTGCACCCTACTGTAGGTATTGCAAAAGAAAGCATTCCGGAAGATGCTCCATCTACTGTAACTTTTGCAAAATATCGGGACACAAGGAAGAAAACTGCAGGAAGAAAGCTAACAGTCGGGTATGTTACAATTGCGGAGAACAAGGTCATATCAAGCTAAATTGTCCAAAATTAGCTCCAGCTCCAGACAACAAGAATACTAAAAATGCTAGAGCATTTGTTTTGACTGCAGATGAAGCCAAGATGATTCCAGATGTCATAGCTGGTACGTTTTTAGTTAATGATGTTTTTGCTAAAGTATTATTTGACTCTGGTGCAAACCAAAGTTTTATTAATACATCATTTTACAAATTTCTAAATCAGTCATTAACTAAACTACCACATGAATGCTTAGTAGAGACAGCCAATGGAGAAACCCTTAGGAATTTTGAAATCTTGCAGGGAGCAAGAATAGAAATTTTAAATCAGAAATTTATTGCAAATCTTTATCCCATGAATCTGGTAGGATTCGATGTTGTTTTAGGAATGGATTGGTTAATAGCCAATAAAGCCAATATTTTATGTGATCAAAAGTTAATTCAAGTAAATTCACCAAAAGGTAAATCGATCACAATTAAAGGAGATAAACCCTCTAGGTCCACTAAGTTTATCTCTGTGATGAAAACTGCAAGTTCTATAAGAAAAGGTTCTATAGTGTATTTGATGTCCATAATCACTAACACTAAAGGAAAAGAACTAAAAGATATTCCAGTAGTATCTCAGTTTTCAGATGTATGTCCAGAAGAATTGCCAGGACAACCTCCAGATAGAGAAGTGGAATTCAGAATCCATTTGATACCAGGAACAGCACCGATTGCCAAAGCACCTTACCGTTTGGCATCCACAGAAATGCAAGAATTAAAGAAACAATTAGATGAATTGTTGGAGAAAGGATTCATACAGCCAAGTTCGTCGCCATGGGGAGCGCCGATACTGTTTGTTAAAAAGAAGGACGGATCAATGCGTATGTGCATTGATTACCGTGAATTAAACAAGGTCACGATTAAGAATAGGTATCCATTACCGAGAATCGATGATCTGTTTGATCAACTGCAAGGAGCTCGATTTTTCTCAAATATCGATTTAAGGTCAGGATATCATCAATTAAAGGTATAGGAAGAGGACATTCCTAAGACCGCATTTAGAACAAGGTATGGTCATTATGAATTTACTATCATGCCATTTGGTTTAACCAATGCCCCAGCTGCATTTATGGACATGATGAACCGAATATGTAAGCCATATTTGGATAAGTTCATAATTGTTTTCATAGATGATATTCTAATTTACTCTAAGAATAAAGAAGATCATGCAAAGCATTTGCACTCACTTTTAAGTTTATTAAGAAAGGAAAAGCTTTATGCTAAGTTTTCAAAGTGCGAGTTTTGGTTAGAACAAGTACAATTCCTTGGACACCTAGTCAATCATGAAGGAATTCATGTAGATCCAACAAAGATTAAGGCAATTACTAAATGGAAAACCCCTGAATCACCAACCGAGGTTAGAATTTTCTTAGGATTGGCCGGTTATTATAGAAGATTTATTCGAGATTTCTCTAGAATAGCCATTCCCTTAACTAAGTTAACCTGTAAATCCGTTAAGTTTAAATGGGGATTAAAACAAGAAGAAGCATTTAGAATTCTTAAGCAAAGATTAACCCATACACCCATACTAGCGTTACCAGAAGGAACTGAAGACTTCGTAGTCTATTGTGATGCTTCTAGATTAGGTTATGGATGTGTGTTGATCCAACGCCAAAAGGTTATAGCTTACGCATCTAGACAACTTAAGAATCATGAAGAGAATTATTCAACCCATGATTTAGAATTAGGAGCCATAATTTTTGCTCTTAAGATTTGGAGACATTACCTTTATGGTAGTAAGTTTACCATATTTACTGATCACAAAAGTTTAAGGTATGTTTTCGGGCAGAAAGAGTTAAATATGGGACAAAGACGTTGGATGGAATTTCTTAGTGATTATGATTGTGATATCCACTATCATGAAGGAAAAGCAAATATAGTGGCAGATGCTTTAAGCCGAAAGTATCATGAAAAGCCAAAAAGGGTACGTTCTCTTAAATTAAATCTGCAATTAAATTTAAATGATCAGATAAGAGAAGCACAAGATTCAGTAATCAAGGATGATTCTGAAAAATTAAAAGGCATGCTAAAAGAATTGGAACAAGGAACAGATAGAATTTGGAGATTTCATGAAAAGAGAATGTGGATACCTAAATTAGGAAACCTACGTCATCGTATGCTAGAAGAAGCCCATAAGTCTAAGTATACAATGCATCCAGGAAGTGACAAAATGTACCAGGATTTAAGGAAAAATTTCTGGTGGATAGGAATGAAAAAGGACATAGCAGCCTATGTTTCTAAATGTTTAACTTGTTCACAAGTTAAAGCTGAACACCAGAAACCCTCAGGTTTGTTACAGCAATTAGAAATGCCAGTTTGGAAATGGGAATTTATAACAATGGATTTTGTTACTAAATTACCCAAAACAAAGAAAGGTAATGATACAATCTGGGTGATTGTAGATAGGCTAACCAAGTCAGCTCATTTTCTACCAATGAAGGAAACTTTCAGTATGGAACAATTAGCTAAATTATATGTAAATGAAATTGTTTCTTTACACGGCATTCCTTTATCAATTGTTTCTGATAGAGATAGCCGCTTTACCTCTCATTTTTGGTCAAGTTTCCAAAAGGCAATGGGAACCAAGTTAAGGTTAAGCACGGCTTATCACCCACAAACGGATGGACAAAGCGAAAGAACAATTCAGACAATGGAAGACATGCTTAGAACTTGTGTAATCGATTTCGGAGGAAATTGGGATGATCACTTACCTTTAATAGAATTTTCTTATAATAATAGTTATCACACAAGTATCAATGCTGCACCATTCGAAGCACTTTATGGACGAAAGTGCCGAACCCCAGTCTGTTGGGCAGAAATTGGAGAAAAGCAACTATCTGGACCTGAGATAGTACAAGAAACAACTGATAAGATTATTCAAGTCAAGGAACGACTGAAAGCAGCACATGATAGACAGAAGAGTTATGCTGATAATCGACGCAAACCATTGGAGTTTCAAGTAGGAGATAAAGTATTGTTAAAAGTCTCTCCTTGGAAAGGAATAGTAAGATTCATCAAACGGGGAAAGCTAAGTCCCAGATATGTTGGACCTTTTGAGATTATTAGAAAAATAGGACATGTAGCCTATCAGCTACAACTGCCAGAGGAAATGGCAGGAATACATGATGTGTTTCATGTATCTAATCTCAAAAAGTGTTTAGCTGATGAATCACTGTTAGTACCTCTTAAAGATATAGAGGTAAATGAACAACTCAAGTTTGTAGAAAGACCTCTACAAATTGAAGACAGGAAAGTCAAGAATCTCAAACATAAGAGACTAGTTCTAGTCAAAGTCAAGTGGGACTCCAAAAGAGGAACTGAGTACACATGGGAACTTGAATCTGAAATGAAAAGAAAATATCCGCACTTATTCTAATAGATCTCGAGGACAAGCTCTAAAACAAGGTGGGGAGAATGTAACAACCCTCGGTAAAACCGACACTCTCATAATATGTCTGACACTCTCATATATTTTAGAATGTTTCAATATGTCTTATATTACACCCCGTATGTGAAAACCAAGCCCGAATTATGTTATAACATATAATATAAATTAAAAACAAGAAATTATAAGTTGAGGCGGGCCGCGTAGACCCACCCCAACCAGTTACGCGGGCGGTATGAGGGTGTAGACTGGACTTCGTTGACTTCTTTAGTTCAGGCGGGCCGCGTGAGATATAGATTAAGCTTACGCGGCCGCTAGAGATCATCAAACGCGGAGACATCCTAGGCCGACACGTGTCGACATCGTGGCGGACCTACACAACGACTCAGCCAAGCTATTCTGTTGACCAGGGTTGACGCGGGCCATGTAACCCTGGCCTGTGTTTTACGCGGGCCGCGTGAGGACTAGAATCAGGCACTATATAAGCAGACTACGGGTTTTCACTTTCCGTCGTTCATTCTTTCATTCTCAACTCGAATTTCTGAAGTTATAAGCATAATAGTCGGGTATTATACCCCTAATTAGTGAGGTTCTGTTCCGTTGTAAGTATTATAACCCTAGTTTCGTAACAGTTACGCTGCCCGATTGATTTAGGGTTCTGTAACAACTGTCATGGTTCTGCCCGACGTAGTTGTTGGAATGCCGTCTCGGGGAGGGTATCATTAATATTTTCAAAGGGTTATGGTACTAACCAATGTACATTTGTATAAATTATAGATTATATCCAGGAAAACCTTACGAGAAGTCTAAGATAGCAATGTGAGTTTATCCTCTTTTTTGTTAACCTTTTTGGAATGTTTTACAAAACCTTAATTGTTTACAATGTGATTAAGCGGTGATTGAGTCTTTGTAGTTCTTCAATTACTGCCGGTATTATGGGGTTTTGTATACAAAATTTATTACTACGAGTAGTAGTAGTAAGTCTGAATGACAGTGCATTACCATTGGACGACGAGTTAGCCAATGGGTAATTTGACCATAGCCATAGATCCGGTCGAGTGGCAAATACTGAATGAGTAATTGTGTAGAAATAAACAATGTGATCGCTCTCAATATTGTCTTAATTGATAAAATGTTTCTTGATTAAACTGGGATTCACTCACCAGTATTTCCGACTGACAAATGTTTTTAAAACGCGTTACAGGTAACACAATGTGAACAGCCAATTAATGAAAAGCCAGCTGGAGAGCACTGAAGGCTTGGGAAAATGTGGCTATAAAAGTTACCTAATAAACGATGTTTTAAATTCAATAAAATAGGGTTTTTCCCTATAAATGTATTGTAATAAGAAACTTGGGTTTTGCCCATGTGTTTATTAATATCAAGTATGGTGGTTTTACTCTGATAAACATTTCCTAACTACGGTCCTGATGTAAATTCCGCTACAAGATTAAATACCCGATACCACCAAACTCTGAGCTCGCGTCCGCCCGTTCCCGGGACAGATCAGGGATCGGGGGTTGCGACAGCTAGGGTTTGTTATTCCTTATGTGATGCAACCATATGGGAAAACCACACACAACCGTGTATGTGTATGCGACTACCACAAGGGCCAGGCCCAACCTTGGGCTGCACTTGGGCCGAGAGTCATTGCACTTCTTGGTTCGAGTTTAGGCCGAGGACAAATATAAGAGATATGCGATCACAAGTGTGGTGTGCGGCCACGTATTACCAAACATCCCCGTTCGTACGAACCCACCTTGCTTCGTATCTTTCTGTTTTACTTTCAGTTCTGTTTTCACACATGTTTGTCATTAATTAAACGCTTTATCTACTGACTTAAATGAATTAAACAAATACTTTAACACTTTCAACCAAATCAGTTACAAACTAAAATGTTTCAGAATAAAAACAGTGGATCCGTACGAACCCACACTATAAACCAAACTGAACTGTTTTAAATTCTGTTTTAACCTCGGTTTCTAAATTCGATCATTTTATTTACTGTTTACAACCATTTATCTTACTGTTTGACTTCTAATCAGTTCGTATTATGCTCTAAAACAGTCGATTCGTACTTAGCATGAGGCCCCGTTCATACGAAGGGACTATGCCCGTACGTACGAACAGGCTGATGTTGTTTTATTTCTCGAACTTTAAACATTCTGATCCGACACAATCCCACATCAGTAATCTTATATTTTTGTATAATCATTTCAGCTTAATCTCGAGACTTTGTCAACTCCGCTCGCGGTTTACATGTACTTTCTACGCAAAACTGTGAGTATACTCGATCTCATTTTCGTTTTAAACACTTTGGGTGCAACATGTACAATATACAAAACACACGACACTTGAAACTTATTTTAATCACACTCTATCCACATTTAAACATGAAAACATGTGATACTTGTTAGTCTTATATGCTATGTGTACACTTGTATCTATATGCTCATTAACTTTGCTAGCCTACCATGACAATTATAGCGCTATAGGATTAACACACCGCCCTTGAGTCTTGGGGTATCGTTAAGTAAAGCATGTTAACCCCCTCTTTGTCGCGACGATGTAGGGAAGGCACGATTGCGTTGGAAACTTGGGTTTGAAATATAGTTTACACTAGTCCAGCATATTAGAACTTGTATACATTATTCATGTTGGATATGAGCACGTTAAACTTTTTAATCTTATTATGCTATGTATCAAAACTTGTATACTCGCCAACATTATTGTTGATCATATTTTAATACATGTTGCAGGTTGATAGACAAGACGACGAAGAATCAAGCTAGGATGAACTTAGAAACACACCTTAGAAATAAACAATGTTTAAATCTTGGTTTTGTTTGACACAATTTTGGGCATGGTTTGAATCTTGTATGACATTTTTAGTATTTATGAAATCATGATTAATTTATATTGTCACAATTAGTGTTATGATGCTTTGAGTGATTTGTTTTCATCGCACTCTGATGTTTCCGCCATCGGTTAGGGTGTGACATTCATGATGAAACTTCACAGGATTGTGCGAAAATCAATTACGAACATAATGATGTCTTCAATTTCAAATTCCATCTGTGAATTGACCTTCAATTTCTTGTTTATTCGATATTTTACGTCAAAACTCCTTATAAATCCAAAATTCATTAGCGTAGGTGATTCAATCAACTGTTAGATCGATTGAATCGGTACTGTAGCGCTGATACCAATTGGGATTCTAGGATCCGTCGACTTCGACGGAGTTTTGGTCCCGAGATAACTGTTTCAGTGATAAGAAATGAGTAGAAGTAGAATCAACACCGAACAAGTTAATTATAATTGGTTTCTATTCAATGATTTGAAGCTACATACCCGTGAAACCAATTGGACAGCATCTCCCCTCAGGGAACCAAAAGCTTGTCCAAATGAGGAACTCCTCATCCCTATATATAGGCATCAGCCGTCCGTCTGAAACGACCAATGTCCATCCGCCCGGATGGACTTACAACAATAACAGAACCTTATAGGGACGAATGGGTATTAACGAATGAACTTGATGTCCATTCGTCCGGATGGACTCATCCGTCCGAATGGACTTTGTTCTAGACAAAACCTTATCCGTTTTTCACATTATTCTATACAATATTCAACACACACTCTATCTAGCCTATTCGCACAGTGGCGGACAAACTAAATATGCACCAACAACGTCCCTACGAATACCGGTCGGTGGGCAAATAAAAGGCCGTCAAAGAGATCAAAACCAATGAGTCGGGTGAACCCGAAACGCTAACCTCCGAAGCTCGAAACACCGACGTAAACGATGATATTTCGGAGGAAGAGCTGGCTGAAGAGCTACCACGACCCGTTGGAAGAAGAAGGGGTGCAAGATCGAAAAGGCCTGAGTCATGGTCGATGGGATCCGAAATGACTAATGCATTTTCGGAGATAAACCAACGCCTTCAAGACATACATGAACTAGGGATCAAACGCATGGAAGAGAACCGGGAGGTGACCGAGATTATGCGGGATAGATAATGGGCTCATGACTTTGAATTCGACTCGAAACCGCACGACCACCTAATCGGAAAAGCATTGAAGATGGCGTTGCCACAAAAGGAGCGAATCGAAAAAAAATATAATCTTTGAGTTTTTTTTTTATTGTAATGTTTTTTTTATTTTATTGTAATGTTTTTTTTTATTTTAGTGTAATGTTGTTTTAATTTAATGAAATGGTTTTTAATTTTATAAAGTTAGAAATTAATTATAAAAAACTGAAAATTAATAATTGAGTAATGATGAAGTAGGGGCTTTATGACTACACCCTCTAGTGATATAACGCCCCTTAAAGCCCCTCTATGACGTAGCATGCTATTTATCGCATAACGCCGGTCTTTATGACTACACATGACCTAATGTTCTTAAGAAACTACCTAATTTATTATATAAAAGTAATAATAATATTTATCTAGATTTAAATAAAGAAAGTAAAATAAGTTTGAGATTCAGAATTAGATAAATATAATCAAATTTGATTTAAAATCTACTAGATCAATTCACTTTGTTAAATATCACAAAAAGTTAATAAAATAACACAATATAAAAGAGACGACATAATTGTAGTATGAAATTGTTCTCCAATTAATAAAAAAAATAGGAAAAAGATAATACAATATAATAGAGATGGCAAAATTAAATTTATTAGTATTAAATTGTTATCCAATTAATTTACTATTTATAAAGTCTTTCATCAATTGTATATAATAAAATTTATCTAGATTTAAATAAATAAAATAAAGTAACTTTTGAGATTTAGAATTAGATAAATCTAATCAAATTTGATTTTAAAGCTACTACATCACTTCACTTTGTTAAATCTAACCAAATGGGAATAAGATATTAGAATGTAAAAGAGATGATATAATTAGTATTAGTATTAAACTAGATTATTTGACCACGAATTGCGGCGGTACATTACTGCGTGCATTGGATTGGTATTGGTTTGGTTCGTTACAATACTGGTATGATACATGTACTTCAAATAGAAATCATTCGACTAAAAACGACAAAAATGAACATAGGCACCGACACCGATGTTCAAACGGTATTGATTAGTTCAGTTCGTCACAATATTTATATCATTTTCATATATTGTCGCAGACAGAGTTGTATAAACTAAAAATGATCGAAATCGGATACCATAAAAATGAATACAGGTATCGGTACCAATGTTGTTCATTTGGTTTGTTACGGCATAATGACGATATGGTGCCAGTTTATGAAAAGGAAAAACAATGAAAATAAATAGCGGTATAGATACAGATGTTGTTCAATCGATTCAGTACGTTTTGGTACATTAGCGACACATTGTCTATTTTCAAAAAAAACTTTATCACAATATTGGACAAAATAAACACGTATTATTAGAAAAAAAATCAAAATAAATGATGAATAATAATTTTTTTAAAAATAAATAAATACTTCAAAATAATAATTACCATTCATTGTTGGTTTCGGTTCGATTTGGTACACCTGCAATACAGTATCCATTTTCAATAAAAGTTATATTGTAGTGTTTAAAAAACATTGTTGCGGATTTAAATATTTTTAAATTAACAAACGCAAGTTATTAAAAGAAAATTAAATTAAATGATAAATAAAATATTATTCAAAATAAATGAATGCTTGAAAATAGGATTAAAATAAATAAACACTTTAAAATAAAATATTAAAACACTTTTCATCAACAGTTTGATTAATATGTATGTTTTGGTCAAAAATTACACAAGGATAATGCAATAAAATCTGATTTTGTGAGGTGTGATACTTAGTTAAATGATCAAATGTATGAACAATGAATGAAATGATGATGAACATAAGGATTTATACGAGGAAAAAACCCTTTATCAATGTATGATCTCCGGCACAAAAAACCTCCGGTGATGGAAACTACCGATCACCAACTATATTAAACAAACAATGTTTATAAATCGGGATGATAACAAGCTTGGTACAAGGATCACTATAGTGCCAAAGTGTGTAATCGCAGAGAATTCTTGAGAGTTCGAGTGTAGTGCAGTTGTGTTGCCAATAATAATCATAATGAAGCTTGTTATCCACTTTTAAAAATAGAAATAATCTAACTAACAAACTATCCAAATAAGGTGCAAGTCCCCCACGATCACCATAACGGTCGAAGAGCTCATGCACATGCAAAAAGGTCAAGCATATTCCCCTGGAATCTCGGTTGGACAAAGTCGTACTCGAATACACCTACAAAACAAGTTCAAAAATGTTGGAAACAATTGTTAGTATTAGGATAATAATGAGGATCCTGGATCCTTAGTCCTGCAACGTCTTCTAAGGATCCTTAATTCAAACTGAACTGAGGATCCGTGATCCAGGCCGCACTTGAGGATCCGTGATCCATATGCTATGAAATTCTATCCCTAACAATTGCCCCCAAACATGACTAGTTGATATCCAATTAGATAGTCATGCTTCAACATTTCTCGGACTAGCCGTTACAAAAGGATATAGCCGTTGTAGTGCTGATGTCAGCGATCATCATCTCTTGCAACAATAATCATTATAAATAGGTTAGAGATAAGGATCAAAATCTGCATTTATATTCGAGATCCTCTCCTTTAAATCCACATTCGAAGATCTCATCAGGTAACTCCTTCTCTCTTCTCTATTATCTTCTTCTTTCTGATCCTCTGTTCTTCAAAATCGATGGCGAAAATGACCCTTCGATCCTCACCTGCCAAAAATCCTGATTACAATAGCCCATTGAAGAGTTAGGGTTTAACCAAAAACCCTTCAATGGAGCTATGCCGATTCACAGATCCTGATATCGATCGGTTACGCCCCTGTTTCCCTGATGGCACTGTATTCAGGCCCTTCGACTCTTCAACCAAAAGTGACTGCATATCAGATACATGGATCACCTTTCCTGCAACCCCTTTTCTGATCGGATTCACCTACCCTTTCCCTACTCTCACACAGGGATTCTTCACACTTACTGGCTTATGCTACATACAGGCCATGCCAATGGTGTGGAGGATCCTATATACACTTGAGCACATAGTTGAGCAAGAGGGTATCGACATAGGGATGTCTGAATTGAGCCAGTTATACAATCTTGTGAGTCATGGTTCATACCGATACCTTTTCAAATCCAAACCTGACCAGCCTCACCCGATCTTGAAAGCCACATAAAACGATACTAACTGGAGGAATCAATTCTTCTTCGTGAGGAGGGGTTCCGTTCCAGATGGGAAACAACTTCCCAAAAAGTGGAACACCGATGGTAGGATACAAGATCCTTAGATTAGGATACGCGGTAAGGATTTTTCTTTTCTTTTGAGGATAATTGATCCTTTATTTTTGTGTTTGCAGCTATAACTCTGTCACATATTAAAGAATCACCTGCCACCCAAGAGAGAATTGAAGCTTTTTTGAAGCTTGACCCTGCAATCAGAACCTATCCACCAAAATCAAAGGATCTAGTAGAAGTTTCATCCACCATGTCAAGTAAGTATCCACACATGTATATATATAGATAATAAAATATTTGGTAAAAATATGAATACTTATCTGCTTGTTATGCTTGTAGGCGCCGGAAAATCCTCAAAGTCTGCTTCCAGGTTCAGCGTGAGCGATCTCCAAGAGTATGCTTCCTCAAGGTCCATAAAAAAGGAGCTGGCTGCAAGCCCAAGCATCCAGAATCCTAAGGGCATGAGCACAAGGGGCAAGAGTGCCAAGAAAAGGAAGACTGCTAAGCCCACTGAAGGCCTCCCTGTTATTGAACATCAGCTCTAGGAATACATTTTCGAGGTAAGGATCCTAAATCCTTAAACCTGAGCTTTCTTTACTGAGGATAAAGAATCCTAACTGTTTTCTCCCTTTGTGCAGAAATTTGCTGAGGTTTAGATCCTCCTTCATCAACATCTGGCAGAAGCTAAGCAGAAAAACCTAGACTTCCAGCAGATGTTCCTTGCCAAAGATAAAAAGATCTCTTCCCTTGAAAAAGAGGTGAATCTGCTGCAGAAGGAACTGGTCTTGGATCAAATCACAGCCCAACAAGAGAAGGCAGAAGTCATGGAAGGGGCTAAGCTTTCCGCTACTATCACCATGTTGAAGATCAAGCTGCAAATGGCTAAGGAGGCTGAGGATCCTGCCTTTGACAGGTCTGAATGGGACCAGGAGGCTTGGAAGCAGAGGCTGGCAGATCTGGATGACGAGGATGAATCCGAGTGGGCAACAGCTGGTGAAGCCGGAGGCAGTGGGCTGAAGGATCCTGAGGTGGCAGCAGGTGGTGATGGCAAAGGTGATGCGATGATGGATATTTCTAGACGCGGCCGGAGCCCATTTTTTATGGTTTTAGTGTTTGGTTGTTATGTTTCAAACCATGATGGTCTGTAACTAAACAATAGTATTTAGGTTTAAGGATCATGGATCCTTAGGACAATAGGGGGTAGCAAAGGTGGATGGGTCCTTCTGTTTGTGGAGGATGAAGCCTTTGATGCCCCTCATCTTTTGATTTCCTGCATGACTTAGAACTTTTTAGTATGGACACCCTTTGCCTACCCAAGCGGATGGGCCACGTTTTGCTGGTAGATGTTTGGGTAGGTAATTTTGACAACCTTTAAGAGGGTTAACTATGATAAATAAATAAAACTTTAACCTTTTGACTATCTTTGTGTTGTTTATTTCGCATACATTTAACTTTCAATTGTTATTGTACAATTTCTTGAACTCACAAGTTATTAATGAAAGTATAAAAATCAGTTTATGTCAAAAAGTTTAGGATATGATCAAGGATCAAATATCCTTTAGTCGAAAAGTTTGAAAAGTAAGATAACTTTAGGATCATATATCCTGTTGTCAAAGAATAAGGGTAACATTGATAAACCAAAAATAAAGTTAAAGTAACTAGTGATCATACCATAGAATCCAAGTTAGGATCCTATATCGTTAACACTTACAACTAAAACAATCAAAGGATAAGACTTTGTAGAAGGTTAGGATCCTGGATCCTTAACTGTTCAGCTCCAGAAACCTGAAATATCAGATAACTTGGGACTAAGCCAACTGTAAAAGAAGATGTTAGTATCTGGGGACAAGCCCAACAATCTGGGGACAAGCCCAATAAACTAGGGACGAGCCCAAAAAACTGGGGACAAGCCCAAAGGATCTTGTGTAAACTGGAGTATGGCCCATACTGGCGACTATCCAAACTTAGTGACATGAAGATGCCAAAACCTTAGCTAACGTGAAAATGTTAGAAACCTTAGGAACGGATGTATGGTACGTCTACCATTATACTTAGGATCCTAAATACAGCCAGTACAATGAAATTGTCAGCCCCTAAAGCGAGTACTGGTCCCATTGCCTTTAACTGCATTAGGATAATCGTGCGCAACTGGCGAAGGTGTAAGAACCTGATTCGTAGAAGGTAGTAGATACCTTAAACTGGGGACAAGCCCAAAAAAACTGGGGACAAGCCCAAAAAACTGGGGATAAACCCAAAGACTTAGAAGATTTCACTGGATACTTGATCCTTTGTCAAAGATGCACCCACTTCTGCAAAACTTAGAATTTAGTGAAAAAGGATAAAGGATCCTGGATCCTTCTCCTTGTAATCAAATAAATTAAAGGATTAGATAAATTAAAACCAAATCATTACCAGAGTGAGGATCATATATTCTCTAAGGATCCTTAATGTGTACCAGATATGAAGATGGCTAAGGATCCTGGATCCTTCTTACATGAAGTATCTCTTCAAGTGGACAGCATTCCAAGCTCTTGGTAACAAATCACCTTCCATTGTTAATAAAAGGTATGCCCCCTTTCCTGCTTCAGCTTCAATAAGATAGGGACCTTCCCATTTTGGTGCTAGCTTGCCATCAGCAGGATTAGTGGTATTTTGGAATGCTTTCCTCAACACCATATCACCAACCTAAAACTTTCTGATCCTGACATTCTTGTTATAAGCTCCAGCCATCCTTTGTTGATAACTAGCCAATCTTATCCTTGCCAAATCCCTGAGTTCTTCTATGGTATCCAAATCTTGAACCAAGTTTTCAGCATTTCCTTCAGGATCACGGATGATTGTTCTTGCAGTAGGGACTACCATCTCTGTAGGAATCACTGATTCAACTCCAAACACTAAGGAAAATGGAGTCTGACCAGTAGCATTCTTGAGAGTTGTTCTATCAGCCCATAACACATAAGGTAGCTCTTCTGCCCATTTTCCCTTCTTGGATCCAAGCTTCTTCTTCAAATTGTTGATGATGATCTTGTTAGATGATTCTGCTTGACCATTAGCTTGTGGGTGGACTGGTGTTGATGTTATCATCTTAATCCCCCAGCTGTTACAAAAGTTAGTAGTTCTATTCCCAATAAACTGAGATCCATTATCACAAACAATTTCAGAAGGAATGCCAAATCTAGTAATAATGTTTCTTTTAATAGAGGATATCACTTCCTTTTCTCTGACTTGTGCAAAGGCTTCAGCTTCTATCCACTTGGAAAAGTAATCAGTCATGGCAAGCATAAACACTTTTCCTCCTGGTGCTTTGGGAAGTTTGCCAACTATATCCATTCCCCATCTCATGAATGGCCAAGAAGAGGATATAGGATGCAGGAGCTCCGCTGGTTGATGAAGGATATTGCTATGTATCTGACAAGCATCACACTTCTTTGCATAATCCACAACATCCTTCTTCATAGTAGGCCAATAGTATCCTGTCCTAAGGATCCTTGAGAACAATGCTCTGCCCCTAGTGTTGTTTCCACAATCTCCTTCATGAAAATCCTTTAGAACTTCTTGGATTTCAGGATCCTCGATGCACCTTAGATATGGACCTGCAAGAGATCGCTTATATAACATGTTATTTAATATTATAAATTGAGATACCTTGATTTTGAAAGCTCTGGGGTTTTCTCCTGTAGGAATCTCTCCATGTTGTATATATCTCTTGATTGGAAGGATTCAGGATCCTGAACTTGATTGTGCATCATCACTAGGTATGATTGCAGAATCTTCTACTATCTCCATAGCTGTGTGATCCTCAATAGTAGGAGCCAAGATGTGAATGATGGGAATTTTAATATCCTCTGGAATCTTCAATGATGATCCAAGGTTGGCTAAAGCATCAGCTTCTGCATTTTCTTCCCTGGGTACCTGTGTCAAACTAAAAGAAGCAAAAGAGTCTGCCAATTTCTTGACTATCTCTAGATATTTGATTAGTCTTTCACCTTTAACAGCATAAGAACCATTAAAGTGGTTAGTAATTAACAATGAATCTACATGTACCTCAAGATACCTGATCCTCATGTGCTTGACAATTTGCAAACCAGCTATTAAGGCTTCATACTCAGCCTCATTATTAGTAGTTTGAAACTCACAAGCAATTGAGTGGGGTAGTATGTCCCTCTGTGGCGATTTTAGTAGTATGCCTAGTCCAGTTCCTTTGATATTTGAAGCCCCATCTGGGAAGAGTATCCAAGGATCCTTAGTCTCTTCAAGCTGTTGAACTTCCAATTCAGCTTCCCTTTGTAGATCACTACTGAAATCAGCCACAAAGTCAGCTAAGGCTTGGGATTTAATGGCAGTTCTTGGTTCATATCTGATATCATAAGCACTAAGTTTTACTGCCCATTTTGCCATCCTTCCTGACATTTCAGGTTTCCTGAGAACATTCTTAATTGGAAAGTTAGTCTTAATAATAATAGCATGAGTTTCAAAATAATGACATAACTTAGTGGATGCCATGATCAAGGCAAGGACAAGTTTTTCTAGATGAGAATACCTGGACTCAGCATCAAGCAAACTTTTACTTACATAATACACAGGATGTTGGGTACCTTCATGATCCTTTACAAGGACTGCACTTACTGTGACATCTGTGTCACTTCGACCATCAAACAAATACCAAATCAATGAAATATTGTGTTTCATACTTGGGATTTGTATAAATATGTGTATCATTTACACATATCAATTCTCGTTCGATTTCGAGCTCTAAATCGTTTTCTGAAAAGTTATACGCGAACTGATGCGTAAACATAATCAGTTTAATGCGACACTCACTCCGGAAGAGTGACATGGGCTTAACATACCCTAAATAACCTTTACATAACTTAGAAATAAGTTTTGGAAGGTTTGGTGTGTCGAAATCAAGTTTATTCGATCATAGGGACCATTTGCGTCAAACTGCAAAAGTCTGCCGATTCATATGGTATCGAACGTTCCGAAATATGATCATAAGTTAAACATACCATAAATATCCTTTACATAGCTTAGAAATAGGCTTTGAGGGGTTCGGTGTGCAAAAATAAACTTATTTGGTCAAACAGGGACTAAAAGCGTCAAAAAGTGCATAAGTTTGCATTTTCGCGCATATCTTACGTTCTGAATATATCCGGACATCCAAAAATTTATGTAATCATTAAAATATTTTATTTTAGTGATTGGAATTCTAAATTTCCATTCTTCGCGTAATTTGGATCGTTTTTCGCGTCCGTTCGAGTTTCGTCTTAATTAACCGAACAACGCAACCGTACGACCAAATGAACCGACATCCGAGATGTTTTTGAGCATATTTCATGTTCCCTATACTTTAACTTCATTGTAGAGCCTTGAAATGGGGTTAATGGGGCTTAAACATGTCAAAAATGCATCAAAAACCAAGTTTTGCACCTTCAGGGACTAAAATTGACAATCTGTCAAAGTTGTCTCTAGGAGGGGCGCGTAAGACTTAGTGAAAGTCAACACAGCCCGGGAGAGACCCCCAGTTCTGCAAAACTCAGTTTTCTCAAACAGCAGCTGGTTTCTGGGTTTTTGGGCATGGTATTCACACTCTATGGACTGGTTTTCAAGCTCCCATGGTATATAAAACCATAGGCAACACTTGTAAGGTCCAGATCAAAGCTCGTAGTTCGATAAACGATCCTAACGGCTCTTGAATTCCTATAAATACCCACCTTGATTCATTTGGTTCTTCAAACTTGATTCATTTCTGCTCTAAGTTGGGGTTTCCACACTTCATACCTGAGCAACTTGAATCAAATCTCCAATGCTTGGACCTTTTGTAAGTTTCTTTCATGCTTTTATGTGTTTTTAACCGTAAAGTCAAACAATGTTTGACTTTCTGCTTTGACCAGTCAATGGTCAACACGAAGTTCGTTTGAACTTCGCAACGTGAGCGTAATCACGATGGTCATAGTCCCTTGTGACTATACCTACTAATTACCACGTTATTTAGGCATACTGACGAGTCATAGTTTCGGTCAAAATGCGCATTTATGCGTATTTTGCAACAAACTATTCTTGGGTATCAAAACCCTTTGTTTTTATATCAAACTTGTTTTCTAACCTCGTTAAACATGTTTTAACATGTTTAACTCGTCACTTTTAGTTTAGTGCTTATATAGGGTCGTAAGATAAGCGGTCTAAACAACCGCTTAGACTTTCGAACCCGACCCGTTTGGTCGATCATTAGGATCCGACCAAACATACTTTGTGACCATAGTTGTATAGGGAATAACCTTCCGAGGTTATACCTTATGGTCACTTCGTTTAGTTAGTTGTATGATAGGTAATTTATATGCCTTAGGAAAATGACCAAAATGCCCATTTTACGCATAAATTCATTTTAAGCATATGTAACCTAAATTTTGACATATAAACTGATTAGGCAATATTATTAGACATGTTAAGGCATATAATATTTATCATATGACTAGTTAGGCGGTCTGAACGCGTTTCACGCGAACGACGCGTTAAAGTAGCGTAAGCTACCTAAACGAGTCGTAATGGGTCGTAAACACTTAGGATAGGTTTCGATTTAGTATGTAGGTTTTGTTAAACCATATCATATGAGTTCCAATACTCATTTGGTTTACGAGACCTCATTCTATCCGATCTTCCGATTTAGGTCCGGTTTATTAACGTAGTTACCTATATTAGGTGCCGATTGATTTTCGTGATCCCTCTAGCTTTGCTTGGTTGTTATTCAAGACTTCTAAGCATTCACAAGTGAGTACATAGTTCCCCTATTTTACTGTTTTCAATTATTTTGGGGTGATTCGTATGTGCAAAATGATTTCAAGGTTTAAACAATGGTTTCAAAAACGATTAAAATGGTTTATATTAAACTAATAACGATTTCGATAATGTGAACAAACTTGATGGTTGTAATTACATAACAAATGACATTCATTAAAATTGATCAAGCCGACTAGTATTAGGTTATGGTACCATAGGATCTGACAAATCCCATTATCAGACTGCACCCATGGTTATGTGTGGGGGGTTATGTGGGTAACGACTGAATCTGTGATTGTTGACTTACCCTTTGGTGGTTTGTTAATGCAAGATTAGCGATATAAGAGTTGCGAAGGTTTGGATGTTATTAGCGAGATGACCAAAAGTAGTTTTCACAATTAAAACGAGAATGATTTAAACGATTTGAAACGATTTTAACGAGTTAAACGAATTGATCAAACAATTGGTTTTGGGTTGTGATTATATAATGGGACGGGTGTAATATGATAAAAGCATGGTAGATACGCTGCTGGTACTTCTTATATATAAGTGTTTTTATCATATTACATTCCGTGACATTATTTAGTTCACTTGGGTAAACGAGGTTAAAACGATGTCACAAAACGATGTTTTCTAAAAGATATGTACCCTACGAGTTTTACTAACGAGATGATTTAAAATTTAGTTTACTTAAATAAATGTTTTGGGTTAAGAATCATGGCTACGAGATTTTATAAACTATAACCAACTTGATTTGAGTTGGTTATTTATGTTGCAATACTATACACTTTCCAAAACAAGGTTTTAAACTTTTGACTCTTGTAGTCTAATGAGGCATTGCAACATGAAAACGAGCCATGAATCCGACACTCTCACAAAACCTATGTGCTAGCCAGCATTTCTTTGCTGACTTTGTTTTTACATATGTTTCAGGTGTTGTTGAATGATGTTGATTGCTAGGATGCATGCTCACTTAGTACTGGACGAGGCCTTAGTGACTTAATAACAATGATAGACTATGTTTAACTTGTTTGTTTAAATTTCAAGACAATGTAAATTATCTAATGAATCAATAAAACGAAACTTTTTGAATCCATGGTTGTGAAACAATAATTCTGTTGCTCCACTCCCCGATGTTTCCGCTGTGGTTTCGTTGTTTTAACGCGGTCGGGGTGTGACACTTACTGCCTTAGAAGAAACTGCCAAGTATAAGGATAATATATCCCCCTTTTCTGGTTTCGTTAAGGCTGGAGCTGAGGATAGGTAATCCTTAAGGGCCTTGAGAGCATTCTCATGCTTTTCAGTCCATTCAAATTTCTTGTTCTTACTCAGGATGTCATAGAATTCCTTGCATTTCTCTGATGACTTTGAGATGAACCTGTCCAAGGCTGCGATCCTTCCTTTCAATCTTTGCACATCCTTGGCATTGGCAGGTGTAGGATCGTTTTCACGACCAAAACGAGTCGTTCAAAAGCGTTCTTATCAATACGAAAGGCGGAAACAATCGTTTCGACTTGGAATCGGCTTGATTTACACACAGAATCACTTTTAATGTCTTGTATGTTAATTTGACAAAGATTAAAATCAGTAGACACGTCGGCAGCAATTCGGTACCGGAAATCAGAATCGTTACAAATGACGAGGCACAACACATATATATAGGTGAGGGTATTTCGTACGAAATAACCTGGAGTTCATTTTGTGCGAAATCAACTTCCATCACACATTCTCGTTTTTCGTGCCCTGATCTTTCTAAACTAGTACAAGACTCGATACAAGACGAAGTCGACAGACAAATGCACCTACAGACTCCCCCTTGGATGTTGACGAAGTCTTCGGTGTCGAGTCTTCACAGTATTCAGTCTTTATCAGTCTTCGTACTATTCCAACGTATCTAACAGTGTAAGTATTCTCAATCTCTATATCTTCTTCTCTCATCAATTAACCTCCCCCTTAGATGATGATCTAACAATCTCTTGTATTTTCCAGGATCAAAATCCTGGCTCTATTCTCTTTATCTTCTCTTTATCAGATCTTTTGATTCCTTAAGATCTTTAGCATTAGCAGTGTCACGGCCCCAGCCCCGGTTTGACCCGGTCAGGAGCCGCGGGACAGGAACCCTTGGTATTTTATTAATTGAGTTGACAGCGGAAGATTTTACAGGATCATTTAAACTTGAAAATGCCCGATTATTTTATTTCATAATTCGGGATAAACCCCGTAATTTACAATAGAGAAATTTCACGAGGAAATTTTCCTGATTTATAAAACATGTTTATTTATTTTAACTGAGCCACCTCTTCAAGCTTGTTAGTGCTCCGTAGCACGTTTTCCTTGATTCACAGCAGTTCGCCTGAAACATGTTTTAAAAATATTTTATCAGCAGGGAAATACTGGCGAGTCATTCAATTTGATAAAAAGACACATAGTTATAAATTACAGCATAAGAGCGATTACAATGGCTTCTATCTTATTTTTATATGGCGCCGTGTCACCTGGTGACGATGGTCATACCACTATTGGGTCTATTTCCCCAAGTAGTGATGATTATCACTGTTAGGATTTATTAGCCTAACTGTGAGAAATTAGTAATGTGCACAATACCCCACTAGCCAGTGATTCAAGATAACCATGACTTAATCCCTGTAATTATAACCTTTGAAAATAATTGGAGTATTGTAAAATACTTTTGATAAAAGAGAATGACTCACTTTGCAGATTTATACTGGCAGAGTTTAGCCTACTGATTAGCCTTGTAACCTAAATTAAATAACAATGCACACGAACTAGGTCAGTAACTAATACAACATTTACGATAACTCACTAGATTAAAACCCTCACAACAAATGACAAAGTGCTATACTTAAACATCCGTCGAATTCACGACTAATGACAAAGTGTGGCCCTAATGTGGGCAGCACTTAAACATCCATTAGATAATTTCAATCGACCGGACATTGAATCGTAGCAGCGATCAAGTTAATACCCAGTATCGTAGCAGCGCTTCATTACTGTGAATTGTAATTTCGACTTTTGAGCTGCCAAACTTCGTTTTTGAGTTTTGGTTTCGACACCAGTGAACAGCCAATGGCCATTTCTATTTATAGGTGAAAAATGGGTCTTACGCGGCCCGCGTAAGCCCACCCTTAACCTTTACGCGGCCCGCGAGGGCACCTTGTCGTAGATTAGGGCATCCGTGTCACTGATAGGCATGCCACGTGGGTGACACGTGGACCGGGAACACTTATCCGGTCAACAGGGATTTGACGCGGCCCGCGTAAGGCTAAGCTAACCTTTACGCGGCCCGCCTGAAGACCAGAAGTTTGGTTTTCTTGATTTTTGATATGGATTAGGGTTTCAGGGGTCCGGGTTCGCACTTACGGGTCAATTTGGGACATTTTTGAGAATCCTTACATCCTCCCCACCTTATTTAAAATCTCGTCCTCGAGATTTACTGAAATAAGTGAAGATACTTTCGCTTCATCTCCGATTCCAGCTCCCAAGTGTACTCGGGTCCTCTCTTTGAATCCCATTTGATTTTGACCAGTGCTAGTCTTTTGTGTTTGAGAAACTTGATCTTTCTGTCTTCTATTTGTAGTGGCTTCTCAACAAATTTTAACTTTTCATTTACCTCTACATCTTGAAGAGGTACTACCAAGGATTCGCCAGATAGACATTTCTTGAGATTGGATACATGAAATACGTCATGTACTCCAGCTAGCTCCTCTGGTAGTTGTAAGTGATAAGCAACTGGTCCTATTCGCTGTATTACTGGGAATGGTCCTATGTATCTTGGACTTAGCTTTCCTTTATTACCGAACCGAACTACTCCTTTCCAAGTAGAAACTTTTAATAGTACTTTATCTCCGACTTGTAATTCTAACGGCTTGCGTCGATTATCTGCATAACTTTTATGGCGATCTCGAGCCGTCTTTAGTCTTTCCTTGATTTGAGTGATCTTGTCGGTAGTTTCTTGCACAATCTCGGGACCTGATAATTGACTTTCTCCTATTTCTGCCCAACAAACTGGAGTTCTGCATTTACGTCCGTACTGTGCTTCGAACGGGGCAACTTCAATGCTTGAATGATAACTATTGTTATAGGAGAATTCGATTAAGGGTAGGTGGTCATCCCAGTTTCCACCAAAATCTATCACACATGCCCTAAGCATGTCTTCTAGGGTTTGGATCGTCCTTTCACTTTGTCCGTCTGTCTGAGGATCATATGCAGTACTTAGATTTAGTCGGGTTCCCATAGCTTCTTGGAAACTTGTCCAGAAGTGGGAAGTGAAACGACTATCCCTATCTGATACAATGGAGAGTGGAACTCCATGTAAGGATACTACTTCATCTACATACAACTTGGCTAACCTTTCCATGCTGAAGGTTTCCTTCATGGATAGAAAATGAGCTGATTTGGTTAATCGATCCACAATTACCCAAATCGCGTCATTACCTTTTCTGGTTTTGGGTAACTTAGTAACAAAATCCATAGTTATAATTCCTATTTCCATACAGGCATTTCTAATTGTTGTAGTAGACCTGAGGGTTTCTGATGTTCTGCCTTAACTTGTGAACAAGTAAGACATTTAGAAACATATCTAGCTATGTCCTTTTTCATTCCTATCCACCAGAAATTATTCTTTAAATCTTGGTACATCTTATTGTTACCAGGGTGCATGGTATACCTAGATTTATGGGCTTCCTCAAAAATCTTATTTCTTAACTCTCCTTGTTTAGGTACCCAAATCCTTTTCTTGTGGAATCTCCAAATTCCATCACTTCCTTGCTCTAATTCCTTTATTCTTCCTTTCATTCCTTCAGCATCATCCTTGATTGCTGTTTCTTGAATGTTTTTCAGATGTTCTATTAAGTCTAATTGTAAACTTAATCTAAGAGCACGAACTCTTCGTTGTTTCTCATGATACTTACGACTTAAGGCATCAGCAACTACGTTTGCTTTTCCTTCATGATATTGAATATCACTGTCGTAGTCACTTAGGATTTCCATCCATCTCCTTTGCCTCATGTTTAATTCTTTTTGCCCAAATATGTATCTTAAACTCTTATGATCTGTATAGACAGTAAACTTACTTCCATATAAATAGTGTCTCCAAATCTTAAGGGCAAAAATTATGGCTCCTAACTCTAAGTCATGAGTCGTATAGTTTTCTTCGTGCTTTTTCAATTGCCTTGATGCATACGCAATTACCTTCTTGCGTTGCATTAACACACATCCTAATCCTAGCTTAGAAGCATCACAATAAATTTCAAAATCCTCTGTTCCTTCTGGTAAAGCTAGAACTGGAGCGTTTGTTAACTTTTGCTTCAAAATCCTAAAGGCTTCTTCTTGCCTAGGTCCCCATTCAAACTTAACTGCTTTACAGGTTAGCTTAGTTAATGGTACGGCTATTTTGTAAAAGTCCTTAATGAATCATCTATAATATCCAGCTAACCCTAGAAAACTTCTAATTTCCATGGCTGATTGCGGGGCCTTCCATTTGGTGATCGCTTCTATCTTAGCAGGATCTACATGAATACCTTCGTGATTCACCATGTGACCTAAAAATTGCACTTCTTGTAGCCAAAATTCATACTTCGAGAATTTGGCGTAAAGTTGTTCTTTTCTTAACAAAGTTAAGAGTGCATGCAGGTGCTCACAATGTTCCTCCTGACTTTTGGAATAAATAAGTATATCGTCAATGAAGACAATTACAAATTTATCCAAGTACGGTTTACAGATCCTATTCATCAGTCCATAAATGCTGCAGGAGCATTTGTTAGTCCAAAGGGCATGACTGTAAACTCGTAATGACCATACCTAGTTCTGAAAGCAGTTTTAGGTATGTCTTCTTCTTGTACTTTCAATTGATGATATCCGGAGCGTAAGTCTATCTTAGAAAAGTATCTAGCTCCTTGTAATTGATCAAAAAGATCATTGATCCTAGGTAATGGGTATCGATTCTTAATTGTAATCTTATTCAATTCCCTGTAATCGATACACATTCGCATCGAACCATCTTTCTTTTTCACAAATAACACTGGTGCTCCCCACGGGGATGAACTCGGTTGTATAAATCCTTTGCTCATTAATTCATCTAATTGGTTTTTCAATTCTAGCATTTCTGTGGGTGCTAACCGATAAGGTGCCTTAGCTATCGGTGTAGTTCCAGGAATTAGATGAATTCTAAATTCTACTTCCCTATTAGGTGGTAATCCAGGTAGTTCTTCTTGGAATACCTCTGGGTATTCTGATACTACTGGAATTTCCTTAAGTTCCTTATTTTTAGTGTTAATGATTACTGAGATCATATACACTATTCCTTGCTTTCGTTTATAACTAGCAACTTTCATTACTGAAATGAACTTCATTGGCTTACGTGGCTTATCTCCTATAATCACCACTAATTCTCCTGTGGGTGTATGAATTTCTATGGAATTCTTATCACAAAGAATTCGAGCATGGTTGGCTACTAACCAATCCATTCCTAACACAATATCGAATCCAGCTAAATTCATAGGTAATAGGTTTGCTGAAAATTTATGGCCTACAAGTTCTATTTTTCCTTCTTGCAAAACCTTATCTATGTTAACAGAATTTCCATCTGCCATTTCGACTGTAAAAATCTGCCTAAGGTTGGTTAAGGGTAAGTTAAGGGCTTGGCAGAATGAAGTATTTATAAAACTTTGGTTTGTACCAGAGTCAAATAATACTTTTGCATAGACGTCGTGAACTAGGAACGTACCAGCTATCACGTCAGGGATTAGCTCTGCTTCCTGAGTAGTTAGTTGGAAGGCTCTTGCATTTTTCTTGGTAGTTCCTTCTGCAGGTTTGGCTTTGTTATCAGCTGGTTTGACCAGTTTTGGGTAGTCTGGCCTAAAGTGTCCAGCTTCTCCACAGTTGTAGCAGACTGTTGCTTTCTTCTTCCTGCAATCTTCTTCTTGATGCCCCGGAATTTTGCAGAAATTGCAATACCCTTTGCATCTTCCAAAATGCTTCCTTTTGCAGGTATTGCAAAATGGAACAGTGGAAGATTGCCCAGTTCCTTTTCTCTTGAAATTACTACGATTACCCACACGGAATCCCTGGGTAATCTTTTGGGCCACTTCCTTTTTCCGGGTTTCTTCTCTTGTGTGTACCAGCCCGTCAGTTAGGGTGTTAGCTAATTCCACTGCATCGTCAATAGTGCGGGGTCTCGCAGCTTTGATGATATCTCGAATTTCGCCAATCAATCCCCAAATATAGCGGGAAATAAGTACCGGTTCTGGTGAAGCCAGGGTTGGTACTACTCTCGCATACTCGAAGAATGTCGAAGTATACCCTCGACAATCTACATCTACCATCCGGTGGTTCAGGAACTTATTGGTCATTTGTTCCTTTTCATATTCGGGACATAATTTTCTTTCCACTAGCTGCTTAAATTCTTCCCAATTCAGGGTATAGGCCATATTTCTTCCTTTGGCTTGAAGTACCGTATTCCACCATTCTAGCGCCCCTTCTTTAAAAAGATGCGACGCATACATGACCTTGTCTTCCTTGACACATTTACTTATCATAATTACTGCCTCGGTTTTCTCCAACCAACGCAGCGCCGCAGTCGCCCCTTCGTTGCCTGCAAATTCAACCGGTTTACAGGCAAGAAATTCCTTATAAGTGCAACCAGGCTTTGCAGATTTCATTTTCTTAAGGAGCGGGGCTTGCATTCCATCGTTGTTGTTATCAGTATGGTTACCGCCTCCGTTTACACTATTACTGAAATTGTCACCGTGTGTGCATTTGCTAGGAATAATTTGTTGAGGTTCAACTGGATTTCTAGCAGCAGCAAGTATTGCTGGAATAGCATTGGCTATTCCCTGAGCAACGATATTCTCGATATCTTGCCTATTCAGAAATTGATCCTCATTGTTATGCTCAGATTGATTAACTTCATTATCGGGTTCATTACCAGCGTGTGCCATCTGGTAATTAATTTAGATAAGTAATTAGTATAAAATAATTAATAACTAAACACAACAAAATAGTTGCACATAATCAAATTAACACGTATAGCCAAAATTGTCGATTTTTCGACGTTCGATATTTTATATATTATAATAGACATCCGTACAAACTGGTTATCTTACAAATTTTTTTATTTTTAAGTATTACACATAATTATATTTTTTTTTATGATTATATTATTATTAAACAAACACATCACACCACCACACATGTTCCTTGTTAGCTGGCACTTTAGAAACGACGTTCCCTCTTGTCGTACTTCCAAGATATCCTCTCTCCTACTTCCCGGATTCGGTTCCCTGCATCAATCAGCTCCTCGCCATAATGACGGAGTTCAGCCAAATTTTTAGAGCTCATAGGTGGGTGCAGTGGAGGTTCAGGGTCAGATTGAGGGAAAAAGGTATTAGGGTTGTTTAGGAGATTCTGGAATTGCCAGTCGGTGGTCCACCATTCTTCTAGTTCTACTGGTAGAGGTTGGGAATGGATAATAGGCTCTGGGATTTCAGGCTCTAGGTCAACTGGAAGTTGTGCTTCCGCTGAGTAATTAAAAAGGTTTTCACCGACAGGTCCGATGAGGTCACTAAGTGCTAGTTTATGATCCAACTCTTCCCAAGGTGACATTTCCTGGTCTTGCCTGGAACTTTCCCCAATCTCTATTTCCTTGCCTTTACCTTTTAGATCCTCCGTCTTTATAATTTTCCGTGTTGCTGGTTTCCTCCTGCGTACACGCCTCCAGTCCACAATTCTTCTTCTCTTCTTTGGCTTAGGTTTCTCTGGTGGTTGGGTTTGAAATTCCATAGGTTCCTCTATGTCAGCACAATACCCGGTTAAGTCTTTGGAAACTTCCACATTAACAGGATAGAGATTGAGATTCTGAAGAGCTTCAGATAACTCATTCATGCTGTTTAGCAGTTATGAAGAAACACAAAATTCTAGGTTAAAGTTTTGTAAATTGAATTTTCACAGAATTACAGAATGGAAATCAGAAAATTTAATATTAATTACAAATATCTAATAAACCATTTTATTGAAACAAAATATTTATTTTTAGTACAACTAAAATTTAAAATATACTAGTGGTTATTTATTATTTTAAAGTTTCTGGCTTGTAGGTAGCATAGGTGCTTGTACTGGTTTGGTGATTTAACTATAAGTTAGCATTTACTGCTGTAGTGGCTAACATGTAGAGATTTGCCCATTGTTTGTCTAATTCATCTTTCCATGGTGGGTTATTGCCTATTTCCTGGGTTTCCTCATTAATCATCACTCCTTTTAGTTGTGACTTCTTTATTTTCTCTTGACTTTTTCTAATAATCCAACTTCTTTTATTAGGGGTAAGTGGTTTCTCAAACTGTGCCTTACGGACAAATATTCCTTCTTCAGTATCTGCTGAGTATCTTGAGGAATTTGATTGGAATGAAGTTTCCTTATCTTTCGGTGACCTATCTAGTTTATGATAGATGTCCGAAACTCTTTGCTTACCCATACTGTAAATTAACAGATAGTCAAGATAAAAACACATAATCACATGATGACAATCAGGAAAATTAAGTATTTCCAATACTTAATTGGCTTAAATCAGTGGCTCTGATACCACCTTTTCTTGTCACGGCCCCAGCCCCGGTTTGACCCGGTCAGGAGCCGCGGGATAGGAACCCGTGGTATTTTATTAATTGAGTTGACATCGGAAGATTTTACAGGATCTTTTAAACTTGAAAATGCCCGATTATTTTATTTCATAATTCGGGATAAACCCCGTAATTTACAATAGAGAATTTTCACGAGGAAATTTTCCTGATTTATAAAACATGTATATTTATTTTAACCGAGCCACCTCTTCAAGCTTGTTAGTGCTCCGTAGCACGTTTTCCTTGATTCACAGCAGGTCGCCTAAAACATGTTTTAAAAATATTTTATCAGCGGGGAAATACTGGCGAGTCATTCAATTTGATAAAAGGACACATAGTTATAAATTACAGCATAAGAGCGATTACAATGGCTTCTATCTTATTTTTCTCTGGCGCCGTGTCACCTGGTGATGATGGTCATACCACTATTGGGTCTATTTCCCCAAGTAGTGATGATTATCACTGTTAGGATTTATTAGCCTAACTGTGAGAAATTAGTAATGTGCACAATACCCCACCAGCCAGTGATTCAAGATAACCATGACTTAATCCCTGTAATTATAACCTTTGAAAATAATTGGAGTATTGTAAAATACTTTTGATAAAAGAGAATGACTCAATTTGCAGATTTAGACTGGCAGAGCTTAGCCTACTGATTAGCCTTGTAACCTAAATTAAATAACAATGCACACGAACTAGGTCAGTAACTAATACAACATTTATGATAACTCACGAGATTAAAACCCTCACAACAAATGACAAAGTGCTATACTTAAACATCCGTCGAATTCACAACTAATGACAAAGTATGGCCCTAATGTGGGCAGCACTTAAACATCCATTGGATAATTTCAATCGACCGGACATTGAATCGTAGCAGCGATCAAGTTAATACCCTGTATCGTAGCAGCGCTTCACTACTGTGAATTGTAATTTCTACTTTTGAGCAGCCAAACTTCGTTTTTGAGTATTGGTTTCGACACCAGTGAACAGCCCCTGGCCATTTCTATTTATAGGTGAAAAATGGGTCTTACGCGGCCCGCGTAAGCCCACCCTTAACCTTTACGCGGCCCGCGAGGGCACCTAGTCCTAGATTAGGGAATCCGTGTCACTGATAGACATGCCACGTGGGTGACACGTGGACTGGGAATGCTTATCCGGTCAACAGGGATTTGACGCGGCCCGCGTAAGGCTAAGCTAACCTTTACGCGGCCCGCCTGAAGACCAGAAGTTTGGTTTTCTTGATTTTTGATATGGATTAGGGTTTCAGGGGTCCGGGTTCGTACTTACGGGTCAATTTGGGACATTTTTGAGAATCCTTACAAGCAGCTTGCGATAATCCTCAGAATCAAAACTTGCTTTTGCATATTCAGACTCCCCTTTGCTAGCAAACTCCCTCTTGAGTTGTACTGGGATCGTAGTCTGACTTTCACATGTTCACAGATTCAGAATCGAAACCTGGCTCATCTTCTGCTCAAAATTCGAAACCTAACTAACCTGCACATTCTCTACCCAAAACATAAATTTCATAAAATTTAAAGTTTAACAATTTTAATCTATGCTTACCACTTGTAGAAACAAAATCCCAATAGATTTAATCAGTTAAAAACTCTAATGACCACCTGTAGGCAAAACATTTGTCTAAACACACTTTCCCAAACCTGTTCATCATGTTTAGCACTTGGAATTTTGAAAATTAACTCTCCAACATCAGTTGTCAAAAATCTTTTTGTATTTTCAAAAATTTATGCTAAAACACACTAAAAATCTTTTTGGATTTTATTATAATGAAATGTAGTAAAGAAATATACACAGACAATATTTTTGTGAGTTTGTGTAAGAAGATCATATTAGTTTTTGAGACAAATCACCAACACCGTTAAGCATTAAACATTTTAAGTTCTAAACGATTCACTTAGATTGTCAGTATACTGATCCACTTAAATTTTCACACAAAGTTCAATTGTTTCGAGATACGAGATTAATGTTTTAGTGACTTAAACTTATTCGCGTGTCCCACCTCAGAATATACTCCCGTATCCAGATCCCAATATTCAGTCTTACAGGTGAGTATACCTAGATGATATATGTAAAGGGTTAAATATGAGGGCCATGAGAGCTTAGGCTATTGCTTCCGCAAAATCAGAGAGATGATGGCTTCGACTTTAGGTGTGTTCCCTTTAGAGAATCTTTTCTTCAACATCACATGATTAGCATTTTTCAATGTTTCATCATTTTTTATGCTGAGGGGGGAGCTATATTTCAAGCAAGCGAAAAGTATTATACGGGGACTAGGCCATTGCTTCCGTAAAATCAGAAGTCCCAGGATAATACCCCAGATATCATTAAGCATAAAGACCTAGTATCTCAGAAAGAGGGATCTTTCAAACAAGATTTCAAGGGTTACCTATATATCCGAGAGATGTTCCCCACGAAATAAGTAAGTTTGAAATTTAGGTTTATATCTCGATAAAATCTATTAAATGTGTAAAAACCTACTGGCAAATCATCAGTGAGACCGTTTATCACATTTTAACTTTCCAATTCTTTAGCGTGCTGTGATAATCCACTGATGTACTATCATTTCCTCTTTTCACAACAAAACTCATTTTTGAATTTTCTCATGTTTTTTACTTTTTCAAATTTTCCAATGTTTTTGGATTTTCCGAAATTTCTTACTCCCCCTAAAATTCAAAATCATTTTAAAGAAATTTGAAAACAAACTATACAAGTAAAATAACAACTGATATTGAATCACTTCAAATCTCCATTCACTTGGCATAAACAATCAGAACTCCCCCTTTCAACAAACTATTTTCCCATTGTGATTTCAAAACACTTAAGTTTGTTTAAATCAAATGGTTTTTTCCGGAAAATGAGATTTGTTGATTTTACCACTTGTAAGATCGGGGTTATGATCATCGTTTTGTTTTCCAATCACTTGTAAGAAAGATAAATCAAGTACAATTTAATGTTCTTGATTCACCACTTGTAGGAACAAACCAATAACGACTTGTAGGTTAAAATATCATTTGTAGAAAGATGCTGATTCCTGCTCCACAATTACCAATCTGGGAGCTCCGGCAAGTCAGGATTTTAAGTAGAAAATGCTGTCACCAAGCCTGACCAGTCTTGGGTGATTGTGATCCAGCTCTATCCCACCATCGTTTAGATTTGTAAAAATCTTTAACACCCTTTACCTTACCATCAACCATCTTTCCAAAGATATGTTTAACTTTCCCATTGGAAACCTTTTCAGCATCAAATTCTTCTTTACCAGCAAAAAATTGATCTGAAATTTCAATCTTACCAATTTTCAACTTCAAATTTTCCTTTGACAGTGGCGGAAAATTTTCATCATTCAACTCAGGAACTGAATTCTCAACATTTTTCTCAACAGATGACTCCTCTGATTTTATGGAATCAGATTCATTGTCAGAAATACTTTCAGATTTAACAACCCACTTCTGTTTGTTCAAATCGACTTTTCTTTTGTAAAACCGTTTTGAAACATCATCAGTTTCAAAAGTCAAATTTTCAAACACTTTTGATTTCTTAGTTGGTTGTTTCTTTTCATCAACACGTTTTTCTTTCAATTTTGAGTTAAAAGAAACTCCCTGTTTTGTGTTGTTGAACTGTTGACAATTCCATGCAATGTGTCCAACTTTTTGACATTTGAAACATGTTCTTTGTTCAACTCTTTTATCAGATTCTTTCACCATATTCTTTTTCTTTTCAGCGAAAAACTCTTGATTTGACTGTTTCCTGAACAGTTTTTCTTTCTCTTCCTCTGAACTTGTACCTGCAACAAATTTAGTTTTTGTTTTATAAGTTTTTTCATTTTTATGATTTTCCGGTGGAATGAAACCTAATCCTTTCTTTTTGAAATTACTGTTATGATTTGGTTTCTTTTGAAAACCATAACCAGAACCGTAACCCATTTTCTTGTTCACTCTCTGTTGAATTCTTGAAGTGTATTTTTTAGGTTTTTCAGTAAGATTTAAATCTTTTATTTCAGAAATGTTAATTTCTGTCAGTTTGAAAACCTGTTTGATCATTTCAGTTTTGACACTTCTTATTGGAAATTATTCATCAGAAAATAATTTGTCAGAATCATTCAAAGTATATGCTACTTTAAATGTTTCGTCATTCAAGTTATTCTTTGATAACAGAAAATCTTTATTGTAAACCCGTTTGACCGGTGAACTCGGACTTTTGTCTGATGAACTTGAACTTTCAGATTTAGACTCTGACTTTGACTCTTCATCCATATCCAACACCTGATCGACCACTTTCTTTAATAACTCAGACTCATGATCAGTGTCAGACGCTGTGAATGTAACATCAATGTTATCTGGTAACTCATCAATGGTTTCAGACTTTAACTTGATGTTGACTGCCTTTTTTAATCGTTCCTCATTAGGCTTTCTGGGAGAATAACTATTCCAGATTGGAGGCGGACACTTATTATACTTGACATTTGGTTTCTTACCAGCATCCGTATCTTCCATCTTTTTATCTTGAAAAGCTTCAAGACCTACAACAGTAGGATAAACCCTGTCAATCAAATAATCACAAGTTGTATAACTCAACAATAATCGTTTGATTCTTTTACTTTCAATCTTTTCAAGTTCCAAATCCTGCTTCAGTTTTGCACAATCTTCAATATACTCATTAATGACCTTCTGCTTAGTCATTAATGTTGAACTCATCATTGTCATAGCAGCGTCAACTTCCAAATTTGTCTTGTTCAAACCATCAACTGTTCGGTTTAGCACATCGTACGATTCCTTCACATACATCACATCAAACAATAATTTTTCTTTCAACTCTTCAAGTTCACTAATCTTCTTGTCTTTCTCTTCACAATGTTTGCAAGATTCCAAACATTTCAGACAAGGTTTCATAACTTCAACAATTTTTTCAACCTCGACGATCTTCTCAACTACTTTCTCTACCTCAACAATTTTTTCCACCTTCACAATCATCGGTTCTTCATCAAATTCTACTTTTACCTCACACTCTTCATTTTCGACCTTTTCTGTCGAATTTTCTTCAGCTTTTGCTTTTTCAGCTTCCAACTTTGCCTTTTCTTCAGCAATCCTTCTTGCTTCCAACTCTCTTTTCAATCTAGCAGCCTTTTTCTCATTCAACATCTCGATCTTATCTGCAAAAAAGAAATTAAAACTGTAAGTATCCAGACCTTTTCTAGCTTTATTGATATATTCTTCTTCATCATCAGTGTCTGCATCACATCCTAATTCACTAAAAATAGGTATTCTTTTCGGCTGAGATTTGACTTCTCCTTCTTCCAAGATTTGAGCAACAAGACCTGAACCAGCCGGAATGTATTTGTCCCAGCTAAATCCTTCTGCAACTTTTTCATCATCTTGATTAACAAGATACGCTTTCTTTTTCTCAACTTCAATGGCATGGGGTGATGATGGTTGTTGAGCAAGCTGGTGAAAAATTGACTTTTGATAATATTCATATTTTCCATCTTGTCTTCCAGTTGCTTCTTTATTTTTACACTCTCGTTTAAAATGTCCCTTTTCTTTGCAACGAAAACACGTAACTTTAGATTTGTCAAACCCTATCGGAGATGCACCCATTTCATGAAAATCATCTCTTCCAGTGACTTGTGTAAATTTTTCTGCTCTTCTTACTGCACTAGCTAGACACCACTTGATATCCATCAACTCGAGTTCTTCAGCATCAATCTGATCATAATCCTCTTTTGTGAGCATCGGATTTCCGATTCTACCAGCAACTAAACTTTCATACGACTCTAACATAGCCACAAGTGATGCCATGTGTTGCTTAGCTATTTCTGAAGAAAGATTTTGACCATTTTGAATGTTCAAAGTAACATTGCATTACAAATTTGTTAAATTCTGACGTTGAGGACTTGGTGTTGTAAAATTCGGATCGAAACTTGAATATGATGATGAAAATCCACCAATCTGAGTAACTGTGCTACCATTTGTTCCAGAAGAACTATCAGCACTGAAAGCAGTCTTAACCTTTGGACTCGGAGTAGTTTCAAATTTGTTTCCTCTGTAGTAAAGACTAACATCTTGTTGAGCATTCGGATTGCTCATGATAGCAGTTTTCTGTACATCCAATTCATGTTCTTCAAGCTTCTGAATGAATTTAGCCAAATTCATACTTTCATGTTTTCTCATATGCTTTAGAATCAACAAATATGTTTCCCATTTATTCTGTGGTAACACATCAGCAAGTTTATCAACCCATTCATCATCTTCCTTCTTGATGCCCAATCTTCTCATTTCAAGAACAAGACGACAATATCTATCGATAGTCGTTTTTGTTGTTTCACCTTCAAAAGAAACAAACATATCAAAAGATTTCTTTAGTAATGCACATTTGTTTTTGATCATATCAGCACTTCCCTTAAACTTTTGAATCAAAGCCAACCAAATTGATCTAGCAGTATCCTCATGTTGAAGCAAAACAAAGATATCCTCTTTTACTGCTTGTTATAGAATGCTAATCATCATTTTCTCACTTGTGTACTTTAATTTCTCACCATATGAATAGACACTAAAAGCTTTCTCATTCTCACGTTCATCTGTCAGTTTAACATAATCAACATCTAAGGCACACCATGCATCAAACTTATATGCTTGCACCCAGTTTTCAAACCGATTTTGCCATCCTTTAAAATCTTCAATGTACATAAGCTTTGGCGGTTTTTGATAAGTCCCTGTCTCATTCTCACTGTAAATAGTTTCAGCAGCTGTAACAGGAGCAACTGGTGTAGCAAACGCATTATAAAACTCTTCTTCCATGTTTCGATACAAATTTTCACAAATTCACAAAGTTCAAACGAAATGATGATTCACACGAAAACACTTTAGGTGCGGAATACCCTTTGATGCGAAATAGAACCTCAAAAGAAATAACCACTTTCAAACGGAATAGTGATTTCGTGCGAAAACAGTCATGCGAAATGACAACTTGGTGCGAAATGATCTGATTTCGTGCGAAATAAGGTTATTTCGTACGAAATGAAATGCAATATGTTGATTTCGTGCAAAATAGATGTCTTTTCAAGCGAAATGAGGTATTTCGTGCGAAATGAAAGACTTGATTCAAACGAAATAGACTATTTCGTGCGAAATGCTGCTGATGTCATCATTCAATCAGTTTTCAAGCGAAATAGACAAAATGAACAAGTTTTAGATCAATTTTAGGTCCAAATCTTTCAAGGCTTTGTTAAAACTATGTTTCGCTTATAATGATTGAAATTCAAGTCATTTTGACCGTTAAATCTTATTTAATTTTGAAAAGAAGATGTAGAAGTCAGAAATTTTGGTAAAATCAAGCTGATTTGGCAAGAACTCTTCCTCCTGAGCTCTGATACCACTTGTAGGATCGTTTTCACGACTTAAACGAGTCGTTTAGAAGCGTTCTTATCAATACGAAAGGCGGAAACAATCGTATCGACTTGGAATCGGCTTGATTTACACACAGAATCACTTTTAATGTCTTGTATATTAATTTGACAAAGATTACAATCAGTAGACACATCGGCAGCAGTTCGGTACCGGAAATCAGAATCGTTACAAATGACGAGGCACAACACATATATATAGGTGAGGGTATTTCGTACGAAATAACCTGGAGTTCATTTCGTGCGAAATAGCTACTAGCTATTTCGTACGAAATAGCTCTTTGTTATTTCGTGCGAAATCAACTTCCATCACACACTCTCGTTTTTCGTCCCCTGATCTTTCTAAACTAGTACAAGACTCGATACAAGATGAAGTCGACAGACAAATGCACCTACAGAGACTTAATATTCACAATCGCCTTGATTTGCTCTGGACTTGCCTCTATGCCTCTTTTTGTCACCATGTAACCTAGGAACTTGCCAGCTTTTACACCAAAGTGGCACTTGGAAGGATTTAGTTTCATGTTGAATTTATCAAGGATATCAAATGCTTCCTCCAAATCTCTAAGGTGATCCTCAACTCTCTTGGACTTAACCACCATGTCATCAATATAGACTTTCATTGTGTGTCCAATTTGTTCTTTAAACATCATATTAACTAGCCTTTGGTAGGCAGCACCTGCGTTTCTTAGTCCAGATGGCATAGCAATATAACAATAGATGCCAGTAGGGGTTATAAAGGCTATATCCTCTTGATCAGATGGTTCCATCTGAATTTGTTGGAATCCAGATGAAGCATCCATGAAAGTCAACAACTCATGACCCGCGGTAGCATCCACCATGGAGTCAATGTGGGGTAATGGGAAAGGATCCTTTGGACATGCCTTGTTTAAATCAGTGAAATCGACACATACCCTCCACTTTCCATTTTTCTTTTGAACAACAACCACATTGGCTAACCATTTTGGATACTTAACCTTTCTAATCATACATGCTCTAAGCAGTTTATCTACCTCCTCCTGGATGATGGCATTCCTCTCAGGTGCAAACTTTCTCCTCTTTTGATGTATGGGTTTGAATGACATGTCAATGCCAAGTTTATGAGTGATAATATCTTTAGAAATACCTGTCATGTCCTCATGTTTCCAGGAAAAGGTAGCTTTTCTCCTCTTTAGGAAGGATACTAGATCATGTTCAACATTGTCGAGGATCCCGGATCCTATGAAAACTTTGGATTCAAGATCCTGAGGATCCATCAGGATATCTTTCACATCTTGTTCTCTTGCCTCTAGGACATCTCTTGGAGGATACTTTAATTACTATTGCTCCCTGTGTCTTGAGGCTGGCTTCATGGATGAAGTGTAACAATTTTTGGTTTCTTGTTGGTCACTTTCTATCTTCATCACACCCCATGGAGTAGGGAGTTTCACACATTGATTATACGTAGATGGAACTGCTTTCATGTCATGTATCCATGGCCTGCTAAGGATAACATTGCAACAAGATAAGCAATCTATAACACAAAATTTTTGAAAAGAATTAACTCCCTCTATGTAAATGGGAACTTTAATGTCCCCCAATGTGTTCTTGGTTTCTCTACTAAATCCCACAAGAACTGATGATCTTGGGATAATTTCTGATTCAGGGATATTCATCTTCTTGAGGACATCAAGTTGAATGATGTTCACTGAGCTTCCTCTATCTATCAGAATCCTGCGAACAAAATAATTAGAAATAAACAATGTAATAACAAGACCATCATGATGAGGATCCTGAATATCCACACGATCATCCTCATCAAAGGATATAACTTTCTCCTGTGTAAGGATTGAGGTTCGAATGGGTCTATCCCCATTATCCATATTTGTTTCTTTAGCATGTCTCTTGGCTGCTGAAAAGGAAGTGCCACATATGTCTGATCCACCAGATATGAAGTTGATAATTTGTACATCAGCTGGGGGAGCAGGAGCTCTTTCTGGAATCTTTTCAGTATCCTGGATCCTTGACTTCTTTCTTCCAAATAACTCCTTCAAATGCCCTTTGCTTAATAAGTAACTAATTTCTTTCCTGAGTGCTATGCATTCATCAGTGAGATGACCGAAATCTTCATGATAGGCACACCATTTGGATTTATCTTTTGTGGCAGCTGGCTTATCACTCTTTCTGGGCCATCTTGCTTTTTCACCTAAATTCTGCATTGCAAGGATTAGTTCATTATTATTAATAGCAAAGCAATATTCAGAAATGGGTGGATAATCTTCATCATCCTCTTCTTGCTCCACTTCATGCACGTTTTGATTATCAGACTTGTTGTATGATTTGGACTTGTTGTTTCTGAAATCGGATCCTTGCTTTTCCTACTTTGAGGATCCTGACAGTCTTTCTTGGATCCTTTTATCATCCTCTAAACGGATGAATCTAAGGGCCCTGGTTCTCACTTCATCAAGATTCCTGCAAGGGGTCATGACAAGATCATCATAGAATTGTGAATCCTTAAGTAAACCCATTTTGAAAGCTTCTACAGCTGTAGCAATATCCAAATTAGGAATCTCTAAGGATTCTCTACTGAATTTAGTGATATAATCTCTAAGTGATTCATTTTGACCTTGTGTTACCTTATATAGATCACCAGTTAATTGTTCAAATCTTCTACTGCATGAAAATTGGCTATTAAACAAATTAACTAAATTAGCAAATGAAGTATTAGAGTAGGGGGAAGACTTAGCAGCCATTTAAGAGCTGATCCTGTCAGTGTGGATCCGAAACCCTTGCATAGACATGCTTCTTTCAACCTTTCAGGAATGGGACTGATCTCCATTCTTTCTCTGTACTGAGCTACATGCTCTTCTGGATCAGTTAAGCCATCATACAGCTTCATGTTTGGTGTTTGAAACCTCTTCGGTATCTCTACATCACAAATAGGTGGTGCAAAACAAGATATCCTGTGACTCCTATCTGGAATTTCAGGAATGGGCTTAACCACTCCTGGAACGCTGGATATCATATCCTTGAGTTTTTGCAATTCCCTAGCCATAGCTTGGTTGATTCCTGTATCCTGCACAAAGCATTATAAGAAGTATTCAACGTGTTACCTCCTGATGGATTCATGGTTAGGATTCCTAATGTGAATCCATATTGGTGCGATTCTGGCATGATTGAGGGACCAGATGAAGCAATAGTTTGCATAGGTATGAAGTCTCCCAAGTGAATCTCTGAACTTCTGGGTTGTACACTCCTTAAGGATCCTTGATCCTGAGAGATGTTGGATCCTTGATACACCAAAGCTGGGGGTCTTGGAGGATAATCCATGGATCCATGAGCCTGAGATGAGGATCCTTGAACCTGAGACGAGGATCCTTGAACCTGAGACGAGGATCCTGGATACTGAGATGAGGATCCTGGATACTGAGAGTAGGATCCCTGAACTGTCTGCATGCCCATGTATCCTCCTGGACTAGAGAAGGATCCTTGATGCTGGAAGGAGGATCCTTGAGGCTGAAGAGAGGATCCTAAAGGCTGAAAGTAGGATCCTTAAGCCTGAGTCATTGCCGATGATCCATAACGTATACTTGATGATCCACCCTGGTATTGGACGCCTGATGCTGTGGAATGCTGGGTAGTTATGACCGGAGTATCGAAATTCAGTGATCTAGGCATCAATGGAGAGTGATCCTCCGCCGATCTCTTCAATTTCTTGATCTCATCAATCTCACGAAGGATCCTGTCGTTAGTTTTGTCCTGCTGCTGCATGTAATCCTTCATCTGCAAAATCAAAGAGTAAAGATCATTGTTAGTAGGACCAGAAGAAACAACAGTAGTTGGTTTTGAGAAAACGGGGGTTTTTTTCTTCGTAGCATTCTTCTGGGATCCAGAAGAAACAGGAGGCAAAGGTGGAATGCCCTGTGAAGAGGTGATCGTCTGCATGGAGCTTGAAGTGTTCTTCGCATGAGAAGCCATGTAGTTGAAGGTAATGGACAGAAATAAATGAATAAACAAAAATTTTCAAGAATGAAGCACCGATTGCCCCACGGTGGGCGCCAAACTGTTTTGGTCAAAAATCACACAAGGATAATGCAACCAAATCTGATTTTGTGAGGTGTGATGCTTAGTTAAATGATCAAATGTATGAACAATGAATGAATGAAATGAGTGATGAACACAAGGATTTATACGAGGAAAAAGCCCTTGATCAATGTATGATCTCCAGCACAAAAAACCTTGGGTGATGGAAACTACCGATCACCAACTATATTAAACAAACAATGTTTACAAATCGGGATGATAACAAGCTTGGTACAAGGATCACTATAGTGCCAAAGTGTGTAATCGTAGAGAATTCTTGAGAGTTCGAGTGTAGTGCAGTTTTGTTGCCAATAATAATCATAATGAAGCTTGTTATCCCCTTTTAAAAATAGAAATAATCTAACTAACAAACTATCCGAATAAGGTGCAAGTCCCCCACGATCACCATAACGGTCGAAGAGCTCATGCACGTGCAAAAATGTCAAGCATATTCCCCTGGAATCTCGGTTTGACCAAGTCCTACTCGAATACACCTGCAAAACAAGTTAAAAAATGATAGAAACAATTGTTAGTATTAGGCAGTGTTCTAAAAGTCGGATTACTCGGCCGAGTACTCGGCGAGTACTCGGTCCTCGGACCCCCTCCGAGGCGACTTCCTCCTAAGCGGTCTCAATTAGTCGGCCTCGGGATTACTCGAGAGTACTCGGTGCCTAGTCGGCCTAGTCGGTCTAGGCGGTCAACGTGGTTTGTTGACTTTTAATCGGTCAAACTCGGTCAAAATCGGCCTACTCGGCCTTGTACTCGGACTACTCGGCCTTGTACTCAGACTAGTCGGACTTGTATTCAGAATATTTGAACTTTAAACATGTTTCATTTTAAATTATACTCAGTTGACATGAATTATGCTTATTTTAACACATAAATAATATATAACAATTAATTTTCTTTATATTTACCGTGTCCGCGTACTCCCCGAGTACTCTCCGAGTACTCCGATTACTCCCAACTCCCCAGTCGGCCGACTAGGGACCGCCTAGCGACTTTTACAACACTGGTATTAGGATAATATTGAGGATCCTGGATCCTTAGTCCTGCAACGTCTTCTGAGGATCCTTAATTCAAACTGAACTGAGGACCCGTGATCCAGGCCGCACTTGAGGATCCGTGATCCATATGCTACGAAATTCTATCCCTAACAATGTATAACTAGTTTTTTTATATCATGCATTGCAGTGAAATCGAACAAATGATAATGTAAAACAAACGTGATTTGAAAATAAAGCATGTTGTTTAGAAAGTCATACCATTAGAACGATTTAGTTTATTATCGTACCGTTTTATGATACCAAATAAATACTTTATTTTGAGTATAACCTCGTTTTAACAAAACTTATAACGGAATGTCAGGAAAAGAAATCACGCACAACTACGTAGTTAAGTTTTTTGAAAAAAGTTATAAACGTAACTTATTAAAGAAGTATCAAATTAATCGATAAATTAATATATGTTAAAATAGAAAAAAAATATTAAAAAAGTAAAAGTGAATAAAATAATAAACTATTATAATATATTAAATAATAAATAATAAATAATAAAATAATAAAAAACTATACATTATTATAAAAATAAAGTTACTATTCATCATCACTCGAAATCAATATATATATATATATATATATATATTGTTGTCCAATTAATTAAAAAAGGAAAAGGATAATACAACATAAAAGAGATGTCAAAATTGTAATTAGTATCAAATTGTTGTCTAATTAATTTACTATTCATAAGCTCCTTCATCAGTTGTTATATTATATAATTAATTTACTATTCATAAGGTCCTTCGTCAATAGGGTCGTCAAAACCACTCACCGCTCGCTCGGAAATTGCCCGTTTGATTTGAGGCTCGGTTGTAAACGAGCCGCTCTGCTCGGTTCGGTTATGTATCCATATACCAATTAAGTATAATAATTCAAGCCGAACCGAGCCGAGTGCTCGATTGCTCATGCTTGGTACACATACATATATAAACACATATGTACATAAAGAAAAATTATACATGTATACACACACCTATATACATACACACTTACATAAATTTAAATTAAATTAAATTAATAGTTGTATATATACAACTCTATTAGATTTTGGTCCCCTATATACAAATTTAGAATTATATCTATACGTATTCGCCTAATCATGATAATAAAAAAAATTAACACCAAATCTAAAAGTTAAACCCTAAACTGCTAAACGAAAGACTGCCCATCGCCTCAATATCTCATGTTGTTACCCTAAGTTAATCGTCTTCTACTCTCAACGTCATTGTTCGTGCAATATGATCATCGCCTCATCGGCCACAAAATGGTTATTTATAACAAAAATATTATGTCATGAAATGTGTCTGTTTTAAAAAGAAATAAAAACTTGAAGAACCCTACCTTTATATGCTTTATTAATGGATTTAAATCAGGCGATACGGTTCTCAAAATTCGTTCGACGCTTGTTCAGAATATTCATTGCTCAGAAAATGGTCGTCTGATTTACGACTCGGTTTTAAATGAGCCGATCCACTTGATTTGGCTTGAATCATAAACAACCCTGTTCATCAATTGTTATATTATACAAATAGGTTTATTACATATGTTAGTATTTTATTACATATGATTGGTATATTTGAAATAAAAGACTTTGAGTTTGACCACCTTTCAACGTCGGAACTACCATCATGTTTAAATGCTTTTTTAATTATATTTTAATTTAATATCACACTTATAAGGTTTTTTTTTTTTTAAAAAAAACAAATTTCAGCAACTTTCAGCATTTTTTGTCTAACACATGTTAGTCAACGAAGTTTTTGGAACTTGTTTATTTTTTTTAAAAAAAAGTACTCGGCGCTTTTTTGTTTTTTTTGGCCCAAAACTCTTAAAAACATGTATATTACATGTGTTATTTTTTTCAAAAAAAAAAAAAGTCGGGAGCTTTGAGTTTGCAGAGTTTCCTAAGATAGATAGGGTTTTTTGTCTAGCATTACCCTATATATATATATATATATATATATATATATATATATATATATATATATATATGTTAGGTTTATTGGGGAACACTAAAAAAGTGGGGAACAGTGGGGAACCGACTCAAACGAACTCCGATTGGACTCATTCCAACGGCTTTGGAACCGTCTCGTCGAACCCTAACTAGGATCTCTTAACCCTAAACCCTAAATCATAACCCCTAAACCCTAAATATATTAGGGTTTGGCTTTTAGGGTTTAGCTTTAGTGTTTAGGGTTTAGCTTTAGGGTTTAGTTTTAGGTTTAGCCTTTAGGGTTTAGCTTTTAGGGTTTATAGTTTAGATTTTACGGTTTAGCTTATGTTTTAGCCTTATTTTTTTAGCTTTAGGGTTTAGAGTTTAAGAGTTAGGATTTAGGGTTAAGAGATCTTAGTTAGGGTTCGACGAGACGGTTCCAACGCCGCTGGAATGAGTCCAATCGGAGTTCGTCTTAGTCGGTTCCCCGCTGTTCCCAACTTTTTTAGTGTTCCCCAATGAACCTTCCCCTATATATATATATATATATATATATATATATAGGATTAGGATCATGAGTGAACAACTTTTTGAGAGTGAACTAAGTGAACTAATCTTGACCCTTGATCATTTTTTAAATTAAAAGGGTAAAATTGACATTAGCCAAGTACTTTTAATTAGAATCCCTTAATTTTCTCCTCACTTAACCCCCCCTCTCTCTCTCATTTTTAATTATTTCTCTATTATTTTAATTATTAATTATAAGAGATTGAATGGCTAATTTTTTTTATATAAATTGTTATGTTCCTTTTAAAATTAAATATTAAACCTAATTAAATTGATTTTTATATGTGTATACAGGTTAGTATATACAAGACTTATACACTTGTGTATTATTACATCATGTTTCCACGGGTCGCTATAAACCAGATTTATACACTTGTATATTATTCAAGTACATATGTGTATACGGGTCGGTATATACCAAGGTGTACACCTGTGTATTATTCAAGTACATAGTGTATACATGTCGAAATATACCAGACTTATACACTTGTGTATTACTACATATTGTTTCCACTATACATTTTTTCATCAAACATTGATCTAATACATATATGTATAGAGAATGTAATTAAATATTTTTAATTGTGTTCTAGATGTAACAATATTTGATAATGTTTGTATTTTTTTTTAAATTATGTAATATTAAGTTAGGTAATATGTGAGAGAAAAAAATATAAACAATGTAATTAAATATTCTTTTAATTGGAAAGAGAAATAAGGAGAGAGAAAAAATTAATTAATTAAATGAAGATAGAAATATACAATTATACCCTTGTGTCTATTAAATTACATGTAAGTTACAAAAGATAATTACAATCTTGCCACTAAAGAAAAAATCTAGGTCTACAAAATCAATGGTTAGGATAAGTTCATTTTGTTCACAAATAAATCATTGTTCACTCATGAACCCTACCCTATATATATATATATATTTAAAACCACATACGTAAATGTAAAACCAAAAATATTTTTATAACATTTAAATTGAGCAAATATGGTTTGATTTACGAAATGATATAACTATCAACCATCTAGATTTTCTTTTGTTTTTCTGGTAAATTTTTATATTAAATGGCTGATTTATATAATTAGGAACTATAAACAATTAATTATTTCTCAAATGACCGCTTTGTTGATCGAGACAGGATCCAAAGACGATGAAAACACCATTCGCGTCTTAGACTGACCAATCGTTATTTTTACTTGCAACCTAAAAAACTTACGTCATTTCTTAATCCTGTGAACAATCAGTGTCATTGTCTTACCACATTGATTTGAATGTCAAAAATGGCACATAAAGTTGGAATTCATTTATTACCATAAACTTATATTTGTATCTTTTCTTCCCTATTGTTGGGTCTTTTCCTCTGTGAAGATGGTATCTGTCCTTCCAAAAATAATAGAAAGTCTACAACTGTAGACCATGAGTTCTCACTATTTTATTCTTCGGTCTTTATTCAGTTCACTGACATTTTCATTGACATGTTAAGAAGATAGTAACTTCTAGACAACGACATTTCAAAAAAATGAGCTTGCCAAAAGTTAAATTCTTCGATGAAGGTGGTTACTTTTTTTTTGAAAGGTAAAAAAAAAAAAAAAGATGGGTATTACCAAGGACGAGTTACCCACGAAAGAATTCTGTCAATAATTTCCGACATAACACCATTAAGAAAAGATATTTTTAACGTTAGCGACGTATTTTAAAGAGTTAATTACTGTTTCCGTCTCTGTGGTTTGTCAAAAATCACTATTTCAGTCCATTAGTTTAAAAATTGCGATTTCAGTCCCTGTGGTTTCACTTTTGTAACCATTTCAGTCCCTGTACTAACAGAATAAATGTATTGAAATGGTTACGAAAGTGAAACCACAGAGACTGAAATGGTTACGAAAGTGAAACCATAGGGACTGAAATCGCAATTTTTAAACTAATGGACTGAAATAGTGATTTTTGACAAACAACAGAGACGAAAACAGTAATTAACTCTATTTTAAAAATGCCATGTGGAATAGTATTTTCAGATAGTAACCCATTGCAAGGAGTTTTTTTTTTTTTTAAGGTGTGAATTATTTGCGAGTAGAATACGTTGTTTTAACCGCGTCCACGCTAGAGAGTCCCCTCGCACAATAGATCCCCAATTTAAACCCCTCAATGAGAAACCCTATCATCCAGACTCGAACTTGAGACCTGTAGGGGAAAACTCACCCGGGCCCACCATATGTGGAAGTTAAATACCCGTGGCTACCACTAGAGCACTAGTGATGGTTTGCAAGGAGTTCGGTAAATAAAAAAAAGTACCACTAATAATAACACACTACCGTCTGTATGATGAAAAATTGTTAGACGTTTGCGATTCCATTGGTAATTACTAACGGATGTGCAGTCCCCAGGTAAATAACGACAAAAAGCCCAACAAATATTTATCTTAATAGTAAAATTAACATAAGGATGAGAGTTGGCTACAAAGTTCATTTTCCTACAAAGTGTAAAAAGTTATAAAAAACCATAATGTCAACCATAAAACACACTCAAAACCCACAGATACAAAGTGAAGAATATTTAAACGCCATATTTGTGTGTTGTGTGTTGTGTTTTGGATCATAAGGCTTTGATTATCGAATGACTAACATTAGTGTGTTTTATGTTGATTATCATGTTGTGTTTTATATTCATAGTTCTACGATGGTGTTTTTGAAGTTTTAAGAACTGTTAGAGTTTGGATATTGTGTTTTAGTAATCTTCGCTTTGTTATTTATGTGTTTTGAGTGTGATTTATGGCTGAAATTGTGATGTTTTATGACTATGTACACTTTGTAGGAAAAAAAAACTTTGTGGCCGAGCCCATCCATTAACACAATATAATTAAAGTAGTAATCATGTTAAAAATAAAATATTTTTTTTCAAAAAAAGGACAAGCCGCCATCGGTACTCTATCGGTAATTCTAGGTCAAACATACGTGTTTTCATACCTTTCTTCACTTTCTCAAACTTCTCTCTTTTAGCGAGCACACCAACTCCACCACCAATTACGCACACCACCATCGCCCAAATGCCAACATAACAATTGATTAATATCATTTTTTCTTCATACATATTAAAGATTCAAGTTAAGGATTCAAAGAACTGCTATCCTTAATGAAACAACCGACAAAGAAAAAAAAACTGCTGGAAGAAACACCTATTGAAGACAAAGACAAAGAACTGCCTTCAAGAACTACTGTGAAGGAACGTTCGTTATCTAGAATTTCCTGTTTATTTTCGATAACATCAGGAGTTCCACCGAATTACTCTTTAAGATCATCCTATAATTCCTTTACAATGGTCTAATGGAGTAAACCACCGAATTACTCTTTACAACTTATCTATTAGATACTAATACTTACTATCTGTTTGAAACAGTGGAAACTTGTAAAAACGAAATATGTTATAACCTTAAACTACATCTGTGAACTCATTAATCATAAATGATTGACACTTGTTTCTTACATGTTTTCCTCAGGTCGCTAAGCTACTGGCTCACTGTTTAGGTGCACAAAATGGAAGTCAAAAACATTTTATCTATTGACGTTGCATGATTACATTTATATTTTGTTGAGTTTGGGCGCTTGTTTTGACACACACATTTACATAACGTTAATTACGCTTCCGCATTACTTTTACTTCATTGGTTATTTGGTTTAAAACATTTTTATCATATAGAGGTCATTCAATATGACTGGTGTCTTAGATCCTGGTTTGTTACGTATCACGTGCTAAAACCTGCAGGTGGATTTTGAGGGTGTGACAGATCGGTATCAAAGCCATTGGTTATAGAGAATTAGGTTTGCATTGGTAGTAGACCTAAACTATAGCCACAGACACGACACTAGTACTAACCAGCTTGAACACAACCACGTGACATTATTTGTAGCGTATTGTTTTATTTTACATGTATCTCTTCATACTAACTTAACAGGCATGTCGTCATCCTCCTCTTCATCCTACTAATTCACATGGGAGTCACGGAAGGCCCTCAAGGTACCTATGTCACCGCCGCGTCGTGTAGAGACACGAGCTGCAAAAAGGAAACACCTTGTTCAAGGTAGGGAAGCATCTTCCACACCCACCTTATCAATGGGAGTCAACCCAGCTACTCTCAACTCAACCACTGAAATGGAAAAACGTATCATGGAACTGGGAAAACAGGTTCACGAGTTGAGGGAAAAATCGAAAAGGCATCGTAAGGCGAATTTGGGCCTTCGAATGAACCAAATTGCTGACCCCCTGGAAATCGAGGAAATACAAATGAATTTGAGGCAGCCCTTGGGAGGATTCATAATTTGGAGAATCCGGTACCACCACCTGTACCACCAGCACCTCCGACTGAACTAGAGCCGGAAGAGGATCCGGAAGAAGAACCGGAAGAAGAGCCGGAGGAGGCACCGGCAGATGAAGACTCGGACGCGGGAGACATCGAAGCCAAAGACTGACCCGTTCTCTACTTGCTTACCCATTTATTATTTTCTTTGCGTGAACATTTGTGATGTTTTAATTTTTTAAATGTCTGCTGAAATACGTTGTAGCGACTCTTACAATTTATTTTAATCAGCTATATTTATTTTATTGTGTTTCATGTGCTGAGATGTTGCCTTTACCCTAAATCGCATGGTTTTGAAACTTGTATAATGACTGTATGATACCTTGTTTCATATGATTGTGTGTATGGCAAAATAGAATGTCACGCGGTGGTGGTCATGGAAACATTACTTTGACTCACGCGGAGTTGGCCGCACTAATCCTGGAGCATGTGAACAGAGCCATACCTGCTAATAACCAACATTTCCAGAACAATCAGAACCTGAACAACAACAACTAGAACCTTAACACTGGAGGTAGCACTTCTCAATTTTTCAAGGAAATCTAAAGTATTAGCATCTTTAGTGTTTTCATTAGCATGTTTTCCTAACGTCTCTTTCGAATTCTACTCTTAGGCGCACCGTTTAATCCCTATAAGGCTTTTTTAGACTGCAAGCCAAGCAAGTACACGGGAATGGAAGGACCCATCGGTTTGGTATGGTGGATCGAGAAAGTTGAATATGTGTTTGTAATGTGTAATTGCATCCCACAGAATAAGGTGAAGTTTGCAGCTTCTACCCTAGATGGCGGGGTACTAACCTAGTGGAACGGCGAAATACAAACAAGGGGTTTAGCTGAAGCCAACGCGATGGCATGGGATGATTTTAAAAATTTGATCAGGGAAGAATACTGTCCAAGAGACCGCATTCATCAACTGGAGCAAAGTTTGTGGGGTACAAGATGTGGGGATCGGAAATTGAAGAATACACCTCAAAACACTACGACCTAGTGTTCTAATGTCCAGAGATGGCTTGGCCGGTATACAAGCAGATAGAGCTCTACCTGGGAGGATTTGTGACAACTGTCAAATTTCCATGTATCCGTACAATAATTAAACAGTAATTTGTAGCTTAATGACTGTGCTTGACTTGAATTAATGACATGAATGGTTCTGATTATTGTCATACACATACAAGTGCATCACATATTGAATGATTTCATATCATTATTGCATGCAACACATTATGATTCAAATGATGCACGAAACAAACTTAGCACAGTTATCAGACAAACTAGAAGTACTGACGGGAGTTCAGTACTCAGACAGACATGATTTTAAGACACAGAATGAGCCGGAAACCAAGAGTTACACTAGTATAGTGTGTAGGAAAGTGAGGAACATAAAACTGCCTTCCTAGTGATAGTTTAAGTGCAAGAAAGTGCCTAAAACTCACATAAACTGCAGAATTCTGCAATTTTCAGCAAAAATCAGCATTTTAACAATACAATATTATGCAGAATTATGGTTTAATGGTCCAGAATACCTTCCTAGGTGTCGTGAATAAAAATTGTCACAAAAGGGAACATAAAGCACACTAAACTACGTAATTTAGTACCTTAACGAACCGGTAACCAACCGAATAACCGGACACTACCCGAAACACCAAATTTTCACTAGAAGCATTTTTTTATCATTTCCGAGCGAGTTATGGTCACCGAACATCATAACATGTCTTATAATTACATAACATCTAAAAAAACTAAATGATACACTTAGATTCTAACTTAATAACCTAACTTATCATCACAATCTAACCATGACCCCCCCCCCTGGCGACGGTTTGGATGGGTGGACCCACCCATGATTTTCTAACATTGTTTAATAGATCATGTTTAAACTTTAGAGACACATTACACATAAGTTTATAGAATGTTGGAGACATGCTTATATTAACCACAAGTCCCACGCTTAAACTCATTTCCACAACACTTCACACTTCAACTCTCTCTCCCTCTCCTCCTTGGTCTCGGCCGAGAACAACCACCACACCACCACCACTTTCACTTCAATTCCTTCCATTCCAAGGTGATTCCAAGGTGTAAGAAGCAAGATTAAGGAGCTTGGAGCCATTGGAGCTTGAAGGAATATTCTCTAGAGCTTTTATCCACCTAGTTTACCATCTTCATCATCTTTGATTTCTTCCATAGCCCTGTGCTTGTAGTAAGACTCTTCTAACTTGATTTTACTTCTTATTGTGATTGTTAAAAGATTATGTAAGTAACTAATCATAAAGATCATGAAAGAACAAGAAGATAACTTTTCACATAAAGCTTATAATCATAATAATCTATGTTGTTTTAGTATGTGTGTGATACTTGATGATGGATTTCTTGTGTTTATGATGTTAGTCATCATAAGAGACTTGCTAGATTGTGATTAAACACATGATCAGTGAGAGGATAAATCTTGTGTAAATCAAGATGATCATCCTTTATGTTTCTCATGAACTTGAAAATGAAGATGATTTTGTGTATGTTGAAGTATGATACATGTTAAAAGTCTTGTAAATGGATGATTACAAAACTAATTTTCTCAAGAAACCAAGTTTATTTGCAAGATTTACAAAGTCATGATTTCTAAGGAAACAAATCATATTTTTAGTGTTAAATCAAGATTAGAAACATGTTTGTAACAAGAAAAATACAAAAGAATCATTTTTAGAAAAATCATCTTATAAGTTGTGAAAGACTAAATTCTTCAAGAATGAGATTTATGAACAAATAACCATGTTTTAAAGGGTAACTAAACCTACTAAATCACATATTAAGTTAATACAAGTTTTTTTTTTTTTTTTTTTTTACAAAACTTCAAGTTCATGGAGTAGTATAAATTGCATGATTTTGGCTCATGGTAAGTTTTGATTGAATTGTTGTTGATTGGTGATGATTTCAAAAGAAAATGATATGCTTTAAAAGCATGAAAACCTCCATTTTTAAGGGGAAACTATGGCAAAATTTTTGTAGAATTTAAACACTTAGAAAAGTATTTTTTAAACAAATGTTTACAAGTAAATTTTAACCATGGTTTTTCTTATAAAACTTGCCATAAATTTTGGATACAAAAATTACAAATGTTGGAGGTTGTTTTTGATAAATAAAAGTGACTAAGTATATATTTAGGAAAATATATTTAGAAGTCACAATTTGTGTGATTACTTGTATATTATGTGTATTAGTTATATTATTTTAGGACTTGAAATAATATAACTTACCAAAATACCAAAAATTGTAATACAAAATATTACCAAAATTCCAAGAAAACAAAAATATAATTTATACCCGAATACTGGTCAAACCGAATACGGACATATGGACTACACTTATATATTCCGGAAAGAGATATATATTTTGACAAATAAGTGAAATGGAATTTTGGAAACCAAAGAAACGAAAATTATAATTTTTACAAGTGCTACAAAAATATATCATATTTTTGTCATGTAGAAAATACATTATTTTTTAATAGAGGAAAGATGTATATATTTTCTTGAATTATTAGAAGATATATTATTTTGAAGAAAATAAATATTTTCTTAAACAAACCAAGAATACATTATTTTGGGTGAAAAATGGAATTATGAATATTTTCTAAGTTAATCTTGAAAATATATTATTTTTGAGGTTTATATGAAAATACAATTATTTTTGCTAAGAAAGATTTATGGAAATTTTTCTACAAAAGATTTCTTAGAATATTTATATTTTAAGAATACAAATTGGTGATTTTATTTGATTAAAAATAATATTCCGGAAAATTAAATACAAGAATTAAATATAAGAATACTTAATAAATATGATAAAAATACGTATTCTTGTACGTACAAATACACACCGGAATACACCACCAATATTTGGCAAAATACCCAAGACTAGAAATACAAGCATAAGTATACCCATCCTTGGGTAAATATACATGTATAAATTCTTGATATACCAAGTTGAAATATATTATTTTAACAAATATTCCAATAATTAACGAATATAATTTAAGTTAAAATATTATTATTTTAACCAATAATTATATACTTTGAGACAATATAATGTACATCAAGACATGACTCAAAGATACTAAGTCATAACAATTAAGACTAAAAGCCGAGGCACGACCTAGCCGTCTAATAAAACGTAGCACGTGTGTAGGTAGTTGCACGACTTCGGTACAAGATCTTTGAGTTACACCAGTTTGCAGGACGCAAGATTGTGAGTTCATGTCCCCCTTTTCTTTTAACCGTTTTCAGTTTTATAACTTCGGGGGTGAAATACATCTTACAAATGTTTCAATGATTGCAAATGGTTTGGTTAGCTAAGGAATAAACTGTTAGATCATGTGAATGGGTAGGCGTTAACTTGAGACCATTAAACCTTGAATAACGAGGGGCATGAGTGATAGATCTATTTGGGTGTTGCGAGCCCCACCCATGGGTCCAAGAGTTGGCCGCATGTGGTGACTATGTCGTTCCAGCCGGGTGGCCCGGTACGAAATATGCAAAGGTTTGAGCCTTCCTACACCGTTGCACACATATTAATGACCTTGCAAATCATTAATTGATCTGTTCATAGACGCTTTCATAACGGTTTACAAATACATACTTACAACGATTACAAGTTTATTACGAGCTCACATACAAAACACATGAACTCGCTCAACTTTTGTTGATATTTTCAAACTACATGTATTTCAGGAAATTGATAATGGATCTGGCGGGCGTTCAGGGTTTTCAAGATGTGTTACCAGAAACGATGTTATCCAGTATTAAAGAATTTGAATCGTGTATTTTATCTTTGATAAGATACATGCTTCAAAGCCTCATTTTATTAGTGTCTTTTGTTAAATTCCATTGTGGAACTTAAAAAACATTTGGTCGGTTTGTATTATTAAACTCGAAGTCTGTGGTTGGTACTTAAACAATGTGGGTTGTACTATTTTGAATCATATTTATGGATGAGCATCGTGGTTTTAATCATTTAGTTTTTTGGTATAATTGGATGCAATGATATTAAGCAAGTCACACATAACACGCTTCCGCAAAAGTCAGGGTGTGACAGTTTGGTATCAGAGCTTCGAATGTAGCGAACTAGGATTCCTCCTCGAGTCTAGACTACAATCATTAGGGCTCTCTCACCAAAATATTTTTACAAAATATGTTTCATTGCATTTTCAAAACGCCAAGATCCATGGAACAAACGTTTTACAAAAGGAAAGACAAGAAACACGAGCAAGGTCACAGTTGTTGGATTAGTTGCATGGGGTAGACTTGCTAAGATAGAAAAGTCTCATGTAGGATAATGTGATTTGGTGATTAAGTGATGATTGTCTTTGTTTACATACACTGAGTGTTAGTGGTTAACATATGTGCACTTGTTATGATTATTATGCTACAGGTACACATGTCCTCATCTGAGAGCGGTCTATCAGAGGAGCACGATCCGATGGCGATCGTCTTCGACGACGAGGTGGCTCCTATACCAGAGGTTTTGACTTCGGACACCGATAGTGACCCAGAGATGTTATCTGAGGACGAGGATGACTTTCAGCCTTTCGCCCTACCATATTTTGGCGATGACTAAATAATAAAACAAAGTAAAATGTTATTACATGTAAATATCACATATAGCTGATGGCATTCCTGTCGAGGATCTTTGTGATTTCCCTGCTCCTATCCATGATCACCTCATCATCGGTCACCCCGATGGTGAGCATATTGTTGCACCTATTCTTGATCCAGTTCCCCTCGTGGTCATTCCTCCTGAGGATTGGCCCTTCGATGACCTGTTTGACGACGACGTTGACAAATTTTTGGATGGTCACCCAGCTGATGTTCAGGGTGACGTGGAGGTTGATGATGATGTTGCTATATTAGATGTACCTCCTCCTTTCATACCCGTTATTGAGATATCTTCTGACTCCAGCTTGCATTCAGTTTCAGACTCCTTTGAGTCTGTGACTTCCTAGGCCCTGTGGGCGGCAGGACTGCAGGTTTATGCCACTGATTCCGATGAAGACACTGCGATGTCTGCTGCACCATTATCCCCTGCTCGAGTCCCTACACCTCCTCATGTCCTAGAGCACATTCTTGAGCCAGGCCCTGTTCCGTTTGGTCTGCCTGATATTGCACCACTTATCCTAGAGCCGATACCTACACCCCTTAATCTCCTACTTGTTGATCCCTATGTACCACAACCCCCACTAGTCAATGTTGCTCCCCCACCTCCTGTTATATCTGATGCTCACCGTACTGACCTTCCGATTGTCTTCCTCCAGGAGATCCCTGCTCCCCGACCAGGGGAGGGTACCTCGTGATAACCCCCGAGTTTTGATCCGTTTACTTCAGCCGATTTCCCTCTGATTCCACAGACTACACCTTTTACTCCATTTACATCTGCATCGCTTGATGAGCCATTTTGGTGGTTCCCTCCATATACCATGCCTATCTCTGACCCCTACCATCCCTCTCATTATGGAGGCTACACTCGGGATGAGTTACTTTTGTCGCTTCAGTTGCAGTTTGAGATCTTGAGTCGTAGAGTTCTTGAGCTGGAGCTCGGTGAGGGTGCCCGACGGTCACCCTATCCCTATCATTCTGCTTCTATCCCTCCACATTCATCATCAGCTTCATTCGTACCTCCACCTGCTGCTCCCGCACCTATTCCGTGTTTTGATGCCCGCTTTCTCACTGTCGAGCAGCAGATTAGCTTTTTGCTTCGCCCTGTTTACGAGCTCGAGGATGAGCTTGCACATGTCCACAATTTGCTTTTCTTTTCTCCTCCTCCTCCTCCTCCTCCACCATCAGCACCGTAGGTTTTTGGTTTTATGCAGATGCACTACTTTTTGTGAGAGCACTACAATTGAGCCAAGATTGTGAAGAGTGGAAGACGACTTTTTGACTATATTATTTTTGTATATTGACAGACTTATCTGACAAGGGTAGTGTGACCCTATGTCTCTTTTGGTATGACACAATGTGAAAACAATGTAACTTGTGGTTGGTCATTAATGAAAGCTCAATAGTCGTGTTCTCATTAAATACATTGTTGGTTTACATGTTCATGCTATGATTATGTTGTTGCATGGTTGTTTGCTATGATGATTGCTTATATATATATATATATATATATGTACATACAACCCTAGATAACTATTTATTTAAGGAATAAGGCCTGACCTATCCAATCTTCTTCCTATAAGAAAGATGCCGCTGCGAAGAAATACAGATACCAACAACCCTCTGCCAAGGACAGAGGCGGAATTACAAGAGCGCATCTCACAGGCCATCGCACAGCACGAGGCCCTTCACTCTGAACATAGCGGGGGTACCTCTGGGAATAACCAGCCAATCGGTAATGTTTAGTCACCTAAGACACATGTGGAGTCATCAGGTGATAACAAAAGGAAGTTCACTAACTTTAAGAAGAGCACTCGAGTGAACAACAACAATGCCAACAAGCGTAGAGATACCAACCCGCCAGCCGAGGTCAGGACTGGCGCTGCAACCACCGAACCCAAAGGAAGAGGATACATGGGTACCCTACCAAAGTGTGACATCTGCCAGCATCATCATACGGAAAGGTGCAGATAAGGGAGATGTGAGAACTGTGGCAAAGTGGGGCATGCCAGGGAGGCATGCTGGTATGGTGCTGGACGTGGTAATGGAGGACAAAGTGGTAATGAAAACCGTGGTGGAAATGGAAATCAGTCTGGAAATCGAAATCAGGGAGGAAACGGTAATTCTGGTGGAAAGGGGAATCGTGGTGGTTATGGGAACCAAGCTGGTAACGGAAATCGTGGAGGAAACAATAACAACAACAATCAGGGTAGAAACAGAAACGACAATGGACGTGGCCAAGGTTGTTTTGGTTGCGGTGACATGGGGCACTTTAAGCGGGACTACCCTAAAAACAATCAAGCTCATGGAAGGGTGTTCATAATCGGAGCTAGGGAAGCACGCCAGGATCCAAACGTGGTTACTGGTACGTTCCCTATTAATCAACGTTATGCATCTGTGCTGTTTGATACTGGTGTCGATTTTAGCTTCGTATCCCTAGAATTTAAGAATATACTTGGTTTAGTCGCGAATAAGTTAGACGTCCCGTATTCGATAGAGTTGGCTAATGGAAAGTTAGTAGAGGCAAATGAGGTGATTAGAGGGTGTATTTTGGAGCTTGGTGAGCGTGAGTTTTTGATAGATCTTCTGCTAGTTGATTTGGGAAGTTTTGATGTCGTAGTTGGGATGGATTGGTTATCGAGTAATCGTGCGGAGATAGTGTGCCATGAGAAGATCATTCGCATTCCAATGGCGAATGAGGAGACGATCGTGATTCATGGAGAAAAACATGATACGCCTTTGCGGATCATCAATTGTATGAAAGTGCAGATGTAAAGGATGCGTTGCCTTCTTAGCTCATGTAGTGGATAAGGAAGCCGAAAAACCGAAGCTTGAAGATATCCCTGTGGTAAGGGAATATCCTGAGGTGTTCCCTAAAGACTTGCCAGGATTACCTCCGCAACGACAAGTCGAGTTCCACATTTACTTGGTTCCAGGCACCGCACCTTTAGCCAAGGCACCTTATCGACTTGCGCCTTCAGAGATGCAAGAGTTATCCATGCAGCTTCAGGAGTTATTGGATAAAGGATTCATAAGGCCGAGCTTCTCACCTTGGGGAGCTCCAGCGTTGTTCATCAAGAAGAAGGATGGTAGCTTTCGCATGTGTATCAACTATCGGGAGCTGAACAAGTTAACAATCAAGAATCGGTATCCATTACTGAGGATTGATGATTTATTCAACCAACTGCAAGGATCAGGCTACTACTCCAAGATTGACCTTCGATCGGGCTATCATCAGTTGCGGATTCAAGAGGAGAGCATACCGAAAACCGCATTTAGGGCCTGTTATGGACACTACGAGTTTCTCGTGATGCCGTTCGAATTGACTAACGCGCCGGCAGTGTTTATGGATTTGATGAACCGTGGATGCAAGCCATATCTCGATAAATTTGTGATCGTATTTATCGACGATATTCTAATCTACTCGCGGACAAAGGAAGAGCACGAGCAACATCTCAGAGCCATTCTAGAGCTACTAACGAAGGAAAAGCTCTACGCTAACTTCTCAAAGTGTGAGTTTTCGATACGCGAAGTACAGTTTCTCGGTCATGTGGTAAACGAGAATGGCATTCATATGGATCCCACAAAGATTGAGGCAATTAAGAACTGGGAAAATCCAAAGACACCGACTGAGATTCGGTAATTTTTTGGGTTTAGCGGGTTATTACCGCAGGTTCATCGAGAATTTCTCCAAGATAGCTTAGCCCCTGACATCCCTTACTCAGAAAGACAAGAAGTACGACTGGGGAGACAAGCAAGAAGAAGCCTTTCAGCTGCTCAAGAACAAGCTATGCGATGCACCGATACTATCCCTACCCGAAGGCATGGAAGACTTTGTGGTATATTGTGACGCCTCGCGTCAGGGATTGGGTTGCGTGCTCATGCAACGCCAAAAGGTTATCGCTTATGCTTCACGCCAACTGAAAGTTCATGAGAAGAATTATACCACTCACGATCTTGAGCTAGGTGCAGTGGTATTTGCTCTGAAGATCTGGTGACATTATCTGTATGGTACTCGATGTACGATCTTCACGGATCACAAGTGTCTGTAACACATATTTGATCAAAAAGAGCTTAATTTGCGATAGCGACGATGGGTTGTGTTGCTGAATGATTATGACTGCGAGATCAAGTATCATCCTGGAAAGGCGAAAGTGGTAGCAGACGCCTTAAGTCGAAAGGAAAGGGTTAAGCCCATAAGGGTTCGAGCTTTGGAAATGATTTTTCAAACGGATCTCACTTCACGCATACGTGACGCCCAAGAAGAAGCCCTTAAGAAGGAGAATCTTAAGGCTGAATATCTCCGAGGAATGGAGAAGAAGTTGGTGCATAACGAGGAAGGAACCTTGTATTTCATGGGACGCATTTGGGTTCCGCTTTATGGCGGTATTAGAGAAGTTATTTTTGAAGCTCATAAATCGAGGTACTCGATCCACCCAGGATCGTACAAGATATACCAAGATCTGAAAGATTATTATTGGTGGCCAAGACTCAAGAGTGACGTTGCCATTTTTGTAGGGAAGTGCCTAACTTGTGCTAAGGTTAAGGCTGAGTATCAGAAACCCTCAGGTCTCTTGCAACAACCTGAAATACCCATGTGGAAGTGGGAGCAGATCTCTATGGACTTCATAACAAACTTACCCAGGACTCCTAGAGCCTTGAGGACACGATATGATATGGGTAATAGTGGATCGGTTGACAAAGTCTGCTCATTTCCTACCGATACGAGAGAAAGATAGCACTGGAAAGCTAGCTGATCTTTACCTCAAGGAGATAGTAGCACGTCATGGAGTGCCTATCTCGATAATATCAGACAGAGATGGACGGTTTGTATCAAGGATTTAGCAATCCTTTCAAGAAGCCTTTGGATCTCAGTTGAATCTGAGTACGGCCTTCACCCGCAGATTGACGGTCAGAGCGAACGAACTATTCAAACACTGGAAGACATGCTTCGCGCATGTGTAATGGATTTAGGTGGCAGTTGGGATACTCATTTACCTGTAGTTGAGTTTTCCTAAAATAACATCTACCATACAAGTATTCAAGCCGCACCGTTCGAAGCTCTTTATGGCCGTAAGTGCGGCTCACCGTTGTGTTGGTCAGATGTTGGAGATAGACAGATGGTTGGCCCCGAACTGGTCCAAGAAACAACAGATAAGATCATGCAGATCCGAGAGAGCATCAAGGAGGCTCGTGATCGACTAAAGAGTTACGCGGATTAAAGACGGAAACCTTTGGAATTCAAAGTAGGAGACATGGTTCTGTTGAAGGTCTCACCTTGGAAAGGTGTAGCATGATTCGGGAAACGTGGCAAGCTAAACCCATGTTACATTGGGCCATTCAAGATATTGGAAAGGGTTGGTACCGTATCGTACAAGCTAGAATTACCAAAAGAACTAAACGGTGTTCACGATACATTTCATGTGTCAAACCTAAAGAAAAGCCCAACTCAAGAGACAGTTATCATCCCTGCGGATAAAGCTCATATATACGACTCTCTCCACTTTACTGAAGAACCCGTTGAGGTTACAGACTGGAAAGTCAACAAGACTCGGAGGAGTAGTGTTAAGCTTGTCAAGGTTCGATGGAATTCACGACACGGCCCCGAGTTTACTTGGGAGCGTGAAGATCAAATGAAATCAAAGTATCCGCATTTGTTCACTAAATCCCCTGCAACCGATAGCACAGCTTAAAATTTCGGGACGAAATTTAGTTAACAGGGGGAGAATGTGACAACTGTCTAATTTCCATGTATCCGTACAATAATTAAACAGTAATTTGTAGCTTAATGATTGTGCTTGACTTGAATTAATGACATGAATGGTTCTGATTATTGTCATACATATACAAGTGCATCATATATTGCATGATTTCATATCATTATTGCATGCAACACGTTATGATTCAAATGATGCATGAAACAAAGTAAGCACAGTTATCAGACAAACTAGAAGAACTGACGGGAGTTCAGTACTCAGACATACATGATGTTAAGACACAGAATGAGCCGGAAACCAAGAGTTACATTAGTATAGTGTGTAGGAAAGTGCGGATCATAAAATTGCCTTCCTAGTGATAGTTTAAGTGCCGGAAAGTGCCTAAAACTCACATAAACTGCAGAATTATGCAATTTTAAGCAAAAATCAGCATTTTAACAACACAATATTATGCAGAATTATGGTTTAATGGTCCAGAATACCTTCCTAGGTGTCGGGAATCAAAATTGTCAAAAAAGGGAACATAAAGCACACTAAACTGCGTAATTTAGTACCTTAACGAACCGGTAACCAACCGAACAACCGGACAGTACCCGAAACACCAAATTTTCACTAGAAGCATTGTTTTATCATTTCCGAGCTAGTTATGGTCACCGAACATCATAACATGTCTTATAATTACATAACATCTAAAAAAACTAAATTATACACTTTGATTCTAACTTAATAACTTAACTTATCATAACAATCTAACCATGACCCCCCCTGGTGACGGTTTAGATGGGTGGACCCACCCATGATTTTCTAACATTGTTTAATAGATCATGTTTAAACTTTTGAGACACATTACACATAAGTTTATTGAATGTTGGAGACATGCTTATATTAACCACAAGTCCCACACTTAAACTCATTTCCACAACACTTCACACTTCAACTCTCTCTCCCTCTCCTCCTTGGTCTCGGCCGAGAACAACCACCACACCACCACCACTTTCACTTCAATTCCTTCCATTCCAAGGTGATTCCAAGGTGTAAGAAGCAAGATTAAGGAGCTTGGAGCCATTGGAGCTTGAAGGACCATTCTCTAGAGCTTTTATCCACCTAGTTTACCATCTTCATCATCTTTGATTTCTTCCCTAGCCTTGTGTGTCACACCCTGGCTTTTGCGGAAGCGTGGGTTTATTTGGTGTGACTTCTTAATACCATAGCACAATCATAACAATGCTATATGAAATAAAACACCTGATAGTCATCCATTCATTACGTTTTAAAAGTTACCACAACACTATTGTTTTAAAAGTCGACACATAAAACAAGTTACAACCATTACATATTAAGACGTGTTCACATGACATCACAAAAGACTTGAAATAGAAACCATGGTTTAAAGACGTGTAACCCGTCCAGGCAAGGGTCACACCTCCTAAACCCGGATGACATCATTATTCATTACGCAGCTTGACATTGTGCATACTCCGCCAGATCCACTAATTTCATGGAATACATGTAGTTTGAAAAGTTAACAAAAGTTGAGCGAGTTCATGTGTAAGTGAGTATGTATAAGCCTTTAAAATGTCTGTAAGTAAAAGTCCCTGGTATGTAGCAATTAAGGAAAAACTGATCACCAATGGGTTGCAAAGCCAATGGTATGTGTGAAAATGGTGCAGGAAGACTCAAACCTAGCAAATTTGTCTCCGGTATGAAGACATAGTCACCACTATGGGCCGCCCCGGCCTCACGGGTGTGGGCTCGCTACACCCAAATAGATCTATCACTCATGTCCCTTGGTCCTACAATGAGGATTAATGGCCTTAAGTGTCATGCCCACCACTCACATGATCGCGTAGTAAAAACCCTCCTTAAGCTAACCATACCATGTAAATAAATGTATGTAGTAATTGTAACATGTATTTCACCCCCGAAGTGTAAAACTGAAAACAGTTAAGAGAGAAAAGGGGGACATGAACTCACTGTAGTGCGTCCTCAGAATCAGCAACTCAAGACTCTATCTACAGTACGACCACCTACAAACTAATATCTATTAGACGAACAGGTCGTGCCTTAGTCTAGTATTAATGTTCTTGAGTTATGTTACTTGATATCATTCCAAGTTACAACTTATTGTTAAAATAATAATAATTATTTTAACTTACGTTTTATTATAGGGTTTTGGAAAAATAGTTAGACAACTATTTCGTATTCGTACTTCTCAAGTATTTATGTGTGTATTCTCTTCCCAAGGATGGGAGTCTTTATACTAGTGTTTGTGGTTTAACGCCTTGCCATTGTATATTTTAAGTCTCACTCTAGAAATATATAATAATTCATTTACCAGAAATAATATGTCCCAAAATATTTATTTTTCCCAAAAATAATATATTTTCATACTTTGTAACCAAATAATATTTATCCCAAAAATATATATTCGTAAACGTATTTTCCGCTTTATAAGTTTGACGACATTTTGCTACGTTACATTATTTTGTCCTAAATAATATAACTAGTTTTCCCAAAATAATCAAATAATCACACAAGCGTCTTTAATATTAAATATATATTCTAAATATATATTTATTCGCTTTTATTTTCGAAAATCCACTTCCGACACTAAGAAGGGTGTAATAATACTCATGGCGAAGTTTATTTTCTGAAAAACAATGTTAAACCCATTTGTAAATATTTGTTAGAAAATAATTTTCTAAGTCTCGGGATTTTTAGAAAATTTCGCCAGAGTTTCCCCTAGAACGGGAGTGTCGATGCTTATTAGCATATCGTTTTCTTTTCAAAATCAATCAACCAACAATCTTTTAAACAACTTGGCATTACCAAGAGCAAAAATATACTTGTTACATGATAATCATGAACTTGATATTTCCTGAAAACGCGTAGTAACTTAGTGAAGCTTTTAGTAGGCTTAGTTACCTTTCAAAGTGTATTTACTTTGTTAAAAACCATTCTTTTAAACGAGTTACTTGTTTACAACTTGTAAATAATATTTACAAAAATAATCTTCTTGAACTCTTCTTGTAATTAAATGTATTTACATTTATTTTATTAAAAAAAAAAATGTAAGTGTATGTAAAGTCTTGGTTTTTCCAAAAACCGATTCTTTTACTTGGTTTATTTAGAAAAGTTTCTTGTAAGACTTGAATCAACATGATCACAACTTTACTAGTTCATTTATATTTTAGAAAAATCTATTTTTATTCAAGTTCATGACTAAACTAGGAGGTGGTTATTTATGTATTACATAACCACTTCCCATCTTGTTAAATCATAACTCTAAATTTGTTTAACAAGACTTTCATGGTGATTAACATCACACATCCAAGATTCATCATAAAAATAACAACGTACTCATAACAATATCAAACTAGTCATATTTCAACTTCAAGTAAACTTTTATGTTCATGATTCTTGTTTCACATCTTCTAGTATTTTTGTTCTTGTGATTTAAACAATAAACATCATACTTCATATTTTAACTAAGAATAAGATGGAACAAGGTGTAGAGACTTACTACTAGCTTCTAGCTAGGGAAGAATCTAGTAAAGAAATGTTGAGAAAAAGATGGTGAAAAGACTAAAACAAAGCTTCCTTGAAAGCCCTTCAACTTGCAACCTCCATGGATCAACTTTGGAGCTTTGAATGGAACTTGATGTTGGAGAAGATGAAGATGTTGAGGGGTGGTGGTGGGTTCGGTTATGGGGGAGCCGAAAATGAGAGAGAGAGTAGTGAGGTGAGAGAGTGATCTTTGAGGAATGATGATTATAATCTATGCCATACTTCTTATAAGATCATGCACATAATATGGTTACTTACACAAGCAATAATCCATATAAAATAATGAATTAAATCAAGAAGGCATGGGGTGTATATTTGGTGGGTCCACATGGACCGAAAATTCGGTGGGGGGGGGGGTCTTGTTGCAAATTTTCAACTAAAATGTAACCATAAGTTAGATTGTAAGTACTTGATGTCATATGTTAGTTATAGGGTTTTTAGTGGGTGTCATGGCAAACGGGAACCACGACTAGCCAAAAATAGTAAAACAATGTTAGTGACAAAAATTTAGTGTCCCGGGTAATGTCCGGTTATCCGGTTAGGTACCGTCCCATTAAAGCGTTTAATTAGTCCAAAAAGGGTCTTTTATATATATTTTTGTAACACAATTTATTCCCGGCACTTAGGAAAGTATACAGGGCCATTCTGCCATGTTTTTGCACTTTACTAGTAATTTATAATGCTGAATTTTATAAAAGAATGCAGAATTCTGCATTTAAAGTGGGTTTTTGGCACTTTCCGGCACTATAACTATCACCTAGTGACGCGGTTTTATGGTCCTCACTTCCCTACACTCCAAACTAGTGTAGTACCCTGTCCCTGGCTCATACTGGCCATAATAATATTGTCTGTCTATGTGCTGGCATTGTCAGCATTATTTCTGAATCAACCGTTCAGTGTGTTAACTGTGCTGTGTGCATCAAGTATGTCACTAATGTTTATGTGTAATGAATGGAGTGACTGTATAAAATATGATGCACATGTGTGTATGATACAAAAACCATAAAGCAGTTTAAATTGTCAGTTGTAATCAAGCACAGTCATTAAGCACGTAATCAGAATTAATTAATTGTACAGTACCTGTAATTTTGAGGGTTGTCACATTCTCCCCCGTTAAGAAAATTTTGTCCCGAAATTTTAGGATCTGCGTCTAGTTGCAGGGGTCTTGGGAAATAGATGTGGGTACTTAGCCTTCATACGATCCTCACATTCCCACGTGAATTCTGGCCCATGTCTAGCATTCCATCGAACTTTGACGAGCTTGACACTACTCCTGCGTGTTTTGTTAATCTTCCAATCCGTGACCTCAACGGGTTCTTCAACAAAGTGGAGTGTGTCATCGATATGAACTTCGTCAGCAGGAATGACAACTGTCTCTTGAGTTGGACTCTTTTTCAGGTTCGATACATGGAATGTATCATGAACACCATGAAGTTCAGCAGGTAAGTCCAACTTGTATGCTACAAGCCCAATCCTTTGCAGGATTCTGAAAGGGCCAATGTAACGCGGATTCAACTTCCCACGCTTCCCAAAGAGTGCCACACCCTTCCAGGGTGAAACCTTTAACAAAACCATATCCCCAACTTGAAACTCTAAAGGTTTCTTTCTTCGGTTTGCATAGGCTTTCTGTCTGTCGCGAGCCGCCCGATGCGCTTTCGAATTTGTGCAATCTTGTCTGTCGTCTCTTGAACTATTTCGGGACCAACAAGCTGTCTATCACCCGCATCAGCCCAGCATAGCGGTGATCGGCACTTGCGTCCATAAAGCGCTTCAAATGGCTCGGCTCCAATACTTGTGTGGTAGCTGTTGTTGTACGAAAATTCAACCAATGGTAAATGATTATCCCAGCTACCACCTAAATCCATTACACATGCTCTCAGCATATCTTCCAATGTCTGAATAGTTTGTTCACTTTGGCCATCAGTTTGCGGATGAAATGAAGTGCTCAGATTCAACTGCGAGCCAAAAGCTTCTTGGAAGGATTGCCAAATCCTTGATACAAATCTCCCATCTCTGTCAGAGATAATCAAGAGGGGCACTCCATGACGTGCAACAATCTCTCACATGTATATTTTCGCAAGTTTGCTAGTGTTGTCCTTCTCCTTGATTGGTAAGAAGTGCGCGGACTTTGTTAAACGGTCTACTATTACCCAAATCGTATCATGGCCCTTGGGCGTCTTAGGCAATTTCGTTATGAAATCCACTGAAATTTGTTCCCATTTCCATTTGGGTATTTCAGGTTGTTGTAGAAGACCTGAAGGCTTTTGGTATTCGACCTTTACCTTGGCGCACGTTAAACATTTACCAACGTATACCGCAACATCGCTTTTCATCCTTGGCCACTAATAGAAATCCTTAAGGTCTTGGTACATTTTATCCGCTCCTGGATGAATCGAGTACCGTGACTTGTGAGCCTCATCAAAAATAACCTTTCTCAATCCCCCAAACAGAGGAACCCAAATTCGTTTTATGAAGCATAAAGTTGCTTCCTCGTTTGGTACCAACTGCTTCTCCATCCCACAGAGATACTCGCCCTCAATATTCCTTTCTTTCAAAGCTTCTCTCTGCGTGGCACGAATGCGCAAAGAGAGGTCTGTCTGGACGATCATTTCCAAAGCCCTAACCCTTATGGGCTTAATCCTTTCTTTTCGACTCAGGGCATCGGCAACCACATTCGCCTTCCCTGGGTGATACTTGATCTCGCAATCATAATCATTCAACAGCTCTACCCAGCGCCTTTGCCTCATGTTAAGCTCTTTTTGGTTAAATATGTGCTGCAGGCTCTTGTGATCAGTGAAGATTGTACATCGCGTACCATACAAATAATGTCTCCAGATCTTCAATGCAAACACCACCGCGCCCAATTCCAACTCATGGGTGGTGTAATTTTTCTCGTGTATCTTCAGTTGGCGTGAAGCATAGGCTATAACTTTCTGGCGTTGCATCAACACGCAACCCAAACCTTGACGCGAGGCGTCACAATATACCACGAAGTCTTCCGTTCCTTCGGGTAGAGATAAAATCGGTGCGTCACAAAGCTTGTTCTTCAATAACTAAAACGCTTCTTCTTTCTTGTCACCCCAATCAAACTTCTTGTCTTTCTGTGTGAGTGCGGTCAGGGGTTGGGCTATTTTTGAGAAATCCTCAATGAACCTTCGATAATAACCAGCCAAACCTAAGAACTGTCGAATCTCAGTTGGCGTCTTTGGGGTCTCCCAACCCTTGATTGCCTCGATCTTTGTGGGATCAACATGAATTCCATTTCCATTTACCACATGACCAAGAAACTGGACTTCGCGTAGCCAAAACTCACACTTTGAGAACTTAGCGTATAATTTCTCCTTCTTAAGTAGCTCTAGAATAGCTCTTAAGTGCTGTTCGTGTTCGTCTTTTGTCTTTGAGTAGATTAGAATGTCATCAATAAACACGATCACAAACTTGTCCAAGTACGGCTTGCAGACTCGGTTCATTAGGTCCATGAAAACTGCCGGTGCGTTTGTCAATCCAAACGGCATAACCAGGAACACGTAATGTCCATAACGAGTCCTAAAGGCCGTCTTCGGGATACTTTCCTCTTGTATCCTTAGTTGATGGTATCCTGAGCGAAGATCGATCTTTGAATAGAAACTTGAACCTTGCAGCTGATCAAATAGGTCATCAATCCTTGGCAAAGGATATCTGTTCTTGATAGTCAACTTATTTAGCTCGCGGTAGTCTATACACATACGAAAACTACCATCCTTCTTTTTAACGAACAGGACTGGAGCTCCCCAAGGTGAGAAGCTTGGTCTAATGAATCCTTTGTCCAACAGCTCCTGGAGTTGCGTTGACAACTCCTGCATCTCCGATGGTGCAAGTCTATAGGGTGCTTTGGCTACAGGCGCGGCGCCTGGAACCAAGTCAATGTGGAACTCGACTTGTCGCTGAGGCGGCAATCCTGGCAAGTCTTCTGGAAAGACTTCGGGATATTCCCTCACGACCGGAATGTCTTCAATCTTTAGCTCCGTGGCTTCTTTATCCACGATGTGTGCCAAGAATGCAACACATCCCTTCTGTAAACACTTTCTAGCTTTCAGATAGCTAATAATTCTCAGTGGCGTATCACGCTTCTCTCCGTGCACTACGATCGTTTCTTCATCCGTCATAGGGATGCAGATGGTCTTTTCGTGACAAACGATCTCGGCCTTGTTGCTCGATAACCAATCCATCCCCACTACCACGTCGAAGCTTCCCAACTCGACTGGTAGTAGGTCTAGCGTAAATTCGTGTCCTCCCAATTCTATCGCGCATCCTCTGATGACTTCTCCCGTTTCAATTAGTTTCCCATTCGTCAAATCGATTGAGTACGGAACGTCTAACTTACTAGTGGCCAATCCAAGTATATTCTTAAATTCTAACGATACAAAACTATAATCGGCACCAGTATCAAAAAGAACAGATGCAAAGCGTTGGTTTATAGGGAACGTACCGGTGACTACGTTTGGATCCTGGCGCGCTTCCTTCGCACCAATGTTAAAGACTCGGGCTTGCACCTGATTTAGCTTTGGGCATTCCCTTTTTTAGTGCCCAACGTCCCCACAGTTGAAGCATCCTGGCCCTCGGCCATTCCCATTACCATTCCCGCCTCGATTTTCGTTTGTTCCCTGGTTACCAGCTTGATTTGCGACATTCCCACGATTACCATTTCCCCCATTATTCCCTTGAGGCCGGTTTCCATTACCACGGTTGTTGTTATTGTAACCCCTTTGGCCACCCTGGCCTGATCCAACCCAACATGTCTCCTTTGAATGGCCCGTCTTCCCGTAAGATTCGCATTTTCTGAATCGGCATGGGCCGGGGTGATGGAACTGGCATGTACCACACTTGGGCAGAGTGCCCCTGTAACACTTCCCTTTGTTTTCGCCACCGGTTGCGGCTCTGGCCGGTGTGCTTGACTCACCCTTCTTGCTCACATTGCTAGTACCTTGTTTGAAGTTGGAAAATTTTCGTTTTTTATCACCAGCCGACTCCGCATGAGTCTTTTTCTTCTTTGGTTCGGAAATTGAGAACTTGTTCAACCTTATGGCCTCCTCAGTAAGTGCCACACTAAGGTCGATCGCTTCCATAATCGTTGCAGGCTTGGATGTGGTAACCATACTCTTGATTTGGGGTGCCAATCCCCAGATGAATCTTTCAACACGTTTAAACTCGGGCGTGACCATATACGGTACTACATGAGACAAATCATGAAACCTTTGAACATATTCTGCAATCTTGGGACCGTCCATTCTTAGGTGTCAGAACTCGGTTTCTAGCTTCTGTATTTCAGCACACGAGCAGTACTTCTTTCTCATTAGTTCTTTTAACTCAGCCCATGTTAACGCATAAGCAGCAGCTTCTTCTAAGGTTTGTACTCGTAGATTCCACCACGATAGGGCACCATCCAGAAACAGCCCTGAAATGTAAGTGACTTGTTAATCGGGAGCGCATTTGCTCATCCTTAGAACAGAACCTGTCTTCTCAGCCCACCTAACAAACGCAACAGCACCTCCAGTGCCGTCGAAATTCACGGGCTTGCAGTCGAGGAATTGTTTATAGGTGCACCCTGCTCATACGTTAGATTTTACAAATGGTATCAGCGGTCGTGCTATAAATATCTAAATGTATCGTAATATGTCTCAAGCAACTTGACATTACCATAGGGTGGATTGTTGTTGCCATGGTTGTTCGAGATACTCCCGATTGTTCCTTGGGAGGCTGCATACTGGGCTATAGCCGAATCAATTATCCCCTGGAGTTCCGCCTGGATAGTAGGCATGCGTACTTCGCGTCTTGGAGGCATCTTCTAAAAGATGTTTCATGTTGGTCAGGTCATAGTAAGTATAATAAACATGCATATATAGTAACAATCATCAACACAATAACACATAACATCCCATGTTATAATAAACAATAAACCAACAGTGCATGTAATGAGAATACTGCAATTGAGCTTTTATATAATCAAGACCACCATACAATGTTTACAAGTTTTCCAAATGTAACATACATCCAAAAGAGACTAAGGGTCACAATGCCCTTGTCTGAACTGTCTAGAAAAATACAACAAGCAAAAATCAACTATCCATGTCATGATGTCAAAATGTGGTCTTCAAAATGCTGTAAAGTCTGGCCCAATCGCTGTCTTCTCATCAAAAGTACTCACTACCTGCAATAGACCAAAAGTAGCTAGGCTGATGGCGGCGGAGGAGGTGGAAAGTGAGAGAAAAGTAACCGGCACAAATGCACCAAGTCCTCCTCAAGGGCATTGGCAAAACACAACAGGTAAGCAACCTGCTGGTTAAGAGGAAGGAAACGGATATCCGAATCAGTGAGTGATGGAAAAGGAGCGTGTGGTGCTGCAAACGGGGTCTGACAATGACATGATGGACGTGGAGCTCTCTCCAGATCCTGAATACGACGCGTCAAAGCATCCTGCTGTATCATCAAGGATGTCAGTATGTCCTCTGTAGAGTACCCAACATGGTACGGGTGATACGGATCAGACAGTGCCATGATAGGAGGCGTAGTCCATAAAAATGGCTCGCTCGACGGCATGAAAGATGGTGCAGTAGGTGGTGCAACAGAAGGAAACGGAGACATGACCGGATCAGACGTCGATACAGATGGAACAAAAGTAGGATGGGGGATCTGTGGTATAAACTGGCCACCTCCTGACATGAAAGGTATGTGACCAAAAGGCTGTCGTGATGAACCCTCCCCAGGCGGTGGCGGAGGAATGTCCTGAAGGAAAGTAATCGGAAGATCGGTACGGTGGACATCGGTCTTATGTGGGTGGAGAAATGAGATATCAAGTGGTGCGGTGACTGGTGCGGTAGGGGGAGTGACTGGTATCACATAGGGAGGGTAGTCATCCTCCTCTATCCACCCATTACGGGTGTCGGCATAACGTGGGTCTATCTGAGTAGCAAAAGGTGCATGGTCGTCATGCACAGGGGTCGAATCGGGAAATAATGGTGCAATGACTGGTAACTCAGCGAAGACGGGGTCAGGCAGAGTTGCCATGACTGGAATCTCAACGACTGGTGGTGGTATGGCAGGAGCATCAACAGCTGGTGGTACAAAAACGGGAGCATCTACATGAACAGGGTCAAGAACAAAAACGGGCTCTGGAACTATATCAGGCTCTGGATCGATAGGAGCAGGCTGATGATCAGCAGGTATATCAAGAATCTGATCATCAGGGAGAACAGGAGCCTCAGCACGTTGCTCCTCGGGGACCAACTCGTCCTCCTGGTCTAAATCATGATCAAACGGAAAAACAGGGTCAAACTCGTCCTCCATCTCTATATCCTCATCATCGTCAATACCAGGAATGAAACCGAATCCCAACGGTGGAGTAGAGGAAGCTACCGACTCAAAAGAATCTGGGACTGATGAATCAGAATGAACCTCCATATCAGGAATCTCAACCAACGGAAGAGCGACATCATCCGCCATCGGGGCCCCGCCCTCATGGTAGTCCTCAGGGGGACCCTCGAATAGATCGACGTCGTCATCGGACTCAACGTCATGTGGCAAATCCTCTACAGGAAATGCAGCGAGTGGGACAGGAGCAGGGATCTCCGCAAGAGGTAGATCCCCGGTTGGAATGCCATCAGCTAGCTGTATGTCGTCACCGAAATCTGGTAACGCAAAGGGCTGGAATCCGTCATCGTCGGTACTATCCATGTCCGATGTGTAGACCTCCGGGTCTGAGTGCATAGGGTCGTCAGAATCCACTGGCACTGGGTCAGAGACCCCACTCGATGAAGACATAGCGTCTGTAACAACACAACCACAAAGTGTGCACATACATCAATAATAGTCAAGTAAGCATGTAAGGCACAATTAATATATGCAAGTAATCATCCTAGTCTTCCCCAGACTATCCCACCCAACCTCTAAGACTGAACTCCCTAGCCTCTCAGACTACCCTGGTCTCTAAGACCAACCTCCCAGTCTAAGACTAATTCCCTGGTCTCTAAGACCAAACCTCCCAGTCTTTAAGACTAATCCTCCCCAATCTCTAAGATTGAACCCCTCAGTCTCTAAGACTGAAACCTCCCTCAGTCTCTAAGACTGAACTCCCTCAGTCTCGAAGACTGAAATATAAATTTTGAAAAGTGTATTTGTGCCTTTTTGTTTGTAAAAATGTTTGTGCCCTGGATCTGGACGTTTAGTGTATGCAATGTAAAAATGTTTGAAAACATTTTCGTGAGAGCCCTAGTGATCATAGTCTAGACTCGAGAAAGAATCCTAGTTCGCTATGATCGAGGCTCTGATACCAAGTTGTCACACCCTGGCTTTTGCAGAAGCGTGGGTTTATTTGGTGTGACTTCTTAATACCATAGCACAATCATAACAATGCTATATGAAATAAAACACCTGATAGTCATCCATTCATTACATTTTAAAAGTTACCACAACACTATTGTTTTAAAAGTCGACACATAAAACAAGTTACAACCATTACATATTAAGACGTGTTCACATGACATCACAAAAGACTTGAAATAGAAACCATGGTTTAAAGACTTGTAACCCGTCCAGGCAAGGGTCACACCTCCTAAACCCGGATGACATCATTATTCATTACGCCGCTTGACATAGTGCATACTCCGCCAGATCAACCAATTTCCTGAAATACATGTAGTTTGAAAAGTCAACAAAAGTTGAGCGAGTTCATGTGTAAGTGAGTATGTATAAGCCTTTAAAATGTCTGTAAGTAAAAGTCCCTGGTATGTAGCAATTAAGGAAAAACTGATCACCAATGGGTTGCAAAGCCAATGGTATGTGTGAAAATGGTGCAGGAAGACTCAAACCTAGCAAATTTGTCTCCGGTATGAAGACATAGTCACCACTATGGGCCGCCCCGGCCTCACGGGTGTGGGCTCGCTACACCCAAATAGATCTATCACTCATGTCCCTTGGTCCTACAAAGAGGATTAATGGCATTAAGTGTCATGCCCACCACTCACATGATCGCGTAGTAAAAACCCTCCTTAAGCTAACCATACCATGTAAATAAATGTCTGTAGTAATTGTAACATGTATTTCACCCCCGAAGTGTAAAACTGAAAACAGTTAAGAGAGAAAAGGGGGACATGAACTCACTGTAGTGTGTCCTCAGAATCAGCAACTCAAGAATCTATCTGCAGTACGACCACCTACAACGTACTAATATCTATTAGACGAACAGGTCGTGACTTAGTCTAGTATTAATGTTCTTGAGTTATGTTACTTGATATCATTCCAAGTTACAACTTATTGTTAAAATAATAATAATTATTTTAACTTCCGTTTTATTATAGGGTTTTGGAAAAATAGTTAGACAACTATTTCGTATTCGTACTTCTCAAGTATTTATGTGTGTATTCTCTTCCCAAGGATGGGAGTCTTTATACTAGTGTTTATGGTTTAACGCCTTGCCATTATATATTTTAAGTCCCACTCTAGAAATATATAATAATTCATTTATCAGAAATAATATGTCCCAAAATATATATTTTTCCCAAAAATAATATATTTTCATACTTTGTAACCAAATAATATTTATCCCAAAAATATATATTCGTAAACGTATTTTCCGCTTTATAAGTGTGACGACATTTTGCTACGTTACATTATTTTGTCCTAAATAATATAACTAGTTTTCCCAAAATAATCAAATAATCACACAAGCGTCTTTAATATTAAATATATATTCTAAATATGTATTTATTCGCTTTCATTTTCGAAAATCCACTTCCGACACTAAGAAGGGTGTAATAATACTCATGGAGAAGTTTATTTTCCGAAAAACAAAGTTAAACCCATTTGTAAATATTTGTTAGAAAATAATTTTCTAAGTCTCGGGATTTTTAGAAAATTTCGCCAGAGTTTCCCCTAGAACAGGAGTGTCCATACTTATTAGCATATCGTTTTCTTTTCAAAATCAATCAACCAACAATCTTTTAAACAACTTTGCATTACCAAGAGCAAAAATATACTTGTTACATGATAATCATGAACTTGATATTTCCCGAAAACGCGTAGTAACTTAGTGAAGCTTTTAGTAGGCTTAGTTACCTTTCAAAGTGTATTTACTTTGTTAAAAACCATTCTTTTAAACGAGTTACTTGTTTACAACTTGTAAATAATATTTACAAAAATAATCTTCTTGAACTCTTCTTGTAAATAAATGTTTTTACATTTATTTTTTTATTTTTTTTTTTAAAATGTAAGTGTATGTAAAGTCTTGGTTTTTCCAAAAACCGATTCTTTTACTTGGTTTATTTAGAAAAGTTTCTTGTAAGACTTGAATCAACATGATCACAACTTTACTAGTTCATTTATATTTTAGAAAAATCTATTTTTATTCAAGTTCATGACTAAACTAGGAGGTGGTTATTTATGTATTACATAACCACTTCCCATCTTGTTAAATCATAACTCTAAATTTGTTTAACAAGACTTTCATGGTGATTAACATCACACATCCAAGATTCATCATAAAAATAACAACATACTCATAACAATATCAAACTAGTCATATTTCAACTTCAAGTAAACTTTTATGTTCATGATTCTTGTTTCACATCTTCTAGTATTTTTGTTCTTGTGATTTAAACAATAAACATCACACTTCATATTTTAACTAAGAATAAGATGGAACAAGGTGTAGAGACTTACTACTAGCTTCTAGCTAGGGAAGAATCTAGTGAAGAAATGTTGAGAAAAAGATGGTGAAAAGACTAAAACCAAGCTTCCTTGAAAGCCCTTCAACTTGCAACCTCCATGGATCAACTTTGGAGCTTTGAATGGAACTTGATGTTGGAGAAGATGAAGATGTTGAGGGGTGGTGGTGGGTTCGGTTATGGGGGAGCCGAAAATGAGAGAAAGAGTAGTGAGGTGAGAGAGTGATCTTTGAGGAATGATGATTATAATCTATGCCATACTTCTTATAAGATCATGCACATCCTATGGTTACTTACACAAGCAACAATCCATATAAAATAATGAATTAAATCAAGAAGGCATGGGGTGTATATTTGGCGGGTCCACATGGACTGAAAATTTGGTGGGGGGGGGGGGGGTCTTGTTGCAAATTTTCAACTAAAATGTAACCATAAGTTAGATTGTAAGTACTTGATTTTATATGTTAGTTATAGGGTTTTTAGTGGGTGTCATGGCAAACGGGAACCACGACTAGCCAAAAATAGTAAAACAATGTTATTGACAAAAATTTAGTGTCCCGGGTAATGTCCGGTTATCCGGTTAGGTACCATCCCATTAAAGCGTTTAATTAGTCCAAAAAGGGTCTTTTATATATATTTTTGTAACACAATTTATTCCCGGCACTTAGGAAAGTATACAGGGCCATTCTGCCATGTTTTTGCACTTTACTAGTAATTTATAATGATGAATTTTATAAAAGAATGCAGAATTCTGCATTTAAAGTGGGTTTTTGGCACTTCCCGGCACTATAACTATCACCTAGTGACGCGGTTTTATGGTCCTCACTTCCCTACACTCCAAACTAGTGTAGTACCCTGTCCCTGGCTCATACTGGCCATAATAATATTGTTTGTCTATGTGCTGGCATTATCAACATTATTTCTGAATCAACCGTTCAGTGTGTTAACTGTGCTGTGTGCATCAAGTACGTCACTAATGTTTGTATGTAATGAATGGAGTGACTGTATAAAATATGATGCACATGTGTGTATGATACAAAAACCATAAAGCAGTTTAAATTGTCAGTTGTAATCAAGCACAATCATTAAGCACGTAATCAGAATTAATTAATTGTACAGTACCTGTAATTTTAAGGGTTGTCACATTGTGCTAGTAGTAAGACTCTTCTAACTTCATTTTACTTCTTATTGTGATGGTTAAAAGATTATGTAAGTAACTAATCATAAAGATCATGAAAGAACAAGAATATAACTTTTCACATAAAGCTTATAATCATAATAATCTATGTTGTTTTAGTATGTGTGTGATACTTGATGATGGATTTCTTGTGTTTATGATGTTAATCATCATAAGAGACTTTCTAGATTGTGATTAAACACATGATCTAGCAAGTGAGAGGATAAATGTTGTGTAAATCAAGATGATCATCCTTTATGTTTCTCATGAACTTGAAAATGAAGATGATTTTGTGTATGATGAAGTATGATACATGTTAAAAGTCTTGTAAATGGATGATTACAAAACTAATTTTCTCAAGAAATCAAGTTTATTTACAAGATTTACAAATTCTTGTAAGGAAACAAATCATATTTTTCTAAGGAAACAAATCATATTTTTAGTGTTAAATCAAGATTAGAAACATGTTTGTAACAAGAAAAATACAAAAGAATCATTTTTATAAAAATCATCTTATAAGTTGTGAAAGACTAAATTCTTCAAGAATGAGATTTATGAACAAATAACCATGTTTTAAAGGGTAACTAAACCTACAAAACTACATATTAAGTTACTACAAGTTTTTTTTTTTTACAAAACTTCAAGTTCATGATGTTGTATAAATTGCATGATTTTGGCTCATGGTAAGTGTTGATTGAATTGTTGTTGATTGGTGATGATTTCAAAAGAAAATTATATGCTTTGAAAGCATGGAAACCTCCATTTTTAAGGGGAAACTATGGCAAAATTTTTGTAGAACTTAAACACTTAGAAAAATATTTTTTAAACAAATGTTTACAAGTAGATTTTAAGCATGGTTTTTCACATAAAACTTGCCATAAATTTTGGTTACAAAAATTACAAATGTTGGAGGTTGTTTTTGATAAATAAAAGTGACTAAGTATATATTTAGGAAAATATATTTAGAAGTCACAATTTGTGTGATTACTTGTATATTATGTGTATTAGTTATATTATTTTAGGACTTGAAATAATATAACTTACCAAAATACCAAAAAATTGTAATACAAAATATTACCAAAATTCCAAGAAAACAAAAATATAATTAATACCCGAATATTGGTCAAACAGAGCACGGACATATGGACTACACTTATATATTCCGGAAATAGATATATGTTTTGACAAATAAGTGAAATGGAATTTTGGAAACCAAAGAAACGAAAATTATAATTTTTACAAGTGCTACAAAAATATATCATATTTTTGTCAAGTAGAAAATACATTATTTATGAATAGAGGAAAGATGTATATATTTTCTTGAATTATTAGCAGATATATTATTTTGAAGAAAATAAATATTTTCTTAAACAAACCAAGAATACATTATTTTGGGTGAAAAATAGAATTATGAATATTTTCTAAGTTAATATTGAAAATATATTATTTTTGAGGTTTATATGAAAATAAAATTATTTTTGCTAAGAAAGATTTATGGAAATTTTTCTACAAAAGATTTCTTAAAATATTTATATTTTAAGAATACAAATTGGTGATTTTATTTGATTAAAAATAATATTCCGGAAAATTAAATACAAGAATTAAATATAAGAATACTTAATAAATACGATAAAAATACGTATTCTTGTATGTACAAATACACACCGGAATACGCCACCAATACTTGGCAAAATACACAAGACTAGAAATACAAGCATAAGTTTACCCATCCTTGGGTAAATATACATGTATAAATACTTGATATACCAAGTTGAAATATATGATTTTAACAAATATTCAAATAATTAACAAATATAATTTAAGTTAAAAGATTATAATTTTAACCTATAATTATATACTTTGAGATAATATAATGTACATCAAGCATGACTCAAAGATACTAAGTCATAACAATTAAGACTAAAAGCCGAGGCACGACCTAGCCGTCTAATAAAACGTAGCACGTGTGTAGGTAGTTGCACGACTTTGGTACAAGATCTTTGAGTTACACCAGTTTGCAGGACGCAAGATTGTGAGTTCATGTCCCCCTTTTCTTTTAACTGTTTTCAGTTTTATAACTTCGGGGGTGAAATACATGTTACAAATGTTTCAATGATTACAAATGGTATGGTTAGCTAAGGAATGAACTGTTAGATCATGTGAATGGGTAGGCGTTAACTTGAGACCATTAATCCTTGAATAAGGACCAAGGGGCATGAGTGATAGATCTATTTGGGTGTTGCGTGTAATAACCATAAATTTAAAACCATTATTATTAGTATTATTTATTTTAGTTAATAGGAAACCCTAATTAAGATACCCAAGTGATTCTGCGCAAACCCTAAAATTTTCAGAATTTTCAGAATCAGGATTAGGGCCCCTAAAACTCAGGGGGGGTATTCCCTACTCAACGATTATCCATATAACTTATTATAAAAATCGAATTTAAACGAAACATCAACTCACCTGCACTCCAAACACACGCGGCAAGCAAATAGCCTTTTTGTGACCCTTGCGCATCGTAGGGGATATAGTGCTACGTGCGCAAGGCTTGACAACTTTTGGGTATAAATACAGAACATTGGCACTCGAGTTCTGGCGCAAAAAACGACGTTAAAATTTCAATTGTACGTCGAGTTATCGTCTGTTCACTACAATTAACACACACGAAAACACTAATTAGTATAGCGGGGTGCTGCAATCAGGGTAATAACTCGATCGCTATTACGATTCATTTTCCGACCGATCAATATATCCAATGGATGTTTAAGTGCCGCCCACATTAGGGTTATACTTTGTCGTTCGTCGTTAAATCGATGGATGTTTAAGTATCGTACTTTGTCGTTCGTCGTTAATTCGATGGATGTTTAAGTATCGCACTTTGTCGTTCGTTGTGAGAATTTGATCTCGTGAGTTATCGTAACTGCTGTATTGATTACTAACCCAGAATTGTGTGCCTGTTATTAAATTAGGTTAAAAGGCTAATCAGTAGTCTAAGCCCTGCCCGTATAAATCTGAAATATTATCACTAGGTAGCATCACTTTGAAATTATTAAGGTACGGATCCTTACCCCACTCCTTATTGCTTCATATTCAAATTGTTATAAAACCATTAATTATATCTTTTAAAACTCCTCACGTCTTTGATTATCGATTCATTTGACAGTCCGTTGAATTCCTATTCTAATCATAACTTTGGATTTAGCTTTCATGTCATGCGATAGTATTATGTTAAGTTGTACTCATTATCGCATGTTCTAATATATGTTACAATAAGTTATGTGAATAAGACCATTTGTACTCTGATACCCTGAGTTTTCGCTTCTCGTGGAGTGTCCCACGAGCATGTTGTTGCGGCATCGACATCATGTGCTCCATCCGTGACGGAGAGATCAGTTCACGGCGTCTCTTAAGTACAAGTGTGGTACATATAAGCTATTAGGAGGCGTATGGATCGATCCTAGGATTTAAGTTAAGGAGGTGGATAACGGGTATGCCAACTCGCCATCTCATGTGATAATTATGCAGGAGTAGCTACCTGTGTATTGTCACGTTTTAAGTTTTGCTCATGGGTACATCCGTATGATATGATTATGAAATTACGTTACTTGCATCGTATCATTTTCGCATAAAGTTCCATCCGGATAACATTTCATATTAAGCGTTACTTGTTATTTGAGCCTATTATTCCGTACTGAGCATTCGGCTCATTCCGTAAAATTTTGTATGTACAGGTTCACAGGTTACTTCGGGCGGGGTAAAGAGAGAAGAATAATGCCTAAGACTAAATCCGAAGATGTTAGTTAATCAAGTCGATGTGTCCGCTTGTATATTAACCTTAAGTTCAGTTGTTATGTGGTTGTATCCTTGTCAAATAAATAAATGGAATTATCACTTTTGTTTATGATATCACTGTTATTGTGACACGTCAGCCCTTCCGGGTTGGGGTGTTACAGCTATGGTATCAGAGCAAAGGCTCTTTCCTGTAGAAAACTTGAAGATAGTAATTAAAACCTGTGAGGAATGGGTAGATATCTATGATAGGATTCAACTTGGTCTCTTATTTTGTTTAACTCCTATGTCTATTCTTATAGATGCCTCCTCGTCGTCCGCTACGTAGGAGTACTCGTACTAACCATGTACGTAACAACACTTCTTCGAATGAGACTCCAGTTGATCCAAACGTAATTAATGCTATCAACCAGGCTGTTGCCGGGTTGCTTCCAAACCTTGTTGCTCAAACAGCTGAGGCCGTTATTCAACAAACTCGTCATCCAGAACGTAATAACACGAATCCAATCTCTGGTGAAGAAATTCGTGAGAATACCACGAACCATACTACCTATAGTATAGACATATGGATCGCTAAATTCCAAAAACAAAAGCCGAAATCCTTTAGTCACGCTACTAATCCAGTCGAAGCAAGAAACTGGATAGCTCATGTTGAAAAGATCTTCGGAGTTCTTGGAGTTCCGGAGTAATACAAAGTTAGATTGGCTACCTACAAACTTGAAGAGGACACACAAACTTGGTGGGAAGGATATAAGCAAGTCAAAGGAGGGGATGATTTTGACGCTAATCTTTCATGGGTCGACTTTCGTAACATCTTTTACGACAAGTATTTTTCGACCGCTGATAAAGAAGCTTATATCAGGGAGTATGCAGTGATTCGACAGGGGAATGATGAACCAGCCTCTGAGTTCATTACTCGGTTTGCAAGGTTGGCTTGTATTGTAGGAGACGTTGCAGGATCAGCAGAAGTCCAGGCAGAAAAATGCAAGTGGGCAGTCGATGATCGAATTCGGAAGTCGATCATGTACATGAAATTTAAGGATATCACCGAAGTTGCTGATGCAATTAAAACTTTTGAGTTCGAGAGGAAAGAATTTTTATCCCAAACTGAGGATAATAAGAAGAGAAACAGAGAAGAGTCAATTCACTCTCTATACCCTAATCTATCCAAACAATAGAATGTTAGTCAAGGTAACGGTGATCCTTGTTTTTTGATCTATGTTCATTTGTTTGTGGTCATTCATGCTTTACCTTATGTGAATATATCTTAGCTATGATTAAGCATATCTATATAGGAGATATCAGTACCAATAGTCACTCTATTATCTGTAAGTCTCCATTGACTTTTCATAAGGTAAGATATTTTATTAAGATGCGTTATAGGAGGACCATTAGGGCACATATGTAAGGTAATTGACAATTATAGTCATTATGAATTTCAGATACACATGTGTGTTTAGGAGATTCTTGTTATATAAGTTAGTAACTCTGCTATGAAAGTTGCATTTCCGTTACTTATGCAATATGTTATATTCTTATTTTGAAAAATTTCGAGGACGAAATTTCTTTTAAGGGGTAATAGTTGTAATAACCATAAATTTAAAACCATTATTATTATTATTTATTTTAGTTAATAGGAAACCCTAATTAAGATACCCAAGTGATTCTGCGCAAACCCTAAAATTTTTAGAATCAGGATTAGGGCCCCTAAAACTCAGGGGGGGTATTCCCTACTCAACGATTATCCATATAACTTATTATAAAAATCGAATTTAAACGAAACATCGACTCACCTGCACTCCAAACACACGCGGCAAGCAAATAGCCTTTTTGTGACCCTTGCGCATCGTAGGGGTTATAGTGCTACGATGCGCAAGGCTTGACAACTTTTGGGTATAAATACAGAACATTGGCACTCGAGTTCTGGCGCAAAAACGACGTTAAAATTTCAATTGTACGTCGAGTTATCGTCTGTTCACTACAATTAACACACACGAAAACACTAATTAGTATAGCGGGGTGCTGCAATCAGGGTAATAACTCGATCGCTATTACGATTCATTTTCCGACCGATCAATATATCCAATGGATGTTTAAGTGCCGCCCACATTAGGGTTATACTTTGTCGTTTGTCGTTAAATCGATGGATGTTTAAGTATCGTACTTTGTCGTTCGTCGTTAATTCGATGGATGTTTAAGTATCGCACTTTGTCGTTCGTTGTGAGAATTTGATCTCGTGAGTTATCGTAACTGCTGTATTGATTACTAACCCAGAATTGTGTGCCTGTTATTAAATTAGGTTAAAAGACTAATCAGTAGTCTAAGCCCTGCCCGTATAAATCTGAAATATTATCACTAGGTAGCATCACTTTGAAATTATTAAGGTACGGATCCTTACCCCACTCCTTATTGCTTCATATTCAAATTGTTATAAAACCATTAATTATATCTTTTAAAACTCCTCACGTCTTTGATTATCGATTCATTTGACAGTCCGTTGAATTCCTATTCTAATCATAACTTTGGATTTAGCTTTCATGTCATGCGATAGTATTATGTTAAGTTGTACTCATTATCGCATGTTCTAATATATGTTACAATAAGTTATGTGAATAAGACCATTTGTACTCTGATACCCTGAGTTTTCGCTTCTCGTGGAGTGTCCCACGAGCATGTTGTTGCGGCATCGACATCATGTGCTCCATCCGTGACGGAGAGATCAGTTCACGGCGTCTCTTAAGTACAAGTGTGGTACATATAAGCTATTAGGAGGCGTATGGATCGATCCTAGGATTTAAGTTAAGGAGGTGGATAACGGGTATGCCAACTCGCCATCTCATGTGATAATTATGCAGGAGTAGCTACCTGTGTATTGTCACGTTTTAAGTTTTGCTCATGGGTACATCCGTATGATATGATTATGAAATTACGTTACTTGCATCGTATCATTTTCGCATAAAGTTCCATCCGGATAACATTTCATATTAAGCGTTACTTGTTATTTGAGCCTATTATTCCGTACTGAGCATTCGGCTCATTCCGTAAAATTTTGTATGTACAGGTTCACAGGTTACTTCGGGCGGGGTAAAGAGAGAAGAATAAAGCCTAAGACTAAATCCGAAGATGTTAGTTAATCAAGTCGATGTGTCCGCTTGTATATTAACCTTAAGTTCAGTTGTTGTGTGGTTGTATCCTTGTCAAATAAATAAATGGAATTATGAATTTTGTTTATGATATCACTGCTATTGTGACACGTCAGCCCTTCCGGGTTGGGGTGTTACATTGCGAGCCCCACCCATGGGTCCGCGAGTTGGCCGCATGTGGTGACTATGTCGTTCCAGCCGGGTGGCCCGATACTAAATACGCAAAGGTTTGAGCCTTCCTACACCGTTGCACACATATTAATGACCTTGCAAATCATTAATTGATCTGTTCATAGACGTTTTCATACCGGTTTACAAATACATACTTACAGCGATTACAAGTTTATTATGAGCTCACATACAAAACACATGAACTCGCTCAACTTTTGTTGATGTTTTCAAACTACAAAATGTGTTACCAGAAACGATGTCATCCAGTATTGAAGGGTTTAAATCGTGTATTTTATCATTGATAAGATACATGGTTCAAAGCCTCGTTTTATTAGTGCCTGTCACACCCCGACCATGAAAAACAACAAATCGTGGCGGAAAAGTCGGGGAGTGTTGTAACAGAATCATTGTTTCATAACACATGGAAAATTTAAGTTTTGTTTTATTGGATTGATAGAGGTTATAATGTCTTAAAAACAAAAATACACAACATAATTAACTAGTCTTGCATCTTTTATTGTCACTAAGGCCCAAGTCCGCCTAAGTGTATCTTGCTCAATCCTGTGCATCATCTCCTGAAAACACATGTGAAAATAGGTACGTCAGCATAAAAATGCCTGTGAGATACATAGGTTTTATTGATTTAGGGTTCATGACTTGTAAGTTTAAAGAAAATGTTTGTCAAAAGTAAATCATGAACCTTGTAAAAATGTTTTCTTTTATAAATTATATAAACAATGACAAGAAATCAGATGATATAAAAGAAAGATGCACAGATAAACAAATGAACAAGCAAAATGAGTTTGTATAAAATGTGTTGATTGTAAAACAATGTTTCATGAAAATATGTTATAAGTGTAAATTGTATTATGTCAAACTTGAAATGGTTTAAACAACGCTACGATATGTAATACCATAAAAGAACTTATATATAGGAAGTACCAGTGGCATATCCACCATGCTTTTATCTTATTACACACGCCTCGTTATTTAAATCACTTACCAAACAAACCACCCAAAATGTAAGGTTCAAACAAATGTTGAAATGTTTATGTGTAAACAAATGTAATGTATAGTGAATAAAAACATTTATTGATTTAAAAGTATTTACTCAACCCTATAAGAATGAAATGTACAAAACAATGCATTTGATAAATTATAATCAAAAGTTATGTTTTGTAAAATAATGCATGCTTTACTGATACAAACATTTATGCGGTAATGTTAAATGTCTACATTCAAGCCTTGAGACTGTAGGATAACCTTAGAGTAAAGGTTATCAAAAATGTTTTCGGATTCGGTCATTCCTTCCACCCAAACAAACCTAGGATTTCAGGAACGGGAGTTGTCAAGTCCTATGGTACCACTACGTACTACCGAGCGGCATGATCGGTGTTAATGAATGTATTAGTTTCGTTAAACAAACCAAATGTTATACCAAATGTAAGCATGTCTTATGAAAATAATGTACCCAGTATGCTAAGTGAACATACAAGGTAGAAATGTAAATCAATGTGTCCATACTATGAGAACATATGCAACAGAAAATGCAATGTAAAACAATGTACTAAGTATGCACTAAATGGACATACATAACATGAAATGTAATGTAAAACAATGTATTAAGTATGCACTAAATGGACATATATAGCATAAAATGTAATGTAATGTAAAATAATGTACTAAGTATGCACTAAATGGACATACATAGCATGAAATGTAATGTAAAACAATGTACTAAGTATGCACTAAATGGACATACATAGCAAAAACATAATGAAATCATGTACTATAAGTGTACTAATGAACATAACAAGCATATGATATGAAACCATGAAAAGCACGAAAGTAACAAGTAGGCACATGTGTTTCACCCCAAAACGTTTGAAAAACAGTAAAAGAAGGGACTATGTACTCACTTGAGGGTTCTTAGAAGTCTTAAATAACAACCAAGCAAAGCTAGAGGGATCACGGAATCAAACGGCACCTAATATAGGTAACTATATAAATAAACGGACCTAAATCGGAAGATCGGATAGAATGAGGTTTCGTAAACCAAATGAGTATAGGAACTCATGTAATATGGTTTAATAAAGCCTACATTCTAAAATGAAACCTATCCTAAGTGCTTACTACCCGTTACGACTCGTTTAGGTAGCTTACGCTACTTTAACGCGTCGTTCACGTAAAACGCATTCGGACGGCCTAACTAGCCCTATGACAAGTATTATATGCCTTAACATGTCTAATAATGTTGCCTAATCAGTTTAGATGTCAAAATTTAAGTTACATATGCTTAAAATGAATTTATGCGTAAAAAAGGCATTTTGGTCATTTTCCTAAGGCATATAAACTACTTATCATACAACTAACTAAACGTAGTGACCATAAGGTATAACCTCGCAAGGTTATTCCCTATACAACTATGGTCACAAAATATGCTTGGTCGAATCCTAATGATTGACCAAACGGGTCGGGTTCGAAAGTCTAAGCGATTGATTAGATCGCTTATCTTACGACCCTATATAAGCACAAAACCTAAAGTGACGAGCTAAACATGTTACAACATGTTTAACGAGGTTTGAAAACAAGTTTGGTATCAAAACAAAGGGTCTTGATACCTAAAAGTAGTTTGGTTGCAAAATAAAAAGAATACGCATTTTGACCGAAACTACGACTCGTCACTACGCCTAAATAACGTGGTAATCAGTAGGTATAGTCACAAAGGACTATGACCATCGTGATTACGCTCACGTTATGAAGTTCAAACGAACTTCGTGTTGACCATTGACTGGTCAAAGCTGAAAGTCAAACACTTGTTTGACTTTCACGCTTAAAATGCGTAAAAGAACGAAAGAATACTTACAACGGGTCCAAGAAATGGAGGTTTGATCTAATTATTCTCAGGTATGAAGTGTATAACTTCAACTTAGAGCATAAAATCAGATCAAAGGTGAGTTTGCAAATGAAATGGAAGGGGTATATATAGATTTCGGAGAACCATTAGGATCGTTTCTCGCAAATCGTGCTTTGATCTTGACCTTACAAGTGGGCACATGGTTTTCAAAACCATGGGAATACTTAAAACCATCAAATTCCAGCTCATAGAGTGCAAAACATTGGGTTAAAACCATCAAAACCTCAAAAATGGACCAAGTTCAATGTATCTGCCAGAAATTTCAAAAATGGTCCCTGTACTTCTAAAACTTGATTTTTGGCATTTTTAAGCCCCGTTAACCCCATTTCAAGGCTCTAAAATAAATTTAAAGTATAGGGAACTTGAAATGTGCTCAAAAATATCTCGGATGTCGGTTCGTTTGGTCGTACGGTTGAGTTGATCGGTTAATTACGACGGAAATCGTAACGAACGCAAAAACGATCCAAATTACGTGACGAATGGAATTTCATCATGCCAATCACCAAAATAAAATATTTTAATGATTACATAAATTTTTGGATGTCCGGATATATTCAGAACGTAAGATATGCGCAAAAATGCAAACTTATGCACTTTTTGACGCTTTTAGTCCCTATTGATCAATAAAGTTTATTTTTAGCATGCTGAACCCTTCAAAGCCTATTTGTAAGCTATGTAAAGGATATTTAGGGTATTTTTAACTTATTATCAAGTTCTGGAATGTCCGTTACAGTACGAATTGGCATACTTTCGCAGTTTGTCGAATTTAGTCCCTGTAAGCGAATAAACTTGATTTCGACACACCAAACCTTCCAAATCTTATTTCTAAGTTATGTAAAGGTTATTTAAGGTATCTTAAGCCTATTTCACTGTTCTAGAGTGTTTGTTGCGTTAAACTGATTACGTTTACGCATCAGTTCGCGTATAACTTCCCAGAAAGCGATTTAGAGCTCGAAATCGAACAAAATTTGATATGTGCAAATGACTCACATATTTATACAAATCCCAAGTATGAAATACAATATTTCATTGGTTTGGTATTTCTTTGATGGCCGTGGAGGCACATGTGTCACAGTCTCCCCTACTTTAGGAAATTTCGTCCCGAAATTTATTTAGAGGAAACTTGTGAGAGCTTGAAACATGAAGTCGAAAAAGATAAAACAACAATGGTTAGAGCCCTGAACTTCTAGTAACTTTAAATAACATCATGTTTGTAATGTAAGAGGGATACTTATATACAAGTATATAAAGCGCCATTGGTGCGTCCACCGTACCTCCATTACATTGTTTACATTTCGTTATTTTTGCCACTATAGGTTCTTACACATGATAAGTCTTACTGTGGTTTCCATGCACTGAATTTCAAAATTATGTATGCATCCATAATTACGTAATTCCTTGCATAGTCCACATAGTGTATCTTATAATGTGTAGGGGAAGAAAACAATGAACGAACCTGTGATGATTATGACTAGGCCACCATAGGATCCTTTTAATTAAATCAATAAATGATCTTCTTAAATAGACCACCAAGGAACCATTTTAAGCTATTTCATCACATGCCATTCTTAACCAGATTCTGAATTAATCTTTTGACTTAGACCACTCAAGGGGTCTCTTTGAATTATGGAATGGTACTATATAATCCAAGGGTCTTAACTATTACTTAGAAGCCCATTAAGGATTTAAGGTAGTACCTTTGGATATCCTACTGTGAATCACTCATATGAAGATATGGAAGATTCTACGAGGATTTGGATAATGAAATTAAAAACACAAAAGAAAACACATAATCTCGTAACCACAAAATCGTTTAACTTGATCTTTAATTTGTTATCATTTTGTTAATTTGTTTGTTAACTGTGCACATGTATTTAAAGCACACTAATTATCCAATCCGTGGATTTCATTCGGCACTTTAAATATTTTCAAGAATCTAACTATAAGGATAGGAAGATCTTAAAAAGAAAATTTGATTTCGATTACAATGAATTGTAATATTCGAATTAAGGTATACAAGGGATCCAATTAAGGACTCCGATTAGAGCGGTAACCATCCACAAAGATCTAATTGTGAAGGTAATAAGATCCCATATGGATTTTGGAATTTGAAAAGCGGGAGGCGTTTCAAAACCTTGCACTAGACGTGCTTAAGTCGATACACGAGGTAGAATGCTCATGAAGTTGAGGTCCTAGATATGCCAAGGCGACATATGAAGCAGAGTTTGAAGGTTAAGTCAATGTATGGGCAAATTTTTTTTGAAAACTATGCATGGGGTTCTTTTAGAAATGTGTTTAATGTTTTTACATAATACTTTTGAAATCATAAAGTAGGTGTATTAGATAAGTATATTTATAAAAGAAAAATTATGCGAGATGAATTTTGAAATTATGTATAAGGTTTTTGAAAACATGAATGATGCTTTTGAAATCATGTGCTTGATATATTAGTAAATATACTATGTTAAAAATGTTTTCAAACTATACGGAATATTTTGAAATCATGAAGGTTGTTTTGAAAACTTATACTATGTATGTTGTTATGAAAACCAGAATGTAATGGGTATGAGATCGAAAAATTACCCTTAGTTATCTAACCAAGGATTTAAAGGCACAGATGTTCAAAAAGCACGATTACTCATAATGTCACTTTATTTCCTGTACTTCGTTTCCTAGAATGAAATGAGTACTTTAGAATATCCGAGGAAATTATGAGCGATCACTTGAATGGGAGAACCACAAGAGTAGTTTGTAAGAACACAGTTCCTTGTTGTAGGTATCGTAGGGTAATGCCAGACACACATGTAACTACACTTGTACATCAGAATTGCGAACAACGATTTATTTATAAACAAAACAGTTTGTTTCAGGGGTCAACAAAAGATACAAGAGCAAAAGATTCAAATTATTCAAAGCAGCAGCATCTAATAATCAGCCAAATGCTCATCCGTGGGTCAGATTTGCATTAGCAAGCTTTGGGCAATTCCTTTGGAAATGGCCCATTTCGCCACAGTTGAAGCAAGACCCCTGTGAAAAACGAGCTTGAGCAGGATTGTTGCCAGCTTGATTTGGTGCAGTTGCAGCTGGGCAAACTCTTGCTGTATGACCTATAAGTCCACAAGTTTGGCATTTGCTGCACTTCACACTAGCATGATGATGAAGGCTACATTGGTTGCACAAGGGTGTAGTTCTGTTGTAAGGCTTCTTGGCTGGTGGTGCTGCCACTTGACTTGGTCCTGCCTGTTTTGGTGCAACTACTGGAGGATTCTTTGAAGCTTTACGTTTCTTTGGTTTTGGTGAAGGCATGGCTTCTGTTTCCTTCGGTGGTTCTTGAGTGGCTTCCTCCTGGAGACGATACATGGCAGTAGCTAATTCAACAGTCTTCAAGACTACTTCGCCTATTCGCTGGGCAAATTTGGCAGTCTGCTCGGACATCTGAGCGTTGCTGCGATGAAGAGACATTTCTTGAAGAAATGAAAGACATGAGAAGAAACAAGTGAAATGTTATCAGATAATCAAAACAGAATGGCAACGCATAAAAATTGCGATCATTTGTTTGTTACCTAAGGCAAACAAATGAGATGGTGACTAATCAAAGTTAGCGCGTCATATTTAATGTATCGCGAAGACATGCTTTAGCCTATAAGTGGATACTCACCCCAAGAGTTCCCAGGTAAGAGTGACTGGTCCGATTATGTGGATTTGTACGAACACTCTTGTCGCAACCCCCGATCCCTTATCTGTCCCAGGAACGGGCGGACACGAACTCAGAATTTCGGTGGTATCAGTTGGTTAATTTGGCAGTGGAAATTACATCAGGACCGTAGTTAGGAAATGTTTATCAGAGTAAAACCACCATATTTGATATTAATAATCACATGGGTAAAACCCGAGTTTCTTATTACAACATGTTTATAGGGATAAACCCTATTTTATTGAATTTAAAACATCTTCTTTTAGGTAACTTTTATAGCCACATTTTTCCCAAGCCGTCAGTGCTCTCCAGCTGGCTTTTTACTAATTGGTTGTCACATTGTGTTACCTGAAACGCGTTTTAAAAACATTTGTCAGTGGGAAATACTGGTGAGTGACTCCCAGTTTAATCAAGAAATTTTAATTTAATTTAAATTTAACAGTATTGAGGGCGATTACAATGTTTGTATCTACCCAATTACTCATTCAGTACTGTCAATCCTGACTGGTGGGTCATATTACACATTGGCTAACTCTTCGTCCAATGGTAACATTACTCACATTTTGTATACAAAACCCCAACATACCGGCAGAAATCGTAGAATTACAAAGACTCAATCACTGCTAAATTGCATTGTACATTATTTAAGGTTTTGTAAAAACTGTTTACAAAAAGGAGATTACTCACATTGCTGTCTTAGATTTTCTGTAACGATTTCCTGGTGATAATCTATAATTTACATAAATGTACACGCGTTAGTATTAATAACCCATTTTAACATTAGTAATACCCTCCCCGAGACGGCATTCCAACGACTACGTCGGGCAGAACCACGACAGCCGTTACGGAACCCTAGATCAATCGGGCAGCGTATCTAATGCGTATCCAGGGGTTATAATACTTACAACGGAGCAGAACTTCGCTATTTAGGGGGGTATAACACCCGCTTATAAAGCCTAAAATTCAGAAATTGAGATTGAGAAATGAAATTGGGACGAACAGACTGAAGATCCGAGGCCATCTATTTATAGTTGCTGAATCTGGTTCTCTCGCGGCCCGTGTAAAACACAGACAGGGCCTACGCGGCCTGCGTTGACCTCCGGTCAATGCGTAGCTTAGCTGGGTCATCAGGTAACCTCGCCAGATGTTGGGCCACGTGGCGGACCAAGGGCCGTGCCAGGCCTTAAGTTGACGCGGCCCGCGTCACGGTTGGGGTGGGGCTTACGCGGCCCGCCTCAGCCCAAAATTTCAATTTTTAATTATTTTTAATACTATTTAATGTATTTGAGGCCCGTTTTCGTGTATGGGGTATATTTTGGGACATTTTGGAAAATTTTAAAATATACTAGGGTGTCGGAAAATAATCGAGGGTGTCGGTTTTATTTAGGATTGTTACAACCTCCCCACCTTGTTTTAGAGCTCGTCCTCCGGATCTACTGGAACAAGTGTGGATATTTCCTTTGCATTTCAGATTTAAGCTCCCATGAGTACTCATGTCCTCTTTTGGAGTCCCACTTCACTTTGACCAGAACTAGTCTCTTATGCTTGAGGTTCTTGACTTTCCTGTCTTCGATCTGTAGAGGCTTAAACTTGAGTTGTTCATTTACCTCTATATCCTTAAGAGGTACCATTAGCGATTCATCTGCTAAGCATTTCTTGAGATTAGATACATGAAATCATGTAATCCTGCCATTTCCTCTGGCAGTTGTAGCTGATAGGCTACAGGTCCTATTCTTCTAGTAATCTCAAAAGGTCCAATATGCCTGGGACTTAGCTTTCCTCTTTTGATGAATCTTACTACTCCTTTCCAAGGAGAGACCTTTAACAATACTTTATCTCCTACTTGAAATTCCAATGGTTTGCGTCGGTTATCAACATAACTCTTTTGTCAATCACGTGCTGCTTTCAATCGTTCCTTGACTTGAATAATCTTGTCGGTTGTTTCTTGCTCTATTTCAGGTCAAGATAGTTGCTTCTCCCCAATTTCTGCCCAACAGACTGGGGTTCGGCACTTTCGTCCATAAAGTGCTTCGAATGGTGCAACATTGATACTTGTGTGATAACTATTATTATATGAAAATTCTATTAAAGGTAAGTGATCGTCCCAATTACCTCTGAAATCAATTACACAAGCTCTAAGCATGTCCTCCATTGTCTGAATTGTTCTTTCGCTTTGTCCATCCGTTTGAGGATGATAAGCTGTGCTCAGATTTAACTTGGTTCCCATTGCCTTTTGGAAACTTGACCAAAAACGAGAGGTAAATCGACTATCTCTATCAGAAACAATTGATAAAGGAATTCCATGTAATGAAACAATTTCATTTACATATAATTTAGCTAGCTGTTCCATACTGAAAGTTTCTTTCATTGGTAGGAAATGAGCTGACTTAGTTAGTCTATCTACAATCACCTAGAGTGTATCATTACCTTTCCTTGTTTTGGGTAATTTAGTAACAAAATCCATTGTTATTAATTCCCATTTCCACACTGGAATTTCTAGTTGTTGTAACAAACCTGAGGGTTTCTGGTGTTTAGCTTTAACTTGTGAACAAGTTAAACATTTAGAAACATAGGCTGCTATGTCCTTTTTCATTCCTATCCACCAGAAATCCTTCCTTAAATCCTGGTACATTTTATCATTTCCTGGATGCATCGTATACTTAGACTTATGGGCTTCTTCTAATATACGCTGACGTAGGTTTCCTAATTTAGGTATCCATATTCTTTTCTCATGGAATCTCCAAATTCCATATGTTCCTTGTTTTAATTCTTTTAGCATACCTTTTAATTTTTCAGTATCCTCCTTAAATACTGATTCTTGTGCTTCTCTTATCTGATTATTTAAATCTACTTGTAGATTTAATTTAAGAGAACGTACCCTTTTTGGCTTTTCATGATACTTTCGCTTAAAGCATCAGCAACTACATTTGCTTTTCCTTCATGATGCTGGATATCACAATCATAATCACTAAGCAATTCCATCCATCGTCTTTGTCTCATATTCAACTCCTTTTGCTTAAAAACATACCTTAAACTCTTATGATCAGTGAATACAGTAAACTTACTACCGTACAGGTAATGTCTCCAAATTTTAAGAGCAAAAATTATAGCTCCTAATTCCAAGTCATGGGTTGAATAATTCTCTTCATGATTCTTAAGTTGTCTAGATGCATAAGCTATAACTTTTTGGCGTTGCATCAATACACATCCATAACCTAATTTAGAAGTGTCACAATAGACTACAAAGTCTTCAGTTCCTTCTGGTAACGCTAATATGGGCGTATGGGTTAATTTATGCTTAAGAATTCTAAATGCTTCTTCTTGTTTTGGTCCCCATTCAAACTTAATGGATTTACAGGTTAACTTAGTTAAAGGAATCGCTATTCTAGAAAAATCTCGAATAAATCTTCTATAATAACCGGCCAATCCTAAGAAACTTCTAACCTCGGTTGGTGATTCAGTGGTTTTCCATTTGGTAATCGCCTCGATCTTTGTTGGATCTACATTAATTCCTTCATGGTTCACTAAGTGTCCAAGAAACTATACCTATTCTAACCAAAACTCGCACTTTGAAAATTTAGCATAAAGCTTTTCCTTTCTTAATAAACTTAGAAGTGCGTGCAAATTCTTTGCATGTTCCTCTTCACTCTTAGAGTAAATTAGAATATCATCTATAAAGACAATTATGAATTTATCCAAATATGGCTTACATATTCGGTTCATCGTGTCCATAAATGCAGCTGGGGCATTGGTTAAACCAAATGGCATGACAATAAATTCATAATGGCCATACCTTGTTCTAAATGCGGTCTTAGGAATGTCCTCTTCCTGTACCTTTAATTGATGATATCCTGACCTTAAATCGATTTCAGAGAAAAATCGAGCTCCTTGCAGTTGATCGAACAGATCATCGATTCTCGGTAATGGATACCGATTCTTAATCGTAACTTTGTTTAATTCACGGTAGTCAATGCACATACGTATTGATCCGTCCTTCTTTTTAACGAACAGTATCGGCGCTCCCCATGGCGACGAACTTGGCTGTATGAATCCCTTCTCTAATAATTCATCTAATTTTTTCTTCAATTCCTGCATCCCTGCTGGTGCCAAACGATAGGGTGCTTTGGCAATCGGTGCTGTTCCTGGTAGCAGGTGGATTCTGAATTCAACTTCTCTGTCCGGCGGTAGTCCTGGTAATTCTTCTGGAAAGATATCTGCAAACTGAGATACTACTGGAATGTCTTTTAGTTCCTTTCCTTTAGTGTTAGTGATTATAGAAATCAAATACACTATAGAACCTTTTCTTATATAGCTTGCAGTTTTCATCACAGAGATGAATTTCGTGGATCTAACTGGTTTATTTCCTTTAATTGTGATCTTTTCACCTTTTGGTGAATTTACTTGAATTGACTTTTGATCACATAAAATACTGGCTTTATTGGCTATTAACCAATCCATTCCTAAAACTACATCAAATCCTGCCAGATTCATGGGATAAAGGTTTGCAATATACTTTTGATTTAAAATTTCTATTCTTGCTCCCTGCAAGATTTCAGAAATCCTAACAGTTTCTCCATTAGCTATTTCTACTAGACATTCTTGTGGTAGTTTAGTTAATGATTGCTTAAGTAATTTGCAAAATGAAGTATTAATAAAAGTTTGGTTTGCACCAGAGTCAAATAATACTTTAGCAAAAACATCATTAACTAAAAATGTACCAGCTATCACATCTGGAATCATCTTGGCTTCATCTGTTGTCAGAACAAATGCTCTAGAATTTTTAGTGTTCTTATTATTCATAGCTGGAGCCAATTCTGTACAGTTTGGCTTGATATGACCTTGTTCCCCACAGTTGTAGCATACTCTATTGTTGGCTTTCCTCTTGCAGTCTTCTTCCTTGTGACCTGATATTTTGCAGAAATTGCAATATATGGAGCATTTTCCAGAATGCTTCCTTTTGCAATGCTTGCAATAAGGTGCAGAGGTAGAACCCATATTTCTATGGTTGTAATTCCCAGAACGGAATTCTTGAGTAAGTCTTTGGGCTAGGTTCCTTTTCTGGTCTTCTTCTCTAGTACGTACTAATTCATCAGTCAAGGTGTTTGATAATTCTACAGCTTCTTCTATGGTTTGAGGTCTAGCTGCCTTGACTACATGTCTAATCTCTCCAATTATTCCCCAGATGTAACGGGAGATTAATACCGGCTCTGGTGATGCAAGGGTTGGTACTATTCTAGCATATTCAAAGAATAACTTTGTGTACCCATTACTATCTACTCCATTCATCCTAAAGTTTAGGAATTTGTTTGCTAACTGTTCTTTTTCATTGGGAGGGCAGAATTTCCTTTCTACCATATTCCTAAATTCTTCCCATTGCATATTGTATACCCTATCACTTCCTCTTGACTGGAGGATAGTGTTCCACCATTCTAAGGCTGAATTCTTAAATAGATTGGAAGCAAAGATTATCTTGTCCTCTTCCGCACATTTGCTTATTTTCAGAACAACCTCAGTCTTTTCTATCCAGCGTAGAGCTACAATAGGTTCTTCATTGCCCGAGAATTCTATTGGTTTGCAGGACCAGAATTCTTTGTAAGAACAACCATAAGGCATGGTTCTTCTTCTTTTGGGAACGGGCGCTTGAAGTATAGGGCCATTGTTCACGCTGTGTTCTGGTTCAATTGGTTGCTTACTGCTATGCTTACTTTTATTATTCGCTTCTTGAATCTTTTGAATAATAAATGGCATTGCATCTATAATTCCTTGTGCCACTATATGTTGGACGGCACTATTATCCATTTGGTTTCCATTGTTATTGACGCTTGGATTCTCATTAACCACGTTAATGTTACTCTGGTTATAGTTATTCAGATTTCCTTGATTTCCTTCGTCGGCCATTTGAATTTTAAACATTTACCCCATATTAATATCACAAAATAATATTTTAATATAGTCAATCACATGACATGCATTTTTGCCAAAAGCGTCGATCATTGCGACTTTACTCTATTCATCTACCATATATCTATTACATACCAGTACTGAAATAGAAGTACAATACCAACAGAAATAAATAATAGTAGGCATCCGTACACACATATTTTATTTTATTATTATTATTATTATTATTATTATTACTATTAACGTTTTACCATCCTCACATTCACGGATATGGATTCATCCAAAAATCCATATTGCACTCGTCGTACTTCCAGACACGTCGCTCTCCCACCTGTCTCATTCTCTCACTGCTCTCTAAAATTTCCTCCCCAAAAGTCCTAAGTTCATGTACGTTTTCTGCACTCATTGGGGGTGCAGGTTCTAGGACTAGGTTCGGAATATGGGGTGCGGGTTCTTGATGTGGGGGTGTAGGTGCCTGGAATCGGTAAGGATCATCTAAGATCTCCCTAATGTATTCATTGTGGAAATAGGGATCTAAAGGGTCCAAACCTAGGTAGGCTCCTAATGTCATCCCACCAGGGGTCGTAATTTAGGTCTAGGGGATTTGGTGCAGGTACCCTAGGGATTTCTTCTGGATCGAAGTCATGCATCTCTACTTGGTTTTCAGGGTTTTCTATCTCCATCGGTTGGTCAGGGATTGGTGGCTATGGTTGGGGTGCTATTATTTACTCCAGATTAGGGTCAGCTGCAGTGGTTGCTAGGATGTGGATGTTGGCTATACCCCTATTGATCATATCATGGGCATAGGCATCTGTCTCTCTCTTGGTTGCTGCTAATACTCTCTGGTCATGTAACTTTTTCATACGTTTTCTACGCTCGTGTGCCCCTCTAGTGAACCATCCCCTCTTTTTCTGAGGAAATGGCTCTTCTGACTGAGCCTTAAACACAAAGATTCCTTCTTCCGTATCAGCAGAGCACCCTGAGAGGGCAGGCTGAGAAGAGGAGGTGCCTTCACTTCTAGGCGAACAAGACAATTGACGATACGCGTCAGATGGTCCTTGGTCGCTCATACTGTAAACTAACAGATAGTCAAATAACACATAAAAATAAATATAGTTATGCACGTATTTTCGTAATTTATTTCCTAACACAAAATTTAAAATTTAAGTGTCAGCAGAACACTTCTTTGGCTTAGACCAGTGGCTAGGCTCTGATACCACCTTCTGTCGCAACCCCCGATCCCTTATCTGTCCCGGGAACGGGCGGTCGCGAACTCAGAATTTCGGTGGTATCAGTTGGTTAATTTGGCAGCGGAAATTACATCAGGACCATAGTTAGAAAATGTTTATCAGAGTAAAACCACCATATTTGATATTAATAATCACATGGGTAAAACCCGAGTTTCTTATTACAACATGTTTATAGGGATAAACCCTATTTTATTGAATTTAAAATATCGTTTTTTAGGTAACTTTTATAGCCACATTTTTCCCAAGCCATCAGTGCTCTCCGGCTAGCTTTTTACTAATTGGCTGTCACATTGTGTTACCTGAAACGCGTTTTAAAAACATTTGTCAGTGTGTTAGGACCGGTTTTAGACTCCGAAACGATTGCGAACCAAACGTGTGACGTGCGGAATCCGTACACGAACGTGACCGAACACACGTGACGTAATTATAACCGTGATTCTATTGAAAGATCTGATAACGTACAACACCTGAATCACATACACGAGCTTTCTCTCTCTAAACTCTCTCTCTAGATCTAGATCTCCAAAGCTCCAAATGCCAAAAGTAGCAAAAGTTGCAAAAGTTCTAAATGAGAACCCTAATGGTTCTATTTATAGGTCAAGGTTATAATGAGAGATCTCATTATTTACATAAATGCCACCTTGCCTTTCTAAACTAGATATTACAATAAAACCTAGAATTAAACAGTTTCAGCTACGATTTGAGATGACGGAGGCGATAGACATAAATGCACTAATAGACTCCCCCTTGGATATTGCCGCAGTCAATCTCAAACATTTAGTTAGACTCGTAGCTTCTGGTCTTTCTCTCTCTCACTGAGTCTTCTTGAAGTTTTAACACATTATCAGCAACGAAGACTTCCTTTTGCTCAAACAGAATCCCGGTGGATATGTCTTCAGCTCCAGCTCGCCCTTTCGGTAAACTCTTCAGGCTCCCCCTTTCGTCAAGCTTCCGTGCTTTGGGATCGACACCTGGCTTTTCGGTTACAAGCTCTTCCGGGAAAGATACCTGGCTCTGTTGGTGCATTCATCTGTCATCTTCGTCTTATGTCAAGTCTCAGTCTCGTTGCTGATCTGAAAGAGGATGATGTCATCATCTTTAATGATGACATCATAATGGTGAAGTCATCATGACATCACTACACAAAAGACAAAAGCATTTATGTCTTAGATGATGATTTCGTTCATGCATGTATCATTCTGTTTTCGTCCATAGTGGTCTTAGCATGTGATTTAGCTTATGTGTCATAGTGTAGGTTCGCTTATGTGTCATAGTGTATGGTCCGCTTATATGTCATGATACTAGGTTCGCTTATGTGTCAGGTACATAAAAGCGGAACGTGCATGCATATATATAGGTCCTATGAGCGAACCACACACATAGTGCTAGGTGATTGTCTTCCGGTGAGCCACGAAGTGCTGCCGAAGTGTTGTCAGGTCTGTAATCGATTGCATATCAATAAAAACAACAGATTATAGTGAATGTTCACTGAATTACACCGAAACACTTGTTTCCGCCTCTTGTTTTGGTGAAAAGCTCTTCTAACCGACTCGTTCGGATCCGAAACCGATCCTACAGGCTCCTTTCACGCTTCCCCTTGCGTTGAGCTCATCTTCAGACTCCCCCTTAGACTCGGCTGTTGGGATCGTAGTCTGATACAACATCTGCAATTCTTAAACGTTTATAAGTAACAATGTTTTGATTGACCAATTGTCCAGGAATCGTATCCTGGCTATATTAAACTTTCTAAATCAAGATCCTTGCACTAAGATATAATAATATGAATATATCCAGGATTTCTTGAATCTCTCCCCCTATCAACAATCTTTAAGGATTTGGCAGTTTCAGCGAACCGGATCGGAAACTGGCTCTTTTACATATTTTAACAGTATAAGCATCCAAATCCCTCACAGTTAAACATCCAAGTTCAACTTAATGACCTTGGAGATATCACAAACTGTTTTTGATTTTTGATTTTAAAAACTTCAAGTTTCAAATTAATGAACTTGTTTTATTTTCAGAAACACAATCAGCTTAATTAGATTTTGAAACTCAGCATTTCAGACATCGGTTGTCGAAAATAAAGCAGAATCAAAAATCTTTTTGTATTTTCTGAAATATAAAGCAGTAACGAAATATGTACAAACATATTTACAGACAACATTTTTGTTTGAGTTTGCGTCAGAGGATCATATCAGTTTTGACAAGTCACAAGTACCGTTGAGCTTAGTTACACATTAAGAATTAAACAATTCACTTAGATTGTCGATATACTGATCCACTTAAATTTTCATACAAATTTCAACTGATTCAGGACACGAATTAGGTGTCTTAAGAACTTAAACTCATTCATGTGTCCCACCTCTTGAATATACTCCCGTATCCAGATCCCAATATTCAGTCTTACAGGTGAATATACCTAGATGATATCTGTAAGGGGAATAAATTATGAAACCATACGAGTTCAGGTCGGAACTTCCGTTCAGCAAAGAACTCAGGTTTGTCTTTAGGTGTGTCCCCTTTAGAGGATCTTTTGTATTACAACAGCAATGACTATCAATTTTATTGTTTCATCAATTTGCTGAGGGCGGCGCTATATTTCAAGCAATGCAGAAAGTATTCTCCGGGGACTAGGCCATTGCTTTCGCAAAATCAGAAGTCCCGGGATAATACCCTAGATATCACTAAGCATAAAGACCTAGTATCTTAGAAAGAGGGACCTTTCAAACGAGATTTCAGGGGTTACCTATATATCCAAGTAGTGTTCCCCACGAAATAAGCAAGTTTGAATTTAAGTTTATATCCCGAAAAAGTTTACTAAATGTATAAAAATCTACCGACACATCCACGGTGAGATCGTTTAACACATTTTAACTTTCCAATTCTTTAGCATACTGTAACTGTCTACAGATGTACTATCATTTCCTCTTTTTACGCAAAAACTCAATTTTCATTTTTAATGTTTTTGTCTTTATGCCAATAGGTTTTTATCATGTTTTTGTCATTTTCAAATGTTCTAATGTTTTTGGATTTTCTGAAAATATTACTCCCCCTAAAATGCAAAACCATTTAAAGAAAATTTGATAAACCGACACTGATAGCTTTGTCTCGCCATCCATTTTCTGCTTCTCATGCACTGATTTGCAGAAAAATAATGTACCCCCATGATTTACAACCCAATGATTTTCGAAAGTTTGAAAACCGTTTTTCAATCTTGTGAAAGTAATCATGTTTGTTCAGCCGTGAGGGTTTCGGCGTATTCAATCAACATATTTTTGTATTTTTGAATATTTTTGACAAAAATTAAAAAAACCATATTTTTGGTTTTTCAAAATTTTCAATTTTTAGGGTTTTGAAATATTGTTTATTTATTTACAGAAACCAAACAAACTCCCTGTTTAACCATCACAGGGATCAGCAGCCTTCTCATCTCGTGCCAGGCTGCTTCGAGACTCCTCTTGTTGACATTCAGAATTCTTCAGAAGCACCTGCACATTCAAATTACTCAATTACTTGAACAATTTAGCCCAGGTCTGTTGGACCTTAGGCATTTCAACACAATATGCATCATTTAACTTCGGAAAATCTTTGTCATTTTGATCAAAGACTTTTTCAACTTTGACTTCAACTTTTTCATCATTTACCGAAGTCATTTGTTTCTTAACTGTCCATGTTTGACCTTTTGGAGTCCCTCTTTTATAAAAATGTGACTCCTTTTAAACATTTTGATTTTGAACAACAACTTTTGGTTTCCAAAACTGATTTGGTTTTGTTACATCGACAGTTGTTTTCCAACTTTGTGTTGTTCTAAGTCTGGGTGTCTCTGATTTCCAGGTTTGTTGTGAGTCAGCCTTTGACATTTTTGGCTTCAAAGTTTGCTTTGAAACAAACTTGGTTGACTTCTGATTCACAATATCAGACTTCTGTTTCTGAACATAAACAGACTTCTTTTTCATCTCAACATCAACAGGTTTCAGATTTGGACACTTGCGTGCAAGATGTCCTGTTTGATCACATTTGAAACATTTTCTCTTGGACACATCCTTGACCTGTTGTTGTTGTCTTTTCTTTTGAGCACAGAACTCTTCATTAGACTGTCGTATAACTTGGAGTTCTTTCTCTTCTTCTAAACTTATTCCTTGAACAAAATTCAACTTTGTCTGATAATTTGGACTTTCATTTCTTTTCCAACTTTGTTTCTTCTTATAACCCAACCCAGCCTTCATGTTTTTCTTCTTGTAACCAGGTTTGTTATAAAAAGTTTTATGACCTTTACCAGCAAACTTTAAAATCTCAGACTTTTCAATCTCAACCATTTTGAAAACTTTATCAACCTTTTCTGAAATCACATTATGAATTGGGAATACAACATCTAAGAATAATTTGTCCGATCCAATCATGGTATAAACCAATCCTTTTGAATCATCATTCAAATTTTTCTCGGATTTTATGTTTTTCAGATATCCATCATGAAAATTACCTTCATTTTCATCCTGTGATTCAGATTTACCTGTATCAACTGACTCTTCTTTCAACACACTTTCAACGACCTTACCTACCACCTCTGAATCACTAGAATCATCAGATTTGGAATAGGTTACGTCAATGTTATCTGGCAATTGATCTACCATGTTGAAAGCTTTTTCGACCTTTTCATCATCATAAAATGCAAACTTTTCCGGTGGTGGAACTTGATGAAACTCTGAGCCAATGCCTTTCTTGTTTTGCTCAGACTCACCATCCTCCGGTTTTATATTGAAAATACGTTCAAGCACATATGACGACGCGTGATAACTTTTTAACTTGTTATTATCCTGTTCTAAATCAGCAATCTGACGCTTTAGCTTAGCAACATCTTCAATGTAAGAATTAACAACTTGTTGCTTTATTTCATACATTCGTTTATACTCATTAGTTGTTTCAGAACAATATTTCAATCTTGATTGAACAAGTTTCATTTCACTTTTTACTTTTTCATATGATTCTTTTGTAATGTGATAAGCCAATTTTATTGAATCATATTCCTTTTTCATTTCCTGAAAAGCATTCTCTTTTTGATCACATTCTTCTGTCATTTTTGAAACCTTTTCTTTCAAAACTTCATTTTCTTTTTCTTACTTTTTACATTTTTCAAAAAGTTTTCCTTCATTATCTTTCAAAACTTTTTCGTTTTCTAACATTTCTTTGCATTTATTTTTGAAAACTTCTTCAATTTTATTAAATTGTTTGTCTTTTTCAGTACAAGCACTGCACGTTTCCATGCATTTCTTGCACTGTTCAACCGTTTTCAAGATTTCAGAGTTAGAATTTACCTCAGTGATTGGCACTTCGGTGTTTGCAGCAACTTCTGTCTGATCAGCTTCTTTCTGCTGCTTTTCATCAACAACTTCAATATCAACACCAACTTCATCACTAGCAACCTTCAAATTCTCATTCTTCACTTCAATCAAACTTTCAATCTTCTTCTCAATTTCTCCAACCTGCTGTTCTTTAGTAACAGCTTCTTTCACAACTTCCACATTCACCACCACTTCTTCTTTCACTTCTTCAACAATCTTCACATCTTCTTCTTTAACTGCTTCTGTTTTAACCTCTTCAGCAGCTTTCTTCAGATTGTTTACCATCTCTTCAACATTCTTCTTCATTCGTTCTTCATTCCTCTTCCTCAGCTTTGTTGTCATAGCATCTTTAATGCTTTTATCCAGCCTTTTCACATATGTTTTGTCTTTTGCAACATTTGAGTAATATTCGGCGGATCGAGGAATTACAAGGAGAACATCATCATGAACTATGTCACATATGGGAACAACTGGTTCACCTTGTTTGTTGACATAACATTCTAGCTTTTTATCCCATCGTTTGTTCGCAACAGCATTCTCATATTCTTCCTCCATTTTCTGCATTCTGCACCCCACAATGAATCTTTCTCTTTCAGTCTTTTCTTTCAAAATCTCTTCTCGAGTTTTCTCTTTTATCTCAACTGTGTCTTTTACTTTAATTTCTTCATGAATTTCAGCAACAAGAACATGATGCTGGGCTTTTGATGCTTTTCTGCCATGAGCTGTTTTCTGAATATCAACACGATCTTCTTCCGGACAAATCTGACTCCAATCATATCCTTCATCATCGTGGATTATAGCATAAGCTCTTGACTTCTCTCTGGGTTTATCTTCAATCATCTTTGGCTCTTCTCTGCTACGGTGGTAAATCGCCTTTCGGTAGTAATCACCATTGAATGGATGTTCATTTCCACCAACCGCAGAATTGTTGCACTCTCTTTTGAAGTGACCTTTTTGCTTACATTTGAAGCAGGTCACTTTGGACTTATCAAATCCAAGCTTTGTAGATGCACCACCGAGAGATTGCTTCCCAGTAATCTCCATATATCTTTGAGCTCTACGAATGCAACTTGCCAAACACCAACGAATGTCTATGAGCTCCATTTCTTCTGGATCAATCTGGTCATAGTCTTCTTTGGTTAATTCTGAGTTTCCAATTTTACCAGCTACAAGACCTTCATACGATTCCAGAACAGATGCTAGAAAACTCATTTGTTGTTTAGCTGCATTGATGCTCATCGACGGAGAATTCTTCAGTTTGAGAGCAATGTTGCACAGAATTTCCTCAGTTTCATCAGAACTTGATTTTGAAGATGAATGATATCCAGAATGGTAACTTGATGAAGTTGTTTGTGGTTCTTTCATCTTTTCACCACTGAATGTTGTCTTTGGTGAACTAGCAACTTTCTCTGAAGGTACATTGCCTTTGTAGTATAGACCAACATTCTGATGATGCGATGAACCACTCATCTTGTTTTGCTTTTGTAGCACCAGATCATGACTCTCAATCTTTTCTAACAATGCATCATGAGAAATTGTATCAAATTTATCATCATTTTTCAAGATAAAAACAAACGTTTGCCACTGATCAGCTCGTGGTAACGCTTCGATTACTTTATCAACAATTTCTTCTCTAGTTTTCAAAATTTTAAACCTTTCAAGTTCAATTTTTAAATGGCAAAATCAAATTCTTTTTTTAATAACGCGATTTTGTTTTTCTGAATTTATTTACCCCCCTTAGCTTTTGCCTTTAAAGCTTTCCACACAGACTGCGATGTCCCATCATGTATTAACAATGAAAAAATATCATCTCGAACTGATTGCTGGATCAAAGCAATCATCTTCTGTTCGTATGAAAATTTCTTTTTGTCTTCCTCTGAAAAATCTTTGATCAGAATTTCTTCTCCTTTGTCATTTGTTGGGTTAGCATATCCAAACTTCAAACAAAACCAACTCTCATGTGCATATGCCTTCGTCCAATTGACAAATCTCTCCTTCCACCATACATAATCTTCAATGTTATCCAGCTTCAGAGGTTTTGAATAGGTTCCATAAAAGTTGTCATGTTTGATGTTGTCTTTGATTGTTTTAGTTATCGCTTTAGGTGTAACATCTGAAGCTTCCACTGTATCCGAGGTAAACGCGTTGTAGAAAGTGTTGAAAAATTCTTCAGCCATGATGTGATCTTCTCGATTTATAAGCACTTTTTTAATCACCTGAATCATGAAACAATAATGATCAGTTCTAAAAATTTTCAAACAACTTGAATCGGACAAGTATTCGATCAAATGAGTCAACAAAAGTCAACAGTGAGAATAATCAGTGATGTTCGATCGGTTGGGAAAGTTGTTCGATCGGACAGGGTGTTGCTGCCCGATCGGCTGGGATTGTTGTCCGATCGGCTGGGATTGTTGTCCGATCGGCTGGGATTCTTGAATCGGGTGGTTGTCCGATCGGCTGGCACTACACGACAAATATGATGTCCGATCGGCTGGCGTTTTGACTTGAATAGAGTGAGCTGTCCGATCGGCTGACGCTACACGACAAATATGCTGTCCGATCGGCTTGCACTAGACGAAAAAATGCTTGGTCGATCGCTTAGCCTATTTTGAATAAGGTGGGTTATCCGATTGGCTAGCGTGTTCAAATGAAGGCACAAGACGTCAAACAGTTTGACCGATCGGTTGGCACGTTGACTTCTTTGACCTGAATCACGTGTAAACAATCAAACTACAAAACGACACTTAGCACATGCACTTAACAAACACCGCCCTGACAAACTTTAGTAATACTTCACATGCACACCTTGAATTTATACAATTAGAAGATGACAATATATCACATGCAATCTATGAATATGTGCAATGGCCGACAACAATTAACACATACAATGATTTAATCAAATCATGTGCAATAACAGTCTTCAATAGATTTCCATTGGACCTCAATGTCCACTTAATCGATAACAACAATCAATTTTTATAAAGCCAAAGAAATCACGTGATGTACTGATGTATGTTATAAATGAAATAGATTCCTTTGTTGACTAAGTGACCCAAACAGATGATGTGCTATGAAACGATTTGCTGATCGATCGGCTGGGATGCTAGCCGTTCGGACAGCTGTCCGATCGGCTGACAGTCAACAAGTCAACAATTTATAAAGTCAGGTGCTTTGGAACGGACAGACGTGCGATCGGTCAGCAGTCAACAAAGTCAAACACATTTTAATGAAATGCAGTGTAAGAGTGGTGTAATGATACGGTGTGCTGACCGTTCGGCTGGGATGCTAGCCGATCGGCTGGCAAGTCAACGAAGGTCAACAACTTAAATGAAATGCAATGAAAGCTATGGAACGGTTAGCTAGCTGATCGGTCAGCTGTCCGATCGGTTAGCATTCATATGAACTCCAACAACAGTCAACATGTTAAACAACTTTTTCGAACACAAAATTTCAGATTTCTCTCAAACGGCTTTGAATTAAGGTCTGAAAATTTGTAGGCTTGTAGATCAAGTACTTTCGCACAACATATCCAAATTTTAGCCGTTTTAACCGTAAAAAGTCGTTTAATTTGGTGATTTTTGGTCGAAAACGTGAAGAAACGTAAAGATGAAGAAATTTTGACAAATCTGTATGAATTTGACTCTGAATATGCTGAATTCAAGTGCGTAATTGTGTGTTTGATCCGTGCAATCGAGCTCCTGCTCTGATACCACTTGTTAGGACCAGTTTTAGACTCCGAAACGATTGCGAACCGAACGTGTGACGTGCGGAATCCGTACACGAACGTGACCGAACACACGTGACATAATTATAACCGTGATTCTATTGAAAGATCTGATAACGTACAACACCTGAATCACATACACGAGCTTTCTCTCTCTAAACTCTCTCTCTAGATCTAGATCTCCAAAGCTCCAAATGCCAAAAGTAGCAAAAGTTGCAAAAGTTCTAAATGAGAACCCTAATGGTTCTATTTATAGGCCAAGGTTATAATGAGAGATCTCATTATTTACATAAATGCCACATTGCCTTTCTAAACTAGATATTACAATAAAACCTAGAATTAAACAGTTTCAGCTACGATTTGAGATGACGGAGGCGATAGACATAAATTCACTAACACAGTGGGAAATACTGGTGAGTGAATCCCAGTTTAATCAAGAAATTTTAATTTAATTTAATTTAAATGTAACAGTATTGAGGGCGATTACAATGTTTATATCTACCCAATTACTCATTCAGTATTGTCAATCCTGACTGGTGGGTCATATTACACATTGGCTAACTCTTCGTCCAATGGTAACGTTACTCAAATTTTGTATACAAAACCCCAACATACCGGCAGTAATCGTAGAATTACAAAGACTCAATCACTGCTAAATTGCATTGTAAAATATTTAAGGTTTTGTAAAAACTGTTTACAAAAAGGAGATTACTCACATTGTTGTCTTAGATTTTCCGTAAGGATTTCTTGGTGATAATCTATAATTTACACAAATGTACACGCGTTAGTATTAATAACCCATTTTAACATTAGTAATACCCTCCCCGAGACGGCATTCCAACGACTACGTCGGGCAGAACCACGACAGTCGTTACGGAACCCTAGATCAATCGGGCAGCGTATCTAATACGTATCCAGGGGTTATAATACTTAGAACGGAGCAGAACTTCGCTATTTAGGGGGGTATAATACCCGCTTATAAAGCCTATTATTCAGAAATTGAGATTGAGAAATGAAAATGGGACGAATAGACTGAAGATCCGAGGCCATCTATTTATAGTTGCTGAATCTGGTTCTCTCGCGGCCCGCGTAAAACACAGACAGGGCCTACGCGGCCCGCGTTGACCTCCAGTCAATGCGTAGCTTAGCTGGGTCATCAGGTAGCCTCGCCAGATGTTGGGCCACGTGGCGGCCCAAGGGCCGTACCAGGCCTTAAGTTGACGCGGCCCGCGTCACGGTTTGGGTGGGGCTTACGCGGCCCGCCTCAGCCCAAAATTTCAATTTTTAATTATTTTTAATACTATTTAATGTATTTGAGGCCCGTTTTCGCGTATAGGGTATATTTTGGGACATTTTGGAATATTTTAAAATATACTAGGGTGTCGGAAAACAATCGAGGGTGTCGGTTTTATTTAGGATTGTTACAACTCTAGCCTTAGACTGAAAACTCAGAGTACATGCATCCACCCTTCCAGATTGCACGTGTTCACATTATAAGACTCAACTTTGACGAGATTTTGAAAACTTAGAGGGTACAAAACCTAGTAATCAATCATCCTAGAATAGATGATTGGTTTTCGAAGCGAAATCGAAATTTGTGTTCTCGTTGTGGTTGTCACCTAAGGATAAGTGACGGTATTGTTTTAAGATCTAAACACAAGAATCTTGTGTTAGGGTCCTAGGAGGGTTATAGACTAGGTCAAAGCATTACTAATAACCTAATTCCCCTATAACCATGGGCTCTGATACCAACTCTTCTGTCACACCCGACCACGAAAAACAACAAATCGTGGCGGAAAAGTCGGGGAGTGTTGTAACAGAATCATTGTTTCATAACACATGGAAAATTTAAGTTTTGTTTTATTGAATTGATAGAGGTTATAATGTCTTAAAAACAGAAATACAAAACACAATTAACTAGTCTTGCATCTTTTATTGTCACTAAGGCCCAAGTCCGCCTAAGTGTATCTTGCTCAATCCTATGCATCATCTCCTGAAAACACATGTGAAAATAGGTACTTCAGCATAAAAATGCCTGTGAGATACATAGGTTTTATTGATTTACGGTTCATTACTTGTAAGTTTAAAGAAAATGTTTGTCAAAAGTAAATCATGAACCTTGTAAAAATGTTTTCTTTTATAAATTATATAAACAGTGATAAGAAATCAGATGATATAAAAGAAAGATGCACAGATAAACAAATGAACAAGCAAAATGAGTTTGTATAAAATGTGTTGATTGTAAAACAATGTTTCATGAAAATATGTTATAAGTGTAAAATGTATTATGTCAAACTTGAAATGGTTTAAACAACGCTACGATATGTAATACCATAAAAGCACTTATATATAGGAAGTACCAGCGGCGTATCCACCATGCTTTTATCTTATTACACACGCCTCGTTATTTAAATCACTTACCAAACAAACCACCCAAAATGTAATGTTCAAACAAATGTTGAAATGTTTATGTGTAATCAAATGTAATGTATAGTGAATAAAAGCATTTATTGATTTAAAAGCATTTACTCAACCCTATAAGAATGAAATGTACAAAACAATGCATTTGATAAATTATAATCAAAAGTTATGTTTTGTAAAATAATGCATGCTTTACTGATACAAATCTTTATGCGGAAATGTTAAACATCTACATTCAAGCCTTAAGACTGTAGGATAACCTTAGAGTAAAGGTTATCAAAAATGTTTTCGGATTCGGTCATTCCTTCCACCTAAACAAACCTAGGATTTCAGGAACAGGAGTTGTCAAGTCCTATGGTACCACTACCTACTACCGAGCAGCATGATCGGTGTTAATGAATGTATTGGTTTCGTTAAACAAACCAAATATTATACCAAATGTAAGCATGTCTTATGAAAATAATGTACCCAGTATGCTAAGTGAACATACAAGGTAGAAATGTAAATCAATGTGTCCATATGCTACGAGAACATATGCAACAGAAAATGCAATGTAAAACAATGTACTAAGTATGCACTAAATGGACATACATAACATGAAATGTAATGTAAAACAATGTACTAAGTATGCACTAAATGGACATACATAGCATAAAATGTAATGTAATGTAAAATAATGTACTAAGTATGCACTAAATGGGCATACATAGCATGAAATGTAATGTAAAACAATGTACTAAGTATGCACTAAATGGAAATACATAGTAAAAACATAATGAAATCATGTACTATAAGTGTACTAATGAACATAACAAGCATATGATATGAAAACATGAAAAGCACGAAAGTAACAAGTAGGCACATGTGTTTCACCCCAAAATGTTTGAAAAACAGTAAAAGAGGGGACTATGTACTCACTTGAGGGTGCTTAGAAGTCTTGAATAACAACCAAGCAAAGCTAGAGAGATCACGGAATCAAACGGCACCTAATATAGGTAACTATATAAATAAACGGACCTAAATCGGAAGATCGGATAGAATGAGGTTTTGTAAATCAAATGAGTATAGGAAATCATGTAATATGGTTTAACAAAGCCTACATTCTAAAATGAAACATATCCTAGGTGCTTACGACCCGTTACGACTCGTTTAGGTAGCTTACGCTACTTTAACGCGTCGTTCGCGTAAAACGCGTTCGGACCGCCTAACTAGCCCTATGACAAGTATTATATGCCTTAACATGTCTAATAATGTTGCCTAATCAGTTTAGATGTCAAAATTTAAGTTACATATGCTTAAAATGAATTTATGCGTAAAAAGGGCATTTTGGTCGTTTTCCTAAGGCATATAAACTACTTATCATACAACTAACTAAACGTAGTGACCATAAGGTATAACCTCGGAAGGTTATTCCCTATACAACTATGGTCACAAAATATGCTTGGTCGAATCCTAATGATTGACCAAACGGGTCGGGTTCGAAAGTCTAAGCGATTGATTAGATCGCTTATCTTACGACCCTATATAAGCACAAAACCTAAAGTGATGAGCTAAACATGTTACAACATGTTTAATGAGGTTTGAAAACAAGTTTGGTATCAAAACAAAGGGTCTTGATACCTAAAAGTAGTTTGGTTGCAAAATACGCAAGAATACGCATTTTGACCGAAACTACTACTCGTCACTACGCCTAAATAACGTGGTAATCAGCAGGTATAGTCACAAAGGACTATGAAAATCGTGATTACGCTCACGTTATGAAGTTCAAACGAACTTCGTGTTGACCATTGACTGGTCAAAGCTGAAAGTCAAACACTTGTTTGACTTTCACGCTTAAAATGCGTAAAAGAACGAAAGAATACTTACAACGGGTCCAAGAAATGGAGGTTTAATCTAATTATTCTCAGGTATGAAGTGTATAAATTCAACTTAGAGAACAAAATCAGATCAAAGGTGAGTTTGCAAATGAAATGGAAGGGGTATATATAGATTTCGGAGAACCATTCGGATCGTTTCTCGCAAATCGTGCTTTAATCTTGACCTTACAAGTGGGCACATGGTTTCAAAACCATGGGAATACTTAAAACCATCAAATTCCAGCCCATAGAGTGCAAAACCTTGGGTTAAAACCATCAAAACCTCAAATATGGACCAAGTTCAATGTATCTGCCAGAAATTTCAAAAATGGTCCCTGTACTTGTAAAACTTAATTTTTGGCACTTTAAGCCCCGTTAACCCCATTTCAAGGATCTAAAATAAAATTAAAGTATAGGGAACTTGAAATGTGCTCAAAAATATCTCAGATGTCGGTTCATTTGGTCGTACGGTTGAGTTGTTCGGTTAATTACGACGGAAATCGTAACGAACGCAAAAACGATCCAAATTACGCGACGAATGGAATTTCATCATGCCAATCACTAAAATAAAATATTTTAATGATTACATATATTTTTGGATATCCGGATATATTTAGAACGTAAGATATGCGCGAAAATGCAAACTTATGCACTTTTTGACGCTTTTAGTCCCTGTTGATCAATAAAGTTTATTTTTAGCATATTGAACCCTTCAAAGCCTATTTATAAGCTATGTAAAGGATATTTAGGGTATGTTTAACTTATTATCAAGTTCCAAAATGTCCGTTACAGTACGAATTGGCATACTTTCGCAGTTTGTCGAATTTAGTCCCTGTAAGCGAATAAACTTGATTTCGACACACCAAACCTTCCAAATCTTATTTCTAAGTTATGTAAAGGTTATTTAAGGTATGTTAAGCCTATTTCACTGTTCTGGAGTGTTTTTTGCATTAAACTGATTACGTTTACGCATCAGTTCGCGTATAACTTCCCAGGAAGCGATTTAGAGCTCGAAATCGAACAAAATTTGATATGTGCAAATGACTCACATATTTATACAAATCCCAAGTATGAAATATAATATTTCATTGGTTTGGTGTTTCTTTGATGGCCGTGGAGGCACAGGTGTCACAGTGTCTTTTGTTAAAGTCCATTGTAGAACTTAAAAACATTTGGTCGGTTTGTATTATTAAACTCGAAGTCTGTGGTTGGTACTTAAACAATGGGGATTGTACTATTTTGAATCATATTTATGGATGAACATCGTGGTTTTAATCATTTAGTTGTTTGGTATAATTGGATGCAATGATATTAAGCAAGTCACACATAACACGCTTTCGCAAAAGTCAGGGTGTGACAGGATTGGTCCCTGAGATTTAGGGAATGGATATGTCTTGCAATCCAGTGGCGGTTCAACAGGTAGTGCGGTTGGCACATAAACTGATGGATAAGGCTGTTGAACAGGGAAAATTGCCGAAGAGGGGCGAGTCTGTTGTTGCCCCCGACAACAAAAGGAAATAGGAATATTGTTCTTCCAAACAACAACATTCTGGTCAGTCACAGTTGGGTTCCCATAAGAGATTCAACAACAACAATCGAGGCTACAACAACCAGTCGTCCAATAACAACAACAACCCTCAAAACCGAAGGTGTGGCAAGAACGGTCATGCTGCCAAGGATTGTCGGGGTGAAATCCAATCAAGGCAGAATCAAAACTAGCAACTAGGGGTCACCAGAACATGCTACCATTGTGGTAGTGACACTCATTTCAAGAAGGATTGCCCTCAACTCAACAAGGAAAACAACAGTAGCAAACGCTAAAACCAGAGCTACAACAACAACAAAAGCGAGGGTAATAGTGGTGGAGCTAAAGGACGCACCTTCACCTTGGGAAAAAGGCGAAGCAAAGAACGACTCCAATGTTGTGACCGGCAAGTTTCTACTAAACAATCATTTTACAAATGTGTTATTTGATTCTGGTGCTGGTAGCAGTTTCATATCAGAGTCATTTAGGAACTACTAGACGTTACCCCTGTGTCGCTAGAAACCAAGTACACCATAGAATTAGCTAATGGTAAACAAGTAGAAGTAACCCACATCATCTCGCTGGTTACACGTTCGATATAAACCTTATGCTAACTACATTGGGTAGTTTCGACGTGGTAGTTGGTATGGACTGGTTGTCCAAAAACTGAGCCGAAATAGTTTGTCATGAAAAGGTTATTCACATTCCTCTTTCTAGTGGCGAAACACTATCCATTCAGGGTGATCGAAGCGGTGTCGTCACAGACATCTTTTCCTTTATGCAAGCTCAGAAGTAACTGCGTAAGAAGAATTTGGTAGCCATTTTTGTCCTTATCACCGAATAGTTAACGGACGAAAAGAAGGTTGAGGACATTCCAATCATACGTGACTTCCCTGATGTTTTTCCTGAAGACATGCCTAGTCTTCCACCATGTAGGCAAGTCGAATTCGAGATTCAACTAGTGAATCACACGGCTCCAATCACCAGAGCACCACACCCTCTAGCACCTTTCGAACTGAAAGAGCTATCTACTTAGCTACAGAAGTTGTTGGATAGAGGTTTTATCCATCCTAGTTCATTGCCATGGGGAGCTCTAGTCCTGTTTGTTAAGAACAAGGATGGAACCTTCTGCATGTGTATTGATTATCAAGAGCTTAACAAAGTTACAATCAAGAATCGATACCCCTTACTGTAACACCCCAAAATATGGAAAATGATAAATAAAGAAATTAACTTGGTTAGTGAAAAGTTTTGATTTAATGATAACTAGTTAAGTAAAAGACTTAAATTAAACACTCCCTCAAGTGAGAGGACCAAATATGTAACTAATGAATGAAGTGGGGGTAATTAAAAGAAAAACAAACATAACCACACACACGTACGTGTGTGTGGATCGACCAGGAGCCAAGAAAGAACAAGGTTCACCTTGTTCTCATCAAAATCACCAAATTAACAAGGAAAAATTAATGCTTATCAGTTGCATGTGGTGAATTAATGATCAATTAACCATACCCCATCAAGTGGTGTGAAGGAAGAAGGCTCGAATTCTAAGAAATCGGAAGGATCACAAGACCGAGGTATGTTTCGTTGCATACAAGTACTTTAGTTATAATTTTGATATAACATCATAAATAATTATTGTCAAAATGATATGGTGACTAGTAAGTAACTAGCAAATCCCTTGCGGATTTGGTTGTTATGAAAGCCATGATAAGCCATGCAAGCCGACCGGTTCTAGTGAACAAGTCGATTAAGAATAAGCTACCATCCGTCTCGAACGGGTGGTTTTGTATGCTATGATAAATGCGAGAAGCTTAATCCGTGATACGGATGGAAAGAAGAATTTATGTTGAAAGCAAATAACCCTATTAAACGGGTTGGATATGTATGCTTAACTCTCATTGAGAGTGTTTATGCACAACCCAAGTAATTGGGTAGTTTAATGCGTAAGTAAGATGATGTTCATGATGAATTGAGTTAAAACGAAAGGGTTATATATATAACTAGTTTGATGACTAATTTTTAAAATCCTTGTTGAATGTAGGTAAAACCTCACTATAGGCGATCCGGAGCTTGGAGCGAGCACATGTCTATGCCTTGTTATACCGAACGCTTCCGCTAGTTAAAATGCATACTTTTGGGTTTATGTCTTGTTATTTGGTTTTATCTTGTTAGAAGTCTTCAACTTGAAAACTGGTCGTTTTTGTTTTTGGGTAGTTTAATGTAATTAGGGTCGTTGATGGATGATGTTTTATTATATGTAAAAACAGGGGGTATGCTTGTTTTACAAACGGGTCATGCCCAAATTTTGTTAAAATGTTTATAACGATGTTAATTACAAGGTCTAGATTTCAATAAGTTGTTGTTTTTATTAATATGAATAAGCGGTTGTAACAAGTTGGTATCAGAGCCAAGGTTTGAGGGATTCGAGCGTTAAACGTGATGCTTGAACTCAAACCAATGGCTCATTCGAAGAAGTGCTCGCTTCAAGATCGCCAAGGAGGTAAAATTTTAAACTTTCATTTAATATGAACATGTAGGGTGCGCTACGGTTTAAGAAATAAGATTCGTTATGTTATGAATCGTTAAGATGGGTTAAATGAGGAATCCCGAGACCCGGGGAGTTGAAAACGGGCTCGGATAGTAGTCGGAACAGCCAAAAACGATCTGCAGTGTTTCTGCAAAACGAAAGCCCGTCGCCGACGGCACCCCTATCTCCGACGCCTTAACCCCCTGCCGACGGGTTAAACCGTACGACGACCTTATTGAAGGCCCGTCGCCGACGGGCATACAAGCCGTCGCCGACGGGCATACAAGCCGTCGCCGACGGCTCACCTAAATGTCGATTTGCTGATTTTTTTTTGTTTTCACATTTGGTGTTACCGGGCTGTCCAAAAACTTAATTCACGACTATAAAGAGTCCATATGAGGTCTAGTAGGTGTATGTAATCACGAATAGTGATCATAACAAGAATGGATTCGTAAGAATCCAAAAGAAACGAAGCAAATGACATAAAATGGATTAAGTGAATGACGATTAATGAGTAATGATAAACGGAAAGTTTGTGATTTATATTAAACGAGAAGCATGATATTGTGTAGATGGCTGATGCAAGAAACGTTAATGATGATGATGATACTGCTAGTCAAGAAGAAATGTACAATAAAGTCACTGAAGTGGCAGAAGGGGTTATGCAAGCTAATCTTCCACGATTAGCTCAGGAAGTAGAAAGTCGGGTGTTGGGAGTTGTGGATGCCATGATGACTAGCAAGATTGAAGAACTGAAGGAACTAATAGAGGGAACTAGAAGCAAAAGCAAGGAACGAAGGTGCACGTATAAAGACTTTATGGCGTGCAATCCCGCGACGTATGATGGTAAGATTGATCCGATAGCATGCCAAAGATGGATTTCAAACATAGAAGCAGTATTTGTTCGAAGCCGTTGTGATGTTGAAGATAAGGTGATGTTCGCCACTGGCCAACTCACGCTTCAGGCAAAAGATTGGTGGGATGCACACAGTAAGGAGGTAGGGGAGGATAGACTACAAGTAATGACTTGGCAAGAATTCAAGGAACCCTTTATGAGGTACCATTGCCCTCAGTCGGCTATTGATAAGATCCAAGAGGATTTCTTGCGCCTCCAACAGAAAAACGAGTCGATAAATGAAATATCAAATACTTTCTTGGATAAGATGAAGTTCTGTGGGGACTTTGTGAAGACTGAAAGGATGAAGATCAATCGTTTTTACGGGGTGTTAAAGGCGGAATTTAGGGAGTTCATTACTCCTTCGAAGTGTGAGACCCTAGATGAGCTCATCAATTTGGCACGGGATAGAGAAATCGAAATCAAGAGGCAAGAAGAACGTGGGGAAAAGAGATCAAGCGAGAAAAGTGCAAATTCGAGTCCATCCAAAAAGGGGAGGTATCAAGAACAAGGAAAGAAGGATAAGTCAAAGGGTGGTATCACTCCTTGCAAGACTTGTGGAAAGCTTCATACTGGGGAATGTTTGCTAGGCAAGAAGGGATGCTACAAGTGTGGTAAGGAGGGACATTCGTCTTATCAATGTCCAGATAAATCGAAGACCTGTTTCAACTGTTTTGAAAAGGGGCATGTTAAATCGGAGTGTCCAAAACTCCAACAAGGATCAAAGAAGGAGGGTAAGAACGAAGAAAGCTCTAAAGCAAAAGGGAGGATGTTTCAAATCACCTCCGAAGAAGCTAAGTCTCATCCGAATGTGGTTTCAGGTATCTTTCTACTCAACTCCATACCGGTTTATGTTTTGTTTGATACCGGGGCCACCATGTCGTTTATTTCAAATGAAATCATACAACATCCTTCATTTAAGATCGAACGAATGCTGATGCCTCTAGAAGTAGAAATAGCTGATAGTAAGATTTATATGTTACATGAAATTTGTAAAAATTGCAAATTTACTATAGAAGATGAAGAATTTGATATCGACCTCATACCTATGGTTCTGGGGGAATTTAAAATGATTGTGGGTATGGATTGGATGACACGTCACCAAGCGGGAATTAATTGTGAAGCCAAAACAGTGAATGTCCAGTCCCCAAGTGGAAAAAGAACAACTATACAAGGAGAGAGAAGGATAGAAGCGAAACTTTGTACCCTTGTTCAAGCCGCTAAGTATACACTTAACGGGGGTAAGGCATACCTAGCTTACGTGGTAGATGCTCAACTAGATTTTCCGAAGCTTGAAGACGTAGAAATCGTGAATGAATTTCCGGATGTATTTCCGGATGAATTGCCGGGACTTCCTCCCGAAAGAGAGATAGAGTTTCGTATTGAATTGAATCCGGTTGCGAAGCCGGTTGCGAAGGCTCCTTATAGATTGGCTCCCACCGAGATGCGGGAGCTAATGACACAATTACAAGACTTGTTAGATAAGGGCTTTATACGTCCGAGTGTGTCACCTTGGGGAGCGCCTGTCTTATTTGTTAAGAAGAAAGACGGGTCAATGCGCATGTGCATCGACTACAGAGAGTTAAACAAGTTAACTATCAAGAACCGCTACCCTTTACCAAGAATTGACGATCTTTTTGATCAATTGCAAGGGGCGAGTTGGTTCTCCAAGATAGATTTGCGTTCGGGGTACCATCAAGTTAGAGTACGGGAAGAAGATGTTCCGAAAACCGCGTTCAGAACCCGTTATGGGCATTATGAATTTTTAGTCATGTCTTTCGGGCTGACGAATGCGCCGGCTGCGTTTATGGATCTTATGAACCGAGTATGTCGCCCCATGTTAGATAAATCTGTGATCGTGTTCATAGATGATATTCTAGTCTACTCGCGAAATAAGGCCGAACATGCAAGACACTTGCGTGAAGTACTTGAAGTTCTCCGTAAGGAGAAACTTTACGCGAAATTTTCAAAATGCGCCTTTTGGCTCAGAGAGGTGCAGTTTCTGGGCCATGTGATCAATTCGGAGGGTGTCCTAGTAGATCCGTCAAAGATCGATGCTGTAATGAAATGGGTTCCTCCGAAGAACCCAACCGAAATAAGAAGTTTTCTAGGCCTTGCGGGATATTACAGAAGGTTCATACAGGATTTTTCAAAGATAGCTTTGCCTTTAACAAAGCTGAAAAGGAAGAAAGAGAAGTTCGTGTGGGGTAAAGAACAGGAGGAAGCCTTCCGAGTATTAAAAGAGAAATTATCATGTCCACCGGTCTTGACATTACCGGATGGGACTGAAGACCTGGTGGTTTATTCTGACGCGTCACATCAAGGTTTAGGTTGCGTTTTGATGCAAAGGGGAAGAGTTATCGCATATGCTTCACGACAACTGAAACTGCATGAAGTAAACTACCCAACACACGATTTGGAATTAGCAGCGGTAGTATTTGCCTTAAAAATTTGGAGGCATTATCTATATGGCGTGAAGTGCACAATTTATTCGGATCACAAAAGCCTTAAATATTTCTTTGAGCAGAAAGATTTGAATATGAGGCAACGGAGGTGGCTAGAACTTATCAAAGACTACGACTGTGATATCCTGTATCACCCGGGAAAAGCGAATGTAGTAGCCGACGCGTTAAGCCGAAAGGAATATCCGCCTCCCATTCGAGTAAAATCCATGAAGATGATAGTTACGCCGCAATTGCTCGAGATGATACGTGATTCCCAAATAAAGTCACTCGCAGCTGAAGATGAAAAGAAAGAAAGATTAAAGGGCGTGACCGATAAACTAGAAGAAAATTCGATCGGACTCAAGACGAGATTCGGCCGAATTTGGATACCTCGTTTCTGTGAAGTCAAGACTGTGTTACTTGAAGAAGCTCACAAGTCACGGTATTCGGTTCACCCCGGGGCTACAAAGATGTATCAAGACTTGAAAACCAATTATTGGTGGCCGGGCATGAAACGTGATATCGTGAAATATGTCGCTAAATGCTTAACATGTTCTCAAGTGAAAGCAGAGCATCAAAAACCATACGGGGAGTTGCAACCTTTAGAGATTCCGGTATGGAAGTGGGAGGAAATAACAATGGATTTGGTAACTAAGCTTCCGAGAACGAAAAAGGGGCACGACACAATATGGGTAATCGTGGATCGGCTTACGAAAAGCGCTCATTTTCTACCTATCAAAGAGGCTTACTCCTCCGAGATAATGGCAGAAATATATATGAATGAAATCATATCTCGACACGGGGTGCCTGTGTCAATCGTTTCGGACCGGGACACCCGATTTACCTCACGTTATTGGCGAAAGTTTCACGAGAGTGTGGGCACGAGGTTACACATAAGCACCGCCTACCACCCTCAGACTGACGGCCAGTCAGAAAGAACTATTCAAACTCTTATCGATATGCTGAGGGCGTGTGCATTAGACTTTGGGGGAAGCTGGGCTGACCATCTACCCCTAGTGGAATTCTCTTATAATAATAGTTACCATAGTGGCCTTAAAATGGCTCCATATGAACTCCTGTACAGAAGAAAATGTAGAACTCCCGTATGTTGGGGCGAAGTGGGGCAAAGAGAGCTTGCGCCAAGTGATCTAATAGCAGTAACAAATGAAAAGATAAAATTGGTAAGAGCGCGACTGAAAGCGGCCCAGGATCGGCAAAAAGTTTACGCGAAAAAGAAAAGGCGACCTATTGAATTTCAAGTCGGAGATTTCGCTCTGTTGAAAGTGTCCCCATGGAAGGGTATAATCCGTTTTCGCAAGCGGGGCAAGTTAGGTCCTCGATATATTGGACCGTTCAAAGTCTTGGCTCGAGTTGGAAGAGTCGCATATCGATTAGAACTACCGCCTACTCTAGACGGGATTCATAATACCTTCCACGTGTCGCAGTTGAGGAAGAGTCCTACGGACGAAACAGCACTAGTACCACTCGATGATATTGAGTTGGACGAGGGATTAAACTACGTCGAAAGACCCGTAGCCATTAAAGACTTCAAAGTAAAGAATCTCCGCAACAAAACTGTTAAACAAGTGTTGGTGCAATGGCAACACCGAAAAGGTTCGGATCTCACATGGGAAGCAGAAGATGAAATGAGGAAATACTATCCTTTTCTTTTTGGTATGTCAATATTTAAAGTTGTTATATAATCAGGTTTCGGGGACGAAACCTCTTTTAAGGGGGGTAGACTTGTAACACCCCAAAATATGGAAAATGATAAATAAAGAAATTAACTTGGTTAGTGAAAAGTTTTGATTTAATGATAACTAGTTAAGTAAAAGACTTAAATTAAACACTCCCTCAAGTGAGAGGACCAAATATGTAACTAATGAATGAAGTGGGGGTAATTAAAAGAAAAACAAACATAACCATACACACGTACGTGTGTGTGGATCGACCAGGAGCCAAGAAAGAACAAGGTTCACCTTGTTCTCATCAAAATCACCAAATTAACAAGGAAAAATTAATGCTTATCAGTTGCATGTGGTGAATTAATGATCAATTAACCATACCCCATCAAGTGGTGTGAAGGAAGAAGGCTCGAATTCTAAGAAATCGGAAGGATCACAAGACCGAGGTATGTTTCGTTGCATACAAGTACTTTAGTTATAATTTTGATATAACATCATAAATAATTATTGTCAAAATGATATGGTGACTAGTAAGTAACTAGCAAATCCCTTGCGGATTTGGTTGTTATGAAAGCCATGATAAGCCATGCAAGCCGACCGGTTCTAGTGAACAAGTCGATTAAGAATAAGCTACCATCCGTCTCGAACGGGTGGTTTTGTATGCTATGATAAATGCGAGAAGCTTAATCCGTGATACGGATGGAAAGAAGAATTTATGTTGAAAGCAAATAACCCTATTAAACGGGTTGGATATGTATGCTTAACTCTCATTGAGAGTGTTTATGCACAACCCAAGTAATTGGGTAGTTTAATGCGTAAGTAAGATGATGTTCATGATGAATTGAGTTAAAACGAAAGGGTTATATATATAACTAGTTTGATGACTAATTTTTAAAATCCTTGTTGAATGTAGGTAAAACCTCACTATAGGCGATCCGGAGCTTGGAGCGAGCACATGTCTATGCCTTGTTATACCGAACGCTTCCGCTAGTTAAAATGCATACTTTTGGGTTTATGTCTTGTTATTTGGTTTTATCTTGTTAGAAGTCTTCAACTTGAAAACTGGTCGTTTTTGTTTTTGGGTAGTTTAATGTAATTAGGGTCGTTGATGGATGATGTTTTATTATATGTAAAAACAGGGGGTATGCTTGTTTTACAAACGGGTCATGCCCAAATTTTGTTAAAATGTTTATAACGATGTTAATTACAAGGTCTAGATTTCAATAAGTTGTTGTTTTTATTAATATGAATAAGCGGTTGTAACACTTACCCCGAATTGACGATCTGTTCGATCAGCTACAAGGGTCAAGCTACTACTCCAAGATCGACTTGAGGTCGGGATATCATCAGCTTCGGTTAGAGAAGCAGATATTTCTAAGACATCTTTCCAGAATCGATATGGCCACTACGAGTTTTTGGTCATGCCATTTGGTCTAACTAACGCACCCGCGGTATTCATGGATCTCATGAACTGTCACACCCTATTTACCACATCGCCCGGTGGGCCTGGATGGGGAGTATCGTGATGAGATTGATATCAAATACACAATGCAGACAGCACAGTGGAAGTCTTGTAGTTAATATATTATTACAAACATGAATGTCCAAATATTCAAAATAATTATACAGACTGTTTGTAATAAAGATCCACAGGCGGATTGAAAATGTACAAAATGAGATAATCAGACTACTAGGCATTATGCAAATGAGTTACAAATTCCTCTTCTAGCATTACCAGGCAACTTCCAGCATATTTACGTATCCTTGCAACCTGTAACTTAGTCTTTTGAAAATACGTCAGTTTACACTGTTAAATACAAATAACCGACTCATTTTGAAACTATTTCAAAAATGTTTTAAGTGTACAAGGGACATATATTTTCATAAATAACTTGGGACAATTCAAAATGATCTTGTATACAGTTTTACATGCCTGTCAATACATATAGGGTCCGGTGTAGAAACTGAATAACATGATTAACCGACATGCCACTTTAACCCACAAAGGGCTAAGAAAAACATTTTATAATAGCATTAGCATCTGTCAGGTGTATGCCTACACCCCGTGCTCGGTCGTGGTCATTAGTAACTTAAATGAGCCGAGGATATCCAGGACATGGTCGAGTTAACCTCCAATGTTTAAGTTATCAGACAAAACAGATTAAAATGGGTTATGAAGATTTTGTACTCATAATCTGACATATGATCCCATACCCGACCAAGCGATAATAATTTACCGTATCCCAAGCCCGTATAGGGAAAATAGGTTAAGAGTATTTACTTGGCTAAAACTCATTTTATAATGCAAGAATTATAAATAGCACAACCGTATTCAACTAAATAAGGTTGGTTGTAATTTACCGGAAGGCCCTAGTCTGGAATGAATAATATAATAACCAATTAGAATGTTAACTGGTCCTATTCAAGTCAAAGACTTTGACCGGTTAACTTAAATTAGCGAGAACGGTAAGATACGCTTGATTAAGCGATGCCCGGAATAGAATGTAGTTTAAACCCAACAAGTACTAAGACTTGTATCATATGGGTAAAAAATATACATTCTGGAATTTGAAATAAAAAATGATAAGAATTGACCCGTTTCGGTAAACTTACGTAAACTAGTTACATAAGCTTAATCGTACGCGTATAAGCGATATCGGGTAACCGGATGAGTAATAAACAAGTTCTATATGCCAAAGTACTTTAAATAAGTTGTAACATCAGTAGGTTTTCAAAATATGCACCATAAGGGCATTTTAGTCATTATGTGACAGAATTAAGAACTTGTATAAAAACTGATATTATGAACATGTTCATTCTGTAAAAATACTTTACTCATGATATATTATCAGTAAGTAATCAAACATGTATGATTTTTATGATTTAAAACCATACCATGTGTCAAAAGGGCATTTTGGTCATTATATAACATAGTTTTAGAACTTGTATGAAAATCCGAGTTATGAACAAGTTCAATCTATTATAATGCTTTTATTATGTTATAATATCAGTAGGTAATAGATTTGATATGAAAATTATGGTTTAAAACCATACTATGTGTGAAAAGATCGTTTTGGTCATATTATAACATAATTTGAGAACTTGTATGAACACTCAGGTTATGATCAGATTTATAATACCAAAATATGTTAATTATAATAACATATCAGTAGGTAATTCGTTTTGCAAGTTCATGATTGATTAAAACCAAGTTTTATGCAAAAAGGGAATTTTGGTCATAATTAGGCATAATACAAGAACTTGTGTAAAAACTCAGAATCTGATTATGATCAAGTAGTATAACCTCAAAGGGTTATGCTACATTATAATGTGATCATAATACAACTTAAATTTAGTAGCTAACTATGCCAAATCAGGTTGGAATCGAAAGTTAAAGCAGAAGTCAACCTGCTCGACTTTCGGTTGCGAACCAACCCTAAAACTGGAAATGACGGGCTGAGCTTGTTCATACATGTTCTAATATTAATTACCAACTGATTAGGTGTTAAAAACATGGGTTATAACATTTATAAGATCAATTTATAAAGTTTAAGAAAAACTACCCTTTGACTTTTTAATTACGATAACTTTGACCCGTCATTTGACCTAGTTAACGTGATTTTCAGGAGGTGCCCTTTTGAGGGATTAACACCTACCTAATTGTGATCATGTAGCCATGTTCGATTCAAACAATGACTGGACCATAATGGTCTAAACCAAAAATAAAAGCAAAAATCGATTTTGCGTGACTTTCGGCTATAAAAACCTATAAAACGAAAATGCACTGGATAGGAACACTTACAAGTGATCCTTGGAATGAAATGGACTTAGAAGGATGCTCCGTTCAGCTAGGAACTTCCAGAGGAAAGAGAGAAGTGATTTAAAAGAAGAGGTGCAAGGAAAATGTTACAACTAAACTCCTATTTATACTTGAGGGACTTGATTCAGATCATAACATGTGTCACAAGGTGTTAGAGGATCAGTACAAGTGTTATTGGATGTGGCATGTGATGCTAGAATGCTCAAAATTCGATTATGTGGCGCACATGCCTCATTCCTTGGGCTGTACTCATTTCTATCGCTGGCGACTCTTTACGGACCGTAGGGGGTATCGCTTTGCGGTCCGTAAAGACCTTGGGTGCACACAAAATTCAGCTTCTTTACCGACTATAAGGCATAAGCCTTTGCGGTCCGTACCCGTCATTCAAGAACAAAAATAAAAAGGGCTTTCCCTCCGTAAGCCCTAAAGCTTACAGTCCGTAAAGGGTCACTCAGAGGCAAAGTTTAAGCATGTTGACACCTTTAGTCCCTCCACATTCATACTTTCATTAATTGGCAAAAATAGTCACTCTCGTCTAGCATTTGGCACATATGAGAGTATGGACACGTGTCAGTACATGACCGGACATGAATTTACGAGGTGTTACATCCTCACCCCCTTAAAAGAAATCTCGACCTCGAGATTTTATTCAAAAAGATGGGGGTACTTTTGTCTCATAGTGGACTCGACCTCCCATGTATATTCGGGGCCTCGACGGGCGTCCCATTTTACCTTTACCATAGGTATAAACTTCCTTCGGAGCTTCTTAACCTGTCGGTCCTCGATCGAAATCGGTTTCTCAATAAACCTAAGGTTTTTATCAATCTGCACATCTTGATGTGACATTGATAGCGACTCATCAGCTAGACATTTCCTTAAATTACAGATGTGGAACACATTAATTCCACTAAGTTCCTCTGGCAGGTCTAGCTTATAAGCTACCGATCCGACAGATTTGATTATCTCAAATGGTCTGATATATCTCGGGCTTAACTTACCCTTCTATCCGAAGCGCATCACACCTTTCCAGGGTGATACCTTCAGCAAAACTTTGTCCCTTACTTGGAACTTAAGAGGTTTACGCCTCTTGTCTGCATAGCTTTTCTGCCTATCCCTGGCAGCTTTGAGACGAACACGGATTTGTACAATCTTATCCATGGTCTCCAGGACCATCTCTAGTCATGATGATTGGGCTTCCCCAACTTCAGCCCAACAAATGGGCGTTCGACATTTTCTCCCATGCAAGGCCTCAAAAGGAGTAGCCTTGATGCTTGTATGATAACTGTTATTGTAGGAGAATTCTATTAGGGGGAGATGGTCATCCCAACTACCACCCAAGTCTATCACATATGCCCTAAGCATGTCTTCCAAGTTTGGATTGTACACTCACTCTGTCCATCTGTCTGAGGATGGTAAGTCATACTGAAGTTTAATCTTGTGCCTAATGATTGCTGGAAACTTTTCTAGAAATGAGAAGTATATCTAGTATCTCTATCAGATACAATAGATACTGGCACACCATGCAGGGACACAATCTCGTCCACATATAACTTAGCCAACTTTTCGGAGCTATATGTCTCCTTTATGGGCAAAAAGTGGGCTGACTTCGTCAACCTATCCATAATGACCCAAATTATGTCATTGCCATGTTTGGTCTTAGGTAACTTGGTAATCTAATCCATAGTTACCATTTCCTACTTTCAGGTGGGAATTTCTAATTGTTGTATAAGTCTTGACGGCTTTTGATATTCAGCTTTAACTTGTGAACATGCCAGACACTTGGCTACATAGGTGGCTATGGATTTCTTCATACCCATCCACCAATAATTCTTTTTCAAATCTTGATACATTTTGTCACCTCTAGGGTAAACAAAATATTTGGAATTATGCGCTTTCTGGAGGATTAGATCCCTAAGTCCTCTAAAGATTGGAACCCAGATTCGACCATTGAATCTAAGGATTCCATCTTTCCCAGGTGACAATTGATCTACAGTTCCACCCAATCCTTCACTAGGAATGTTAGCCTCTAACAAGGCTTTCTTTTACGCATCCAATAGCTTCTCATTCATGCTTGATCTGAGCTCAATGCTCTTGGCATTAATCCTAATCGGTTTAACCCTTTGCTTGTGACTCAGCGCAACAGCAACAACATTTGCCTTGCCGGGATGATAGCAAATCTCGCAATTGTGGATTTGCTCCGAGGATCGATTCCTTGATCGATGAATGCGATGAACACATATCTTGTGTGTAATCCAAGTACGTGTGTGGATTAGACACAAAGAAGTAATTATAAGTTGTTTTCTATTACTGATTTAACAGTTTACAACCACGAAAATAAACTGACAGAGTTTCCCCTTTTAAGTTAGCAAAAATTACAATGAACAAGACCCAACACACATATTTATAGGAGTGGTGGCTTTGTACGAAGCCAATGAGTCTCCCTTCGTATGAAGTGAGCCCCTTCGTATGAAGCTGCTTAAGGTTTCCTTCGTACAAAGCTGTTCTAATACACATGTACTTTATGTTCTGATCTGTTCAACTCCAGTCTTGTTTCATCTGATTAAGCTGTGATACGTAATTGACGGAAGTGATATACATTATGCACTCACAGACTCCCCCTTGGATATTACTGCAATCAATCTTGTAGCTTTCAGCACCATAGACATTCCATTTTACTAACAGATTTTTCTTGGATCTGCTTACAGCTTTAGCTGCTCCCCCTTTCGATTAACTCTATCTCCAGGCTCCCCTTTCCTTAAGCTTCTATGCTTTTTAGGATTGACACCTGGTTCTAACTCTACAAACTCCTCTAGGATTGTTACCTGGCTCTTTGAATGCATGCTCCCCCTTGCTTTGAGCTTGTCGTCTGACTCCCCCTTAGTCTCAGCTATTGGGATCATAATCTAGCTCATCATCTGAAAATCACAAATATTTAACAATGAAAGATTTTTGTTCTTCCAGAATCTGTGACTTGGCTCAAAATATCCTAGGATCGAGAACCTAGCTTTATTGCATATTTTAAAATTATTACCTGGTTCTTTATACTTTCAAAAATTTAACAATTTGAAATCTCCCAGAATTACCGGACTCTACTCCTGTAACATCTCGCAAAATCATGTCCAATACAGTATTGACACGTGTCATAAACCCTGATCATGTTAAAAGATAACTTTGAGGGACGAAAGTTGCCAAACCATGTAAAAATGTATGTAGAAGGACTAGAAGCATCAACATTCCAAACTTGTGCCTCTGATTGACCTCACATGATGTTCATATTCTTTAATGGATAAATTGTCGGACACAAGAAGCCGTTTGTGCTAAAAATCAAAAGTTACAAAACACAGGGGTTAAAAGTGTCAACATGTTAATTCATACCTCTTAGTGACCTTTTAACGAAACTGAGGCTTTGTAATATATTATTATACTCTCATGAATATCGGATAATGATTTCATGAAGTTTTGGTTCAATTACATGGCTTAATTGCAATTTCCAAGAAAGAAGGGTTAAAACTGTCAAAGTGACAATTCTACTCTCGGGAGACCTTTACAACAAATCCAAAACATATGAATGCATGGTTTTACTCCCAAGAACATTTAAAACCTGAATATATGGGCCCCTCATGCTGAAAATGTCAGTTATTCGAGTTCTGAAAGTAAAGGGACTGATCTTGCAACAAAACAAAACAACTTTGAAACGTGTTGTCTCGCGTGGCGCGCCAGGATCTGCCTGGACTGGTGCGTGGCGCGACGGAGAAGGTTTTTCAGCCAGAACTGGCAGCTGGCCTGCATGCAAACCTGAAATCTGATTTTGATTCTCTGCAACCTATAAACGAATTCAGCAGCTTGTTGATGGTTTTGTAAAACCATTTAGACACATGGAAGCATCATATAACACCTGGGGACACTTGGTTTCATCTCAAATCATCCTCATTCTCTATAAATAGGTGCTTCAATTCACAATTCAGACTTGCACTTTCAATTTTCTCAAACATCTATCTCAAGCTTGTTCTCTGGTGCATCCTAGTCTTAAAGGAAGCCCTCATCAGTTCAAATTTCGTGCTAAGGACCCATGTAAGTGTTCTTGGCTCATATAGTTCAGATTTTGTATGTATAGGGGCCGAAAGTCAAATTTAGCATAATTCTGCTTTGACTTGTAGTTTAATCTTAAACAGTCCAGCCATGATTCTAAACGAAAGTGGCTATGTGTTGGTAATTAAGTAGGTGATAAACCCTTAAAAGGGCACCTCCTAATTATCACATTTACTTAGTCAATTGTCGGGTCAAAATAATGAACAGAAAAGTCAAACGAGTCAGTTTTTATAAAAGAATTCATAACTGATAATGTAGAACTTATGAAACATGTTTTGTCACCTAAATAACTTGGTAAATATTATAAGAACATGTTTAGACATGTTCAACCCGACAATTCTGAGTTTAGGCTCGGTTCGCAACCGAAAGTCGCAAAAGTTGACTTTTGCTTTGACTTTCAGTTCTGACCCGATTTAGCTTAGTTTCTTTGTGCCTTAGGTTTCCTTTGTGACCATATTATATGTTAGTGTAACCCTCTGAGGTTATACTTCATGGTCCCTTAGAAATCATAGTTCATTTGCATGTTTCCGTTAATTGCTTAAAAATTGACTATTATGCCCTTATGTTATAAAAATGAGATTTTTAACAATGTGAGAGAACAAAAATCTTTATTACCGATATAAAAGTATGTTAACTAAATTTGACATCAGTTTCTTGTCTCAAACTAAAGTTATGCAAGATATGGTAAAATGAAGCTTTTTATTAATTAAATTACATTTTTAACATAAAATCATGTTTAAACCCAAATTTTGGCACCAAAATCATAACCTACTATTTTGATATTATTTTTAGGGATTTTTGGGATTTTTGGTCAGATTATAAACTGACCGTATCATTGAGTTCTCGTATAATTCGATAAATGACGATAATACCCTTTTTATTAATAAAATGAGATTAGCATATGATTAACATGCCAAACCTTTTTCTACCTATGTGATATGTTAAATAAAATATTTTAAACATTAAAGGCTGATCAAAATCTCAGATTTTCCTAAATATCTCAAATATCATCAATTATCGACTTTTACGCAAATTAGGCGCATAGTATGGTTTAAAACCATATTTAACACCTAAGACTTGTTACCTACTGATTTTATAAATAAATTTAATAATTTAACAGTAAGTATAAGTCTTGAACTCAGATTTCCATTTTTGTCCTTAAAACATATGTGAAATGACCAAAATACCCTTACGGTGCATAAATTGGCCATAAATGGTAAACCTCACATATGTATGATATCTTACTGATGTAACATGATAAAATAAATGTTTTTACTGAATGTTTTAGACCAGAACCTCAGTTTATGTTTAAACCTCTTTTATAAACTTTAAAATGACCAAAATACCCTTACGGGACTTAAATTGGTTTTAAAATCTTTTTGGGCATAATTGTTGGTATCCTACTGATATCATATCATATTTAAAGCATATTAACTTGTGAAACTTGTACATGACTCATCCGGTTACCCGTTATGCATATACGTGTTCGGTACGGTTTATGTAACTAGTTTGCATAAATTAGCCGAAACGGGTCAAACCTTATCATTTTTTACTTCAAAATCCAGAATGTATTTAGTTTACCCATTTTATACAAGTCTCCATACTTGTCGGGTCTAAATTACATTCCAATCCGGTCACCGCTTAATCTTGCGTTTCGTACCGTGATCCTTTCTTTAAACTAACCGGTCTAAGTTTATAACTTAAATAGGACCCGTTAGTAATCTAATAGGTTATTAAAACCTTCATTCCAGATTAGGAGCCCAGTAAAAGCTACCTACACTTGTTTGAGTAGGATATACGGCTGAGAATACAAGTTTTTCGTTTTAAAGCTCAGGTAAATACTTTTAACTTATTTTCCCTTATACGGGCTTGGGATACGGTAAATTATTACTGCTTGGTCGGGTATTGAATATTTAATTGATTAGTGGTTAAATCATTGAGATAACCCGTTTTAATCTGTTTTGTTTGATTTAAGCATTTGGGGGGTAATATGACCGTGTCCTGGATATCCTCGGCTCATTCATTTGAAATGGCCACGACTTAAGCACGGGGTGTAGGCATACACCTGACAGTTGCGTATGTAAAATGGTATACCCACTCGTGAGGAAACTTCTTGTTAGTTTATATTAGTGGTGTGTATATTAACCTTGTCTCGACTTCTATCCCGGGCCCTGAACGTACGACAAACATGTGAATCTGTATACAAGATTATTTTATATAATTGTCCCAAGTTATAAAAGAACATTTGTGCCTTGTGCATTTAAATCAATTTTCATAAATGTTTTCAAAAGATTCGGTTAATTGTATTTACCAGTGTAAACTGACGTATTTTCCAAAAAGACTAAGTGGCAGGTACTACGCGAAATTGGCTGGAAGCTTCTGAGCATTACTCAAAGAATCTTGCAAGTTCTTAATGCTTAAAGTCTATTGAACAATATTTTACTTCATGTTTTAGATCTGCCTGTGGATCCACTTACAACCGTTTGTATAATATTTATTTATACTTTGCATTTCGGTCTCTATTAATATTTTCTACCAATACTTCCACTGGGCATTAAACTGTGATTATTTGACTATGATGATATCAACTACGTCACGATACTCCCCACCGGGCCCACCGGTAATACGTGGAAATATCGGGGTGTGACAACTCCCCTATCAAAAAACTATATATATCTGACAGTTAAGCTTCCGAAAAAAAAAACCTCACAGATAATCATCTAATTCCAAATTAATGACCTTGGAGATTTTCACCAACTATTTTAAAATTTTCAATTAAAAACCTCAAGTTTCAAATTAATGAACTTGTTTAATTTCAGAAATATGTTCAACATACTTAGATTCTGAAACTCAGCTTTCAGACATCGGTTGTAGAAAATAAAGTAGAAACAATTTTTTTTTTTTTTGTATTTTTCAAAGTTTATGCTAAAACACACTCAAAATCTTTTTGTAATTTTTCTTTAACAAAAAGCAGTAAATAAATATTTACAAACAAAATTTTTGTTTGAGTTTGCCTCAGAGGATCATATCAGTTTATGACAAATCATTAGCACCGTTGAGCTATAAACACTTTAAGTTCTAAACGATTCACTAAGATTGTCAGTATACTGATCCACTTAAATTTTCACACAAAGTTCAACTGATTCGAGATACGAGATTAATGTCTTAAGCACTTAACTTATTCGCGTGTCCCGCCTCAGAATATACTCCCGTATCAGGATTCCCTAGATTCAGTTTTATAGGTGAGTATACTATATTGATATCTGTACTCTGGCTTAATGCGAGACCTTGAGAGCTCAGGTATGAACTACCGTTCAATCAAAGAGATGAAAGCTCGACTTTAGGTGTGTCCCACTTAGGGATCTTCTTTACAACCGCACTTGATTTATATCTTTCGATATTTTTCAATTTTTTTGCAGAGGGAAAGCTTTTAAAGCGCGTAAGGTATTATACGAGGTCTAAGCCATTGCTCACGCAAAATCAGAAGACCATGTATAATACCCAAGATATCAAACAGTATAAAGACCTAGTATCTCAGAATAAGGCAACCTATCAAACAAGATTTCGGGGGGTTACCCATATATCCGAGAGATGTTCCCCACGAGATAAGAAAGTTATTGATATTTAGGTTTGTATCTTGAAATCAATTTACTAAATGTGTAAAAACCTACCGGCACATCATCAGTGAGACCGTTTATCACATTTGACTTTCCATTTCTTTAGCATACTGTGATTGTCTACTGATGTACTATCATTTCCTCTTTTTACACAAAAACTCATTTTGTTTTTCTCATGTTTTTTACTTTTTCAAATTTTTAAATGTTTTTGCAGTTTCAAAAATATTCTCACTCCCCCTAAAATTCAAAACATTTAACGAAAATTTGACAACCCAATGCAGATAGCTTCATCTCGCCATCCATTTTCTGCTTAGACACGCTCCGTCTTGCATAAAGTACCCTCATGATTTGTAACACATTGATTTTTAACAATGGTAAAACCATTTTCAATCACTTGTGAAATTAATCATGTTTGTTCAGCCGTGAGGGTTTCGGCATATTTAATCAAAACATTTTTGTAAAATTTTTTATTTTTAACAAATTTAAAAACAAACATATTTTTTAATTTTTCAATTTTTAACAAAATAAAAACATATTTTTTTTGTTTTTAAATTTTTCTATTTTTAGGGTTTTTGATATATGGTTTATTTATGTACAGAAACAAACAAACTCCCTGTTTTTCACTTGCAGGTATCTGCCTCCTCCTGTGCTAGGCTGCTCGTTGCCTCAATATGATATTCGTCTGTCTTCAGGAGCACCTGCATATACAAACAACTCAATTACTTGAACAAAGCAACCCAAGCCTGCTTCGACTCAGGTAGCTTAATATGTATCTTTCCAGGTAAAACTGGATAATTTATATCATTTTTTTAAAAAATGGTTTCTTTATTTTTCTCATTCATAGAAGTCTTTGTCTTTGCCACCTAGATTTGTCCTTTTAAAACATTTCTTTGATAAAATCTTGAATCATTTTGAATGTTTTGTTTTTGCAAATCGGTTTTAGGTTTCCAAAATTGGCGTGGCTTGGTTAAATCAGTCGTTATTTTCCAACCTTGTTTAGTCTTATATCTGGGTGTCACTGGTTTCCAAGTTTGTTGTGATTCAGCCTTTGATATTTTCGGCTTCCAAGTTTGTTTTGATTCAAACTTGGTTGATTTCTGATTCACAACATCAGACTTCTTATTCTCAACACCAACAGGTTTAATATTTGGACACTACCGATCAATATGTCCAACTTGATCACACTTAAAGCATGTTCTCTTTGAAACATCTTTAACCTGTTGTTGTTGTTTCTTTTGAGCATAGAACTCTTCATTAGACTGTCGTCTAAATTGGAGTTCTTTCTCTTCTTCTGAACTTGTTCCGTGAACAAAGTTCATCTTTTTCTGAGAATTTGTCTTTTTAAATCGTTTCTTATAATGTTGTTTCTTTTTATAACCCAACCCAGCCTTTGTGTTTTTCTTTTTGTAACCAGGTTTGTTATAAAAAAATTTCTTGCTCTTGACAACAAATTTTTCAATTTCAGACTTCTCGATTTCTACCAATTTGAAAACATTGTCAATTTTATCTGAAATCACATTCTGAATCAGAACTTCAATATTTGAGAATAATGTTTCCGATCCAATCATGGTATATGCCAATCCTATCATATCATTATTTGCATTTTTCTCAAATTTTGAATTTTTAAGATAACTTTCATGAAAACTTCCCTCATTTTCATCATGTGATTCAGACTTATTTGTTTTTATAGTATCCTCTTTTAAAACACTTTCAACGACCTTACCTACCACCTCTGAATTAACAGTATCATCAGATATGGAATAGGTTACGTCAATATTTTCTGGCAATTGATCAATCATGTTGAAAGCTTTTTCCACCTGCTCGTCATCATAGAATGTGAACTTTTTCTCTAACGGTGGTGGAACTTGATGATATTCTGAACCAGTACCTTTCATGTTCCTTTCAGAATCTTTATCATCCGGTTTTATGTTGAAAATACGTTCAAGAACATATGATAAAGCGTGATAACTATGCAATTTATTATTATCTTGTCCCAAATCAGCCATTTTACATTCAAGCTCAACAACTTCTTCAATATACGAATTTACAACTTGTTGTTTTATTTCATATTGTCGCTTAAACGTTTGTGATGTTTCATAACATTGTGACAATCTAGATTGAACAAGTTTCATTTGGCTTTTCACTGCCTCATATGATTCTTTTGTGATATGATATGCCAATTTTATTGAATCATACTCTGTTTTCATTTCTTGAACCGCATTTTCTTTTTGCAAACACTCTTCAGTCATTGTTGAACACTTTTCTTTCAAAATCTCATTTTTTCTAAAACCTTACATTTTTGTGTTAGCTTTTCATCGTTATCCTTTAAAATCTTTTCATTTATTTACATTTATCTTTGAAGACTCTTTCAATTTTAGTAAATTCCATGTCTCTGGTTTTAAATTTTTCATCTTTTTCGGTACAAGCACTACACGTTTCCATGCATTTCTTGCACTGTTCAACAGTTTTATTTAACACTTCAGAAGATCTAGTTTGAGTAATTACCTTAGTTTTTGGCACCTCAGCATCTTTTACCGTCTGCTTCTGATCTTCTTTCATCTTCTGTTGTTTTTCAGTAACAACTTCATCAACTGGCTTCTCCAGCTTCTCATTAACTTTCTCCTATTTCTCTTCATCCTTCTGTTCACCTTCACCATCATCTTCACCTGCTGTCTTCTTCAACTCGTCTACAATCTTGTCAACATTTTGCTCCATTCTCTCTTTGTCTCTCTTCTTCAAGCTTACTGTCATTACATTATCTTATCGAGCTTCTTGAGATAATCTTTATCTGTCACACCCCGACCGCGTAAAACAACAAATCGCGGCGGAAACATCGGGGCGTGTTGCAACAGAATTAATGTTTCATAACCATGGATATCAAAAGTGTTTCGTTTTATTAAACTTTGAATAATTACATCGTCTTGAAATCTAAATACACTATTTAAACATAGTCTATCATTGTTATTGAGTCACTAAGGCCTTGTCTAGTCCTATGTGAACATGCATCTTATCAATCGATATCATCCAACAATACCTGAAACATATGTGAAAACGAGGTCAGCAAAGAAATGCTGGCGAGATACATAGGTTTTGTGAAAATAAGATTCATGACTTCTGTTTTAAGAAAATGTTTAGTCATGAACCTTGTAATTTGCTTTGTCTTTGTAAATCATTTGAAAAATAATAAGTTTAGATGATATGTATAAATAAGAGAATGATGCATGATTAAATGAATAACCATGTAAAATGAGTCTTTATAAGATGAATTGTTTGTAAATAAATGTCTTGTGAAAAGAATGTTACTTGTATAAAATGTTCTATGTCTCAAACTGAAATGATTCAAATAACGCTACAATATGTAATACCATACAAACACTTATATATAGGAAGTACCAGCGGCGTATCCACCATGTTTGTATCATATTACACACGCATCGTTACTTAATCACTTAACCAAACCAAACCAAACAATGTAAAATGTCTATGTTTAAATATCAATGTCAAATGTCTATGTCAAATATCCATGTCAAATGTCTATGTCAAATATCCATGTCAAATGTCTATGTCAAATATCCATGTCAAATGTCTATGTCAAATATCCATGTATGGCAAGTGAAATGTCTCAACTAAACCATATGCACAAAAACAAAGTATTGAAGTAAAACTTGGTTTAAATCAAAGTTATGTTTTGTGGAAAATACATGATCAAATGTCAATCATGTACAAATGTTTACCCAATCGTTAAACCATCTTGTTTTAATCGTTCAAATCGTTCTTGTTTTAACAAACCCTTACCAAAGGGTAAGTTAATATTTTAATTGTGAAACTACTTTAAGGTCGATTCTCTAATAACATTCAAACCTTCTTGACGCGTTCCTCGTTCCAACTCGCTCTCGTTCTCGTTCTTAACAAACCCTTACCAAAGGATAAGTTAATAATTACAGATTCAGTCGCTACCCACAACCCCCACACATAACAATGGGTGCAGTAAATAACGGGATTTGTCAGATCCTATGGTACCATAACCTAATACTGGTCGGCTTGATCATTGCTAATGAATGTCATCGGTCATGTAAACTACAACCAACAAGTTTGTTCACTTTTTGAAATTGTTATTAGTTTATGAAATCATTGTATTCGTTCTTGAAATCATTGTTAATGAATGTATTGTTCCATGTCAAACAAACCAAATGTCATACCAAAAATGTAAGCATGTGATGCACTAAGTATGTAATCAAATGAACATACATAGCGTGAAAATGTAATGTAAAACGATGTACTAAGTAATGCACACAATGGGCACACCTAGCATGAAATGTAATGAAATCATGTACTATAATGTACTAACAAACATAGCCGGTATATGATGTGAAAACAGGAAAGCATGAAAGTAACAAGTAGGCACATGTGTTCCACCCCAAAACAGTTTGGAAAACAGTAAAAGAGGGGAATAATGTACTCGCCTGGGAGTGCTTAGGAGTCTTGAACAACTACCAAGTAAGATAGAGGAGTCCCGGAAATCAAACGGTACCTAATATAGGTATCTACATAATTAACCCGGACCTAAATCGGAAGACTGGGTAGCAGAAGGGTTTGTAAACCAAATGAGTGTAGAAACTCATATGATATGGTTTAACAAAGCCTACTTACTAAATGAAACTTAACCTAAGTATTATCGACCCATCGCGACCCATTAAGGTAACTTATGCTACTTTAACGCGTCGTGCGCGTGAAACGCGTTCGGACCGTCTAACTAGTCCTATGACAAGTGTTATATGCCTAAACATGTTACAAAATCAGTTATGTGACAAAAGTTTAGGTTACATATGCTTAATTACCAATTATACATGAAAAGGGTATTCTGGTAATTTACCTAAGGCATATAAACTACCTATCATACAACTACTTAAACGATGTGACCATAGGGTATAACCTCGGAAGGTTATGCCCTATACTAGGGTCACCTAATGTATTTGGTCGGATCCTAATGATCGACCAAACTGGGTCGGGTTCGAAGGTATAGGCGATTTATTAGATCGCCTACCCTACGACCCTAGACAACGTGGTAATCAGTGGGCATAGTCCCAAGGGACTATGACCAACGTGATTACACTCACGTTGCGAAGTTCAAACGAACTTCGCATTGACCATTACTGGTCAACGCTGAAAGTCAAACAAAGTTTGACTTTCGGACTCGAAAAGCAGTAAAATAAGGAAAAGAACGAAAGAATACTAACCCAGGGTCCCCGAATGCTAAACTTGATTCGAAAATCTCAGGTATGAAACTAATGTTTCAACTTAGAGTTTCTCAATTCAAATTTCTAGTGATTATGAATGAAACATATGGTGGTATTTATAGTATTCCATATAGAATATTCCTAGAATATTCCTAGAATATTCCAAGCATATTCCTAGAATATTCCAAGCATATTCCTAGTATATTCCAAGCATATACCTTAGCATATTCCAAGCATATACCTTAGCATATTCCAAGCATATGCCAAGCATATTCCTAGTATATGGCTAAGACGGGTATTTAACTGGGTACCGGGTATTTTATCTAGCGTTTAAATCCCGGTTTATGGCGTTCTAAATTATTTTTATTACTCTATAAAAATAAACTCGCCAAGATATTACTGAAATAAATTTCAGTTGCCATGACTGGCTGCGTTGTCTGCGTTTTGCAGTAGAAGCACTGTGTTGCGCAGAAACACACGGTACGCGCTTAAACTTTGAAAAATAACGTTTTTAGGCGTTTTAATTTATTTTTCAACACGGACCTGATTAAAATAAGATTTTAATCATAACAGAATATTTGTGGGATCTAAATATTATCCGGTCGGTCACCAACGTTCGTTTGGTCGTACGATCGCGATGTTTGGTTAATTACGACGGAATGCGCATAAGCGCGAAAAACGATCCAAATTGCGCGACGAATGGATTTTTCTTATGCCAAACACTAAAATAAAATATTTTAGTGCTTACATAAATTTTTTGAATGTCCGGATGTATTCAGAACGTATGTTATGCGCGAAAATGCAAACTTGTGCACTTTTTGACACTTTTAGTCCCTGAATAACCCAAAAGTTTATTTTAGCACACCGAACCCATCAAAGCCTATTTCTAAGCTATGTAAAGGATATTTAAGGTGTGTTTAACTTATGGTTATGTTCCGGAATGTTCGTTACAGTTCAAATTGACATACTTTCGCAGTTTGTCATATTTAGTCCCTGTAAGCGAATTAACTTGTTTTTGCTATACCAAAGCCTGCAAAACTTATTTCTAAGTTATGTAAAGGTTATTTAAGGTATGTTAAGTCTATTTCACTATTCCGGAGTGTTCGTTGCATTAAACTGGTTATATTTACGCATCAGTGCGCGTATAACCTTCCCGAAAGCGATTTAGAGTTTGAAATTGAACAGAAATTGATATGTGCAAATGATACACATATTTTTACAAATCCCAAGTATGAAATACAATATTTCATTGGTTTGGTATTTGTTTGATGGCCGTGGAGGCACAGGTGTTACAGTCTCCCCTACTTTAGGAAATTTCGTCCCGAAATTTATTTAGAGGAAACTTAAGAGAGCTTGAAAACATGAAGTTGAAGAGATCGAACAACATTGGTTAAGGTTCTGAACTTCTAGTAACCTTAATAACATTATGGTTTCAATGTAAGAGGGACACTTATATACAAGTATATGAAGCGTCATTGGTGCGTCCACCATGCCTCCATTACATCGTTCTCATTTTGTTATTGTTGTCACTATCGGTTCTTACACATAATAAACCTTACTAGGTTTCTGTGCACTAAATTTCATAACTATGTACGCGTCCATAATCAGACAATTCCTTGCACAGTTCACACAGTCTATTTTATAATGTGTAGAGGAAAACCAAATGAACAATCCTGTGATGAGTGTGACTAGACTGCCATAGAGTCCTTTTGACTAAATCAATAAATGATCTAAATAGACTATCAAGGAGTCTGTCCAGCTACATCACTAGATGTCGTCTTTTAACCAAATTGTGAATCAATCTTTTTGACTAGACCACTAAAGGGTCTCTTATAAAACATGGAGTGGTACTTATATAATCCAAGGGTCTTAACTATTACATAGAAGCCCATTGAGGATTGAAGGTAGTACCTTTTGAATATCCTGCTACGAATCCCTTATATAAAGATATGAAAGATTCTGCGAGGATTTGGATAACGAATATCCAGAGTATTGAAAACACAAAAACGCATAAAAGAAAACCTAAGATGAATAAACATATAGTCACATAATTGCATACTCGTTCAATCGCATAATCGTTCAATTTGACCTTTAATTTGTTATCTTTGGACACGGGTATTTAAAGCATACCAGAAACCCAATCCGTGGATTTCCTTTGGCACTTTAAATATTTTCAAGAATCTAACTATGAAGATAGGAAGATCTTAAAAGGAATTTGGTTTGTCCTAATTGAGTTGTTTTGTACATTTTAAAGTGTACAAGGAATTCAATCAGGGTTCCGATGTCAACGAAGGTGTTGATCGTGATCGGCTCAGGACATGAATAGATCAAGATGTCATCAATAATAACAATGACGATCTGATCCAAAAAGGCTTGTAGACTCCATTTATTAAGTTCTTGAAGATGGCTGGAGTATTTGTCAACCTTTAAGGCATGACTGTAAACTCATAATGGCCATACTTCATGCAGAAAACCGTTTTGGGAATATCTTCTTCGAGAATACAAAGTTGATGATACCCAAAACGCAAATCGATCTTGGAAAAGCATGTACGCTATGCAGTTGATCGGAGAAATCATTGATTTAAGGTAGCGGGATATCGATTCTTGATGGTAAGCTTACTAGGCTTACGTTAATCGATATACATTTGAAAAGATCCATTTTTCTTTTCACAAGGAGAACAGGAGTTTCTCCATGGTGAAAAGTTCGGACGGATGAATCCTTTATCAGACAACTCTTGAAGCTGTTTTGATAATTCTTGCATCTCGAACGGTGCAAGACGATAAGATACTTTAGATCTAGAAGAAACAAATGTTTGAGGTTCTTTGGGAGATCACAAGTGATCATAAAAATGACAGAACCACAAGAGTAGTTTTGTCTTTGTGTTGACATCATAAGGTTGGATCAAACATTCATACAATTGCATTAGTTAGAAAATAAAATCACAAATTTTTATTTATATAACAACCGCATTGTCTTTAAATGTTACAAGATAACAGCCAGAGGAAATTTAAAATTCTACTTGTTCTTCATCATTGATTGCCTCATTGATGTTATACACTCGTCCACGTGCTGGGTTCACATTGACGTTGACGTTCGCATTCGGGTTTGCGTTAGCATTTGCATTCATCAGTCTCGGGCAGTTGTGACGGAAATGACCAATCTCTCCGCAGTTGAAACATGAATCCAGTGGAAATCTCACAGCATTCCCTTGAACCGGAGCTTGAACCTGAGCAACCTGATTTTGTCCCAAACGACAAACCTTGGCCAAATGCCCAAGTTTACCACACGTCGTGCATTGCCAGCAAGCCTGTTGTACTGCGTGATGACCGTTGCAGCGTGCACAATAAGGTGCGGTACCGGCATATGCTTTCTTTGCAGGTGGCTGAGCTGGTTGGTTCCGCGGGTTCTGAGCAGTCTGTGCTGTAACAGCAAAATTTTGGGCACCCTTTCGCTTCTTTGATTTCTTTGACGTCTCACCTTCCTTACCCTTCTTGTTTTGGCCTTTCTTGCTATCCTCCTTGTCAGCTGACTGTTTCTTGCCCTTGTCACCCTTCCTGTGTAACTTGTTCTTCCGAATCTGCGACTCAGTCAATGTCGCTGATAACTCAATCGCCTGACGGAGTGTGGCAGGGTTACTACCAGTAAGGATGTCTTGTACCGAGTCAGGTAGGCCGTCGATGTACCTTTCGATAGCTATGTCAAGTGGGGTAACCATTGTAGGGCAAAGCAGACTCAGCTCCTCAAACCTATCAGTATACGCCCTGTGCTCACCACTATCTTGCTTCAACTCATCAAATTCCTTCTCCAAAGCTCGCTGCTCATGACGAGGACAGAATTCCCTCATCATCAGAGCCCTAAGTTCAGCCCAGGTCTGTGCGAGAGCAACTTCCGCACCTCGGTCTCTCATTACCCCATTCCACCATGTAAGAGCCCTCTTCTGAAACACGCTCGAGGAGAACTCGACCTTGCGATTATCCGGGCACTGCACGTGGCGAAAAGTATTCTCAATGCTTTCGAACCACTGAAGAAGCCCAGTTGCTCCTTCAGAACCACTAAACTTGAGTGGTTTAGCCTGGTTGAAATCCTTGTATTTGCATAACACATTGTTGTTGTTGTTGGCTTGGTTCCATTGAGCAAAGAGGTTTGGAAACTGAGCAGCCATCTGCTGTGCAATGATTTCTGCCAGCTCGGCAGTCGCTATCTGGTTTTCACGTCGAGGAGGCATTGTCTAAAAGAGGAAACATGAAAGGAAACGAGTGAGAGAATTAGACGAAAAGAATGAGATGAACAAATCTGATGAAAGCAAGGATAGTGGTCATTTGTTTGTTACTACAAAGCAACAAACGACACACAGAACTAATCAAAGTAAATGGGTAAAAATAATGTATCGCGAAGACATGCTCGCCTATAAGTGAACACTCATCCCAAGAATTCCCAGGTAAGCACAACTGGTCTCGCGTCTGATGAGATGTATACGAAGTGCTTGCCTAGACAGAAAACTCAGAATACAGGCATTCACCCTTCCAGTTTGCACGTGTTCACATTATTTAAAACCCAAAACCTTGTCGAGATTTTGAAAATTTAAAAGGGGTTCAAAACCATATAACAGAGGGTTCAAAACCTTACAATAGAGGGTTCAAAACCTTGTAATCAATCATCCTAGAACAGATGATTAATTTTCAAAGCGGTTTTGAAATTTATGTTCTTGTTGTGGTCGCCGCCTAAGGATAGGTGACGGTATTGTTTTATGACTAAACGCAACTAAACTCGCGTTAGGGTCCTAAGAAGGTTATAGACTAGGTCAAAGCATTACTAATAACCTAATTCCCTATAACCATTGGCTCTGATACCATCTTTTCTGTCACACCCCGACCGCGTAAAACAACAAATCGCGGCGGAAACATCGGGGCGTGTTGCAACAGAATTAATGTTTCATAACCATGGATATCAAAAGTGTTTCGTTTTATTAAACTTTGAATAATTACATCGTCTTGAAATCTAAATACACTCTTTAAACATAGTCTATCATTGTTATTGAGTCACTAAGGCCTTGTCCAGTCCTATGTGAACATGCATCTTATCAATCGATATCATCCAACAATACCTGAAACATATGTGAAAACGAGGTCAGCAAAGAAATGCTGGCGAGATACATAGGTTTTGTGAAAATAAGATTCATGACTTCTGTTTTAAGAAAATGTTTAGTCATGAACCTTGTAATTTGCTTTGTCTTTGTAAATCATTTGAAAAATAATAAGTTTAGATGATATGTATAAATAAGAGAATGATGCATGATTAAATGAATAACCATGTAAAATGAGTCTTTATAAGATGAATTGTTTGTAAATAAATGTCTTGTGAAAAGAATGTTACTTGTATAAAATGTTCTATGTCTCAAACTGAAATGATTCAAATAACGCTACAATATGTAATACCATACAAACACTTATATATAGGAAGTACCAGCGGCGTATCCACCATGTTTGTATCATATTACACACGCATCGTTACTTAATCACTTAACCAAACCAAACCAAACAATGTAAAATGTCTATGTTTAAATATCAATGTCAAATGTCTATGTCAAATATCCATGTCAAATGTCTATGTCAAATATCCATGTCAAATGTCTATGTCAAATATCCATGTCAAATGTCTATGTCAAATATCCATGTATGGCAAGTGAAATGTCTCAACTAAACCATATGCACAAAAACAAAGTATTGAAGTAAAACTTGGTTTAAATCAAAGTTATGTTTTGTGGAAAATACATGATCAAATGTCAATCATGTACAAATGTTTACCCAATCGTTAAACCATCTTGTTTTAATCGTTCAAATCGTTCTTGTTTTAACAAACCCTTACCAAAGGGTAAGTTAATATTTTAATTGTGAAACTACTTTATGGTCGATTCTCTAATAACATTCAAACCTTCTTGACGCGTTCCTCGTTCCAACTCGCTCTCGTTCTCGTTCTTAACAAACCCTTACCAAAGGATAAGTTAATAATTACAGATTCAGTCGCTACCCACAACCCCCACACATAACAATGGGTGCAGTAAATAACGGGATTTGTCAGATCCTATGGTACCATAACCTAATACTGGTCGGCTTGATCATTGCTAATGAATGTCATCGGTCATGTAAACTACAACCAACAAGTTTGTTCACTTTTTGAAATTGTTATTAGTTTATGAAATCATTGTATTCGTTCTTGAAATCATTGTTAATGAATGTATTGTTCCATGTCAAACAAACCAAATGTCATACCAAAAATGTAAGCATGTGATGCACTAAGTATGTAATCAAATGAACATACATAGCGTGAAAATGTAATGTAAAACGATGTACTAAGTAATGCACACAATGGGCACACCTAGCATGAAATGTAATGAAATCATGTACTATAATGTACTAACAAACATAGCCGGTATATGATGTGAAAACAGGAAAGCATGAAAGTAACAAGTAGGCACATGTGTTCCACCCCAAAACAGTTTGGAAAACAGTAAAAGAGGGGAATAATGTACTCGCCTGGGAGTGCTTAGGAGTCTTGAACAACTACCAAGTAAGATAGAGGAGTCCCGGAAATCAAACGGTACCTAATATAGGTATCTACATAATTAACCCGGACCTAAATCGGAAGACTGGGTAGCAGGAGGGTTTGTAAACCAAATGAGTGTAGAAACTCATATGATATGGTTTAACAAAGCCTACTTACTAAATGAAACTTAACCTAAGTATTATCGACCCATCGCGACCCATTAAGGTAACTTATGCTACTTTAACGCGTCGTGCGCGTGAAACGCGTTCGGACCGTCTAACTAGTCCTATGACAAGTGTTATATGCCTAAACATGTTACAAAATCAGCTATGTGACAAAAGTTTAGGTTACATATGCTTAATTACCAATTATACATGAAAAGGGTATTCTGGTAATTTACCTAAGGCATATAAACTACCTATCATACAACTACTTAAACGATGTGACCATAGGGTATAACCTCGGAAGGTTATGCCCTATACTAGGGTCACCTAATGTATTTGGTCGGATCCTAATGATCGACCAAACTGGGTCGGGTTCGAAGGTATAGGCGATTTATTAGATCGCCTACCCTACGACCCTAGACAACGTGGTAATCAGTGGGCATAGTCCCAAGGGACTATGACCAACGTGATTACACTCACGTTGCGAAGTTCAAACGAACTTCGCATTGACCATTACTGGTCAACGCTGAAAGTCAAACAAAGTTTGACTTTCGGACTCGAAAAGCAGTAAAATAAGGAAAAGAACGAAAGAATACTAACCCAGGGTCCCCGAATGCTAAACTTGATTCGAAAATCTCAGGTATGAAACTAATGTTTCAACTTAGAGTTTCTCAATTCAAATTTCTAGTGATTATGAATGAAACATATGGTGGTATTTATAGTATTCCATATAGAATATTCCTAGAATATTCCTAGAATATTCCAAGCATATTCCTAGAATATTCCAAGCATATTCCTAGTATATTCCAAGCATATACCTTAGCATATTCCAAGCATATACCTTAGCATATTCCAAGCATATGCCAAGCATATTCCTAGTATATGGCTAAGACGGGTATTTAACTGGGTACCGGGTATTTTATCTAGCGTTTAAATCCCGGTTTATGGCGTTCTAAATTATTTTTATTACTCTATAAAAATAAACTCGCCAAGATATTACTGAAATAAATTTCAGTTGCCATGACTGGCTGCGTTGTCTGCGTTTTGCAGTAGAAGCACTGTGTTGCGCAGAAACACACGGTACGCGCTTAAACTTTGAAAAATAACGTTTTTAGGCGTTTTAATTTATTTTTCAACACGGACCTGATTAAAATAAGATTTTAATCATAACAGAATATTTGTGGGATCTAAATATTATCCGGTCGGTCACCAACGTTCGTTTGGTCGTACGATCGCGATGTTTGGTTAATTACGACGGAATGCGCATAAGCGCGAAAAACGATCCAAATTGCGCGACGAATGGATTTTTCTTATGCCAAACACTAAAATAAAATATTTTAGTGCTTACATAAATTTTTTGAATGTCCGGATGTATTCAGAACGTATGTTATGCGCGAAAATGCAAACTTGTGCACTTTTTGACACTTTTAGTCCCTGAATAACCCAAAAGTTTATTTTAGCACACCGAACCCATCAAAGCCTATTTCTAAGCTATGTAAAGGATATTTAAGGTGTGTTTAACTTATGGTTATGTTCCGGAATGTTCGTTACAGTTCAAATTGACATACTTTCGCAGTTTGTCATATTTAGTCCCTGTAAGCGAATTAACTTGTTTTTGCTATACCAAAGCCTGCAAAACTTATTTCTAAGTTATGTAAAGGTTATTTAAGGTATGTTAAGTCTATTTCACTATTCCGGAGTGTTCGTTGCATTAAACTGGTTATATTTACGCATCAGTGCGCGTATAACCTTCCCGAAAGCGATTTAGAGTTTGAAATTGAACAGAAATTGATATGTGCAAATGATACACATATTTTTACAAATCCCAAGTATGAAATACAATATTTCATTGGTTTGGTATTTGTTTGATGGCCGTGGAGGCACAGGTGTTACATTATCTGCTTCTATTTTTGAATAATATTCACCGGACAAAGGAATAATTGCAAGTACATCATTGTACACCACTTGGCTTGAATGAACAACCATATCTCCTTTACGATTGATGTCACATTCTCTTTTCTTGTCCCATCTACCATAACTTCTAGCTACTTCGTACTCTTTTTGCATTTCTTCTATTCTGTAACCTGCAAAACATCTTTCTCTGTAGGTTTTCTCTTGAAGAATTTCTTCTTTCATTTTCTCTTTCACTTCAGCAACCAATGCCCTTTTCTCATCCTTTATGTATTTATTCCAGTTAAACCCTTCGTCATCATGAATTGTCACTAAAGCTAGTGTTTTTTCTTTCAATGAACCTACAACAATTTGCTTTAGATTTTTTTTCTGGACGATGGTTCACTATTTTTATGATAAATGGCCTTCTTGTAATAATCATCATGAAATGGATTGCCATGATCAACTACTTCCCGGTTCACGCACTCTCTTTTAAAATGACCCTTCTCTTTACACCGGAAACATGTGACTTTCGACTTGTCAAACCCTAGCTTTGTGTTTACCAAACCTCCAAGATCCTGTCTGCCTGTTATCTCCATGAAAAGCTGTGCTCTTCTAATGCCACTAGCCAAACACCACCTGATATCAATGAGTTCCATCTCCTCCGGATCTATCTGGTCATAATCTTCTTTTGTCAATTCAGGATTTCCGATTCTCCCTGCTACCAGACTCTCGTATGACTCCAGAATTGATGCTAAGAAACTCATCTGTTGTTTAGCAGCATTAATACTCATTGTTGGAGAATTTTTCAGCTTCAAAGCAATATTACAATGAATCTCATCAGGTTCTGCTGCATTTGATGCTGTTGAAGAAGAAGATAACCTGGATCATAACTTGATGAGCTCTTCTATGAATCTTTTGACTTTTCCACGCTAAAAGTTGTACCAATCTTTGATGATTGATTGGTTGAAGGTAAGCATCCTCTATAGTAAAGACCCACATTTTGCTTATAAGTAGAACTGCTCATTTTGTTCTGTTTTTGCAACTCTAGTTCATGACATTCAAGCTTCTCAATCAATGTATCTAGGGTAATCCCATCAAACTGTGAATCATTTTTCAGAATTATAACAAATGTTTGCCAATGATCTGTAGGTGGTAAAGCTATAATTACTTTGTCAATGATTTCTTCTCTGGTTTTTGTAATCCCAAACCTATCAAGTTCAATTTTAAGATGACAAAATCTCTCAATCATTTGTCTCACAGTTTCACCCTTTATACAATCAAACAAATCGAATTCTTTCTTTAACAATGATATTTTGTTTTTCTTGATTTGTTTTCCTCCCTCAGCTTTCACACGTAACGCTTCCCATACAGATTTTAATGACCCGTCATGATTAAGTAATACAAAGATGTCATCCCTGATCGATTGTTGAATTAATGCGATCATCCTTTGTTCATAAGAAAATTCCTTTCTATCTTCAGTTTGTAAGCTTGCCATTGGAATTTCTTCATTTTTTTTACTAGCCTTTTATACCCGAATTCCATGCAAAACCAACTCTCATGAGCATACGCTTTTGCTCAGTTAATAAATCTCTCTTTCCACTAGGTATAATCTTCGATATTATCAAGTTTTGGTGGTTTTGAGCGAGTTCCATAAAAATTTTCATGTTTTAAATTATCAGTTATAGCTTTCGAAATGCTTTTCGGTATAACAGTTGTTGTTTCGGATGACTCGGAAGTGAACACGTTATAAAAATCATTGTAAAATTCTTCATCCATGATTACCTGCAAATACACAATCAAACACTTGATAAATTTGAAAATTAAACAATCACAAACACTCTGTTCGTACGAAGGTGGAATGCTGGGTTCGTACAAAGCAACACTAAAAACAAGTCAATTCTTCAAACCCCGGTCCGTACGAAGTTACAACTGGGTTCATACGAAACTATTCAAAATAAATAACCCGGTTCATATGAAGCAACAAACCTGGGTTCGTGCGAAGCCAAACTCTGTGAAAAGCAACTAATGAAGTTCGTTCGTACGAAGCTGAAATGTGCCCTCGTACGAAGCTATACTGCGAAGAACCAAGTTGTGTTTTTCATTGTTTTTATCAGATTTTATGAGATTTAGATTGAATTTTGAACTGAAACTTTGTAGGATTGATTAAAACTGGTTTTCACACAACATATTCAAAATTTAGCCAATTTTAACCATGAAATCTTTGTAAATCTGAGTTTTACGTTTAAAAAGAATATGTAGAAGATGAGCAGAAGAAGATATGTGTAGAAGATGATGAATTCGGCTCTGATGAAGATGAATCTGCTTGAATCTTCGTGTCTTCAATCCGTGCAAACAATCACCCGCTCTGATACTACTTGTGGATTCGCTCCGAGGATCGATTCCTTGATCGATGAATGTGATGAACACGTATCTTGTGCGGAATCTAAGTATGTGTGTGGATCACATACAAAGAAGTAATTATAAGTTGTTTTCTATTACTAATTTGACAGTTTACAACCACGAAAATAAACAGACAGAGTTTCCCCTCTTAAGTCAGCAAAAGTTACAATGAACAATACCCAACACACATATATATAGGAGTGGTGGCTTCGTACGAAGCCAATGAGTCTCCTTTCATACGAACTGAGTCCCTTCGTACGAAGCTGCTTAACGCTTCCTTCGTACGAAGCTATTCTAATACACATGTACTTTTTGTTCTGATCTGATATGTTCAACACCAGTCTTGTTTCATCTGATTAAGCTACGATACATGATTGACGGAAGTGATAGACATTATGCACTCACAGCAATCATAATCATTTAGAGTCTCCATCCAGCGACATTGTCGCATGTTCGAGTCTTTCTGATTGAACAGATGTTGGAGATTTTTATGGTCAGTGTAGATAATACACTTCGTTCCATATAAGTAATGTCTCCATAACTTAAGTGCAAATACAACGGCACCCAACTCCAAGTCGTGGGTAGTGTAATTCCTTTCGTGCACCTTTAATTGCCGTGATGCATAAGCAATCACTTTGCCTCTCTGCATCAGCACACAACCCACGCCGATGTGTGAGTTATCACAATACATGACAAAGTCCTCAATACCCTCAGGTAGAGTTAGCACTGGATCAATGCTCAACTTGTGGTTTAGAATCTCAAAAGATTATTGCTGTTTAGGACTCCAATCAAACTTAACATTCTTACGGGTTAGGGTAGTCAAAGGAGTGGGTATTCTCGAGAAGTTCTCAATGAACCTTCTATAGTAACCAGCCAGTCCTAAGAAGATTCGTATCTCAGAAGGCGTCTTTGGTGCTTCCCAGTTCATTATGGCTTCTATTTTAGCGGGATCCACTTGGATACCTCGCTTACTAATCACGTGTCCAAGGAACTAGACTTTTCTAAGCCAGAATTCGCACTTGGAGAACTTAGCATAAAGCTTCTCCTGCTTTAATAGCTCTAGGATACACCGTAGATGTTTCTCGTGATTAGCTTGACTACGAGAATAGATAAGTATGTCGTCTATAAAAACAATGACAAAATTATCTAGATACGGTTTGCAGACTCTATTCATGAGATCCATGAATGTTGCAGGTGCATTAGTAGCCCAAAAGGCATCACTAGAAACTCATACTGTCCAAATCTTGTCCTGAAGGCAGTCTTTGGAACGTCTTCACTTCTGACCTTTAGTTGATGATAACCCGATCTCAAGTCGATCTTAGAAAAATAGCTAGCCCCTTGAAGTTGATCAAATAAGTCATCGATCCTGGGCAGCGGATAACGATTCTTGATCGTTATCTTGTTAAGCTCACGGTAGTCAATGCGCATTCGCATTGAACCATCATTCTTCTTGAAAAATAAGATAGGAGCTCCCCAAGGTGATGAGCTAGGCTATATGAAGCCTTTCTACAAAAGCTCGTCAAGTTAGGTCTTCAATTCCTTCATCTCTGTCGGTGCTAGCCGATATGGGGCTCTTGCAACCGGTGCAGCTCCTGGTAGGATGTCAATCGTAAACTCCACTTGTCTCTCCGAAGGTAGAACGGGTAGTTCTTCAGGGAAGACATCAGGGTATTTAGAAATGACAGAGATGTCTTCTATCTTGGACTTCAGCTCATCTACCATCACCTGTGCCATGTAAATGACACATCCGCTCTTAAGACACTTGGATGCCTTAAGTATTGACACCTTCTCAGACAGTCCATAGTGTAAATCTCCTTGAATGGTGAGCATTTCACCGGATGGGGTTTTGACTTTGAAGAGTTTCTTATAGCAGGTAATGCGGGCTTGGTTATGAGATAACCAATCCATGCCTAAGACTACATCGAACCCCGCCAAATTCATTGGCAGAAGAGATATATGAACAAAATGATTCTTAATGGATATAGAACATCCATCAAGAATAGAAGATGCGGTTTCTATGGTACCATCGACAAGTTCTACCTCATAAGCTATATCTAGAGTTCTTATAGGTAAGTTTGATAGTTTACTAAACTTATGGTCTACAAAAGATTTATCAGCACCCGAATCGAAAAGAACTCTAGAAAAGATATCGTTAATAAAGAACGTATCCGTTATGACATTAGTGTCATTCACTGCCACCCTCGCATTCATTTGAAAGGCTTGGGCGTTTCCCTTTTTCGCCTCTCCAGGCTTAGCTATCCTCCCTTGGCAGCTTTAGGGCAGTTCGTTTTAATGTGGCCCTTATCACCAGAACCGTAACACACGGCATCCTTTAAGTCCTTACAATCCAAGGACTTGTGCCCCGTTTTCTTGCAAATACCACAAGGTTTTGCCTGCTAATCTGAATGACACCGTCCCCAATGCCGCTTGTTGCAGGTCTTGCAAACTTGTCTCTTATCAGACATCTGTTGGTTCTTCTTGAATCCAAACTTCCCCTTTTTCTTGGACTTTTGGGAGATATCCTCCTCCCTCTTCCTTTTTCCATTGGTCTCAGTTTTAATAGATTTCTGTCTCACCGCATCCAGGGTGAGAGACAATGATAAGTCCATAGTTGAGCTATAGGAATTAGGCTTCGAAGCCTTAACCATACCCTTGATCTCTGGTGTTAGACCACCAATAAATCGCGCAACGCGCTTAGATTCCAGAGTAAATAAGTAGGGCACTAACCTCGACAAAGTTTTAAAGTCGGTAACATACTTCCGACAGTCTAGGTTCTTCATTGTGAGAGTCAGAAAATCTGACTCCACTTTCTCCACCTCATGCAGTGGACAATACGTCTCTTTGATAAGGTCCACAAACTTGGACAATTCAAGATTGTACAGGGGTATCTTCCCTGTAGATTGTATCATGGCCTTCCACCATGTTAGGGCATCACCCTTGAAGGATTGAGAGACATACTTCACAACGTCCTTATCAGCACACTCGCTGATATCCACAACAGTCTCCATTTCATCCAGCCATCTCATGGCATCAAAAGCCCCCTTCTCACCATTGAAGTCCCGGGGCTTGCAGGAGATAAAATACTTATACGTGCGTAACCGTCCTTTGAAGAACGAGGCTTATCCTGAAACACTTGTTTCCTGGGCTCACTCTTCGCAGTTGAAAAGTGATGTGAGCTCTCCTTAGGAGCTGATGAATGTGGAATTGATAGAGACTTGGAATGAGTAGCACTCGACTCCTTAAAGTTAGCTATGAACACATTTATAGCCTTGCCGATTTCAGCGGCAATCAACTCCGTAGCCAGTGCGGTTTACATTCGCATTATCATTATTGTTGCGTCTGCTATTGGCTTCATCAGAATGTGAATTTGCCATGTTTGTATGCTTGGTTTAAAAACCAAAATAGATAATTTCTCAGTTGCAATATATTAACTGGTCATCAAACCTGATGACTTAAAAATTCATTGGCCATGGTATCATTAAACCATATAGGCTATAAGGTTTGGATATATATATATATATATATATATATATATATATTCTTCACCTTTTTGGACTAGTGTGCACAACATCACAATTGTCAAAATTTTATAGTTTTAACATTTCTAATGAATGTTAGATTTATATTAATCAGATATGCTTAGCCACGGTCTCGAAGGACCATCTAGGGGATTGAAGTTCGGATATAGTCCATTACTTATTGGACAGTGGATCATAAAGTTGCAACTGTCATTGTCATATTGACAATTCAATTGAATAAAAGTATGTATATAAGTCGCAATCTCATTTGATCAAGTGGCTATAAGGCTTGAACATAGTTCACCACCTTTGGACAGGGAGTCATTTGACCGCAACTGTCTTTGTCATAATTGACGATATAATATGACCCGTAGGCAATCAATTGACATCACATAGGATGTTAAAATAAATAATCATCACACGGATGATATTAGTCATGGTCTCATTGATCATATAGACTATGAGGCTTGGGCATAACCCACCACCTTGGACAGGGAATCCATAAGGTCTCAACTGTCATTGTCTCAATTGACAATAAAGTATAGCAGGTAGGCAAATCATCACTAAGGATGTTTTTAGAAAAGTGATCATCATGTTGATGATATTAGCCATGATATAAATTAATCATATATGCTATAAGGCTTGGACGTAGTCCACCACCAAGACGGCTAGTGTGGTTCCTCATGTCACCTTGCCAGGAGTATTAACATTACTTGAATGTTAACATAGAATAATTGTCTTAATGGTTTGATAATAAATATATATATAGCCATGGTCTCATTTAATTATAAGGCTATTAAGCTTGAACATTGTTCACCACCTCTAGATAGAAGGGCTAGTCATCCTTAACTATCATTTATAATCGCCAAATAATATGGACTTTGCCAATTGGCTGGTCAAAAACCATTAAGAAGATATTTTGGAATCATTGAGCAGATTGATAAAGTTCGAATTAAAATCGAGACGATCGCTTGAAAAGGGAAGCAATGAATAAATATAATATAAATAATTCAAAAATTTTCATTAAATGATAGAAAATTACAATACTTACCTTAAACAGGACTTTGATATAAATTTAAACTACTTGTCCACACAGGGACTAAAAGGAAATACATGTCCATGCAGGGACTAAAAGAAAAGACATGTCCACGTAGGAACTACTGGAATTTAAATAAATAACAATACAAGATAAAATAAAAGAAAGCCTTCACTCGTCTTTCTTTCCCCTAACCAGCTTGGTGAGTTTCTTGAAGAACTTACTTGTCTTCCTCTCATTCTTCTCAACCTGATGGTGAATTTGTTCTGCTCTTTCTAACGCTTAGTTAATGGCCTCTAATTGTGGTGGTGGTAGTGGCTGAGGCAGAGCAGGATACGGGTATCCATAACTTGGATATCCCATAGTTGGGTAAGCATGAGGGACAGGAGATGGGTATAAGGCATTGTCTATGACCGCTTGCATATAAGGGTCGTACGATGGCGCCTGATAGTTATAATCTATCGGTGTAGATGGGTTAAAAGGATTGTATCCATACGTATCTGGATACGTAGGGATTGGGTTATCAAACCCGATAATGGTGGTGGTTGAACAAACATTGCAGGGGTGGGAATAACCACTGGTATGGTATATGAGGGTAAGTCTAGGGTAAAGGTGGTAGCGAACCCGACCGTTGTCCCGTGCGCACTGACATGCGTACTCCACGCTTTCTCATTGGTGGTTCTGGTGGTGACTGCGGTTGTTCCACCATTTCTATTTGCACATCCTCTTGTGGAGGTGGCGGAGGCGGTGTAGGAGAATGGTAAGAGGGTACATTCTCGAACGTGAATTGGTTCCAGTATTGGTCCCATTCGTTAGGACCTTGGTAAGGTGATCCCGCGTAAGAAGCAGAACCACTTGAAATATCAATGGGATGCATATGTGACCCCGATGGTGGCATCTCCGGATCTGAATCTTCGTCCGACTCATTCTGTGGGTCCAACTGATTTTCAGCAGTTGGAGGTGTGTTAATATACTGGTTTGGGTCAAAAGACCCATGAAATGAGTGGGAGTGTAAATGATGTGATTGGTGAGAATTATGGGAATGGTATGAATGATGGTAAGATGGTGATGAGCTAAGTGAGACAAAATGTCTAACTGGTTATGACGAGTAAAAATTTCCTGATTCTTGGTAAGGATCCGAGCTGTGAGAATGAGAGGGTATATGTCCTGATGGTCCTCCCCTCATCGGACCTTTTCCACGTCCCATTCTGCGAAATCTTGGCGGCATGATTAATTCATGTCAAAATAAAAAACATTATACATATAACTTAATAAAGATAGGAGTTAATCGTAGGTCAAAGCCTAGACTCAGAAAGTCTAAGGAATATGCTATTGTGTTGTTTGAGATTAAACACAAAAGGCTAGTGTTTAATTCTCTCAAACGTTGGCTTTGATACCAACCTGTCACACCCCGATATTTACCGCATCACCCGATGGGCCCGGATGGGGAGTATCGTGACGAGATTGATATCAAATACATAACACATATAGCACAACGGAAGTCTTAGAGTTAAAATATTGTTACAAACATAAATGTCCAAATGTTCAAAATAATTATACAGACTGTTTGTAATAAAGATCCACAGGCGGATCGAAAATGTACAAAATGAGGATAATCAGACTACTAGGCTTTATGCAAAGGAGTTACAAATTCCTCTTCTAGCATTACCAGGCAACTTCCAGCCTATTTACGTATCCTTACAACCTGTAACTTAGTCTTTTAAAAATACGTTAGTTGACAGTGGTAAATATAAATAACATACTCATTTTGAAAACATTTCAAAAATGTTTTAAGTGCACAAGGCACATATATTTTGATAAATAACTTGGGACAATTCAAAATGATCTTGTATACAGTTTTAGATGCATGTCAATACATATGGGGTCCGGTGCAGAAACCGAATAACATGATTAACCGATATGCCACTTTAACCCACAAAGGGGTATCCCCAATTAATGGGTAAGAAAAACATTTTATAATAGCATTAGCATCTGTCAGGTGTATGCCTACACCCCGTGCTCGGTCGTGGCCATTCGTAACTTAAATGAGCCGAGGATATCCAGGACACGGTCGAGTTAACCTCCAATCTTTAAATTATCAGACAAAACAGATTAAAACGGGTTATGAAGATTTTGTAGTTACAATCTGACATATGATCCCATACCCGACCAAACGGTAATAATTTACGTATCCTAAGCCCGTATAGGGAAATAGGCTAAGAGTATTTACCTAGCTTAAACTCGTCTTATAATGCAAGAATTATAAATAGCACAGCCGTAATCAATTAACTAAAGTTGGTTACAATTTACTAGAAGGCCCTAGTCTGGAATGAATGGTATAATAACCAATTAGAATGTTAATGGGTCCTATTCAAGTCATAGATTTGGACCGGTTAACTTAAATTAGCGAGAACGGTATGATACGCTTGATTAAGCGATGACCGGAATTGAATGTAGTTTAAACCCAACAAGTACTAAGACTTATATAATATGGCTAAACAATATACATTCTGGAATTTGAAATAAAAAATGATAAGAATTGACCTGTTTTGGTAAACTTACGTTAACTAGTTACATAAGCTTAACCGTACGCGTACAATCGATATAGTGTAACCGGATGAGTCATAAACAAGTTCTATATGCCAAGGTACTTTAAATAAGTTGTAAAATCAGTAGGTTGTCAACTTATATGACCATTAGGATTTTAAAATCAAAATATGCACCATCAAGGCATTTTAGTCATTATGTGACATAAATTAAGAATTTGTATAAAAACTGATATTATGAACATGTTCACCCTGTAAAAATATTTTAATCATGATATAATATCAGTAAATAATAAAAAATGTATGATTTTTATGATTTAAAACCATACTATGTGCCAAAAGGGCATTTTGGTCATTATATAACATAGTTTGAGAACTTGTATGAAAATATGAGTTATGAACAAGTTCATTCTGTTAGAATAATTTAGTTATGTTATAATATCAGTAGATAATAGATTTCATATGAAAATTATGGTTTAAAACCATACAATGCGCCAAATGGACGTTTTGGTCATATTATAACATAATTTCAGAACTTTTATGAAAACTCAGGTTATGATCAGATTTATAATACCAAAATATGTTAATTATAATAACATATCAGAAGGTAATTCGTTTTGCAAGTTCATGATTGATTAAAACCAAGTTTTATGCAAAAAGGGCATTTTGCTCATAATTAGGCATAATATATGAACTTGTGTTAAAACTCAGAATCTTATTATGATCAAGTAGTATAACCTCAGAGGGTTATGCTACATTATAATGTGATCATAATACATCTTAAATTCAGTAGCTAACTATGCCAAATCAGGTTAGAATCGAAAGTCAAAGAAGAAGTCAAACTGCTCGACTTTCGATTGCGAACCGACCCTAAAACTGGAAATGACGAGATGAGCATGTTCATACATGTCCTAATATTAATTACCAACTTATTAGGTGTTAAAACATGGGTTATAACATTTATAAGATCAATTTATAAACTTTACGAAAAACTGCCTTTTGACTTTTTAATTACGATAACTTTGACCCGTCATTTGACCTAATTAATGTGATTTTCAGGAGGTGCCCTTTTGAGGGATTAACACCTACCTAATTACGATCACGTAGCCATGTTCTATTCGAACAATGGTTGGACCATAATGGTCTAAACCAAAAGTCAAAGCAAAAAATTGATTTTGCTTGACTTTCGGGTTTAAAAATCTATAAAACAAAAATGCACTGGATAGGAACACTTACAAGTGATCCTTGGAATAAAATGGACTTAGTAGGATGCTCCTTTCAGCTAGTAACTTCCATAGGAGGGAGAGAAGTGATTTAAAAGAAGAGGTGCAAGGAAAGTGTGCAATTACACTCCTATTTATACTTGAGGGCCTTGATTCAGATCATAACAGGTGTCAAAAGGTGTAGGATCAGTACAAGTGTTATTGGATGTGGCATAAGCTGCTAGAATGCTCAGAATTCGATTATATGGCGCACGTGCATCATTCCTTGGGCTGCATTCATTTCTGTAGCTGGCGACTCTTTAAGGACCGTAGGGGGTCCCTTTGCGATCCGTAAAGACCTTGGGCGCACACTGAATTCAGCTTCTTTACGGACCGTAAGGCATAAGCCTTTGCGGTCCGTAACCGTCATTCAGGAACAAAATAAAAGGGGCTTGCGCTCCGTAAGCCCTAAGGCTTACGGTCCGTAAAGGGTCACTCAGAGGCAAAGTTTAAGCATGTTAACATCTTTAGTCCCTCCACATCCGTAAAGAGGTGCAAGGAAAATGTTACAACTAAACTCCTATTTATACTTGAGGGACTTGATTCAGATCATAACATGTGTCACAAGGTGTTAGAGGATCAGTACAAGTGTTATTGGATGTGGCATGTGATGCTAGAATGCTCAAAATTCGATTATGTGGCGCACATGCCTCATTCCTTGGGCTGTACTCATTTCTATCGCTGGCGACTCTTTACGGACCGTAGGGGGTATCGCTTTGCGGTCCGTAAAGACCTTGGGTGCACACAAAATTCAGCTTCTTTACCGACTATAAGGCATAAGCCTTTGCGGTCCGTACCCGTCATTCAAGAACAAAAATAAAAAGGGCTTTCCCTCCGTAAGCCCTAAAGCTTACAGTCCGTAAAGGGTCACTCAGAGGCAAAGTTTAAGCATGTTGACACCTTTAGTCCCTCCACATTCATACTTTCATTAATTGGCAAAAATAGTCCCTCTCTTCTAGCATTTGGCACAAATGAGAGTATGGACACGTGTTAGTACATGACTAGACACGAATTTACGAGGTGTTACGTGAACCGCGTGTGTAAGTCCGACCTTGACAAGTCTGTCTTTGTTTTCATCGATGATATACTTGTGTACTCCAAAACCAAAGAAGAACACGAGGAACATCTACGGTTAGTTCTGGAACTGCTTCAACGGGAGAAACTTTATGCCAAGTTTTCTAAGTGTAACTTCTGGATTCGCGAAGTTCAATTCCTTGGGCATATAGTAAACAAAGATTGAGGCAATCAAAAGTTGGGAGGCGCCTAGGACACCAATAGAAGTTCGATAATTTCTGGGTTTGGCGGGTTACTACCGCCGTTCATTGAAGGATTCTCGAAGATTGCGCAACCGCTCACAACCCTAACTCAAAAGAGCTCAAAATACATCTGGGATGATAAGCAAGAAGAAGCATTTCAGTTGCTAAAGCAAAAGCTTTGCAGTGCACCTATTCTGTCCTTGCCAGAAGGAACAGACGATTTCGTTGTTTGCTGTGATGCTTCAGTTCAAGTACTTGGAAACGTACTTATGCAACGCGATAAGGTCATCGCATATGCATCCTGCCAACTAAAGGTACATGAGAAAAATTACACTACTCATAATTTGGGGTTAGGGGCAGTAGTGTTCGCATTGAAAATCTGGAGACACTATTTGTATGGTACGAAGTATACTATCTGTACGGATCATAAGACCCTTCAACACATTTTTAATTAGAAGGAGTTGAACATGCAGCAGCGTCGTTGGGTAGAACTCCTGAATGACTATGAATGTGCCATCCAGTACTACCCGGGCAAAGCTAATGTGGTAGCCGACGCCCTTGGCCGAAAGGAACATCTGAAACTCTGACGAGTTCGCGCACTACAACGCACCATCCATTCTGAGTTACCCGAGCAGATTTGTAATGCGCAGATTGAAGATGTGAAAGAAGAAACCTAAAATTTTAGTCTCTACGCAAGATGGAGCGTGATTGGGAGGTGAAATCGGATGGCACAGGATACTTCATGAACCGTATATGCGTTCCCCTCTATAGGAATCTGAGGGAGCTCATAATGGACGAAGCCAACAAATCTAGATACTCTATTCATCCAGGTTTGGATAAGATGTATCAGGACCTTGACGTGCGTGCGGGTGTCTATATTTTTAGTTATATTTTTTGCTCTTTTTACTCGCCGATTTCAAGTTTTAAATTTATAAAATATGATATTCTATCATCACTCTACACACACACTAGGGCAAGTGCACCCATCACAGACGTAGTATAGTGATGGCAAGATACCGAGGTCGTCAAAGGACACAGGAGCTTTTAATACCGGCTTATCGTCAACGTCTAATCGAACCAACCTTTGAGAAAAGATTTTTAAACTAATAAAAAGATAAAAACAGAAAATAAAATAAAATAAAAATAGATAGACAAGAAAGAATCACTTGGATCCGACTTATCTTTCATGTACTCTTTTGATGATTTCTGCACTTTGGGCATTTTAAGAGATTATCTTAGTTATAGTAGTAGGCCCCTCTTGTGAAGGTGACGTTACCCTCAACCTAGTGGTTTGAGTCAGTAAGGATACAATCCCATTAGGCCGGATTATTGAAAGATAATTAAGTAAGTTATTAATGCAAACTGTGGTGGGTCCCCCTTCCAAGCAGCAGTCACCCTCAACCCGTTGGTTTGAGTCAGCAGGGATACAGTCCTCGCGGGGTTGGTTTAAAGTTATAACAGTAGTTTTTTAATAAGGGATTCAAGCGGTTTCTTACTCTCAGTCGGGCCAGTCATTCCCTGCCAATCCATGGAGTAATACTAAACTTGGACCAGGTTCTCACAGGATCTATACACTGAACGAGACATAGAATTACCCAACTACCTTTCTAACCCCCTTTCAAGTAGTAAACGTGCTTTATATAGACCGTAAAGACACGAATATGTGAATAAACGACATATGAAGAATGGTTAAGTAAATTCGCCTTCAATATAATAAACTAATTATTAAAGTCATTAATACATACCCAATTAAAAAGTTGCCAAAGATTGGAAATCATAAAAGAAAATACATAAAAGATATGACTTCACCAAGTGATGCAAGAGTTTAGCCAAGCATGGCCTTTGTTTGACAAAGAATCTTACTATCAATCTTGGATCCCCAGGCGAGACTACACACACACTCTAAAAGATGGAAAATGGATGATGGTGGTGGATGATGGATGATGGTGTTGTAGTTGTAGTTGTCACACCCTGTCTATTGCGGAAGCGTATGATGTGTGACTGGTTTAATATCATTGCATTCAATCGTAATAAATAACTACATGATCAAAACGATGTTCATCCATTCATAAAAGTTTGAGTATTACAAACACTTGTTATTTAAGTTTCAAAAACACGACCTTCGTCTAGGTTATAATTTAACAAAAGTGGATGACATCTAAAATTGAAGTCTACTTCTAGTTACGACACCCGTGCCCAAGATCCATCCTGTCACCTGAAATACATGTAATTTTGGAAAAACATCAACAAAAGTTGAGCGAGTTCATGCGTTTTGCATACCTTGTATGAAACATGGTATGTATCTTGTATAAATAAAGTATTCTTGTGAAATAACGTATTCTTGTAAAATAAAGTATTCTTGTAAAATAAAGTATTCTTGTGATACAAATCTTGTATCAATAAAGTATTCTTGTGGTACAAATCTTGTACCAATAAAGTATTCTTGTGGTACAAATCTTGTACCAATAAAGTATTCTTGTAAATCTTCGAGAGACTTTAAGGCATGTGAGGACATGGGGAGTACTTGTTATGACTCCTTAAGGACATGGGGAGTACTTGTTATGACTCCTAGGGAGCATTCGTAATGGCTCATATTCTTGTCGATTTTTCCTCGACTGTGTCGATTAACCTCGACCGTGTCAATTTCCCTTGACTGTGTCGATTACCCTCGACTGTGTCGATTAACCTTGACTGTGTCGATTAACCTCGACTGGGACTCCGAAGCACTACTAGGTACTAGTTTTGACCATGAGTGGGGTTCGGCCGTACCCGTTAGATCTAACCCTCGTCCCTAATTAGTGAATGTTTTTAATGGCTTGGTACTAGTTTTCACCAAGACTTTATGGCATTTTTAGTATTAAGTCTGTGCTCACATGATCTAGTATTTCTTAAACGCATCATACTTGGTATTCATTCTCACCAAGAGTGCTTCTTGTATTTTTGTATTCTCAAATCGCATCATACTTGGTACTCGTTCTCACCAAGAGTGCTTCTTGTTATCATACCATTTATAAACATTGTAGTATTTATAACATGTATTTCACCCCCGAGAGTTATAAAACCAAAAACAGTTAAATAAAAGGGGGAGCATGAACTCGCAACTTTGCGTTCCTGCGTCATAAACTTCACCGGATTTGCTTATCTAGCGTCGTGACCTAAACGTGTTTATTAACGTTAGTCACTAGACTTGTATCGCACAAGTACAAGTCACTATCTTTTGTATATGTTTTCTTGTGTTAAAAATACTTTATATTTTTAACTAAGTGTCTTACTTATATTATTTTCTCAAAAATAAATATAAGTTTCTTGTATTTTGCACCCGAATTGTGTATCTTGTATGTTGTATGTGTATTTTTGTGTTTTTACTTCTCAAGAGTATTTAGTGTATTCTCAAGCCCTAATACACTATTCACGTATAATACATACTATATACACTTAGCACAAAATTTGGTGATAGATAAATATATATACTTTCCTCAAAAATATACATGTGTTTATTTTCTTTTAAAAATCATCGTCAATAAATTTCAACAACAATCATCAACAACATACACTAATTTCTCTATTTCATGAACTTGAAAATTTATAAAAATGTGTAGTAACTTACTAGGGTATTTAGTAAGTCTTGTTACCCTTTAAAGTGTGATTGCTTCTTTGAAAACTTCATTTTTAAAGGATATGATTCTTTACAACTTATGTTCATGTTTTCTAAAAATACTTCTTCTTGTATTTTTCTTGTTACACATGTGTATCTTTGCTTTATTAACCACCAAAAATAAGGTTTATTTGATTAAGAACCAAGGTTTAGTGAAACTTGTATTTTTAACTTGGTTTCTTGGATGATCATACTTGAAATATTTAGATCTATATGATTCACAACATACTTTGATCATTATTTTTCAAGAAACATTATATTCATTCAAGTTCGTGACTTTAGTAAGGATAATCCATAACCTTTAACATGTTCATCCTCTCATTTTGCTAGATTATGTTTTTAATCATTATCTAGCAAGATTACATGATGGTCAACACCATTTCTACAAACAAACAACCATCAACAAGTATATCAACACTAAACAACATGATCTCTTCATATTTAAAGCTTATGTTCAAGTTCTTTTCTTGTGATTCTTAGTGTTATTCAAGATTAACATCATGTATCATTCTTTAACCACTTAAATAAGATGAAAAATGAAGAGATTAAAGTTCTTACCACTAGCTCAAGGCTAGGGATGATCAAGAGGACAAATGGATTGGATAAAAGTAAATAAGAGAGGTCCTTCCAATTCCGTCGCTTACCACCTTTCTAAATAGACCCGAGGCACCTTAGAATCACCTTGGAATGTATTAGAGTGGGATGAAAATGAAGGTGTAGAGAGGGGGTGCTTGGGCCGTAGCTATGCAGGAAAGGAAGGAGGAGTTTTTGTTGAATGATGAAGATGATAAGAATGTGCAAGATCTAGTGGTTTCTATAAATAAACTCCAACAAGTCTTTATCCATTAGTTTTTGTGTCTTCCAAGTACTTAACAAGATCAAGTTTTTAATTCAAGAAATCAAGGGGTGTGTACCCCCTTGTCTAGAACCGGTCATGGGGGGGGGGGGGGGGGGTTTCTTTAGTTAGTTTGTAATGGTAGTTAACTAATTTAGTTAGAAGATAAGTAAGCTAGTTAAGTGTTTAGGTGTTATGTCATAATATTGTGTGTTATGATGTTCGGGCATCATAACTAGTTCAGAAAAATAAAAACAATGCTTGTAATAATATTTTGTTGTTCCGGGAAATTTCCGGTTGTTTGGTTAGATACCGGTTCGTTAAAGTGCTAAATTACACCGTTTAGTGTCTTTTATGTACCCCTTTTGTACCCTTCCAATTCCCGACACTTAGGGAAGTATTCTGGATGATAAATCATAATTTCTGCATAATATTTCAGTGTTATAATGCTGATCATAGCTGAATTTACATAAATTCTGCACTTAAAGTGCGTTTCGGGTGCTTTTTAGTGCGTAATTTAGCTTCCGGATGGTATATATGTAAACCCTTGTATGTATTCTTGGGTTTTAATATATTCTTGTTGTTGGACCTACACCTAGGCCTTAATTCTAATGTTTGACTGCTTTCTGCAGTTTTGTTGACACAGAGTGTCTTACCGGTGAGTTTACTAGTATTTCTGACGCAACGCTCTCGTTTATGCATAAAGCAATATTTTGTAGTATAAAACGTGCATGAAATTTCACTTATATAGAAATCAGAAATTTATTTGTCTTGTGAACTGGATCATGTACGTTCATTAAAGCACAAATCACTGTTCATTTAGTGTACGGAATGTACGGAAAAGTGACGGTTGTCACAGTCTCCCCCCGTTAAAAGAATTTCGTCCCGAAATTCAAGCGATGCCATCGGTCGCAGGGGAGTTGTGAATCAAATATGGTCACTTAGGTTTATGATTTGTCTTTATGTTCTCATATCATGTATTCTATCGTACTCAAGTAAATCAATTATGTCTTTTCTGTGTCTTGTGGACTCTTGGTCCGAAACCTCAACAGGTTTTATAGTATTTCTTGTCACTTGTCATTGACGTGAATCTTATTTGTGGGAACAATGACTGTTCCTTGAGTCAGACTCCTGTAGACACATGGAGTGTGTCGCGATCACTACTGATCTTTCTCCGGAAGTTTCTTCCTGTGAGCAATGGTTCCGATCCCTTCATCGGGGATTCAACCTTTTCATTTTCCAAATCACACTACGCCTTCTCTAGGCGAGGCTCTCATCTTAGTCATACTTCTTGTCTCAAATTCTTACGATTTCTGCCGCTCATCAGCGCAATCTCTCTGTATCATGTGGGCTGCCTTGATATGTACACATCTAAACGGTTTGCCTTTAGTTTTCCTGAACCCACTCGGGCCAGTAGATTGTTTGTTCCCGGTTTCTGATCATACGGCGGGGACCGACTTATTATGTTTCAGCTAAAGCTTCACTCGAAACGGTTTAATGCCAGTGTGAAAAATACTGTTGTAGGAAAACTCCACTAAGGGCAAGTGAGTGTTCCAACTTTTCATCGAAGTTTATCACACAGATATGTATCATGTCCATACAGTTTACATCGCTCAGTAGCTTAGTCCACCTACGTCAATATTTAAGTTCTTACGATCAACGGTGTGCTGCAATCATTGTGATCAGTAAGGATCGTGTAGCGTTTTCTTTCAGGTAATGACGTCAAATTTGCGGCGCGCAATTACTGCATCTAGCTCAAGGTTTCTTCTTGTGATTCCTTAATCAATGTGCCGCGTATGCAATGTTGTGATCTCTTTACATCGACGTACAATCGAGACTTTGTTAAGAAGCGTCACATAATTGCAACTCTAGCTCCTTAGCTCTTGGTTGCAGGGTTGGCATGATTTTCGTTCTTATCCACCATGTATCTTAAAGTCCTCATTTCTCGAATTCAAAATTCGCTTGTTGTCATCATAGCATATAACTGTTCTTTTCTCTAAGAGTTGCAAGGTAAATTGCAGCTGTTGCTCATGACCTCCCTTGGTCGTTGGCCATATAAGAATGTAGTCAATAAGTATATTCATGATTTATCCAGGCACGGCTTACACGTTCGATTCATGAGGTCCATGAATATTGTCGATGCATGTGTTAAGCCCAATGGTACGACAAGGAACTCGTAATGCTCGAAGCGAGTCCTAAAGGTCGTTTTAGGGATATTTCCTTCTTGTATTCACAGTGGAGGACATCCTGTCCTCAAGTCGATCCTTGAGTGGTAACTAGGATCTTACGATTTGTCTGTTCATGTTATTGGTCCTTGGCAAAGGATTCTGATTCTCAATTCTCTGGAATTTATGCAAAATGGGATTGTCAGCTTTCTCTTTGTGTCCTTAACTAAGGGCGTCACGTCCTTAATTTCCTCTGTCTAGCAGCTCTTGCAGTTATATAGGAAGCTCATGCTTCGTGGACGAAGCTAATCGGTAAGACGTCATTCGGCACTGGTGCCGCTCCTGGCACGAGGTTTATCCTAAGCTCCTCTTGTGTTGAGGGGGGCGTTCATGGCAAGTCTTTAGAAAAGGCTTCTGGAACTTCTTCCATTACGGGGATGTTCTCAGGCTCTATACTTGGACATCCAATCTATGCTGACTATCATATTATGATTTCTCAAGTTAATGGTAACAGAAGGTTCCGGCCTTCTGAGTTCCTAAATGCAATCCTTAATTGCTTCGTCGGCTTAAACGAGCCTTCTATATGCCCATTTCTAAAGAATACGGGGCACTTTACTTGAAACTAGGCCAAGCAGTTTCTTAGGTTTTAAGCATGCAAGGTTAAAGTTGATGCCAATATTAATTAAAAGTAGATGCATAGGGTTGGTTAATAGGGAACGTACCTGTTGGGATTGAACCCTACCAGAGGAACAGATAATGAAAGCCAAAACTGGTTCATAACAGTGGATTCATAATAAGCAGCTGTTTACACTAGACTTCTCCCTTGAAAGTGATTATAACATCTGATGGTCCTCTATCCACTGTCCATATACAACTGTTGGTACCCTCTCAACTGCTGACACAGCACTGAAGAAGTAAACACTGCTGGTTCTATCTACTGATGACAAAGCACTGCCCACTCAAGGACTGATCAACTTTGAGGAAAGCACTGATGGAAGAAGATAGCAGTAGTTTAGTGTATTACTTGTCTTATGTAGAATCAGTGGTTAACATTGGCAGTGTTTATATAGGAACAGTTGTTACAGGTTGTTAGGCTGTTAGACGTCGCTTTCATGGTAACGTCAGCTGAGATGCCTCAGTGGTTTGGCTTGTCTATAAATGGAGCAGTACTCTGTACTGTTACATTTGATCATTTTGAGTGAGTTCTTCTCCTCAATTCAATCATTTCATCTTGTGCAACCAACCATGGAGTATCAGGCTGAGGGGGAGTTTAGTTTGTAAGCTTGCATTGTAATCTTTTGCTTTGATTTGTAATCTTTCGACTCTATGAAAAGCAAATGTTTATCAAACTATATTCTCCTTTGATTGTGTTTACAAAGTTTGTAATTCATTTCCGCTGCACTTAAACTCTGTTCACTTCTGTTGATTTGTTCAGATTATACAAACAAACACAATCACGAGAGCCTCCGATCCTAACAATTGGTATCAGAGCTTGGACAGTCAAATTCGATCTAACAATCAATTTGACATAACAGTTCAGCTCGAAATTCATTGATGCTAAGGTTGGTTGTATTTAGTTGAAAAACAGAGTAACGAGTGATCACGTTTAAAGCTGTTATTCAAACACTCTGTAAAACAACCAAGATGTCATAAGATACACAAATTTCACACAACAAGTGATGTCATGCACAAGTCACTCATAGTTTTCAGATCTGAAAACATGTCTGTTAAACTATGGTATTATTTCTTCTTTTCAAAATTGATTTCAACTTTTGTTATGAAATTTGTAATGTTTTCATTATATTAGATGCTAAAGTATGAACCTCGGATTAACAAGAACCTATGTTCATAAAAGCATTGGTGTTTTTGCTAATGTAAAAAGAGGGAAATTAAAACTTTAGTCATTTGATCTTATGTGTTGAAAAACAGGTTGAGATCCTCAAAAGGAACAAATCAACCTTGTTAAAAATACATTAAGAAAATCAGCAGTAAAAAATGTCCAGATCATGGATGATGTGAAATTTGGCATAAGCATGTGCAGAAATGATCAAATCTCTCAAAACATCACTGCAAAATGATTTTGGATTAAGTATTTCTTCAATAAAGACCTCCTAGTAAGTATTTCATTACTTATGAATGGGAAGGGTAAAATGGGAAGAAGGAAAATCACAAAAAACTCAGAAGTGTGTTTATCTCAAAACTTTTGAAGTCAAAAGAAAAGAGTATAAATATAAAACACTTAAGAGTCAAAATTGGGGTAAAAATGGTCATCAAAGCAATTGTGTGCATTCATTGGGTCAGGAAAGTTCAGGTAACAGTAGTATCTCTAGTAAATTAACTTAAAAGAGGACTAGACAAGCTATCAGAATCATCACATGGTAACAAAATCCAGAACAGGGTTTTCAAAAACTTATGTGTTCATGTGTCCTCATTTTTGCAATCAACTGACAAGAAAATGCTACCAAACAGTGGTCAAAATATATGTAAAATTTCATACCACTGTTGTCAAACCACTGACCATTTTTCATAAACTTGAGAATGATTTGATTATGAGTTTTATTGAAAATTATACCAGATCCTTTTGATGCTGTTTTCAGAAAATTCTTTAATTATTTTTTCTGAAAAAGGATTTTCTCAAATAAAGCAGGATATATCATTCTTCATTTTTCCTTAAGAATAATATATTTTGAACTTTTTACTGGTTTTTGATAGTAAAAGTTTCAATCTCCTGTCAGGATATATAACCTTTATTTTTATTGGTAATGTTATCCTCAAAATGGATCAAAAGGAATTGGTACATGTGTTAAGGTCTTGTCAAACTCAAGTTTGATTTTACACTGTGCAAAAGATTGATTGTTAAACAGACCCTGAAATACTTGGGTACTCATGTTCTATTTAAGATATTATGACACAAAATGAGATACCTTAGTAAAAATGTTTTTCATCATCTGGGATACTAAACCACTGTCAGAAATTTATAAAAGCTTCAAAAAGTGTAATTGACATGTGGAAAAACCTTGAATGAAAAGTTTTGTAAATGTTGCTGATATACTGGTCTTTCAAATCTTTACCATTACCCCTAACCACTGTTTTGTTCAAACATCTGCTCCCTAAATATTGTCCACTGCTGAAAGTCAACCACTGACCGTTCATTTTCTTGGCAAGCACTGATGCTCAAAATCAGTGTCTTATCCACTGATATGCTATCTAATGATAGTAAAAATCACCCACTGTTATCATATTGTTACCGTTGTAACCACTGGTCTTTGCTTCATCAGTGGCTCTCAAAACAACTGTCCTCCATAAAACATCTCTTCATCAGCGGATTGACACGTGGTCAGTTTTTAGCCTTCAGATCTCTGTAACCGCTGCCACATCAGCACTTACTTTTTCCCTAAATAAAACCCTGATCAAAACTTCAAACAGGGGTTTACACTGTCGAATTGAATTCCAAAAATTCTCTTATCAAAGTAGTTTCCAACCTCCATTTCAAATCATTCTTCGTCTTTCTTCGTCTTTCCAACCTCCATTTCATCAAAATGACGAAATCAAAATCAAAATCTAAATAATCATCATCTTCCAAAGAGGTCGCTCAAACGGCCGCAGAATCCATTGAAATCCCGTACAAATCCTCTCACAATTACTTGGGTCTACTCACAAAACCCACCAACAACCACACCTTCGATTCAATCATTGATATTCTCTCAGCATCAAAGTACAAAACTTTGTTAATTGCTGATGCTCCAATTTATCAACAGACCTAGAGAGAGTTTTGGAAAAATGCTACCCTTGAAAAACAAGGCGAGACCGTCATTGCCATCAACTCCTCTATACAGGGTAAAGCGATTCAAATTACTCCACAATCAATTTCAGAAGTCTTTAAGCTCGATGATCAGAAAGGTAAAACTTCCTTTCCCAAAAACAAGATGAAAACTGATTTTCTGAAAAGAGGGTATGCAGAACAATCAAAGGTAGATACCTAACAAAAAGGGTATGCAGAACAATCAAAGGTAGATACCTAACAAAAAGGTTACTTCCCTTCTGCACCAAGGTTTTTATTCCACACACTTTTGATGTGTGTTTCAAAACAACAGCGTTTAACGAAATACCATTGAAGATTCAATGTCTGGGTTATGCTATTTTAAATCATGAAAATTACAACTATTCCCAGGAGATTTTTAATGACTTGGTAAAAAATGTTGATAGCAAATCATTTCTACTTTTTCCAAGGTTTCTAAGCTATTATTTTAAACAAAAATTTGGAAAGGAAAATGAAAATTTGCTCAAACAAGGTGTTTATTTTCAAATAAAAGGTTTAACACCTGAAACATTCACTAGAATGTTAACACCTTTAAAAACAAAAGCAGAGGTGCCTGAGCAGAATTTAGCAGTTACCACCGCTCCTCAGGTATCAGCTGCTGAGCCCACTGCTCCAGGTGATCATAACAGCACAACCACTGCTTTGAAACCCACACCTGCCATAACCAAAAAGACCAAAAAGAAATCATACAAAAAACCCACCAAACCCACTAAAAAGGCAACTCTGGAAGATGAGATCCCAGAGCCACTGCCAGTGACAACACAAATGTCACCACAAACCACTGCTGCTACTTCCTCACAGCAGTTGGTGGAAAGATCTCCACCCTTACCTAAAACTCCTCCTGCATCCTCACAAAAGGATCAGGTTGTAAGCACAGGGACCCCACATTAAGCTCTGGAGCCAATCAGATCCATCTTCCTCAATCCTGATCCCAAGGACATGTCTCTTTCAACTCCCTTATCTTCACCCCTCACATTACCACAATCCATAATACCCTTCTTGCATGCAGCTGCTATAGCTCAGACACAAACCAGTTCCTCTCTATCACCCATCACTGAGAGTACACTCCTACAAGTGACTGGGTCTGATGCTTATACCTCTGCTATCCCAGCAACATTTGAGGAGGTTACACTGCAGGAGTTACAAGTAATTCCTGTCAGTAGTTCAAACGGAGCAGCAACTACAAGTGTTGGATCAACAGATCTACATTTGGACAGTTGTTTCATCAGTCAGACTCCCTTGAAGGCAATTTCTTCTATAGCACCTCTGGTAACCACTAGTGAAACTGTTTTGACCACTGGTACAATCAAAGGGTTTTCAAGTCTTGAAGAAAGAAGTCCCCAGTACCGAGAACAAGGGGCATCAATGGATGATTTTTGGGACTCAGTTCCTAAGTCACACATTGATACAACCACTGCTGGTGGGGATTCAGGTGATCCCATTAATTTGGGTGATGATTCAAAATATCAGGAATTGACGGGCAGAGTTGAAAAACTTGAAACATCAGTTACCGAAATAAAGGATATGGTGCAACAGCTGTTAAAAGCTCAAAAAGCACAATCCACTGCTGTTCCACCTCAAGCACCTGCTCCACCACAAGCACCTGCTGCAAATGAGCTCTGGAATCTTTTTCAACCCTTTCTTGAAAAACAAAAACAAATGGCTGATCAGCAGCATGCAATACATGTACAAATGCTGACAAACATGGTGGAATCAAGATTTAAAGATACTCAAGCAGACATCAAAGCTATCAAGGCTCATATCCAAAGCACCACTAGAAAATTTCCTCCCACTATCCTCTTCATGGATAACCCCCTTCCAGATAATGCCAAAAAGGGGGAGAAAATCAAACAATTGAAGAAGAAGGGAATTGAGGATGGTGTTTATATTGAACCGGAAAAAGATAGCCAGACTAAAGCTGCCATATCAACATACACCACTTCACCACACACCACCAAAACCACTGCCCTATCACCATCATCATCTAAAATCACATCACCACCTTTACCTCCTGCCATAAAGCAGAAGACAGCAGATGTTACAACATCTGTTGTAATGACAACAGTGGTTGAAACACCAGTTGTTTCAACACCTGTTAGTCAGACACTTTCTATCACTTAAACCACCACTGATCCACCTAAGACATCATCAGCCTCTCCTACAATAAAAAGGAGAAGGATTTTCATTCCTGATGATGACTCTCCATCACCATCACCAAAAACAACTTCATCACCTTCAACCCCTGCTCAAAAGCAGAAGACATCTACTGACACATCAGTAGTTGTAATGTCAACAGAGGTTGAAACACCAGTTGTTTCAACAACTGTTTGTCAGACATCTTCCACCACTGCTCTCAACATTCCTACATCACAACCAAAACCCCCTTCTCCAAAAAGGCTTTACTCCAGAAAAAGAAAAATAACTCAAGCAGATGAAGAAAAACATGATCCTAATGCTGCAAAATATCCATTGGAACTGGAAGCTGTAAAAAATGAGATGAGACAATTCTACACCGAGGATGATCCTTCAACAAGAAGATTCCCTTCTCTCATAGGCTTCATGGTCCCAGAAGATATGGATGAATATCTCAAGCTCAAAGCAAGGCAGGCTAAAATAAGAGCAAAAGTTGAATGTGAAGGTCAAAGTGACGAAGCCATCTCTGAAAAATTGGAATTCTTGCTCACTAAGGTCAAGCAGATGGAAGACTATGCACAAGATCTAAACAAAGAAAAAACAGTTCAACGAAATAAAATGAGAAAAGAATATCTTGCATATATCATGAAAGAAAAATTCTATCCTGCTGAAGAAAAACAATTTGAAGAATGGCCAATAGTTGCTTTAAAGCATGAGGCAAACAGGATTGAAAGAATTAAAAATGATCCAAGAAAGAAGAAGACAGCTCCAAATTGGAACAAATACAAAAAGCTCATTGCTGACCTTACATCTGAGTATAAAAGAAAGAAGCAAGAGCTTGTGGAGGCTAAGGTGGATACTGCTGAAGCCATAGCAAAATGGACAAAGCAGTATACCGGCGAGGCTTATGAAAGGCTTAAGAAAAGAAGGATAACAGTCTCAGACACTTCTAAGAAGCTTGACTACAAAAAGCTTGAACAGCAGATTGATGCTCTTAAAACACTGATCACATCAGCTGATAACCCTATCCTTGTGGAAAACCAAGAAAAAGGAAAACTGCTGACCAGTGAAGAAGAAAAAGAAAAGGAAGCTAAATACTTCACAGAAGCCATCAAGAAAATGGATCTAAAAGAAGATAAATCAGCAAAGCTTCAAGATCTTGCCAAAAAGGTATTAACCAAACCTGCATCACTAAACACTTCAGACATGACAGCCATTGAGCTAGATCAAAAGAAGAGGCAAGAGCAGATTGAAAGAGAAACTGCAGAAGATATAGCTGCAGCAAATAATGTCATCGAAATGGCCTTCAAACAAATGTCTGAAAGTTTACAACTTTTCTCAAGACCAATTTCTCTAAACTCATCAGAAAATAAATCTCTCCCAAGAAACCCATTGGGTTCAAAAGTACTAAAGTGGATGTCTGATCAAAAGACCCACGTATTGACCTTGGTCAGATCCAATGGCGAAGTGAAGTACATATCAAGGAAAGAAGCACTAGGTCTTGGTGTTGAAGATTTGCAGGATCTCCTTGAACTTTCACTGTGCAGGGATGAGGATGACTTAAGTTCCAAAAACTTTGAAGAAGAATTTAAAAGACAAGCTAGTGAACTTCTGATGAGGAATAAAGATCCAAAATAATGAAGTGTTTTGGCATTATCTATTCCAGGGGGAGATTGTTGGGATTGAACCCTACCAGAGGAACAGATAATGAAAGCTAAAACTGGTTCACAACAGTGGATTCATAATAAGCAGCTGTTTACACTAGACTTCTCCCTTGAAAGTGATTATAACATCTGATGGTCCTCTATCCACTGTCCATATACAACTGCTGGTACCCTCTCAACTGCTGACACAGCACTGAAGAAGTAAAAACTGCTGGTTCTATCTACTGATGACAAAGCACTGCCCACTCAAGGACTGATCAACTTTGAGGAAAGCACTGATGGAAGAAGATAGCAGTAGTTTAGTGTATTACTTGTCTTATGTAGAATCAGTGGTTAACATTGGCAGTGTTTGTATAGGAACAGTTGTTACAGGTTGTTAGGCTGTTAGACGTCGCTTTCATGGTGACGTCAGCTGAGATGCCTCAGTGGTTTGGCTTTTCTATAAATGGAGCAGTACTCTGTACTGTTACATTTGATCATTTTGAGTGAGTTCTTCTCCTCAATTCAATCCTTTCATCTTGTGTAACCAACCATGGAGTATCAGGCTGAGGGGGAGTTTAGTTTGTAAGCTTGCATTGTAATCTTTTGCTTTGATTTGTAATCTTTCGACTCTATGAAAAGCAAATGTTTATCAAACTATATTCTCCTTTGATTGTGTTTACAAAGTTTGTAATTCATTTCTGCTGCACTTAAACTCTGTTCACTTCTGTTGATTTGTTCAGATTATACAAACAAACACAATCACGAGAGCTTCCGATCCTAACAGTACCCGTAACTGCATCTGGATCCTGGCGTGTTTCACGAGTTTCGATCATGAAAACCCTTCCTTGCTTGTTTCTTCCTAGGGCAATCTTTCCTAAAGTTCCCTGCTTCACCACATCTGTAGCAACCTGGTATTCTCTTATTTCTTCCACCTGGGTCCTTCGCCCAACAGGCGTCCTTGCTGTGCCCTTCTTTTCCACACTTCCCGCACTTAGGCCTCAGACATCGACCTTCATGGTGAAAATTGCATTCCCCGTACCTCGGCTTAGTCCCCGAGTAGATTTTACCACCGGCCTTATTTGTGGCTCCATCAGTTTTCCTGTCATGCGGCGGTTTCACTTTCTTTCTTTTGTTTGTTTTAGAGCTTCTATAGCCGACTTGTGTGCCCACCTTTAGGTTCGAAGACTTCCTCTTCTTATTGCCTGATGACTCCACATGAGTCTCTCTCTTGTTATCCTCAGATTCTAAAAATTTTCCCGTGCGTAGAGCTTCTTCAGTAAGCGTAACGCTTAAATCGATAGCCTCTGTGATGGTTGGAAGCCTTGAGGTAGTAACCAAGCTCCTAATTTGAGGTGCAAGTCCCCAAATGAATCGTTCAATCCTTTTGAATTCCGGTTTGACTAAGTAGGGGACGACTCTAGACAAGTCGTGAAATCGCTGGACGTATTCAGGAATCTTTGGTCCGTCCATTTTTAAGTTCCAGAACTCCACCTCGAGCTTCTGGATTTCAGCCCTAGAACAGTATTTCTTTTCCATCGTTTCCTTGAGCTCGTTCCAGCTCAGTGCATAAGCAGCATCTGCACCAAGGGTTTGAACCTGAAGGTTCCACCAGGAGAGTGCGCTGTCCAAAAATAACCCTGAGATATAGGTAACACTCTGCTGGGGTGAACAGTTACTCATTCTTAGAACGGAATCAGTCTTTTCTGTCCAACACACAAACGCAACAGCACCTCCTGTGCCGTCAAAGTTTAATGGCTTGTAGTCCAGGAATTGTTTATAGGTGCAGCCGGTTGGAAGGTTATTTCCAGTAGTGCCACCACCGTGCTCCGAGCGGAGGGCTTCATGTCGTGCAATTGCCTGTGAGATGCGTTCTTGCAACTCGGCTTCTGTCCTTGGTAACGTACTGGTGTTTGTGTCAGGTCTGGGCGGCATTCTCTTCTGTCAAAATGGTATGAAGTAGGTTAGACAATATTCCATAATTGTCTATGAGGTACATAGCACCATAAGCCATCATGTAATCACCCAATTTCACATGTATATATAATCAATGTATAAACGAGGAAACAATTACTGAGCCTTCACATAGGCTTGCCAACTTGGCTTATTGTTTGTAATAGAATGAACTCGAGGTTACATCGCCTCGGTCATTTAGGTTTTAGTTATTTCCTGCTACATTAGCTTTATTGATGTGTATATTTTCACAGAGATGGGGTTGTTCGTGTAGAGGTGATAGAGAGTGTAACGTCGCTGAATCTTTTTGAATGTTACCCATCTTCTCTTGCTTAAATGTCGTTTTCTCAAACGTCTCGTATACAGGTAGAAGTGTCAGTCACGAAATAGGCTAAGACAGGCTTCCTACCTTCTAGTGCGCTAAAGCACTGATCTATGTATTGTTCTACCAGATGAAGGTGTGAACACCTAAAGATTATTTTTGTGTGGTTTTCATTAGCTCGACCCGCAGAGTCCACCAGGATTTCCGTGCACTACAAGTCGTTATTACGTGGGCCCCCCGTAATAATAAATTGTCTTGCACAGTTACCCCAATTTTCTCTCGTCCAAGCAGATGATCAATCAAGGAGGGGACACTACTGTCCTTATACCTCTGTCATGGAAAGGACCATTACGGTGGTCCTCGCGCTAACACTCGTTATCGTTATGCGTGAATAAGCACGATGATTAAATGGAATAGGAATAAAGAGAATTCCTAGTAGTTGGAGAGGCACCTTCCAGATGAATACTTCATCTTCCTTTTCTGGTCTAGTATGTCGTCAATCTTGCTTCACAAAAGCTGCAGGGATCTCGTCCCGCTGATTAAGAATTCATTCAAGGTTGCCGCCTCTGCCTCGTCATCATCACCGTAGTCAGGCACCTTCACGATCGAGAGGGAAGAGCAGCCATCTCCTACGGAAGCAAGCTCGAAATCTTGTTTGGTAGTCACTTCCAGCTATGAGCTTTGCAATGAACGCGAGGTCGATAGCTTCATCGTGCAAGTTATGTATAGTAATAGGAGTCGGAGTCGAACGTATTTTATTCACGTCAATAATCATTCTGTACACTTATTTGTATGTATTCACGTCAATATTTATTCCGTACACTTATTCGTATATATGTATATCAATAACAAACATGCTACTTAGCATAAGCAAGCAATTTGATGCATTATATCACGTATAACTCTCGTTTTTTTTTTTTTGGGGGGGGTCATTTTTCTAGTTGTCGATTTACGACAAAAACACTACTTGGTACTAGTGGTCACCAAGAGTGTATTTTATCTTTGGGAAGTCTAACTCGCGTAGACTATGCCTTAATTGGCACCTTATCTTGAGAGTATTCCCTACTAATGTCCTTACCTTGTCTCTTTTTGAAAAGTGTTTGACTCGTGGATCTTGGCGCTTACGTGAATGCAATGAAAAACCTTTTTGTAAAATGTTTTTGTGAGAGAACTCTAGTGATTGTAGTCTAGACTCGTGAAGGGATCCTAGTTCACTACAATCGAAGCTCTGATACCAAACTGTCACACCCTGTCTATTGTGGAAGCGTATGATGTGTGACTGGTTTAATATCATTGCATTCAATCGTAATAAACAACTACATGATCAAAACGATGTTCATCCATTCATGAAAATTTGAGTATTACAAACACTTGTTATTTAAGTTTCAAAAACACGAGCTTCGTCTAGGTTATAATTTAACAAAAGTGGATGACATCTAAAATTGAAGTCTACTTCTAGTTACGACACCCGCGCCCAAGATCCATCCTGTCACCTGAAATACATGTAATTTTGGAAAAACATCAACAAAAGTTGAGCGAGTTCATGCGTTTTGCATACCTTGTATGAAACATGGTATGTATCTAGTATAAATAAAGTATTCTTGTGAAATAACATATTCTTGTAAAATAAAGTATTCTTGTAAAATAAAGTATTCTTGTGGTACAAATCTTGTACCAATAAAGTATTCTTGTGGCACAAATCTTGTACCAATAAAGTATTCTTGTAAATCTTCGAGAGACTTTAAGGCATGTGAGGACATGGGGAGTACTTGTTATGACTCCTAGGGAGCATTCGTAATGGCTCATATTCTTGTCGATTTTTCCTCGACTGTGTCGATTAACCTCGACCGTGTTACCCTCGACTGTGTCGATTAACCTCGACTGTGTCAATTAACCTCGACTGGGACTCCGAAGCACTACTAGGTACTAGTTTTGACCATGAGTGGGGTTCGGCCGTACCCGTTAGATCTAACCCTCGTCCCTAATTAGTGAATGTTTTTAATGGCTTGGTACTAGTTTTCACCAAGACTTTATGGGATTTTTAGTATTAAGTCTGTGCTCACATGATCTAGTATTTCTTAAACGCATCATACTTGGTACTCGTTCTCACCAAGAGTGCTTCTTGTATTTTTGTATTCTCAAATCGCATCATACTTGGTACTCGTTCTCACCAAGAGTGCTTCTTGTTATCATACCATTTATAAACATTGCAGTATTTATAACATGTATTTCACCCCTGAGAGTTATAAAACCAAAAACAGTTAAAGAAAAGGGGGAGCATGAACTCACAACTTTGCGTTCCTGCGTCGTAAACTTCACCGGATTTGCTTATCTAGCGTCGTGACCTAAACGTGTTTATTAACGTTAGTCACTAGACTTGTATCTCACAAGTACAAGTCACTATCTTTTGTATATGTTTTCTTGTGTTAAAAATACTTTATATTTTTAACTAAGTGTCTTACTTATATTATTTTCTCAAAAATAAATATAAGTTTCTTGTATTTTGCACCCGAATTGTGTATCTTGTATGTTGTATGTGTATTTTTGTGTTTTTACTTCTCAAGAGTATTTAGTGTATTCTCAAGCCCTAATACACAATTCACGTATAATACATACTACATACACTTAGCACAAAATTTGGTGATAGATAAATATATATACTTTCCTTAAAAATATACATACTTAATATCAATTTTAATCTTGAAGAAATCCTTATTTCTTTACACCAAAAATTGGGGAAACCTTGGTAAATATTTTTGACTCATTTTTAGGGAATAAGTTTCTCAAAAACTTATAATTTTCTAAGTGTCAAAATTCTATAGAAATTTCGACAGAGTTTCCCCTAAAAATGGAGGTTTCCCATTTTTCAAAACATGTGTTTATTTTCTTTTAAAAATCATTGTCAATCAATTTCAACAACAATCATCAACAACAAACACTAATTTCTCTATTTCATGAACTTGAAAATTTATAAAAATGTGTAGTAACTTACTAGGGTATTTAGTAAGTCTTGTTACCCTTTAAAGTGTGATTGCTTCTTTGAAAACTTCATTTTTAAAGGATATGATTCTTTACAACTTATGTTCATGTTTTCTAAAAATACTTCTTCTTGTATTTTTCTTGTTACACATGTGTATCTTTACTTTATTAACCACCAAAAATAAGGTTTATTTGATTAAGAACCAAGGTTTAGTGAAACTTGTATTTTTAACTTGGTTTCTTGGATGATCATACTTGAAATATTTAGATCTATATGATTCACAACATACTTTGATCATTATTTTTCAAGAAACATTATATTCATTCAAGTTCGTGACTTTAGTAAGGATGATCCATAACCTTTAACATGTTCATCCTCTCAATTTGCTAGATTATGTTTTTAATCATGATCTAGCAAGATTACATGATGGTCAACGCCATTTCTACAAACAAACAACCATCAACAAGTATATCAACACTAAACAACATGATCTCTTCATATTTAAAGCTTATGTTCAAGTTCTTTTCTTGTGATTCTTAGTGTTATTCAAGATTAACATCATGTATCATTCTTTAACCACTTAAATAAGATGAAAAAATGAAGAGATTAAAGTTCTTACCACTAGCTCAAGGCTAGGGATGATCAAGAGGACAAATGGAGTGGATAAAAGCAAATAAGAGAGGTCCTTCCAATTCCGTCGCTTACAACCTTTCTAAATAGACCCGAGGCACCTTAGAATCACCTTGGAATGTATTGGAGTGGGATGAAAATGAAGGTGTAGAAAGGGGGTGCTTGGGCCGTAGCTATGGAGGAAAGGTAGGAGGAGCTTTTGTTGAATGATGAAGATGATAAGAATGTGCAAGATCTAGTGGTTTCTATAAATAAACTCCAACAAGTCTTTATCCATTAGTTTTTGTGTCTTCCAAGTACTTAACAAGATCAAGTTTTTAATTCAAGAAATCAAGGGGTGTGTACCCCCTTGTCTAGAACCGGTCATGGGGGGGGGGGGGGGGGTTCTTTAGTTAGTTTGTAATGGTAGTTAACTAATTTAGTTAGAAGATAAGTAAGCTAGTTAAGTGTTTAGGTGTTATGTCATAATATTGTGTGTTATGATGTTCGGGCATCATAACTAGTTCAGAAAAATAAAAACAATGCTTCTAATAATATTTTGATGATCCGGGAAATGTCCGGTTGTTCGGTTAGATACCGGTTCGTTAAAGTGCTAAATTGCACCGTTTAGTGTCTTTTATGTACCCCTTTGTACCCTTCCAATTCCCGACACTTAGGGAAGTATTCTGGATGATAAATCATAATTTCTGCATAATATTTCAGTGTCATAATGCTGATTATAGCTGAATTTAAATAAATTCTGCACTTAAAGTGCGTTTCGGGTGCTTTTTAGTGCGTAATTTAGCTTCCGGATGGTATATATGTAAACCCTTGTATGTATTCTTGGGTTTTAATGTATTTTTGTTGTTGGACCTACACCTAGGCCTCAATTCTAATGTCTGACTGCTTTCTACAGTTTTGTTGACACAGAGTGTCTTACCGGTGAGTTTACTAGTATTTCTAACGCAACGCTCTCGTTTATGCATAAAGCAATATTTTGTAGTATAAAACGTGCATGAAATTTCACTTATATAGAAATCAGAAATTTATTTGTCTTGTGAACTGGATCATGTACGTTCATTAAAGCACAGATCACTATTCATTTAGTGTACGGAATGTACGAAAAAGTGACAGTTGTCACAGTAGTGGTGGCAAGTAAGAGAGAAGTGGTTTGCCAAGGGATGGTTTGGAGTGGAACCAAGCACTTCTATTTATAGCTGCCTTCAAAAGCACCTCGTGGCCATCTCTCTGGCTCTCTCTCTCTTCCTCATTAACTGCTTGTCAGATCTTGTACTAACACGGCCCCGTGTGTCAATGGCACATCCCGTGGCCAAAGTACTTGATGTACTATCGCAGATTCTAAAAATATTTGAGTTGACTACACCCCGTGTTGGCTTGGCACGACCCCGTGTTGGCTACCAGTTTTGTCATTTGCTGTTGTCTTTTCTTCTGCACAGCATCCACCTTCAGACACGGCCTGTGTCTGATGAACACGACCCCGTGTCAAGTCTTCTGTTCTTGCTATTTTGTGGTTTGGATGTGAATCGGGGCTTGGCGAGTTGTGTCAATTCTTCCTTCTTTGTATTTATGTTGGTTTTTGCTGCCTTTTTGCTCCTTTGGCACATTTAAGCTCTTTTGACCCTGACAATAAAAAGGAACAGAAAACCAAGCTTTTTCCAACATTAGTACTAAAAAGGGGTTGATTTTATATCGTATTTGATACAATTTATATGTTGTATTTTAAGCACATCAAATACCCCCACACTTGAATCTATGCTTGTCCTCAAGCAAAACTATATTACGTGGCTTACACACCCAAAAAAAGAGAAGGTTTTTGTTCTATCTTTTGAGTGTCAGGAATCCAAGTTCTAAATTTATTTTGTTTTTATTTTATTACAATCTTAATCGTCATGATTTATTTAAAACACAAGTTAAGAAAAATTATCTACTTTGGGCAAAACATGCCTTTATAAAATTCCATTTAGTTATATACAAATTTACACACCTCACAAGTGGTCACTCAACACTCGGCCGATGATGTATTAAGTGAAAATGCTCATGCCCGTTTTTGGAACTTACTCCTACCAAAGGATTGACAATTGATCAAACCTCCTCCTTTTGACGTTAAATCCTTATAAATATCAAGAAGGCTTTGAAGGGTAGGTGGTGGTTTGGGTTTGGTATGTTTTATTGGAAAAGGGTAAAAACGTAAAATATCGGTTATTCTATTGCTTTGTGGTTTAGCAAAAAATACTTTGGCATATTTTTCTGATTTTTCTTAATTTTTTTTTGGTTGCCAAAGTTAAAACTGAGCCGTAATCGTAATTTCATAACCGATAAGTTTACAAAAATGAAAGATGAAAAATGGAAAGGTTTGTTTTTGTGGGTTTATAAATGAAAAGGTTTTAAGGTTCAAAGGGTTTAACTAGGGGGATGTTTTTGGATAAAGCAAAGTAAAATAAAGGTTTTGTTTTGAAAAAGATGGGTTGGTCCTAATGCCTCTATCATTTACTTACTTGGATTTTTGTCGGTAAGGACTTGGAACACATCGTATTGTCAATTGCCCCTTTTGCCAAGACGTACTATACCTTTTCAAGGTGAGACTTTTAGTAGAACCCGGTCCCCGACCTGGAATTCTAGTGGTTTCCTACGCCTATCAGCGTAGCTTTTCTGATGGTCACGAGTTGCGCCATTCACTGTCTAATATAGGCAATCTTTTATGGGGTATCATGTACAAGTTCTAGGCTGGTGATTTAGCTTTCGCCAACTTCTGCCCAACACAAGGGTGACCAGCATTTACATCCGTACAATGCCTCGAACGGTGCTGCCTGAATGCTAGTGTGGTAACTGTTGTTGTAGGAGAATTCCACCAGAGGTAAGTGTCATTCCCAACCGTTACCAAAGTCGATAACACATGCTCTCAGCATGTTTTCGAGAGTTTGGATGGTACGTTCAGTTTGACCATCTGTCTGCGGGTGATAAGCGGTGTTCCTATCTACACATGAACCAAAGGATTTGTTCATGGCCTGCCACAAATCGGATGCAAAGCGTGGGTTACAATCAGAAAGTTGCAAGTTTCCAAAACTTGTCAGTTTCCTTAATCGTGAGGAAGTGCGCAAACTTGGTTAAACAGTCTACGATCACCCAAATGGTTTCGTTCCCGCTTTGGGACATTGGTAAACCGGTGACAAAATCCATGGAAATATATTCCCACTTCCAGGTTAGTGACTCTTGTTGTTGCCGTAATCCCGACGGCTTTTGATATTCGATCTTAACCCTGGCACAGGTCAAGCATTTGCTAACGTACTTAGCAATAATAGCTTTCATGTTAGGCCACCAGTACAGGGCGTTGAGGTCGTGATACATTTTGTCAGAACTGGGATGTATCGAGTAGCGAGACTTGTGTGCTTCATCCATCACAAGTTCTCGGAGGTTTCCATGAGATGGAACCCAGATACGTTCCATGAAATAATGTATGCTGTTGTCTTTAAGTTCAAGCTGCTTTTCCATGCCCCGCATGGACTCAACTAAGAGGTTTTCCTCCTTCAATGCCTCAGCCTGAGCTTTTCGGATTTGGTTTGGGAGGTTTGAATGAATAGGTTTAGTTTCTTTTCGACTGAGGGCATCGGCTACGACGTTTGCCTTGCCCGAATGATGTTTGATTATGCACTCGTAGTCGTTTAGGAGTTCGACCCATCGGCGTTGCCGCATGTTTAACTCCTTTTGATCCATTATGTGCTAGAGACTCTTGTGATCAGTGTAAATTGTGCACTTGGTACCGTACAAGTAATGTCTCCATATCTTGAGTGTGAAGACTACTGCTCCCAGCTCCAAATCGTATGTTGTGTAATTCCTTTCGTTAATTTTGAGTTGTCGAGAAGCGTAGGCAATAACTTTCTCGTGTTGCATCAACACGCAACCGAGTCCCTGTATAGACGCATCGCAGTAGACAACAAAATCGTCAGTAACTTCAGGTAATGAAAGAATAGGAGCACTACAAAGTTTCTCCTTTAACTTCTGTCACACCCTCAAATTCCCACATGCGGAGTACCACCGCGAGGCCTGCGACTGACCAGGATCAGGCCATCAATCATATTGAACAATGTAATAATAAAACAGTTTTCAACACAACCAATATGATTAGTGACTAAAGTCTAATGTTCGTAGTATAAAAGCATTAATTAAAGTCATCAGCGGAAGCATAAGTTTAATAGTTTAAAAGTCCATAATCATAATTAGAAAACCCAACATGGGTTAACGCGACCACTACACTCCCCAGCTGCAAGCTCCTGAGCTATCACTGAGTACCTGCAAAGCATGCAGTAGGGTATCAACATAAAGTTGGCGAGTTCATGAGTTGTCCAGTTTTAATTCCATAAAACTTGCGTTTGTTAAGTTACTCATTTATACCATGCCATGGGCAGCTAACCCATATGTAAGCTACTAAACTACGTATACCGAATACTTTAGTGACCTGTTACATCGTTGTTGCCCCGTTTGTCAATGTCTATCATCATTGACGGTTTGCCAAGGCCTATTAGTTCACGACCGATCCTCTCCAGGAACGGTTTAAGGTTGGTGAAACCTAAATAGTACTATCAACTAATATCCTGTTCGCCAGGCACCGGCGACTAATCGGTATAGAAAGTGGGGATTTCGTGATAGAGTTTTGCTTAGTATACTTGTTCATGAAATATAAACAATAATTAACCGTATTCCAAACCAGGAATAGTAAGCAGTCCCAAACCTGGGAAAGTGTCGTTTGTTCTATTTCCCAACCATTGGGAAGGCATGCTTTTAATTAAGTGTGTGAACTCACCTTGGTTTGCTCAGCAGATTGTTTACTTGTTTTAACAGTTGGTCAACCACGTCCTATTATGGTTACCAATATTGGTCAGGTTTTAGTATGCAAGTATTTCACATACTTATACACATATCAAGTAGCACATAAGCTTTACGTTTTACACATGAGATATACGGCCATACATATACCATACCATCAGATGAATAGTACACAGAAAGCCCTATAATGTGATACAGGAGTGTGCGGTCGGAATCGAAGCGTGTGGTCTAGTGACATTTAGCCTACTAATCAGTATACAAGTTTGTGTGCGGTCTAGTAATATACTGTCCATTACCGTGTGTACGGCCCAATAGTTAAACGGCCCAAATAACATGTGTGGCCCACTGCCTAGTGTGTGACCCATACGTAAGTGTGCGGTCCCTTAGGCAGTGAGTGGTCATGCAGTATGTCGTTGTACTGTGTGCATCCGAGGTTGTAACTTCGTAGTGTGCGATGCAAACATTGTGTGGTCAGGCATTATTTGTTTGTACAGTGGGTATCAGGGGTTGTTCCTTGTCTAGTGTGCGGTACACGTGGCACACCCTGTGTGCGACCCACGGTGCCCTGTTGTACGTTGTGTTGGACATATGGTACGTTTGATGAGTGTACGGTATTCATTTTGAACAGAATTAATTCAAGTTCATCAAATCAAGATGGATTTAGGACACCCATTCCACATTAATCCTCAAGAACCCTAATCATTCCCTAGACTGTTTCATCATGCATCAATTAATCAAACACTAATTCAATCATCAATCCATACACAGATTCACACATTACTTCTGTCTAAAATAGATCTAGATTTCCATTCTTATCATGAACATTCATCAGACATTTACATCATGCACTCACCATTTACTAACACACCTTCATCACATGTACATTACCAAAAATAGATTCATGGTTCTATTTCCACAGTAAGTATCAAACACTCCTTTTGTTCCCAATATCGGCTTACATGCATAATCAAAACAATATTGAGTCTTGTCTCCAACATACCCTAGATATTTACACTGTATCACATAAATCCTAACTTCTATCAAACATCATAAACAGATCTCATACACATTCATAAAGATCTAAACTTTAGCATCACAACAAAGCCCTAATCTTTATAAGTAACATTCACCTTCCATTATGAAATGATTCTTGTCAAAACATTACACGGAAAAATCATCCACCAAATGTAATCATGTACAATCATTAAATCACACGAATCATAATCAAGTATGCACCTTTATCATGTATTATCATCCAAGAAATAGTTGATACACTAATCGGATTGTGTTAGATGCAAAAGTGTGTAGAAAGATCAAGAAATAAAGGTTCCAAGAATGATAAATGTCGATTATCTTCAAAGTGTGGAGGTTTCCATCCAAATCCAAAGAAGGAAGAAGGCTTGGTGTGTTTTTAGGGTTTTTAGAGAGAGAAAGTTGGTCAAGAGAGAGAGAGAGAGAGAGGAATGTTTGCTGCAAGGAGGAATTTTTAGCCATTACAATGATTGGAAAATCCTTCTAGGGTTTTTGCACTCATTCCCTTTTATACTGGATTGAAGATGTCGCACACACTCAACCGCCTTCGAGTGTGCAGCTCATCAGAGTGGGTCATGGGCTTGTGATTGGGCCTGTACCAGAGGAGTGTACGACCCAGCGTGTATGAATAAGGGAGTGTGCAGTGGTGTGGAGTGTACGGGTAATGGGGGTGGTGCGGCAGAGTTCAAATAACAAAATAATCAATGTAAATAACTCACAATCACACATGTGCACTTATATATCTAAGTGACAATTATTTTATAATTTTGTTCATCATTTACAAAAATCATCAACTTCACGTAATCACAACATAAGATTGAACATGCAGGAAGACCCGAAGTGTCACACTTGTACAACGAGATGAAGTGTGGTGCCGAAAACCAACTCGTATCCAAATCCGATGGAATCCTTTACTATCTCGATCACATTTGGGTGCCAATCCGTGATGACATTCATGAACTGCTAATGAAAGAGGCACACAAGTCGCGATACTCTATTCATCCTGGTGCCGACAAGATGTACCAAGATCTTCATATGTCTTATTGGTGGCCTAGTATGAAGAAAGATATCGCCACCTACATTTCGAAATGTCTCACGTGTTCCAAAGTCAAAGCCGAACATCAACGTCCCTCTGGCTTACTCGAACAACTAGAAATTATGGTCAAGAAATGGGAGAGTATAACAATGGACTTTATCACTAAACTTCCTCGAACTTCATCTGGTTATGATAGCATTTGGGTAATCGTCGATCGCTTGACCAAATCCGCTCACTTCCTCCCCATTCGTGAAGACTACCGAGTTGAGAAATTAGCTCGTATCTACACAAATGAAGTCATTTGTCATCATGGTATCCCCATTGACATCATTTATGGTTATGGTGGTCGTTTCAACCTGCGTCTTTGGCAAAACTTTCAAACCGCTCTCAATGCTCATCTCAACCTTAGTACTGCTTTTCATTCCCAATCAGACAGTCAAACCGAGCGTACTATCCAAACTCTTAAGGATATGCTTCGTTTTTGCTTAATGGATTTTGGTAGCAACTGGGATATACACTTACCTTTGGTAGAATACTTGTACAACAACAGTTATCACACTAGTATTCAAATGGCACCATTTAAGCCATTGTATGGTCAGAAGTGTCGATCGCCTATTTGTTGGAACGAGATCGGAGAAGCTCAAGTCACCGGTCCCAAGCTCATACAAGAGATGACAGACAAGATCATCCAGATTCGTGATAATCTACTCAAAGCTAGAAGTCGACAAAAGAATGACACTAACAAAAGACGCAAACCATTGGAAATCGATGTTGGTGATCATGTACTTCTCAAGGTATCCCCTTGGAAAGGAGTGGTTCGATTTGGTAAAAAATGCAAGCCCGTTTCTCACATCGTAGGTCCTTTCCAGATTCTTGAAAAGATTGGCAAGGTAGCATATCGACTAGATTTACCTCAAGAACTCAACAACGTTCATCCGACGTTTCACGTTTTCATGTTTCAAACCTCAAAAAGTGCCTAACCGAAGGACTTCAAGTTCCGATCGAAGATTTACAAATCAACGAGTCCTAATAGTTTGTGGAAAAACCGATCGAAATCATGGACCGAGGAACCAAGCAGCTTAGGCGCAGTCGAATTCCCATAGTCATGGTTTGATGGGAAGGAAAACCTAGAGCTAATTTACTTAGGAACTTGAGAGTAATATGAAGGCCAAGCATCCGTATCTGTGCGTTGAGTCTTCCTCTTGAATAAATTTTGGGACGAAATTTTCTAAAGTAGGGGAGACTGTAACGCTTTGCATTTTAACTTTCCTTAATTAGAATGATGTAATCGTATTTCTATTTTTGGAAACTTGTATTCGTATTCAATTACGACTTTGTAATCTGAGGCTTTGATCACAATGAAATTCATACTTTATACATACAATCAATCATTTAATATGTGCTTACTTGCAAATCGATACTTATCATACTTGCATATACTCAAACATACAATCACGATATACGAACTATACTTACATACTATTTCCATGCTTGAAAACATGTTAATTATTAAATTTATTGCATAAAATGATAACCTAATGAAAGTACAGGGACCTAATTGTAATAAAATCAAAGTTGTTGGACCAGAGAGTCTCCGCGTCATGCGACTGCCCCCCCCCCCCCCCAGCTCTTGCATGGTCACCTTTCTCCTTCCCCAATCACCTTCAATCCTCCATAAACACAAAACCCTACTCAACCAATATATAAACAAGCCTCCTACAACTCATTTTCTGTAACGCCCTGCGTTTTCATACTTTCTATATTTGGAAACCAATGCTTGAAATTCTATTTTTTTAAATCTTGTGTTCTTGTAATCATTCTTTCGTTGTAATGGATGTAAAATCCGAGACTCGAATCACAATGAAATTGGTATTTTCGTTACATTTATGTTTATTACCGTTCGTATAAGTTCATACGTTCAAAAACATCATTCATACGACACTTGATTCATACTTTGTGCTAAAAACGTCAAACTTGCAAACTATTGATCTATACGCTAAACTACACGAATTTGATGCTAATTCTCGAAAAATAAGCATGACTCTACTTGTTTTGTATCTATTATATGATTCAAATGCATAGCATACCTTTACATATGTTTCTTGTACCTAAAATTCCCTAAATTACATTTAAAACATCGAAACTTGGAAGTTAAGGGGCCTAATTGCAATTTAACCAAACTTCAGCCCACTGGAGGAGAGTGGTGGCCCGCGACAACATTGGTCTTGGGCTTCGCGGCCCGTGAGAGCAGCCCAGCTCCCAGATTTGTGGACAGACGCGAATTTGGGCTGGTTTTGGTGTTTTGTTTGAAGTTTAAACTTGTTTTAACATTAAATAACTCACCTAACTTAACCCTAAACACTTCCCTATAAATACCACACCTCTTCCAAGCATTCTACACTTTACAACATCCTCATTTCACTCTCAAATCTCTCTCAAAAGCTGCTGGAAATCAGAATTCGGACAGAAATGTAGCAAGTTCTTCCAGAGAGCATAACTTCTTCATTTCTTGGTCTTTTTCATTGGTTCTTCTTTCTACTTGCTTAGATTGACCCTAGGAACATTTTCATAGGTTTTCCCTGGAAAACCAGAGCCTGGAATGTCGCCAAAAGGGCTCCAAAGTGGACTGATCTTCTTGTTTTTTGATTCAATCTTTGATAAACTTAGCTAAACTTGAGTTCTCTCATCTCAAACCTATGTCCTAATGCTCATAATAAGTTGAATTGTTAGTTGGGCTTAAAAACAAGGCTGAGACATGTTAAATTAGAGGTTAAAACCTCCCAAACATTCTATTTTAGTTAGGGTTTTACCCAAAAGTAGTGTTCAAGCATGAAGCTTGATGAATGTGTGATAGTTGGACTAGCTTGGGCTATCCTTCATAGAAATCCACTAACTACTTGATATTTTGCATAGATTAGTTGTTAATATTCCATTGATACTTGTAAGTTCATGCCCCACCTTGTTGTTTATGAAAACAAGTGTAGTGATGAACAATGGAGGTACCTAAATTGGAGTTTTGTTCTTCCTACCTCATGCATGATTTCTATGATACTTAGAGGTGCCTAAATGAAAACTTTAATATTCTACCTCATGCTTGACATATATGTTATAGTGTACTCTATGTAATACTTATGTAACATTTAAACAAACCGAACTTTTGATGATGGACAAGTGGACATTGTCAAGATAGTAAGTTTATCATCTAAGCATCATACTTGATAGATGATGATTTTCATATGTCTATTTTCATGTCCTTAAACTTCAAATCCGTAAACCCTAATGTAATCATCCCTTAGAATTCCGAATCGAACATATTCAACGTTCTAGTCTCAACGACTTCGTCACATTGGATAATCGGAAAGCACATGCAATTTTGTGAGTATACTCGAACTCATTTTACCTTTTTAATCACTTTTGGGTACAACAGGTATCTATGTAAAAACACTAAACACTTGAAACTATTTGAATCATATTCTATCCACATGTAAACATGTTCACCTCCCGCAAGTCTATTGAGAGTTAGTCTATAAACGATTTGATGCTTGTTAATCTCATATGCTATGTAAACTATTAGTGTCTATATGTTCATTAACTTCGTACAAGCTCACCTTATCAATTATAGCGCTATAGGAGTAATGCACCGCCCACTAGTCTCGGGGTATTGTTAAGTTAAACATGTTACCTCCCGTTATTCTTTGGGATAGGCTATTTTAACGCATTGTATTCTAGGGTTTGAACATATAGTGACACCGTTTCAGCGTATTAGTAACTTGCATCATGTTATTTGTGTTGGATATGAACATGTTAAACAATTTTATTCTATGTTATACTATGTATCAAACTTGTATACTCGCCAACTTTTTGTTGATTGTATTTTAATACATGTTGCAGGATGTGAGACAAGATGATGCTAAGTGATGAAACAAGATTTAAGTGGACTTTGAAACACACTTAGATTAAACTATTTTGTTGTTGTATATTCGAAACAATGTTGTTTATGTTGATTTCTTGTATTATACTTTAGCAACTTATGAAATTCAATTTAATTTATATTGTCACATAGTGTTATGATGTTTTGAGCAATTTGTTCGTCTAATCCCGATGTTTCCGCTATCAGTTGGGGTGTGACATTTTCACTTTTCCAACTCTCCTACACTCTCAAAAACACTCTCAATCAGTTGTATTTGCAAGTTATAGCAGAATTATCTAAGTATCAAAAGTGAGCATCTACCTCACTTATCTTCAACTTTTCTTCTTATTGAAAGCTTGGAACACCTCTAGGAGTGTTTCCACAAGTTTACCATGGTAAACTAAGGTGGAATTCATACAATGAGGTTTAATGGATGTTAACCATCCTACCTTCATGCTTGACTTACATGATTTATATGATTATATATGATGGAATAAATAATAATAACATAATCTATATACTATATTATATATAGCCGAATCCATAATTTAGGCAACATATCTACTTCCTAAACAAGTTAACCGGTGTATGAAAACTTGTCAAAGATACAACTCAAATTAGGCTTTCTAACTTAGCATCAAGAAAACAAATAGGGGTGCTCTTCAAAGAAACATGCCCGAACCCTTGTTCTCATTGTCGCCAGCATGAGCCCAAGCTCAAAGTCTTCAAACCCAAGGAGCACTTCATCAAGAAAAACTATACACAATATTAGGTTAAATGGTGCTACAATATTGTTTTAAGATAAAGATCACTCACCTTGAAACAATTAGACTACAATTGTTTTCCAAAATATAAGTTTGCCATTCTTCTAGAACCCAAAAAATCAACATCAAATAATTGATCTTTATGAGTCTCCATCTAATTCTTTCTCGACAGAGAATCTGATACCAGCTTGAGATGTCATATCATTTCATGTTAGAATTTCAAATTTTGACCATCAACACTATCAACCTTTCTTTAAATATCGGCTGATGAACATGCCTAATATTTCTATACATTCATAAGCATGATTTTTCTTTTATCGTTGTACATTCATTCATGTAAATTACACCCGTATGTGAATATAATTAGCCGATAAAAAAACCAAAAACACCTTTATCTATTTTTAGAATGTTTCACTTTTCTTGACAAAACAACCCTTTTTTGTACATTGTCTCCTCAACTTCCATAACTTCGACTTCTACCACAACACATCCATATACAATCTAAAATTTTACTTTCTACTATATAAATGCACATAAAGTGTTTTATTCAAAGTGAATCAACCTTCAAAATGGAAAAACAAGTAGATTAAAATAATACGTGTATGTACGATTAACATCCTTCGTGATCTTGATTTTGAAAGAGATATGAGATTTGTAGTACCATTTGTAATATAATATAAGATACTTTAAAAATAAATTATGGTACGTTTATGTTGCCAAAAGCGTGTAACGTGCGCACCTAGGCGCTGAGGAGCAAATACTAGCCAATCCTGGCTAAAAGTTGCCTGAAATCCCTAAAACATCATGAGCTAGCCCTCAACAGGCCTAAAATTTACTAAACTAGCCATAAAAATGTATTTTATACTATGCGCCTAATTTATAAAAAAAAACCCTCGTTTTTAAGCGCATATGTACCTCGAGTGCGCAAATTAAAGGGCTCTCACAATTGTAATGAAAAAGAAAAACAAGACTAACGGAAGAGGAGATTTTGGTTAAGGATTCGTTTGAGTCTTTTGAAATAGATTGTGATTTTCCCCGCATGTCTTCTAGCGTACACCTTCCAAAGCAGTGCCAAGAAGACACTAGTACCTAAAAATGTACCTAATTACCGACTCAATTACACTAGTGCCTAGAACCGACTCAAAGAACGAACTCTAATTACCGGAAATATATGTGTATTTTGGTGAGAAATGCGGTATATATATTTTTTTGAATGATTAATTTCTTTAATCTCTGTGGTCTGTGGGACTTGAACCTTCACCTTCTCAACTTAGGTGTTTTAAAAACTTTGCCTTTGCCAATGGACCACCACCCCATTGGTAGAAATGCGGTATATATGAGTGTTATTTTTTGTGACTACAACTAATGTAGAACCTTTGTTTCATAGTCACCTATAAAACCGAACCTTCAAATCATTTTACCTAACTAAATGAAAATTAAACTTAATTAAATGGCTTTAATGTCAATTTAACTGGTTTAATGATTGGTTTCAAAGCTAATTTAATTTGAGGTGTGATAAATACACCCAAGATAAGATAAGGATTAATACACAAAAAAGGCAAATTTAGTATGATTTAGTAATGATTAACTACTTTATTATATTATTTTATTATAAAGTTAAAAGTAATAATTATGTTTTATTATTAAGTCAAAAGTAATAATTATCTTTTTTTATGTTATTTTATTTTATAATACTTTTGGAGTTTTTTTTCTAAAATAGTGTTAGTGGAAAAAGTATTTACCATTTTAGTGTTTCTTAAAAACTATTTACTAAAATAGTGTTTTTTTCTTATCTTTTGTATTTACCTTTTATTTTATAACAAAGATATTATACTTTTTTGTTGATTTTTTTTCTTAAAACTCCATTATCATTTTTAATCTTTTTCTAATACTCTTTTTTAATTCAACCAATTTAATAATTATTTTTCAATATAACTCTTTATAAACACCCTCTAATGTTTTTTTTCTCAAATAAATCATGCTATATAGATTTTTAGCATTTTAGTTTTAATTTTAAATAATGAAAAGAGAGACCTTTTGGTAAACCATCTCCTCTGACGTTTCAATGTTTCATTCATCAGAACCTGATTGATTCATAATCAATTTAACATATTTTTTATTTATTTCATTAATAAATTTGAGGATTTCATGGTTTTAAAATGAGAATTTTGAGTCAATCGGTTGACTGACATGTTATAAGTATTGAAAATTGTTTTTTTATGATATCCATATATATTAGAAGTATCTATATGAGACAATAAAGGATATTAAAGATTTTAAAATCATAGTTTTATAGTTATATATGGATTTCGATTTCGATTTCATATATATCTAGGCTTCTAATTTGATTGTGTAAATTTATATAATGTTAGAAAGCCTATAAAGAGTAGATTGATAAAAATTATTAAATTGGTTGAATATAAAAAGAGTACTATACAATAAATTAAAAGTGATAACCGAGCGTTTGTATAAAAAAAAACAATAAGAAAGTAACCTTTAATAAGTTACTTATATCACGAAACATAGAAAAAAAAAAGAAAAAAAAAACACTATTAAGACTTTTGTTTCGAAACTGTAGAACCATTTCAATTAATCAAATAAGTTACTTAACTTTTTTTTTGAATGGTGAAAATAAGTTACTTAACTAACCTTTAATACTAATATCTATAAAATTCATTTTTCTTTTTGTAAAACATGCATGTACAAAAGTATGTTTAAATCAATTTTAGTACAAAAATATGTTTATGGGAACTTGAATTTTAGTATAAATATATGTTTATGGGAACTTGAAAAGTTGACTTGTGGGAAAAAAGTAAAAAAATATTGACTTTAGGGTGTATTTAACACAACCCTTTAATTTAATGGTTAATGAGTCACTCTTACACATTTTACATACTTGGGAGTGCTTTTACCATGAGGCTCTGGACTGAACCGCCACATTGCGATTGATTTGCGCCTATCGCCAAAGCCACTCATGCGAGGTAAGGGTGTCTGCATCCTTTTAGTCTTTGGCTAATAAAATAATATTCTTAAAAGGCTTATGTACCACTTCATATTTCTACTCACATCCTATGTGAGAAAAGTTTATTTTATCTTCTTATAATAAGTTAACTTTAAATAGAGGTGGCAATCTTGACCCAAAGGTTTTCAAGTGGGTTACTTTGGGTTGCTTTTAAAATTATATGGGTTAGTTTGGGTAAAATATTTTAACTAAACGGGTCAAAACGGGTCAATTGCAATTCCATCTTGTTATTTTCGGGTCAAAACGGGTCGACAACTTTAAAGAAATGGGTCGATGTGGGTTAACACCTTAAAGAAACTGTAACACCCTTATTATTATTTAACGGTTTTCGTATAAATTACGAAAATAAACGGGTAGTTATGATTTCAAATACATTGAAAATTCGGGTTCATTAAACTTTTTACAGAATTAAAACTATACAACATATCATGTGTGAGTTCGTCATTTAACATAACAACGATACATAGTGCGAAAGCTTATTTTTTGATCGTGTTCGGTTCTTCGTTGTGCTTGATCGTCCGCCGGTGCTAAAATTATACCTGAAACTCATAAAACATGAGTTGGATTAGTCATACGTAACTTAGAACGTATTTAAACGAGTCCGGGAAGTGAAACTGATTAAAATAAAAAAATTTCGCCAAAAAAGGTTTTTTGGCGCCACGCGAAGGAACCAGGTTGCTCCCTCGCGCCACGCGAGGGAGACAGTTTTCCAGCAGCTCTGCAGCTCAGTTTCAGCTATGCCAGTTTTCACGGAAACGGCCATAACTTCTTCGTTATTGATCCGTTTTACCCGATTCTTTTTCCTACGCGTCCGTAATTTAATCCTCCATCTTATGGAGTTAAAATCCTACATCCAACATAAGAAATTTTGAGACTTCCAAGCCTTCGACTCGTTACCTTTTTACCGAATTTTAACCCGTTTATGCATTTTATCAAACAAACGTATTTGTTTGATTCCTATATCTCATACACTTCTTCAAATTAATGTTACCTACCATATTAGGTTCTAATCATAGGTTTATTACACAATTTAAACCCGTTTTCGCTCGTATGCTTATTTTGACCCGTTAAGGGTATTTTAAACACTTTAAAGCATGAAATCGCTTTCATTCATTTCTAGCATCTTATTCCTACATTTCTTATCAAGTGATCTTCCACTACAACTATATGTGTGTTGGGTTTAATGTGGATATCTATATGTTCCGAGTTTTACCCCTCGGATTATCATTTTACGGCAAAGATTCATATAAAGTCTTTCGACCCAAGAATTTACATCTTTCACTACCCATACTCATTCTAAGCATTTATGTAATCCTAAAACTCGTTTCCGAACCACCTTTAAAGGTCGTTTGTTTGAATTAGCTTACAAGGGCAATTTGGTCAATTTTCACCATTCTTTTAACTATAATTCGACCTTTTAACTATAATTCTTGTTTGTAAATCCATGTGCTTCTAAAACACTATAATCTTAACTCAATTTATTCGGTTTACCTAAAAGATAACCGAATATCTATATTTTAACCTTGACTAACTCTTATAGAACACCAAATTCTACATGATGAGTTGTGTTATTATACATACCTTGCTCGGATCAATATATTGACCCGTTTCAATACCTTGCCTTAGTGGCGGCTAAAAGATAGCGCCGTAAACATCCATGTGCTATTTATTCCCTAAAATCATACCACTCGACAACCCGTTAGTCAGTATTGTCAAAGGGTGATAATTTCACCGTTTGACCCGTTTGGTCTAAATGACCGATTATATTAGCGAGAAGACATGTATTTTCATCTCGACTATATGACTCGCTTCGATTCACATGGTGCGGTCATTTTACCTAAAATTCATTTCTTAACACCTTTTGGCCTATTAAGGCTTACTTCATAAGTGTCCTTTAAAACCAATAGTTATGGTCAAGCGTGACCAATTTACCGTTTTACCCTTATTGTTTGTTTTGGTTTACCCTATAAGGTAACCATTTAAAAGTTCATTTTCCATTTGTCATAAATGATCGAATTACCGATTTAACTCCTTTTAAACCATCAACATGGTTTCTTGTCATGCTCGACTATCTTGTTCCGTACGTCTACTCGCCGGAACATTATACCTCAACTATGTATTTATCTTATTCGTAACTAAAAAGATAAGAGAATATTCTAAAATATAAGACTAGTGTAAGCCATACTTACCTTACTTCCAAATTATGCCTTTCCGTCATTCCTGCTTCGTTTGACCCGCTTCGTTTCCAAGCTTTCACCTAGCTTGTTAATCGTCAAACTATCATTGTAAATTGTAAGGTGGTTAGATTAGTCATAATTATTCACGACTATTCCATCTCACTTATTTCATATGTCGAAACTACTATTCGACTTCATGATTAGTTAACTTAGCTTATTAAGGTTAACTACTTTAAATCACAAGGTTTACAACATTAAGTCTAAATCAACACAATATTTAGAAACCTTATCACTTCATATTACGCGTAATCGCCATATCATTCAAATACGCGTTTTCACTCTAATTTCAACACTTTAGATTTTTATTTAGGCATTTTAACAAACACCTAGTGTGCATAATTTTACATATTTACTAACTAGTTCATAATTAGAAATCTTTACCATGGTTAACATCAACACATTCAAACCTCAAAGTCTAGTGTTCATGAATTACATCTAGAACTTATATCATAACCTCAATATTCCTCAATATTGATCAATCTTACATTCTAATCTGAGTGTTCATCGTATTAACAGAAAACCCACTTAGCGCATAATAGGGTAATTACCAAATCCCTGGTTTTGACAACAATTCATCAAATTTTCTACTAGGGTTTGTTTCTAAACCAAGATATAATCACAATAACACTCATAGATTCAACATTCATTCCAAAATTTTGATTATGATTGTTCATCATAATCTCAAAGTATCACCAAATCATAAAATTCAACATACCTTGTAATCCCCATGACTAGGTGATCGCGAATTTGTAAACATGCAGACGATTTGGGTTTGATTTGAGCTTCAATTTGAGAGATTTGTTGGATTTAGGGCTAGAGCTCCATGGGAGCTTTCTCCTGGCCATCCTACGCACGCACACACACACTTTTAGTGTGTGTTGTGTTATTTTTTTTTTTTATTAAAACCATTTTCAAGATATCTCAGTTTGGTCCCTCATATTTGGTTAGTTTTTAAGTAGGCCACAATCTAACTATTTCTAACACTACTCCCACTTATTAACTAGGTTAAATATTCCTAGTTAACTTAGTGGGTTCGGGGAATTATGACTCAGTTTATTTTAAGTCCCGTTAATTCAGGCTTCTTATAAACTTTATTTCCTTAAAAGCATTTACTCTCGTTTTATTGAATATTAGGTTTATTTATTTTAAATCCTAATATTTACCGGGTTACCTTTACCGCTAACGGTATTTTACCCGTGTATTAGTATTAACGGGGTTTGATTATCAAACCCGTTTTCGGGGTGTTACAAGTCTACCCCCCTTAAAGAGGTTTCGTCCCCGAAACCTTGCTTACGTAGTTCATTGGTTTAAACCAGACGAACTTGGTTTCGTTTTTAAAGCATTCATTCTTTTTGGTCACTATTTTATCATTAGTATTGACATGGGTGTTTTTCATGTGTAAGTCCTCACGAACCATAACCTTCGTCTTGTATTTCTTATCTTGTCGCCTATTTGACCGAGTAATCACTCGACCATTTAGTCGCGTTAGTCCATCAACACGTTTACTCCGCGTTTGTCTTATGTTGACAAGCGCTTTATATTGGTCATAACACTATCTTGACCTTGTATAGTTTTACCGACTAGACTAATTAGTCACCGTCGCTTCATACCCCGTCACCCGGGTATCCTATACTGCTATCTTCGTCCTTATGTGTGTTTACGATTTCTTAAACCTCTTCTTAATTCTTATGTTAGCTAACACGTTGCTTTTGACTAAAAATTAAATTTTTAGTTTACGTTTTCTCTTTGTCCTACGTCTTTTCTCGTATCTAGGAATATTACGTTCGATGACTTATTCCTTTCTATTGTCATTTTGGCAATGCCTTTGCCCCTTTTTGTGAAAATAACACAATTTAATAATTGTGAATTCTTTTGTCATTTTAGTCCGTTTAGACGTTTTAGTGAAATCTTCCACTTTTGCCCACCAAACTTTTCATGATCTCTTCATTTTAACTCGCTCGGTTAACTTAGCGAAACTCATCGCTTTTATACAAATTTATACCTTCCGATTTTACTTTACGCGGGGAGTTACAACCAGTTTCCTCGCTTTACATTATTGACCCGTAGGTTCTTTCACTTAGCCTCATAGGCTATTTCTTTATATTTTTCACCTTTTTGAGGTGAGACCCAACAGTTCGTTTCCTTCTATTTGTGACCCGAAAGTCTTTTTGGTCCCGTAGACCTTAGCATTATTTATAATATCATAAGTTATGATGATCCCGAAAATCATCTTAAAATAGTTGAACGTAACTATCAAAAATTTCTGTTTGCAAAATCTTATCATCTTTTAGTCATGACCCATCATCCGGGTCTTTTGACTTTCTAATCCGCGTTCCCGTCTATTGGGTTACGCATATTCTTAAAATCATACCCATCTATCGGGTATCCTTATCGAAGTCATTTTCAAAATAATCATTCTGATATGATATTAGACTTCGTTTTAACTTATTTGGTCGTCTTAGCGAAACCCATCGCTTTTATTCAATCGTGTCCTTAATTCTTTATTTAATTTGTTTAACTTGTCCTTGTGAAGTTCATCACTTGTGACAGTCAACTTTTATCCCTATGCCTTAGCATTCCCATTGGTCGGTCTGTATTTTCTTTTTACTTGATCCTTGTCCCTTCTCTCGGGCTCGTTATTCTCACGTAATACGTTTCCGTCATCCGACTTACGTTTACGTTTACTATCAGCCATCTTACTTCTTTGATTCATTTGAGTACTATTTAAGTTAGTCTCATTCACCCCACCCTTACTACATCGGATGTAAATGTGTCCGCTATAAGAAGTTCATGGTATCATATGCCACTACTTACTTGGCCAGAGTAAGCGATTAACACATGACACACATGACCTTTTTATAGTTTTCACATCACGCCCTATGTAAGTAATGCCTCTATTTGTTTCTTTTGGAAACAATATCCCGAATACATTTTCTATTCGGGTTTTTCCAAGTTTTTAATCTACATATGCAACTTTCAAATTCTACTTATTTGTTGCATATTACTATTTGTGCAATTAAATTTAAAGTGTGCACCTGGTAATGCTTGCCCTAACGGGCTTCTCTTGCCATTAGCCTTGTTCGCGACCGTTACGCGATTTAGGTCCTTGATGAGCATACTCTTTGGACCGTTCCTCTGTCAAATCTGCGATTTGTTAAACTCTCGCTATCCTCATATGCGAGTGTCCTTCAACTAAAACATATACAACAGTTAGTAATTTCAACATTAAAGGATACCCGTATTATAATACAAGGCTTTTCTACTATACGCATCAACGCGTGTAATTTCGTTGACTATATCTATTCTATATTGATTTTATTGGTGTAACGTGTATTACACAATAACACTATGTGTTGTTCTCAACACTTTAATCATACTAAACCATTGATATACATGTACTTACCGGATTTGCGATCAAGCCTCGAACCGAACACACTTTATTCTTTAACCATGAGCTCTGATTACCAACTTGTAACACCCTTATTATTATTTAACGGTTTTCGTATAAATTACGAAAATAAACGGGTAGTTATGATTTCAAATACATTGAAAATACGGGTTCATTAAACTTTTTACAGAATTAAAACTATACAACATATCATGTGTGAGTTCGTCATTTAACATAACAACGATACATAGTGCGGAAGCTTATTTCTTGATCGTGTTCGGTTCTTCGTTGTGCTTGATCGTCCGCCGGTGCTAAAATTATACCTGAAACTCATAAAACATGAGTTGGATTAGTCATACGTAACTTAGAACGTATTTAAACGAGTCCGGGAAGTGAAACTGATTAAAATAAAAAATTTTCACCAAAACAGGGCTTTTCGCGCCACGCGAAGGAACCAGGTTGCTCCCTCGCGCCACGCGAGGGAGATAGTTTTCCAGCAGCTCTGCAGCTCAGTTTCAGCTATGCCAGTTTTCACGGAAACGGCCATAACTTCTTCGTTATTGATCCGTTTTACCCGATTCTTTTTCCTACGCGTCCGTAATTTAATCCTCCATCTTATGAAGTTAAAATCCTACATCCAACATAAGAAGTTTTGAGACTTCCAAGCCTTCGACTCGTTACCTTTTTACCGAATTTTAACCCGTTTATGCATTTTATCAAACAAACGTATTTGTTTGATTCCTATATCTCATACACTTCTTCAAATTAATGTTACCTACCATATTAGGTTCTAATCATAGGTTTATTACACAATTTAAACCCGTTTTCGCTCGTATGCTTATTTTGACCCGTTAAGGGTATTTTAAGCACTTTAAAGCATGAAATCGCTTTCATTCATTTCTAGCATCTTATTCCTACATTTCTTATCAAGTGATCTTCCACTACAACTATATGTGTGTTGGGTTTAATGTGGATATCTATATGTTCCGAGTTTTACCCCTCGGATTATCATTTTACGGCAAAGATTCATATAAAGTCTTTCGACCCAAGAATTTACATTTTTTACTACCCATACTCATTCTAAGCATTTATGTAATCCTAAAACTCGTTTCCGAACCACCTTTAAAGGTCGTTCGTTCGAATTAGCTTACAAGGGCAATTTGGTCAATTTTCACCCTTCTTTTACTACAAGGACCTTTAAATACTTGTTTGACTCAAAATCCGACCTTTTAACTATAATTCTTGTTTGTAAATCCATGTGCTTCTAAAACACTATAATCTTAACTCAATTTATTCGGTTTACCTAAAAGATAACCGAATATCTATATTTTAACCTTGACTAACTCTTATAGAACACCAAATTCTACATGATGAGTTGTGTTATTATACATACCTTGCTCGGATCAATATATTGACCCGTTTCAATACCTTGCCTTAGTGGCGGCTAAAAGATAGCGCCGTAAACATCCATGTGCTATTTATTCCCTAAAATCATACCACTCGACAACCCGTTAGTCGATATTGTCAAAGGGTGATAATTTCACCTTTTGACCCGTTTGGTCTAAATGACCGATTATATTAGCGAGACGACATGTATTTTCATCTCGACTATATGACTCGCTCCGATTCACATCGTGCGGTCATTTTACCTAAAATTCATTTGTTAACACCTTTTGGCCTATTAAGGCTTACTTCATAAGTGTCCTTTAAAACCAATAGTTATGGTCAATGCGTGACCAATTTACCGTTTTACCCTTATTGTTTGTTTTGGTTTACCCTATAAGGTAACCATTTAAAAGTTCATTTTCCATTTGTCATAAAATGATCGAATTACCGATTTAACTCCTTTTAAACCATCAACATGGTTTCTTGTCATGCTCGACTATCTTGTTCCGTACGTCTACTCGCCGGAACATTATACCTCAACTATGTATTTATCTTATTCGTAACTAAAACGATAAGAGAATATTCTAAAATATAAGACTAGTGTAAGCCATACTTACCTTACTTCCAAATTATGCCTTTCCGTCATTCCTGCTTCGTTTGACCCGCTTCGTTTCCAAGCTTTCACCTAGCTTGTTAATCGTCAAACTGTCATTGTAAATTGTAAGATGGTTAGATTAGTCATAATTATTCACGACTATTCCATCTCACTTATTTCATATGTCGAAACTACTATTCGACTTCATGATTAGTTAACTTAGCTTATTAAGGTTAACTACTTTAAATCACAAGGTTTACAACATTAAGTCTAAATCAACACAATATTTAGAACCCTTATCACTTCATATTACGCGTAATCGCCATATCATTCAAATACGCGTTTTCACTCTAATTTCAACACTTTAGTTTTTTATTTAGGCATTTTAACAAACACCTAGTGTGCATAATTTTACATATTTACTAACTAGTTCATAACTAGAAATCTTTACCATGGTTAACATCAACACATTCAAACCTCAAAGTCTAGTGTTCATGAATTACATCTAGAACTTATATCATAACCTCAATATTCCTCAATATTGATCAATCTTACATTCTAATCTGAGTGTTCATCATATTAACAGAAAACCCACTTAGCACATAATAGGGTAATTACCAAATCCCTAGTTTTGACAACAATTCATCAAATTTTCTACTAGGGTTTGTTTCTAAACCAAGATATAATCACAATAACACTCATAGATTCAACATTCATTCCAGAATTTTGATTATGATTGTTCATCATAATCTCAAAGTATCACCAAATCATAAAATTCAACATACCTTGTAATCCCCATGACTAGGTGATCACGAATTTGTAAACATGCAGACGATTTGGGTTTGATTTGAGCTTCAATTTGAGAGATTTGTTGGATTTAGGGCTAGAGCTCCATGGGAGCTTTCTCCTGGCCATCCTACGCACGCACACACACACTTTTAGTGTGTGTTGTGTTATTTTTTTTTTTATTAAAACCATTTTCAAGATATCTCAGTTTGGTCCCTCATATTTGGTTAGTTATTAAGTAGGCCACAATCTAACTATTTCTAACACTACTCCCACTTATTAACTAGGTTAAATATTCCTAGTTAACTTAGTGGGTTCGGGGAATTATGACTCAGTTTATTTTAAGTCCCGTTAATTCAGGCTTCTTATAAACTTTATTTCCTTAAAAGCATTTACTCTCATTTTATTGAATATTAGGTTTATTTATTTTAAATCCTAATATTTACCGGGTTACCTTTACCGCTAACGGTATTTTACCCGTGTATTAGTATTAACGGGGCTTGATTACCAAACCCGTTTTCGGGGTGTTACAGAAACGGGTCAGATTTCGGATCAAAATGGTTTCGGGCCGGCACAAGTATCCGCACAAGACGGGTGAAGGCACGAAATAGGTTTTGGATCGGAACGGTTTCAGGTCGGGGCGAGTTTCGTATAATTTCGACCCGTACCGTTTCGACGCGAACCGTTTCGACCCGTACCGTTTCGACTCGTACCGTTTCGACCAGTTCCGTTTCGACGCAAACCGTTTTGGCCCGTACCGTTTCGACCCGTACCGTTTCGACTTGAACCGTTTCGACCCGTACCGTTTCGACCCGTACCGTTTCGACCCATACCGTTTCGAATCGAACCGTTTCGACGCGTACCGTTTCGAACCGAACCGTTTCGACGCGTACCGTTTCAAACAGAACCGTTTCGACGCGTACCGTTTCAATAGACGTTTGTTTTCTCAATGTTACTCAATTTTCGACTGTAACTAGCAATTGATCTCTAGTAATAATTTCATATAAATCGTAATCATATTCTCTATTAATCGATTCCATTTGTATGATGCAAATCAACAGATTAAGTAATTGTTGCATTTCAATAGACGTTTGTTTCTCAATTCTACTCAATTTTTTATTGTAATTTGCAATTGATAGCATGTAATAAGTGTAAATCAGTTGTAATCATGATTTCTGTTAATCAGTTAGTTGATGACGCAAATCAACAGAACGAGTTAATTGTTGCATTTCTATAGACGGTTGTTTTCTCAATTTTACTTCTGCAAGTATTTTTCGACCGTTGTTAGCAATTAATTGCTAGTGATAACTGCATATTAATAGTAATCATTGACGAACCCTTGGGAACAAGCATGGCGTTCAACATGGACAGTCACTTTTAAAAAAAAAACATTTTTTTAACCAACCCGACTCGACCAGAAACCCGTTCTGACCCGAACCCGTTCCGACCCGAACCCATTTCGACCCGAACCAAAACAACCCTTTTTTTAATTGACCCGTTTTGACCCGAACCCGTTCCGACCCGAACCCGTTTTGACCCATGACCCAACCCGACCTGACCCGACCCGTTTGCCAGGTCTAAGATTGTCTTTAAACATTTCAAGCACAAAACTTTAAATAATCTTTAATTAGTCACAACTCTGATTTGAACACACGATTTGTTCTGTGGCAAAACACTCACACTATAATTAAGTCAATGATTATTTAATAGTAATTATTACATCATCATACTCAGTAAATCTTCATCAATAGCAAAGTTAAAGTAGAGTCCGAGGAGGGTAAGATGTAGACAATCTTACCTCTACCGTGTAGTAATAGATAGGTTGCTGACAGTGAGACTTCCGGCTCGATAGTAGTTTTGCATCAAACCTTGGACATAAGGCACATAACACTCAGCAATTAAGACAAAGGCCGATTAGTGCATGTACTCCCTTGTCTTTCGGCTATCAACGCTACCTCATTATGTATGATTAACCATCCCCCTCTTTTAGTGTTATTTTTACGAAATTAGTAAAATAACGTTAAAATTAGTACGCTTTCACTTTTGCCCCCCCAAGAGCCCACACATATATACATTATCTGTGCATACCACAAGCGGAGCGTAAATGGTAATTATATAATCCTACAAAAAGTAACTTAAGACACAATGGTTTGGATCACACCCCTTCAAAGACACAATGGTTTGAGTCACACCCCTTTAAAAAGTCACAACCCTTCAAACTACTTTTATACATATATCACACCCTTACAAAAAGTTACAACCATTCATATATTTACAAAAAGTCATAACGCAACACACCCCTTAAAAAAGTCACAACCTTTCAAACTATTTTTATACTACAAAAAGTAAAAAGTAATTTAAGACACAATGGTTTATAAAGTCATGATCCTTCAATTAGCAACATCTTAATGCCAGTGTGTTTAGATATAACAACGAAAAAGAATATATTTAACAAAATACGATGTTTGGGCGGTGGTTGTGCCTCATCAACATAAGAGCGACGCCGGTTATACTCCTACTCACACCGTTTCATTCTTTATTTGTTCCCTTCTTTTTTCTTTAATGGAATCTCACGTTCCCTCTCAGCAATTCATGATTAGTGTTTCCTTCTTGAATCGCGAATACCCTTACATCTCCAATTACATGTCTTGTGTGTTCAGTTTTTGAAAGATGAAATAAGCGGAAGATAACAATTAATTTTTGGAAGATGTCTTAGGTGTTTTTTTTTATCAAATCTCACAAGTAAACCATTAGTAAATCCATTCTATTAATTTCTAGAAGATGTCTTTATGTGTTAAACTTTTGGAAGATGACGTTAGTTTAATTGGTATGTATCAAGATTGCTTGAAAATTTGATATTCACCAAACAAATTAGTATTTCATTCTAAAATTATAGACAAAAAATCTTTGATGGTAAGAAATATGAATTTCAGCGCGAATTGGTGTCAATGATTTGTGCTTTAGTCCCTTCTTGATCATTCGTAAACAACAAGTAAATGCCACCGCATAAACGCCGTCTCCTCCGTGTATGGGCCATTCACACTCAATCAACAACATAAACACAAACCCGTGCCGTGCATGATAATGCCTTTAGTCACATTTACAGTGCGGTCACAGATACGAAGCAATCCGTTAAATTTCAACGGAGAAAGAGGTTGAAGAAGAAGAATATGTTTACAGGTATATCTCCATGTTCAATAAGAAAATTACGGGGGATAACTTACAATTAATACTTTCAATCTTAGAATAAATAAATATATTTTTCTTGCATTGCTTTCTAATCTTTACATCTAAAGCAATTTCTTCTCTACCATTCGGTAGAGCATGTCTTAAAGAGAGACAGGGCGTTTGAAATTGAGCTGTAAAGACACAAAATGTGATGTTCAGATGATATCATGATTTGTTTAGTGATAGGAGGGTTTTGGATGTATGTGGTTTCCTCTCATTTACAATCTTTGATGTTTTGCAACAATCAAAGGTAACATATATGTTCGTCATTTTTTTTTATTCTATTGATTACTTTATTTATTTTAGGTGTTCGTATTGCAGATCTCTTACTTTGTTTTCATTGATAAGTTCTTTATAATCTCTTATATGATATTTCAGTTGATTGTTGATGTAGACAATTGTATGGATGGTTTAATGGTGATAATTGATGTCAATTGTTTGTGTTTTAAAATTCGTTTTTGTCATATTTCTAAGTTCAGTAATTACAATATTCGTAATAAAAGGGAAAATTCTTTACAAATTTCGACTTTAAGTGTTTTGTAAACCATAATCAATTGTTAAACCGTATGTTACACAAAACTATATAAAATTCTAATACCTATTTTATTTGAGTTTTCTTAACATTCCGCCGCAACGCACGAAATTACTCGAATGTGTTTAGTATCAAAAAATGAACATCTATTACCTTTTACTTTTAATCGAATGGACATAATGGTTAAAATAAAGTGTTGGTCAACAAGAATTTCACACAAACGAAACAAATAAAGAGAATACATGACTTTTCAACTTACGACCGAACTATCACGTCGGTTTATATCAATTCCAAACAATGTGATTTTTCAAGTTAAACGTGTTTATCTTCATAATTCAGTAGGCTATTTTAGGATTTATGCAAAATTGCAAACAATATCTAATTGTTTGGAAGATTATTAATTTTTACATTTAAAGAAATATAAGTGAGAAAAATGCAAATAAAATGACAAATAGACACACAAAAAAAATGTCTTTCACGGATTTAAAATTTTGGGACCCAAGGAGATGAATCTCTTTTGTTTTGGTTATTGACCTATTTCGTGGATAGAAACAATTGTATGTTTTTCCTTCGTTAGCAATTTGAGGTTTTTTTTTTTAATTAATATTGAGCGCGGCGAAGAACCAAACGAATACGAAACAACCACAGATCTCAAACCCTAAACATGATCTTAGTCAATATCTCCATAGAATTCTCTAAAAACAGTTACTGAGACGTCTCTTAAAACAGTTACTAGACGAAGAGATCGAAGGATTCCACGGGTATCCCGCCGCAACGCGCGGGTAAACGTCAACTCGTTATTACATATGATTATTTAATAGTAATTATTACATATTATTATTTATATCCTTCCTTAATGAAAAACGATTTTCCACTATTTTTTTTGAACTGTCTAACACAATCGTTTAAATATGCATGTGTAGTAAGACATACAGACACTTTTCTTTTGCCTTCTTTTAGACATTATAGAATATGAACATAGACTAAAGATTACTTTTCCTTAAAATAAACTAGGTTTTAATGCTGAGCGCCGCGTTGCGGCGCGACAAAATGGAAAAAAAAAAAAGAAAAAAAAAAAAGAAGACCCCATGATTTGAACTTGAGTCTCTTTAAAACACAAACAACCACAAAACCACTCCACCATGATGAATAATCTAACTAACTTTGAAGAAAATGGATATATATACACACTTAAAAAGGGTATAGGGGAAAAAAGTCAACAAAAGATGGCGTGAAGTTATGTATATTTACTATTCATATTTACTATTAATTACTATTCATAAGCTTTGTTTTTTAATATATAGGATAATTATATTTTTTCAATGGCAACATGTAGTTGATGTGTACTACTTGGTTAAACGAGATCACCTTCTTTTCTTAGGCCACCCGGGCGCAGCGTGAAGAATGAAATATCACGCGTGATACACCACCGTCACCATCGAACAAAATGCGTGAACTTTATAAGGAGTGGCCACCATGACGCGTGAAGAATTGAAGGTGCCGCACACCATGTTCGATGGAAATGAGTGTGTGGTGAGTGATGTGCACCCCCACTAAAATTCATCACCAGTGATGGAACCAAGTTCGATAACATGTCGTTTGATGATTGAGTGTGGTGAGTGATGGAAAGTGGAGCACCCCTACCCCTTACATCCGTGTGTCCTCGAAGTCCTTTTTTTTTTTTTTAAATATCGACTAATGAATTTTATGTTTCTTAATCATTATTCCAATCCACTCTTGTCTCCTTGCATGATAAAAAGTTTATGCTTCTCTCTATAATTCATAACAATGATTGTCAATGCCGTACGACATATTGACTTGTGAGTCATGAAGACACCTAACGTTTGTCATTTGAATCTCAGGGTATCCGGGGCACCAGCGGGGAGTGGCCTCGGTGACCCCATTCCCCCAGCGGGAACACCGCCGCCATCCCTGCGGTGACCCAAATCGGGGAGGTGGGTCGGGGGGAGACACCGAAGAAGGTAGGAGAGAGAAGGTGGGGCCACCCTCATTTTCAACCAATGAAAACTTTCCTTTTTTTTTTTTTGAATAAAAAAACAAGTCACCTAATAGGGGAGTGCCGCCATCAAATTGGGGTGTGAGGGGAGTTTAAGAAGGGAGTTGACGTGGCATAACCTGATTGGGTGTGCGTAAGAGAGGGGACTCCCCTCGGATAGGCGGATACCCTCATTAAAGTATTCTCTGCAACTCTGCATGGTTTACTGCTGTTGTTTGGTGTGTTTTGTTTTGTTTTTGAACGCCATAAATGTCCTTTCACAAAAAGGAATGATGGAATAATACATACTACAAATTTATATATAGTTTTGGGTCCCATGCATACATGGTTTATTACAAGTATAAATGCTACATATCAACTAGTATTGATCTGGACTAGATTGTAACTTCTAGGTAACCCAAAACATACCACCTTTTTGAGAATGCATGATTATTGAATGAATCTAAACGAACAACTTACAACTATCACTCTCTAAGGATGGGGCAGGATATTAGTGATGTAATCATTGTTAAAAATGCTGTAAGAGCTGATAGGATCATTGTAAGAATCTTGAGAAAGAGGGTTTGAAAAACCATCCAAGTGATTGTTTGCAATCTCCAAGTTCTCAACCGGGCAAAGTTGATCCCAAAATAGCTGAAGATCATCAATGGTCCCCGGTGAACCCGCATCATGATACTCAGCTGTAAACTGATCAAAGCCGTAATCGTTGGTAGTTGTAGTGCAGCTAGATGAAGGGTTGTCATCTTCAAAAGTGAACCAGGATCCAGAAACATAATTGGTATGATTAGTAGACTGTTGAGTTCCCTCAACATTATCTAAACCATATGTTGGTGATGGGTTCGTGTCATTTTGCTCCGGTTTTTCTGGCAGCTTCTTAAGTTTTATCGCTCGTTTCTTGAGATGGGTATGCCAGTAGTTTTTAACATCATTATCAGTCCTTCCTGGAAGTTTCGATGCAATCGCTGACCACCTATGAAAATATAATAAAATGAGCATACTTTGGGATTTGATTTTAGGTCAATAATTCTTTAAATGGATCATGCAATATAATTTACTTATATGCATACCTATTGCCAAGAAGTGAGTGAGAATGGAGAATGATTTCTTCTTCTTCCTTTGAAAAGTTTCCTCTCTTTACGTTAGGCTTCAAATAATTCATCCATCTGAGTCGGCAACTCTTTCCATTTCTCGACAAACCTATAAGAAAACGAAGTACTTATAAGAAACTGAAGATCATCAATGGCATGTGAGCACAAACAGAATATCAAGATTCAAGAACAAAGGTAACATTTACCAGCAAATCGCGGCATCTGAGACCAGTTCCAGATGCCATATTTTTCAATGTATGAAATCAACTTTTGATCTTCTTCAGCACTCCATGAACCTTTCTTTAAATCTGTCTTCATATCACTACTCATGGTTTTCTCCGAAGAAAAAAAATACTTTTCAACTGAAATCTGTTCCAACTGCTTATGGATAGACCCCCTATATATGCTTGTGCATTCTTGTAGTCCAACAATATTTAAGTTGTAAATCACGTTGGTCAAATGAAATCATCAATTTTAAAAATTTTTCACTACGATGGTCAAATTAAATCATCAATTTTAAGAAATTTTCACTACGAAGAAGTTTCCAAACAAGTACAAAGAATGGTCTGTTAGAGTCAATTATTTATTTAACGGTGGAGGTATCCACACCCCCCCACCCCCTCCTCGCCCCAAAGTATTTACACACCCCCTAACCCTAAATGACCCTCATTGCCCAATACGCCTCAAACTGGCCCCACCCATACGCCCCTCATTGCCCAATACGTTTGAAAATGGTCCCTACCATCAAATTATTGCCAATCATTGGGTGTCAGCCAAAGATTACCAATGATTGGGGCGTGTGGAACTTTATTTTGATAGGGTATTTGTATGGGGAAGTTGTGAAATATTAAGAAAATTAAATTTTTTTTTATAAAATGTTGTTATAAAAAATTGTGTTAGTATTATAAAAACTTCATATTTTTATGAAATGAATTGTGTACATTATAAAATGCCAATTTTTTTATAAGTATTATTAAATGTCAATTTTTTTATAAAACGAATTGTATATATTATAAAATGGCAATTTTTTATAAGTATTATTAAACGTTTTATTAAATGTCAACTTTTTTATTTATCAATTATTATTATGTGTTTAATTTTATTAAATGGGTATATTATAACGTTTTATTAAATGTCAACTTTTTTATTTTTCAGTTATTATTATGTGTTTAATTGTTTCCATAACGCAATGTGTATGTAAAATAATGTCAACTTCTGAAAGTCTTTAATTGTTTTTCAATTGTCGTTTATTAACCATAACGCAACAAGAAACGTAATTCAAAATATAATTAAACAACGTTTTATATTAATACACAAAACATGTAACTTTGATACAGAATGTAACGACTAAACCCTAAACCCTAGATTGCTAATTGTTACATATTTTTGAATTCCTGTACAGGAAAACGATAGGTGCAGCATACACAATATAAAGACAGCCCCGGCTGTCTTGAAATTGCGTACCGAACCCTACCTTCCAACGGGATTCTGCTTCACATCTACCACACTGAAATGGCACAAGGGATCAGGAGGTTGGAGCGGTGGAGTCGGCATTTCGTTTATCAACCACCGTCCAGTCTTCCGCCTCTTGTCAGGATGGTGAGCGAAGTGGCATTCCCGTTGGTGGAAGGCTCATGAGAACACTAATGAACTCCTCTCTTGGAAGGACATGTCACAGGGCAGACCGCGTTCGCTAGCATCACTTGGAGCTGACGAGTCAACAGGCTACTCCGATAACACGTAATCCTAGATCGGCGTTCTAGTGCATGAATCTGAATTACGAACGTAGTTTCTTCATAAGGATTACGCTACCACACCGTCAAAACAACGACTTTCGATATCATGTTAATAAAAAATACAATTTAGCATTAGACTCGGCATTCGAAAATATATTGTAAAAAAAAAAAAAACAAAAAACAAAACACCACCACAGCCGACCCACCACCGCCACCACCACAGCCGACCCACCACCACCACCACCCCAGCCGACCCACCCCCACCACCACCCCAGCCGACCCACCACCACCACCACCACCACCAACACAGCCGACCCACCACCACCACCACCACCACCCCAGCCGACCCACCACCACCACCACCACCACCACCACCAACACAGCTGACCCACCACCACCACCACCACCCCAGCCGACCCACCACAGCCTACCCACCACCACCACCACCCCAGCCGACCCACCACCACCACCCCAGCCGACCCACCCCCACCACCACCACCACCACAACCACAACCACAACCCCAACACCACCACCACCCCAACCCCAACCCCAACACCACCACAAACCGCCAAAATAAAACCACAAAAAAACAAGGGTAAACAAACCTTGAATATTCCGACCATATAGACCGATACGAGAGCAAAAACTATACGAGAGACGCGTATGGTCCCCTTCCGGATTGTCATCGTGTGGTCCAGAACTCGTTCAAAAAATAACTTTTGTATTTGGATATGTACTTGTTCTCGGTTAAACTATAAAAGGAAGTGAAACTGAACTTCAATGAGACCCGTATGGGTCGATGAGAGGCATATGCAAGTGGGGTGTCATAAATGTCCTGTCAACTTTTCAGAAAAGGTAGGTGGATATGGGTCTCATCGGGCTATATGAGGCATATGGGCTGAAAAGTTGTCAGGATCCGTACCCACCATACGCGCGTATGGGCCTATGAGCGGCATATTGGTTTGGTTTTTTTTTTTTTAAAAGCTTGTATATGTTGGTTGCAAATGTCGGGTATTTTTGTCATCCTTACTTGCCACATAAATATACACCATCTTCACAATCACAAATTCACAATGGTTGTTTGCAGATGCGGTAGGACGGCTGCACTAAGAACATCTTGGACTGAAGCTAATCCTGGAAGTCAATTTTACACTTGTCACAATATGGTATGTTTTTAATGTATTTTTTTTTTCCATTAACCCTTGTATATTAGTGATTTTTTTTTCGTGTCAGCGTTCTAAGTGCAACTTCTTTGTGTGGGTCGATCCTCCCATGTGTCGTCGGGCATGTGTGGTCATCAAAGAACTGATGGATACGAAGGCTCTGCTTCAAAACGAAGTCAATTTTTTTTAGAGAGGAGGTTCGAATTTATAAATTGCAAGAAGCGCAATTTGAAGATATTCATTCAAGTGTTGTTCGTAAGAGGGAACGTTGGTTGATAATCAGTTGGATTTTTTTGTGTTATTTGTCTTGTTATTTTTCATTGTTAGTATGTAAGTTTATGCAAGACATGTAATCGAATATTAGTTATAAATGCCATTTTTTATATATATTAAGTTTTAAAAAAATGTAATCGAATATTGTGTTGTTTGTCTTGTTATTTTTCATTGTTATTATATATACTAAGTTTTTTAAAAAAAATGTTGTTTTTTAAAATAAGTCGACTAAGCATAAATAACTAAGCATAAATAACAAAACGAACAAACATTCATCAAGTTACAAATGTTTAAACATACCAAAATAAACAAAAAGAAATAAATATTTGTTCATACATGCCCACAAATGTTTAACAAAATAAAATTCACCCAACAAATACAAATACTAATCCTCCATCTCCTCATCGCTATCGTCAGAATCATCCCCACCACCTGCCTGCGTCCCAGACGGACCTGCCTCCATGTCGAAACCCGGATACACTCGTGGATGTGGCGGGGGTCGAACCGGCAACCCCGCCAGGGTACGTCTCTCGGCCTCACTAGCCATCACCCACTCCATCAAATCCTCCATCCGGTCCATCCGCCTGTCCATCCGCTGAAACTGCTGTGTCCAGCTGGCCATCATACCATCCTGACCCGCCACCAGCCTCTCAAGGAGACGTTGGGTGGACTGAGGCAACCGCACTGCATGATAAACGCGTTGTGGAATCTGTGGCGGCTCCTGCGGATGCCCCTGGTCAACCTGAGGCTCCATGTCTCCATCCATAGCAGGCACGTCAGCAATATGCGGCATCTCCACCTCCCCAGCCTCGAGCAGTGCCTGGTGGACTATCGGTTGGGGTTCATAAATCTGTTGGTGTTCGTCAACAAACCGATGCCCGATATCCGGAAAGTTCACCGCAATCTTCATCCCTCTCATCGTCCTAAGATCTAAGAGCTCGTGTGGTGCTGGGGCCGACATATCCTCAAGGAATGGGTAATACAGACCGCAATGCTGGGCAATACGCGTGATAAACGCCCCTCCAATCAAACGGCTACGCCTCTGCCGTTTGCCGTATGAGGCGAAATACTCCGCCAGACAGCGATGGAGGGCGCACGGTGTGCCTGTATATAGGCAGTACAGAAAGAACAGATCCACCTTCGTGACCCACTCGTTGCTTTTGCCACGCACAGAGATCGACGTGGCAATGCAGCGGTGTATGTAGCGAACGAGTGAGTCAGGAATCGCAGAAACTCGGGCCTTCTTACCGAAGGGTCCAGGACATAGAGTGGGCCACCAAGTGTAACACCCCAAAAATGTTTATTAGACATAAGTTAAAATGTAATAATAAAAGGGTAGTATTTATATTAAATAAGTGATTGAACTGGAGGGACTAAAGATGTAAATGCCCAAAATTAAGTTTAATAAAATGTTAAATGGTAAAAACCCACACACAGTTCGTGTGCGGGGTTCTGGTCGATCGACAGGAGAGGAGCAAGGGGGTGAAACCCTAGCTTTACAAAATCCACAAGAATTAATAGAAATCTTAAGGAAATCGAAAGTATAATCAGCAAATTCTAAGCTCCTACACCTGTTCTTCGAAGTGGTTAGTTCAATTTTGTGATTTGTTGAATTGTAAGAAGTGGGTCTTAACCCAAGTATGAGTGCATGACATAGAATTCGTGAAATTTAGTTAGGATTAAGGAATAGGTTAAGAATTATGGCAGAATTTATGTTTAATTTTGGATGGGTTGTTGTGATTGTAGCAAAAACCCGCTTGCTAAGAAGCTAGTAAGTGTAGGATGATGGAATGAGATCATATAACTAGAATTTTGATTATGAGCTTGATGTGATACATGAATGATGAATAAAACTGATGTAGGATGAAGTAGTTATGTAAATTCGAATAAATGTGAATGTTATAAGATGATGAACTAGTAGAAATGTGCTTTATAGTCTTGTACCGTATACCTTAATTATGATGCCTACCAAGTGTTTGATGAAATGCTTAAGAGATAAATGTATGTGTGATATGGAAAAATGGCTGAACGAATTTGATGGACTAAATGAATGAACGAATGTTGTAATGTAGGCGTGAAGGAAGAAGGTACAAGCGCTAGGAAAACGGAAGGCACGCAAGATCGAGGTATGTTCCATTGCATACAAAACCTTACTTGAATTTTTGTTAATAATTATGAAAAACAACCCTTGTTATAATGATTATGATGGTTAGTAAATAGATAGCAAATCCCTTGCGGATTTGGTTATGTTAACGAAGGTCATAATAAGATATGCAAATCGACCGGTTCGAGTTGAACAAGTCGAGTGAGAAAAAGGTGCCATCCGTTTAGAATGGGTGGTCATGAATGCTATTACGAATGGATGAAGTTCAATCCGTTATACGGATAGAACGAAAGATTATGTTGAAAGCAATCAACCCGATGTTACCGGGTCGTAAGTGGTAAGCTTGAATCTCATTATGAGAGAATATGCCATACCCATTTAATTGGGTATTCGAATGCGTAAAAGAAATGAAAGTGCATAAACGAATGAAATTATAATGATGGTATTGTAAGCGAAACAAGTATTATAACTAACTTTTTAAAGCTTTGTTGTGAGTGTAGGTAAATCCTCATCTTAGGCGACTTGGAGAATTGGAGCGAGCACGTGTTCATGATATGTCACACCAAGCGCTTTCGCTAGATTGTCTTAATGTTTTGTGTCAAATACTTGTTCATTTTGCAAAACCTTGTTAGTAGTCATACTTTTCAAAACTTGAAGTTGTGGGTTTTAGTCGTGTTTAGTCGAATGGTTCTTAGACATTATCTTTTGGATATTGTACAAAACAGGGATACACTCGTTTTACGGACGGGTCATGCCCAATTTTTGTTTTAATTATATGCTAGTGTTGTTAGTATTAAAGTCTTTAAATTAGCAAAGTTGGAACGTTTTAAAAAGTTATACTTGAGATCGCCCTTGTATGTTATTTTATAAAGACGAAAAACCGGTCCTTACAAGTTGGTATCAGAGCCTAGGTTTGAGGGATTCGAGCAAGAGTAATAATGCTTGAACTCAAACCGATGGCTCGTGCAAAAGCGTGCTCGCTCCGAGATCGCCAATGAGGTAAAATTTTAAATATTCGTTTAATATGAGCATGTATAGTGTGTTATGGTATAAGTTTTAAGATTAAGTATGCTAAGAAGTGATAAAGCGGGTAAAATGAGAAGTCCCTGGACCCGTGTAGCTGAAAACGGATCCGGGAAAATGGTCGGAACAGTCAAAATAAGATTCAGCAGCGTTTCAGCAAAGGAGGGGCCGTCGCCGACGGGCTGTAATGACGTCGTCGACGCCCCATGCTTGCCGACGGTCTATTTTCCTGTCTACGGACATTGTGGGCGATGCCCCATCTATGAAGCCCGTCGCCGACGGGGTGTGAAGTCGTCGTCGACGGCTAGCGGAAACAAAATCCGCTGAAAGATTTTTGTTTTGCCTTGTTTTCGTATCTTGAGCTTCCCAAATTGTTTAAAAGCCTAATAAATGTTCTTGTAGGGTCTTTATAAGGCCTAATAAGATATATGTGACCACGAGTAGTGGATACGATAGACAGAAATTATAAAAATTCGAAGGTAACGTGTCGAATGACACGAACGAATGACGAGAGTTTAAAAAGGGGAGTAAAGTTTAAGATGTAAAAATGAGAACGAAGTAAATACAGACTAATGAACCATGTTGTATTGAAAGCTTATGATTTGTATTAAACGTAAACATGACATTGTGTAGATGGCTGATGCAAGAAACGTTAATGATGATGATGATACGGCTCGTCAAGAAGCATTTAATAGTAAGGTCACGGAGGTAGCGGAAGGGGTTATGCAAGCTAATCTTCCACGATTGGCCCAGGAAGTAGAAAGTCTGGTATTGGGAGTTGTGGATGCTATGATGACTAGTAAGATTGAAGAATTGAAAGAATTGATTGAAGGATCTAAAGGTAAAAGCAAGGAACGACGGTGCACCTATAAAGATTTCATGGCATGTCATCCTGCAACATATGATGGTAAAATCGACCCGATCGCATGCCAAAGATGGATTTCAAACATAGAGGCGGTATTTATACGAATTCGGTGCGATAAGGAAGACCAGGTGATGTTCGCTACTGGTCAGCTCACTCTTCAGGCGAAGGATTGGTGGGATGCGCATAGCAAGGAAATAGGGGAGGATAGACTCCAAATGATGACTTGGCAAGAATTTAAGGAGTCCTTTATGAGATACCATTGTCCTCAGTCAGCTATTGATAAGATTCAGGAGGATTTCTTGCGCCTCCGACAGAAAAATGAGTCAATAAATGAAATATCAAATACCTTCATGGATAAGATGAAGTTCTGTGGGGATTTTGTGAAGACTGAAAGGATGAAGATCAATCGCTTTTACGGGGTGTTAAAGGCGGAGTTTAGGGAGTTCATTACTCCCTCGAAATGTGAGACCCTTGATGAGCTTATCAATCTGGCATGGGATAGGGAAATTAAAATTAAGAGGCAAGAAGAACATGGTGAAAAGAGATCAAGTGAAAAAGGTGCTAGTTCGAGTCCATCTAAAAAGGGGAAGTATCAAGAGCAAGGAAGGAAAGATAAGTCGAAGGGTGGTATTACTCCTTGCAAGACTTGTGGAAAACTTCATACTGGAGAGTGTCTGTTAGGCAAGAAGGGGTGCTACAAATGCGGTAAGGAGGGACATTCGTCTTACCAATGCCAAAATAACCCGAAGACTTGTTTCAATTGTTTCGAAAGGGGGCACGTTAAATCGGAATGCCCTAAACTTCAGCAAGAATCGAAAAAGGAAGATAAGAAGCAAGAGGGTTCTAGGTCTAAAGGGAGGATGTTCCAAATCACATCTGAGGAAGCTAAGGTTCATTCGAATGTAGTTTCAGGTATCTTTTTATTAAACTCTATGCTGATTTATGTATTATTTGATACTGGAGCAACCATGTCGTTTGTTTCGAACGAGATAGCAAATCATCCCTCGTTTAAGATTGAATTAATGTCAGTTCCTCTAGAAGTAGAAATAGCCGATAGTAAAAACTACTTGTTACGCGAGATTTTTAGAAATTGCAAATTCACTATAGAGGACGAAGAACTCGATATCGACCTTATACCCATGGTTTTGGAGAATTTAAAATGATAGTGGGTATGGATTGGATGGCCAGACACCATGCAGAGATTAATTGTGAAACCAAAACAATACTTATCCAATCTCCAAGTGGAAGGCGATTACATATACAAAGCGAAAGAAAGGTGGAAGCGAAGCTATGTACCCTCGTTCAAGCCGTTAAGTATGTGCTTAATGGGAGTAGGGCATATCTAGCTTACATGGTAGATACTCAACAAGGTTCCCCGAAGCTTGAAGATGTCGAGATTGTGAATGAATTCCCCGACGTATTTTCGGAGGAATTGCCGGGGCTCCCTCCCGAACGAGAAATAGAATTTCGTATCGAATTGAATCCGGATGCAAAACCGGTTGCGAAGGCTCCCTATAGGTTGGCTCCCACCGAGATGCGGGAGTTAATGACACAATTACAAGATCTTCTCGATAAGGGCTTTATACGCCCGAGTGTGTCGCCTTGGGGAGCGCCTGTCTTATTTGTTAAGAAGAAAGACGGGTCAATGCGCATGTGCATCGACTACAGAGAATTAAATAAGCTGACTGTAAAGAACCGCTACCCTTTACCTAGAATTGACGATCTTTTTGATCAACTGCAAGGGGCGAGTTGGTTCTCCAAGATAGATCTGCGTTCGGGGTACCATCAAGTTATAGTACGGGGAGAAGATATTCCAAAGACCGCGTTCAGAACCCGTTATGGGCATTATGAATTTTTAGTCATGTCCTTCAGATTGACGAATGCACCGGCTACGTTTATGGATCTTATGAACCGGGTATGCCGACCCATGTTAGATAAATCTATGATCGTGTTCATAGATGATATTCTAGTCTACTCGCGAAGCAAGGCCGAACATGCAAGACACTTGCGTGAAGTACTTGAAGTTCTCCGTAAGGAGAAACTTTACACAAAATTCTCAAAATGCGCCTTTTGGCTCAGAGAGGTGCAGTTTCTGGGTCATGTGATCAATTCGGAGGGTGTCTTAGTAGATCCGTCAAAGATTGATGCCGTAATGAAATGGATTTCCCCGAAGAACCCGACTGAAATAAGAAGTTTTCTAGGCCTCGCGGGATACTACAGAAGGTTCATACAGGATTTTTCGAAGATAGCATTACCCTTAACAAAACTGACGAGGAAGAAAGAGAAGTTTGTGTGGGGTAAAGAACAGGAGGAAGCCTTTCGAGTATTAAAGGAGAAACTATCATATTCCCCGGTCTTGACATTACCGGATGGGACTGAAGACCTGGTGGTCTATTCAGACGCTTCACACCAGGGTTTAGGTTGCGTTTTGATGCAAAGGGGAAGGGTTATCGCATATGCTTCACGACAATTGAAACTACATGAAGTAAACTACCCAACACATGATTTGGAATTGGCAGCGGTAGTGTTCGCCTTAAAGATTTGGAGGCATTATCTATATGGCACGAGATGCACAATTTACTCGGACCACAAAAGCCTTAAATATTTCTTTGAGCAGAAAGACTTAAATATGAGGCAACGGAGATGGTTAGAACTTATCAAAGATTACGATTGTGATATCCTTTATCACCCGGGAAAAGCGAATGTGGTAGCCGACGCGTTAAGCCGAAAAGAGTATCCGTCTCCCATTCGAGTAAAATCCATGAAGATGATAGTTACGCCACGATTACTTGAGACGATACATGATTCCCAAATAAAGTCGCTTGGAGCGGAAGACCGAAAGAAAGAAAGAACGAAAGGTATAGTTGATAAATTAGAAGAAAATTCGGCCGGACTCAAAACAAGATTCGGTCGAATTTGGATACCACGGTTCTGCGAAGTCAAGACCGCACTACTCGACGAGGCTCATAAGTCACGATATTCGGTCCACCCCGGGGCTACAAAGATGTATAGGGATTTGAAAGCCAATTATTGGTGGCCGGGCATGAAACGCGATATTGTTTAGTATGTCGCGAAATGTTTAACATGCTCCCAAGTGAAAGCAGAACATCAAAAACCATACGGAGAATTACAACCCTTGGAAATTCCGGTGAGGAAATGGGAAGAACTAACGTTGGACTTAGTAACCAAGCTTCCTAGGACGAAAAAAGGGCATGATACAATATAGGTAATCGTGGACCGACTTACGAAAAGCGCTCATTTTCTACCCATCAAAGAAGCTTACTCTTCCGAGAGAATGGCAGAAATTTATATGAACGAGATCATATCTCGACACGGGGTGCCCATGTCAATCGTCTCGGACCGGGACACTAGATTTACTTCTCGCTACTGGCAAACGTTTCATGAGAGTGTGGGCACGAAGTTACACATAAGCACTGCCTACCACCCTCAGACTGACGGCCAGTCAGAAAGAACCATTTACCACTAATGGAATTTTCTTACAATAATAGCTACCATAGTGGTATTCAAATGGCACCTTACGAATTATTGTACGGGAGAAAATGTAGAACTCCCGTATGTTGGGGCAAAGTGGGGCAAAGGGAGCTTGCGCCAAGTGATTTGATAGCGGTGACAAATGAAAAGATTGAATTAATTAGAGCTCGACTAAAAGCAGCCCAAGATCTACAAAAAGCTTATGCAGACAAGAGGAGGCGTCCTGTCGAGTTTCAGGTCGGAGATTATGTTCTACTGAAAGTATCTCCATGGAAGGGTATAATCCGTTTCCGCAAGCGGGGCAAGTTGGGTCCCCGTTATATTGGGCCATTTAAAATTTTGGCTCGAATCGGAAAGGTTGCGTATCGTTTAGAATTACCGCCTACACTAGACGGGATCCACAATACCTTCCACGTATCACAGTTGAGGAAATGCCTTGCGGATGAAACAGCGGTAGTACCTCTCGACGACATTGAATTAGACGAGGGGTTAAATTATGTCGAGAGACCGATAGCCATTAAAGACACAAAACTAAAGAACCTTCGTAACAAAGCCGTTAGACAAGTGTTAGTCCAATGGCTTCACCGAAAGGGGTCGGAACTTACATGGGAATCAGAAGATGAAATGCAAAGACACTACCCTTTTCTCTTCGGTACGTCAATGTTTAATTCGTTATGTGTCTAGGTTTTGGGGACGAAACCTCTTTTAAGGGGGGTAGACTTGTAACACCCCAAAAATGTTTATTAGACATAAGTTAAAATGTAATAATAAAAGGGTAGTATTTATATTAAATAAGTGATTGAACTGGAGGGACTAAAGATGTAAATGCCCAAAATTAAGTTTAATAAAATGTTAAATGGTAAAAACCCACACACAGTTCGTGTGTGGGGTTCTGGTCGATCGACAGGAAGCTTTACAAAATCCACAAGAATTAATAGAAATCTTAAGGAAATCGAAAGTATAATCAGCAAATTCTAAGCTACTACACCTGTTCTTCGAAGTGGTAAGTTCAATTTTGTGATTTGTTGAATTGTAAGAAGTGGGTCTTAACCCAAGTATGAGTGCATGACATAGAATTCGTGAAATTTAGTTACGATTAAGGAATAGGTTAAGAATTATGGCAGAATTTATGTTTGATTTTGGATGGGTTGTTGTGATTGTAGCAAAAACCCGCTTGCTAAGAAGCTAGTAAGTGTAGGATGATGAAATGAGATCATATAACTAGAATTTTGATTATGAGCTTGATGTGATACATGAATGATGAATAAAATTGATGTAGGATGAAATAGTTATGTAAATTCGAATAAATGTGAATGTTATATGATGATGAACTAGTAGAAATGTGCTTTATAGTCTTGTACCGTATACCTTAACTATGATGCCTACCAAGTGTTTGATGAAATGCTTAAGAGATAAATGTATGTGTGATATGGAAAAATGGCTGAACGAATTTGATGGACTAAATGAATGAACGAATGTTGTAATGTAGGCGTGAAGGAAGAAGGTACAAGCGCTAGGAAAACGGAAGGCACGCAAGATCGAGGTATGTTCCGTTGCATACAAAACCTTACTTGAATTTTTGTTAATAATTATGAAAAACAACCCTTGTTATAATGATTATGATGGTTAGTAAATAGATAGCAAATCCCTTGCGGATTTGGTTATGTTAACGAAGGTCATAATAAGATATGCAAATCGACCGGTTCGAGTTGAACAAGTCGAGTGAGAAAAAGGTGCCATCCGTTTAGAATGGGTGGTCATGAATGCTATTACGAATGTATGAAGTTCAATCCGTTATACGGATAGAACGAAAGATTATGTTGAAAGCAATCAACCCGATGTTACCGGGTCGTAAGTGGTAAGCTTGAATCTCATTATGAGAGAATATGCCATACCCATTTAATTGGGTATTCGAATGCATAAAAGAAATGAAAGTACATAAATGAATGAAATTATAATGATGGTTTTGTAAGCGAAACAAGTATTATAACTAACTTTTTAAAGCTTTGTTGTGAGTGTAGGTAAATCCTCGTCTTAGGCGACTTGGAGAATTGGAGCGAGCACGTGTTCATGATATGTCACACCAAGCGCTTCCGCTAGATTGTCTTAATGTTTTGTGTCAAATACTTGTTCATTTTGCAAAACCTTGTTAGTAGTCATACTTTTCAAAACTTGAAGTTGTGGGTTTTAGTCGTGTTTAGTCGAATGGTTCTTAGACATTATCTTTTGGATATTGTACAAAAGAGGGATACACTCGTTTTACGGACGGGTCATGCCCAATTTTTGTTTTAAATATATGCTAGTGTTATTAGTATTAAAGTCTTTAAATTAGCAAAGTTGGAACGTTTTAAAAAGTTATACTTGAGATCGCCCTTGTATGTTATTTTATAAAGACGAAAAACCGGTCCTTACACCAAGCAAACAGCTGATCATCAGGCATAGCCCAAATTGCGGTGGTATAGATGTCCTGAACCAACTCATCATCGGTATAGAACCCGGTGGCAACAGCAAACTGACGCAGCGACCAATTTTGTCGCTGCCCGAACAAACAGAAAGATACCTCGGGAGGCGGTGCTTCCACGTTCGGATCGTCCATATCCGAATTGGGCCGGTCAGCCGGCCGTGGACGAAACATGAATGTGGACAGAAACTCCACCATCATGGTCCTATAAGATGGCCCAGCCGCCACCAAAAACATGCGATCCCACGGGGAATTCCCCCTGATCAAACCCCGGGCTCTCTACTCCTCCCCGACCTCCCGTAAAGCCTCCCATGACAACGCCCTCTGCCGACCCACCTTCATTTGTCGCAACCTCTTAAAACGTTTATACTCCCTATAATTGTTCGGGTAGTCCATATAGGGAATACCCAAACAATCACCCCCGGCCATCTCATCGAATCTAGGCACCTGTGCCGCACCAAACTCCTCCTCGTCTGACGACATATCTGTAAAAATTAATATATAATACGTGTCATATTATAAACTTTTTACAATTTTTATAAACTTGTAATAAATTTCTAACAAATTAACATCTAAATAATCGACAAACCACCACCACCACAACCACCACCACCACCACCACAACAACCACCACCACCACAACCACCACCACCACAACCACCACCACAACCACCACCACCACCACAACAACCACCACCACCACAACCGCCTAACCACCACCACAACCACCACCACCACCGTCAAACCCCCACCACCACCACAGCCGCCTAACCACCACCACAGCCACCACCACACCCGCCTAACAACTACCACAGCCGTCAATAACCACCACCATAACCACCACCACCACCGTCAAACCCCCACCGCCGTCAATCCCCCACCACCGTCAAACCCAACACCGCCGTCAATCCCCCACCGCCGTCAAACCCAACACCAACACTACCGTCAAACCCAACACCACCGGCCATAATTTAAAAAAAAACAAAAAAAACAAAGGAAAGATGAAATAATACACTAACCTTTTATGAAAATATGGACCGTATAGGTTGATACATTCTAAGTCGAGCTATACAAGAGAGACAGTGTGTGTTTCTTGGTGTTTTAGTGTGTGGGGTTAAAAAGTTTTAGATCTATTCTCTATTTCGTCAAACCTGAAAAGTAGTTTTTGAATCAATGAGGGGCGTATAGGGCAAAAAGGGGCGTATAGGACTTGTTGCTAAAGCGTATGAAGTGTATAAAGGATATACTATAACCAATTTATCAGCTCCTGTACAGGAAGATAAACTGGTGAAGGCTTGTGTGTTCTATGCAAGTTGTGCGAGTTCGAATCCCGGGGGAGGCCGGTCCGATACAGAAGGACCCCTCCCTTTTTTATTTGACATTTTTTATTATTCATTTATTTATATGAAAATTAATTCCTTTTATTAAAAAAAACAGATTTCATTTTTAGTTTGAGTCAACAATTTTAAATCCCTTTAAAACAATACTAATAATAATAATAATAAATAATAATAATAATAACAAACAATAATAATAAAAATAATAAATAATAACAATAATAATAATAAACAATAATAACAATAATAATAATAAATAATAATAAATAATAATAATAATAATAAAAATAATAAATAATAATAATAATAACAATAATAATAATAAATAATAACAATAATAATAATAACAATAATAAATAATAACAATAATAATAATAATAAACAATAACAACAATAATAATAATAAATAATAAAAATAAATAATAATAACAATAATAAATAATAATAATAATAACAATAATAATAATAATAATAATAATAATAAATAACAATAATAATAATAATAATAATAAATAATAACAATAATAATAATAATAATAATAATAATAATAATAAACGATAATAATAACAATAATAATAATAACAATAATAATAATAATAATAAATAACAACAATAAATAATAACAATAACAACAATAAATAATAAATAATAATAATAACAATAAACAATAATGATAACAACAACAATAATAATAATAAATAATAAAATAATAATAACTAATAATAAGAACAACAATAAAGAATTTCACGAAAAAGAATTTGTTAACTTGGCAAAGGTGTTAGTAGATGTATCGTATTACACAGGGTAGAGCGTTAGTATATAGTAATAGAACTTCACGAAAAAGAATTTGTTAACTTGGCAAAGGTGTAACATCCGTGAAATATAGTGTATGCAACAACTTAAAAAAATATTAATTAGGGTGTTTTATAACATAAAAAACCCTTAATTACCACATAAAATTGTTTAAAAAAATTAATTTCATATGAGTCGTATAGGGCAATGAGACCCATATACAACTCCTATAAGGTGCTCATTGATCAACGAGCCTCCCCTGGTTGACACCTTATGATTGTCTCATTGACCAATAAGCCTCCCCTGGTGGTTTCCACTTTAATAAAACATATGCACATTTAAAAAAACGATGTTATATCTAGTCCCGGCAAACGGGTCGGGCTGGGGGTCGGGTACGGTGTTTGACCCATGACGATATTTTATGAAATGAATTTTGTGTATTATAAAATGTCAAATTTTTTATTTATCAATTATTATTATGTCTTTAATTATTTTTCAGTTGTCATTTATTAACCATAACTGTAACGCCCCAAAATCTGAATGTTTATAATTGTTAAATGTTCTCGTATGGTACATCAAGAAATGAATGACTAGGTTATTTAACTAAGTTAAGAAAATGGTAAAAACAATTAAACGAATGAAAGTTGTGCCCATTTATAATTAGTGACAACTTGAGGGGCTAAAGTGGGGAAAATGTAAGTTGAATTTATTTATGAAATATACACACAAACACACACACGTATGTGTGTTCGAGAAAGAGCCAGGAGCTCCATGAAAGCTCATAAACCCTAATCATGAAGATCACCAAATTGAAGGGTTAATTGTAGCTCAAATCTAAGAAGGAACATGGATTAATGATCACCGTCACAAGGGGATCGTAAGGTATGTCTTAAAAGTTAGATTGGTGATTATCCACGAAGTGGGTTATGTTGTAAATCGTGAATTGGTATGAAATTGAGTATGAGGATATGTTAGAATCATCATATAGAACATGGGTTATGCATTATTTAGGTTAATTTGATGCTTAGAGGTGAAACCCATTAGTTATGGTGAGAATGATGACTTGAATCATTATCCATGTCTAATTCTTGTTGAATATTGATGTATTATGTGAGTAATATGGAGTCTTGTTAGAAGAATTGAAAGAAATATGATGATAATATGTTTTAATGTTTATGTGTGAATGATATATGTTAATTAGTAGGAGGATTTGATGAATTATTTATGAAATTGAGAGATTGTGCATGAATTAGTTGTACCTTATGTTTAGAAGGTTGTACACACACCAAGGGTATGATGAAATTAGAGATAATTAAGCCTAGATCACTAGTAAGTGATTAACAATGAAGTTATGAAGTGGGTTTTGTATAATATGATGATATGTTAATGTTAATGATGTTTGAAATTACATGTATGTGTAAATGTTTAAAGGATTTCGGCTAGGATTTGATAGATTAGTATGTTTTGGAGTTTGAATGATAATTTCTGAAATAAGATCCGTGTGATGAATGATGAACAAGCTAACTATTTTAAGAATGATACATGATAGTTGATGCTTGATAAAGACATGGAAGCTTGGGGAAGAAGAGGGTCAAACGGGACTAATGCGCTCGGGAAGCATATTCGGATGCTATGTAAGTAAAGCTTACACCCCTTTTTGTAAAATATCTATTCAATGTATTGATTACGAACATGGTAAGTAATTATGTGAATTATAATGTTCCGACAAGCTTTGATATGGGTCGGAACATGTGAGGATGTTAAGAAACTAAGTTTGATGGTCAAAAAGGGTAAAAAGGGTATTATAGTGATTTTGGTTACGAGTTAATGGAGGAATAAGTTATATGGATGGAATAATGAATAACTAAAATCCCACAAGAATAAAATGGAAATTTAGACTTAACGGGTCAAATGGTGAAGATATCACAATTTGGCGATATTGACTAATTAAGTGTTTTGTCAAGTATTATCCTTTCACAGGATGAATAGCGAAATGAATTATGTTGCTATTAACTAGCTATTTAGTGCACGAAGTATTAAAACGGGTCATAGCTTTGATCCGAGCCAGGTATGTGTGATTAGAGTTGTAGTTAAGTAGTAGGATTGGTTAAATATGCAATGAAGTCCTTTGTTGTAAAGGATGGAGCGAAGTTGACAAAAACGCCCTTGATAGGTATATCAGGCAAACGACCTTAAAAGTCATTTGGAAACAAGCTATTCGGTTTGAGTAATGTCTTAGTCAAGCATGAAAGCGAAGAATAGGGTTTTGTATGTCATAGACCCCCTTTTATGCACAAATACCTATAACGGGTCGAAATAAGCTTTTGAGCGAAAATGGGTTTAGAGGATGCAAGGCATCCGAGAATTTAATCTCTTATGACAGTCGTCGTTGAAATTATTAAGTTCATATAAAGTTGAGGTCAAATTAAGAGATTGTTTTGATAATGCATGAACGGGTCGAATAATTTGTAAATGAATATTAAGCCGAAAACGTATAAGTCAAGAATTTCCTTAACCCGGATGTTGGATTTCAAGTTCACATGATAGAATGTTAATTTACAATCATGTAGGAAGAAACAGGAGGTTAACGGGTTAATGGTTTAAAAGTTATGCGAGTTTTAGTGCGTTCGAACGACGAAAACAACACAGCAGGAAAACTGATTTTCGAGAGGCCGTAGCCGACGCCCTTATGGGCCGTCGCCGACGCCCCCTGGAAAGTCAGTTTTTGCTGACGGGTTATTTTGCTGCCTACGGAGGTTTTTGGCTACGTGTAAATGCAAGGGCCGTCGCCGACGCCCTCCCCATGTCCTAAAAGCTGAAATTTCGTTATTTATGTAATTTATGCATCGTAGGCTTCGGTATATTATCCGTAAACTACGGTGGGCCTCCCAAACATGATTTTTAACGTTCCTTTGATGTATATGGATTATAAATCTAAATCTAAGTCCCATGTGATTAATGTATGAGTATGCAAGACATGGAAAGTGTACGTAGGAGTGTATGTACGTATGTAGGTGAGTATTTATGTATATATGAAGATACGTAGGAGTATATGCATGTATTGTAGAGATGTAGAAATGTAGGCACGTATGTAAATGTGTATGTATGTATGCATGAAGGTGCGTATGAGAGTATGCAAATATGTAGAAGTATAGGAAGGTATGTACGTATGTAGATGTGGATGTATGCTGGTGAGAATGTAAGTGTGCATAATCTAGATACGTTGAGTAATACGTTATTAATGGTGTGTTGATGTGCTGAAAGTGGTTTAATAAAAACAACTAAATTAACCCTAAATTAAACACTCTAAGCTTTAAATTTATAAACTAAGACTCGACCTAAAACCCTAAACCACACAACCGGCAAGTGTACCGATCAATGTAGTAAAGCTAAAGTAAGTCCGAGTATCGAACCCACGAGACTCTAAGGATCACGCTAAGACTCTATAAAGACTAAGACTGACACGACTTAACCATTTGTTTATTAATTGGGGGGGGGGGGTTGCTAAAAATCCTAAGAATGCAAATAATGAATACTAACTAGACTAGACGAACTAGACACGAACTCAAGTGAAAACTCTGACCAGTGATGGATGAAGACTACCTAGGCTAGACGCAAGCTAAACTCAGAATGGATCTCTATTTGATAATTTTGTGGTGTGGAACCGGGATCTTAAGATGCTAAACCTATTAAGATACCACTAAGCCCCTCAAACACGCTCAAGGCGATTCTTGTGGTACTACCTAGGCTGTTACGCTTACCGGTTTGCTAGATTTCTTTTTCGTCCTCTAGTTTCTTGAAAGTGCTTATGTAAGACGCTCTACTTTGCCGCGCGAACGTCTAAAGCGACAATGGTTTCTAATCTTGGTTTAATAGGCTATGGGATGTTAAGGACTTATAATCAAACCTAGACCTATCAATAACCTCGAGCCTTTCCGCGACGAGTTTAGCAGCACATTTGATTTTATAATATTACCGAGTATTACTTCTAAGGTTACTTAAGCTATTTTCACCCTAAAGGATTAATGATTTATTATGTGATAAAGACCGTCACCTAAATCAAGAAACCCTAATACAACCCTATTATGTGATAAAGACCGTCACCAAGAGTTATATGAAGCAATAAACAATAATAAAACAATTGTCAAACACGCATACGCACCAAGATAGATTCCCAAAGCTTTTACAATACAAGAATATCCACAACCATGCTAAAAATCAAACAAAGATCCAAACTTTATTAAGCTATTGTCATTAACCTAGGTAGTTTATGAAGTTTAGCCAAGAAACATGTCTAAAAACATAGCATAAAATATTGTCAAAACAGAATTCATCATCAAACAAAGTAAAACGAACGAAAACAAGAGAACAAAGATGTTTAAACCCGTGATCTCTACTCCCGAACGCTCCAAAGTGTCACCCGATGATTCCCAGCAGTTCCAAGCCTTCAAACGCCTCTAATCAGCCCTCCAAATTGTCCAAAGATGTCTAAAATTCGTAATTGTGGTCTTCTCCTCGGCTGATTATGATAATGATCATTTATAACCTCAAAACCCTAAATTTCTTGCTGATTACGATTCTGTTTCGCATAAACATAACCCACGCGGCCCGCCTGGATGTTTCAGCAAGTTAACGCGGGCCGCCCGCCTTCAAATGACCGGAAACAATAACTTAAGTTGATGCGGCCCGCCTGGAAATGTTCATAAGCTTATGCGGGCCGCCTGGAACCCTCAGAACTGCAATTCTTGGTCCGTTTCACTTCCGAGCTCCTCGATTTCCGTGCCAAACTTTCTCCTGTCCAGATTTTATCTCGTATCTGTTCCTTTTGCTGCAAAAACCAGGAAAACACAAAACAATCAAAAGTATGTACATTCTATCTAAAACCGACACTAAAACTAACTAAAACCGAACAAACCTAGACGCGAATAAAGATGTATTTTAGAATACATCATGTGTCTTGAGGATGAGAAGTAATGCAGGTACATTATTGAAGCCTCACCAGGATACGAATACGCAGATGAAATGCTTAAAGTTAGAAAGATAACGAAATGGGGAGTGTACAGGCATAAATTTTGTTTATGTATGGTATGCTAATGTTATGATTGTATGTGGTGAGTGCAGGCTATGCAAATCACGGGCTATTATCATGAGGAATAGAGATCGAAGACCGAGTCACAAGAGAGGTTGTACGGAATTAATTGAGTTTGTACATTAGCAAACGAATGTTATGCTTTTGTTTTGTAAAACAGATATTTTTAAAATGAACTTTCAAGTAAGTCAAGACGTGTGTAATGAAAGAATTTTAAGGCTCATTTTTTCGCTGCGTCGATTTAAAGATATTACGTGTTAGGGTCTTACAAGTTGGTATCAGAGCCCTGGTTTGAGAGAATTAAGTGCGAGAGTATAGGTACTTGAACTCAAACCTGTGTGCTCTTGTGATAAGGAACCCGTACAATCCATGACTCGGTCAAGATCTGAAGGTAGAAATGGAATGAAAACGTGTATGTATGCATTCATATGAAGAAACTAACGGTTATATTATGTGTAAGGTAATCATGACTGCTTGGAGAGGACGATCCGTGAATGCGGTCTAGAACCGGCATTAAGGCAAGTGATAAGACAAATTGACCCCAGGTACGTAAAATTAACGTGTGGGCGTATGAAGTGGTATAATTAAGCAAGTGAAGGAAAATTTTAAATGAAATATAATAATGATGTGCCAATGAAGGTTTGAAAATGTTACACGTGCCGAAACTTAATTCTTCGGACATAAGGTGGCGATTACACGAAGACACGAAACTAGTATGTGGATTGCGTACCTGGCCAGTACACAAGAAACGAATGACGTTCGTGAGACCATGATAATTGTTACAGGTATGTCCGTTAGAATTAGGTAGTAGGTGGACGTGGGGGTAAAGAGAAATGTAAGACTTTTAGGAATGAAAGTATGAATGATATGTTAGAATCCGCGAGACAGATTCGAAGCATGAAAGGAATGAAGTATGAATGACCTGTTTGAATCCGCGAGACGGATTCAAGGAATGAAAGGCATGAATGGAATGTTTGAATCCGCAAGACGGATTCAAGGAATGAAATGCAGAAAATGATATGTTTAAATCTGTGAGACGGATTCAACACATGTAATGAATGAAATATGTGAATGGAAGATGTAAATGAAATGATTGAATCCGCGAGACGGATTCAAAACATAGAAGTAATGGAAGATATGAATGATATGTATGAAGCCGCTAGGCGAATTAAAAAAAATTATAATAAAAAATAAAAATAATGAAAGGTAGGGATGTTACGTTTGAATCCGCGGGACGGATTTAAGATATAAAAAAAAGATGGAATTAGTCCACATCAGAATGTGTCGATAGTTTGACGATGGTTGAGTCAAACAAGTCTTACGAGTAGGTGCAAAGTAAATGAACAAAAGAACGATCGAAATTGGCACGCAAAACTAAAATTTTAAAACGAAAGGAATAAGTTTTGAACAAGTAATGTACTAAATGTGTTAGTAATCGACTCTCAGGAGTCAGAATGAATGACGGGCTACGACCCGGACAATGATTTGAGTATGAACAAGAAGGGTAAGTTTGTCAAGAATACCGAAATGATGTAGTGAATGTCTTTGTAAGTAAGCATGAATGGAAGGAAGTACGAATGTGTACCTCAATGCATCTATGATAAGTAAGAAAAGTCAATTTAACCTTAAAAGGTCGAACTGCAAAGGTTGACGAAACAAATAACTAAAATGAAAGGATTGCATGAGAAAAATGAAATGTGTTAACTGCTAAATTGTTGATGATAATGTTAGAATCTTGAGGTGATGAAACCAATCGATTTGGTGGGATGTTGTGCACGAGCGAAGGCACATTATACGGATGAGTGAAATCTAGCCTGGTACGGCTGGTACACGTGAAGAGTAATAAGGTAGAATGAATGATTTAAAGGTAACGTAAGAGTATGTATGATACAAATAACTATACAAAATGAAGAATGATGTTAACTTTGAAGTTAAGCACGAATTCATGACCATGAAATAGTAACTTTGTTGCGATAACGAAGCAAAATTTAATGATATGTAATATATGTATAGAATGTAATATTAAAGGATGAGATGAAGGTACTAGATCTGTTATAAACGGATCATATGAAAGTAAGCATTATTGTAAATTTAAATAAATATGTATATTGACCTATTACTAATAGATCGAGGAAATGAGAATGTGATGTGAAGGTATGCCATGGAAAGTATAGACTTGTTAGGGAGAAGTCAATTGTATAAATAATTACGAAACGAGATAGGATGATTACCTATAATTATGATGTGATCATAAGGTTAAACATAGATATGTGTATGTGTAAATGGGAGCGGGAAAGGTTTCAGGGACGAAACCTTATTTAAGGGGGGTAGACTTGTAACGCCCCAAAATCCGAATGTTTATAATTGTTAAATGTTCTCGTATGGTACATCAAGAAATGAATGACTAGGTTATTTAACTAAGTTAAGAAAATGGTAAAAACAATTAAAGGAATGAAAGTTGTGCCCATTTGTAATTAGTGACAACTTGAGGGGCTAAAGTGGGGAAAAATGTAAGTTGAATTTATTTATGAAATATACACACAAACACACACACGTATGTGTGTTCGAGAAAGAGCCAGGAGCTCCATGAAAGCTCACAAACCCTAATCATGAAGATCACCAAATTGAAGGGTTAATTGTAGCTCAAATCCAAGAAGGAACATGGATTAATGATCACCGTCACAAGGGGATCGTAAGGTATGTCTTAAAAGTTAGATTGGTGATTATCCACGAAGTGGGTTATGTTGTAAATCGTGAATTGGTATGAAATTGAGTATGAGGATATGTTAGAATCATCATATAGATAATGGGTTATGCATTATTTAGGTTAATTTGATGCTTAGAGGTGAAACCCATTAGTTATGGTGAGAATGATGACTTGAATCATTATCCATGTCTAATTCTTGTTGAATATTGATGTATTATGTGAGTAATATGGAGTCTTGTTAGAAGAACTGAAAGAAATACGATGATAATATGTTTTAATGTTTATGTGTGAATGATATATGTTAATTAGTAGGAGGATTTGATGAATTATGTATGAAATTAGGAGATTGTGCATGAATTAGTTGTACCTTATGTTTAGAAGGTTGTAAACACACCAAGGGTATGATGAAATTAGAGATAATTGAGCCCAGATCACTAGTAAGTGATTAACAATGAAGTTATGAAGTGGGTTTTGTATAATATGATGATATGTTAATGTTAATGATGTTTGAAATTACATGTATGTGTAAATGTTTAAAGGATTTCGGCTAGGATTTGATAGATTAGTATGTTTTGGAGTTTGAATGATAATTTCTGAAATAAGATCCGTGTGATGAATGATGAACAAGCTAACTATTTTAAGAATGATACATGATAGTTGATGCTTGATAAACGACATGGAAGCTTGGGGAAGAAGCGGGTCAAACGGGACTAATGCGCACAGGAAGCATATTCGGATGCTATGTAAGTAAAGCTTACACCCCTTTTTGTAAAATATCTATTCAATGTATTGATTACGAACATGGTAAGTAATTATGTGAATTATAATGTTCCGACAAGCTTTGATATGGGTCGGAACATGTGAGGATGTTAAGAAACTAAGTTTGATGGTCAAAAAGGGTAAAAAGGGTATTATAGTGATTTTGGTTACGAGTTAACGGAGGAATACGTTATATGGATGGGATAATGAATAACTAAAATCCCACAAGAATAAATGGACATTTAGACTTAACGGGTCAAATGGTGAAGATATCACCATTTGGCGATATTGACTAATGAAGTGTTTTGTCAAGTATTATGCTTTCACAGGATGAATAGCGAAAGGAATTATGTTGCTATTAACTAGCTATTTAGTGCACGAAGTATTAAAACTGGTCATAGCTTTGATCCGAGCCAGGTATGTGTGATTAGAGTTGTAGTTAAGTAGTAGGATTGGTTAAATATGCAATGAAGTCCTTTGTTGTAAAGGATGGAGCGAAGTTGACAAAAACGCCCTTGATAGGTATATCGGGCAAACGACCTTAAAAGTCGTTTGGAAACAAGCTATTCGGTTTGACTAATGTCTTGGTCAAGCATGAAAGCGAAGAATAGGGTTTTGTATGTCATAGACCCCCTTTTATGCACAAATACCCATAACGGGTCGAAATAAGCTTTTGAGCGAAAATGGGTTAAGAGGATGCAAGGAATCCGAGAATTTAATCTCTTATGACAGTCTTCGTTGAAATTATTAAGTTCATATAAAGTTGAGGTCAAATTAAGAGATTGTTTTGATAATGCATGAACGGGTCGAATAATTTGTAAATGAATAATAAGCCGAAAACGTATAAGTCAAGAATTTCCTTAACCCGGATGTTGGATTTCAAGTTCACATGATAGAATGTTAATTTACAATCATGTAGGAAGAAACGGGAGGTTAAACGGGTAAACGGTTTAAAAGTTATGCGAGTTTTAGTGCGTTCGAAAGATGAAAACAACACAGCAGGAAAACTGATTTTCGAGAGGCCGTAGCCGACGCCCTTATGGGCCGTCGCCGACGCCCTTATGGGCCGTCGCCGACGCCCCTTGGAAAGTCAGTTTTTGCTGACGGGTTATTTTGCTGCCTACGGAGGTTTTTGGCTACGTGTAAATGCAAGGGCCGTCGCCGACGCCCCCTAGGGCCGTCGCCGACGCCCTCCCCATGTCCTAAAAGCTGAAATTTCGTTATTTATGTAATTTATGCATCGTAGGCTTCGGTATATTATCCGTAGACTACGGTGGGCCTCCCAAACATGATTTTTAACGTTCCTTTGATGTATATGGATTATAAATCTAAATCTAAGTCCCATGTGATTAATGTATGAGTATGCAAGACATGGAAAGTGTACGTAGGAGTGTATGTACGTATGTAGGTGAGTATTTATGTATATATGAAGATACGTAGGAGTATATGCATGTATTGTAGAGATGTAGAAATGTAGGCACGTATGTAAATGTGTATGTATGTATGCATGAAGGTGCGTATGAGAGTATGCAAATATGTAGAAGTATAGGAAGGTATGTACGTATGTAGATGTGGATGTATGCTGGTGAGAATGTAAGTGTGCATAATCTAGATACGTTGAGTAATACGTTATTAATGGTGTGTCTTGAGGATGAAAAGTAATGCAGGTACATTATTGAAGCCTCACCAGGATACGAATACGCAGATGAAATGCTTAAAGTTAGAAAGATAACGAAATAGGGAGTGTACAGGCATAAATTTTGTTTATGTATGGTATGCTAATGTTATGATTGTATTTGGTGAGTGCAGGCTATGCAAATCACGGGCTATTATCATGAGGAATAGAGATCGAAGACCGAGTCACAAGAGAGATTGTACGGAATTAATTGAGTTTGTACATTAGCAAACGAATGTTATGCTTTTGTTTTGTATAACATATATTTTTAAAATGAACTTTCAAGTAAGTCAAGACGTGTGTAATGAAAGAATTTTAGGGCTCCTTTTTTCGCTGCGTCGATTTAAAGATATTACGTGTTAGGGTCTTACAATAACGCAATAAATACATGAAACATCGTTTTATATTAATACACAAAACATGTCATTTTAATACAAAATGTAACGACTAAACCCTAAACCCTAAATCGCTAACTGTTACATATTCTTAAATTCTTGCAAACTGTATCGGTTATTCAGATCTCTATTCGGTCACCATATTGTTGCTATCAAGTTTAAGGACGCGTTCCACGGTAAACGTGCATTCCGCTTCCCCATTCCCACATGAAGAACCTCCGACCTGATCTGGCGCTCCCTCGTTGTCGCAGAAGAATTCTCAGTAACCGGTTCCGCAGCATGAAGAACCAATCCATACAGAAGGAGTTCTCCCTCGAGGTTGCTGACGCAGAAGCATTTTCGTTGGTGGAGGTGGAAGAACATTCCAGTTCACCCTCACAGTCACCGGTAAATATCTACTTCCACCGTCACAGACTGTGAGTGCAGAAGCATTGTCGTTGGTGGACGTTCCGGTGCATGAATCTGGAATACGAACGCAGTTAAGCGTTTGAATCTGAAATATGAACGCAGTGTACTTCTCCATAAGGATTACGCTACCACCACCGTCAAAACACCGACTTTCGATATCCTGTTAATAAAACATACAATTATAGCATTAGACCCGACATCCGAAAATATATTGTTAAAAAAAACGATGATATAAGTCTAGACCCGGCAAAACGTGCCGGGCCGGGGGTCGGGTAGGGTTACGCTACCACCACCACCACCACACCCGCCTAACCACCACCACCACCACCACCACTACCACCACAGCCACCACCACACCCGCCTAACCACCACCAACACCACCACCACTACCACCACAGCCACCACCACACCCGCCTAACCACCACCACTACCACCACAGCCACCACCACACCCGCCGAACCACCACCACAACAACCACCACCACAACCACAGCCACCACCACACCCGCCGAACCACCACCACAACAATCACCACCACCACAGCCGTCAATCCCCACCACCACAACCACCACCACCACAACCAGCACCACCACCACCACCACAACCACCACCACCACAGCCACCACCACCACCACCACCACTGCCGTCAATCACCACCGCCGTAATCCCCCACTGCCGTCAATCCCCCACCGCCGTCAAACCCAACACCACCATCAAACCCAACACCACCGTCAAACCCAACACCACCACAAACGGCGGAAATAAAACCAAAAAATAAAAAAAGGTTGAAGATTAAGCAATAAAATTTGGAATACAAACTAACCTTCATCGTGTGGTCCAGAGTTTGTCTTGTGAAAATCATGTGGTCCAGAGCGTTTGTGTGTGTGTTCTTGGTGTTTTAGTGTGTGAGTTTTCAAATTTTAGATCTAGTTTACCCCTTTATTGAAGTTGGGAAAGTGTCTGTGTTCAATGAGAGCCGTATGGTTCAATGAGCACCTTATAGGAGTTGTTGGGTTTAAAGCGTATGAAGTGTATAAAGGATATACTATAACCAATTTATCAGCTCCTGTACAGGAGGATAAACTTGTTAAGGCTTGTGTGTTCTATGCGAGTTGTGCGAGTTCGAATCCCGGGGGAGGCCGGTCCGATACAGAAGGACCCCTCCCTTTTTTATTTGACATTTTTTATTATTCATTTATTTATATTAAAATTAATTCCTTTTATTAAAAAAAAAACAGATTTCATTTTTAGTTTGAGTCAACAATTTTAAATCCCTTTAAAACAATAGTTTTCTTTTATTTTGTACTCTTTTCTTTTATATGAAGCACTTTAATTAAAAAAAATTTATAAAAAAATTGTTGCGTACACTATATTTGACGGATGTTACAATATATTTAAATTATAATAAAGAGAAACATTAATAAGTTCGTTGCGTACACTATGTTTCACGGATGCTACACCTAACACAAGTCAATAACTTCTTTTTGTCGAGTTCTATTACTACGTAGTAACGCCCTACCATGTGCAATGCGAGACATGTACATTGTCTCCCATTCCATAGCTTCCATACTTCGGTATATATTCCAAAGTCCATTTGGTACTGGCATCGGGCTATTGATCGATGTCGTAAGGTCGGTCAAAAATATAAGTGAAAATATCCTATTCACCTTTTACTAGTAAAGGGTAAGTAGGGTGTCGAATCCACGGGGAATCAGTAGAAAGCGTAAAAGTTCGTTGTTTCAATTATCATCTACTTCTAACTAATTGCTTTTTGCAGTTTGTGAGAGTAATTATGAAAACGATTGTAAAATTGTATTTGTAAACAATAATGAGAGGAAGGACCAATCTCCGGGTTTTCAGGTTATGCAGAAAATCAAGTTACTTAGTTACGACCAGTTGGAAATCACATAGACATGATCCGTAAAGCTTGTTTTGATAAATAATTAACGGACAATATATTTGATTGCAATGATCCACGATCGAAACCGAAAGATTGATGCAAATGAATAGTAGTTCAATTAATTACCAATTTTAGATTTCATAAACATTAACAGATTCAATGATTAAAGGTTTAAAACAATGACAACCTAGAATTTAATCCCGGTTGTTGATGAACAAATCAAATAATTGATGAACAAGAATGATTGCGATGATAAAAAAAATGTTTAATCAAAACAAGAAACAATAGGAACGACTAACCGAAAGTTTAACCGAATCCTAATCCAAAAATACGTAACAATAAGCAAACCAATGTTTCGTACACAAACCCTATTCCCGGAGACGGTCACGGGATGACTAGCCGCTCATGACGTTCGAACAATCCGCAATAGCTTGATACGAAGTTGAAGACATGATCGGTTCGGATGTTGGTGATGATTAATGATGAATGATGCTTCCTGTTGCGTGATGCTTTGAGAGCTAATAATCGTGATGTATTGCCCCCCCCCAAAAAAAAAAAACGTAATGGATCATGTATTATGGGCCCTCCTCTTCGTGAATAATGGGCTGCCCCAATATTATTGTTTGCTGCCATAAAATAAAAAAATGGTGAATGGAGGAGAGGTGTTTTTGGGCTGCCAATATTCGATGATGGAAGTGTGATTGTAAGAGCCCAAAGTTGTTAATGTTGGTTGCCTCTTTCGTGATGTTAATGATGTTGATAAGTGGTTTTGAGAGCTGAAAATTATCTAATCTTGCTGCCACTTATCGATGGTGATGAGGTGATGTTGTCCTCACAAAGTCCAAGGCTGCATGTTTCAAGATTCCCTCCAAGAACATCCACGTATGGATGTGCACATGATGATCTCTTTTGTGCTCCAAAATATGCCAAAGTCAAACTTGTCATGAATGATTAGAATTAATTTGGTCCAATGATGTTTCCTCCAACCTTAAATAAAAGTGCCATCCAAATCAAGTCCATGTGCATTTGCTGCCTTGTGATTCTTTTCTTAAACCGTATATCTTCACCAAATTACTCGTTCTTACCTGCAAACATACGAACTCTCGTAATAATCCAATTCCAATCATATAATCACATAAAATAAGCTAAACCACACAAAATCAACCCTTAAACACCCATGTTTCACACTCTACATCACATCCCCACACTTATCTTTGATTGTCCTCAAGCAAACCGATACGGAACTATTCACCATCGTAACAATACCTCTGAACCCCTTAACCGACGCAACAGTTTAAGTCCCAAGTCATACCCGTTCCATAGACTAACACAATCGAGATTGACAGTCCGACAAGCAATTGATGTAACTTCTAAAACTCAAGACTTGTCTATTCACAACTAACATGCTTAGGATTAGAACACATGCTACACGCCCCTCACAATCAACTCTCCTCTCGGTTTAACAACTGAACTAGCGTGTAATGTGCTAGCGTTTATACACTCAAAACCAAACATGAAGTCCTGTAATCATAGGCTTGTATAACAATCATACCTCCACTGCATCGTATAACATGGCACATATCAAAAGGACTTTCGGTTTTGGGCTTAGGCTAATGGTAGGAAATTTTTAGCTTATATATATTTTTTCTTTTTCGTGGCGAACAAACAAACGACCAACCGTGACAACTTTATTTGCAAACATAACATACTTGTGGGTTGGTTTCTACCCAAGAACATAAACAATATTCACAACGCTTTTATTTTTGATCTTTTTCTTTTTCTAATTTTTTTTCTTAATTTTTTTTCTTTTTCAATCATTCATAATTTGTCGTTCACGGTCGGTATCAAACAATTCACATTAGGTGGACAAACGAAAGGTAACTAGGCTCAACAGGGCTACTAAGGGTGATGGTTCGGTAAACACAAAACAAATAAACAAGTGTAAGATATATCCTAATGCCTTTATCATTTACGTGCGCACGTCAAACCACAGTCTCAGCATGTATCAAATCATACAAGTTCTAACACAGAATAACATGTGGCCTGCTCTCAACAAATGAAATCATAATGTAAATCATTCTATCATGCTACAGGCTCAAAATTCTCACCAAAGAAGGGTAAAAGGCTGCCGACATGTAGCATATGCAATCTAAAGCATGTCACCCCTAAATAGACATCTCTTTTCAATTATTTTTTTTTCTAAGAACACCTGTCGGACCTACTCTCATGAAACTTAAAGGAACGACCATGACAAGGGACTACGTTAGTTTACTACCGGCAAGGAACCCATTAGTGATTGAAACGTTCGGTTTTCATATCCATTTAGTTCACTTAAGGCGATGAAATTCTTTAAAATTTTCAAAATTTTCAATTTTTTCAGTTTTCATCGTTTTCAATCACTTTCAACCTCTTTCAAGCCTCTTGTCGCAAACCTTCCTTTCCCGGGTTTCCATATCCCCACACTTGGGCGACATTGTCCCCAATGTACCTTATTTAACAAAAACAGAACCCGGGAATACCTACTATCAAACATCATGAGCAACCATTCCTAAAACAACTTGACACAAACACATTCCCTAAACATAAATAGCTTAACACCACCAAAAACACGAAACACACCAAAACAAGAAAAACTAAAATCGTTCAACTAGAGTACGGAATGAGCACGTGGACCTGATCGATAGTTGTTTTCCGCTTCTTTGCCGCAACCGGTTTAGATGGCGAATCAACAACTTTCTCTTTCCCGGTCGTTTCTGACCCATTCTGCATACACAACCCAACACGCAAACAATGCAAATCAGATTCATTATATGAAACATAAACAAGTGTGCAATAACCCTTCCCCACACTTGTTTCTAACAACAATCTTACCCCAAATCACCATTATAAACCAAGGTTTTATAAAAGAGTTTAAATTTTCAAGAAAATACCAATTACATAACCTTAATCACATTCACCATTTAACTAAAATTCATGAAGAACTCTCATTCTAAGCATTCGAATGGTGATTTTCTAACAGCAACCCCACTTTCACCGAGGCATAACACTATTCAACACCCAACAAGTAAGTTATCCCCAAATCAATGCTAATTAACTCATTATACATCAAAAACCCACCCACATTCAAACAATAAAGTTCAAAATCACATGGATATTCAACATAATATGTAATAATCTAGCAAAAAACGGATGAAAACATACCTCGAGTGATGATAAAACAAGCACTAAACACCAAGGATGAAAGCTTGCAAAAACCCACTTAAACCCCCAAAATTTTGGACCAAAATTATCCAACAATCTCAAAAACAATGACGAATTTCGAAATTCTATTAAGTGGGTTTCGTTCGTCTCGAAAAAACACACAATTTGGACCCAAGAACCGCTTGATTTCGTTAAGAATTGAAGAAGTTATGGTGTTTAGAAGTTAGGGTTTATGTGGGTTTTGTGGAGAAGATGACAATGGGTGAGAGAGAAATCACGCTGTGTATGTTTTAATTTTAGAATTTAGAATGAAGTTGGGTCTCAAAATCTGGATCAGACATGGATATCGAGTGCGGGTCGGGTCGAATTTCAAAGGGTGTAAGGTGGTTAGTGGTTTTGTTCATGGGTCACGTGAATAGGTTGTTTGGATGGTGGGTAGTAAGATAATGCAGATGTGTGGGGTCATGTAGCAGATAAGAGTGGGAATTGCTTATGTGGTCACGTGTTCTGTCAACGCAACCTTGCGCCAACTATCAGCGCAATACAGGAGACATTTTCAATCAACGTAAAGTGGCGCTTGTTATGACGCAAGCTGGCGCAAGGTTTTTTTTTATTTAACTTTGGACAACATGTCAAAAATTGACGGAAAGTCGCGTTCAACTCTTGACTCACCATCATTCCGCATCTTTTTTTAAACATCGAAGTTTTTTTTTTTTTTTTAATAACTTACTCTAATTATAAAAATTGCTTAGTTTTATATGGTTTGATTCTGTACCACATAATTTCTACTCTTCGGTTTACTCGCCCGCTCCACCCCCCGTAAAAAAAAAATGTGTCGTCCGCGACACACAATTAAATCCGAAAAACGTACCTGGGCGGTTCCAACTTCCCCACACTTGAGCACTTGTATCCGTGGAGAAAGTTACCAAGTTAGAATCTGTATAAATCACGTACAAACCCACACCAACCAAGCAAACAAATGTACACTAATCTACATCCTCGGGCTGCCTCCCGAGAGCGCTAAGTTTATACTTTATAGGTCTTCAGCCAGACCGTACCTGATGTTCCCTTATGGTAGTCGAGTGGGACGCTTGCATCCCATGGTCTCTAAGTATGTACCCCGCCAATGCTCTAGTAAGTCATCCACTGTATTCCACATTGGACCGAATAACTTTAACCTTCGTTTTGCATTATCCACTTCAGGCGGTTTCTTTTTCTTCTTCTTCCATCGTGGCTTCCCTTTGTCTGTTTTAAACTCCTCATGCGCCACTCTTTCCTTTTTCCTTACTACTTTGCTCCCTGTCACTTCAAACCCGTCAACCAAAAAGCACTCATATTTTGTTTGAATCTCCTTTGCAGGGGATACATTCTCGTCACCACTTTCAGCTTTTGAGTGTTTACCTGTAATAAGAGGATCAGTAGCATTTGAAAACACATTTAACCGCAATTCGCGGTCACCAAACTTCATACTTACCGTTCCATCAACGCAATTTATAATTGCATGAGCAGTCGCTAAGAACGGTCTACCCAAAATGACTGGAGGGTGCGTGTTCTTTGAACTTGTGGCACAATCCAGCACTAAGAAGTCAACTGGGTAATAACAATCTTCTACCTTCACAATTACATCCCTTACAATCCCCCTCGGACACATGGGAGTCTGATCAGCCAACACCACGGTGGTGTTGACTTTTTGTAGCGGACCAAAATCATATTGGTCATACAGACTCCCTGGTAGAATACTAACACACGCTCCAAGATCCAATAGTGCCCTTTCTATTTTAAATTCACCCACTTGTACTGAAATAATGGGTGCTCCTGGATCGTGGAGTTTCGGGGGAAGGGTACCCAACAAAACGGCATTCACATTTGCAGTCAAATCAAGTTTTTTAGGAAACTTGTGAAGCCGTTTTTGGGTACTTAACTCTTTCAGAAACTCAACTTGATCGGGACTCTCTTTAATCGCATCAAGTAAGGGTAGATTAATTTTAGCTTGTTTAAAGCTTTCCCACCTTTCATCCCTTGGTGGGTCCCGATCATGTTGAGAGTCCGATCTATTACCAACATCCTCCACCACCTCCTCAACTAATTGTGATGGTGGAGTAATTGTGACACTACCAAATTCAGAAGTTGGAAGAATACTTACCGCATTGATGTGCACATTTCTTCCATTTTTCAAGCTAGATGACTGATGTGCTGGGTTAACTGTAGTAGTGCTAGGCAACTTACCTGGATCTCTTCTCAGCTGGGCTAGATCCTCTGCTAATTGCCCCAACTACTTCTGCATTGCTTCAGAAGTTTTGTCTCGAACTTCATTATCTTTCTGGATGTCCTTCATAAACTTCATAATAGCATCCAGTTTTTCGTCACTCGTTCCACCACTAGCACTTGAGGAGTTCCCTTGCTGATTACCCTGATTATATGGGCCCTGATTTTGGTAATTTCCTTGTGAGTAATTACCTTGACGGCTCTGATACTGTTGGCCTCCTTGCAATGGTACTTGAAAATTAGGGTTCATTTGATTAGCAGAATTACCGTAACTAAAATTGGGGTGGTTTCGCAAACCTGGATGATATGTATTCGATTTCATATCATACTGCTTTCGTTCACCATAGATTTGATTCACTTTATCAGTCTGACCACCCAGTACAGCACATTCTCCAACTTGATGCCCTAACTCTCCACACTCAGTACACACCGAAAACGTATTGGCGGTTTTAATTTCGGCTCCCTTTCCCAACTTCATCTGAGCCACTTTTCTTACAAGCAATAAGTTTTGGTGCCTCAACTTCTCGACCCGTTTCTCAGCTTCATAATCGACTGACTTTGCTGAACTTGATCTTGCCCTCCTGCTTAATTGTGCCTGTCTCTTAGAAGTAGCACTTTGTCTCTCCAAGTATGCCCAATCTGCAGCCTCAGTGTTTGTAAGAAACGTACCATTACTAATGGCGATGAGATCTCTTACATCATCAGGAAGTAGCCCATCATAAAACGCCTTAATTAGTTCCCATGTCTGAATTTCATGATGTGGGCATTTCCTAAGCAACTCCTTAAACCTTGTGAACGCCTCATGGAACGGTTCCCCTGAATGTTGCTGGAATGCTCTGATTGCATCCCGAGCTTCACTGGTACTATTCATGGTGTAGTATTCCTCCAAAAACACCTGCTGCATCTCTTGCCAAGTGTATATACTACCTGGAGGTAATGTCGCGAACCATTGTCGAGCTTTGTCTTTTAGGGTAAATTGAAACAACATCAGTTTTACTTCATCCTTTGTAAACCCCGAACCTCCTATAGTTTGGCAAATTGAATCAAAACTTGCTATATGCAGGTATGGCTCTTCGGTCCTCTTTCCATAAAACTCTGGCAAATGGCCTAAGTATTGAGGCCTCACCTCGAAAGGTCGATTATTGTTCCCCACCGGTGTAACTATAGCTGACGAGTTGGGTACTACAACGGGTTGACAATGACCTTCAACGCCTTGAATTGGTGCCCCTTGAACAACCTGTGGGACACCATCCACAAACTGTATCTGATCGCCCCCAAACCGGTTATTAGCTCTTTGATTTCCCGCATTAAACTGCGGGACTCCATTATGAACTTGATTTTGTGGAATCAGGCGCGGGATGTGATTTCTTTGATTGACCTGTTGTACTGGGTAGCCTTGATTCACATTGTACCCCTCATCGTATCTTTAATCTGCGTATCTCCCGTCATACTGATTTTGATAATCATCATCTTCCCAACCGGATTCCCAAGTATGCACGCTGCCTTCTCTGTGTTGGAAACCCTCATCATACCCGTGTTGATGTTGTGGTTGGTTAAGACGAATGATGTCCCCATGTCGGAGATTTAGACTTGCCGGTTGGTTTTGTGGACCTGGGTTAAATTGTGGAAATGGTTGTGGTGGTGGTAGTGGTTGATTCTGGTTTTGGTTTTGAGGGATTGGTGGATCTGGAATGGGTGGAATTGGTTCGTTTTGGGCTTGGTTTTGTGGCTCTTGATCAGGCATCTCGTGAGCTGCTTGTTCAAGATCTTGAGCAACTGTTGATGACTGAGCTTTAGATTTCAATGCTGAACGGAGAAGAACGAGATTCTGTCGAGCAGTCTTTTCGATCTCTGGATCAAATAAGAGCGGTGATGATTTCTTTGAAAACCTAGTATGCATGCAACTCGAGAATCACCTGCACACAGACAAACAAGAAACCGAGCGTAATATTGAACGAAACAAATAAAAGACAAACAAAAGGAAATATTTTTGGATTTTTTTTTTTGGTTTTTTCTAATTTTTATATATATATATATATATATTTTTTTGAATTTTTAAGAAAAACAACTAACTTAACTAAGCGCACCGATTCCCCGGCAGCGGCGCCATTTTTGATCGATGTCGTAAGGTCGGTCAAAAATATAAGTGAAAATATCCTATTCACCTTTTACTAGTAAAGGGTAAGTAGGGTGTCGAATCCACGGGGAATCAGTAGAAAGCGTAAAAGTTCGTTGTTTCAATTATCATCTACTTCTAACTAATTGCTTTTTGCAGTTTGTGAGAGTAATTATGAAAACGATTGTAAAATTGTATTTGTAAACAATAATGAGAGGAAGGACCAATCTCCGGGTTTTCAGGTTATGCAGAAAATCAAGTTACTTAGTTACGACCAGTTGGAAATCACATAGACATGATCCGTAAAGCTTGTTTCGATAAATAATTAACGGACAATATATTTGATTGCAATGATCCACGATCGAAACCGAAAGATTGATTCAAATGAATAGTAGTTCAATTAATTACCAATTTTAGATTTCATAAACATTAACAGATTCAATGATTAAAGGTTTAAAACAATGACAACCTAGAATTTAATCCCGGTTGTTGATGAACAAACCAAATAATTGATGAACAAGAATGATTACGATAATAAAAAAAATGTTTAATCAAAACAAGAAACAATAGGAACGACTAACCGAAAGTTTAACCGAATCCTAATCCAAAAATACGTAACAATAAGCAAACCAATGTTTCGTACACAAACCCTATTCCCGGAGACGGTCACGGGATGACTAGCCGCTCATGACGTTCGAACAATCCGCAATAGCTTGATACGAAGTTGAAGACATGATCGGTTCGGATGTTGGTGATGATTAATGATGAATGATGCTTCCTGTTGCGTGATGCTTTGATAGCTAATAATCGTGATGTATTGCCCCCCCCCCCCCAAAAAAAAAAACGTAATGGATCATGTATTATGGGCCCTCCTCTTCGTGAATAATGGGCTGCCCCAATATTATTGTTTGCTGCCATAAAATAAAAAAATGGTGAATGGAGGAGAGGTGTTTTTGGGCTGCCAATATTCGATGATGGAAGTGTGATTGTAAGAGCCCAAAGTTGTTAATGTTGGTTGCCTCTTTCGTGATGTTAATGATGTTGATAAGTGGTTTTGAGAGCTGAAAATTATCTAATCTTGCTGCCACTTATCGATGGTGATGAGGTGATGTTGTCCTCACAAAGTCCAAGGCTGCATGTTTCAAGATTCCCTCCAAGAACATCCACGTATGGATGTGCACATGATGATCTCTTTTGTGCTCCAAAATATGCCAAAGTCAAACTTGTCATGAATGATTAGAATTAATTTGGTCCAATGATGTTTCCTCCAACCTTAAATAAAAGTGCCATCCAAATCAAGTCCATGTGCATTTGCTGCCTTGTGATTCTTTTCTTAAACCGTATATCTTCACCAAATTACTCGTTCTTACCTGCAAACATACGAACTCTCGCAATAATCCAATTCCAATCATATAATCACATAAAATAAGCTAAACCACACAAAATCAACCCTTAAACACCCATGTTTCACACTCTACATCAGCTATCATCCGCTAACTTAACCATGATGAAATGGCTATCTTCGACATAAGCAATTCTTAAAATGGAATGGTTCGGGAAAACCCTGCGGTCCATCGAACATCGGGAAGTAAGTTTGACAAACACCGTTGCTTAAATGTTGAACAATCACCCCAAATTTTTGAGCCACCAACAACCCTGTGTAGGGCAACCCCATCCAGCATGCCATAGGTGCAGGTTCAACATTTAACCAATTTATCGATCGATACACATTTTCGTAACATCCCTTGTCCAATGATTCGAGTATATGCCCCCAACGCTTTTTGTTAATGAACATCTCGTCGAGTAGCTCTTGGCGGACCCACTTCCACTGTTTCTGGTCATACCCCAAACCCATAGCTATGGATCGAAACCCACAGTTACTGTCCGGCTGGGCATCTTCGATATGTGTTATGTATCTCCGATAGCTAGATGGAGCCAATCCTTAAAACGCTCGATCATGTTTTTGTACCTATAATTGGCAAAAAAATAAAAAAAACTAAAAAATATTAAAAAATAAAAAATTGAAAAAGAATTCTAAATATATGTATGTATATACGTATGTGGCTGTGCCCGGCCAACAGTGGAAAGTCTTTATCTATAATCGGAATTGTATTTTTTTCTTCTTTGCTTTTCTTTGAACGACTACATCGCACATTTGGCTTTTGAGTGTAGTCGTTCCTCTGTGATTCGGGTTGTTTATCTTTACGTCTCGCAAGGTCTTCATTCTTTTGTTGTTTTGCTTTCGTAGTTGGGCGGCCCCGAGTATCTTGTTGTACCTCAGGCGGTTGATGGTCAGTCATACTTGGATTCAACACCGCTTTCATCTTCGACAACATACTTTTTAACACTAGAGGTGGCTGCGTATGTAGTTGCTGTGTGAGTTTATCCATTTCCGTCTGAATATTACACTCGTCTTGATTAAGTTTTTCTGTCGAAAAATCAAGTTTTGTCCAGAATTTATCTATCGCGGCAAGTGGAATTTTGCAACCTGTTTTTCAAGAATCATTGTTAAAACATGAAGTATAATGATGATTATATTCTATGGATCGAAGCATATGTTATAGTTGTTATGTTACCTGTATTTTCCCACCACTCCATCTGACGAGCACATGGCAACCCACAACCCGTAGAAAGCTGGTGGCCACAAGTCCCCCCTCCTGCCCTCAACGCATTTAGCTTCTTCCTCTCGACAACCAATAACTCTAAGGCTTTTTGGGAAATATTACCGCGTAGGTTGTCAAAAAATGGAAATATGTGGTCCCCCATTTGCACGGACCTGCTCTCCTGAAAACTAAGTTTTATTTGTATCTTTTGTGACTCTACAACTTTGCCAACAAGACACACAAGTCTATGGAGCGAGTTGTTTGGCCCATTAATGTATCTCTTAAACTTAGAATGCTGGCTTTCAACTCTGTTGGTTGTATGTTGACCAAAATTGGGGACTGTGTTAGTCCAAGCTGAAATGAACTTTTCTTTATAATCTTTCAGCCACGCATCATACAAATAATCCAGAACATCTGAAAAATTTTTGAATACAATGATTTGTAATGTTTGTATGTATATATGTATGGATGAATGTATGTAAACTAATATAATATGTACCTGATCGTTCGTCGTTAACCAGTCGCGTGAAAAGCCGCTGAAAGTTATAATTGTATATCGTCGGAGTGGGAGAATTACACAGTCGAGACCAAGAAAGCTTGAATATTTTCCAGTCTTCATCTGTAAATTTTGCCCAACAGTGTTTTAGAATATTTTGTGAGATGTGCCACCTACATAGCAATTTGGAAGCTTTTGGGAATACTTTATCTCAAGCATTCATCAAAGCTTGATCCCTATCTGTTACAATTACACGTGGCTCCATGCAATCTACCAACAATTCTTTGAGCTTCTCTAGAACCCATAAGAAGTTATCTTTTTTTCTTTAGAGACAAACGCATGAGCCACACAAAAAGACTTGTGTGTCGATGTCACACCCACAACTTGAATAAACGGAAGCTTATACTCATTCGTCTTGTAGGTAGCATCAATCATCAACACATGTGGGAATGCACGCCACATGTTGTACGAGTCCGGATGAACGAAAAAAACCTCCTCGGCCGCGTTTGTGGAGGGATTCACTCTGGTGAAATAAACGTACCTTTCTTCTTGCAACATGCTCTCCAATATCTGCATTGGAGTTCGATCGCCGTACATTTTTCCTTTAATCTTTTTAATCACGTTTTGTACATCTTGTAGAATGCACACGCTATGTGGGTACTGATTTCTTATGGTTAAATGTATATTTGTAGGCTCCATGTTTTGCAGATAAAGTCTCTCCACCAGTGATTCTTCGTCCGGGGTCAGCCTTCTAGCAAACGCGTGGCCCTCGAGAAATTCAGCAGGCTCATGGTTGTGAATGTTTTTCTTCTCCACAAGGCTCCAACTACCACTACTTGAGTCTAGTTTCCCTATCAGACTAAAAGGACAGCCAACCTTTTTGCTACCGGAAAGCCGAACGGATGCTTTACTTTTGGGTTCGCCGCCACGATCACATTGCGACCATATCTTCACTGTCCTTGCTGACGCACCTTCGCCTTTTTTCCTCGTTCGTTGGGTGACAATGACGTAACCTTTCGCAACTTCTCTTTTGTATACCCAATTCTTCAATTCTTCAAGTGACCCAAATACCTCAAAAAAAAGGTTCATTAGAAATCCACATAAATGAATTAATATATTAATTTGTCGAAAAAACAATAAAAAAACTCGGGTTCAACATTGGGTTCGGGTTAATATGTATGACACATTTTAGGGTTTGTATGAAATTTCGTGTCATACATTTTCTATTTTTAATCAGTATACATGCCTCGTTCGTGTTCGTTCGGTTCATTTACAAGCCTAAGTAATCTATTTTTAACAAAATATTTCACCAGAACATATATAATATTTCACCAAAATGATAACGAAATCGGGTTAATATGTATGACACAATTTCGGGTCGGGTTCGGGTTCAGGTAAAGGTCGGGACGGGTCAAACATTTTCTAGATTTCTCCTACCTAATAAAAATTATATACATACGAATAACACGTATACAAAATCATTTTATCCACTCTAAAATTATATCAACATTATGTAACACGAATAACACGTAATTGACGGTTATGTCATACCTTTTTTTGTTTTTTTCTCGTCATTAGCACCTTCCTCGTTAGCACGCTCGTCGTCGTGAACACCTTCCTCGTTAGCAGGTTCGTCGTCGTCAACACCCTCCTCAAAGTGCATTACACCTTCCTCGATTTCGTTATCATTTTCCTCAAAGTCCTTAGCACATTCCTCGACTTCGTTATCATTTTCCTCAAAGTCGTTAGCACCTACTTCGACTTCGTTATCATTTTTCTCATACTCCTTAGCACCTTCCTCATACTCTAACTTGTGTTTGTTTTCCGTATATGAATGGTAAGTCCCGTATTCGTGTCGCGGATAACTTTGGGCAATGTAAGATGGTTCCCCCTCATCTACAAACACCTGGTTCAAGTCAGGTAACGTGGGTCGCACACCCCCGTCATCACAACGAGGCACGGACACAACCTCCTCCCCACCTCGATCAACGCCGGATAACCAAACGCTTTCGGAGACGTACGACTGGTTCGAATCTTCGCCAAAAATATTACCAATGTCCCAAAACGACATCTTATGCTTCACGGTCTCAACCAAATTTTTTAGTTAAGAATCTTCAGGAGCTCAGTCGGAATTTTGTGAGTTTGAAAATTTTTGAAAGCCATAAATCCCGAATGCTTGGGTAAATAAACATTTTTGCTCGATAAGGGTCGTATAGGTCGATAAGGGTCATATGGGTCACTTTCATGCTTTTTCAGACTGAACTCCTTTCATGTCGGTAATTATACCTTAAATTCATCAAAAGTCGTGCCGATAAGCCTCTCATTGCTCAATGAGAGGCGTATAGGGTTTAATGCTCCAACTACTACAACCTTATACGCCTCTCATAGGGAAATGAGAGTCTTATCAAAACCCTTTTTTCTGGCACATTAATTGCTTTCACACTATATACTCCCCTTATTGCCCTATATGCCACCTCGGGGGGGGGGGGGGGGGTGCACTCAAAAAGTAGGGGTGTGTCAATACCCTCACCCTTATTTAATTATTATTAAATAATTTATGGTGCCCTTATTGATCATTTATCTAATAACTAGATCAATATTTACCTTAATATCCCTATAAAATTAACTGGGCTTTATTTGATGGACGTAAAGGCCCGTACTAGTTAATTAAGGTTTCCCCTTGGGCGAAGCATATAAATACAGGTTATTGGGGAACCCTAAAGACACACCATAAAGTTTACGGCCCCCTCACTGCAATAACCTAATTCGAATTCCTCTCCATCCTAACTGCTCACCCTAAACGGGAACCGATCAAGATGGCTTCTTCTTCATCTCTAACCATTGCTGGATTGTCAGGTATATCAAGATCCCTAAAGTGTTTTTTCCATTAGATATTAAAAGAGCTGATTAACATGTGGTATCAGAGCGATGTTACTTAGTTCTTAAATTCCCTTATGATCTGGAATTGAAATAAAAAAAGGAGGAAAAAAAACTAAGTTTTTTTATTAAACTTGATATAATCGGTTTTGTATTTATCGATCTTTTTATTGTCGATGAGAGGGCTTACGGTTCCAAACTCAAAATTGCAAACTCATGATTATTGAAATTCCAGTTTCTTTTGCTTTGCAAATTCAAGTATCATCAATATACTTTATTATGTGATGTAAGTTGATGCTTTTTGTCTGTTTCATCAAATTGCATGCGACAAAATTCTTTGAAATTCAATTTTGAATTTGGCTGTTGTTTTAATATGCATGAAATTACCATGCTGACAAATTTTGGAATTCAATTTACTTAATTTCCATCGAATGACAATTTTAAATTAATTATTATGTTAACTTTTATTTTAGTTATTGATATGAATGTTTCATATGGTATCACCTAATTTTGTGATAGATTATGTTTCCTAAAATTGTGTAACTTTATCTCCAAGTTTCGTATAAAGATTATTTTATTTTTTATAAACGAATAATTAACTTGGATAAACCTAACTTTTAAATAATCATTCAACTAATTCTTTTGATTGATTTAAAAATTTGCTTAACTAAAATAACATTTTTCAAGTTCTCACATCTGCCCAAAGGTGATGTGTTTACTTGTGGTGTTATTTAGTGAACTTAAGCATAGTCACTTAGGTGTATATCCTTATTATGTTTGTTCATATGATATACACATGACTTCTGCCTAAGATGCATGAGTGTTTCATTTTCTGCCCAAAGGTGATGTGTTACACTCATGTCTCGCAAACTTTGACTTGTGCCTAAAATTATGGTGTTTCAACTTCTGCCCAAAGGTGATGTGTTACACCTAATCTGCACAGTCTGATTGTTCATAATACTTGTATGATTGGCCATAGCCAAAGCGAAAATCGTCATTCAAGTAGAACCTTATTTAAAATTGGTGTGTATAAATAACGTTATCACAGCTTCCTTAGTATAATGGTCTTAATTTCCGCCTGCCTTAGTTTTAGGTTACCCATAAGTCACTCTAACTTCTTCTTTTGCAATGTATCTTATTCTTCTCATTTTAATCCACTATCAGCTCCTGTTATGGCTATTGATACTTTGACTGGTGTGAACTATGCTTCGTGGAAGGATTCTCTTAACCTTACTCTCGCACTCATGGAGTTTGACTGTGCGCTAACTGAAAACGCTCCCCCTGCTCTTACTGATAAGAGTACTGAAGCTGAAAAACTCCTCTATCAAAAGTGGGAGAGAGCTAATCGCCTGTCTCTTATCTTCATGAAAAACTCGATAAGTCCTGCTATCAGGGGAGCCATTCCTGACGCTGCTACAGCTAAGGAATATCTGACTAATGTGGAGGCTCAATTCCAAGGGACGTCTAAGGCGCAAGCCAGCACCCTCATTCTAAAATTGGTGACTACAAAGTATGATGGGATCAGCGGTATTCGTGAGCACATCCTGAAAATGAATGACATGGCCCAAAAGCTCAAGGGATTAAGCATAGAGATTAGTGATGGCTTTCTGGTGCATTTTATCATGACGTCTCTGCCCGCATCTTATGAAGCATTCAAAGTCAACTATAACCTTCAGAAGGAGCAATGGAAGATGAACGAGTTGATTGCCATGTGCGTGCAAGAAGAAGAACGTCTGAAACTGGAGAAAGCCGATGTTGCTTACCTGATGACTGCTGACTCGAAGAAAAGGAAGGGGAACTACAATAAGAAGCCTAATGTAAAGGTCCAAAAGCGGGATCCAGGTGCAAGTGCTTCTGGCTTTAATGACTCCAAAGGGAAGATTCACTACAAGTTCTGCCGTAAGGTGGGACATAAGCAGAAGGACTGCCCGGACTTTAAGGAGTGGCTAGCCAAGAAAGGTGATAATCTTTTCGTGATACTTGAGTCCTTTAATTTAAATGTTCCATCTAATTCTTGGTGGTTTGATTCTGGTTCTATGGTTCATGTAACCAATTCCTTACAGGGATTCCATACAATCCGGAAGCTGGAAAGAAACCAAAGAACGCTTAAGTTGGGAAATGGAAAGCCGCTAGTAGTCGAGGACGTGGGAACATTAGATTTAGTTATGAAAACTGGTTTAACTATTAGACTTTATGATACCTTATATATTCCTGAGATTACTCAGAATCTTGTATCAGGACCAAAGTTAGACGTAGACGGTTTTCTTGTTTCTCATGGTCATGGCAAACTTACTATCAGTTTTAATTCTCAAATATTTGGTTATGGCTTCTTGGATGGTGGTCTCTATCGATTAGAACTAGATGATGATTTTTCCAAGTCTTTGTTATCATATAATATTAATGAGAACTTAACAAAGAGAAAACGCAAACGAGACCTAGAAACTTCATCCATGTTGTGGCATCAACGTTTAGGCCACATTTCACGAGAACGCTTAACTCGACTCATAAAGGATGAGGTCTTACCACCTCTCGATTTCAATGATTTTGGAACATGTGTCAAATTCCTTAAAGGTAAAATGACATCAGCGAATAAGAAAGGTGCCACTAGGAGCTCTAATTTGTTAGAACTCATTCATACTGATATTAGCGGCCCTTATAACATCGCTGGCATAACTGGACACACTTCATTTATCATGTTTGTTGATGATTATTCACGTTATATGCACCTGTATCTCATTAAAGAAAAATCTGAATCTCTCACAACTTTTAAAGACTATAAAGCTGAAGTTGAAAAACAATTAGATCGTCAAATAAAAGTTGTTAGATCAGATAGAGGAGGAGAATATTATGGTCTACATACTGACGTGGGTCAGGCTCCTGGTCCATTTTATGAGTTTTGTAAGGGCCAGGGGATCGTGAACCAATATACTATGCCCGGTACTCCTCAGCAGAACGGTGTTGCTGAGAGAAGAAATAGAACCCTCATGGACATGGTACGCAGTATGTTAGCCAATTCAGGTTTGCCCTTATTCCTCTGGACCGAGGCCTTAAAAGCAGCTGTTCATATACTCAATAGAGTTCCTTAGAAGTCTGTCCCTAAAACTCCTTATGAACTTTGGACAGGAAGGAAACCGAGTATTAGATATATGAAAGTATGGGGTTGCCTTGCCGAAGCTAAACTTTATAACCCTTTCTTAAAGAAACTGGATATGAAAACAACAAGTTGTTTCTTTATTGGATATCCAGATCACTCAAAGGGTTATAGATTCTATTGTCCCTCCCATGTTACTCGTATTGTAGAAACCAAGCGTGCCACGTTTCTTGAGGACTTTAAGGTCAGTGGGAGCAGTGAAAATCCTTACAATGATTTACAAGAAGTACAAGACGCGGGGGGGAGACACTCGTCCATTTCATTACCTCCTATTACTACTCCTTTTGTACTTGATGCTGAACCGCATGTCACTGCACCACCTCCAACTCATTCAGAATTAAATGTTGCTCCGCATGTACCTGAGAATGAAGGACCCTCAAATGTCGAAGTTGAGAATCAACCTAGGAGGTCATCTATGGCGAGAAGGCCTACTAATTTTGATGATTATGAAACCTACCTAGCTGAAGCCGTATCAGATGATGGAAAGTTTACCGATCCTACCTCTTACAATGAAGCCATTAGTAGTGATCAGTCTTCTGAATGGAACAAAGCTATGATTGACGAGCTTGATTCCATGAAGAAAAATGACGTTTGGGATTTGGTTGAATTACCCGACGGTGTTATACCCGTAGGATGTAAATGGGTCTTCAAAACAAAATAAATCCGGATGGAAGCGTTGAACGATATAAAGCAAGATTGGTTGCAAAGGGCTACACTCAGAAATAGGGAATCGATTTATTAAGAGACCTTTTCACCTGTCTCTCGAAAAGATTCCTTAAGGATCGTCTTGGCCCTAGTAGCTCATTTTGATTTAGAGTTGCATCAGATGGATATCAAGACTGCTTTCCTCAATGGAGACTTGTATGAAGACGTGTTCATGAAGCAACCTGAAGGGTTCAAACCTGAAGGTCAAGAACATCTTGTCTGCAAGCTGAAGAAATCCGTATACGGTTTGAAGCAAGCATCACGTCAATGGTATCTTAAGTTTGATGAAGTCATGAAGAAGCAAGGCTTTATGAAGAACCAAGTGGATCAATGCACGTACCTCAAGATGAGTGGGAGCAATTTTGCTATACTTGTCCTTTACGTAGATGATATTATATTGGCAAGTAATAGCTTAGATATGTTGCATGAATCGAAGCACTTACTCTCGCATAACTTTGACATGAAAGATCTCGGAGAGGCTTCTTATGTTATTGGCATCGAAATACACCGAGTTAGAAGAAATGGAATTTTGGGCTTATCACAAAAGGCTTACATTGATCGTGTCCTTAGTCGATATAACATGCAACACAGCTCTCCCTCTGTAGCTCCAGTAGTTAAAGGAGATGTTTTCGGTTCTTTTCAATGTCCGAAAACTAAGGATGAAAAGGCGCAAATGAGAATGATACCTTATGCCTCAGTAGTTGGGAGCCTCATGTATGCTCAAGTCTGTACTCGTCCAGATATCGCTTATGTTACAGGGATGCTAGGCCGTTATATGTCTATTCCTGGCCTTGATCACTGGAAAGCAGCGAAGAAAGTACTTCGATATCTTCAGGGGACGAAAGACTATAAACTAACTTATAGAAGAAGTGACGTTTTGGAAGTGGTAGGTTATTCTGATTCTAACTTTGCTAAATGCAAAGATGACAAGAAATCCACTTCAGGGTATATCTTTATGTTAGCTGGCGGACCTATTTCATGGAGGAGTCATAAACAACAGCTAACTTCAACATCCACTATGATGGCAGAATACATTGCTGTATATAACGCTACCCGTCATGGAATGTTGCTAAAGAATCTGATTACTGGACTCAAAGTTGTTAATTCCATATCTAGACCATTGAAGCTGTACTGTGACAACTCAGCTGCCCTTAACTTCTCGAACAGTAATAGTCCGACCGGAGCTGGATTATATCTTGATACAAAGTATTTGTTCGTACGTGAACGTGTTGAGGAAAATAAGCTTTGTATTGAGTATATAAGTACGAAAAATATGCTTGCGGATCCGATGACTAAAGGTCTCCCACCTAAAGTATTCGAAGAACATGTTTCGAAGATGGGCTTTTGTAAAGACCTTATTTAAATGCATATTGTACTTACTTACGTTTTAATGATAAAATTTCCTCATTTTATTTGTTTGTCACTAACTACGTTCCGCTAGCCTAATGACGTAAAGACTATTATTATACAAATCATCGTTTAAGGGCTTACTTGTAAATTGATCCTTACTATGCTTAGGTTTTAAATCTGGGATTTTAGTATGATTAATGGGGGTCCTGAGTTGAATAACTGACTCAATGACTGTATTTTTCTGCTGCAATTTTGGTTTAAAACTAAAACGAGTATTAACTCCTGATCAGGCTTATCTATACTCATAATAAATGATCACTCGGCCAAGTGGGAGAATCTTAGAGTAAATTATTTATTTAATTATTATTAAATAATTTATGGTGCCCTTATTGATCATTTATCTAATAACTAGATCAATGTTTACCTTAATATCCCTATAAAATTAACTGGGCTTTATTTGATGGACGTAAAGGCCCGTACTAGTTAATTAGGGTTTCCCCTTGGGTGAAGCATATAAATACAGGTTATTGGGGAACCCTAAAGACACACCATAAAGTTTACGGCCCCCTCACTGCAATAACCTAATTCGTATTCCTCTCCATCCTAACTGCTCACCCTAAACGGGAACCGATCAAGATGGCTTCTTCTTCATCTCTAACCACTGCTGGATTGTCAGGTATATCAAGATCCCTAAAGTGTTTTTTCCATTAGATATTAAAAGAACTGATTAACATGGTCATGACATGAAAACTTTTGTACCTAATGCGTTAGTAAAAAATAATTTAAATTGACCTATTTATAAAATGTAGCACAAATAATTACAAAATTTTTTGGATGTGTGAACATGGTCCGTATTCAAAAATACGTGAATCAGTAAACTTTTGCAGTTTGTCGCAAATAGTCCCTGAACTCGAATAAGCATGTTTTTGCCATACCAAACCCTTCAAAACTTATTCAAAAGTTATTTAAAGGGTATTTAGAGTATGTTTAGCTTATGTTCTTGTTCCGGAGTGTATGTTGTGTTAAACTGATTACGTTTACGTAACAGTTTACGTATTACTTCCATAAAATCTTTTTAGAGTTTGAAATTGAACAAGGATTGAAAGCATGCGAATGTCATAAATAATTATACAATGTTGGAATTAGAACACAATGTTTCATTGATTATGAAGTTGTTCGGAAGTGTACAATGACTGAAAAGACACAAATGTCACAGTCTCCCATGCTTTAGGAAATTTCGTCCCGAAATTTAATTAGAGGAAACTTGTGAGAATAGATGTGTATATTTTGCCTTCATTTGATCCTCTCGTTCCCAAGTAAATTCTGGGCCACGTTTGGATTCCCAGCGAACCTTGACAATAAGTATGCGTTTGAGCTTCTTGACTTCACGGTCCAATATTTCCACATGTTTCTCGACAAAGTGCATCGTGTTATCAACACAAATTTCATCAAGAGGTATGTAGAGGTTTTTATCAGCCAAACACTTTTTCAAATTGGACACATGGAAAGTTGGATGAACATTTCCAAGTTCAGGAGGTAGCTCAAGTTTGTAGGCTACCTTTCCGACTCTTTCAATGATCTTGAATGGTCCCACATATCTAGGTGCAAGTTTTCATTTCTTCCCAAATCTGATCACGCCTTTCCAAAGGGATACCTTGAGAAGGACGTGATCACCGACTTGGAATTCCAAGGGCTTGCGTCGTCTATCCGTATAACTCTTTTGACGGCTTCTAGCTGTCAAGAGGTTATCGCGAATTTTCTTAACTTTGTTTGTAGTCTTTAGAATGAGTTCAGGTCAGGTGAGCTGAGCTTCACCAACCTCATTCAAGTAGACCGGTGAGCAACATTTTCGACCTTATAGAGCTTCAAAAGGTTCTATGTTGATGCTGGTGTGATAACCATTGTTGTAGAAAAATTCGATCAACGGTAGATGCGAATCCCAACTACCACCAAAATCGATCACACAAGCTCTAAGCATATCATCCAGTGTCGGGATTGTTCTTTCAGATTGTCCATCCGTTTGAGGATGATAAGCTGTGCTCAAATTGAGTTTGGTTACCATGGCAGATTGGATGGTGTTCCAAAAGTGAGACGAGAATCGAGCATCACGGTCTGATATGATGTTCAAAGGAAACACCATGTCGAGATACAATCTCATCTACATAGATCTTGGCAAGTTTGTCAGCAGATAGATCCTCACGGATCGGCAAAAAGTGTGATGACTTTGTTAGACGATCAACGACTACCCAAATGGCATCATGACCTCTATTAGTACGTGGTAGTTTGGTACTGAGATCCATATCAATGTTTTCCCATTTCCAAACCGGTATCTCTTGTTGCTCCGATAATCCAGGGGGATGTTGATGTTCTGCCTTAACCTTGAGTCAAGTTAGGCATTTACATACGTACAAGGCAATGTCTTTCTTCATACCCGGCCACCAAAACTGGGTTTGAAGATCCTTATACATTTTGTCTACACCAGGATGGATTGAATAACATGACTTATGAGCCTCGTCCATCAATAAGGTGCGTAAATTGTCTTGACTTGGAATCCATAAACGGTTCATGTAATAGAGTAATCCATTGTTCTTTGTTTCAAGTTGAAGCTCAAGATGATATGGTAATTCCTTACCCATCATGTCTTGGGTAACACAAGCATGTTGAGCTTGGGAGATGCGGGTTTGAATTTCAGATCGAACTTGAACACAATGAAGCTTGACGCGTTCCTTACGACTAAGCGCATCGATCACGAAATTCGCCTTACCAGGATGGTAGCGAATTTCGCACTCATAGTCGTTTAGAAGTTCAACCCAACGTCGTTGCCTCATGTTTAGTTCTTTCTGATTGAAGATGTGTTGGAGACTTTTGTGGTCAGTAAAAACAACACATTTTGTACCGTAAAGGTAGTGTGAGGATCATGAGTCGTGTAGTTCTTCTCGTGGATTTTCAAATGTCTTGATGCATAACCTATGACTTTATCTCTTTGCATAAGAACGCAACCAAGTCCCAAGTTGGATACGTCACAATATACGACAAAGTCGTCGTTGCCATCAGGTAAAGAAAAAATAGGTGCATCATAGAGCTTTTGTTTCAGGGTCTTGAAAGCTTATTCCTGTTTGGGTCCCAACTCAAAAGGTTTATTCTTTTGAGTTAAAGCCGTGAGCGGAACTGCAATTTTGGAGAAGTTTGCAATAAAACGACGGTAATAGCCCGCAAGACCTAGAAATGAACGAACCTCGATAGGAGTAGTAGGTGTATCCCATTCCTTTTCAACTGAAATCTGTTCCAAGTGCTTATGGATAGACCCCTATATATGCTTGTGCATTCTTGTAGTTCAAAAATATTTATGTTGTAAATCACGTTGGTCAAATGAAATAATCAATTTTAAGAAATTTTCACTACGATGGTTAAATGAAATCATCAATTTTAAGAAATTTTCACTATGAAGTTTCCAAACAAGTACAAAGAATGGTCATGACATGAAACCTTTTGTACCTAATGTGTTAGTAAAAAATAATTTAGAGTAAACTGCCATTTTGGTCTCTGTGGTTTGGGCACTTTTGCCATTTTAGTCCACATCTTAAGCTTTTTAAATCTGTTGCCATTTTAGTCCAAAAATGAAATCAGACCAGATTCCCCTAATTAAACCCTTAAATTTTGTCTTTATCCTTAGGGGTATTTTAGTCATTTTTGTTTTATTATACTCATTATTAATTAAAATTAATAAACCTAAATAAACCAGTTTGACCAACACATCATCTTCCCCAGATGCATAAACCAAACCCCACCATCACAACTATTCTCTCTCTCAATATCATCTGTTTCTCTCTACCTAAACCAAACCCCACCATCACAACTGTTGGAAGAAGAAGATGATGCTCGAAAAGCCACAGTTCTAGGGTTCCGTCACCGATGTTTCTCTATCTCTACTCCAATCTCACACCCCTCTCTTCACCCCTCTCTTATCAAAACTGTCGCCGCCACCATCTTCCAACAACCACCGTCGCCTCCTCCGATAACCCCTCCTTCACCGCTGCCCTACCAAACCAGCACCGCCGCACCACTACTGAACCACACTTACACCCACAGAACCACCACCATCTCCAACCCCCCTGCACCACCGCTGCCCTACCAAACCACCACTGAACCACCCTCACCCCACCGAACAACCACCATCTCCAACCCCTACACCATTGTTACCCTACCAAAACACCACTACTGTTGATGTTTCATTCTCTCAAACCCACACCAACGACCATCAAGCACCACCACACTTTCACTACTGTCGTCACCATCCCTATCCGCTCAACGATCTTCCGGTTGTGTCGACTCAGATATGAGTGGAGCAACAAGAACTGATGAGCAAATAGTAAATCTTGAAAGAAAAGTCGATTTAGATCTGAGTGAGAAGGGTGGGGATGGTGGTGGTGTTAATGGAGGGGGGAGAAGGTGGCGGTGGTGAGAAGGGGGAGAGAGTGGCAGTGGTTTGGGTGAAATGGGGAAGATGATGTGATTAAATAGGGTCAAAGATTTATTTAGTTTTATTATTTTTAATCAATATTGAGTTATAATATAACAAAAATGACTAAAATACCCCTGAGGATAAAGACAAAACATCAGGATTTTAGTTGAGGAATCTGACCAAATTTAACTTTTGGACTAAAATGGCAACAAATGTGAAACCACAGGGACCTAGACTTAAAAAGTTTGAGATTTGAACTAAAATGGCAAAAGTGCCCAAACCACAGGGACCAAAATGGCAGTTTACTCAATAATTTAAATTGACCAATTTATAAAATATAGCACAAATAATTTTTTTTTTTTGTTTTAGCTTTGTAAATCTTTTTCTTCAATAATTTAAATTGACCAATTTATAAAATATAGCACAAATAATTTTTTTTTTGTTTTAGCTTTGTAAATCTTTTTCTGATCAATAATGATTTATGGAGTAAAACAAAACCTTTAAGAATTAGAAACCTTAAACTTGAAAATGTTTTCAAGAATCATCTAACCTATTTATTAGTTAGAAGGGTTATTGGTCGACACTACTATAAAAAGAAGCCTTTTTATAGAGGTGTTTTAAATTTAATACAATTGTGGGTGAACCATTATAAAAGACTCCGCTATATTTAATAAGGGGTTAAGTTATTCTACAAATGCTCCTAATTGTAAAAAATGTAAGAAAGATTTATAGAGTGACAAGTGTCCAATAACCTAAAATTAAACCCACTACATCACCACCCAAAACCTAAACACCCACCCCCACCCCACCACCACCCAAAAACCTAACCCCCCCCCTCCCCCGCCCAAAAAAAAAAAAAAAAGAAAAAAACTATACCTCACCAAAAATACCCCCAAAAAACCTAAACCCCCCCCCCCCCCCCTCCCCCCACAACCCCCACCCACTCGGCAAAATTTTTTTTTTTTTTTTTTTTGGGTGGGGGTTTTTTGGTGGTGGTGGATGTTTAATTATTTTTTTTTTGTGTAGTGAGATTTTTTAGAAGCCTTTGTATTTGATCCTAATCCATATAACAAGAATCCTTTTTTTAAACCGCTTCCAAGACCGTTTTAAGAAAACAGGATTAATTAACTAGCCAGATTATTTTGAAAAATAAGAGTTCACCAATCTTTGTAAAAAAAAAAAAAAAAATGAACGCACAATGCTATCTCAGCTGTAGCATTTCAATGACAATTTAAACATTACATATTGACATCCGTATATAAAACCACTTTAAATGGTTTTTAATAATATAAAATACTATACAATCGGTTTACAATGGTTTTTAATAAAATATAATATTATTATACTTTTCCAGCAACCAAATATGAAAATACGAGTTTGTAAAAACATTTTAATATTTTAAAACATTTCAACATATTATAAATGTATCGTCATTTAAAACGTGACAACTTAAAACAAACAACACATCAAATTGGTCATAAACGTCAGTTATGGAAGTTTATAACTTATTAAAACGAGTCCACAACTTAAAACAAACAACACAGCAGTTTTGGCTGATCATGGAACCCGTCGTGTGCCGAGCCGGGATTGGGATTCATTGTCGCATGACGCGACGACTGTCGCAGGCCGCGACCGTAAACGTATATAGTCGTCGCGGGGCGCGAGGCTCTTGTTTCGACAGAAGGTTTGTAATTCAGACCTGCATATTTCCAGCCAAACATAGTTTTACCAAAACGGACATAAGTTGCTCAATTTTTTTCTGATTTATGTAACGTTTCTTCCTACTTCTTGGTTTTTAAGCCCTCGGCTTTATATCTTTTTACAAAATTTTGACTCGCTCTTGATTTTATCAAACAAACCTGTTTGTTACATCCAAATTCTCAAATTTTATGCATCATTAACCCGTTTACACGTATATTCTTATTTTGACCCGTTAAAGTCTTTAAGCATTTTTACCTTAAATCTTGCTCATTCTTTGCTTGCATTACATTTCCACATTTACGTATCTACTCGTCTTCCACCACAACTATGGTGGTGAATTTAATGTGGTAACTATTTATTCAAAGTTCTACCCCTTGGTTTATCATTTTACGAAAAATACTCATTTCGAGTCCTTTGACCCAAAAGTTTCATATCTTTCCCTTTTATACTTATCCTATGGATTTACTTGATCATAATGCGTATTTCTAAACAAACCGTAAGTGTCGTTTGCTCAGTTTATCGATAAAGAGCGTTTTGGTCAACTTTAGCCCTTCTTTTACGACGAAGGACTTTCAACAACTTATTTGACCCAAATCGCACATCTTTGCTAAAATTTTACTTACACATACTTGTCTCGGGTCAAAGTATAGACCCGTTTTAATACCTTGCTTTTATAAACACTAATTAATAGCGACGCAAATATCCATTAGATATTTACTCCTATAAGCATATAACTCGACAAATAATCATTAGTCTATATTGTCAAATGGTGATATCTTCACCTTTTGACCCATTTGATCTAAATGACCTGTTATCTTTGCGAGATAATATTTATTTACCATATCATCCATATAACTCGTTCCGGTTTAATCCGTACGATCATATTACTTAAAATGTATATCTTAATTCTTGTTACTCGTTATGGATTACACCGTAGGTAACTTAATTCAAAATCTTTATTTATTCGTCATTGTATGACCGAATTTCCGATTTACTCCTTTTTAACCATCAACATGGTTTCTTATCAATATCGCTTATCTTTTTCCGTACGACTACACGTCGAAATATCACATTTCAAATACTTATTTATCTTATTCGTAATCAATACGATAAAGGAATATTTTACAAATTAAAAGGACTGTAAGCTTTACTTACCTTGCATCCAAATTATGCTTTTCCTACATACTTAATCCATTTGACCCACTTTCTTCCCAAGCTTCCACCTAGCTTGTCAAGCGTCAAAGTATCATTATAATTCGTAAGATGGTTAGATTAGTTATTATCAATCACGACTATTCCATCTTACGATTTTATGTCGAAATTATCATTCGATCGTATCATTTGTCAGTTTGACTTTTAAAAGTCAACCTGCCTATTGACGTAATTACTTAAACGATGTAGCTCAACTACCCGTTTAAGTACTTTGTCAATTATCTTGTAAGCATCATTCTATACTACCGTTTTAACCACTTTATAAATCATTGTATGCTATTTATATCATACAAGGATTTGGGATTGTTTTATCAATAAATGTGGTTCTCAAATGAACCTTATCCTATATATATATATATATATATATATATATATGGGAATGTTAACGTACATTACGGCTTAATGTACATCACGTACGACAGGTAATTACGCACGTTCATTTTAAAATCACACACGTTATAACTCAAAAATACAAAATCACGCATGTTGAAACACAATAATCACACATATTGAAAACATTAATCACGCATGTTATAGAACAAATCACGCACGTTGTCGTACATAAAGTACGTTAAGCCGTAATGTACGATATACTTTTTCTATTAATATATATATATATAATTCAACTAAACATCAAGTTTAGCCAAATACCTTAATCATTAATAACACATGATGATCTCAACATCATTTCACTATCATGTATGATAATTCTAAACATAATTATATCATCAATTTCATCATATGATTAAAATCACCATACATGATAGTGAAATGATGTTGAGATCATCATGTGTGATGATTCTAGTGTGGTAAATCATCTAAACATTCAAATCATGGCAATATATGTATAATTTTCACTTAGGGTTTTGTTCCTAAGCAAGTATACATCACTAATTCAACCATGGCTTCTATAATTCATACATAATTCGCAGATTATGATGTTCATCAAATTTCATTACTTCACAAATCATCAAAATTCTACATACCTTATAATCCCCTAGCTTGGGTGATCGTTAATTTCAATTGTGAATTTGAGCTCCAATTAGCCCTTCAATTTGATGATTTTGATAGAATTAGGGTTTTGGCTCCATAGGAGCTGTTAGGATCTGAGGCTCCTCATGATTGTGTTTGTTTGTATAATTTGAACAAATCAGTAGAAATGAACATGAGTTTAAATGTAGCGGAAATGAACACAAACTTTGTAAACACAATCAAAGAGGAAAATAGTTTTGATAAACACATGCTTTTCATTGAGTCGAATGATTACAATACAAATCAAAAGATTACAAAGCAAGCTTACAAACTAAACTCCCCCTCAGCCTGATACTTCATGATTGATTGCACAAGATGAAAGGATTGGATCAGAGGAGAAGAACTCACTCAGTCCATCGAATGTAACAGTACAGGGTACTGTTCCATTTATAGGCAAATCAAACCACTGAAGCATCTAAGCTGACGTCACCATGAAAGTGACATCTAACAACCTAACAACTTATAACCACTGTTCTTATACAAACACTGCTAATCTTAACCACTGACACTATACAATACAAGTGACACACTAAACATCTGCTTTCTACTTTCATCAAACTTTTAGTGAGATCAGTAGTTGTAAGTCAGCAGCTATACAAATCAGTGGGTTGGAGGTCATCAGATGTTTCAAATCACTTTCAAGGGGAAAGTCTACTGTAAACTACTGTTTATTGTGAATCCACTGTTGTGACCTGGTTTTGGCTTTACATCATCTGTTCCTCTGGTAGGGTTCAATCCCAACAATCTCCCCTAGAACAGATGATGCCAAAACCTTTCATTATTCTGGATCTTTATTTTCTCATCAGAAGTTCCTTGGCTTGTCTTTTAAATTCTACTTCAAAGTCCTTGGAACTTGAGTCATCCTCATCCCTGCACAGTGTAAGTTCAAGGAGATCTTGTAGATCTTCAACACCAAGGCCTAGTGCTTGTTTCCTTGATATGTACTTCACTTCACCATTGGATCTGATCATAGTCAATACATGGGTCTTTTGATCAGACGTCCATTTTAGTATTTTTGAACCTAATGGGTTTCTTGGGAGAGATTTATTGAATGATGAGTTGGGAGATATTGGCCTTGTAAAGATTTGTGAAGCAGTATCCTGAGCTGTTGCTAGTTCAGAATTTTCAGACATTTGTTGAAAAGCCATTTTTATGACATCATTTGCTGCAGCTATGTCTTCTGCAACTTCTTTGTCAATCTGCTCTTGTCTCTTTCGTTGATCTAGCTCAATGTCTGAGATATCAGCTGATGTGTTTGGTGATGATGGTTTGTTCAAAACCTTTTTGGAAAGGTCTTGAAGTTTTGCTAATCTATCTTCATCTAAAACCATTTTATTGATGGCTTCTTTAAAGTACTCAGCTTCTTTTTCCTTTTCTTCTGCATCAGTCAGCAGTTTCCTCTTTTCTTGGTTTATCACAATAACAGAGGTATCTGCTGAGGTGATCAGTTGTTTGGAAATACTAATCTGCTATTCTGGCTTTTTGTATTCAGGCTTCTGTGGTAAACTAGAATCTATCATCTTTCTTTTCTTTAGCCTTTCATAAGCCTCATCTGTATATTGCCTAGTCCATTTTGCTATGACATTGGCAGGTCCAACCTTTGCATCCACCAGCTCTTGTTTCTTCCTTTTGTACTCTGAAGTAAGATCAGCAATGAACTTTTTGTATTTGCTCCAGTTTGGAGCTGTCCTCTTTTTGCTTGGATCATTTTTGATTCTTTCAATTCTGTTTGCCTCATGCTTTAATGCAACTATTGGCCATTCTTCGAATTGTTTTTCTTCAGCTGGATAGAATTTTTCTTTCATGATGTATGCAAGATATTCTTTTCTCATTTCTTTTCGCAAATCTGCTTTGGGTGGTAAATTTGACATTTCTTTGCTCAGATCTCTTGCATAGTCTTCCATCTGTTTGACTTTAGTGAGCAAAAATTCCATTTTTTCAGAAATGGCTTTGTCACCTTGATCTTCACATTCAAGTTTGGCTCTTATCTTAGCCTGCCTTGCTTTGAGCTTGAGATATTCATCCATATTTTCTGGGATTATGAAGCCTATGAGAGAAGGAAATCTTCTTTTTGAAGGATCATCCTTAGTGTAGAATTGTCTCATCTCATTTTTTACAGCTTCAGGTTCCAGTGGATATTTTGCAGCAATAGGATCATATTTGTCATCATTTACCTGAGTTGTTTTTCTTTTTCTGGTGTAAGTTTTCTCCAGTGAAGGAGTGCTTTTGGGTGATTTGTTGATTGGAGTGAAGATGGCTTGAAGTGAAGTGAGGGTGCTTGGACTGACAGGTGTTGAGACAACCGGTGTTTCAACCACTGTTGTCATTACAACAGATGTTGTAACATCTGATGTCTTCTGCTTTTTAGCAGGAGGTGATGGTGGTGAGATAGTTTTTGGAGATGATGGTGTTTCTGGTGGGGTAGTAGTTTGAGTGAGAGCAGTTGTTGTAACTGAGGTGGTGATTGTAGGGTTAACAACTGCTGAAACCACTGAAGTATCAACAGTTGTTTTGGTGGAAGATTGATGTGTGGAGCTTTCAGGAAGTTTAGGAGTGTGTTTTCTAGATCTGAATGGTATGGATTTGGGTTGCCTCACTTGTCTAGTGGGCTTCTTCTTTTCATCCTTGGGATTTTCATCATCCATTGGTTCAGAAGTACCCTGCACATTCAGTTCCATGAAAGCTTTCTTCTCCTGTAAAAACTTTGCTTTTTTCCTTTGCTACTAAATCACTTTTTACCTTTGCTTTTTCATCAACAAGGGTCTTAGTGGTTGCATCAATCTTTTTAGAGCCATCTGGTTCCACTTTCTCCCCTTTTTTGGCATCATCTAGTTTTGGGTTATCTATAATTATGATAGAGGAAGGAACAGTGCCAGAGGTGCTCAATATGTGGGCTTTAATTGCCTTGATATAAGCTTGAGTGTCTTTAAACCTTGCGTCCATAACATTCCTGATCTTTTGAACCTGAATCTCATGTTGCTGATCAGCTAATTGTTTTTGATGGTTGAGCAATGGTTGAAATAAATTCCACAACTCACTTGCAGTGAGAGTGTATGTTGGCTCAGCTGTTGAAGTTGATGGAGCAGTGGATGGTACCTTTTGATCTTTCAACACCTGTTGCAGCATGCCTTTGATTTCTGCAACAGATGTGTCTAATTTGTCAACTCTGGCCGTCAATTCTTGGTACAATAAATCATCACCCAAGTTAATGGGATCATCTGATTTCCCACTAGCAGTGGTTGTATCAATGTGTGACTTAGGAACTGAGTCCCAAAAAACATTCATTGATGCCCCATGTTCTTGGTTCTGGGGTCTTCTTTCTTCAACACTTGATAACCTTTTGAAGGTACCAGTGGTCAAAACTAACTCATTAGTGGCTATCAGAGGTGTTATAGAAGAAATTTCCTTCAAGGGAGTCTGATTTATGAAACAACTGGCCAAGTGTAGATCTGTTGATCCAACACTTGTAGCTGCTGCTCCACTTGAACTACTGTCAGGAATTACTTGTAATTCCTGCAGTGTAACCTCCTCAAATGTTGCTGGGATAGCAGAGGTATAAGCATCAGACCCAGTCACTTGTAGGAGTGTGCTCTCAGTGATAGGTGATTGAGAGGAACTGGTTTTTGTCTGAGCTATATCAACTGCATGCAACAAGGGTATTATGGATTGTGGTAGTGAGAGGGGTGTTGAAAGAGACATGTCCTTGGGATCTGGACTGAGGAAGATGGATTCAATTGAATCCAAAGCTTCATAATGTGGGGTCCCTGTGATTACAACCTGATCCTTTTGTGAGGATGCAGGAGGAGTTTGAGGCAATGGTGGAAATCTTTCTTCCATCTGCTGTGAGGAAGTAGCAGCAGTGGTTGTAGGTGACATTTGTGTTGTCCTTGGCAGTGGCTCTGGGATCTCATCTTCCAGAGTTGCCTTTGTTTTTGGTTTGGGGGGCTTTCTGGATGTTTTCTTTTTGGTCTTTTTGGTAATGGCAGGTGTGGGTTTCAAAGCAGTGGTTGTGCTGCTATGATCACTGGAGCAGTGGGCTCAGCAGCTGATACCTGAGGAGCAGTGGTAGCTGCTAAATTCTGCTCAGGCACCTCTGCTTTTGTTTTTTGAAGGTGTTAACATTCTAGTGAATGTTTCAGGTGTTAAACCTTTTATTTGAAAATAAACACCTTGTTTGAGCAGATTTTCATTTTCCTTTCCAAATTTTTGTTTAAAATAATAGCTTAGAAACCTTGGAAAAAGTAAAAATGATTTGCTATCAACATTTTTTTCCAAGTCATCAAAGATCTCCTGGGAATAGTTATAATTTTCATTATGTAAAATAGCATACCCCAGACATTGGATCTTCAATGGTATTTCATTAAAAGCAGTTGTTTTATTTGAAACGCACATCAAAAGTGTATGGAATAAGAATCTAGGTGCAGAAGGGAAGAAACCTTTTTGTAAGGTGTCTCTTTTTGTTTGTTCTGCATACCCCCTTTTCAGAAAATCAGTTTTCAACTTGCTTTTAAGAAAAGAAGCTTTACCTTTTTGATCATCGAGTTTAAAGACTTCTGAGATGGATTGCGGAGTAATTTGAATCGTTTTACCCTGTATGAAAGAGTTGATGGTTATAACATTCTCGCCTTGTCTGTCAAGGGTAGCATTTTTCCAAAACTCTCTCTGGGTTTGTTGATAGATTGGAGCATCAGCTGTTAGCAAAATTTTGTACTTTGATGCAGACATAATGTCGATGATGGAATCGAAAGTGTTGGTGGTAGTGGGTTTTGTGAGTAGACCCAAATAATTGTGAGGAGATTTGTATGGGATTTCAATGGGTTCAGCGACCATTTGAGTGTCCTCTTTAGAAGATGAGGATGATTTTGATTTTGATTTCGTCATCTTGATGAAGAAGAACGAAGGATGATTTGGGATGGAAGGTTGGAAACTGCTTTGAGAAGAGAATTTTGGAATTCAATTCGACAGTGTAAAAACCTGTTTGGGGTTTTAGTCAGGGTTTTATTTAGGGAAAAAGTGAATACTGATGTGGCAGCGGTTACAAAGATCTGATGGCTAGAAACTGACCACGTGTCAACCTCTGATGAGAAGATGAATAATGGAGGACAGTTATTTTGGAGAACCACTGATGAAGCAAGTATCAGTGGTTACAACGGTAACAATATGAGAGCAGTGGGTGATTTTTACTATCAGTGGACAGCATATCAGTGGATAAGACACTGATTTTGAGCATCAGTGCTTGCCAAGAAAATGAAAGATCAGGGGTTGACTTTCAGCAGTGGACAGTAATTAGGAAATAGATGTTTGAACAAAACAGTGGTTAGGGGTAAAGTAATGGTAAAGATTTGAAAAACTAGTATATTAGCAACTGTTAGTGCACCAGTGGATAAACTTTTGAAAATATTTGAGCATCTACTATTCTAATGAAAGAAATGATTTTATTTTGTGAAAACACAATATCAAGTCTAACATCTGTTGATGGTGATTCTGAAATATCTGCATGATTACTATCCTCAACAAAATACATTTTAGATGCAGATTTTCAAGTTCAAAATGTCAGCAGTTCTTTACAGAAATTTTCATTCAAGGTTGTGCCACATGTCAATTACAAGTTTTGAAACTTTTATAGATTCCTGACAGTGGTTTAGTACCCCAGATGATGGAAACTTTTTACTATGGCTACTCATTTTTGTCATAATATTTGAATTAGGACATGAATACCCAAGTATTTTAAGATCTGTTTAGCAATCAATCTTTGATCTGTGTTAAAAACAAACTTGAGTTTGACATGACCGTGACACTTGTACCATTTCCTTTTGACCTATTTTCAAGGATATTACCAAAAAAAATGATGGTACATAATCCTGACAGGTGTTTGAAACTTTTGCTATCAAAAACAAGCAAAAGTACAAAATATATCACTCTTAAGAAAAATAAAGAGTAATATATCCTGCTTTATTTGAGAGAAACCTTTATAAGAAAAATGATTAAAGGTCTTCATGAAAACAATATCAAAAGGATCTGGTATATTTTCCAATTAAAACTCATAGACACATCATTCTCAAGTTTTAGGAATATGGTCAATGATTTGAAATACATTGTAGTAACCACTGTTTGGGACCATTTCCTTGTCAATTGATTGCAAAAATGAGGAGACATGTTCTCATACGTTTGTTACTATGTGATGATTCTGCGAAACTTGTCTAGTCCTCTTTTAAGTTAAATCACTGATGATACTATTTTTACCTGAACTTTCCTGTACCAATGAATGCACACAGTTGCTTGATAACCATTGTCCACCCTATTTTTGTACTCTTAAGTGTTTTACATTGATACTCTTTACTTCAAAAGTTTTGAGATAAACACACTTTTGAGTTTTTGTAATTTTCTTCTTCCCTTTTTACCCTTCCCATACATAAGTACTGAAATACTCACTGGGAGGTTTTATTGAAGGAATACTTATTCCAAAATCATTTTGCAGCAATGTTTTTGAGAGAACTGGTCATATTTTGTACATGCATATGTCAAACCTCTCATTACATATGATTTGGACTATTTTAACACCTGATTTTCCTAATGTGTTTTTAACAAAGTTGATTTGGTCCTTTTCAACAGGATTCCCAGTCTGTTTTTCAACACATAAGATCTAGTAACTAAAGTTTTAATTTCCCTCTTTTTATGTTAACAAAAACACTGATGTTATTTAATTAAACATAGGTTTTGTTGACATGAGGTTCACACTTTAGCAGCAAACATGATGGAAACAACACAAACTTCAAAACAACAATTGAAATCAATTTTCGTAAATAATTATACCACAGTTATCAGATATATTTTCAGATCTGAAAACTATAGGTGATTTATGCATGACGTCACTTGTTATATGAAATTTGTGTGTCCTATGACATCTTGGTTGTTTTACAGAGTTTTTGAATAGCCACTTTGAACATGATTACTCGTTACTCTGTTTTTCAATTGAATACAATCAACCTTAGTATCAATGAATTTTGAGCTGAACTGTTATGTCAAATTGACTGTTAGATCGAATTTGACTGTCCAAGCTCTGATACCAATTGTTAGGATCTGAGGCTCCTCATGATTGTGTTTGTTTGTATAATTTAACAAATCAGTAGAAATGAACATGAGTTTAAATGCAGCGGAAATGAACACAAACTTTGTAAACATAATCAAAGAGGAAAATAGTTTTGATAAACACATGCTTTTCATTGAGTCGAATGATTACAATAAAATCAAAAGATTACAAAGCAAGCTTACAAACTAAACTCCCCCTTAGCCTGATACTTCATGATTGATTGCACAAGATGAAAGGATTGGATCAGAGGAGAAGAACTCACTCAGTCCATCGAATGTAACAGTACAGGGTACTGTTCCATTTATAGGCAAATCAAACCACTGAAGCATCTAAGCTGATGTCACCATGAAAGTGACATCTAACAACCTAACAACTTATAACCACTGTTCTTATACAAACACTGCTAATCTTAACCACTGACACTATACAATACAAGTGACACACTAAACAACTGCTTTCTACTTTCATTAAACTTTTAGTGTGATCAGTAGTTGTAAGTCAGCAGCTATACAAATCAGTGGGTTGGAGGTCATTAGATGTTTCAAATCACTTTCAAGGGGAAAGTCTAGTGTAAACTACTGTTTATTGTGAATCCACTGTTGTGACCTGGTTTTGGCTTTACATCATCTGTTCCTCTGGTAGGGTTCAATCCCAGCAGGAGCTTGTTCTATTCGATCCAGAACACACACTAAGTGTGTGTTTTGTTTTAATTTTCTTTTATAATTTAGCTATCAAGTTATCCAATTTTAGCCCCTCATGTTTGGTTAGATATTAAGTAGGCCACAACCCACTTAACTCCACAATATTCCCTCTTATTAACTAGGTTAAACATTCTAGTTAACTTAGTGGGTTCGAGAAGATTACAACTCTTTTTATTTTAAGTCCCGTTAACTTGGGCCTTTTATAAACTTTATTCCTCAAAAGCCTTCGTTCAACTTTTATTTAATATTAGGTTTATTTATTTTAATTCCTAATATTCACCGGGTTAACTTTAACCACTAACGGTACTTTACCCGTCTTTTAGTATTAACGTGGTTTGATTACCAAACCCGTTTTCGGGGTGTTACATAAGAAGGGAGCCATAAACGTTGTAGCTGATCATTTGTCCCGACTTTAGAGTCTCGAGAGTGATGAGAGTGTTGAGGACGAGATTGGCGATAGATTTCCTTATGAGACTTTGATGTTTGTGAAACCTAAGAATGAGGGAATGCCTTGGTATGCTGATATAGTGAACTATTTGAAGTTGGGAGTGATACAGCCAGAGATGTCTTTCCATCAGAAGAGGAAGCTGATAGCGGACTCGAAGTATCACTTCTGGGATGATCCGTATCTTTTTCGTATTGGAGTTGATCAGGTTGTGAGGCGATGTATTGCTAGAGAGGAGCGTATGCAGGTTCTCATGCATTGTCATGAGGGGCCTGCTTGAGGACATTATGGAGCTCCTTATACTGCGAGGAAGGTGTTGGGTTCTGGATTCTATTGGCTGACAGTGTTTCGAGATGCTCATGAGTTGGTTAGGAGTTGTGATGCTTGTCAGAGAGTAGGTAATATCTCATCCCATAATGAGATGCCCTAAAATCCTATGTAGTTGGTTGACGTTTTTGATATCTGGGGTATTGATTTCATTGGTTTGTTCCCGATGTCTAGAGTGAACCGATATATCCTCGTTGCTATAGATTATGTGTCGAAATAGGTGGAGGCTCAAGCCTTACCTAAAAATGACGCGAGGGTTGTGGTGAGATTTCTGAAGAAATTGTTTGCTCGCTTTGGTACCCGAAAAGCACTTATCAATGATAGAGGTACCCACTTTTGTAATGCCCAGATGGAGAACGCATTGAAACGCTATGGTGTCACTCACAGGCTTTCAACTACCTATCATCCACAGACGAGTGGGCAAGTGGAGAACACTAACCGAGGTATTAAGCGGATTTTGGAGAAAATTGTCGGACATAATCGACTGGATTGGTCTGATAAGTTAGATGATGCATTATAGGCTTTCAGGACTGTATTTAAGACTTCTATAGGTACTACACCTTTTAGGATGGTTTATGGAAAGCTTGTCATCTATCGGTGGAGTTGGAACACCGCGCATATTGGGCATTGAGAGCAGTTAATCTGGATATGGACAGTGCGGGTAAACATGGGTTTCTCCAGTTGCATGAGTTAGATGAGTTTAGAGATGAGGCGTATATGAGATCAGTAGGCTATAAGGAGAAGATGAAAAGGTTGAATGATAGTAAGCTGCGAGGAACTAAGGAGTTTAACCCGGGAGACAAAGTCCTTCTTTTCAATTCTAGATCAAGACTATTCCCAGGTAAACTTAGGTCTAGGTGGTCGGGACGTACATAGTTGTTCATGCTTTTCCATATGGTACGGTTGAGTTTAAGAGTGGGGATGGTAAGACGTTTAAGGTAAATGGTCATCGTCTAAAGCACTATATCGAGGGACCAGGAGAGGAGAGATTGGTGGAGGAACTTGACCTCCTATTAGTTAGTACTTAAGAGTCAATTGAGAGCTTGTTTGTAGAGTTTATACATTTTAGTTTCATGTTTGTTTTTGTTTTTGTACATATTAGTCTGTTTTAGTTAAGTTAGTCTTTTATTTTGAGTCAGTTTTATGCCTGGGTTTGTTCGTTCTATCATGTGCAGGTTTGTTTGACCCGCCCGTACTCAATCTCCATTCGGGCGGGGATTTTAGAGTTGTTATATTTTTGTAAAGGCGAACCAAGTGTACCAGTTTGTCAGAGACGGTTGTGAATGAAATACTATATGATTGTGTTTGGTTGGATTGAAGACTCGCACAGCTAGCACTGATTCTTATCCTAACCAGCTAAGTCTGTCACACCCCTTTCTAAGGCGGAAGCACGAGGTGTGATCTGAAAGGTTCTCATTGCATACGATAAGTAAACATACTACATGAATGTAAAATAACTCCATATTGCCATTGATAGTTTAATATCCATAACAAAAATTAAGTTTAAAGTTTACAACACAACATAAGATAATTATTTGAAAAATCTACAACATCATTTCAATCACACACAATATCGGCCCAAATAAACCTCCTGAGCCCAACTAGTTCTTTTGTGTATCTTGATTATTTCGGCCCAAGTCATGTAGCCTGAGGAAATCAAAGATCGGCCCACTTGTTTAGTTGTTAGCATATTATATATGCACTTGGATGTATTCGACGTAAAACTCTTGAGAAAATTAATCACAATTAGCAAACCCTACTTTCTCCCACTTGTGTGTGACGGCTGTGGACCCCCCTTAGAAGCAGTAACCTTCCAGCATTCGGTTAGTGTGTAATATCTTTATGTTTGAATCAAATCTCTAAATCTCTTTGTCTTGCATGCCTAGTGGTACCGAATCATGACTATGACTACTGATTACGTCAGTATTTGATGACTAAGTGGATTAATTGTTTACATGTTACTATATGATTATGCTTTGATAAGTGGACTATGATGAATATAAAATTCATATAATCTTAAGTGATTGCTTGGATAATATAGAATTCATATAATTAGTGTACAATTTTTATCATGAAGTTTTAAAGGGGGTTTGTGTGATGTAATTAATAAGCATAATATGAACGGATGTGGTATTAGCGGCATATCGGTAATTGATGTTTGAGCAAATAGGGTGATTAACCAAGATTTAGGGATATGATATATTAAACTGATTTCTTTGGTATGATAACCTCGAACTCGTAACATGATATTGTCCATATATGATAACTGGTTTATTGAATTATGTGCATTGGATTTGTTGATCAGTCAATTCGTTGGGCCGTACCCTTCGAGTATTAAGTCTTGGGCTGTGGTAGGGAGCCGAGCCTTTTATGGATACGTGTGTTAGTTATGTGTAAGATTGCGTGATATGTTTAACTGATGAGTAGTAAATAAACCAAGGATACATTGTACATGTTTTATCATGACTTCTTGTGTGACAACATGATCAACATGGATGCAAACTGATTGCTATATATACATGAACCTTTTAGGCTTTGAATAACTGAGTGTGGTCAAGTAACTAGTCTTACCGAGCAAACCAAAGGTGAGTTCACTGCTCTTTTTCCAAGCATGCATCCCGGGGAGGGATATCGGGTAACATTCCGGGGAGGAATCTCAGGTTAATGGGATGTTTGTTATTACTCATTTATATCACATAAGACCCCTTACATCTACCGATAGTTCCCGGGGAGGCAACGAGGTTATTAGTTGATAGCGCTATTAGGTTTGGCACCCTCACACCGTACCGGGGAGGATGGGCGTGAACTAATTTCCTTAAAGCATGACCAATGTTTTGATAGAGACATTGGGGTTGGGCAAATACATCTTGTAGCCATCTGCGGTAATCGAGTTAATAACAACATCAAATCAAATTATTGAACTATTGAACTGTTGAACTGTTTTATACACATACCTGGTAACTAAATGCGCTAACAAAACTTTGAACTCACCAGCGTCATCTGACACACTTGTGTGCATGCTTGCAGGTTGTTAGATATCTTGGATTTGGGAACTTGCTGTCTGGAGTAGCTGGAGTGGTCATGGGTCGACTGGAGGGATTCATGTGATTAAACTATTGATATCATACTTTGGTTTTTGAAACAGTTTAACATTGGTTTACTATTTGCTTCCGCTGAACATGTTGGTTTTTATTTAAACTCGTTGATGGTATTTCACATTAATAATTAAGGATTTTATTTTGAAACTTGTATGCGTTCAATGTAATTAGTGGCTCGTTATTGGTACGTCACACGCCTAATAGGGACATTCCTTAGGTGGTATTTTGGGGGTTTGACAGTTTGGTATCAGAGCCACTGGTTATAGTGAACTTGGTTTTAAAACATTTTTATAAAACCAGACTATAACCGAACAACTTCGAAAATCGACCATGATACTCAGCTCCAGATTGCAAGGTTCGTCTTCTATTTACTTTATGAATTACTTGCTTAGTAGTTACACACACATGACTTGCATGAAACAACATATCTGGTACCTTGATGTGATTACCTGTGCTGCATACCTTAGTAGGGCTAGATAGTGTGGCACTACCCTTCGACTCTAGTGACTATAAATTCTGTGATGCCTTTCGTTTTTCTATTTGAATGTGGGGGAAACTTTGAGCGCAAGTTAAGAGGCACTGAGATAAGCATGTAAATTGCCTTATTATTATGGGTGCACACATAATAATAACGTAAGGTGCATGTAAGTCCCAGTGAGGCTTAACGAGTGTGAGAAGGGTTCTGCCCTATTGTGTGTAAACACGATAGTTTGTAGATTTCAACGTGATACTTGACTTTTACCTCATTTCGACTCTTAAGTTTGTTCCCTTCTCTTATATAGAAACATGAGCGGACGAGGCCATGGACGCGGCCACATTGCTATGACTCAGGCCGAATTAACCAACTTGATCAACACTCGTGTGGCTGAAGCCCTAGCGGCTTACCAGGCTGGTCAACCGGCGAATCAAAACAATCCACCTGCTTGTACGTTCAAGATGTTCATGGATTGTAAGCCACAGACCTTCAGTGGGACTGAAGGGGCTGTAGGACTCCTGCGATGGTTTGAGAAGGCAGAATCGGTATTTGCGATGTGTAACTATCCTGCTGGGGACAGAGTTGTAACACCTGTGCCTCCACGGCCATCAAAAAAATACCAAACCAATGAAATATTGTATTTCATACTTGGGATTTGTACAAATACGTGTATCATTTGCACATATCAATTTTTGTTCAATTCCAAACTCTAAGTCGCTTTCTGGAAGGTTATACGCGCACCGATGCGTAAATATAACCAGTTTAATGCAACAAACACTCCGGAATAGTGACATAGGCTTAACATACCTTAAATAACCTTTACATAACTTAGAAATAAGTTTTGAAGGCTTTGGTATGGCAAAAATCAAGTTAATACGCTTACAGGGACTAAAGTTGACAAACTGTGAAAGTATGCCAATTTGAACTGTAACGAACATTCCGGAACATGACCATAAGTTAAACATACCATAAATATCCTTTACATAGCTTATAAATAGGCTTTGAGGTGTTCGGTATGCTAAAATAAACTTTTGGGTCATTCAGGGACTAAAAGCGTCAAAAAGTGCACAAGTTTGCATTTTCGCGCATAACTCACGTTATGAATACATCCAGACATCCAAAAATTTATGTAAACACTAAAACATTTTATTTTAGTGTTTGGCAAAAGAAAAAATCCATTCGTCACGCAATTTGGATCGTTTTTCGCACTTATGCGCATTCCGTCGTAATTAACCGAACATCGCAACCGTACGGCTAAACGAACCGACATCCGAGATATTTTTGAGCATGTTTTAAGTTCCCAATACTTTAACTTCATTTTAGAGCTTTGAAATGGGGTTAACGGGCCTTAAACGTGTCGAAAATGGACTGAATGCATGACAGGGACTAAAATGGTAAATCTGCCAAAGTTACATGCTTACGATGCGTAAGCATGTAACCCCTACGATGCGCAAGGGTGGGTCAGATGCAGCAACTCGTTTTTCAGCTGCTGTTTCCAGCCCTTAACTCCTTCCAAAGGCCAATGCCATGTGTCCAACTCTTGTGGTGGAGCAATATCAGTAACCACAACATTCCGACAAGTGTACGGGCGAGATCATTCCCTCTTCTCCAAGAAACAATCCTAACGGTGAACCGAAAACTATAAATACCCACCTTGTCTTGCCCATTTTCCCTCACATTTGAATCTGATTCTACACTCTCTAAGTGGAAGTTTATGCTTGCTACCTGAGAGTGAATCGGGTTCGAATCTTGCGGGGACCCTTCGTAAGTATTCTTTCGTTCTTTTATTGCTTTTCGAGTCTTTTCGAGTCTGAAAGTCAAACTTTGTTTGACTTTCTGCGTTGACCAGTTTATGGTCAATGCGAAGTTCGTATGAACTTCGCAACGTGATTGTAATCACGATGGTTATAGTCCCTTGGGACTATGCCTACTGATTACCACGTTGTCTAGGGTCGTAAGGTAAGCGATCTAAACAATCGCTTATACTTTCGAACCCGACCCATTTGGTCGATCATTAGGATCCGACCAAACACATTAGGTGACCATAGTATATAGGGAATAACCTTCCGAGGTTATACCTTATGGTCGCTTCGTTTAAGTAGTTGTTTGATAGGTAGTTTATATGCCTTAGGTAAATTACCAAAATACCCCTTTGACGCCAAAATTCATTTTAAGCATATGTAACATAACTTTTGACATCTAAACTGATTTGACAACAATATTAGACATGTTAAGGCATATGTTACTTGTCATAGGACTAGTTAGGCGGTCCAAACGCGTTTCACGCGAACGACGCGTTAAAGTAGCATAAGCTACCTAAACGGGTCGTAATGGGTCATAAGCACTTAGGTTAGGTTTCATTTAGTATGTAGGCTTTGATAAACCATATGACACGAGTCTCCATACTCGTTTGGTTTACGAACCCTCATTCTATCTAATCCTCCGATTTAGGTCCGGTTTATTAACATAGTTACCTATATTAGGTGCCGTTTGATATCCGTGATCTCTAGCATTGTTTGGTTGTTACTCAAGGACTACTAAGCAATCTCAAGTGAGTACATAGACCCCTCTTTTACTGTTTTCCAAACTGTTTTGGGGTGAAACACATGTGCTTACTTGTTACTTTCATGCTTTCCGGTTTTCACATCATATACTTCCTACCTTCATTAGTACATTATAGTACATGATTTCATTACATTTTATGCTATGTATGTCCATTGTGTGCATACTTAGTACATGGTTCTACATTACATTTCTGCTATGTATGTTAACTGATAGCATGCTAGCACATTGATTTACATGACTTTTCTGCTTTGTATACTTAGTACATTTCTTATTCATCATATGCTTACATTTTGGTATGACATTTGGTTTGTTTAAACTATACTATACATTCATTAACACCGATCATGCCGCTCGGTAGTAGGTAGTGGTACCATAGGACTTGACAAATCCCATTCCTGAAATCTCGGGTTTGTTTGGATGTAAGGAATGACCGAATCCGAATACATATTCTTTTGATAACCCATTTTTACATGGTTATCCGACTGTCGCAAGGCTTGGATGTATGAATTTTCACAATACCGCATAAATGTTCATATTCAGTATAGCATGCATATATTTTACAAAACATAACTTTTGATTTACTCAAAATACTTTGTTTTGTACATTTTTACTTATGGTTTAAGTAGTCTTATTTTACTTACCATACATAACATTTGTTACACATTACTTGACTACTTTTGGACTATCAACATTTGACAAGGTTTATACAAGAACTTTTGACAATTGGTTTAAACACAGACATTATACATTGTTGGTTGGTTGACTTACTTTTGACATAAACATTAGACATAGACATTAGACATTTGATTATACATAAACATTTTACTTTGGTAGTTTGTTTTGAGTAAGTGATTTAAGTAACGAGGCGTGTGTAATATGATACAAGCATGGTGGATACGCCGCTGGTACTTCCTAAATATAAGTGCTTGTATGGTATCACATATTGTAGCGTTATTTGAATCATTTCAATTTGAGACATATAACATTTTATACAAATAACATACTTTTCAAAAGACATTGTTTTACAAAACAACTTATCTTTTACAAACTCATTTTACTTGGTTATTCATTTAACCATACATTATTCTCTTACTTATACATATCATCTGATCTTATTGCTTTTCAAACGATTTACAAAACAAAGCAAACTACAAGGTTCATGACTAAACATTTTCTTAAACATACGTCGTGAATCTTATTTTCACAAAACCTATGTACTCGCCGGCATTTTTATGCTGACGTACCTATTTTCACATGTGTTTCAGGAAATGAAGCATAGAATTGATCAAGATACACTTAGGCGGACATGGGCCTTAGTGACAATAAAAGATGCAAGACTAGTTATTTATGTTATGTTTCTTTGATTGTCAAGACATTGTAACTCTTTTATTCAATAAAATAATATTTAAATTTCCATGTGTTATGAAACAATGATTCTGTTACAACACTCCCCGACGTTTCCACCACGTTTTGTTGTTTTACGTGGTCGGGGTGTGACAAGAGTGAAGTATGCTACGGGCACACTCGAGGATAGTCCCCTGACATGGTGGAATGCCTAGGTTCAGATTTTGGGTATCGAAATGGCAAATGCCACCAATTGGGAAGACTTTAAGGAGTTGATGAGGGAGGAGTATTGTCCTCGTGATGAGGTTCAGAAACTGGAGAACGAGTGCTACAATCTAAAAATGGAGGGATCTGAGATTGAAGCATTCACGAGGAGGTCTCATGATCTAGAAACTTTGTGCCCTAACCTGTCTCGACCCCCACATCAGCGAATTGAGTTGTATCTCAAGGGCTTAGCACCAGCTGTTAAGGGGTATGTTACTGCTGCAAACCTAGATAATCTGCCCTGTATCATCCGTTTGGCACATAAGATTACTGACCAAGAGGTCGAACGTGGCAATTTGCCGCCACGTGTTTCTGCTACTACCTCTACTGCTGTAGCTACCACACCTGCCAGTGATAACAAGCGCAAGTGGAATGATACTGACAAAGCAACCAGTGCAAGTCAATCTCAGAAAAGGCCAGATAACAGCAACAACCGCAGTCACAGCCAGTCCTCTTCAGTTAATCAAGGCCAGGGCAGCAACCAAAATCAGGGTTCTTACGTTGGAAAGAAGCCACAATGCAACAAGTGTGGCTATCATCACTATGGACAGTGTGTCCGGACTTGCCATAGGTGTGAGAAAGTGGGCCATGAGGCCAAAGACTGTAGAGCCCTGCAGCCAAAGCAGCAGCAGCAGCAAAATCAGCAACATCAACGACAGCAATGACAGCAACCCCAGCAGAACCAGGGCTTTAAGAAAGGGTGTTTCCAGTGTGGGGACGAGGGCCACATCAAGCGGGATTGCCCTCAGCTGAATCAGAATGCCAATGACAACAGCCGCCAGAATAACAACAACAATGCTGGGAACAACAACAACGGCAACAATGGGGGCAACGGTGCTCGTGGAAGCATATTCACGATTGGTGTTGGTGATGTTAGGAACGACGGCAATGTCGTGACTGGTACGTTTTCTGTGAACAACTTTATTGCTTCTGTGTTATTTGATTCTGGTGTCGATTGGAGTTATGTGTCCCTAGAGTTTAGTCAGCGATTAGGGTTAACTCCAACACCTTTAGAGGTTAAACATGTAGTAGAATTAGCCGATGGTAAAACGATAGAAGCTTCGCATGTTCTTTTTGGGTGTAAACTAGATCTCATGGGTCAAGTGTTTGATATTGACCTTCTTCCTGTTACCCTCGGTAGTTTTGATATAGTGGTTGGTATGGATTGGATGTCTAAACACCAAGCTGAGATTCTGTGTAAGGAAAAGATCGTACGTATTCCTCTCCCTGGTGGAGAGTCATTATCGGTTCAGGGGCATCGCAGTGGTGCGATGGTTGGTATCATCTCAGCTATGCAAGCGTAGAAGTGCCTACGAAAGGGCTACCCTGCCATTCTAGCTCTTGTCACTGATTCGCAACCTGAAGAAAGGAAGATCGAGGACCTTCCAGTTGTTCGTGAATTTCCCGATGTATTTCCTGAGGAACTTCCTGGTTTACCTCCTCACCGCCAAGTGGAATTTCAGATTGATCTTGCACCAGGAGCAGCCCCAATTGCTCGTGCTCCTTATCGTTTAGCACCTGGAGAGTTACATGAGTTGTCTAATCAACTGCAAGAGTTATTGGACAGAGGCTTTATTCGACCCAGTTCTTCACCTTGGGGAGCCCCAGTGTTGTTTGTAAAGAAGAAAGACGGGTCCTTTCGCATGTGCATTGACTATCAGGAACTCAACAAGGTTACAGTCAAGAATCGTTATCCATTGCCACGTATCGACGACTTGTTTGACCAGTTGCAAGGGTCAAGTTTTTATTCGAAGATTGACTTAAGATCGGGATATCATCAGCTGAGAGTCAGAGAGGAGGATGTCCCAAAGACGACTTTTCGAATGCGTTATGGGCACTACGAATTTTTAGTTATGCCGTTTGGATAGACGAATGCGCCAGCAGTTTTCATGGATCTAATGAACCGAGTATGCAAACCGTACCTCGACGACTTCGTTATTGTGTTTATTGACGACATTCTCATCCACTTGAAGAGCAAGGAAGACCACGAGCGGCACCTGCGTCTTATTTTGGAACTCCTGAGGAAGGAGCAACTCTACGCGAAGTTTTCCAAGTGTGACTTCTGGATTCGAGAGGTACACTTCCTTGGGCACATTGTTAATGAATTAGGGATACACGTAGATCCTGCAAAGGTTGATGCTGTCAAGAATTGGGCGGCACCAAAGAATCCTTCTGAGGTGCGACAATTTCTTGGTCTCGCTGGGTATTATCGAAGATTTATCAAGGATTTCTCGAAGATCACTCAACCTCTGACCTCATTGACACAGAAAGGCGTGGTATATTCTTGGGGAACAAAGCAGGAGGATACGTTCCAACTATTGAAACAGAAACTCTGCAGTGCGCCGATCTTATCTCTACTTGAGGGTACCGAGGATTTTGTGGTTTATTGTGATGCTTCCCTTCAGGGTCTTGGTTGCGTGCTGATGCAATGCAACAATGTGATAGCTTATGCTTCTCGACAGTTGAAGGTTCATGAGAGGAATTACACGACTCACGATTTAGAATTGGGGGCTGTGGTTTTCGCGTTGAAGATCTGGAGGCACTATCTGTACGGTACCAAATGCACCATCTACACCGATCACAGAAGCCTTCAGCATATCTTCGACCAGAAAGAGTTGAATATGCGACAGCGTCGCTGGGTAGAACTACTGAACGACTACGATTGTGCCATCAAGTATCACCCCGGTAAAGCTAACGTTGTAGCTGATGTCCTTAGCCGAAAGGAGACGAAACCCAAGCGTGTGCGAGCATTGCAGCTCACTATTCACTCAAATCTTCCTGATCAGATTCGTTCGGCTCAGACAGAAGCATTGAAGGAAGAAAACTATGAAGCTGAATACTTACGGGGCATGGATAAACTCCTTGAAAAGAGATCTGATGGTATTCTCTACTGCATGGAACGGATATGGATTCCATTGTTTGGTAACCTTTGGGGTCTTGTGATGGACGAAGCGCACAAGTCCCAATACTCTGTTCATCCAGGTTCAGATAAGATGTATCAGCACCTCAAAGTTTTGTATTTGTGGCCGAAGATGAAAGTCAAAGTAGAATATCGCAACGTACGTGAGTAAGTGTTTGACTTGCGTGAAAGTCAAAGTAGAATATCAGAAACCCTCAGGTCTGCTGCAACAACCAGAAATACCCATGTGAAAATGGGAGCAGATTGCTATGGATTTCGTCACTGGTTTGCCAAGAACTCAAAACGGAGACGATACCATTTGGGTGATTGTCGATCGTCTCACGAAATCTGCGCACTTCCTAGCAATCAAGGAAACGGATAAGTTCTCTCAATTGGCTGTTGTTTATCTGAAAGAAGTGGTTTCTAGGCATGGAGCACCAACTTCTATTATCTCTGATCGTGATCCGCGTTTCATATCTGATTTATGGCAGTCGATGCATAAATCGTTCTGCTCACGTCTTAACATGAGTACTGCATATCACCCACAGCATGTGTGATTGATTTTGGTAAGGGCTGGGAGAAACATCTGCCATTGATCGAGTTCTCCTACAACAACAGTTACCACACTAGCATCCAGGCAGCTCCGTTTGAAGCACTGAACGGTCGGAAATGTCGTTCTCCTCTCTGTTGGGCTGAGGTGGGTGACAACCAGGTTACAGGTCCGGAACTTATTCTTGAAACTTCAGAAAAGATTGTTCAGATCAGGAATCGTATGGCGGCAGCGCGTGATCGTCAGAAAGGCTACGCCGACAAGCGTAGAAAACCTTTGGAATTCGAAGTTAATGATCGTGTCATGTTGAAGGTCTCACCCTGGAAGGGTGTGGTGCATTTTGGGAAACGCGGCAAGCTTAATCCATGTTACGTTGGGGCATTCAAAATCCTAGAGCGGATCGGTAAAGTGGCTTACAAGCTTGAGTTACCCGCTGAGTTGGGTAATGTTCACGATGTCTTTCATGTTTCGCAATTGAAGAAGTGTCTGTCTGATGAGACACTGGTTGTGCCATTTCAAGAGCTGAAGATCGACGACAAGTTACAGTTTGTCGAAGAACCTATCGAGATCATGGACCAGGAGGTCAAGGTGCGTAAACATAGTCGTATCCAGATTATGAGAGTTCGTTGGAACTCAAGGCGTGGACCGGATTTCACGTGGGAACGTGAGGATCAGATGAAGCTTAAGTATCCTCAACTCTTTCCTAATGATCAATCTAAGTCTGGTAACACTGGTGAATTTCGGGACGAAATTCCTCTTCAAGTTGGGGATGATGTGGCACCTGGGGAAAATCTTTAACAATCTTGATTTATCACTTCACTCCCTTGTGCTCACTTGTCAAATTTCGGGACGAAATTTCTTTCAAGTTGGGGATGATGTGACAACCCAAACTTTCAAGGTTAGTAACGTTTTATTTTGCGATCTTAACTTATTGTTATCTCTCTCCTATGTGTTAGAACGTTCTATTCCATTATAACTTCGTTAAACTTAAACGTTTGATAACTCGGTCAAATAACGTATTGGAATTTGTTGGGCCGCGTATATTTTGGGCATTATAACTATACCTTACAATCACACACAATATCGGCCCGAATAAACCTCCTGAGCCCAACTAGTTCTTTTGTGTATCTTGATTATTTAGGCCCAAGTCATGTAGCCCGAGGAAATCAAAGATCGGCCCACTTTTTTAGTTGTTAGCATATTATATATGCAGTTGGATGTATTGGGTGTAAAACTCTTGCAAATCTTTAAATCACAATTAGCAAACCCTACTTTCTCCCACTTGTGTGCGACGGCTGTGGACCCCCCTCGAAGCATTAACCTTCCAGCATTCGGTTAGTGTGTAATATCTTTATGTTTGAATCAAATCTTTAAATCTCTTTGTCTTGCATGCCTAGTGGTACCGAATCATGACTATGACTACTGATTACGTCAGTATCTGATGACTAAGTGGATTAATTGTTTACATGTTACTAGATGATTATGCTTTGATAAGTGGACTATGATGAATATAAAATTCATATAATCTTAACCGATTGCTTGGATAATATAGAATTCATATAATTAGTGTACAATTTTTATCATGAAGTTTTAAAGGAGGTTTGTGTGATGTAATTAATAAGCATAATATGACCGGATGTGGTATTAGCGGCATATCGGTAATTGATGTTTGGGCAAATAGGGTGATTAACCAAGATTTAGGGATATGATATATTAAACTGATTTCTTTGGTATGATAACCTCGAACTCGTAACATGATATTGTCGATATATGATAACTGGTATATTGAATTATGTGCATTGGATTTGTTGATCAGTCAATTCGTTGGGCCGCACCCTTCGAGTATTAAGTCTTGGGCTGTGGTAGGGAGCCGAGCCTGTTATGGATACGTGTGTTAGTTATGTGTAAGATTGTGTGATATGTTTAACTGATGAGTAGTAAATAAACCAAGGATACATTGTACATGTTTTATCGTGACTTCTTGTGTGACAACGTGATCAACATGGATGCAAACTGATTGCTATATATACATGAACCTTTTAGGCTTTGAATAACTGAGTGTGGTTAAGTGACTAGTCTTACCGAGCAAACCAAAGGTGAGTTCACTGCTCTTTTTCCAAGCATGCATCCCGGGGAGGGATATCGGGTAACGTTCCGGGGAGGAATGTCAGGTTAATGGGATGTTTGTTATTACTCATTTCTATTATATAAGACCCCTTACATCTACCGATAGTTGCCGGGGAGGCAACGAGGTTATTAGTTGATAGCGCTATTAGGTTTGGCACCCTCACACCGTACCGGGGAGGACGGGCGTGAACTAATTTCCTTAAAGCATGACCAATGTTTTGATAGAGACATTGGGGTTGGGCAAATACATCTTGTAGCCATCTGCGGTAATCGAGTTAATAACAACATCAAATCAAATTATTGAACAATTGAACTGTTGAACTGTTTTATACACATACCTGGTAACTAAACGCTAACAAAACTTTGAACTCACCAGCGTCGTCTGACACACTTGTCTGCATGCTTGCAGGTCGTTAGATATCTTGGATTTGGGAACTTGCTGTCTGGAGTAGCTGGAGTGGTCATGGGTCGACTGGAGGGATTCATGTGATTGAACTATTGATATCATACTTTGGTTTTTGAAACAGTTTAACATTGGTTTACTATTTGCTTCCGCTGAACATGTTGGTTTTCATTTAAACTCGTTGATGGTATTTCACATTAATAATTAAGGATTTTATTTTGAAACTTGTATGCGTTCAATGTAATTAGTGGCTCGTTATTGGTACGTCACACGCCTAACAGGGACATTCCTTAGGTGGTATTTTGGGGGTGTGACAGTGTGTATATACTTGTATGAAAACATAGTATGTAATTTGTAAAACGTATCTTTAAACTGTGTTCTGTAAATGTAAGGAATACGAGATCGCTATTGTTTCACGAGGACATTAACATATGTCACGACATAGGAAGCCACCAAACCTACGCAGTTTTGTCGAGATCGACCAAGACACAAAAGCACTCCTTGGTAGAAGTAGGCCAAGAGTGAGGTTGCCTGAAACCCATTAGATCTAACCTTTTCGTTCCCCAGTCTAAATGTAAACGTTGATTAATGGTTCTTATGTCACGCTATTCGTCACATGATCTATGTGTCATTCCTTAGTATTGTGTTCTACATACCATTGTACAGGTATTTTCCCCAAGTTTAGAAAACAAGTAAAAGTTTAAAAGTGGGGACATGAACTCACTGTTTTGCGTATCTTGCGTTGTAAAATTCACCGGGTTTGTCTCTTAAGCGTCGTAACCTATATGTGTTCTATGTACGTTAGTCACTAGACTTGTGACACCCGAAGTACAAATCACCATCTTAAGTTAAGTATTTGTTTTGTTTATGTTCATCGTTTGTGAGGGTCGTGCCCTTGTTTGTCGGGTCTCGCCCGTTCGTCGTGTTCTTATATTTTGAATTTGTATTGGTCTCTTGTAAATATATATTTTACTTCCAAAAATATATATTTGTATATGTAATATGTCAAAAACAATAAGTGTTATAAATAAACTATATTTTTAACTTATGCAAAATATGTTACTTATATTATTTTCCAAATATAATTATAAGTAATTGTTAAATAATATTTTCAATATTATTTTTGTGCAAGTATACTTAGGGAAGTATACTTGTATTTTTATGTAAATACTTGTGTATTTTACATTATTTGCCAAAAATCAATCTATTGGTTTTTAAGACTTTCCGGAATTATATTTCTTAAAATTAATATATTTTTAAGACTTGTGTGAAATGTATATATTTTGTTATGCTTGTAAAATATATATTTATTTTGTCATTTTCCGATTTTTGTATAATTCTCATTACTTGAAAATAGTTATATATATATGTCCGAATATATATTTATGTCCAATATTGTTCAAGTCCAAAACTGTTATGGAATATATTTGTATAAATATATTCTCTTGTATTTGTCCATATACCCCTTTCATGGGTTATTTTGTATGAATATTCTTAGGTATTTGTTATGTATTTTTATGAGTACTTGGTTGGTGATACTCCTTGAGAGTATTTAGTGTATTTTCATGTTACTAATACACTACTACATATAATACACATAATATACACTTAGCACAAAAATTGGTGATCACTAAATATATATATATATATATATATATTTTCCCTAAAAATATACATACTTAATATTGATTTTAACTTGAAGAAATCCTTATTTCTTAGCTTGTAATTTTGTACAGAAAATAGGAAACCTTGATAAATATTTTTAAGTGAATTTTTGGGGAGTAAGTTTCAGCAAAACTTATATATTTTTTTCTAAGTGTCAAAATTTAATAAAAATTTTGACAAATTTTCCCCTAAAAATGGAGGTGTCCCATATTTTGAAAACATATGTTTATTTTCTTTTCATCATCAAAATCAACTTCCAATCAACATAACACGTTACATACACTAATTTCATCATGTAAAACATTATAATAAACTTGATTCTTGTTGAAAATGTGTAGTCTTTTAGATCTACACTCTACATACATGAATCTTCCAAAAAACGGTTTCTTGAAGACTTTTTCATGAATTTTTTAAGAAGTTTAGTTTCATAAAGTGATTATCCATAAACTTTATCACTTCAAGATTACAAGAATCATACTTTAAAACCATTTTTCAAGTTCACATAAAGACTTTTCAAGTTCATCTTCAAGTTTAACCATGGATCTTTCAAGATCCATGCTTAAACTTGTTAGATCTAAGCTTCTAACAAGCTTTAACATGATGGATCTAAACATAAACACAAGATTAACAACAACAACTTCATAACATACATCAAACAACACTAAAAACACTTGTTTTTCTTTAGATTATGTTAGATCTTCTTGTCTTCATCCTTTAAAGTTTAGTTTCTTAGATGGTGTAACTTGTACATAATACTAACATGAAGTAAAATAGAGTTTAGCATGCTTACTACTAGCTCTAGTGGCTAGGGAAGTGACACAAACAAGATGAAGATGAAGATAGAAGAAAATGAGAGGTTAAAAGCTCCTTAGCAAGGTCCTTTCACTTCCACCACTTGTAGCTTCCTTAGATAACCTTCCTTCACCTTTGAATCACCTTAGATTGCCTTGAATGATGAAGAAAATGGTGGTTGTATGGTGAGGGAGTGGTGGCCGTAGGTTAGAGGGGAGAAGGTTTTTCATCTAAAGGTCTCTTATAACAACATCTCCCAACATAAGCTTAACCAAAGGTTAACATGTCCCATATCTAAGATACACATGAAATATTATAATCAGAAAGGTTGTGAGGCCCTTGGGGCCGGTTATATATGAGGGGGGGGGGGTGGTAAAGTCTAAACTTTGGAAGTTTATGGTGAAAGATGTAAAATGGAAGGTTTATGTTTTAATTAAGTGTGTTAATGTGTTTTTATGATTTTAAGGTGTTTTATCACGATAACTAGCTTTATATCATAAAAACAATGCTTCTAGTCTAGTTTTGATGTTTTGGGTAGTGTCCGGTTATTCGTTCGGTTATCGTTTCGTTAAAGTGCTAAATTGCGTAGTTTTACAAGGTATGATGTACCTTTTGTGACAGTTTTCATTCCTAACACTTTACAAGTTATTATTGACACTAAAACATAAATTTTGCATGTTATTGCATGGTTTAAATGTTGTTTTTGCTGTTTTTCTGCAGAAATCTATATTTATAGTGCGTTTCGGGTACTTTTTAGTGTTTGTTTTTGCTTCTGGAAAGTGTTTAGGTTAACCCTTGTTCCTACACTTGTGTTTTAATGTATTTTGATGCTGGACTTACTCCTAGGCCCTAAATGTCAAGTCCCCCGACCCGTTTTGCCCGGTTCGGAAGCCGTGAGACAGAAACACGTGGTATTGGTATTTACTTGGCAACGAAAATTTTAACAGGATAATTTTTCAGAAAATAATATCAGAGTTTTAAAAAGAAAATACCGAATTATTTTATTCGGGACAAACCCCGTATTTTACAAGAAAGGAATTTCACTGGGAAATCCCTTGATTACAGAAAACATGTTTAGTTCTATTTACTGAGCCACATATTTAAGCTGGTGTGCTACGCGGCACTTTTCCATTTCTTCACAGTAAATCACCTGAAACATGTTTTAAAAAGATTTGATCAGCGGAAAATACTAGCGAGTGCATTCCATTTATACAAAAGACACATTGTTATAATATACAATATTAAGAGTGATTATAATTGCTTCTATCTTATAATTATCTGACCAAGTTGTCACTTGACCGGATCTGTGACTGTGGTCATATCACTATTTAGGTCCGTTCACCTAAAAGTGACGCTTGATAAGTAATGTATACAAAACCCCACGAACCGTCAGTAATTTAAGATAACAAAGACTTAATCACTGTAAATATAACGGGAAAACATTTAGGGTTTTGGAAACAATTTTGGTAAAAAGAGAATGACTCACATTGCAAATTGCAAATTTAAATTTGTTAGAGTTTTCCTACTGGTAAAGCTTGATAACCTAATTAAATAGACAATGCAAACGAAGCTAGGTTAGTAACTTAATTCAACATTTACGAAAAGTCACGAGATCAAAACCCTCACGACAAATTACAAAGTATAGCCCAATGTAGGCAGCACTTAAACATCCATCGGATCAGTTTTAATCGATCGGTTGTATCAGAGGTTCGGGACTATAAATGTGACTTTGAAAGAAACAGATATTTGATCAACGTAACGAAGTGATTTTTACGTCGTAACATGCAAACACTTCAAGTCCCAACCCCTGGCATTTTTACTGAAATTTGGTTCCTCCCGCGTGTCGCGTCGGCTACCCCGACCCCTGGCGCGTGTCGCGACGGCAACCCGTCTAGGCTAGGGTAGCCTGGTGTCGGGTTTAGCCTGGATGTGTTGTTAAAAATTCGAAATTACGTGTCCTTGATCAGTTTTAAGAGGATAAAATCAATTAGGGGATCCCCCCCTTGAGTTTTAGGGGGCCCTGTGTAACACCTCGAAAATTTACGTCCAATAATGTATTGACACGTGTCATGGATTGTGAATATATGAAAACATACTTTAAAGGGACTAAAGTTGACAAACAGTGAAACTATGTGAATATAAGGGTCCAAAGTGGCAGCAATTGATAATTAGGCCCTAAAATAACCCTACATGATGTTTATAATCTTAAATGGATAAATCATGGATCATACGAAGCGAAAGATGTAAGAAAGTGAGGAATTACAAACTACAGGGGCTAAAAGTGTCAACATGTTGAAAGTATACCTCTGAGTGACCTTTTGGCAAACCCGAAGCTTTGTAATGATAAAATATACTCACTAGAATATGTGATAAAAATTTCATCAAGTTTCGTGAACGTATGAGAAAGTTGTGATCAAAACCGTACACGAAAGGTTAAATACGTTAACGTTGATTTCGTGACTTTTCGGGTAAGCGCAAAGTGAACCAAGGACTTTCCCATGTTTATAAAAGTCCCAAGGTTCTTAAAAACCAGATTTGAGGGTTTAGAATGCAAAATAAACAGCCAAAAACACGTTCCAAAGATCAGGGACTGATTTGTAATTTGCTGAAACCTATTAACCTGGTCGACCAAGGGGACGCGGCCCGCGAGGGGCCTGTCGCGGCCCGCCTGCGACCTGCCAGCGACGAATATGACTTGCAGCTGCCAGTTCTTGTCTGAATTCGAGTTGTACACAGCTGTGATCGACTCAGGGCCTCACCAATCAGATTTCATGCAGTTGGGGACCCTTGGACACTCCTTATAACTTCTGTAAACACCTTAGGAAGCACCAAATCAGATCAAAATCTGCAAAGAAGGGTCTTGAAGTAGTAAACTTAGAACACCCATACTTTCAAAAATTCATAAGAGCCTTTCTGGAGCTTTCTGGACGACAAGGCAACCTCCTAGTGATCTCTAAGCTTTGTTAGGACTCTTGTAAGTGTTCATAACCTTTCCAAATTCGTTCTAGCTTAGTTATTCAACCGAAAGTCAATCCATCGTAATTTCTGTTTGACTTTGTGATTAATCGAAAATGGCTCAGTCATTTCTCAAATTGAAAGTACCTACAAGTTGGTATTTATGAGTGTAACAAACCCCAAAAAGGGTATTTTCAGATTCAATCTCTAAACATGTCAATTGTCGAGTCAAAGCTTTTCTTAAAAAGTCAACAGGAAGTGTTTTTGCAAAAATAAGCATGATTAACAATGTAGGCCACATGCAACCTGTTTGATCATCAAAATAACTTTGTAATTAATGTAAGAATATGTTTCTTCATGATCAACTTGACAATTTTCAGTTTAAAACCCGAATCGGAACCGAAAGTCACATAAATTGACTTTTTAGTTGACTTTCAGTTCTGATCCGTACATGCATGTTAAGATCTGCATTAGAGCATATTTTGGACCAACTTTTATATAAGATTAACTCTCTGGAATTTTACATCTTGGTTCCATGTTTAACCGATTCATATGCATGTTACCGGTTTATGCTTAAATATGACTATTTTGCCCTTTTTACCATAAAACGCGATTTTTGAAAAAGTGAAAGAGTAGAGACCTTTGTTGCTGATTTATAAACTTGCACCGAAAATTTGACATCAATCCGAGGTCTGGATTGTGAGTTATGCTCAATATCGCAATTAGAACGGTTTTTATTAATTAAACGGCATTATGAGCATAACACCTATCAAAACCTAATTTTTGACATCAAAGTGTATACCTACTGTTGTTATAAAATATTTTGGGAATTATAAGGATTTTTAATAATTTTTAAACTAATTGAATCATAGAGTTTTAGCCTTAAATCGGTTATTGTCGGTTTTGCCCTTTTGGGCTATAAAATGAGTTTTATAAATCCTTTTGACCCCAAACCTTTTTCTACTGATTTTATTTGTTAAATATAATATTTTGAGCATTCTGGAAATATAAAATTATCAGCTTTCTTTTACAAACCCGGAAATGGCTCCAAATCGCCTTTTTAAGCATTTTTAACGCATAGAATGTATTGTAACATTATTAAACATATAAGGTCGATACCTACTGATTTTTTTAGTATATTTTTATATAATAACAATAAGTATAAGTTTATAAACTCAGATTCCAAATTTTGACATTTTAAGCCCTTGTGAAATTACCAAAATACCCCCAAGGTGCATAGTTTGTTTTTAAATGATAAGTTTCACATATGGGTCATACCCTACTGTTATAATATGTTAAATTAAGTATAATTTCTGTACAAATCAGACCCATAACACAAATTTGCAAATAAACTCTTTTATAATCTTTTAAATGACCAAAATACCCTTATGGGGCATAAATCGTGTTTAAATCCGTTTTGGGCAAAATAGAAGATAACTTACTGATATTATGACATATTTTAGAGCATATTAACTCAGGGAACTTGCATATGACTCTTACGGTTACCCGTAACGCTCTTTTCGCGTTCGGTTCGGCTTATGTAACTAGTTTGCATAAGTTGGCCGAGACGGGTTAAACATTATCATTTGTGTCTCAAAATCCAGAATATATTTAGTATACCCATATTATACAAGTCTTCAAACTTGTCGGGTCTAAATTACATTCTATCCGGTCTTCGCTTAATCGTGCGTTTGAACCGTAGCGTCCTTTAAAACTAACCGGTCTAAGCTTAGGCTTAATTAAAGACCCGTTAGGAATCTAATAGGTTATTAAAAACCTTCGTTCCAGATTTAGGAGCCCAGTCAAAGCTATCTGTACTTGCTGATTTGATATACGGCTGGGATTTGAATTTATATTTAGCTCAGGTAAATACTCTTTGGCTTATTTTCCCTTATACGGGCTTGGGATACGGTATTATAAAAATACCGCTTGGTCGGGTGTAGAAACCTTTTAATCGGAGATGATTGAATTGCATAATCCCGTTTTAATTCGTATTGCTTGATAACAAATAACATTGGGGGTTAATGACCGTGTCCTGGATATCCTTGGCTCATTTTAAAAAGTGAATGGCCACGACGTAAGCACAAGGTGTAGACAAAACACCTCCTGTTGCATATGTAAAACGTATACTCACTCGTGAGGATAACTTCTTGTGAGATTATATTTGTGGTGTGTCGATTAATCTTGTCCGGCTTGTATTGTATTGTATTGTATAATCACCGGCCCTAAATGTTGGACAAACATGTAAATCGGATACAAGATTTTTATTAATAAAATTGTCCCAAGTTATAAAAGATTAATCTTGCCTCTGTGCATTTTAATCAATGTGTCAAAAGATTTTGTGCCGTTTGCACTCAAATCAATTTTCAAACTCTTTTCAAAATGAGTCAGTTAAATTGTATTTACCAGTGAAAACTGACGTATTTTTCCAAAAGGTTAAGTGACAGGTACTGAACGTAATTGGCTGGAAGCTCAGGGCGATTATAAGGAATCTTACAAGTCCTAGGCGTCTAAAGTCTGCTGAACAATGATTATGATTATTCGATCCGCCTGTGGATCTTTTACTTTCCGTTGTAAAACTCTGATATTACTTTATATTCGGATTGTAATATATTTAACTTTTGCTTCCGCTGTGCATTTATATATTGTGTTGTTTGACTATGATGATATCAATTACGTCACGATACTCCCCCACCGGGCCCACCGGTGACACGTGGAATTCGGGGTGTGACACCCTGTTGCTGGTTTAGTCCGTTTTTCAAAATTTCGGGTTGCACCGTATTACTTGGGGGGTTTCAATTAGAGTTTCTTAGTGTGCCATTTTAGGAATGGAAATTTGCGAGTTTGTTACATCCTCCCCACCTTGTTTAAAATATCGTCCTCGAGATTTACTGGAACAAGAAAGGATACTTTCGTTTCATTTCCGATTCTAGCTCCCATGTGTATTCAGGTCCTCTCCTTGAATCCCATTTTATTTTGATGAGAACCAATCTCTTGTGTTTGAGATTCTTGACCTTTCTGTCTTCTATCTGAAGCGATTTCTCAACAAACTTTAACTTCTCATTTACCTCCATAACTTGAAGAGGTACTACTAGCGATTGATCAGATAAACAATTCTTAAGATTAGATACATGAAATACATCATGTACACCAGCTAACTCCTCTGGTAGTTGTAATTGATATGCGACTGGTCCTATTCGTTGGATAACAGTAAATGGTCTTACATATCTTGGATTTAGTTTTCCTTTCTTACCAAATCAAACTACTCCTTTCCAAGGAGAGACTTTTAGTAGCACTTTGTCTCTAACTTGAAATTCTAACGGCTTACGTCGGTTATCGGCATAACTCTTTTGACGATCTCGAGCCGTTTTTAGCCTTTCCTTGATTTGAGTTATTTTATCAGTGGTTTCCTGCACAATCTCAGGACCTGATAATTGACTTTCTCCTATTTCTGCTCAACATACTGGAGTTTGGCACTTTCATCCATAAAGTGCTTCGAATGGGGCAGCATTGATGTTCGTATGATAACTGTTCTTATAGGAGAATTCTATTAATGGTAAGTGGTCGTCCCAATTTCCACCGAAATCTTAACACATGCTCTTAACATGTCTTCCAAGGTTTGGATCATCCTTTCACTTTCTCCATCTGTCTTGGGATGGTATGTTGTACTTAAATTTAATCTTGTCCCCATTTCTTGTTGGAAACTTGTCCAAAAATGCGAAGTGAAACGACTATCCCTATCTGATACAATGGAGAGTGGAACTCCACGTAGTGATACTACCTCATCTACATATAGCTTAGCTAGTCGTTCCATGCTAAAGGTTTCCTTCATTGGTAAGAAATGAGCCGATTTGGTTAATCGATCCACAATCAGCCAGATTGCATCATTACCTTTTCTTGTTTTGGGTAATTTAGTAACAAAATCCATTGTTATTAACTCCCATTTCTATACGGGCATTTCTAACTATTGAAGTAAACCTGAAGGTTTCTGGTGTTCTGCCTTAACTTGTGAGCAAGTTAAATACTTAGAAATGTAACTAGCTATGTCCTTTTTCATTTCTATCCACCAAAAATTATTTCTCAAGTCTTGATACATCTTGTTGTTACCAGGATGCATTGTATACCTAGATTTATGAGCTTCCTCTAATATTCTATCTCGTAGATTCCCTCGACTAGGTACCCAAATTCGTTTCTTATGGAATCTCCAAATTCCATCGGTTCTCTGTTCTAATTCCTTTATCCTTTCTTTCATTCCTTCAGCATCATCCTTGATTGTTGTTTCTTGAATACTTTTCAGTTGTTGCATTAAATCTAATTGCAGATTTAACCTAAGAGCACGAACTTGTCTTCGCTTCTCATGGTACTTACGACTTAAGGCATCGGCTACTACATTTGCTTTTCCTTCATGATATTGAATATCACAGTCGTAATTGCTTAAGATTTCCATCTACCTTCTTTGCCTCATGTTCAATTCTTTTTGCCCAAAAATATATCTTAAACTCTTATGATCTGTAAAGACAGTAAACTTACTACCGTACAGATAATGTCTCCAAATTTTAAGGGAAAAAATTATTGCTCCTAATTCTAGGTCATGAGTCGTGTAATTTTCCTCGTGCTTTTTCAATTGCCTTGATGCATATGCGATCACTTTCTTATGTTTCATTAAAATGCATCCTAATCCTAGCTTAGAAGCATCACAGTAAATTACGAAATCTTCCGTTCCTTCTAGTAAGGCAAGAATTGGGGCATTTGTTAATCTTTGCTTTAGAATTCTAAAGGATTCTTCCTGCTTAGGTCCCTATTCAAACTTAACAGTTTTACAGGTTAACTTAGTTAATGGAACAGCTATCTTAGAAAAGTCTTGGATAAAACGCCTATAGTATCCAGCTAATCCTAGAAAACTTCTGACTTCTGTAGCTGACTTTGGAACTTTCCAATTTGTGATAGCTTCTATCTTGGAAGGATCTATGTGAATGCCTTCTTGATTAACTATGTGTCCTAAAATTGCACATCTTGTAACCAAAATTCACACTTAAAAAATTTGGCGTAAAGTTTTTCTTTCCTTAACAGGGTTAAGAGTGCATGCAAGTGTTCACAGTGTTCTTCCCGGCTTTTGGAATAAATAAGTATATCGTCAACGAAGAAAATTACAAATTTATCCAAGTATGGTTTACAGATTCTATTCATCATGTCCATAAATGCTGCAGGAGCATTTGTTAACCCAAATGGCATGACTGTAAACTCGTAGTGACCGCACCTAGTCCTGAAAGCAGTTTTGGGAATGTCTTCTTCCTGTACTTTCACTTGATGGTATCTGGAGCACAAATCTATTTTAGAGAAATACCTAGCTCCCTGAAGTTGATAAAAAAGATCATCTATTCTAGGTAACGGGTATCGATTCTTAATAGTAACCTTATTTAATTCCCTATAATTTATACACATGCGCATTGACCCGTCTTTCTTTTTCACAAACAACACCGGTGCTCCCCAAGGGGATGAACTGGGTTGTATAAATCCTTTTTCTAACAATTCATCTAATTGTTTTTTCAGTTCTAACATTTCTGTTGGCGCTAAGCGATAAGGTGCCTTATAGGAATGGCAATGGGCCGGTTTTGGGCTGGGTACTGGTAATCCCAGGCCCGTACCCGGTTGTAATTCTTTGTCCCATACCCGGCCCTTTACTCATCGAGTATTTGTCGGGTAATTACCCGTCGGGTATCGGGCATACCCGCGGGTATCGGGTATACCCGTGAATTTCTTAAAATTACCCGTTGGGACAAAATAAAATCTTCATGAGTTCGTTTCCCTTACTCTTGAGATTGATTTGTGGTTGTTTGTTGATCTTCTTGATTATGTTGATTACTATCAACATGTGTTTGTGTATTGGAAGTTTGGAACCATCATAGTCCATAATCCCTTCTCCTTCCTCATCCATATTACCTAAAAAAAGAGTATGTAGTAGCCAACAAAAACTGCAGTTTAGGCAAATTTAATCCAATTACAACTAATTAGCTAGCGGTAAATGGGTATCGAACTCAGGGAGTATGTGGAAAATGTGTTGATTCTATAGCTTTGCAATTTAACTAGAATTAACCTAATATGCAGAAAATAAAGATCAATGATTTGGATTGCTTGTTTTAGAAAACTAAATTATCAATTACTTACTAATCAAGATTGGATTTTTAATTCAGATTATGAGAACAATGACCATCTTAGGATTCAGTTTCTTTTAACACTTGTGCGAAATTCCAACTAGAAAGAGTTACATAGACATAACTCGTGTATAAACAATTGTTGTGATAAAAGGGAACAAAGTACTCGGATTGTATGAATGCGAGGTTGTTTCCCGATGATCAATCAATCAATATCCAACCCTAACCCTTCCCGTGATATCTCGATTGTCAACGACACCAAGAACGTACGATTTAGACTAGAATTGCAATACCAATCAACAAGCTACAATCAATTACTCATACACCATGATAATCAAAGCAAACACAAAGTTATCATTCTAGAAATAAAGGAACAAACACACAAGAGTCTAAGAAAACCTTCACCTAAGATGATCACCACAAGTTTAGCCGGATATTGTTCGGTTGATCATCATAACATCAAAGTTCAAGTTCATACGAATCGAAAACAAAAACCAAATGTTTAGAAATGTTTGGAACCAACAAGAACCAGCCAAAATCGCCCCCAAAGTGCAGAGAAAACGTCCAATCATGAATAATGTCAAAAGACACCATCAAAAACGGTTTTAATGAGCAGTTACGATTTTTTCCGTCGCCCCCACAGTAACTTACGGTGCCCACCGTAAGTTACGGTGGACATCAAACTGTTACGGTGACTTGCTACTGTGGTACGGAGGAGAATTGTATGTTTCAGGGCCACCGTAATTTACGGTGGCCACCGTAAATTACGGTGGAGGCCTGAATGTTTTGTTTCTTCTCTTCTTTCCTTCCATGCATGACCCGTTCCACTCCAATCCATCCAAAGCAGCAATTTGTGCATTTTAAGCTCCAAATCGTACCTGAAACATAAGCAACTGTAGTCATCTAATTCAAGATAATTACGCGATCAAGTGAGGGATAAACTCGTCTTTTAACATCATTAAGGGTTGTCCTATGGACCCCCCGTCACATCCCCACACTTAACCGTTGCTTGTCCCAAGCAACTTAACAAACCATTTTCAAAACAAGCGATCAACATAAACCAAGCATAAACATGTAGTCCTTTTACCAACCCTTTCTTAACAACCAAAATAACGCACCCCTCGCTATGTCTCTCCTCTCGGTAACAAGTAAGCACTAGCAATTGTAAGCTAGACACACAAAAGGCAAACGGGTGGTTCACAACTATAGGCTTGTACCTAAATCGGTCCTTCTCCTAACAAGCGCCAAACATGAATGCAAATCAAAGGGGCTTTAAGGTTGTAACGTGGCTAGGTGTACAGGTAGGAAATGGAATATATATGTAGTAGCGAAAACTTAACCCGGTCTTTTTATTACACAATAAAAACAACTACCAACGTAACTACTATATACAAGATAACTCAACATCACTTTTTTTCTTTTTCATTGCTTTTTCCATTTTTTTTTCTTCTTTTCTTTTTCTGATTTTTTTTAATCAAAGCAAACATAACATCAAACATATCTACAAACTACTAAAACTACTACTAACACTATAAGACCGGGTCAAATCGGGTAAATTTTTAGGAACTAGCTAAGGGGTAACAAACGATAGGCTTTTAGGCACAAAATTGGGCAACTAAATGTCCAAACCCCCGCCCCTCTCGCAACCATACTCATATATATAATTAATGAGGTCCAACCCTCCAAATCCCACACTCGCACATACTAATGACGAGGCTACCTAAATGCCCTTATCCTTTTCGCATTCATATCCAACTAAGGACTCAAACTGTATCAAGGCACAAGTTCTAATGCACCCCCACCCGCTGCCACTCTCATCAAAGACAAGCATTATTTATTTACATGTGTGGCTTCAACTCTCACCAAGAACAAAGGGTATTAAGGGTTGCCGGTGCATCATTTGGGGTTAATCCAAGGTGTTCAAATTCTCACATTGTTTTGCTTGATTCAAAAGTTTTTCAAAAATTTCAAAATTTCCTCCCATCCCCACACTTGGGATACATTGACCCCAATGTATGGTTTTGAGAGACTTTGATCGCTTAAACTCTTTAACATCACCCAAAAGCTCTTCAACTCAAACCACAAATTTCTTTTTGGTATTTTTTCATTTTATATTTTTTTTTATTTTTCTTCTTTTAAAACATCACACCGCCAACTTCCACCACCCAAACATAACATCAAAAACTCAACACCACCCAACCACCCAACCTTAGACATAAAAAAACAACAAATATTCACAAAATATACAAGAAGGGGCACGACCTGACTAATAGTAGCGCGGTTGAGGCGGTCCGAAAATGGAAGACATCACCTTGTTCCATTCTCCGAAAGCGAATGCACCGCTACCACTTCCACTTTGTTGGGATGCTCCTTGTTGTTGACGCGGGTCTAGCCATTGTGAATGATGGAGCGGCGGGGTTGGATACGATACACTACCATCATATGGTGGTAGAGACGCCTAATCCACCGGAGGTGGATCCACAACCACGGGCCGCCCGGCATGCCCTTCCGCATGCATCCTTCGCGCTTGATCATCTTCATACCGGTTATTCATCTCTAGCTCATGAGAGTAAGCATGTGCACGATTCCATGATTCTTGATGATCGAAGTTATGCTTCAAGGACTGCTCCATACTAGCACTCATCATCGTTTGTTGATCAAACAAAGTACGCTCCGAACCCGACCATGAGTCAAAAACGGGTTCCGGAGGACGTTGGTTCTCAACGACCTCTTGCATAGTGCCATTGTAAGCCCAATTCGGCTCGTATGAACGCTCCGTGTAATCATAGAAAGCACCACCATATCCCCTACCTAGGCCCCCTTGGCCCACATTCAAATTCTCACCATGCGGCTCATCCGCATAGTCATCATCCCCACTCAGGGCTTCCGCTTCACTCTCCGGTTCATCCTCTTCACCCGGTAGAAGATCCCTTGTATCAACCTTCAACGCCCTCCATCTTTGACCCTCCAATTTTAGCTTGTGATACCTTTCCGATTGCGTGTAGGTCCATTCAATACCCATCTTGTTTAGACTAAAAGGATTATGCCTTTTCGGATGTCCTCTATCCTCCGATGTGATCGCTTTAAACTGCTTCATCAATCCCGTGATAATTCGGCAATACGGGATAATGCTCCTCCCCAACTTGTTTCGGCAAATCCAAAGATGGTTCATAATCAAATACCGAATTGGAAACCGAGGAGACCCATTGAGCAACGAATAGAGGACTGGCACTTCCGGGTACCTTACTTGTTCCTTATCTCCTCTTCTTGGAATGACATTCAAAATGCAAATCGACAGCAGCAATTTTGCTTCAATCTTCAAGTTCTTCCGGTACAAAATTCCACTGTAAGTACCAGGCAAGAACAAAGCCGCTAACATATCATTCCATCTCGGATGCTTCTCTGGTTTTATCAACAGATCATCAAGACTAGGGATCATGTAATCACGAGCGGGTAGACTATCGTATTTTGCCAACTTCCGTAGTGTATCGAACGACATTTCTACCTTTATCCCATTAACCTCACCCGTCAACTTCATCTGCGATGGCCTATCGTATGTGTTGCATTTAAGGGTTGCCATCCATTCTTGAATCTCATCCATAAACAGATTCTTGTTGTCCTTATCGTAACAACTGAGCGCCGCCTCCCATCCTAAGGCGCAGAATTGGGCAAACACATTAAACGGCCCAAATTCAACCTCCTTAACTTCCCTCTCGCAAATAAACGCTGCAGCCTTGTTTTTTAACCGGTTCATACTATCATGAAATAGTGTCGGTTGCCAATGCTCCAGCTGATCATCTAAAGGACCCGATTCCCATCTTGGCTTATCAGCCGGGTCCAATTCTACCATCTCTTCATCCTCACTTTCACTTTCACTAACTCTACCCAAATATTGCCTCTTCTTTGGTTGTTGTTCCGGCTGTTTGCCTTTGCCTTTAGATGAAGAAGACGAACTAGCTCCCGCTCTTTCCTTCGTTCTTACCATTTTCCTACACACATTGCAAAGCAAACAACACAACCAAACACAAAAAGTTAGACCCTTTTCTCCAAAACATCCCCACACTTGCTTGTTACTATGATTGTAGATGTTAGTGAACCAAAAATTTTATAATTATTTTCTCAAAAATTGGGCATGGTGTCTCTACAATGTAGAGATTCCCAAAAGTTCACTACTTTAATCATCAAACCTACATCTACAAACCATAACAATGTTCAAGTAACCATCTTCGTGACAAAATCTAAGAACAAGCAAGTGGTTATGAACAAGTAATAAACATAACCTTCCTTCTCACAATGCATCATCAAAAGTAACAAACAAACATCACATACCTTGATTTGAAGATGCTAGAACACAAGTGAAACAAGAACTTCAAAAACCCCCCAAAATTTTCGGACCTAGGGTTTGTGATTCGGACCAGAAAACGACGTTCTCTCACAAATCTCTTCGCAAAATCAGCAAGTACGTGAAAAATTAGTCAAGATAGACCTAAATTTCACTTGATTTGACCAAGAATTGAGAGAGTTATGAAGCTTAGAAGGTTGAAGAAGATTGTAGGGTTATGGAGATTTTGTGGGGTTGAAGAAAGTGAAAGATGTGTTTGTGGTTAGGGGAGAAGGAAAGAAACAAGAGGTCAGGGGTTAATGCACGTGATTCCTTTATTTTTTTTTTATAACTGCTGCATGTGAAACGACAATTATGTTCGCCAGGCCTACCGTAAATTACGGTGTGCTGGCACAAAATTCCTACCGTAACACAGGAGACTTTTACCGTAACGCCCAAATTTTTTTCACTGGCACCGTAACTTACGGTACCAGCATAAATTACGGTGGTACCTGGGCATCCCTGCTTCGCGAAAAAGTGCCATTTTAAGTGTCTTTCTTTATATTTTTTCAGTTTTTTCAATTTTTTCGTGTTTTTAAAATTTTTCAAAAACATGTAAAAATTACCCTACCCCCTAGAAAGTCCCGTGTTGTCCTCAACACAATGCTAGAACTATTCGTAACCCGAATGTCCCCACACTTGTTTCAAACACGGACTTCAAGCAAATACGGTAAATGTGCAAACTATACAAAGCAAACAAAATAAAATACTAACTATTTACACTACCAAACCTGGGCCTCTTATGGTTGTTCATCGTCTACCGGGCGTAGAATGTAGCCCGCTTTGTCAAGCTCCAAGTTGTTGATCTCGTTCCACTCCAAGTATGGCTTCAACCGATGACCATTCACCGTTTGTTGTTTATTTGTTTGCTCATCTTGGATATCTACATCACCAAACCTCCCAACTCGCCGAATGACATACGGGCCCATCCATTTGCTTTTAAGCTTGCCCGCAAACATCTTGAGCCTTGAATTGTACAACCAAACCTTTTGACCCACTTCAAAGGTTTTCTTCCTCAATTTTGCATCATGTACCTTTTTTAGCTTGTCTTTGTAAGCCGATGCACACTCATACGCCTCATCTCTAATTTATTCGATCTCACTCAATTGCAACTTCCTCATCTTTCCCGCTTCATCATAATCCGCATTTACCGTGTTGATTGCCCAATGTGCCCGATGAGCTATCCATTGGCAAGTGACAACCCTTTCCATACACCATCCGGTAAGGTGTTGTTCTGATTGGAGTTTTGCAGGCCGTTCGGTATGCCCACAATGCATCATCCAACTTGCTCGACCAATCCTTCCTATCCGTTCTAACCGTCTTCATGAGAATTTCTTTTATTTGACGGTTGGACACTTCAACTTGTCCACTCGTTTGCAGATGGTAAGGTGTGGCAATCCGGTGATTCACGCTATACCTCTTCAATAATTTTTCGAAGTTAAAGTTCTTGAAATGCGAACCGCCATCACTTATGATAACTCGTGGAATACCAAAACGGGAGAAGATGTTAGATTGAACGAATTTACAAACAACCGAGTGGTCATTTGTTCTTGTTGCAATAGCCTCAATCCACTTAGAGACGTAGTCAACTGCCACCAAAATATATAGAAACCCATTGGAATTTGGGAAGGGACCCATAAAGTCAATGCCCCATACATCGAATATTTCCACAACTAAGATTGGTTGCAATGGCATCTCATCCCTCTTTGAAATGCTTCCCATCCTTTGGCAATTTACACAATTTCTTGCGAATTCACATGCATCCTTGAAAATTGTGGGCCAATAAAACCCACATGAGAGAACCCGATAACCCGTTTTATGCCCACTAAAATGACCTCCACATGCGGATGAGTGGGCGTGAGTCAAAATTTCCATCACCTCCGTTTCGGGCACACACCTCCGAATAACTTGATCCGGCCCGATCTTAAAAAGATCCGGTTCATCCCAAATGTATTGCTTCACTTGGACCATAAATTGTTGTCTTCGCTTCTTGGTCCAATGATTTGGGATGACACCCGTGGCTAAGTAGTTTACGTAATGAGCATACCACGGTGCAACAAAGGTGGATACGGCTAGGAGTTGCTCGTCGGGAAACCTTTCATTTATCTCGCTCATATCGTCAATTCCTTCCATCGGGATCCGAGACAAGTGATCCGCCACTACGTTCTCACTCCCCTTTTTGTCTCGGATCTCTAAGTTAAACTTTTGTAACAACAATACCCACCGGATTAAATGGGGCTTCACATCTTTCTTCTCCATCAAATACCGGACCACGCTATTATCCGAATATACCACCACTTTGCTCCCCCAAATATACGAACGAAACTTATCCAAAGCATACACCACCGCTAGTAATTCCTTTTCGGTTGTGGTGTAATTCAGTTGTGCTTTGGATAAAGTCTTGCTAGCATAATAAATTACCACCGGCTTTTTGTCAACTCGTTGACCCAAAACTGCACCAATTGTAGTGTCGCTTGCGTCACACATGATTTCGAATGGCTTTGACCAATCCGACGGTTGCAAAATAGGAGCTTTCACCAAGTGTTCCTTCAAAACAGTAAAAGCTTGCATACACTCATTAGTAAAATCAAATGGAACATCCTTTAATAACAAGTTACATAAAGGTTTGGTGAGAACACTAAAACCTTTTATGAAACGTCTATAAAATCCCGCGTGTCCCAAAAATGACCTTACACCCTTAACATCTTTCGGTGGTGGCAAGGATGATATTACCCGTATTTTTGCCTTGTCCACCTCCATACCCCTTTCCGATATTACATGGCCTAACACAATGCCCTCTTGCACCATGAAATGACTTTTCTCCCAACTAAGCACTAAATTTTTCTCAACACATCTTTTTAAAACTTTTTGTAATTCATTGAGACACGATTCAAAACTAGTGCCAAAAATCGAGAAGTCATCCATAAACACTTCAAGCGACTCTCCAACCATGTCCGAGAAGATACTCATCATACATCGTTGGAAAGTTGCCGGTGCATTGCACAAGCCAAATGGCATTCGCCGAAAGGCAAAGGTACCATATGGACAAGTGAAGGTGGTCTTGTGTTGGTCATCCGGGTGTATTGCTATTTGATTGTAACCCGAATAACCGTCCAAAAAGCAGTAATACTTTTGACCCGACAGTTTTTCAATGATTTGGTCAATAAAAGGTAGCGGGAAATGGTCCTTAGAAGTAGCGGTATTCAATTTGCGGTAGTCAATACATACATGCCACCCGGTGACCGGTCGGGTGGCAATTTGTTCCCCATTTTCATCTTTGACTACTTGAATATCGGCCTTCTTAGGCACAAGTTGGGTAGGACTTACCCAAGCAGTATCCGAAATCGGATAGATAATTCCCGCATCCAACCATTTAGTTACCTCTTTCTTTACTACCTCCCTTAGGTTTGGATTCAATCGCCTTTGAGCTTCTCGTGTCGGTTTTGCATCTTCGGTGGTGATTATCTTGTGCATGATGATTGAGGGACTAATTCCTTTGAGATCGGCAATCGTCCATCCAATAGCTCCTTTGTTCTCTTTCAAGACTTCCAACAAGGCTTGTTCTTGCGCCATCTCTAAATTAGAGGCAATAATGACCGGTAAAGTGTCATTGTAGGATCGTTTTCATGACCAAAACGAGTCGTTCAGAAGCATTCTTATCAATACGAAAGGCAGAAACAATTGTATCGACTTGGAATCAGTTTGATTTACACACAAAATCACATTTAATGTCTTGTTTATAGATTTGACAAAGATTACAATCAGTAGACACGTCGGCAGCAGTTCGGTACCGGAATCAAGAAGCATTACAAAATGAATTAGCACATCACCTATTTATAGGGAAGGGTGTTTTGTACGAAATGACCAAGTGTCATTTCGTGCGAAATCAACTTCCAACACCCATCTCCTATTTTTCTCGAACAACGTGCCCTGTTCTATCTAAACTAGTACAAGACTCGATACAAGACGAAGTCGATAGACATATGCACCTACAGTCATTATCCCCTAGAAAAGCATACTTAAAATGGCTTGGCAAGTCTTTAAGATCCAACTTTGGCGGTTCTTCTAGTGATGGTTTAGTGCCCGAGCTTATTTCCGCCGGCAAGCCTTCGAGTTGGTGAGTCCATGGTGGTCGACCTTCCTTCAAAGCCATAGCATCCTGTTTTTCCTCTTCAACCCATAGTGCACAAGCATGTACCTGTTCAGAAAAATCACAAAGACAAATATCCATATTATCCTCCTCGTACTCGTGCGGGTTGCATCCGTCGACTAAATCTGCCATGAAACACTCATCAACACCAACAACATTAGAATTGTTAGTAAAAACATTCAAGCGCATTTTTCGATTCCCAAAAGTCATATCGACTGTACCAAATCTACAATCGATCACAGCATGCGCGGTGCTAAAAAATGGCCGACCCAAAATAACATTTTGCTGTTGTTTTGGGTCCGCGGATGAGTAGTCCAATACCAAAAAGTCAACCGGGTAATAAAACTCATCAATTTTCACAATCACATTTTGAACCATCCCCCGAGGTAGCTTATGAGACAAATCGGCTAAAACAACCGTTGTCTCCACCCTTGCTAACGGACCAAAGTCGTATTGGTCATATAAGCCCCCCGGTAAAATGCTCACCCTGGCTCCAAGATCTAATAACGCCTTTGCCATTTGAAAATTACCAACTTGTATATTAATTAATGGCGTGCCCGGATCTTGGAGCTTAGGTGGAAGCTCCCCATTCAAAACCGCACTTACTTGCCCGGTTAAATCCACCCGCTTAGGCATTTTCTTCTTTTGTTGCCTTTTTTGTGTACATAATTCCTTTAGAAATTTAGCGTATGCGGATACTTGTTTTATTGCATCAAGTAGTGGAAGATTGATTTTTACTTGTTTAAACATGTCCCACAACTCTTCTTTTTGGGGACCTCTTGGTGCAATAAAATTTTTCCTACCCGGGTCAAGTAAAGCCGATGGAAACGGGACTTGACTCGGTTCACCTTCATCTTTTTCACTTTTCTCATTTTCACCCAACCCCGGTTTGTTAACATTTGATTCTTTAGGTTTAACCGGTAAACTTCATCATCATCACTTTCGTTACCCGTGATATCCTCAACTACCCCCTCAACCAAACCCGGTGACAAATTTGCTTTAAATTCTTTGCCACTTCTCAACACACTAACATGACTAATATTAACATTGTTACCTTGTGACGAACCATGTGAAGGATTTACCTTGGTGTCGCTAGGAAGTTGACCTTTGCTCTTCTTCAACTCCGCCACATCGGTTGCCAATTGACCCATTTGGGTTGTTAGTGATTGAATGCTCTTGTCACGAACCTCATCCTTTTGCATTCGGACTTCATCGAGTTGATTCCGCTTTTGCATGTCTTGTTGCATAGCCCGAAGCATATCCATGACTTCATTCCCGCTTGACGAACTTTGACCCGAACCACTTTGACCCGTTTGTTGAAATTGCCCTTGATAACCATAGTTGTTTCCACCCCGATAATTGCCTTGATTGTATTGTTGGTGAGGTGCAAAGTTACCTTGAGCTCCTTGAAAGTTTGGGTTAGCTTGGTTCGCCGCGTTCCCGTAGCGGAAATTAGGATGATTTCGTAACCCGGGGTGGTATGTGTTGGAGTTCATATTGAAATTTCGACCACCCCCTTGAATTGCATTCACTTCTTCTACTTGTTCATCAACCACCCCCACTACACAAACTTCCTCCGTATGGCCTATTTTGTCGCAATTAGTGCACACGTTGTACACTTGATTTGTGGTTTGAACATTGCCACTCTCTACTCCATGCACTTGCGGCCTTTGTATCACATGCCTTGCCCGTCTTGAAGATTGGGCCTTCCTCTTGGAATTCACCGCCATTTGCTCTAAAAATGCCTAATCGACATGTTCATAATTCATACCGAATGTACCATTAGTAATTGACATCAAATCACATGCATCCTCCGAACTCAACCCTTCGTGAAACGCGTTCAACAACTCCCAAAGTTGGATACCGTGATGAGGGCAATTCCTTAGCATCATTTTGAATCTTTCGAAGGCTTCATGAAATATCTTCCCCGATTGTTGTTGGAAGCTTCTCAAACCTCTCCTTGCATCATTAGTCTTTTGAGAGGTGTAATATTCATCCAAGAAGATCTGTTGCATACCGGCCCATGTAAAAATCGACGCGGAAGGTAGAGTGTGAAACCATCTCTTTGCCTTGTCTTCCAAAGAGAATTGGAAAAGAACTAACTTAACATCATCCAAAGAGAACCCTTGGCCTCCAATCGTGTTGCAAATAGAGTCATATGTCTCCAAATGGAAATAAGGTTCTTCCGTTGATAATCCCTAGAACTTTGGTAGACTTTGGAGGGCGGTTGTTCTAACTTCAAAAGTTCTTCCATCCGCATGATGAGGAATCACTACCGGCGAAGGATTGTTAGTGATAATAGGCCAGAAGTGAGCTTCAATTCCCCATACTACTTCCCGATGATGTCTTTGAGGGGCACCCAATGGTGCTCTTGGTTGACCCATTTGCCCTTGCATATGCCCTTGAGGTGCAAAGGGTGGTTGATATTGGTATTGATGCATTGGCGGTTGTTTTGGAATCGGCCGTTGAAATTGAGGTTGCGTATTTTGAGGACGCACTTGATGTAGCGGTGTAGTCCGTTGCAATTGTGGCCCTTGCGGTCTAATGTGTTGCACCCCGTCCGGTAGTCTACTCGTGTCTTGAAATTGTTGAATCGGTTGACTTTGTTGACCCGCTCCTCCTTGAGGTCCAAGTATCCTCCTTCGCCCCCATAATAGAAACCTTCCTCCTCATACCCCCTAAAATCCTCTTCATAGCCATCATCATATCCATCTCCTAGAATACCCGAGGATTGCCCGAATGGAATGGATGAGTATTGAAAACCCAATTGGTTTGATGGTCTAAATGTAGAAGTAGCATGGACAATAGTTGAATTTGGTGGTATTGAATAATGGGAAGATGATTGACCCGTAGTTGGGGGAAAGAAGTGTGACAATGGTGGAATTGTAAAAGAAGGGCTAAAGGTAAGATTGGGTTCAACTTGAGTTGTAATCGGTTGTGTGGTGTCGGTTGGTGTAGTGTCATGAGGTGAAGTAGGATTTGTAGTGGTATTAGGTATGGTTGTGTTTGGTGATGGTTATGTGGAAGTAGGTATAAATGATGAGGTCGTTTGACCCGTTGTGGGTGGTATTTGAGATTCTTGCATGATGTTTCGTGGTGTGATGGGTGAGGTAGGTGAACCAATAATTCTGTTTTCTCGTACTAAAACTCGATTTTTCCTTATTGTTCTTTCGATCTCCGGATCAAACGATAGTGGTGACGACTTGTGAGAGCCTCTAGTATGCATGCACCTGTAATACCTGCACACTAAACACACCAGCGTAAACCCAAAAATAACAAAGCAAAACTAACAAACTAACACACGTTGCGCACTACTCCCCGGCAACGGTGCCAAAATTTGACGTGCTGTCATAGTACATGCAAATTTAATCCAATTACAACTAATTAGCTAGCGGTAAATGGGTATCGAACTCAGGGAGTATGTGGAAAATGTGTTGATTCTATAGCTTTGCAATTTAACTACAATTAACCTAATATGCTGAAAATAAAGATCAATGATTTGGATTGCTTGTTTTAGAAAAGTAAATTATCAATTACTTACTAATCAAGATTGGATTTTTAATTCAGATTATGAGAACAATGACCATCTTAGGATTCAGTTTCTTTTAACACTTGTGCGAAATTCCAACTAGAAAGAGTTACATAGACATAACTCGTGTATAAACAATTGTTGTGATAAAAGGGAACAAAGTACTCGGATTATTTGAATGCGAGGTTGTTTCCCGATGATCAATCAATCAATATCCAACCCTAACCCTTCCCGTGATATCTCGATTGTCAACGACACCAAGAACGTACGATTTAGACTAAAATTGCAATACCAATCAACAAGCTACAATCAATTACTCATACACCATGATAATCAAAGCAAACACAAAGTTATCATTCTAGAAATAAAGGAACAAACACACAAGAGTCTAAGAAAACCTTCACCTAAGATGATCACCACAAGTTTAGCCGGACATTGTTCGGTTGATCATCATAACATCAAAGTTCAAGTTCATACGAATCGAAAACAAAAACCAAATGTTTAGAAATGTTTGGAACCAACAAGAACCAGCCAAAATCACCCCCAAAGTGCAGAGAAAACGTCCAATCATGAATAATGTCAAAAGACACCATCAAAAACGGTTTTAATGAGCAGTTACGGTGACTTGCTGCTGTGGTACGGTGGAGAATTGTATGTTTCAGGGCCACCGTAACTTACGGTGGCCACCGTACATTACGGTGGAGGCCTGAATGTTTTGTTTCTTCTCTTCTTTCCTTCCATGCGTGACCCGTTCCACTCCAATCCATCCAAAGCAGCAATTTGTGCATTTTAAGCTCCAAATCGTACCTGAAACATAAGCAACTGTAGTCATCTAATTCAAGATAATTACGCGATCAAGTGAGGGATAAACTCGTCTTTTAACATCATTAAGGGTTGTCCTATGGATCACCCGTCACCCGGCCCTTTACCCGTCGAGTATTTATCGAGTAATTACCCGTCGGGTATCGGGCATACCCGCGGGTATCGGGTATACCCGTGAATTTCTTAAAATTACCCATTGGGACAAAATAGAATCTTCATGAGTTCATTTCCCTTACTCTTGAGATTGATTTGTGGTTGTTTGTTAATCTTCTTGATTATGTTGATTACTATCAACATGTGTTTGTGTATTGGAAGTTTGGAACCATCATAGTCCATAATCCCTTCTCCTTCCTCATCCATATTACCTAAAAAAAAGAGTATGTAGTAGCCAACAAAAACTGCAGTTTAGCCTATTTCATTGCTGAACAAAAAGAAAGTTGAGGTAATACATAAATGACTATAACTTGCTAAAAACATCCAAAATGTTACTTACTGCCTAGTTAAACATATGTTGAATAGTTGAGGTAATACATAAATGACTAGAACTTGCTAAAAACAACATCCAAAATGTGTTTCAACCAAAATATGGAGTTCAGAAACAATCTGATAGTCATAGTCATCGGATAGAATGACAAGTATTTATTTAAAAGAAACTGTAGCAAGGCACGGTGAACTAGTCCTATAGTAATAAGTGTGTGTAGTAAGTTTATGTGTATGGAAATTTATAATATGATTATTTCGGGTAAATGCGCCGGGTATCGGGCGGGTATCACTAAATCCCATACCCGTACCCGTACCCGAATTTTTTCCCTTTTTAAGCCCATACCCGGCCCATTCCCATCGGGCTTCGGGTATACCCCGCCCGTATGTTTTGGGTTTCGGGTATACCCGTCGGGCTTGGGCTTTTTTGCTATCCCTAGTGCCTTAGCTATTGGAGCAGTTCCAGGTATTAGATGAATTCTGAATTCTGCTTCCCTATCTGGTGGTAATCCAAGTAGATCTTCTTGGAATACATCAGGGTATTCGGATACTACTGGAATTTCCTTAAGTTCTTTGCTTTTAGTGTTAATGATTATTGAAATCATATACACTATGCCTTGCTTTCGTTCAAAATTAGCAACTTTCATTACTGAAATGAACTTCATTGGCTTTTGTGGCTTATTTCCTGTAATCAGAATCATATCTCCTGTTGGCGTACGAATTTCTACTGAATTCTGATCACATAGGATTCGAGCATGGTTGGCTACTAACCAATCCATTCCTAACACGACATCGAATCCTGCTAAATTCATAGGTAGCAGGTTTGCCGAGAACTTATGTCCTGCTAGTTCTATTTTTCCTTCTTGAAGTACCTTAACTATACTGATAGGGTTTCCATCTGCTGTTTCTACCGTATAAACTTGACTAAGTTTGGTTAAGGGTTTCATAAGAGCTTGGCAGAATGAAGTATTTATAAAACTCTAGTTTGCACCAGAGTCAAATAATACTTTTGCATAAACGTCATGAACAAGGAAAGTACCAGCTATCACGTCAAGAATCAGATCCGCTTCTTGTGTCGTCAACTGAAAAGCTCTTGCATTCTTCCTATTAGTTCCCTCGACCGCTTTTGCTTTGTTGTCAGTTGTCTTGACTAGTTTAGGGAAATTTGGCTTAAAATGGCCTGCTTCTCCACAATTGTAGCAGATTGTGGATTTCTTCCTGCACTCTTCCTCTCGGTGCCCCGGTATTTTGCAGAAGTTGCAATATCCCTTGCATTTTCCAAAATGCTTTCTTTTACAGTTACTGCAAAATGGCGGGGTGGAAGACTGTCCGGCTCCCTTTTTCTTGGAATTACTATTATTACCCAAATGGAAACCTTGGGTAATATTCTGAGCCAATTCCTTCTTCCTATTTTCTTCTCTTGTACGCACTAACCCGTCAGTCAAGGTATTGGCCAATTTGACTGTATCATCGATTGTCCGAGGTCTCGCAGCCTTGACTATGTCACGGATCTCGCTAATCAATCCCCAAATGTAGCGAGAAATAAGTACATGTTCTGGCGAGGCCAGAGTCGGTACGATTCTTGCATACTCAAAGAATTTCAATGTATACTCACGGCAATTAACATCCACCATCCTATGGCTCAGGAACTGGTTTGCCATTTGTTCCTTTTCGTAGGAAGGACAAAATTTCCTTTCTACCAGTTCCTTAAATTCTTCTCAACTCATGGCATAAGCCACGTCACTTCCTTTAGCTTGTAGCACTGTATTCCACCATTCTAATGCCTCTTCTTTGAATAGGTGGGACACATACATTACCCTGTCTTCTTCTGCGCACTTACTTATTTTAATCACAGCTTCTGTCTTTTCTAACCGGCGTAGTGCAGCAGTTGCTCCTTCATTGCCCGCAAATTCAGTGGGTTTATAGGCGAGGAATTCTTTATAAGTGCAACCAGTTGTCATCATCTTCATCTTTTTAGGTAATGGGGCTTGAATTACATTATTATTATTGCCTCCAATTAATCTATAACTGAAATTGTCGTCGCGGGTGCGTTTGCTATTGTCGGCTGTGGAAGGTTCAACGGGATTTTTAACAACTACGAGATTGCTGGGATAGCATTAGCTATACCCTGAGCAACTATATTTTCTATATCTTCTCTATTGAGAAAATTTTCCTGATTATTTGGTTCCGATTGATTAACTTCATTTGCCGATTGGTTAACTGTGTTGGCCATCTGAATTATAGACATAATATTTTGATTAATGTCATAGAATAGGCAGCAAATGAATATAAGCATCGTAATCATAACACAATTAAGTCAACACGTATAGCCAAAACTGTCGAGCATTGCGACGTTTATATTTTATTATATATATATATATATATATATATATATATATATATATATATATATATATATATGCCTCAGTACAAACCACATATTTACAGACATACTATTTATTATTAGATGATATTATATATTATATTATATATATTTGTTATTTATTTATATTATTTTATATATATAGTTTTTTTTTCACAACATATTATTATTATACAAACGCCTACACTATAGTCAGCCCGCCTCAAAAGTGGAACTCCCTCTCGTTGTATTTCAAGACGAGACCTTCACCCACGGTTCGGATTCGGTTTCCTGCTTCCACCAATTCTTCGCCGTAATGGCGCAGTTCAGCAACATTCTCTGGGTTCATGGGTGGATAAACAGCAGGAGCAGGTTCATACTGTGGGTAGTAAGGGTTGGGGTTATTCATGAAGTTTTGGAAATGCCAATCGTTGGTCCACCACTCTTTAATGGGTTCAGGAAGGGGTAGTGGGTTGACAATAGGTTTAGGGATGGCAGGTTCCAAATTTGCAGGGAGTTCAGTTTGGACAGGAACATTCACAAGGTTTTTATCGGCTGGGCCAAAAAGATCACAGTTTGCCAGCTTCCTATCTAGTTCCTCCCAGGGTGGCAACACTGGAGTTTGTTTAGAGCTTTCCCTCGCCTTCTCTTTTCCGTTTGGTTTGGGTTTTTCCTGGGCTTGGAACACCATGGGCTCATCGATCTCAGCTTGGTACCCGATAGCTTCAATTTCAGTGGAATGTATCAAGAAGTTTTGGAGCGCCTCCGATAATTCATTCATACTGTTAGTCACACATAAGGAAATTCAACAGTTCCAAATTAAATTTTAATTATTGCAATTAAATTTCACAGAAGCACAAAATTTCCAATCTAAAAGTTAAGTATTTTTCAAATAATTAATTTTGCTTAAACCAGTGGCGCTGGTACCACCTTTTCTGTCACGGCCTCCGACCCATTTTGCCCGGTTCGGAAGCCGCGAGACAGAAACCCGTGGTATTGGTATTTACTTGGCAGCGGAAATTTTAACAGAATAATTTTTCAGAAAATAATATTAGAGTTTTAAAAAGAAAATACCGAATTATTTTATTATAATTTTCGGGACAAACCCCGTATTTTACAAGAAAGGAATTTCACTGGGAAATCCCCTGATTACAGAAAACATGTTTATTTCTATTTACCGAACCACTTATTTAAGCTGGTGTGCTACGCGGCACTTTTCTTTTTCTTCACAGTAAATCACCTGAAACATGTTTTAAAAAGATTTGATCAGCGAAAAATACTTGCGAGTGCATTACATTTATACCAAAGACAAATTGTTATAACATACAGTATTAAGTGCAATTATAATTGCTTCTATCTTATAATTATCTGACCAAGTTGTCACTCGACCGGATCTGTGACTGTGGTCATATCACTATTTAGGTCCGTTCAACTAAAAGTGACGCTTGATACGTAATGTACACAAAGCCCCACGTACCGTCAGTAATTTAAGATAACAAAGACTTAATCACTATAAATATAACGGGAAAACATTTAGGGTTTTGGAAACAATTTTAGTAAAAAGAGAATGACTCACATTGCAAATTTAAACTTGTCAGAGTTTTCCTACTGGTTAAGCTTGATAACCAATTAAATAGACAATCCAAACGAAACTAGGTTAGTAACTTAATTCAACATTTACGATAAGTCACGAGATCAAAACCCTCACGATGAATGACAAAGTATAGCCCAATGTAGGCAGCACTTAAACATCCATCGGATCGGTTTTAATCGATCAGATATTGTATCGTAGCAGTGATCGAGTTATTACCCTGTTATCGTAGCAGAGGTTCGGGACTGTGAATGTGATTTTGAAAGAAACAAAGATTTGATCAACGTAACGAAGTGATTTTTACGTCGTAACATGCAAACTGTTCAAGTCCCAACCCCTGGCATTTATACTGAAATTTGGTTCCTCCCGTGTGTCGCGTCGGCTACCCCGGCCCATGGCGCGTGTAGTGACGGCGACCCGTCTAGGCTAGGGTAGCCTGGTGTCGGGTTTAGCCTGGATGTGTTGTCAAAAATTTGAAATTACGTGTCCTTGATCAGTTTTAAGAGGATAAAATCAATTAGGGGATCCCCCCTTGAGTTTTAGGGGGCCCTGTTGCTGGTTTAGTCCGTTTTTCAAAATTTCGGGTTGCACCGTACTACTTGGGGGTTTCAATCAGGGTTTCTTAGTGTGCCATTTTAAGAATGGAAATTTGCGAGTTTGTTACACTAAATCTATTGTCTGATTGTATTCTACAGTCATGCTGATGCAGCTTGTCTTACCGGTGAGTTTACTAGTCGTTCCGAAGCAACGCTTAATGTAATGCACAATGCGATAGTTGAAGTATAAAACATGCATGAATTCATATTTAAAGCAAGTAAGCAGATAATGTTGACGCTTAAGCACATAATTAAAGGAAATAAATAATTATTAAAATAGTACGGAAATTACCGGTTTAGTGCCAGTTGTCATAGTCTCCCCCCGCTAAAAGGATTTCATCCCAAAATTCAAGCTGAGTCATCTCTCGTAGGAGCTTCTCGAATAGATGGGGGTAATTAGCTTTGAACTGATCCTCGTGTTCCCAAGTATACTCGGGCCTGTGTTTAGAGTTCCAACGTACTTTAACTAGTTTAATGCGACTTCTCCTTGTTTTTTGGACCTTCCAGTACATTACCTCAATAGGTTCTTCTGTAAATCGTAGTTTGTCGTCGATATGTACCTCATCCGCAGGGATGACAACTATTTCCTGAGTTAGACACTTTTTGAGCTTTGACACATGGAATGTATCATGTACTTGTAACAACTCTCGCCAAAATTACTATTTCTTATTTTATTAATGTCCATTAGGAAACCCAAATTGAGACCCCCAAGTAGTATGGCATGACCCATAATTTTTCAGAACAATCGAAACTAGGATCAGGGCCCCCTAAAACTCAAGGGGGGTATCCCCTAATTGATAATTATCTTTGAAACTGCATGTAAAACACGAATTTCGTTGGCTGTTGACTCACCTGGGCTATGTGGGACACAAGGCTACCCTACCCTAAAAGGGTAGCCGTCGCGCCACGTGCAGGGACCAGGTGAGCCTGGCGCGCCACGCGAGAGGGGCCAAATTTCAGTATATAATGCAGGGGTTTGGAACTTGCTTGTCTGTCTGTCTTGTTTTGACGTTAAAATTCATTACGTACGTTGAGATATACACTGCTTCGTTCCAAAAACACACACAAGCACGAATCTCTGCTGCGACAACACGGTAATAACTCGATCACTACTACGATACAATGTCCGATCCGATGGATGTTTAAGTGCTGCCCGAATCCGGGCTATACTTTGTCATTCGTCGTGAGGGTTTTGATTTCGTGAGTTTGTCGTAAATGTTGTATTAAGTTACTAACCTAGTTTCGTGTGCATTGTTATTTAACTAGGTTACGAGATTAAATCAGTAGGCAAAGTTCTGTCCAACTAAATTTGCAATGTGAGTCATTCTCTTTTTACCAAATTGTTTCTAAAACCCTATGGGTCTGTTTGTTATGGGGTAAAGGAATGGACGAAGCAATGGAATGAACGAGGTAATGGAATGGACGAGGGAATGCAATGGATCATTACCATTCCATGTCTTGTTTGGTTACCATGTGAATGGAATGAATTATTATTGTGTATTGTTCGGTAGGCAAGAAAAACGGAGTAATAAAATTAGCGGTGAGTGGTGGTGGTGGTGGTGAGTGGTAGTGATTATGGGTGGTTATAGGTGGCGGAGGTGGGTGTCGGCGGAGGCGATGGGTGGTGGTGGTGGTGGCGGCGAGTGCCGGTGCGGCTGTGACGACGAGTGGTGGTGGCGACAAGGTGGCCGTTGGTGGTGGGTGGCAGCAAAGGTGGCGGTTGGTGGCGGTGGCGGCGGCGGCGGTTGGTTGTGGCGGTGGTGGTGGTGGCGACAAGGTGGGCGTTGGTGGTGGGTGGCAGCAAAGGTGGCGGTTGGTGGCGGCGGCGGTTGGTTGTGGCGGTGGTGGTGGCGTCGACGATGGTGGTGGGCGGAGGCGGCGAGTGGCGTAGGCGGTTGGTCGCAGCTGTGGGTGATAACGGTGGCGAGTGGGTGGCGGCGGCGACGGTGGCTGTCGGGGTGAGGTGGTGGCGGGTGGCGGCGATGGCGTCGGTGGTGGGTGGTGGTGGTGGTGGGTTGTGGTGTTGTTGAGGAATGGTGCAAGAGGGGATGGAATGGAAAAAAAACATGGGGGGTAGAATGAATGATTTTGAGGGAATGGAATGCCTTTTGGAATGGGTGATTCCATTCCTTTGACCAACCAAACATTCTTTTCTTCATTTTCTCGTAATCACTCATTCCATTCCACCTCTCATTCCTGCATACCAAACACTACCTATTTGTTTTCAAAGTTATAATTACAGGGATTAAGTCTTTGTAATCTTCAATTACTGCCGGTATGTGGGGTTTTGTATACATTACTTGGTACCCGTCACCATTGGACAACGGGTTAGCCAATGGGTGATCTGGCCATAGTCACAGATACAGTCGAGTGACAAATACCGATTTGGGGTAATTGGTTGATAGAAACAATATATTCACCCTTAATACTGTAAATTATAACAATGTGTCGTTTTGTGCAATTTGAATGACTCGCCAATATTTCCCGCTGATAGAATTTTTCTTAAACATGTTTCAGGTGATTTACTGTGAATCAAGGAAAAAGTGCCGCGTAGCACTACCAGCTTGAAGAAAGTGGCTCAGTAAATAAATAAACATGTTTTTGTAAAACAGGGATTTCCCAGTGAAATTTTCTTTATTGTAAATTATGGGGTTTTGTCCCAAATTGTGAAATAAAATAAATTGGACATTTTTAATTAGAAAGATCCTGTTAAGATTTCCGCTGCTAAACTAAACAATACCACGGGTTTTCTGTCTCGCGGCTCCTGAAACTGGTAAAACCGGGTCGAGAGCCGTGACAGAAAAAGGTGGTATCAGAGCCACTGATTTAAGCCAATTAAGTATTTAGAAATACTTAATTTTTCAGATTGCCACTCTGTGTTTCTGTGAAAATTTAAGTTAATAAATAAAATTTGAACTTAAAATTTTGTGTGTTTCTTCATGTGTGCTAAACAGCATGAATGAACTGTCGGAGGCACTCCGAAACTTTACTATCCATAGCTCCGATATGGATACAACAGTAAACCCATCTGGCTACCTGGCCGAAACGGAGGAACCACTAACATTCCAGACCCAGGCCCAGGAGAAACCAAAGCCGAAAAAGAGAAGGAGAATCTTGGACTGGAAACGTGGACGTAGGAAGAAGCCAGCTGCACAGAAGGTTAAAAAGACTGAGGATCCGAAGGATGAAGGGAAAGGAAAAGAGATCGGGGAAAGTTCCGGGCAAGCCCAGGAAATGCCACCATGGGAGGAGCTGGATTGCAAACTGGCAAATTGTGACCTCATCGGACCTGCCGATGAAAACCTCTTCAATTACCCCGCTGAATCCCAACTTCCAGTTAATTTGGAACCGGCTATCCCAGGTCCTATTATCAACCCCCAACCTGTTATCTGCCAGCTGGAAGAATGGTGGACAAACGACTGGCAGTTTCAGAATTTCATGAATAACCCCAACGTCTATTTCCCCAATTTGACCCTGAGCCTGCACCAAACCCACCCATGAGCACAGAAAACTTGGCTGAACTCCGCCACTATGGCGAGGAACTGGTGGAAGCAGGAAATAGAATTAGGGATGTGGGGGAGAAAATCAAATGGAAATACGACGAGAGGGAGCATCGTTTCTGAGGGGCCAGTCATCTGTGGTTATGTGTTTAATAATAATAATATAATAATAAAAATACTAATAATAAAAATATAACCATGTAAAATAACTTAAATAAAACTCTTGTAAAATATTTGGTGTGTATCGATGCATACTAATATATATATAAAATATGAAAGTCGCAAGGACGACAATTTTGGCTATACGTGTTGACATGATTATGTGCGATTGCTTTATTGTATGGGGTTGTTATTTAATTGTAATAATAATTTATATTGTTAATTATTATTCAGATGGAAAACGCGGAAAACCAACCTGTCAATGAAGTTAATCAATCTGAACAAAACAATGAAGGTCACTTTCTTAATAGGCAAGATACAGAAAATATCGTTGCCCAGGGAATAGCCAATGCTATCCCAGCAATCGTCGCTGCTGTTAAAAGTCCTGTCGAGCCTTCGCAAGCCAACCCAATAAACGCACGCACGACGATAATTTCAGTAACAGTGTAAATGGGGACGGAAATAATAACAATGATGTGGTTCAAGCCCCATTTCTTAAGAAAATGAAAGTTGCAACGCCTGGTTGCACTTATAAGGAATGTCTTGCCTGTAAACCTGTTGAATCTGCAGGCAATGAGGGGGCAACGACTGCACTACGTTGGTTAGAGAAAACTGAATCAGTAATTAAAATAAGTAAATGTGCCGAGGAGGATAAGGTTATATATGCGTCTCCCCTTTTCAAGGAAGAGGCATTAGAATGGTGGAACACGGTACTGCAAGCCAAGGGAAGCGACATGGCTTATGCCATAAGTTGGGAAGAATTCAAGCGATTAGTGGAAAGGAAATTCTACCCTGAATATGAAAAGGAACAGATGGCGAATAAGTTCCTAAGCCACCGAATGGTAGATGTTGACTGTCGAGGGTATACTTCAAAATTCTTCGAATATGCCAGAATTGTACCAACTCTGGCTTCGCCAGAACCGGTACTTATTTCTCGCTATATTTGGGGTTTGATTAGCGAAATTCGTGATATCGTCAAAGCTGTGAGACCCCGCATAATTAACGAGGCGGTCAAGTTGGCCAACACCTTGACCGACGAACTGGTACGTACGCGAGAAGAAAACAGGAAAAAGGAATTAGCCCACAAGATTACCCAAGGGTTCCGTGGGGGTAATATTTTCAAGAAAAAGGGAATTAGGCAATCTTCCACCCCGCCATTCTGTAGAAACTGTAAAAAGAAACATTTTGGAAGATGTAATGAAGCCTGCAATTTCTGCAAAGCTTTGGGGCATCGAGAGGAGGAATGCAGAAAGAAAACAAGGATCTGCTACAATTGCGGTGAAGCTGGACATTTAAGGCCAGAATGTCCTAAACTAGTCAAACCAGCTGACAACAAGGCCAAACCTGCAGAAGGAGCTACGAAGAAAAACGCAAGAGCCTTTCAGCTGACAACCTAAGAAGCAAATCTGATTCCAGACGTGATAGCTGGTACGTTCCTAGTTCACGATGTGTATGCGAAAGTATTATTTGACTCTGGTGCAAAACAAAGTTTTATAAATACTTCATTATGCCAAGCTCTTAAGCAACCCTTAACCAAACTTAGGCAAAATTATACGGTAGAAATGGCAGATGGAAATTCTATCAATATAGATAAGATTTTGCAAAAAGGTAAGATAGAACTTTCAGGCCACAAATTTTCTGCAAACCTGTTACCTATGAATTTAGCTGGATTCGATGTTATGTTAGGAATGGATTGGTTAGTAGCCAACCATGCCCGAATCCTATGTGACAAGAATTCCATAGAAATTCATACACCCGCAGGATAAGTAATTATGATTACAGGAGATAAGCCGCGCAAACCATTAAAGTTCATTTCGGTAATGAAAGTGGCTAGTTATGAGCGAAAACAAGGAATAGTGTATATGATTTCGGTAATCATTAACACTTAAAATAAGTAACTTAAGGAAATTCCTGTAGTATCAGAATACCAGGATATATTCCCAGAATAGCTATCAGGATTACCACCACATAGGGAAGTAGAGTTTAGAATTCATCTAATTCCTGGAACTATGCCAATTGCTAAGGCACCCTATCGGTTAGCACCCACCGAAATGTTAGAACTGAAAAAGCAGTTAGATGAATTGCTCAGTAAAGGATTTATACAACCTAGTTCATCCCCTTGGGAAGCACCAATATTATTTGTGAAAAAGAAGGATGGGTCGATGCGAATGTGTATCGATTATAGAGAATTAAATAAGGTTACAATTAAGAATCGATACCCATTACCTAGGATCGATGATCTCTTTGATCAACTTCAGGGAGCTAGATATTTTTCTAAGATAGATTTACCCTCCGGATATCACCAGTTAAAGGTACAAGAAGAAGACATACCTAAAACCGCCTTCAGAACTAGGTATGGTCACTACGAGTTTACAGTCATGCCATTTAGACTAACAAATGCTCCTGCAGCATTCATGGACATGATGAATAGAATCTGTAAGCCGTACTTGGATAAATTTATGATTGTCTTCATCGACGATATACTTATTTACTCCAAAAGTCAGGACGAACATTGTGAGCATCTACGAGCACTCTTAACTTTGTTAAGAAAGGAAAAGCTTTATGCCAAATTCTCAAAGTGTGAATTTTGGATACAGGAAGTGCAATTTTTAGGACACATGGTGAATCACGAAGGTATTCATGTAGATCCCTCCAAAATAGAAGCAATTACCAATTGGAAGGTCCCACAATCAGCTACCGAAGTTAGAAGTTTTCTAGGATTAGCTGGTTATTATAGACGATTCATTAAGGACTTCTCTACGATAGCTGTTCCATTAACTAAGTTAACCTGTAAAGCAGTCAAGTTTGAATGGGGACCTAGGCAAGAAGAGGCTTTTAAGGTTTTAAAGAAAAAGTTAACAAACGCCCCAATTCTTGCCTTACCAGACGGAACAGAAGATTTTGAAATTTACTGTGATGCTTCTAAATTAGGGTTAGGAGGTGTACTAATGCAACGCAAGAAGGTAATTGCATATGCATCAAGACAGTTGAAAAAGCACGAGGAAAATTATACGACTCATGACTTAGAGTTAGGAGCAATAATTTTTGCCCTTAAGATCTGGAGACATTATCTGTACGGAAGTAAGTTTACGGTCTATACAGATCATAAGAGTTTAAGATACATATTTAGGCAAAAGAATTAAACATGAGACAAAGAAGATGGATGGAAATTTTAAGTGACTACGACTGTGATATTCAATATCATGAAGGAAAGGCAAATGTAGTAGCAGATGCCTTAAGTCGTAAGTATCATGAAAAGCAAAGACGAGTTCGTGCTCTTAGATTAAATCTACAGCTAGATTTAATGGAGCAACTGAAGAACGTTCAAGAAACAGCAATCAAGGATGATGCTGAAGGAATGAAAGGAAGGATAAAGGAATTAAAGTAAGAAATGATGGAATTTGGAAATTCCATAAGAAAAGGATTTGGGTACCTAAGCAAGGAAATTTAAGAGATAAAATTTTAGAGGAAGCCCATAAATCTAGGTATACCATACACCCTGGAAACAACAAGATGTACCAAGATTTAAGAAATAATTTCTGGTGGATAGGAATGAAAAAGGACATAGCTAGATATGTATCTAAGTGTCTAACTTGTTCACAAGTTAAGGCAGAACACCAGAAACCTTCAGGGTTACTCCAACAATTAGAAATGCCTGTATGGAAATGGGAACTAATAACAATGGATTTTGTTACTAAGTTGCCCAAAACCAGAAAAGGTAACAACGCGATTTGGGTAATTGTGGATCGATTGACCAACTCAGCTCATTTCCTGCCCATGAAGGAAACCTTTAGCATGGAAAGATTAGCAAAGTTATACGTAGACGAGGTAGTATCCTTACATGGAGTTCCACTCTCCATAGTATCAGATAGAGATACTCGTTTCACCTCGCACTTTTGGACAAGTTTCCAAGAAGCAATGGGGACCCGATTAAACTTGAGTACTGCATACCATCCCCAAACAGACGGACAAAGTGAAAGGACGATCCAAACCCTGGAAGACCTGCTCAGAGCATGTGTAATAGATTTTGGTGGAAATTGGGATAACCACCTACCCTTAATCGAATTCTCCTATAACAATAGTTATCATGCAAGCATCGAAGCTGCCCCGTTCGAAGCACTGTATGGATGAAAGTGTAGAACTCCAGTTTGCTGGGTAGAAATAGGAGAAAGTCAATTATCAGGTCCTGAAATTGTACAAGAAACCACCGACAAGATAACTCAAATCAAGGAAAGACTGAAGACGGCTCGAGATCGCCAGAAAAGTTATGCCGACAATCGACGTAAGCCGCTAGAATTCCAGGTGGTAGACAAGGTACTCTTGAAAGTTTCTCCTTGGAAAGGAGTAGTTCGATTCGGTAAGAAATGAAAGCTAAGTCCAAGGTACATAGGACCATTTACCATCACCCAACGGATAGGACCAGTTGCCTATCGCTTACAACTACCAGTAGAACTAGCAGGGGTACAGGACGTATTCCATGTATCCAATCTCAAGAAATGTTTATCTGATGAGTCCCTGGTAGTACCTCTTCAAGATATAGAGGTAAATAAAAAGCTGAAATTCGTGGAGAAACCTCTTCAAATAGAAGATCGAAAAGTCAAATTCCTCAAGCACAAGAGACTGGTATTAGTTAAAGTAAAATGGGACTCGAAAAGAGGACCAGAATATACATGGGAACTAGAATCAGAGATGAAGCGAAAATATCCTCACTTGTTTCAGTAAATCTCGAGGACGAGATTTTAAACAAGGTGGGAAGGATGTAACAACTCTCGCCAAAATTACTATTTCTTATTTTATTAATGTCCATTAGGAAACCCTAATTGAGACCCCCAAGTAGTATGGCATGACCCATAATTTTTCAGAACAATCGAAACTAGGATCAGGGACCCTAAAACTCAAGGGGGGGTATCCCCTAATTAATAATTATCTTTGAAACTGCATGTAAAACACGAATTTCGTCGGCTGTTGACTCACCTGGGCTATGTGGGACACGAGGCTACCCTACCCTAAAAGGGTAGCCATCGCGCCACGCGCAGGGACCAGGTGAGCCTGGCGCGCCACGCGAGAGGGGCCAAATTTCAGTATATAATGCAGGGGTTTGGCACTTGCATGTCTGTCTGTCTTGTTTCGACGTTAAAATTCATTACGTACGTTGAGATATACACTGCTTCGTTCCAAAAACACACACAAGCACGAATCTCTGCTGCGACAACAGGGTAATAACTCGATCACTGCTACGATACAATGTCCGATCGATTGAAACCGATCCGATGGATGTTTAAGTGCTGCCTGAATCCGGGATATACTTTGTCATTCGTCGTGAGGGTTTTGATTTCGTGAGTTTGTCGTAAATGTTGTATTAAGTTACTAACCTAGTTTCGTGTGCATTGTTATTTAACTAGGTTACGAGATTAAATCAATAGGCAAAGTTCTGTCCAACTAAATTTGCAATGTGAGTCATTCTCTTTTTACCAAATTGTTTCTAAAACCCTATTTATTTTCAAAGTTATAATTACATGGATTAAGTCTTTGTAATCTTCAATTACTGCCGGTATGGGGGGTTTTGTGTACGTTACTTGGTACCCGTCACCATTGGACAACGGGTTAGCCAATGGGTGATCTGATTATAGTCACAGATACAGTCGAGTGACAAATACCGATTTGGGGTAATTGGTTGATAGAAACAATATAATCACCCTTAATACTGTATATTATAACAATGTGTCGTTTTGTGCAATTTGAATGACTCGCCAGTATTTCCAACTGATGAAATTTTTCTTAAACATGTTTCAGGTGATTTACTGTGAATCAAGGAAAAAGTGCCGCGTAGCACTACCAGCTTGAAGAAAGTGGCTCAGTAAATAAATAAACATGTTTTTTGTAAAACAGGGATTTCCCAGTGAAATTTCATTTATTGTAAATTATGGGGTTTTGTCCCAAATTGTGAAATAAAATAAATTGGGCATTTTTAATTAAAAAGATCCTGTTAAGATTTCCGCTGCCAAACTAAACAATACCACGGGTTTTCTGTCTCGCGGCTCCTGAAACGGGTAAAACCGGGTCGAGGTCCGTGACAGTACTCCATTCAGTTCCTCCGGTAACTCCAGTTTGTACGCTACGGTACCAATATTTTCTAAAATCTTGAACGGTCCAATATATCGTGGATTCAACTTTCCACGTTTCCCGAACTTCGCTACACCTTTCCAAGGTGAGACCTTCAATAAAACTTTGTCTCCCACCTCGAAGGCTAAAGGTTTTCGTCTTCGATCGGCGTAGCTCTTTTGTCGATTACGAGCCGCCTCGATATGATCTCGGATTCGAATGATTTTGTCAGTCGTTTCTTGAAAAAGTTCTGGACCAATCAGCTGTCTATCTCTGGCTTCTACCCAACACAACGGTGAGCGACACTTGCGGCCATATAGAGCTTCGAACGGTGCGGCTTTTATACTCGTATGATAGCTTTTATTATAGGAAAACTTGACCAAAGGTAGGTGAGTATCCCAGCCGCCGCCTAGATCCATTACACATGCGCGAAGCATGTCTTCAAGAGTTTGTATGGTCCGTTCGCTCTGGCTGTCTGTTTGCGGATGGAAGGCCGTGCTTAGATCCAGTTGAGATCTAAAGGCCTCTTGGAAGGATTGCCAGATCCTTGACACGAAACGTCCATCTCTGTCTGAAATTATCAAAATAGGCACTCCGTGACGTGCCACAATTTCCTTAAGATACAGCTCAGCAAGCTTTCCAGTGCTATCTTTCTCCCTGATTGGTAGGAAGTGTGCAGACTTGGTTAACCGATCTACTATTACGCATATCATATCATGCCCTCTAGGGGTCCTGGGCAACTTCGTTATGAAATCCATTGATATGTGTTCCTGCTTCCACATGGGGATTTCAGGTTGTTGCTGTAGACCTGATGGTTTCTGGTACTCGGCCTTAACCTTAGTGCTGGTTATGCAATTTCCATCGTATGCAGCAACGTCATTCTCAAGATTCGACCACTAATAGTATTCCTTCAATTCTTGATAGATTTTGTCTGATCCTAGGTGGATCGAGTATCTCGACTTGTGAGCTTCATCAATGATTATCTCTCGAACACCGCCAAAGAGCGGAACCCAAATGTGTCCCATAAAGTATAAGGTTCCCTCTTCATTTTGTACCAACTGTTTCTCCATACCTCGGAGAAGTTCTGACTTGAGGTTTTCCTTCTTGAGTGCTTCTTGTTGTGCATCATGAATGCGTGAAGTGAGATTCGTCCGAATCGTCATCTCTAAAGCTCGAACCATTAAGGTTTTGATCCTTTCTTTTCGACTCAAGGCGTCTGCTACCACATTCGCCTTTCTAGGGTGGTACTTGATCTCACAGTGATAATCGTTCAGCAACTCAACCCATCGTTGCTGACGCATATTTAATTCCTTCTGATTAAATATGTGCTGCAAGCTCTTGTGGTCTATGAAAATATAGTAGAAACTCTATAAAATAATACACTTGGGACCACCAAAATTTATTAATTAAAAGAGTTATTAATTAATCGATAAATTAATAATTATTAATTTATATATTAATTAATATTTTATTAATTTATAGTAGAATACTTAGTTTACAAACACCTTTCAAGCTTCCACTTAATTATTGTATACAATGCATGTATATCAAATGAACGGCCCAATTTGAAAGAAACCTTCAATCTCCCACCTTATTATGCTTCTTGTGTTCAATGTATCACTTTATGGACATTAAAAATATTTTCTATATAAATACAAGATCAAAATAGGTTAACACAATCAAATCATACACACAACATGGCTTCCCATCTTAAAGGTGTGAAAAAAACAACAATGACAGACGAGATTCGAAGAACATTATGCAAGCACAACAAGGATAATCCAAGTCTCACTCAAAAGCAATTGCAAGAATGGGTTCATAGTAACTATGGTTTGCAGGTGAGTCAAGCGACAATATCGAATACAGTTAAGCGGTCTTTAGAGTATCTCTCACTTGCTCCTGAAAGAGGCGATGTTAAGCGACACAAACCGGCAAAATTTCCTGACCTAGAAAAATCTCTCTATGAATGGATTCTTTAATATCAAGAACATGTGAATATGACAGGTGAACTAATCATCGAGAAGGCGAAAAAGTTCATGAAAGATATGTATCCAGTGGATACTCCAGACTTTACTTTTTCTATTGGTTGGCTTGGAAAGTTCAAAGCAAGATATGGAATTAAAAATTTCTGGCGTTTTGGAGAGAGTGGATCTGTTGAAATGGGGGGCATGGAGGACAAATTAAAATCCATAAGAGACAAAGTTGATCAGTTTGAAATGAATGACATCTTTAATATGGATGAAACAGGTTTGTTTTTTTATTATTTTATTTTATATTTTGTACTTTAGTGATGTAATTATTTACATGTTTTGATCTTAAACAGGTTTGTTTTTTAGACTTCAACCGGATCATTCCCTTGCAACAATGCAGCTTGAAGGAAAAAAACAAGACAAGGAAAGACTAACTGTTGCTATTTGCTGTAATGAGGACGGTTCAGAAAAACTTCCTTTATGGATTATTGGGAAATATGCTAAACCAAGGTGCTTCAAGAATGTAAACTTGAACAGTCTGAACTGTGAGTACCGTGCTAACAAACGAGCTTGGATGACTGGTGTGTTATTTGAAGAATATGTTCGCCAACTTGATAAAAAAATGGTTGGAAGAAAAATTCTCTTGATTATGGATAATTGCCCTGCTCATCCAAAAATTATTGAAGGATTACGAAATGTTGAATTATTTTTTTTGCCACCAAACACAACTTCAAAAATTCAACCTTGTGACGCAGGGATCATACGAGCTTTTAAGATGCATTATCGTCGTCGATTTTATAGAAGTCTTTTGGAGGGTTATGAATTAGGGGTTCCAAATCCAGCAAAAATAAATGTATTAGATGCAATGAATCTTGCAATTTCAGCATGGACTATGGATGTTCGTGCAAATACAATTGTGAACTGCTTTCATCATTGTAAACTTCGATCAACAGATAACATGACTTTTGAGAACTCAGATGAAGGTTGTGAAAGCACTCAAGAACTCCAGAATTTGATCAAAGAGTTGGGTTATCGCAATGCAATGGATGTCGAAGATGTTCTGACTCACCCAGAAGAAAATGTAGTTGCACAGTTGTTGACTGATGAAGAAATTATTGAAAGCGTTATTGGAATTAATAAAGATGATATCGATGAAGAAGATGTTGAAAGTTCTACAATGGAGCCCCCTTCGCGAAACGAAGCTATTAAAGCGGCAATCACATTGAACAATTTCTTGTTGAGCTATGAGAAAACAACACCAGAAGTTCTTACCATGCTAAGAAAAATTAGAGACGAGATTCAAGGGGAAATTGATTTCAACAAAAAACAAAAGACAATTGAGTCATTTTTCAAGAAACCTTCATAAATTATTCATGTAATATGCTATATATAAGGAATTATTAATTTATATTTTATATGGGGTCTAAAGAAATTATCAAAAATGTATTATCTTATAATTTTAGCGAATTATTAATTTAGCACCCTATCCCTGAGTCGGGACTGGCAAAAAATATTATCTTAGAGAGTTTATTAAATAATCGAGTATTAATTTATCGAGTTTCTACTGTAGTACACCGAGTACCATACAGATAGTGCCGCCAAATTTTCAAAGCAAATACCACCGCACCTAGCTCCAGGTCATGGGTGGTATAATTCTTCTCATGAACCTTCAATTGCCGTGATGCATATACGATGACCTTTTGGCGTTGCATGAGCACGCAACCCAAACCTTGACCCGAAGCGTCACAGTATACCACGAAGTCTTCAGTGCCTTCAGGCAGTGATAGTATCGGTGCATCACATAGCTTGTCCTTGAGAAGTTGGAAGGCTTCTTCCTGTTTGTCTCCCCAGTCAAACTTCTTGTCTTTCTGTGTAAGGGAAATTAGCGGTTGAGCAATTTTAGAAAAATTCTCAATAAATCGTCGGTAATAGCCCGCTAATCCCAGAAACTGTCGTACTTCAGTCGGTGTCTTGGGAGCCTCCCAATTCTTGATTGCTTCAATCTTTGACTGATCTACATGGACACCATTCTCGTTCATAACATGATCAAGGAACTTTAACTCTCGAATCCTAAATTCACACTTTGAGAACTTCGTATAAAGCTTTTCCTTCTTCAACAGTTCTAGAATGGTTCTCAGATGTTGTTCATGCTCCTCCTTCGTTTGCGAATATATCAAGATATCATCAATAAATACAATCACAAATTTATCGAGATATGGTTTGCATACGCGATTCATTAGGTCCATAAATACTGCTGGTGCATTCGTCAATCCAAACGGCATCACAAGGAACTCGTAGTGCCCATAACGAGTCCTGAACGCTGTCTTGGGTATGCTCTCCTCCTGAATCCTCAACTGATGATATCCAGATTGAAGGTCAATCTTGTAGTAATAGCTCGATCCTTGCAGCTGATCGAATAAGTCGTCAATCCTCGGTAAAGGATATCGATTCTTAACAGTGAGCTTATTCAACTCTCTATAATCAATGCACATCCGCATGGTTCCATCCTTCTTCTTCACAAACAATACTGTAGCTCCCCAAGGCGAGAAGCTCAGCCTTATGAATCCTTTATCCAACAACTCCTGGAGTTGCGTGGATAATTCTTGCATCTCGGATGGTGCAAGTCGATATGGTGCCTTGGCCACAGGAGCGACGCCTGGAACCAAGTCAATATGGAACTCGACTTGTCTTTGCGGAGGTAATCCTGGTAAGTCTTCGGGGAAGACCTCAGGGAAATCCTTCACGACAGGAATATCCTCTAGCCATGATTCTTCAACCTTCTTATCTGCCACATGTGCCAGAAAGGCAACACATCCTTTCCGCAAGCATTTCCGTGCCTTTATATAGTTGATGATTCGCAGGGGCGTGTCGCGCTTCTCCCCGTCCACTATGAATGTTTCATCATTCGCAAGAGGGATGCAAATGATTTTCTCATGATAAACAACTTCGGCTCTATTCTTGGATAGCCAGTCCATTCCGACTACAACATCAAAACTACCTAATTGGACATGCAGAAGATCGATGCTAAATTCTCGTTCACTAAGTTCCAAAGTACACCCTCTAACAACTTCACTCGACTCAACAAGTTTACCATCGGCTAGTTCTATGGAATAAGGAATATCTAATCTACTAGATTTGATCCCAAGCATATGTTTAAATTCCACATATATGAAACTAAAATCGGCACCAATGTCAAATAGTATCGATGCAAAGTGATTGTTAACAAGAAAAGTATCGGTGACCACATTAGGGTCTTCGCGGGCGTTCCTTGCTCCTATGAAAAATGCTCGAGCTTGAGCGTTGTTCTCCTTCGGGCAATCTTTCTTGAAATGTTCATTACTACCACAACCATAACATCCTTGGTTTCGCTCGTTCCCATTTCCATTTCGATTACCAGCACCGTTGTCATTACGATTACCATTCCCTTTTCCAGCACCATTTCCATTCCTATTTCCATTACCATTCCCATTACGGCCTCTAATTCCTTTTCCCCAACAATACTCGATATGGTGACCTGATTTTCCGTATTTCTTGCACCTCCCAGTGCGACAATTTCCCACATGATGAAACTTGCATCGGTCACATTTGGGTAGAGTGCCCTGGTACCTCTTAGCTCCGGTATCATTCGCAGCTGCAAATGTTTTTGCCTCCTTAGGCAGGTTAGTATCATGTTTCTTATTGTTGGAGCCTTTGTTGTTGCTGCGAGTCGATTGATTCAGATTCGAATGTTTTCTTTTCTTGTCACCAGACGATTCAGCATGCGTCTCAGTTTTCTCAGTGGCCTTCATCGACTACTTCTTCATGCGAACATCATCTTCAGTAAGGCTGACAGCCAGAGTTACAACTTGAGTGTTGGTTGTAGGATTTTCCGATGTCAGCATCCTGCGAATCTCGGGATCCAATCCCCAGATGTAGCGCTCGATGCGCTTAAATTCAGGAGTTACGAGGCAGGGGATCACTCGCGAGAGATCATGAAATCTTTGAGTATAACCTACAATGTCCGCACCAATCATGGAAAGATTCCAAAACTCAGTCCCCAGCTTTTGAAGTTCAGCACGTGAATAGTATTTCTCTCTCATTCTCTCCTTCAAGTCACCCCATGATATACCATAGGCTGCATCATCTCCCAGAGTTTGAACTTGTAAGTTTCACCAAGTCAAAGCTTCATCAACAAACAACCAAGTAACGAAAGTAACTTGTTGATCTGCGGTAAACATGCTCATTCGGATTATAGAATCAGTTTTCTCCGTCCAGCGCATGAATGCCACTGCACCTCTAGTGCCATCGTAATTTAGTGGCTTGCAGTCTAGAAACTGCTTGCAGGTGCAACCTGGAATTTATTCAACTTATTCATGAATGAGCAAATAATGAAACAGTGAATCAAGGATCGTTCATAAGTTTCATCAAATTGTTGCAAATCAACTCAATGTTACCTTCATTAGGGTTTCCTCCAGATGAATCTCCATGACCATTTCGTCCAGTCCCATTTGAGCCGCCACTATGCTCAGCACAGTTCGCCTCATACTGGGCGATAGCTTCAGAGATCCTTTCCTCATGGAGAGAGTTCAGTTCTTCAGAAGTCCTCGGCATCCGTGGAGGTTTAAGGAAAACCAAACTGTGAAGATGAACAACCTCATCCTCGAGCTCTTGGACTCGATGAATCAGGAAACTCACCTGCTGCTCATGTGTAAGGACTCGAGCAGCATAACCATCAACAAGTGCATGAACAAGTGGTGGTGTAAATGCTGGTGGTGGTGAAGATGCTAGTGGTGGTGAAGATGGTGGTGGTGGTGGTGGTGTGACTGGTGGTGGGAAGTCCGGTGGAGAAGGTCGTCTAGCATCGGCCTCATTCTCTAGCTCATAGACCCTGTGACAGAGGATCTCAACCTGAAGCTAGAGTGATGAGAGAAGATCATCTCTGGTATACCCAGAGTGATGAGAAGGATGATACGGATCAGATAAAGGCATAGCATATGGAGGGAAAGATCGGGATGGCTGAATGCATGGACTCGACTCGGGTGGTGGTACATATGGGTGACCTGGGGGCTCTCCCTCATAAGTAGGGGGTGTACGTGGGAAGGCTGACGCAAAACGGATACTGCGTATCCAGCTAGAATGGTCCACTGGGACGGGTGGCTGTGAGAAGCTGTCACTGGTAACGTGAGTGGGAGTATGAGGAGGTGTATTAGTAGGTGTGGGAACATGAGTAGGTGTAGCCGGTGCAGCTTACTGGGCAACGTCATCATCTATAGGGCAGGACTCTAGACCTGCAGCTCGAAGTGCAGATGAGGTCACTGACTCGAAGGAATCAGCGTCAGAATCAAGGTCAGAATCAGAAGAAATGTCAATGACAGAGACAACAGGGGATGCTACGTCTAGGATAGCGATGTCGAACACCTCGCCATCTACAAGATCATCGTCAGGGTGATCCACCTCAAACACAGGAACATCAACATCATCATCCAAGTCGACAACAAAGGCCAATCCTCAGCAGGGATGGCAGCGAGGGGAATAGCATGGATATGGATAGGGATAGGATCAATGATATGCTCACCATCAGGATGCCCAATGATGAGCTGGTCGTGAATGGGTAAGGGAAAAGCTAGAACAGCATTAATAAAAGGGTCATCATCTCTAAAGTCAGGCAGTGCAAACGACTGGAAATCATTGAGATCCTCATCATCTGATATCATCTCAGGGTCGGTCTCGGAGTCAGATGTGAAAATCTCTGGGGCTGTGGTAACCTCGTCGTCAGAGATAATAGCCATAGGATCATGCTCCTCTGATAAACCACTACTCTCCGATGAAGACATGAGTACCTGTAATCATAAAGATCATGGCATATGTACATATATTAATTATTATTACTTAATTAATATATATATAGTTACACACATTGTTGCAAGTAATCCCTAGTTGAAAATAAGTGCTACTTCTATGCACCCTAAGTCTCGTAATGTCTTCGCTTGACTTTTGAAAAACAATTTCAGGTAGTGGATGTCAAAGAATGTTTTATGCAATGAAAACTTTTGTAAAATTGTTTTCGTGAGAGGATCCTAAGGATTGTAGACTAGATTGGAGAAAGAATCCTGGTTCACTACAATCGAAGCTCTGATACCAATCTGTCACACCCCTTTCTAAGGTGTGATCTGAAAGGTTCTCATTGCGTACGATAAGTAAACATACTACATAAATGTAAAACAACTCCACATTGCCATTGATAGTTTAATATCCATAAGAAAAATTAAGTTTAAAGTTTACAACACCACATAAGATAATTGTTTGAAAAGTCTACAACATTATTTCAAAACCAAATATCAAGGTTTTGTTCATTATATCTCCGCAGAAGGCGGGAAATAACAAACAAATCCTACAAAAGTGGCAACGGAGCATCGACACATAATAACTTGTAACATAAACGACCGTCTTGAGCAAGGAGACCGCGTATACATCCACTTAGTTACCTGAAATACATGTAAGTTTTGGAAAATCATCAACGTAAGTTGGTGTGAATTCATGGATTTTTTATATAGAATGTTTGTATATACTTGTATGAAAACATGGTATGTAATTTGTAAAACGTATATGTAAATTGTGTTATGTAAATGTAAGGAATACGAGATCGCTAATGTTTCGCGAGGACATTAACATATGTCAAGCCACCAAACCTAGGCATTTTTGTCGAGATCGACTAAGACACAAAAGCACTCCTTGGTAGAAGTAGGCCAAGAGTGAGGTTGCCTGAAACCCATTAGATCTAACCTTTTCGTTCCCCGGTCAAAATGTATACGTTGATTAATGGTGCTTATGTCACCCTATTCGTCACATGATCTATGTGTCATTCCTTAGTTTTGTGTTCTACATACCATTATACATGTATTTTCCCTAAGTTTAGAAAACAAGTAAAAGTTTAAAAGCGGGGACATGAACTCACTGTTTTGCGTATCTTGTGTCGTAAACTTCACCGGGTTTGTCTCGTAAGCGTCGTAATATATATGTGTTCTATGTACGTTAGTCACTAAACTTGTAACACACGAAGTACAAGTCACTATCTTAAGTTAAGTATTTCTTTTGTGTATGTTCATCGTTTATGAGAGTCGTGCCCTTGTTTGTCGGGTCTCGCCCGTTCGTCGTGTTCTTGTATTTTTTCAATTTGTTTTGTTCTCTTGATATATTTTACTTCCAAAAATATATATTTGAATATGTAATATGTGAAAAGCAATAAGTGTTAAAAATAAACTATATTTTTAACTTATCCAAAATATGTTACTTATATTATTTTTCAAATATAATTATAAGTAATTGTTAAATAATATTTTCAATATTATTTTTGTGCAAGTATACTTAGGAAAGTATACTTGTATTTTTATGTAAATACTTGTGTATTTTACATTATTTGCCAAAAATCAATATTTTGATTTTTAAGACTTTCCGGAATTATATTTCTTAAAACTAATATATTTTTAAGACTTGTGTGAAATGTATATATTTTGTTATGCTTGTAAAATATATATATATATTTATTTTTATCATTTTCCGATTTTTGTATAATTCTCATTACTTGTTAATAGTTATATATATATATATATATATATATATATATATATTTGTCCAAATATATATTTATGTCCAAAATTGTCCAAATATTTGTCCAAGTCCAAAATTGTCAACGAATATATTTGTATAAATATATTCTCTTGTATTTGTCCATATACCCCTTTCATGGGTTATTTTGTATGAATATTCTTAGGTATTTGTTATGTATTTTTATGTGTACTTTGTTGGTGATACTCCTTGGGAGTATTTAGTGTATTTTCATGTTGCTAATATACTACTACATATAATACACATAATAAACACTTAGCACAAAAATTGGTGATCACTAAATATATATATATTCCCTAAAAATATACTTACTTAATATTGATTTTAACTTGAAGAAATCCTTATTTGATAGCTTGTTAATTTGTACAAAAATTAGGAAACCTTGATAAATATTTTTAGGTGAATTTTTGAGGAGTAAGTTTTACCAAAACTTATATTTTTTTGGGAAATTGGCCTGTAATAATCCCACCTAGACCTTATTGGCCATTAATAATCCCACCTCAGAATATTCCCCCCACCAGTCCCACCTTTCACTTATTTTTCCTACAATGGTCCCCCGTTAAAAAAACTTAACGGAGTTAAGCTTTTTTCCAAATTACAAATAGATTTTATAGGGCTTTTGATTAAAACGACGATACGAGTCCATTGATGTAAAACTTGCCTCGAAACGGTGCTCCAAACGATGAAAACGACGCTTCAATTCGGGTGTTTAAATTTCCAATTAACCAATATCAAGTCACTTGGAGCACCATTTCGAAGTAAGTTTTACATCAATGGACTCGTATCATCGTTCTGATCAAAAGCCCTAAAAAATATGTTTATAATTTGGAAAAAAGCTTAACTCCGTTAAACTTTTTTAACGGGGGACCATTGTATGAAAAATAGGTGAAAGGTGGGACTGGTGGGGGAATATTCTGAGGTGGGATTATTAATGGCCAATAAGGTCTAGGTGAGATTATTACAGGCCAATTCCCCTATTTTTTTTATAAGTGTTAAAATTTTATAAAAATTTGACATAGTTTTCCCTAAAAATGGAGTTCTCCCATGTTTTCAAAACATGTGTTTATTTTCTTTTCATCGTCAAAATCAATTTCCAATCAACATAACAAGTTACATAAACTAATTTCATCATGTAAAACATTATGATGGACTTGATTCTTGTTGAAAATATGTAGTCTTTTAGATCTACACTTTACATACATGAATCTTCTAAAAACAAGTTTCTTGAATACTTTTTCATGAACTTTTTAAGAAGTTTAGTTTCATAAATTGATTATCCATAAACTTTATCAGTTCAAGATTACAAGAATCATACTTTTAAACCATTTTTCAAGTTCACATAAAGACTTTTCAAGTTCATCTTCAAGTTTAACCATGGATCTTTCAAGATCCATGCTTAAACTTGTTAGATCTAAGCTTCTAACAAGCTTTAACATGATGGATCTAAACATAAACACAAGATTAACAACAACAACTTCATAACATACATCAAACAACACTAAAAACACTTGTTTTTCTTTAGATTATGTTAGATCTTCTTGTCTTCATCCTTTAAAGTTTAGTTTCTTAGATGGTGTAACTTGTACATAACACTAACATGAAGTAAAATAGAGTTTAGCATGCTTACTACTAGCTCTAGTGGATAGGGAAGTGGCACAAACAAGATGAAGATGAAGATAGAAGAAAATGAGAGGTTAAAAGCTCCTTAGCAATGTCCTTTCACTTCCACCACTTGTAGCTTCCTTAGATAACCTTCCTTCACCTTTGAATCACCTTAGATTTCCTTGAATGATGACGAAAATGGTGGTTGTATGATGAGGGAGTGGTGGCCATAGGTTACAGAGGAGAAGAAGAGAAAGATGAGTTTGAATGGTGATGAAATGATAAGGTTTTTCATCTAAAGGTCTCTTATAACAACATCTCCTAACATAAGCTTAACCAAAGGTTAACATGTCCCATATCTAAGATACACATGAAATATTATAATAAAAAAGGTTGTGGGGTCCTTGGGGCCGGTTATACAAGAAGGGGGGGGTAAAGTGTAAACTTTGGAAGTTTAGGGTGAAAGATGTAAAATGGAAGGTTTATGTTTTAGTTAAGTGTGTTTCTGTGTTTTTATGATTTTTAAGGTGTCTTATCACCATAACTAGCTTTATATCATAAAAACAATGCTTCTAGTCTAGTTTTGATGTTTTGGGTAGTGTCCGATTATTCGTTCGGTTATCGTTTCGTTAAAGTGCTAAATTGCACAGTTTTACAAGGTATGAAGTACCTTTTGTGACAGTTTTCATTCCCAACACTTTACAAGTTATTCTGAACAGTAAAACATAAATTCTGCATGTTATTTCATGGTTTAAATGTTGTTTTTGCTGTTTTTCTACAGAAATTTGTATTTATAGTGTGTTTCATTTACTTTTTAGTGTCTGTTTTAGATTCCGAAAAGTGTTTATGTTAACCCTTGTTCCTACACTTGGGTTTTAATTTATTTTGATGTTGGACCTACTTCTAGGCCCTAAATCTATTGTCTGATTGTATTCTACAGTCATGCTGACGTAGCTTGTATTACCGGTGAGTTTAATAGTCGTTCTGACGCAACGCTTAATGTAATGCACAATGCAATAGTTGAAGTATAAAACATGCATGAATCCATATGTAAAGCAAGTAAGCAGATAATGTTGACGCTTAAGCACATAATTGCAGGAAATAAATAATTATTAAAATAGTACGGAAATTACCGGTTTGGTGCCAGCTGTCACAAAGTCTTTTCCAATTTTGTGTATATTATTGTAAGTTTTTATTTCTTATTTGTTTTTAGTTAGTTTTCCATCCACATAGAGGACAATGTGAGATTTAAGTGTGGGGATGGGAGACTACGTCTTTTTTGGTAGATCTGAGTCGAAACATTAAAAAAAATTAAAATTAAAATTAAAAAATTTAACAAAAATACAAAAAAATTGAAAAAAGTTCCTGAAAATTTTGCAAATAAATGGAAAATGATAGAAAAATTGGGATTTTTGGTTTTCAAAATATTATATATAAGAGATAAATATAGATAAAAGACGTATTTTCTAGGATGTACTGGTAGACCCAACCAACTTAGAAGGTTCCCTATATTGTTCTTAAGATTACCTTAATTTTAAATCATGAAATCTTGTGGGTTCTCATCTTAAGGGATATAGAAAAGCCGAAACTTATGATACTATAAAAGGAACCACTATAAGTAAATAGCCTATTAGTATTTTTAATTAAATTGTCACACCTTATCCTTTTTATGAGAATAAATCTAGATTCTGATGGTGCCTAAAAAATCCATTATCCATTCATTTGAGCTATTTTTAAAAAATTATACACTGAAACCTATTGTATTAACCACTGGGATGGTGACTGGTGTGGGGTATACCTGCTAGGTGGAAGTTAAAGAAAAATGTGAGCCTCATGGTGTTTCCCACTAGGATAGTGACTTGGTGATAATGTCCTCTGAGTTAAACATGAAAAAAATTACAAAAGCTCAAAATAATCATCCGTCATTCCACCAAAAAATTAATTCTAAGTACATATGGATTATTTATATATAGTGGTAGATTTTTTTAATCTTTTCCTTATAAACTTCATATGGGATTAGGTGGATTTGTGGACCTTGAGTGTGAGACCCTTAGATGAATTGTTAACTTGAACATAATGCTAGCATGAAAGGGACTTGATGAGTTGGCGGTTGGGTTTAAGTGGATAACAATACTGGTAATCGTGGTTATACTTGTTTATGCCTTTTACTTAAAAAATCTAAAGTTTTTGAAGCCATTTATCTAAAGTATTTGATGTGTTGTTAAAGAGTCATTTATCTGTGTGACTGTGTATTTTGTATGTTATTTTTATAGTTTTTTAGTGCTTTTAGTCTTTATAGGTTTGTATTTTATTATTTTATTACTACAAGTGCCCATACGAAAAGGAAGCAATGACGCGTTTAAATGATAAAAAAAACGTAGAACCGGGATTTTGGATAAAGTTCAAGGGACTAAAGGTGTGAAGATGTTGAAACTTAATTAATTCCCTCACATAAGGACTAAAGAAAATGTTGAAGTCTTTGTCCTCATGATATGGTGCAAGGTTGATCAAGAATGAATTTACTTCACCGATTTATTATGGATTCATCCTATACGCCAAATGTCAAGTTTGCCCTTTCTAAAAATTTGAATATTACAACACTATGCCATTTTGTTTCTTTGATGTTTGTTGGGGATTCACGAGACTTGGGCCATTTCAATGAGTAGGTGATGTGCTAAATAGGCCCACTTGGCTTTAAATGATTCGCTGGCCCATGTCATGATTATTGGTATTTTAGTGGTTATGATACAAAATAAAAGGCAAAGCTGTATTTTTATTGAGAGGCAGAAAACCCTACGAAAGGAGGAGACTTCATATGCAAGATATCACATCACACGAATACGAAGGAATTTGGGCTGCAATACAGAAGGCATAGAGAGCATACATTGAAGATAGAAGCGTGTGGATCATGATTAAGATTGCAACCCGTAACGTTTCTTGTTTCGATTATTTTTTTTTAAACAATTATGAACAAGTTTCTATATTTTAAACTTTGTTTTAATTCTATATTTTAAACTTTTTCGATTATTTTTTTTAACAATTATGAACAAGTTTCTATATTTTAAACTTTGTTTTAAATCTGAAATAATGTTTAGAGGCTAAAACTTTTAAAGCCGCTTAAGTTTGGATGATCTATTGATGTGTGTTTGATGTTTATTGACTATTTGATTTTAACAACGTTTTGGAGTAAATTGGTTATAAGTTCTTATTGTTTTATTGTTTTGCTGAATTTATTGATATTAATGACGAGTTTGATACTTTTGGTAGGAATAAGTCACCACTAGTTGTGTTAAAACTCGTTTTTATGTTGTTTATTCGCGATTCTCAATCTAATTGTTTCAACTTGGTAACAATTCATAACATAAAATCAATTTAAAATCAGCTAGACATTAGTGTTCAACCACCTTCTTTGATCCGAAAGATAATTAGAAGTTGCTAGGTAATTCTGTGCAATGTTTGGTAGTTTTGAGCACTCGATAACTCGGGGTTCGTCTGCTTATTCGTGAGTCAGCCAGTCCTAGGATTTTGGTGTATCATCTTATAGCTTGCTTCACATCTAGAGGGTTGGTTAAGGGTAGTCTTGGCAATCTGATATTTGTGAGATTTGGGACCTTTGATTAGGCTTGTTTCCTCATTTAACTCCATCATATGTTTTGGTTGTTTTCACTTGTCGGTTTTTGTCACACCCCGACCACGTAAAACAACAAAACATGGTGGAAATGTCGGGGAGTGTTGTAACAGAATCATTGTTTCATAACCATGGGTTAAATAATTTCGTTTTATTGAATTATTGAACTCATTGTTTTATTACAAACTAGGTTATAACCCCGTGTATTACACGGGGTTGAATAAATAAATTTTAAAACTCCGTAAATATATAAATGATAAATAATATTAGTTAATTTTATTTTAAGTTTCGTAAAATCTATTTGATACCAAACTAAACAAAACGTTTAAATATAATTAATTCAAATAAATAATATTATAAATGAGAAGGAAATTAAACTAATTAATAATTATCCATAAGATATTAAACTAATAATATTTAGTAGGAGGGTTATCTATAATATAAGATATTAAACTAAATAATATTTAGTATGAGGGTTATCTATAATTAATTATCAAATAAATAATATTATAAATGAGAAGGAAATTAAACTAAATAATAATTATCCATAAGATATTAAACTAATAATATTTAGATGGTGTTTGGTGTTGCGTTTTCAAAAATAGATTATGCGTTTTCAAAATAAATTTTGTTTTTTCAAAACTACGTTTTGAAAAAGTATGTAGGTACATGCTTCTCCAAAACTGCGTTTTGGTGGTAGATAATCACTTTTTCATCCAAACACTTTTTTAAATTATTTATGTTTTAGAAACGCAATAATCAAATAATCACTTCAAAACGTAATCCCAAACACCCTCCTACTAGGAGGATTATCTATAATATAAGATATTAAACTAAATAATATTTAGAGTTAAATGCCCGGATAGTCCCTGTGGTTTGCCCTTTTTTCACCTTTAGTCCCTAACTTTCTAAAATTACAGCTATAGTCCCCAACTTTTCAATTTGCGTTTCCGGATATTCCCTGTGCCTAACATCAGTTAGTTTTCTCAGTTAAGAGGGTGTGAAATGACAAAAATACCCTCTCCTTAAAAAGGGCAAACCATAGGAACTATCCGGGCATTTAATAAATAATAAATGTATATTCTTTAGTTTAGAAGATATTGAATAATCTAATAATAGCAATATTAAACGTATGTTATTTAAATATTAATAAATAATTATTAGTTTAATATAGATATAGATTATCTAAAGAACATTCGTTTAATAACCCTCCTAATCTATATCTAATAAATATAGCTATTAGTAGATTATTAGTTTAATCTCTAATTAATTAGAAGATATTAAACTAAAATAATAATTATCTATAAGAAACAGCCTAATATGATGACAAGTGTCTATAAAGTGGTTTCTTTTATTATATAGTACTAGGTGTACACCCGTGTAAATACACGGGTTTGTTCTAATAACGATCGGAATCAAATACTAAAAAACATATTATAATATATTATTTAAATTCTTTGTGTTTAGTATACATGTTTGATATAGAAATAAACTTAGAAGTCAATGTACAAAGTTTTTTCCTACATCTATATGTAAAATCTGATGTGAGTAAATAATTGCAAGAACATCACATTCACATTATAGTTATGAATTGAGAATTTCAAATTTTATAAGTCATAAGTGAAGCTACAAAACATTCAGAAACAAAAGTCCTCTGTCTCTGTTTCAAGGAAATATTGACCTTGAAACCATATCTGCAAGTGGCGTTGAATTTCTTGATTTCAACCCCCAACCTACCTGAAATTGACAATTACTATCCAGTAAGTTTCAATGCAATGTGATTGAAAAATCATATAAAATAACCTAAGGGTGCGTTTGGTTGGTGGAATTTGCATGAATTGGAAATGGAATTAATTCCCTAAAGAATATGTTTGGTTAACAACAATGAAATTGCATTTGAAATTAATTCCACCATTTAATGTTTTAAAAATTTGACAAAAAGTGCTTTTATCTCCTTTATAAATGAGAAGAAATAATACATCTTTGAGTAACACATTACACAAGCATCAAGTACAACTTTCAAATGTTTCTTTTAAACCCTGCAATACAAGAATGTCATTTGTTTGACCCCTAATTAAACATTGTTGACCATAAGAAGAATTCACAAAACACAAAATTTGCAATCACATAATTGATAATTGAACACTGAACTTAACTATACCTTCTCTTTTAAGTTTTCTCTCTACTTTGACTTTAAAAAGTCAAACAGATTAGTTACAGCTATAAAATTGATATAGAATCTTTTAAACATGTCAAACAGATAATTGTTTATACAATTCTCGTGGTTTTGTATCTAATTTAGATTTTGGTTTTTATGTTATGTAAGTGCATAATCCCAAAAACAGTCAAACCAGCACATGACCCAAACCCATAATAATCTCACATATTTACCACACTACCAAAGCAAGAAACAAACACCAAATCTCCATTGAAATCAGAATGGCAGTTAGTATTTTCTAAAAATAAACAAAAAGTTATTTAGACAAAAACTTCATCAAATCAACATGAAATCAAACCACCCCACTATTCTCATTATGTTGATTTTCTATAAACAAAAAGTTGACAGTTTTTTCAGTTATCTCCATACCAGTACCATTTCTAATAACTTGCTTCCCAAATCTTTATCTTTTAGGTTTAGATCTTGCATCAAACCATTCAGATCAGGGCGATTATCTATCTCAGATCTCAATACTGCTTCAGCCCTAGCGAACTTATTCTTTTTGAGAAATTCGAGTATGGCATCGACCTTCAAGTCTGCCATTTCTGAACTGCATTAGAAATGCAATAAAACCCTTATGCTACCGACAAGTCTTCATTGCTGTCGAGTCCATGCCTATATATGCATTTCGAGTAGTTAATTTAAAAATTAAAAGCACCTGGCACCATATTGAGAATATAACCTAAGCCAGCGTCGAGTTCCTTTGACATGGCTTCTAACATGGGTATCAAAGGTCGCAAATGTGAGCCATCAAAAGATGTAGCTGCAATTCCTCACCCAAATCTTTGAAAGAACACCTTTAGCAACACTTAAGTAAACAATGTGCAATTGCAATTCCTCACCCAAATCTTTCACGCTGATACAGAATCGGATTACACATCAGCATCGATAAATCAAAAATCAAAATCATATTATTTAAACATATTGTTTTCGCTCGCCAGCTTTTAGCAAGAATGTAATCATTTTAGAGTTACCTAAGAACTTCACTTCTAGCATTACTAACATATCAAAAGATTTCCACATTTCTTGGCCTCTTTGGCTTTTTCGCAATTCTTTTCCATTTCTTAATCAAATCTGGATTGAGCTCCATCTAAACACAAACCAAAAGCTTCTCACAGTGTGTTATGACAGATGTGCTTGATGAATAACCGAAAAGTGTGTATGAGTTTACCTATAAACGCCAAAGGTTAGACTTTGCCAGCAATGAAGACTTGTCGGTTGCCAATCTCCTAACTTTATTGCTAGTTGTATCATCTTCTAAACCCTGTCACAAAAAAGAAACAATGAAGTAGGGAAATTATAGTTTGTTCTAGTGCAATCATCTTATTCGGCATTCATGTACATCATGCCAAATTTATACCAACAGGGTACAACCTTAAAAGTAGAAGACCAATTTCTCAATAACAATGAATTTCATCCTTTCACTAAGACACATGCACAAAATGAATTTCATCATTTAAGTAATATTAAAAACACTGGTCCTAATGATTTTCCCTCATGGTATGTGGAAGAAATAGTGCAGCCAAGTTTATAAAACATTATATCCCAAAATAATAAGCAACTATTACTGATGTAGGACTCATCTAAGCTAGAGGTAGCAAAATGAACGGGCAGGCTGCTAAGCAGTCAATAGCGTGCTATAGAGGTGCTATAGCACTGCTATAGCGCTTAGCAGACCTGAAACGGCATAGCGGTAAAAATAACGGTACTCTATAGCGGAACCGCTATTAGCGGTGCTAAACACCGCTATTGGGCCGCTATTTTGAAACTGGTATAGCAGTTGAATCACTGCTTTTAACGGTTATAAAAAAATTCCAAAAAACCACACTTTGAGTATTTGTATTAACTAAAACCAATTACATTTAATCACTTCAACTTAATTAGACATGTATCATTTTCTTATTAACTAAAAAAAGAAAATCAAGTTAATTATAATCACCGATCAGTTTTATCACATAATTAATAGATCCGGTTCCATATCCAACCCACTGAATGAAGTAAAATAGATTTAGAAATATGCTTACCCCACAACAAAATCCTATAAATGCAATACGATTAATAAAGCATTCCTCAAACAACCGATCAGTATGTGTTTAGTATAAAGCCCTAAAAACATATGTGATTCAATAAGATTCTTTTTAACTAACAATGATAAAACTACGAATTGTTATACCTTATTTACCCTCCAACTAAAGTTAATCAAATACAGAGGTGCTCCATATTTATAATTTATATTTAATTCAAATTTTATTTACCTCCAAAAGAATTAAACATTCTACATCTACACTATCAAAGTGACAAACTATTAATTAACATATGGGTCAACCCAAACGTCGATTTGCCCTTTTAATTTCTAGAAAATTCAGTAGCTTAACCCAAAAATCGACTAATCTCCTCAGTCTCAGTCTTATGCTACCTATGTCACTAACAAAGCATAAAGCCATACCTTTGTTATGCAATTGTGTCTTTTTTTCTTTAAGCAACCAATAAAAGTCAACTTTATCCCTCTTTTTCTACACCTGCATTGTTTTAGTAAAAAACTATATTTGAGCGATAGAGTACAATGCATAAGTTAATTTGACAATGCATTTTAATTTTAACAAAAACAAATAAAACCAAATAAGATTCATTTGAAAACATAACTTAGAGTTGGAAATTGGCTTTCCAATATTATTTACCCTCCAACTAAAGTTAATCAAATACAGAGGTGAAAACAAACTGGAGGCTTAATAATGTGCTCACAATGCTTTCAACTTTGTCAAGAGAGATATTGAAGGAGGAATCGGTCCCGCCATTGAAGTTCCTTGCAAATCACTACATAGTAAATTATATATGATTAATATATTGGTATTTAGACTATTTTACATAAGAAAGCAAAATAACACTCACAGTCTCGTGAGGTTTGTCCAGTTTCCGATAAAATCAGGTATGCTACCCGATAATGAACTTTCGTCTATCCTACTGCAAGAAGAATACGTATGTTTCAAAATTTATTGAATCATAATTCACTTGTTGGTTAAAAGAAAAACGACATGACATACAAATCTTCTAAATTGGTCAGGTTGCCATATGATTCTGGTATGGTTCCAGTAAAGTTATTCGTAGAAGCAATGCTGCAAGGAATATTAGACATAATATACATTTTATCAGTGAACAAAGAATGAATTATATTTAGAATACATCAAGTAATCATACAATCTTCTTAAGTAGGACAAACGGCCAAGATTTTGGGGAAGTGGTCCTCCAAGCAAATTGTCTTCTAAAACACTATTGTACAGGTCAAAAATGTAAATAAGCAATTAAAGGTCAAAATGTATATAGAGTTTCCATGTAAGGATCTTTACTTACAGCGCCTCAAGTGTAGGATTGGTCTTAATTCTGAAGCAACTATAGCATAACACACATTATTGAGATTAATTCTTTTGCTGCTAGCAATTTAGAACAATAACACAATGTAATTAATATACAGTTGACGTTTCCTTTTATGCTTCTTGATTTCTCGATAATTATCTTCTGTTTCTGCGTTTCACTTTTTAACACCAATCATGAATATGGCTATAATCTCACCTCCATTCATCGATGATCAACCTTACCATTCCGAAATTCGTAAACTTCGCAACATACCGAAACGGGAATTGGAATGGCTATGTAATCAAATGCATCACAAACATCTTTCATTCACATATTCTTTCTCGAACACACCTACTAACGAAACAACAACAGTAGAACGGAGAGAACCTCAACAGTTTTTACCTGATTTTAGTTTTTACCTATATAACCTTCTACTGGTTTTTAGTTTTTACCTGATAATTCTCAGCAGTTCTTTCCAGTTCTGCTATATACTGAAGTTTACGTACTCCGGTACTCGTGACCGTTGTGCAGAGTGCCTACAAGAATTCGCACCACAAATCAAATAAACTTAACGGTATTCTTAATTCTAAAGTGCTGAAAATTACTAACATGAACTGGAAATTAACCTTTTAAACGGTTTAGCATCCGTATCGACTTCACCAGCAGGATTCTCTACAGAGACCAAAGGATCTGAATTAACATACTGCATGGGACCATTAGAAGCATACTCCGATAAAGCCGAAACGATAGCATTTTCTTGAAGTGTTAGAAGGCAGTCAAGCACCCCACATGGCAACTCTCTAAACCATGCTTTAATCAACCCTGGCAGACAATACATTTTTTTTTTCTAAAATAGCATATAATACTTGATTTACTTGTAAAAGAATTATAAGAAACTAAAAGAAAAAAGATTCGTTGAGGGCAAGTTATCCTTAGCGAGTTCGTTTTGAGTTATGTTAAAAATCACATACTTTGACCTGTTAAACTACAGCGATGACTGCACTTACTATAAATTAACTTAACTAACCTCCCCAAGGGGTGCTGCAATTTGTAACACATATAAAAATTAACAAAACTAAAATTCAATAACTGTTATGAAAATAACGAAAAAATTATAATCCAATCATGAACAAATAAATAAACAAAAAAAAAAAAAACCTTTTTAACTTGCAGCCATCCAGACCCTTGATCATCTCCTGCATCTCCACTCTTTTCTCTCATAATCAGTCGCTAAAAGGGTTCCAAACAACAATAATCAGATAAGCTTTTCAAGAATCATTCATCGGCAACAATAATCTGGATGATCAAGGGTATTTGCTATTGCGAATCAGATGGAATCAGATTGGGTATTTGCTGGTGATTTTGATCCAATAATCAGATAAGGTTTTCAAGAATCATTAGAAGCTGACCTCGCTAAAAGGGCTCTGATTTTGATCCAAAATAGCTTCATCCGAGACGATTGGGTATTTGCTATTGCGAATCAGATTGGGTATTCACCAAGCTAAACAAACCTGCACCAGAAGATCGATCGGTTAGATTTGATTATGATATTCATCTCATCGCATCAGATTTAGGGTTCCGGTATGGATAGGTGAAAGTGGAATTGTTATTCAGGCTCAACTTGCTTGGATGTTGACTGTAGATAGTGTGAATTACCTTTGCATACGAACAAAAATCACTGATCTCTTCCGATTCTAGGGTTTTTTCCTCCTCCGCGTCCGGCAAGATCGTCGGCACCATCATGAAAGAACCGGTGGAAGAAGGAAAGTGTGGTTTCTAGAGAGAGAATGGCAGCCAAAATTTGGAGATTGATTTTGAATCTCTCAAGGTTGGAGTTTATATTTGAGCGCCCATTAAAAATTCTGACCTTATTTTCAATTTTGAAATATAGATAGATTATATTAATATTTTAAATTCGAAATTATGACATCAGTGTTATGACATCAGCGGAGTCTATGTGGCATCCAATGTGGCATATCTAAGAAGATGACACATAAGCAAAGTAAGGTCAGCTTCTAAGCTCCTTTTATAGTATAGATAGATAGATTAAATAATTACAAATATTGTCTTTCAAATTTTAAAGTCGCTAAGGCACGAGTCCATCCTATGTATAGCATGTATCAACAATCATCACATAGCAGCACCTGAAACATGTGTAAAAATAGGTACGTCAGCATAAAAATGCCTGTGAGTTACATAGGTTTTATTGAAAATAGGATTCATAACTTGTAGTTTTAAAAGAATGTTTTAACAAAATAGTCATGAACTTTAAAAATGTTTTCTTTTATAAATCATATAACAAGTGATAAGAAAACAGATGATATAAAAGAAAGATGCATAAATAACTAATTAAGTAAAATGAGTTTGTATAAAATATGCTTTGATAAAAAGGTTTGTAGTATACATGAAAATATACTTTGGTTTTAAGAAAGTTGAATAAGTAATATATCAAAATATATTTCGATTCCAAAATGGTTAAACAGATAGTATATTAAATATACTTTAGTCGTTAAAATAATCGTTTTCAGTAGTATATCAAAAGTATACTTTGGTTTTATAAATAACATATTAAACTATGCTTTGGTTTTACAAATAACATATCAAACTATGTTTTTAGTAATTAACAAATATATGTTGGTTTTGTACAATATCACACATGAGAGTATATCAAATTATACTTTTGGGAGTATAACAAAATATACAATAAAAATGTGATTTAAGAATTCAACCAAACCTGGGTGCATCAAAATACACCTTTGAGACTATAGAAATACCACAAAGGCAATTCCTATTTGGATAAAATATCGGTTTCTGACATTCCATGACAACAGGAATGGGGTGTCAAATCCTATAGCGCTATATCATACTACCAATCGGTTGGTGAACATAAAATAAGTACTATCCAACAATTTAATTTTATAATCTTTGGAAAATTAGTGTTTAAATCATAAATAATCATTCAGACTGTCAAAAGATAAGTATTAATACGTATAATCAATTATACTTTGAAACCATGAACATAACAAATAGGTACACATGTTTCACCCCAAAACATTTGAAAACAGTAAAAGAGGGGACTATGTACTCACTTGAGAATGCTTGGAAGTCTTGAATAACAACCAAGCAACGCTAGAGGGATCACGGAATCAAACGACACCTAACATAGGTAACTAAGTAAATAAATCGGACCTAAATTGGAAGATCGGATAGGATGAGGTTTCGTAAACCAAATGAGTATTGGAACTCATATGACATGGTTTAACAAAGCCTACATTCTAAAACGGAACCTATCCTAAGTGCTTACAACCCGTTACGACCCATTAAGGTAGCTTACGCAGAAGCCGTAACAAAAAAGCTATATGCAGAAGCCGTAACAAAAAAGCATTCAGGAAGATGCCGTTTTAGGAAAACATCCTACTGTAACTTCTGCAAGATGACCGGACATATAGAGGAAGAGTGTAAAAGGAAAACTAATGTTTGTTTCAATTGCGGAGAAACAGGACACATCAAACCATATTGCCCTAAACTAACCAAAGCACTTGACAACAAGGTCAGAACAACAGACGGAGCTAAGAAGAACGCGTGAGCATTCGTACTTACTACGTAAGAAGCAGAAATGATTCCAGACGTAATAGCTGATATATAATATCTAAGTTAAGTTATTATTTGACCCTAGTACAAATAAAAGTTTATAAATAAATATATTCTGTCAAGTACTTCATCTATTCAAAATCATAACAGAATTGTTGGTCTTCACTTTCACCGAATCATTTATTTGGTCACGATCACCTGGTGGTGACGTTTTCACAAAATTTGAAGCTTGTGCTAATCTCGTTGCATACGGGTTTAATTATTCATTTATATTGAATCCGTTTTGTTGGTTTATTCTATAAAATCAATCTTAACACAATCATGTGCTAAGATAATGATACACAAATTCATTTCATATATTCAGTGTATCTCTTAAAGATTTTTATATTAACAATCGAGCGTTTCGTAATCCTTATTGTTTTATCATCTTTAATCGAAAAACATTATTCAAGTATTTAGATTTCAATCCTACTAGATTTATTTGAAACATTCGGATTTACTTCATTTGATTTAAAGCATGGTGAAACTCGTTTCATTCACCGCTACTATTTTCAATTACTATGACACCTTGTGGTGGCATTTTCTTTAATTTGAATCTTGAGATAATCTCATTTTCACTCCTGATGAACGAATTTTAATTTCTGTTGGTTCATTATCTTAAACAGTCTTAATACAATTATGTGTTAAGATAAAAGTACACAAATTCATATCATATTCCGGTGTACGTTTCTTTCATCATTTATCGAAAGTTTTATTATATTCATTTGGTCTTTTCATTTTCATTTGAAAATCCTATTCGAAATGAATATCCAAAATTTACTTCATTAAAGCTTTCAGTTGATTATACGGTGAAATTGTTCGGTCACCTTAATTATTGAATTATTTCAATCATTACGACACCTTGTGGAGTCGTTATAAACTTGTAGCTTGGGCTAATCAAAAGCATACGAATCATTCAAAACCACGTATGTATCTCATTTAACTCATCATTTGAAAGTAGTCTTGATACAATTATGTATTAAGACAATGATACACTAAACTCTATTGTATTTCGGTGTATCCTTGCAATTTAATAATGTCAACACACTAATTTTTTCTTGTTATAGTTCGATAGTTGACAAATTATTTTCGTGCTTTTATTTCATTTTGAGCTTGTTGATTCTGAGTCTTCTTCAGTTGCCAATCAAAGTAAGCTTTCTTTTGACAAAGAATTTTTTTATTGATTCTAAAAGTTCTTCACATTCATTCTAAATATCTATTTGATCATATATCTTTTGACTTGAACCTAGTCACTTTGGAAATTATATCATTTCATCTCATCCGTTTGACAACGATTTCTTCAACTAATTCAATTGAACCTTTGAATTCTACTTATGATACAACTATTATTCACAAAATTGATAATCAATTCTGTGTTATCTACCTTAATATTGTTTTTATTGACTAGAATATGACATAAGTCTAAAAGAAATATCGTAACCCAAATCTCGAGGACGAGATTTTTATTAAGGTGGGGAGAATGTAACAACCCTCATTAAAAGTCCTATTTATATTATTATTTTATCCAACAGGAAACCCTAATTGAGACACCCAAGTAATTCTACGCGAACCCTAAAATTTTCAGAACAATCAGAATCAGGATCAGGGCCCCTAAAACTCAGGGGGGGCATTCCCTACTCGATGATTATCCTTATAAGTTATTATAATAACTAAATTTAATCAAATCGTTGACTCAGCTAGCCTACTCCCACGCGTGGCAACCCTATAACCGATTTTTATCCCTTGCGCACCGTAAGGGATATGGTGTTACGATGCGCAAGCCATGTCAAAATTTAACTATAAATAGCAGGCATTGGCATTCGAAGTTTGGCGCTTGAACGACGAAGAAACTCAAAATACACGCTGAGATATTGTCCAATTACTTCAGAAACACACACAAAACACTAATTAGTATAGCGGGGTGCTGCTAGAAACAGGGTATTAACTCAATCGCTGCTACGATTCATTGTCCGATCGATTGAAACTATCCAATGGATGTTTAAGTGCTGCTCAAACTTGGGCTATCCTTTGTCATTAGTTGTGATTCCGACAGGATGTTGAGTACCACCTGAATTGGGGAAAACTCTGTCCTTTGTTGTGAATCCGACGGATGTTTAAGTGATTGCACTTTGTCATTCGTTGTGAGGGTTTTGATCTCGTGAGTTATCGTAAATGCTGTATTAGTTACTACCTAGTTCGTGTGCACTAGGTTACCAGGCTAAAGAAATAGGCTAAGCTCTGCTCAAATTAAATCTGCAATATATCAAGGCTTATCTGTAGACTAAGCTTTGCCCGTAAGAATCTGCAATGTGAGTTCATTTCTCTTTTCTCACAGTTTGTGAGTCCACTCTATTTTCTCACAGTTTTATCAACTTTTTGTGATACAATTATATTTACAAAGGCTTTTCAAAATCCTAAAATGTTTATGAGTTATGCTTACAGTGATTAAGTTTTTATATTCTATAATAACTGTCAGTATGAAAAGTTTTATACATTATTTGATTCTCGTTATTATTTGCCAGAAAGTTAGTCAATATTAGCATGACCACAATCACAGTAGGAATTATGCCCAGTAGCTATAATCAATAACTAATATTATTTTAACATTAAATTATTAGTTAATTTAATGTATGTTTGAGATAAATCTAAATGGTGTATATCATAATAAAATAGTCAAATATAATATATTCTACTATACGAAGATTATATTTTTAGTCACGTTAATATATCAAATAATGATATTACAATTATTTGATTAACATATTATATTTGATAAGTTATAGTAGTTTGACATAGAATGATATATGTCATTTTCTGGATTAAATGGTTTTATGCCATAAGTAATATATTTGACAAGGAAATGTCACGGGACACAATTAAGTCCGGAGTCACTAGTTAAGAGAATGATCAACAGTGACATGTCCAAAGACACTAGTTGAGAGAATGATCAACAGTTTTATGAATAGAAATTACTAGTTGAAAGAATGATCAACAGTAATATAATCTGATTCACTAGTTGAAAGAATGATCAACAGTGACATGACCGAAAGCACTAGTTGAGAGAATGATCAACAGTGTTATAGAATCACTAGTTGAAAGAATGATCAACAGTGATATGACCAGAATCATTAATTGAAAGAATGATAAACAATGATATGATTATAGTCACAGGAATCGCCTAGTGAGAGATAAATTGAATAATAGTAAAATATAATTAATTGATAAATTCACTATTGGACAAACGTGAGCCAATGGGTGAGATGATTAATGTCATATTGGAACTGCCGCTATGTGACAAATACTGATTGAGTTCGATAAATATAAATAGATATAAAAACCTTAATACTGTAAGGTATAACAATATATTTTATAAAATGGAATGAATTCACTCAGTATTTTCGCTGACAAAACCTTTTTCAAACATTTTTCAGGTAATTACAGTAGATTGGAATAAGAGCTGGATACGACACTGAAAGGCTTCAAGAAGTGGCTTATTTTATTAATTAAATCAAATTAAGAAATATTGTTTTATGTAAACAAATTTATCTTATAAAACATGGGTTTATTCCATCTATTTAATAAATAAAATCCGGTGTTTCTAAACTCTGATATTTTTCCTAACTCACGGTCCTGATGAAATTTCCGCTGCAACGTTTTTAAAATAATCACCGGTACCGCTGGACTGTTCACGGCTTCCGATTCCGTCCAGGGTGGGTCGGGGGTCGTGACAACTACGCCTAGTCAACGTGGTAATCAGTAGGTATAGTCACTAGAGACTATAACCATCGTGATTACACTCACGTTGCGAAGTTCAAATGAACTTCGTGTTGACCAACTCGTGGTCAAAGCAGAAAGTCAAACACTGTTTGACTTTCACGCTCGAAAAGCGATAAAAGAACGAAAGAAGCTTACAAAGGGTCCTTGCTAGGGAGAACTTGATCTTAAAATCTCGGGTATGAAGTATTGTAACTTCAACTTAGAGAAATCAGATCAAGGGTGAGTAGAAATGGAAGGAGGGCATGCCTATTTATAGTTTTCGCTTCACTGTTAGGATCGTTTCTTGCTAAAGAGGGAAAGATCTTGGCCATACATGTGGGCTAGTGGTATTAGAATACAAGGGGTACACAAATACCAGTCCATAGAGTGCAAATCAGGGGTTGAAAACCATTGGAACAAGTTCAAGAGACCAGATTCAATGTTTCTGCAAAACTGCTGATCTGGGCACTGCATACAGACCGCATCCACAATCCCATACGGTCCGCATGGGCCTTGCAGACCAGCAACTTTCACAAAATGGCAGATTTAGTCCCTGAAGCCCCAAACTTGGTTTTCGATGCATTTTTGACACGTTTAAGCCCTGTTAACCCCATCTCAAAGCTCTAAAATGAAGTTAAAGTATAGGAAGCTTGAAACATCTCAAAAATATCTCGGATATCAGTTCGTTTGGTCGTACGGTTTCGTTATTCGGTTAATTACGACGGAAATCGTAATGAACGCAAAAACGATCCAAATTAAGCGACGAATGGAATTTTATCATGCCAATCACTAAAATAAAATATTTTAATGATTGCATAAATTTTTGGATGTCCGGATATATTCAGAACGTAAGATATGCGCGAAAATGCAAACTTATGCACTTTTTGACGCTTTTAGTCCCTGAATGACCAAAAAGTTTATTTTAGCATACTGAACACCTCAAAGCCTATTTCTAAGCTATGCAAAGGATATTTATGGTATGTTTAACTTATGATCAAGTTTCGGAATGTTCGTTACCACTTGAATCGGCATACTTTCGCAGTTTGACATAAATAGTCCCTGCGATCGAATAAACTTGATTTCAACACACCAAACCATCCAAAACTTATTTCTAAGTTATGTAAAGGTTATTTAAGGTATGTTAAGCCTATGTCACTGTTCCGGAGTGTTTTTTGCATTAAACTGGTTATATTTACGCATCAGATCGCGTATAACCTTCCAGAAAGCGATTTAAAGCTCGAAATCGCACAAGAATTGATATGTGCAAATGAAACACATATTTATACAAATCCCAAGTATGAAATACAATATTTCATTGGTTTGGTATTTATATGATGGTTGAAGTGACACAGGTGTCACAGTTTTACGTTCTTGAGTTAGGGGGTCACTTTCCTTGTTACCTAATTACTATAGGATTTATTCTCTTTCACAAAAGAGTGATCAGTTAGAAACCAAAACCTAAGTCATTTGTCAAATAGTTGTCTTCACGTGACATTAGTGATTCCTACCAAAGTGGTTTGTTCATCTCTCCTGGTTGAGTTCAGAGTTTTAGTTGCCTTCGTGTTCATTAGCTTGTTATGTTAGTTAATTTAGTTAAAATATTTGTTAACTAATTCTAAAATAAAAACAAATTCTTAAAATCAATTTAAGGCTATAATTTTGATTAGGGTTAGTTATTAGAGGTGCCATCTTAGATTCCATGGTTCAATACTCGGTCTTAGCTTTCATACTACTTTCACGTCCGGTTCACTTGCCGTTGTGTGTGTAGTTAGTGAGTCCCGCTTTTTAAAACTTGGTCATAAAAAAATAGTTGCAAAAATCACACATCAGGTATCAGTTGGACGAACTTACCATTTAGGCACAAACAACGAATGTTCATCGGCCGAAGCCGCACCCTCGATCAAACTTTTACCTTTCCCAGCCACTCCCTTCTCAACAACCTTACCCACCTCTTCAGTAACAGGCTTAGACAAACCTACCTTCCCTTTCTTCTTCTTGGACTGCTTCGAGCCACGAACACTATCCTTAGACACCTTCTTCTGTACTTCCTACATCACCAACAACTTTTCAAAACGGCAGAAATCTCAGCCGTAGACAGGGTAGCAGGCACACCCCCTACATCACCAACAACTTCTTGAATACCCTTTATCTTCACTAACTTGACCCCAATCACGGATGCTATAACATCCACATCATCCTCATCTTCACTATCTATAGAGAAAGGGTCAGAAAATTGAGATGTGGTACCAATCAAAGAAGCTCCCCTGGTGGACCTTCTAACAAGGTAGGAAGTTTTCTTCCCCATAGAAGCCTCTATAACTAGCTATACAGGAACCCGCAAAAAGATCATCAACAATACGAACATGCTCTGTACGACGGGTGATAGGGGACAACCAGCAAGAACCTCCTTCGATTCCAATTCAACAGCAGAGGGATCCTCAAGCAGGATAAAATCTAAAGCACTCATTTCTGTAAAAAAAAAAAAAACTAAAAAAAAGAAGGTTAAAAAACTAAGAAGCATAGTACAAAGAAACAAGAAACATAAGAAAAGGGCATACCCTTCATGTCTACTAAAAAAATGGTTCAAACTCCAGATTAGTCCATTTTCACTAGTCCCTAACAACACAAGAACCTCCTCCGGGTAAGCCCGAAACTTTGAGCGAGAAGCACGAAGTTTCAACAAGAACTCTTGCTCAAGCTCAGCAGCCTCAGATTCTTTTTCATTTAAACCATCAACAAACTAGCGAGGAACAATAGCAAAAGGGAGAAGATTCTCAAAAATAAAAAAAGAACCTATCCTTCCAAGCATAGGTATGACCAACAGTCCTAGTAATCAAGGCAGCCTCACACTGTGTTTTCTCATTGGTAAACCAATCACCATTACGAGCTAAACGAAAAAAACTCGAAACATAACCAAAGAAGTCTCACAACTAAGAGCATGACAAAGTGTCTCAAATTGCATCACACAAGTAACTCCGACGGGGGCTAATTAACCAAGGGGCAAATGGTAATATTTTAAGACTTCTAAGAAAAAAGTTGGTAAAAGGGTAACGCTGGTTAGGTTGATCGAGGATGCGAGTATAAAACACAATATGACCCTCCAGATACTTATTAGTAATTCGATCCCTAGGAGCAACAGCCCCAATTGAAAGATCAATGCCATGATCAAGACAAAACTGATCAACCATAGTCTGAGTAAGTCATGAAAACTAAACTTGAATATTATTCTTAGCACTCGTCATTACAAACAAGGAACAAGAAAGAAATACTTACCAATTTATAGAAAAGGAGTTCACCGGAAATAAAAAGTAGAAGATCACCGGAATATCCAATGTGTTTTGGAGAGAATTGCAAAAGGAAAGGATGGAAAGAATCATAGAAGTTACATGGTTATAAAGAGGAACCATAAATTCAAATTTTGAATCCCTATAATCGTGAATAGGTGGAGGGCCAGGATTAAAACCACCACCAACTGGAAGCCTAAGGTAATGATACCTTCCCTACGGCGTTGTCCCATCAATCAAGTTCGGGCTGCCCGATACCACTTGCATCGGCAAGTGGACAAGTGGCTCAAAGCAAGGACGAAAAACCAAAAGGAATGGAAAGTTTCAATTGCCCATAAAAATAAAAACTTCCGCCAGTAAGCTTCTAACCACAAGGAAAAAAAACAAAAGATTCCAGCTTCCCCACATATTCTTTAAATAGTTTTACACAAAAACTAAGAATACAAAAATATATCAAAAGCAAGAAGCCAAGAAAGAGAGACTTATCATATGAGTTACACGCTAATGTACAAAGATACATAAAGCTAAGGCACATACTCGAACGTAGCTAAATCTCTAAAAAAACAACAACGACCCATTCATGTCATAAGCACCTATATTTACAACATAGACACTTATAACTAGGAGGCTGATGATGTGGGTGCCCGGAAGCTCCCGCTCTACAAGGATGAAACAATAAATTAAGCAAAGTCACACCAGGGACCCGAAACTGGAAGCTGAAAACTAGAAGCTAGAAGCTGGAAGCTAGAAGCTGGAAGCCAGAAGCTAGAAGTTGGAAGCTGGAGGTCGGAAGATAGAAGCTCATGTTGTTGTACACACATTGGGTCTTGAACCTACAAAGTCAAGATGATGTGACTTTGCTCAAAAGTGAATAAAGTTGCATAGAGACACACAAATCAGACATTACCTAATGAGGCAAGGTCATTCGCACAAGCAACATCACCAAGAGAAAAGCCTTACCGTGTATTGAAGGTATGAGATGGCTATGAGCTTCCTAAGGCAGACCTGTCTGCCTATAAAAGGAAGTCTTCTCCCAGCTGTAATGGTATGCACTCACTACCCCTATCTCTCTCTATCTATCTCTCTCCCTTTCTCTAAAACTACTCTCTATCTTTTTTATTTAACTCTTAGAGATCAAACGACTGATTCTCACGTTGGAGTCCAAACGCAGGAGACCACCTCTCACGTTAAGGCTAACAGTGTTCTTTGATTGCAGATTTCGATGAGGAAGCTACCTATTGGAGTGGATCCTAGACCTTCCCCCTACCATACTCTTCTTGTTTTAACAACTGGCGCCCACCGTGGGGCTGCGCTACTTAGAACAGAAAATTTCGGTAGTTCAGTCCCTGTTCCTAAGTTATCATCTTACTTATGGCCGAAAAGGATCCTCCTCCGAAAGATAATCCCAAAAGTTCACTACCTGCCTTTGGCTCCCCTGCTACACCAAGGGTAGGTAGCTGCTCTACAAGGACAGAGGACTAGAGGTTGAACTATTATCTCAAGATGTTATACAGTTTCAAAAACCTCCTCTCTGTCACACCCCTTTCTAAGGCGGAAGCACGAGGTGTGATCTTGAAAGGTCTCATTGCATACGAAAGGTAAATATACTACATGCTTGTAAAATAACTCCAAATGCCATACATTACATAACTAAAAACATAAGTTAAGGGCATGTTTGGCTAAGCTTATTAGAGTTAAAAAGGACTTTTGGGAAAAGGACTTTTTGAAAAGGAGTTTTTAAAAAAAGTGTTTGGATTAGCTTATGGGGTGGGAAAAGCCAATAAGTCAATAAGTTGTTTTTTAAAAAGTGTTTGGCTTAGCTTATTGATGTAAAATGACTAAAATGGACATTCTTTCATAAGTCAATAAGTTGCTTTTTAAAAAAGTGTTTGGCTTAGCTTTTTTGTTTCTCTTCTCTTAATAAAAAGTTTAATTTAATAAAAAAAACCTACAAAATAAAAAATATGTCTTTTACAAAAGTTAAAACACAATAATACCACCATAGTTCTCATAGTACATTCATCCATACAATTGAAATGATGTCATATTCATCTCCGCAATGTCATTATATCTTGCGCAAAGATATCTCGGATCGCTGACATATACATATCATCATTTGTACGACGTGTAGCCTGATCTTCTTCGCGAACTTCATCGCTAGTACCACCTCGTCTAGGATTGTACGATTCTTGTTGTGCCCTATCAAATGCTTTATCAAACTCACCAGCCTTTCTAATATAGTTATGGATCGCCATCGACGCTATCACAATACTCACTTGGTGTTCTTACGTGAAAGTAACATGCATATCTCTCAATAACGTCCACCTAGCTTTCCACACTCCAAAAGTACGTTCAATGATATTTCGCAATGATGAGTGGTAATAGTTATATGTCTCTTTTGGTCCGCAAGGAGCACGCATAGCACTAGTTTGTGCACGTCGAAAATCCGGTATATGATAACGAATGTTCGTACCTTTGTATGGAGCAAGATACCCTCTAGTATTTGGGTATCCGGCATCAACAACATAATATTTATCTGCAAATAAAAAAAACAGCTGTTATTCGTTTTAAATAAGTATTAAAAGCATAAAAATATCATTACTAAAATTATACTAACCACCCGTGGGATGTGGAAATTGAAGTTCCGGTCTCTCTAACGCTTCATTGAAAATTCTCGTGTCATGTGCAGTCCCTCCCATCCGGCCCACACAAATGTAAAACACATGTTAAAATCACACACAGCCATTATATTTTGTGTAGCGTATCCCTTTCGACCAATGTACTTCGGTTGTTCGTTCAATGGAACCGATGCCCTCACGTGTGTCCCGTCTATAGCGCCAATGCAGTTCTACAAATACAAAACGATATCATATTTAAATCATTTATTAAAGTAATTGTAGCATTAGATACATCGAGCATTAGATAATACCTCGAAAATTGGATAATACCGAGGATTGTTTAATATATGTGCAGGTACATCATCATTATAGTTTGCGGCTGGCTTGATGATATCAGCACTCATCCTAAGCACGGCCGCCAAAACTCTATAGAAATGTCTATGAATTGTTTCCCCGGAATGATTAAAAGATTCTTGCACGAACCTATTTGTACATCCATGAGCCAAAGTCATCAATAAGATTCCGACCGACTCCTCAATAGACACATGACGTGTTTGTTCCAATCCGTATTTAGTAACAAGATCAATGCATAACTGTCTAAAAACAGGTATGTTCAGCCGAAACATATCATAACACCGTCTCGGATGGCCATTAAGAATTTCATTAATAAACTGGTGCCCAGTGCGTTCTGAAGTGTGACATGGTGTTCGCGCGTTACGCAAATTACGAGCTATTATAATCCCTCTCACAACTTTGGCACATAACCTTTTAAATCCTATAACCTCATCATCCATATACTCTTCATCACTGTCATCTGAATCAGAGTAGTCACTATCCATCCTGTATAAATGTCAAACGATCACATATATTTAAATGTCAAACCATAGCATAAATTAAAACGTCAAACAACACATAATGTCAAACGATCACATATATTTAAATGTCAAACCATAGCATAAATTAAAATGTCAAACACATAATGTCAAACGATCACAGAAATTAAAACGTCAAAATATCAAATAAGTCATTCTTCCATAAGTAACTTAAGGAACTCCATCTTTGCTTCATGAGTCGTTGGATACATAAAAGCTTCACGGTTTTTCTTTTTGATGAAGACACGCAAGGCTTGTGAATACTTTTTTGAACCTTCTTCAAAGTCGGGAAAAGTGACGAAAATGTTCATGCAATCCGCTATTGTAGCCCAGGGATCATTTGGTGGAAAAGTTTGAGTGCTTTTTGTTGATAAGGCATCAAGTACAACATCTAGCTTTTCCTCAAAAGATGAAGTTTTACTCTTCGTTGAACGTTTGTTGGCAACATCCTTATTCTTCTTCCTTTTACTCGAACTACTTTCAACGAAACTGGTAAACATAGGCTCATCATCACCTAAATTAATTTCGTCACTGTCTCCTTTCCCCTCCACGTTTTCCTCGAGTCGAACATCGCTCGGATTGTTGTCGTTTAAAAATTGCAACGGCGTCTGAGTTTGATCCCCAACGGCAACACAATCCCGAAATAAATGAGCATAATGCGACTCGAATATTTCCAAATTTGCATCCTTAAATTTGGCAAAGTATTTATTTACCTACGAGTTAAGACGGTTAATTAATGGATTTTCAAGTTGCAATTACAAATTCATTAATTAATAACTTACCTTTATTTTCTCCTCCCACCACTCATCCGATGCCTCGATTAAGCTTCTCGTCCCACCGATCCCAGTTTCAAGCCTTATTAAGCGGTCATAAAGCTTCCAATCTTTTTTCATGGAGTCCCATTTGTTTTTAAGTTGTTTTCTATCAAAGACTTTGCCGGTTTTTTCGTTCATGGTTTTTTCTATATTCTCCTTCCCAATCTTATTAAAGTGACCACACGGTTTATTCCCTTTTCTAGTTTCAAGCAAGCAAGCATCGACAAAGTCCATAAACGCATCATTATTCCACAAGAATTTTGGTTTATTCTTTTTAGTTGACGTTTCACAATCAACAACATTTGTGTGGTAAGCATCCATTATCTGATACATACGCATAAACATATGGATCCAAATCTGATTAATCGAACCGATACAACAACGATACAGCAAAAAGATGCATTAATTTTGTTTTTACACTTGCATACGGATACAGTACACTGTCGATATCATATACACATGAACATATGGATCAAAATCTAATTAATCGAACTGATAAAGCAAACAATACAGCAAACAGATTCATGAATTTGTTTTTACACTTACATATGGATACAGTAACAATCAACAGATCCAAATCTGATTTGAAACATTAACAAATTTAGCATGCCATTTTAAACAGATGCATTAACAGATCCATACCTGATTAATCGAACAACAAACAGATCCAAGTTGAAACAGCTTTAACATACAATTTTAACATGCAATTTGAAACAGATCCAATTTTAAATAGCAAACAATACAGCTTTAACAACAAACAGATCCAATTGAAACAGCTTTAACAGATATGGTGGCGATTCAGCATTCCGTATAAATGAAACGAAAAAAGGGAACCAGATTGATAAACATGGGCATTCGATGTGAATTGAAACATACTTGCTGCGGTGTTGAAGTGGGGAACGGACGGAGGTGGAGCGCCAGAAAAGGAAGCCGGAGGTGGAGCCGCCGGAAAAGGAAGCCGGAGGTGGAGAAGGAACCTGTGGCGGCTGCTTATGTTTATGGTAGAACACAGAGATATGTGGAGAAGGAACGATGATAATGTTTGTTGTTGTAGGGCACAGATACAAAATATAAGGGGTGTTAAAAAATAAGGGGTATATTAGTAATTTGTTGGTTGAAAAGCTATAATCTGCTCAAGAAGTCACAAACTCATGACTTTTCAAGAACTCCTTTTCATTCACATCAAAAAGCCATTTTTAAAAGTCCTTTTCCACTTGCCAAACACTATACCTAGCTTATTGGCTTTTTGATAAGTCAATAAGCCAATAAGCTAGTTTGAAAAGCTTAGCCAAACATGCCCTAAGTGTTTACATCACAAGACAGCATATTGTCTGAAAAGTTTACAACTTTATTTAAAAGATGAACATAAAGGTTTGGTCCTTATATCACTACACGGAGTGGGACATAACAACCAAAGCCAGCAAAACGGGCACCGGAGTCTTGACACAACATAACTAATAAAATGAACAACATCCAAGAGCAAGAGTATGACCGCGCGCACATCCACTTTAGTTACCTGAAATACATGTGAGTTTTTGGAAAAAAATCGTCAACATAATGTTGGTGTGAATTCATGCAGTTTTTGTATTGAACGTTTGTATACTTGAATGAAAACATGGTATGTAATTTGTATGAAACAAGTATTTCTGTAAATATAAGGAAATCGAGATCGCTAATGGTTTGCAAGGCCATTAACATGTGACACGACATAGGAAGCATCCAAACCATAGGCATTTTTAACTGTCGAATCCACGACTGTCGATTCACGACTAGAGACACAAAAGAACTGCTTGGTACTAGTATCACCAAGAGTGTGGTTGCCTGAAACCCATTAGATCTAACCTTTTGTTCCGCGGTCTTGGTATATAACTGATTAATGGTGCTTATGGCACCCTATTCGTGACATGATCTAAAGTATCATTCCTTAGTTTTTGTATTCAACATACCATAACACATGTATTTTCCCAAGTTTAAAAAGCATATAAAAGTTTAAAAGCGGGGACATGAACTCACAACTTTGCATTTCCTGCGTCGTAAACTTCACCGGGTTTGCTTATATAGCGTCGTGACCTATACGTGTTTTATTAACGTTAGTCACTAGACTTGTATCGCACAAGTACAAGTCACCATCTTTTATGTATGTGTCCTTTGTTGTTAAAAATAATTTATATTTTTAACTATGTATCTTACCTATATTATTTTTCCAATAAATATAAGTATCTTGTGTTTTTCACCCGAGTTATGTATTTTTGTCCAAAAATACATTTTAAGTCCATAACTTGTCCAAGTTACATAATCTATTAAGAAATATATTTTCATAAATATATTCTCTTGTATTCGTTTATGCATGTTGTATGCGTATTTTTGTATTCTTACTCCTTTGGAGTATTTAGTGTATTTTCAAGTCCTAATACACTATTACATATAATACACATTACATACGCTTAGCACAAAATTTGGTGACCAATAAATATATATATTTTCCTCAAAAATATACATACTTAATATCAATTTTTATCTTGAAGAAATCATCATTTCTAAGCTTGAAATTTACACAAAAATTAGGGAAACCTTGGTAAATATTTTTAGGTGAATTTTTAGGGAACAAGTTTCACCAAAACTTATATTTTCTAAGTGTCAAAATTTTATAAAAATTTTGACATAGTTTCCCCTAAAAATGGAGGTTTCCTATGTTTTCAAAACATGTGTTTATTTTCTTTTCAATCATCAAAACCAATTAACAACAACCAACAACTCATTCAACACTTACCGAGTGCCAAAATCAAGTAAATTACTCTACATCATGAACTTGAAGTTTTTGTAAAAACTTATAGTAACTTACCATGTTATTTAGTAAGTTTAGTTACCCTTGAAAACATATTTATTTGTTTTCTAATCACATTCTTGAATGATTTAGCCATTTACAACTTGTAAGATGATGTTTCTAAAAACATTTCTTTTGTATTTTTCTTGTTACAAACATGTTTCTAGACTTGTTTAAATACTGAAAATATGATTGGTTTACTTAGAAACCATGACTTTGTAAATCTTGAAAATAAACTTGGTTTCTTGAGAAAATTATTTTGTAATCATCTATTTACAAGACTTTTGACATGTATCAACCATCATAAATCATTCTTATTTTCAAGTTCATGCAAAACATAAAGTATGATGATCTTGGTCTTTCACAAGATCATCACCTTAACTTACTAGATCATGAGTTTAATCATAATCTAGTAGGTTTCATATGATGTCTAACATCACTCACACAAATCATCAATCATCAAGAAGCAAATCATCATCATTCAACATGTATTCTTATGTTATTAAGCTTATGTTAAAGAATCATGATCATGTTCTTTAGTGTTCATCAAGATTAACAATGTTCATCATCTTTTAACCATCAAAATATGAAGTAACAAGAGATCATAAGGGTCTTACTACTAGCACAAGGCTAGGGAAGAACACTTGATGTTGTAGATGACAAATGTGGAGGATAAAAGCTAATGGGAGAGGTCCTTGAAGATCCACAAGCTCCACACTTCCTTAATCACCTTCTTGCACCTTAGGATGAACTTGGATTTGGATGGAATTAGTTGAAGATGGTGGTGGTGTTTGGGTGGGTTTCGGCCGAGAGGAGGGCAAGGAAGGAGGAGAAGGTTGGTGTGTGAAGTGTGTGTGAGAAAATGAGGGCATTGATCTTCTTATAACATGTTGATGCATTATCCAATGTTTAATGTGTTTAAGAAAGTACCAACAAGATCCTAATCATATCTAAGTGAATCAAATGAAATCAAGGGAAGATCAAGTAGGATTTTGTTGGTGGGGTCACATGGGTGACCGTTCACTTAAGGGGGGGGGGGGGGGGATAGTTGGTGTTTAATGGTAAGTTATGTTACTTAGTTAGAATTTAAGTGTAATGTTTAGTGGTTATGCACATTGTGTTTTATATAGTGTGTTAGGGTGTTCGGGGATCATAACTAGCTCAGAAAAAAAAATAAAACAATGCTTCTAGCATATTTTTGGTGTTTCGGGTAGTGTCCGGTTGTTCGGTTAGATACCGGTTCGTTAAAGTGTCAAACTATTCCGTTTAGTGATCTTTAAGTACCCTTTTGTGACACTTTTAATTCCCGACACTTAGGAAAGCATTCAGGACCATTTAGTCATATTTTTACTTGTTACTAACTTGTTACAATGCTGAATTTTGCTGAAATATGCTGAAATATATAAAATTCTGTATTTAAAGTGTGTTTCGGGTGCTTTTCAGTGCATAATTTAGCTTCCGGAAAGTCTATATGTTAACCCTTGTATCAATACTTGGGTTTTAATGTATTTTAGACGTTGGACCTACTCCTAGGTCCTAATTCCATTATCTGACTGCTTTCTGCAGAGTTGCTGACACAGTGTGTCTTACCGGTGAGTTTACTAGTCTTTCTGACGCAACGCTAACAATAATGCATAAAGCAATATTTGAAGTATAAAACGTGCATGAATTCACATGTATAGCATGAAATCAGACAATGTTGACATTTAAGCACATAATTGCCGATATTAAATAATACTTAAACTATACGTAAATTACCGGTTTGGTGCCAGTTGTCATAGTCTCCCCCCGTTAAAAGAATTTCGTCCCGAAATTCAGGCTGAGCTATCTCTCGCAGGAGTTTTCTTGAACAGGTGGGGGTACTTCTCTTTAAACTGGTCTTCACGTTCCCACGTGTACTCGGGTCCGTGCTTAGAGTTCCAACGTACTTTGACAAGTTTGACACTACTCCTCCGGGTCTTGTTGACTTTCCAGTCTGTAACCTCAACGGGTTGTTCTGTATATTGGAGTCTGTCGTCAATATGCACTTCATCCGCATGGATGATCACTGTTTCTTGGGTTGGACTCTTCTTGAGGTTGGACACATGAAACGTATCATGTACTCCGTTAAGTTCTTTCGGTAATTCCAACTTGTAAGCCACGGTACCAATTCTTTCCAAAATCTTGAATGGTCCAATGTACCGGGATTCAGCTTTCCACGTTTTCCGAATCTTACTACGCCCTTCCAAGGTGAGACCTTTAACAAAACTTTGTCTCCCACCTCGAATTCTAAGGGTTTTCGTCTTCGATTAGCGTAGCTCTTTTGTCGATCTCGAGCCGCCTTAATGCGCTCTCGGATTTGCATAATCTTGTCGGTTGTCTCTTGAACAAGTTCAGGACCAACCATACGTTTGTCTCCAGCGTCTGCCCAACATAATGGCGAGCGGCACTTGCGGCCATATAGAGCTTCGAACGGTGCGGCTATTATGCTCGTATGATAACTGTTATTGTAGGAAAACTCAACTAAAGGTAGATGAGTATCCCAGCTGCCGCCTAGGTCCATAACACATGCGTGAAACATATCTTCTAGCGTTTGTATGGTCCGTTCGCTCTGGCCGTCTGTTTGCGGATGGAAGGCCGTGCTTAGATCTAGTTGAGATCCAAAGGCCTCCTGGAAGGATTGCCAGATCCTTGATACGAAACGTCCATCACTATCTGAGATAATTGAGATAGGCACTCCATGACGTGCCACAATTTCTTTCAAGTACAGCTCAGTGAGCTTTCCAGTGCTATCCTTTTCTCGGATCGGTAGGAAATGCGCAGACTTTGTTAGCCGATCGACTATCACCCATATCATATCGTGTCCTCTAGGGGTCCTGGGTAATTTTGTTATGAAGTCCATCGAGATTTGCTCCCACTTCCACATGGGTATCTCTGGTTGTTGCAGTAGGCCAGACGGTATCTGATATTCGGCCTTAACCTTGGCACAGGTTAGGCACTTTCCAACGTAGACAGCAACATCGCTTTTAAGCCTCGGCCACCAATAGTATTCCTTCAAGTCTTGATACATTTTGCCTGATCCTGGATGGATCGAGTATCTCGACTTGTGAGCTTCATTAAGGATGACTTCTCGAATACTGCCGTAGAGCGGAACCCAAAAACGTCCCTTAAAGTATAAGGTTCCCTCTTTGTTTGGCACCAAATTCTTTAGCATACCTAGGAGGTATTCAGCTCAACGATTTTCTCCCTTAAGGGCTTCTTGTTGTGCGTCATGAATGCGTGCAGTGAGGTTCGTCCGAATAGTCATTTCCAATGCTCGAACCCTTAGGGTCTTAACCCTTTCTTTTCGACTTAACACGTCTGCTACAACGTTTGCCTTTCCAGGATGGTACTTAATCTCACAGTCATAATCGTTTAGCAGCTCGACCCATCGTCGCTGACGCATGTTTAATTCCTTCTGATCAAATATGTGCTGCAGGCTTTTGTGATCTGTGAAGATTGTACATCGAGTACCATATAAATAGTGTCGCTAGATCTTCAAAGTGAATACCATCGCGCCTAGCTCCAAGTCGTGCGTGGTGTAATTCCTTTCATGCACCTTCAACTGTCTTGAAGCGTAAGCGATGACTTTTTGGCGTTGCATGAGCACGCACCCCAAACCTTGACGTGAAGCGTCGCAGTATACCACGAAGTCTTCCGTGCCTTCGGGTAAGGATAGTATCGGTGCATCGCATAGCTTATTTTTGAGCAGTTGGAAGGCTTCTTCCTGCTTATCACCCCAGTCGTACTTCTTGTCTTTCTACGTAAGTGTAGTCAGCGGTTGAGCTATCTTGGAGAAGTTCTCGATAAATCGTCGGTAATAGCCCGCTAAGCCCAAAAATTATCGGACTTCAGTTGGGGTTTTGGGGGCTTCCCAATTCTTTATTGCTTCTATCTTTGCTGGGTCTACATGAATGCCCTTCTCGTTCACAACGTGACCAAGGAACTGTACTTCACGAATCCAGAATTCGCACTTTGAGAACTTTGCATAAAGTTTCTCTTTCTTCAGTAGTTCCAAAATGGTTCTGAGGTGTTGCTCGGGCTCTTCTCTCGTTCGCGAGTAAATCAGGATATCATCGATAAATATAATCACGAATTTATCGAGATATGGTTTGCAAACGCGGTTCATCAGATTCATAAATACCGCTGGAGCGTTCGTCAGTCCGAATGGCATTACAAGGAATTCGTAATACCCATAACGTGTTCGGAATGCAGTCCTTGGTACGCTCTCTTCTTGGATTCTTAACTGATGGTATCCCGACTGAAGGTCGATCTTGGAATAGTAGCTCGATCCTTGCAACTGATCAAATAAGTCATCAATCCTCGGTAGTGGGTACCGATTCTTGACAGTGAGCTTGTTCAGTTCTCTGTAATCGATACACATCCGCAGTGTTCCATCCTTTTTCTTCATGAACAATACTGGAGCTCCCCAGGGCGAGAAGCTTGGCATTATGAATCCTTTATCCAACAACTCCTGGAGTTGTGTAGATAATTCTTGCATCTCAGATGGTGCAAGACGATAGGGTGCCTTGGCTACAGGAGCGGCTCCTGGGACCAAGTCTATATGGAACTCGACTTGTCGTTGCGGAGGTAGCCCTGGCAGATCTTCAGGAAAAACATCAGGGAATTCCTTCACCATAGGAATGTCTTCGAGTCTCGGCTCCTCAGCCTTCTGATCTACAACGTGCGCCAGGAAAGCAACACATCCTTTCCTTTAGCACTTCTGCGCCTTCATACAACTGATGATTCGCAGAGGCGCGTCTCGTTTTTCTCCATGCACAATGAGAGTTTCATCATTCGCCAGAGGAATGCGAATGATTTTCTCGTGACAAACAACTTCAGCTTTGTTCTTGGACAACCAGTCCATTTCGACCACTACATCGAAGCTACCCAATTGGATAGGTAAGAGGTCGATGCTAAATCTTCGTTCACCAAGTTCTAATGAGCAAACTCTAACAACTTCGCCCGATTCAACAAGTTTACCATTGGCTAGTTCTATGGAATAAGGAATATCTAATCTACTAGATTCTATTCCAAGCATACATTTAAATTCCACAGACATGAAGCTATAATCGGCACCAGTGTCAAATAGTATGGATGCAAAGTGATTGTTAACGAGAAACGTACCGGTGACCACATTAGGGTCCTCACGTGCGTTCCTTGATCCAATCACGAATGCTCGAGCCTGAGCAGTGTTCTCCCTTGGGAAATCTTTCTTGAAATGATCCTTGCTTCCACAACCAAAGCATCCTTGGTTCTGCCCAGCTCCATTACCATTCTGGTTACCATTGCCATTGCCATTTCCACCACTGTTTCTATTACCATCACCGTTGCGGTTTCCATTCCCGTTCCTTCCTTTTCCCCAACAGTTCTCAGTATGGTGACCCAGTTTTCCTCACTTGTCGCATTTTGGAATGCGACAACCTCCTTCGTGATGACGCTTTCACCGGTTGCAAAGGGGAAGAGTGCCATGGTATCCTCTGGCAGGAGCGTCATTCATGGCTGCAAGAGTTCTCGCCTCCTGTAGCGGATTGGGGTCGCGCTTCTTATTGTTGGAACCCTTGTTGTTACTGCGGGTTGCTTGATTCAGGTTCGCATGCTTCCTTTTCTTGTCACCAGATGACTCAGCATGCGTCTCGGTCTTTTCAGTTGGGTTCAGCGATAACTTCTTCATTCGGACAGCATCTTCAGTAAGGCTGATAGCCAGAGTTACAGCCTGAGTGATCGTTTCAGGTTTAGCCGAAGTCACCATGTTGCGAAACTCTGGGGCCAGTCCCCAAATGTAGTGCTCGACGCGCTTAAATTCGGGAGTCACCATATAAGGGATCACTCTTGACAAATCGTGGAACCTTCGGGTATAACCAGTAATGTCTGCACCTTCCATGGTCAAATGCCAGAACTCAGTCTCCAACCTTTGGAGTTCGGCACGAGAGCAATACTTTTCTCTCATTCTCTCCTTTAGCTCATCCCACGTCATGCCGTACGCAGCATCATCACCCAGAGTCTGGACTTGCAAATTCCACCAAGTCAAAGCTTCATCAACAAATAACCCCGTAACAAAAGTGACTTGCTGGTCCGCGGTACACTTGCTCATACGGATAGTGGAATCTGTCTTCTCCGTCCAGCGCACAAAAGCCACTGCACCTCCAGTGCCGTCGCAGTTTAGTGGCTTGTAGTCGAGAAACTGCTTGAAAGTGCATCCTTGAGCTGTGTTTCCTCCAGATGAATCTCCCTACCCATTACGTCTAGCGTTGTTTGGTTCTCCACTTTGTTCGGTGCGGTTTGCCTCGTATTGGGCGATAGCTGCGGAGATCCTTTCTTCTAGTAGGGCGTTCAATTCTTCAGCAGTCCTCGGTAGAAGAGGAAGAAGGGGTTGTTCAGAATCCTGATTGTTCACAGCTCTCCTAGGTGCCATGTTCTGAAAGAACACAACACAGTAGGGTTAGACATTTGTTTGACATCGTCATACGAGACAGTAGCAGTATATATACACAGACATATACCCACATAAGTGACATCAAACAATCTGCCAAACGTATAAATCAATTCATACAGCAACAAGCATGCATAAATAGATAAATACCGTTGTGTCATAAGATATTCACTTAGTCTTTATACATATCAGGGCAACTTGTTACATCATTGTTTGCGAAGTAAACAAAATGCATAAGGGATACATCACCCCATAGTACAAGTTTAATATATGTAAAAGATAAAATATCTTTCTTCACATTGACGGTTCTTGTCTTTATACCCTAAATCATTACTCAAAAAGAGTATTTAATAGGCTGGGGGAGGGGTGAGGGTGTTCACGTTTTGACCTTTTCTTGCATTGAAGGAATCTCGTTTGATACGTGACAAGACTTGTTGTGGTTTCGGTGCACTGAATTCCATAATTATGTATGCATCCATAATTACGTAAGTCCTTGCACAGTCCGCACAGTTCGTTTTATCATCGGATCACTTCCTTCAGATAGGCCAATGTTTTCCAGGCGAAGACACGAGTTACTGAGGTATTCTATTTCTAATATATGTATATATTAATTGTCACACATAGTTGGAAGTAATTTCTAGTCAAAGACAAGTGCTACTCCAGTGCACCCTAAGTTTCATAGTGTCCTTACTTGACTCCTTGAAAATAGTTTCAGGTAGTGGATGTCGTGGAAAATTTTATGCAATGAAAACTTTTGAAAAATTGTTTTCGTGAGAGGATCCTAGAGATTGTAGTCTAGACTCGAGAAGGAACCCTGGTTCACTACAATCGCAGCTCTGATACCAATCTGTCACACCCCTTTCTAAGGCGGAAGCACGAGGTGTGATCTTGAAAGGTCTCATTGCATACGAAAGGTAAACATACTACATGCTCGTAAAATAACTCCAAATACCATACATTACATAACTAAAAACATAGGTTAAGTGTTTACATCACAAGACGGCATATTGTCTGAAAAGTTTACAACTTTATTTAAAAGATGAACATAAAGGTTTGGTCCTTATATCACCACACGGAGTGGGACATAACAACCAAAACCAGCAAAACGGGCACCGGAGTCTTGACACAACATAACTAATAACATGAACAACATCCAAGAGCAAGAGTATGACCGCGCGCACATCCACTTTAGTTACCTGAAATACATGTGAGTTTTTGGAAAAAAAATCGTCAACATAATGTTGGTGTGAATTCATGCAGTTTTTGTATTGAACATTTGTATACTTGAATGAAAACATGGTATGTAATTTGTATGACACAAGTATTTCTGTAAATATAAGGAAATCGAGGTCGCTAATGGTTTGCAAGGCCATTAACATGTGACACGACATAGGAAGCATCCAAACCATAGGCATTTTTAACTGTCGAATCCACGACTGAATCACATTCTTGAATGATTTAGTCATTTACAACTTGTAAGATGATGTTTCTAAAAACATTTCTTTTGTATTTTTCTTGTTACAAACATGTTTCTAGACTTGTTTAAATACTGAAAATATGATTGGTTTACTTAGAAACCATGACTTTGTAAATCTTGAAAATAAACTTGGTTTCTTGAGAAAATTATTTTGTAATCATCTATTTACAAGACTTTTGACATGTATCAACCATCGTAAATCATTCTTATTTTCAAGTTCATGCAAAACATAAAGTATGATGATCTTGGTCTTTCACAAGATTATCACCTTAACTTACTAGATCATGAGTTTAATCACAATCTAGTAGGTTTCATATGATGTCTAACATCACTAACACAAATCATCAATCATCAAGAAGCAAATCATCATCATTCAACATGTATTCTTATGTTATTAAGCTTATGTTAAAGAATCATGATCATGTTCTTTAGTGTTCATTAAGATTAACAATGTTCATCATCTTTTAACCATCAAAATATGAAGTAACAAGAGATCATAAGGGTCTTACTACTAGCACAAGGCTAGGGAAGAACACTTGATGTTGTAGATGACAAATGTGGAGGATAAAAGCTAATGGGAGAGGTCCTTGAAGATCCACATGCTCCACACTTCCTTAATCACCTTCTTACACCTTAGGATGAACTTGGATTTGGATGGAATTAGTTGAAGATGGTGGTGGTGTTTGGGTGGGTTTCGGCCGAGAGGAGGGCAAGGGAGGAGGAGAAGGTTGGTGTGTGAAGTGTGTGTGAGAAAATGAGGGCATTGATCTTCTTATAACATGTTGATGCATTATCCAATGTTTAATGTGTTTAAGAAAGTACCAACAAGATCCTAATCATATCTAAGTGAATCAAATGAAATCAAGGGAAGATCGAGTAGGATTTTGTTGGTGGGGTCACATGGGTGACCGTTCACTTAAAGGGGGGGGGGGTATAGTTGGTGTTTAATGGTAAGTTATGTTACTTAGTTAAAATTTAAGTGTAATGTTTAGTGTTTATGCACATTGTGTTTTATATAGTGTGTTAGGGTGTTCGGGGATCATAACTAGCTCAGAAAAAAATAAAACAATGCTTCTAGCATATTTTTGGTGTTTCGGGTAGTGTCCGGTTGTTCGGTTAGATACCGGTTCGTTAAAGTGTCAAACTATTCCGTTTAGTGATCTTTAAGTACCCTTTTGTGACACTTTTAATTCCCGACACTTATGAAAGCACTCAGGACCATTTAGTCATATTTTTACATGTTACTAACTCATTACAATGCTGAATTTTGCTGAAATATGCTGAAATATATAAAGTATTTAAAGTGTGTTTCGGGTGCTTTTCAGTGCATAATTTAGCTTCCGGAAAGTCTATAACCCTTGTATCCATACTTGGGTTTTAATATATTTTAGATGTTGGACCTACTCCTAGGTCCTAATTCCATTATCTGACTGCTTTCTGCAGAGTTGCTGACACAGTGTGTCTTACCGGTGAGTTTACTAGTCTTTCTGACGCAACGCTAACAGTAATGCATAAAGCAATATTTGAAGTATAAAACGTGCATGAATTCACATGTATAGCATGAAATCAGACAATGTTGACATTTAAGCACATAATTTCCGATATTAAATAATACTTAAACTGTAAGGAAATTACCGGTTTGGTGCCTGTTGTCACACTCTCACACGAGTAACTCCATCTTCACCAAGTGAGGTACTCTTCCCGATGAAAATGATGGAGATAACTCTTGAAGGAGTGAGAAACAATTTCATACAGTTAAGGGAGTTGTTGAAGGGGTATGTCCAGGAAGAACGAAACAAAGAGGTGAGAGTGCGCTTGTCTTATGATGAGTCGCAGGTCATACTCTCATCCATGCCTCCACCTGTGGGTGGGACCACTTGCCCAAGCGTTAGCCGTATTATAACAAATCCAAGCCCCATTCCTTACCTAATGTCGGATGGTTTTCTTAGACAAGGGGGTACACATCATAGCTCCCCCTATTTAAAACAGGTTAGTATTGGCACAGTAACCATGATTGGTAATATACTTGTCCATTTAAACTTGAATCCGACTAATCCTAATCAGATGCATTGTGCTTGATAATATACGAGTTACTATATATGGTTTAACTACCCGCATGCTTGACATCTTTGGCAAACACCTACCCAACCACAAGGCTTTTTGATGATTTTTAAAACGACACTTAGATCATGCACCAATACTATGGCACAATAATTATCATTTTCTACATTTTTTTATTTGGCTTTGATATAAGAACTTTTCTCACTTTACAATCTCATAAACCTCTCTTGTGACTATGCAATAAACTAATATATACCTAGGGGGTCCAATTTTCACCTTTTTTTTATTTTTCCGATTAATTATGGAGGTTTCGTAATAAAGGAAGCATGGTGTGTGATAGAGTATATACGAACCCTGTAATAAATCACAACTCATAGCAATTATCAACTCTCATAATCTCTATGATGTAAGAAAATCTTAACTTATATAAGTTCGTAACAATAATGACAATCAATCTACGCAATTTCACCACAAATGATTACAATGATTATTAAATCAAACCAATTGTGTAAGAAATGTTTCCTAAAAGACCTACAACCCTACATCCTGGGATTATTTTAAAAGGATAAACCACTCATACTAATATTGAAATCGAATACTGTCACTACACGATTCTTCATTATAATCATATATACCTTAGGGTTTTAAAAATCTGGATCCGAAATATATCCGAAATATCCGATACTTTGGATATCCGAATTTTCGGATTCAGATATGAGTTTCAAAAAAATCAGATAATCGGATTATCCGATATCCGAAAACTAAAAATAAATAGTAAATATACATATTATACAAGTACTATGTTTAGTTTAAATATAGGAAAGAATAGTAAAAGTTGTAAATAATCTGATTTGAATTTGTATAATCAAATCCAGTTTGAGTTTTAATCTATGCACGAAACGATTTTTTTATCTTTTCTTTAAATTCGGATATATGAAATTTCGGATACAGGTTCGGATATTAGTCTTCACTATTCGAAATTTTTGGATATCTGGTTGATCTTAAACGCCCCTATATATACCTACAATACAAAGTTATATCGTATTGATTCGTTGGTTTTTTTTCTCTTGTTGTCTGTTTTCTTGTACCATTATCGCTCAACTTTCAACATTCACACTTGTAACCCTTCAACTTTTTAAAGATTTTGAAATCAAGTTTTACGTGGTTAGTTTTATCTACGTGTCGGTATAAATTCAAGTTGATTTACGTTTCAATGTGAATAGTCAAATGTAATACGTTTTCGTTCTTCTTTTGCTTTATGTTTTCAGTTAGCCTACGTTTTGAAATCAATTTTGCGTGAAAAAGAGTTAACTCAAATATCATACGTTTTCATTTGACAGTATAAATTTGAGCTACGTTACGTTCCGACACTTCTGCAACGCGTCGTACCACTATTTAACTTAAGAAAACCATTAATTTCTTACGTATTTATTTTTATGTACGTGTCGGTATATATTAGGTTGGTTTACATCTCGATGTAAATTTCTTTCCCAAATAAGGTTGGTCAAATATAATACATTTTCGTGCTTATTTTTATATACTTTTAGTTGGTCTATATTTTATGTAATTTTTTTTTGTTGAAAAAACGACTCGGGTCATACACAATACGTTTCCTTTACACGGTATAAATTTGAGTTACTTTACGTTTTGACACCACCACAACACGCAAGAAATTTACTAGTTATAAAACAAATAAATAAACTCTCCTTTCTTCTTCTTGTTTCATTCTCGAAGATCGTGCCCTAAGTAGCTGCCCCCTTTTGCGTATTGTCGTACTTAAAAACAAAACCCCCTAAATTCTCTTACTCGATGCCTTTTTCATTTTTATTCACCGACTTGCTTGTTGACGCATGAAGTCCAGTCTTGTTGGCCCAATTAACTTTTTGACTCATCACATTACATATTAGTCATGATTTCAACCCACTTAAATGAATTAATCCGCTTGCCCAATATATTCTATTTGGAATATTAAACCAAACAGTTGTAGTATTTTTTTAACGACGTATAGTTAGGAACAATTGTAGTATCCTATAACTACCTTTGGTTAGGGTAGAGTTGTCGCATGTTAACAAAAGAGTTACAAGGAAACTTCGATATGTATCCAGATTGACGTGACCTCAACAAAGAGCGATTGAATTGACTGCATTATTGCCTTGGCCAGTGGAGAAATTAAAGAAACCAAAGGCGTTGTGGCATTGATTAAATATAGGTGAATAAAAGATAATAACCATAAGAGAAGTTTTCCTGTGATGAACATAATATTTTCTGGTGATGGAGAGAGTTGTAGGATACTGCATTGAAGTAGTTGGATACTGAGTACAAAGTCACCTATATTCACAAGGTTAGGAGGGTATAAATTTACAATGAATATCCCCCTTATCTGGCCCAAGTGTAAGTGAACTTCTACATTCTTTATATGATCATGAATTCTCACACCAGGAATTAGTAAAATTACGTGTGATATACATCATTGATTTTCGTTGTAGCATATGTATAAACTGACACACCTTGATGTCGCTAAAGTAATAGCGATAGAGAAAACGAAATACATTAAAGGGTCACCAATAACTTATTGATGTTTGACATGTTAGGAGAAGAAAGAATTGTATATGCTTGAAAGAGGAGCATTGTGGAAATAGTTAATGGGTAGCTTAACATATAGAAACATTAGATAAATTATATTTTGTTGTTTAAAGTACCTAATACAAATTCCAAATATTTATTAAAATTCAAAACCATGCCTATTTTATGAAGTATATGATATAAATATACATAATGTATAGTTGTTACTTAATATATTCTGAATATTGAGATGTTCTTAATTATAATAAATCTAATGAGGACACGAATAGTGATTTTATCTCAACAATATTTATATTAGCATCCACAAATAGTTCTATTTACTTACTTATGACAATGCAAAATATCTATAACAATGTAGAATAAGGATTTTGATTTATGTTGAACTTTGCAATCCGAAATTAAAAAAAAAACAATGCATTTTGGATGCCTATCTAGGAACACAATCCGACACTGAAACTTCATTTAAGGAATACTGGGATGATCTTGATTTAGATTTTGATATTTTAGGTTTTTCAAAACCATTGCTCCCTGTCGAAGAGTTGTACTCATGCAGAAGTGGCATTTCAGGATCAATGTTACTACGCATGAAAAATGCAGGCTGTGATGGTACAGGAAGCGTAATAGAGAAACAATTAAGCATAAGAACAACTGAAGCCATGGTTGGACGATCAATAACATTTTCTTGAACACATAATAAACCAATATGGATACTTCTGATGATGTCACGCAATGAACTTGATCCAGTCTTCAATGTTGGATCTATTATATCTGAGGCTGTCCCATTCCTCCAACTTTTCCATGCCTAAAAGATATTAACAATTTGTTTTTATGATTCTTATACCACTAAAGAAAAAGTAGAACTTTCAGTTGAATATATTTCCTGAAGAACAATATGATCCCATGGTGTATATATTATTCAAACTTCGTAAAAGTGAAGTATACTTACAAAGCTAAAAAGATCTTCTACACTCTCTCCATTCTGAAAACATTGGTTCTTTTGACCTGTTACCATCTCTAGTACTAACACTCCATAGCTAATGACGTCCGACTTGACTGAGTATTGTCCATGCATGACATATTCAGGTGCCATATAACCACTATAACAATGCAATAGAAAATTGTTAGTCGTTTCCTTCAATGTAACACATACTCAAAAACGCACTTACATCTCTTCTATATATTGATTTTTGTTATAAGTACAAGAAAGTTGATAGTCATGAAGAAATCCTCATAAGGCATAATTGGGCAATGTAATAGGTTATGTGGCAGCCCTTACTATTGGTACCGGGAAGGTAAAAAAAAAGCAACTTTGAAAGCTTAATCAAAACATGCCATGTTCATTACTATTTTTAAGAAAGGCCACATTAGGATATTAATTTTGTAGCTACTTTTCAGGGAAAAGGAATGATTGATTTTGTAGTAGTATATGCTAAAATCAGGGTCTAGTGGTCCATGAGTTGGAAGTAAAACAACTCTAGAAAGTAGTAATGTTCCAAGAGGGAATTTCATTTGAAGGAAGTGTACTTACTAGGTTCCAACAATTCGGCTAGTGTCTCCTTGGGTTTCTTCAGTTTTAAACAACCTTGCCATACCAAAATCAGCAATTTTAGGGGTCATTTGTGCATCTAGCAGAACATTACTTGCCTTCATATCACGGTGAATTATTCTTAGACGGGAATCTTCATGAAGGTATAGTAGCCCCTTCGCAATTCCTTTGATGATATTATAGCGCTTTTCCCAATCAAGAATAGTACGTTTAGTTGGATCTACAAACAACATTTATTGGATATCATTAGCAATATCACTAAAATGAAACATCATTTGTTATCCATGTTAATCTAGTCACGCATGGCGTTTTGTTTTGTTTTTTAACTAAGTGCCATGCATTGTTGTGATGTTATAAGTAACATTATACAAAGGATTTTTTTTATGAACCCGAAAAGAGAATATTGTTTAAGAACTTCCAAAATATGGTATAATACAATACGCAACATTCATCTACTATTTAGTTGTTAAGTTTACTTTGTTTATGCGATGAAACTTGTGAATTCAAAATGATGTGTGCTATTGAGGACTTACCAAATATAAATTGATCAAGACTTGCATTTGGCATGAACTCATAAATGAGAAGGCGTTCACTACCTTCTATGCTGAAACCTAGCAGCCGGACTAAATTACGATGCTGAAGTTTTGCTACTAGCAAAACCTCATTTTTAAATTCTACGTCACCTTGTCCAGAATCCCATGCTAGCCTCTTCACTGCTATTTGGTTTCCTTCTCCAAGTGTACCCTAAATATCATATGATAGCATATAAACCATTTCTTAATTCTTATTGAAATTCTTAAAACGTATAACAAATATCTTACTTCCACACTCTTTTTTGTACATGCTTTTAACAAACGTATAAAATCCCAGTTTTATAGCATATGCATACATGTGTATAGGATTGTTACACTTATAGGAGAGGATAAGCTTTTTTTAGTGGTGTAGATTTCCCAACACTTTATAGGGTCTTCACATGTTATTGTCTTCCCACATATAAGTCTATAAGTTGTCTAATGAGGTTTTATTTATATCTTTTTTTCATAGTTACTTTTCCATCCTTTTTTTACTATTTGGTAGTTATTTGTATACTATTGGTTTTGAAGCCGGAGGTCACTATGAAAGCGGTCTTTCTAGTTGCAGGGATATAATAGAGGTAATACTTGCTTAGATCTCAACCTACTTAGATGCTACTAATAGCTTTGCTATTTCTAAGATTTACTAGACAGCTTAGATCTCAATCTACTCAGATCTTACTAATAGCTTTGCTATTTCTAAGATTCACTGGGTACGCTTGTTGTAGTTGTATACATTTGTATAAGATAGTTACACCTATAAGCAGCAAAAGATATAAAATAATCTAGGAATTTATGTGTTCATATTTGTAAAAAAAAAAATAAGATTAATAAGATACTACAAACATACAACTTATGCCTACACATTTATTGGAAGCATATCTTTGATTTTTTTAGTACATACATTTTTTTTCGATATGTGGTCACGGACATTCTCTTCTACGATTATAAATGTCAGTATTGTTATAAATTAACCATTTCGATCATATTAATAAGTGTAAAAAACTTTATTTTTAAGTGTTTTTCAAAAGATAGTAGAAAAATGTGCGTCCAATTAATGTACACACAATGATAATAACAAAAGATGGATATGTTCATACCATGTAAACCGTTCCAAAACCACCTCGTCCAAGCTTATTTTCTTCAGAGAAGTCATTTGTTGCTGCTTTCACTGTACTAAAGTCGTACTGCCAAGATTCTTCTGTCCTAATATCCATAACCGTTTCAGCTATTAGAAAAAAACAAAGTTAGAAGTTGCTGTAGCTCGTTGTGATTAATAAAATAGCAAAAACAAAAACAAGTGGTGTGATGTTTGATAGGAAAATTCAACTTAAGACTTATGTCCAAGCTATGAATTCTGTGTTGCAAAGTTAGAACTTACTATGAATACTTTCAACTGCTGGAGGTATCGCTTGCCTTTTCTTCTTCCTGGATCTCATAATGATAAAAAGTGAAGCGATTACTATAAGGACAGCGACTATCACAATAACAGTTATGATTATCACAGTTCTTGTAGTGTTACTTTTTTTGCCTGCAAAAACGAAAAAAATGTTGCAATGTCATTTAGTTTAAACGCTTAACAATACGATACCCAATTTCATTTGAATGTATGATAAGACAATCAATGAAGAAACTTTTTACGATTTCGTTTTAGATCAATTTTAAACATATCTGCACCTATGTCTTCAACCTGAGGCCAATCATTTCAGCCTTTTCTTGTAAAATTTGTAAACTGAACTCCGAATGGATCTTGTAGTTAATGTTATCCCTAAACAAATCAAGTAATATTTTCTAAAAACAGTCAAACTGTCATACTGTACTATTGATTCTAAAGAGACTCAATGAGTAATCAACAATCAAAATCCAACATTAAAAACTGAGCTTGTTAATTTCTAGCAAAAAGTATCTATTTTCTGTACGTGATGCCAATCTCTAGGCTAGTCAATCAAATTATGACTAATCTCTAGGCTAGTCAATCAAATTATGACCACAAACCTTTGATGTTAAAGTATTATGGGCTTTTATTTGAATCTACAAAGATTGTTTAGGAAAGTCGATTGTTGGGGTTGTAGTTGGTGGGCGGCGTCGTTAATATTTGAAGATGGTAGCCTGGAGATCAAGGTTAGAAGTTGGAGAAGCTTATCAAAGGCCTGGACGACGAGAGAGGTTGCAATGTGGAGTATCGTGGAAGACAGTTTGTCTTCACATTTATAACGATACATAAATTAAATTCGAGTAATCGGTTTTTTATATTCATGTAGCTACAAAAAGCCTTTTTTTCTCATTTATTATATGAACACAAAATAGATTCAAGTTTATGATTTTTATGTGGGCTGTAAAAAAATTGACTATCGATGCTAAATTATACGTGAATCATGAGTTATTTCATGTATTCCTAAAAATGACTTCCCATGTTAACCCGTGTGTGATATCCCCAACATTTTCGCTTTCTCCTTTAAAGACCTTCTGAACATTCATGTGATGACAAGGTTGTCATAACGGAAGAAAGATATCATTCAAGGATTGGTTACGATTGGGTGTTGGAGTATATGGAAGGCCAGAAATGATCTTTTATTCTCAAATAAGAGGATTAAAATTGATAACATCATTAGTCAGATGAAAGCATTAGTTTTTTTTTTGTGGTACTCGCTCGAAACATAAGGATATTTCTTGGGTTTTGTAATTATGTAATCTCTTATTTTGTTGTCTGGGCTTCCCGGTTTTGGGCTAGCTGTGTTTTTGTTCTAATGAAAGCTTCCATTCAAATAAAAATGTTAACCCGTGTGTATTACGTATAGTCAGATAATAAACATGGTACCAACCATGGTTGGAAAAGTCGTTAGGCGCTCCGTAGTCGGGCGATCGAGGAGTTGAGAGTACTCGGTTTAGGCGGAGAGTACACGGGGAGTACTCGGACATGTCAAATTATAAAGAAATTAGTTTTCGGAAATTAAATATGCGTCAAATAATATAAATTTACTAATATTTATAACAAAATACGTGAAATGGATATTCATTCTTTAATATAATAGGCATAGAAATTATGTTTTATTTTATTTTAAGTCAAACTCGGCCCGAGTTGACATACAAGATCCGATTTTGGCCGATGTTGACCGCGTTTCATCGATTCCGAGTAATTAGGTGGAGTTGAAGAAAGTCCCGCCTCGGCAACCAACCTTGTAGCGACTACTCGGGAAGTACTCGGCCTTGGAACTACAAGTCGATATCCGACCACTGAGTCCCATGTATGGTGACAATCGTGTCAGTTTGGTGTGTTAACTAAACAAGTCAATACGCGACAATCATATCATGTTGGGAGATGGATTGACAAACTCGGATACAATCTACATATTTTTTTGTCTGATATACCAAACTTAACTCAAAAACATGTAATTAAACACAACGCATATAAGCTCATTTACCAAATGGGCGATAGATGGCTCTAATAGGTTGGTGTATTAATTTTATAAAATATATATTAGAGTTAATTACGTAGTTAGTCCCTGTGGTTTGCCCAAAATAACATACTTAGATACTAATAGTTTAAAATCACATTCTAGGCCGAGCGAAAACGATTCGCTCGATTTTTTTTAGGATTTGATAAAAACCGAGCGAAACCGAGCCGATCGATTCAAATTCAATCCGAGCATGAGCATCACTTTTGCGCTAGGTTTGGTAAATCCGATCTGCTCGGATCGGTTGTAATTCAATCCGAGCATGAGCAGACCCTCGATCGGATCGGCTCATGAACACCCCTATTCTAGGGTATCAAAATTTCATTTTGTAACGTTTTGAGGTATTAACGTTATTTGTAGGCTTAAAATCACATTTTGTTAGTACCTAAGTACGTTATTTTGTGCAAACCACAATGACTAACTATGTTAATACCCTAAAAGTTAATACCTCTAAACGTTACAATATGAAAAGTTAATACTCTAGAAGTTGATTTTAAACTATTAGTACCTAAGTATGTTATTTTGTAAAAACCACAGGGACTATGTAATTAACTCTATATATTATTTATTTAAATATGTGATAAGGGTAAAGATCCAGTACAAATATCCTTATCGTACAAAACGCACGAAAGGCATGAAAAGGAAAATAAACATGGCGTCATTTTCGTAATTATTTTACTCGTAATTACCCTACAGGATTAAAATTACCCTACAAAATCAAAATTACCCTAAAAGATTAAAATTACCCTATAAGATCAAAACTAACCTACAAGATCATTTGTACACTATTTATAAGAGTTAATTACATAGTTAGTCCCTGTGGTTTGCACAAAATAACATACTTAGGTATTAATAGTTTAAAATCACTTTCTAGGGTATTAACTTTTCATTTATTAACGTTTTAAGGTATTAACTTCTAGGGTATTAACATAGTTAGTCCCTGTGGTTTGCACAAAATAACATAATTAGGTACTAATAAAATGTGATTTTAAACCTACAAATAAAGTTAATACCTCAAAACGTTACAAAATGAAAAGTTAATACCCTAGATTGTGATTTTAAACTATTAGTACCTAAGTATGTTATTTTGTGCAAACCACAAGGACTAACTATGTAATTAACTCCTATTTATAATGCTCTACAAAATTACTCTACAAGATCAAAATTACCAAACAAGATCAAAATTACCCTAAAAAATCATTTGTAGGGTAATTTTGATAATTACTCTACGAGTAAATAATTACGAAAATGCCAACACGCTTTTTATCTTTTAATGCATTTCGTACGTTTTGTACCATAAGACTATTTGTATAAAATCTTTTGCCTACATGATAAACAGACCAACCTGAACAAAAATAAATAAAAATATCACCTAAACACAATGCATTTATCAAACGGTTTAAACATGACAATACCTAAGCGATACCTAAACACAATGCATTTATCAAACGGTTTAAACATAACAATAAAAAAAGATACGTGTCATAAGTAACTATGTTATCGTATAAAATAAATTTCTAATTTTGAAGAAATACTTTCTATTATATGTTATCTGTTATTGACTTCTATTTATCATTCAAAATCTGTTTCCAAATTGATTACACCTAGGAGATAAGTCATTAGTCAATACAACTAGAAGATGTGCAAAAACGTTATTTTTGGTAATAATAATAATCAAACTAAGACTATGACATAAGTGTATACGCCAAAAACGTTATTTTTGGTATCACAGTTCCCAGGACCATTCGGTTCGAGAAGGACGATGATTACACTTGAACGAATAATTGTTACAACTTTCACACCACTTCATACTGAATCGTAAATAGCAAGAAACGAATAATAACTAACCGAAACACGGAATCGAACTTGAATAAACTGCACTTTAATTAAACAGAACTTGCATGCCAAACTGTTACAGTTACAACATGAATATTCAGGGCTGATTGAAAGGGTATGTTCTGGAGGGATACAACCTTTCAGGAACAGGTATGTCGATTCCCACAAAACCGTATATGAGCGGTTATGTTGTAACACGCACCCTTTCAATTTACAAGCCCAACAAACAAACTAAACCTACTGGACTTCTAGACTTTATTGTTTTGACACATTAACTACTTGGCCTCAGGCCCAAATTCGAAAATAATAAACATAACAGACTAATATGTTTGACCCACTTAACCAATAAACTAATAAAACATATTAAAAACTAGCAGCCTTTAATCGGATCCGGAGATTCGTGATTATTAGTCCTGGTCAAAGTAAACTAATTTAATTTATATCCGATAAAGAAGATACAATGCATACCTGGTGGTGAGACTGGCGGAGATGATGGTAAAACCGGTGGTGGTGGTTGAGGAGTAACCCGAGCACTCTGATTATAAAACCGATATGTCTCATATCTAAAATTACACAAGAATTCTTCCTCCAACTGCCCCATTAAAATATAGTGCAATTCTATTGATTATATCTTCCAAACAATCACTACACTGGGTCTCGGATAAGTCTGGAGTGCATTGCACAAGCCCATAGATCGTCGAAAAATCCGGACCACTCGTGTTATCCGTGGCGAACTTCTGAAGGGGGCCGCCTGCGGACGCATCACCTCTCAGCTTCCTCAATAGAGGACCCAAATCACCATTGAACCGATCAATATTTGTCGAATTTTGGGGGTTAGCCATATACACATAAGTTTTGACTCTTGTGTTTCCCAATATGTTCTGGTTGGAGTATTGCAACAAACAGTTGTCGTAGTATCCTACTGCTTCCTTTTGGTTCGGGCAGAGTTGTCTCAACTTAACAGTGGAGTCATTGAGACAACTCTGGCAGATATCCGGGTTGACGTCCCCTCGACAAAGGGCGATGGAGTTGACTGTATCATTGCCTTGGCCGGTTGTGAGGTTGTAGAAACCGAAGCCGTTGTTGGTGGTGGGGAGGGTGGAGAGGGTGGTGTTGGGGTTTCTTTGGTACCTACTGTTTGCGGTATAGTTAGCCGTGTTTTCGCAGATATGGTAAAGGAAATCGGGTTGAGCTAAGGTGGTGGTGTTGATCAAACATATGGAAATAAAAGATAACAACAAAGAGAGGGGTTTTCCTGAAAGGATGAACATATTTTTTTTGTTATTGATGAGGGAGGAGATGTAGGATGTATTTAAGTATGTTGATGTTTCATATTTTATCACCAAGCCATGTCTTTTGACAGGGTCAGAAGAAAGGTATGCAAAGAAATTAATAAGGTCAACTATGTGCTTGCCTTTGTCATCAATAGCAACCAAATAAGTCTAAAGCATCATCAATCCAAAGATATGGAAATAATACCATGTTTCAAAGACATCAAAATTTATAAATACAAAATCACCAATGCATCATTGCGTGGGTTTTGTGTTATTATCCAACCAAGTATTAAAAAAAAAAAAATCACAAGCAAAAACTTGAACCAACTAAAAAGGCAATCATCAATAGTTGTAACGCCGATTTTAAAAGCTAGATCTCTTGATTGAATCTTCGACTAGAACTAAAGGAAAATGAAAACTTTGGGTAAGACATGAAAGTGGATGCAACCGTTAGTTCACATAGGTGTGAACCCATTGGTTCCACGGTCTGTACTTCAAATATCACATCAGGAAGTAGACGCACAGGGCTACATGATTTGAGGATGCATAACTGTGTATTTTGGGTGCAGAATCCTTCAGAAATCATAACAATCAGAAGCCTTGGTACACGATTGTACATATATGTGATCTCTTCAAGATTTGAGCTTCTCATGCTTGTGTGATAAGTTTCAGAGACGCTGCGTAAGTGAATAGTGCCACACGACGGGTTAGTTAAACAACAAATAGATCTGTATTTTGAAATTTTTTTGTTCAGTCTTTGCTTTCTTGTTGAAAATTCTTCATGTTCATTTCTAGAGACAATTATTGGGAACATATGCAATAAAAAGGTATATTCTGTACAATATGAACATTTCAATTAGTAGAACTCAAATTTCACTACAAGAAAACTTGTCTGATACCACAGCCTTTATCAACGACATGTCGTCAAGAAAAGTCTTGGGCCGACAGCTTCAGGTTCGACGCAAAAGCCTGTTTTGTCGTCGTTAAAGGTGTCCTCGAGAAAGCTGACCCATTAGTGACGAAAAGGTTTATTTTTAAAATTATTTTCTGCAATCTGGTTTTCGTCTAACTACGATGTTTTCGCCATAGGTTGGGATGTGATAAAAACATATTCTATTTTCCCGCAATAACTCAAAAAGTATATGTAAAACAGTAAATCACAATATGACTATGTCAAACAAATGCAACATAGTTATAATTCTCATTACAATCACAAAAGAAAATACAAGTTTACACCTTTATCTTTAACGTGAAATTTAAGTCGTAAAATCAAATAGTGTTTATTCACTAAAACAATTCAATTTACTTGCAACATATCAATTGCATTCTAGATGCCTATCTAGGACCAAAATCAGATATTGAAACTTCATTTGCAGAATATTGAGAAGATCTGGATCTAGATTTAGATACTTTAGGTTTTTCTAAACCACTGCTCCCTGTCGAAGAACTGTAATCTTGTAGGAGTGGCATTTCAGGATCAATGGTACTGCGTATAAAAAACGCAGGTTTTGTGGGTACAGGAAGCGTGATGGAGAAGCTATTAAGCATAAGAACAACCGAAGCCATGGTTGGCCTATCAATAACATTTTCTTGGACACATAATAATCCAATGTGGATGCTTCTAATGATGTCACGCAATGAACCTGATCCACTCTTCAATGTGGGATCTATTATATCTGATGCTGTCCCATTCCGTCAGCTTTTCCATGCCTAAAAGATAATAATAATTTTTGTTTTATATATGTATATATGTGTGTGTATGTGTGTGTGTGTGTGAGAAATATATTATGATCTCAATGGTGTATATATGGTGTTCTAGACTTTGTAGAAAGGGAGGATACTTACATAGCTAAGAATATCTTCTATGCTCTCTCCACTTCGAAAACATTGGTTCTTTTGACCGGATACCATTTCTAGAACTAACACACCATAGCTAAAGACATCTGACTTTACTGAAAATTGCCCATGCATAGCATACTCTGGCGCCATGTAACCACTATAAGAGTGATGGAGAAAAGGTTAGCACTTTCCTTTATACAACTACATATCAACAAACACACTTAAACTTCTTAAATATTTTGAAGCTCTTAGTACAAGAAAGCTATAGTCTTAAAGCAAATCTCGTAATGCAGAAACAGCAATTGTACAACGTGACATGGCAACCATAATGTCGTGATCACAAATCGTATTTTTTGAAATTTTTGTGATAGTTATTATCTTTTAAAAAGGACATCCATTTATGTTTATTACTATAATACATTTGTTCTATGAAACGCCACATGAAATATTAATCTAGAAGGTACACTTCATCACAACAAAGTGAATGCTTGAATTTGTAGTAATAACAGGTCTGCCTTAGAAAGGTGAAAATAAACAAGTTGTAGTGGTCCATGAGGTATTAACTAAAACAAAATATAAAGGATGAGTACTTACTAGGTTCCAACAATTCGGCTTGTGTCTCCTTGGGTTTCCTCAGTTTTGAACAACCTTGCCATTCCAAAATCAGCAATTTTAGGAGTCAATTGTTCATCTAACAAAACATTACTTGCCTTCATATCACGATGAATTAGACGGGAATCTTCATGAAGGTATAGTAGTCCTTTTGCAATTCCTTTGATTATATTGTATCGTTTTTCCCAATCAAGAACTGTACGTTTAGTTGGATATGCAAACATCATCATTTATTTGGAAATTAGTAACAATATTCATTGCAACAAAACGTCATTTTTCCACCCACATTAAATACGAGTAGTTTAAATTGATCAAGCAACACTATTTTCTTTTTCTTTTATTAACTTTTAGGATTTTATGAGGTTATTTGTGATATTATAAAGGGAAAACTTCAAATATAAACAACTTTTACAATTGATCTAATTAAGTCACTAAAAAAATGTACAAATGTAGTCGTCACTCATCATATAGGTAATGTGTTAATCCTGTGTGTTTTACTTGTGAATTTAATAATTATACAATATAAATTAATATTAAAAAATATGCCCCACGACAACCTTCATCATCTTCATTGATAGCCGACTCTACCCCTTTTCTCTGACCACCACGCCACCACACCACCAATGCTAATACCAATATTTCCATGCAATATTCATGCGAAACCCATTGCACCGCCTTGTTCAACCTAACACTTAAGTCCGCCAACTCCCTCATCTCACCTGAACCAAAGTAGAGTGAACATTCATGCATCCTATCTGAATCCTTGATACGGTGTGTGTTATGTCAGCAGCTAGGTTTGGGAAAACGCGTGGCTGAAAATCCTCCAGATTGCCATATCCATCCGATGTTTAAGAAAAATTGTTGGAAAACGGTAAATCAAGCTCCGATTTCATGTCTAACCCACACTGGTTTCCTCCATTGTCAAAGCTTGTCCAAACACTGTCGGTGACGATTTACTTTTGGTTCCTACGTTGCTGATTTGGGAAATTGATGTAGCTTAATTAGGTTCGAGGATGATCAAAGGGGAAGTGTGAGAAATGACACCGACTAATTCTTTTAAAACAACTAGTTTTAATGGTTGCAATGGCGTTGTTAAGTTTGCGATCGGTGATGGATGGTGATTGTTACCGACGGGAGATGGTGATGGTAGCCTAATGATAGACATACGGTATTTGGTAATGAAGGGAGGCCTAATGATTTTTAGGTTTTAAAGTTTATTAATTATTCCAAGCCAACAAATTTTATTAGAAGAATAATTCTAAAAAAAGTCACCTATCACTTTAACTTGTTAAACATATAAAATTAGGAGAACTAGCACAATGACTAAATTGAAAAAAAAAAAGTTTGAAAGAATTAATTGAAACAATTGTAGAGTTTTTTTCTCAAACTAGTGTAGATATAAAAAGTATTTACCTATTGGGATACTTTGAAAAATATTTATCTATTTGGGTACTTTTCTATATCCATTTAATTTTTTTACCTAATTTATACATTTCTTTTTATTTTTCTACCCAAAGTAAAATTAGATTACTCACAGAATTAGAATCAACCAAAAATATGAGTAATTATTTTTTGTAAAAAATAAAAAATTCTGCAAATATTCAAAAAAAAATCTACAAATATTCTACAAAAAAATCTGCAAAAAATCTGCAAAAATATATTAAAAAATTCTACAATAATTCTGCAAAGTTAAAAAAAAATCTACAAAAAATATTATAAAAAAACCATATAATCTACACTAGTTTGGGAAAAAACTCCATTTCTTTTTCCGTTATAACCTGAAATTGTCTAGGCTCCGTTTAAAGTAAGCTCATAAAAAAATAAAACAATAAATTCACAAATTTACTTCCCTAAGTTATATCGATTAAGTGATAGTAATCTGGTGGAAAGTTTGATATTTCAAACAAGTTTATTTAAACTCAAGCAATTTATAAAATAAAGTTACAAATTTCGAATTTCTTGAAAATTGAGTTTTGAGAAAAGAAGCTAAGTATTTTAATTATTTCAATTTATTACAGAGCCTAGACAATTTTAGGTTATAAAAAGAAAATAAAACGGAAAAAGAAATGGAGTTTTTCCCAAACTAGTGTAGATTATATGGTTTTTTTATAATATTTTTTGCAGATTTTTTTAACTTTGCAGAAATTATTGTAGAATTTTTTAATATATTTTTGCAGATTTTTTGCAGATTTTTTTTGTAGAATTTTTACAGATTTTTATGAATATTTGCAGAATTTTTTTATTTTTTTACAAAAAATAATTACTCATATTTTTGCTTATTCTAATTCTGTGAGTAATCTAATTTTACCTTGGGTAGAAAAATAAAAAGAAATGTATAAATTAGGTAAAAAATTAAAGGGATATAAAAAAGTACCCAAATAGATAAATATTTTTTAAAGTAGTCAAATAGGTAAATACTTTTTGTATCTACCCTAGTTTGGTAAAAAAAACTCAACAATTGTAAAAGTTGGTTAGAATCCAATAAAGTTTTCCTATAATAAAATAGGAATTATCCAGCTTACCTATGGATACTTGCATTTGGTATTAAAATAAAATATCCAAAACCCTTATACGATAAATGCTTAGTGAACTGTTTCTTTTTTTTTTTTTTTTTTTTGCAATGCAACATGTGGTATTCAAAAGGATGTGTGGTCTTAAAGAACATACCAAATATAAATTGGTCAAGACTTGCATTTGGCATAAACTCGTAAATGAGAAGTCGCTCGCTTCTTTCTATGCTGTAACCTAGCAATCGAACTAAATTACGATGTTGAAGTTTTGCCATTAGCAACACCTCATTCTTGAATTCTACATCACCTTGCCCAGAATCCAATGCTAGCCTCTTTACTGCTATATGGTCACCTTCACCAAGCTTACCCTAGATATCATATTATAGCATATAAACCATATTATCCACACTTATTTAAGACTTTTGATTTAGTATTGATAATATAATTGTAGTTTCATATTAATGGTCATTTTTATTTTTATTTAAGCACTATCAATTTATTTTTTAAGCGGAGTAAAATGTCTTTTCGTCTCTGAGATTTGGCCTTTTTGCAACTCCGGTCCAAAAGATTTTTTTGACCGCATTTGACAAAACTTACCTCTTTCGTCCAAATCGATAACTCCATCCAAATTTTATGCGCCATCATTTTATATGCATACACCCAAAGAAATGCAGACCTTAAGCTTTTATTGTATCTATATATTACTATAGAGAATTATAGATAATTACACAAATGGGTCCTGTAGTTTATACCTAATTTCGTCTTTGGGTACTAACTTTTTTTTAACAGGTTTAGATTTTATAGTTTCAATTTTGTAACACATTTGGGTACTAACACCAAAATTTTTTAATCAATGACTAAAATACCCTTGCATTTTTTTAAGTTTGTCAATGTAACACATTTGGGTACTAACACCTAATTTTATTTAAGTTTAAATCAATTTTACAAAATCTATTTATTTTTTTATTTTCATATTTTTATTAAATTTCTTATTTAACCTAAAATCTACTTGTTACACTGGTTTTTTTTAAATAGATTTTTTAAATAAAATCTACTAGCTATATACTTTTATGTAAATTAAATTTCTTACTCGTTTTAAATAATGTAAACCTTACTCGTTTTCACTTTTGGATAGATATGATTGATAATAATAAATATCTTTCATATAAAAAAATTTAAGCCTTTTTAACTCATTTTTTATTCATTTACATTTTACTATTTTAGAAAGATATTTAATTTACATAAAATCTGTTAGTTACACCAATAAAATCTACTGTAACTAACATATTTTATGTAAATTAAATATCTTTCTAAAATAGTAAAATGTAAATGAATAAAAAAACGAGTTAAAAAAAAGGCTTAATTTTTTTACATGAAAGATATTTATTATTATCAATCTCCAAAATTGAAAACGAGTAAGGTTTACATTATTTAAAACGAGTAAGAAATTTAATTTACATAAAAGTATATAGCTAGTAGATTTTATTTAAAAAATCTATTTAAAAAAAACCAGTGTAACAAGTAGATTTTATGTTAAATAAGAAATTTAATAAAAATATGAAAATAAAAAAATAAATAGATTTTATGTTAATTAAGAGATATAATAAAATGATGAAAATAAAAAAATAAATAGATTTTGTAAAATTGGAATTAAACTTAAATAAAATTAGGTGTTAGAACCCAAATGTGTTACATTGATAAACTTAAAAAAATACAAGGGTGTTTTAGTTATTAATTAACAAATTTTGGTGTTAGTACCCAAAGGTGTTACAAAATTGAAATTATAAAACCTAAACCTGTTAAAAAAAGTTAGTACCCAAAGGCGAAAATAGGTATAAACCACAGGATCCATTTGTGTAATTAACTCATTACTATAACTCTAAAATGGTTTAGTTCCATGTAATTCGTAGAAAAAAAGTGCTTCCAATTAATGTAATTATTGTAATGATAATTACCAAAAGTGATTAGTTTATACCTTGTAAACCGTTCCAAAACCACCTCGTCCAAGCTTATTTTCTTCAGAAAAATTGTTTGTTGCTGCTTTCACAGTACTAAAGTCGTACTGCAAAGATTCTGCTGCGCCAATATCCATTGTCGTTGTGTCAGCTATAAGAAATGAAGAGGAGTTAGAAATTGCTTTAGAGGCATTGGTAATACCATAACAGAACTCAAACAATTGTTTAATAGGAAAATCAAGTTAAACATTTAGCCACAACACAAAAGTGTTGCTCACAATATTAATTGGTGACACTTATGCTTCAATTCATCTATGAACTCTAAGTTGCGAACTTAGAACTTACAATGTATACTTGTAATGGTTGCCGAAGATGTCATTTGCTTTTTCTTCTTCCTGAATCTCATTGTGATACAAAGTGAAGCGATTACTATGATGACAATGACTATCACAATTATTATGATTATCACATTTCTTGTTGTGTTATTCTCTTTTCCTGCAAAAGAAGAAAACGAAAAATGTTGGGGATGAATCAATTTTTGCCCGAAGACCTAAGTTAGAGGTTGAAAACGGTTATGAAATGTTGCGACAAACAGAAACATTGTTGGGTTGAAATGTTGGGTAGGGTGTAAGCAAGCTCGAGCTCGACCCCACGACATAGTTTCAAAGCTGAACATTGTCTAGACCACATCCTTTATCACAAAAAATTCCTACCTAAACCATTTGCTTACCCAAATGTTAGAAACACTCCCTGCCTGGATATAACCTGATTATCATTGCAACATTAAACCTAATCTCCAAAAAATTCTAATTCCAAAATTTCAGCTATCAATCTCGTCAAATTTGGTTCCATAAACCCTAATTCCAAAAAACGATAGAGACAATTCAATTTGTTTCTCCATGAGCACCATTCTGTCTTACCTACTCTTTCTTCATCGTACGTCTCTCTAACCTTTATATTTGTTACATTTTTCTTCGTGTAATCGTCTTGCTCTTTTTTATCTACTGTTACTACTTTTCTGATTTACAACTAAATAATGGTATTAATATACGAAATTGATTTCATTGCCAATGTATTTGATTCGTCTTTTGCAGTTTTTGTATGCTTCTTTTGTTTAATCGTTCAGAGTTGTTTATCTTTCACTCGAGTTCTAGTTCATTGTAGGTTGGATATCAATTTGCTTAATTGCATGTTTGTGTTTTAATTGATTGGTTTCATCTAGGCAATCCTTAGATCTTGGAACTCGATTATAATTCCTTATTAAGGGTAGGCGGTATGGTATCGGTGACCCCAATCGGGGATATGATTCACCGATCGGTGAACCACACCGTGGTGATGAAGGTGTTCGCTGAGTAGGGGTATTCGGTGTATAGTCACCGATTTGATTGAGTGGTGATTGAGTGGAATTTGATCGTTAAAAAGTTAAAAACTTTTTCACCATTTTCTAAAAAAATTCACTTCTTCTATTTTTCCAATGGATGATATACCACCGCTATTCATTCCAATTGATATTAGTGAAGACGATGATTCTTCCTCGAGCGATAGTAGTTTAATTTTTTTCCAAAATCTTATTAACGAATCCGCTGAAATGGAAGACACGGGCACTTCTAGAAAAAGGAAATCTGCCCGTCGAGATCGAGTGAAATGTCACGAAAACCTTATGAGAGATTATTTTGTCCAGGAGCCCGTATTCAACGAAGAGGTTTTTCGTCAAAGTTTTCGTATGTCGAAAATGTTGTTTTTAAAAATTTTGAGTGACGTGCAAGCGAATAACTCGTGGTTTCAAGACACCGTGGATGCGAGTTTGAGGAAGAGTTTTACACCGATGCAAAAAGTTACTCCGGCGATTAAGCAACTAGCAACCGGTAACGCTCCAGACGAGTTCGACGAGTATTTAAATATGTCCGAAAGGACTTCCCGAGAAAGTCTAGAAATTTTTAACGAAACGGTATGTAATTTATACGCTTCCGAGTTTTTACATAGACCTACTAACCATGACGTTGCGCTCTTGCACCAAGCTCATGAGGAGAAACATCACCTTCCTGGGATGTTGGGTTGTCTTGATTGTACACATTTTGCTTGGGGAATGTGTCCAACGGAGTTGCGGGGTCAATATATGAGGGGGGATCACAGTCACCCGACGGTTATGCTCGAAGTGGTGGCCTCTCAGGATTTGTGGATTTGGCATGCTTTTTGTGGTCCACCAGGTTCACAAAACGCCATCAACATGCTCCAACAATCTTCGTTATTTCTTACTGAACGAAATGGAACTGCACCAAAATGCCCATTTTATGTGAACAACCACTTGTACAAGCGTGAATACTATCTTACCAATGGAATCTACCCTACTTGGTCCGTGTTTGTGAAATCATTTCCGTATCCTCACATTGTGAAAGAAAAGAAGTTCAAGAGGCAACACGAGGCGGCAAGAAAAGACGTGGAGCGGGCTTTTGGTGTTTTAAAGGCAAAATGGCATATACTTCATCGACCGATGCGTGCTATGAGTGTTAAAAAAAATTAGGAGTGTCGTATATGCGTGCATTATTATGCATAATATGATTCTAAAAGAAGACGGAAACGCGATTGCACCGGTACATATTCGGGATCCTCCAGTTGAGCCTGCTTTTGAAGACACCGCTTATAACGAGCTCATTGATGAAGATACGCGTTATAGACTAAAATATGATCTTGTGGTGCATCTTGGAGAACAAGATTTACCCTACCTTTTGGCGGATTCCGACGACGAATGGTTAAATTAGGTTTTTTTTTAAATTTATTTTTATATTTTAATGTCATGTTATTTATTTTAATTTTATGTAATGTGTTTTTTTAATTAAAAGTACCTTTATTTACATTAAAATATGTTTTATTTATTTATGAATAATTTCAAGAAATCTATCTTTTATATTAAAGCAAAATAATGTTGACCATTTGACCATGATGTGGCAATGGTCTTTGGCCAGATAATTGTTTTTTGAGCGGCAATTTCATTTTCCTCAATTCTCCTTCACTTTCATATGAGCGGCAATAGGTTTTTCCTCCATCCTCCTTCATTCAATTCAATTTTGAAACTGCTAATGTGTTGCTCATATGGAAACCGCAACAATCATCAATCAATTGAAATTTTTCTCAAACACGCTTTCATAATACATCTCTCTCTCTCCAATCAATCCTTAAAACCCTAATTTCAATTTCATATATCTCTGGCTGTTACATCGTTGTATCTCTCTGTTCCATCACAACCTAGATCTCAGTCTAAAGCAACCGGCAAAAGGTATGTTTTCTTCTAATCTTTAAGCTTTAATTTATGTTTAATCTTTTTGTTCTTCATATTTAGGGTTTTTATTTTAACAATTGATGTTTGCAAAATCACCTTTTGATGTTCATCTGAAATCCGAAATCTCAAATCGTTTGTCATGTGATTTCTAAATTGTCGAATCGTGTTTTTGAAATTTTTAACATGTATATTATTATTTCAAAGCTTCCATGTTTATGTGAAATTGAGAATGGATATGTAAATCTGCAATTCTTTTGAACCCATATTAGCCATTTGAATTAATCATTTTATTTATTACTATGTTGGTGGTGTATGATATGATACAGTTTTCATTGAGTTATGATGTTTGTTTTCCTATATCTGTGGTTTACAGTTTATTTAGTTATCCGAAATCCAAAATCATAGTTTTGTCTAAGTGTCATAGTGTATCCGAAACCATTATCCATTCAGACATATATATAAATCGATTTATTGTTTTTGTCTTACAATTACATGATACAAAACTCATGGATTTATGATGTATGTTTGCCTATATTGGTGTTTTAGTTTTAGCATAACATTATTATATGAATCCAAAGAATTTGAACAACATATTAAAAATTTTTATGCATTCTGATCTGATGTTAATAATATTCTCTCTAACACAAACATTATGCACCGTGTGAAAATTTAGTAATGTTTTAATACATATCATGTTTTATTAATCCATTAAGTAGTATTTGTTGCCTGATGTTAATGTTAATTTTCTTCAACAGCGATGGTTCCTGGATTCTTGAAGATTGTATTGGAAGTTTCAAAGACTGAACTGGTAATAATTAAATGATCTCTTATATATACATTCTGTATTTTTATAAATTGCTCTCATTAATAGTTAACTGCAGAAAACAGAGGCGTTGAAGAAGCTTAAGCAGAGATGAATCTGAATACAATGAAATACAACCGAAGAGTCAGCGGCTTGATTGCTCGAGCAATGGCGTTGGAGCATAAAGTTGTTCGAGTTCATTACGACTGTGTAACACGAAAGACAAGGCGATTTAGATGCATCTTCGGTTTAGTGAGATGATCAATGTGAAGGTATTGGTTTCTGTTTAGATTTTGATGTCTTTATTGTCTATGAATAGTCCTAATTTATGTTTTGGATATGGACGGATGATATTTAATAAATGTTAGGTTTACTGTGTTAGGTAAAATGTTTCTGTTTGATTATAAGTAGGTAATGGAGTCTAGAAACTCTCTGTGATTGTTTCTGCTTGAAATTAGTCTTGAGATTTGCTTCATATTGACGCTTAAGAAACTAATTCTAATGAAATTTGTTTAAAATATCAGTGCAGTGCAATGCATTGATTTAGAGAGAGTTATCCTACGGATATTGATATAAATTGTGTGCTTGAAATCACTTTTGTTTATGAAGCACCGGAATTATGTTCTTTCACGGATATTAATCTCTGGTGACTATATTTTTCTGCGAGAAGGTTTCTTATCTGTTTGTAATTGTCTGATTTTGTTAGCTCTTGCTTTTGGATTCAAATATCGCCAGATATGTGTTTAGAGACATTGAGTGGTTTGATCACTAAAACTTATTTACATTTGGGTTATTTGTATGTGTTTATAAAACCTTAATGTAGTTAGATTGATGGGAATTCGATGAGGGTAAAGGGTTGTTATGGTTTGCACGTACATTCTCCCCTCTTTTGACTCAGAATTATATCTCTCTCTCCTCTTTGCAATATTTCTCTCTCTACAAATTTACCCATTTTTTATTTTAATTTAATAAAACAACATTGTGATTGTGAATTCTCTGTGTGAATCGACAGAAAGTCTTCTTAATCACACACCATATGAAGATTCAAAGAATCTTGAAATAAAGTTTCTTGAAAACCCATGAACAAAGGTATGATCTTTCTTGATTCATCACATGTTTTTGTAATTTTTTGTCATCTGGAGTTTCTCTGTTTTTGTTTATTTTGCTTTTAATTTCTGTAAATTTTGTTAAATTTAGAAACTTTATAGTTTGCCCCTTTAGTTATTTAGATAAAGACATTAAATTTCCATCTGGGTATCTATCTTTGGGTGTTTTTTTTTAACTTTTTATGAGATTATAACATGATAAATTTGTAGAATTTTTGTTGAGTTTTTAATGATTTAATAATTGATTGTTTCTTTTTATGGGTTTTGTGATTAGGGTTTTTTTAGGGGATTGAATTTAGGGATTTATGGAGGAGGTTGAAGCAGCTAATAAAGCAGCTGTTGAAAGTTGCCATAGGATTCTCAATCTATTAGCTCAACCTAAAAATTATGTGCAATCAAAACACCTTATGGTACAAACAGATGAAGCTGTTGTTAGGTTTAAGAAAGTTGTATCTCTTCGTGATGATAACTTAAGTCATTGCAGAGTAAGAAAATTCAAAAAAGTTCAAAACTTGATTCCCCAAAACATACTTCTAGATAGTTCAACAATTCAAGAAACACCAAAAGCCCTACCGTAGCAGCTTACACCTCCAAATCAGACTCACCCGGTTCACGAAAATGTTCCAAACGGTTTCAAGAACGCGTTTTTGTTATAGACCCACAAACCGTCGCTCGAATAGAACACAATTGGGAAGAACTCGGTTCAAATCGGGAGTTTCCAACAAACCCATAACCTTACTCGATGGTCTGAGTTTTATGTAATGTTGGGCCGTATTATGGGTTTGGGTAATAATGGCACAATGATTGGCACCAATTATCGATTTAGAGTTTTTTTACCTATTTTGATTCCCTTTATCCTAAATCTTATGTTCCAACTATCAATTGGTTTTCTGAATTCGATATAAATTGTATATTCTGATGTTTTACGGTTGCTCTTCATCTTCGATTGGGGTTATTTCACGTTGTTTCAGGTTTGAAATTCATTGCTTTATTTAAATAGTTTTTTTTTTTTTTTTTTTGCTATTTGGATAATAGACTAATTAGCTGGTGATTAAAAGCAAATTTGGATATTTTAATGATGTACAATTAGGGTTTGATTCATGATATGTTGTTTCTTTAACATTTAATCATGGGTTTGAGAGCAATTAGGTTTGCAAAGATTCAATCATTATTGAGGTTTGTTACTTTCAATCAAGTAAATCATTTGATTAGATTTGGTCTTACTTTATATTGGGTTTCGTAATGTTTTGGTTTTGACTTTTGGATCATGAATCATAATTTATTTGATGTTGGAAGATTTAATGGCGATGAAAACATTGATCAAATCGTAAAAAAAACGGGATTTACTTTCCGTATAATATTTCTTTGGTTGATTTCATTGGCAGTAGGTAGCGGAGCATCACCGGAAATCGATTGTATTACTCGGGAGAAGAGTTCTATCGTTACCTTTTAATGTAACACAAACGTCCAGGTATCCCCTTTTCTTAATGCTTTCACTTTCAACCAATGAATTGCAAGTTCATTCCAACTTGCAAGTTTTCAATTATATTATAATCAGAATTATATTTGTTGTGTGACAAATGCTAAAAAATCTTCTTAGTCGGTGGATAGCGGTGGTACGCTGGGGTTTCATGACTCCGAATTGAAAATTTGTATTAAGCAACTTTACAGCAACGTTACTTACAATCGGTGACAGAAGTGTTTCGTGTATTTTTCTTCATGGTTATTGGCTTTAACTTCTTATCCTCTTTTGATTGCATGTATTTTCTTTGATTCCTGTCTTGATTTTCAGTTTCTGGTGGAAGATTTTTACAGTTCTTGAAATAAGAAACAAACAACATACTTTGAGAACTAAGAGAGAGGCGTAGGAGACAGCAACACGATAGTGAGGAGGAAGAGTAGACTTCTCAATTATTTTCTTTTTCTAGAGTGTTGAAACAATACAGTGCCAAAAGGCACTAGGATATGCTACTAAGGTTTACAAGTCTTTTCTTCCAACAATACAAGGCTACTGAGTATGTATATTCTATCTTTTGATTATCTGATAAAATAAAAAAATCAAAAGGGCATTGGATATTTGGAGTAGGTGAGTAGCTGGCATTGCATTAAATGATTATGTTCCATTTTGACGTAGTTTTCATAGTAATTTAGTTAAAATATGAAGACACGGTCTAGGGTCAAGATTCGAAGACCAAGAATGTTATAAGATATTGCATTTTGACGAACAACTCATGGGTTCTAGCCATGGTGAACCGCCACTAGGGTTAGCCTTGTGAAAAGTTTGGACTTTTGTAAACATGGAGGCCTATTTGCTTATGAATGAGCTGATTTCAGGTAGGTTTGTAATCTCAAATGGGTGGAATGAAAGATTTAGCTAAAAAGGGAGTGGGGTTGGCTGTGTAAACATCACATTAACTATAATTTTAATGTACAAAGCTACGAAATTGTTTTACTCAAACTCAATTGTTTTGATAATTAAAATCTTTAGAAGTCAACTTGACCTAAACCATTTTCGCATTTACTAATAGGGTCATGCTAGCTGCACACGCCCAAAATTATTTTCACACCCCAAAGCGCCGCGCTATGGCCAAAGCGCGGCGCTTCGATCGACAATACGTGCTTCGATTGACGTTTGAAACATTCGATACTGTTTGACAGACATAAAGCTAATCATGATGTTTTGTCGTTAACCCTAAGCGCCGCGCTGTGGCCATAGCGCGGCGCTTCGACCCCAAATTTCACCCTTTTCCCCTTTTAAAAGCAACCTGTGAGACATACATTTCGATCACACACTGTCTTCGATATACATTTTGCCTTCATTTCAGATCCGTTGTGTTTCTTCTCAAAATAACGCGCGGTTTTGCTGTATTAGTTACATCTCTTGAAAAAACGATGTCGTGGTTAAACAACTATATTTTCGGTCAATATTCTGACGAGACAGTTGTTCCTGATTCTTACGAGGGGACCGCTATTTCTGACTCGTATGAGAAACCGGTCTCGTCCAACTTGAGGGAGGCAGAGGTTGTATCTGGCATTCATTATCGTGATAACACGGTGACGCTGGATTTGAATACCCCTGTGGAGGACCCTTACGCACAACAAGGTTATTCGAATTTCGGTTACGGTGGCGAGTACAGCTTTGTACAGCAGGAGTGTGGTCCAAACGACAGTTACGGTTGTCAACAGAGCTTACAAGGTTATTCGAATTTCGGTTACGGTGGCGAGCACAACTTTGAACATCAAGTATATTTGGACCTCGGTGACGATGGTGAGCCGGGGGATGTGTCTGTTGACGAGGAAGGCTGTTACCCGGTTACGTTTTCGTTTGATACGACGCAGACCTTTTCGTCACGTAAAGAGTTGGTGCGTTGGGTACAAGACACGGCAAAAGACAACGGTTACCTCATTGTGACTAAGAGGTCGAATAAAAGAGGAGAGAATTACAAGATTTGGTTTCAATGTACTTTTGGTGGGGAGCATAAGAGTATAGCTACACAGAGGAAAACGGGTAGCAAGAAAATAGGCTGCCCGTTCGAGATGATCGGGTTTTCGGAATCATCCGGAAGTGTTTGGAGGATCGAGGTGACGAAGGCGAAGCATAACCACACTCCTATTGAAAACTTAGAGGGTCACGCGTATGCGAGAAGGCTTTCTTCGGAGGATACAAAACTGGTTAAGGAGCTGGCAGAGCAAGACATTCCCAACCAAAGTATCTGGCGAACGCTGACAAAAAACAATCCGGCTAGAAAGCTTATTCCGAAAGATATACACAACGCTGTTCAGAAGATCAACGCCGAAAAAAATGTCGGTAAGTCTCCGATGCAAAAACTTGAAAGCATTCTTCTCGAAAAAAATTACACTTATTACATGCGCACGAATGAGATATCAAACGAAGTTGAAGATGTCTTCTTTGTTCACGAAAGATCATTCAATATGTGGTGTGCCTTCCCGCATGTGCTAATGATTGACGCCACCTACAAAACGAACATGTACAACCTGCCATTTGTTCAGGTCGTAGGCATGACGTCGACAAACAAATCGTTTACGGCTGCTTGTGCGGTAATTTCCGCTGAGAAGTCAGAGAACTACCTATGGGTGTTGCAGAGGATCAAGTCTATGCTGGTAGGATGTATGGAACCGCGCGTGATTTTAACAGACAGGGATTTTGCGCTGATGAACGCGTGTGAACAAGTTTTTCCAAAAGCGCATAAGTATCTTTGTCGGTTCCATATTCAACAAAATATTAATAAGAACAGCAAGAAGAAATTCTCTGACAAGGAATGGAAAGAATTCGTACGTACATTTTCGTTATTGTGCGAGTCTACGACCGAGGAAATATACAGGTATAACTTGGAAAACCTTGAAGCACAGCTGAAAGAAGATGACCGTGAACGTAGGTATTTCTTACATAATTATGTTCAAATTTTATATAATAACAAAAACTGACTATTTACGTTTTTTTTAATTTTAGAGGTTTTTGATTATATGAAGAAATCCTGGTTGGATCCGTACCGTGAAAAGTTTGTATCATGCTGGATTAACAAAACTATCAACTTTCACCAAACTACGACCAACAGGGTTGAGGGCATGCATGCAACACTAAAAAGTCACTTTCCAAGTCATCGCAACACACTGGATAAACTTGTACTGTATGTTGATCATGTTGTTGATAGACAATACACCGAGATTAGTACAAGCTTTGAAACAAGCCTCCGAAAAGTGATGACGCACCACAAGAAGCAGCCCATGCTTGCATATATTCTCAGAAAGGTTTCAATATATGCGATTGAGCTTTTGAGTAGGGAACTAAAACGTAAGGAAGACGGGTTGAGAGCCTACGGTGCAAGCTGTGGTTGCCAACTTTTTACCAGCTGTGGTTTGCCATGTGCCTGTCGTTTGGAAAAGTTGGAAAATAAAGGTAATTAATATCTTTGACCTTTCTCGTTATGATTCTGCCACCTAATTTGTTTTCATCCACAGGTCAGCAACTCCGGATCACACACATAGACGTGTTCTGGAAGAAGCTTAACTTCAAGCCTGCAAAGAAAAACATAGAGGATATCGATGTAGACGCGGAATTTGAAAAATTGAAACAAAAGATCGATCCAACACCCCCTCAAGTGAAAAGGAGCTTCTTTGAAAAGTTTCAGCAAATCCTCAATCCAGGGAACAATAACAAAAAACCTCCTGCTGTTCTGAAGAAAACTCGTGGTCGCCCAACATTGAAAACGCAGGAAGAAAGAAAGGTTGAAGCCGCTAGAAAAAGCTCGTACATTCCGTCGGAAGAAACTTGGGTCGAGGCCTCAGATGATCTTCCCCGTCACAGCTCGTACATATCACTCGAAGATTCTAGAAGACAAAAGAATACCAAACCGATCAACCTGCACCCTGATTTCCCGATGATCAAGCTCGGTCCTAAGACGGATATAGTGATCCGCAACTACGCATCTCAGATTCCCGAAGTGATCCATCCATACATCGTTAGAATAAAGGACGTGAAACCAGATGGTCATTGTGGGTTTCGATCGGTGGCTGTTGGGTTAGGAGTGAAACAGAATTCATATTTGATGATCCGGAAACAACTTATAAAGGAGTTACGTAGGAACGAATCGCTTTGGAGGCAGTTTTTCGATCCGGAAAACATAGGACATTATGATGCGCTGCTTAGACGGATCAATTTCAAGGGGGTGGGACGAGCAGATATCGAAAATTACATGACGATGCCTGAGACGGGGTTTCTTATTGCCCAACGATACGGTGTGATTGTTCACAGCTTCGACATGCGTGGGAGCTGTACAATTTTCCCTCTGCTGGGCGGGCCAAACGAAGCTGAGGAACCTCACCTGGTGGTTGCGGTTGTGTTCGTCGACCATGGGCATTTCATACATGTAGAGCTTAGAGGTTGTTATCCAATGCCTCCCCCAAACCCACTCTGGACAGCACACAGAACAGATCGGGCAGCAGCCTGGCATACATTGTACAGGGATCAGATCAACGCGTACGAAATGCTTACGTATCGTGCCCCTGACCTTAATGTAACCCCATATGTTCACGATGTAGGTTAAATGTGTTTAATAATAATCACGTTTGTGCTTGTTCAATATATGCGTTACATCACGTTAATGAAAAAATACATCACACGTAATTAATGAAAAAATACGTCATGTTCATGTGCGGTAGGCGGCTGATACACATAACACCTCTCACAGGAGTACTTGTGCTTTCAAACCCAAATGATACGATATAACGGAATAAGACATCACACGTAACCGATTTGATCCAGAACTTGTAGTATACTCCATATATAATAAAAAATGATGTATAGTGGAAAAAACGTAAAATTTAGACTATTATCGACGCGTTTGTGAATTAAAAACAATTTTTAAAAATTTAAAAAAGGCCCAAAGCGCCCCGCTATGGCCAAAGCGGGGCGCTTTGCCCTTCAATAAGAACAGAAGCGCCCCGCTATGGCCAAAGCGGGGCGCTTTGGTCCCTCGTTATACCTGAAGCGGAGCGCATTCTCCCCCATTTCAACACATAACACAAAACACACACAAAAGGTGCGATTTACACACACTTGAGCCGGAGATCAACGTTTTCAAGCTTTCAACCGCTAAAAGGTAAGATCGAACTTCATTTATTGTTCTGGTTCAAGTTATGTGTTTGATTTTGTTTGATTTGGGCGGATTACATGTTGCTGGTGGGGCTGTTCTTCATCACGAAGAACCAAAGCGCCGCGCCGAGGCCAAAGCGCGGCGCTTTGGTTCATGTTTATTTTTTTTTTAATATTATTTGTTTAATATTATTTGTTTAATATTGTTTGTTTATTATTTAAATTATATTTAATATTATTTGTTTATTATTTAAATTTTATAAATAATATTATTTGTTTATTATTTAAATTTTATAAATAATATTATTTGTTTATTATTTTATATTTAATATTATTTGTTTATTATTTATATTTAATATTATTTGTTTATTATTTTATATTTAATATTATTTGTTTATTTCAACGTGCAGGGATGGATTCCTCGGATGATGAGATTGAGCATATGGAGGTTGAGGGAGAGGTGGGAGATGAGGGAGAGCAGGGAGAGCCGGCATGTCCGTACCTGCGGTTTCCGGCGGGGTCACGGGCGAGGAGGAGATGCGCGAGGTTGCGCGCCATCCCCATTGGGGAGCATGTAGGGATAGATTGGGGCCTGCTGGAGGAGTTGGGAGAGGCCGCGCGGGCGCGTGAGATAGTTGGACTAGATACTCCTTGGTCGCGCCTATTTGAGTTAGCGATAGAGGACTCGTACCCTGAGCTTACGTGGGAGTTTCTTTCCACGTTTACATACGCGTCGCATCCGGTGAATTACGTGGAGGACCCGGATTTTCCAGTCCACGAGGTTACATTCCGTCTCGCCGGTCAGGAGTTTCAGATGAGTGTGCGGCAGTTTGTTGTGCATACAGGTTTGTTTAAATAATATTATTTATTATTTTATATTTAATATCATTTGTTTATTTAATGTTATTTGTTTATTTAATATTATTTGTTTATTATTATTATTTATTTATTTAATGTTATTTGTTTATTTAATGTTATTTGTTTATTTAATATCATTTGTTTATTTAATATTATTTGTTTATACAGGTTTGTACACAGAGGCCGAGCTTGATACTGATTTATATACGCAGGCGGTTACGATGATGGACAGGCAGACGCTTATCAGTTTCTGGAGGTCCATTTCCATTAGACCCTTTGGGAAATCCTGGCAAAAGGCCACCTCCATTAGAGACCCCTTGTTCCGATACTTGCAGCATGTTATCGCGGCAACTATCGTGCCGCGGGGTGCCAGCAGGGAGAAGGTCAACCTCAGTGACCTTTTCTTTCTATACTGCCTACTGCGGGGCCAGCCCTGCAATCTAGCAGCCTGCCTGGCAGATTACTTTGCCACCGCATACCACCGGCAGCTCCGCGGGTGGGTGCACACTGGCTCATTCATCACCGCCATCGCACGCTCGCTCGGGATCGTGCTCGAGGGAGATCCGCTGCTGTCCGATCCGGTCCCGTCTACCAGGTTGGGCCGCGCGTCAGTTTCTAGCATGCAGATCACCCGTCGCTTTGATGTTGGTCTGAGGTTTAGGGGCATGGACGGGCAGATTTGGCAGCCGGAGCCGGTGCCGGAGGTCATCCCGGTTGTTATTGAGTTGAGGCCTGGAGTGTTGGCCCCTCCTGCTGAGCAGGCGGCCGCTCGGCAGGCTCAGCTACAGGCTCTGGGACTCGATGAGTTCCCGGGCCAGCCTCAGGCTGAGGCTCAGGCTCAGCCTCAGGCTCAGCCTGTATTAGAGGATCCGGCTCAGGAGGAGCATATCGAGGAGATCCCGGTACCACCAGTTCAGCCAGCTCCTGAGCCGCCACAGTACCCGCAGCACGTTTACGCTGACCTGCCTCCGGTAGCGCGTGAGGTGGCTCGGGACTTCGACCGGCGCCTCAGACGCCAGGCCGCACGCCAGGACTGGATCATCGAGACGCTCGTTTCTCTACGAGAGGTCGCTGGGTTGCCTCCACTTCCCCTCCCACCGTCCCCACCGCACGAGGATTAGTATCTTAGTTTGTTTGTATAGTGTTTTGTTATGTATTATGCAGTCAGTTGTACCTTTTTGTTTTGTATGTACAAACTGATATATATATATATATTGCAGTTAATCTTCTATTTACATCACGTTGGTTTTGGATTGTTTACGTTTAATTCTTATGGTTTTCTGTACAATTTATTTAACGTGTTCGTTTAATTTAACAAAATAAACTAGGTTAACAGTTTATAAAGACGCACTTATATTATATACGTTCTATAAAAATAATGACGTAAAAAACGTAATTATAAAACAACGTATTATAAAGGCCACCCATTATAAAACTCAAATACAATTTTTTCCTCCAAAAAACACTACCAAACTAACCCACATCTCACCTATTTCAAAAAAAAATCAACACAAATTCCAGCCAATGCTTTTTGTCTTTTTGCACACTCAAAGCGCCCCGCTATGGCCAAAGCGGAGCGCTTCGAGTGTGCAAAAAGACTAATGCCGTGTGCGAATAGACCAGGCCTTACTAATATTTGACATGTTTTGAAAGAAATCCATTTTAACATGTTACTTACTTTTGTACAATGTCAGAATGCTTTTACTTGGTCAAAGTTATAGTCAACATAATCATAATATCTTATATGAAAAGCAACAAAATCATAATATCTTATATAAAGCAATCGTATTGTTTTTTTTTTGTATGTTAGTGAACTTTCGGCATCTTCTTTTTTGACCTTATGATTTTATTTATGTCTTTTACTTTGACCTATCCATATGGATGGCACAACTTGAAATTGTGCCTTCTTATTGTAAACTCGACAAACTACTTACTGTTTTCAACAATTTAGATACAATCAGTTTAAAAAGTAGAACATATTTCTCATTAATGGTGTGGTGATATTCTTTGCGAGATGGTGAGTATCTATTATTTGTTCTGCTACTTATTTCGCCATCAAATTGCTAAAGTTCTCAAGTTGGGATGTCTTATGTGGAAAATTTCCAACTAACATGACTTTTTGGTTAACTTTCTCATGCCATTGATTGAAATTTCAGGTGCACCTGATGGTCGTGAAGTCCATCGATTAACAATAGCTAGCAGTATGATGATTATGGCCGTGAAGGTTGGGCAACTTATTATTTTTAATATGAATATGAAATGTATCCTTGACTCGACATTAATATCCTTACATGTGTTTGACCATTTACATGTGTAAATTTCAGGCCATCAACCAATAGGATATTGATGTTTTGAAGCGAAGAAAAGTTCTTTCTCTTTAAGTGATAATTCTTTCTGACATCTTTTTTTTTATTTGGTTTTACATCATGATAATATTAGTATTTTTGTTATTTCACTTTTTGCTACTTAAAGAAAAACTTTCCCATTTTAAGTTGATACACCATGAGTTTTCGTATATTCAAGCGCCAAATATAGTGGTATGTTGTGATTTAGTTCCGACATGCTTCATCAATGCTTTATGTTACCTTTTCATTCTAAAGTTTTGTTTGGTGCTTTAATATTTGGTCCAGAAGGTATCTATCTGGCGACCCTTAGACGTGAAGCGTAAGTTTGGAAAGGCCTAGAACAAAAATGATAATCTACATGGGCTTCAATGCCAGTAAATATTATATTTTTGTATTAAGCCACCAGCGAAACTCGTGGGATCTTAGACTAGTAAAAAATATACAACTCAAACACCCTAGAGTGATTGAACCATGCCTAGTGATTGAGTGTAAAATAGGGAGTAGAATGGGGAGTTGACCTCTGCTAACTATGTATTTCAATTTGTTAGCAATCTTATTTTGATATTATGCTTCTTATTTTGTTTATAACTAGTAATAATACCCGCGCGCGTTGCGGCGCGGGTACATTATAAACATCGAATTGATTAGTTCAATCATTATCGATGCGTTAACCATATGAAAACACGCATTTAAACGTATTCAATTGAACTCAATGTAACCTATATAAGCATTGTGATTGTATCAAAACGTAAAGTAAATCGAGTTTATAAAGTACAATCATAACGTATTATATGTGACCCGACTCGTATATATAAAACGTAATGGGTATAAGAGAAAAACCTAACACGTGTATGTGACCCGACTCATACATAGAAAATGTAACGGGTATAAAAGAAAAAACTGACACGTGTAATAAAAACGATTAATTAGAGCTTTTGAAAAAATAAAAAAAGAAAATCACAATTTGACTCCACTCGGTTCGAAACAAAATTTCAAAACATCCATAAAATAAGCACCAAAATATATTATATTTGACCAAACTCGTTTCTCAAAGAAGTTTACGTGGAATCGTTGACAAACTCTAATTTATACCAATACGTACATAAAAATATGCACGTAAAAATGATTTTTTAAAGAAAATGTATTATATTTGAGCTAACTCGTTTCCGAAAAATGTTTACGTCAAAACGTAGATGAAATCAAATTTATACGGGCACGTACATAAAAATATGCACGTAAATAATTTGTTTTTTAAGTAAAGGAACTATCCGGTAAACTCGAAACAAATTATTAGTAAAAAAAATTAATATGTTAAAAACGTTCGTAAAACCGTGCCAAGTAGCACCAATGCCACACAACTGCCAACGACCACCAACATCAGAAAAACTCGTAAAAATAAAATAAATAAGAAGAAAAATAACACCGAACGAAAAGCAGACGTAAAAACGTTGAACCACGCACGCTCGTTGCGGCGTGTTAATGCGAAGAAATTAGACCGAAACGTAAAAACGTAGAAAAAAACAACTAAGTCGATCTATGAACCGCACGTTCCGACGAATCTGTCAAATGGGGAAAAATAGACGCGTTGCGACGGGTATGTCAACCGGAAAAAAATAGACGAAAAAAAACATTGTACCCCACATGTACGTTGTGACGTGTTAACTCGCAAAATTTAAAAGGAAACGAAAAACTTGCGAAATATGAAAAGTATGGTAGCCCAATGTGAAAATAAAAAAGTGTTAGGGTTAAATTGTAAAAAAATAATAAGCTTTGGGTCAAATGTAAAATGACCAAACAAAAGATTAAACCTTTAGGTTTAAAGTGAAAAATCAATTATTATTTTTTGAAGAACTCCCTATGCATAGATTACAACACTATATATCATAACAATGTTACTAATTTATAATGGGTGTACCTATTGGCACACCCAATTAGCTATTTGCACACCAAAAAACCATTTTTTGTCATATATGCATACCATGCAGTGTCGAGCTGTGGCCAAAGAGCGGCGGTTTGGTCCGGTCAACCAGACAAAAGACTGACGGGTGTCTGACGGGTCTGTTAACCGGACCAAAACGCCGAGCTTTGGCCGCGTTTTGGTCCTGTCAACCAGACAAAAGACTAACCGGGTGTCAGTCTTTTTCTGGTTAACGCGGGCAAAGCTCGGCGTTTTGGTCCGGTCAACAGACCCGTCAGACACCAGTCAGTCTTTGTTTGGTTGACCGGACCAAAACGTCGCGCTTTGGCCACAACTTGATACTGCAGGGTGTGCATATAAGACAAAAGACCCATTTTTGAGTTGGCTATCTACACACTTAGTGTGTAGATAGTTTGTGCCTTTATAATATGGTAATACACTTATATTATACTACCAATTAAAGCAAAACCAGCTAATTTCCAATTGGGATTCTTCAAAAAATAATTTCAAACTTCAATAAGCCAGGAATTCAGCCAAGGCCTCCCGGTCCTATGCTTTAGGAGGTAAAATAAAAAATTCATATACTAATGTCATTGAACCTAAACAACTTGATGCTGTGAATCCCTTCATTACATCTAGACCTTTAAAGTTGTTTAATGAATTTAGTTTCTCATTGCAAAACATTAACTTCAAAGTTTTCAAATCTTTCATTTATTTGGACCGTTCGTTTGTTCAAAGTTCGCTCATTTTTATTATACCTTTTGTTTATTAAAACCGCTTGCTTTTTATCAAAGTTCGCTCGTTTTTATTATACCTTTTGTTTATTAAAACCGCTTGCTTTTTAAAATTGATGATTGTTTAGTAGAAGTCCTATAATAACGAGAATGGTAATTTCGCTTATATGTTTTAAAAGGTTGAATAACAGGGAAACTAATTAATAGACTAATGATAATGTTGATCCATTGTTCCAGATGAGATGAACCACTATAAGTTTCTCGTGCGAGTTTGCCCACCATTTTTTAAAGAAACAAAGATGAAAATGTTACAAATACATCTGAAAAAAAAAAATTAAAAAATTGCCGAGCTGGTTGTTATTCTTCATTTACGCTTATGCAATTTCTTTTATAAAACGATAACCAGTAAATGTTTTTTACCGGCGACATTTTTTTTATTTTTTATTTATTTTCTAGAATAGTTGATTTTTTAAAGTTTTTGAGAAAATTTATTTTTGAAAAAATAACCTTTTGTAAGGCATATTTGTTACGTTTCTCACAAGTTAAGGTGTTTCTCATTTTACTCTTTCCCTCCCTATACATAAAGGAACGATCATTTGATGAAAAACTTTATATGTGATGTAAAAAAGAAAAGACAGATCGGTAAAACAATAAAGAGTTTAAAACTTCTATTATTTATTTTCTTTCTCATTAATTTGGTAAAAACACTCTATTCTACACATTTTCAAAATTTATCGGGCAAATATCGAAATTTATCATACATATCTAGATTATCGTACACTTTATCCTACACATATCAAAAGATTATCTTACCATAAATTAGATTGTCTTGAAAGAGTTTTAAAAATGAGTTACAAGTTTAATTAGGCTGGACGGTATGGGGTTAGTCCCCGGTGCGTCCAGGTCCGGCAACGAGGCACACACCGTGCCGCCCCCGCGTCGTCGTCCTGACCGTCCGCCACAAGACGTTTTAGACGGTCCACAAAATGACAAAAGAGTTTGGGTTTCGAGGCACTTTTTGACCGTTTGAATAAAAAAAATTAAATTCCTTTTCCATTTTAAATTCCAACGGCCATATTTTAAATACTTACCAAATCCATTCCAAATTTTATACTCACCATTTTTCACACCTTTTCACCCACTACAATCTCATATCTCTCTCATATTTTATAAACACTCTTCCCTTTTTATATAAACTCAATATTTTTTATACCACTATTTACCCACTACCACCCCATATCTCTCTCAAAATTTACCATGGCTTCACCTTCTTTCATTTCTTCATCTTCTTCGTCTACGTGGTATTCATCATATTCGTAAGAGAATGACTCATTTTTCGAAAACATTATTATGTACGCGGCTCAAGTCTTCATGGCAGATGATGAAGCGTCGTCCCAAGGGCTAACTAGACGAACAAAATTAAACCGAGACAAAGAAGGTACTTTACTATTTTTTCCATATGTTTATTTAGATTTGAAATTGTATTTTATAATTAATTTTATATAATTTTCGTTTTAAATATATAGCCGCCACGATAAACTAGTGGCCGATTATTTTGCCGACGAACCTGTGTACACAGACGAGATGTTTCGACGTCGGTTCCGCATGAATCGTCGACTTTTTTTACGTATCGCAGGCGACATGGCCCAGCCTGATCCGTTTTTTAGAATGCGATACGACGCTAGGGGGCAAAGGGGTTTCACTAATTTACAAAAATGTACGTCGGCCATTCGCCAACTTGCATTTCGTTACGCACCCGGTGCATTAGATGGGTATTTAAGGATGTCCGGAAGAACCGCACGTCTATGTTTGCACAGGTTTTGCGAATGGGTTGTCAAATTATATAGCAAGAGATACCTGCGGAGACCGAACGCAAACGACGTTCAAAAATTATATAAAGCACACGAACAAAGACATGGTTTCCCAGGAATGCTCGGGAGCATTGATTGCATGCACTGGTCGTGGCAGAACTACCCTACTGCCTGGCAAGGTCAGTATACTAGGGGAGATCATGGACATCTCATTATTATTCTAGAGGCTTTTGCGTCACAGGATCTTTGGATCTGGCATGCTTTTTTTGGTCTACCTGGTTCGCTTAATGACCTTAACATCATATACCAGTCACAGATATTTGACGATGTAGTGGCGGGAACAGGTCCAGACACAAGTTTTACGGTTTCGAGGGTGGAATACAGGCGAGGTTACTACCTTGCAGATGGAATATACCCAACGTACTCGACAATCGTTAAAACTATTCCGCACCCGACAGACGAAAAAAGAAAAAAATTGCGAAGTATCAAGAGGGTGCGAGAAAAGATATTGAACGGGCTTTTGGTGTACTACAAAAAAATGGCATATCATTGAACATTCAGCACGTTCGGCTACACCAAAGAGGTTACGACACATTATGTACGCTTGTATCATCCTTCATAACATGGTCATTGAAGACGAAGGTAGAGCGATATGCGAGTACGACGAAAACGCGTCTACCGGAAATTCTGTTCCAGTTAGTTTGGAACAACAAGATTTGAACATGTTCTCTCCACATAACGAGTACACACATCATAACCTACAAGCGGACTTGGTGGAGTACATTTGGAACAATGCTTAAAACGAACCAGACGACCACATACAGGACGAAGACAAGTAGCTTTTTTAATATTTTTTTAGTCCTTGGGATTTTTCAAGTTTATGTTATTTTTAAGTTTATGTTTTATTTTAATTTATTAGGATTTTTTTTAAAGTTTATGTTTTTTTTAAAGTTTATGTAATGTTGTTTAATATTAATGAAAATATTTTCTTATTTTATTTGTTAAAAGTTAAAAAAAAGTGGAAGATTTAAAATAATAATAATAATAATAATAATAATAATAATAATAATAATAAAGTGATGGGGTAGGATCATCCTCCCGTTTCCACTAGTTTTGTGGGATGGACCATCCTCCCAATGATGGTGATATGGCGCCTATGTGGCGGATCATCCTCCAAGGGAGGATAATCCCCATACCATGTAGCCTTAGCTAATTTAGGAGAATATAATAAATTGATAAAAAAAATTCAAAATTTACCTATAGAGTTAATTACACAGATGGCCCTTGTGGTTTATAGTTATTTTCATCTTTTGGTACAAACTTTTTTAACAGGTTTATGATTTCAATTTTGTAACACATTTGGGTACTAACACCAAAATTATAAATATAATGACTAAAATACCCTTCCATTTTTTTAATTTTATCAATGTAACACCTTTGGGTACTAACACCTAATTTCATTTAAGTTTAAATCAATTTTACAAAATCTATTTTTTTATTTTCATATTTTTATTATATCTCTTAATTAACATAAAATCTATTTATTTTTTATTTTTTATAAGTAAATATTTATATATAATTTTGTAAGAAATGATAAATAATTTAGCATGATAGAAGTTGCTCAAAATCTTAAATAAATAAAAATTCAATAGGTATAATAATAGTTGGTAATGTGCAAATAAATTATTATTAAGATATTAGGTTAAAACTCCGTGTATTACACGTGTTTAATGTATAAAACTTAGTTTTAATTTTTGTAATTTTAAATATATTGGATTAAAAAATATAAAACCAATAACAATAATAATAAAATACTGTATCTCATCGGAACTAAAGTGTTTCCAAAGCACATAGATACACAAATAAAATAGAGACGTCATGGTTTAATCACACCGTCTCAAAATGTGCCAAGTAATTGATCGTAACAAACAAATCAGATTAGATTATACATTTTTAAGATTTTACTACAAAATATATTAAATTAGTTGTAGTTATTTTTAAACAGTTTTTCTCGATTATGCTACATATCTTGATATATTAATTTACCTAATTTTCAGATATTATATTCGTGTGTTTTCAAGATTGCTATGGATTTTAATAAGTACTTATTATATCATTTGTTTCATTATTTAATTTATATTTTAAAGAGTTTTTATATATTCATAATATTAGTCAGATATTTATCTAGTATTATTATTAATAAATAAAAAATGGAGCGGACGTTTTCTGACTTTTTTAATTTATATTTATAAATAAAAAATAAATATATTTTATGTTAATTAAGAGATATAATAAAAAGATGAAAATAAAAAAAATAGATTTTGTAAAATTGATTTAAATTGATAAAATTAGGTGTTAGTATCAAAATGTGTTACAAAATTAAAACCATAAAACTTAAACTGTTAAAAAAAAGTTAGTATTCAAAGATAAAACTAGCTAAAACCACAAGGTTCATCTGTTTAATTAACTCTTTACCTATATATATATATAGGGGACCGCTAAAATGAGAACCACCTTGAGTTGTAAGAACCGTGAGAACTACACCGTACGGGGCGAGGTGGACCAAAATTATTTTTCATAAACGTAGTTGCGTGTATAATAAACACATTTGTAAAAAAAATTCAAAAAAAATGTCGTGTGTGTAGTTTTGAGCACCACAAGTTTGTGTTTACGGGTACCGTAAATCTAACTGGAAAATTTACGGTACCCGTAAACACAAACTTGTGGTGCTCAAAACTACACACATGAAAATTTTTTTGAACTTTTTTTTTTTAGAAATGTGTTTATAATACACGCATCTACGTTTGTGAAAAAAATTTTTTGGTCCACCTCACCCCAGATCAAAAAGTTCTCACGGTTCTTACAACCCGAGGTGGTTCTTATTTTAGCGTAATTATATATATATATATATATATATATGGTAGTAGGGATGAGGAAATAGCGATACCGTCTCGATCCCGAATTTTGTTAAACTTGGTACCGATACCGAAATATGTCGGTACGGTATCGGTATTTTGAAGGTAAAATTCGGTATTTTACTGATACCGTACCGTACCAATACCGAAAATGCCAAAAAGTGGATACCGTTTCTGGTACCGAAAAATTCGGAATCAGGATTTCGGGATCGAAATCGGAATGAGATCGAGATGGAATCGGGACAGTATTTTATACCAATTGCTTATCCCTATATGGTAGGCACAAGAAGGAACCCCGGAAACTCTCCACCACCCACCTCCCTTAAAATAATTTTATTAAAAACTGGTCATATTTAGTGAAGACATTGATTTGATGGTTGAGACGTGTTCCTGCTTTTAATATGAGACCACCGGGTATGGGGCTCGTCCCCGGTCCGGCGCCCTCATAGTGGGTCGTCCCACACCACTCCCTGCTCCTCCTCGCGGCACCTCCGTCCTCTCCTGGACGTTGGAGATGGACCAAAATTGTGGGCCCCTTCATTTATGTCTCTCTCCCCTTGAATATTATATTGATTTTTTATTAAAGTCGGTAGTCACCCCACACCCTTGGGTAGTCCCCAAGAGGATGCTTCTTCTCCCGTGATGACGTGGCGCCTACGTGGCGGGTAGTCTCCAAAGAGACTATCCATTCCATACCCAATGGTCTGATTAGCCCCACACCTCCAACCACTTTTACCAAAATAATTCGAAAATCTTCTTTCATTATATTTATATTTTAATCAAACTTAGATTAGGACGTAACTGCGTAACTTTAATTTAGCCAGTCGTATTCATCTATGTATATCTCCTAATATATAATATAATTTATTCAGGATATATATATAAAGAAAATACAATTCATACCTGGTGGTGGTGATGAAGGTCGTGCTATTGGCGGAGATGGCTGTAAAATTGGTGGTGGTGATGGTGTATTGGCCCTAGCAGTCTGGTTAAAAAACCGAGACGTCTCATATCTAAAGGTACACATAGGTACAAGAATTCTTCCTCCAACTCTCCCATTAAAATACTGTGCAATTCGGTTGATTATATCTTCCAAGCAATCACTACACTGCATCTCCGATAGGTCTGGAGTACACTGAACAAGCCCATAAATCGTTGAGAAACCTGGACCACTTGTGCTCCCACTGGCAAACTTCTGTAGGGGACCGCCAGCCGACGCGTTACCTCTCAGATTCTTCAGTAGCGGCCCCAAAGCACCATTGAACTGATCAATATCGGTTGCGTTTTGGGGGTCAGCTAGATACACATAAAACTTTATCCTTGTGTTTCTCAATATGACCTCGTTGGAGTACTTCACCACACAGTAGTCGTAGTATCCTATTGCTTCCTTTTGGTTAGGACAGAGTTGTGGCAACTTGACAATGGAGTCATTAACACAACTACGACACACATCAAGGTTGATGTCGCCCCGGCATAGGGCGATCGAGTTGACCGTATCGTTTCCTTGGCCGATGGTGAGATTGTAGAAACCTAAGCCGTTGTTGGTGGTGGGAAGTGTGGAGAGGGTGGTGTTGAGATTTCTTTGGTACGTGCTGTTTATTGTATAGTTAGCCGCGCTTTCGCAGAAGTAGGAAAGGAAATCTGGTTGAGCTAAGGTGGTTGTATGGATTACATGTATGAAAATATAAGATAATAGCCATAAGAGCAGTTTTCTATCAAGGATGAACATGCTTTCGTGTGGTATGAGGAAAGAGGAGATGCAGGATCTTTAAAGAGTTTGATAGTAAATAGTATACAAAGTCTTCTATATTGACCAGGTCAGAAGAAATATGAATACAGATTTAAATTAACCCATAAACATCTACCATATTTTCTGTGGAGGAGAAAAGAGACACATAGTTAAACAATAAATACAAATTAAAGGGTTTCAACTTTCAAGCCTATCTATCATGTAGAGGTGGCAAAATGAACCCAACTATGAAAGTTTGGGTTGAACTAAGCAATGGGTTAATTCGGGTAAGACTTTATAGTTAAAGGGTTCAGGATGAGTAAATTTAAAACCGAAAGAAAAACCCAATGGATCAGGATGGGCCAAGATAACAAAAGGAGTGGGTCACGATGGACTCATTTGGAACCCAAAATAGAAACAGTTGAACACAACGTTAATTGGGGATTAGGGTTCTTCAATTACTAAACATCAAACCCTAATTCACCACAAATCTATCCGTCCAGCGATCGAATTCCCAAAATCATCACATCATTCCGGTGAATTCACCCAATCTGTTCGTTGTTTCTAAGTTTCTGTCAGTCAATTTGAGTGTATCATCGCAGTTGGATTCATCATATCTGTTCACCAATTAACGGGAACTGTGTTGATTATTTTGGCTTGAAGGTTTAAGGGGAAGAGAGTTGTGATTGATTTCTTTGTAATTGTTTTAGGCTTTATGTTTCTTGTGAACGTATAATTCTTTTAGGTTTACTCATTAATTTCTTTGTAAATTACATTTAACACAGTCTGTTAACAAATTTTTTAGATATCTTTGTATTTTTTTTAGGTTTTAGGTTTTATGCTTCTCACAAACTTTTGGTTAAAGGTATTATGTTTAAAAAATCAAATTAAATATATTTATTTGATACCCATTAGGCATTTTTCAATTTAGTTTTGGTTTACAATCTTGACAATTTATATTACTTTGTTATTTTGAGGAACTGAGCAAACACTAAAATACGAAGCCAGTGAATTATTTTTGTTTGTGGTTTTGTAAATGTTCATCTGTATCATGATCCTTGCAAGTCTAAAAAGTTGGAACTTTAAACATCACTGGTCAGTAATCAAACGTATATCTTGATCTGTTGACCGTTTAGTTAGTTGAAAGATGTTATGACATTGATTAATCAAAAGTGCAGAACTGGACAGACCCAAACATAAGACTATGGGGTGTGGAGGATGGTAGTCCTCAAAGTATGATCCGCAACGTAGGCGTCCACGTAAGTGGGTGTGGGGGATGGGCCTAGGGGTGGGTATAAGCCCCTTTATATGTATGTATGTATGTATGTATGTATGTATGTATGTATGTATGTATGTATGTATGTATGTGTTTTGGTCAAAAATCAAGCAATGACAATGCAACCAAACTTTCTGTTGTGAGGTATGATGCTTGAATCAATGAACAACACTAAGGATCACTCAGAAATGAAATGAATAAGTGACACAAAGATTTATACGAGGAAAAAACCCTTGATCAATGAATGATCTCCGACATAAAAAACCTCGGGTGATGGAAACTACCGATCACCAACTCAGATTAAACAAGAAATGTATTACAACTTCGGATGATAGCGAGCTAATTACAAGGATCACTAGAGTGTATTGTGTAAAAAAGTGTGTGATCGCCAAGTGAATTGACAAGAGCTGGTGAGAGCAGTTGCGAGAGTGTGTGTTAAGCTAAAAATAGCCAAGTGTTTTCTATTTAGCTCGCTACCCCTTTTAAAAATGGAAAATATCTAAGCTAACAAACATTCCGCATTTCATGCAAGTCCTCCACGAACTCCATAACGTCTACTTCAGTTAAGCACGTGCGGAATAAGTCATGGAATATGCTCCAGGAATATCGCCAAGACCAAGTCCAAGCTGGTACTCCTGCAAAACAACATCATATTCAAAGTAGACAATCATTAGTATAAGGATCCTTAAGATGATCTATGATCCTGATCCTGCAATACTTCTGAGGATCATCAATTCAATCAGAAGTGAGGATCACTAAACCCAACAGTAAATGAGGATCACTGATCATTTGGAAATCCTCCCTTAACAATTGCCCCCAAAATATAAGGAGTAATTATGTAAATAAACGAGTTATATTTTCTGTCCTTATCCGTAATGAATCAACGGATAACTAGCCGTTGTAATCGGACTAGCCGTTACCATTCTGACGTCACTGAGGTGACTGTCCTGCAAAATCATCATTATAAATTGAAGTTAGGGATAGGGATCAATTTACATTTAAATTCAAGAGAAACTCCCTTTAAATCCACATCCGAAGATCAAGCAGGTATCTCTCTTCCTCTTTTCCCTTTACGTTTTCTTTCTCTGTTCATCTTCTTCTCTACCCTCATGACCAAGATGATGCTAAGATCTTCTCCGGCTAAGGATCACATAAAAGACAGTCCTCTTAAGAGCCAGGGGATCATCAAAGATTCAGCGAAAGAAAGATGCTGCTTCACTGATCCACAAATAGACAGAATCCGCCATTGTTTTCCGGCAAACAACGACTTCAAACCATTTGATCCCACCGTTCTAAGTGATTACGTTTCTGAAACCTGGGTAGCTTTTCTGGTTACACCATTCACAGTAGGATACTCATATCCTTTTCCAGATTTCACCCAATCTTTCTTCTCCCTCACCGGCATCTCCTACATTCAGGCTATGCCAATGATCTGGAGGGTCTTATATACCCTTGAAAGGATCATTGAGCAAGAAGGCATTGATCTGGGAATGTCGGAGTTGCAGAGATGTATAACCTCGTTAGCCATGGATCCCACCGATATCTACTCAAACATAAGCCTGGTGAAGAACATCCCATCTTCAAAGCCACTAAGAATGACACCAACTGGAAACGGCGATTCTTCTTTGTCAGAAGGGATTCTATCCCTGATGGAAAGGATCTGCCAAGGAAGTGGAGCACCCATGGTAGGATAGAGGATCCTGAGAAGGATCACCAGATGACCTTGCTTTCGTCTTAGGATCACTAACGTCCTTTTGTTCCCTTTTTAGCAGCTATTACTGTCGCACACCTCATCACAACACCTGCAACAAAGGAAATGCTTGCCGCTTTCCAGAGACTTGATCCTGCAAGAAGATCATTTAAAGCAAACACCCAGGATTCTCAAGAAGTATCCTCAGGTTCTGTCACTATGTCGAGTAAGTATCCTGTTTTTTGCATAATTAAATGTTTAAATAAATAGTTAAATAGAAATAGGATAAGGATACTTATCTGTTTTGGGTGTGTAGGCGCTGGAAAACCTTCAAGATCTGCCTCCAAATTCAGTGTCACTGATCTTGACACTGTCCGATCCTCAAAGAAAAAGTCTGCTGCTAGCCCCTCTATCATAGTCCCCAAGGCAACCACTTCAAAGGGAAGAGGTGGAAAGAAAAGGAAGACCTCTGAAGCTGACAACCTAGAAGGCTTGCCTCTAATCCGCCATTAGTTCCTCGAGTACTTTGCTGATGTAAGGATCACTGACTTAACTTGATTATCCTGCCCATTTGAGGATCATGTGATCCTGAACTTTACATTGTCTTCTTTGCAGAAATTTGCTGAAATCGAGGACTATGTTGGGAACGTCAAAGAGCTTGAGGAGAAATACTCTGATCTCCAAAAAGTGGCGGTGCTCAAGGATCACAAGATTGCCTCCCTCGAAAAGGATCTCAATGATGCCAAAACTCAGGCGGTTGCAGCTCAGATCAATGCTGACTATGAGAAGCACGAGATCACGGAGGATGCTAAAGTCTCTGCTGCCATTGCCATGTACAAGACCAAGTTGCAGATGGCCCAAGAAGCTCAGGATCCTTCCTTTGACAGGAGCAACTGGGACATGGAGGGCTGGAAGGCTAGGCTGACTGAGTTGGAGGATGAAGAAGAGGCTGAAGAGGTTCTGGCAATCGAGGTTGGTGGCAGTGGCAAGGATCACGTGAAGGATACTAGAGCTGGAGGAGATGGTGATGCGGCGAAGGTGTAGGTTGCATGAATGGGCGATGAAGGACATTTCTAGACGTAGCAGGAGCCCATTTTTTTTTTTTAGAATTTGGTGGTTTATTTTGGTTATGGTGTTTTTGTTGAACAATGATGGGTTGTATCTTGAACAATAGTTACTAGGTTAAAGGATCATGTATCCTTTAACAATAGGCAGGATAATGGGTGGTGGATGGATCCTCTGTTTGGGGGATGAAGCCACTCGTTATCCTTCCGTCTTTTATTTCCTGCACTACAAAGACCCGTAAACAATGGACACCCTTTGCCAACCCATGTGGACGGGCCACGTTTTGCTGGTAGAAACGTGGGTTGGCAATTTTGACAACTTTAAAGGGTTTAATCTTTTGTGAATAAAATAACTTTAACTTTTTGGCTATCTCCCGTGTTGCTATCCTTGTTAGTACTTTACTTTTCAATTGTTGTGATATTCATTTTATCTAAACTTATCAAGTAAAGAAAAAATTTAATAAATATCCTCAAAAAGTTTAGGATATGATCAAGGATCACATATCCTATAGTCGACAAGTTCTGAAAAGTAATATAGTTTATGGATCATAAGTTCAGTTGTCAAAGGATAAGGGTTACTCAAATGAATAATGAATAAAATCAAAATAGTTAAGGATCATACCTAAGAATCCAAGTTAGGATCCTAACCTTTAACACTTATAATCAGGATAACCAAAAGACAAACCTTAGTAGAAAGTAAGGATCAAGGATCCTTGGTCGTTTATCTCCAAAAACCTGAAATAGGATACAACTTGGGACTAAGCCAATATAAGATAAGAGTTAGTAACTGGGGACAAGCCCAACTATTCTGGGGACAAGCCCAATATACTGGGGATAAGCCCAAAGGATAACTAGGGACAAGCCCAAAGGATAACTGGGGACAAGCCCAAAGGATCGTGTGTAAACTGGAGTATGGCCCTCACTGGCGATTATCCAAACTTAGTGACATGAAAATGCCAAAACCTTAGCTAACGTGAAAATGTTAGAAACCTTAGGAACGGATGTATGGTACGTCTACCATTATACGTAGGATCCTGAATATAGCCAGTACAATGAAATTGTCAGCCCCTAAAGCGAGTACTGGTCCCATTGCCATGAACTATACCAGGATCATCGTGCGCTACTGGCGAAACTGGGGACAGGCCCAAACTGGGGACTAGCCCAAATAACTGGGGTCAAGCCCAAATAACTGGGGTAAAGCCCAAATAACTGGATACTTCTGTGGATACTCAATCCTTAGTTAAGGATACCTGAACCTTCAAAACTCAGAATCAAGTGAAAGGAGGATAAAGGATACGGGATCCTTATCCTTATATAGGATAATTAAAAAATGAAATAGTTTGAGATTAGATCATTACCAAAATGAGGATCCTCTGCCCTGTAAGGATCCTTCAAGGATACTTATCAGGTAAGGATCATGGATCCTGATCACATGAAATATTTCTTCAAATGGACAGCATTCCAAGCTCTTGGTAGCAAATCACCTTCCATTGTTAGCAATCGATATGCCCCCTTTCCTGCTTCAGCTTCAATCAAATAGGGGCCTTCCCACTTTGGTGCTAGCTTTCCATCAGCAGGATTGGTGGTATTTTGAAATGCTTTCCTTAATACCATATCACCAACTTGGAATTTCCTGATCCTGACATTTTTGTTGTAAGCTCTAGCCATCCTTTGTTGATAACTGGCCATCCTTATCCTTGCCAAATCCCTGATTTCTTCTATAGTATCCAAGTCTTGAACCAAGTTTTCAGCATTTTCTTCAGCATCACGAATGCTTGTTCTTGCAGTTGGAACCACCATCTCTGTAGGGATCACTGATTCTGCTCCAAATACCAAAGAGAATGGAGTTTGGCTACTAGCATTCTTGGGAGTTGTCCTATCAGCCCAAAGCACATAAGGTAGTTCTTCTGCCCATTTCCCTTTCTTGGATCCAGGCTTCTTTTTCAAGTTGTTGATGATGATCTTATTGGATGACTCTGCCTGACCATCAGCTTGTGGGTGGACTGGTGTTGATGTTATCATCTTAATCCCCCAGCTGTCACAAAAGTTAGTAGTTCTATTCCCAATAAATTGGGATCCATTATCACAAACAATTTCAGTAATAATGTTCCTTTTAATAAAGGATATAACTTCCTTTTCTCTGACTTGAGCAAAGGCTTCAGCCTCTATCCACTTGGAGAAGTAATCAGTCATAGCAAGCATGAATACTTTTCCACCAGGTGCCTTAGGAAGCTTACCAACTATATCCATTCCCCATCTCATAAATCGCCAAGAAGAGGATATAGGATGCAAAAGCTTTGCTGGTTGGTGAAGGATATTACTATGTCTCTGACAAGGATCACACTTCTTGGCATATTCCACAGCATCCTTCTTCATAGTAGGCCAATAGTATCCTGTCCTCAGGATCCTTGAGAATAATGCCCTGCCCCCAGTGTGGTTTCCACAATCTCCTTCATGGAAATCCTTTAGGACATCTTGGATTTCAGGATCCTCAATGCATCTTAGATATGGTCCTGCAAGAGATCGTTTATACAACATATTATTCAATATTGTAAATTGAGATACCTTAATTTTGAAAGCCCTAGGGTTTTCTCCTGTAGGAATCTCTCCATGTTGTATGTATCTCATGATTGGGAGGATCCATGATCCTGAATGAGATTGAGTATCATCACTAGGGATGATCGCAGAATCTTCTCCTATCTCCATAGCTACGTGATCCTCAATAGCAGGGGCAAGGATGTGGATAATAGGGATCCTTATATCTTCCGGGATCTTCAAGGATGATCCTAGATTGGCTAATGCATCAGCCTCTGCATTCTCTTCCCTTGGTACCTGTGTCAAACTATAGGAAACAAAAGAGAGTGCCAATTCTTTGACTATCTCTAAATATTTGATTAGCTTTTCACCTTTAACAGCATAGGATCCATTAAAGTGATTAGTGATTAATAATGAATCTACATGTACCTCAAGATACCTGATCCTCATATGCTTAGCAATTTGCAAACCAGCTATCAAGGCTTCATACTCAGCCTCATTGTTGGTAGTTTGAAATTCACAAGCTATGGAGTGGGGTATTATGTCCCCCTGTGGCGATTTTAGTAGTATTCCGAGCCCTGTTCCTTTTACATTAGAGGCTCCATCAGTGAAGAGAATCCAAGGATCCTTAGTCTTTTCAAGTTATTGAACTTCTAACTCAGCTTCCTTTTGCAAGTCACTACTGAAATCTGCCACAAAGTCAGCTAAAGCTTGGGATTTGATGGCAGTTCTAGGCTCATATCTTATATCGTATGCACTAAGCTTCACTGCCCACTTAGCCATCCTTCCTGACATTTCAGGTTTCCTGAGAACATTCTTAATTGGAAAATTAGTCTTAACAATAATGGCATGAGTCTCAAAATAATGTCTCAATTTAGTAGATGCCATAATTAATGGAAGGATAAGTTTTTCTAAGTGTGAATACCTGGATTCAGCATCAAGTAAACTCTTACTTACATAATAAACAGGATGTTGTGTACCTTGGTGATCCTTAACAAGGACCGCACTTACAGCTTTTGAGGATACCGCCAAGTATAAGGATAATATATCCCCTTTTTCTGGTTTCATCAAGGCTAGGACTGAGGATAGGTAATCCTTAAGAGCTTTAAGGGCACTTTCATGCTTCTCAGTCCATTCAAATTTCTTGTTCTTCCTCAGGATGTCATAGAATTCCTTGCACTTTTCTGAGGATTTGGATATGAATCTATTCAAGGCTGCAATCCTGCCCGTTAATCTTTGCACATCCTTAGCAGTGGTAGGAGATTTGATATTCACAATAGCCTTGATTTGCTCTGGACTTGCTTCAATGCCCCTCTTTGTCACCATATAGCCTAAGAATTTACCTGCCTTAACACCAAAATGACACTTGGAAGGATTTAGTTTCATATTAAATTTATCAAGGATATTGAATGCTTCCTCCAAGTCTTTAAGGTGATCCTCAACTTTTTTGGACTTAACCACCATGTCATCGATATAGACTTCCATAGTGTGTCCAATTTGTTCCTTGAACATCATATTGACTAGCCTTTGATAAGTAGCACCTGCATTCCTTAGTCCAAACGGCATAGCAATATAACAGTATATACCAGTTGGGGTCATAAAGGCTGTATCCTCTTGATCAGATGGTTCCATCTGAATTTGTTGAAATCCAGAGGAAGCATCCTTAAAAGTCAACAACTCATGACCCGCGGTAGCATCCACCATGGAGTCAATGTGGGGTAATGGGAAAGGATCCTTGGGACATGCCTTGTTTAAATCAGTAAAATCGACACATACCCTCCACTTTCCATTTTTCTTTTGTACAACAACCACATTGGCTAACCATCTTGGATACTTAACCTCTCTTATCATACCTGCCCGAAGTAGTTTATCTACTTCTTCCTGGATAATAGCATTCCTTTCAGGTGCAAACTTCCTCCTCTTTTGATGAATTGGCTTGAATGACATGTCAATGCCAAGTTTATGAGTAATTATATCCTTAGATATACCTGTCATGTCTTCATGTTTCCAGGCAAAGGTGGATTTCCTCCTCTTAAGGAAGGATACTAGCTCATGTTCAATATCGCTATGGATCCCTGATCCTATGAAGATCTTGGATTCAGGATCATCAGGATCCATGAGGATTTCTTTCAAATCCTATTCTCTTGCCTCCAAGATATCTCTTGAAGGATACTTTAATTGCTATTGCTCCCTTGGTCTTGAGGCTGGCTTCATTGATGAGGTATAACAATTCTTAGCCTCTTGTTGATCACTTTCAATTTTCACCACTCCCCATGGACTTGGAAGCTTTACACACTGATGATAGGTGGATGGGACTGCCTTCATATCATGTATCCATGGCCTGCCAAGGATAACGTTGCAACAAGATAAGCAATCTATAACACAAAATTTTTGATAAGAATGCAATCCTTCAATATAGATTGGGAGTTTGAAGTCCCCCAATGTGTTCTTGGTTTCCCCACTGAATCCCATAAGTACTGAGGATCTTGGCACAATATCAAACTCTGGGATATTCATCTTCTTCAGGACATCAAGCTGAATGATGTTCACGGAACTCCCTCCGTCTATAAGGATCCTGCGAACAAAGTGGTTAGAAATAAACAATGTGATTACAAGACCATCATGATGAGGATCCTGGACATCAACACGATCATCCTCATCAAAAGTTATGACTTTATCCTGGGTAACAACGGAGGTCCGGACGGGTCTGTCTCCATTGTCCATCTTGGTTTCCTTAGCATGTCTTTTTGCTGCTGAAAAGGAAGTACCACAAATGTCTGATCCACCGGATATGAAGTTTATAACTTGTGCATCTGCTGGGGGAACAGGAGCCTTTTCCGGGATCCTTTCAGGATCCTGGATCCTTTACTTCTTCCGTCCCAAGAGTTCCTTCAAATGCCCCTTGCTCAACAAGTAACCAATTTCCTTTCTTAGTGCAATACACTCTTCAGTGAGATGCCCGAAATCCTCATGATATGCACACCACTTGGACTTATCCTTTGTAGCAGCTGGTTTATCACTTTTCCTTGGCCACCTAGCTTTCTCACCTAGATTCTGCATTGCAAGGATTAGTTCATTGTTATCAACAGAAAAACAGTATTCAGAAATAGGAGGATAATCCTCATCATCCTCTTCTTGTTCCACCGCATGCACGTTCTGGTTGTCAGACTTATTGTAGGACTTGGATTTGTTGTTCCTGAAGTAGGATCCTTGTTTTTCCTGTTTTGAGGATCCTATCAACCTATCCTGGATCCTTTTGTCATCCTCTAGGCGGATGAACCTAAGAGCCCTGGTTCTTACTTCATCAAGATTTCTGCAAGGTGTCATCACAAGATCATCATAGAATAATGAATCCCTAAGTAATCCCATTTTAAAGGCTTCTATAGCCGTAGCAATATCCAAATTAGGAATATCTAAGGATTCTCTGCTAAACTTAGTGATGTAATCTCTAAGTGACTCATTTTGACCTTGAGTTACCCTATATAGATCACTAGTTAACCATTCAAATTTTCTACTACAAGAGAATTGACTATTAAACAAATTAACTAGATTAACAAATGAAGTAATAGAGTAAGGGGGAAGACTTAGCAGCCATTTAAGAGCAGATCTTGTAAGTGTGGATCCAAACCCCTTGCATAGACATGCTTCTTTTAACCTCTCCGGGATTGGATTGATCTCCATCCTCTCCCTGTATTGAGCTACATGCTCCTCTGGATCCGTTGAACCATCGTATAGCTTCATGGATGGTATCTGGAATCTTTTGGGTATCTCAGCATCACATAAGGGCGGTGCAAAACGAGATATCCTATGGCTACCATCTGCAATTTCAGGAATGGGTTTAACCACTCCTGGAACACTGGATATCATATCTTTGAGCTTCTGTAACTCCCTGGCCATAGCCTGATTGATACCTGTATCCTGCATTAAGCCATGGTTAGTGTTATACAAATTATTAAAAGTGTTACCTCCCACAGGATTCGTGTTTTGAATTCCAGATGTGAATCCATATTGATGAGATTCTGGTATAATCGAAGGACCAGATGAAGCAATGGTTTGCATCGGTATGAAGTCTCCTTGATGAACATCCGAGCTTTGAGGCTACATACTTCTTAAGAATCCTTGATTCTGAAAGACGTTGGATCCTTGAAGTTGAGATGATCCTTGAACCTGAAAGGATCCTGGAACCAGGGAGGATCCTGGGACAAGGGAGGATCCTTGGACCGGGAAGGATCCTTGGACCTGGGAGGATCCTTGGACCTGGCAGGATCCTTGGACCTGGGAGGATCCTTGGATCTGGGAGGATCCTTGGACCTGGGAGGATCCTTGAACTGCATGCATTCCCAAATATCCTCCTGACGTGAAGTATCCATGATGCTGAAAAGAGGATCCCGATGGTTGAGAAGAGGATCCTTGAGGCTGGAAGTGAGAGCCAAATGCCTGACTCATAGTTGCTGTTCCATAACGCCTTCCTGGTAATTCACCCAAGTATTGCACGTCCGGAGCTGCTGAGTGCTGGGAAGTTATGACTGGAGTGTCGAAGTTCAGCGACCTTGGCATCAGAGGAGAGTGATCCTCCACTGATTTCTTCTGTTTCTTGATCTCAGCGATCTCCCGGAGGATCCTTTCGTTGGTTTTGTCCTGCTCTTGTGCGTGATTCCTCATCTGCAAAATGAGAGCGTAAAGATCATTAGTAGTAGGATTAGAAGAAACAGAAGAGGTTGGTGGTTTTGTGAAAATGTGGGTTTGTCTCTTCGCGGCATTCTCGGCATTGTTCTGGGATCCAGAAGGTGGTGGAGGCAAAGGTGGAACGCCTTGTGAAGAACTAATTGCCGGCATAGAACTTGATGTGTTCTTTGTTGAGGAAGCCATCTGCTTGGTTGTAATGAACCGAAATGACCACAAAAGTATGAATCTTCTTAGGAATGAAGCACCAATTGCCCCACGGTGGGCGCCAAACTGTTTTGGTTAAAAATCAAGCAATGACAATGCAACCAAACTTTCTGTTGTGACGTATGATGCTTGAATCAATGAACAACACTAAGGATCACTCAGAAATGAAATGAATAAGTGACACAAAGATTTATATGAGGAAAAAGCCCTTGATCAATGAATGATCTCTGGCATAAAAAACCTCGGGTGATGGAAACTACCGATCACCAACTCAGATTAAACAAGAAATGTATTACAACTTCGGATGATAGCGAGCTAATTACAAGGATCACTAGAGTGTATTGTGTAAAAAAGTGTGTGATCGCCAAGTGAATTGACAAGAGCTGGTGAGAGCAGTTGCGAGAGTGTGTGTTAAGCTAAAAATAGCCAAGTGTTTTCTATTTAGCTCGCTACCCCTTTTAAAAATGGAAAATATCTAAGCTAACAAACATTCCACATTTCATGCAAGTCCTCCACGAACTCCATAACGTCTACTTCAGTTAAGCACGCGCGGAATAAGTCATGGAATATGCTCCAGGAATATCGCCAAGACCAAGTTCAAGCTGGTACTCCTGCAAAACAACATCATATTCAAAGTAGACAATCGTTAGTATAAGGATCCTTAAGATGATCCATGATCCTGATCCTGCAATACTTCTGAGGATCATCAATTCAATCAGAAGTGAGGATCACTAAACCCAACAGTAAATGAGGATCACTGATCATTTGGAAATCCTCCCCTAACAGTATGTATGTATGTATGTACGTATGTATGTATAGTAGTGTGTGTATTGGATAAAGAAGTGAGGCCCAACGAGAATGTCTAAGGGGAGATGATTGCGACAGGGACAACTCGGGGAGGGGGTGTTCCGGCCCGTCTCCGCAACTGGACACCCCGGGGATGAGCCCCAGACCGAGCAGCCTAACAAGGGCAGTATTATTAATGACACCATCCAAATGCTAAAGATCCAAGGACAATGTGCATCATTATCTGAAGAAGCATGTGAGCTTATTAAGCCTCGCCTAATCACCTTATATATCATGATTACATTGACTAGCCTTAGTTCATTTAAATAGAAGTAAATGAGATGTCTAGTTAAGTACAATTACAAAGTTTAAGCTTACATCTCCTTTACGAACTCTTTTTTATATTTTTTATTGTTTTCCTTGTTTTAATCTATTTTATAAATTTTTATTTATTTTATTTTTATATATTTTTAATTTTATTTTTTTATATTTTTTTTAATATTTTGTTTGTATTTATATTTTTATTTTATTTTATCTCATCCTAACCCGAACTCATACCAACCCAAACATATTCTAGCCTAACCTATTGTGACCTTGTTTTTTTAATATACCCATCGTGACTCAAACTCATCCTAACCTAAACCCATCTTAACCCAAACTCATCCTAACCTTTTTTTAATATAGATATCCTGACCCAAACCCATCCTAACCCAAACCCATCTTGGCCCATTGTCACACCCCAAAAACGTCGCAACGGAAATACAAACGTGGAGGTGATGGAGGTTAGTACCCATAAACGTCTTAGTGATCGATGCAATAATTATGTTGGACATTTGGTTTATTTTAAAACATAGTTTTTATGTTTCCACATTCATCACAACATCTTAGTTGTCTGACCCTTAGGGGTCTTATTATACACAGTCCCAAAAGTAGTTAAAAGTGTCCAAACATTATTTAATTACATAAGCATCACACAATCACATGGCAACACATGCCAAAATTCCTGAAGCCGAACACATGTACCTGAAGAACACGTGAAAAATCAAGTGTCAACACAATGAAGGGTGAGTTCACATATCAAAATCGTAACAATTTTTATAAGGAACAACTTTCTTAATATAGAATTTTAATGAATTTAAAAATATCCATATATATGCTTAAGAAAGTTAATTTTGTATCCTTTATAAAATCCATGGTTGAATCATCCGAAATAAGCTCAGCAAGCATATCTCGGATGAAAAGTTGTACCCACGGTTTTTGATATTAAATAAGCTCAGCAAGCATATCTCCGATGAAATAAGTCTGCATTACGAGCTATAAATTCCTTGAAAGCATATTCAAATCATACACATTTCCAAATCCATGTTTTTCCATAAAACACATCATATCATTCAAAAATTATATTTTCCATGAGAATACACTTTTAGAAAATTCAAATGCATATTTTATACAAAAACGTATACTTATCCTTCATAACGACGTATTCTTCCTCCAAAATAGTTCATAAAACAGTAAAAAGTGGGGCATAGTGATATTTACTAAAACACATTTAATCAAAAGCATGTTTCATACTAAAACATTTAATTACTTTTTAAAGGTGTGTTCTTCCCCAAAAATAGTTTATAAAACAATAAAAAGTGGGGCATAGTGATACTCACCTTTGGGTGCGTTTTTATTATCGCAATCCCTTAGATTCAATCTACATATCCTAATTTAAATACTAATGATTTAATAACTAATTGTTCTACAAACAATTAAGTTTCTCCAATACTTAGAATTTTCACATATCTTTGAGATTTTTAAAAGAAGTCTTTGTTTTGATTATGTTGGCATATATATATATATATATATATGCCAACATAATCAAAACAAAGACTTTTCTTAAAAATGTCAAAGAAAACCCACTTGAGTTGTGTAAACTCAAGAAACCTTTGTAAAAAGCCCATGTAACATTTTTATTTTTTTTCTGAAAAAATAGAAAATGTAACATACATATATTTGAACATCTTTATAAAAGAAAACCAAAAAAAACACCAAGTCGTTTATTTTTTTAAAAATGTTAAAAATTTCATATTACATAATATATATGTCCAAAAAAAATGTAACATAAAAAATTTGAACATGTTTTTAAAAATGCTAGTAGACGTTTTTTTTTTTTTTCATTTTTTTCATAAAAATGTTCAAGTACATCTATGTTACATTCTCAGTTTTTTTAGAAAAAAATAAAAATGTTACATAGGGTTTTTTGGGTTTTCTCAACTCAAGTGGGTTTTCGATATATATATATATATATGATCAGGATTTAGAGAAAACGGTGAAAAGTGTGAGAACGGTGAGAACGCATATGGATCGTCAGATCAAAACAATCTATGGACTAGATGACGCGGTGGCGTTTTCGTAAATAAAATCACTTTTATTACTCTGGTGCGCTTCATTAAGGGTAAAAGGGTCTTTTGACTTCTCTGCACAAAACGCCAAACTCAGACTATTAAAATCCCGCCTTAACACACATAGCACACTTCATCATAATATAAACGTCATTAGATATAAAACGTCAAACTTTGTTTTTAACCGATAAAACAGTACTAAAACGACAGAACTTAATTACTAGCATTTACTGTAATAAAAATCGCGCCTAAAATACGCGCCAAAAACTTCCTATATAAACAAACTCTCAGAAGTACTAAAATCCACACAAAAACCCCAAAACCTATATTTTTCTCTATACCATTCATCTTAGAAACGCCAAAAAAACCCAAATATCAAAGATTCCAATCCATGTTTCTTTGATATACACTATTTACTCAATAAACTTTCGCTCTATGTAATGAGCAAGATCCTCAATGTAAACGCCAAAACATACAAAAACCGCAAAACTTCAAAAAACGTCATTTCATGGAGATTCAGTTTTTGTTCTCAATAAAGTTTAGCTAAACGGGATGGATAACATTGTTACACATCTTTCTTGACTGAGGATTAACAATGTTATCCATCTCTTTCAGTAAAACATTATTGGGTTTAGCATGACCAAAAGTAGAAGTTTATGGTAGTTTTATTTAGTGGCGTTATTGTTATTTTTTTTGGCGTTTGATTTTCTTGTCCGATCTTATATTGTTTGTTATGTAACTTCGAAGTAGCATGTTATGAACAAATAGGTAGAAAAAAAAAGATGGAAAAAAATTGATGTATAAAAATGATGTAAAACGCCAAACTGAGATCTGTCTGTGTTCTATAGGATTGAAATATACAAAACGCCAAACTACTCTACACTGGCTCTCGAAGACCATTTGTGTGTGTTCTGTAAGAATGAAAAATAAATACGCTAAACTACTCTTCACTGGCTCTCGAAGACCTTGTCGATCTTCTTTTAATTACGGCATGTTTGCATGTCGATGCGTAGTGTCCATAGCCTTTGCAGTTCTGACACTGTCTATCTTTGGCCCCGGGTTTTGACTTTGATTTCTTTTTGTCGATTGCAATCTCCTGTTTAGATTTCGGGCGCTTCCGAGAACCAGAACCTTTAGATTTATACCCAATAGGAACTCTTATCGGATTCTTGTCGTTTTTATATTGACCGGTTATCTCAGCAAATCTATCCCTAGTACTAGCGGGTGGAGCAACAATCTGCATATCTTGAACCTTCTTCATATAAGATTGAACATGATCCTTGTATAAGGATAACTCCTTTTTATTACCAGATAAACGGTTCAAAGTATATTCCGTTGAAAAAATAATATCTCGCATCATACTTTGTACATAAGGATCAAGCTCGGTCATATATTCACGACTAATTGAGTATTCAGGAGAGAAGTTTGGGGAAGCCGCATGTGCAATCAGACTTGCGGAACATTACCTGAAAAACACCAAAAACAATATCTCTATAACGCCATGCATAGAATGTTCGTCTAAAAACTAAAAAAACACATTGCATATGATAAAACGCCATTAACAGAAAACGCCATAAAAACCAAAACACCATTATTTACCTCAAATAAGGATGTACACGGCTGTTGGAAGTCATTTACGTAAAACTTAACAAACCCATCAAGCTGATCTTCATAACGTTGATTTATGCAATCCGTAACTCCAATAAGCTCAGCTTGAACGTCACAAAAAATACTTTTTTTGTATATGTCAACAGCTTGCCCTTCCAACAATTTGTAACTACTCATCAACTGGGGACTTTTGTATCGAGATTCATGATCATTTTTCCGATGTGTGTGACGCTGTGCTTCTATTGCAGTCTCATAATGCGTCATGAACTCAACAAGAGTAGCTTTCGAATTGTACACTTGACCAAAAAAATGATTCTCACTCTCCGACCTTGATATCGTTCGCATAAGACCAGACATCTCCTCCATTCTATAGTATGCAGGGATCCAAGATTCCCTAAGTGCAAAAATATCAGATAGCCAGTCATTATCTTCTAAATTGAACTCTGCGCTAACTGCTTCCCATTCTGATTCAAACTCTTCAGGTGTGAGAATATCCGTCCACACAACACCACAAATACGTTCTTTAAAATTGGTGGAATTGCATAGCCTAACAACTATGTATCTTGTATATACGGAAATTAGCGAGATTTTAGAGATTTTGATTATATTGTTTAGTAAATGCAATTTACAAAAGACACAAATACCCTTCTGTCATTTATTTTAAAGGGGAGTTACAACATTATAATTACAATCTTGCCATTGTTTAAAAATCTCTAGATGATGTAATCCAATGGCCCAGATTAGTTCACACAGTTCACTCTCAACCTAGTGTTCACTCTAGAACCCTACCCTATATATATATATATATATATATATATATATATGTTCTTATGTTCATATATTTACATATTAAGATTTTTGCGAACGATTTTATTGGTGACCCTTTATTTGTTATTATGTCTACTTATGTTCAATATATCTACGATTTGCGCTTCTTAATACATATGCATAAGTATTGACATATTTTACATATATCGTAATTCACATATTACGTCATTTCTAACATTTATTATTCTTAAATAGTTAAATGCCAAATAACTCATCAAGTTAACCTAAGCATTATTTTTCATTTTCATCACAATTTACACACATAACGTGATTTTTGATCTAGTTTACCGTTTTTATCGCACAAACGCCTAGACGTAGTATCAATTCATATTATCATGTATTCACTTTACAAATCACATTATTCATATTCATATTCACATACTACTTTTAACACAAAATTTCACCCTTGAACATCCATTTTCGCGTATGTTGACATATACGTATTTTAACGTTTTTCGGTAACGTTTTCGAGCATCGAATGTCAGGTATGATTAATCAAACACCAAAGATACTTAATATAAGTAAAAATACTTATGTTTATTATAAAAATATCTGTTTATAATATGATTTAAAATAGTTTTGCAAAAATCACTTTAAAAGCCGATTTTTACCGTTTTTAACGTATAGTCTTGTACCGAACTTTACCGTAACCATCCCAAATCATCATGACTTGATATTTTTACATAACACATGTTATATACTGATTAAAATGGTAACTATACTCATGATGGTGCAGGTCTCATGTATGACATATAAATCATGCAGTTTCACCCATTTTACTACTTTTTAAGCTACATGTACAACATGCAAAGCTACCAAGTTTATGACAAAATTTTATAACATTAAAACACATACTATGACATCATTTTGTGAGTTTATAATCTGATTTGTATGTATCTTTATCATACCATAACATTTTCATTCTCTTATGATCATTACATCATCATACATGCTTATGTACAAACATCTTGTGACAACTGTGCTCTGTAAACGATGTACGATGTAAAGAAATTTCAATTATCAATAAAATGATGTGTTTTGGTGTTAATTTATGTGCATTTATGTTTGATGATTTTACGATTTGAATCGAGTTCGATTTCAAGCTTTAAATCGCTTTCTCGAAAGTTATACGCAAACTGATGCGTAGACGTAATCAGTTTAACGCAACAAACACTCTGGAATAGTGAAATAGGCTTAACATACCATAAATAACCTTTACATAACTTAGAAATAAGTTTTGGATGGTTTGGTGTGTCGAAAACAAGTTTATTCGATCGCAGGGACTATTTATGCCAAACTACGAAAGTATGCCGATTCGTACAGTAACGAACATTCTGGAACATGATCATAAGTTAAAAATATCCTAAATATCTTTTACATAGCTTAGAAATAGGCTTTGAGGGATTCGGTATGCGAAAATAAACCTTTTGATCAAATAGGGACTAAAAGCGTCAAAAAGTGTATAAGTTTGCATTTTCACGCATATCTTACGTTCTGAACATATCCGGACATCCAAAAATTTTTATAACCATTAAAATATTTTATTTTAGTGATTGGAATGCAAAAAATACCATTCGTCGCTTAATTTGAATCGTTTTCGCGTCCGTTCGAGTTTTCGTCGTAATTAACCGAACAACGCAACCGTACGACCAAACGAGATGACATCCAAGATGTTTTAAAGTATATTTTAAGTTCCCTACACTTTAACTTCATTGTAGAGCCTTGAAATGGGGTTAACGGGGCTTAAATACGTCAAAAATGCATCGAAAACCAAGTTTCAGGCCTGTAGGGACTAAACTTGACAATTTGTCAAAGATGTCCTGGAGGGGCGTGAAGACTGAGGCCTATGTCTTGGCAGCTCGTGACAACCTGCCAGACAGAAACATTGAATTTGGTCATTTCAACTGAATTTGATGGTTTTGATCCCTGATTTTGAATGCTATGGACTGGTTTTGATATTCCCCTTATATTGAAATCTATGGGCACAAGTGTATGGTGAGATTTGAGCTTTGAATCTTGCAAAAACACATGTCAAGATCTTGTAACTTCAAGCTCTCCTATAAATATCCACATGATTTCATTCATTCCTCACACCATTTGATCTGAATTTGCTCTAAGTTGAAGTTAATACTTCATACCTGAGTGCTTTAGATCAAATACTTCCTTGCTTGGACCTTTTGTAAGCTTCTTTTATGCTATTTATGCTTTTCAAGCATGAAAGTCAAACAGTGTTTGACTTTCTGCTTTGACCACGATTTGGTCAACACAAAGTTCGTTTGAACTTTGCAACGTGAGCGTAATCACGATGGTTGTAGTCCCTTGTGACTATACCTACTGATTACCACGTTGATTAGTCGAAGTGACGAGTCAAAGTTTCGGTTAAAGTACGTGTTTATGCGTATTTTGAGATAAAGCTATTTTTGGGTATCAAAACACTTTATTTTGATATCAAACCTGTTTTCTAACTTAGTTAAATATGTTTTAACATGTTTAACTCGTCACTTTTAGTCTAGTGCTTGTTTAGAGTCGTAAGTCAAGCTGTCTAAACCACCGCTTAGACTTTCGAACTCGACCCGTTTGGTCGATCATTAGGATCCGACCAAGCATATTTAGTGACCATAGTTGTATAGGGAATAACCTTCCGAGGTTATACCTTATGGTCACTTAGTTTAATTAGTTGTTATGATAGGCAGTTATATGCCTTAGGTAAATGACCAAAATGCCCTTTTCATGCATAATTGGTATTTAAGCATTTGTAACCTAAATTTTGTCACTTAAACTAATTATGCAACATATTTAAACATGTTAGGGCATATAATACTTGTCATAGGACTAGTTAGGCATCTCAAACGCGCTTTTGCGCGAACGACGCGTTAAAGTAGCATAAGCTATCTTAATGGGTCGTAACGGTTCGAAAGCACTTAGGATAGGTTTCGATTTAGAATGTAGGCTTTGTTAGACCATATCACATGAGTTCCAATACTCATTTGGTTTACGAGACCTCATTCTACCCGATCTTCCGATTTAGGTGCCAATTTATTAACTTAGCGATTGGATTACTAGGTGCTACTTGAATTCCTTGGTTTACTCGAGCTTTGCTAGTTCATTACGAGACCTCATTCTACCCCTATTTTACTGGTTTCAATTGTTTTGGGGTGATTCATATGTGTTAAACAATTTCGATGCTTTCAACGATGAATTCAAAAACGAATACTATGGTTTATATTAAACAAAACGATTTCGATAATGTGAACGAACTTGTTGGACGTATTTACATAACAAATGACATTCATTAATTTTGGCCGAACCTACCAGTATTAGGATATGGTACCATAGGATCTGACAAATCCCGTTATCTGTGACAACCCTCACAAAACCAGGTATCCGTACAATTAATTAATATTTAATTAGTGCTTAACTACTGTGCTTGATTACAATTATGATTAAACTGCTTTTGTGTTTTCTGATATATACATACTCATGCATCACATTTTATACTGTCACTCCATTTATTTACACACAAACATTAGTGACAAACTTGATGCACAAAGCACAGATAGCACACTAAACGGATAACCCAGAAAACATGCTGACAATGCCAGCACTTAGACAGACACTATATTGAGGCCAGTATGAGCCGGGAATAAAGTACTACACTGGTAGGGAGTGTAGGAAGGTGAGGATCATTAAACTGCGTCACTAGGTGATAGTTATAGTGCCCGGAAGTGCCTAAAACCTACTTAAAGTGCAGAATTCTGCACTAGTTAACCAAAATTCAGCATTTAACAATGCTAGTAAAGTGCAAAAACTTGGCAAAATAGTCCTAGACACTTTCCAGAGTGTTGGTAATTTAATGTGTCACTAAAAATAATATAAATGACACTTTAAAGCTTTACTTAGCACTTTAACGGATCAATATCCAACCGAACAACCGGACTTTGCCTGGAACACAAAAATATTGCCAAATGCATGGTTTCTACTTTTCTGAGCTAGTTAGGGTCCCCGAACACCCTAACACCCTTTATATTAAATAACACACATATATCCTAACTAAATATCATTAGAAACTAACTAGATTTGTAACCTTATCATTTCAACCCAACCCCATACCCCCCCCCCCTCACTTCGACGGTCACAAGGGGTGACCCACCCCTTGCCTTTCTTTGATTATTTTATTCACAATGTTGGATATCTAAGTGACATAATAGATGGTGGTTAATAAGAGTGAATTGGATTATAAATAAACACAAGAGATTAGGACCTTCACTTCATCAAATCACACAACAAACAACTTCTCTCTTTCTCTCCTTTGTGTCTTCGGCCGAACACCATCACCACCATACACCCATCATCAAGATCTTGTTTAACCATTTCTCATATATACAAAGGAGCAAGGAGTCCTACAAACAAGCTCGGTGCACTCGGAAGTTCAAGAACCACTCTAGTTTTCTTTTATCCACCGCTTTTACGCCTTGTTTCTTCCCTAGCCTTGTGCTAGTAGTAAGTGCTTCTAATCATCATCTTGATCTTGTTTTTGGTGGTTAATAGATGATTTAATGGTGAAAAACTAAGAAACACTAAAGAACATGAACAAGTCTTAAACATAAAGTGTTAAAGGGTGGATAAAGAGAAATTATGTGTGTAAATCTTGTAAATCTTGTGTAGTTGTGATTATTTGATGTTGATTGTTAGTAGAAACAAGATGGATCATCATCCAGACATACTAGTTCATATTCAAAGCCTTGAACTTCAATAAACATAAGTTTTCTTGCTAAATGAAGTTGTAAACTTAAGGATCTAAAGATCTACAAGTGGTTTTTCGGAAGAACCAAGTGAAAGATACTAGTTTTGTTAAAACTCGGATATTTTATGAACAAGAAGCATTTTTGGCAAATAAACAAGTGTGTAAACACTTGTGTAACAAGAAAATTTAACAAGGGAATATTTTTGTAAATTATGACAAGAAGTTGTGAAACTTCAAGTTCTTTAAAAATAAAGTTTTCAAGAAACTAATCCTTTTTTTTAGATAACAAGACCCACTAAATGTGTTGGTGATTTACTACATATTCTTACAAAACTCTCAAGTGTTCATGAGTTATGATTTCGGCTTATTTTTATCAAGTTGATGATTAAAGAATTATATATTGTTGATTGATGATTGTTTGATTGATTTTACAAAAGAAAATGATACGCTAGTAAGCGTGGACACCTCCATTTACAAAGGAAACTCTGGCGAAATTTTTCTAGAATTTCAATACTTAGAAATATTTTTCTAACAAATGTTTACAAATATATTTTTAACTTGGTTTTTAAAATAAACTTCGCCATGATTTTTATTCCAAAAACTACCAAGTATCGGAGGTGGATTTTCGTAAATAAAACTTGATATATATATATATTTAGAATATATATTTTATAATAAGACGCTTGTGTGATTAATTGATTATTTGGTGAACTAGATATATATTATTTTTAGGATAAAAATAATATAACTGGGAAATGTTATGAAATTACGACTCCAAAATAATACCAACGCTCTCACAAATAAATATTTAAGTTACACCGGTATTGTTATTACAACGCGAACTCTAAAATGTAACTTATGTATTTTCGGAAAATACTCTCATATGTATATGTTGATAAGTATTATTTTGGAAATTGTATGAGATAAAATATAATATTTTTGGAAAAAATATATATATTTTGGGATTAAAATATATTTTCGGAATTATAAAGCATACATGTATTAAAAACCCCCATCCTTGGGAATGAATATACTTATAAAATAAATAAGAAGTGTGAATACGGAATAGTTACCTAACTATTTCTCCAATCAAACATTAAACCATAAGCCAAGGCACGGCCCATCCGTCTAATAGGAATTAGTATGTGTAGGTCGTCACGCAGCAGATAGAGTTGGAGATTGACGTTTCTGGATACGCACTTCTGTGAGTTCATGTCCCCCTTTTCTCTTTACTGTTTTCATTTTTATACTTCGGGGGTGAAATACATGCGACAATTATTACAGACTTTTATATACATGGTATGGTTAGCTTAAGGAGGGTTTACTACTTAGATCATGTGAGTGGGTAGGCGGAAACTGAGGCCATTAATCGAGGGTCATGAGCGATAGATCTATTTGGGTGTAGCGAGCCCAACTCCTGAGTCCAACTGTGCGGACCATGGGGTGACTTTGAGCCCGACGCAAAAATCTGCTAGGTTTGAGTCTTCCTGCATCACTTCACACATATCATTGGTTTTGCAACCCAATGGTGATCTCTTTTTCCTTAATTGCTACATACCAGGGATTTTTATACATACAGACATATTACAAACGTTTATACATACTCAATTTTACATGAACTCGCTCAACTTTTGTTGATTTTTCAAACTACATGTATTTCAGGAAACTAGGGGATCTGGCAAGGTATGCAATGTCGTCAAGCTGCGTAGGAATAATGATGTCATCCGAGTTTAGGAAATGTGACCATTGCCTGGACGGGTTACAAGTCTTAAACTGTGTTTTTATTCATGTCTTTTGGTTGTGTTTTATGAACAAGTTTTTAATTATGTCATGGTTGTAATTCGTTTCATGTGTCGACTTTTAAACAATGTTGTCTTGGTAACTTTTAAAACTTGTTGAATGGATGAACATCATGTATTTTATTTCATATAGCATGGTTATGATATTTGCTATGGTATTAAGAAGTCACACCAAAACAAACCCACGCTTCCGCAAAGCAAGGGTGTGACATTATCGGACTGCACCCATGGTTATGTGTGGGGGTTATGTGGGTAACGACTGAACCTGTTGATTGTTAACTTACTCTTTGGTGGTTTGTTAATACGAGTTTAATGATCGACGAGTTACGAAGGTTTGAATGTTATTAGCGAGACGACCAAAAGGAGTTTTCACAATTAAAACGAGAACGATTTGAACGATTGAACGATTATGAACAATTGAACGATTTGGAATGATTTACACAAATGAACGATGGTTTATTACATGAACGAGTTAAACAATTTTAAACGATGTCACACAAACGATGTTTACGAAACGATATAAACCATACGAGTTTTATTACGAGAACGATTTACAATTTGGTTTACATAAACAAAGGTTTTAGGTTAAGATTCATGGCATCGAGGTTTATAAACTATAACCAATCTGTTTTGACTTGGTTATCCATTTTACAATACAAATGTTTTACAAAACAAGGCTTCTAATATCGATTAACGAAGTTGTACAAGTGATTTTAACATGTAAACGAGCCATGAATCTGACACTCACACAAAACCGATGTGTTCGCTGGCATTTCTTTGCTGACTTATTTTTACATATGTTTCAGTTGGTGATTGATGATGTTGATTACAAATAGGATGCATACTCACTTAGGACTGGACGAGGCCTTAGTGACTTAAATAACGACAATAGACTATGTTTAACTTGTTTGTTATGTTTCCAGACAATGTTTAATGTTAATTAATCTAATAAAACGAAACTTTTGAATACCATGGTTGTGAAACAATAATTCTGCCACTCCACTCCTCGACGTTTTCATCGCGGTTTCGTTGTTTTAACGCGGTCGGGGTGTGACAGAAGAGTTGGTATCAGAGCCAATGGTTATAGGGTATTAGGTTATTTGTAATGCTTTGACCTAGACTATAAATTTTCTAGGACCCTAACAAAAGTTTCTTACGTTTAGATTTTAAAACAAAACCATCACCTATCTTTAGGTGATAACCACAACGAGAACACAATAACAAATCCGATTTGAAAACCAATCATCTATTCCTAGATGATTTGTTATAAGGTTTTGAACCTTCAAAGTTTTCAAAAATCTCGTCAAAGTTTGGGTCTAGATAATGTGAACACATGCAATCTGGAAGGGTGGATGCCTATATCCTGAGTTTTTTGTCTAAGGCTAGAGTGTTCGTACAAATCCACATAATCGGACCAGTCACTCTTACCTGGGAACTCTTGGGGTGAGTGTCCACTTATAGGCTAAAGCATGTCTTCGGGATACATTATATTGACCCATTTACTTTGATTAGTCAATGTGTATCATTTGTTTGTTTGAGGTAACAAACGAATGATCACCTTCCTTGTGTTTTGTCGATGTTTTCAATACCTCTTTTGTTTATCCAATTATCGATCTCACTCATTTCTCATGTTTCCTTGCTCTTTTTAGAATATGCCTCCTCGACGAGATGCACAACCTCAAACTAACGCCGAACTCGCAGCTATTATCACTCAGGAGATCGCTGCTGTGATTCCGAACCTAATTACTCAGATCAATCAAGCGAACAACAACAATGCTCAGTGTAGTTTCAAAACGTTTAATTTGGCCAAACCACTAAAGTTTTCTGGGTCTCAAGGAGCAACTGCGCTCCTACAATGGTTCGAGAGTTTGGAAAGTACGTTTAGACATGTTCAATGTTCGAACGAGTGTAAGGTTGAGTTCGCGTCAAGTGTGTTCGAGAAGCGTGCTCTTACATGGTGGAACGGTGTGATACGTGATAGGGGTGCCAATGTGGCGATGGCACAAACATGGGAAGAGCTTCGAGCTCTCATGATGAAAGAGTTCTGTCCCCGTCACGAGATTAGAGCTTTGGAACGAGAATTCGATGATCTGAAACAAGATGGGGGAGAACACCGTGCGTATACGGATCGTTATGAGGAGCTAAGTTTGTTGTGTCCTACTATGGTTACCCCGTTGGAGAAAGCGATTGAGAGGTATATCGAGGGTTTACCCGATACTATGCCGGATATTGTCACTGGTAGTAATCCTACCACTATTCGTCAGGCAATTGAATTGGCTGCTACTCTGACCGAGTCTCAGGTCAGAAAAGGTAAATTAACCCGTAAGGACGATAAGAAACAGTTAGCTGATGCCACACAAGACAAAGGAAAGGGTAAGGGTTAGAAAGGCGAGTCTTCTAGGAGGTCGAGGAAGCGCAAGGCTTCCCAGAACTTTGCTGTCACGCACAAAACACTCAGAACCCACCAGCACTACCTCTTGCGAAGAAACAATATGCTGGTACCGCACCTCACTGGACTCGGTGCAATAGTCATCACGTTGCTCATCAAGCTTGTAAACAGTGTACTACGTGTGGTAAACTTGGGCATACAGCCAATATTTGTCGTTTGGGTCAGAATCAAGTCCAGTTCAGAGGAATGCTGCTAGATTTCCACCTGGCTCGTGTTATAACTGCGGTGAAATGGGTCATTTCCGCAACAATTGTCCGAGGCTTGCAAATCCGAATGCAAATGCCAATATGAATCCGACTCATGGACGAGCATACAATCTGAACGCTAACGAGGCACGTGCTGACAACGAGGTTGTTAATGGTACGTTCCTTGTTAACAATCGACCTGCATCTGTTCTTTTTGATTCTTGTGCCGATAGAAGTTTTATTTCGTTATCATTTGAGCCTTTACTTGCAATACCTAGAACTAAACTGAGGAAACCCTTATCTGTCGAAGTTGCTACTGGTAAACCTATTGTACTCGATTCTGTTATTCGCGATTGTCAATTGAACCTCGATAACCATCTTTTTCCTATTGACCTCACACCGATGCAACTTGGGAGTTTCGACATTATCGTGGGAATGGATTGGTTAACTAAGTTTCATGCTAAGGTGGTTTGTTTCGATAAGATTGCTCATATTCCTCTTTTTTCAGGTAAAGTTCTAGAGGTTCGAGGCGAGAAACCATCTGGTGGATTGAAACTCATGTCATGTACGAAAGCCCAAAGCTATTTACGAAAATGATATGTGGCATTTCTGGCACATGTCACCGAGGAGAAAGGCAAGAGCAAGAGTGTTCAAGATATCCCGATTGTTCGAGATTATCCAAAGGTATTTCCTGATGAACTGCCTGGTTTGCCTCCAGTTCGTCAAGTCGAGTTTCATATTGACCTTTTACCCAATGCCAACCCGATTGCGAAAGCACCTTATCATCTTGCACCATCTGAGATGCAAGAATTATCGAAACAGCTTCAAGAGTTATCTGATAAAGGATTCATCCGACCGAGTTATTCACCTTGGGGCGCTCCAGTCCTATTTGTGAAAAAGAAAGATGAGTCTTTTCGAATGTGTATCGATTATCGTGAGCTTAATAAGCTTACCATCAAGAATCGATATCCCCTACCACGAATTGATGATCTCTTTGATCAGCTGCAAGGTGCTACATGTTTTTCCAAGATCGATCTGCGTTCTGGTTATCATCAGCTTCGTGTACTCGAAGAAGATATTCCCAAAACTGCATTTCGCACGAGATATGGTCACTACGAGTTCACAGTCATGCCTTTTGGTTTGACGAATGCCCCAGCTATTTTCATGGACTTAATGAATAGGGTTTGTAAACCTTATTTAGACAAGTTCATCATTGTGTTCATTAATGGCATTCTCATTTATTCGAAGTCTCGAGCAGATCACGAACAACACCTTCGTCTGACACTGGAACTCATGAAGAAGGAACAAGTTTTTGCTAAATTCTCCAAGTGTGAATTTTGGCTTAAGGAAGTTCAGTTTTTGGGTCATATTGTTAACAAGCAGGGTATTCATGTGGATCCTTCCAAAATAGCTGCTATTAAAGATTGGAATACACCTACGACACCTACAGAAGTTTGTTCTTTTCTTGGTCTTGCTGGTTACTATCGATGATTTATTTCGAACTTCTCGAAGATTGCGGTTCCACTCACTGCTTTGACTCAGAAGAATAATCCTTTTGAGTGGAGACCCAAACAAGAAGAAGCGTTCCAAATGCTGAAACGAAAACTATGTGATGCTCCTGTTTTATCTTTGCCTGATGGAAACGATGATTTCGTTGTTTATTGTGACGCGTTGAATCTAGGCCTTGGTTGTGTTCTTATGCAACGAGGTAAAGTTATAGCTTATGCGTCAAGACAGTTGAAAATACATGAGAATAACTACACGACTCATGACCTTGAGTTGGGTGCTGTGGTTTTTGCTCTCAAAACCTAGAGACACTATCTTTATGGTACGAAATGTGTGGTTTTCACAGACCACAAAAGTCTCCAACACATTCTTAATCAGAAGGAGCTAAACATGAGGCAACGACGCTAGGTTGAGCTATTGAACGATTACGATTGCGAAATTCGCTACCATCCTGGTAAGGCGAATGTCGTAGCCGATGCGCTTAGTCGAAAGGAACGAACCAAGCTTCATTATGTTCGAACTCTATATGATATCCAATCACGTGTCCTTCAAGCTCAACGATCTTGTGTATTCAAAGGCTTATTGAAATATGAGCTACCACTTCAACTTAAGCTTAAACTCGAAACGAAAGACGATGGGTTACTCTACTTCAAGGATTGTTTGTGGATTCCGAAACAAGATGATCTTCGCACTTTAGTGATGGACGAATCTCACAAGTCTCGATATTCTATTCATCCTGGTGCTGAAAAAATGTACAAGGATCTTCGTACTCAGTATTGGTGGCCTGGTATGAAAAAGGATGTTGCTTTGTATATGTCGAAGTGCCTAACTTGTCTCAAAGTCAAGGCTGAACATCAACGACCATCTGGTTTGCATGTACAACCAGAGATACCGGTATGGAAGTGGGAGAACATTGCTATGGATCTTATCACTAAGTTACCGCGTACATCTAGAGGTCACGATGCTATTTAGGTTATTATTGATCGATTAACGAAGTCAGCTCATTTTATACCGATTCACGAGGATCTATCTTCTGATAAACTTGCCAAGATTTATGTTGACGAGATTGTGTCTCGACATGGTGTTCCTTTAGATATCATATCCGATCGTGATGCTCGATTTTCATCTCATTTTTGGAAGACCATGCAATCTGCTTTGGGAACTCAACTAAATATAAGCACTGTTTATCATCCCTAAATAGATGGATAATCCAAGAGAACGATACAAACATTGGAGGATATGCTTAGAACATGCTTGATAGATTTTGGTGGTAATTGGGATTCTCATCTACCGTTGATTCAATTCTCTTATAACAATAGTTATCATGCTAGCATCAGTATGGCACCATTCGAAGCTTTATACGGTCGAAAATATCGTTCACCTGTCTGTTAGAATGAGATCGGTGAAGCTCAGCTTACTGGATCTGAGCTCATTCTGGAAACAACAGACAAAATCAAGAAAATTCGCGATAATCTTGTGACAGCTAGAAGCCGTCAAAAGAGTTATGTGGATATGCGATGCAAGCCCTTGGAATTTCAAGTCGGAGACCGTGTCCTACTTAAGGTATCACCTTGGAAGGGATTGGTGAGATTTAGAAAGAAAGGAAAACTTGCACCACGATATGTTGGACCATTTAAGATTGTAGAAAGAATTGGAAAGGTTGCCTATCGACTAGAGCTACCTCCAGAGCTTGGGAATATTCACCCAACATTCCACGTGTCCAATCTATGAAAGTGTTTAGCCGATACTGATCTTCATATTCCACTCAACGAAATTCAAGTTGATGAAACGATGCACTTTGTCGAGAAACCTGTGGAGATAATGGACCGTGCAGTCAAACAGTTTAAGAACAAGCGAATACTATTGGTCAAAGTTCGCTGGGAGTCCAAACGTGGCCCAGAGTTTACTTGGGAATGTGAGGACCAAATGAAAGCGAATTATCCACATTTGTTTTCACGAGTTTCCTCTAGTTAAAAATTTCGGGACGAAATTTCCTAAAGTAAGGGAGACTGTGAGAACTGTGTTCTGTAAACGATGTACGATGTAAAGCAATGTCAATTATCAATAAAATGATGTGTTTTGGTGTTAATTTATGTGCATTTGTGTTTGATGATTTTATGATTTGAATCGAGTTCGATTTCAAGCTTTAAATCGCTTTCTGGAAAGTTATACGCAAACTGATGCGTAGACGTAATCAGTTTAACGCAACAAACACTCTGTAATAGTGAAATAGGCTTAACATACCTTAAATAACCTTTACATAACTTAGAAATAAGTTTTGGATGGTTTGGTGTGTCGAAAACAAGTTTATTCGATCGCATGGACTATTTGTGTCATACTGTGAAAGTATGCAGATTCGTACTGTAACGAACATTCCAGAACATGATCATAAGTTAAACATACCCTAAATATCCTTTACATAGCTTAGAAATAGGCTTTGAGGGGTTCGGTATGCGAAAATAAACTTTTTGATCAAATAGGGACTAAAAGCGTCAAAAAGTGCATAAGTTTGCATTTTAGCACATATCTTACGTTCTGAACATATCCGGACATCCAAAAATTTTTGTAATCATTAAAATATTTTATTTTAGTGATTGGAATGCAAAAAATACCATTCGTTGCTTAATTTGGATTGTTTTCGCGTCCGTTCAAGTTTTCGTCGTAATTAACCGAACAACGCAACCGTACAACCAAACAAGCCGACATCCAAGATGTTTTCAAGCATATTTTATGTTCCCTACACTTTAACTTAATTTTAGAGCCATGAAATGGGGTTAACGGGGCTTAAATACGTCAAAAATGCATCGAAAACCAAGTTTCAGGCCTGCAGGGACTAAACTTGACAATCTGTCAAAGATGTCCTGGAGGGGCGTGAAGACTGAGGCCTATGTCTTCGCGGCGCGCGATAACCTGCCAGACAAAAACATTGAATTTCGTCATTTCAGCTGAATTTGATGGTTTTGATCCCTGATTTTGAATGCTATGGACTGGTTTTGATATTCCCCTTGTATTGAAATCTATGGGCACAAGTGTATGGTGAGATTTGAGCTTTGAATCTTGCAAAAACACATGTCAAGATCTTGTAACTTCAAGCTCTCCTATAAATACCCACTTGATTTCATTCATTCCTCACACCATTTGATCTGAATTTTCTCTAAGTTGAAGTTAATACTTCATACCTGAGTGCTTTAGATCAAATACTTCCTTGCTTGGACCTTTTGTAAGCTTCTTTCATGCTATTTATGCTTTTTAAGCATGAAAGTCAAACAGTGTTTAACTTTCTACTTTGACCACGATTTGGTCAACACAAAGTTTTTCGAACTTTGCAACGTGAGTGTAATCACGATGGTTGTAGTCCCTTGTGACTATACCTACTGATTACCACGTTGATTAGTCGAAATGACGAGTCAAAGTTTCGGTCAAAGTACGTGTTTATACGTATTTTGAGACGAAGCTATTTTTGGGTATCAAAACACTTTGTTTTGATATCAAACCTATTTTCTAACTTAGTTAAACATGTTTTAACATGTTTAACTCGTCACTTTTAGTCTAGTGCTTGTTTAGAGTCGTAAGTCAAGCGGTCTAAACCACCGCTTAGACTTTCGAAGTCAACCTGTTTGGTCGATCATTAGGATCCGGCCAAGCATATTTAGTGACCATAGTTGTATAGGGAATAACCTTCCGAGTTATACCTTATGGTCACTTAGCTTAATTAGTTGTTATGATAGGTAGTTATATGCCTTAGGTAAATGACCAAAATGCCCTTTTCATGCATAATTGGTATTTAAGCATATGTAACCTAAAATTTGTCACTTAAACTGATTATGGAACATATTTAAACATGTTAGGGAATATAATACTTTTCATAGGACTAGTTAGGCGTCTCGAACGTGCTTTTGCGGGAACGACGCGTTAAAGTAGCATAAGCTATCTTAATGGGTCGTAACGGGTCGAAAGCACTTAGGATAGGTTCCAATTTAGAATGTAGGCTTTGTTAGACCATATCACATGAGTTCCAATACTCATTTGGTTTACGAGACCTCATTCTACCTGATCTTCTGATTTAGGTGCCAATTTATTAACTTAGCGATTCGATTACTAGGTGCTACTTGAATTCCTTGGTTAACTCGAGCTTTACTAGTTCATTAGATCGAGGATACTTTGCACTTTGATGTGAGTACATAGTTCCCCTTTTACTGTTTTCAATTGTTTTGGGGTGATTCATATGTGTTAAACAATTTCGATGCTTTCAACAATGAATTAAAAAACGAATACTATGGTTTATATTAAACAAAACGATTTCAAAAATGTGAACGAACTTGTTGGGCATATTTACATAACAAATAATATTCATTAATTTTGGCCGAACCGACCAGTATTAGGTTATGGTACCATAGGATCTGACAAATCCCGTTATCGGACTACAACCATGGTTATGTGTGGGGGTTATGTGGGTAACGACTGAACCTGTTGATTGGTAACTTACCCTTTGGTGGTTTGTTAATACGAGTTTAACGATAGACGAGTTACGAAGTTTGAATGTTATTAGCGAGATGACCAAAAGTAGTTTTCACAATTAAAACAAGAACGATTTGAACAATTGAACGACTATGAACGATTGAACGATTTGGAACGATTTGAACGATTTACACAAATGAACAATGGTTTATTACATGAACGAGTTAAACAATTTTAAACGATGTCACACAAACGATGTTTACGAAACGATATAAACCATACGAGTTTTATTACGAGAACGATTTATAATTTGGTTTACATAAACAAAGGTTTTGGGTTAAGATTCATGGCATCGAGGTTTATAAACTATAACCAATCTGTTTTGACTTGGTTATCCATTTTACAATACAAATGTTTTACAAAACAAGGCTTCTAATATCGATTAACGAAGTTGTACAAGTGATTTTAACATGTAAACGAGCCATGAATCTGACACTCACACAAAACCTATGTGCTCGCTGGCATTTCTTTGCTGACTTATTTTTACATATGTTTTAGGTTGCATACTCACTTAGGACTGGACGAGGCCTTAGTGACTTAAATAACGACAATAGACTATGTTTAACTTGTTGTTATGTTTCGAGACAATGTTTAATGTAATTAATCTAATAAAACAAAACTTTTGAATACCATGGTTGTGAAACATAATTCTGCCACTCCACTCCCCGACGTTTCCGTCGCGGTTTCGTTGTTTTAGCGCGGTCGGGGTGTGACACATCTAATGCACATTACTTCATCATCGTCATCCAAAATTAAATACACTCATCCTACATTTAATATGATCTTTTAACCTATTCAAATCATAATTCTTGTTCAATCATTCATCAATCATTAAAATCATCAAATGCATGTAGCATCCTTGACATTTATGAACATGCAAACAAACCTGCATTTTTCATATACATATACATACACATTCAGCCATATATACATACATATAACTTCCAAAATTTCACTTTTTCTTGTATTTGTTTCAAATCATAAGACTTTTATTATGACACTTTTATGAAAACCCTTTTGATTTGAACATGCATACTTTCCAAGATTCTTATAAATCAAAATCAAATAATCAATCAAAACACATATGCACATATATTTCGGCCATATATACATACATAATTTTAATGTTATTTTAAAAAAAATCCAAGAAACCATCATCACTTCAATCATACATGCTTTCATATATATCATTTTGATCATTCAAACAATCACCTTTCAAGAATCTTTTTAATCAAAACTAGAAATACAAACTCTAATCCTTATAAACATACCCATGGCTCATACATATACACACATATATATCTCATTTTTATTTTGATAAAAATCATTTGTTGTTTTGTTAAGTATTTGAGAATCATGTTGTGACACCTGTGTCACTTCAACCATCAAACAAATGCCAAACCAGTGAAATATTGTATTTAATACTTGGGATTTGTAAAAATATGTGTATCATTTACACATATCAATTCTTGTTCGATTTCAAACTCTATATCGCTTTCTGGAAGGTTATACGCGCACTGATGCGTAAATATAACCAGTTTAATGCAACGAACACTCCGGAATAGTGACATATACTTAACATACCTTAAATAACCTTTACATAACTTAGAAATAAGTTATGAGGGCTTTGGTATTGCAAAAACAAGTTAATTCACTTACAGGGACTATAGTTGACAAACTGCGAAAGTATGCCAATTTGAACTGTAACAGACATTCCGGAACATGACCATAAGTTAAACATACCATAAATATCCTTTACATAGCTTAGAAATAGGCTTTGAGGGGTTAGGTGTGCTAAAATAAACTTTTGTGTCATTCAGGGACTAAAAGCGTCAAAAAGTGCCCAAGTTTGCACTTTCGCGCATAACTTACGTTCTGAATACATCCGGACATCCAAAAAGTTATGTAAGCACTACAATATTTTATTTTAGTGTTTGGCATGAGAAAAATTCATTCGTTGCGTCTTTTGGATCGTTTTTCGCGCTTGTGCGCATTCCGTCGTAATTAACCGAACATCGCAACCGTACGGCTAAACGAACTGACATCCGAGATATTTTTGAACATGTTTTAAGTTCCCAATACTTTAACTTCATTTTAGAGCTTTGAAATGGGGTTAACGGGCCTTAAACGTGTCGAAAATGGGCTGAATGCATGACAGGGACCAAAATTGTAAATCTGCCAAACTAAGGACTAGCGCACCTCTACACTCTCATTGTAACGGTGCGCTAGCCTGGGCCAGATGCAGCAAATCGTTTTTAAACAGCAGTTAACAGCCTTTAACCCCTCCCAAAGGTCAAGTGCCACTTGTTAAACTCCTATGGTGGCCATTTTCAGTTACCATAACATCTTGACAAGTGTACGGGCTAGATCATTCCCTCTTCTCCAAGAAACGATCTTAACGGTGGACCGAAAACTATAAATACCCATCACATTTCACTTCATTTCTCACAAGAATCTGATCATTTGTGCTCTAAGTTGAAACCTTTGTTTCATACCTGAGCTATTTTGATCTAGATTAGCATTCGGGGACCCTTCGTAAGTGTTCCTTCGTTCTTTTATTGCTTTTCGAGTCCAAAAGTCAAACTTTGTTTGACTTTCTGCATTGACCAGTTTATGGTCGATGCGAAGTTCGTTTGAACTTCATAACGTGAGTGTGATCACGATGGTTATAGTCCCTAGCGACTATACCTACTGATTACCACGTTATCTAGGCTCAGTGACGAGCCGTAGTTTCGGGCAGAATACGTATTCTTGCGTATTTTGTAACCAAACTACTCTTAGGTATCACAACCGTTTGTTGTGATACCAAACCTGTTTTCTAAACTTAGTTAAGCATGTTTTAACATGCTTAGCTCGTCACTTTTAGTTTAGTGCTTATATAGGGTCGTAAGGTAAGCGATCTAAACAATCGCTTATACTTTCGAACCTGACTCGTTTGGTCGATCATTAGGATCCGACCAAGCACTTTAGGTGACCATAGTGTATAGGGAATAACCTTCCGAGGTTATACCTTATGGTCGCTTCGTTTAAGTAGTTGTATGATAGGTAGTTTATATGCCTTAGGTAAATTAGCAAAATACCCCTTTGATGCCGAAATTCGTTTTAATCATATGTAACATAACTTTTGACATCTAAACTGATTTGACAAACATATTAGACATGTTAAGGCATATATTACTTGTCATAGGACTAGTTAGGTGGTCCGAACGCGTTTCACGCGAACGACGCGTTAAAAGTAGCATAAGCTACCTAAACGGGTCGTAATGGGTCACAAGCACTTAGGTTAGGTTTCATTTAGTATGTAGGCTTTAATAAACCATACTACATGAGTTCCCATACTCATTTGGTTTACGAGCCCTCATTCTATCCGATCCTCCGATTTAGGTCCGGTTTATTAATGTAGTTACCTATATTAGGTGCCGTTTGATATCCGTGATCTCTAGCATTGCTTGGTGGTTATCTTAGGACTTCTGAGCAATCTCAAGTGAGTACATAGACCCCTCTTTTACTGTTTTCCAAACGTTTTGGGGTGGAACACATGTGCCTACTTGTTACTTTCATGCTCTCCTGTTTTCACATCATAAACTTGCTATGTTCATTAGTACATTATAGTACATGATTTACATTACATTGTTTTGCTATGTATGTTTACTTAGCATACTTAGTACATTGTTTTACATTACATTTCATGCTATGTATGTCTATTGTTGCATACTTAGTACAGTTCACATGCTATGTATGTTCAATCGTTGCATTGTTCTTCATACTTAGTACATTTGTTATTCATCACATGCTTACATTTTGGATGCATATTACATGATTTACATTGACCATGCATTTACTACACAAAACATAACTTTGATTTAAACTAAGTTTTACTTCAATACTTTGTTCTTGTGCATATGGTTTAGTTGATGCATTTCACTAGCCATACATATCATTTTGGTTACACATTACATGGTTTACATTTGATACATAAACACTTTTGACATTGGTTATACATTACATGATTACATATTGACATAAACATTTTTTTACATATTATTTCAATACATTTTGAAGTTGGTTTAAACATAGACATCTTACATTGTTTGGTTTGGTTTGAGTAAGTGATTTAAGTAACGAGGCGTGTGTAATATGATACAAGCATGGTGGATACGCCGCTGGTACTTCCTATATATAAGTGTTTGTATGGTATTACATATCGTAGCGTTATTTGAATCATTTCAGTTTGAGACATAGAACATTTTATACAAATAACATACTTTTCACAAGACATTGTTTTACAAACAACTTATCTTATACAAACACATTTTACATGGTTATTCATTTAACCTTACATTTATTTATACATATCATCTGATATTATCGTTTTTCAAATGATTTACAAGACAAAGCAAATTACAAGGTTCATGACTAAACATTTTCTTAAACTTAAGTCATGAATCCTATTTTCACAAAACCTATGTATCTCACAGACATTTTTATGCTGACGTACCTATTTTCACATGTGTTTTCAGGAGATGATGCATAGGATTTATCAAGACATACTTAGGCGGACTTGTGCTTTAGCGACTTAAAACGAGACAAGAACTAGATAATTTATGTTATGTACTCTTTGTTTCTTGTTTAAAACAATGTAAACTCTCATATTTGTTTAATAAAACGAAACTTTAATTTCCATGGTTGTGAAACATTAATTCTGTTACAACACTCCCCGATGTTTCCGCCACGTTTTGTATGTTCTACGTGGTTGGGGTGTGACAGAAAAGATGTTATCAGAGCCAATGGTTATAGGGAATTAGGTTATTAGTAATGCCTTGACCTAGTCTATAACCTTCTTAGGACCCTAACGCGAGTTTACTTGCGCTTAGTCATAAAACAATACCGTCACCTATCCTTAGGCGACTACCACAACAAGAACAAAATTTTCGAAACCGCTTTGAAAACTAATCATCTGTTCTAGGATGATTGATTACAAGGTTTTGAACCCCCTATTGTAAGGTTTTGAACCCTCTGTTATATGGTTTTGAACCCCTTTGAATTTTCAAAATCTAGTCAAGGTTTTGGGTTTTAAATAATGTGAACACGTGCAAACTGGAAGGGTGAATGCCTGTATCCTGGGTTTTCTGTCTAGGCAAGCACTTCGTATACATCTCATCAGACACGAGACCAGTTGTGCTTACGTGGGAATTCTTGGGATGAGTGTTCACTTATAGGCGAGCATGTCTTCGCGATACATTATTTTTGACCTATTTACTTTGATTAATCACCGAGGTCGTTTGTTGCTTTGTAGTAACAAACAAATGACCACTATCCTTTCTTTCATCAGATTTGTTTCATCTCATTCTTTTCGTCTAAATTCACTCACTCGTTTCCTTTCATGTTTCCTCTTTTAGAATGCCTCCACGACGCGAAAATCCGGTATCTATTGACGATCTGGCAGCTGTCATTACACAGCAAATAACTGCTGCAATTCCAACCATCGTTGCCCAATGTCACCAAGCTATCAACAACAATAATGCCCTCTGCAACTTCAAGACGTTCAACTCGGCGAAGCCATCAAAGTTTTCTGGGTCTCAAGGAGCGACTGCACTTCTGCAATGGTTCGAGAGCCTAGAGAGCACCTTCAGGCATGTTTAATGTCCAAACGAGCGAAAGGTAGACTTCGCATCTAGTGTCTTTGAGAAACGAGCTTTGACGTGGTGGAACGGTGTGTTGAGAGATAGGGGTGCCGAAGTGGCACTTGCCCAAACTTGGGAAGAACTTCAAGCACTGATGATGAAGGAATTCTGTCCTCGTCACGAGATCAGGGCATTGGAAAGGGAATTCGACGATCTTAAGCAAGACAGCGGTGAACATCGAGCATACACCGATCGATATGAGGAGCTGAGCCTGTTGTGTCCTACCATGGTTACGCCTTTGGATAAGGCGATCGAAAAATACATTGATGGTCTCCCTGACTCAGTTCAGGACATTGTTACTGGTAGTAACCCCACTACGGTTAGGCAGGCCATTGAGCTATCTGCAACCTTGACTGAATCTCAGATCAGGAAACGTAAGCTTTTCCGAAAGGGTGACAAGAAACCGGTCGAGGAATCGAAGCCAATCGAGGAATCAAAGACCATGGATGAACAGTTTGGATCCCTTGAGCGGTCAAAGAAGCGAAAGGCTTCTCAAAACTTTGCCATGGTTACTCACAATGATCAAGCCGTCCCCAACCAACCAGCTCAACCCCGTACTAGGAAGCCATACAATGGAACTTCACCCTTGTGCAACCAATGTGGCCTACATCATCATGCCAATGTGAAGTGCCGCGAATGCCAAATTTATGGACGTAAAGGTCATACAGCAAAAGTTTGCGTAGCAGCAGTTGCACCAAATCAAGCTAACAACAATCCTGCTCAAGCTCGTTTTCCACCAGGTTCTTGCTACAAGTGTGGCGAGATGGGACATTTCCGAAGAAATTGCCCAAAGCTTGCTAATGCTAATCCAGCACAGAGATGAGCATCTGACCGACTAAAAGACAACACTCTTTAGAAATAATCACATCTTATGTATTATTTTCTCTTGTTGTCAAGGTCCATGAAACAGTTGTTAACATTGTTTATAAATAAATCTTTTATTTACATTGCAATGTATTTATGTGATTATATGTATAAACAACATATCCCTTACAATACCGACAATCAAGGAATCATATTCCTTGAAAAGCAAACTACCCCCAAAATTCTTCCATTTTACATTCTCTTGCGTTTTCCACAAAGGTCCTAAGTACCCGTCTCTTGCAAAGAAACGAAGTACAAGGTGCAAGTTATAATTCTGTACGAATACCCCAAGTACCACTATAAATTCTTAATAGGGTACCCAAGGGAATTTCCGTATGTCCTAAATTATTGTGTACCTTAATTCGAATATTGCGTTTTCCTGAAAAACGAAAATCGAATTTTTGGTAGATCATCCTATCTTCATGGATGGATTCTTGAAATTATTAAAGTGCCAAATGAAATCCACGAATTGGATTCCTGGTGTACTTTAAGTACCCGCGTCCAAAGATAACAAATTAATAACCAAGTTAAACAACTATGTAATTATGTGCTTATGTGTTTCCTTTTATGTTTTTGGTGTAATCCAAGTTTTGTTATCCAAATCCTCGTAGAATCTTCCATATCTTTGTATAAGGAAATTCATAGTAGGATATCCAAAGGTACTATATTAAATCCTCAATGGGCTTTTACGTAATAGTAAAGACCCTCGGATTATATTGTACTATTCCATAATTAGACCCCTGAGTGGTCTAGTTAAACAGATTGATCCAAAAATCTGGTTAGGAATATCATGTGATGAGATAGCTGAAAGGACTCCTTGGTGGCCTAATTAAAAAGATCAATTGTCGATCTAATTAAAAGGACCCTATGGTAGTCTAGTCACACTCATCACAGGTTTGATTTTCCTCCCCTAAAACATTTCAAGACAAACTGTGCGGACTATGCAAGGAGTTACGTAATTATGGATACATACATAATTATGGAATTCAGTGCACAAAAACCACAGCAAGTTTTGTCATGTATCTGGAGTTAACCATGTTCATTTTTGTTTCTGAAGAAATGGTGAAAAATGACTCATTCTGTTCATTTTTGTTTCTGAAGAAATGGTGAAAAAATGACTCATTCTGTTCATTTTTGTTTCTGAAGAGGTTGTGAAAAATGACTCATTCTGTTCATTTTTTTCTGAAGAAATGGTGAGAAATTACTCATTCTGTTCATTTTTGTTTTTGAAGAAATGGTGAAAAATGACTCATTCTGTTCATTTTTATTTCTGAAGAAATGGTGAAAAATGACTCATTCTGTTCATTTTTGTTTCTGAAGAAATGGTGAAAAATGACTCATTCTGTTCATTTTTGTTTCTGAAGAAATGGTGAAAAATGACTCATTCTGTTCATTTTTGTTTCTGAAGAGGTTGTGAAAAATGACTCATTCTGTTCATTTTTGTTTCTGAAGAAATGGTGAAAAATGACTCATTCTGTTCATTTTTGTTTCTGAAGAGGTTGTGAAAAATGACTCATTCTGTTCATTTTTGTTTCTGAAGAAATGGTGAAAAATGACTCATTCTGTTCATTTTTGTTTCTGAAGATGTTGTGAAAAATGACTCATTCTGTTCATTTTTGTTTCTAAAGATGTTGTGGAAAATGACTCATTCTGTTCATTTTCGTTTCTAAAGAAATCGTGGAAAATGATTCGTTTCGTTCATTTTCGTTAACTCATTTCCGTTCATTTTCGTTTCTGAAGATTTGTCCGTTGAGGAAATGAATCCCCGTTTGTTTATTCCTTCATTTCCGCTTCTGAAGAATACTCGTTGAGGAAAATGACTCCGTCTGTTCATTTTCATTCTGAGGAATGTCCGTTAAGGAAAGGACCGGATCATGCCATACATATCTCTGGGGTTATTTGACACAAAGTCACAAATGGACTCCTACGAATTAATTTCGGGACGAAATTTCCTAAAGTAGGGGAGACTGTGACACCTGTGTCACTTCAACCATCAAACAAATGCCAAACCAGTGAAATATTGTATTTCATACTTGGTATTTGTAAAAATATGTGTATCATTTACACATATCAATTCTTGTTCGATTTCAAACTCTATATCGCTTTCTGGAAGGTTATACGCGCACTGATGCGTAAATATAACCAGTTTAATGCAACGAACACTCCGGAATAGTGACATATACTTAACATACCTTAAATAACCTTTACATAACTTAGAAATAAGTTTTGAGGGCTTTGGTATTGCAAAAACAAGTTAATTCACTTACAGGGACTAAAGTTGACAAACTGCGAAAGTATGCCAATTGGAACTGTAACAGACATTCCGGAACATGACCATAAGTTAAACATACCATAAATATCCTTTACATAGCTTAGAAATAGGCTTTGAGGGGTTAGGTGTGCTAAAATAAACTTTTGTGTCATTCAGGGACTAAAAGCGTCAAAAAGTGCCCAAGTTTGCACTTTCGCGCATAACTTACGTTCTGAATACATCCGGACATCCAAAAATTTATGTAAGCACTACAATATTTTATTTTAGTGTTTGGCATGAGAAAAATTCATTCGTTGCGTCTTTTGGATCGTTTTTCGCGCTTGTGCGCATTCCGTCGTAATTAACCGAACATCGCAACCGTACGGCTAAACGAACCGACATCCGAGATATTTTTGAACATGTTTTAAGTTCCCAATACTTTAACTTCAATTTAGAGCTTTGAAATGGGGTTAACGGGCCTTAAACGTGTCGAAAATGGGCTGAATGCATGACAGGGACCAAAATTGTAAATCTGCCAAACTAAGGACTAGCGCACCTCTACACTCTCATTGTAACTGTTAGGCCCTAAAGTGTGAGACTGACGCATCAAATTAACACAACGTGTTATGGTTATGAACTGGGCCTTACCGGGTTAGTTTATATTAGGTTGTGGACCTTTATAGGTCATTTGGGCCAAGCTTTAGGCCATGTGGGCCAAGCAGGCCCAAGGGGAGCCCATGTAGGGAAGTGGGCTTTAGTAAGTATATAAACAAGTTTATAACTTGTTTTAGGGTTTGAACCTCTAGGAACCTCCATTGATATAGAAATTCTAGAGAGCTAGAGAGAGAGGCGATCTTGGTGTCAACTTGTACCAGACGTTTTGCTTTGATAGTAATAGAAAGTGTGCAAGTTTGAAAGTGATTCGGTATTGTGTTCTTCGTTTTTCAATTGCTTTTCAGTTTATCTTGAATCTCACCAAGTTTGGATTCCGCACAAACTTGGTGATTGTTTGATATCATTGAAAGATCCGGTTACACGGGACTCACAAGTGGTATCAGAGCCATTAGAACCTGTTTCTAGGCTCGGTGTGATATCAAAGATTCAAGAATTAGAATTTTTGTTCATCGCGTTCTTCGTGTTCTTGAAGTATTCATCGGGTTTCTCTTGAAAACTATACTTATTTTGGTGTTTTGATTATTATTTTTGTGTTAAAGGATTAAATTTTTTTTTAAACTGTTTTGGAAATTTTTTCTATTTTTGATAAGAGTTTTAAATATTTGATTAATTTCCAACAGTTTCCGAAAAAAATTGTTTCTAAAAGATATTTTGGTTGACCAGAATCTGTTTCAAAATCTTTTTGAGGTTGCGAGTTCCCACAGTTTCACGATTCCGAGTCGCAACCATCTTCATCATCGTCTGATCTCGAGTTGTACGGTTTTGAGTCGCAATCTCCAAAGTCGCAACTTCGATTCCGAGTCGCAACCTCCATCCGTTTTTCACAAGGTCTCGTGTCGCATTCTCCAGAGTCGCAACAAAGGTCTCGACTCCCATCATCATCAGTTTCGGCTCATCCTGTTTTGGTTTCGACTCGCAACCATCCACGGTTACGAGTCGCAACCGAGATCTCGAGTCATCACGTTTTATTTTCGAGTCGTAATCATCAACGGTCATCGTTCATCATCATCTTCATCATCACGACCACAAATTGCCGGAACCTGCAACTCCGTCTCCGGTATACCGTCATCACCGTGCCATCTCCGCTAACCACCTTCGACATTACCCACCTGCAACGAACAAGACAACTACCACTACCAACTCCGTTCACATCCGTCACCGTCATCCGCCACCATCGTCATTGACCTGCTTCGTCACTTCCGACGACAACCACTTTCACCATCTCTGGTCGTCGTCATCACCTTCGCCGGAGTACCACACCCTAACCACCTGCAACAACGGACGTCATTTGCGTTTGAAATTAGGGTTTTGGTTCGGTAGTTTTTAGACGAAGAAGACAACTCTGCTCCTTTAAGTTTTTTTTATAATTATAATATTAATAATCATTATATAATAATTGATTAATCATTTAGTAATAATTACCTAATCATTAGTTACTTATAATAGTAAATACCTATTTGTATACTTTTATTCATTAAAAAAAAATAATAATAATAATTATAATTAGGTTTTCTTATAAAAAAAAAAATAATTATAAAAAAAAGGGGGTGAGTTTGTTTGTGACAAGATCTGACAGGTTTTTGGGTGCGGTTTAGAAAGCGGGTTCATTTGCGTGCAAAGGGTTTGAGTTAGCGAGTACACAGGTTCTCGCTTTGAGCTTGTGTTGAGGAAATAGTTAAAAACGTACATTTTTGGGGATCACATCTTAAAAATGTCTTCTAAGAGAGAGGTGCTTGAGCAGGAACTCCAAGGATTCAGATACTCATATGGTGAATCTATAGAAGCACTTACAGGTCGGTTTGCTGAACTGATCTCTAAAATGGAGAAGGCAGAGATGGTGGTGTCTACTCACATGAGCAATAGAAAGCTTCTGGATGCTATAAAAGAGATTCCAGATCAGGCAAACTGTAGTTGGTTTACCAATGTTAATCAGATAATAGTGACAACCGATTGTTACAGAATGAAGCCGGATGAGCTGATCTCAATCATCAAATCATATGACAATGCTGGCAAACAGTCTACTCAAGGCAACACATCTGCTGCAGTTTGCTCATCCACACAAAATTCAGCATTTATGTTTAACAAACCCCTGGCTCAAGAAATTACTCGTGATCGTGAAGAGATACTTTCTGTCTTTTGCACTCCTGAGTGTAGAGAAAGAAATGAGGCATATCGGTTACACAACGCTGAGTTGATTCAAGACTACAACGACATAAAAAATAAAAATTTTACTTTATCAAAGAATGAAAAGCTTTATAAAGATAAAATTGAAGCTCAGCGAAAAGACATCATCAAACTTAAGGATGATGTAAGTGTAAAAACAGCCCATTTCTTGGAGGCACAGGAGAAGGTATGCATTTTGATCAAAGAACTGGAAGATATCAGAGAAAGATATCAAATTAACGAACTTAATATTAAAAAGTATGATTCTTCCAGCAAATTGGTCAAAAACTTGTGTGATCAACAGCTCGCATACAAGGAAAATAAAGGGCGTGGTTTGGGTTTCAATCAAGTTCCTCCTCCATATAATGACAACTACACATATTTACCCATGACTGAGGAAGAATTGATGAATGAGGACAAGATGGCTTACGGTCCTAAAACTGATAAGTCATCAATCAACAGCAGACCTTTTGATAAACGAGCGAGTCCTTCGGTAAATTTTGTTTCAAAGGGTACTTTTGATCCTAATGCTTCGTCTTCCCCTGCAGATGAAGTAGTTGAAGTAAAAGTTGAAAATGTAGTTGGGGATGAACAAGCATCAGAGTCTGGTTCTTATGAAAATTTAATAAATGAACTTAATCAAGACTCCATTTCGTCATGTGATATTTTTAACTCGGTTTTTCGCTCTGTGATTAATTTCAGGCCTGACGGTTTGGGCGAAAACGTTGATGCTTGTGAAACAAAGACTGAAACGACAAATGAAACGAATGAGCCAGTTGAACCATCTGATTCCAAATGTGAATCATCTGAAGCAACTGATTCTGAGAAATTGGAATCAGTTGATTCTAGTGGATTCAGCTCAAAGGCGTCATGTGCAGAACCGTCTTGTGCTGAAAATTTGTCAAATGTTTCAGATGAAGTTCCTGCTAAAGTTTCTGGTATTTCATCTAACAAACCAGAATTCTCCGATTCTGTCAAAGCTGATGACATGAAGGATGAAGAGAAGATTGACGTGGACAAGGCTCCAAGTGCGCAAGCTAAACAGTCTGAACCTTCTGTTAGAGATGAAAAGGTTCAGATCAAGCAACAAGAGCCGAAGCGAGCAGGTAAAGGACGCGGAAATAAGAAGCCTAAACATCACAGACGATCAGGCTCTCCACAGTCCTCAACGGGCAGCAATAGTTCTCAAAAGACCCGTGACGTGAAAAATGCTTTCGTTAAGCCAGTCATTAATGGCAAATGTGAGAAATATGCATTTGACTGTGCTAACAAAGCTTTCGGAAAGACTGGTGAGATTTCTGAACAAGACTTGCAGTCTAAACAAAACAAGAAGAATCAAAAGAAATCTCCACCACAGAAGGCCCCAGCAAACGACAAGTATAGACATCCAAATTCATCCTCGTTTGCAAGAAATGTGCAAGGAAAACAAGCACAAAAAGGACCAGTTCATCCTTCAGGGCCTGCAAGAGCTACACAAGATGATCAGAATGCCTTCTACATGAAAAGACAAACATGCTTCAATTGCGGCATTGCTGGTCACATTGCTCGGAACTGCACAAATCATCCCCATGAACCGTATTATGCTCAAAATCAGAGGGTTACACCTAAGGATAACTACCATTCTAAGCCAATGAAGGTTTCATCACCTAAGGCAATGAAGAATGTGAATCCCAAGGTTAAACCTTCTGATGGGGATTGGAATGCTGCTAAAAACAAACGCAAGGCTGTTCAGGAACAAAAATGTTTTTCTAAAACTAACAAACCTGAAACAACTAAAGTTGCTCAACCGAAGGCAACAAACGCGTTTGCTAGACCGAAACATATTTGGAAACCCAAATCCAAAGCAGCAACATCTCCAATCCTTGAGACGAAAGGGGACCTATGTTTAAAAGAAGTGTCTTATTTTGATGCTTCAGGAAATCCCAGGACCACGATGGCCTGGGTACCAATGTCTTACTAATCTCCTTACTTTTCAGGAACAACTAAGGGGGAGCTGTTGACAATCTCTGGAATGTTGATAGCAGTTGTTCCAGAGATAAAAACGGGTAACATTTCACTGTTGCAAAAAGTTCAAATTTTTTTTACAGATGATATGTTTCCTTTGGAGGAGATAAAAGAAGTAAGAAATGATCAGCAAAAGGTACCGTTTAAATTCAGTACTTTGATTTGAATTTTGATTAGTCTTCAATCTAATGACAGAACGGTTAAGAAAAAAATATTTTTTTTCCTTTCTTAGTTCATTATCTTTGTATATAATTGTCCTTTCTCTAGTAAATGGTAAATTTGCGCAAAAATACAAGATTTATGCACAAATTTAGGGGGGGAGAGGAACATATAGATAGAAAAAGAGTTTGCTGTAAATATGTATTGTTTTAGGGGGGGAAATGAGAAAAATACAAAAACATTAGAAAAATGAAAAAGCCAAAAAGAAAGATTGCATGATATGGGAAGTGAAATAAATGTTCGTGTTAAAGGGTTTTGACTAACACATGTAAGGTGCCATAGCTGAAAAGACTAGGATCTACTGCGATATGTCGATAGGCTTGACGCTCAAAATGATAAAAGATACTAAGTGTTATAAACATAACGAACTATGTACCATGTGGGTAACATACCAACGGCGTATGATTTTATGGTCTTAAATCTTGCGTTGATAGATAGCAAACATCTGAGGTTTCGGGTCTTTATATTGTTGAATCATCCGGGGATATCTTGGCTGTTCTTCTGTTCAGAACTAAAATTGTACATGAACCCAGGAAAGAAAGTCACTTGGAATTAGCTCATTTCTATTTGAATGTCTGTATGTTGTCCCGATACACACAATTTTGATCTGATTCTGAAATCTTCTCTGAAAAAAGTTGTGTACCTCCTCTGCTGCATCCAGATATATGCTGACCTGGAGGTGCTAGGCAACGACAGCTTCTGCTGCATCCAGATACATGCTGACCTAGCTGTACGTTGTCGCGTTATAGATCTAATACACCCGAAAGAGGCCCTCAAGTGCCCAAAAGAAACCCAAGAAACCTATATCAAACTGAGAAAAACTCATTTGATCTGTATATTATACCATCTCTGCAAAAGATCTATTCTGTTCTCTTCTCAACCTATTCCCAGTTAAGATTTCAGAAATCTGGATTGGACTTGTGAAATATGTGGTAGGGAAGATACTTGCATGATAGAGTGTGCTGTTTATATTTCCAGGATTTGATTAGTATTTATTTGGGTGTTCATTGTTAAGAAATCAAAACATGATAAAACAGATTATATGCAGACCTAGACACAGTCAGGATATCTTAAAGGATGACACCAGTATACTCACCTGCTACGATGAATAGTTGTGCTTACCTTGATCGCGGGGGTATGCCTTGGAATGGGACACACGGGTATAATAGTATAATATTACCTAAAGCATATCACGAAGTTGAAAAATTGAAAGTTGAGCGTTAAAGTTTAAGTGGACAAACATATTGGCAATCGCATAGACCAGTTTGATTAGGCTCGTACTGAAAAGTGTTCCTTAGTCTGCCTGAGAACGAATTTTGATCCCATTGCAATTGTAATTGTATATTATGGTAGTTGTTTATATTTTGAGTTTTTATTTGTTTTTAGTTCTCAATATTAAAAAATAAAAAAATTTTGAAAAATTCAAAAATACAAAAATCGTGTCTTGCTTTTCTTTAAAACCAAAAATCCAAAAATAGAGTGTTTATTTGTTTTCTTAAAAATTAAAAATATAACCGTTCTTGAAGATTTGACTGATCATCAAAAGTTAAAAGAACTTAAATTGTGAAATCCGAGTACAAGTACTTGGATGTACCTGGTGTTCATATGGTACTCTCCCTGTTGCATAAGAAATGTTTGCTTATGAGTTTACGAGCATGTGCAGAACTTGATTTTTATCAAGAACAGGGGTTGATGAAGATTGGGATGCTGTTAGCTGCTGAAGAAGCATGGAGCATCACAACAACAAGATGTACCTGAGTCAGAAGAACTGGATACGAAACGCCGTCTGACAGTGAAAGTACATTTGAAGAAGTACCGTGAACCTGCTTGAAAGAAAAGATTGAAGAAGAAAAGAGTTGTTGAGAATCCTCCTCTCACATTCTTTTTAACAAGATTTTCAAGCAAAGCTGATCGAGATCTTGATATGAAGCTAACCACAAGAGCTGAAGAAAAGAGACCCAGTGCTGAGAGTTCAGAAGTTAAGAACTTCCACAACATCTGCAGCATAGCGACATCCATAGACTTCGTTGAAGACGTTGCTGAATTCATGCTATGAAGACAATTTGATGGCATCAGTCTAGGGGGAGATTGTTAGGCCCTAAAGTGTGAGACTGACGCATCAAATTAACACAACGTGTTATGGTTATGAACTGGGCCTTACCGGGTTAGTTTATATTAGGTTGTGGACCTTTATAGGTCATTTGGGCCAAGCTTTAGGCCATGTGGGCCAAGCAGGCCCAAGGGGAGCCCATGTAGGGAAGTGGGCTTTAGTAAGTATATAAACAAGTTTATAACTTGTTTTAGGGTTTGAACCTCTAGGAACCTCCATTGATATAGAAATTCTAGAGAGCTAGAGAGAGAGGCGATCTTGGTGTCAACTTGTACCAGACGTTTTGCTTTGATAGTAATAGAAAGTGTGCAAGTTTGAAAGTGATTCGGTATTGTGTTCTTCGTTTTTCAATTGCTTTTCAGTTTATCTTGAATCTCACCAAGTTTGGATTCCGCACAAACTTGGTGATTGTTTGATATCATTGAAAGATCCGGTTACACGGGACTCACAGTAACGGTGCGCTAGCCTGGGCCAGATGCAGCAAATCGTTTTTAAACAGCAGTTAACAGCCTTTAACCCCTCCCAAAGGTCAAGTGCCACTTGTTAAACTCCTATGGTGGCCATTTTCAGTTACCATAACATCTTGACAAGTGTACGGGCTAGATCATTCCCTCTTCTCCAAGAAACGATCTTAACGGTGGACCGAAAACTATAAATACCCATCACATTTCACTTCATTTCTCACAAGAATCTGATCATTTGTGCTCTAAGTTGAAACCTTTGTTTCATACCTGAGCTATTTTGATCTAGATTAGCATTCGGGGACCCTTCGTAAGTGTTCCTTCGTTCTTTTATTGCTTTTCGAGTCCGAAAGTCAAACTTTGTTTGACTTTCTGCATTGACCAGTTTATGGTCGATGCGAAGTTCGTTTGAACTTCATAACGTGAGTGTGATCACGATGGTTATAGTCCCTAGCGACTATACCTACTGATTACCACGTTATCTAGGCTCAGTGACGAGCCGTAGTTTCGGGCAGAATACGTATTCTTGCGTATTTTGTAACCAAACTACTCTTAGGTATCACAACCGTTTGTTGTGATACCAAACCTGTTTTCTAAACTTAGTTAAGCATGTTTTAACATGCTTAGCTCGTCACTTTTAGTTTAGTGCTTATATAGGGTCGTAAGGTAAGCGATCTAAACAATCGCTTATACTTTCGAACCCGACTCGTTTGATCGATCATTAGGATCCGACCAAGCACTTTAGGTGACCATAGTGTATAGGGAATAACCTTCCGAGGTTATACCTTATGGTCGCTTCGTTTAAGTAGTTGTATGATAGGTAGTTTATATGCCTTAGGTAAATTACCAAAATACCCCTTTGATGCCGAAATTCGTTTTAATCATATGTAACATAACTTTTGACATCTAAACTGATTTGACAAACATATTAGACATGTTAAGGCATATATTACTTGTCATAGGACTAGTTAGGCGGTCCGAACGCGTTTCACGCGAACGACGCGTTAAAAGTAGCATAAGCTACCTAAACGGGTCGTAATGGGTCACAAGCACTTAGGTTAGGTTTCATTTAGTATGTAGGCTTTAATAAACCATACTACATGAGTTCCCATACTCATTTGGTTTACGAGCCCTCATTCTATCCGATCCTCCGATTTAGGTCCGGTTTATTAATGTAGTTACCTATATTAGGTGCCGTTTGATATCCGTGATCTCTAGCATTGCTTGGTGGTTATCTTAGGACTTCTGAGCAATCTCAAGTGAGTACATAGACCCCTCTTTTACTGTTTTCCAAACGTTTTGGGGTGGAACACATGTGCCTACTTGTTACTTTCATGCTCTCCTGTTTTCACATCATAAACTTGCTATGTTCATTAGTACATTATAGTACATGATTTACATTACATTGTTTTGCTATGTATGTTTACTTAGCATACTTAGTACATTGTTTTACATTACATTTCATGCTATGTATGTCTATTGTTGCATACTTAGTACAGTTCACATGCTATGTATGTTCAATCGTTGCATTGTTCTTCATACTTAGTACATTTGTTATTCATCACATGCTTACATTTTGGATGCATATTACATGATTTACATTGATCATGCATTTACTACACAAAACATAACTTTGATTTAAACTAAGTTTTACTTCAATACTTTGTTCTTGTGCATATGGTTTAGTTGATGCATTTCACTAGCCATACATATCATTTTGGTTACACATTACATGGTTTACATTTGATACATAAACACTTTTGACATTGGTTATACATTACATGATTACATATTGACATAAACATTTTTTTACATATTATTTCAATACATTTTGAAGTTGGTTTAAACATAGACATCTTACATTGTTTGGTTTGGTTTGAGTAAGTGATTTAAGTAACGAGGTGTGTGTAATATGATACAAGCATGGTGGATACGCCACTGGTACTTCCTATATATAAGTGTTTGTATGGTATTACATATCGTAGCGTTATTTGAATCATTTCAGTTTGAGACATAGAACATTTTATACAAATAACATAATTTTCACAAGACATTGTTTTTCAAACAACTTATCTTATACAAACACATTTTACATGGTTATTCATTTAACTTTACATTTATTTATACATATCATCTGATATTATCGTTTTTCAAATGATTTACAAGACAAAGCAAATTACAAGGTTCATGACTAAACATTTTCTTAAACTTAAGTCATGAATCCTATTTTCACAAAACCTATGTATCTCACAGGCATTTTTATGCTGACGTACCTATTTTCACATGTGTTTTCAGGAGATGATGCATAGGATTTATCAAGACATACTTAGGCGGACTTGTGCTTTAGTGACTTAAAACGAGACAAGAACTAGATAATTTATGTTATGTACTCTTTGTTTCTTGTTTAAAACAATGTAAACTCTCATATTTGTTTAATAAAACGAAACTTTAATTTCCATGGTTGTGAAACATTAATTCTGTTACAACACTCCCCGATGTTTCCGCCACGTTTTGTATGTTCTACGTGGTCGGGGTGTGACACATGTTATCATCATCATCATCATCATCATCATCATCAAGAAACAAGTTTAAAAGTGATAAATTTTTATACCTTTCAAGAACAAAAGTGGGTTTATGATGAGATTCTTGATGAAAACAAGCTTGTTCCTCCTTGAAATCACCTTGGAATCTTCAAACCGACTTGAAACTAACTTGAAATGGACATGATCTTCAAAGAAATGAGTTTGAAATTGTTGAAAGTGTGTGTTTCGGCCAAGAGCTTCAAGAAAGGAAGAAGAAATGGATGGTATGATTTTTCTTGAAACTTGTTTTAAGTGTAGTGTAAGAAAAATTAATAATCATTTGGTTTTCTAATCTTCCAACACATGGCACATAAGGGTACTGGTGGGCACACAAGGTGCCGCCACCTTGCCCCGACACACACCATTTCTCTCTCTTAAAATATATACATACACATATTTATGCAAGAAACAGGTATTTAACTAACTACCGGGTATTTTATTTCGCGTTTTAACTGCGTTTTAAGGCGTTTAAAATTATTTTTATCATTCTATAAAAATTAACTCGCCATAATATTGCTAAACAATATTTCGTTCACCTAGATTGGCTGCGTTGTCTGCATTTTGCAGTATATGCGCGGTATTGCACAGTACGCGCTTAAATTTGTAAAATAAGAATTTTAAGTGTTTTAATTAATTAATCTTCACGAATATGTATAAAAGTAGGATTTTAATCATAACGGGATATTATTAGGATTTTAACATTGTCCGGACAGTCACCGACGTTCGTTACGCGATAAGCGTTTATCTTATTGTTGCCAACGTAATTTTTAACAAAGTTTGGGTTTATCAATACTTCAAATACCTCATATTAATGTCATATTTAATAATTTAGTGCATTCATATAATCATAACACGTGTCACACTAGTGCAGTACAGGCTCAGAATAGCCGAGTGTCACACCCATTACCCAAACCCACCCAACTTTCCAACTTTTCCACCCATACTTTCAAGGTATGTTGTAAATTTGTTACTCCATACGTGGTTTTGATTATAAGTTCTAGTCTTATACTGAGTATTTATCTAGACTTGGTACTAGGTATAAATCTAGTTTTAAAGTGTGTATGTGAGTTAAATGCTAATAAAACCAAATCCCTCTCTATTGACGAAGTCAAAAGTAGGTTTTTACTTTGAAAATAATAAATTCATGGTGTCATCTAGTTGGACTTGACACGAACTCAAATGTAAAATGTATTCGAAACACAAACCCGAACACAAAACAAATTTTTGTGGTTGGTGAAACATGACCTTCAGACCGAAAAATCTTTTTCTTGCACCTCATCCATATAGGGTGTACTTAGGACTATTCACAAGCCGAACCGAACCGATTGGACCTTTGCTCATGCTTGGTTCGTTTACAAACCGAACCGAATTGAACCGAGCGTTTTTTCAACCAAGCCAAAGTCGAACGAGCGCCATTCGATCCGAGTATTTTTCAAACGAACGTCGAGCGAGTATCGAGCATCGCATAACAAATAGAAAACTGATGATGGAGATGTTTGTTTTTAGAGTAAAGTACAGTTTTCGTCCCTAAGGTTTCGTACAATTAGAACATAAGTATAAATTTACTAAGTAAACAAGGAATAGAAAAAACACTAAACTGGTTCTACCGAGATGATCTGAGCAGAAAAATGAATCACCGATCGGTTGAAGCAGACAATTGATCTATGAGAAGATTGAAATCGAATGAACTGATTGATGTATAACCTTAGGGAGTTGGCGTCTTGGCGATGGAGAATTCAAATTATGATGGTTGATACGGGATTTTAATTAGGATTATGTACTTCAAAATTGAATGGCGGGTTGACACTTGAGTATCGATCGACACTTCAGATTTCAGTGTTTTAACATTTTGACTCAATTACTCTTGATTATTAGGCAATGGAGAATTGGTATAGGCCTTCAATTCTATAATTAAATGGTATCTAGTTGGATCTTGGATCAAACATTATTAACGTGCGCCTCTATTTATTTTATTAACATATATACATACACACACTTCGAGCCAACCGAGTCAAACCGAACTAAGCGGACCTTTGCTCATGCTCGGTTCATTTCAAATCGAACCGATCCGAAATGAGCGCCTTTTTTAATCGAGATGAATCGAACAAGCAAATTCCAAACATTTTTCAAACGAGTCTCGAGCATCGAGCAATAACAGCCCTATGTGTGTCACACCCTGCAAAATCAGAGTTGGTGTCATCTGACTGGTATCTTCATTGCACAGCAGAAGTATAATGTTCTAAGACTTCTAGAAAATGAACGCCTGCTAAGTAATCGAATCCCCATGGGTTCTCCTATTCTAACCGGTCCATAGTTTGAAAATGCAACATGAGAAAGAACATGCGAAAAATCAACATAAAGTTGGCAAGTTCATAGTTTGTTTGAAAAAGATAAAAAATAAATCTTTTTGATAACCGATTTAAATATTGTTGAGAAAACGTAATAAAACCATTTTCCTCGGCATGTCATGTAACAACCCGCTTATCGTTCTCGTTACTCTCGTTACGCCTAGCACCCGAGATTCGAATCATAATGTAAACTATAGCGCTTACAACGCTATTTCGCATATTTTCGCACACGCTATATCACAACGCATAAGCTTATAATGCTAACACATACACTATTGCGCTATTCGCTATCGCTCGACACAACGTAAACTCAAAACGCAGTTACTTATGATATGGCCTATTAAAGTACATTATATTAAAACATCTAGGTATTTAAAACTTGTTGAAATGCGCACTCACGGGCACGCGCAATTCGACTATCGCACTGAAACACAACGTAACACGATACTACTTATGTCGCTAAAACTCTTAATGTACTTACATCAATTAACTCAACAAAACGCATCAAACGAATAGAAAGTTGGGAAACTAACTCATCCGTCAAGATGGGGCCCATCCGTCAGGATGGAGCCGATCCGTCAGGATGGAGACCATCCGTCAGGATGACCATCCGACAGGATGACCATCCGAACATAGTCCATCCGAATGGAAGCTGTCCGAATGGACATCGGACCGAATGGGCATCCGTCGGATGAACATTCGATCGGATGGCCATCCGACCGAAAGCCCATTCGACCGAATAACACCTCGCACTCTCCACCGCCTTAACTCTCTCTCACCTCTATAAATAGTACCTGTACACTCCTTTTCACTAATTTGACATCTCCATCCGACCACCCACACTCAAGTCACTCTCAGTCACTTCTAATCGCGATTCAAGGCTATTTCGTAAGTATTTCTCCTCAAATCTTGTACAACCATCATCACTAATCACTTCTACATCATATTCTCCATCAAAATCACCCACAAACTGTCACACCCCGACCACGTAAAACAACAAAACATGGCGGAAAGGTCGGGGAGTGTTGTAACAGAATCATTGTTTCACAACCATGGATTAAATAATTTCGTTTTATTGAATTATGAACTCATTGTTTATTACAAATCAAATAAATACAATTATTATCTTTCAAGTTTTAAAGTCGCTAAGGCACGAGTCCATCCTATGTATATCAAGCATCAACAATCATCACAGAGCAGAACCTGAAACATGTGTAAAAATAGGTACGTCAGCATAAAAATGCCTGTGAGATACATAGGTTTTATTAATGCATGATTCATGACTTGTAAGTTTAAAAGATTGTTTTAAAAATAGTCATGAACTTAAAAATGTTTTCTTTATAAATCATGTGAAAATTTATAATGAATTTGATGATATAAAAGAATAATGCATAAATAAATAATTAAGTAAAATGAGTTTGTAAAATAATGTTTTGATAAAAAGGTTTGTAGTATATATAAAAATATACTTTGGTTTTAAGAAAGTCGAATAAGTAATATATCAAAATATATTTCGGTTCCAAAATCGTTAAATAGATAGTATATTAAATATACTTTAGTCGTCAAAATAATCGTTTTCGGTAGTATATCAAAAGTATACTTTGGTTTTATAAATAACATATCAAACTATGCTTTCGTTATATAAATAACATATTTAAACTATGCTTTTGATTTATGAATAACATATCAAACTATGCTTTGGTTGTATAACTAACATATCAAAATATGCTTTGGTTTTATAATTAACATATCAAAATATGTTTTAGTAATTAACAAATATATGATGTTTTGTATAATATCACATATGAGAGTATATCAAACTATACTTTTGGGAGTATAACTGAATATACAATAAAAATGTGATTTAAGAATTCAATCAGACCTAGTGTATCAAAATACACCTTTGAGACTATAGAAATACCACGAAGGCAATTCCTATTCGGATAAAATATCGGTTTCAGACATTCCATAAACAACAGGAATGGGGTGTCAAATCCTATAGCGTTATATCATACTACCAATCGGTTTGGTGAACATAAAATAAGTACAATTCAACAATTAATTTTATATTCTTTGAAAAATCAGTGTTTAAACCATAAATAATCATTCAGTTTGGCAAAAGATAAGTACTAATATGTATAATCAATTATACTTTGAAATCATGAACATAACAAATAGGTACACATGCTTCACCCCAAAACATTGAAAACAGTAAAAGAGGGGACTATGTACTCACTTGAGGATGCTTAGAAGTCTTGAACAACAACCAAGCAAAGCTAGAGGGATCACAGAATCAAACGGCACCTAATATGGGTAACTATGTAAATAAACCAGACCTAAATCGGAAGATCGGATAGAATGAGGTCTCGTAACCTAAATGAGCATTGGAACTCATGTGATATGGTTTAACGAAGTCTACATTCTAAAACGGAACCTATCCTAAGTGCTTATGACCCGTTACAACCCATTAAGGTAGCTTTCGCCACTTTAACGTGTCGTTCGCGCAAACGCGCGTTCGAGACGTCTAACTAGTCCTATGACAAGTATTATATGCCTAAACATGTTTAATTATGTTGCATAATCAGTTAAGTGACAAATGTTTAGGTTACATATGTTTAAAATCCAATTATGCATGAAAATGGCATTTTGGTCATTTACCTAAGGCATATAAACTACCTATCATACAACTACTTAAACTATGTGACCATAAGGTATAACCTCAGAAGGTTATTCCCTATGAAACTATGGTCACTAAACATGCTTGGTTGGATCCTAATGATCGACCAAACGGGTCGAGTTCGAAAGTCTAAGCGGTGGTTTAGACCGCTTGACTTACGACTCTAAACAAGCACTAAACTAAAAGTGACGAGCTAAGCATGTTAAAACATGCTTAACTAAGTTAGAAAACATGTTTTGATATCAAAACATAAGTGTTTTGATATCCTAAAGTAGTTTGGTTGCAAAATACACATAAATGCGCATTTTGACCGAAACTACGACTCGTCACTACGCCTAGTCAACGTGGTAATCAGTAGGTATAGTCACTAGGGACTATAAACATCGTGATTACGCTCACGTTGCGAAGTTCAAACGAACTTCGTGTTGACCAAAGACTGGTCAAAGCAGAAAGTCAAACACTCTTTGACTTTCTCGCTAGGAAAGCGATAAAAGAACGAAGGAAGCTTACAAAGGGTCCTTGCTTGAACTTGATCTTATAATTCTCGGGTATGAAGTTATAAAACCTCAACTTAGAGAATTTAGATCAAGTGTGAAGAGAATGAATGAAATGGCATGCCTATTTATACTTGTTGATGAAGAACAAGATCAAGACATGTGTTTTTGTGGCAAACAAGCAATGATTTTGACCCTACAAGTGTTAGGAATTGATTTGTGGACTTGGAGAACACATAAACTTGGCCTCCACACAAGAAAATTGCAGAAAAAGTCCCTGAAGTTGCAACAGATTGCTGAAAACTGGTTTTTGGTCGCTGGAAACTTTTAGGCGGGGTGCGTAAAGGTAGGGGATGGGTTTACACGGGCCGCCTGGTGCCTGCAGCTCAGCACAACTTTCAGCATTTACAAGTTCAGTCCCTGCAATGTGTTTAAGCTCATTTCAAGCACTTTTGACCCCCGTTAAGCCATTTTCAAGGCTTTACAAGGTCATTAAAGTTTAGGGGACTCAAAATGTGCTCGGAAAACTCTCGGATGTTGGCTCGTTTGGTCGTACGGTCGCGTTATTCGTCTAATTACGACGAAACTAAAACGGACGTGAAAATGATCCAAATTAAGCGATGAATGGTATTTTTGCATGCCAGTCACTAAAATAAAAATATTTTAGTGTGTACAAAAATTTTGGATGTCCAGATGTGGTCACAAAGTAAGATATGCGCGAAAATGCAAACTTACGCCGTTTTTGACACTTTTAGTCCCTGTAAGATCAAATAAGCATGTTTTTACACACCGAACCCCTCAAAGCTTATTTCTAAGCTATGTTTAGGTTATTTATGCTATGTTTAGCTTATGATCAAGTTCCGGACTGTACGTTGCCTTACGAAATGGCAGACTTTTGCAAGTTGACGCAATTAGTCCCTGTGATTGAATAAACTTGATTTCGCCACGCCAAACCTTCCAAAACTTATTTCTAAGTTATGTAAAGTTTATTTAAGGTATGTTAAGCCTATTTCACTATTTCAGAGTGTTTGTTGCATTAAACTGATCATGTTTACACATCAGTTCGTGTATAACTTTCTAGAAAGCGATTTAAAGCTCGAAATTAAACAAGAATTGATATGTGCAAACGATACACATAGTTATACAAATCCCAAGTATGAAACACAATATTTCAATGGTTTGGTATTTGTATGATGGTTGAAGTGACACAGGTGTCACACAAACACTAACATTTTTCCTTGAAATCACTTATTCGGACCCCTTGAAGGTGTTTTCCACTCATTTTGCTCTTGCAACCTGTTGTGGAACATCATTTAATCAAGATTGTTTCCAGATCTAAAGGATTTCACACTTTTTCAACTAAGTTATGAAAGATTTCAACACTTCTTCATCTATTTTCAACTTTTCTTCAACTTTTCTATAAAAAACTGATGGAATCTAGACTCAATCAGACTCTTGACTCGTTCCTTAGTCAAGAGCCGGGTTGAAAACGGATTTCCGCCAAAGAGATGGACTAATTAACGGGTCAGACATGAAACTTCATCAAGAACAGTGAGTCTGATCGAATGGGCTGAGACCACTTGACCGAATGAGCTGGACTTGGTGTTTCCGTTGTTTGACACGTCGTCACGCCGTCTTCGTTAACTCGAAAATGTTTACTTGGAAAATTTTACAAAAACTTCAAACTACAGTCTGCAACTCACTCGAATAGCCATCCGATCGAATGACCATCCGACAGGATGACCATCCGTCCGGATGGACTGCTACAACACTTAACCCACTTTACCCCATTCGACACGCTGATTCGGACCGTCCAGCCCTGCAGAATACTTATGCATCTGTTCCTGTACACAGGCTAATCCGGCGCTCTCAAACATCCAACCAGATCGTGTTTATTTGTTGGACACGCACTGTGAGTATACTTGACCCCCTTTTAACGCTTTAAACACACTATTAGGGTGTAACATACCCTTATATCGAAAACACACTTATCAAAACGCAGTACACAATCTAAACTATTACCACATGCGAATGACTGACGTACATATTTACATGTGATGCTTGATACATATGTGCTAGGACTTTTTCTCGTGATGTTCCGACTTATCTAGAATAGTACTATAGTTCGAATCACGCCCGACGGGGTCTAGTTAAGATAAACTCGCACTCGCAAACGCACATCGCAGTCATCTAGGGACTTAGCTGGTAGTTTTTGTCTTGTAGCGTATATGTTGTGCATCATGTTTATGTGTGCGGGAATTCGCAACGTTTTTATCTACTTATGCTATATCAAACCAGTATACTCGCCAATACATTTTTGTATTGACATTATTTTAACGTATGTTGCAAGTTAAACGCAGATTATCTCGAATCAAGACTAGGCTACTTAGAAACTCACCTAAAATCTAGGTTGTCGGATTTGTATTGTTTGAGTGACATGAAATATGTGGTAACCATTTGTGAAATATTTTTTGTTATTATTGTCGCAAAATAGTTGTTATGGATTCTCTTGAGCAATCTGATTCGCCAAGTGCCGCGCCCCGATGATTACGCCATCGGTTGGGGTGTGACAGATTGGTATCAGAGCCATAACTATAGGGAATTAGGTAGGATTGCATGATCTGACCTAGGCTATAGTCTAAGTACCAAACAGAACCCTCGCATGAACCCACTTGGGGCATCGTACGAACCTACATGCTGTTATACTCTTGCTTGAATTTACGATGTTATACTACACCTTCGTGCGAACCCTCATACTACAGCTTAGTACTAAGGAGCCTTTCCTAAGGCTGTAAACTTACTTTTGTCTTTCCTAAGGCTAACACAATATACACGTTTGAAGTACTCGGATAACACAAATGAGCGATTTCGTTGAGATTAGGTGTGGAAACCAAGAACTCTCGATGAGATCACTCACTCAGCGTATGACTCCTAGCACGAGAATCTTTCGTTGAGTCAGGAGTGATATCCATATCTCAACAGAATTCTCCATCTCTATCTAGTGGAACTCCCGAATTGATTCGGTGAGCACAACCACAACTAGGAGTGAAGTTGTTAAGTTAGGGGTGAAACCCGCATCTCAATAACCTGTTCCACTCTCTAAAATTGTTTTTAAAAAGATCTCACCAAAGTCTCAACTGTATCAACGACTCGAGCCGCGTAGTAACTGGAAGGACGAATGCCGTAGCCGCATCCCGGTGAGAGCATAGTCTATTAGGCCAAAGCGTGTGCTCGAACTTGTTAAGAATAGTTGAACCATTTTGGGTAGTCGATGTCTAAAACCCAAGGCACTCTATTTACACTAAGCCTGCAATCGCCGATTTTACGTGTTATCAAAATTTTATTACGCTTACGTATTTTATTCATTTGGAGATTTTACGCTTATTCGATTTCTCGATTTTCGCCTTCCCGCTTTACATATGCACAACTCACACAACCATTGCAATCTAAAACAAGAGCTAATACTCGCAACAAAACTAAAGTCTAACAACTGTCCCTCTTAAACGCGTCCTCGCGCTATCTATACAAGTATATAAGCATATATGTATGTAGTGTATAAATAAGAGTACACATCCTTATGTGAATACGTGAGAACCTAGAAATTTCGTGCCTCCTATGTGAATACGTATTACTATATCAACAATAAACGAGTTTTACGCGCTAATCGCGACGCAACACAAAATCATCATGATCGAATCTCATTCCAAATCTCTTTGTCTAGATGCCTTTTAACTCTTCTACCTCGCGACGTACAGCCCGAAGAAGAGCTAGACGAAACGCCGATAAGAGGATCGCCTCACTCGTGGCCAAGGGGGTGGCCAAGGTTATTCCTCAAATCGTTGCGCAAGTTCAATCCCTCAGCAACTCTCAAACTTCAGGAGACCCCAAGACCATCGCGCCAAGGTCTACTTTCTTCTTCAAGCACTTCAAGGCTTGTGGTCCAATGGACTTCACAGGTGAAGAAAGTGTATCTCAGCTATTTCAATGGTTCGATGCTATCGAGGTTACCCTTCGTCAGAGTGGGTACCCCGACCATTTCCGTACCACATGCGCTACAGGAGTATTTCAGTCAAGAGCGCTCGAATGGTGGACAGCCGAGCGTAACAAACATGGGAACGATGCAGCCTACTCGCTCTCCTGGAATGATCTGAAGGAGCTCATGAAGGAAGAGTACTGCCCTGCCCACGAAGTTCAGAAGCTAGAAGACGAATTTTGGAATATCAAGCAAGTTGAAGATGACAACAACGGCCTCACAGCAAGGTTCAAACAACTTAGCATTATTTGCCCAAGTCAAGTCGACACTCCCGATAAGGCCATCAAGAAGTACATACGCGCCTTTTCTGAGTGTGTGGGCGATTTTTTCGAAGCTGCAAAACCTGCTACCATCGAAGAAGCCTATCGCTTGGCTGCAGAAATCAATGATAAGCGAGTCTTGGCCGGGTTCTTCTCCAAGGATCCCACTAGGAAGGCTAACCAAGCAATCATCGTCGAATCCTCCGACGAACCCTCCGACGAATCCTCCGATGAATTCATTGACGACGACGCAACACCGCAAGACGCTTAGTCTAGCCGCAAGAGAAAGAGCTCAAGCCTAAACTATGCAGCAACTGCAATGCCTCAACTAGAGCCTCTCCGAGCAGTTCCACTTTACCCGAGGCGTAACTACACATGAACTCTTCCCCTGTGCCAGAGGTGTACCTATCACCACCAGGCTAGAGCTGACTGTCGCTATTGCATCAATTGCAACTGTTACGGTCACTTCACCCGCCACTGCCGCACAGGACCATGAAACCAAGGCATGCTAGCACTTCCAGCACCGCCGACGGCACCTGCAGAACCAAACGCCGCCGCAGCAGAAACTCCAACAGCAACCGCAGACCAAGTAGGAGTCTTCAACATCAACATCGACCAGGCGCAGAACGATGTAGTTAACGGTATGATTTTCGACACTGTTACCTATGTTTTATGATTGTTCTATCGATCAATGCCGCCTCGATTTGCGACGTCGAAACTCGCTCTCTCACTCGCTCTCTCTCTCTCTCTCTTTCTCGTATTCGCACTTAGTCTAAGCGCACACACAGAGTCTATTACTAGAACTACGTATATATATACAATATATCATGATATAATATGTTTTATTACCCCACTATGCGCTCTTAGAATAAGGGACGATAAACATGCAAGGAACAAACTAATCACGGGTGCACACAGGCTTATTTTGGTCAGTGCCCGGAGATCGTAGTGAGTTCTAATGGTGCCATAACGTTAAAAGCATGGTTTAGCGTGGTGGATACACCACTGGTACTTCCTATATATAAGCATCTTAACTATGTCAACAAAGTGTGACATCTATTCGCGGGACGTAAGTGGTTTGGTTTAAGCATGGTGGATACGCCACTGGTACTTCCTATATATAAGTGCTTTGCCATGCTAACAAAGTTTCGTGAAGAAAATGCCATGTGCAGTTGAACGTTATTAGACCTCTTATAGTATTGTGATTATTTTCAACAAGCTAAACTCCTTCGCAAGGCGTAACATCTCAGTCGCATCACCGCTAGACTTTTCGTAAGTCTACAACGCAATGAAATCGCATATTCGCTGGAATCTATTACACTTTGCTCTCGCTTTGCCTCTCAACGCTTAAACACTTTAACGCTTACCGCATCTATCACACTCATCGCTTCGATACTCGTGCCGCTTTTCCCTCTCGACGCTTATCGCTTATCGCTTACCGCTTACTGCTTACCGCTTATCGCTTATCGCTTATCGAACTTAGCATCCCCGCTACTTCGATATTTCGCATTCGCACACGCTCTCATCGCTAACCGAGTTTACAATCCGCTTTTTTTCTCAATCTATTCGATTCTATCTCAAACTTGGTCCGACCCTCTATCGCTTGGACCGAGGAAACGAAAATCTATCGGTGTCATGTTGGCACGCATGAAATCGCTCCACGAGACAGAAGTAATATGACCAAAACATGGTGGATACACCGCTGGTACTTCCTATATATAAGTGTTTTAGCCATATTAACAAACTTTCATGGAAAGATGCCATGTGGGGCTCGACACTAATTAAACTTTTGATACTGTTAAAACCTATTTGTTACTGTATGTGTTCTTTTGAAATTAAATGGAAAAAAATTCTAAAATTTTAAATTAAAACCATTGGACAAATGAGATTTTCTCACAACGTGGAGGTAACATCGACTCAGCTTAACTCTACTTCCAAGGGAAGTTTTCATAAATCTAGTTTTCTTTAAAACCTTTAGCAATATCTAAACAATGCTTTCATTAAAGACGTTGGTTTAACATCAAAGTCAGCTTAATACCATGTCATAAGAGAGGTTTCTTAAACCAAGTTTTCCTTCCAGATCTTTTAATGTCTAAACAAAACCCTCCTTACGACGTTGGTTTAACATCGACACAGCTTAACACCACGTTATAAGAAAATTTTCAATTTTTTCCTTAAACTCTTTTGCAACAACTTAACAAAACTCTTCGAAAATCAAAAACGTTTTGAATGCAAACTCGCGAGTTACTACCTTTTAGTCAAACAAACTGCTTTTTGCAGTCGCAATCGATTTTCCCTACCCAAGATGCTCTCTCTCGTCAATCCTCGATCGATCGTTCGTTCATCCTCTGTTACCCTAACGCTTTATCGCTATCCCTCTATGTTAATTCTCACAATCTTCCTTACGAATTAATTTTGGGACAAAATTTCCTAAAGCAAGGGAGACTATAACAACCCGCTTATCGCTCTCGTTACACTCGTTACGCCTGGCACCCGAGATTCGAATCATAATCTAAACTATAACGCTTACAACGCTATTTCGCATATTTTCGCACACGCTATATCACAACGCATACGCTTATAACGCTAACACATACACTATTGCGCTATTCGCTATCGCTAAACGCAAATCAAACTCAAAACGCAGTTACTGATATGGCCTATTAAAGTACATTATATTAAAACATCTAGGTATTTAAAACTTGTTGAAACGCACACTCACGGGCACGCGCAATTCGACTATCGCACTGAAACATAACGTAACATGATACTACTTATCTCGCTAAAACGCTTAATGTACTTACAACAATTAACTCAACAAAACACATCAAATGAATAGAAAGTTGGGAAACTAACTCAACCGTCAGGATGGAGCCCATCCGTCAGGATGGAGCCCATCCGTCAGGATGGAGCCCATCCGTCAGGATGGAGACCATCCATCAGGATGACCATCCGAACATAGTCCATCCGAATGGAAGCTGTCCGAATGGACATCCGACCGAATGGGCATCCGTCCGGATGACCATCCGATCGGATGGCCATTTGACCGAAAGCCCATTCGACCGAATAACACCTCACACTCTCCACCGCCTTAACTCTGTCTCACCTCTATAAATAGTACCTGTACACTCCTTTTCACTGATTTGACATCTCCATCCGACCACCCACACTCAAGTCATTGTCAGTCACTTCTAATCGCGATTCAATGCTATTTCGTAAGTATTTCTCCTCAAATCTTGTACAACCATCATCATTAATCACTTGTACATCATCTTCTCCATCAAAATCACCCACAAACACTAACATTTTTCCCTCAAATCACTGATTCGGACCCCTTGAAGGTGTTTTCCACTCATTTTGCTCTTGAAACCTGTTGTGGAACATCATTTAATCAAGATTGGTTCCAGATCTAAAGGATTTCACACTTTTTCAACTAAGTTATGCAAGATTTCAAAACTTGTTCATCTATTTTCAACTTTTCTATACAAAACTGATGGAATCTGGACTCAATCAGAATCTTGACTCGTTCCTTAGTCAAGAGCCGGGTTGAAAACAGATTTCCACCAAAGAGATGGACCGATTAATGAGGCAGACATGAAAGTTCATCAAGAACAGTGAGTCTGATCGAATGGGCTGAGAACACTTGACCGAATGAGCTGGACTTGGTGTTTCCGTTGTCTGAAACGTCGTCACGCCGTCTCCGTTAACTCGAAAATGTTTACTTTGAAAATTTTACAAAAAACATCAAACTATAGTCTGTAACTCACTCGAATAGCCATCCGGTCGAATGGCCATCCGTCAGGATGACCATCCGACAGGATGACCATCCGTCCGGATGACCATCCGACAGGATGACCATCCGTCCGGATGCACTGCTACAACACTTAACCCACTTTACCCCATTCGACACACTGATTCCAACCGTCCAGCCCTGCGGGATACTTATGCATCTGTTCCCGTACATAGGCTGATCCGCCGCTCTCAAATATCCAACCAGATCGTGTTTATTTGTTGGACACGCACTGTGAGTATACTTGACCCCCTTAACGCTTTAAACACACTTTTGGGTTGTAAAATACGTTTATATCGAAAACACACTTATCAAAACGCAGTACACAATCTAATCTATTACCACATGCGAATGACTGTCGTACATATTTACATGTCATGCTTGATACATATGTGCTAGGACTTTTGCTCGTGATGTTTTAACTTAACTAGAATAGTACTATAGTTCGACTCACGCCCGACGGGGTCTAGTTAACACAAACTCGCACTCGCAAATGCACATCGCAGTCATCTCGGGACTTGGCTGGTCGTTTTTGTCTTGTAGCGTATATGTTGTGCATCATGTTTATGTATGTGGAAATTCGCAACGTTTTTATCTACTTATGCTATATCAAACATGTATACTCACCAATACATTTTTGTATTGACATTATTTTAACGTATGTTGCAGGTTAAACGCAGATTATCTCGAATCAAGACTAGGCTACTTAGAAACTCACATAAAATCTAGGTTGTCGGATTTGTATTGTTTGAGTGACATGAAATCTGTGGTAACCGTTTGTGAAATATTTGTTTGTTAGTATGGGATATTAAACTGTTTGAATATTGTCGCTAAATAGTTGTTATGGATTCTCTTGAGCAATCTTATTCGCCTAGTGCCGCGCCCCAATGATTCCACCATCGGTTGGGGTGTGACATGTCAATTGAAAACTTTGTGTTTATAAAACTTTGTATGTAGAACAATCCGGTCCCTGAGTCTTCGTGTCTCGCACTAGTAAGTGTGAGCCTAGCCCACATGAATATGTAAGGAGGACCAACCCATCCCCTTACGTGTATACAAGTTGAAAACACCACCAAAGTTTGGTGAATTCATGTGTTTCTGAGTTGGCATCATATGAATCTTAAAAACATTTGAAAATCTTGTATTAAAAACCGGTGTGTGAAAGTGTCTATGAAATTCAAGGATCATTAATGTTTTGCAAGGACATTAATATGTGTGCAGCACAAGTAAGCAACCAAACCTAGACAATGAATTCAGACACTTCCGATCTGGGACCACAAAAAGCACCTCTAGAAGGCCAAAATACTAGGAGTGGAGCTCGCCTGAAACTCAATAGATCTACACCTTTTGCACCACGGTCATTTTGATTAATGGTTACTCTTGTTCATTTTCTACTTATGTGCACATGATCTAAAGTAATTTCATTCCATAACTAACAGACCATTTGTTTTAACATGTATTTCCCCTCGATTGTTTAACAATAAAACTTTGAAAAGTTTGAAATGATGGACATGAATTCATTGGGTTGTCTCATAGTTCGTATGCATAACAACCAAGTCCTGTTGTTGTAACTAGGACAATCCCATCACTAGTCATGAAACTCATGCATGTTTCGAAAATACGCGTTTGTTTTGTAAAACCGGTATGTTTAGCATAAACCTTTCGTAAACCATCTGAGTTCGTTGAAATTCATTTGCAACATGGTTTAGAAATATGTGTTTCGTTTATCAAAATATTGTTTACTTTTGCAAAACTTGCATGTCTTTCCACCCCCGAAAACGTTTATAAAAATGTAAAACTTTAAAAAAGGGGGGGGGGGTTATGAACTCACGTCGATATCCTTGTGCAAAGCTAGCTTAGTATGATTCCATAGTGTCGTTCCAAGAACGTAAACTCGCTAGCATGCAATCTATGACATTCCTATCAAGGAATAACTTATAAGTTTCTGCTATAATGACGTAGCTAAACTACGTGTCACGGAGCTCTACCGAATCGTTAACCATACGATTCTATGAAAGCGTTATTATCATGATTTGAAATAACCAATCTATGTTTGCTTGATCCCATTTATGATCGGGATAAATACTAAGTCTTGGAAACGACTTAGTTTCCGAGTGTTTTAGGATATATATATATATATATACACTATATATAAAAGGATATCCAAGGGATAGGATTGGTAATTTGACAATGTGTTGAAAACACACTCAATGCATAATGTACAAGATTTAAAGCATAAGAAAACACAAACTTTTTAGCCTTCAACTGATTCATCATCAACCGTCCATTTTTTTCATTTTTTTCACACGGATCATGATCTGGATGGCTGATATTCGCTTCACACGGATTGCCCTTCCCATTCCCTCCTCTCTCATAACTCACATCTCACAAACTTCATCAGACTTTCTCCTCTCTTTCTCTCTCTTTCTCTCTCAGATCTAGATCTGGTTTGAACCACCGGTGGCGTCCGTGATGAAAGATGTCTGGAGTGCTGATGGTTTGAGATGAAATCAGATGATGAACAACCGGAGACGAAGAACAAACATCAATGAAATTGAAAACACGTAGTGATGAACACCGATTTGAAGAAACCCTAACTGAAGGTTTCTTCTGGTCATCTCTGTTGTGGTTTCTTCCGGTCTTCTCTGCTGTGGTAAGTGAAGATTCCAGCGATCTAGGGCTTAAACAAGCTTTCTCCAGCAACTTGGTAAGAATCGACACCTGTAAAATCGTTTATTTCTTCTGGTTTTCATGAATATATGGCTCCAAAAATTGGATTTCCCACTTCCTGGTGTTAGTCTTTCAAGGAAATGGAAAGCATATTGGATATATGTGAAAAGGCAACCGGAGCTACTGGATTTCTTGGAAAAAGTAACTATATTTCTCAGCCACTTCATCTCCCCAACAATGGAGTTTAATCATAATTTTGATTCATACATGTATATATACTGCAGTTTTGTGGAGAAGATACTAAGGGTACAACCAGTATAATAAAAAAACTCTTTCCACTCTCCAACACAAGGCAATGTTCTTTGCCCCGCTTCTGACTGATGAGCTATACAACCGGACTTTCCTTTTTCTTCCCATTTTTATTTTAATCATCTTACAATTGCCAACCCTAATTATCACCCGTAATGGACATTGGCATTTTCAACTTTAGCGATTTCATCTACATCTATTTCATCTTGATCCTGGTATGTTCATCTGAATCGTTCATATGTTTTTTTAATCAACATTTTCAAAGTGGAATTTCCTGTTTTGTTTAGATTAGGATTTAATTTTTGATTCTGTTTGCCAAATTGCTGTTTTAGATTGGTGAATTTTGACGTATTGATCTGAATTAAATCAGTGTTGGGGCTAGGGTTTAGAGAGTTTTTTGTATGAATAATGTTGATTTGTATATGTGATTGACATTATACGGGTTTTAAAGCATGATGACGAGGGTTTGAATGCTAATGTATAAAGGTGATTGAAATCTCTGGTGTCATATGTCACTCTTTTCACCTGGAACAACACCGTCACTAAAATTGATCGTCACCTGGTCGGTTTTTTTCTTAATTACCAATGATTAGCATTTCACTGATCATATTTTATGCTTTTATGTATGTGTTGACCAGTCAATTTAAGGGTTTAGTTTTGTGGTTTCATTTTTTCTGTTCACTTTGAGCAAAGATTAACTATGGTCCTAACTGATCTGCATTGAAAACGAGTTGCATGTCGAATCAATCATGTTTTTGTTGTACTTTTGCTGCTCATTGTTTGTAGATTGCGTGTGTGTATATTTTATATGCTATTGATAAAATATGAAATGATTTTTTATACTAATTTAATTGTAGCTAAAGAAGGAAGGGAGGAGGACTGGATGTGAAAGACACAAATTTTAGGTTCTTAATCATGGTAAAAAAAATAGTGCGATTTCTTAGTACCTTCCTGTATTCACTTTATTGTTATTCTCTTGTGTTCATGTTATTATTATTCTCTTTCTGTATTCATTTAATTGTTATCCACACTCTTCACATTTAGAATATCTTTTTCTAATTCATGAATTATTACTCTTTGAATAACTTGCTGGTTTTTCAAAGAAAGAAATAAGAGGCTGCATTGGCAACCAAGAGGCTAAAAGATTTTCTGAAAGCACGCAACTCTATACATGATGGTTGCTCAAAAGTATAGTAATGAGGGCCAACGAAGCCTTGCATTTACCAGACAAATGGAAAAGCGTCCAGATATTAGGTGATTCTTTATTTATGTTTTGACTTTAGTATATAATTGTTTACACTTTACAGTCTAGCCCTCTTTTGAGTATGTAACATTATACTTATTAATATGCAATATGTATTTCATATATAAGAGTTTTCAAAGAATTATAAATTATATAGTTTTGATTATTTAACCCGTGTAATACACGGGACTAAGTTACATAACTGTTCCATTTAGGTCACTTAGTTTTAACCGTCCTTAAGGGATATTACGTGGTGGTAACTGGTAACCCCCCCCCCCCCCCCCCCCCCCACACACACACATATTCACGACTTCTTGCTTTTAACTACATTGCATTGAATGATTTGTTTTTTCTTTTTTCATGTATGGGTTCACTAACTTGGATTCGATTCAGCAGATTTATGACGTGGTCTATGATACTGGAAACCAAAGGTTTGTTTTTCCGCATTTGGATCCAAAAGGTTTGAAATCTTGCCATTTTCATCTGAATCGTTAACTCCATCCGTTTTTCTTCGTTAATTCAGGGGTATTTCTGCCTTGCTAGTTAACTTAATTGTCAATTCGGTCTTTTTCAGGGGGATTCGGTCTTTTTGTATAAAGTGAGAAAGACTGAATCGCCCTTTAAGTTAGCAAAAAAGACAGAAATATCCCTCACTTAACGGTGAAAAATGGATGGAGTTAACGTGCTGGATGAAAATGACAAGATTTTAAACCTTTTGGATTCGGATTCGGAAAAACAAGTCTTTGGACAAAAGTCGCAAAACTGGCCAAACCTGTCACACCCCGACCACGTAAAACAACAAAACGTGACGGAATCGTCAGGGAGTGTTGTAACAGAATCATTGTTTCATAACACATGGAAATTTGAAATTTTGTTTTATTGATTAAAAGAGTTACAATGTCTTAACAACAAAGAAACACAACATAATTAACTAGTCTTGCATCTTTTAATGTCACTAAGGCCCAAGTCTGCCTACGTGTATCTTGATCAATCCTATGCATCATTTCCTGAAACACATGTGAAAATAGGTACGTCAGCATAAAAATGCCTGTGAGATACATAGGTTTTGTGAAAATAGGATTCATGACTTATAAGTTTTAGAAAAAGTTGCTTAACAAAAGTCAGTCTTGATCCTTGTAAAATGTTTTGTTTTTTTATAAATCATTTGAAAAGCGATGATAAAGTAGATGATATGTAAAAGAGTAATGTAAGGTTAAATGAATAACTAAGTAAAAATGAGTTTGTATAAAATGAGTTATTTTGTAAAACAATTGTATAGTGAAAACATGTCATTTTTGTAAAATGTAAGATGTCAAATATTGAAATGGTTTAAATAACGCTACGATATGTAATACTATAAAAGCACTTATATATAGGAAGTACCAGCGGCGTATCCACCATGCTTTTATCTTATTACACACGCCTCGTTATTTAAATCACTTAAACAAAACCAACCACCAATGTAAAAATGTTTATGTATAGTCAAATGTCAAATGTTTGTGTGAAAACCATCAAATGTAAATCATGTAGTGTGTAAACAAAAGTTATGTATGGTAAGTAAAATGAGACTACTTAAACCACAAGTAAATATGTACAAAGCAAAGTATTTGAATAAATCAAGAGTTATGCTTTGTAGAATAATGCATGCTTTACTGATACAACATCTATGCGGTTATGTTAAACGCCTACATTCAAGCCTTGAGACAGCAGGATAACCTTAGAGTAAAAGTTATCAAAAAGAAATGTTTTCGGATTCGGTCATTCCATCCATCCAAACAAACCTAGGATTTTAGGAACGGGATTTGTCAAGTCCTATGGTACCACTACCTACTACCGAGCGGCATGATCGGTGTTAATGAATGTAATTTAGTCCCGTTAAACAAACCAAATGATATACCAAATGTAAGCATGATTTATGAAAATAATGTACCTAGTATGCTAAGTAAACATACAAGGTAGAGATGTAAAACAATGTGTCCGTATGTTACTAGAACATATGCAACAGAGATGCAATGTAAAGCAAATGTACTAAGTATGCTAAGTTAACATACAAAGCAGAAAAGTCATGTAAAACAATGTGCTAGCATGTTAAGTAAACATACATAGCAAAAGAAATGTAATGTAAAACAATGTGCTAGCATGTTAAGTAAACATACATAGCAAAACATAGTGAAATCATGTACTAATAGTGTACTAATGAACATAGCAAGTATATGATTTGAAAACATGGAAAGCATGAAAATAACAAGTAGGCACATGTGTTTCACCCCCAAAATGTTTGAAAAACAGTAAAAGAGGGGTCTATGTACTCACTTGAGGGTGCTTAGAAGTCTTGAACAACAACCAAGCAAAGCTAGAGGGATCACGGAATCAAACGGCACCCTATATTGATAACTACATAAATAACCGGACCTAAATCGGGAGATTGGATAGTATGAGGTTTCGTAAACCAAATGAGTATTGGAACTCATATGATATGGTTTAACAAAGCCCACATACTAAAATGAAACCTAACCTAAGTGCTTACGACCCATTACGACCCGTTTAGGTAGCTTTTGCTACTTTAACGCGTCGTTCGCGCAAAGCGCGTTCGAGACGTCTAACTAGTCCTATGACAAGTATTATATGTCCATACATGTTTAAATATGTTGCATAATCAGTTATGTGGCAAAAGTTTAGGTTACATATGCTTAAATATCAATTATGCATAAAAAGGGTATTTTGGTCATTTTCCTAAGGCATATAAACTACCTATCATATAACTACTTCAACGACGTGACCATAAGGTATAACCTCAGAAGGTTATTCCCTATACGACTATGGTCACCTAATGTGTTTGGTCGGATCCTAATGATCGACCAAACGAGTCGGGTTTGTAAGTATAAGCGATTGTTTAGATCGCTTACCTTACGACCTTACATAAGCACTAAACCTAAAGTGATGAGCTAAACATGCTAAAACATGTTTAGTTAAGTTAGAAAACATGTTTGGTATCAAAACAAACGGTTTTGATACCTAAAAGTAGTTTGGTTACAAAATACGCGAGAATACACATTTTGGCCGAAACTACGACTCGTCACTAAACCTAGATAACGTGGTAATCAGTAGGCATAGTCACTAGGGACTATAACCATCGTGATCACGCTCACGTTATGAAGTTCACACGAACTTCATGTTGACCATAAACTGGTCAAAGCAGAAAGTCAAACACTGTTTGACTTCCGTGCTAAAACGCTTAAAAGAATGAGAGAGGACTTACAAAAGGTCCAAGAATGGAAGTTTTGATTTAAACAACTCAGGTATGGAGCACAAGACCCCAACTTAGAGCTGAATAAATCAAAGGTGTGAGTTCAAGTGAAGTGGGGGTGGGCTATTTATAGTTTTTCTAGGACCGTTAAGATCGTTCATCGAATAACGTGCCTCGATCTCAACCGTACATGTGTGCCCCTTGTTTTGTGAAACCTTAGGCACCCCTAGAAATGGCCAATAGTATTGAAAATACCAAGTGCAAGGAACCTTAACAGCTGGAAGAGGCTGGAAAACACTTCTGCTGAACTGGGAGGTCCTTACGGACCATATGGATAAGTGCTTACGGTCCGTAAGCCTTGTGCAGACCAGCAAAGTTTGAAATTTGGCAGAACAGGCCCCTGAGACTCCAAACTTGATTTTTGACGCGTTTTGACACGTTTAAGCCCCGTTAACCACATTTTAAGGCTCTAAAATGATGTTAAAGTGTAGGGAACTCAAAACATGCTCAAAAATATCTCGGATGTCGGTTCGTTTGGTCGTACGATTGCGTTGTTCGGTTAATTACGACGGAAGTCGTAACGGACGCAAAAACGATCCAAATTACGCAACGAATGGATTTTTATCATGCCAAACACTAAAATAAAATATTTTAATGCTTACATAAATTTTTGGATGTTCGGATGTATTCAGAACGTAAGATATGCGCGAAAATACAAACTTATGCACTTTTTGACGCTTTTAGTCCCTGAATGACCAAAAAGTTTTTTTTAGCACACCGAACCCCTAAAAGCCTATTTCTAAGCCATGTAAAGGATATTTAGGGCATTTTTAACTTATGGTCATGTTCTGGAATGTCTGTTGCAGTATGAATCGGCATACTTTCGCAGTTTGTCGATTTTAGTCCCTATAAGCGAATAAACTTGATTTCGGCACACCAAACCCTCTAAAACTTATTTCTAAGTTATGTAAAGGTTATCTAAGGTATGTTAAGCCCATGTCACTATTCCGGAGTGTTTGTTGCATTAAACTGGTTATATTTACGCATCAGTGCGCATATAACCTTCCAGAAAGCGATTTAGAGCCCGAAATTGAACAAGAATTGATATGTGCAAATGATACACATATTTATACAAATCCCAAGTATGAAATATAGTATTTCATTGGTTTGGTATTTGTTTGATGGCCGTGGAGGCACAAGTGTCACAGTCTCCCCTACTTCAGGAAATTTCGTCCCGAAATTTATTTAGAGGAAACTTGTGAGAGCTTGAAACATGAAGTTGAAAAGATCAAACAACACTGGTTAGAGTCCTGAACTTCTAGTAATTTTATATAACATCTGCTTGCAATGCGATAGGGATACTTATATACAAGTATATAAAGCGTTATTGGTGCGTCCACCGTACCTTCATTACATTGTTTGCGTTTTGTTATTGTTGTCACTATCAGTTCTTACACATGATAAATCTTACTGGGTTCCTGTGCACTGAACTTCGTAATTATGTATGCATCCATAATTACGTAATTCCTTGCATAGTCACGTAGTACATCTTATAATGTGTAGGGGAAGAAAATAATGAACGAACTTGTGATGATAGTGACCAGGTCACCATAGGGTCCTTTTAATTAAATCAATAAATGGTTTAAATAGACTACCAAGGAGTCTGTTCAGCTATAGCATCACATGTCATTCTTAACCAGATTCTGAATCAATCTTTTTTACTAGACCACTAAAAGGATCTTTTATGAATCATGGAATGGTACTACATAATCCAAGGGTCTTAACGATTACGTAGAAGCCCATTAAGGATTTAAGGTAGTACCCTTGGATATCCTACTGTGAATCACTCATATGAAGACATGAAAGATTCTATGAGGATTTGGATAATGAATATCCAGAGTATACAAAAACACAAAATGCATAAAAGAAAACACAAATGCATAAACACATAATCACACAATTGTTTAAATTGATTTTAAATTTGTTATCATTTTGTTAATTTGTTCTGCTAACTGCGCACATGCATTTAAAGCACACTAGGAATCCATTCCGTGGATTTCATTTGGTACTTTAAACATTATCAAGAATCTAACTATGAAGATAGAAAGATCTTAAAGAGAAAATTCGATTTCGATTATAAGGAACCGAAGTGTTCGAATTAAAGTACACAATGAATCCAATTAAGGACTCTGATTTGAACGATAATCATCCACAAGGGTCTAATGTGAAGATAAAAAGATCCCATATGGATTTTAGAAGTTGAAGATGTTTTGAAACCTTGCACTGGATGTGCTTAAGTCAAAACATGAAGTAAAAATGCTTATGAAGTTGAGATGCTGGATATGTCAAGGCGACATATGAAGCGGAATTTGAAGGTTAAGTCAATGTATGAGAAAAATGTTTTTGAAAACTATGCATGGGATTTCTTTTAGAAATGTGTTTAATGTTTTTGAAACCTTATGTATAATACTTTTGAAATCATAAAGTAGGTGTATTAGGTAGGTATATTTATAAAAAAAATGTTTTAAAATCAATCTTTTTTACTAGACCACTAAAAGGGTCTTTTATGAATCATGGAATGGTACTACATAATCCAAGGGTCTTAACGATTACGTAGAAGCCCATTAAGGATTTAAGGTAGTACCCTTGGATATCCTACTGTGCGCATCAGTGCGCATATAACCTTCCAGAAAGCGATTTAGAGCCCGAAATCGAACAAGAATTGATATGTGCAAATGATACACATATTTATACAAATCCCAAGTATGAAATACAATATTTCATTGGTTTGGTATTTGTTTGATGGCCGTGGAGGCACAGGTGTCACAAAACCTCAGGGACGAAAATGGTATTTTACTCATTTAGAAATTAGCAAAATGGCTTTTGACATGCGTCAAAAGTAGATGTGTTTGGTTGACCTGAAATGCTATTATCCTGTTATAGTCACTGACTTTTATTGGTTTCTTGCTAAAGGGGCAATCCGTTATTGCTGTTGGCGTAGGACGCTGCACATACGATAAAGCATCAGTAAGAATACCATATTTAATAGTTTCTAATTCACTTAATGTGCAATTCTAACAACTGTAATAATCTTCCATATTAGATACATTACTATGTTCAGTCACACATCCAGATAAATGAATACATATACCGGATAACATTGGTATGTATTCAGTTATGATTAATTTATTTAGGAAAATACTAAATAGTAGCATCTTAAGTAGCCTGACTTTTTTTTTGGTTTATAGCCGGCTGCAACGAAGAAGTTTGAGCGGCATGTTAGCACATGTGTCAAGGTTCTGGATATGACCGGACTTAAAATCTCACAACTTGGTTAGCTCAAGGTACTCTGAAAAAAAAAGCCGACCTGGAAAACCGATATTTTTTTTGGTTCCGTTAACTGTTAGCCAAACCCTTATCCACTTTTGTGTATGTGCGATCTCACTTAAGATCAACATTGGATGAGTTGTTTGACAAAAATCAAGATGTATTGCTACATGCTTACACCATTTAATTAAAATATGCATTTCTTATTCAAAGAGTGATTTAACTAACTAATTAACTGATAAACCTAACCGAAATAGATGGATAACTGATTATATGTAAAACTGATTTCCTAATTTGTTGCAGCTATGACGGTTATATCTAGCATTGATAACTTGAACTATCATGAAAAGACATATACCAATTACATTGACAATGCTCCATGCCTATTTTCAGCATGCTGGAAGGTTAGTCATTTTCTAGATTTTGCTTATGAACAGGTTGATTCGGGTTATGTCTATCTCAAACGGGTCAAATAAAAACAATAGCTAGAAAATGAACATGTCAATACCTACATTATACATAATTAACATACTAATTATTTATGCAACTTCTAAGCCACTTATATAAAACTTTTTGTAATAATAATAACGATAACGATAATCATCTTGTTTTGGTAAGCAACATATTAAGTGTTGACAAACCATAATCAGATGGCCTGTATGTTTTGCCTAAGTTTTGGATTTGATATTTAAGTATTAGAAATTTTTGGTCTCAAAGGTTTGTCACTCTGTTGGATTTGGTCGTTAACACTGGTTGATGTTAAACATAGGTTTTAAAATGATCGGCTTATCCTTTTTGTTGAAAAAAAAAACAAGAAACCCCAAAACCTCATTAAGCCAATCTTGTTGATGAGATCTCAAATCTCAATTGTGATAATGCCACCACCGGTGCCACAATGACGTTTAGTGGTCGGTTATGGTGGACGAGGCGCCGACAATATGAGTATTTTGTTTTCCATTGACATTTTTTTCATCATGTTTTAGTTATTTACGGGTGTTACAAACCGTTTGCTGAATTTGACAAGCACTTTATTTCAAAGGGTTGAAGTAGATTAATATGGGTGCAATGTTAGCACAAGATGATTCATAGGCTACTCCGTGGTGTTTTGGTAGGAACAACTGACTAACAATCTCTGGTAAGATGATCATGTTTGTTAAGCTTTATTCCAATTACATATTGATGGTTTTAAGGTTATTTTAGGGCCTATTTTGACATGGTTCGGGGCTCCTGTGAAAAAGGTGCTCGAAGAACTTGATTTACTCATATTTGATGGCACAAAAGACTACTGTCAGTCTGTCACCCTAAGGTACCGCATTCTACACATGTCTTTATGGCTTCAGATTGGCTTACACATCTTTGTTCAGGATATAACCATCTTTGTTATAACAGGTTGGTACGTGGTGGGCAATGGTATGGGTGTGTTCACCTCAAGCCCAAAAGAAGCAGGCTGGACGGTTCAGCACCAACTTAGATAAGCTCAAGAAAATGTCTTAAAACAGTCTCAAGTTGGCTCAACTAGAGGACGCGTTTGACATCGTGAGGGACATTCATGACTTGGCTGGTCAATGTGGGCCCCTTGCTGACGTGCCTTATGTTTTAACATCATCGTTTACAAACTTAATTCAGTAAGATGTACATGTAGTTTGTAGAATATGATTTATTACCTACCATTTTTTAAGCTTGGAATAATGCTCTTATAGAATACAAGTTTTTTGGTCATGTGTTAATTAGGGTGTTTTAGAACATTAAAAATGTAAAAAGAATCTTGCTTAATCGATGATTATAGATAGGGTTTATCCATAAAACTCAATACTGTGAACAAAATTTTTAGTTTGAAGTAATTGTTTTATGAGCAAGGTACAAGTATACAATTGTTTATCTTTTGTGATTTAGTCGTATTTTATTAGATTGTTATTCATAATCATGTCAAACAAATTACATTGTTATCATTGAATATGCGAGCTCATATTTTTTAGATTTTAGTTTTCATTACAAGTTTCAAACTTGGATCATTACAAGTCCATCTTTAACTTATATATTTCTATCATTACCAATCTTATATATTTTATATTATATTTAATTACTATTAGATTTAACAAAAAAAAAGTTGACAATTCTTTTTATGTTGATCTACTAATAGTAATGTTATATGTACTTCAATACTATTACTGGTGACACAGTGAGAAGTAACAAATAAGCAAATCTAATACCATGAGCACCTTTCAATCAATTTCGATTACCGAAAAAGTGCTTTTGTTCAATGGTAGATTGCTATAGGAGTTTGATGTAGATTTTTACATAAAACTTGACGCCACATTTACAACTTTGTGAATGGCACCAGGTTAAGATAAGAGTATATTTGTACCAATGTATTATGGACTGCGTCAATAATGCTGGTGAGGTTCCAAACAGGGTCCGACAACGAATTATATTCTTCAGAGGGCCTCACGACATTCGACATCGTTTTCTAGAGATAGTTGATAATTTTAATGTCAAATTATTATTTAGCCGAGAGGCTTATGGCATAGATAGACTAGATCGCTTCTACGAATAAGAAAACTAATAGACGTACTATACAATATATCACGACAGGATTAACAAACTAACAAGAAACAAGTTCCGCATTGTAAATTGTCGCCACCACAAGTCCTGCATTGTATCAAGAGAATATCAATAAACTAAAAAAAACGAGTATCGTATTGCAAAGTTTCACCCTTAGAATTACTAACAAGTGTTGTGTTTTCCGTTGTATCGCGAATTTGGTTTTGGTTATGGCTCAAAACCGAACCGCCCCATACATAACCCTAAACTCACCAACCTAAGTGATATGTTTCCTGCCGCATCGCGCGGGTAAACGACTAGTATATATATATATATATATATATATATATATATATATATAGTCACGAAGTCGTGTTAGTCGTCGTGAATACGTAGATGGATAATGGTACATCTCGTTGTAGCTTTCATATGATGAAAGTATATATACACGTATACATATATATATATATATATATATATATATATATATATATATATATATGTGTGTGTGTGTGTGTGTGTGTGTGTGTAAAACGTTGCGTAGATGAAATATATAATATATATGATATGGTAGTGAACTGCGTGAACTGATCTGGGCCATTGATTTTTATGATCTTGATTGTTAAATTGAATGGCATGATGGTAATTATTTGATTAATTGTTACTGTTTAATTAAATGAATAAGGTTATATGTGTAATTTCCATTTTAAATTGATTGCATTAATCTCGTTCTCTCTCACAAATCAACATATTCAAACCTTATTCAACATCCAACTTTCTCTCTCAAAACAAACCCATATCTCAGATCTCGCCGGCATCAAAACAACCATTCGTCTCAGATCTCGCCGGCATCAAAGACAAAAACAGGGCATTTTGTCCCCGGAATCAAAGAAAAAAACAGGGGAGGTTCAATGTTTTATCGCCGGAAAACTCTGTTCCTCGTCTCCTAGTTTTTCTGATCAACAGGTGATGTTCGCCAGATCGTTTTTCAGATCCGAATCAAAGAAAAAACGATTCATCGCTGTTTCATCGCCGGCATTGATCTTCACCAGATCGTTTTTTAGATCCAAATCGAAGAAAAAACGATTCATCTCTGTTTCCTCACCGGCATTGATCTTCGCCGGATCGAAGAAAAAACGATTCTAAATCGCGTTTTATTTTGTTTTTCAGATCCGAATGGATCACCGACGTATCGATCATTACTTTGCAATATGATGAAAGGTGTATTGTGGTTGAGTTAAATATATAGAGGGTTATAATAATTGCATTGATGTAACCGATGATGGCACCTCCGCAATACGTCGTTGCGCCTCCGCTCATATGAGAACCTGGCTTCCTTGAAGGTTGGTACTGTCTCTTTTGCTAATTGTATTCATTTCTTCCAATTTATACTTGATGATTAAATTTTTTTTTTGAGAAAATTAAATTTTAAATGTTAAATGATAAATTGATTTTGTAAATATGGTGCAGTCTGGCTGCTCTGTGTTGCTGCTGCCTTCTTGACGAATGTTGCTGTGACCCAACCATAATTTTCTATTAACGTATCATCCATATTAATAGAAACTTGTATGTTCTTCTTGTTTTAGATTTTAATTACATGTATTTATTTTAAAATTACTAGAAACTTATATGTTCTTTAAAATTCATAACTTTTTTTTTGTTTTACTGATTTGCTAGACTATTAGGGTTCCGATTTAAGTTTTTTAGAGTTTTTTTTTTTTTTTTGATTTTGATCTATTTTTAATGCGATGTACACATGTGTATTCTGATTTTGCTCTTTTTCAGTGCGATGTACACATGTGTATTCTGATTTTACTCTGTTTTTAATGCGATGTACACATGTGTATAGCGTCTGTTTTTGTGATATCTCAGAATTTTTTGTGTATTGAATGTGTAAAGTTGTTTGATGTACACTTGTGAATTATGCAAAGTATTAGTTGCTTAGTTTTTTATGCTATTATAGGAGATGTCGTTAACGAGAAAAGTGGAGATGGAAGGTCGATAAGGATGCTCACGTATGAGAGGTTGATAAGGATGATTCACGTATGTTTGTTTGCTTGGTCGATACAGATGATTCAGCATACAACGTGGCGAATAGTTGTAAAAGACTATGTTTTTTGTTTCTCCGATTATGTTGGGTGTATTGTTTTTACGAAACTGGAACTTATAATTGTATGTTTTTTTGCTTGGTTTTGACAAACATTATGGAACATGTAATTTGTTGAATATAAAATAGTTTTACAGGTATTGTTTCTATGTATGTATTATGTAGCTAATTACACATATGTACGATGCTGAGTACACATGTGTAGTGTTATATTTATATCCAAGCACACATGTGTATACCGTTGAAATATGAAGGTTACGTGGATCTTAAAATTCAAAATTTGAATTCTGGTGATGAATTCTGAAATAAAAATTAAAATTGAAATCTGGTGATTTGTTGTTTGTTTTGATAATTATCTTATTAATAAATAAAACATAATGTGGATAATGAATTTAAAATAGGAAAGAAGTAACTTAATTCAATTTATTAAAATAATGATTTAAATCTAATTTTTTATATAATTACAATCCTACCCTTAACAACTAAAAAGGAAATCAAGGGTCTAGATCTGTTCACGCAGTTCACTCTTGGGAGTTTGTTCACGCTGGAACCCTACCCTCTATATATATATATATATACTACTTTAATAAGCATATAGGAAGGACAGAAATGGTCATTTGCCACTTTACAACCATTTGAAGCCCATTGTACAACCTATTAAACACAAAGTGTTGAAAAGTTGTTTTAACACGTGGAGCTTGAACCAGATATTGTTGACCCGTATTTTATATTCCGGATCCAATATAAATGTTCGTATCTCTCTCCAAACCCTATTCATTTCATTCTCAGCCGCTCTTTCATCCTCTCTCTTCAAACCCTAATCTTCTTCTTCTTCATCTTCAACCCCCAAAAAGCACAAACCTGGTGAAAACCAAACCCCCCAAGACCAAAATACAAACACTCATCTTCCTTCGTTCACCTTCTCACTATCTCTCGCAAACAGGGAAGAGGACTCAAACCGTATACACAAATCTCAGAACGAGTTAACCAGGTACTTTTCCTTTGTTGGTTCTCCTTTTCTTCCCTGTTTCTCTTCCAGTTCTTGCTTTCGTCAGCTCAAGGTCATTTTTTGACATTTTTGGTTGGTTTGGTGTAGATGAAGATGGAGTGAGGAAGATGAAGATGACATTACTTTGCATATCTGAGTCTTTTACATTCAAATCTTATGGGTTTGCGTTCAGATCTGACTGCTTCTACAGTTTCACGTTTCATCTGACTGCTTCTATAGTCTGCTTTGTGGTAGCAGGTTTATCTGGATCTGGATCTGAATCGATTTAATTTTTCTTTTTTTTTTATTTGTAGAAGTTGTTGTTACAGTTTTGTTGTGGTTCGATGATGTTAGAAGGAGGTTTTCAGGTCCTTTTTGCTGGTGAGGATAGAGAGACGATGCCCTCTTTGAATCTTCGACGGCTACAAGTTAGTCTACCAGCAACCACACCTACGAAGGTACCAGATCTAATGGATCTGGTGTTGACGTGGCTAGGGTACCGCCGCAAGCGGGGGATACAACTGCTTTTTGGTTGTTTGAATTGACCAGAAAAGAACCCCAATTACAGCTTTAACTGTGGCGTACGAATGGGGTTTCAGGTCAATAGTGGTGATTGTGGCTTTGAGTTGGGATCGGCTTTCCATCGACAAGGTAATGCAAGTTTTAATCAAAGAGTATTGAGTTGCATGTTTGCAAAGCTAAAAAATAATTGATGCCTATAATGTCTACACTTAATTATTGATCAAGTTTTGCAGTTACTGAAGAATTTTCATGTTCATTCTGTTTACTTAGGTATGCAAGTTATAAGGTGGACATGCTTCTGATTTTATTTAATATGTTTTCTTAGTATGCATTTAGCTTTTTTGTGTAATATGATACTATTATGTTCATAACTCCATATTGATGTTTTCAAGGTCCAAGATCTCACTTAACTTCATCTCATGATCTATTTCGCTTTGAGTTCTAGGTATCTCTTTTTGTTCTTTTATCTCTTTGTTAATCCAATAACTTCATTGTTTGATCTTTTAAATTATCGTGCAGGGAGCCTGCGTTCGAAATGTGCTTGATTCAGTGGTTCAAGCGCTATTGGAGGATAAGAATCGGAAGTTTATTTATGTTGAACAGGTTAGAAATCTTGAATGCTTTGGTTTGATTGTGCAGTTTGACCCGAAAGATTTCTAAGATGTTATGAATGTTGCAGGCGTTTTTCCAACGTTGGTGGAGGGATCAGAGTGAGGTGGCCCAAGCTATAGTCAAGCGCCTTGTTAGCTCGGGTCAACTTGAGCTATTGTAAGCAAATTAAGTTGACTTTTTTCATTAATGCTTCTGTATTACATTGGATTTATGTTGTGAATATAACTACTTTATGTTGGGCAGAAATGGCGGTTAGTGCATGCATGACGAGGCCGCACCGCATTATATCAATATGATTGATCAAACAACGTATGGGCATAAGTTTATCATGGAACAGTTTAACGTAACACCGAGAATTGGTTGGAAAATAGACCCTTTCAGCCATTCAGCAGTGTAGGCTTGTCTGTTAGGGGCAGAGGTCATATATTCTGGTTTATTGACGCTTATAAAAAACTGTTAATATCACTTTTATTACGTGTTTTAAAGTTTTAAACTTTAGTCGTTATGATCATTTAGGTTGGATTTGATTCTCTTTTCTTCGGCCGGATTGATTACCAAGATAAAGCTAAGCGAAAAGGGGATAAAAATCTCGAAGTTATTTGGCGGGCCTCCAAGCGTCTTGGTTCATCTTCACAGGTGCGTTTTAACTTCCGTTATTATTATCATTAAAATAAAAGAATTACTATCTAACGGCTTTATAAATCATTACAGATTTTTGCAAGTGCTTTTCCACAAGAATATGCACCTCCACCTGGTGGTTTCAACTTTGAAGTCAACTTTGTGCCTTTTTCATGAATTGGCTCTTTGAAATGGAGCTGGGGTCTGTGACATGATGAATGAATGTCTGGATATTTTTTGGTCCATTTTTAACGAAAGTTTTGAAATAGAGCTTTTCTAACATCTTTAGAAATGTTACATTTATTAATTATTCCATTGTTTTTGGTCTTCAGCTGGAATCTTTTCATTTTGCTCACTTATTTCTACTTGTGACAGGGCCTTCCGGTTTTTGCTATCGGTGTAGGCCTCAGCACATTTGACAAAGCATCCGTAAGACTTCGTTATACTGAATTGTGAAGTGACTCGATGGTATAAATTTGAAATATAATGATATATATAATCTAAATGATAATTTGCAGGTCCACTATTATGTGCAGTCGCACATTCAAATCAATGAATATCGTGATCGTGTGATTCTGGTGAGAAGAATATCGAATGATTAATATGTTTATTTTTTCCTATTTAAGATGGCATGTCGATCTGTTTACTTAAACGGGTTACACATGTCAACCCAAACACGGCCCGTTTATTAAACGAGTTAGATATGACAACCCAAACCTGATTATTTTCGTCTCATGTTGTGTTTATTTAGACGGATCTTGAGTCTTGACTGATGTGTGTGTGTGTGTGTGTGTGTATATATATATATATATATATCCCAGGGCAACCTCGGCGTCACTTGCTGACTACTGGGTGGAGCGTCTTTGTTTGCGCAAAAAAGTTGGTTGCTGGCGATGCGTTTCTTTCTAAGGTAAGTTGTATAAAGAATAACTCGACCTGTCATTAATTACATATGTAGAATGTCTAGAGTTAACAGTATGATAGTAGTTGTTTATCTTTTCATCAGGGGGGAAAATGGAGAGCTACGCGTTGGAGTAAGGAGGCTTATGAGACTTTTGAACAATATGCCATCATCTGTAATATCAAGTCATAGCATGCATCTTGGCGTGCTGGCTACTGCCTCCCATGCAATTGCTACCGGGACCCTTTTTTCAGTCTTTTATAAACCATGGTATTCATTAAACGTAGTTTTTTTGAGCTGGGTTCCTCTAATATGTTTAACCCACTTTTGTTAATGTGTTAAAAGTGAGTCGTAAGTATGTCTGCTGTTTAAATGAACAGGACCAGTCGATCTGAGTTCATTGTCAGCCTTAACAAGTATCTCGAAGCTCGAAATCATAAGCTGTCGGTTGGAATGAGGTTCAAGATGAGATTTGAGGGTACATGGCAAGCTACAAGGCAAGCTGCTGGTGCTATTTTGCAAGATGTTGCTGATACGGGTGTCGTTTTTGCGATATTGATGTGCAAAGACAAGGCTTTTACAACCATAACTCTTATGTCAATCCCTTCTTCAAATAAATAAATTTATATATTTTTTTAGTTTGTGGAATACTGGATATCATCCTTATATAACTAAAATGCAGGTTGTTAGTCTGGTAGGCTTGCAGAAATCATCACTTCATCCTGATGATATGTTGCTGCTGGCTAACTTGGTCATGTCATCTGAATCTTTTAGGTAAGGTTGTTTCTTTCTTTCTACTTTATATTATAGAATAAAGAGTAAAATGCCATTTTCGTCCCTTTTCGTCCCTGGGCCTGAGGTTTGGCCAGTTTTGCGACTTTCGTCCAAAGGTTTGTTTTTCCACATTTGGATTCAAAGGGTTCTTGCCATTTTCATCAGGCTTGTTAACTCCATCCATCTTTCTCCGTTAAGTCAAGGGCATTTCCGTCTTTTTTTGGTAACTTAAAGGGCAATTTGGTCCTTTTCACTTTATGTAAAAAGACCAAAAAGCCGAAAACCCCTGAAAAGACCGAATTACCCTTTAAGTTAATAAAAAGGATGGAAATACCCCCTTAACGGAGAAAAATGGATGGAGTTAACGAGCCGGATGAAAATGGCAAGATTTCAAACCTGTTAGACCCGGATGCTTAGAAACAAACCTTTGGATGATAGTCGCAAAACTGGCCAAACCTCAGGGACGAAAATGACATTTTACTCTAGAATAAACTCAGAGGTGGCAAATCAAGCGGGTCCGGCTCATTATGGAATATGTCAAAACCGTTAAATTTTGTACAGGTCAAAACAGGTTGGGTCAGGATGACACAAAATTCCTTTTGTCCAAAAGTTTTAGATATTTTTAATCTAATTAGTGAAAGTTTTAGATATTTTTAATCTAAAATAGTGTGTTAAATACTTAAATATACATTTAAAAAAAGACTTTATTTCAGTTCAATATGCTTTTTCGCATCTACTTATTAAAGAGGTCTTTATGCATCAAAAACAGTAAAACTCGTAAGTGACTTTCGATCTATTAGAGATTAAATGACCCATTTATGTGAGATATATAGGGTACTGACATTGCAAAATATGTAACCCGGTGCAGGACATCTGAATCTTTTTCAGCAATATGTTTGCCAAGATACAACCCTATGGCATTTCTATATGCTTACGTTCACTATCGTGATGTGTGTGAATCACAACTTTTGGAGAATTATCCTTCCACAACTTAAGTGCTTACATAACAGAATCTTGTTAGTTTGTGTTGTTCGTTATAAGACGAAAATATAGACTATATGTTTAGAACGTTTTGTGTTATCACATTGTATTATCAAAAAATTATATGGGAGATGGAAGTGACTTCAACATTATATATGTTGCAGGCTGATACAGGCTAAATTCGACAAAGCAAAAGAAGAAGTAGATGCTGATCTGCATATATTTGCTGGAGATTTGCTCGGAATTCTGGATTATAGTAGTTGCAGAGCACGGAAATTGGTGACTTTGACTCCAAGGGCGATTCAGGGATTATAGAAAATAAGGTTTTTTTATTGCTGCTGATATCAATTTTGCATACAAAGTGAACTTTTGACTAAATAAAGTCAAATTTGCTGAGTTGCTTAGTTAAATTCGCAGTTGATAAGACAATTTTCGTTTTGAATTTTCATAATCTTGGCCATTGTTTGGTTTTAATTGGTTTTGGGTTGGCACTATTACATGGTGTGTGACCAATTATTTGTTTCAAAATTCATTCGAGCTAGCTCTAACAAACAAGAGTAATGTACTCTTTGACGGCCTAGCCTGGGAAAGTAAACTGATATCATACATACACACATCTATCATTCGTTCAAAATTAAGAATTAGGGCCAGCAAATCCATTAAGACTTGAATTGGCTTGAGACATTCCTCGTGTATACCTTTCAATGCATTTTCAATGCATTTTCTTGAACTTATCTCTTCCTTCTAATCTGACATCCCATAGGTCTTGATGTATGCATCAACACTGGTGGCGGATTCTCCTCTTTCACCCTCAGTCAAACTTAAACAAAATATTCATGTTGTTAGTTAGAAGAGATATATTTTTATAAATTAACTTTTAGTAATTGGAACCCAGCCTCTTCAAGCTAAAGTATCTGTACTCACTACCTCACCCATCCCCACTAAAACCGGTTTCAAAATAACCCTGCAGGCATAAAAAATCTCGATAAATTCCTTTTTAATTACTGCAACTGGAGTTCTCAATTGTAGACAAGTTTGCGAGCACAATCACACTGCAACATATCAATTGGCTCAATCGCAAAACCGAACCATCCTGTACATAGCCTTAAACTCACCAACCTAAGTGATATGTTTCCCGCCGCATCGCGCGGGTAAACGACTAGTATATATATATATATATATAAAATCTTAAATTTCTCTAATGCATAAATTAATGCCTGTATTTCAAAATCAATTGTAGTCCAGTTTGTTTTGTTTTGAAAATTACCACTTGCATAAGCGCAAATTTTCTCTTTTTCATTGAGACTGTATTTGTTTGGTTTACATAGAAGGACTGCTCTCTCTCTCTCTATATATATATGGGGAAGGATCCACTAAAAAGTGAATTTTGCTGAAGTAGCCTAAGAAGGATTGTGATGATGACATGTGACACTCCTAATAAGTAGGAATGAAGGGCATTTTGGTCCTTATAAATATGAGTGAAAATGACATGTGGCACCCATTTTGTTTTTTAAAAATACAATAAAAAAATCTAGTACAAAAAAATATAGCACAAAAAATCTAGTACAAAAAATATAGCACAAAAAAATCTAGTACAAAAAAATATAGCACGAAAAAATTCAGCAAAAAATGTAGTACAAAAAAATCCATCACAAAAAATTGAGAAAAAAAATGTAAGATAAAATAATTCAGCACAAAAAATTTAGCACAAAAATCCAGCACAAAAAATGTTATACAACACATTTTAGTGGGTTTTTTTAGTCTTTATATTTTATATAGCAATATGGTACTCAAATTAAAGATAAAAAGACGCTCGATTTTATGGTGAAATTTTTATGAAAAAATAATGTCGTATAAAAAAGTTATGAACGTTCAAAAAATGGGGGTGGAATATGCATGTGCCTTGCATGTGGAGAGAGAAAGTCCATAAATAAGATTTTCCCAATATACCCTTGCACTCCTCCTTTCTCCTACACTTTCATCTTAACCATTGATTTGAAAAATGAATGGTTAAGATTCCTTCTCATCCTACTTAGGCAAAATCAACTTTTTATTTGATCTTACCCCATATATATATAGGGTGGGGTTCTAGAGTGAACACTAATGTATTTGCAAACTGAGTAAACAAATTTTGGCCATTGATTTACACACGTGGATGGCTAGGATTTCATCGTCAAATCGTAAAATACACTAGTGTATTTTATCATCAAATCCTGGCCATTGATCTACACACATGTATGACCAGAATTAGTTCGCTCAGTTCGCAAACTACACTAGTGTTCACTCTTGAACCTAATATATATATATGTAAAACGTTGCGTAGCCGAAATATATAATATAAATGATACGGTAATATATCATGGTAGCTTCCGTAAGATATATATATATATAGGGGAAGGTTTAAATGAGAACGCTAAATATTGTGAGAACCGTGAGAACAAATGAAAAAACCACGACAACTTGGTCAAAAACAATTAAAATTCAATTTTTTTTCTACACTTATCATTATTATTCGAATACAATGTTAGAAATTTAATTTACACGTTTAAATTTACCTGAATTCGTAAATAAAGAAAATTTACACATGTGTAAGTTTGCCATTTACACATGTGTAAATCTGTTATATTTACATATGTGTAAAAAATCTAAAAAGAATGATTTTGAAAGGATAAATGAATTATTTGATGTTGTAAATTCTTTTTTTGATGTTGTATTTTAATTACAATGAGGTTTGTATTAAAAAAAATTGGTTTTTATTGGTTTTTCATTCGTTCTCACGGTTCTCGCAATATCTAGCGTTCTCAAGATAACCCTCCCCTATATATATATATATATATATATACACACACACACGCACACACTCGTTGTTATCAAAACGACTCGTGTTCGGTTTAGACGTTAGGAACAATTATAAATAATTGTGTTTACTTAATAAAAATATTCGAATTCTTGACGTTTGAAATAAATATAAATTATTATATTTATTTTATACGAGGTTTTCGAGTTTTAGGTGTTTGAAATCAATATAAGTAATATCTATTTCATAAAAGCTTTCGAGTTAACATTTTGAATTAAATATAAATAATTATATTTATTTTATATAAATTCTCGGTCTCGTTACTTTTAACTCGTGTTTGTCGAACATTATAAATTCGTTTTGTAAGTCGCAAAGCATCGCCAAAATAAATATACTTTTATATTTATTTTATAAAAATTACTTGAACCTTGATAGATGTCATTTTTAGAATATAATTACGTGTGGTGTTATGGACTTTTACGAAAAACGGGTAGAGTTTCATCTGTTTTGGGACAATCCCGACATATCAAACTGTCGATATATTCTCAAAACGCACAATAATTCAAGAATATTATATAACTTTCGTAAAGTTGTTGAATACTAATCAATATATAAATTATGATACGACGGTTCGAGCTCGGTTCGCGTTAACTAATAATATAAAAACAACGTAAGAATAACTCGCTTCGTTTAAATTTTACCGGGTCTTGGGTTGACTGTGTTGACTGGCAGTTTGACCAGTTGACTAATGTTCACCGAGTTGACTAATGTTCACCGAGTTGACCGGGTGTTGACTGAGTTGACCCGGTGTTGACTGATTCGATCGGGTTTGACCTGAAACGCAGCTGAGTTGACTAGTTGGTTTGACCGAACTTGACCCGAAATGCAGCTAAGCCGAGACCCGAACCGAACCAGTTCTGTCGTTGATCATGTTTGACCGATCCCGAACGGAACCTGTGTTGACTGTTTTGACCCGAGTTGAACCCAAAATAACCACCACTCCCACCATTGCTGTTGCCGGAGCACCGTCGCTGCCTGCCGCCGTGCGGCGTGGTTCGGCCCGTCTGTCGTACACCACGACGCCCACTGTAAGATTAAATATTTATTTATTTATATTTAATCTAGTAGCCATCATTATCATTTATATAATATAGATCAAAATATATTAATAACCTATTAATAATTAGTTGGTAATTGTTGATGGACCATATTACCCTTATTAACTAATTGGGTTTCCTCTTGGGTGTATAAATAAGGAGCTTATTAGAGAGTTAAAGGGTTAGACAATTACACAATACAAACAACCCCATAACATCAAATTCGTCTCTCTCTCCCTAACCGAAATCAACCCTACTTTCGGTTCATCACCATCATCACTTTACACCCTAAGGAGGAACCAGATCAAACTGACAACTATGTCAAACTCCGTGGCTGCGTCTCTGATTGGATTCTCTACTGATGCAATCAAAGGTATGTTATTCATGTTTTCCATTATGTTTAACCAGAGCTGATCAACATGTGGTATCAGAGCATATGTTGATAAATCAGTTCTGTTTTCGTATCCATTATTCTAGGATCATTATAAGGAAAACAGAAATTTTAAAGCCTTAATATCATGGCTGTTTTCGATTTTTAAATGTGCCGAAATCACTGTTTTCGGAATATGTTGGTTAATATATTGTTTCGAAATCATAAATGGGCAAATCCTAATTTCCGAAATCTGTTAACTAAAGTCTAAAATATAAGGTTTCGGATCCCAGATTATGTTTTAAATTTTAGGGTTCATCATAATGTTCTAAGAAAATTCGAAAATTCCATAAATTTTGGAATATAATTTGGATTAGTGGGTGTTTTAATGATTTTGATCTTAATTTTATCTATTAAATTTTCGAAAACTGTTAATGGATTTTCAGTTATTATTTTCGAAATATTTGATAAGTTTAGATCATAAATAAAATAGGAAACATTATCCCACAATCCCTTAAATTTCGAGTTTTAGTTAATTATCACAATAAACAGCCTTAAAGAGAGGATTCGAAATCATCAACATGTCGCACAAGTTCCCTCAGTCGCACAAGATCAGATCAGATATGATCTGATCGCACAAGACTGATCACACAAGGGAAATCGCACAAGACTGCATAATCGCACAAGAACTTATGGATCGCACAAGACTTGGGCCTTACACACATCGCACAAGTTTTGGGCCTAACTGATCGCACAAGTTATTGGGCCTTACTGATAGCACAAATTTTGGGCCTCACTGATCGCACAAGACTTGGGCTTTATTTACATCGCACAAGTTTTGGGCCTTATCGATCCGCGCTAACAGGTGGTTTGCTATTAAATACTTGGTTTTGTTTATACTTAATTAATTAATAAGGATCAAATAAAGTTTTACAAAACCAAACTAGCTTAACTTGAATGAGCTTCTGATGTATCATTTCTGGCCAAAGCTGATTTAATACATCTATTTATTGTTCAAGTATTATAAAAAGCTCTGTTGAGTATGCATTACACACGTGAAATGTCTTAATTCTTGCCAAAGCTGATTTAATTCATTTATGTTTAGCATGCTTGACAAGTGCATAACTAAAGTGATTGTGTCATTTCTGGCCAAAGCTGATTTGTCACGATTACTTTGCACACATACTTAAATGATTACACTTCTGGCCAAAGCTGATTTGTCTTTGTTTAAGTAGAATTTTACTAAGTCTATTATTTTGATGTTAGTAATAGACATATCACAATCTCTTCACATAATGATCCTTATATTAATGATCCTTAATTAATTTTTTGATCATTTCGTCTGTCTTATTCTTAGTACCCATAATTTTACTCACTATAATTTACTTCTACATATATCTCATCCACTTTAATTCCTAAACCTAAAATGTTTGCTTTATTTAAAGTTTCTATTAGAATTAGCTCTTAAATTAAATCCTTGATTATTCCTTAAGACACGATAATCCTATTGCTCTCTTCTGATAAAGGTTATAAAGAAGAAAATTAGAGCATGATGATTAGGATAAATCGAATATAATGTCTCTTATGATAATCAAGAACTCTCTAACATAATGCTATCACTAAAGTTATTTCAGATTAAGTCTTTCCTAAGGCTAATCTCTTATATATGGAATAATCACTAGAACTCCTAAGATGCATGCCTTCTTTCATAATTCTAAACTATAAAGTTAAGTGGTATATGTGAATACATAATAATGTACAATACCATGACCCATTAAGTTAAGGGCTTACGCATGGAAATAAGTACATTTTCCAGTACATTACATATTAAGATTTTCACTTGTACAATTTGATGCCTTATAAATCAACTATAACACTCAAACATACCAAAGTATAATGAGTGTGTTGATAAGCAACATATGTACAAAGAAATAAATGTTTGAAGCTGGAAAATAAGTTGTTACTCACCTTACAACCACTTAAAACCTTAAAAGAGGATTGTTCTAAGGTCCATAGACAAATTACAAGTGTTAATTCCACCTCTAAGGTTCTTCAAGGAAAAATCTCACTGCATCATTATGTCATTAGACTAGACATAAGCAACGAGACTATCCATTATTCTAAAGAACAGTTGGTTGAATTAATTAGATAGTCACTTATTAAAGATATTTAAGTCTACTAATATTCCTATTAACACATGATTAGTTGACTCTAGTTTTTTAAACGTTTCCTTACCAGAAGTTAACAAATAACTAACATGAGAGTTAGTGACAAAATTAAATGTTAAGGCTATAAGAACAATAATAAGCAGTCTTCTAACAACGTTTTTTCGATACCGTACATATATTCTGAGTATTAATCAGAATATAGTATCATAATTAAGCAATGTTATGAAGGTTGTGAGGTTTACATAGTCAACATAAAGTCACACTTATCTTAAACTCTCATCTTATTTGTTCTAAATATCTGGATTGAAACATTATTAAGATAAAACTAGATGATACCTTACACTTTCACAACTTTTGTCATCATGCAAATGAAAAATTTGACAAAAGGAAAATGAGACTTACAAATTTCATCCATTACAACCAAAATTCATGAGAAATCATGGCATGGTTAATGAGGATGATTTCTTATCTAATCTCATTCTAAGTGATTTTAAATCATGACGTTATAGCCCTAGATATTACTTGGCTCAAGGAATAAGTATGGGTCCATCATAAGTCATTCATTGACATTCATGGAACTTATTTCAAATGGAATATTCAGACACAATTCATTTATCATTTAAAAGACTATCAACTTGTATTTAAAATTTTGTCGCATATGGCCCATGGTCTTAAAGAAATCTACTCATATATGTGATTAACATGTTTTCTATTAAATATGTCCCCAAGTTTTTATGACATTTGGACATTAAGGAAATCAAGTAAAGTCTAACATATATATATGATAGGTTCCCACGTCACATACCTAATTGAAACTTCTCTTGTAGCATTCTAGAGATATTAAAAGATCAGTGGGAGCATTAAGTGTTTTAGAACAACTTGCAATAGTTGCAAGAGGTGGGGGAGTGAAAATTTCACATTACCTCAATTTGCATCTCTTGTACAAGACACCGCTCCATCACGACACTGTTCCATCAAAACTTGTCTCCTTAAAATCTAATGCTATTATTACAAAAGTTTCATTGTTGCTTAATTGTGGGCACACTTAGATTTCTTACCTGAACTAACATTATCCTCAACAAGAGAAACTATAACGACTAATGTCATTAACTCGTTTCTCTATTAGAATTGGTTGGTCGTTACATATTGACCCTAAGCATGCTGAGTTCCTAAAGATTTCTAAGGTTAGTGGGAGCAGTCAAAGTCCTTATCATGATTTGCAAGGAATACAAGAGGCGGGGGGAAGAGTGTCATTAAATTTCACTCCAAATTTAACTCCGATTACACCTCTTGTACACCATACTGCACCAACTCTTACAAACTTAGAATCGTGAAAATGATAGCAACCTAATCAAGAGCTAATCCATAAAACTGAAACTTCTAACAAACCCAATAATCAACTCAGGAGGTCATCTAGGTTTAAAAACCTACTAACTTTGATGATTACATAACCTCCCTAATTGAAGTTGGAATGGTTTTTGGAAAAGTTTACTGATCCTATCTCTTCTAATTAAGCCATTAGTGTCAATCAATCTTCTAAATGGAATAAAACAGTTTTCTAGTAAAACTGTTTTATGTGTTCGTATAACGCTTGGGATTTGATTAAATAACCTAAGAGTGTTCATAACTAAACCAAATCCTGATATAAACGTTAAGACACAAAGAAGCATGATTGATTTGTCAAAGGTTGTACTCAGGAAGAGATAAATTATTAAAGAATCTTTCTTACATATCTAACAAAAGATTTCTTTTAGGATCATCACTGTTCTAGTAGCTTATAATAGTTTTGAGCTACATTAGATGAACATCAAAACAACTTTCCCTAACAACTGGCTGACATATTTACATGTTCATAAAACAACCTGAAAGTTCTAAACTTAAGGTTAAAGAACAGTTTGTCTATAAGCCAATAATATCCATGTATGGGTTAATGCAAACATCATAATGTGATGAAATCTTAACGTAATTATTTTCATCAACAACCAAGTGGATTAATGTACCTACCTCAAGATGAGTGGGAGCAACTAAGACAAACTTGTCTATATAGATGATATTCTTTTGACAAGTAGATGTTACATAAGTCAAAGCATTGTTAACACAAACTTTGATATAATAGACCTCATAGATATCTTTTACATAATAGATATCATAACACGTTGAGATAGACCAAATGGGACATTACTTCCGTTCCATAAGTTTAACATTAAATTGGTCCTTACATATGTAACAAACAATACTGCTCTCCTTTAGAGGATAATAGGATAAATGAGATTATTTCTTACGCTTCATTAATTAGAAGCCTTATGTAAGTTCAAGTCTATACTCGTTTAGATATTACTCACATTGCAACACACTAGATATGTCTAGATTAATGTGAAGCATTTAATAGAGTATTACAATATCTTTAAAAGAAATGAGAGACTATATTTTAAAGAAGAAGTGAGAACTCAAACCGGTTTATTACTCTAACTTTGTAATATTCAAAGATGACAAAATGTAATTTTGGGTATATCTTTATGTCAGCAGACAAAACCTATCTTATGGAGGAGTCATAATGGACTGATATCAACAACCTAAGTTATAACGACATAATATAGTCACTAAATGTTGTTGGAAACTTATCAGTGGACTCATGACTTTATTAACTCCATATAATTAATATATTGAAGACTTGTTGTGATAAAGTCAGCTACCATGTCTCCTTGAATAGTAACAGTTCGAGAGGTGCTGCATTAAATTTCGATACGCAATTAATTATTCGTTTATGAACGAATTGAGGAAACTAAATCTTTGTATCGAATGCATTCGTGATATGCTTAAGGATCCTATAACTAAAGGTCTATTACCCATAAGTCTTATTAAGAGTGCTCATAAAAGAGACGAGTTTTAATTGATGACCATGTACAACTGCATATCGTACTATGAATGATTAACTTTTAATATTCCTCATCAGTTTGATTTTGTATGTCTCTAACATATGTTCTGCCGGTGTAATGACATATAGACAAATATAAATACAAATCAAACGCTAAAGGGTTTGTTAGTATTTTGATCATAATTGTTAGGTTTTAAATTAAGGCTATAGTATGACTAATGGGGGTCCTGAGTCGCATAATGATTCAACGGCTGTATTTCTCTGCTATAGTACTTGTTTAAGGCTAAAATGAGTATTAACTTCTGATCAGACTAATCTAATACTCATGATAAATGATTATTCGGCTAAGTGGGAGAATGTAAGATTAAATATTTATTTATTTATATTTAATCTAGCAGCCATCATTATCATTTATCTAATATAGATCAAAATATATTAATAACCTATTAATAATTAGTTGGTAATTGTTGATGGACCATATTACCCTTATTAACTAATTGGGTTTTGATGCGGGAATATCAAGTGTCGACTCAATTATGTAATGAAATAAATCCACATTTAGTGTTCATTAAGTTTTGTTTTAATTTATGTCCATTGAGTTGATCATAAAAACTCTATATAAGTTCTCATGTAATTTGTATTGGGGGATAGTTTTTGAGTTTTATAAAATAATTGTTTTTTCACTTCAAATTCCGTGCCTTTTGGGTGGAATTTTGGGGGTTGGGGAAGAACTACACGGAAACGAAGATCGAACACGTTGATTCTAAGAATACCCGTGTAGTTCTTCCCCAACCCCCAAAATTCCACCCAAAAGGCACGGAATTTGAAGTGAAAAAACAATTATTTTATAAAACTCAAAAACTATCCCCCAATACAAATTACATGAGAACTTATATAGAGTTTTTATGATCAACTCAATGGACATAAATTAAAACAAAACTTAATGAACACTAAATGTGGATTTATTTCATTACATAATTGAGTCGACACTTGATATTCCCGCATCAGGTTTCCTCTTGGGTGTATAAATAAGGAGCTTATTAGAGAGTTAAAGGGTTAGACAATTACACAATACAAACAACCCCATAACATCAAATTCGTCTCTCTCTCCCTAACCGAAATCAACCCTACTTTCGGTTCATCACCATCATCACTTTACACCCTAAGGAGGAACCAGATCAAACTGACAACTATGTCAAACTCCGTGGCTGCGTCTCTGACTGGATTCTCTACTGATGCAATCAAAGGTATGTTATTCATGTTTTCCATTTTGTTTAACCAGAACTGATCAACACCCACCACCACCTCGCCATCATCTCCTCATCATCCCGTCGTCATCGCTTCAATCAACCATAACCACTACTTGAAATGATAACCGAACGGCCTGAGAAACTTGGATCTTTACAGATCTAAGAGAAGAAGAAGAATGGAGGAGAGTTAGAGAAACTTACCAGAGAAAAACCTTAAACCGAGGCTGCAGGAGCTCGTAAACACGGCCACAACTGCTTAAATGGGAAAACAGAGGCCGGAATCTTGTTCAGAACGTTCACTTTAGGGGGTACACCATTGAACCGCCGCAAAAATCCTCCACTACCGCGGCCGTGAGCGGTAGCGCCGCCGTATACTTGCCGGATCCGTCGACTGCCCAGCCGGCCGGAGTCTGGTCATTGGCATCGTGAGAGAGAGAGAGAGAGAGAGAGAGAGAGAGAGAGAGAGTAGATGGTGTGTGTGTGTGTTAGGGTTTTGGGGAAATTAAGGGGTGAAGGAGAAATAGGGATATATATACTTAGGGTTTTGGTGGATTGGGCCCAAGGCCCATTATCGCGTATCCAGTTTCTCCTGCGGCCCAACAACGTTTCCAAGGCCCATTTTTGTTCCTGAACTTTGTAATTTGTCGTAATATGTTAGTTTAGGGTTGAAACACTTAAAATTATGTCGGGTGTCGATGTTTTGCTGCATTCATTTGTCGGTTGCATAAGAATCGCGTAAAATGCTTCGGTCTTTGTTTTTTAACCGTTTTTCAAACCAGTTTTAACTGCGGATATTAAAATTCGATTACAAAGATAAATATATCATAATATTCGGTTTTGGAGGCAATACACGAGTCTGATGCTTCCGTTTCGTTGCCGGTGCGTTTCTACAGTTGCGTTTTTCGTTCACGTATGTGTTTTGTGATGTTCAAAAGCATGATAATTTCGCAAAACAAAATTCATATGTTTAAATTATATGTATAAAATTCGTATTTTTCGGCGTTGTCAGTATTTTGTCCGGTGTCGGTTTGTTACTGCTTATCGTTCAGCAGTCTTCCCGCAAATCAACATTCACGTACCGTAAAGTCAGATAGACATTAAACACTATTTTAAATCGTCTAAGCGTTTGTTAATCACGTAATTAAAAGCCGTAAATTTCCGGTTATCACATTCTCCCCCTATTACAGAAATTCCGTCATCGAAATTTTGACTATGTTATCTCCTTAGGGTTGTGTCGTTCGTAAGTAAGTCCGAATAATGCCAAAGTGAATGACTACTTAATTGAAACAAGACTTGTTCAAATTACGTAAAGCAAGGACATAACAAAACAATAAGAACCCAATGGTTCAACTGCATATGTTTCAAAAATTGATGCCAAGTGAACAAGGTGCAATGATACAATCACCAATGTGAGTAAGTTTACATGGGTTCAACAAAAGAGGAACTCAATCAATAGATGTCCAAATGAACGTTCACAATATGCAAATAAATTTTTGAAACAATAGAATTTACTACCAACGGAATCTTGAGTTGGTTGTTGTATAGTTGAAACTGAGAATCAACAAGCTCAAATAAAATAGAAACATGAAAATGATTTGTTAACTATAGAACCACTAAATGAATAAAAATATGTGTGTTTACATTATTGAATTGCAAGGATACACCAAAACACAACCGATCCTAGTGTATCATCGTCTTAATACATAGTTGCATGACTATTTAAATGATGAGTCAAAAGAAAAGCACACATAGTTTTGCATGAAACGATTGATCATGATTCGCCTAAGCTACAAGTTTATACCGATGCCCCAAGGTGTCGTAGTGATCGAAATAATTCAATAATAGCGGTGATCGAACAAGTTCACCGTGTTTGAAATCAGATGAAGGGCTCAACGAAATGTTTGTTCCAAACAAATCTCATAGGATTTTCAATTGATAATGAAGCAACAAAGAAATAATGTTTTTTATCGAAAAAGAAAAAGCAATGAATATCGCAAAATGTTCGATCGACGATGAAAGAACCGTTAGGAGGTACACTGGGATATATAGCATGAATTTGTGTACCATTACCTTAAAACATGATTGTATTAAGACAGCTTTAGTATGATAAAGCAACAAAGTGGATTTAGTATAAATAAATAATTAAATCCGTACATGATTTGTGCAAACAAGATTAGAGCAAGCTTCAAATTTGTGAAAACGCCACCAAAAGGTGATCGTGATCATAGAAACGAATCAATAAAGGTGAAGACCCAATAAATCTACTATGGTTCGAAGTAAATGAAGTGCCTGTTGAGATTACTTTGAATATGATGTGATGTGCTAAAAGTAGTTTAATAAAAACAACTAAAATAAACCTAATCTAGACTCTCTAAACTCGACTAAACTACTAACCAACAAGTGAACCGATCAAATCTAGTAAAGCTAAGTATGTCCGGATATCAAACCCACGAGACTCTATTTAACTACGTTAACGACTCTATCTAGACTGACACTAACGTAAAACTAACTGTTTTTATGTTTGAGGAGGGGGGGTTCTAAATTTCCTAAAAAATTCGATTAAATTAAATTAATTAACTAAATTAATGATTATGAATTAACTTGGGTTTTACTCAGATGGTGAAAAAAGCTACCTAGACTGGAATCCTGGTTTGCATCAGTAATGATCTTATTAGGATATTAGTTATTATGGAACTGGGTCTTCTAATACTAAACCTTTCGAAATATCGAACAAGACCCCCGACCCTTCTCAGGAAGACACTTATAGTACTCTAGAGGCTGTTATGAACACCGGTTGGTTAGATTCTCTCTCAAGACATCTAAATGGTTTACGAAAGTAACCTAATTTGATTCACTCCCTCTCAGGACATAAACCTAGGATAGACTCTAGTTCTTGATTAGACTTGTTAGACAAAGGTCAAAAGGTAAACTAGTTCAGACTCCTCTCGAAGCTCGTACCTAGCAATTTAATAACTTAGACCTAACAATAACCTTACACCTCTCAGCTATTGAGATTAGTAGAACAATTAAATTTATTTGATTACCGAATATTATTTCTAAGGTATATTGGCCAATTAACTCTAAAGATCACAATTAAAAATTGTAATCTAGCATGACCTTATTATGTGATACAAACAGTCACCAAGATTCACACGAAGCAATAAACAGTTTTCAAACACTTTTAAGCTTGCATATATATCTAAACAATAATAAAGTTGACTACTTTCGCAAACAATCCATAAATAACTAATTATCCATTATAAAAATCAAAACTTTACATAACCATTCATCCAATCTAGGTAGTATAGAGAATTTAGCCAATCACAATCCTTAAACAATTCAAAAACAAAGTATTTTCAATCACGAGAAACATAGTTAAAGTAGAAACGAAGAATAAAGACACCTGAATAGCAGAGCAACGACCCAGATGACTTCCTAAGCTTCTCTACTTCAACCGACAGCTTCAAGATCTCGAAAACGCTCTAATGAATGTCCAAAATTCGCCCAAGAAGTTGCTGATTCGAAAGATGGTTGATGTTTGAAGTTAATGATTATTTATAGTTAACCCCTATTCAAACGACTGAGAATTGCTGATAATAAACCCCGTCGCGCTATGCGACGGGTAACCCTAATTATGCTCGCATAGCGCCAAGCTTCAAAATCCAGGAAATATTATTTAAATCTCCGCGCTTGTCCAAGGCAAATCCATGTTGCCGTCGCGTAGCGCCAAGGCTTGTTTTCTCCAGATTTCTTCAGTTTTCATTCCCGTTCAGCTACGTGACGATCCGACTCCTATTTCAGCTTCATAATCAGCAGATTTTTCAACGTTTTCTTCAACTTTCAGCAACGATGACCTGAAAACGCACAAACTAACTAAAGTAACGAATTCTAACTAAAAACTAAAACAAACTAAGCGAAATATATACAAATTAAACACGAATAAAGGATATATTTTACAATACATCAAATATCCCCACACTTACTCTTTTTTCGTCCCCGAAAGAGAATTATGCAAACGGAATCAGAATCAGATAAATATTCGGGTTCAAACGTCTAAATTACTTATTAAAATTAAAACTTATGTCAACCACGATTGCAAGTATACCTGTCCTCTTAAACCAAACCCGGTTCCAAGCCCTTATCATGCAATTTATCTTCAAGTTCGGTTAATTTACCTAGGGTCTCACACTAGAATTTTCCGTTTCACCTAATCCCGCCTCAAACTTATAGAACAAAAGGAACAGTCATTGGACTATTTCCTAACCGTTTTATACCAAAATCAAAAGAATTTAACATCAAATTTTCATCTCTTTTTTCTTCCTTTCTTTATCTTTCTTTTGAGCTTTAGACTATGCATACCTAACCAGGAGGCTGTCTCAACCAGAGTCACCATCCCGAGAGCGACAATGTAGGCGTCGATATTTTTGTATTTTTCTTTTTTAAACAATCCCGGAGGCAATCGAAGTCAGAATCACCATCCCCAACAAAGATTACATAGGCCTTGTTTTTATTCGGTCTTGCTCATTTATTTTTATTTTTATTTTTTTCTTTGATAAAAAATTCTAATAATTTTAGCTTATAACGACATTCCTTATACTATTTTTGGCAGTTTCGGTTTCCCTACTTTTCCTAGATAAGAACCCACTAGTAAACTATCAATTAGGTATATTAAGATCAAATAAACCTAAAAGGGACCGAGTCTACTCACATATCCCAAATTAGACACCAAGCTTAACTTTTTATTCTCATATTATTATTATTTAAAACCCGAACAAACCTGATTTTTCTATCATTTTCCGTTTTTATTTTGCAAACTTCTAAAACGAGAGACATTTTCAAAATTTTCAATTTTTTTGGATTTTTAAATTTTTCATTTTTTTTAAATCAATTTTATGACTCAAAACCGACTTAACTAACTAAATTAAGACTACGACTCAAATTTTCCATTCCCACACTAAAAATTTGCATTGTCCCTAATACAAGAATGGAAACATGACTCAAACTATCTAAATTACCACTAGAATTAAAGCTTAAAAAACCAATTAAAATATACAAAATAGACAAGCTGAAAATGACTTAGCTGATATGTGAGACTGTCAATGGGCCAGTCAATTCCACTATTCCCTCTAATCCGAACACGCTCAGCAAACAGTTCCTAACTCTCACATGCGAACAGAAGTGGCAACCAACCATCACAACCAACCAACCAACCCGTCCCTACCAACTAGTTCAAAGTATTCAAAAATATTAGTACAGACCAAGATGAGGCTTAAAACAGCATAAATGATAAAAACAAACAAAAGATACTCCGGTTAAGCTCCAGCTGCTCCTTGATCACCACAACCTACTCACCATCACTCTTTTCCTCCTCTTCTTCATCACCACCTCCACCAGCACCAGAACCACTCTGCCCATAAATTATGAAATCGGGATTCGGATCCCCATATCCATACTGACCCGACCCATAACCATACCCAGCAAACTAGCTAGAGCCACCCTCACCACTAGACCCAAACTGACCTGGCATGCTGAACTGATCCGGCTGAGTGTAAGGCTGGAAGAAATCAGGAACATTCATGCTCATCCTTGACATCATGTACCTCAATGCATTCTCCTTTCTTTCCTACCTTGTGTGTATCACCTGCCTAACCTCCCCAAACTGCTGAGATGCCCAGTCGTGCATCTCTCTAAAACCCTGATCCATGCGAGTATATAAAGAATCCAATGTAAGTGGATCCGGGGGCGGCTGGCGGTGGGGGTACTACTATGCCGGCTCTCATACCTATGCCTGGGTCGCTTCCTATAAGTAGGCTCGATCTGGTGCATCACATCCGCAGCCGAATGTCCATCAGGTGGTTGGACTTGAGCCCCCTGACGATCACCCTCCCAGGTTATCGGCTCAGTCCACGTAACTATCCCTGCTAACTGTAAATCCTTTATCCTAAAAATTGCCGTGGTCGGCCCCTTGCAAAGAAATTGCGGGTTGTACTTATCAAGAACCCCCAGATTCATTGCCATGCGAGTAATGTAAGGACCTATATCCAAAGCAACCCGGTAACCACCCCGACGAGTCCTACTAAAGGACCAAGCTAACACACTTGCTAAATTCATCTCTCTCTACTCCAATCAACACATCAGTATGAACAAATCCTTCCAATTCGCTTTATTCTCACCCGATTTCCGCCCAACAATAGTAGTAGAAAGAATCTTCAGAATATAGCGGTGAATCGGGTCATGAACCGAAGTAATGAGGTTTGTGGTAGAGAACAGATGATCTGAAATCGTGGACCAAAATCGGGATAACTCGGCACCCCCAACACTAACTGGCCTATGGGTTTGATATACACCCCTCAAACCCGTCTCAAATTCAAGAGACTGAGCGTCCTGCGCCATGAAGAAACCCGAAGCCACAATAAACCTTGCCATATCCATTTCAAATACCATCCTGCCCAAGCTAAAAGATATTGCGTTGTTTTCGGCAAAAGCACCTTCTTTGTGCTTAAAAGTGTTGTGAAACTCTAGAAGCAACTCTTCGTACTGGTCCCAATAACAATCTAACGCCCCTCTCAGCCTTGGGCCCAAAATTTGCTCGACCCTCTTGTCACACCCCGACCACGTAAAACAACAAAGCGTGGCGGAAACGTCGGGGGGTGTTGTAATAGAATTATCGTTTCATAACCATGGATACAAAAAGTGTTTCATTTTATTGATAATATTAAACATTAACATTGTTTTAACACATAACAAACAAGTTTTATATCGACTATCATTATTTTATGTCACTAAGGCCTCGTCCAGATCCTAGGTGACGCATGCATCCTAGAACGTCAATCAAGCAACAATACCTGAAACATATGTAAAAACAAAGTCAGCAAAGAAATACTGGCGAGTACAAAGGTTTTATAAGACTATCGGAATCATGGCTTGTTTTCATATATTGCAATACCTCGGAAACCTTGTTTTTAAAAAGTGTATAATATTGCAACATGATTAACCAACTCAAATCAAGATGGTTATAATTTATAACATTTCGTAGCCATGATTCTTAACCCAAAAGCTTTTTTTTTAGAAAGCCATCTTGTAAAACATCTCGTATAAACTCGTTGATAAAACTCATATGTTATTTCGAAAACATCGTTGAGTGACACTGTTTCAATATCGTTTACCCAAGTGAACTAAATAACGCCACGGTATGTAATATGTTGAAAACACTTATATATAAGAAGTACCAGCGGCGTATCTACCATGCTTTCGCCACATTACACCCGTCCCGTTATCTAAACACTAGCCCAGAAGCCAATCGTTTACCCAAATCGTTTAACATCGTTTCCAAATCGTTCCCAAATCATTTACTCGTTTAAATCGTCCTCGTTTTAATTGTGAAAACTTATATATGGTCGTCTCGTTAATAACATTCAAACCTTTGTGACTCGTTCATCGTTCAACTCGTTCTTGCATTAACAAACCTCCAAAGGGTAAGTTAACAATCATCAGATTCAGTCCTTACCCACAACACCCACACATAACCATGGGTATAGTGTAATAACGGGATTTGTCATATCCTATGGTACCATAACCTAATACTGGTCAGCTTGATCAATTATAATGAATGTCGCTCGTTATGTAACTACAACCAACAAGTTCGTTCACATTATCGAAATCGTTAATAGTTTAGTATAAATCGTTCTATTCATTTTTGAAATCATCGTTTAAACCTTGAAAACATTTTGTACATATGAATCACCCCAAAACAATTGAAAACAGTAAAATAGGGGAACTATGTACTCACATGTAGTGCAAGGTATCCTCAATCAATAGTACTTCAACAAACTCGAGTAAACCAGAGAAATCAAGTAGCACCTAGTAATTGATTCACTAGTCAAACAATAGACGCCTAAATCGGAAGATCGGACAGAATGAGGTCTTGTAAACCAAATGAGTGTTGGAACTCATGCGATATGGTTTAACAAGGCCTACATCCTAAATGAAACCTAACCTAAGTGCCTTCGACCCATCGCGACCCATTAAGGTAGCTTATGCTACTTTAACGCGTCGTCTAACTAGTCCTATGACAAGTATTATATGCCTATACAAGTTTAATCATGATGTATAATCAGTTATGTGACAAAAGTTTAGGTTACATAAGCTTAATTACCAATTATACATGAAAAGGGTATTTTGGTAATTTACCTAAGGCATATAATCTACTTATCATACAACTACCTAAACTAGGTGACCATAAGGTATAACCTCGGAAGGTTAATCCCTATGCAACTATGGCCACTAACCATGTTTGGTCGGATCCTAATGATCGACCAAACGGGTCGTGTTCGAAAGTCTAAGCGGGTGTTTAGTCCGCTTGACTTACGACTCTACACAAGCACTAGACTAAAAAGTGATGAGCTAAACATGCTAAAACATGTTTAGTTAAGTTAGAAAACAGGTTTTGATATCAAAACAAACGGTTTTGATATCCTAGAGTAGTTTGGTTACAAAATACTTAAGAATACGTATTTTGGCCGAAACTACGACTCGTCACTGAGCCTAGATAACGTGGTAATCAGTAGGTATAGTCACAAGGGACTATAACCATCGTGATTATGCTCACGTTATGAAGTTCAAACAAACTTCACATTGACCATAAACTGGTCAATGCAGAAAGTCAAACGCAGTTTGACTTTAACGCTAAAACGAATGAAAAGAACGAAAGAACACTTACAATGGGTCCAAGAATGGAAGTTTTGAATCCGAATATTCTCAGGTATGAAGTGTTGAACACATCAACTTAGAGAACAAATTCAGATTTCAAAGGTGTGGGTTTTTGGGGTTGAGATCATGGGGTATTTATAGATTTCCTTGAACCGTTAGGATCGTTCCTCGAAAACTGAGCTTTGATCTGGACCTTACATGTGTGCCCATGGTTTTTTAAAATCATGGGAGCCCCTAATATAGACTATGCTCATTGAATACCAGCCCATGGTTTTGCAAAACCATGGGTTAAAACCACCAATACTTCAAAATGGACTAGGTTCATTGAATCTGCCAAAATTTCAAAAATGGTCCCTGCACTTGTAAAACTTGATTTTTTTGGCACTTTTAAGCCCCGTTAACCCCATTTCAAGGCTCTAAAATAAAGTTAAAGTATAGGGAACTTAAATTATGCTTAAAAACATCTCGGATGTCGGTTCGTTTGGTCGTACGGTTGCGTTATTCGCTTAATTACGACAGAAGTCGTAACGAACGCAAAAACGATCCAAATTAAGCGACGAATGGAATTTTATCATGCCAAACACTAAAATAAAATAGAGTTAAATGCCATTTTAGTCCATGTGGTTTGGGCCATTTTGCCAGTTTAGTCCAAAGGTTTCATTTTTAACCTGTGGGTCCAAAAAGGTTTCACAGTTGCCATTTTAGTCCACTAGGTTAACTTCATCCGTTTTTTCTGTTAACGAGAAGGCCATTTCGGTCATTTTATATGGCTGAATTGCCCTTTTAGTTAACAGAATTACATACAAAATGACCAAATTGGCCTTCTCGTTAACAAAAAAAAAATGGATAGTGGACTAAAATTGTCACACCCTGGCTTTGCGGAAGCGTGGGTTATTTGGTGTGACTTCTTAATACCGTAGCAACAATCATAACAATGCTATATGAATAAAAACATGAGATATTCGTCTATTAATAAAGTTTAGAAAAATCCCATTTTTATACTCATCTTGAAACAACAATCACAAAATAAGTTACAAACCTTGACTTGATTTAATTGAGTTCATAAAGACTTGGCAAAAGACTTTAAACTACACTAGGTTTAGAGATATGTAACCCGTCCAGGAAGAGGTTACACCTTCTAAACCCTGGATGACTTCATTATTCAAACGCAGCTTGAAAATATGTGCATACCGTGCCAGATCCATTAGTTCCCTGAAATACATGTAGTTTGAAAAGTCAACATAAAGTTGAGCGAGTTCATGTGTAAGTGAGTTTGTATAAACCCTTGTAAAAATGTCAGTATGTATGAAAATCCCTGGTATGTAGCAAATAAGGAAAAAGAGATCACCATTGGGTTACAAAGCCAATGATATGTGTGAAGTGCTGTAGGAAGACTCAAACCTAGCAGATTTTTGCGTCGGGCTCAAAGTCACCACCTGGTTCATTCAGCGGACTCAGGGGTTGGGCTCGCTACACCCAGATAGATCTACCGCTAATGACCCTCGGTCCTACAATGAGGATTAATGGCCTCTAGTTTCAGCCTACCCACTCACATGATCTAAGTAGTAACCCTCCTTAAGCTAACCATACCATGTATAAAAGTATTCGTAATCATTGTAACATGTATTTCACCCCCGAAGTATAAAAACTGAAAACAGTTAAGAGAAAAGGGGGACATGAACTCACAGAAGTGCGCCTCGAAATAGTCAATCCCAATCAACCTGTTGCGTGACGACCTACACGTACTAATTTCTATTAGACGGACGGTCGTGCCTTGGCTTAAGGTTTAACGTTTTGTTGGAGAAATAGTTAGGTAACTATTCCGTAATCACACTTCTTATTTAATTAATAAGTATATTCCTTCCCAAGGATGGGGTTTTAATACATGTGTGTTTTTATAATTCCGAATATATATATATTTTTAAGTCTCACTTGAAAATATATTTTAAATCACTTGTCTAAAATATTCTGTTTCCAAAATATACATATTTTTCCCAAAAATATTATATTTTACATCATACAATTTTCCAAAATAATACTTTATCAAATTACACATTTAAGAGTATTTTCCGAAAATACGCAAGTTACATTTTAGAGTTCGCGTTGTAAAAACAATACCGATGTAACTTAAATATTTATTTGTGAGGGCGTTGGTATTATTTTGGAGTCGTATTTTCATGATATTTCCAAGTAATATTATTTTTACCCTAAAAATAATATATCTCTAGTTCACAAAATAATCACGTAAGCACACAAGCGTTTTATTATGAAATATATATTCTCAATATATATTTAACAAGTTTTCATTTACGAAAATCCACCTCCGACACTTGGTTATTTTGTAATAAAAATCATGGCGAAATTTATATTTTGAAAACAAGTTAAAAATATATTTATAAACACTTGTCACCAAAAATATTTCTATGTGTTATATTTCTAGAAAAATTTCGCCAGAGTTTCCTCTGTAACTGGAGGTGTCCACGCTTTCAAGCGTATCATTTTCTTTAACATATATCACGTTAGATCGCTTTCAAATAACCAACCCGACATTTAGGCATGCAAAATACTACTTATATCGTTTCAGTTTTAATATACAGAACTGGACTGTTTTCGAGTATTTTAATAAAATAGTTATCTTATTCCAAAAATTCCCAAATTTTTACAGAATGTCTTATATGATCCAAATATTATTGTGTAAAAATGTCGGGGTCCAAATCTGTCACACCCCCAAAAATCCACACGCGGAGTATCACCGCTTGGAGGCGTGACATGACCAGGATCAAGCCACCAATCATAGTGAACAATGTAAATAGTAAGTGTAATTCAACCAAACAATATGAAAGGTGTTCCAAAAACCAAAGTATAGTCTCAATGTTTAGCGGAAGCATAAATGTAAAAACCCAACATAAGTATTAAGTTCACAAAGTGTAAATGTTTATCATGGAACTCAACAGTCCATGTGCCCACAACGATCGCGCCTCCCGTGCAAGCTCCAAGAGTACCTATGGTCCTGCAAGGCATGTAACAGAAAGTCAACAACTAGTTGAGCGAGTTCACAGTTGGTTGTTCAGTTATAGTAATTGTATTGTAAACCATATGTTCGTTTAGTAACCCATATATCGTATGTACTTGAATCGCAGTCTCCTAGACATGTGTGCGAAGATTGTGGTGTGTTTCCCAAGTTTTCTAGACTAGGTATATTTGTATCGCAGCCCACCCGGCATGTGTGCGAAGTTTAGAGTATGGTTCGCAGCCATTCCAGGCATGTGTACGAAAATTAGTTCTATTATCGCAGCCATTCCCGGCGTGTGTGCGAAGAGAAGTATATGTATCACTAGTCTAGCAGTACCTACCAATAACCTTCCTCTCCCGAGGCCTATGGTGTGTAATTCCGATAACAATTTAAGCATAAGTAATCATCCAAACCCATTCCCAACCCCGGGAATCCCATGCCTTGGTAAGAGTGTGAACTCACCTTGGTTTGTTCGGTATGCTAAGTTAAGTGCTCACAATTTATCAGTCAAGTCCTATATTTATGCACGTATGTTCAGTCAGTACATGTTTGTAAGGTTTCGCATGCAATGTTCGTCACATAGTGTGTGTGTAACAGTCAACATCAGACATTACAAACAGTTAATCATCTTCATACAATTCAGGTTTCTCATAAATGTCTTTTTACAGTTTAATCTAACATAGTTAACCAACAACACACTTAGTAGAGCTAGCACGCTTAACTGGATTAACATATACAAACAGGAATAACAAACCACAGTGTTAGTTAACTAACAGAGTTAACAAACTAGTAAGGTTATATACTTGACAGTGTTAATAAAGTTAATAGAGTTAATAACTTAACTCAGTTAACAGACTAACCAGAGTTATGGACTTAACAGAAGTTAATAAACTTAACTGGGTTTATATTCGTAACATGCATAGCATAATTAACACACTTAACATGGTTAACACTTAACAAAGTTAACATACTTAACTAAGTTAATCAACTTAACAGGGTTTATCAACTAACAGTGTTAACAACTAACAGAGTTAACAGACATCATATAACCAGTTTGCTGTACAAAAGTCTTGGACGAAATCACTAAGTTTCGAAAAACCCTTTGGGCCGAAATCCCTAGGGTGACGAAATCCCTTTGAGCCGTATACACTTATTGCCGAAATCACCTATACTAGCGAAATCCCCTTTGGGCCGGAAACTCGTGGGCCGAAATCACTATGTGATTTCGTCCAGATGTTTTCAATTGTGATGGGTTTTCGTCGAGCATCGTCAACATCAATGTCAGTTACGTTCACCCTAATCGTCTAACAGTTTCGGCTATTAAGATAAACAATCGACCACTACAATCCGAATCAACATTCATGTGTCATGTACACAACATCTCATTTAGTTCAGCAACTAAACACATAAACATGTATCATTTAGTCGATTAGCATAACATAACACATGATCGAACACTATTAATATATTGACACGTTTCAGATCTTAACCCATTAACAGCATTCGAGATCATACATTCAGATCAAACAAAAACAGGATTACCCATAACAACTTCATAACAATGCATAGAGTCATGAAATCACTCCTTATATCATATGTATTTCAGTCAAGAACACGTTTACAGTGTAAGCATACATTAAGAATGAAAACAACTTAAACAAATAGGCTACTAACCGAACTCAGAGGGATCAAACAAGAGAGATCTGATTTCGAGCAAGGTAATGGCAGCCGTTGGGTTCAAAGGAAACGAGAGAGAGAGGAGATATGATTAGGGTTTTCACAGTTATCCAATATGTGCATACAGGTAAAACAAGTTCTATATTTATTCGATACTGGGCCAAAGCCCACTTGTGATTTCATTGGCCCCTTAATAGATGAAAACACTTAGTGTTTTCGTGAGGTGTGTGGGTCTTTGACAAAAGTTCCATCTTATTGTATTTAATTATAAAATCAAATAATCAAAACAATATGTATAGCATCTACACACACAACATGTACATTACAAACTACAATCAACACGTGTATTGCTCATCAAGTATTTATAAAACACACTTGCAATTAAATACGAGGTTAAAACGGATAGAGACCTTGAAAACTCGGGTTGTCACATTATCCCCAACTTGAAAGAAATTTCGTCCCGAAATTTAGCACGTGGTTACTGAGGAAGCTAGTTGTGTTGTGTAGTTTACTGGTTTTCCTGGGGTGTCACATCATCCCCCCGTTGATTTGGAATTTCGTCCCGAAATTCTGTTGTAGCTTCAGCCTCAGTAGTGGTTGCACTGTTTCCGAATAACTGGGGATACTTGAGTTTCATTTGATCTTCTCGTTCCCAAGTGAACTCTGGGCCACGACGGGAGTTCCAACGAACTCGAACAAGAGGTATTCTAGTGTTTTTGAGGACCTTAACATCCCGGTCCGTGATTTCAACTGGTTCCTCGACGAATCGCAACTGCTCGTCGATAGTGAGCTCCTTCAAAGGAACTATAAGGGTCTCATCTGACAGACACTTCTTCAGATTCGACACGTGAAAGACGTTGTGAACTGCACTGAGTTCAGCTGGTAAGTTCAGTCTGTAGGCCACTTTGCCTATTTTCTCAATGATTTCGAACGGTCCGACGTATCGTGGGTTAAGTTTACCTCGTTTGCCAAAACGAACTACACCCTTCCAGGGTGAAACTTTGAGTAGTACCCGCTCCCCAACCTGGAGCTCGAGTGGTTTCCTGCCCTTATCGGCGTAGCTTTTCTGACGGTCACGAGCTGCCGCCATTCGTTGTCGTATTTGCGCAATTTTTTCTGTTGTGTCTACCACCAGTTCTGGACCAGTAATCTGACTATCTCCCACCTCTGCCCAACAAAGAGGTGACCGGCATTTACACCCGTACAATGCCTCAAACGGAGCAGCTTTAATGCTGGTGTGGTAGCTGTTATTGTACGAAAATTCCACAAGTGGCAGATGCTTTTCCCAGCCGTTGCCAAAGTCAATCACATATGCCCTAAGCATGTCTTCAAGGGTCTGGATGGTGCGTTCAGACTACCCATCCGTCTGCGGGTGATAAGCTGTGCTCATGTCTAATCGTGAGCCGAAGGAATTGTGCATCGCTTGCCAAAGTTCTGAAGTGAAACGTGCATCACGATCGAAAATAATAGAGGTGGGCACCCCGTGCCTCGAAACCACTTCCTTCAAGTAAACTTCTGCTAAAGTAGAGAACTTGTCTGTTTCTTTGATAGCCAAGAAGTGTATAGACTTTGTGAGTCGGTCCACGATCACCCAAATAGTATCGTTACCACGTTGAGATCTAGGCAGGCCAGTAACGAAATCCATGGAAATTTGTTCCCATTTCCATTGTGGTATCTCTGGTTGTTGGAGTAGGCCCGATGGTTTCTGATATTCCGATTTGACTCTCGCACAAGTCAAACACTTGCTAACGTAAGTTGCTATATGAGCTTTCATGCTAGGCCACCAATATGTAGTTCTCAAGTCGTGGTAGATCTTATCCGAACCAGGATGTACTGAGTAGCGAGACTTATGAGCTTCATCCATTACAAGCTCGCGTAAGTTGCCATATAGTGGGACCCAAATGCGTCCTGTTACATAGTAGGCGCCGTCTGCCTTTTGTTCTAACCGTTGCCTGGAGCCGCGTAGGGCTTCAGCCCTGACGTTTTCTGGTTTCACTGCTTCTACCTGAGCATCTCGTATCTGTGAAGGAAGAATAGACTGAATAGTGAGTTGCAACGCTTGTACACGCCTAGGTGTAGTATCCACCACGTTGGCTTTGCCCGGATGGTACTTTATAGCACATTCGTAATCGTTCAGTAATTCGACCCATCGACGTTGTCGCATGTTCAACTCTTTCTGCTTGAATATATGCTCGAGACTCCTGTGATTGATGTAGATAGTGCACTTGGTACCGTACAGGTAATGTCGCCATATCTTGAGCGCAAAAACAACAGCTCCCAGCTCTAAATCATGTGTAATGTAATTCCGTTCGTGAATCTTAAGTTGGCGCGAAGCATAAGCAATGACTTTATCCCGTTGCATCAACACACATCCAAGACCCTGAATAGATGCGTCGCAGTAGACTACAAAGTCGTCTGTGCCTTCAGGCAATGAGAGGATATGTGCCACTACGTGAAAAAGGGTCTACAGCCACACTTTTGGCAAAACTGGACTGCCACACATTTGAAAAAATGTGTGGCTAAAGGTCATTCATAACTTTTTAAAGCACCTTTAGCCACATATTTTATTATTAATGTGACCATTTACATCTATTCAGTATCATTAGCCACACTTTTAGAAAATAGTGTGACATTTACTAGCCACAACTCGAAATGTGTGACCGAATGTTTTCTATAGCCACATATTTTTGTTTCGTGTGACCAAAAACTCATGTAATTGACACCTTTAGCCACACTTTAAGAAAAAAACTGTGACATATATTAGCCACAGTAGCAACGTGTGGCCAAATGTTATATACGATCACAGTATTTGTTTTCATATGACCAATAATATATTTATTCAAAACTTTTCGCCACATTTTAAGAGAAAAACCGTGACATTTATTAGTCACACTAAAAAAGTGTGGCCAAATGTGATCTACGGCCACAACATGTGTTTCATGTGACTAAAAATAGATATATTCGAAACCATTAACCACACGTTAAGAAAAAACAGCCACACTAAAAAATTGTGGCCAAACATGATCTATGACCATGTTATATGCTTAATAATGTGGCTAAATCTAACATACGTGGCCACATATATTATTTTGTGTGACCAAGTTTTAGACAATAGTCACACCATCGTCACTTTTTTTTATTTTGTGTGACGAAATGTTATCAAACGTCATGGAAAAAATATGTGACCAAATGTTTAACTTACTACATCTTTAAATACCCTCCTCAAATATTTCATCCTGAAATTTAAAACCTCCTCCCCTCCCCCCCCCCCCCCCCCCCCCAAAAAATATATATCATCCTAAAACTAAAAATTTTATATTCATCCTAAAACTTCCCTCCTAAAATATTTCATCAAAAAACCTTAAACTTCCCCCCAAAATTTTTCACCCAAAACTTCCCTCTCAAATAATATTCTCATTTAAAAATTATATTATTAAACAAAAAAATCTTACTACATATTTAAAAATTCAAACTATTATTAAATATTATATATACTAAACTATATTTGTTTTCTTCTAAATAATATGTTAATGTATGTTTATTAGTTACATTTATATACATTTTTATTGTATGCATATTAGTACTCGTATTGAATTTTGTGTACGAAATTGTTTTCGGTACCCATTTTTTGCCTTTTCGGTACTCGTACTTTTGGATTGGTACGGTACCAGCATTTTACCGAATTTCACTTTCAAATACCGGTATCCTACCGGTACCATAATTATCGTACCGAACGTTTTCGGCACCGGTACCTGTACCCATATTTGACGATTTTAGGTATATCGGTATTTTTGGTACCGGTACCGATATCGGCACCGAGCTCATCCCTTATCATATATGTGTTAATAGACCACATTGGGCCTTAATGGGTCACAAAAGTCAATAATGGGCCTTAATGGATCACAATCAACAATAGTAGATCAAACATGTCTTAATAGACCATGTTGGGCCTTAATGAATCACAATGAATAATGGTAGATCAAACATGTCTTAATAGACCATATTGGACGTTAATGGATCACAATAGCCAATAGTGAATCACACGTGTGTTAATGTGGGCCTTAATGGATCACAGTGGACAACAGTACATCATACATGTCCTAAAGGACCATATTGGGCCTTAGGAGATCACAATGGCCAATAACCGATCATACATGTTTTAATAGACTATATTGGGCCTTAATGGAGCACGATGGACAATATTGGATCATATATGTCTTAAAAAACCATATTGGGCCTTAATGGATCACAATGTAATAGACTGTGCATATCTTATTGGGTCTTAATGTATCAAAATGGACAATAGTAGATCATACATGTCTTAATGGACTTTATTGGGCCTCAATGGATCACGATGGACAATAATAAACAATACATGTCTTAATGGATCATATTGGGCCAAAATGGATCACAATGGACAATAGTAGAACATACATCTCTTATTGGAATTGGGTCTTAGTGGATCAAAGTGGACAATAGTAGAGCATACATGTCTTAATGAACCATATTGGGCTTTAATGGACTACAATGGTCAATAGTGGACCATATACGTCTTAATGGACCATATTGAGCTTAATGAATCATGATAACCAATAATATCTCATACATGTATTAATGGACCATTTTGGGACTTAATGGATCATAATGTTTCAATAGTAGATTATACATGTCTTAATGGATCACAATAGACAATGATGGATCATACATGTATTAATGGACTATATTGGGTCTTAATGGATCATAGTGGGCAATGGTAGATGATACATGTCTGAATGGACGATACTGGCCTTAATGTATCACAATAGAAAATAATAAATCGTACATGTTTTCATGGTCGTATTGGGTTTTAATGATCACAATGGATAATAGTAGATCATATACATGACATGTAATTTACATATCAAATGGATAAAAATATATAATTTCAATTTATGTTTTATAAATTCATATGTATTAATTTATATAAATATAAATATGTTTGTGGAAAAAATAGTTAACTAGCCACTAATTTATATGTATTAATTTGAACGTTTCAAAATTTACTTTTTAATTTTTATTATGAATTATATGTATTAATTTACTTTTTATAAATTTCAATTTACTTTAAACCTTTCATTTTTATAAATTTCAATTTCAATTTTCAGTTTCCCTCTCCATTCTAAACCCTATCTCCCTCCTTCCCCAATTGCAAAACACTCCACCTTCTCAAAATTCTCCAACAAAATTTGTTCAGATTTCCGATGATATGCCGGCTTCACAGCGGCTACATACTCCACCGCCTCAATACTTAATAACAAAAGAATTCCCTAAAACCTCCACCACCCCTATAAAAACCCTCACGATCTAGAATCATTCTTTCAGTCCATTACTCTCAAAGTCACAGCCATGGACATCATCTGCTTCAAGCTAGGCACAACCCATATGACATCACATATGAACAATGGAATTTTGGTTAATAAAGTGTTAATTTAGTTTACAGTGGCTCCCTCAAGAATGCAGAGCCATCCTTATTTGATTTCATTCAGGTTTCTCTCTTTATGTGTCTTTGTTTTCTTTGTTTTTCTTGTATGAATGGTTCTATAGGGTTTCTCGAATGTTAAACTGTATTGTTGGTGTTGTGGTCAAGATGGGTTTGGCTGAAGTTGCACGCAAGATGTTTGATGAAACGTGTGAGAGAGGTGTGGTTTGGGATTCTTCTACTTCCAAGGTTTTAATCACTGGTATTGTGAGAATTTACAAATTGATTGCTGGGTTTAATTGATGATGGTAGTGCTGGCCGTGCTCTTAAAAAGTGAGTTAATTTTAAATAGAGAATGAGATGCAATTGAGTTTGATTTGATAATTTAATTCGGTTTTGGTAGATCAGGAACAAATTTGAATCAGTTAGCTGATGTGGAACTGTCTAGACCACAAGGAGGGCTTGCTAAAGATGGAAGAGAACCTCATGCATCTAGACAAATGTTAAAGAAATCATCTTTTGGTAAAACATCCCAAGAAAACACAAAAGGTAACTGCTTCTTGGTCTCCAAAGAAACATCTACTCGAAGAAGGTTCCAGCGATGTGCTTGTTAAGGACTGTGAGCAGATCATGCTCTTTGAGTTTTCTGAAATCCAAGGACAAATTAAAAATTCTTTTTGAAGAACGCTGGAATTTGCTCAAAAAAGTGAGACAATTCGAGGCATGTTTTCTTCATTTTAGTGCTTAAAAACTAGTAAATTTATGAATTATAATGTACTAACTTTGTCTAAAAAACCACAACCTTAATGCATCACCATCTCTTTTAACCTTGAAGCAGGTCTGCATGTATTGTACACTTATTTAGAAAAGTATGCACCTGATTGATAACTGGCAATATCTAGGTTTGAATTGTATTGTACCTTGAAGCAGGTCTGCATGTATTTTACAATTAAAACTGAAGTTGGTTAAAGATTTTGGTTTCACAGGTTTGAAAAAATAAACTTTACAGTTGACCTCTAAATTCTGCAATATAACAACCAGCTTCCTGCTCATGCAATCATCACCACTTCAAACTAATTAACAATGGCTTTCAAAAGCTTTATGCTTTTACCTTTCCTGATACTCGATGTTCTATCCGCAGATTCCGTCTTGGAAGATGAAGCAAACGCTTTAAAACAACTCAAAAATTTAATCACAGATGACCCAACTGGTGCACTCCTGGATTGGAACGCTGATTCCACCCACCATTGGTTATTTGGCACCAGGTAATGCATCACCAATTCTTTCTTTTATTCTTTCATATTTGGGTTAATGAATTTCTAACCGGATACATATGAATTTTGATATTTAGATAACATTTAACCTAAAAAGTCACACTAATGAATGTCAATTTTGTAACAGAGTTTGCATATATGAGAAAAGTTACTACAAAAGTGGATGTGTTTAGCTTTGGAGTAATAATGATGGAATTTTCACTAGAAAAAGACCAACTGAACTCACCGAAGGCGACGGAATCCACATCACTTTACCACAGTTGATAGAACAAGCAATTTCAAAAGGAGTGAATGAGCTGATTGAAGTTGTAGATCCTGATCTGGCTTCAGTTTTGATAACCCACAAAAGGTAACGAATTGTGGTTTATCATGTAATTTTGCATGATTTTCATTCGATTTGAAGTAAAATTAACCAAAGATTCTGGGTTGAAGAGGTGTACAAAAAAACCGGTTTTAGAACCGAAACCGGAAAAAAAAAACCGAGACCGGTTTTTTTTTAACCGGTTTTTTATAACCGGTCCGGTTTTATAACCGAACCGCCGGTTGGTGACCGGTTACTATTATTGATCCGAAAAAACCGGTTAATAACCGAAACCGGTTTTTAAAACCGGTAAAAACCCGGTTTTTTTTTTGAAAAAAACCGGTCCCAACCGGTTACACCGGTTACTGTTTTGGACTTGAAAAACCGGTTAGTAACCGAAACCGGTTATTAGAAAAACCGGTTTTTGTTTTGAACGAAAAAAACCGGTCCGGTTGTTAAAAAAACCGGTTTTTGTTTTGAACGAAAAAAACCGGTCCGATTAATAACCGTAACCGGTTTAATCGTGCTTATAGTATAGTGTATTACGTAAGTTTGCTTGAGTTTTGTTCGATTTGAAGTAAAATTAACCGAAGATTCTGGTTGAATCGTACTTATTGTAAAGTGTATTATGCAAGTTTGCTTACTTTTGTTTGATTTGAAGTAAAATTAACTGAAGATTCTAGTTGAATCGTGCTTATAGTATAGTGTATTATGTAAGTTTGCTTAATATGAATTTAACATAACTTGAAATTAACTCAATACATAATATAACGATGCCATGTGTTGGTGTAATTAAAAATCAATGGTGGTAACTTGCAACTGGGAATGGGTAGGACAAAATTTATGGACTGTTTGGTTTCAGAGGATAGTTATTGAAAACTAAGCAATCTTAATCAAATAACTAATTTTGTAGTTCACCTATGTTGTGTCCATCTTCTATTTGCACCTCCTGCTACTTTGTCATCAAAAGGATACCAGGTCTTAGTCCAACCTTTTTGTTTTAGATATCCTTTTGTAAAAGGCATTAAAAAAACACTTAAAAGAATGGTTACATGAACTGTACCTTATGTAAAACACTTTTAAGGTTTTTTTTTTTTTTTTTTAAATTTTGTTACAGTACTTTGATTAATTCTTTTTTTGTTTAAGCTCCTTTGCATGGGTTTGCATTTTGGTTTATGTTGAGTTTAGTGGACCAACTAATAATAGTGCACCATTATCTCTTGAAGAGCCGACTGAAACAATAGGTGACGGGTCAAAATGGGTTTGCGTTTTATATATTATTTATTTATTATATAGAAATAGATTTGTTATATAGTTCTTATTCAATCTGTTTATAGTTTGCAGGTCAGTAATGTATAGATCTGGTGTGCTAAGATAATATTAGGTCTTGTCCTTAAGATGCCAGCATATGGGCATCATATTGAGCGGGAATATTCAGCACGTAGTCTCTCAACCAAAGACGGATCTGGTAAGTTATTTGTGGTAATAAATGTTTGGATTTCGTTATTAAATTGTGTTCTTCATTCATAGATCCTTCCACCCTCTCTTCTACCACGCACCTGTCTCACATCAATTTCCAACGTTTCTACATAAGGCTGTTAAGTGGTTCTAAAGAGCGTCGTTTCTGGTCACAGGTGAAAATATTTTTTGTCTAATAAAGAGATTTAAAACTATAGAAGACGATGGTGGGATTAAAAGCTATGATTTGCCAAATTGTAAACTTTATTTTTGTGAATTTTCCCTTATTTGATGCATGGGTTGTTGTTGATAGTGGTTGTCGTCATATGGTGGTTGGTGAAGGGGTTTCGACATTCGCTTTTGGTCATGAAGCTATGTTTTTTTTGGTATACAACCTTTGAAGAAGTGCTGGATTGTTGGTCATTTGTATCTGGTTAGATGTTTATTATTCTCATTGCTTTGTTGTTATGCTGATTGTTGTTAGGTGTAGTGATTTTTTTTGTTTTGTTTTTCAGAATCACAGGTATTATTTGTTATTTATACTGACTTGAACGAGCCTAACAAAATAACAGAACGACTAACATGTTTGTAGTCGTTTCTGTGTGAAGTCTAGAATGTAGAAGGCTCATACAAGGTTTGAACCTGTTCCCCTATTCCTTTTTTTAAATTATACATTATGCATTTATTATCAATGATTTTATTATTATTTCTTGATGCTTTTAGGTAACCCATTATTGTAAAAATAATTGGTTTGTATCTAATTTTGAAAAATTAAACAAGTACTATCTTTTTAGTTGTGTAAGATTAATATCTGAAACTAACTCTAAAAGTTTGAAACTTTGTAGTTATTGGAGGTCAAATTGGAGGATGTTGAGCTTGGTTTCGAGATCCGCATAATTCAATTTTGGAGTAGATGGTTGCAGGGACAATGTATTATATTAAATGGGAAGTGAATGATGGTGGTGAGTAGAATACTCATGAAGCTGAGGTTTGGGTGAAGCCATAGATGAACTCCACCAGCTACACCACCCGATTTAAGGTACGGTTCTAATTTCATCTAAGTCATTCAATAGTCTCATTAATGATTTAAAGTGATTTATATGTTGAAGATTATTAAATAAAATAGATAGGGTAACATATATAGACAGGGGTGACTTTAAAAGTCAATGTGTATTTGAAGTATGTGTTTTGATGGTTATAATAATAAACTGTTATTTTTTTAAGCTCATTCATGATATAGTTAATTTGATTCTTAGCTCTGTAGTTGGATTCATTGGGTGTGACAAACATGAGGCACGTTTTTTTTTTAAATTAGAGCTTACATAGACACAATTTTATATACATCAACATCATATACTAGATGTTTGGTAACTATAGATTTTCCAAAGATTTAGTTGATTGTCATATCAGTTTGGTTTTTTCTTGATCTCAGCAAATGGTACAACTCCTAGGCATTTCTAAATACTTATTTGTATTGGTTTTGGGCCCGTAGCTTTTAGCAAGATTTGAAGAGAACATGTAATGATCACGTGAGGAAAAGGTGTTGGGAGATAGGATTCAGGTTGGGTTTTTAGAGTCGTCGCTTTAGATCTGAATATTAGGAAGCTATCAATGGAGCACATATTTCGGCTTATAAACGAACTACATCAGGGGCGATTCTTTTGGATTATGATGGCACTTTGATGCCTCAATATTCCGCAAGCCCGAGTTGTATGACACGTTTTGACCCTAATTGGTCTTCATCACTTTACAGGTAATCAGCAGGCAGCAGGCTCAGTGGAGGCTGTATGTTGCACCCTTTTGTTGGAACAGATTTATCTCCATGGATACCAGGACTAGCTCAATGCAATAATGGTTATCGCCCTAGGCAAAGACGGAGTCCAAATAGAGGTGGGCAATACCCTCTAGCGCGCTTAGTAGAATTTGTTTTAATTTGATATGTATATTTAGATGCCTCACATTGGATTCGTTGGATTTGCTTTTGATTTTTCTTAATTTGTAAGCCCCGACCGCAACGCGGCGGGGTTCCATCTAGTTAATATTTAAATTGAAAACTCATGTATGGTTTTTTTGGTTATTATTGTTAATATCATTTGTTTTAGAAATTATCTCATGTTTACGGCAGTTTTTATGGTACAAAAAATTGTAAATAAAATGGATAATCACACAAAAATGGCAATATAGAAATGCAATAAATACGTGTGACCATAAGTTACACAATAGCCATACTTAAAATTACAAAATTTCGTGTGGCTATAAATAACAATAACCATTAGCCACGCCATAGTTACTTTGTTTTTTATTGCGTGACGGAATGATACCAAACATTACGGAAAAGAAAATTATGTGTGACCAAAGGGTTGACAATAGCCACACTTTGGTTATAAATAAAGCCACACCATAGTTACTTTGTTTTTTGTTGTGTGACGGAATGATACCAAACGTCATGGAAAAAGAAAGTTATCTGTGACCAAAGGTGAGACAATAGTCACACTTATAATTGCAAAATTTAATGTGGCTATACATAACCATTAGCCACACTTTCCTTACTTTGTTTTTTGTTTGTGTGACGGAATGATAGCAAATGTCATGGGAAAAACAAAAATGTGTGACCAAATGTTAGACAATAGCCACACCATCATCACTTTGTTTTTATTGTGTGACGAACTGATAACAAATGTCATAGGAAAAAAAATATGTGTGACCAAAAGTTATACAATAGCCACACTTAAAATTACAAAAGTGTTCCGTGTGTCTAGTAAAAGTCTTTAGCCACACTTACAACAAATTCATGTGACTATATAATAGAACCGATTACACTTATAATAAATTCATGTTGCCGTTGCTACCTTTTAGCCATACCTAATAGACAAAATCTATGATTATAATAACCCTTTTTGCCACACTTTTTTTAATTGATGCGGCTAAAACATAATTTTTAGTAAATATACGTGACTATATAATAAAAATAGTCACACTTAAATTAAATTCATGTGACTGTTGCAACCCTTTAGTCACACTTAGTGGAGGAAATGCTAGATTTTAACAAAAAATGTTAGTACCCTTTAGCCACATTTTTAAGTTTTACGGCCACTAAAAAGTGTGTGTGGCAGTATGATACCTACGATGACTCGAGCTTTGGTCACACTTGACATGAAAAAAATATGTGTGGCGAAAGACATATAGTCACACTTTTTTGGTGTGGCTGTATCCTTATTTTGGCGTAGTGTGCGCTACAAAGTCTATCCTTTAAGTGTTGAAATGCTGATTCCTGTGTATTACCCCAACGGTAAACAACACCTTTCTGTGTCAGTAGTGTAAGCGGCTGCGCAATCTTTGAGAAGTCTTTGATGAACCGTGTGTAATAACCCGCCAAACCCAAGAATTGGCGTATTTCGGTTGGTGTGCGAGGTGCATGCCAGTTCTTGATCGAATCTACCTTGGATGGATCAACATGAATCCCATCCTTGTTTACCACGTGGCCTAGGAAGTGGACTTCACGAAGTCAGAAGTCGCATTTTGAAAACTTGGCGTACAGCTGTTCCGTTCGAAGGAGTTCCAAAATAAGCCGTAGATGCTGCTCGTGTTCCTCCTGACTATTCGAATAGATCAGGATGTCATCGATGAAAACAATAACAAACTTGTCAAGATAAGGTTTGCACACCCTGTTCATAAGATCCATGAAAACCGCAGGTGCGTTCGTTAACCCGAATGGCATGACAAAAAACTCGTAATGGCCGTAGCGAGTTCTGAATGCTGTTTTGGAGACGTCCTCATCCCGGACTCTCAATTGATGGTAGCCTGACCTCAGATCAATCTTTGAATAGTAGCTCGACCCTTGCAACTGGTCGAATAAGTCGTCGATGCGTGGAAGAGGATAATGATTCTTCACGGTCACCTTGTTCAGTTCGCGGTAATCTATGCACATGCGGAAGTTACCGTCTTTCTTCTTCACAAACAATACTGGAGCTCCCCAGGGCGAAGAGCTAGGACGAATGAAACCCTTTTCCAAGAGTTCTTGCAATTGCTTAGACAGTTCTTCCAGTTCGGTTGGAGCTAAGCGATACGGTGCTCAGGCTATGGGTGCTGCTCCTGGAGCTAGCTCGATCTGAAATTCGACCTGGCGATGAGGCGGTAGCCCAGGTAACTCTTCAGGAAACACTTGAGGAAAGTCGCGTGCAACTGGAATATCCTCTAACTTCTTCTCTTTTGTCGATGTATCTGTAACGAGTGCTAAAATAGTTGTGTGGCCCTTTCGCAAACACTTCTGTGCCTTCAAGAAGGAGATGATGCCACTCACGACACCACTCTTGTCGCCTTGAACTTCGAGAGGTTCTTTGCCAGAATGGGGAATACAAACAATCTTCTCTTTGCATAGGATCTCTGCTTGCTGTTGGGATAACCAATCCATCCCAATGACGATGTCAAAACTACCCAGAACTATAGGAATAAGATCGATAAGGAAAGTCCATCACCACGTTGGGATCATTCCTTGCGTCACCCTGACCAATCACAAACGCTCGACCCCTGGCACCATTGCCGTCGTTATTACCCCCGTTGTTATTCCCATTGCCCTGATTATTGGTGTTGTTGTTGATTCTGATTCGCAGGTCGCGAGCTCCTGAAATCCTTAGCTTCATGACCCATCTTGAGACACCTCTGGCAACGACCCCTGTTGCACTTACCACTATGGTGTCTGTTGCATCTATTGCACTTTGGGTGATTTCCCCGATATCCACCCTGCCCTTGACTACCAGAAGATTGCTGACCAGGGCTCTGATAGTCATCAATCTTTCGCTACGGTGCCTGGGACTGAACTGAAGTCGAACCCTTGCTGGAGGTTCCATCCCACTTTCGTTTGTTGTCACTGGGAGTAGCAGAAGTAGTAGTAGCAGTAGCACCAATACGCTTAGGCAGCCTGTTCTGTTCCACTGCCTGGTCTGTGAGACGATAAGCAAGACGAGTAACATCCTGGATAGTAGCAAGGTTAGCAGAAATCACATGACTTTGAATCTCGGGTACTAAGCCTTTGAGGTACAGCTCAATGCGTTTGATGGGATGATCCACCATAGTTGGACATAACACTGCTAGTTCATTGGATCGTTTCATGTACGCTTCTATCTCTGACCCCGTCATGTTCAGGTTAAAGAACTCCACTTCTAACTTGTGGATGTCATCACGTGTACAGTATTCTTGCTTGATTAGTTCCTTGAAATCGTTCCAGGGTGTGGCGTTAGCAACTGCCAACCCTAACATCTGAACTTGCGCCTTCCACTAAGTCAGCGCAATGCCTTCTAGAGTACCAGTGGCGTACTTCACCCTGCGAGCCTCAGGGCATTCACACATCTCAAAAACGGACTCGAGCTTTTCAAACCAATGGAGGAGTCCAACTGCTCCTTTCGTGCCACTGAAAGTAGTAGGACGACAGTCCATGAAAGTTTTGAACGTGCACACAGGTGGCTGAGCGTGTTGACCTGTCGTGTGCGTAAGAGTAAACATACTTAAGCACGAGTGTTGGTTGACGAGAGTAGGATCTAAAGAATCCTAGAGTAAGTTGCGACTGCAGGATATACCTCCTGCCTGGGCAGCTGCGAGTGCTGCAGTAACTTGTTCAGTGATCAAAACCGCCAACTAGGCTTGAGTTATGTTGACACGTCCACTTATGATCTTCATACCCAAGGAAATATGAGTGAGAGAGGTTCGCGAATAGTGTGATGACAGAAGGGAGTGAGCACACAAGTATTCTCAAGTAATAGGGGTTATGTGTATCTAAGCATACCATGAGCAAAGTTCTATGTAATTCTAGCAAGTAGGCAATAAAACATATACCATATTACCTAGAATGTTGAGTCTTGCACGTGGAGCGAGGCGTCGTTGTGGATCGTTGAGCACTGTACAGGTTATAGTCTGGTTTTAATAAAAACGTTTTCCCCTTACTAAAACCAAGTTCACTATAACCAATGGCTCTGATACCAATCTGTCACACCCCCAAAAATCCACACGCGGAGTATCACCGCTTGGAGGCGTGACATGACCAGGATCAAGCCACCAATCATATTGAACAATGTAAATAGTAAGTGTAATTCAACCAAACAATATGAAAGGTGTTCCAAAAACCAAAGTATAGTCTCAATGTTTAGCGGAAGCATAAATGTAAAAACCCAACATAAGTATTAAGTTCACAAAGTGTAAATGTTTATCATGGAACTCAACAGTCCATGTGCCCACAACGATCGCGCCTCCCGTGCAAGCTCCAAGAGTACCTATGGTCCTGCAAGGCATCTAACAGAAAGTCAACAACTAGTTGAGCGAGTTCACAGTTGGTTGTTCAGTTATAGTAATTGTATTGTAAACCATATGTTCGTTTAGTAACCCATATATCGTATGTACTTGAATCGCAGTCTCCTAGACATGTGTGCGAAGATTGTGGTGTGTTTCCCAAGTTTTCTAGACTAGGTATATTTGTATCGCAGCACACCCGGCATGTATGCGAAGTTTAGAGTATGGTTCGCAGCCATTCCAGGCATGTGTGCGAAGATTAGTTCTATTATCGCAGCCATTTCCGGCGTGTGTGCGAAGAGAAGTATATGTATCACTAGTCTAGCAGTACCTACCAATAACCTTCCTCTCCCGAGGCCTATGGTATGTAATTCCGATAACAATTTAAGCATAAGTAATCATCCAAACCCATTCCCAACCCCGGGAATCCCATGCCTTGGTAAGAGTGTGAACTCACCTTGGTTTGCTCGGTATGCTAAGTTAAGTGCTCACAATTTATCAGTCAAGTCCTATATTTATGCACGTATGTTCAGTCAGTACATGTTTGTAAGGTTTCGCATGCAATGTTCGTCACATAGTGTGTGTGTAACAGTCAACATCAGACATTACAAACAGTTAATCATCTTCATACAATTCAGGTTTCTCATAAATGTCTTTTTACAGTTTAATCTAACATAGTTAACCAACAACACACTTAGTAGAGCTAGCACGCTTAACTGGATTAACATATACAAACAGGAATAACAAACCACAGTGTTAGTTAACTAACAGAGTTAACAAACTAGTAAGGTTATATACTTGACAGTGTTAATAATGTTAATAGAGTTAATAACTTAACTCAGTTAACAGACTAACCAGAGTTATGGACTTAACAGAAGTTAATAAACTTAACTGGGTTTATATTCGTAACATGCATAGCATAATTAACACACTTAACATGGTTAACACTTAACAAAGTTAACATACTTAACTAAGTTAATCAACTTAACAGGGTTTATCAACTAACAGTGTTAACAACTAACAGAGTTAACAGACATCGTATAACCAGTTTGCTGTACAAAAGTCTTGGACGAAATCACTAAGTTTCGAAAACCCTTTGGGCCGAAATCCCTAGGGTGACGAAATCCCTTTGAGCCGTATACACTTATTGCCGAAATCACCTATACTGGCGAAATCCCCTTTGGGCCGAAAACTCTTGGGCCGAAATCACTATGTGATTTCGTCCAGATGTTTTCAATTGTGATGGGTTTTTGTCGAGCATCGTCAACATCAATGTTAATTACGATCACCCTAATCGTCTAACAGTTTCGGCTATGAAGATAAACAATCGACCACTACAATCCGAATCAACATTCATGTGTCATGTACACAACATCTCATTTAGTTCAGCAACTAAACACATAAACATGTATCATTCAGTCGATTAGCATAACATAACACATGATCGAACACTATTAATATATTGTCACGTTTCAGATCTTAACCCATTAACAGCATTCGAGATCATACATTCAGATCAAACAAAAACAGGATTACCCATAACAACTTCATAACAATGCATAGAATCATGAAATCACTCCTTATATCATATGTATTTCAGTCAAGAACACGTTTACAGTGTAAGCATACATTAAGAATGAAAACAACTTAAACAAATAGGCTACTAACCGAACTCAGAGGGATCAAACAAGAGAGATCTGATTTCGAGCAAGGTAATGGCAGCCTTTGGGTTCAAAGGAAACGAGAGAGAGAGGAGATATGATTAGGGTTTTCACAGTTATACAATATGTGCGTACAGGTAAAACAAGTTCTATATTTATTCGATACTGGGCCAAAGCCCACTTGTGATTTCATTGGCCCCTTAATAGATGAAAACACTTAGTGTTTTCGTGAGGTGTGTGGGTCTTTGACAAAAGTTCCATCTTATTGTATTTAATTATAAAATCAAATAATCAAAACAATATGTATAGCATCTACACACACAACATGTACATTACAAACTACAATCAACACGTGTATTGCTCATCAACTATTTATAAAACACACTTGCAATTAAATACGAGGTTAAAACGGATAGAGACCTTGAAAACTCGGGTTGTCATAAAATCATCACCAATATTTTATAGAAAATCATTTTCCAGACTGAAATCAGATTTATCTTTTTCTGACCACAGTCCACGGAATAATTTATTTAAAATTCATTGAGAGTCCGATTTACGAAATTACAGTGAGAGATTACAAATACATCGGTGGTCATCTACAGTACAAATTTCACGACCTAATCTTACACCGATTTCAAGTTGTGATGAAAAGTACAACACATATTTTCAGCAGAAAATTGCAGCTTTAGCTGCTGTTAGGAAACGACACTTTAAAAATAGTAAACGAAGTCCAAAAATTATGATTCCAGTGCCATTAGAACCGTATTTCATAATAACACGTTATAGACTTAAGAAAATCAAGTTTTTGTTAAGTTAGGATGTGGTTACAGCCAGTTAAAGTCGGCTGAAAGTGCAAATCAGCTTGCTGTTTAAAGGTTAAATGTTACTAAAACGCACACATACGTTTGCCGACCTTTCTAATATGATTAAAGTCAGATCATAAGTCTGTTACAGCAGATTGTGGTTTGTTTATTTCAGATTTATCATGATTTCAACATCATTTAACCATACATCTTCTCTAGTTAGTTTAACTTCAAGACTTTGATGATGTTCTTTTAGAGTTCTTAATACTTTATCATTCTTTCAACTATTAACCACTAAAAATAAGAACAAGATGAAGATTTAGAACACTTACTACTAGCACAAGGCTAGGGAAGTTTTCAAAGCGTAAAAGTGGTGGATAAAAGAAAACGAGAGCGGTCCTTGAGCTTCCGAACACACCGAGCTCTCTTGTATGATCTCTTACACCTTTGGAAGTAATTAGAATGCTTGAAATGGACTTGAAGGTGAAGATATGGTGGTGTGGTAGTGGCAACCGAATACAAAGAAAGGGAGAGAGAGAAGAGAGCTTGATTGTTGTGGTGGTGAAATGAAATGGTTATCTCTTGTGTTAATTTATAAACCAACACTCATCTTTAACCATCATACATAATGTCCCTTTATCCCCAACATTTGAATTAAATATTGAAAAGAATCCATGGGAGTGGTGTCCCCATGTAACCGGTGGTTAGGGGGGGGGGGGGTGTGTATGGGGTTGGTTTTCAAGTATTTAGTTACTAACTAGTTAGTTTTAAATGTTAAGTTAGTGTATTAATATGTGTAATATAATATAAAGTGCGTTAGGGTGTTCGGGGACCCTAACTAGCTTAGAAAAATAAAAACGTTGTGTTGGACAATATTTTTATGTTCCGGGTAAAGTCCGGTTGTTCGGTTGGATATTAATCCGTTAAAGCGCTAAATAAGCATTTAAAGTGTCTTTAATATTATTTTTAGTGACACAATAAGTTCCCGACACTTTGGAAAGTGTCTAGTATTATTTTCCCATGTTTTTGCACTTTACTAGTTAAGTTAAATGCTGAATTTTAGTAGAAAGTGCAGAATTTTGTAATTTGAGCATGTTTTAGGCACATCCGGTCACTATAAATATTGCCTAGTGACGCAGTTCTACAATCCTCACTTCCCTACACTCCCTTCTAGTGTAGTAATCTATTCCCGGCTCATACTGGCCTCAGAGACAGTGTCTGTCTAGTGCTGGCTATGTCAACATGTTTGCTGGGTTATCCGTTCATTGTGCTAATTGTGCTTTGTGCATCAAGTTTGTCACTATTGTTTTGTGTATAATAAGTGGAGTGACAGTAATAAAGTATGATGCATGTGCATGTATTTAACAGGAATCAGTAAGCAGTTAAATCACAATTGTAAGCAAGCACAGTAATTACGCACTAATTAAATATCAATTAATTGTACGGACACCTGGTTTGGTGAGGGTTGTCACAAAAATGGCAACTGTGAAACCTTTTTGGACCCACAGGTTAAAAATGAAACCTTTGGACTAAACTGGCAAAATGGCCCAAAACACAGGGACTAAAATGGCATTTAACTCAATAAAATATTTTAATGCTTACATAAATTTTTTTGGATGTCCGGATGTATTCAGAACGTAAGTTATGCGCGAAAATGCAAACTTATGCACTTTTTGACGCTCTTAGGAAACGACACTTTAAAAATAGTAAACGAAGTCCAAAAATTACGATTCCAGTGCCATTAGAACCGTATTTCATAATAACACGTTATAGACTTAAGAAAATCAAGTTTTTGTTAAGTTACGATGTGGTTACAGCCAGTTAAAGTCGGCTGAAAGTGCAAATCAGCTTGCTGTTTAAAGGTTAAATGTTACTAAAACGCACACATACGTTTGCCGACCTTTCTAATATGATTAAAGTCAGATCATAAGTCTGTTACAGCAGATTGTGGTTTGTTTATTTCAGATTTATCATGATTTCAACATCATTTAACCATACATCTTCTCTAGTTAGTTTAACTTCAAGACTTTGATGATGTTCTTTTAGAGTTCTTAATACTTTATCATTCTTTCAACTATTAACCACTAAAAATAAGAACAAGATGAAGATTTAGAACACTTACTACTAGCACAAGGCTAGGGAAGTTTTCAAAGCGTAAAAGTGGTGGATAAAAGAAAACGAGAGCGGTCCTTGAGCTTCCGAACACACCGAGCTCTCTTGTATGATCTTTTACACCTTTGGAAGTATTTAGAATGCTTGAAATGGACTTGAAGGTGAAGATATGGTGGTGTGGTAGTGGCAGCCGAATACAAAGAAAGGGAGAGAGAGAAGAGTGCTTGATTGTTGTGGTGGTGAAATGAAATGGTTATCTCTTGTGTTAATTTATAAACCAACACTCATCTTTAACCATCATACATAATGTCCCTTTATCCCCAACATTTGAATTAAATATTGAAAAGAATCCATGGGAGTGGTGTCCCCATGTAACCGTTGGTTGGGGGGGGGGGGTGTATGGGGTTGGTTTTCAAGTATTTTGTTACTAACTAGTTAGTTTTAAATGTTAAGTTAGTGTATTAATATGTGTAATATAATATAAAGTGCGTTAGGGTGTTCGGGGACCCTAACTAGCTTAGAAAAATAAAAACATTGTGTTTGACAATATTTTTATGTTCCGGGTAAAGTCCGGTTGTTCGGTTGGATATTAATCCGTTAAAGCGCTAAATAAGCATTTAAAGTGTCTTTAATATTATTTTTAGTGACACAATAAATTCCCGACACTTTGGAAAGTGTCTAGTATTATTTTCCCATGTTTTTGCACTTTACTAGTTAAGTTAAATGCTGAATTTTAGTAGAAAGTGCAGAATTTTGTAATTTGAGCATGTTTTAGGCACATCCGGTCACTATAAATATTGCCTAGTGACGCAGTTCTACAATCCTCACTTCCCTACACTCCCTTCTAGTGTAGTAATCTATTCCCGGCTCATACTGGCCTCAGAGACAGTGTCTGTCTAGTGCTGGCTATGTCAGCATGTTTGCTGGGTTATCCGTTCACTGCGCTAACTGTGCTTTGTGCATCAAGTTTGTCACTATTGTTTTGTGTATAATAAGTGGAGTGACAGTAATAAAGTATGATGCATGTGCATGTATGTAACAGGAATCAGTAAGCAGTTAAATCACAATTGTAAGCAAGCACAGTAATTAGGCATTAATTAAATATCAAATTATACGGACACCTGGTTTGGTGAGGGTTGTCATATTCTCCCCCCGTTAAAGAAATTTTGTCCTCGAAATTTGTACTATCTTAACTCCTTATGGTTAAGTCACACATGTATGTATATGAATAATATCGAAGTAGATAATCATTAAACCGAATCAAACCTTAGTCACATTTGGTGAGTCCAAGAATACATAACAACCCAAATCCTAGGGTTAAAAGGTGTGTGCTTCTAGCATTGGATGTCAAAGGTACAAGACGCATTTGACGTATAGTCTAGTGTAATACAGCTAGCAGGGGTTCCACAAAAGTGGAGTTTTGACTAATAAGATTTTTAATCGATCGGTTGCAATATGCAAACGAGTTTTCACAAACCATAGCACCCGCTATATGAACTCAAAAGCAACAACTCAATGTAATAGTAAAATGATCTGTCAACTCCTGAATAAATGTCTGGTAAGGTTTAGTGTGTTGACATTTTTTAATGGTAAAAATACACCGAATGGAATACAAGCGAATCTGGTGTATCATTTTCTTGATTCGTAGTTGCATCAGAAATGTTTAAATGATAAATCAAACAAAAGTATGTGTGGTCTCGTGTGAAACGGTTAACCATGATTAGCACAAGCTACAAGTTTATGATGACACCACAAGGTGTCGTAATGGCATTATCCAATAATAGTGGTGACTGAACAAGTTCACCGCGTTTGAAATCAATTGAAAGTGTACTGAGACAATCTGAGGGTTTGATTTATACCATGTTATAGAGTTTCCAATTAAATACGGAACATCAAAGGACCACTGTTTCCAATCGAAGTTGAAAAGTAATAAGTATCGCAAGGCATTTGATTGACAACGAAAGAATCGTTAGGAGGTAGATTGTGCTTATGAAATGAATACATGTACCATTGCCTTAACACACAATTGTGTTGAGACCGCTTTGATCGTGAAGATCCAAAATGGATTGTTAACAACTAAATAGGGAATTGAATCCGTGTACGAAGTGAGTAACCAAATTAGCGCAAGCTTCAATTTTGTGAAATTATCACCACAAGGTATCGAAACAATCCAAACGTTTTAGTGGAGTCGTAGACCAACCAAATCTACTACGACTCGAAATGAAAGAATCTCTGCAAAAATAGTTGAATATGATGCTCCCAATACATCATATAGCGTTTCAAGTTAAACCTATGAACTGGATAAGTTCAAGCAATTGAACTTGGTTTCAACGTAACCCGACAATGTATGTATCAACAAGGAATTCTCGGCATGGTTGCAAAATAAACCATGAATGTAACTTGAAAGAAAACGGTTTCAAGAAAGTGTGTTGGCTTGGTAACAAAAGAGCCAACAATAACAATAATGTAGGTTACTCGAATCAGGAATCAGTAGTTAGGTTTAGCAAAATAATATGTAAATTCCAATGAAGTGTTTGTTCAAAATGAAATCACATGCGTAGCAAATGATGCATGTATGTCAGGTAAGTTTCCAAGAAAAGGAACAACGAGTATCTGCTAAAGTGAAGAAATGACCAGATATCGAAGCAAATGTGTGTTCGCTCTTAGCGAAAAAATTATTGTGATGCAACTACCATTAAGGGGAGTAGAGATGCAAACATCTACTCGCCAGAAGTAAAAGAAATCCAAGTATTCTCTGTTTGGTCAACGGAACTGGCATATGCGCCAGGTTAATGATGGTTGATTGAGTTGACAGATATGGTTCCTAAATAAAAAACCTTACTAGTTTGGACCTGGGTTCCCAAAGGTCCTAAATATATGTTTTCTAAATCCTCCAGATTCCGTGTCCCGTGTGGATCCGGTTTGTACATTGTGTAGGAAACACCGTTTTTGTGTACGTCTAAGAACTAGTCATTGTCCCACAATTTTCACCGGTAAACTTTCTTCTTGAATTCACTGCTAACGACGCTCGATTGTCGACCAGTCGTGTAATAGTAGTTGGGTCCTCACAGTCAGTTATGTAAGAAGTTCGTTAGTCCTCAGCAAGACCCACCGACTCTGGTTGGCTAGCTCGTCCGACTCCCGGTCATTTGAAAGTCATTCGTCCTTTCTTTTGGCGAGCAGAACTGAGGTTATCCAAAACAAAAGTTTTGGTCTGTTATCTTCCTTCTTTATCAACCACTGAGGTTGCACTGTCAATCCTTGCATCTCTGGAAGTGTAAGTCGCTACGATGCATCGGCTACAGGCGTGGTGCCTGGGATTAAATTGATGCAAGACTCGACTAATCGTTGAGGAGGTGATTCCGGCAAGTCTTCGAGGAAGACTTCAGGATAATCTCTGATCACAGGGGTATCTTCGAGTTTTAGTTCTTCGGCTCCCTTGTCCCCGACATGAGCCAAGAAAACAACACATTCTTTACGCAACATCCTTTGTGCCTTAAGTAATTCGTGTTCTGTGGTGGCGTATCCTGCTTCGAGAGCCACGATCGTTCCTTCATTCATCATCGAGGTGCGGATATCAACCTCCGCTCGACCGCTTGGCAACTAATACATCCAATTACCACATTGAAGCTTCCCAACTCAACTGGCAATAGATCTAGCGTAAACTTACGCTCTCCGGGTTCTATCTTGCCGATTCTAGTTACTGCTTTGGCTTCCACTAGCTTCCCCTAAGCTAGTTCTAATGGGTACTGGAATATCTACTTACTCGCTACTTATACCAATTATGCTCTCGAACTCTAGAAGTGCGAATCGTAAAATTTGCAACAGTATTTGGCAATACAGATGCATAATATTGAGTAATATGGGACGTACCGATATCCTCGCCAGAACTCCTGGCGTGCTTCCCTAGCTCCGGCGTGGAGCTTTCATCCTTGTGCCTGATCGTTCTTAGGGCAATATTTTCTGAAATGCTTTTTGCTTCCACAGTTAAAACAACCTTGAGCACGATTTTGTTTATCACACATTCTGCTTTGACAATTGTCATTGTCGTTGTCCCCTTCGTGATTCTCACTACCGTCTTGGCCCCCATTACCACGTTCAATATCTTGCCAACAAGTTTCTTTAGGATGCCCCCTCTTTCCACAGTTAGCACATTTTCCATATCTACATTGCCCGACATGATAACGTAAACAATTGTCGCACTTAGGTAGGATACCCATGTAGTCTTTTCCATTCTTGGCCTTCTTCTTGCTACTCCCCCGAGTAACCATCTTGAAATTTGCGAGCTTTCTCTTGTTATCCCCAGATGCCTCTATAGCAGTCTCCTTTTTCTCCTCCGCAGTGGAAAATTCTCCTCATCTAATTGCTTCTTCCGTGAGTGCCATGCTTATGTTGATAGCCTTGGTGATCGTTAAAGGTTTAGATGTTGTTACCAGGCTTAGAATCTGAGGTGCCAATCCCCTTATGAACTGTTCAATTCTCTTAAACTCTGGTGCCCCCAGGAGTAAGGCAACTTGTGATAATTCGTTAAATCTCTGCACATACTCCGCTATCTTTGGTCCTTCCATTTTCAAGTTCCACAGTTCTGTTTCCAACTTCTGGACTTCTGCCCTCGAGCAATATCTCTTACGCATCAGATCTTTCAGTTCGTCCCACGTCATAGCATACGCAGCGGTCTCGCCCATTGTTCGAACTTGATGGTTCCACCATGACAGAGCCTCATCCACCAATAGTCCAGCTATATACGTGACTTGATGTTCGGGGTCACATTTGCTCAATTGTAAAACAAAATCTGTCTTTTCAACCCAGCGCACGAAGGCTAAGGCACCCCCAGTGCCGTCGAACTCTCGAGGTTTGTGGTCCAAAAACTGCTTGTAGGTGCAGCCTGCGATGTAAGCACCATTATTCGCGTAAGGCCTTAGCAAGGCACTCGTGGAAATGTCCAAACGTTTTGTAATGTGTCTTAAAGGACTAGACATTACCGTTGGGGGGGTTATTTCCTGAGGTACCTCCGCTGCAATCGGAGCGACGGGCCTCGTACCGTGCGATGGCCTGTAAGAGGCGCTCTTGCATTTCCGCCTCTGTTGTAGGTAGCGGGTGGTTGATATCGGTGTTCCCTTGAGTCAACATCTTCTTAGAAGAAAGTCGGTTAGGTCAGGTCTACTTTGCTTCGTGCGTGCATTTGGTTGTTTAGTGGCCATAAGTACATACACATAACAGGTTACCATACAAACCAATCAAATAATAGTATAATCATAGTATGACCAAGTAATTCGGTAATTATGTTTAATGAGAGCATAGCAAGTAAGCACGTAGTATTATAATTATAGCACACACACATAGATCAATGACGTGCTTAGCAAAGACCTAGCGACTGAGCTTTCATTGGTTATTGGCCACAAAGTGTTGTCGCATGTTTAAAGATGATTGGGCTTTCATTATCCTTCGGCCACAATCACTGTCTCTAACAAAATGTATCACATCGAAAGGGACACAGGGTCACCCTACCCTTGTCCAACAAGTATATTAGTGCATCAAAATTTTGTAATCAGAAGTGGTCCTCAAAAGTCTCCGCAATCCTGGCTTATCATTAGTGTCTTTACCCAAGTGTAATGCAATCCGCATAATCCAGAAACCAACTATACTGGTGACTGAGGTGGAGGAGGAAAGAAAAGTAACTGTTAACATGTGTGAGTCCCTCCTCGAGCTTGTATATACATTGAAGTCATTATCTGTTCTGCCGCTCGATAGTAAAGAAATGAGCATCAGAATCCCGCGAATGGTGAAATAGCAAAGGTCAAGAGCACAAAGGAATCTTGATGTATGTGGCGGATCAAAGCATGCTGGTGATAGACAGGGTGGAGGACGTGGTGTTTTACATAAACTTTTCAGACAATATGCTGTCTTGTGATGTAGACGCACAAATCATGTTTTCGGTTATGTAATGTTTTGCATTTGAAGTTGCCAATTGTGGCGTCAGCTCAAGCTCCAACATTCTGCGACTCATATCCTTAAACTGTAGTTGGAGTTACAGGAGCAACTCATCTCATGTGTGGCCTCCATAATGTAAGGGTCTAACTCCAGAATAGTGTACAATAGGAATCATTGAAATGGCTCGTCCAGCTGTGTTGAGGTGAAGATAGAAAACGGTGCGGCCTGTGAGGTCGGGGAAAGTGCTGCTGTAGCAAAAAGGATCGTTATGCTGGTGCCGACCTGGAGTACTCTTCCGGGGTACGGGCAAGTCCGGAAATGAAACGATAAGTATGCCAGTGCAATGGGCGTCGATCTCCATAGGGGAAAAAGGAGCAACATCAGCGGTTATGGATGCAAAAACAAACGTTTCAACCAATAAGGAGATTGTCAGGTGCTGGTACTGGGTCAGATAATAGGGGTGCAATGTTTAGTAACCAAAAGGAACAGGGTCATGATGAAGTAAAGGTGCAGGTTTAGCAAGTGCGACATTAAGCTGACCCAGAAGGTGTAGAAGCTAATTCAGGAGCAGGCTCTGGGTCGTGTAATGTTGTGGTGCCTCGAGCAGGTGTTAGTGCAGCAGTAATAACGACGCTGTCGTCCGTGCCGGTAGTAGAAAGATGTAATCCGGCCATCTGTAAGGCTGTAAAACGTCACAAACTCAAAGGAGTCTGAAATCGAGTGTACACTAGTATCAGAGGGTAGCTTGATAACAGGGATCTCAAAATGTGCAATTAGTAACAATGTTTTCATTTAATTTTCCATCATCATGGGTGTCAGTAGGAGGACCATTAGTAATCATGTCTACGTCATCATCAATCGTTCGTCGAGTAGCCAACCTTCAAAAGGAATGTCCACAGGAGGCGCATTATCGAGGATCGGATCCATAGTGTGCTCACCATCGGGATGACCAGTGATGAAGTGGTCATGGATCGAAACAAGAGTGACAGAAGGATTCTTGTCAGAGAAGCCATCAGCAAGGGTAAAGTATTACCAGAATCTGGTAGCGCGGACTGTTGGAAGTCGTCCTCGTCCTTGGTCGGCATATCAGGATCACTCTCAGTGTCTGCCGTAAATATCTCTGGCGTAGATGCAGTCTCCGTATCCGTGGTGGTGGCCGTAGGGTTATCAATGTCTGATAAATCGCTTTCTAATTGGAGTGACATGTGTGCCGGTGCGTAACATGTATATCCATAGTAGTTACTAACAATTAGTGTATGCGAATAACTACCACATATGCACGTACATCAACATTAAATCAAATAAGCATGTAAGTCTCAATTAATGTAAGCAAGTAATCATCCTAGTCTTCCCCAGACTATCCTCCCAGTTTCTCAAACTGAACTCCCTAGTCTCTCAGACTAAAATCTCCCAGTCTCTCAGACTAATCTCCTGGTCTCCCTGACCTAATTCCTGGTCTCCCCGACCTAATTTTTCCTGGTCTCCCCGACCTAATTTTTCCTGGTCTCCCCGACCAAATTTTTCCCCAGTCTCCCCGACTGGACTCCCTCAGTCTCCCCGACTAAGCTATAAATTTAAATTTGGAAATGTGTATTTGTGCCTTTTGTTTGTAAAAAGGTTTGTTTCCTGGATCTGGACGTATAGTGTATGCAATGTAAAAATGTTTGAAAACGTTTTCGTGAGAGCCCTGATGATCATAGTCTAGACTCGAGAAAGAATCCTAGTTCGCTATGAACGAGGCTCTGATACCAAGCTGTCACACCCTGGCTTTGCGGAAGCGTGGGTTATTTGGTGTGACTTCTTAATACCGTAGCAACAATCATAACAATGCTATATGAATAAAAACATGAGATATTCGTCTATTAATAAAGTTTAGAAAAATCCCATTTTTATACTCATCTTGAAACAACAATCACAAAATAAGTTACAAACCTTGACTTGATTTAATTGAGTTCATAAAGACTTGGCAAAAGACTTTAAACTACACTAGGTTTAGAGATATGTAACCCGTCCAGGAAGAGGTTACACCTTCTAAACCCTGGATGACTTCATTATTCAAACGCAGCTTGAAAATATGTGCATACCGTGCCAGATCCATTAGTTCCCTGAAATACATGTAGTTTGAAAAGTCAACATAAAGTTGAGCGAGTTCATGTGTAAGTGAGTTTGTATAAACCCTTGTAAAAATGTCAGTATGTATGAAAATCCCTGGTATGTAGCAAATAAGGAAAAAGAGATCACCATTGGGTTGCAAAGCCAATGATATGTGTGAAGTGCTGTAGGAAGACTCAAACCTAGCAGATTTTTGCGTCGGGCTCAAAGTCACCACCTGGTTCATTCAGCGGACTCAGGGGTTGGGCTCGCTACACCCAGATAGATCTACCGCTAATGACCCTCGGTCCTACAATGAGGATTAATGGCCTCTAGTTTCAGCCTACCCACTCACATGATCTAAGTAGTAACCCTCCTTAAGCTAACCATACCATGTATAAAAGTATTCGTAATCATTGTAACATGTATTTCACCCCCGAAGTATAAAAACTGAAAACAGTTAAGAGAAAAGGGGGACATGAACTCACAGAAGTGCGCCTCGAAATAGTCAATCCCAATCAACCTGCTGCGTGACGACCTACACGTACTAATTTCTATTAGACGGACGGCCGTGCCTTCGCTTAAGGTTTAACGTTTTGTTGGAGAAATAGTTAGGTAACTATTCCGTAATCACACTTCTTATTTAATTAATAAGTATATTCCTTCCCAAGGATGGGGTTTTAATACATGTGTGTTTTTATAATTCCGAATATATATATTTTTAAGTCTCACTTGAAAATATATTTTAAATCACTTGTCTAAAATATTCTGTTTCCAAAATATACATATTTTTTCCCAAAAATATTATATTTTACTTCATACAATTTTCCAAAATAATACTTTATCAAATTACACATTTAAGAGTATTTTCCGAAAATACGCAAGTTACATTTTAGAGTTCGCGTTGTAAAAACAATACCGATGTAACTTAAATATTTATTTGTGAGGGCGTGAGTATTATTTTGGAGTCGTATTTTCATGATATTTCCAAGTAATATTATTTTTACCCTAAAAATAATATATCTCTAGTTCACAAAATAATCACGTAAGCACACAAGCGTTTTATTATGAAATATATATTCTCAATATATATTTAACAAGTTTTCATTTACGAAAATCCACCTCCGACACTTGGTTATTTTGTAATAAAAATCATTGCGAAATTTATATTTTGAAAACAAGTTAAAAATATATTTATAAACACTTGTCACCAAAAATATTTCTATGTGTCATATTTCTAGAAAAATTTCGCCAGAGTTTTCTCTGTAACTGGAGGTGTCCACACTTACAAGCGTATCATTTTCTTTAACATATACCACGTTAGATCGCTTTCAAATAACCAACCCGACATTTAGGCATGCAAAATACTACTTATATCGTTTCAGTTTTAATATACAAAACTGGGCTGTTTTTGAGTATTTTAACAAAATAGTTATCTTATTCCAAAAATTCCCAAATTTTTACAGAATGTCTTATACGATCCAAATATTATTGTGTAAAAATGTCGGGGTCCAAATCATCACCAATATTTTATAGAAAATCATTTTCCGGACTGAAATCAGATTTATCTTTTTCTGACCATAGTCCACGGAATAATTTATTTAAAATTCATTGAGAGTCCGATTTATGAAATTCCGGTGAGAGATTTACAAATACATCGGTGGTCATCTACAGCACAAATGTCACAACCTAATCTTACACCGATTTCAAGTTGTGATGAAAAGTACAACACATATTTTCAGCAGAAAAATGCAGCTTTAGCTGCTGTTAGGAAACGACACTTTAAAAATAGTAAGCGAAGTCCAAAAATTATGATTCTAGTGCCATTAGAACCGTATTTCATAATAACACGTTATAGACTTAATAAAATCAAGTTTTTGTTAAGTTACGATGTGGTTACAGCCAGTTAAAGTCGGCTGAAAGTGCAAATCAGCTTGCTGTTTGAAGGTTAAATGTTACTAAAACGCACACATACGTTTGCCGACCTTTCTAATATGATTAAAGTCAGATCATAAGTCTGTTACAGCAGATTGTGGTTTGTTTATTTCAGATTTATCATGATTTCAACATCATTTAACAATACATCTTCTCTAGTTAGTTTAACTCCAAGACTTTGATGATGTTCTTTTAGAGTTCTTAATACTTTATCATTCTTTCAACTATTAACCACTAAAAATAAGAACAAGATGAAGATTTAGAACACTTACTACTAGCACAAGGCTAGGGAAGTTTTCAAAGCGTAAAAGTGGTGGATAAAAGAAAACGAGAGCGGTCCTTGAGCTTCCGAACACACCGAGCTCTCTTGTATGATCTCTTACACCTTTGGAAGTAATTAGAATGCTTGAAATGGACTTGAAGGTGAAGATATGGTGGTGTGGTAGTGGCAGCCGAATACAAAGAAAGGGAGAGAGAGAAGAGTGCTTGATTGTTGTGGTGGTGAAATGAAATGGTTATCTCTTGTGTTAATTTATAAACCAACACTCATCTTTAACCATCATACATAATGTCCCTTTATCCCCAACATTTGAATTAAATATTGAAAAGAATCCATGGGAGTGGTGTCCCCATGTAACCGTTGGTTAGGGGGGGGGTGTATGGGGTTGGTTTTCAAGTATTTAGTTACTAACTAGTTAGTTTTAAATGTTAAGTTAGTGTATTAATATGTGTAATATAATATAAAGTGCGTTAGGGTGTTCGGGGACCCTAACTAGCTTAGAAAAATAAAAACATTGTGTTTGACAATATTTTTATGTTCCGGGTAAAGTCCGGTTGTTCGGTTGGATATTAATCCGTTAAAGCACTAAATAAGCATTTAAAGTGTCTTTAATATTATTTTTAGTGACACAATAAATTCCCGACACTTTGGAAAGTGTCTAGTATTATTTTCCCATGTTTTTGCACTTTACTAGTTAAGTTAAATGCTGAATTTTAGTAGAAAGTGCAGAATTTTGTAATTTGAGCATGTTTTAGGCACATCCGGTCACTATAAATATTGCCTAGTGACACAGTTCTACAATCCTCACTTCCCTACACTCCCTTCTAGTGTAGTAATCTATTCCCGGCTCATACTGGCCTCTGAGACAGTGTCTGTCTAGTGCTGGCTATGTCAGCATGTTTGCTGGGTTATCCGTTCACTGTGCTAACTGTGCTTTGTGCATCAAGTTTGTCACTATTGTTTTGTGTATAATAAGTGGAGTGACAGTAATAAAGTATGATGCATGTGCATGTATTTAACAGGAATCAGTAAGCAGTTAAATCACAATTGTAAGCAAGCACAATAATTAGGCATTAATTAAATATCAATTAATTGTACAGACACCTGGTTTGGTGAGGGTTGTCACAAAAATGGCAACTGTGAAACCTTTTTGGACCCACAGGTTAAAAATGAAACCTTTGGACTAAACTGGCAAAATGGCCCAAACCACAGGGACTAAAATGGCATTTAACTCAATAAAATATTTTAATGCTTACATAAATTTTTTTGGATGTCCGGATGTATTCAGAACGTAAGTTATGCGCGAAAATGCAAACTTATGCACTTTTTGACGCTTTTAGTCCCTGAATGAGCATAAAGTTTATTTTTGCATACCGAACCCCTCAAAGCCTATTTCTAAGCTATGTAAAGGTTATTTAGGGTATGTTTAACTTATGATCAAGTTCCGGAATGTTCGTTACTATACAAATCAGCATAGTTTCGCAGTTTGACACAATTAGTCCCTGCGATCGGAGAAAGTTGATTTCGACACACCAAACCATTCAAAACATATTTCTAAGTTATGTGGAGGTTATTTAAGGTATGTTAAGCCTATGTCACTATTCCAGAGTGTTTGTCGTGTTATACTGACTGCGTTTACGCACCAGTTTGCGTATAACCTTCCGGAACGCGATTTAAAGCTTGCAATCGGAATCGAATCAAATTGTAAAATCACTAAACACAATTACACACATAATAACACCAATGCACATTGTTTTATTAATAATCATCATTTTTTTAAATCGTACATCGATTACAGAACACAGTTGTCACAGTCTCCCCTACTTCAAGAAATTTCGTCCCGAAATTTTAACTAGAGGAAGCTTGTGAAAACAAATGCGGATATTTTGTCTTCATCTGGTCCTCACATTCCCAAGTAAATTCCGGGCCACATTTGGATTCCCAGCGAACTTTGACCAATCGAATCCGTTTGTTCTTCAACTGTTTGAAAGCACGGTCCACGATCTCCACAGGTTTCTCGACAAAGTGCATTGTTTCATTGATTTGGATCTCGTCGAGAGGAATGTGTAGATCAGCGTCAGCTAAACACTTTCGCAGATTGGACATGTGAAAATTCGGGTGAATATTTCCAAGCTCTGGAGGTAGCTCCAATCGATAGGCAACCTTTCCAACCCTTTCCACAATCTTAAATTGTCCCACATATCGAGGTGCAAGTTTTCCTTTCTTTCCAAATCTCACCACTCCCTTCCAAGGTGACACCTTGAGTAGGACACGGTCTCCGATTTGAAATTCTAAGGGCTTGCGTTTCGTATCCGCATATCTCTTTTGACGGTTTCGAGCTGCCAACAGATTATCACGGATTTTCTTAATTTTGTCTGTTGTTTCCAAAACGAGCTCAGGTCCAGTAAGCTGAGCTTCACCGGTCTCGTTCCAACAGACAGGTGAACGACATTTTCGACCGTAGAGAGCTTCGAATGGCGCCATATTAATGCTAGCATGATAGCTATTGTTGTAAGAGAACTCGATCAGTGGCAGATGAGAATCCCAATTACCACCAAAGTCTATCACGCATGCTCTAAGCATATCCTCCAAAGTTTGAATCGTCCTCTCGGATTGACCATCTGTTTGGGGATGATAAGCAGTGCTTAGATTCAGTTGGGTTCCCAAAGCAGATTGCTTGGCCTTCCAGAAATGAGATGAAAATCGAGCATCACGATCGGAAGTGATATCTAAAGGAACACCATGTCGTGATACAATCTCGTCTACATAGATCTTGGCAAGCTTCTCAGTAGAGAAATCCTCACGGATAGGTAAGAAGTGAGCAGATTTTGTCAAACGATCAACTACAACCCAAATAGCATCGTGACCTTTAGATGTACGTGGTAACTTAGTAATGAGATCCATGGCAATATTCTCCCACTTCCAAACCGGTATCTCTAGTTGTACAAGCAAGCCAGAAGGTCGTTGATGTTCTGCCTTGACTTTGAGATAATTTAGGCATTTCGACACATACAAGGCAACATCTTTCTTCATACCAGGCCACCAGATCTTAGTACGAAGATCCTTGTACATTTTATTAGCACCAGGATGGACAAAATATCGAGACTTATGTGATTCGTCCATCGCTAAAGTGCGAAGATCGTCTTGTTTCGGAATCCACAATCGATCCTTAAAATAGAGCAAACCATCGTCTTTCGCTTCAAGCATAAGCTCAAGTTGACGTGGTAATTCCATACCCATCAAATTTTGTGAAACACAAAATTGTTGAGCTTGAAGGACACGAGATTGAAGATCAGATAGTGTTCGAACAGAATGAAGCTTGACTCGCTCCTTTCGACTAAGCGCATCGGCTACAACATTCGCCTTACCAGGGTGGTAGCGAATCTCGCAGTCATAATCGTTTAAGAGTTCAACCCAACGTCGTTGCCTCATGTTCAGCTCTTTCTGATTAAGAATATGCTGGAGACTTTTGTGGTCTGTGAAAACCACACACTTCGTTCCATAGAGATAGTGTCTCCAGATTTTAAGCGCGAAAACCACAGCTCCTAACTCAAGATCATGAGTCATGTAGTTCTTCTCGTGAACTTTTAGCTGTCTAGATGCATATGCAATAACCTTACCTCGTTGTATAAGGACGCAACCAAGGCCTAAGTTGGACGCATCGCAATAGACAACGAAATCATCGCTTCCCTCGGGCAGAGATAGAACAAGAGCATCACATAACTTCTGTTTCAGTGTTTGGAATGCTTCTTCTGGCTTGGGACCTACTCAAAAGGCTTATTCTTCTGAGTCAAAGCAGTGAGTGGAACCGCAATCTTCGAGAAATTCGAAATGAATCGACGATAATAACCAGCAAGACCAAGAAAAGATCGAATCTCTGTAGGCGTCGTCGGTGTATTCCAGTCCTTGATAGCAGCAATCTTGGATGGATCCACATGAATACCCTGCTCATTGACTATATGACCCAAGAATTGAACTTCTTTAAGCCAGAATTCACACTTGGAGAATTTAGCAAAAAGCTGTTCCTTCTTCAGGAGTTCCAATGTTAAGCGAAGGTGTTGTTCGTGCTCGGCTCGTGATTTTGAATAAATGAGAATATCGTCGATGAACATAATAATGAACTTGTCCAAATAAGGTTTGCAGACCTTATTCATTAAGTCCATAAAGATAGCTGGAGCATTCGTCAAACCAAAAGGCATGACAGTGAACTCGTAATGCCCATATCTTATGCGGAAAGTAGTTTTGGGAATATCTTCTTCGAGAACACGAAGTTGATGATACCCAGAACGCAGATCGATCTTGGAAAAGCATGAAGCACCCTGCAGCTGGTCGAAGAGATCATCAATTCGAGGTAGGGGATACCGATTCTTGATGGTGAGCTTATTAAGCTCTCCATAATCGATACACATTCAAAAAGCTCCATCTTTCTTTTTCACGAAGAGGACAGGAGCTCCCCAAGGTGAAAAGCTCGGTCGGATGAATCCTTTATTAGATAACTCTTGAAGCTGTTTCGATAACTCTTGCATCTCCAACGATGCAAGACGATAAGGTGCTTTTTGCAATCGGGTTGGCATTGGGTACCAGGTAAATATGAAACTCGACTTGACGAACTGGAGGCAAACCAGGCAGTTCATCAGGAAACACCTCCGGATAATCCCGAACAATCAGAATATCCTGAATACTCTTGCTCTTGCTTTTCTCCTCGGTGACATGTGCCAGAAAAGCAACATATCCTTTTCGTAAATACCTTTGGGCTTCCAAACACGACATAAGCTTCAAACCATCTGGTGGTTTTCGCTACGAACTTCCAGAACATCGCAAGAAGACAAAGGAATACGAACAATCTTATCGAAACAAACCACCTCAGCGTGGTGTTTGGTTAACCAATCCATTCGAACGATAATATCGAAACTCCCAAGTTGCATCGGTGTGAGATCAATAGGAAAAAGATGGTTATCAAGGTTTAACTGACAATCACGAATAACAGAATCGAGAACAAGAGGTTTACCAGTAGCAACTTCGACAGATAAGGGTTTCCTCAGTTTGGTTCTAGGTATCGCAAGCAAAGGCTCAAAAGACAAAGAAACAAAACTTCTATCGGCACCAGAGTAAAAAAGAATAGACGCAGGTTGATTATTAACAAGAAACGTACCATTGAGAACCTCGTTGTCAGCCCTCGCTTCGATTGCATTCAAATTGTACGCTCGCCCACAAGCGGGATTCACATTGGCATTGACATTCGGATAAACAAAAGAGGTATCGAAAAAACACAAGAGAGGCGATCATTCGTTCGTTACCTCGAACAAACAAATAACACGCAGTGACTAATCAAAGTAAATAGGTCAAAAATAATGTATCGCGAAGACATGCTCGCCTATAAGTGAACACTCACCCCAAGAGTTCCCAGGTAAGAGTGACTGGTCCGATTATATGGATTTGTACGAACACTCTAGCCTTAGACAAAAACTCAGAGTACAGGCACTCACTCTTCCAGTTTGCACGTGTTCACATTATTTAGACCCAAACTTTGACGAGATTTTGAAAACTTAAAGGGTTCAAAACCATATAATAGGGGGTTCAAAACCTAGTAATCAATCATCTTCTAACAGACGATTAGTTTTCGAAGCGGGTTCGAAAATTGTGTTCTCGTTGTGGTTATCACCTAAGGATAGGTGACGATTTTGTTTTAATAATCTAAACGCAAATAAACTTGCGTTGGGGTCCTAGAAGTTATAGTCTAGGTCAAAGAATTACTAATAACTTAATTCCCTATAACCATTGGCTCTGATACCAACTCTTCTGTCACACCCCGACCACGTAAAACAACAAAGCGTGGCGGAAACGTCGGGGGGTGTTGTAACAGAATTATCGTTTCATAACCATGGATACAAAAAGTGTTTCGTTTTATTGATAATATTAAACATTAACATTGTTTTAACACATAACAAACAAGTTTTATATCGACTATCATTATTTTATGTCACTAAGGCCTCGTCCAGATCCTAGGTGATGCATGCATCCTAGAACGTCAATCAAGCAACAATACCTGAAACATATGTAAAAACAAAGTCAGCAAAGAAATGCTGGCGAGTACATAGGTTTTATAAGAGTATCGGAATCATGGCTTGTTTTCATATATTGCAATACCTCGAAAACCTTGTTTTTAAAAAGTGTATAATATTGCAACATGATTAACCAACTCAAATCAAGATGGTTATAATTTATAAAATTTCGTAGCCATGATTCTTAACCCAAAAGCTTTTTGTTTTTAGAAAGCCATCTTGTAAAACATCTCGTATAAACTCGTTAATAAAACTCGTATGTTATTTCGAAAACATCGTTGAGTGACATTGTTTCAATATCGTTTACCCAAGTGAACTAAATAACGCCACGGTATGTAATATGTTGAAAACACTTATATATATGAAGTCCCAGCAGCGTATCTACCATGCTTTCGCCACATTACACCCGTCCCGTTATCTAAACACTAGCCCAGAAGCCAATCGTTTACCCAAATCGTTTAACATCGTTTCCAAATCGTTCCCAAATCGTTTACTCGTTTAAATCGTTTAAATCATCCTCGTTTTAATTGTGAAAGCTTATATATGGTCGTCTCGTTAATAACATTCAAACCTTTGTGACTCATTCATCGTTCAACTCGTTCTTGCATTAACAAACCTCCAAAGGGTAAGTTAACAATCATCAGATTCAGTCGTTACCCACAACATCCACACATAACCATGGGTATAGTGTAACAACGGGATTTGTCATATCCTATGGTACCATAACCTAATACTGGTCGGCTTGATCAATGCTAATGAATGTCGTTCGTTATGTAACTACAACCAACAAGTTCGTTCACATTATCGAAATCGTTAATAGTTTAGTATAAATCGTTCTATTCGTTTTTGAAATCATCGTTTAAACCTTGAAAACATTTTGTACATATGAATCACCCCAAAACAATTGAAAATAGTAAAATAGGGGAACTATGTACTCACATGTAGTGCAAGGTATCCTCAATCAATAGTACTTCAACAAACTCGAGTAAACCAGAGAAATCAAGTAGCACCTAGTAATTGATTCACTAGTCAAACAATAGACGCCTATATCGGAAGATCGGACAGAATGAGGTCTTGTAAACCAAATGAGTGTTGGAACTCATGTGATATGGTTTAACAAGGCCTACATCCTAAATGAAACCTAACCTAAGTGCCTTCGACCCATCGCGACCCATTAAGGTAGCTTATGCTACTTTAACGCGTCGTTCGCGTGAAACGCGTTTGGAACGTCTAACTAGTCCTATGACAAGTATTATATGCCTATACAAGTTTAATCATGATGTATAATCAGTTATGTGACAAAAGTTTAGGTTACATAAGCTTAATTACCAATTATACATGAAAAGGGTATTTTGGTAATTTACCTAAGGCATATAATCTACTTATCATACAACTACCTAAACTAGGTGACCATAAGGTATAACCTTGGAAGGTTAATCCCTATGCAACTATGACCACTAACCATGTTTGGTCGGATCCTAATGATCGACCAAACGGGTCGTGTTCGAAAGTCTAAGCGGGAGTTTAGTCCGCTTGACTTACGACTCTACACAAGCACTAGACTAAAAAGTGACGAGCTAAACATGCTAAAACATGTTTAGTTAAGTTAGAAAACAGGTTTTGATATCAAAACAAACGGTTTTGATATCCTAGAGTAGTTTGGTTACAAAATACGTAAGAATACGTATTTTGGCCGAAACTACGACTCGTCATTGAGCCTAGATAACGTGGTAATCAGTAGGTATAGTCACAAGGGACTATAACCATCGTGATTATGCTCACGTTATGAAGTTCAAACGAACTTCACATTGACCATAAACTGGTCAATGCAGAAAGTCAAACGCAGTTTGATTTTAACGCTAAAACAAATGAAAAGAACGAAAGAACACTTACAACGGGTCCAAGAATGGAAGTTTTGAATCCGAATATTCTCAGGTATGAAGTGTTGAACACATCAACTTAGAGAACAAATTCAGATTTCAAAGGTGTGGGTTTTTGGGGTTGAGATCATGGGGTATTTATAGATTTCCTTGAACCGTTAGGATCGTTCCTCGAAAACTGAGCTTTGATCTGGACCTTACATGTGTGCCCATGGTTTTCTAAAACCATGGGAGCCCCTAATATGGACTATGTTCATTGAATACCAGCCTATGGTTTTGCAAAACCATGGGTTAAAACCACCAATACTTCAAAATGGACTAGGTTCATTGAATCTGCCAGAAATTTCAAAAATGGTCCCTGCACTTGTAAAACTTGATTTTATTTTGGCACTTTTAAGCCCCGTTAACCCCATTTCAAGGCTCTAAAATAAATTTAAAGTATAGGGAACTTAAAATATGCTCAAAAACATCTCGGATGTTGGTTCGTTTGGTCGTACGGTTGCGTTATTCGCTTAATTACGACGGAAATCGTAACGAACGCAAAAACGATCCAAATTAAGCGACGAATGGAATTTTATCATGCCAAACACTAAAATAAAATATTTTAATGCTTACATAAATTTTTTTGGATGTCCGGATGTATTCAGAACGTAAGTTATGCGCGAAAATGCAAACTTATGCACTTTTTGACTCTTTTAGTCCCTGAATGAGCATAAAGTTTATTTTAGCATACCGAACCCCTCAAAGCCTATTTCTAAGCTTTGTAAAGGTTATTTAGGGTATGTTTAACTTATGATCAAGTTCCAGAATGTTCGTTACTATACAAATCGGCATAGTTTCGCAGTTTGACACAAATAGTCCCTGCGATCGAACAAAGTTGATTTCGACACACCAAACCATTCAAAACCTATTTCTAAGTTATGTGGAGGTTATTTAAGGTATGTTAAGCCTATTCCACTATTCTAGAGTGTTTTTCGTGTTATACTGACTGCGTTTACGCACCAGTTTGCGTATAACCTTCCGGAACGCGATTTAAAGCTTGCAATCGGAATCGAATCAAATTGTAAAATCACTAAACACAATTACACACATAATAACACCAATGCACATTGTTTTATTAATAATCATCATTTTTTTACATCGTACATCGATTACAGAACACAGTTGTCACACCTCTATCGAGAACCAACACTCTCCAGCCATTCCCAGTCAATAACTCTATGCTCCAAAAACTCGGTATTTCTCAGCTTATCAAACTTTTCCCATTCTTTCGTACCTAACTCGAATTGCAACAATGGATGATCACCTCTGTTCCGTATCTTGCACACCGGTATAGATTCCCGAGTGTGATAATTAATTCTTCTTATTTGAGGATTCGGATGATCCACTTGTATACTCGGATCCCCTCTTTGACGTGCGGCCGGACCTCGTTTTCGTGAACGACCTGCACCACTACTGCCTTCACCCGACATACTCTGCAAAAACAGTGTTTAAACAAAGAATTACAGGAAAACAGTTAGTGTTCACAAACTATTTTTGGTATTTTTAATTTTTTTTTTTGGATTTTTGAATTTTTTTTATAAAATTGGAAACAACCGTATAGCATTACATTCGCGGCTGAATCCGAAAAACAATTTGAAGTAAAAATGTGGGTTACCGTTTACAAAAGAATAAGTGATAAATAAACCTCGCCCGAATGGAGATTGAGTACGGGCGATCTATGTCAAACTTGTATGCACATATAAGTAAACCCAAGACCACTACTAAACTAAGCTAAGACCGACTCATTAACTACGAATCAATGTAGACTACCTCCTCCTAGCACTTTAATTGCCCCAATTAACATTAAATGCCTACCAAAACCGAACATTGAGGCCAAACTTGCATAAAGTCAGAAGCTTTAGTGTCAAAAACAGATTTTTAACTTGAAAAATTCCTCCTAGTTAAAGGAGGTTTTAATCCAGTTAAGTTGTCCGATTTTCAAAACACAAGATTGGAACTTTATGACAATGTATCAATCAATAACCTCAGCTCAATGTTCAACAATCCCAAACCAAACCATTCGCACCCATGAAAAACACTAGACATAATCATACTAAGACTCAAACTGGACCCGACAAAAACTAACAAGTATGACTTGAAATAAGACTCAAACTAGACACTAAACAGGTAGTATGCAGAGAATAATCAAGAAAACATACCAGATTCGTTGAGAAAGTAGAGAAAAATTGAATCTTTAAGTCGTACGGTAGGTCCTCAATGCGAGTGATTTAGCGGGTGAGATGGTAAAACTGACGGTGGGGATTGATAAGGAAGTGATATGGGTGATGTGGGTGGAAAATGAGGTGAAAATGGTGGTGATTTGTGGTAGATATGGTGGTTTATGGAGGTTTTGCGGCTGGTTGTTTGTCTTTTAGGGTTTGGTGAGAATGGGGAAGAAAGGGGAAGTAGATAGGTTCTAACCCGTGTAATGTGGGGTCGTGCTATGCGATGGTAAAGTGTGGTTGTCAAGAGGCTTTGCGCGACGCGACACTCTTGATTTCTAGTTTCAAATGGAATGGGGCCTCGCGCTACAGCACAGTGAAGTATAATTGTCTTGGCGTGATACGAAGGCCTCATTTTCACAGAAAGTTTCGAAAATTTGAAGGCGTCCATGCCTTAGAAAAATTTCTTGTTTTACCCAAACCTCCCAAAACTCATCCAAATATTTTCTAACACTGGGACTTACTAGGAATGTCGTTTTCTCTTCAATTCTTGCTCCTCGTCGGTAATGATTTCCTACAAAATACTCAAAGACCCAACACAAAGACACGAAAATCTATGAAAAACTACCGTTAACTATGAAAAGACTCAAATAACGACTCGATACAAATGGTACAAACTCTACACTTGAGAATTAACTCAAGACTCTTAATGGTGATGTTCAGTAGGTCTTCGAGAGGAGTTTTCTCCTTCTCAGCTGTATCGATTGGCCCTCCTAGATAGTGCTTCAACCTATGGCCGTTTACTTTCCAAGTACCTCCGTCGGCTTCATCTTGGAACTCCACTATACCATACGGAAACACCTCCTTTACCAAGTATGGGCCCGCCCACTTCGATTTCAACTTACCGGGAAACAATTTAACCCTTGAATTGCATAGAAGTACCTTGTCACTGGCTTTAAACTCCTTCAACCCCTTTAACTTCCTATCATGCAACGCCTTCGTCTTTTCCTTAATACCCTAAAAACATTCATACGCCGCATCTCTAAGAGGTTCCAACTCATGAATTTGGAAGAAACATTTCCTAGCTGCTTCGGTATGATCTAAATTGACAGTTTTAAGAGCCAAAAGCACTCGGTGCTCTAATTCCATGGGAAGATGGCATGCTTTGCCATAAACGATCATGAAAGGAGTGGTACCTAGGGGCGTTTTGTAGGCGGTATGAAATGCCCACAACACGTCGTTAAGCTTATCCGACGAATCCTTCCTACTTTTTCCTACTGTTTTCTCTAAGATTCTCTTCACTCCTCGATTCGCATTTTCGACTTGACCGCTTGTTTGAGGGTGGTATGCGGTAGACAAATGATATGTGACCCCGTAACGCTCTATTGCTTTCTCCATTACGACATTGCAAAAATGAGTGCCACAGTCACTTATGATAGCTTTTGGTGTACCAAAGTGCGTGAATAACTTCTTAAGGAATCTCACCACCCCTCGGGCATCATTTGTAGGTAAAGCTTGAGCTTCAACCCACTTAGAGGTGTAATTGATTGCCACGAGGATGTACCTACTCCCACTAGAGGAAGGGAAAGGGCCCATGAAGTCGATGCCCCACACATCAAAGATTTCAAGAACTTGGATTGGATTTTGGGGCATCTCATCCTTGGATGAGATCGGTACGTTGGCATGCATCGCATTTCCTAACAAACTCTAAAGCATCCGTAACTACCGAAGGCCAACAGAAACCACACTCAAAGACTTTTTGTGCGGTAGTGTGTGGACCATGGTGACCTCCCGTTAATCAATCATGAACATGCCTAAGGATCTCTAACCCCTCTTCTCTCGGGACACATCTCCTAAGTATTCTATCTCCTCCTATCCTAAAGAGGTATATGTCATCCCATGTGTACTTTCTTGCATCTCGGAACAACTTCTTCTTTTGTTGAGCACTCATATCTTTCATCACATACCCGTTTGCAAGGTAATTCGCCAAATCGCTAAACCATGGCATACTTTCCTTCTCCCCCGTAACAAATGATTCATGAGGGAATCTATCTCCTATCGCCTCCTCACGAATCTCTTCTCTACTTGGATCCTCTAATCGTGATAGATGATCGGCCGCGACATTCTCCGCTCCTTTCTTGTCCTTAATTTCGATGTCAAACTCGGAAAGTAGGAGAATCCCTCATATGAGACGAGGCTTAGCGTCTTTCTTTTGGAAGAGATAACACAAAGCCGAATGGTTGGTGAACACAAATGTTTTCGAAAGCACGAGGTATGAACAAAATTTATCAAATGCAAACACGATGGCTAGGAGTTCCTTCTCAGTGGTGGTGTAGTTCTCTTGGGCATATTGAGGGTTTTACTCGCATAATATATCGGGTGAAAATGATTCTCCCGTCTTTGCCTCAAAATCGCACCGACCACGTAATCACTCGTGCCGCACATGAGCTCAAAGGGCAAGCTCCAATCGGGGGATATGAGAATGGGGGCTCTCACAAGCTTCTCTTTTAGGAATTCAAATGCTTTGAGACACTCCTTGTAAAAAACAAAAGGGACGTCCTTTTCAAAGAGTCGGGTCATGGGGCGTGTGATTTTGGAAAAGTCTCTAATGAAACGCCTTTAAAAGCCCCCATGAGCAAGGAAACTTCGAATCGACTTCACACTCGTCGGTGGGGGAAGCCTACTAATGGTATCTATCTTAGCCCTATCCACCTCTATGCCAGCTCGGGAAATCTTGTGTTCTAGAACTATCCCCTCCGTCACCATAAAGTGAGACTTCTCCCATTTGAGAATAAACTTCGTCTCCACACATCTCGTCATCATACTCTCAAGATTGCCTAAGCAATGATCAAATGAATTTACATAAACCGAAAAGTCATCCATGAAGACTGTCACACCCTCCAATTCCACATGCGGAGTATCACCGCGAGGCGTGTGACTGCCCGGGATCCAGCCACCAATCACATTGAACATTTATCATAAACCAAATAAAACCATCATCAACATGACTGGTGAAATAAAGTCTAAAACATAGTAGGTTTGAAATAAAGTTCCAAAACATAGTAAGTTTAATGTAATAAAGTTCGAGTGCTTAGCTGAAGCATTAAGTTCATAAGTAGCTTAAAACATAAGTTCAAATGTAAGAATCCGATAATGGATTCTAGACGACCACCACAATGCTCCAAGAAAATTACAGCGCAACATCTACGGACCTGCAAGCAGGCAGTAGCGTGTCAACATAAAGTTGGCGAGTTCACGGTTTTCGAAAAGTTTTTTTCTCGTTTATCCAAAATATCGTTTTATGAAGTTACCATGTAATCAACACGTTCAGTGGAGTGCTACCCCATCCAAATGTATAAATGAACCAATCAATCCACTAAACTATGCAATACCGAAACTTTGACGTAATTGTTATTTGCCCTTTTGATCAATGTCTACCATCATTGACCAGAGTTCCTAGATAATAGTTCATGCCCGTCCTCCTCCAGAGGCACGGTGTGAGGTTGTCAAACCTAATAGCGCCATCAACTAATATCCTGTCCGCCTCGCACTACGATTAATCGTTATAAGTGAATAAGGGACTTTTATGGTAGAAGTTCATTTAGTGTATGAAGTTCCCAACCACCATGAATATGTGAAGTTTCCAAACCACCAGGAATGTATGAAGTTCCCGTACCAATGGGAATGTAGTTGGAGTTCCCATCCCATCCCATCGGGAATGCATGCTTTTAGTTGTAGTGTGAACTCACCATAGATTTCTCGGTAGATAATACCTTTATCCTAAACTCGGTCAACCACGTCCTATAATGGTTAACCATCATTAGGACTATATGCAAGTAGTTCACATATAACACGTATTTCACAAGTAGTGTATAAGCAATATCTAACATGGATTTTGTGCCACACGTATGTTTATACAAGTAAGTTTCCACGAGTATTATAACGATAGGAGTGGCCCATAAAGTAGATGAGAACGGTGTCGATTGTGTGCGACTTGATGAACATGGATCCAATATAAGCAGCCCAGATGTGCGGCCCATCGAACACACAACCCAAGCTTGAGTGTACGATTAAACACGGTGTGCGACTGGGACTTTATTTTTAAGTGCGCGATTGAAAAATCAGAAATGTGATCCAATAGTGTGCAGCTTTTTCTATTAACATGAGTTCGGCCCAACTGGGCTCATGTAGTCCACAAGGGTGAAGCCCAAAACTGATTTGCATGTCTCAAAAGACTAGTGTGTGATTGGGGCAGTTTGTGCGACCAAGAACAAAGTGTGCGATTGAAAATAAAGATCAGGAGTATGATTTCACTAGTGTGCGACCAAATCCTCAAAACATGGGTTTTTTCTTACCCATGCAAGGCCTTCATTTGTGCGATCAGATGTGTACGGACCTAACCAAACATTCCTTGCATCGCTATGGATCAAACCGAAAACGACAAAAGCATTTAACATCCAACTTTCAAATCATGCCATCCTTATATGGGTTGTACCTTATGTATCTATATTTGTACATTTTATGAAAACCCATTTCTAACCTAACAGTCATCACCTTCTTCATTATTAGAATAGGGTCTACATATTTACACACCTTAATGCCTATTTTGACACCCTTCAAGACGCCTCGTATAGACCTATACGAGGCGTATAGGGTTACTTTTCCGACCAGCTCTGCACCAAAGCACAATGTCAAATCAGTCACATCAGACGGGGAGTCTAGGTCTGTACAAGGGAAGGATACGAGGCACTAAGACGCCTCGTATAGGCCTATACGAGGCGTCTTCAGTGACTGATTTGACTATACAATTGACAAGTGACTTAAAGCTATACGAGGGGTCTAGAGCTATACGAGGCGTCTATGACTCACATAAAGTGCAACATACAGTGTATTCTTTGTCCACCCCCGAGCATTCAACATTTAATTCTGCTTCGTCTTTCTGCTTCTTCTTCTTCTTTCATTCTGCTTTGCATTTGTGTTCTTATCATCCCGAAGTGTTGAAATGTCATCATACTGGGACAACAACTATGTCTTCGGGCAGTATTCTAGCGAGAACTGGGTGTCCGAAAGCGATCCGGTAACAGTACAGGTACTTAAATGTTTTAATTAGTTTTTGTTTTAGTTTATTATTTACTAATGATGATACGGTTCTTTATTTTGGAGGAGTCTTGTGTTCCCGATTCTAATGAGCAAGAGGAGGTTGTGTCTAGTATACATGGAGAACAAAATAATCCGTTTCTAGATTTGAACAAGCATCCCCCTGTTGATGAAACAGCCCCTGTAGATGACTCATACCATGCTTATCAACCAAGTTATCCGACGCAACAAGGGTATCCGGATTATAGATACGGGTGTCAATACGGAGGAGACGGTGGATACGGAGGAGACGGTGGATACGGAGGAGACGGTGGTTACAAAGGAGATGGTGGATACAGTGGATACGGAGGAGACGGTGGTTATGGTGGATATGGTAGATATGGTGGTGAGACACCTCCCATCCAGGACAGTCCGTACTTAAAAAAGCAGGTATTAATTACTATTTTTTTATTATTTAATTATTTTTATTATTATTAGTATTATTAGTAGTATTATTATTAATATTATTATTATTATTATTAGTATTATTATTATTATTTATTATTTATTTATTTATTAAAATTATTTATTATTATTGTCGATGTTACAGGTTTTCAACTCTTTAGATGAACTAAAGAATCGGATACAAGAAATAGCAAACGCGGATGGTTTCGTTATTGTCACCCGTCGATCAAAGAAAACCGGGGGAAGAACCGGGAGGGTATGGCTTGAATGTGATCGTGGTGGTGAGCACCAGACTACAGCAACACTTAGAAAAGCCAGAAGCAAAAAATACGGTTGCCCGTTTTACCTGCTGGCTGTGCGAAACCACCCGTATGAAACCTGGGAGATTAAAGACGGAAAAATTGAACATAACCACGAACTTTGTGAGGACCTGTCGGCCCACGCGTTTGTGCGAAGGTTTACTCCAAGCGAAATGAAACTGATCGAGCAGCTGACAGCTCAAAACATGGAGTCGCGCAAAATATTTCAAACGATAAGGAAGCAGGACCCCGACAGGTTTCATGTTCTGAAAGACGTTCAAAACGTTGTGGCGAAGATTAGAGCCGAACAAAGACAAGGATTGACTCCCATGCAGTCACTAGAAAACATACTCATAAACAACGACTTTATTTACGAGACACGGCAGGAACCCGGAACAGAGATCGTAACTGAGATCTTCTTTCTTCACCGGGACTCGAGATGCATGTGGCGTGCATTCCCCCACGTCATGCTGATTGATGCGACGTACAAGACAAACATATTCAATATGCCCTTTATCCAGATTGTTGGTATGACGCCTACCAACAAATCGTTTATTATCGCGCATGCCGTTGTTAGTAAAGAACGGGGTGATAACTTTGTGTGGGTGCTTCAGAGGGTCAAGTCAATGTTGGATGAATGCATGGAGCCGCGTGTGATTTTAACCGATAGAGACCTAGCCCTTATAGGCGCGTGTGCTAAAGTATTTCCAAACGCCTCCAGGCTTCTTTACAGGTGGCACATACAACAGAATGTTATGAAGCACTGCAAGGGTGCCTTCACAGACGAAGACTGGAAGAAATTTTTGTCATTCTGGGGGACATTGATTGAGTCTCCATCCATACTCATCTACGAGTACCACTTGCGCAACATGCGAAAATGACTTGTGGAGTGCAAACGTTCTAGTAAGTTTTTATAATAACATACGACTCACCTATGCAAATTTTATTAAATTATTTTTACGTTTTAGGAGTCTTCAAATACGTGTACGATAACTGGCTAAAAGACTATAAGGAGATGTTCGTCTTTGCGTGGGCTGATAAGAGGCGCAACTTTGGTAATCGTACCACAAACAGAGTTGAGAGCCAACACGCCAACTTAAAGAGATACGTTGAAGATAGGAGCTCGCTCGACCGTGTAGTTGGTTGTGTCCATGATATAGTTGAGACACAGTTTGGTGAAATAAGGAAGACTTTTCGAGATAGCATCGAAAAAAGAATGACCCACCACAAACACCCGTTGTTTCAACACCTACTTGGAAAAGTATCCCATACAGCCCTTGACTTGTTGAGGGGCGAGGCAATTAGGAAGCTAGATGTCTTGGAGCGCTTTCATTCATCATGTGGTTGCCAAATGTGGCACAGCTGTGGGTTGCCCTATGCTTGCAGGATAGAAAAGTACATGCTTGAAGGTAATAATTGTTAAACGTACAACACTTGTGTGATATATTTCCGTTAATCATGTAACTTAAACAATGTTGTTTTTAACCATGCAGAGCTTCCGATTCAACTCGAAGACGTGGACGTCTTCTGGCGGAAACTTAACTTCCAAAGTTGTAAATTGATAGACGATGACGTGGACGTGGTCGAAGAGCTAAATATTGTTAGACAACAATTAGAGTCGCACCCCCCAACTCAGCAAAAAAGCCTGATGTCAAAGATTAAAGCGGTGTTGACTCCAAAGAAATCTACCAAGAAACCACCGGTTGTCCAACAAAATACTCGTGGCCGACCAACAACAAAGCAGGTACAACAAAGGTTGGACGAGGCCTCTCGTATAGATGAAGAATTGAGGAGAAGCTCATTCGGTGATGCAAACACGTGCTTTGAAGGTTCCCGACAAAGTAAGTACGATAAACCTCGCCACAACTCGTACGTTCCGTCACAGGCCTCTCAACAGTCGGTTATAAGGTCCCAAAAACCCAAAGCGAGCCTAAGTCGTTCAAAGAGTTCTAAGAAGAAAGAGACACGAGATGCTCACGGTTTTCCGTTAATCATTAGGGACGAGTACGTGGGAATCATCGAACAGTTTAAGAATGACATTCCGCTAGTGTTCCATCCGTACGTCTCGCGCATACGAGATGTGATGCCGGACGGTCATTGTGGGTTTCGGTCTGTGGCTGTGGGCTTAGGTATGGATCAGAGTTCATGGGGGCTCATTCGAAGGCACCTTGTCCAAGAAATGGATCAGAACAAATCGATCTGGTTCCCAATATTTGAAGCATGGGGTAAAGGTTATTTTTACACGCATCGTCAGGGCCTAATTTGGGATTCAGTGTCCGGTTGTGGGGGGGATCACTGGATGGACTTCCCCTTTGCAGGACTTCTTATTGCACAAACGTACGGTATCGGGGTGCACCTGTTAACGACAACCATGGGTGCGAGTTCCACTTTCTTCCCGATACTAAGTCCTCCGGCTAATCAACAACCATTGTTCATAACGCTTACACATGTAAACGAGAACCACTTCATACATGTTAAGCTGGAAGGGGATTATCCAATGCCACCAGCACACGGGCTATGGTTGACCCACTGAACACCCCATACGGAACAATGGGAAGATATGTATTTGCCACGTCTAGAATGGTATACATCGATAATGAATCCTCCGCCAAGATCAAACCCCAGTCTTAATTACATCGACAGTGATACGGAAGAATGATTTTTGTAATTACGACTCGTATAGAGCTAGACGGGTCGTATATCGTTGATAATAGTATTTTTTTTTATTAATTCCTATAATTTTATACAATTTCTATAAATTTTTTTATAATTTGTATCATTTTTCTATAATTAGAATTGATTAAAACAGGTTAATAACATTTTAATAAAAAAAATAAAAATATACGACTCGTATAGAGCTAGACGGGTCGTATACAGTTGAACAAAAGACCAATTAGCCCCTGGTATGCCCCCAATCTAGGCTTATTTCAGGGGCTAAAAGGTCATTCTACAATACCCAGACGCCTCGTATAGATCTATACGAGGCGTCTATTTGAGCGGGTTTTTGAAAATTTGAATTTTGAATATTTGAAAATAAAAATTTGAATTTTTTTGAATAAGGACCATTCGTATAGATCTATACGAGGCGTCAATAGTGTCGGCAACAATTCTTTTTTTTTAAATTTGAATTTTGAAAATATTTTATGTTAATTACCAATATACCCCTGAATGTCCCCAGTATAGGCCTTTAACAGGGGCATAAAGGTAATTTAAAAACCCAGACGCCGCGTATAGATCTATACGTGTCGTCCATTAAGGCGGCAACTTTTAATGTTTTTGTTTTTTAATTATTAAAAAAAGGTTTATTAAATAACCATTTTGCCCCTGTAAAGCCCCCAGTATAGGCTTTAGTCAGGGGCAAAATGGTAATTAACCATTCCAGAAATATCTTTTTGGATTGGTTAATTACCATTTTGCCCCTGAATAATGCCTATACTAGGGGCTTAACAGGGGCAAAATGGTCATTTAATAAAAAGCATGGACGACACGTATAGATCTATACGAGGCGTCTAAGCCTCGTATAAGGCTGGGGGGGGGGGGTCTAGACGAGGCTGGTTATAACCCCAAACAAAAAAACAAAACAACATACGGAGAATACACATCTATACGCCTCGGATTCGTATTTCGACCGTACTTTCGAAGATTTGAAGCATCACCGGTACGTATTTCATCCCGTAGTTTAGTATTTTTGCCTAGTTTTTGCCTTTAGACCGTAGGTTTGCCCTGAAATTTGATTTTTGTTGGGTTTGGGGTTTGAACTTGAGGTTGAAGATGAATCATTTAGAACAGGACGCCGAGTATAGCCCTATACGAGGGCTATACGAGGCTCTGCAATTTTTTTTGTTTTGTTATTATTATTATTATTATTGTTGTTAATATTATTATTATTATTGTTAATATTATTATTATTGTTATTGTTATTGTTATTTATTTATTATTATTATTATTATTATTATTATTATTAGTATTATTATTGTTAATATTATTATTATTAGTATTATTATTGTTATTATTATTAATTATATATTATTATTGTTATTATTATTATTTATTTATTATTATTGTTATTATTATTATTGTTATTATTATTATTATTATTTATTTATTATTATTGTTATTATTTATTATTATTATTCGGATTTATTAATTATTATTATTATTATTATTATTGTTAATATTATTATTATTATTGTTATTGTTATTATTATTTATTTATTAGTATTATTATTGTTATTATTATTATTATTATTCGGATTTATTTATTATTGTTTTTATGCGTATACGTTATTTATTTGCAGATTGATTATGGAGGGCGATGAGATTCAGATAGAGCTTGATGGGGCACCGCCGGGGGGTCAGCCGGCTCAGCAGGTTCAGCCGGTTCAGCAGGGTCAGCCGGTTCAGGAGGGTCCACGACGGAGACGGCGGCCGCCTCTGGATACGCTGAAGGGTTGTCCGTATCTAGAGTTTCCAGCGGGCACCGATGCCGCCCGCCATTGCCAGAAGCTTAGGAGGATGCACATTGGATCGCATGCATCGATCGACTGGGATGCGATGGACCAGCTTGCTGAGACGGCTAGAGTGCGTCGGTTTATACCTCTTGATTCGCCGTGGCATCGTCTTTTTGATTTGGCGCACACGCCGACCTACAGGGAGCTGCTGGTCGAGTTCCTTTCGTCATTCACATTTCACCCTCCTGGGGTCCCAGTGCCGCTTCCGTACCCAGATGCTCCCCCTCCGCCTGAGATTTCTTTCAGGCTCGCTGGCGTTTTGCGTACGATGAAGCTAGCAGACTTTGCGGTGCGTTCTGGTTTATACATGCAGGGGGAGATCAAGACTGAGGTTTACACAGCGGGGCTAGTGGTGGTTGAAAAACCCATTCTTCTAGGGTTTTGGCAGGTGATTGCGGGGCCAAATCATTGGGAGCACGATAAGTCGAAGGGGAGGGTGTCGTTTGTTGGGGACCCACTGTACAGGTACGTATGTTTATTACGGCAATTATTGTGATTATGTGCATTGTTTATTAATCTCTGTTTCTGTATTTCGCTAACACTATCTGCAGGTATCTGCACCATTTGCTCGCTACTTCTATCTCAGCGAGCGGGTACAGCCGTGAGTGGTGTACGACCACAGATCTTTTTTTCCTTTATTGTTTGTTGTATAGGAGGCCGTGCGCGCTAGCACACGGTCTAGCCCAGTACTACGCCTCCGCCCATCACCGGCAGGAGCGCGGATTTTTGTATGGCGGGGCGTACGTGACCGTCATTGCCCGTTCATTTGGCCTCGTACTGCACGAGGACCCACATCTACGGACGCCGCCAGTCATGCCTACGCGGATGGGCATGCAGTCGCTGTGGGGGATGAAGGTAATCAAGAGGTTCCCAGTTGGCCCGCGGTTTAAAAACCACGACACCGGGGGCATATGGACAAAGGAGGCCCTACCAGAGCATTTCGAGCCCGTTTATCCTCCTGTAGATCCTGCTGATGTAGTGCCCGTGGAGGAGCCTCCGGAGGATGTAGACGGTGCAGCGGTGCCACAGCCACCGCCACCTGCCGGGGCGCCTCAGTTTCCACGTCACGCTATTCCAGGCCGTGCCCCAGGAGCTGCGTTACATCCGGATGTACGAGCCGAGCTTGACAGGCTCAACGATTTGGTAGGTTGGCTGGTACGGTGCGAGCAGGATAGACGAGAGAGAGAGGGATGGCGCCCGATACCGCTTCCACCAACTCGAGCACCACATCAGCAGCAGCAGCCACATCCAGATTCGGATTCGGATTTGGATGCATAAACCTGTTGTTTTTATTTTTATTATGGATGTACAAACTTATCTTATATATTTTTGTTATGGATGTACAAAGTTATCTTATATATGTTATATTTATGTTTGTTTTCAGTTATTCGGTTACCTAATGATTGTTGTCTTAAATTGAGATAATACGGAAACAAAATATGTTTTGAATATAATACGGAAACAATATATCCCCTGAATATAATACGGAAACAATATTTGAACGAGATAAAATTTTAATCGGAAGAATAAAAAAGTAAAATGTTAAAAACATTAAAGAGCCGATTTAATCGGAAACAATATTTAATCGATATAATATATTTAAAGAGCCGATTTTTAAAATAGTTGATTTTTAAAAAACAAAAACTTTTTTATAGTGTAAAAAACAAAAAAAACAAAACTTTTTTTAAAAACAAAAAAATTTTCAACCAAAAAACACATCTTCAAAAACTATCCAAAAAACCATACCAAAACCCACCAAAACACCCCTCATTTCAGCAAAAAAAAAAACCAACATTAGACGCCTCGTATAGGTCTGTACCCTTCGTATAGGGTTCCTTAAACTTTGTGCCTGACACCCTCTGAGACCCCCTTGAATTCAGTGCTTAGACGCCTCGTATAGCCCTGTACGAGGCGTCTAGGGCACTAAAGTGTCCAAATAGGCGCAGAGGGTGTCTAAATATCTCCAGCCATTAGAATAACATTTCATCCAACAATATTGCAGGCACAAGAATTATACTAACAATGTCACCAAAAATGCATGACAATGTTGTACTCTAAGCATCACTGATTGTACATTCAAGGAAAACAAGAAAACCCAGCTTCAATATTTAATTCATGAACATCAACGTGATACAGAAGCATTAACATGAATCATCATTATTTCAACAGAATCCCCACATCACTGTTCTATTCATAAACGACCATTCAAAACACGCACGGCCAGGTTGTACCCGAAGCATAGGCAGTTGTACATTCAAAGAAAAACCCAGTTTCACAAACATCATTACGAGCAAAGCAAGCATATGACTTTCTATTTGTTTCATCCTTAGTATGATCAGAGCATTCATCAATATATCATTTCATCACACAAATGTGTTATTATCAAGCTAACAGGTGACACTCACCATCAGTATCCTACTACCTTTTCATCACATTAATACGTATAACATCATCAAACAGTAAGTCAATCCGGACAACCATGTTCGTTAAAACACTTAATGAGGGTCATGCTCTAACCTGGAGTTGGGGGTGTTTAACGGAAATGGAAGCTGAGTGAAGAGAAGAATGAAGTTTTCGGATAGCACGTCGTGAGCTACCGTCGACTCGTCCGGAGTGGTCTGCCGTCTAATTGGCTGGAGTGAGGGGATATCGCCGGAGGTCTCCAAGGAAGATGGAGAAGGTATTGTGTTGCAGGTCTTAGAGAGAGAGAGAGAGAGAGAAGTTACTGAGATAGAGGATGAAAGGAATGTTTTCGGGATTATGGTGATGGTCTTCAAGGCAGGATGATCCGTCGCGTAGACGTCACATCATAGTCTTTCCAACGATTATCCATCCCACAAAACAAGAGGGTATGGAGGATGTTCCCAAATAATCCTACCCCACCACTTTTAATTTTTTTTATTTTTTTTAATCTTCTACTTTTTTTTAACATTTAACAAATAAACTAACAAAATATTTTCATTAATATTAAAAAACATTACATAAACTTAAAAAAAAAGTAAACTAAAAAAAAACATAAACTTAAAAAAATCCTAATATATTAAAATAAGCTACTAGTCTTCGTCTTCCATGTCGTCGTTGGGTTCGTTTTGAGCGTTGTTCCAAATGTACTCCACCAAGTCCGCTTGTAGGTTATGATGCGTGTACTCGTTACGTAGAGCGAACATGTTCAAATCTTGTTGTTCCCCACTAACTGGAACAGAATTTCCAGTAGACGCGTTTTCGTCGTACTCGCATATCGCTCTACCTTCGTCTTCAATGATCATGTTATGAAGGATGATACAAGCGTACATAATGTGTCGTAACCTCTTTGGTGTAGCCGAACGTGCTGGATGTTCAATGATTTGCCATTTTTTTTAGTAGAACACCAAAAGGCCGTTCAATATCTTTTCTCGCACCCTCTTGATACCTCGCAATTTTTTTTCTTTTTTCGTCTGTCGGGTGCGGAATAGTTTTAACGATTGTCGAGTACGTTGGTTATATTCCATTGGCTAGATAGTAACCTCGTCTGTATTCCACCCCCGAAACTGTAAAACTTGTGTCTGGACCTGTACCCGCCACTACATCGTCAAATATCTGTGACTGGTATATGATGTTAAGGTCATTGAGCGAACCAGGTAGACCAAAAAAAGCATGCCAGATCCAGAGATCCTGTGACGCAACAGCCTCTAGAATAATAGTCGGATGTCCATGATCTCCCCTAGTATACTGACCTTGCCAGGCAACTGGGCAGTTCTGCCATGGCCAGTGCATGCAATCAATGCTCCCGAGCATTCCTAGGAACCATGTCTCTGTTCGTGTGCTTGATATAATTTTTGAACGTCGTTTGCGTTCGGTCTCCGCAGGTATCTCTTGCTATACAATTTGACAACCCATTCGCAAAACTTGTGCAAACCTAGACGTGCGGTTCTTTCAGACATCCTTATATACTCGTCTAATGCATCGGGTGCGTAACCGTATGCTAGTTGGCGAATGGCCGACGTACATTTTTGTAAATTACTGAAACCCCTTTGCCCCCTAGCGTCGTTTCGCAGTGTAAAAAACAGATCAGACTGGGCCATGTCGCCTGCGATACGTAAAAAAAGTGCACGACTCATGCGGAACCGACGTCGAAAAATCTCGGGTGTGTACACGGGTTCGTCGGCAAAATAATCGGCTACTAGTTTATCGTGGGCGGCTATAAATTTAAAATGAAACATAAATGAAATTAATTATAAAATACATTTTCAAATCTATATAAAACACAAGGAAAAAATAGTAAAGTAACTTCTTGGTCTCGGTTTAATTTTGCTCGTCTAGTTAGCCGTTGGGACGACGCTTCATCACCCGCCATGAAGACCTGAGCCGCGTTCATAATCATGTTGTGCATAATTGCATCCTCTTCCGAAGATGATGAATACCACGTAGACGAAGAAGATGAAGAAATGGAAGAAATGGTAGAAAGTGAAGCCATGATAATTTTTGAGAGAGAGATGGGGTGGTAGCGGGTAAAAAATGGTATAAAAATTGATGAGTTTTTATAAAAAGGGAAGAGGGGTTATAAAATGTGAGAGAGATATGAGATTGTAGTGGGTGAAAAGTTGTGAAAAATGGTGTAAAAGAGGTGAGTATTTATAAAAGTGGGAGTGAATTGGGTATAAATTTGAATTATAGCCGTTATTTATTAAATCAAAATTTTTTTTAAATGGTCATATTTGTCAAACGGTCCCCACATTTTTTGGCATTTAGTGCCCGTCGCCAACGTCAAGCACAAGCCGATGAGGACGGGGCGCCGGGGGGGGGGGATGGTGTGCGAGTATCGCCGGAGCTCGACGGGGGTGGGGACGAACCCCATACCCTCTAGCCTTATGATAGTAGCCAACAAGAGCCCAGGTGTCGGCTGTTTGCTTTTTATAGTAAACATGAGTATGGTCGCACACTTATGTGTGCTTTTCTTATCAATATCATGTGTGCGATGAAACTGGGGCAAATGGTGGGGAATGGGCTTGACTCTTGGGCCTTTAATTTGGGTGTGCATAATTAACAGTTCAAGGATGAATGGCCCAATTAAATGTGAAGTGTTTGATGTTAGATATTGATGTGCGGACGTGCGGTTGGTTTGTTATGGAAATAATAATAACACTAATAATATCGACCATTTATCATTACCACCTAAGTCTCAAATATTCAAAGACCCTTATTATATTCATATCAGTTACTAATTAACGGGGTTACATCGAGATTGGAATTGGTACAAAACGGAGTGTGCAGGTTGTCACAAGGACCTCCATGGAACTCTCAACCATATCTTGGAAGATGGCAACCATACACCGATGAATAGTGGCCGGAGCGTTACATATTCCAAACGGCATGGGTCGGTACGCGTATGTGCCATAGGGACATGTAAAGATCGTCTTCTCTTGATTCTCCGGTGTGATGGGGATTTGGAAGTAACCGGAAAATCCGTCGAGGAAACAATAGTAATGTTTCCCCGCCAGACGCTCTAGCATTTGGTCAGTGAACGGAAGAGGGAAATGGTCTTTCCGGGTGGCGTCATTTAATTTTCGATAATCAATACATACCGCCAACCGGTGACCGTGCGTGATGGGATGAGTTCATTCTTCTCATTCATAACTACCGTCATCCATCCCTTCTTTGGGACAACTTGAGTTGGACTCACCAAAGAGGAATCAGAAGTTGGTATATCAACCCGACATCTAGCAACTTCATCACTTCTTTCTTCACTACTTCTTGCATGTTTGGATTGAGGTGCCTCTGCGGTTGCACCACCGGTTTGTAGACCTCCTCCATGAGAATTCGGTGCGTGCAAAAAGTGGGGCTTATCCCCTTTATGTCCGATAGCCTCCATGCAATAGCCTCCTTGTGTGTTTTCAACACCTCAAGTAATTTCGACTTCTCCTCCTCCATCAACTTAGAAGAAATGATAACGGGGATACCAGACTTCTCTCCTAAAAACGCGTACTCTAAGTGTGAAGGAAGGACCTCAAGCTCTAAGGGGGCAGAATCTCTTCAGGAGCACTTTCCTCACTAATCTCCTTGAGTTCCAAAGTCTCAGGAACCCATAACTCATCCTCCTCTAATTGGGGTTCTTCTTCAACCTCTTCGTCAACTTCTCCCTCACTCACCAAGTCGGCTCCACTAATGTACTCGAGACACGAATCTACACATGAAATGAATGAGTTTAGAAAATAAACTGTATGACACAGACCACTATCCTCATCTCTACCACTCGAGTGTTGCATAGCCCTATCAATTTCGAAAGTGATGTTGTCGTCGCCTGCACGAAGTGTGATCTTGCCGTCAAAGACATCTATGATTGCCTTTGCAGTGCGAAGGAATGGACGACCTAAAATGATGGGAACTCTCTCGTCGGCCTCTATATCTAGAATAACAAAATCCACGGGGAAGACAAACTTATCGACCTTAATGAGCAAATTTTCTATAATTCCACGTGGATATTTAACCGAGCAGTCGGCCAACGAAAAAGTCATGCAAGTGCGAGTGAGCTCTCATAATCCTAGTTTCTCGTAGAGAGAGAATGGCATCCAGTTGATGCTAGCACCTAGATCGGCTAAAGCATAAGCGGGAGTAACGACACCCCTGAATAGACATGGAATGGTGAAGGTGCCCGGATCGGTTAGTTTTTCCAGTAGTTTGTTCAAAAACACCGCGGAACAATCTCCGATCAATGGAATATTTGAAAGCTCGCCTATCCTATCTTTACGCTTAAGAAGGTCCTTTAAAAATTTTGCATACTTTGGCATGGACTGAAGAGCTTCAAACGGAAGATTGACTTTTAATTTCTTGAACATCTCGAGAAATTGCCCGTATTGCTTAGAATATTTCTGATGCTTAAGGCGGGCGAGGTATGAGACGCTTGAATGATATATGAGTTGTGATGGTCTAACCCCTATTGGTCAGTTTTCTACGCTCTTTTCTACTTGAGGCTCCTTGGTGTGTGCGGTAATTGCTGGGTCTAGCCTAGTTTGCACCTTACCCGGAGTCTCCACCTAGATTTCCTCATCTACTTGTTCCTCCTCCTCATCCTCAACTCTCTCTCTAACTACCTCCCCTAATGACCTACTACTTCGAGTAGTGATTGCCTTCAGTTGGCCGGATGGGTTTTGTTGGGTTTTGCCTGAGAATTGACCGGAAGGTCTTTCTTGCAACTAGCAAGCAATGTCACTAATTTGCTTTTGAAGGTCCAAAAAGTTGGAATGGTTATTCTTTAAGAGTGTGGCATGATCATCTAAGTTTCTTTGGGTGGTTTGATCCTTAACAAGGATTTGGGATAACATGGATTTTATTTCATCTACACTACTACCCAAGTCTTGGTTGTTTGAACCTTGACTGTTTGACCCCCTCCCCCCCACTAGGATATTGCCTATTTGAACCCCCTGAGCTAAATATTTGAACCCCCAGTTTGGAATTGACCCTGCCCCCTGTTTTGAGTTGAACTTATTTAGAAACCAAGGGGGTTACAAGAAGAACGGAAAGTGTTGTTACTACGCCAATTCAAACTGAAGTTTGACTTGTTGAAAGGGTTCGTTGGTCCTCGGTTTTGACACGCAATGAACTCGACTTGCTCAAGAGTGAGTATGGGACAATCAATATTTTCGTGACCTCCTCTACACACCTCAAACCTATCTACCTTCGCCTTCAACTCGTGAATCTCTTTAGTGAGCTTTCTCTCAAGGTTCTCCATCACCGCGGCTATCGATGTTTCCAAGCTAACTTGGTGTATCCCTCGACCAGCCGAGGGAGTACTAGACATAGGAATGGAAGTCCTGGTAGTAGTGCGATTATCAATATCAGAATGTGTGAAGCTCTTGAAAAGGTCATTGCAATCAGCCACCGATTTCTTACCCATGAGGTGGCCTCCTGTTGAAGTGTCGAATCAGGCTTGAGTCTCGGGAGTGAGACCGTTGTAGAATTTCTCTACAAGTTCCCAATCAGATTGACCATGTTGAGAGCAACGGTGTAAGACCCTTACAAAACATTGAACATTTCCTATAATATGTTGTGGATTTATATATATCAAAATTTTCAACTTTTCAAATACATCGATATAACGACGTTTACTTAACGTGCAAAACCTTCAAACAATATTTACACAAGTTTAAGAAACATTCAAAAGATGGTTAAACAAGTTTTGTAACAAAAGACATCATTCAGTTGCGGAAGCTTCATTCGTGTGCATGTTCGGTTCTCTTACAATGCTTGATCGTCATCCGCAAGTTCGTATCAATTACCTATAACCAAAATCATCAAAATATTAGTTATGAGAGGTTATGATGTGTGTTAACAAGTCCGTAAGCTAAAAACAAACAACAAGCAACATTATTGCTGAAATTTTGGGTTGTCGCGGGGCGCGACAAAGGGTAGCTTATTTGGTCGCGGGCCGCGAGCATCGTCGCGTTGCACGACGGGATTTTCCTTTGCCGTCGCGTGATGCGACACCCTAGTTTCGACAGAAGGTTTCAATCTCAGACCTGCATATTCTCAGTCAAACTATGTTTTACCAAAATGAGCGTAACTTGCTGAATTTTGATCCGAATTACAATCCGTTTCTTCCTACGCGACCGTGCTTTGATTCCCTATCACATGGATTAAAAATCCGATATCCGGATTAACAAATTTCATAACTTTCAGCTATTGGCTTATTATTATTTCAACTTATTTTGACCCGTTCAAGTTTTAAACATACTTTTTTTTGTCAAAATAACTTTCATTACTACACTAACATCACAACAATGGATATTTACTATTACTAATGTCACACCCTGACTTTTGCGGAAGCGTGTGATGTGTGACTTGCTTAATATCATTGCATTCAATTATAACAAACAACTATATGATAGAAACCATGATGTTCATCCATTACTAAGTTTCAAAAGATTACAACGCACATTGTTTACAATCAAACCTAGACTTCGAGTTTAAAATACAACCAACCAAATGTTTTAAGTTCCATAAATGACTTCGACAAAAGGCATAAATAAAACAAGGCTTTGATTCATGTATCTTATCAAAGATAGGATACACAATTCAAACCCTTCAAAATGGGATGTCATCATTCCTCGTATTAACATCTTGTAAACTTTAAACGCCCGCCAGATCCATCTCAATTTCCTGAAATACATGTAGTTTGAAAACATCAACAAAATTTGAGCGAGTTCATGTGTTTTGTATGTGTGCACGAATAACCTTGTAAACATTTGTAGGTATGTATTTGTAAACCGGTATGAAAGCAACTAGGAATAAATCAATTAATGATTTACAAGGTCATTAATATGTGTGCAACGGTGTAGGAAGGCTCAATCCTTTGCGTATTTCGTACCGGGCCTCCCAGCTGGAACGGCATAGTCACCACATGTAACCAACTTGCGGACCCATGGGTGGGGCTCGCAACACCCAAATAGATCTATCACTCATGCCCCTCGGTCCTTATTCAAGGATTAATGGTCTCAAGTTAACGCCTACCCATTCACATGATCTAACAGTTCATTCCTTAGCTAACCATACCATTTGTAATCATTGAAATATTTGTAACATGTATTTGACCCCCGAAGTTATAAAACTGAAAACAGTTAAAAGAAAATGGGGACATGAACTCACAATCTTGCGTCCTGCAATCTGGTGTAACTCAAATATCCTGTCCCGAAGTCGTGCAACTACCTACACACATGCTATGTTTTATTAGACGGCTAGGTCGTGTAACGACTCTTAGTCTTATGTGTCATGACTTAGCATTCTTTGAGTTACGTCTTGTTGTACATTATATTATTCCAAAGTATATAATTATTGGTTAAAACAATAATATTTTAACTTAAATTATATTTATCAATTATTTGAAATATTTGTTAAAATAATATATTTTAACTTATTTTGCCTTGTACTCCTTCATGAATATTACCCCAAGAATGGGTATAATTATGCTTGTATATTTTGAGACTTGTGTATTTTGCCAATTATTGGTGGCATATTCCAGTGTGTATTTGTACGTACGAGAATACGTATTTTCTTGTATTTATTAAGTATTTTATACTTAATCTTGTATTTAAACTTTCCGGAATATTAGTTTTAATCAACTAAAAACACCAATTTGTATTCTTAAAATATATGTATTTTAAGGAAACTTTTATAGAAAATTATCCATAAATCTTCCTTGACAAAAATAATTATACTTTTATATAAACCCCAAAAATAATATATTTTCAAGATTAACTTAGAAAATATTTATACTTCCATTTTTCATCCAAAATAATATATTCTTAATTTGTTTAAGAAAATGTATATTTTCTTCAAAAATAGTATATTTTCTAATTGTTCAAGAAAATATATATATTTTTCTCCACTCAAAATAATATGATATATCTTGTAATACTTGTAAAAATCATATTTTCTGTTTCTTTGGTTTCCAAAATACCGTTTAACTCATTTGTCAAAATATGTATGAATTTAATTCCGGAATATATATATCGTCCATAGTCCTTGTTCGGTTTGTCCAATATTCGGGTATAAATTATATATTCATTTTCTTGGAATTCTTGGTAATATTTTGTATTATAATTTTGGTATTTTGGTGAATTATATCATTTTCAAGTCCTAGAATAATATAACTAATACACATAATATAAAAATAATCACACAAATTGTGACATCTAAATATATATTTTCCTAAATATATACTTTCCAGTGCTATCTTTTCTCGAATAGGTAGGAAGTGTGCAGATTTTATCAATCGGTCCACTATTACCCAAATCATATCATGTCCTCTAGGAGTCCTGGGTAATTTCATTATAAAGTCCATCGAAATTTGTTCCCACTTCCACATGGGTATTTCAGGCTGTCGTAAAAGACCAGAAGGCTTCTGATACACGGCCTTAACCTTAGCACACGTTAAGCATTTCCCAACATAAATAGCTACGTCACCCTTGAGCTTTGGCCACCAGTAGTAATCTTTCGGATCTTGGTACATCTTGTCCGATCCTGGGTGGATCGAGTACCTTGACTTATGAGCTTCATCAAAAATAACCTCTCTAATACCGCCATAGAGTGGGACCCAAATGCGTCCAATGAAGCATAAGGTTCCTTCCTTATTTGGCACTAATTTCTTCTCCATTCCTCGGAGATATTCAACCTTAAGGTTTTCCTTCTTAAGAGCTTCTTGTTATGCATCACGTATGCGTGAGGTGAGATCCGTCTGAATTGTCATTTCTAAAGCTCGAACTCTTATGGGCTTAACCCTTTCCTTTCGACTTAAGGCGTCTACTACCACGTTTGCCTTTCCAGGATGATACTTGATTTCGCAGTCATAATCATTCAGCAACTCAACCCATCGTCGCTGACGCATATTCAACTCCTTCTGATCAAATATGTGCTGTAAACTTTTGTGATCTGTGAAGATAGTACATCGAGTACCATACAAATAATGTCGCCAAATCTTCAAGGCAAATACCACTGCGCCTAACTCCAGGTCGTGAGTGGTATAATTCCTCTCATGTACTTTCAGTTGGCACGAAGGATAAGCGATGACTTTTTGGCGTTGCATGAGCACGCAACCCAATCCCTGATGCGAAGCGTCACAGTATACCACGAAGTCTTCTATGCCTTCGGGTAGGGATAGTATCGGTGCATCGCATAGCTTGCTCTTGAGCAGTTGGAAGGCTTCTTCTTGCTTGTCTCACGAGATCAAATTCTCACAATGAACGACAAAGTGCGATACTTAAACATCCATCAAATTAACGACGAACGAAAAAGTATAACCCTAATGTGGGCGGCACTTAAACATCCGTTGGATATATTGATCGGTCGGAAAATGAATCGTAATAGCAATCGAGTTATTACCCTGTTTTGCGGCAACAATTAGTGAATCGTGTGTGTTAATTGTGGTATTCTGATCGTAACTCAGTGCATGTAGCGAGAATTTACGTCGTTTTATCTTCCGAATTCAAATGCCAATGTCTGCTATTTATACCCGAAATTTGGACTGGCTTACGGACCGTAAGACTCAACCCTTACGGTCCGTAAGGGACAAGGAATATTTATAGGTCAGCCACCTCAGGGACTAGCCTTGCTGACTTGACACCGCCCAAGCTTACGGACCGTAAGACTCAACCCTTACGGTCCGTAAGGGACACGATACCACTATAGGGTTGCTGAGTGTGGGAGTAGGCTTGCTGAATCAGTACTTTCGAAATTTTAAGTTTTGACAGGTTTATATTTGGATAATCGTAATATAGGTTTTACCCCCCCTGAGTTTTAGGGGCCCTGATCCTGATTCTGAAAATTCTAAAAATTTTAGGGTTTGTGCAGAATCACTTGGGTGTCTCAATTAGGGTTTCCTATTGGACAAATTAATTTAATAAATATGGCTTTCGATGAGAGTTGTTACAATATATATATATATATATATAAGCAATCATCATAGCAAACAACCATGCGATAACATAATCACATCATGAACATGTGAACCAACAATCTATTTAATGAGAACACGGCTATTGAGCTTTCATTACCACCAACCACAAGTTGCATTGTTTTCAAAGTGTATCATATCAAAAGAGACAAAGGGTCACACGACCCTTATCAGATAGGTCTGTCAATGTGCAAAAGTAATAATCAAAATATGGTCTTCATATCTTCACCATCTCGACTCAATTGTAGCGTTCTCACCAAAAGTAGTGTACCTGTGTAAGACCAAAAACCTACAATACTGACGGCGGAGGAGGAGGAGGAGGAAAGAAGAGCAAACTGCGGACATGAGTGAGCTCCTCCTCGAGCTTATAAACACGACGAAGCAAAAAGCTAATCTACTTCCCGACGGTGAGAAAGCGGGCATCAAAACCCGGAATAGGTGCGGGAGCAGCAGGTGGAGGTACAAATGAAGCTGACGATGACGGTGGAGGGACAAAAGTAGGATGAAAGGGACAGGGTGATGGTGTAGCACCCTCACCGAACTCCAACTCGAGAATTCTACGACTCAAGATCTCGAACTACAACTGAAGCGAAAAAAGTAACTCATCACGAGTATAGCCAGCGTGATGGGAGGGATGGTAAGGGTCAGAGATTGGCATAGAGTATGGTGGAAACCACCTGAAAGGCTCATCCAATGAAGCTGGTGTAATCGGTGAAAAGTGAGGGATAGGAGGGAAATCTGCTGAAGCAAACGGATCAAAACTCAGGGGCTATCCCGAGGTACCTTCCCCTGGTCGGGGAGTAGGGATCTCCTGTAGAAATACGATCGGAAGATCAATACGGTGAGCATCAGACATAACAGGAGGTGGGGGAGCAACACTGACAGGTGGGGGCTGTGGTATATAGGGATCAACAAGTGGGAGATCAAATGGTGCAGAAACCGGCTCTGGGATAAGAGGTGCAATATCGGGCACGCTAAACTGAACAGTGTCCAGATCAGGAATAAGCTCTGGGACGTGAGGGGGTGTAGGAACTTGAAAGGGAGATGACGGTGCAGCAGACATCGCATCGTCATCATCTAAATCAGTAGCGTAAAGCTAAAGTCCTGCCGCCTGCAGGGCCGACGAAGTCACAGACTCAAAGAAGTCTGCAACTGAGTGCATGCTAGAGTCAGAAGATATCTCGATAACGGGTATGACGGGAGGGGGTACATCCAGTATAGCAACATCATCAACCTCCCCATTACCCTGCGCATCTGTTGGGGGACCATCCAAAAACAAGTCGACATCATCGTCAAAATGATCATCAAAGGGCCAACCCTCAGGGGGAATGACCACTAATGGAACAAGGTCAAGGATAGGTGCAACAATATGCTCACCATCGGGGTGACCGATGATGAGGTGGTTATGGATAGGAGTAGGGAAATCGAAAAGGTCCTCGACAGGAATGCCATCAGCTATTGGTGCGCCATCTCCAAAGTCCGGGAGGGCGAAGGGCTGAAAGTCATCGTCGTCATCAGATAACATCTCTGGGTCGCTGTCGGTGTCTGAAGTCAAAACCTCTGTTATAGGCGCTACCTCGTCGTCAGAGACTATCGCCATCGGATCGTGCTCCTCTGATAAACCGGTCTCGGATGAGGACATGTGTACCTGTAACATAACAATCATGACATGTGCACGTACGTTAACCACTACTAACACTCGGTGTATGTAAACAAAGACAGGTATCACTTAATCTTGTATTCACGTTATCCTACGTGAGACTTTTCTAACTTAACAAGTTTACCCCATGCAACCTAGACCATTTAGCCAATGGTCATTGCTCGTGTTTCTTGTCTTTCCTTTGTAAAATGTTTGTTCCATGGATCTTGGCGTTTTGTAAATGCAATGAAAAATATTTTGTGAAAATATTTTCGTGAGAGAGCCCTCGTGATTGTAGTCTAGACTCGAGAAGGAATCCTAGTTCACTACAATCGAAGCTCTGATACCAAACTGTCACACCCTGACTTTTGCGGAAGCGTGTGATGTGTGACTTGCTTAATATCATTGCATTCAATTATAACAAACAACTATATGATAGAAACCATGATGTTCATCCATTACTAAGTTTCAAAAGATTACAACCCACATTGTTTACAATCAAACCATGACTTCGAGTTTAAAATACAACCAACCAAATGTTTTAAGTTCCATAAAGGACTTCGACAAAAGACATAAATAAAACAAGGCTTTGATTCATGTATCTTATCAAAGATAGGATACACAATTCAAACCCTTCAAAATGGGATGACATCATTCCTCGTATTAACATCTTGTAAACTTTAAATGCCCGCCAGATCCATCTCAATTTCCTGAAATACATGTAGTTTGAAAACACCAGAAAAAGTTGAGCAAGTTCATGTGTTTTGTATGTGTGCACGAATAACCTTGTAAACATTTGTAGGTATGTATTTGTAAACCGGTATGAAAGCAACTAGGAATAGGTCAATTAATGTTTTGCAAGGTCATTAATATATGTGTAACAGTATAGGAATACTCAATCCTTTGCGTATTTCATACCGGGCCTCCCGGCTGGAACGACATAGTCACCACATGCAGCCAACTCGCGGACCCATGGGTAGGGCTCTTAACACCCAAATAGATCTATCACTCATGCCCTTCAGTCATTATTTAAGGATTAATGGTCTCAAGTTAACGCCTTCCCATTCACATGATCTAACAGTTCATTCCTTAGCTAAGCATACCATTTGTAATCATTGAAATATTTGTAACATGTATTTGACCCCCGAAGTTATAAAACTGAAAACAGTTAAAAGAAAAGGGGGACATGAACTCACAATCTTGCATCCTGCAATCTGGTGTAACTCAAAGATCCTATCCTGAAGTCGTGCAACTACCTACACACGTGCTATGTTTTATTAGACGGCTAGGTCGTGTAATGACTATTAGTCTTATGTGTCATGACTTAGCATTCTTTGAGTTACGTCTTGTTGTACATTATATTATTTCAAATTATATAATTATTGGTTAAAATAATAATATTTTAACTTAAATTATATTTATCAAATATTTGGAATATTTGTTAAAATAATATATTTTAACTTATTTTGCCTTGTACTCCTTCATGAATATTACCCCAAGGATGGATATAATTATGCTTGTATATTTTGAGACTTGTGTATTTTGCCAAGTATTGGTGGCGTATTCCGGTGTGTATTTGTACGTACGAGAATACGTATTTTCTTGTATTTATTAAGTATTTTATACTTAATCTTGTATTTAAACTTTTTGGAATATTATTTGTAATCAACTAAAAACACCAATTTGTATTATTAAAATATTTGTATTTTAAGAAAACTTTTATAGAAAATTATCCATAAATCTTTCTTGGCAAAAATAATTATACTTTTATATAAACCTCAAAAATAATATATTTTCAAGATTAACTTAGAAAATATTTATACTTCCATTTTTCACCCAAAATAATATATTCTTAATTTGTCTAAGAAAATGTATATTTTCTTCAAAAATAGTTTATTTTCTAATTGTTCAAGAAAATATATATATTTTTCTCCACTCAAAATAATATATTTTCTACTTGATAAAAAAATATGATATATCTTGTAATACTTGTAAAAATCATATTTTCCGTTTCTTTGGTTTCCAAAATACCGTTTAACTCATTTGTCAAAATATTTATGAATTTAATTCCGGAATATATATATCGTCCATAGTCCTTGTTCGGTTTGTCCAATATTCGGGTATAAATTATATATTCATTTTCTTGGAATTCTTGGTAATATTTTGTATTATAATTTTTGTATTTTGGTGAATTATATTATTTTCAAGTCCTAGAATAATATAACTAATACACATAATATAAAAATAATCACATAAATTGTGACATCTAAATATATATTTTCCTAAATATATACTTAGTCACTTTTATTTATCAAAAATCAACCTCCAAAGTTTGTAATTTTTGTAACAAAATTATGGCAAGTTTTTACATGAACATCATGTTCAAAATTTATTTGTAAACATTTGTTTTAAAAAAAAATATTTTTCTAAGTGATTAAACTCTACAAAAATTTTGCCGTAGTTTCCCCTTAAAAATGGAGGTTTCCATACTTTCAAAGCATATCATTTTCTTTTAAAATCATCATCAATCATCAGCAAATCATTCAAGACTTACCATGAGCCAAAATAATGCAATTTACACTACAACATGAACTTGAAGTTTTGTAAAAACTTATAGTAACTTCGTATGTTATTTAGTAGGTTTAGTTACCCTTTAAAACATGGTTCTTTGTTCATAAATCCCTTTCTTGTAAGATTTAGTCTTTTACAACTAACAAGATGATTTTTCTAAAAATAATTCTTTTGTATTTTTCTTGTTACAAACACGTTTCTAGCTTTGATTAAACACTTAAAACATGTTTAACTTCTTTAAAAATCATGGTCTTGTAAATTTTGCAAATAACTTTAGTTTCTTGAGAAAATCATTATTGAAATCATCCATTTACAAGTCTTGTAACATGTATTCATCATCATCATACACAAAAACATCTTCATATTCAAGTTCATGTGAAACATAAAGGATGATCACTTTGATTTTTACAAGATTCATCCTCTCACTTGCTAGATCATGTGTTTAATCACAATCTAGCAAGCTTCTTGTGATGATCAACACCATAATCACAAGAAATCAACAATCAAGATTCATACATACACTAAATCAGCATAGATTCTTATGATTTTAAGCTTTATGTTAGAGTTCATCTTCTTGTTTCCTCATGATCTTTATGTTTAACCACTTACATAATCTTTTAACCAACAAAATGAGAAACAAAATGAAGTTACAAGAGTCTTACTACTAGCACAAGGCTAGGGAAGAAATCAAACATGAACAAGATGATGAACAAGGTGGATAAAAGCTCTAGAGAATGGTCCTTCAAGCTCCAGTGCCTCCTAGCTTCTTAATCTTGCTTCTTACACCTTAGAATCACCTTGGAATGCAAGAGATTGAAGTGAAAGTGGTGGTGATATGGGTGGTGGTTCACGACCGAGAGCAAGGGGAGAGGGAGAGGAGGTGAAGTTGTGATGTTGTGAAAATGAGCTAGTTGTAGTTACTTGTGGTCTTTAAGTAATGATCCTCCAACATAGTGTTATCTAATGGTCATAATGTCTCCAAAGCATGACACAAATCTATTAAACAATGGCAAGAAAATCAAGGATGGGTCCACCCTTGTAACCGTGAAAATGAGGGGGGGGGGGGGTGTAGTTGCAATGTAATGGCTAGTTAGATACTTTAGGTAAGTTTCTAAGTATATAGTTTAGTGTTTATATGTGTTATGTAATTATAAGAAGTATTATGATGTTCGGTGACCATAACTAGTTCAGAAATGAAAAAACAATGCTTCTAGTGAAAATTTGGTGTTTCGGGTAGTGTCCGGTTGTTCGGTTGGTTACCGGTTCGTTAAGGTGCTAAATTTCGCAGTTTAGTGTGCTTTATGTTCCCTTTTATGACAGTTTTGATTCCCGACACTTAGGAAGGTATTCTAGACCATTAAACTATAATTCTGCATTATATTGTGTTGTTAAAATGCTGATTTTTGCTGAAAAATGCAGAATTCTGCAGTGTGTGTGAGTTTTAGGCACTTTCCGGCACTTAAACTATCTCTAGGAAGTCAGTTTTACGATCCCTACTTTCCAACACACTATACTAGTGTAACTCTTGGTTTCGGGCTCCTTCTGTGTCTAATTATCAAGTCTATCTGAGTACTGAACTCCCGTCAGTACTTCTAGTTTGTCTGATAATTGTGCTAACTTTGTTTCGTGCACTAATTGAATCATATTGTGTTGCATGCAATAATGATATGAAATCATGCAACATGTAATGCACTTGTATGTATATGACAATAATCAGAATCATTCATGCCATTAATTCAAATCAAGCACAGTTATTAAAGCATAAATTACTGTTTAACATGTACGGAATTACATGGAAAATTGACGGTTATCACAACTAAGGCGTTAAGCATAAAATTTATACGCCCGTTATATAGTAAGCATGATACTTATTTGACCCATTCGACTACAACTAGTCGGACCTTCATTACACAAATTCCTTTACACGGAATAGTGCAAATTTTAGTCATACTCAACCTGAGTTTTGACTTTTATTATGCGTCTCCGAATTCTCGGCTAACGCCTATAATGTCTATTATTTCAAAATTCGGCATCATTTCGACGTCTTTAATCGTGCAACCTTCCCAGTTTGCATCAAGACAATCAATTGACCTGGTTAACTTTCTTAGCGACATCCATCGCTTTATTTCACCAAAGTTCCATTACGTTGGTTGTTTTGACCCATTTGGTTTTGTTAGCAACATTCATCGCTTTATATCATCAAACATTCGTCATTTGAGTCAAGTTGACCCGTTTGACAATTAATCCGTTCGGTTTATCTATACAGAATCAACCGTTTTAATATCAACCGAACTTCATAATGATACCTTTATCATTCAATATAAATGAACGTAAAATAATAACGAAAATATACGAAGCATATAGCGACATAACTTTAAAGCTTTTCCTTTAAACGGTTATCCGATCCGCCTTGGTTACTCGGTTATCCACCCAAATTGCCTATAGAATTCAATTCGAATATATCGCTTAGAACTCATATTTCAATATTCGACATACAATGTGTCTAGCTAATCAATTAAGTGATTACTTCAAATTTCTCAAATATTCAAGATCACTTAGACATTTTTTTGAACACCTTAAGGGCGAGATTCTTATTCTAACATTATCATGTTCATGATTAATAAGTTAACCATATGAAATCATCATTTTTCATACCCATATGTCTAGTATGAATGAAACGACACCTAAACTTGCATCATAACTTCAATTAACACCAATTCATCATCATAATTCCAGTGTTTATCCTATCATTAACAAAACCATATAACACATGTATGATAAATCTTGAAATCACTAAGTTATGACATGATTTCATTAAATTCTTATCTAGGGTTTGTTCCTAGACTTGTAAACATCCAAATTTTTCCATAACATCAATCAATCCTTCAATAATTTCATTTATGAGAATTCATGAAGAATCAAAACATCACTAAAGATCATAATTAAACATACCTAGTGATCCTCTAACTATAGTGATCATGAATTTTGCTTAGAATCGATTTCAAATCGGTTTCTCTCTTTGAATTTATGTGTTATTTGGTGAATTTAGGGTTTTCAAGGAAACTCTCTGGTTTATTTGTTTTGATCGAACAGGGGAACATACCAATGGGTGGTTTGAGTTTATCCAGTGTTTAAAAAAAATGACTTTCAAATATGTTAAATTTGGTCCCTCTAGTGTTAGGGTTTATAAAATGGTTAGAATCCCTTGATTCTTTATCTTTTTATAACATATAATTAACTAGGTTAAATACCCCTAGTGTTATTTTCACATATTAATTATCAATATTATTAATTATACATGTATACACACACACATATATATATATAGTTTAATATTTTTGGGTTGTTATTAGTCTACCCCCCCTTAAAGAGGATTTCCTCCTCGAAATCGTAATACATACCAAATAAGGAAAGGTAAATGCATTTCATCTCTTCTTCGGACTCCCAAGTGGTGTTCGATCATTTCCGATGTTCCCATTCGACTTTTACTTGGTTGATTTCTTTATTCCTTAATCCTTTAACCTTCCAATCAAGGATTGCAATAGGTTTTACGACATAGTTCAGTTTATCGTCAACTTCGATGTAGTCGTAGCTTATATAAGCAGTTTCATCAGCTAGGCACTTTTGAAGATGTGAAACGTGAAAAGTGCTGTGTATACTACTCAATTCTTCTTGCAGTTCGATTCGGTAAGCTACTTTACCCACATGTTCAATGATTTTGAATGGCCTAATAAACCTTGGGCTCAACTTCCCCCTCTTCCGGAATCGAATGACCCCCTTCCACGGAGATACTTTGAGCATAACGATATCACCAATTTGAAACTCGATTGGTCTTCATCTTTTATCAGCGTAAGACTTCTGTCTGTCTTGGGCAGCTTTCAAATGTTCCCAGACCATTTCAATATTCTCATTAGTGTTCCTGACTACGTCTTTGTGGCCAAGTTCACGAGGACCCACTTCGCTCCAACATACCGGGGTCTGACATTTTCTACCGTAAAGCATTTCATTTGGAGCCATTCCAATGCTGGAATGATAGCTATTGTTATATGAAAATTCAACTAGTGGTAGATAGTGTCACACCCCCAAAATCCACACGCGGAGTACCACCGCTTGGAGGCGTGACATGACCAGGATCAAGCCACCAATCATATTGAACATAAGTATATAGTAAAAGTCATTCATCAATACGATAGGTGTTTCCAAAACCAAATATAAACAAGTGTGTAACGGAAGCCATAATGTAAAACCCAACATAAGTTTAAGTACGAAATGTCATAATGTTTAACAACACATTCACGATCCATGTCCACAACGACCGTGCCTCCCGTGCAAGCTCCAAAAGTACCTAAGGTCCTGCAAGGCATGTAACAGAGAGTCAACAACTAGTTGAGCGAGTTCACAGTAGGTTATTTAGTTATAATGTTCGTATCGTATATCGTATGCTTGTTTAGAAATCATGTATCGTATGTAATGGTATCGCGGCCCTCTAGGCATGTTTGCGAAGTTTAGTGGGGGTTTCCCATGTTTTCTAGACTAGGTATATTTGTATCGCGGCCCTCCAGGCATGTTTGCAAAGATTAAAGTATAGTTCGCGGCCATTCCAGGCATGTTTGCGAAGATTGTTCTAGTATCGCGGCCGATCCCGGCATGTGTGCGAAGAGAAGTATATGTATCACTAGTATAGTAGTATCTACCATTGACCTTCCTCTCCCGAGGCCTATGGTATGTAATTCCGATAACTCTTAAGCATAAATAATCAACCAACCCATTTCCAACCCTGGGAATCCCATGCCTTGGTAGAAGTGTGAACTCACCTTAGTTTGCTCGGTATGCTAAGTTAAGTGCTCACAATTAAATCAGTCAAGTCCTATAGTGCACGTATACTCAATCAGTTCACGTTCGAAATATTTCACATGTAACTATCATCACAGTAATATCACAAAGTGTGCTTGGCAGTTAGTATCTTGTATCATGCAAACAGTTAATCAATTTCATATAGTTCATGTACCACATATATGTCCTTCACAGTTTATTCCAATATAACAATTCAATCATACACTTAACAGAGTTGGCATTTAGCAGAACCGGCAACTAACTGAGTGAGTAAAGTCAACAGAATTACTCCCCTTATCTTAACAGAGTTGCATGCTGAATTGAACTAATAAAGTTAACAATTAATGGATTTGCAACTAACAGAGTTAACATATATAACTTAGTTAATAAAATTAACAGGAAAAATAACACTTGGGCCGAAATCTAAGTTGGGCCGAAAACACATGGGTGCCGAAATCCCCTTATAGCCGAAATCCCTCATGTGCCGAAATCACTTAAGTGGGCCGAAAACCCTATGTGTGCCGAAAACACTATGTGGGTCGAAATCATCCTTGGGCCAAACACACTTGGGCCGAAATCACATAAGTGATTTCGTCCAGTTTCAAGATATGGGGGTGTTTTCGTTAGCTTCATCATCTTCACCAACACTCACTGTAACTTAAACCCAGCAACTAAAACTCATTACAGTTACATGATTAATCATTTACAAGTTATATAATAAATCATTGATATGTAATATATAATTTGCCAACATCATATGATACCAGGATCCCGATTTAATCTGTTTATCATTCATTAACATACACCCACTGTTGATCAAAACATCAAATATACAGACAGTTCATAGATAATAATTATCCAACAAGCACACAATGATCAATCACATAATCACATATATACATACATCATGATTAAACATCCAATAATCATACGATATGCAACTAAAACAACTGAATCATGAAATCACTAACCAAGGATTTAAACAGAGGTTTTGGCTTCAAATGAGGAATTCTCTTTGTGGGTTTCAGAGGTAGAGAGAGAAACAATGTGATAAGATAAGGTTTGGTAAGTAAGAAACTTCTCCGAGAAGATTTGTTTATAAAATGATTATATAAAATATCACAATACTGGGCCAAGGCCCATCTCTGATTTCGTTGATCATCAGTGGACGAAAACACTTAAGGTGTTTTCACCACTTGGGTGATTTCATGGGTACTTGTTTTCAGTAAGAGTTCCATCTTTATTTAACATGTTAATTAATACAAAACCTTATCAACATACACTCACATATAATAAATATTATGGATCCCAAGTATAAAATATCAATCGAAATACGATATAACGTATTACAAAGGTAAGCGTTGTGAAACAACGAGTCGTGTAAACAAACAACATAAAAAAAAATTAACGTGCACTAAATGCGAAGATGGAAATCTTGGAAACTCGAGTTGTCACATTATCCCCAACTTGAAAGAAATTTCGTCCCGAAATTTAGCATGCGGTTACTGAGGAAGCTAGGTAAGTTATCGTTTACTGGTTCTCCTGGGGTGTCACATCATCCCCCCGTTGATTTGGAATTTCTTCCCGAAATTCTGTAGTAGCTTCAGCCTCAGTAGTAGTTGCATTGTTTTCGAACAACTGGGGATATTTGAGTTCCATTTGGTCTTCGCGTTCCCAGGTGAACTCTGGGCCACGACGGGAGTTCCAACGAACTCGAACAAGAGGTATTCTGGTGTTCTTGAGGACCTTAACATCCCGGTCCGTGATTTCAACTGGTTCTTCGACGAAATGCAACCGTTCGTCGATAGTGAGCTCCTTCAGAGGAACTATGTGGGTCTCATCTGACAGACACTTCTTCAGATTCGACACGTGGAAAACGTTGTAAACTGCACTGAGTTCAGCTGGTAAGTTCAGTCTGTAGGCCACTTTGCCTATCTTCTCTATGACTTCAAATGGTCCCACGTATCGTGGATTGAGCTTGCCTCGTTTGCCAAAACGAACAACACCCTTCCAGGGTGAAACTTTGAGTAGTGCTCGATCTCCAACCTGGAACTCGAGTAGTTTCCTGTCTTTATCGGCGTATGCTTTCTGACGGTCACGAGCTGCCGCCATGCGTTGTCGTATTTGAGCAATCTTTTCAGTAGTATCAACTACCATTTCTGGACTTGTGATCTGACTGTCACCCACCTCTGCCCAACAAAGAGGTGATCGGCATTTACGCCCGTACAATGCCTCAAATGGAGCAGCTTTAATGCTGGTGTGGTAACTGTTGTTGTACGAAAATTCCACAAGTGGCAGATGTTTTTCCCAGCCCTTGCCAAAGTCAATTATGCACACCCGAAGCATGTCTTCTAGAGTTTGAATAGTGCGCTCAGACTGCCCGTCTATTTGAGGATGATAAGCTGTGCTCATGTCTAAACGAGAGCCAAAAGATTTGTGCATTGCTTGCCACAGTTCTGAAGTAAAACGTGCGTCACGATCAAAGATAATAGAGGTGGGCACCCCGTGCCTAGAAACCACTTCTTTTAAGTAGATGTCTGCTAAGGTAGAGAACTTGTCTGTTTCCTTAATAGCCAAGAAGTGAGCAGACTTTGTGAGTCGATCCACGATCACCCAAATAGTATCATTTCCTCGCTGAGATCTAGGTAGGCCAGTAACAAAATCCATGGAAATTTGTTCCCATTTCCATTGTGGTATCTCAGGTTGTTGGAGTGGGCCTGATGGTTTCTGATATTCCGCTTTGACTCTCGCACAAGTCAAACACTTGCTAACGTAAGTTGCTATGTGGGCCTTCATGCTAGGCCACCAATATGTGGTTCTGAGGTCGTGGTACATCTTATCCGAACCAGGATGTACTGAGTAGCGAGACTTATGAGCTTCATCCATTACAAGATCGCGTAGATTACCATAGAGTGGGACCCAGATGCGTCCTGTTACATAGTAGGCACCGTCTGCCCTTTGTTCTAACCGTTGCCTTGAGCCGCGTAGGGCTTCAGCCCTGACGTTTCCTGGTTTCAATGCTTCTACCTGAGCATCTCGTATCTGTGAAGGAAGACTAGACTGAATAGTGAGTTGCAACGCTCGTACACGCCTAGGTGTAGTATCCTTTCGACTGAGGGCGTCGGCCACCACATTGGCTTTGCCCGGATGGTACTTTATAGCACATTCGTAATCGTTCAGCAATTCGACCCATCGACGTTGTCGCATGTTCAACTCTTTCTGCTTGAAGATATGCTCAAGACTCCTGTGATCAGTGTAGATGGTGCACTTGGTGCCATACAGATAATGTCGCCATATCTTGAGCGCAAAAACAACAGCTCCCAGCTCTAAATCGTGCGTAGTGTAATTTCGTTCGTGAATCTTAAGTTGGCGCGAAGCATAAGCAAGAACTTTATCCCGTTGCATCAACACACATCCAAGACCTTGGATGGATGCGTCACAGTAGACTACAAAATCGTCCGTGCCTTCAGGCAATGAGAGGATAGGTGCGCTACAAAGTCTATCCTTTAAGTGCCGAAACGCTGTTTCCTGTGTATCACTCCAACGGTAAGCAACACCTTTCTGTGTCAGTAATGTAAGCGGCTGTGCAATCTTTGAGAAGTCTTTGATGAACCGTCTGTAATAACCCGCCAAACCCAAGAATTGGCGTATTTCTGTCGGTGTGCGAGGTGCAGGCCAGTTCTTGATCGAATCTACCTTGGATGGATCGACATGAATCCCATCCTTGTTTACCACGTGGCCTAGGAATTGGACTTCACGAAGCCAGAAGTCGCATTTTGAAAACTTAGCGTACAGCTGTTCCGTTCGAAGGAGTTCCAAAATAAATCGTAAATGCTGCTCATGTTCCTCCCGATTCTTCGAATAAATTAGGATGTCGTCGATGAAAACAATAACAAACTTGTCAAGATAAGGTTTGCACACCCTGTTCATAAGATCCATGAAAACCGCAGGCGCGTTCGTTAACCCGAATGGCATAACCAAAAACTCGTAATGGCCGTAGCGAGTTCTGAATGCTGTTTTGGAGACGTCCTCATCCCGGACTCTCAATTGATGGTAACCTGACCTCAGATCAACCTTCGAGTAATAGCTCGACCCTTGCAACTGGTCGAATAAGTCGTCGATGCGTGGAAGAGGATAGCGATTCTTTACGGTCACCTTGTTTAGTTCGCGGTAATCTATGCACATGCGAAAAGTACCGTCTTTCTTTTTCACAAACAATACCGGAGCTCCCTAGGGCGAAGAACTAGGACGAATAAAACCCTTTTCCAATAGTTCTTGCAATTGCTTAGACAGTTCTTCCAGTTCAGTTGGAGCTAAGCGATAAGGCGCTCGAGCTATAGGTGCTGCTCCTGGAGCTAGCTCGATCTGAAATTCGACCTGGCGATGGGGCGGTAGTCCAGGTAACTCTTCAGGAAACACTTGAGGAAAGTCGCGTACAACAGGAATATCCTCAATCTTCTTCTCTTTCGTCGATGTATCTGTAACAAGTGCTAAAATAGCTGTGTGGCCCTTTCGCAAACACTTCTGTGCCTTCAAGAAAGAGATGATGCCACTCACGACACCACTCTTGTCGCCTTGAACTTCGAGAGGTTCTTTGTCAGAACGAGGAATACGAATGATCTTCTCCTTGCATAAGATCTCTGCTTGTTGTTGGGATAACCAATCCATACCAATGACGATATCAAAACTACTCAGAGTTATAGGAATGAGATCGATAGAGAAAGTCTGACCAGCGAGGATAAGATTACAACCCTGAACTATGTGTGTGGCTTCTAGACTTTTTCCATTAGCTAACTCTAAGACATGTTTGGTGTTCAAAAGTGTTGGTGCGCGTTTAAGCATTTGACTAACTTTCAGAGACATATAACTGGTATCCGCACCCGAATCAAATAATATGGTAACATAAAAGTCGTCGAGAAGAAACTTACCCGTAACCACATTAGGATCGTTCCTCGCATCACCCCGACCAATCACAAATGCACGACCCCTAGCACCATTGTCGTTGTTGTTTCCCCCATTGTTGTTCCCACTGCCATGATTATTGTTGTTGTTGTTCTGATTCTGATTTAACTGGGGACAGTTCCGCTTGAAGTGACCTTCAGCCCCACACTGAAAGCATGCCTTATTTCCTTGTTGTTGTTGCTGTGGCTGGTTTCGTGGAACGGGTGGCTGTTGTTGCTGGTTCTGATTCGCAGGCCTTGAGCTCCTGCAATCTTTAGCTTCATGACCTACCCTCAGACATCTCTGACAGCGGCCTTTACGACACTGACCACTGTGGTGTTTGTTGCACCTGTTACACAGTGGATGAATTCCCCGATATCCACTCTGCCCCTGACCACCAGACGATTGCTGACTCGGACTCTGGTAATCACTAGTCTTGCGCTGCTGCTGTGCTTGAGACTGTACAGTAGCTGAACCCCTGCTGGAATCCCCTTCCCATTTCCGCTTGTTGTCACTGGGATTAGCAGGAGTAGCTGGAGTGGTAGCGGTAGTAGTAGCGCTGATACGTTTAGGCAGCCTGTTCTGTTCCACTGCCTGATCGGTGAGGCGATGAGCTAACTTGACGATCTGTTGAATGGTGCCTAGATTTGCTGAGGTTACGTGACTTTGAATCTCCGGCACCAGACCATTGAGATGCAGTTCGATACGCTTAATGGGAGGGTCTACCATAGTAGGACACAAAATAGCCAACTCATTCGATCTTCTGGTGTACGCTTCAATTTCTGACCCCGTCATTTTCAAGTGGTAAAACTCTACCTCCAGCTTATGAATATCATCACGGCTACAGTATTCCTCTTTGATCAACTCCTTGAAACCGTTCCAGGGTGTGGCGTTAGCAACAGCCAACCCTAACATCTGAACTTGCGCATTCCACCAAGTTAGCGCAATGCCTTCTAGAGTACCAGTGGCGTACTTCACCCTGCGAGCCTCAGGGCATTCACACATTTCAAATATGGACTCGAGCTTTTCAAACCAATGGAGGAGTCCAACCGCTCCTTCCGTGCCACTAAAAGTAGTAGGACGACAGTCCATGAAAGTTTTGAAGGTGCAAACAGGTGGTTGACCTCCTGCTTGTGCGGCTGCAACTGCCGCAGCAACTTGTTCGTTAATGAGAGCCGTCAACTGGGCTTGTGTCATGTTAATGCGTCCAGCCATGATCTTCATAGCAAAGATAGCATAAGTGAGAAAGGTTCGCGTGTAGTGCGATGACAGAAGAGAGTAAGCACACAAGTGTTCTCATGCAATAGTGTTACGTTTATCTAAGCATACCCTGAGCAAAGTTCTATGCAATTCTAGCAAGTAGGTAATAAAGCATGTACCATATTACCTAGGATGTTGAGTCTTGCACGTGGAGCGAGGCGTCGTTGTGGATAGTTGAGCACTGTTCTGGTTATAGTCTGGTTTTAATAAAAACGTTTTCCCCTTATTAAAACCGAGTTCTCTATAACCAATGGCTCTGATACCAATCTGTCACACCCCCAAAATCCACACGCGGAGTACCACCGCTTGGAGGCGTGACATGACCAGGATCAAGCCACCAATCATATTGAACATAAGTATATAGTAAAAGTCATTCATCAATACGATAGGTGTTTCCAAAACCAAATATAAACAAGTGTGTAACGGAAGCCATAATGTAAAACCCAACATAAGTTTAAGTACGAAATGTCATAATGTTTAACAACACATTCACGATCCATGTCCACAACGACCGTGCCTCCCGTGCAAGCTCCAAAAGTACCTAAGGTCCTGCAAGGCATGTAACAGAGAGTCAACAACTAGTTGAGCGAGTTCACAGTAGGTTATTTAGTTATAATGTTCGTATCGTATATCGTATGCTTGTTTAGAAATCATGTATCGTATGTAATGGTATCGCGGCCCTCTAGGCATGTTTGCGAAGTTTAGTGGGGGTTTCCCATGTTTTCTAGACTAGGTATATTTGTATCGCGGCCCTCCAGGCATGTTTGCGAAGATTAAAGTATAGTTCGCGGCCATTCCAGGCATGTTTGCGAAGATTGTTCTAGTATCGCGGCCGATCCCGGCATGTGTGCGAAGAGAAGTATATGTATCACTAGTCTAGTAGTATCTACCATTGACCTTCCTCTCCCGAGGCCTATGGTATGTAATTCCGATAACTCTTAAGCATAAATAATCAACCAACCCATTTCCAACCCTGGGAATCCCATGCCTTGGTAGAAGTGTGAACTCACCTTAGTTTGCTCGGTATGCTAAGTTAAGTGCTCACAATTAAATCAGTCAAGTCCTATAGTGCACGTATACTCAATCAGTTCACGTTCAAAATATTTCACATGTAACTATCATCACAGTAATATCACAAAGTGTGCTTGGCAGTTAGTATCTTGTATCATGCAAACAGTTAATCAATTTCATATAGTTCATGTACCACATATATGTCCTTCACAGTTTATTCCAATATAACAATTCAATCATACACTTAACAGAGTTGGCATTTAGCAGAACCGGCAACTAACTGAGTGAGTAAACTCAACAGAATTACTCCCCTTATCTTAACAGAGTTGCATGCTGAATTGAACTAATAAAGTTAATAATTAATGGATTTGCAACTAATAGAGTTAACATATATAACTTAGTTAATAAAATTAACAGGAAAAATAACACTTGGGCCGAAATCTAAGTTGGGTCGAAAACACATGGGTGCCGAAATCCCCTTATAGCCGAAATCCCTCATGTGCCGAAATCACTTAAGTGGGCCGAAAACCCTATGTGTGCCGAAAACACTATGTGGGTCGAAATCATCCTTGGGCCAAACACACTTGGGCCGAAATCACATAAGTGATTTCGTCCAGTTTCAAGATATGGGGGTGTTTTCGTTAGCTTCATCATCTTCACCAACACTCACTGTAACTTAAACCCAGCAACTAAAACTCATTACAGTTACATGATTAATCATTTACAAGTTATATAATAAATCATTGATATATAATATATAATTTGCCAACATCATATGATACCAGGATCCCGATTTAATCAGTTTATCATTCATTAACATACACCCACTGTTGATCAAAACATCAAATATACAGACAGTTCATAGATAATAATTATCCAACAAGCACACAATGATCAATCACATAATCACATATATACATACATCATGATTAAACATCCAATAATCATACGATATGCAACTAAAACAACTGAATCATGAAATCACTAACCAAGGATTTAAACAGAGGTTTTGGCTTCAAATGAGGAATTCTCTTTGTGGGTTTCAGAGGTAGAGAGAGAAACAATGTGATAAGATAAGGTTTGGTAAGTAAGAAACTTCTCCGAGAAGATTTGTTTATAAAATGATTATATAAAATATCACAATACTGGGCCAAGGCCCATCTCTGATTTCGTTGATCATCAGTGGACGAAAACACTTAAGGTGTTTTCACCACTTGGGTGATTTCATGGGTACTTGTTTTCAGTAAGAGTTCCATCTTTATTTAACATGTTAATAATACAAAACCTTATCAACATACACTCACATATAATAAATATTATGGATCCCAAGTATAAAATATCAATCGAAATACGATATAACGTATTACAAAGGTAAGCGTTGTGAAACAACGAGTCGTGTAAACAAACAACATAAAAAAAAATTAACGTGCACTAAATGCGAAGATGGAAATCTTGGAAACTCGAGTTGTCACGGATAGACATCCCAGCTACCGCCAAAATCAATAATACATGCTGGTTGCATGTCTTCGAGCATTTGAATAGTTCTTTCGCTTTGCCAGTCTGTCTGCGGATGATATGCAGTGCTAATGTCACACCCCGACCGCGTAAAACAACAAATCGCGGCGGAAACGCCGGGGCGTGTCGTAACAGAATTAATTGTTTCATAACCATGGTATTCAAAGTTGTATTTTATTTATTAAACAACGATGTTACATTGTCTTGAACAGTAAATAAAAGAGTTTATAACGTAATTAAACAAGTCTATCTTCGTTTTTAGTCTCTAAGGCACAGGTCCGCCCTAGTATCGTGATCAACATCCTACGGAAAAGCTCCTGAAAACACATGTGAAAATAGGTACGTCAGCATAAAAATGCCTGTGAGATACATAGGTTTTATGAAAATAGGATTCATGACTTGTGTTTAAGAAAATGTTTAGTCATGAACCTCGTAATTTGCTTTGTCTTGTAAATCATTTGAAAAACGATAAGATCAGTTGATATGTATAAAGAAATGTAAGGTTAAATGAATAACCATATAAAATGAGTTGTATACAATAATCTGTTTTGTAAAACAATGTCTTGTGGAAAAATATGTTATTTGAATAAAATGTAAAATGTGTATACTGAAATGGTTTAAATAACGTTGCGCTATGTAATATTATACAAACACTTATATATAGGAAGTACCAGCGGCGTATCCACCATGTTTGTATCATATTACACCCGCCTCGTTACTCAAATCACTTACCCAAACAACCACCAATGTAACTTGTTCATGTACAAACCAAATGTCAAGTGTTATTGTGTAAACCATATCAAAATGTCTATGTCCAATGTAAACCACCAAATATGTATATCAATGTCAAAATGTTTATGTTCAATGTAGATCATGTAATGTGTAATCAGAATTGTCATGTATGGTAAGTGAAATGTATCAACTAAACCATATGTAAAATGCACAATAACAAGGTATTGAAGTAAAACACAGTTTAAATCAAAGTCATGTTTTGTGTAACAAATGCATGCTATACTGATACAAACATTTATGCGGTATTGTTATAATGCATACATCCAAGCCTTGAGACTGTGGCGATAAACCCTTAAACAAATTAAAGGTTTATCTAAATTATGTATATCGAATTCGGTCATTCCTTTCATCCCCATACCCAGGATGTCCGGAACGGGAGTTGTCAATTCCTATGGTACCACTACCTACTAACGAATGGCATGATCAATGTTAATGAATGTATTGTTCCATGTTAAACAAACCAAATGTCATACCAAAAATGTAAGCATGTGAAAACGATGCACTAAGTATGTAATCAAATGAACAAACGTAGCGTGAAATGTAATGTAAAACGATGTACTAAGTAATGCACACAATGGGCACACCTAGCATGAAATGTAATGTAAAACGATGTACTAAGTAATGCACACAATGGGCACACCTAGCATGAAATGTAATGTAAAACGATGTACTAAGTAATGCTCACAATGGGCACACCTAGCATAAAATGTAATGTAAAACGATGTACTAAGTAATGCACACAATGGGCACACCTAGCATAAAATGTAATGTAAAACGATGTACTAAGTAATGCACACAATGGGCACACCTAGCATAAAATGTAATGTAAAACGATGTACTAAGTAATGCACACAATGGGCACACCTAGCATGAACACAATGAAATCATGTACTATAATGTACTAACAAACATAGCAGGTATATGATGTGAAAACATGGAAAGCATGAAAGTAACAAGTAGGCACATGTGTTCCACCCCAAAACAGTTTGGAAAACAGTAAAAGAGGGGTCTATGTACTCACTTGATATTACTCAGTAGTCCTGGAGTGACAACCAAACAATGATAAAGATCACGGAATCAAACGGCACCTAATATAGGTAACTATGTTAATAACCGGACCTAAATCGGAAGATCGGATGGAATGAGGGTTTGTAAACCAAACGAGTGTAGAGACTCATGTCATTTGGTTTAACAAAGCCTACATACTAAATGAAACCTAACATAATTGTTTACGACCCATTACGACCCGTTTAGGAAGCTTATGCTACTTTAACGCGTCGTGCGCGTGAAACGCGTTCGGACCGCCTAACTAGTCCTATGACAAGTGTTATATGCCTAAACATGTTACATAATCAGTTATGTGACAAAAGTTTAGGTTACATATGCTAAATTACCAATTATACATGAAAAGGGTATTCTGGTAATTTACCTAAGGCATATAAACTACCTATCATACAACTACTTAAACGATGTGACCATAAGGTATAACCTCGGAAGGTTATTCCCTACACTATGGTCACCTAATGTATTTGGTCGGATCCTAATGATCGACCAAACTGGGTCGGGTTCGAAGGTATAAGCGATTTATTAGATCGCTTACCCTACGACCCTAGACAACGTGGTAATCAGTAGGCATAGTCCCAAGGGACTATGACCATCGTGATTACAATCACGTTGCGAAGTTCAAACGAACTTCGCATTGACCATTACTGGTCAACGCTGAAAGTCAAACAAAGTTTGACTTTCTGACTCGAAAAGCAGTAAAATAAGGAAAAGAACGAAAGAATACTTACGAAGGGTCCCCGAATGCTAATCTCGATTCAAAAATCTCAGGTATGAAACAAATGTTTCAACTTAGAGTTTCTCAAATCAAAATTCTAGTGATTTTAAAGCATGGGGGGTGAGTATTTATAGTATTCGGTCCACCGTTAAGATCGTTTCATGGAAAACGTGCCTTAATCCCACCCGTACAAGTGTTGCAAAGTTGTGGTAGCCTAAAATGGTCCTTATCAGCTGATTAGGCAAGTTGTAAGCTTGTGGTTGTGGTTAAAACAGCTGGAACATGCTGACTGTTCATTCTAATCTGATCAGACATGCAGACGTGGCCCGCGTGAGAATGTTCAGAAACTGAGGCGGGCCGCCTGGCCTGCACAGATCAGAATTAAGTTTCTGTTTTGACAGTTTCAGTCCCTGCACGTGTTTAAGGCCATTTCCGACACTTCTAAGGCCCGTAAAGCCAAATTTAAGGCCCTAAAATGATGCCTAAACATTGTGGACATGAAACATGTTCAAAAATATGTCTGATGTCAGTTCGTTTGGCCGTACGAACGCGATGTTCGCTTAATTACGACGAAATGCGCACAAGCGCGAAAAACGATCCAAATGACGCGACGAATAGATTTTTGGCAAGCCAAACACTAAAGCATAATATAGTCATGCTTTCATAAATTTTTGGATGTCCGGATGTATTCAGAACGTAAGTTATGATCGAAAATGCAAACTTGTGCACTTTTTGACACTTTTAGTCCCTGAATGACCCAAAAGTTTATTTTTAGCCCACCGAACCCCTCAAAGCCTATTTCTAAGCTATGTAAAGGATATTTAAGGTGTGTTTAACTTATGGTCATGTTCCAGAATGTTCGTTACAGTTCAAATTTGCATACTTTCACAGTTTGTCAAGTTTAGTCCCTGTAAACGAATTAACTTGTTTTTGACATACCAAAGCCTTCAAAACTTATTTCTAAGTTATGTAAAGGTTATTTAAGGTATGTTAAGTATATGCTGATGTTCCGGAGTATTTTTCGCATTAAACTGGTTACGTTTACGCACCAGTTTGTGTATAACTCTCCAGAAAGTGATATAGAGTTTGAAATTGAATAAAAGTCAAAACATGAAAAATGTAAAACACAACCAAACAAACATTGGGACCAAATAACATTGTTTTATTGATAATTGAACTGTTCATAGTGATTACAAGCACAGTTTTTACAGTCTCCCCTACTTGTGGAAATTTCGTCCCGAAATTTATTTAGAGGAAACTCGTGGAAAAAGATGTGGATATTTCGCCTTCATTTGATCTTCGCGTTCCCAAGTAAACTCAGGTCCAAGTTTAGCTTCCCAGCGAACTTTGACCAAAGGAATGCACTTGCGTTTAAGCCACTTGACTTCACGTTCCATGATTTCCACTGGTTTCTCAACAAATTTCAGTGTTTTGCCAACACGAATTTCGTCAAGCGGTATGTGAAGGTTCTCATCAGCTAAACACCTCTTGAGATTGGATACGTGAAAAGTTGGATGAACATTTCCAAGTTCAGGAGGTAACTCAAGTCTGTAGGCTACCTTTCCGATTCTTTCGACGATCTTGAATGGTCCAACGTATCTAGGTGCAAGTTTTCCTTTCTTTCCAAATCTGATCACACCTTTCCAAGGTGAGACCTTAAGTAATACTCGATCACCGACTTGAAATTCCAAGGGTTTGCGTTTTGGATCCGCGTAACTCTTTTGACGGCTCATAGCTGTCTGAAGGTTATCGCGAACTTTCTTGACCTTGTCAGTTGTCTCTAAAATGAGGGCAGGTCCAGTAAGTTAAGCCTCGCCAATCTCATTCCAGCAGACTGGTGAACGACATTTTCGACCATAGAGAGCCTCGAAAGGAGCCATTTTGATGCTGGTGTGATAACTGTTGTTATAGGAGAATTCAATCAATTTAAGATGTGAATCCAAACTACCACCAAAATCGATCACACAAGCTCTAAGCATATCCTCCAGAGTCTGGATTGTTCTCTCAGATTGACCATCCGTTTGCGGATGATAGGTTGTGCTCAGATTAAGTTGGGTCCCCATAGCAGATTGCATGGTTCTCTAAAAATGAGAAGTGAAACGAGCATCTCTGTCAGAAATGATGTTCAAAGGAACACCATGTCTAGCTACAATTTCATCCACATAGATTTGAGCAAGTCTGTCAGCAGGAAAATCCTCACGGATTGGCAAGAAATGTGCTGACTTTGTAAGACGATCAACGACTACCCAGATGGCATCATGACCTTTCTTTGTGCGTGGAAGTTTGGTAACAAGATCCATAGTAATGTTTTCCCATTTCCAAACTGGGATCTCTGGTTGTACCAATAAACCCGAAGGACGTTGATGTTCAGCCTTAACCTTAAGACAAGTAAGGCATTTTGATACGTATAAGGCAATGTCTTTCTTCATACCAGGCCACCAATACTGAATACGAAGATCCTTATACATCTTATCTGAGCCCGGATGAATAGAATAACGAGACTTATGGGATTCATCCATAAGCAAGGTACGAAGATCATCCTGGCTTGGGACCCACAAACGGTCCATGAAGTAATATGATCCATTGTCCTTCAGTTCCAGAGCAGGTGTTATGTGATAGGGAAATTCCTTATCCATCAAACCTTGTGAAATACAAGATTGTTGAGCCTGAGAAATGCGTGCTTGGATATCGGATCGAGCTTGAATAACAGATTGAACACGTACACAATGAAGCTTAGTACGTTCCTTACGACTCAATGCATCAGCTACGACATTCGCCTTACCAGGATGGTAGCGAATTTCGCAGTCATAGTCGTTTAGGAGCTCAACCCAACGTCGTTGCCTCATGTTGAGTTCTTTCTGATTGAAGATATGCTGAAGACTTTTATGGTCTGTGAAAACCATACATTTTGTACCGTACAAATAGTTTCTCCAGATCTTGAGAGCGAAAACAACTGCACCCAACTCAAGATCATGAGTGGTGTAGTTCTTCTCATGTATCTTCAACTGCCTCGATGCATATGCTATGACTTTGTTCCTTTGCATCAGAACACAACCAAGGCCCAATTTCAATGCATCACAATACACGACAAAATCATCATCACCCTCAGGCAATGATAGAACAGGCGCATCGCAAAGCTTCTGCTTCAAGCGTTGAAAAGCTTCCTTTTGTTTAAATCCCCAATCAAAGGGTTTGTTCTTCTGAGTTAGAGCAGTTAAAGGAACTGCAATCTTTGAGAAGTTTTCTATGAAGCGGCGATAATAACCCGCTAGACCAAGAAAAGAACGAACTTCAGTAGGAGTAGTAGGCGTATCCCAATCCTTAATCGCACTGATCTTGGAGGGATCTACCTGAATACCTCGTTCGTTGATAATATGTCCCAAAAACTGAACTTCTTTAAGCCAAAATTCACACTTGGAGAATTTGGCGAAAAGTTGCTCTTTCTTTAGGAGTTCCAGAGTAAGACGAAGATGCTGCTCGTGATCAGCTCGCGTCTTAGAGTAAATCAAGATGTCGTCAATAAAAATAATGACGAACTGATCCAAATAAGGTTTGCAGACCCTATTCATTAAGTCCATGAAAACAGCAGGAGCATTAGTCAAACCGAATGGCATGACTGTGAACTCATAATGCCCATAACGAGTACGGAATGCTGTCTTGGGAATATCTTCTTCTTGCACCCGAAGTTGATGATACCCGGAACGTAGATCAATCTTCGAAAAATAAGAAGCGCCCTGTAGCTGATCAAAGAGATCATCTATGCAAGGTAGGGGATATCGATTCTTGATGGTAAGCTTGTTAAGCTCACGATAATCGATACACATCCTAAAGGATCCATCCTTCTTCTTGACAAAAAGAATGGGAGCACCCCAAGGTGAAAAACTGGGATGGATAAAACCTTTGTCGGAGAGTTCCTGAAGCTGCTTAGACAACTCTTGCATCTCAGACGGTGCAAGACGATATGGAGCTCTGGCAATGGGATTTGCACCAGGTACAAGATCAATACGGAACTCGACTTGGCGTGCTGGAGGTAGACCAGGTAAATCTTCAGGGAATACTTCAGAATAATCCCGAACGACAGGAATATCTGAAATAGACTTACCCTTGCCTTTATCTTCTGTAACATGTGCTAAGAAAGCCACATAGTTCTTCCGCAGATATTTCCGAGCTTTCAAACAAGACATGAGTTTGAGACCACCGGTAGGCTTCTCACCATGCACCTGTAGGATCTCGCCTGTTGAAAGCGGCACACGAACAATCTTCTCGAAACAAACTACCTCTGCGTGATGCTTGGATAACCAATCCATACCCACAATGACATCAAAGCTTCCAAGTTGCATAGGCGTGAGGTCGATAGGAAAGAGATGATCATTAAGGTTCAACTGGCAGTTGCGAAGAACAGAATCAAGAATAATGGGTTCACCACTAGCAACTTCTACTGTCAAAGGTTTTCCTAGTTTCGTTCTAGACACGCGAAGCATTGGCTCAAAAGACAATGACACGAAACTCTTATCGGCATCGGAATCGAAAAGAACAGATGCAGGCTGATTATTAATAAAGAACGTACCGTTCACCACGTTATCATCCGCCTGTGCCTCTTGGGCATTCATGTTAAAAGCTCGGCCTCGAGCCGGAGCCTGATTCTGGTTCTGGTTCTGATTGGCTAACCTTGGGCACCGGTTTCTGTAGTGGGTCAGATCCCCACAATTATAACAAGCACCCGGTGGGTAATAGGGTCGTGCAGCTTGACCCTGTTGCGGAGCAGGAGGCTGAGCAACTTGTTAAGCCGGGTTCTGAACTGCGCGATTCTGAGCAAACCGACAAACATCAGCAAGATGACCCGACTTCCCACAGCTAGTACAGAAACGGCACTGATGTTGCGGCTGATGGTGACTGTTGCATCTGTTGCACAAAGGTGCATTCCCTGAATAGGGTTTCTTTGCTGGAGGCTGTGCGGGTTGGTTGGGAGCTGCCTGATTAGCTTGGGCAGTGACAGCAAAATTTTGGGAAGCCTTACGCTTCCTTGACCTCTTCGAAGAACTAGAGTTCTTTCCATTCTTGTTTTGACCTTTCTTGCTATCTTCCTTGTCAGCCAACTGTTTCTTGCCCTTGTCACCCTTCCTGTGTAACTTGTTCTTCCGGATCTGCGACTCAGTCAGTGTCGCTGATAACTCGATTACCTGACGGAGTGTGGTAGGGTTACTACCAGTAAGGATGTCTTGTACCGAGTCAGGTAGGCCGTCGATGTATCTTTCGATAGCCTTGTCGAGTGGGGTAACCATTGTCGGGCAAAGCAGACTCAACTCTTCAAACCGATCAGTGTATGCCCTGTGCTCACCACTATCTTGCTTCAACTCATCAAATTCCTTCTCCAAAGCTCGCTGCTCATGACGAGGACAGAATTCCCTCATCATAAGGGCTCTAAGTTCAGCCCAGGTTTGTGCAAGAGCAACTTCTGCACCCCTGTCTCTCATAATCCCGTTCCACCATGTCAAAGCCCTCTTCTGAAATACGCTCGAAGAAAACTCGACCGTGCGATTATCCGGACACTGCACGTGGCGGAAAGTATTCTCGATGCTCTCAAACCACTGAAGAAGCCCAGTCGCTCCCTCAGAACCACTAAACTTGAGTGGTTTAGCCTGGTTAATATCCTTGTATTTGCATGGAACATTGTTGTTGTTGTTGGCTTGGTTCCATTGAGCAAAGAGATTTGGAAATTGAGCAGCCATCTGCTGCGCAATGATTTCTGCCAGTTCGGCAGTTGCTATCTGGTTCTCGCGTCGAGGAGGCATTATAAAAGAGGAAAACATGAAAGGAAACGAGTGAGATGATTGGATGAAAAGAATGAGATGATAAAAACAAGAATTGCAAACAGCATAGATGGTGGTCATTCGTCCGTATCACAAAGCAAACAAACGACACACAGTGACTAATCAAAGTAAATGGGTCAAAAATAATGTATAATGAAGACATGCTCGCCTATAAGTGAACACTCATCCCAAGAATTCCCAGGTAAGCACAACTGGTCTCGCGTCTGGTTGAGATGTATACGAAGTGCTTGCCTAGACAGAAAACTCAGAATACAGGCATTCACCCTTCCAGTTTGCACGTGTTCACATTATTTATAATCCAAAACGTTGACGAGATTTTGAAAATTTGAAGGCACAAGGCCAAAAATCAAACTAAAGGGTTCAAAACCATATAACAGAGGGTTCAAAACCTTACAATAGAGGGTTCAAAACCTTGTAATAATTTATTCAAAAACAGATGATTCTTTTTCAAAAATCGTTTCGGAAAAAAAATTTGATTCTTGTTTTTGATAATCACCTAAGGATAGGTGATGTACATGTTTTAAGATCTAAACACAAGATAACTTGTGTTAGGGTCCTAGAAAAGTTATAGTCTAGGTCAAAGAATTACTAATAACCGAATTCCCTATAACCATTGGCTCTGATACCAACTCTTCTGTCACACCCCGACCGCGTAAAACAACAAATCGCGGCGGAAACGCCGGGGCGTGTCGTAACAGAATTAATTGTTTCATAACCATGGTATTCAAAGTTGTATTTTATTTATTAAACAAGGATGTTACATTGTCTTGAACAGTAAATAAAAGAGTTTATAACGTAATTAAACAAGTCTATCTTCGTTTTTAGTCTCTAAGGCACAGGTCCGCCCTAGTATCGTGATCAACATCCTATGGAAAAGCTCCTGAAAACACATGTGAAAATAGGTACGTCAGCATAAAAATGCCTGTGAGATACATAGGTTTTATGAAAATAGGATTCATGACTTGTGTTTAAGAAAATGTTTAGTCATGAACCTTGTAATTTGCTTTGTCTTGTAAATCATTTGAAAAACGATAAGATCAGTTGATATGTATAAAGAAATGTAAGGTTAAATGAATAACCATATAAAATGAGTTGTATACAATAAACTGTTTTGTAAAACAATGTCTTGTGGAAAAATATGTTATTTGAATAAAATGTAATATGTCTATACTGAAATGGTTTAAATAACGTTGCGCTATGTAATATTATACAAACACTTATATATAGGAAGTACCAGCGGCGTATCCACCATGTTTGTATCATATTACACCCGCCTCGTTACTCAAATCACTTACCCAAACAACCACCAATGTAACTTGTTCATGTACAAACCAAATGTCAAGTGTTATTGTGTAAACCATATCAAAATGTCTATGTCCAATGTAAACCACCAAATATGTATATCAATGTCAAAATGTTTATGTTCAATGTAGATCATGTAATGTGTAATCAGAATTGTCATGTATGGTAAGTGAAATGTATCAACTAAACCATATGTAAAATGCACAATAACAAGGTATTGAAGTAAAACACAGTTTAAATCAAAGTCATGTTTTGTGTAACAAATGCATGCTATACTGATACAAACATTTATGCGGTATTGTTATAATGCATACATCCAAGCCTTGAGACTGTGGCGATAAACCCTTAAACAAATTAAAGGTTTATCTAAATTATGTATATCGAATTCGGTCATTCCTTTCATCCCCATACCCAGGATGTCCGGAACGGGAGTTGTCAATTCCTATGGTACCACTACCTACTAACGAATGGCATGATCAATGTTAATGAATGTATTGTTCCATGTTAAACAAACCAAATGTCATACCAAAAATGTAAGCATGTGAAAACGATGCACTAAGTATGTAATCAAATGAACATACGTAGCGTGAAATGTAATGTAAAACGATGTACTAAGTAATGCACACAATGGGCACACCTAGCATGAAATGTAATGTAAAACGATGTACTAAGTAATGCACACAATGGGCACACCTAGCATGAAATGTAATGTAAAACGATGTACTAAGTAATGCTCACAATGGGCACACCTAGCATAAAATGTAATGTAAAACGATGTACTAAGTAATGCACACAATGGGCACACCTAGCATAAAATGTAATGTAAAACGATGTACTAAGTAATGCACACAATGGGCACACCTAGCATAAAATGTAATGTAAAACGATGTACTAAGTAATGCACACAATGGGCACACCTAGCATGAACACAATGAAATCATGTACTATAATGTACTAACAAACATAGCAGGTATATGATGTGAAAACATGGAAAGCATGAAAGTAACAAGTAGGCACATGTGTTCCACCCCAAAACAGTTTGGAAAACAGTAAAAGAGGGGTCTATGTACTCACTTGATATTACTCAGTAGTCCTGGAGTGACAACCAAACAATGATAAAGATCACGGAATCAAACGGCACCTAATATAGGTAACTATGTTAATAACCGGACCTAAATCGGAAGATCGGATGGAATGAGGGTTTGTAAACCAAACGAGTGTAGAGACTCGTGTCATTTGGTTTAACAAAGCCTACATACTAAATGAAACCTAACATAATTGTTTACGACCCATTACGACCCGTTTAGGAAGCTTATGCTACTTTAACGCGTCGTGCGCGTGAAACGCGTTCGGACTGCCTAACTACTCCTATGACAAGTGTTATATGCCTAAACATGTTACATAATCAGTTATGTGACAAAAGTTTAGGTTACATATGCTAAATTACCAATTATACATGAAAAGGGTATTCTGGTAATTTACCTAAGGCATATAAACTACTTATCATACAACTACTTAAACGATGTGACCATAAGGTATAACCTCGGAAGGTTATTCCCTACACTATGGTCACCTAATGTATTTGGTCGGATCCTAATGATCGACCAAACTGGGTCGGGTTCGAAGGTATAAGCGATTTATTAGATCGCTTACCCTACGACCCTAGACAACGTGGTAATCAGTAGGCATAGTCCCAAGGGACTATGACCATCGTGATTACAATCACGTTGCGAAGTTCAAACGAACTTCGCATTGACTATTACTGGTCAATGCTGAAAGTCAAACAAAGTTTGACTTTCTGACTCGAAAAGCAGTAAAATAAGGAAAAGAACGAAAGAATACTTACGAAGGGTCCCCGAATGCTAATCTCGATTCAAAAATCTCAGGTATGAAACAAATGTTTCAACTTAGAGTTTCTCAAATCAAAATTCTAGTGATTTTAAAGCATGGGGGGTGGGGTATTTATAGTATTCGGTCCACCGTTAAGATCGTTTCATGGAAAACGTGCCTTAATCCCACCCGTACAAGTGTTGCAAAGTTGTGGTAGCCTAAAATGGTCCTTATCAGCTGATTAGGCAAGTTGTAAGCTTGTGGTTGTGGTTAAAACAGCTGGAACATGCTGACTGTTCGTTCTAATCTGATCAGACATGCGGACGCGGCCCGCGTGAGAATGTTCAGAAACTGAGGCGGGCCGCCTGGCCTGCACAGATCAGAATTAAGTTTCTGTTTTGACAGTTTCAGTCCCTGCACGTGTTTAAGGCCATTTCCGACACTTCTAAGGCCCGTAAAGCCAACTTTAAGGCCCTAAAATGATGCCTAAACATTGTGGACATGAAACATGTTCAAAAATATGTCTGATGTCAGTTCCTTTGGCCGTACGAACGCGATGTTCGCTTAATTACGACAAAATGCGCACAAGCGCGAAAAACGATCCAAATGACGCGACGAATGGATTTTTGGCAAGCCAAACACTAAAGCAAAATATAGTCATGCTTTCATAAATTTTTGGATGTCCGGATGTATTCAGAACGTAAGTTATGCGCGAAAATGCAAACTTGTGCACTTTTTGACACTTTTAGTCCCTGAATGACCCAAAAGTTTATTTTTAGCACACCGAACCCCTCAAAGCCTATTTCTAAGCTATGTAAAGGATATTTAAGGTGTGTTTAACTTATGGTCATGTTCCAGAATGTTCGTTACAGTTCAAATTGGCATACTTTCGCAGTTTGTCAAGTTTAGTCCCTGTAAACGAATTAACTTGTTTTTGACATACCAAAGCCTTCAAAACTTATTTCTAAGTTATGTAAAGGTTATTTAAGGTATGTTAAGTATATGCTGATGTTCCGGAGTATTTGTCGCATTAAACTGGTTACGTTTACGCACCAGTTTGCGTATAACTCTCTAGAAAGTGATATAGAGTTTGAAATTGAATAAAAGTCAAAACATGAAAAATGTAAAACACAACCAAACAAACATTGGGACCAAATAACATTGTTTTATTGATAATTGAACTGTTCATAGTGATTACAAGCACAGGTGTTACAGCTAATAACCAACTTAGTACCCATCTGCTCTTGAAAATCATGCCAAAAGTTTGAAGTAAACCGAGTATCTCTATTCGACACGATGGACACTGGCACCCCATGGTGAGATACGATTTTAGTCGTATATACTTGTGACATATTCTCAGACGTGCATGTCTCGCGAATCGGAATAAAGTGAGCACTCTTTGTCAATCTATCAACTACTACCCAAATGGCGTCAAGTCCACATGTTGTTCTTGGTAGTTTTGTTAATAGATCCATAGTGATATGCTCCCATTTCAATACCAGAATGTCTAATGGCTGAAGATTACCGTAAGGCTTCAGGTGTTCTGCTTTTACTTGCAAACAAGTTAAGCATTTTTCGACATATTTAGTTATGTCTCGCTTCATTCCGGGCCACCAGTATTTTTGTTTCAAGTCTTGGTACATTTTGGTAGCTCCCAGATGAATAGAATAGCATGACTTATGAGTTTCATCAAGAAGAGGCTTTTTAACACTACATGTGTTTGGAACCTATATTCTATCGAAACGGCTTTTCAATCCATTATTACCATCTACCAAGTCTTCGAGCTGGCCTATAATTCTTTCCTTTTTAAATTCTCATCTTTTACAGCTTCCATTTGTGCCTCTCTGATTCGTTCAAGTAAACCTGAGGTCATTACTAGTTGCATCGACTGCACCCGAATGGGTGAATATTCTTCTTTTCGGCTTAATGCATCTGCCACTACGTTGGCCTTTCCTGGATGATAGTGAATTTCACAATCGTAATCCTTTATCGTCTCCAGCCAATGTCTTTGTCTCATATTCAACTCCTTTTGATCAAAGAAGTACTTGAGACTTTTATAGTCAGTGAAAATAGTGCATTTCACACCATACAGGTAATGCCTCCAAATCTTTAAGGCAAAAACCACAGTCGGCAATTCAAGGTCATGTGTCTGATACTTCTTTTTGTGGACCTTCAATTGTCTTGAAGCATACGCGATCACTTTTCTTTTTTGTATAAGTACATACCCGAGACCAAGCTGGGATGCGTCACAATATACGACCATGTCATCAGTTCCACCTAGTAACGTTAATACCGGTGTACTAGTCAACTTTTCTTTGAGTATTCGAAAGGCATCTTCTTGTGCGCTTCCCCATACGAATTTCTCATCCTTACGGGTCAACTTAGTTAATGGCGTCGCGATTTTGGAGAAATCTTGTATAAATCTCTGGTAGTAACCCGCAAGACCTAGGAAACTCCTAATCTCTAATGGATTCTTCGGAGGTTTCCATTTAGACACAGCTTCTATTTTGAACGGGTCCACTGACACTCCATCGGCACTTATAACATGCCCTAGAAACTGTACCTCACGTAGCCAAAAGGCACATCTCGAAAACTTAGCGTAAAGTCTTTCCTACCTTAGCGTTTCTAGTACTTCACGCAAATGGCGCGCATGATCCGCTTCATTCTTTGAATATACCAAAAATGTCATCGATGAATACTATCACCGACTTCTCTCGCATTAGTTTGCAAACGTGGTTCATGAGGTCCATGAAAGCCGCAGGTGCATTCGTTAATCCGAAAGACATTACTAAGAATTCGTAATGTCCGTAACGCATTCGGAATGCCGTTTTCGGCATGTCTTCATCTTTTACCTTCAACTGGTGATAATCCGACCTTAAGTCGATCTTTGAAAACCAAGTTGCGCCTTACAACTGATCGAACAAGAAGTCGATCCTCGAAAGCGGGTATCGATTCTTTACCGGGAGTTTATTTAACTCCCGGTAATCAATACACATTCGCATGCTTCCGTCTTTCTTCTTTACGAATAATACTAGCGCTCCCCACGGAGAGACGCTAGACCGAATAAATCCTTTGTTGAGTAGATCTTGTAGTTGCGACAATAACTCCGATGGCGCTAATCGATACGGTGCTTTAGCTACTGATTTTGCGCCTGGAACTAACTTGATTCCAAACTCCACCTCACGCTCGGGTGGTAACCTCGGTAAATCTTCCGGAAAAACATCTTCATACTCCCGTACGACTGGTACGTCTTTAATTTCTGGGGACTCTTCAGTCGAATCATGTATGTAAGCCAGATACGCCTTACATCCATGTTGAACAAGCTTATAAGTTTCCATAAACGAACATACTATAGGATTATAACTTTTCTCCCCATAGATAGTAACATGTTTCCCGCTCGGAGATGTTAATTGTATCTCCTTATGGTAGCATATTACTTTTGCGTGATATCAAGCGAGCCATTCCATCCCTATTACCACTTGAAATTCTCCCATTGACATGGGAATTAAATCAACGAAGTATTCTTCATCGTCAATGCTCAATTTGCAATTCCAGCACATATCACAAATAATAAAACTTTTATTATTACCTATTTCTACGTCTGGAGGCACAGGTAATTTCGTTAAGGTGAATGTAGGGTTTTGAATAAATCGATGTGAAACAAAAGATCTATTCGCACCCGTATCAAATAAAATTCGTGCTGGAATTGAATTTACAAGAAATGTACCTGAAACCACATTAGGTTCAACTTTGGACTCTGCGGTCGTCATGTGGAAAGACATGGCCCTTGACTTCTGGGCTACGGACTTTGTGTCAGTTGTTTCTTTGTTTCCAACCAATTCTGGACGTTCAGCCTTCTTATGTCCCGGTTTGTAACATTTATAACACACCGACACTTTTCCTGGGCAATTAGCAACCATGTGTCCCACTTTTCCTCAAGTAGGACATGGTTTATTTTTAAAATAGCATTTGCCCTTATCAGTTTTTCCACATATTTTGCACTGAGGTAACCCCCCATTGATAATTCCTTTCTTCGGAACTTCATTAGGCTTTTGTTTCTTTGTGAGGCTTGGATTTACATCCAACACCCTCCTTTCGCCTCTTTCAATCTGTTTCTTTAACTCGATCTCTCTTTCGCATGCGGCGGTTACGATCTCCGTAAGATGTCTGTATTTCGAAGGAGCCATAAACTCCCGATACTCCGCAGTTAACATGTTGTAGTAATAATAGATATTATGTTCTTCTGTTTGAACTAGCTCATCACAAAACCTGAGCTTGTCAAGAAACACTCCCGTGATCTTGTCTATCGACTCACTCCTCTGCCTCAACTGAATAAACTCTTCTTTGATCTTGTTGATCATAACTTTTGGGCTATGGTGTCTAAGGAACGGTGTCTTGAATTCCTCCCACGTCATATTTCTCGTGGCCTCAATTCCTTGTTCCTTCTTCAGATTATCCCACCAATCCTTCCCTAGGCCTCTTAATTGACCGGCTCCGTATGCCACGAAATCAGTCTCATCACAATGGGTTCTTTCGAATACCCTTTCTATGGCACTAATCCATCGTTGACAAATGATCAGATCAACTTCACCATTATAGATTGGGGGTTTACATGCCATAAATTTGTTATATGGACATGCTTTCGATTTACCCTTGTCTCTTTCTTGCGTGAGACTTTCTTTCAATTCGTTCATCTTATCATTCATCACCGACAAGATTGTGGTTTGTAGTCTATCAATAAATTATGGTAGACTAGTTTCTAAAGCCTTTCCGACCTCCTCGGAAATCTTGTCTTTCATCTCTTCAGTTAAGTGAGATGTCGAATTAATACACTCATCCCAGACACTTTTACGTCTTTTACTTCATTTAAATCTTTCAATCTAGACTCGTTTATAATTAATTCTTACCGGATGTCTTGATCAAGCCTAGAAACGAACACACTTTGTCTTAACCTGAGGCTCTGATTACCAACTTGTAAGACCCTTACAAAACATTGAACATTTCGTGTAATATGTTGTGGATTTATATATATAAAAAGTTTTCACTTTTCAAATACATCGATATAACGGCGTTTACTTAACATGCAAAACCTTCAAACAATATTTACACAAGTTTAAGAAAACAGTTGAAAGATGGTTAAACAAGTTTTGTAACAAAAGACATCATTCAGTTGCGGAAGCTTCATTCGCGTGCGTGTTCGGTTCTCTCACAATGCTTGAGCGTCATCCGCAAGTTCATATCAATTACCTATAACCAAAATCATCAAAATATTAGTTATGAGAGGTTATGATGTGTGTTAACAAGTCCATAAGCTAAAAACAAACAACAAGCAACATTATTGCTGAAATTTTGGGTTGTCATGGGGCGCGATAAGGGGTAGCTTATTTGGTCGCAGGCGCGAGCATCGTCGCGTTGCGCGACAGGCTTTTCCTTTGCCGTCGCGTGACGCGACACCCTAGTTTCGACAGAAGGTTTCAATCTCAGACCTGCATATTCTCAGCCGAACTATGTTTTACCAAAATGAGCGTAACTTGCTGAATTTTGATCTGAATTACAATCTGTTTCTTCCTACGCGATCGTAATTTGATTTCCTATCATATGGATTAAAAATCCGATATCCGGATTAACAAATTTCATAACTTTCAGCTATTTGCTTATTATTATTTCAACTTATTTTGACCCGTTCATGTTTTAAACATACTTTTTTTGTCAAAATAACTTTCATTACTACACTAACATCACAACAATGGATATTTACTATTACTAAGGTGTTAAGTATAAACTTTATACACCCGTTATATAATAAGTACAATACTTATTTGACCCATTCGACTACAACTAGTCGAACCTTCATTACATAAATTCCTTTATACAGAATAGTGCAAATTTTAGTCATACTTAATACCTGAGTTTTGACTTTTATTATGCGTCTCTGAATTCTCGGCTAATGCCTATAATGTCTATTATTTCAAAATCCGGCATCATTTCGACGTCTTAATCGTGCAACCTTCCCGGTTTGCATCAAGACATTCGTTTGACACGTTTAGTTTTCTTAGCGACATCCATCGCTTTATTTCACCGAAGTCCTATTACTATGGTTATTTTGACCCGTTTGTTTTTGTTAGTGACATCCATCGCTTTATATCATCAAGCATTCGTAATTTGAATCAAGTTGACCCGTTTGACCATTATAGTGAAATCCATCACTATTACTTTCTAACATAACGTTAAACTCTTAATTAATCCATTCGGTTTGTCTATACGGAACCCACCGTTTTAATATCAACCGAACTTCATAATGATACCTTTATCATTCAATATAAATGAACGTAAAATAATAACGAAAATCTACGAAGCATATAGCGACGTACCTTTAAAGCTTTCCCTTTAAACGGTTATCCGTTCCGCCTTGGTTACTCTCGAATATATCGCTTAGAACTCATATTTCAATATTCGACATACAATGTGTCTAGCTAATCAATTAAGTGATTACTTCATATTTCTCAAATAATCAAGATCACTTAGACATTTTGTCGAACACCTTAAGGGCGAGATTATTATTCTAACATGATCATGTTCATGATTAATAAGTTAACCATATGAAATCATCATTTTTCATACCCATATGTCTAGTATGAATGAAACGACACCTAACTTGCATCGTAACTTCAATTAACACCAATTCATCATCATAATTCCAGTGTTTATCCTATCATTAACAAAACCATATAACACATATATGATAAATCTTGAAATCACTAAGTTATGACATGAATTCATTAAATTCTTATCTAGTGTTTGTTCCTAGACTTGTAAACATCCAAATTTTGCCATAACATCAATCAATCCTTCAATAATTTCATTTTTGAGAATTCATGAAGAATCAAAACATCACCAAAGATCAAATTAAACATACCTTGTGATCCTCCAACTATAGTTGTGACATCCCTCACTAAACCAGGTATCCGTACGACTTAATTAATAATTACTTACTGCTTAATTACTGTGCTTGTTTGAAATTACTGATGAACTGCTACTTGATTTCTGATACATGCATATACCTGCATCATACTTTACTTACCGTCACTACTTTATTTACATGCTGAACCTTAGTGACAAACATGATGCACAAAAAGCACAGTAGCACTATAAACGGATAACCTATTGAACATGCTGATAAAGCCAGCATCAGGCAGACACTGCCTCTAAGGCCTGTATGAGCCAGAAATATTTTACTACACTAGTGGTGAGTGTAGGGATACAAGGGTTGTAGAACTGCGTCTCTAGGAATAAGTTACAATGACTGGATGTGCCTAAAACGTGCTTTAAGCACAAAAACTCAGCACTTTAATAAACAATTCAGCATTTGGCTAACTAATAAAGTGCCAAAACATGAGAAAAATGTTACTAGACACCTTCCAAAGTGTCAGGAATAAGTTGTGTCACTAAAAATAATAATAACGACACTTTAAAGCTTGTTTAACGCTTTAACGGATTACTATCCAACCGAACAACCGGACTATACCCGGAACATGAAAATATTGTTAATAACATTATTTATCTTTTTCTGAGCCAGTTAGGGTCCCTGAATACCCTAACACCCACTGTAAAGCATGACACACTAGTAACCGGGTTAATCACTTAACTAACTAGATTAACCTAACTACATACTTAGTGTCTAGTTGAAATCTAACTAGATTACCCCCCCCCCCCCACCAACCGAACTCGGTCACATTGTGACCATATCTTGTACTCTTTTGATTATTTTAATCAACTATGTCCCATATCAAGTGGACATAACATCCATTGGTTAATGATGGAGGGAATTGTCTATAAATAACTAAGCTTAAACCATCATTCTTTCACTAACACAACTCACCAAAACAACCCTCTCTCTCCCTCAAGAACTCACGGCCGAACACCCTCTTGCACCCATCAATTTTTCGAGCTTTGATCTTCACATTCCAAGTTCATACAAGGGTTAAGGATCTCATACAAGGAGGCTTGGTGCATTCGGAACGCGAAGGACCTCACTCTATTGCTTTTATCCACTCATTTTGCGACTAGAATCTTCCCTAGCCTCGAGCTAGTAGTAAGTTGCTTAAATCACCTTCTCGAACTATTTTGAAGTGGTTAATATGATTTGTAACGGCTAAAACTCGTAATCTTACAAAATGACACACAAAAGTTTACTAAAAATGCTTGTAATGATGGTTAAAAGCTCATATGTTGTGTAAATCTTGTAGTAATTGATTTGTGTGATTATTTAGACCCGATCTATGTTGTGGTAGCTCGGATCATCATTTAACTCGGGTTGGTCATGATCATGGAACATGACATAAGGTTGTTTTGGAAGTAACAAGGGTTAAAGGATGAAACTCTACCACACACGAATCATGAACTTGTGTAAAAGCGATTTTGCTTGTGAAATAGTGTTTAAAACTAGTAGATCTACGTATCTACAAGCGGTATTTTCAAAGAACCAAGTATCAAAGAAATCATGTTTTCTAAAGACGGATCTCACACTAACACGAATGATTTTTAGAACACACAAGTGTGTAAACACTTGTGTAGCACACACTTTCGACAAAATAACTATTTTTGAAAAAGATGACGAGAAGTTGTAAAGATGGAATTTCTTTAAAAACGGGGTTTTTACGAAACCGGATTGATTTATATAAAGATCCACTAAAAGTAATGGAATTTACTTTATGTTTTTGGGTAAAACGCAAGTTCATGTAATTTATGCGATATACATATTTATTTACTAATTTGTTGTTTGGACATTGTTTTGATTAAATAAGAAAAATGGTTGATTTGATTAATAAAAGAAAATGATACGCTTGAAAGCGTGGCCACCTCCAGTTACAGAGGAAACTCTGGCGAAATTTTTCTAAAAACCTAACACTTAGAATTATTTTTACCACAAGTGTTAGAAATACTTTTCGACTTGTTTTCAGATTATAGATTTCGCCACGACTTTATTTACAAAACATCGGAGGTGGGATTTCACAAAATAAAACTTGGTAAATATATACTTAGTATATATTTTTCATAAAGTCACTTGATATGTGTTTATGATTATTTTGTGGAAATACTAGTATTATTTTTAGGGTAAAAATAATACCATCGAATGATAATGGATCCAAAATAATACGAACGTCTCTACGATAAATATATAAGTTACACCGGTAATTATTATTACCACTCGATCATTAAAACGTAACTTACGCATTTTAAGAAAATATGACTTAACGCGTATTTTTGCCAAGGTATTATTTTGGGAAAATTTATGTAATAGAAAATATAATATTTTTGAGAAGAATATTTATATTTTGGAGTTAGAAATAAAATATATTTTAAGTGAGACTTAATAATATATTTCGAACACACATGTATTAAATCTCCCATCCTTGGGAAGGAAAACAACTACCAAGTATATACAGAATGTAAACACGAAATAGTTGTCTAACTATTTCCCAAAAACTTAAACCATAAAGCTAAGGCACGGCCGTCCGTCTAATAGAGTTAGTACATGTAGGTCGTCACACAGCTGCTTGATTTGGAGGTATACTTGGTAGAGACGCACCACTGTGAGTTCATGTCCCCCTTTTCTCTTAACTGTTTTCAGTTTTTATACTGCGGGGGTGAAATACATGTTACTATGATTACGAATACTTTTTACATGGTATGGTTAGCGTAAGGAGGGTTACTACTTAGATCATGTGAGTGGGTAGGCGGAAACTGGAGGCCATTAATCCTCATTGTAGGACCGAGGGACGTAAGCGGTAGATCTATCTGGGTGTAGCGAGCCCAGCCCCAGGCCCAACCAGAACGGACCTCGGGGTGACTTTGTACCCATCGCTAAATCTGCTAGGTTTGAGTCTTCCTACTTGCACTTCACACATATCAATGGTCTTGCAAACCATTGGTGATCTCTTTTTTCCTTATTTGCTAAATACCAGGATTTTTATACTTACAAGTGTTTTACATACTCACTACACATGAACTCGCTCAACATTATTGTTGATTTTTCAACTTACATGTATTTCAGGGAATTAAAGGATCTGGCGCGGTATGACACGTTTTCCCGCTGCACTAGTTACGAGGTCATCCGGGTTTGGGGAATGTGACTCTTTCCTGGACAAGTCACAGTCCTTAAACTGCGTTTATGTCATGTTGATGTTTGTGTTTGTTGGACAATGTCGTTAGGATGTGTTTCCGTTGAGACAATGTGGTTGTATTTGGTTTTTAAAAACTTAATTAAATGGATGATCTTGCATGGTTTTATTTCATATAGCTTTGTTATGGTTAAGCTATGGTATTAAGAAGTCACACCAAATTAACCACGCTTCCGCAAAGCCAGGGTGTGACAGCTTGGTATCAGAGCTCTGATCTTAGCGAACTAGGATTCTTCCTCGAGTCTAGACTATGATCACTAGGGCTCTCACGAAAACATTTTTACTGCATACCACTTAAGTCCAGATCCAAAACGTTTTTACAAAAAAAATGTTGAGCACATTTTATTTATTATTTATAGGCTCAGTCTTGGAGGCTGAGGCTCGGTCTTGGAGGCCGAGGCTCGGTCTGGGAGATCGAGGTAGTTGGCTAGTGGGACTAGGAGAATTGGCTAGTGGGACTAGGAGAATTGGCTAGTGGGACTAGGAGAATTGGCTAGTGGGACTAGGAGAATTGGCTAGTGGGACTAGGAGAATTGGCTAGTGGGACTAGGAAGAGCAGTCTGAGAGGCTGGGAGGCTAGTGGGACTAGGAGAATTATTTGATTGCTTACTTGGTGACTAATATGTTAATATGATTATATGATTGATTGTTATACGTATGTGTGTTTGTGTTACAAACGTCATGCCTTCACCATGTACTAGAAAGATGGACACTACGAATCCCATGGCCATAGTATCAGACGACATAGTTTCATCGGAGCACAAGGTGTACATTTCCGATACTACCGGCACAGACGATGACGACTTTCAGCCCTTTTGCACTGCCTGATGTCGTAGCAGAGCCTGCTGATGGCCATCTTGTTGGGAATGTGCCACTCGCGGTGATCCCTGCTCCTGTGCCCCTTGCCGCTTATCCCGTTGTTGATATGCCCCCCGATGTTGTCTCTGACGACGATGTCGATCTATTGGAGGAGGACCCACTTGAGGGCGAGGCACTATTGTTGCTGGTGATAGCCTACTGCTTGCTGACGCTCCTGCAGAGGAGGCTCATACCCATTCACCTGTCCCAGACTCATTTGAGCCTGTGGCGTCCGCATCTTTGCATATACAGGGAGTGCAGCACCACTCACACGACGCCGACCCTGATATGGCGTCATCAGCTGCACCAGTTCCCGCACACAACTTTGAGTTTGATCGCGATATTGAGGACGATCCTGTTCTTCCACCTGGTTTTGATCCAGACCATGATATGGAGTTCATACACTTAGGCCAGCCCTTGGGGGATTCTATTGTCCCTGTCGACCCTACGTTTGTTGATCCAGCTGATTTTGAGATGGAGTTTGTTGATCCGGAGCCAGCTGTGGCCCCTGAGCCAGGCATTGCTCCTGACCCCACATTGGAGCATGACCCTGTTCATGCCGATGCACCTGCTGTTGCTCCTTGATTGATCATCTGCTTGGACGAGAGAAAAATAGGGTAACTGTGCAAGACAATCTATTATTACGGGGGCCCACGTAATAACGGCTTGTAGTGCACATAAATCCTGGTGGACTCTGCGGGTCAAGCTAATGAAAACCAATGTAGCAGGAAATAACTTAAACACGAATGACCAAGGTGATGTAGCCTCGAGTTCATTCTATTACAAGCAACAAGCCAAATTGGCAAGCCTATGTGAAGGCTCAGAAATTATTTCCTCACTCATACATTGAGTATATTTACGCGTGAAATTGGGTGATTACATGATGGCTTATGGTGTTGTGTATCTCATAGACAATTGAAATGTTGTCTAGCCCGCTTCATACCACTTCGACAGAAGAGAATGCCACCCAGACGTGTCACAGACACCAGTACACTGCCAAGGACAGAAGCCGAGCTGTAAGAACGCATCTCACAGGCAAATACACGACATGAAGCCTTCCGCTCTAAGCACAGCGATGGCATTACTGGAAATAACCCTCCAACTGGCTGCACCTATAAGCAGTTCCTGAACTGCAAGCCTTTGAACTTTGACGAAATAGGAGGCGCCGTGGCATTTGTTCGTTGGTCCGAAAAGACTGACTCCATCCTAAGAATGAGTAACTGTTCGCCCCAACAGAGTGTTACCTATATCTCGGGGTTATTTCTAGATGGCACACTCTCATAATGGAACCTCCAGGTTCAGACCCTTGGTACAAGATGCTGCTAATGCACTGAGCTGGGACGAGCTCAAAGAAATGATGGAGAAGAAATACTGTTCTAGGGCTGAAATCCAGAAGCTTGAGGTGGAGTTCTGGAATTGAAAATGGACGGACCAAAGATTCCTGAATACGTCAAGCAATCTCACGACTTGTCTAGGGTCGTCCCCTACTTAGTTAAACCGGATTCCAAAAGGATCGAACGATTCATTTGGAGACTTGCACCCCAGATCAGGGGTATGGTTACTACCTCGAAGCCCTCAACCATTGCAGAGGCTATCAATATGGGTGATTGATTTATAACATGAGATGTTATGTGATTGATTTAATTATAACATGAGATGTTATGTGTTGATATTGTTGTATACTTACGTACACTTTACATACTATCACCTGACCAACATAAACCCATCTTTTAGAAGATGCCGCCGAGACGTCAAACGCCGTTGCCTACCAATGAGGCAGAACTCCAACAAGTCATCGCTGCTGCCATCGCACAATACGCCGCCTCGCAAGGAGGACCTAGCGGAAGCAGCTCAAACAACAATGGCAACAACAATCCACCTCATGGTAATACTAAGTCATTAAGACCTACCATGATCTAATTGGATATCTCTAGCAAGGATGCTAATGCCATTCATATGTTGTAACGTATGTGCAGGGTGCACCTACAAGCAGTTTCTAGACTGCAAGCCTGTCAACTTAGATGGCACCGGAGGTGCTGTCACTTTTGTTCGTTGGGCCGAGAAGACTGAATCTGTTCTCCGCATGAGCAAATGTGCACCGAACCAGCAAGTCACCTACATTTCTGGGCTATTTCTGGATGGAGCCCTATCTTGGTGGAATTTGCAAGTACAGACACTTGGTGAAGCTGCTGCCTACGCGCTAACCTGGACCGAACTGAAAGAACTCATGCGCAAAAAGTACTGCTCTCGCGCGGAAATCCAAAGATTGGAAACTGAGTTCTGGCATTTGAAAATGGAAGGTCCAAAGATCGCAGAATACGTTCAGAGGTTCCATGACTTATCGCATGTGGTACCCTACATGGTCACTCCGGAGTTCAAGCGGATTGAACGTTTCATTTGGGGATTAGCTCCTCAAATCATAAGCATGGTGACCTCATCCAAGCCTGCGACAATTACTGAGGCAATCGATTTGAGCGTGGCTCTCACAGAGGAGGCTATCCGCCTGAACAAGTTTTCTGATGTTGAGCAAAAGAAGAAAGAGACTCACGTCGAGTCATCCGGAGGTAACAAAAGGAAATTCTCGAACTTCAAACAAGGCACTAGTGGTGTTGTTAAGAAAGGAGAGCCAAACGCGCCAGCACAGGTTACAGCTGATGATGGAAATAAAGAAAAGGGATATATGGGCACCCAACCCAAGTGCAACACCTGCCAACGACACCATTCTGGCCGATGCGGGCCAAAAGTATGTGAAGCTTGTGGAAAGACTGGTCACTTAAAGGATTCTTGTTGGGCTAGTGCTGGCCGGGGAGGCCAAAGAGGATTTGGGAATAGAAATAATAATCATGGCGGTATTGGGAATCGCCCACAGGGGAACAATGGAGGAAACGGGAATCAAGGCAACAATGCTAATCAAGCGGGCGCCGTGAATCGTAACCAGAGGAATGATCAAGCTGGTGAAAACGGGCAGAGACCCGGATGCTTCAACTGTGGAGATATTGGGCATTTTAAAAGGAACTGCCCAGAGTTGAACCAAGCCCGTGGAAGAGTGTTCCATATTGAAGCAAGGGAAGCGCGCCAGGATCCCAATGTTATCACTGGTACGTTCCCTGTAAACCAACGCTATGCATCCGTTTTATTTGATACTGGCGCCGATTATAGTTTCGTATCGTTAGAATTTAAGAATATGCTTGGTTTAGCCGCTAATAAGTTAGATATTCCGTACTCAATCGAATTGGCTAATGGAAAGTTAGTAGAAGCCAACGAAGTTGTCAGAGGCTGTGTGATCGAATTGGGAGAACGCGAGTTTGCTCTGGATCTACTACCAGTCCAGCTGGGGAGCTTTGACGTGGTGGTAGGAATGGATTGGTTATCAGGCAATAAGGCTGAGATAGTTTGTCACGAAAAGGTTGTTCGTATCCCAACCGAAGATGGCGAAACAATTGTGGTTCACGGGGAGAAGCGTGATACGCCGTTAAGAATTATCAGCTGCCTGAGAGCGCGAAAGTGTTTACAGAAAGGATGTGCTGCCTTCCTGGCACACATTGTAGACAAGAAAGCTGCAGAACCGAAGATCGAAGACATCCCTGTCGTGAGGGAATATCCAGAAGTCTTCCCAGAGGACTTACCTGGACTGCCACCTCAGAGGCAAGTAGAGTTCCGCATTGACTTAGTTCCAGGCGCCGCGCCTGTGGCTAAGGCACCTTATAGACTTGCTCCGTCTGAGATGCAAGAATTGTCGACACATCTTCAAGAGTTGTTAGACAAGGGATTTATCCGGCCAAACTTCTCGCCTTGGGGAGCTCCAGTTTTGTTTCTCAAGAAGAAGGACGGTAGTTTTCGTATGTGTATTGACTACCGGGAGTTGAACAAGCTGATGATCAAGAATAGATACCCTCTGCCAAGGATTGATGATCTGTTTGACCAACTGCAAGGCTCAAGCTTTTACTCAAAGAACGATTTGCGATCTGGATACCATCAGTTAAGGATACAAGAGGAGAGTATCCCGAAGACAGCCTTCAGAACTCGTTATGGACACTACGAGTTCCTAGTGATGCCGTTTGGGTTGACAAACGCACCTGCAGTTTTTATGGATTTGATGAATAGAGTTTGCAAGCCGTACTTGGACAAGTTCGTGATTGTGTTTATCGACGACATCTTGATTTATTCAAGAACAAAGGCTGAGCACGAACAACATTTAAGAGCTATTTTGGAGTTGCTGAAGAAAGAACAACTGTATGCCAAATTCTCTAAGTGCGAATTTTGGCTACGTGAAGTCCAATTTCTTGGACATGTGGTAAATGGAGACGGAATCCATGTTGATCCCACAAAGATCGAAGTGATCAAGAATTGGGAAACGCCAAGGACGCCAACCGAGATTCGACAATTCTTGGGTTTGGCTGACTACTATCGAAGATTCATTGAGGATTTTTCAAAAATCGCTCAACCATTGACGCTCCTCACGCAGAAAGATAAGAAGTTTGATTGGGGAATCAAACAGGAAGAAGCGTTCCAGATATTGAAGGATAAGCTCTGCAATACGCCAATCTTAGCACTACCGGAAGGTACAGATGATTTTGTGGTATACTGTGACACTTCGCGTCAAGGATTGGGCTGTGTGTTGATGCAACGCCAAAAGGTTATTGCTTACGCATCACGCCAATTGAAAGTGCACGAAAAGAACTATACCACACATGATTTGGAACTTGGCGCAGTGGTATTTGCATTGAAGATCTGGAGACACTACCTATATGGTACGAAGTGTACAATTTTTACAGATCACAAGAGCCTACAACACATATTCAACCAGAAGGAGCTGAATATGAGGCAAAGACGATGGGTTAAGTTGTTAAATGATTACGATTGCGAGATAAAGTATCATCCAGGGAAGGCGAATGTGGTTGCCGACGCCCTGAGTCGAAGGAGAGGATCAAGCCAATAAGGGTTAGGGCTTTAGAAATGATTATCCGAACCGATCTTTCCTTGCGCATTCGTGCCGCACAGAAAGAAGCTCTCAAGGAGGGGAACCTTGAAGAAGAATATCTCCGTGGGATGGAGAAGCTGCTGGTACCAAACGAGGAAGGAACGTTATGTTTTGAGAAAAGGATTTGGGTTCCTTTGTTTGGAGGTTTAAGAAAGGTTATTTTCGATGAAGCTCACAAATCACGGTACTCTATCCATCCAGGAGCGGATAAGATGTACCAAGACCTCAAGGATTATTATTGGTGGCCTAGGATGAAAGGCGATGTTGCTGTTTATGTGAGCAAATGTTTAACATGCGCTAAGGTTAAAGCCGAATATCAGAAGCCTTCAGGACTTCTGCAACAACCTGAGATTCCCAAGTGGAAATGGGAACAAATCTCAATGGATTTTATTACAAAGTTGCCAAGAACGCTAAGAGGTCATGACACTATTTGGGTGATAGTTGACCGCCTAACAAAGTCAGCACACTTTCTGCCAATCAAAGAGAAGGATAATACAAGCAAGTTAGCTAAAATTTACATGAGAGAGATCGTCGCACGTCATGGAGTACCTCTCTCGATCATCTCCGATAGAGACGGAAGGTTTGTATCAAGGATATGGCAATCCTTCCAAGAAGCTTTTGGCTCACAATTAAATCTGAGCACCGCATTTCACCCGCAGACCGACGGGCAAAGCGAGTGGACGATACAGACTTTGGAAGACATGCTGAGAGCGTGTGTTATGGATTTGGGCGGTAGCTGGGATAAGCATTTGCCTTTGGTCGAATTTTCATACAACAACAGCTACCACACCAGTATTGGTGCCGCGCCATTCGAAGCTCTTTACGGACGCAAGTGCCGATCACCCCTATGCTGGGCTGACGCAGGTGATAGGCAACTTGCTGGTCCTGAAATCGTCCAAGAGACGACAGACAAGATTGCGCAGATTCGAAAACGCATCGAAGCAGCTCGCCACAGACAGAAAGCCTATGCTGATCCAAACCGGAAACACTTGGAATTCCAAGTTGGAGAAATGGTTTTATTGAAAGTTTCACCCTGGAAGGGTGTGGCACGCTTCGGAAAACATGGGAAGTTAAATCCGCGCTACATTGGTCCTTTCAGAATTTTGGAAAGAATAGGGCTAGTAGCATACAAGCCGGACTTACCTGCTGAACTCCATTCAGTTCACGATACATTTCATGTATCCAACCTGAAGAAAAGTCCAACTCAAGATACCATTGCCATTCCCATCGACGAGATTCATGTTGACGACACGCTCCATTTCGTTGAAGAACCGGTTGAGGTTACGGATTGGAAAGTAAACAAGACCCGCCGGAGCAGTGTCAAGCTCGTTAAAGTTCGTTGGAATGCCAGACATGGTCCTGAATACACCTGGGAGCGTGAGGACCGGATGAAAGAGAAATACCCCCACCTATTTCCTAAGAACCCTGCACCTACAAGCAGAACTTAAAATTTCGGGACGAAATTTTTCTAACGGGGGGAGAATGTGACAACCCTCACTAAACCAGGTATCCATACGACTTAATTAATAATTAATTACTGCTTAATTACTGTGCTTGTTTGAAATTACTGATGAACTGCTACTTGATTTCTGATACATGCATATACCTGCATCATACTTTACTTACCGTCACTACATTATTTACATGCTGAACCTTAGTGACAAACATGATGCACAAAAAGCACAGTAGCACTATAAACGGATAACCTATTGAACATGCTGATAAAGCCAGCATCAGGCAGACACTGCCTCTAAGGCCTGTATGAGCCAGAAATATTTTACTACACTAGTGGTGAGTGTAGGGATACAAGGTTTGTAGAACTGCGTCTCTAGGAATAAGTTACAATGACTGGATGTGCCTAAAACGTGCTTTAAGCACAAAAACTCAGCACTTTAATAAACAATTCAGCATTTGGCTAACTAATAAAGTGCCAAAACATGAGAAAAATGTTACTAGACACCTTCCAAAGTGTCAGGAATAAGTTGTGTCACTAAAAATAATAATAACGACACTTTAAAGCTTGTTTAACGCTTTAACGGATTACTATCCAACCGAACAACCGGACTATACCCGGAACATGAAAATATTGTTAATAACATTATTTATCTTTTTCTGAGCCAGTTAGGGTCCCTGAATACCCTAACACCCACTGTAAAGCATGACACACTAGTAACCGGGTTAATCACTTAACTAACTAGATTAACCTAACTACATACTTAGTGTCTAGTTGAAATCTAACAAGATTAACCCCCCCCCCCACCCCCACCAACCGAACTCGGTCACATTGTGACCATATCTTGTACTCTTTTGATTATTTTAATCAACTATGTCCCATATCAAGTGGACATAACATCCATTGGTTAATGATGGAGGGAATTGTCTATAAATAACTAAGCTTAAACCATCATTCTTTCACTAACACAACTCACCAAAACAACCCTCTCTCTCCCTCAAGAACTCACGGCCGAACACCCTCCTGCACCCATCAATTTTTTGAGCTTTGATCTTCACATTCCAAGTTCATACAAGGGTTAAGGATCTCATACAAGGAGGCTTGGTGCATTCGGAACGCGAAGGACCTCACTCTATTGCTTTTATCCACTCATTTTGCGACTAGAATCTTCCCTAGCCTCGAGCTAGTAGTAAGTTGCTTAAATCAACTTCTCGAACTATTTTGAAGTGGTTAATATGATTTGTAACGGCTAAAACTCGTAATCTTACAAAATGACACACAAAAGTTTACTAAAAATGCTTGTAATGATGGTTAAAAGCTCATATGTTGTGTAAATCTAGTAGTAATTGATTTGTGTGATTATTTAGACCCGATCTATGTTGTGGTAGCTCGGATCATCATTTAACCCGCGTTGGTCATGATCATGGAACATGACATAAGGTTGTTTTGGAAGTAACAAGGGTTAAAGGATGAAACTCTACCACACACGAATCATGAACTTGTGTAAAAGCGATTTTGCTTGTGAAATAGTGTTTAAAACTAGTAGATCTACGTATCTACAAGCGGTATTTTCAAAGAACCAAGTATCAAAGAAATCATGTTTTCTAAAGACGGATCTCACACTAACACGAATGATTTTTAGAACACACAAGTGTGTAAACACTTGTGTAGCACACACTTTCGACAAAATAACTATTTTTGAAAAAGATGACGAGAAGTTGTAAAGATGGAATTTCTTTAAAAACGGGGTTTTTACGAAACCGGATTGATTTATATAAAGATCCACTAAAAGTAATGGAATTTACTTTATGTTTTTGGGTAAAACGCAAGTTCTTGTAATTTATGCGATATACATATTTATTTACTAATTTGTTGTTTGGACATTGTTTTGATTAAATAAGAAAAATGGTTGATTTGATTAATAAAAGAAAATGATACGCTTGAAAGCGTGGCCACCTCCAGTTACAGAGGAAACTCTGGCGAAATTTTTCTAAAAACCTAACACTTAGAATTATTTTTACCACAAGTGTTAGAAATACTTTTCGACTTGTTTTCAGATTATAGATTTCGCCACGACTTTATTTACAAAACATCGGAGGTGGGATTTCACAAAATAAAACTTGGTAAATATATACTTAGTATATATTTTTCATAAAGTCACTTGATATGTGTTTATGATTATTTTGTGGAAATACTAGTATTATTTTTAGGGTAAAAATAATACCATCGAATGATAATGGATCCAAAATAATACGAACGTCTCTACGATAAATATATAAGTTACACCGGTAATTATTATTACCACTCGATCATTAAAACGTAACTTACGCATTTTAAGAAAATATGACTTAACGCGTATTTTTGCCAAGGTATTATTTTGGGAAAATTTATGTAATAGAAAATATAATATTTTTGAGAAGAATATTTATATTTTGGAGTTAGAAATAAAATATATTTTAAGTGAGACTTAATAATATATTTCGAACACACATGTATTAAATCTCCCATCCTTGGGAAGGAAAACAACTACCAAGTATATACAGAATGTAAACACGAAATAGTTGTCTAACTATTTCCCAAAAACTTAAACCATAAAGCTAAGGCATGGCCGTCCGTCTAATAGAGTTAGTACATGTAGGTCGTCACACAGCTGCTTGATTTGGAGGTATACTTGGTAGAGACGCACCACTGTGAGTTCATGTCCCCCTTTTCTCTTAACTATTTTCAGTTTTTATACTGCGGGGGTGAAATACATGTTACTATGATTACGAATACTTTTTACATGGTATGGTTAGCGTAAGGAGGGTTACTACTTAGATCATGTGAGTGGGTAGGCGGAAACTGGAGGCCATTAATCCTCATTGTAGGACCGAGGGACGTAAGCGGTAGATCTATCTGGGTGTAGCGAGCCCAGCCCCAGGCCCAACCAGAACGGACCTCGGGGTGACTTTGTACCCATCGCTAAATCTGCTAGGTTTGAGTCTTCCTACTTGCACTTCACACATATCAATGGTCTTGCAAACCATTGGTGATCTCTTTTTTCCTTATTTGCTACATACCAGGATTTTTATACTTACAAGTGTTTTACATACTCACTACACATGAACTCGCTCAACATTATTGTTGATTTTTCAACTTACATGTATTTCAGGGAATTAAAGGATCTGGCGCGGTATGACACGTTTTCCCGCTGCACTAGTTACGAGGTCATCCGGGTTTGGGGAATGTGACTCTTTCCTGGACAAGTCATAGTCCTTAAACTGCGTTTATGTCATGTTGATGTTTGTGTTTGTTGGACAATGTCGTTAGGATGTGTTTCCGTTGAGACAATGTGGTTGTATTTGGTTTTTAAAAACTTAATTAAATGGATGATCTTGCATGGTTTTATTTCATATAGCTTTGTTATGGTTAAGCTATGGTATTAAGAAGTCACACCAAATTAACCACGCTTCCGCAAAGCCAGGGTGTGACAATAGTGATCACGAATTTTTCTTAGAATCGATTTCAAATCGGTTTCTCTCTTTGAATTTAAGTGTTATTTGGTGAATTTAGGGTTTTGAAGGAAACTCTCTGGTTCTGTTGTTGTGATCGAACAGGGGAATACACCAATGGGTGTTTTAAAAAAAATGACTTTCAAATATGTTAAATTTGGTCCCTGTAGTATTAGGGTTTATAAAATGGTTAGAATCCCTTGATTCTTTATCTTTTTATAACATATAATTAACTAGGTTAAATACCCCTAGTTTTATTTTCACATATTAATTATCAATATTATTAATTATACATGTATACACACACACACACACACATATATATATATATATACTTTAATATTTTTGGGGTGTTACAAACGGGAGAGCAAGGTTTGGAATCTTTCCCACGCTAAATGGTAGGGTTCGTCAGGCTCCATCCGGAACAAATGGATCTGATCACGAAGACGAGATGCCTTGGTGGGTGGAAAGTATTTGGCAAGGAAGGCATCTCGGAGGATAGCCCAGGTGGTGAACGAACCTGCGGGCTGTGAATCAAGCCAGGTGGCTGCGCAGCCCACAAGTGAAAACGGGAAGACTTGGAGGAAACGGGCGTCAATGTTGGCACCTTCTATAGAGAAGGTACCATAGAGGCGGGTGAGGTGGTTGATGCAAGCTGGAGCATCCTCTTCATCACGACCGTGACATTGACACGAGTTGGTGATAGCAGTCATGATGTAAGACGGGATTTGCCAGGATTTCTCATTGGCGATGGCGGGAAGGGTGATAGGTGAGTTCGCACCGGTGAAACCGGCGGTAGAGCGTTGTTGGGCAGTTTGGTTGTGGACCGTTTGGACTACGGGTGGTAGGCTCGGAGGGCGTGAGGGTGGTGGGGAATTATGGGGTGACGACTTCGGAGTGAATTCAAAGGCTGGTGCTTTAGATTATGGAGTAAAATCAGAAGGGGCTGAAGATGAAGAAGAAGTTTTACTAACCTTAGGGTTCGAAGACGAGGAGGTAGGCTTGTCGGTTGACGGCTTCGCAGTGGTCCTTGCGAACGTGTATGGGGCATCCACTGCAAAACCGACAATAAACAAGTAAGATGACTCTAACGAAAGACTCAAAAAATTTAAAAGACATAAAATTATTTAGACTCCTATGACTCAAACAAACAAATAGCACGTATGATAGCAAGTAAGTCCAAACTAAGTAATCAACGCAATTTCCAAAGAGTCCCCGGCAACGGTGCTAAAATCTTGATGTGCTAAAAGTAGTTTAATAAAACAACTAAAATTAACCTAATATAGACACAAAAGTAATACTCTAGACTCTCTAAACTCGACTAAACTACTAACTGGCAAGTGAACCAATCGACTTTAGTAAGGCTAAGTACGCCCGGATATCGAACCCACGAGACTCTATTTAACTACGTTAACAACTCTATCTAGACTGAAACTAACCCAAAACTAACTGTTTTTATGTTTTTTTTTGGGGGGGGGGGGTTCTTAATTTCCTAAAAATTGTGATTAAATTAAATTAATTAACTAAATTAATGATTACGAATTAACTTGGGTTTTACTAAGACGGTGAAAGCAACTACCTAGACTGGAATCCTGGTTTGCATCAGTAATGTTATTATTAGGATATTAGTTATTATGGAACCGGGATCTTCTAATACTAAACCTTTCAAAATACCGAACCAGACCCCCGACCCTTCTCAGGAAGACACTTATGGCACTCTAGAGGTTGTTATGAACACAAGCTGGTTAGACTCTCTCTCTCAGGACATCTAAATGGTTTACGGAAGTACCCTAATTTGATTCACCCCCTCTCAGGACATAAACCTAGGATAGACTCGAGTTCTTGATTAGACTTGTTAGACAGAGGTCAAAAGGTAAACTAGTTCAGACACCTCTCGAAGCTCCTACCTAGCAATTTAATAACTTAGACCTATAATAACCTCGCACCTCTCAGGTATTGAGATTAGTAGAACATTTAAATTTATTTGATTACCGAATATTACTTCTAAGGTATATTGGCCAATTAACCCTAAAGATCACAATTAAAAATCGTAATCTAGCATATAGACAGTCACCAAGATTCACACAAAGCAATAAATAGTTTTCAAACACTTTTAAGCATGCATATACATCTAAACAATAATCAAGTCGAGTACTTTCGCAAACAATCCATAAGTAACTAATTATCCATTATAAAAATCAAAACTTTACATAACCATTAATCCAATCTAGGTAGTATAGAGAATTTAGCCAATCATAGTCTTTAAACAATTCAAAAACAAATTATTTTCAATCACGAGAAACATAGTTAAAATAGAAACGAAGAATAAAGACACCTGAATAGCAGAACAACGACCCGGATGACTTCCTAAGCTTCTGTACTTCAACCGGCAGCTTTAAGATCTCAAAAACGCTCCAATGAATGTCCAAAATTTGCCCATGAAGTTGCTGATTCGTAAGATGGCTGATGTTTGAAGTTAATGATTATTTATAGTTAACCCTTGTTCAAACGGATGAGAATTGGCGACAATAAACCCCGTCGCGCTACGCGACGGGTAACCCTAATTATGGTCCCATAGCGCCAAGCTTCAAAATCCAGGAAATATTATTTAAATCGTCGGGCTTGTCCAAGGCAAATCCATGTTGCTGTCGCATAGCGCCAAGGCTTGTTTTCTCCAGATTTCTTCAATTTTCGTTCCCGTTCAGCTATGTGACGATCCGACTCCTATTTCAGCTTCATAATCAGTAGATTATTCAACGTTTTCTACGACTTTCAGCAATAACGACCTAAAAACGCACAAACTAACTAAAGAAACAAATTCTAACTAAAAACTGAAACAAACTAAGCGAAATATATACAAACTAAACACGATAAAGGATGTATTTTACAATACATCATGATGGCCTCAATCCATCATATGGGACCTTGAATTGAATATATATTGCGAGCAAGTTCAAACAATTGAACTTGGTTTAAGCACAATCCAACAATGAATACATGTATCGACACGAAATTTTCGACATGGTTACAACCAAAAACCAAGTATGTAACTCGAAAAGAAAAGGAGTTTCAACGAGTTTGTTGACTCGATATTAAGGAGCCAACACTTACAATAATGCAGTCATCCAAATCACAATGCAAAACTCGAGCATAGCGAAACAATATTTGAACTTTGATAAAGCAACAATTTGGTGTGAAACCACATGCGTAACAAACAATGAATGTGTAACATATGAATTTGTCAAGAATGAAGCAAATGAGTATTCACTACCATCTTCATTGTACATCAGAATTTCTTAACAATATTTAAACCGGTTATCAAAAAGATTTATTTTAAATCTTTTTCAAACAAACTATGAACTCGCAAACTTTATGTTGATTTTTTGTATGTTCAGGTTCCGATTTCAAACTATGGAACGGTTGTAATAGGAGAACCCATGGGGATTCGAGTACTTAGCAGGCGTTCATTTTCTAGATGTCTTAGAACATTATACTTCCGATGTGCAATGAAGATATTAGTCAGAACATTGGAAGTATAATGTTCTAAGACTTCTATAAAATGAACGCCTGCTAAGTACTCGAATCCCCATCGGTTCTCCTATTACAACCGTTCCATAGTTTGAAATCAGAACCTGAACATGCGAAAAATCAACATAAAGTTTGTGAGTTCATAGTTTGTTTGAAAAAGATTTAAAATGAATCTTTTTGATAACCGGTTTAAATATTGTTGAGAAAACGTAATAAAACCATTTTCATCGGCTTCTCAATTGAAAACTTTGTGTTTATAAAACTTTGTATGTAGAACAATCCGGTCCCTGAGTCTTCGTGTCTTGCACGAGTTAGTGTGAGCCCAGCACACTTGAATCTGTAAGCAGCACCAACCCATCTCCTTACTTGTATACAAGTGCCTTTACATAACTTAGAAATAAGTTTTGTAGGGTTTGGTATGGAAAAATCAAGTTTATTCGCTTACAGGGACTAATTTCGACAAACTGCGAAAGTATGCCGATTCGTACTGTAACGAACATTCCGGAACTTGATCATAAGTTAAATATGCCCTAAATATCCTTTACATAGCTTAGAAATAGGCTTTGAGGTGTTTGGTGTGCAAAAATAAACTTTCTTGATCAATAGGGGCTTAAAGCGTCAAAAAGTGCACAAGTTTGCATTTTCGCGCATATCTTACGTTCTGAATATATCCGGACATCCAAAAATTTATGTAATCATTAAAATATTTTATTTTAGTGATTGACTTGATAAAATTCCATCCGTCGCTTAATTTGGATCGTTTTTACGTTCGTTACGACTTCCGTCGTAATTAACCGAACAACGCAACCGTACGGCCAAACGAACCGACATCCGAGATGTTTTTGAGCATATTTTAAGTTCCCTACACTTTAACTTCATTTTAGAGCTTTGAAATGAGGTTAACAGGGCTTAAAAGTGTCAAATATGCATCAGAATACAAGTTTCACAAATGCAGGGACCAAAGTTGCAAATCTGCCAAAATCAGCTCAGGAGGGGCGCGTAAGACTCCCTTAACTCTTACGCGGCCCGCCTAAAATTCCTAGATCTGCAAAAATCAGTTTACAGCCTGTTCCAGCTGTTACCTGGGTTTGTACATGGTTTTTTATCATCCTATGGGCTCATTTAGGGGTGCCCATGGTATACAAATCAGTGGGTGCAAGTGTAAGGTTGAGATTAAAGCTCGGGAATCGAGGAACGATCTTAACGGTGGACCGAATCCTATACATACCCAACACCCTCATTCTTGTTCCTCATAAATCTGATCCTTTTTGCTCTAAGTTGGGGCTTGGCACCTCATACCTGAGCAATTTGGATCAAGATTACCTTACTTGGATCCTTTGTGAGTATTCTTTCGTTCTTTTATGCGTTTTTAAGCGTAAAAGTCAAATAGTGTTTGACTTTCTTGTTTGACCAGTCAATGGTCAACACAAAGTTCATTTAAACTTCATAACGTGAGCGTAATCACAATGGTTATAGTCTCTTGTGACTATACCTACTGATTACCAAGTTATTTAGGTGTAGTGACGAGTCGTAGTTTCGGTCAAAATGCGTATTCTTGCGTATTTTGCAACCAAACTATTCTTGGGTATCCAGACCCTTTGCCTTGATATCAAACTTGTTTTCAAACTTCGTTAAGCATGTTTTAACATGTTTAGCTCGTCACTTTTAGATTAGTGCTTATATAGGGTCGTAAGATAAGCGGTCTAAACAACCACTTAGACTTTCGAACCCGACCCGTTTGGTCGATCTTTAGGATCCGACCAAGCATGTTTAGTGACCATAGTTGTATAGGGAATAACCTTCTGAGGTTATACCTTATGGTCACTTCGTTTAGTTAGTTGTATGATAGGTAGTTTATATGCCTTAGGAAAATGACCAAAATGACCTTTTTACGCATAAATTCATTTTAAGCATATGTAACCTAAATTTTGACATCTAAACTGATTAGGCAACATTATTAGACATGTTAAGACATATAATACTTGTCATAGGACTAGTTAGGCGGTCCGAACGTGTTTTACACGAACGACACGTTAAAGTGGCTTAAGCTACCTTAACGAGTCATAATGGGTCGTAAGCACTTAGGTTAGGTTTCGATTTAGTATGTAGGCTTTGTTAAACCATATCATATGAGTTCCAATACTCATTTGGTTTACGAAACCTCATCCTATCCGATCCTCCGATTTAGGTCTAGTTTACTTACACAGTTACCTATATTAGGTGCCGTTTGTTTCCACGATCCCTCTAGCTTTGCTTGGTTGTTAGTCAAGACTTCTAAGCATCCTCAGGTGAGTACATAGTCCCCTCTTTTACTGTTTTCAAACTGTTTTGGGGTGATACACATGTGCCTACTTGTTACTTTCGTGCTTTTCGTGCTTTTATATTATATACTCGCTATGTTCATTAGTACGTATATAGTACATGATTTCATTGTGTTTTGCTATGTATGTTCTCTTAGCATGCTAGCACATTGATTTTCATGTTATATTTTGTTGCCTATGTTCATCCAACATATGGACACATTGTTTTACATTTTGAATTGTTTTGAACCGTTTGTAACCGTTTGATTATGTGATCCGTTTGTAACCGTTTAATTATGTGAACCGTTTGTAACCGTTTGTAACCGTTTGATTATGTGATCCATTTGTAACTGTTTGATTATGTAAACCATTTGTAACCGTTTGATTATGTGAACCGTTTGTAACCGTTTGATTATGTGAACCGTTTGTAACCGTTTGATTATGTGAACCGTTTGAATCTGTTTGAACCATTGGGTTAGGGAAGTGATTAGGTAACGGGGCGTGTGTAATGTGTTAAAAGCATGGTGGATATGCCGCTGGTACTTCCTATATATAAGTGCTTTTAACACATTATATATCGTTGCGTTATCTAGATCACTTGGGTAAGGTTATCAAAGCGAAGTTATATTACAAGGTTTTTCTAATAATGTAAACCATTCGAGTTTTATCAACGAGTTTTTACGAGATGTTTTACAATTTGATTTAATAAAATAAATGTTTTGGGTTAAGAATCATGGCTACTAGATTTTATAAATTATAACCAACTTGATTTGAGCTGGTTAATTATGTCGCAATACTATACTTTTCAAAAAAAGGTTTTTAATTAGGTATTGCAACATGTAAACGAGCCATGAATCTGACACTCACATAAAACCTATGTACTCACCGACATTTTTATGCTGACGTAATTTCACATGTGTTTCAGGTACATAGTTGGTGATATTTGATGATGATATTGATGCATGCTCACATAGGAACGGATGAGGCCTTAGTGACTTAATAACAATAAAAGTCTATTTGTTCTTGTTTTGTTTCTAATTTCAATGTAATGTAATACATTTAATTCAATAAAACAGAACTTCAATCCATGTGTTATGAAACAATGATTCTGTTACAACACTCCCCGACGTTTCCGCCGCGGTTTGTTGTTTTAACGCGATCGGGGTGTGACATTCTGAATGGTCCAATATATCGTGGGTTTAACTTAACACGCTTCCCAAAGCGTTCCACACCTTTCCAAGGTGAGACTTTTAACAGAACCATATCTCCCATTTCAAATTCCAAAGGTTTCCTTCTTTGGTCCGCATAGCTCTTTTGTCGATCACGAGCCTCCTTAATGCGCTCTCGGATCTGTATGATCTTATCTGTCATTTCTTGAACCAATTCAGGACCAACAAGTTGTCTATCACCAGCATCTACCTAGCATAACGGTGATCGACACTTGCGTCCGTAAAGAGCTTCAAACGGTGCAGCTTGAATGCTTGTATGGTAGCTGTTATTATAGGAGAACTCTACCAAGGGTAGGTGAGTGTCCCAACTGCCACCCAAGTCCATTACACAAGCTCGTAACATATCTTCAAGCGTCTGAATTGTTTTCTCACTTTGACCGTCTGTCTGTGGGTGAAATGACGTGCTCAAATTCAGCTGTGAACTAAACGCTTCTTGGAAGAATTGCCAAATCCTTGACAAAAATCTTTCATCTCTATCAGATATAATCGAGATAGGCACTACGGGACGTGCAACTATCTCCCTTAGGTACAGCTCAGCTAGCTTACCCGTGTTATCCTTTTCTCTGATTGGCAAAAAGTGCGCAGATTTTGTCAGACGGTCTACGATTACCCAAATCGTATCATGACCTCTGGGTGTCTTTGGCCACTTTGTTATAAAATCCATTGAAATTTGCTCCCATTTCCACATGGGTATCTCAGGTTGCTGCAAAAGACCTGAAGGCTTCTGATACTCGGCCTTTACCATGGCACAAGTCAAACATTTTCCAACGTAAGTTGCCACATCACCTTTCAATCTCGGCCACCAGTAGAAATCCTTCAAATCTTGGTACATCTTGTCCGATCTGGGATGGATCGAGTACCTCGATTTATGGGCTTCAACAAAAATCACGTCTCTAAGACCACCAAAGAGGGGAACCTAAGTTCGTTTCATGAAACACAATGTTCCTTCCTCATTGGGTACCAACGGATTCTCCATCCCACGGAGATATTTGTCCTTAAGATTCTCTTTCTTAAGAGCTTCTCTCTGCGCAGCACGAATGCGCAACGAGTGAGGGAGGTCAGCGGTTGAGCGATTTTAGAAAAATCCTCAATGAATCGGCGATAGTACCCAGCTAAACCTAGAAACTGATGGATTTCTGTTGGCGTCTTAGGAATTTCCCAATTCTTAATCGCCTCGATCTTGGTGGGATCCGCATGGATTCCATCTTCATTTACTACATGACCGAGGAATTGTACCTCACGCAACCAGAACTCGCACTTCGAGAACTTTGCGTATAGCTTTTCCTTCTTGAGCAACTCTAAAATGGCTCTGAGGTGTTGTTCATGCTCTTCCTTCGTCCTTGAATAAATCAAAATATCATCGATAAACACAATAACGAATTTATCGAGATATGGCTTGCAGACTCTATTCATCAAATCCATAAATATTGCCGGCGCGTTTGTTAACCCAAACGGTGTCACACCCCTTTCTAAGGCAGAAGCACGAGGTGTGATCTTGAAAGGTTCTCATTGCATACGAAAGGTAAACATCTACATGCTCGTAAAATAACTCCAAATGCCATTGCATAATTAAAACATAACATAAGTTAAGTGATTACATCACAAGACAGCATATTGTCTGAAAAGTTTACAACTTTATTTAAAAACGAACATAAAGGTTTTGGTTCTTATATCCCACACAAGATGGAATATAGTAACCAAATCCCACAAAACATGCATCGGAGTCTTGACACGACATGACTAAATCAAAAGCAACATCTTGGAGCAAGAGTAAGACCGCGCACACATCCACTTTAGTTACCTGAAATACATGTGAGTTTTGGAAAATCGTCAACATAATGTTGGTGTGAATTCATGCAGTTTTTGTATTGAACGTTTGTCTACTTGAATGAAAACATGGTATGTAATTTGTATGAAACAAGTATTTCTGTAAATGTAAGGAAATCAAGATCGCTAATGGTTTGCAAGGCCATTAACATGTGACATGACATAGGAAGCATCCAAACCATATGCATTTTTAGCTGTCGAATCCTCGACTATCGATTCACGACTAGAGACACAAAAGCACTGCTTGGTACTAGAGTGACCAAGAGTGTGGCTGCCTGAAACCCATTAGATCTAACCTTTTGTTCCGTGGTCTTGGTATGTAACTGATTAATGGTGCTTATGGCACCCTATTCATGACATTATCTAAAGTATCATTCCTTAGTTTTTGTATTCAACATACCATAACACATGTATTTTCCCCAAGTTTAGAAAGCATATAAAAGTTTAAAAGTGGGGACATGAACTCACAACTTTGCGTATCCTATGCCGTAAACTTCACCGGGTTTGCTTATATAGCATCGTGACCTATACGTGTTTTATTAACGTTAGTCACTAGACTTGTATCGCACAAGTACAAGTCACCATCTTTTATGTATGTGTTTAATCTTGTTATCCACCCGAGTTATATAATTTCGTCCAAAATTACATTTTAAGTTCATAACTTGTCCAAGTTACATAATCTATTAAGAAATATATTTTCATAAATATATTCTCTTGTATTTGTCTATGCATGTTGTATGTGTATTTTTTGTATTTTTACTCCTTAGGAGTATTTAGTGTATTTTCAAGTCCTAATACACAATTACATATAATACATATTACATACACTTAGCACAAAATTTGGTGACCAATAGATATATATATTTTCCTCAAAAATATACATACTTAATATCAATTTTTATCTTGAAGAAATCATCGTTTCTTAACTTTGAAATTTACACAAAAATTAGGGAAACCTTGGTAAGTATTTTTTGATAAATTTTTAGGGAATAAGTTTCACCAAAACTTATATTTTTCTAAGTGTCAAAATTTTATAAAAATTTTGACATGGTTTCCCCTAAAAATGGAGGTTTCCCATGTTTTCAAAACATGTGTTTATTTTCCTTTCAATCATCAAAACAATAAACAATCAACCCTAAACAACTTACACTTACCAAGTGCCAAAACAATGCTATTTACATAACAATCATGAACTCGAACTTTCATAAAAACTTGTAGTAACTTGGTAGTGTGTTTAGTAGGTTTAGTTACCCTCCAAAATGTATTTACTTCTTTATAAACTTCATTCTTGAAAGATTTAGGTGTTTACAACTTGTAAACATGTTTTACAAAAACATTTCTTTATGACCTCTTCTTGTTTCACAAGTGTTTATACACTTGTTTTATCACCAAAAATAGTGTAGGTTTAAGTAAGAACCAAATCTATGTAAATCTTGTCATTTAACTTGGTTTCCTTGGAAAACTATTTTAGAAATCATCCACTTACAAGACTTGTATTTTGTTTAAATCATCATCATATGCAAACAACTTATATTATTCAAGTTCATGTCTACACAAAGTATGATCATCTTGGTCTTTCACAAGATCATCATCTTAACTTACTAGATCATGTGTTTAATCACAATCTAGTAGGTTTCTTATGATGTCTAACATCACTAACACAAATCATCAATCATCAAGAAGCAAATCAACACTATTCAACATGTATTCTTATGTTATTAAGCTTATGTTAAAGATTCATGATTATGTTCTTTAGTGTTCATCAAGATTAACAACATATATGATCTTTTAACCAACAAAACTAGAAGTAACAAGAGATTATAAGGGTCTTACTACTAGCTCTATGGCTAGGGATGAACTCAAGAAGTTGAAGATGATAAATGTGTTGGATAAAAGCAAATGGGAGAGGTCCTTCAAGATCCACAAGCTCCACACTTCCTTAGACACCTTCTAGCACCTTTGTGAGTATATGGAATGATTGAACAAGATTGAGTGATGATGGTGGTGTGGGTGGTTGGCTACGACCGTGAGGAAGAAGGGAGGGAGAGAGAGTTGTGTGAGAAATGTGGGTAATGATAATGATCCTTCATGTTTATCTTATATGCAAGTTTAAGTGTTTATCCAATGGATCATATGTTCATTAGGTACACTACAAGATCTTTAACAAATCTTCACAAGATTAAGGAAATCAAGTAAGATCACACAAGATCAAGGGTGGGGCCACCTTGGTGACCGTCCACCATGGGGGGGGGGGGGGGTATTGGTTGTGATTTAATGGATGGTTAAGTTAATTAGTTAGAACTCTAAGTGTAGTGTTTAGGTGTTATGCATATGATGTGTTATATAGTGTGTTAGGGTGTTCGCGGATCATAACTAGCTCAGAAATAATAAAACAATGCTTCTAGTATAATTTTGATGTTTCGGGTAGTGTCCGGTTGTTCGGTTAGATACCGGTTCGTTAAAGTGCTAAATTGCGTCGTTTAGTGTCCTTTATGAACCCTTTTGTGACACTTTTAATTCCCGACACTTTGTAAGTTATTTTGGATGATAAGACATAAATTCTGCATGATATTTCAGTGTTAAAATGCTGATTGGAGCTGAATTATTGCTGAATCATGTAAAATTCAGCATTTAAAGTGTGTTTCGGGTGCTTTTTAATGCATATTTTAGCTTCCAGAAGGTCTATATGTTAACCCTTGAATCCATACGTGGGTTTTAATGTATTTTAGACGTTGGAACCAAACGCTTCTTGGAAGAATTGCCAAATCCTTGACACAAATCTTTCATCTCTATCAGATATAATCGAGATAGGCACTCCAGGACGTGCAACTATCTCCCTTAGGTACAGCTCAGCTAGCTTACCAGTGTTATCCTTTTCTCTGATTGGCAAAAAATGCGCAGATTTTGTCAGACGGTCTACGATTACCCAAATCGTATCATGACCTCTGGGTGTCTTTGGCAACTTTGTTATAAAATCCATTGAAATCTGCTCCCATTTCCACATAGGTATCTTAGGTTGCTGCAAAAGACCTGAAGGCTTCTGATACTCGGCCTTTACCATGGCACAAGTCAAACATTTTCCAACGTAAGTTGCCACATCACCTTTCAATCTCGGCCACCAGTAGAAATCCTTCAAATCTTGGTACATCTTGTCTGATCTGGGATGGATCGAGTACCTCGATTTATGGGCTTCAACAAAAATCGCGTCTCTAAGACCACCAAAGAGGGGAACCCAAATTTGTTTCATGAAACACAATGTTCCTTCCTCATTGGGTACCAACTAATTCTCCATCCCACGGAGATATTCGTCCTTAAGATTCTCTTTCTTAAGAGCTTCTCTCTGCGCAGCACGAATACGCAACGAGAGGTCCGTTTGTATAATCATCTCCAAAGCCCTAACCCTTATGGGCTTAATCCTCTCTTTTCGACTTAAGGCGTCTTCCACCACATTCGCCTTTCCTGGGTGATATTTGATTTCACAATCATAATCGTTTAGCAACTCAACCCATCATCGCTGTCTCATATTAAGCTCCTTTTGACCAAATATGTGCTGTAAGCTCTTGTGATCAGTAAAAATTGTGCATCGGGTGCCATACAGATAATGTCGCCAAATCTTCAATGCAAACACCACAGCACCTAGTTCCAAATCATTCGTGGTGTAGTTCTTCTCGTGAACTTTCAACTGGCATGATGCATAAGCGATAACCTTCTGTCGCTGCATCAGCACACATCCTAATCCCTGACGCGAGGCGTCGCAGTATACCATGAAGTCATCGGTGCCTTCTGGTAGGGATAAAATAGGATCGGTTTGCGACCCGAACGAGTCGTTCAGAAGAGATTTTATCAGTTTCAGAGGCGGAAACTAAGAAACCGATTGCGAAACAGCTTGCGTATCACTTTAACACTGATTATATTGATAAACTATCGTGTACAATCAGTCCTCACACCGACAGCACCTCGGTATGGAATTTCGGAACCGTTACAAATGATTTAGCTTGAAGACTATTTATAGTGGTGTTGATTTAGCTTGAAATGACACATGCCACTTTCAAGGGAAATCAACATGTTGATTTAGCTTGAAACTGTCATGTGACACTTTCAAGGTAAATCACCACGTTCAAGCTAAATTACTAAAAACATACTCTAAAACATTCTCTACTCTCGTACAACACGTTATAATCTAACAAATCTAATCCTAGACTCGACATAAGACGAAGACGACAGATGAATGCACCAACAGACTCCCCCTCAGATGTTGACGAGTCTTAAAGGTCGAGTATTCTCAATCTTCAGTCTTTATCGGTCTTTTTCTTTATTAGCATATACCAGGATCTTCTCTTTGGCTCTAACCTCGTCAGACTCCCCCTCTCATCATGATGGGATCGCCGTCTGGAATTAGCTATCACCTTGAGATCAATCCCTGGTTTTATCTCTGTTTAAGCTCATCTCCTGCACACATTTTCTCATCAAAAACATAAGTTTTTACTTATATCAATAAGAAAAACTTACTAGTAATAGTTTCATCAAGTTCAAATTAATGACCCTGATTAACTAATCTCAACTTCTTTCTCAAATCAAAATATTTTCAATTTAGCACACACACTCCCAAACCAGTTCATCATGTTCAGCACTTGAAATTTTGAAAATCAGCTCTTCAACATCAGTTGTCGAAAATCTTTTTGAATTTTTCAAAATTTATGCTAAAACACACTAAAATCTTTTTGGATTTTTAATAGAATAAAATGCAATAAAGAAATATTTACAGACACTATTTTTGTGAGTTTGTGTAAGAGGATCATATCAGTTTCTGAGACAAATCACCAGCACCATTAAGCTTTAAACATTTTCAGCTCTAAACGATTCACGTTGATTGACGATATTGTTGTCCACTTAAGCTCAATCTAAAAACTTTCGAAATGCTTACCGATACGTTAAGGTATATTAATTTTGCACTAAGTTCTTATGGACCCCACGATCTCAGCATATCCCCTCATCATGCAATACACTGACTCAAGTAATGCCTTTAAACTTTTATCAACTGTGATTTGTGCGAAAACAAAGCAGAATGTTTAAACATTAACAATCAGGTCGATACTTCCGTATACGCAGAGAAAGTCCAATGTTTAAACAAAATAAGAAAAATAATACAAGTTGAAGTTGTTTAGGCTTTAACCACCAGGTCGATACTTCCGTATACGCAGAGGAGGTCCAAAGCTTAAACGAAACACCAAAGAAAATAAAGCAGAACGTTTAGGCAACAACATCCAGGTCGATACTCACGTATACGCAGAGGATGTCCGATGCTTAAACAAAAACAAGAAATCAAACAAGATTAAATCTTTGCAAAATAAAATGCACAATCACAGCGACTTTTCAGCAAAGTTGTGAAAGTTCACAAACTTAACCAGTTTTATGTCTTTCGACAATCAGCGATTACTGAGTAGGCACACAGTCAAGAAGGACAAAACTAAGTACTATGCTTTCGACCATGTTTCCCACTAGAACTAGGCTTTTTCATTTAAGTTTGTATCGTTATCGCAAATCTACTAGTCTAGCTGAGCCTACCGTCACATCTTTAGTGAGATCGTTTATCACATTTTATCTCTCCATTTCTTTAGCATGCTGTGACAGTCGCACTGATCTACTATCATTTCATCTTTTTACAACAAAACTCATTTTTGCATTTTTTCAATGTTTTTGACTTTTTCAAATTTTCTATTTTTTTAAAAATTTTTACTCCCCCTAAAATCAAAATATGTCTCAGTTTTGATTTTCTGGGAAAATTTGAAACAAACTGTACAAACTTGACAACATGATAAGAATCACTTCAATTCTCCATTCACTTGGCTTGAACAATCAGAACTCCCCCTGACAACAAACTATTTTCCCATAGTGATTTCAAAACACTTAAGTTTGTTTTAATTAAAATGGTTTTTCCGGAAAATAAGTTTTGTTGACTGATTTTAACCATTCGTGGGTTAGGGGATAAACTCATCATTTTGTTTCTCAACCACTTGTAGAAAATCAGATACAACTTAATGTCCCTGATTTACCACTTTTAAGATCAATCCAAACAAGCATTTTCAACCAATCATCATCTGTTGGTTGAATTCTCAAGGTGCCGATTCCTACTCCTCGCTTACAAACCTGGGAGTTCCGGCAAGTCCTGCAAAACTTCTCAAAAACACATTATACAAACATGATAAAGAATGATGCCGATTCATGATCCACAATTACCAACTTGGGATCTCCGGCAAGTCAGGTTTTTCATTTAAACAGATTCACCCAAGCCTGACTGTCCTTGGGTGATTTTGAATTCTTGTTCAACAATGATGGAAAATTTTCATCATCCATTGTTAAACCTGAATTCTAAAATTTTTCCTCAACAACAGGCTCTTCTGGTTTTGACGAACCAGAATCATTGCCTGCATATGGCTTGTCTGACTTTGACCTGTCAGATTCATTGCCTGATGGTGGCTTGTCTGACTTTGACACATCAGATTCATCGCCGACCATTTTCTTCTTCTTCTTTTCTTCTTTCGTCCTCAGATTTGTATCCGATGAATTCGTCTTGCTTGACTTTGCCATCGAGGAAGTCGATTCATCAGAACTCTTATTTTTACCAACAGATAAACCCGAGGACAATATCTTCTCCAGATACTCTCTCGCCTTCTTCCTCTTTTTCCTCAGTCTGTCTTTCTGCCCCTGTGAAAGCTTTACTTTTGGTTCTTGAACTTTCTGTTCTTGAACTTTACGTTCTTGAACTTTCTGTTCTTTGGTCTTGACAGAGACTGGTATCTTTACCTGCTTCTGAGATTCAGCTCTCGATCTTCTCATTGATCTCATTGAGCAATCTCTAGCAATATGGCCAATGATGTTGCAGTTAAAGCATCTCCTTGACTCAAATCTCCAACTCTGGCAGTTAACAGCAATGTGTCCTTGATAGCCGCATCTGTAACACACTCTGTTATCGTACCAATCACCATTTTCAGTCCAAACATTCAGATCATAGCACTGTTTGGCTTGGTGATAGTCATTTCTCCTCTTGATTGTTGGATTTGACTTTTGAGCACTGTGGTCCGACCTGCACCACTTATTGCCAACCATTTTAGAGTTTTCATTTTTCGATTTTTGTAATTTTTCATTGCGATTGGATGATCGATCTGATGAGCTTTTATTATCTTTTTGAACATTTTTCAAAATTTTCTCTTTTTGTTTTTGTTCCACTTTCTTCTTCAAAGGTTTTTGCTTAGAGCATTCTTCCTTTTCAGTTGATTGTGGAACAGTTTCTTGAAACTTTTCTTTTAATTTCAAAAACAATTTTTGTTTTTCGAATTTTTTATTTTCATCATCAGATTTCTCATCATAATCTTCAACTTTGACTTTGTCAAAGTTTGTGACATCGTCACTTATTGGAACAGAATTTAAAGGTTTTGGGCAAGGAATAGTTGAAGTATTCACAAAAACCTTCAACTTTTCTTCCCATTCATTGATTTTCTTTTGAGCACATTTTGCCTCTTTCTCAAGTCGAATAATCTTTTCAAGATGAGAATTGATTTCAATTTGTTTTTCAAGATTGTTTTTACCAAACATATCTCTCTCATCTTCTAAAATTTTTATTTGACTTTGAAAAACTTTTTCAATCTTCGATTTTTCATTTTCAAAATCTTTTTCTTTTTCTTTCAAAATTTTGTTTTCTAATGTCAAACTGTCCAAACCACTCAACAGTTTAACATTTTCAGATTTCGACTTCTCAAAATTTTCCTGCAAAACAAGAATCTGTTTATCATCAAATTGCTTCTCATCTTTCAACTTCTTGATTTCCAATGTCAATCTTTCCACATCCTTCAATAGTTTGCCATTGTCAGCCTCAAGTTTATCACATTTCGAGCAACCTAAGTCAGAACTTGAGGATTCAATCTTCACAGATTCTTCATTCTTTTGAACTTGCTCTGTCTCCATCTTGTATGTTCCTGCACAAAAGATTTTAACGAAGTCAAGAGGATTCATATTCTCATCAATATAACAACCCCTCTTCATATCGTATTTCATAACATCTTTTGCACTAAGACACACACAGACTCTTTTGTTCAGTTCTACAACCACATCCAAATTTAATTTTTTCAAATTATTTTCTATCCTATTCAACAACCCTCTCTTTTTCTCTTCATTATCATTCATATGTGTTGTAAGTTTACTGATGAATTTACTTAAAGATAATTTTGAAAAACTAGAATTCTTTCTTAGATTTTCCAAAAAATCATCCAATTCAGCTAGTAATCCATTAGCAAACTTTGATATTATTTCAGCTTCTGATATCATTATCTTGTTTTCTTTCAAATGGTCAATCAAACAATCAAATCGCTTCTCCAGATCATCTAATTTTTCATCTTTCTTACACAGAAAACAATCGAACCGGTTAACCCAAACATTCTTGGACAAATTCTGATAAGAACTACTGAAATATCCTCGATACCAGTCATTTATCCTTTTAAGATCATTGTTTTCTTGTTCATCAAAGATCATTGCCATTTTTCAAATACAACCTGTTCAAATACTTAAATCCGATTGAGCCTCACTTTACTAACTGTTACACGATTGGACCAAATTCTCTTAGATCAAAACAGATTTCAAACTTGCTGACAACAACTAGTGACCTTACAATTTTAATGGCAGACAAACACTTTAAAAAGTCATCACATGTATCGACAAAACACTTATATCAATACAATATATCCTTCAATGAACCGACAAACTTATATTTTCAAACCTCTTTGAATATCGAATCGAGAATTACGTGAACTGTTATTGATAAACTGAAACAATTAATATAGATCACATATACTCTCAATGATAATATCCGACAACACACTACTCGAAGCACATAAGCACATGGGCCGCAAATAAGAATCTTGGGTCAAAGACTTTAATAAATCTGATATACCATCAATTGCCTCACATGGGTTCTGTCAATAATTCTCGTACCCGACAACTTTTAATGATGATAAAGTGTACACTTGGGCTGATGACAAACTAATATCACATGCAAATCACTTAGATGTCTGACAATCACACATGCAACTTATTTAAACCGAGGTATTCAACATGCAATCTGACTTTCAATTTACGAGATTCACATAAATCGATGTACTTTCAAGCAAATCAACAAAGTATTCAAACAGTGTAATTTCAATCAGTGTGTCAGATTCAAGCGAAATCCACTCAAGTAAACTCAGCACTCATTTCAAGCGAAATTATCAACTAATCTCAAGCGAAATCATGATCAAAATGTCAACACTCAAGCGAAATCAACACGTATTTCAAACAAACTGCTGTTTTCAAGCGAAATCCTCAATTTCCCTTCAAACTCTCACTTTTTTCAAGCGAAATCCAACATGATGTCAGCAAATAACGATCTGATTATGGTCTGATTGAACGTGTAAATGATCAAATTAAGTTCCGAAACTTTCAAGGGTTTATTAAAACATCATTACGCACGTTATGTGAAAGTTTTAGCCAATTTTAACCGTAAAAATTTGTTCAATTTTTGAAAGAAGATGTAGAAAATCAGAAAAAGTGACAAAAACGAGCTGTTTTGGCGAAATCTCTTCCTCCTGAGCTCTGATACCACTTGTAGGATCGGTTTGCGACCCGAACGAGTCGTTCAGAAGAGATTTTATCAGTTTCAGAGGCGGAAACTAAGAAACCGATTGCGAAACAGCTTGCGTATCACTTTAACACTGATTATATTGATAAACTATCGTGTGCAATCAGTCCTCACACCGACAGCACCTCGGTATGGAATTTCAGAACCGTTACAAATGATTTAGCTTGAAGACTATTTATAGTTGTGTTGATTTAGCTTGAAATGACACATGCCACTTTCAAGGGAAATCAACATGTTGATTTAGCTTGAAACTATCATGTGACACTTTCAAGGTAAATCACCACGTTCAAGCTAAATTACTAAAAACATACTCTAAAACATTCTCTACTCTCGTACAACACGTTATAATCTAACAAATCTAATCCTAGACTCGACATAAGACGAAGACGACAGATGAATGCACCAACAATAGGTGCATCGCAAATCTTGTTTTTGAGCAACTGAAAAGCTTCATCTTGTTTATCCCCCCATTCGTACTTCTTATCCTTCTGAGTTAGGGAGGTCAGCGGTTGAGCAATTTTCAAAAAATCCTCAATGAATCGGCGATAGTACCCAGCTAAACCTAGAAACTGATGGATCTCTGTTGGCGTCTTAGGAGTTTCCCAATTCTTAATCACCTCGATCTTGGTGGGATCCACATGGATTCCATCTTCGTTTACTACATGACCGAGGAATTGCACCTCACGCAACCAGAACTCGCACTTCGAGAACTTTGCGTATAGCTTTTCCTTCTTGAGCAACTCTAAAATGGCTCTGAGGTGTTGTTCATGCTCTTCCTTCGTCCTTGAATAAATCAAAATATCATCGATAAACACAATCACGAATTTATCGAGATATGGCTTGCAGACTCTATTCATCAAATCCATAAATACTGCCGGCGCGTTTGTCAACCCAAACGGTGTCACACCCCTTTCTAAGGCGGAAAATAACTCCAAATGCCATTGCATAATTAAAACATAACATAAGTTAAGTGATTACATCACAAGACAGCATATTGTCTGAAAAGTTTATAACTTTATTTAAAAACGAACATAAAGGTTTTGGTTCTTATATCCTACACAAGATGGAATATAGTAACCAAATCCCACAAAACATGCATCGGAGTCTTGACACGACATGACTAAATCAAAAGCGACATCTTGGAGCAAGAGTAAGACCGCGCGCACATCCACTTTAGTTACCTGAAATACATGTGAGTTTTGGAAAATCGTCAACATAATGTTGGTGTGAATTCATGCAGTTTTTGTATTGAACGTTTGTATACTTGAATGAAAACATGGTATGTAATTTGTATGAAACAAGTATTTCTGTAAATGTAAGGAAATCGAGATCGCTAATGGTTTGCAAGGCCATTAACATTTAACACGACATAGGAAGCATCCAAACCATATGCATTTTTAGCTGTCGAATCCACTACTGTCGATTCACGACTAGAGACACAAAAGCACTGCTTGGTACTAGAGTGACCTAGAGTGTGGCTGCCTGAAACCCATTAGATCTAACCTTTTGTTCCGTGGTCTTGGTATGTAACTGATTAATGGTGCTTATGGCACCCTATTCATGACATGATCTAAAGTATCATTCCTTAGTTTTTGTATTCAACATACCATAACACATGTATTTTCCCCAAGTTTAGAAAGCATATAAAAGTTTAAAAGTGGGGACATGAACTCACAACTTTGCGTATCATGTGCCGTAAACTTCACCGGGTTTGCTTATATAGCGTCGTGACCTATACGTGTTTTATTAACGTTAGTCACTAGACTTGTATCGCACAAGTACAAGTCACCATCTTTTATGTATGTGTTTAATCTTGTTATCCACCCGAGTTATATAATTTCGTCCAAAATTACATTTTAAGTTCATAACTTGTCCAAGTTACATAATCTATTAAGAAATATATTTTCATAAATATATTCTCTTGTATTTGTCTATGCATGTTGTATGTGTATTTTTTGTATTTTTACTCCTTAGGAGTATTTAGTGTATTTTCAAGTCCTAATACACAATTACATATAATACATATTACATACACTTAGCACAAAATTTGGTGACCAATAGATATATATATTTTCCTCAAAATATACATACTTAATATCAATTTTTATCTTGAAGAAATCATCGTTTCTTAACTTTGAAATTTACACAAAAATTAGGGAAACCTTGGTAAGTATTTTTTGATAAATTTTTAGGGAATAAGTTTCACCAAAACTTATATTTTTCTAAGTGTCAAAATTTTATAAAATTTTTGACATGGTTTCCCCTAAAAATGGAGGTTTCCCATGTTTTCAAAACATGTGTTTATTTTCCTTTCAATCATCAAAACAATAAACAATCAACCCTAAACAACTTACACTTACCAAGTGCCAAAACAATGCTATTTACATAACAATCATGAACTCGAACTTTCATAAAAACTTGTAGTAACTTGGTAGTGTGTTTAGTAGGTTTAGTTACCCTCCAAAATGTATTTACTTTTTTATAAACTTCATTCTTGAAAGATTTAGGTGTTTACAACTTGTAAACATGTTTTACAAAAACATTTCTTTATGACCTCTTCTTGTTTCACAAGTGTTTATACACTTGTTTTATCACCAAAAATAGTGTAGGTTTAAGTAAGAACCAAATCTATGTAAATCTTGTCATTTAACTTGGTTTCCTTGGAAAACTATTTTAGAAATCATCCACTTACAAGACTTGTATTTTGTTTAAATCATCATCATATGAAAACAACTTATATTATTCAAGTTCATGTCTACACAAAGTATGATCATCTTGGTCTTTCACAAGATCATCATCTTAACTTACTAGATCATGTGTTTAATCATAATCTAGTAGGTTTCTTATGATGTCTAACATCACTAACACAAATCATCAATCATCAAGAAGCAAATCAACACTATTCAACATGTATTCTTATGTTATTAAGCTTATGTTAAAGATTCATGATTATGTTCTTTAGTGTTCATCAAGATTAACAACATATATGATCTTTTAACCAACAAAACTAGAAGTAACAAGAGATTATAAGGGTCTTACTACTAGCTCTATGGCTAGGGATGAACTCAAGAAGTTGAAGATGATAAATGTGTTGGATAAAAGCAAATGGGAGAGGTCCTTCAAGATCCACAAGCTCCACACTTCCTTAGACACCTTCTAGCACCTTTGTGAGTATATGGAATGATTGAACAAGATTGAGTGATGATGGTGGTGTGGGTGGTTGGCTACGGCCGTGAGGAAGAAGGGATGGAGAGAGAGAGTTATGTGAGAAATGTGGGTGATGATAATGATCCTTCATGTTTATCTTATATGCAAGTTTAAGTGTTTATCCAATGGATCATATGTTCATTATGTACACTACAAGATCTTTAACAAATCTTCACAAGATTAAGGAAATCAAGTAAGATCACACAAGATCAAGGGTGGGGCCACCTTGGTGACCGTCCACCATGGGGGGGGGGGGGGTATTGGTTGTGATTTAATGGATGGTTAAGTTAATTAGTTAGAACTCTAAGTGTAGTGTTTAGGTGTTATGCATATGTTGTGTTATATAGTGTGTTAGGGTGTTCGGGGATCATAACTAGCTCAGAAATAATAAAACAATGCTTCTAGTATAATTTTGATGTTTCGGGTAGTGTCCGGTTATTCGGTTAGATACCGGTTCGTTAAAGTGCTAAATTGCGTCGTTTAGTGTCCTTTATGAACCCTTTTGTGACACTTTCAATTCCCGACACGTTGTAAGTTATTTTGGATGATAAGACATAAATTCTGCATGATATTTCAGTGTTAAAATGCTGATTGGAGCTGAATTATTGCTAAATCATGTAAAATTCAGCATTTAAAGTGTGTTTCGGGTGCTTTTTAATGCATATTTTAGCTTCCGGAAGGTCTATATGTTAACCCTTGAATCCATACGTGGGTTTTAATGTATTTTAGATGTTGGATCTACTCCTTGGCCCTAATTCCATTATCTGACTGCTTTCTACAGAGTTGCTGACATAGTGTGTCTTACCGGTGACTTTACTAGTCTTTCTGACGCAACGCTTAACAGTAATGCATAAAGCAATATTTGAAGTATAAAACATGCATGAATTCACATGTATAGCATGTAATCAGAAAATGTTGACATTTAAGCACATAATTGCAGATATTAAATAATAATTAAATTGTACGGAAATTACCGGTTTTGTGCCAGTTGTCACAAACGACATTACTAGAAACTCGTAGTGTCCATAACGAGTCCTGAAGGCAGTCTTCGGTATACTCTCTTCTTGAATTCTCAACTGGTGATATCCTGATCGAAGATCGATCTTGGAGTAGTAACTCGAACCTTGAAGTTAATCGAAGAGATCATCAATCCTTGGCAAAGTATACCAATTCTTGATGGTTAACTTGTTTAGCTCTCGGTAGTCAATGCACATGCGAAAACTACCGTCCTTCTTCTTGACGGACAAAACTGAAGCTCCCCAAGGCGAGAAGCTTGGTCTTATAAATCCTTTGTCCAAAAGTTCTTGAAGTTGTGTCGACAACTCTTGCATCTCGGAAGGCGCAAGTCGATAAGGTGCTTTGGCTACAGGCGCGGCGCCTGGAACTAAGCCAATATGGAATTCGACTTGTCGTTGCGGCGGCAATCCTGGCAAGTCTTCGGGGAAGACCTCAGGATATTCCCTTACCACCGGGATATCTTCCAGCTTCGGCTCTTTGACCTCTTTATCCACCACGTGCGCCAAGAAGGCAACACATCCTTTCTGCAAACACTTTCGTGCCTTCAAGCAACTGATAATCCTTAGACACGTATCATGCTTCTCTCCATGAACTACAATCATTTCTCCATTTGTCAACGGGATTCGGATTATCTTCTCATGACATACGTTCTCAGCTCGGTTACTTGACAACCAATCCATTCCAACTACCACGTCAAAGCTTCCCAACTTGACTGGCAGAAGATCAAGCGTAAACTCATGCTCCCCAAGCTCTATTACACATCCTCTAATTACTTCGTTTGCTTCTACTAGGTTTCCATTAGCTAGTTCTATCGAGTATGGAATATCTAGCTTACTAGCTACCAACCCAAGTATATTCTTAAATTCTAGGGATACAAAGTGTTGGTGCATCTAATGTCTGCTGACTACGTCTTATCGAGTCTTATGTCTAGATAGGTTAAACGAGTGCACAACAGTGTTTGAATTAGGGTTAGAACATGTTTTAGGTAACCAATCCGTTTGAACATGTCTTGTTCGTTTGAACATGGTAGTCCGTTTGAAACAAGCCAGTCCGTTTGAAACAAGCCACTCCATTTGAATAGGGTTCCGTTTGAACTGGGTTGTGTCATCTTCAAACGGAATGGGTCTAGTCTATAAATAGGTGTTGTACATGTTCATTTAAAACGGACTAGTTGTGTGTGTGAGCTGAGGTGCTGCCGGATTTTTGTCAGAATTCATTGTAAAAGCTCTACAAATCAGTAATAGATAAGGATTAAAGGAAACAAGTTGTTTGACGTTGTTTACATTAATTCCGACTCTGTAAATGATGATGAACGACTCATACTGACTGTTTAGGGTCACCGGAACCGATCCAACAAGTGGTATCAGAGCTCAGGACGAGGAGTTCATACCATTGCAGCTTGATTTTATCGGATTTACTTCGAGTTCTCTCACTTCTACCTTTCTTTTCTATTTTGAACAAGTGTTTACGGTTAAAATGGTCTAAAACTTTCACATAAAAAACGAAACACATTGATAACGAATCCTTGAAAGTTTTGAACTAAAATTCGACCTAAAACTGATATAAAATTGCTATACCGTTTGAAATTGTTCGTAAAATGATGACATCATCCGTTTGAACGAAGCCGTTTCCATTTGAAACTGACATATCGTTTGAAATTGGTGATACTTCCATTTAAAAAAGGCCATCTCGTTTGAAAAGGTCGTTTGAAAAGTGATTCGTTTGAAAGGGTTCCGTTTGAAAGGGTTTCGTTTGAAAGTGATCCGTTTGAAAGTGATCCGTTTGAAAGTGGTTTCGTTTGAAACTTGATTATTGTTGTCTAAAATGGAATAACATATTTCGTTTGAGAAGAGCCATTTCGTTTGGAAGACATAAATTTGTTAGGTGATTCCAAGGTAATTCAAGGATACAAAATCATGGCAAAATCTGAACCTGTACCTTGGAAAGACAACAGAAATGAAGAACAGAAGGATTGTCACAGAAACATGTTGGCTACGAACAGATTGATCAGAATAGCTGGTATCTTTTCTGAGGCAAAAAGAGCAAATAGATTGGATCTAGACAGGGAATGTTATCTTGACCCCCAGGGAAATATTGCTATTGATCAAAACACTCTTGATTTGGAAACCATAATCAAAGAGTGTAAAGAAGAAGATGATTATTGGCAGATGAAATGGTGGGGAAGCGGAGAAGAATAGGAGAAAGAAGAATCGAAGAAAAACGAAACTTCAAATTGTGAACTTGTGTGCTCAAAATGCGAAAAATTCGAAGCAGACAATGTCAAACTCTTGAAAGATGTGGAGAGTTTGACATTGGAAGTAAAAAATTTAAAAGAAAATGAAAAAGATTTTCAAAATAAAATAACAGGTTTTGAAAATGAAAAATTAAAAATTGAAAAGGATTTTGAAAATAAGATAAAAATTTCAGAAAATGAAAAATCGATTTTTGGTAAAAATAATATTGAAAAGCAAAAAGAAATAAATTCTCATCTTGAGAAAATCATTCAGCTTGAAAAAGAAGCTGAATGTGCTAGAAATAGAATTGAAGAGTTAGAAAATAAATTGAATGGATTTGAGACTTCGTCATCTATACCAGATCTTGTATGTCCAAAACCGATCAATTCTGTTCCAATAAGTGACAATGTCACAAATTTTGACAAATTCAAAATTGAAGATTGTGATGATAAATCTGATGATGAAAAAGAAAAAGAAGCAAAAAGAAAAACATTTTTGAAATTAAATGAAATGTTTAAAAATACTGTTTTACATTCTACTGAGAAAGGTGAATGCTCAACGCAAAAACCTGTAAAGAAGAATGTGGAACAGAAACAAAAAGATAAAAAATCGAAAAATTTTCAAAAAGAAAATAAAAGCTCATCAGATCAATCATCCAATCACAATAAAAAATCACAAAAATTTAAAAATCAAAACTCAAAAATAGTTGGTAATCAGTGGTGCAGGTTTGACCACAATGCTCAAATGCCAAATCAAGGATACAAGAGGAGAAATGACTACCACAAGGCAACTAAATGCTTTGATCTAAGTGTGTGGTATGAAGACGGTGTGTGGTATGAAAGTAATGAGAGGTATGATAACAGAGTGTGTTACACTTGTGGATTTCAAGGACACATTGCTGTTAACTGCCAAAGTCAGAGAATCGAAACAAGAAGGTGCTATGAATGCCACATCAAAGGACACATTGTCAGAGATTGCCCAATGAGATCAAAAGGAAGATCGATGGCTGAATCTCATAAAATGGGAAAAAAATCAGCCAGTGTCAAGCCCAAAGAACAGAAAGTTCAAGAACCAAAAGTTCAAGAACAGAAAGTTCAAGAAAAGAAAATTAAGCTTTCACAAGGGCAGAAAGACAGACTGAGGAAGAAAAGGAAGAAGGCGAGAGAGTATCTGGAAAGGATTTTGTCCTCGGATAAAACTGGTAATCTGAGAAAAAAGTTCTGATGAATTGCTGTCCTCAACTGCAAAGGCAAGCAAAACGAATTCATCAGATACAAATCTGAGGAAAAATGGGAAAGAGAAAAGGAAGTTAAAGAAAGAAAAATTAACTAAGCAAAATGATAACCAATCAAAGAAAGTTAATTTTTCAGACAAAATCTTGATCAAGGTTTTCGAATATAAAAGAGACCGTGAAAGCTTATTCATTTCACAGGCTAATAAATTTGGAAAACCTAGATCTAGTAAGAATTGGGTACCAATGAAGGTTGGCGATGAATTTGTTTCTTCGGAAACAAAGGAGCCACGTGTTGGCAATGATTCTGGTTTGTCAAAACTAGAAGAGCCATCTGTTGAGGTAAAAACTGTCAAACCCAAGAATGGTCAGGCTTGGGTGGATCTTTTCAAATGAAAAACCTGACTTGCCGGAGCTTCCAGGTTGGTAAGTGTGAAGCAGGTATCGACATCTTTCTTGAGAAATTCACTTTGGTGATATTTCGACTTACAAGTGGTAAATCAGGGACATTAAGTTGTACTTGATTTTCTACTAGTGTTTGTTGTTGACAAGGGTCTTAAATGTTAAATTCTTCAAAATGGTTGAAAAAGAACAACGTGATGAAACCCCGAGTTTGTGAAAAGAGAAACAAAACTAATTTTCCGGAAAAACCATTTTGATTAAAACAAACTTAAGTGTTTTGAAATCATAATGGGAAAATAGTTTGTTGTCAGGGGGAGTTCTGATTGTTTATGCCAAGTGAATGGCGAATTGAAGCGATTTGATATCAGTTTGTCAATTTTCTTGTACAGTTTGTTTTCAAATTTTCCCAGAAAATCAAAATTGAAACATATTTTGATTTTAGGGGGAGAAAAATTTAAAAAAAATTAGAAAATTTGAAAATGTAAAAAAAAAAAATTCAAAATGAGTTTTGTTGAGAATAAGAGGAAATGATAGTAAATCAGTGGACTATCACAGCATGCTAAAGAAATGAAATGTCAAATGTGATAAACGATCTCACTAACGATGTGATGATAGGCTCAGCTAATCTAGTAGATTTGCGATAACGATACAAACATAAATGAAAAAGCCTAGTTCTAGTGGAAAACATGGTTGAAAGCATAGTACTTAGTTTTGTCCTTCTTGACTGTGTGCCTGCTCGGTAATCGCTGATTGTCGAAAGACATAAAACCGATTAAGTCTGTGAGCTTTCACAACTTTGCTGAAAAGTCACTGTGATTGTGCATTTCATTTTGAAAAGATTTAAATTTGTTTTATTTCTTTATTTTGTTTAAGCATTGGACATTCTCTGTGTATACGTGAGTATCGAACTGGATGTTAGTGCCTAAACGTTCTGCTTTATTTTCTTTGGTGTTTCGTTTAAGCTTTGGATCACCTCTGCGTATACGGAAGTATCGACCTGGTGGTTAAAGCCTAAACAACTTCAACTTGTTTTTATTTTCTTATTTTGTTTAAACATTGGACTTTCTCTGCGTATACGGAAGTATCGACCTGATTGTTAATGTTTAAACATTCTGCTTTATTTTCGCACATATCACAGTTGATGAAAGTTTAAAAGCATTACTTGAGTTAGTGTATTGCATGATGAGGGGATATGCTGAGATCGTGGGGTCCATAAGAATTTAGTGCAAAATTAATATACCTTAACGTATCGGTAAGCATTTCGAAAGTTTTTAGATTGAGCTTAAGAGGACAAATATATCGTCAATCAACGTGAATCGTTTAGAACTTAAAATGATTAAAGCTTAATGGTGCTTGTTATGTGTCTCATAAACTGATATGATCCTCTTACACAAACTCACAAAAATATTGTCTGTATATATTTCTTTTTTGCATTTCTTTAAACTCAAAATCCAAAAAGATTGTGTTTTAGTATAGATTTTTGAAAATGCAAAAAGATTTTCGACAACTGATGTTGAAAAGCGGATTTTCAAAATTCCGAGTGCTAAACATGATGAACTATATTGGGTTGGGAAAGTTTGTTGAAAAACTTTGAATGTTATATACAAATGTTTTTGAAAGATTGTGTGCTTAGTTAATCATGGTCATTCATTTGAAATTGATGTAACTAGTATGTTTGATGAATGAGTGATTTTTACCAGTAAGTTTCTTAAATCTAAATGTTATAAATTTGTGAAACTTATGTTGTGGTAGAGGATGTGCAGGTGATAATCTAGGACTTCATGGCACAGATTGTGTAAAGTTTGAACTAGAAAATAAATTCCAGCTTATCAAAGGGGGAGTTTACATTCTGGATCAACAATCAAATTGAAGTTTGAAGAATGTGAATGATAGAAGTTTAAGGGAGCTTTACAGTGTTAACGCAAAGACTGATGAAGACTGAAGACTATGAAGACTTGACACTACAAACTTCGTCGACATCCAAGGGGGAGTCTGTTAGTACAGTTTGTCTGTCAACTTCGTTTGGTATCAAGTCTTGCATTGTCAAGACAAAATTTGAAAAGAGACAAAGACTAAAGACTTGACGCAGAAGACTTCGTCAACATCCAAGGGGGAGTCTGTTGGTGCATCTAATGTCTGCTGACTACGTCTTATCGAGTCTTATGTCTAGATAGGTTAAATGAGTGCACAACAGTGTTTGAATTAGGGTTAGAACATGTTTTAGGTAACCAGTCCGTTTGAACATGTCTTGTTCGTTTGAACATGGCAGTCCGTTTGAACTGGGTTGTGTCATCTTCAAACGGAATGGGTCTAGTCTATAAATAGGTGTTGTACATGTTCATTTAAAACGGACTAGTTGTGTGTGTGAGTTGAGGTGCTGCCGGATTTTTGTCAGAATTAATTGTAAAAGCTCTACAAATCAGTAATAGATAAGGATTAAAGGAAACAAGCTGTTTGACGTTGTTAACATTGATTCCGCCTCTGTAAATGATGATGAACGACTCATACTGACTGTTTAGGGTCACCGGAATGATCCAACAGAAAGCTATAATCGACACCAGTATCAAACAGTACAGATGCAAAGTGTTGGTTGATAGGGAACGTACTCGTGACTACGTTCGGATCCTGGCGAGCTTCCCTCGCTCCTATGTTAAAAACTCTCCCCTGAGCTTGGTTGTTCTTTGGGCAATCTCTCTTGAAGTGCCAGCATCTCCGCAACTAAAGCATCCTTGCTTGTTTCCAGTACCACCCTGATTGTTGTTTTGGTTGCGGTTTCCATTACCGGCTTGGTTTCTAGTACCACCACGATTACCATTACCGCCATTTCCTCCTTGATTGTTTCTATTCCCAGTACCGTTTCCACCACGGTTTCCACTGCCACTACCATTACTTCTCTGACCACCATTTCCACGACCATTACCAGCCCAACACGTCTCCTTTGAATGACCATTCTTCCCACAAGATTCACACTTCCTGTACCTACATGGGCCGGCATGATGTAACTGGCACACATCACACTTAGGCAAGGTGCCCATGTATCCTTTCCCCTTATTCTCAAAACTTGCTGCACCAGTCTTGACCTCGGCTGGTGGGTTCGCATCTCTCTTCTTGTTACCACCGTTGTTTCCTTGAGTACCCTTCTTGAAGTTCGAGAACTTCCTTTTGTTCTCTCTAGATGACTCGACATGAGTCTCCTTTTTCTTCCCGTCAGAGATTGAGAACTTGTTCAATCTAATCGCTTCTTCAGTCAATGCCACACTCAGATCAATGGCCTCAGCGATCTTTGGAGGGTTTGATGTCGTCACCATGCTCATGATTTGGGGTACCAATCCCCAAATAAAATGCTCGATGCGCTTGAACTCCGGTTCAACCATGTAAGGAACAACACGAGATAAGTCATGAAATCTTTGCACGTATTCAGCACTCTTCGGACCATCCATCTTAAGATTCCAGAATTCAGTCTCCAACTTCTGAATCTCAGCCCTTGAACAATATTTCTTGCGCATAAGTTCTTTCATCTCGTCCCAAGTCATAGCATATGCAGCTTCCTCTCCCAGAGTCTGAACCTGAAGGTTCCACCAAGATAGAGCTCCGCCTAAGAAAAGTCTAGAAATGTAAGTAACCTGGTGCTCAGGCGCACACTTGCTCATCCGCAGCACCGAATCGGTTTTCTCAACCCATCTAACGTAAGCTACAGCACCTCCAGTGCCGTCAAAGTTCAGAGGCTTGTAGTCAAGGAACTACTTGTAAGTACAGCCTGTACAAGCAACATCATTCATAAAAAGCATTAGCAAACGCACATGGAATGTCCAAACGTATTGTAATGTGACTTAAGTGACTTAAACATTACCATGAGGTGGGTTATTTCCTGAGGTACCTCCGCTGTGTTCAGAGCGCAAGGCCTCATGTTATGCGATTGCTTGTGAAATCCGTTCTTGCAGTTCAGCCTCTATTGTGGGCAACTGATTGCTTCTACGAGGAGGCATCTTCTATAAAGAAGATTGTATAGGTCAGGTCTTATGTATATAGTAAGTAGTATGTGTATAATAGTGTTTGTCATAACAGGTAAGCATGCAATCATATAATAAGAAAGTGAATTAACAACGTATTTAATGAGAACATTATGATTGAGCTTTCATTAATCATCGACCACAATACAGTTACATGTTTTACAAAGTATCACATCAAAAGGGACTACAGGGTCACACTACCCTTGTCCAAAGTGTCTATCATAAGTCATACAAAAAGTGGTCTCCAAAAGTCTCACTAGCCCAGCTCAATAGCGGTGCTCTCATCAAAAGCAAGCTACCTACATAAAACCAAAAACCGGCTATGCTGATGGTGGTGGAGGAGGAGGTGGAGGAACAAAAAGCAAGCTGCGCACATGCGCTAGCTCCTCCTCAAGATCATAAACGTGTCGCAACAGATAACTGATCTGCTACTCCATGGTGAGAAATCGAACATCAAAATCTGGATAGGGCAAAAGAGGAGCAGGTGGAGTCGCAAAAGGTGACGGACATGAACAAGGTGGAGGACGTGGAATCCTCTCAAGCTCCATAACTCTACGACACAGGATCTCCTGCTGAAGCTGCAATGACAAGAGTAACTCATCCCTCGTGTAACCAGCAAAATGCGAAGGATGGTGGGGATCAGAAACTGGCATGGTGTATGGTTGGAACCATATGAGTGGCTCGCCTAGTGGTGAAGAAATAAAATGAGAAGTAGGTGTATACCGAGGCATGTGAGGAAATGCTGCTGTCACATGTGGGTCATGGCCAGGCTGCTGGCTAGACGGGCCTTCCCCTGGATGGGGTGCGGGAATGTCCTGCAAGAAAGTGATAGGTAAGTCGGCACGGTGAACATCGGACTCAACTGGATGAAAACGGGCAACATCAACAGGTGCATGTGTATGTGGGGGAGTAACAGGCTCAATAAAAGGAAGCACATAATCCTCATCATCTATCCACCCATTGCTGGTGAAAGCGTATCGGGGTCTGCCTGGCTGGCAAAGGCAGTAGGGTCAGCGGGTGCAGGAATCGGATCTGGTATGAGTGGTGCAATGTCAGGTATGCCTAAAGGTACAGGATCATGATCAAGTAAAGGCTCGGGTGCTGGTATCGGCTCAGGATCAGCGGGTGCATCAACAGGCTGATCGTCAGGGGCAATGTCTAGCTCAAGGTCAAGCTCGAAGTCATGTGGAGGAGTAGGTGCGACAGACAGGGCCGTATCAGTATCAGAATCAGAGGGATAACGCTGTAGTCCTAATGCATGCAAGGTGGAGGATGAAACAGACTCAAAGGAATCTGGAACAGAGTGATCAGAGGAAACCTCAATAATAGGAACCTCAATGAGTGGAACAACAATGGCATCCTCATCTAAAAATCCATCACCCTGGGCATCATCAGTGGGACCATCAATAAAAAGATCGACATCGTCATCAAACAAATCATCAAAAGGTAAATCCTCGAAAGAAAAGGCCGCAAGAGGCAAAGGGGCGAGGATCGGGGCCACGACATGCTCACCATCGGGATGTCCGAGGATGAGATGGTCCTGGTCAGGAATAGGAATAAGAAAGGGATCCTCGTTGGGTAAACCATCAGCATGCGGTAAATCATCGCCAAATTCGGGTAGTGCAAAAGGCTGGAAATCATCGTCGTCATCCGACATCATCTCCGGGTCACTCTCTGTGTCGGAGGTAAAAAGCTCTGGCTCTGGGATGATCTCATCGTCCGAAACGATAGCCATGGGGTCGACAGTATCAGACAGTCCACTCTCAGATGAAGACATAGCGTCTGTGGCAAAACAATCACAACATATGCACATATATCAACAAACATCATTAAGCATGTAGGTAATAACAATGTAATCACATATCTATCCTAGTCTTCCAAGACTACCCATTTAGCCTCCCAGACTAAACTTCCCAGTCTCTCAGACTTAACTCCCTAGTCTCTTAGACTAAACTTCCCAGTCTCCCAGACTGAACTACCCAGCCTCTCAGACTGAACTTCCCAGTCTCCTAGACTGAACTCCCTAGTCTCTCAGACTAAATCTCCCTGTCTCCCAGACTGAACTACCCAGCCTCTCAGACTGAATCATAAACATAAACTTTGAAAAGTGTTTCGTGTCTTTTGTGTGTAAAAATGTTTGTTTCCTGGATCTGGGCGTTTTGTATATGCAATGAAAACAGGTTGTGAAAACATTTTCGTGAGAGCCCAAATGATTGTAGTCTAGACTCGAGAAAGAATCCTAGTTCGCTACAATCGAAGCTCTGATACCAAGCTGTCACACCCTGACCTTTGCGGAAGCGTGATTATGGTGTGACTTTCTAAATACCATTGCATTCAATCATAACAACAACTATATGATTAAAACCATAGATGTTCATCCATTAATTAAGTTTAAAACATAATAACATTGTCTTGAAACGTAGACTTCAAATTCAAGTTACAACCATACGAATTGTTTATGAGTTCACTAAGGACTCATCAAAAGATAATAAATGAAACCAAGGTTTGGAAGACGTGTCTCATCCAGGAATAAGACACACTGACTAAACCCAAAGACCATGGATGACATCTTTATTCCTAACGTAGCATAAAACTTCCAACGCCCGCCAGATCCACTTACTAATTCCCTGAAATACATGTAGTTTGAAAACATCAACAAAAGTTGAGCGAATTCGTGTGTTTGTTTGAGTGTATGAATAAACCTTTGAAATCATTGTAAGTATGTATGTAAGTTTATAAATCCCGGTATGAAAGCAACAAGGAAAAACAGATCACCAATGGGTTGCAAGGCCATTGATATGTGTGACGTGATGCAGGAAGCTCAAACCTAGCAAATTTCGCATCGGGCTTCTGGTTGTATGACATAGTCTACCCATGGGCAAATCCTGGTCCAACATGGGCGGGGCTCGCTACACCCAAATAGATCTATGACTCATGTCCCTCGGTCCTACAACGAGGATAGATGGCCTTAAGCGTTATGCCCACCACTCACATGATCTAAGTGTACCCTTTCTTAGCTAACCATACCAAATAATAATGTTTGTAAACATTTGTAACATGTACTTCACCCCCGAAGTTATTAAACTGAAAACAATTAAAGAAAAAGGGGGAACACGAAACTCACAGTCTTGCGTCTTCAATAATCGTAACTCGAGCTTCTCCAGTAAACACGACTACTTACAACGTACTAATGTCTATTAGACGAACGGGCCGTGCCTTGTTTTAGTATTAACGTTTCTGAGTTACGTTCCTTTTATGCCTTTGATATTATCCCAAGTTATATAATTATTGTCAAAATAATTAATATTTTAACTTAAATTATATTTATTAAATTTTGGAATAATTGTTAAACAATATATATTAATACTTCCCAAGTATTAATACTTGTATTTCCTTCCCAAGGATGGGGGTATCTTGTAAATGTGTATTCGTATTCTTGTATTTGTATATTCTTGCCATGTTTTGGTGTTGTATTCTGGTGAGTATTTATACGTGTGAGAATACGTATTTTATTGTATTCATTAAGTATTCATATACTTAAATTTATATTATACTTTCTGGAATATTATTTCTAATAGAAGTCCACCAATATATATATTTAAGAAATATTACTTAGAAAAATTATTTATAATTTTCTCTTGGCAAAAATATTTGTAGTTCCAGAATAATATATTTTCAAGTCTAACTTGGAAAAAATATATATATAAACTTATTTTTATCCAAAAATAATGTATTTCAAGTTTACTCAAGAAAATAAATTTTTCCAAAAATAGTATATCTTCTAATAATTCCAAGGAAAATATATATTTTTATTCACCAAAAATCATATATTTCCTTCTTGTCAAAATATGATATACTCTTGTGATAATCATAAAAATCATACTTTCGTTTCCTTGTGTCTAAAATATTATTTACCAAAATATACTTGCGAATTAAGTTTCGGAATATTTTGTAAGTTACATTTCTTGTTCGGTTTCGTCAATATTTTGTGTGTAACTTATATACTTAATCCTTGAGATTTTGGTAATATTTTGGATGGTAATCCTTGGCATTTTTGTGAGTTATATTATTTCAAGTCCTAACATAATACAACTATTACACAAAGTATACAAATAATCACACATGTGTGTCTTCATTGTATATATATATTCTAAATATATATTTAACCACTTTTATTTATAAAAACCAACCTCCAATATTTGTATTTTTGTAACAAAAAATTATGGCAAAGTTTATATGGAAGTCTCATGGTTAAAACACACTTGTAAATATTTGTTTAAAAATATTTTTCTAAGTGTTAATATTTTTAGAAAATTTTGCCATAGTTTCCCCTAAAAATGGAGGTTTCCATGCTTTCAAGCATATCATTTTCTTTTGTAAATATCATCATAATCAATTTACAATCAACTCTAAACAATCTTTACTTACCGATCTTGCCACAATCATGCTTATTCTACTACTTGATGAACTTGAAAGTTTATGAAAATTTGTAGTAACTTGGTAGTGTGTTTAGTGAGTTTAGTTACCCTTCAAAATGTGTTTACTTCTTTAGAAACGTCATTTTTAAAGAAGTTGGATGTTTACAACTACAAAACATATTTTCTAAAAATGCTTCTTTATGTAATCTTCTTGTTACACAAGTGTTTCTACACTTGTTTAACCATTAAAAATAGAGTTTGTTTATGTAAGAACCAAGATCTACTAAAACTCATATTTTAAGCTTGGTTCTTTTGGAAAACCTTTCAAAAATTTTAGATCTATATGATTATTAACTCACTTTGATTATTATTTTTCAAGAAACCAAAGTATTCTTTTCAAGTTCATGATTCAAGTGTGGATGATCTTTCATCCTACAACCATGTTACTTTCTTATCTTGCTAAACTATGTTTCTAATCATGATCTAGCTAGATGTTATGATGATCAACATCATCTTTACAAACAATCAATGATCAACAAGCGTTACAACTCATATTCATGAAGATATCTTTACTAAACAAGCTTATATTCATGTTTACTTCATATGATTCTTTAGTGTTCTTGATATTTTTTATCATGATTCATCATTAACCACTAAAAATAGATGTAACATAGTGTGTACAAGGATCTTACCACTAGCACAAGGCTACGGATGATTCAAGAGTAGAAACTGAGTAGATAAATGCAATTAGAGAAGGTCCTTCAAGATCCAAAGCCACCAAGCTTCCTTGTATGAACTCTAACACCCTTGTATGTGCTTAGAATGGATGAAGATGAGTGATTGAAGGTGGTGGTGGTTGTGCTTGTGTTCGGCCGAGAGTGAGAGCAAGGGAGGGAGAGAGATCAAGTGTGTGTGATGTGTGTGGAGTAATATGATCATGAACCTTTCATTTCTTTATATAAACCATGTTCTCCATTTATCTTATGTGTAATATGTTCTAAAAAGCACAACAAGATCTTATTTAATATAGAAATAAAATCTACAAGCATGGAGGTGAGGTATGGCCGTCCATAGGTGGGGGGGGGGGGGGTCTAGCTTTGGTTTAAACCTTTAGTTACTTAATAGTTCAATTCCAAGTGTTCGTTACGTGTTTCAGTTATTAGATATTTTTACGAGGTGTTATGATGTTCGGGAATCATAACTAGCTTGGAAACATTAAAACAGTGCTTCTAGTGTAATTTTCATGTTTCGGGTAGTGTCCGGTTATTCGGTTGGATACTGGTTTGTTTAAGTGCTAAACTTGCAGTTTAGTGTTCTTTATGTACCCTTTTGTGACACTTTTAATTCCCGACACTTAGGAAAGCATTCAGGACCATTTTATCATGTTTCTGCATAAAATAAGTATGTTAAAATGCTGATTTATGCTGAATTCAGCACTTTGGGTGAGTTTTAGGCACTTTCCGGCACTTAAACTATCCCCTACAAAAGCAGTTTTGGGATCCTTACTTCCCTACACTCTATACTAGTGTAGTACTTGGTTTCTGGCTCATTCTGGGTCTCAAAACACTGTCTGTCTATGTGCTGAGCTTTGTCAGCATTTACTGATTTATCCGTTTACTGTGCTAACTATGCTTAATGCATCATTCAAGGCAATATAGCTTTCATGCAATATTGATATGAAATTAAACAATGTATGATGCACATGTATGTGTATGGCAGTAATCAAAAAGCAGTTAATTTGTAATTCAGCACAGTCATTAAGCATTAATCAAGATTAATTAATTGTACGGATACCTGGATTTTTGACAGTTGTCACAACCCGCTCCTCACTAGTCTGAACATCATTAAAATCTCCAAACAGGACCCAAAGGCCTTCGAATCGCTGGATCAACTCAGCAATCTCATTCCACAGATCTTTCCTAAGCCTGGCTTCGTTTGGGGCATGAATATTCAAAATATTAACATTATCCTCCACTCCTAAAACTTTGCCAGTGACCATGATCCTTGAAGACATCTGGGTTCCATAATAACGCTAAGCCACCAGACCTCCCTCTTGAGTCCATAGAAACAACTTTAAGATTAGAATTGCCCCAAAACTTTCGCATCTCGATGTCGGTCAACCCAGATTTATGAGTCTCTTGTAAGCCGACAACATCCTCTTTAATCTTGTCTTTCAATTTTTTCACCCAAAGACCTTTTGCCCCTTCAGCTACTCCATTGATATTGAGAGAAATAAAATTCATCGGAAACCTGGAAGCTCCATTTCCCCACTTACAAGCTTTCTCACATGGTTCTCAAACCCAGAGACATTGATCCCAATTTTCTCACCGAAATCGAGGGTATGAGAGACCTCGGCTTCAAGATCCCCTAATCTCTAGTCTGGCATCTCCCCTTGAGCACAACTCTCTTGAATCTCTACCTCTCCCCTGTTGTTCTCTTGCTCTAATCGAAAAATCTCCTCAAGATTGAAAGGGTCAGTATCCTCACCTGCTTTTGCCGTATTGTTAAGGTCTGGGGTCTTGAACTGATGGGCCATATCCTCCTTGGCATTAATTTTTTTTTAAGTTTGGGTCTCAAAGTAATAAAGCTTAGGCGAGTGGGCTCAGACTCAGGCCCACAAAACGCTGCTTCCGACCCAACATCATGTAACGGATCATCCACATGCCTTCTCTCATCATTTACTACACCTGTCCCCACCTCCTGTTCCCTATGATTCTTTGCCGCCATCTCATGCACAAAATCATCATTGGGTTGGTTTCCCATGCACGTAGGTGAGGCATCCGAAAAACACCTGTTCAAATTCTCTTCGCCGGAACCCATTGACTCTCCACCTTCCAGGGATCTGGCCGGACTGTGTGTTCCTGGCGACTCGTCTCCGAAAACTGATGACACAACATCATCATCCGTCTTACTCTTCTCCAAAAAAAGCAGGACACCATTGCCCCGTGATTTCTTCAACCTGCACCTTTAGCTTGTGATCCTTCCAAGATAAAGTCATTTCTTCCGAAACTCTCTTCCCCGAATGGGTAATAATTGCCATTCGGTCTTCCGCCATATTTCCATCTTTGAAGGAAGCTTCGGATTTAACCAGCAAATGACCACACCTTTCACCTATTTTGTTCAAAACATGACAATCCCATAAGGACACGGGGACTCCCAGAACCTTTATCCAAGCCACTCTTTCAAACACCGGTGGTAACCCTTCCCACATATACAATCTAGAGAACCATTGTTCCCACTCTTCACACCTCAGTCTTAAGAAATCTTTCCCTTCACTGGCACTGCCGAAAGTAATGAGCACCTTAAGACCCCGCAAATATCTAAGGACCAATCCTCCCTCCAACGTATCTTTCAGGTTGTTAAGGATATCAATGTCCTTAGTTTCTCCAACTAGAGACTTAAATTCTAGATTTTTCTTTGAGTCCGTATTCACCGGAGGGAGCTCCACCCTCTTACTGACTTGCGAAATCCCTGGCTCTTGTTGGTTTTTTAGAACGGAACAGTAGGACCTTCCACCAGCAACAAAGGAATTGTCCTTAAACACCTTTGGTTCTGATCTAACATTCCGGGTTCCCAGGATCGCTGGAGCCCCAACATTCAATCTATCAAACATCGAGACTCTTTCTCCAACAACCTTTCTTCCCGTCTTCGACCCGTCCCTGTTGAATTTAGCCAAATTCACGTTGATAACTGAACGTTCGAAAGTTTTAAGAAACCGAATCTATTCCCACCTCCATCCTTTTTAAATGGCACAAACGCATCTTCCAGATTATCTAAGTGACCAAAAGCCTTCCACAAAGTCGCCCGATTACAGGAATCAGGAAGATTGGACAGGAAAAAGGAGGTAGCATTGCGGAGTCGGGCTTCCCTGTTGAAAAAAGCTTTCTCCTGCCTAATTGTTTTTTGCTCAAGACATTGTTCCAACCGTCGGATCTGATGAACTTGTTCTTACCAAAATAACCCCTCCTATCCCCGTAATGCATGGAACCAAACAGAAACTCAGCAAAAGGGAAGGAAGAGCACCCAGCAAGCCAGACTACCAGGACACAACTTCAACGAAGTGTTAAGGGGATTCGAATCAATCTAGCTGTTCTATACGGGATAGATGCGACCAATATCAGACCCGCTAAGCTAACCTGAAGAAAGTCCGGTGAGAAGGCTGACAAACAATCGACACGAAAAGACGGAATAGAGAGAACTCCGGCCCCGGAAGCAAATGGAACAACAGCCCGAAGGGTTAGAATGAGAGGTCAAGCCAGAAAAAACAGGCGACCTCGCACGCTAAACCTAACAAACACTGCCTTCGTCGAGCCGCCAGCAAAGCGGGAGGAGAGGAGAAATGTCTGAGAATTCTATATAATGACACCACTACACTAGATGCGCTGTTAGAAAATAGGAAAGTGGGCCAAACACCTAAATTACTAGGTATATGTATGGGCTAATAATCTGATGGGTATTTTAATCCGGATAAGCTAGAAATCATAAACTCGGAAACTGTAATTCTTAATGTAATATGCGCAGACCTCGGAATAATTTCTTTTAAAAGTCGGACAATTACTAAAACCTCTAATGCATTCAATATACTAGGAAATAAATGTGGACATGTATCTGGATAATTATATTAAATGAATGACAGAACTTTTAATTAATTCGGAATAGCTTATGAACACTTTAAAAGCCAGACAAAAAAGAATACCTCGGACAAAAGTGGAACATTAATAATAAATCCTGAACTTTCTCTTTAAATACGGACAACACAACTTAAAGTCGGGCTTTGATTCAAAATTCAGAATACAAAAAACTCGTACACCCTTTTAAGTTCTGAACAAGATAATAAGGCCGGACAAACTATAAGCTCGGTCAAATAAAAAGTGTGCTTAGTTCGGAAAAATTGAAGTACTAACAAGTGATAAAAATCTGGACTACTCACTCTAATTCGGATGACAAATGCAGACAGATGGTAAATCCAGACAAATTTCAAGCTCCGTACTTCCTAAACTTGTGTGTTTTTGGCAAAACCCAAAACAGTGACTGCACTGTAATGTGTGTTTACCCACAAATTTTTGAAACCCTAACAACCAAAAAGATGATGACGACAGAAACTTTTCAACCAGAAGAATGAAGAAAAAAAAGAACTTAATTTATGTGTCTCAATCTCGAACAGTTCAATAAGAGAAAATGCTCTGATACCAATTGTAGGTCCCTTTCACATGGATTGTAACGAGGTTGACAATCGATCATGGGTGTGGAATCCCCTTGACGGATCAAACAAAACACAGAAAACAAGAAAGATGAAGAACACAATGAAAATACTATTAAACTGACCTTCTATGATTATCAAAACAAAGTCTTTACAATCATTCTCTCAATCAATCTCTGTGTATTCTCTCAATCACTACTTTTACTCTGAATGACTGCATATATTCTCTCTCTCTAGACTTCTTACAAACTGCTAAGGACTGGTATTGACTGGTGTTTAAAACCCTAGTGCACAGTGTTTATATACCAAAAATGCACATTGGGATAGGCCCACGTACATAATACACAAAGACCCGAACAATATACAAAAGACAAAACAAAAACTCGGACTACATGATCTTGTAAACTTGGACTTCTTGTAAACTTCAAAAACTCGGACCATGAGGCTTGACAAACTCGGACTTCCAAGGCTTGATAATAAACTTTGACTCCTTGATGTTATGAAGAAACTTGGACCATAAGAGTACTTCATAAACCCTTACTCTCATAAACCCTTACTCCTTCATAAACCCTTACTCCTTGTAAACCCTGAAGCCTTGTCCAAACTTATAAACCCTTAGGCCAAGCCTTGTCCACACTTATAAACCCTTAGGCCTTGTCAACTCTGACTCCTTCTATCCCAAACCCTTACTCCAAGAATAACTAACAACCTTCACATGTTTAGTCCTTAATATTTTCCAAGAATGACATTTTATTTCCAAAGTCCATAAACGAAGTTGTTGTCACATAACGTGCACCAACATGATGCTTCCAATCAAGTTCTCAGTTCTGTTCTTATGCAACAAGGCAAAGTCATCGTCTATGCATCAAGGCAGCTGAAAATCCACAGAAAGAACTACACCACTCATGATCTCAAACTCGGTGAAATTGTTTTCACTCTCAAGATTTGGAGACACTACCTTTGTGGTACCAAATGTATGGTCCTCACCGACCATAAAAGTCTCCAACACATCTTCAACCAAAAGGAACTCAACATGCGTCAGAAACGATGGGTTGAATTGTTGAACGGCTACAACTTTGAAATTCGCTACCATCCGAGAACAAATGAATATCGTGACTGATGCTCTTAGTCGAAAGAGTCAGGTCAAGGCTCATAGCATTCGTGTAACCGACCGCCTTCGTTGCTTACAAATCCAAATCGACATCTCTACCGTATTTGGGTTCCAAACAGTGATGACCTTCATGTTCTTTTGATGAACAAAGCGCATAAATCACGGTATTCCATTCATCCTAGTGTGGACATGTCACACCCCGATATTTCCACGTACTACCAGTGGGCCCAGTGGGGAGTATCGTGATGTAGTTGATATCATCATAGTCAATTAATCACAGTTTAATGCACAACGGAAGTCTGAAAATAATTTATACAAACCAATTCGAAAGTATAATAAAATATTACACAACGGATTGTAAGATGGATCCACAGGCGAATCAAAACAAAAGAAATATTGTTCAACAGACTTAAATTGATAAAAGCTTGCAAGATTCTTTATTTAATCACTCAGGAATTTCTAGCCCATTACGCGTAGTACCTTCACTTAACCTTTTGGAAAATACGTCAGTTTACACTGGAAAATACAATTAACTGACTCTTTTGAAAAGTGTTTATAAAAATTGATTTAAATGCACAAGGCACAAATATTCTTTTATAACTTGGGACAATTATTTAAATAATCTTGTATACAGTTTTAAATGTTTGTCGTCCATTCGGGACCCGGTTAGAAGAGCCGGATTAGATTAATAGACACACCACAAGTATAGGCCCACAAGAGAGTGAGATACCGTTTATACCTACGCAACTGTCAGGTGTATGCCTACACCCCGTGCTTAAGCCGTGGCCATTTCTAATGAATGAGCCGAGGATATCCAGGACATGGTCATTAAACCCCCCCCCCCCCAAAGGCATTGCATCAAACAAGACAGATTAAAACAGGTTATCTCAATGGTTTAACCACTAATCGATTAAACATTCAATACCCGACCAAGCGGTATTATTATAATACCGTATCCCAAGCCCGTATAAGGGAAAATAAGTTTAAAGTATTTACCTGAGCTAAAATATAACTTTATTCTCAGCCGTATATCAAATCAGCAAGTACAAGTAGGTTTTACTGGGCTCCTAATCTGGAACGAAGGTTTTAATAACCTATTAGACTCCTAACGGGTCTTATTTAAGTCTTAACTTAGACCGGTTAGTTTTAATCAAAGGTTTACGGTTCGAAACGCAAGATTAAGAGAAGACTGGATTAGAATGTGATTCAGACCCAACAAGTATGAAGACTTGTATAAAATGGGTAAACTAAAAACTTTCTGGATGTTGTAGGTAAAAATGATAAGGTTTGACCCGTTTCGGCTAATTTATGCAAACTAGTTACATAAACCGTACCGAACACGTATATGCATAACGGGTAACCGAATGAGTCATGAACATGTTCCATAAGTTATCATGCTTAAAATATGTTATGATATCAGTAGGATATCTTCCATTGTGCCTAAAACAAATTTAAACCAATTTTTGCCCCGTAGGGGTATTTTGGTCATTTTAAAGTTTATAAAAGAGGTTTAATAGAAATCTGAGGTTCTGGTGTAAAACAATCAGTAAAAATATTTATTTTAACAAGTTATATCAGTAAGATATCATACATATCTGAAATTTATCATTTATGGCCAAACTATGCACCGTATGGGCATTTTGGTCATTTCAAATATGATTTAAGAGTTAAATTCGAAAATCTGAGTTCAAAACTTGAACTTACTGTTAAAGTATAAAAATTTATTCATAACATCAGTAGGTACTAAGTCTTAGGTGCCAAATATGGTTTTAAACCATACTATGCGCCTAAATCGCATAAAAGTCGGTATTTGACGATATTCGGGTTATTTAAGGAAATCTGAGAGTTTGATCAGTCTCAACTATTTAAAATATTTTATTTAATGTTTAAAATTAGTATAGAAAGCTTTGACATGCAATTGATGTGTAAAACCCATTTTATTAGTGAAAAGGGTATTATCGTCAATTACCGAGCCTATGCAAGAACTCTATGTTATGATCAGTTTAAAATTTAATAAAAATCTCCAAAAATTCCTAAATATTATATTACATTAGTGGGTAGAATTTTTGGTGTCAAAACTTGGGTTTAAATGTGATTTATACTAAAAATACCATTTAATTAATAAAAAGGTTTCATTTTACGATATCTCGCATAACTTTTATTTTAGACCATAAACTGATGTCAAATTTTTAGGACATACTTAAATATCAGTAATAAAGATTTTTGTCCACTCACATTTTCAAAAATCTCGTTTTAATGGTAAAAAGGGCATAATGGTCCATTTTAAGCATTTAACGGGAAGATGCATATGAATCAGATTTTTATGGAACCTTATAGTATAATCTCATAGGGTTATACTAACATGTAATGTGGTCCCAAAGGAACCCTAAGGCATAACAAAACTAAGCTAAATCGGGTCAGAACTGAAAGTCAAAGCAAAAGTCTACTTTTGCGACTTTCGGTTGCGAACCGAGCCTAAACTCAGAATTGTCGGGTTGAACATGCCTAAACATGTTCTTATATTTTTTACCAAGTTATTTTAGTGTTAAAACATGTTCCAGAACTTCTACATTATTAGTTATGGATTATTTTATAAAAACTGACTCGTTTGACTTTTTATTAAGAAGTTTGACCCGACAATTGACCAAGTAAAAGTGATAATCAGTAGGTGCCCTTTTAAGGGTTTATTACCTACATAATTACCAACGCATAGCCACTTTCAATTCTAAAAATGGCTGGACCGTTAGTGATTAATCACCAAGTCAAAGCTTAATTACGATAGCTTTGACTTTCGGTCATTAAGTTAAGTAAAACTTAACTATAGAAGCTAAGAATGCTTACAAGAATCCTTAGCATGAAATTTGAGCTGAGGAAAGCTTCCTAGAGCTCCAGGAGGCTTCAGAGAGTGAGCTTTGAATGAAAACTCAAATGTGCAAGTTCTAAGTGATCAAAATGGGGGCTATTTATAGGAGATTTTAAGTTGCCAAGATCATTACACCTATTTAGGGAGGCTCCCAGATGTTTACAGGTGTTGTGGTGGCAGAAGAAACCATCAAACAAGCCCCTAGAATCGAAAACTAGCATGCAAAGGCGGTGGAACTGGCTGAACCAGCAGCTGTGCAGATTTTTGTTGTTGGCACCTTTGTCGTGGGCCGTGTAGACTTCAAAAAATGTCTACGCGCCCCGCGAGGCTCTCTACAAACGGTTAACATTTTTCATTTTTTGCAGTTTCAGTCCCTGGTCCATTTTTAATTTAAATAACTTTCGTTTATTGCACTTTTAACCCCCAAAGTTAACTTTCAAGTGTCTTGGGTCATTATTAACTTCGTTAAGCTCCCAGTTAGATGTAAGATCACCCGAAAAGTCTTGTTTTCATCGAAACTCCTTGAAATTACTATCAATTATTCTTGAGAGCAAAATATACAATTGTTACAATGCTTTTGGGATCGTTAAAAGGTCACTCAGAGGTAACATTTAACGTGTTGACACTTTTAACCCCTATGCTTCGTAAAATCTTTAATTTAAGCACAAACGACTTTCTATGTCCGACAATTTATTCATTAAAGAGTACGAACGTCGTGTGAGGTTAATCAGAGGTGCAAGATTGGCATGTTGACACTTTGGATCCTTTTACTTACATATTTACATTGTTTGACAATTGTAGTCCCTCCAGATCAATTCATTACACATTTAACTTTCATTACACGTGTCTTTATTATATTGGTCGTGATTTTGCGAGGTGTTACATCCTCACCCCCTTAAAAGAAATCTCGACCTTGAGATTTACTAAAATAAATGAGGGTATTTCTGTTTCATTGTGGATTCAACCTCCCACGTGTATTCTGGGCCTCTACGGGCATCCCATTTCACTTTGACAATTGGCACATGCTTTCTTCGAAGCTTCTTAACCTGTCTATCCTCGATCGAAAAAGGTTTTTCAACGAACTTCAAGCTCTCATCTATCTGCACGTCCTTATGCGACATTGCTAGCGACTCATCGGCTAGACATTTCTTTAAGTTGCAGATGTGGAATACATTATGAATTCCACTGAGCTCTTCTGGCAGATTAAGCTTGTAAGCTACAGTTCCGCCACATTCGATGATCTCGAATGGTCCTATGTACCTTGGGCTAAGCTTGCCCTTTTTGCCAAAACGCATCACTCCTTTCCAGGGTGACACCTTCAGTATCACTTTATCGCCAACTTCAAACTTTAAAGGTTTGCGCCTCATATCAGCATAACTTTTCTGTCTATCCCTTGCGGCTTTTAGACGATCACGGATCTGGACAATCTTGTCCGTCGTCTCCAGGACTTTATCAGGTCCTGATAGATGGGTTTCTCCAACTTCTGCCCAACAAACGAGCGTTCTGCACTTCCTTCTATACAAGGCCTCAAAAGGCGCGGCTTGGATACTCGAATGATAACTATTATTGTATGAAAATTCAACTAAAGGAAGATGGTCATCCCAACTTCCACCCAAGACTATAACACAAGCTCGTAACATATCCTCAAGCATTTGGATTGTACACTCGCTTTGCCCATCCGTCTGAGGATGATAAGCAGTGCTGAAATTTAATCGAGTGCCTAAAGATTTCTGAAAGCTTTTCCAAAAATGTGATGTGTATCTTGTATCCCTATCAGAGATAATAGACACTGGCACTCCATGGAGAGATACAACCTCATCCACATACAGCTGATCTTGCTTGTCGGAGCTGTGAGTTTCTTTAATTGGCAAGAAGTGAGCTGACTTGGTCAATCTATCGACTATAACCCAAATAGTATCATTCCCATGTTTCGTCTTTGGTAACTTAGTAATAAAATCCATAGTTACCATTTCACATTTCCAAGTGGGAAGTTCAGGCTATTGCAGCAAGCCTGACGGTTTCTGATGCTCGGCTTTAACTTGTGCACATGTCAAGCATTTAGCCACATAAGTGGCTATGTATTTCTTCAAACCTATCCACCAATAATTTGCTTTTAAGTCCTGGTACATCTTATCACTGCCAGGATGAACTGAATATTTCGAGCTATGAGCTTCTTGGAGAATCACATCTCTAAGCCCTCCATGGATTGGAACCCAGATTCGACCATTCATCCTAAGGATTCCATCCTTGCCATATGATAATTGATCAGCTGTTACGCCTAACTTCTCATTCGGATAGTTACCTTCTAATACAGCTTCCTTTTGAGCGGCTAACAGCCTTTCATTCAAGCTGTTCTTTAATTCAATGCTTTTGGCGTTTATTCTAATAGGTTTGATCCTTTCTTTCCTGCTTAAAGCATCAGCAACTACATTCTCTTTGCCTGGATGATATCGGATTTCACAATCATAATCGTTCAAAGTCTCCATCCAGCGACGCTGCCTCATATTAAGGTCTTTCTGATTTAACAGATGCTGAAGGCTCTTATGATCAGAATAGATCACGCACTTTGTCCCATAAAGATAATGCCTCCAAAGCTTTAGTGCAAATACAACGGCACCCAATTCCAAATCGTGGGTGGTGTAATTCTTCTCGTGCACCTTTAATTGACGTGAAGCATATGCAATAACCTTGCCCTTCTGCATAAGCACACAACCCATACCTGTGTACGATGCGTCACAATAAACCACAAATTCTTCAATTCCCTCTGCCAATGTCAACACAGGAGCATTGCTTAATTTCTGCTTAAGAATATCAAAGGATTCTTGCTGCTTGGGACCCCAGTCAAACTTAACATTCTTGCGAGTTAACGATGTTAGAGGTACGACAATCCTTGAAAAGTTTTCAATGAAACGTCTATAGTATCCTGCTAGACCCAAGAAGCTGCGAATTTCAGTAGGTATTTTGGGCGCTTGCCAATTCATAATCGCTTCAATTTTAGCGGGATCCACCTGGATACCACGCTCGCTTACCACATGTCCAAGAAATTGGACTTCACGAAGCCAAAACTCACATTTCGAAAACTTGGCATAGAGCTTCTCTTGCTGAAGAAGTTTAAGAATACACCAGAGATGTCTTTCATGATCGGCTTGATTCTTTGAATAAATGAGTATGTCATCGATGACGACAATGACAAACTTGTCTAAATACGGCTTGCAAACGCGATTCATGAGGTCCATGAATGCTGCAGGTGCGTTAGTGAGCCCGAAAGGCATCACCAAGAACTCGTAGTGTCCATATCGAGTTCTGAATGCGGTCTTGTTCACGTCTTCGTCTCTGACCATCAACTGGTGATAACCTGACCTTAGATCGATATTTGAAAAGTAACTTGCTCCTTGAAGCTGATCAAATAGATCATCGATCCTGGGTAACGAATACCTGTTCTTGATTGTAATCTTGTTTAACTCGCGATAATCAATGCATTGACGCATTGAGCCGTCCTTTTTCTTCATAAACAGAATCTGTGCTCCCCAAGGGGACGAGCTAGGTCGAATAAAACCCTTTTCCAATAAATCATCCAACTATGTTCTCAATTCTTTCATCTCAGTTGGTGCCAATCGATAAGGTGCCCTTGCAATTGGTGCTGCTCTAGGAATGATATCGATTCTGAATTCTACTTGCCTATCTGGAGGTAATTCAGGTAGTTCTTCAGGAAAAACATCTGGATATTCAGAAATAACGGGAATGTCTTCAATCTTTGGCTTTGGTTCATCAATGGTTACCTGTGCCATATAAATGACACAACCTCTCTTCATACACTTCGATGCCTTAAGCATAGACACTTTCTTAGGCAATCCATACTGAGTATCTCCTTAAATCGTAAGTGGCTCACCATAAGGAGTCTTGATAACCACTTGCTTCTTATCACATACAATTTGGGCTTGGTTATGAGATAACCAATCCATGCCTATCACTATGTCGAATCCTGCCAATTTCAATGGAAGCAAGGATAGCGGAAAAGAGTGATTCCTAATAGATATAAAACATCCATCTAGAACTGTCGAGGCAGTTTCTATGGTACCATCGGCCAATTCTACTTCATATTTTATGCTTAGAGTTTTAACAGGCAGATTTAATAATTTACAAAACTTATTATCTATAAAAGACTTCTCTGCACCTGAATCAAACAATACTCTAGCATATACATCATTGATAAGAAAGGTACCTGTTATCACATTGTCATTCTGCATAGCCTCCTGAGCGTTCATCTGGAAGACCCGAGCATTGGTCTTCTTAGCCTCTTCAGGCTTCTTTGGATTCTTAGGGCAATTGGTCTTAATGTGCCCCTTTTCGTTGCAACCGTAACAGGTTGCATCCTTCATCTTTTTGCAATCCAAAGTCTTATGCTCCTTGGACTTGCAGATCCCACACCCAATAGGCTTTGACTGCGACTGCGATCTTGACTCGAGTCTACATTTCCCAAAATGATGTTTCTTGCAGGTTTTACATTTGGGTTTTTTGCCCGACTGCTGGTTGTCCTTTTTGAATCCAGAACCCTTCTTATGCTCAGAGTTCCCTTTACGTTTCATATCAAAATGACATGAGTTCTCATCCTCACGTTTCCTCTTTCCTTCATCAGAATTCTTAAGCGATCTCTGCCTAACCGCATCGAGAGTAACAGATAAAGACAAATCAACCACTGACCTAAAGGTGGTAGGTCTGGATGCTTTCACATTTGCCTTGATTTCTGGAGCTAAACCTCTAATAAATCGAGCTATGCGCTTTGGTTCTGGTGTGACCAAATAAGGAACCAATCGAGACATGGTGTTGAAACTTGTAAGGTATGCTTAACAGTCTAAATTCTTCATGACCAAGGTCAAGAAGTCATTTTCAATCCTTTCCACCTCATGCTGGGGACAGAAATTATCCTTGATCAACGCAACAAACTGATCCCAAGACATGTTATACAACGGAATCTTTCTTGTAGCTTGGATTAGGGACCTCCACCAAGCTAAAGCTTCACCTTTAAAAGATTGTGAAACAAACTTCACAATGTCCTGTTTTGCACAACCACTAATATCAACTATTGTATCCATCTCATCGAGCCAAGTCATACAATCAATGGCTCCTTTCTCCCTTGTGAAGTCCCTGGGCTTGTAGGAGACGAAATACTTGTAAGAACAAGTCTTAACTCGTGGTTCCTGATTAAGCACACTTGCTTGGATGGAACACTTCTCTGATTTGATGAATGATGAGAATCGTCCTTCTTTGACTCATGCGTTTTAGAAGGTGGTTTACTATGAGCCACAAATTGAGTCTTAGTGCGAGTACCACTTGATTCCTTGAACTGTCTATCTAGAGCCCTAGTAACAGCATTGTCTATCAATGCTTGAAGGTCTGCACTAGCTATGTTAACTCTGGTGGTATCGTTTCTCTCCCTAGGGTGACTGTTAACCTCTTCTAATTCAACCATGTAGCTTGATTGCTACATAAAAATGATGACGATAATTTATTCAGAAGTCTTATTATGGAATTGTCATTGTGCCAATTCATTAACCATGGTAAATACAAACCATATTGGTTATTTTGTTAGTCATATTTATTTAGGGTTTTCATTATAATTTATCCTTAGTTACAACTCATTAAGGATATTAGAGTGGCACAAAAGGCCTAGTCACTAGGACAGTTTTAAAATTATAAGCCATGATCTTATAAGATCGAGGCATTAAGGTTTGAACATAGTTCATTACCTTTTCTTGACAGGGAGTCGTAGATTACAACTGTCTTTTGTCTTATTTGACAATTATTATGGCCCGTAGGCACTACATCACTAATGGATGTTTAGATCATTAGGTAAGAATAAGGAATTGGAAAGGTCCAATATAAGGATGACAAGTGTTATTTTATCGCATCACTGTTGTCAGGAGTGTTAACATGTTTTCAGATGTTAACAAGGATTTATTTCTTAAAAAGGTTGTACCATCATGGCCCTGTCTTAAAATGACATGTGGGCTAGGTTTTAGCTTTAAGATTTAGTTTAAATGGCAGATCAACATTAAATTGGAATGATATTTGATTTATTTCATATGATATATTCATATATATAATGACAAATAAAATTTTAAAATAAAACATTCCATAAATTGAAAGAAGTACATAGATGCCCTAAACGGGACTTTCAATAAATAGTTTGTCCACATAGGGACTAAAAGAAGAAATACAAGTCCTCGCAGGGACTGAATACATAAATAAATGTCCACGTAGGGACATAATTGAAATTTAAAATTATAAAACAAATAAATAAGGAATTTCAACATTCCTTTTTCTTCTTCCCCCTTATTAGGTCTGCCAAACCCTTAAGTAGCCCCCGGAGGCTTCTACGCTCCTCATGTGCCTCTCGTTCCAACTGGTTCAACCTTTGAAGGATTTCCTTCTGCAGCGGTAGTTGGATCTGTGGCGGCTGCGGCTGCGACTGAGGTTGAGGTGGTGGCGGGTATTGATACCCGTATGTTGGGTATCCAGTTGGGTACGCAGCTTGAAAGGGTCCTTCGGGGTGAAGAGAATTGTAGTTCGCCGCCTCGAGGTACGGGTCGACGGTAGGAGCATTGTTGTAATTGTAACCCGGGTAAGCTGGCTGCTCAAACGGGTTACATGCCGCTGCACCGCCATAAGAAGGAATTGGGTTATCATAACCCGTGAGCGGTGGTGGTGGTGCGACTAGCGCAGAGCCGACTTCAAAAATTGGGTTTGAAGGCCCACCCATTTGCGGGTCTTCATGCACGGACATCCGTGTACCTGTTCTGTGACAACCCTCACCAAACCAGGTATCCATACGAATTAATTAATATTTAATTAATGCTTAATTACTGTGCTTGCTTACAGCTGAGATTAAACTGCTACTTGATTTCTGATACATACTTATACATGCATCATACTTTACTACTGTCACTCAATTATTTACACAGAACATCAGTGACAACCTTGATGCACAAAAGCACAGTGAGCACACTATATGGATAACCCAGTAAACATGCTGACATAGCCAGCATCAGACAAAAACTGTCTCTAAGGCCAGTATGAGCCGGGAATAGATTACTACACTAGTAGGGAGTGTAGGGAGGTGAGGATTGTAGAACTGCGTCACTAGGTGATTGTTATAGTGACCGGATGTGCCTAAAACATGCTCTAGTTACAAAATCCTGCACTTTAATACAAAATTCAACATTTAAGCTAACTAGTAAAGTGCAAAAACATGGAAAAATAATACTAGACACTTTCCAAAGTGTCGGGAATTCATTGTGTCACAAAAACTAATATTAACGACACTTTAAATGCTTATTTAGCACTTTAATGGATCAATATACAACCGAACAACCGGACTTTACCCGGAACATAAAAATATTGTCAATGACATTGTTTTTCCTTTTCTGAGCCAGTTAGGGTCCCCGAATACCCTAACACCCGTTATATTAAATAACACACTATTACACTTATTTGAGTTCCTAATTAAACAAACTAAACACTTAACCATTTGGTTGAAATCAAACTAAATAACCCCCCCCCCCCTCTAACCGATCGGTCCCCATGTGGGACACACCCTTCACCATTTGTTCATTATTTTAATCCTAATGCCAAATATCTAGATTACACATTATCTAATGGTCACTAGTAAATGATGGTTTATAAATATAACCACAAGAACATTACTTTCACTTCACAAATCACCAACAAAATTGATCTCTCTCTTTCCCTCTTGGAGACTCTCGGCCGAACACAACCATCATCACCTCACCATCCTTCAAATCTTGTTCAAGCTATTTTCATACACACAAAGGTGCTAGAGTTCATACGAGGAGACCCGGTGCTTACGGAATCACAAGGACCTCTCTTCATCGCTATTAACCACCTAGTTTTCGCTTTGATTCTTCCCTAGCCTTGAGCTAGTTGTAAGTGATTCTAAACACCCTCTTGATCTTGTCTAATGTGGTTAATAAGAAGTTTAACGGTTAAAACTCAAGAACATGAGAAAACAAAACTTAAAGTCTTGCAAGAAAGATGAACATGGTGGTTAAAGAGTAAATAATGGTGTAAAACTCATGAATCTTGTTTAGTTATGGTTATTTTATGTTGTTGGATGCTAGTAGTGGAACGGATCGTCATCTAACCACGCTAGGTCATGTTCATGGAACATGAACTAGCAATATGTTTAGTGTAAAAGTTACAAGATGACGAACCCTTTCATACATGAACATGAACTTGTGTAAAAATAGTTTTTCTTGTAAAATGGAGTTTTAAACTAGTAGATCTAAAGATCTACAAGTGGTATTTTCAAAGAACCAAGTGTAAGATGCAAATCATGTTTAAAGCCGGATCTTTCATGAAATAAAAGCATTTATGTGAACAAACGAGTGAGTAAGCACTTGTGTGAACAAAGGTTTTAACAAAGAAATATTTTCGTAATTTTTGACTAAGAACTTGTAAAGTTACATGTTCTTTGAAAATAAAGATTTCAAGAAACCGATTTTATTTGTAAAGATAGAAAGATCTACTAAAAATGTTGGAAAATTACTACGTATTTTCACACAACTTACAAGTTCATGTGTTTGCGATTTATACTTGTTTTCACTAGTTTAATGTTTGAATATTGTTTGTTGATGATTGGAAAATTGTTTATTGAATTTTGAAAAGAAAATGATACGCTAGTAAGCGTGGCCACCTCCAGTTACAGAGGAACTCTGGCGAAATTTTTCCAGAAAATAACACTTAGAATATTTTTGTGACAAGTGTTATGAATATATTTTCGACTTGTTTTCCAAACAAACTTCGCCATGATTTTTATTATAATATAACCAAGTATTCGGAGGTGGATTTTCTTAAATAAAACTTGTTAAATATATATTGAGAATATATATTTCATAGTAAAACGCTTACGTAATTTTATGATTATTTTGTGAACTATATATTATTTTTACAGTAAAAATAATATAACTGGAATACATTGTGAAAACACGACTCCAAAATAATACCAACGCCTTCACAAATAAATACTTAAGTTACACCGGTATTATTATTACCACACGAACATTAAAACGTAACTTATGTATTTTCATAAAATACTCATAAATGTGTATTTTGACAAAGTATTTTTTTGTAAATTATATGAAGTAAAATATAATATTTTTGGGAAAAATATGTATATTTTGGAGATAGAATATTTTAGACAAATGAATTAAAATATATTTTATTAAGTGAGACTTAATAATATATTTTGGAATTATACGAAAACGCACATGTATTAAAACCCCCATCATTGGGAAGGAATATAACTATAAATAATTACGAAGTGTAAATACGAAATAGTTGCCTAACTATTTCCCAAAAATGTTAAACCTTAAGCCAAGGCACGGCCGTCCGTCTAATAGAAGTTAGTACGTGTAGGTCGTCACGCAGCAGGTTGATTGGGAGATACTATTTCGAGACGCACTTCAGTGAGTTCATGTCCCCCTTTTCTCTTAACTGTTTTCAGTTTTTAAACTGCGGGGGTGAAATACATGTTACTATGATTACGAATACTTTTACATGGTATGGTTAGCGTAAGGAGGGTTACTACTTAGATCATGTGAGTGGGTAGGCGGGAACTGGAGGCCATTAATCCTCATTGTAGGACCGAGGGTCTTTAGCGGTAGATCTATCTGGGTGTAGCGAGCCCAGCCCCAGGCCCAACAGTACGGACCTCTGGGTGACTTGGTACCCGACGCAAAAATCTGCTAGGTTTGAGTCTTCCTACTGCACTTCACACATATCAATGGCCTTGCAAACCATTGGTGATCTCTTTATTTCCTTATTTGCTGCATACCATGGATTTTATACTTACAAAGGTTTTACATACTCACTTTCACATGAACTCGCTCAACTTTATGTTGATTTTTCAACTTACATGTATTTCAGGGAATTAGGGATCTGGCAAAGTATGCTACGTTTTCACGCTGCGTAAGAGTTATGAGGTCATCCACGTTTAGGGATTGTGACTTTTACCTGGACGAGTCGCAAGTCTTAAACGGTGTTTATTTTATGTTTGTGGTTAAGTAGTATGAACAATGTTTTTATTTTGATGGGTTATAACTCGTTGCATGTGTTAACTTTAAACAATGTTGTGGTATTTTACCTTTTCAAACTTAAATCAACGGATGATCTTCATGGTTTTAATTTCATATAGCTTTGTTGTGGTTAAGCTATGGTATTAAGAAGTCACACCAAATAAACCTACGCTTCCGCAAAGCCAGGGTGTGACACCTTCATATCAGAGCCTTGATCATAGCGAACTAGGATTCCTTCTCGAGTCTAGACTATGATCACTAGGGCTCCCACGAAAACCTTTTTACATTGCATACACTACGTCCAGATCCAGGTCACAAAACATTTTTACAAACAAAAGTATGAGCATTTTAAAAAAAAAAAGTTATGGCTCAGTCTGAGAGGCTGAGGGAATAGTCTAGTGGGACTAGGAGGCTCAGTCTGAGAGGCTGAGGGGGTAGTCTAGTGGGACTAGGAGGCTCAGTCTGAGAGGCTGAGGGAGTAAGTCTAGTGGGACTAGGAGGATCAGTCTGAGAGACTGAGGGAGTAGACTAGTGGGACTAGGAAGTTCAGTCTGAGAGGCTGGGAAGGTAGTCTGAGAGACTAGGAGATTCAGTCTGAGAGGCTAGGAGGTTAGACTAGTGGGACTAGGAGAATTACTTGATTGCTTATTGGTGACTAACATGTTTATTTGATTATATGATTGATTGTTTGTGCCTATGTATGTTTGTGTTACAGACGTCATGCCTTCATCCGGTACTGGGGAGTCGGACACTACAGATCCCATGGCCATAGTATCAGACGACATAGTTTCATCGGAGCACGAGGTGTACACTTCCGATACTACCAGCACAGATGATGACGACTTTCAGCCCTTTGCACTGCCTGATGTCGTAGTAGAGCCTGCTGATGGCCATCTTGTTGGGGATTTGCCACTCGTGGTGATCCCTGCTCCTGTGCCCCTTGCCGCTTATCCCGTTATTGATATGCCCCTCGACGTTGTCTCTGACGATGATGTTGACTTGTTTGAGGAGGACCCACTTGAGGGCAAGGCCCATATTGCTGCCGGTGATATCCTACTTCTTCCTGATGCTCCTGCGGAGGAGGCTCCTATTCATTCACCTGTTCCAGACTCCTTTGAGTCTGTGGCATCCGTACCTTCGCACACACAGGTAGTGCAGCACCACTCACACGACGCCAACCCGGACATGGCGTTATCCGCTGCACCTGCTCCTGCGCACAGCTTTGAGTTCGATCATGATGTTGATGATGATTCAGATCCTATTTTTCCACCTGGCTTTGATCCAGACCAGGACATTGAGTTCGTACACTTAGACCAGCACTTGGAGGATCCTGTAGCCCCTGTCGACCCTATGTTTGCTGATCCAGCTGATTTTGAGATGAAGTTTGTTAATCCGGAGCCGGTCGTGGCCCCTGAGCCAGGCGTTGCTCCTGGCCCCGCATTTGAGCATGACCCTGTTCATGCCGATGCACCTGCTGTTGCTCCTTTGGTTGATGACATACCTGTTGATGATCATCCTGTTGTTGTTCCACAGTTGGTGGATGATCATGTTGCTGACGCTCCTGTTGATGCTCCACATCTGTTAGAGGATCCTGTTGTCGCACCACTTCCTGAGCCTATGCCGGTGATGTTCGACCGCGCACCTTTCGCGACCCACATTGATCCACGATACGCTCACACCCACAATGGGTGGATAGAGGATGACGATGATTTCCCACCTTTCGTGGTACCTGTTACACCACCTGTAGCCCCCGTTTCAGCTCCTGTTTCAGCTCCCATTGATGTTCCCTTGATTCCCCCACACACCACAGATGCTCACCGCACGGATCTTCAGGTCACTTATCTCCAGGACATTCCTCCACCCCGTCCTGGGGAGGGTTCGGCACGTCATCCGTTTGGTCATACACCTTTTGTGTCAGGAGGAGATCAGTTTGTACCTCAGATTCCTCATCCCACTGTTGTTCCCACTGTTTCACCGTTTACTGTGCCATCCTTCGCTCCATCTAGTGAGCCGTTTCTCTGGACCACGCCCCCCATTATGCCACCGACGGATCCGTATCACCCATATCACGTGGGGTATTCTACGGAGGATGTTCTCACATCTTTCATGATACAGCAGGAGGCGCTGACCCATCGCGTATAGGAGCTAGAGAGAGCTCAGCGACTCCCGTGCCAGCGCCAGACCTCACCTGCAGCATCACACCCTCCTCGACAACTTTCACCTGATTCTTCTGCTCGTTTTTGGACTCCGGAGCAGCAGATAGCATACTTACTGCGCGCTCATCACGCTATGGAGGAGGACTGGCTTCATATGCGATGTTTACTCTTTTCTCATTTTCCCCCTCCTCTACCGCCATCAGCTTAGGGCCATTTTGTACGACTCGGGTAGACTTTTGATGAGAGGACCGCGATTGTGCAGACTACACAGCTTTTGAAGACCACATTTTTTATGATTGTGACTTTTGATGATTTGTATATTTGATGTTGTTGTCACTGACTAGATAATTTGGACTAGGACGATGTGGCCCTTAGTCACTGATGATGTATGATACAGTTATGAACTTGTAAACCTTGCATTGTGGTCTTGATTTATGACAGCGCAATCGCAGTATTCTCATTATATGTTGGGTTGATTATTAATTGTTTATGTTCTATAACATGAGATGTTATGTGGTTGATTTATTTATAACATGAGATGTTATGTGTTGATATTGTTGAATACATACGTACACTTTACTTACTATGACCTGACCTACGTGAAACATCTTTTAGAAGATGCCACCAAGACGCCAAACGCGTATGCCTGCCAACGAGGTAGAACTTCAAGGAATCATTGCTGCCGCCATAGCGCAGTATGTAGCCTCAAACGGAGGAACCAGCGGAAGCAGTTCACAGAACAACGGCAATAACTATCCACCACATGGTAATGTTAAGTCATTGAGACAAACTACGATACATTTGGATATTTTAGCACGTTCGCTAATTCCATTTGTATATGCTAACGTATGTGCAGGGTGCACGTACAAGCAGTTCCTAGACTGCAAGCCTGTGAACTTCGACGGCACCGGAGGTGCTGTTGCTTTTGTAAGATGGGCCGAGAAGACGGAGTTTGTTCTTCAAATGAGCAAGTGCGCTCCAGACCAACAAGTGACTTACATTTCTGGGCTATTTTTGGACGGAGCCCTGTCCTGGTGGAACTTACAAGTGCAAACTCTTGGTGAAGCCGCTGCTTACGCAATGACATGGAATGAGCTAAAGGAGCTCATGCGAAGAAAGTACTGCTCGCGCGCTGAGATACAAAGGTTGGAGACTGAGTTTTGGCATTTGAGGATGGGCGGTCCCAAAATCGCGGAATATGTTCAGAGATTCCACGACCTGTCTCATGTGGTACCTTATATGGTTACACCGGAATTCAAGCGAATCGAGCGCTTTATCTGGGGTTTAGCTCCACAGATCATGAGTATGGTCACTACTTCCAAGCCTGCAACAATCACAGAGGCTATCGATCTGAGCGTAGCTCTTACTGAGGAAGCCGTCCGCCTGAACAAGTTTTCAAATGTTGAGCCGAGGAAGAAAGAGACTCACGTAGAGTCGTCTGGTGAGAATAAAAGGAAATTCTCGAACTTCAAGCAGGGTACAAGCAGTGCTAGCAAGAAAGGAGAATCAAGCGCACCGGTCTAAGCTGCAATCGGTGTTGGAAAGAAAGGAAAAGGATATTTGGGTACGCATCCCAAGTGTAACACCTGCCAGCGTCATCATTCTGGCTGGTGTGGGCCAAGAGTATGTGAAGCTTGTGGAAAAGTTGGCCACTTGAAGGATTCTTGCTGGGCTAGTGCTGGCCGGGGAGGCCAAGGAAGTTTTGGTAACCGGAACAATAATCGTGGTGGTAATGGAAATCGTCCACAAGGGAATAATGGAGGAAATGGGAACCGTGGAAACAATGCAAATCAAGTTGGGGACGCGAATCGAAATCAAAACAATAATCAAGCGGGGAACGGAGAAGGTAATGGTCAAAGATTGGGTTGTTTTAACTGCGGTGACATTGGGCATTTTAAAAGGAACTGCCCAGGATTGAATCAAGCCCGCGGAAGAGTGTTTAACATTGAGGCGAGGGAAGCACGCCAGGATCCCAATGTTGTTACTGGTACGTTCCCTATAAACCAACACTTTGCATCCGTTTTGTTTGATACTGGTTTCGATTATAGCTTCGTGTCATTAGAATTTAAGAATATACTTGGGTTGACGCCTAGTAAGTTAGACGTTTCGTACTCCATCAAATTAGCAAATGGGAAACTAGTTGAGACCAGTGAAGTTGTCCGAGGATGTGTGATTGAACTAGGAGGGCACAAGTTTACGCTAGACTTACTACCTGTCGAGTTGGGAAGCTTTGATGTGGTAGTGGGAATGGATTGGCTATCGAGCAACAAAGCCGAGATCGTTTGCCATGAGAAGACCATCCGCATCCCACTGACGGATGAAGAAACGATCATAGTGCATGGGGAGAAGCATGATACCCCACTAAGAATTATTAGCTGCCTGAAAGCTAGAAAATGCTTGAAGAAGGGATGTGTTGCATTCTTAGCACACATCGTGGATAAGGAAGTTGCTGAACCGAAGATCGAAGACATTCCAGTCGTCAAGGAATATCCGGAAGTCTTTCCAGAAGACTTGCCAGGATTACCGCCTCAAAGGCAAGTTGAGTTCCACATTGACTTGGTTCCAGGCGCCATGCCTGTAGCCAAGGCACCTTATAGACTTGCGCCATCAGAGATGCAGGAGTTGTCGACACAACTCTAGGAGCTGTTAGATAAAGGATTCATCAGACCAAGCTTCTCACCTTGGGGAGCTCCGGTTCTGTTTGTTAAAAAGAAGGATGGTAGTTTCCGTATGTGTATAGACTACCGTGAGCTTAATAAGCTGACCATCAAGAATAGATATCCTTTGCCGAGGATTGATGATCTATTTGACCAGTTGCAAGGCTCAAGTTTTTATTCGAAGATCGATTTGCGATCAGGATACCATCAACTTAGGATACAGGAGGAAAGTATCCCGAAGACAGCCTTTAGAACTCGTTATGGACACTACGAGTTCCTAGTTATGCCGTTTGGGCTAACAAACGCACCTGCAGTTTTCATGGACCTAATGAACCGAGTCTGCAAGCCATACTTGGATAAGTTTGTGATCATATTTATTGACGATATTCTGATTTACTCGAAGACAAAGGACGAGCACAAACAACACTTAAGAGCTATTCTAGAGCTACTTAAGAAGGAGAAATTGTACGCTAAGTTCTCGAAGTGCGAGTTTTGGTTGCGTGAAGTCCAATTCCTTGGACATGTGGTAAATGGAAATGGAATCTATGTTGATCCCACAAAGATCGAGGCGATCAAGAGTTGGGACACTCCAAAGACGCCAACCGAGATTCGACAGTTCTTGGGTTTGGCTGGTTATTATCGAAGGTTCATTGAGGATTTTTCTAAAATCGCTCAACCTCTGACCGCGCTCACATAGAAGGATAAGAAGTTTGATTGGGGAATCAAACAGGAAGAAGCATTCCAGTTACTGAAAGACAAGCTTTGCAATGCGCCGATCTTAGCGCTACCAGAAGGAACTGATGATTTCGTGGTATACTGTGATGCCTCACGTCAAGGATTGGGTTGCGTGCTGATGCAACGCCAGAAAGTTATAGCTTACGCGTCACGTCAGTTGAAAGTTCATGAAAAGAACTATACCACGCATGATTTGGAACTAGGCGCAGTGGTATTTGCACTGAAAATTTGGAGACATTATTTGTATGGTACGAAATGTACAATCTTTACGGATCATAAGAGTCTGCAGCACATATTCGACCAGAAAGAGCTGAATATGAGACAGAGACGTTGGGTCGAATTGTTGAACGACTACGACTGCGAGATCAAGTATCATCCAGGGAAAGCGAATGTGGTCGCTGATGCCCTGAGTCGGAAAGAAAGAATCAAGCCCATAAGGGTTAGGGCTTTGGAAATGATTGTCCAGACAGATCTCTCTCTACGCATTCGTGCCGCACAGAGAGAAGCTTTGAAAGAAAGGAATATTGAAGATGAGTATCTCCGTTGGATGGAGAAGCAGTTGGTGCCAAACGAGGAAGGAACTTTATGTTTCATGAAACGGATTTGGGTCCCTCTGTTTGGTGGTTTGAGAAAAGTTATTTTTGGTGAAGCCCACAAGTCTCGGTACTCAATTCATCCCGGAGCGGATAAGATGTACCAGGATCTTAAGGATTATTATTGGTGGCCTAGGATGAAAGGCGATGTTGCTGTTTATGTTAGCAAGTGTTTAACGTGCGCCCAGGTGAAAGCTGAATACTAGAAGCCTTCAGGACTTCTGCAACAACCCGAGATTCCCAAGTGGAAATGGGAACATATTTCAATGGACTTCGTAACGAAGTTGCCCAAAATGCCCAGAGGTCATGATACTATTTGGGTAATAGTTGACCGCCTGACCAAGTCCGCACACTTCCTGCCAATCAAAGAGAAGGATAACACTAGTAAACTGTCGAAAATATACATGCGAGAGATTGTTGCACGTCATGGAGTGCCTCTCTCGATCATCTCTGATAGAGATGGACGCTTCATATCAAGGATTTGGCAATCCTTCCAAGAACTTTTGGCTCACAGTTAAATCTGAGCACTGCGTTTCATCCGCAAACTGATAGACAAAGTGAAAGAACTATTCAGACATTGGAGGATATGCTGAGAGCATGTGTAATGGATCTAGGTGGTAGCTGGGATAATCATTTACCATTGGTCGAGTTTTCATACAACAACAGCTACCACACCAGTATTGGAGCCGCGCCATTTGAAGCGCTTTATGGACGCAAATGTCGATCACCACTATGTTGGGCTGATGAGGGTGATAGACAACTCGTTGGTCCTGAAATAGTCCAAGAGACAACAGACAAAATTGCGCAGATTCGAAAGCGCATCGAGGCGGCTAGCGACAGGCAGAAAGCCTATGCAGGTCCAAAGAGAAAACCTTTGGAATTTCAAGTTGGGGATATGGTTTTATTGAAAGTTTCACCCCGGAAGGGTCTGGCACACTTCGGAAAGCGTGGGAAGTTGAATCCGCGTTACATTGGCCCGTTCAAGATACTACAAAGGATTGGGCTTGTAACCTACAAGTTAGACCTACCTGCTGAACTCAATGGTGTTCACGATACATTCCATGTATCAAATTTGAGAAAGAGTCCAACACAAGAAACAGTGATCATTCCTGCTGACGAAGTTCATATCGACGACACGCTCCACTTTACCGAAGAACCCATCAAGGTTACGGATTGGAAAGTTAATAAAACACGCAGGAGTAGTGTCAAGCTCGTCAAAGTTCGAAGGAATGCAAGACATGGGCCTGAATTCATGTGGGAACGTGAGGATCGTATGAAGGAGAAATACCCCCATTTGTTTCCTAAGACCCCTGCAACTAGGGGCAGAGCCTAAAATTTCGGGACGAAATTTATTTAACGGGGGGAGAATGAGACAACCCTCACCAAACCAGGTATCCGTACGAATTAATTAATATATAATTAATGCTTAATTACTGTGCTTGCTTACAGCTGTGATTAAACTGCTACTTGATTTCTTATACATACTTATACATGCATCATACTTTACTACTATCACTCCATTATTTACACAGAACATCAGTGACAACCTTGATGCACAAAAGCACAGTGAGCACACTATACGGATAACCAAGTAAACATGCTGACATAGCCAGCATCAGACAGACACTGTCTCTAAGGCCAGTATGAGCCGGAAATAGATTACTACACTAGTAGGGAGTGTAGGGAGGTGAGGATTGTAGAACTGCGTCACTAGGTGATAGTTATAGTGACCGGATGTGCCTAAAACATGCTCTAGTTACAAAATCCTGCACTTTAATACAAAATTCAGCATTTAAGCTAACTAGTAAAGTGCAAAAACATGGAAAATAATACTAGACACTTTCCAAAGTGTCGGGAATTCATTGTGTCACAAAAACTAATATTAACGACACTTTAAATGCTTATTTAGCACTTTAATGGATCAATATCCAACCGAACAACCGGACTTTACCCGGAACATAAAAATATTGTCAATGACATTGTTTTTCCTTTTCTGAGCCAGTTAGGGTCCCCGAATACCCTAACACCGGTTATATTAAATAACACACTATTACACTTATTTGAGTTCCTAATTAAACAAACTAAACACTTAACCATTTGGTTGAAATCAAACTAAATACCCCCCCCCCCCTCTAACCGATCGGTCCCCATGTGGGACACACCCTTCACCATTTGTTGATTATTTTAATCCTAATGCCAAATATCTAGATTACACATTATCTAATGGTCACTAGTAAATGATGGTTTATAAATATAACCACAAGAACATTACTTTCACTTCACAAATCACCAACAAAATTGATCTCTCTCTTTCCCTCTTGGAGACTCTCGGCCGAACACAACCATCATCACCTCACCATCCTTCAAATCTTGTTCAAGCTATTTTCAAACACACAAAGGTGCTAGAGTTCATACGAGGAGACCCGGTGCTTACGGAATCACAAGGACCTCTCTTCATCGCTATTAACCACCTAGTTTTCGCTTTGATTCTTCCCTAGCCTTGAGCTAGTTGTAAGTGATTCTAAACACCCTCTTGATCTTGTCTAATGTGGTTAATAAGAAGTTTAACGGTTAAAACTCAAGAACATGCGAAAACAAAACTTAAAGTCTTGCAAGAAAGATGAACATGGTGGTTAAAGAGTAAATAATGGTGTAAAACTCATGAATCTAGTTTAGTTATGGTTATTTTATGTTGTTGGATGCTAGTAGTGGAACGGATCGTCATCTAACCACGCTAGGTCATGTTCATGGAACATGAACTAGCAATATGTTTAGTGTAAAAGTTACAAATGACGAACCCTTTCATACATGAACATGAACTTGTGTAAAAATAGTTTTTCTTGTAAAATGGAGTTTTAAACTAGTAGATCTAAAGATCTACAAGTGGTATTTTCAAAGAACCAAGTGTAAGATGTAAATCATGTTTAAAGCCAGATCTTTCATGAAATAAAAGCATTTATGTGAACAAACGAGTGAGTAAGCACTTGTGTGAACAAACGTTTTAACAAAGAAATATTTTCGTAATTTTTGACTAAGAAGTTGTAAAGTTACATGTTCTTTGAAAATAAAGATTTCAAGAAACCGATTTTATTTGTAAAGATAGAAAGATCTACTAAAAATGTTGGAAGATTACTACGTATTTTCACACAACTTACAAGTTCATGTGTTTGCGATTTATACTTGTTTTCACTAGTTTAATGTTTGAATATTGTTTGTTGATGATTGGAAAATTGTTGATTGAATTTTGAAAAGAAAATGATATGCTAGTAAGCGTGGCCACCTCCAGTTACAGAGGAAACTCTGGTGAAATTTTTTCCAGAAAATAACACTTAGAATATTTTTGTGACAAGTGTTATGAATATATTTTCGACTTGTTTTCCAAACAAACTTCGCCATGATTTTTATTATAAAATAACCAAGTATTCGGAGGTGGATTTTCTTAAATAAAACTTGTTAAATATATATTGAGAATATATATTTCATAGTAAAACGCTTACGTGATTTTATGATTATTTTGTGAACTATATATTATTTTTAGAGTAAAAATAATATAACTGGAATACATTGTGAAAACACGACTCCAAAATAATACCAACGCCTTCACAAATAAATACTTAAGTTACACCGGTATTATTATTACCACACGAACATTAAAACGTAACTTATGTATTTTCAGAAAATACTCATAAATGTGTATTTTGACAAAGTATTTTTTTGTAAATTATATGAAGTAAAATATAATATTTTTGGGAAAAATATGTATATTTTGGAGATAGAATATTTTAGACAAATGAATTAAAATATATTTTATTAAGTGAGACTTAATAATATATTTTGGAATTATACGAAAACACACATGTATTAAAACCCCCATCCTTGGGAAGGAATATAACTATAAATAATTACGAAGTGTAAATACAAAATAGTTGCCTAACTATTTCCCAAAAACGTTAAACCTTAAGCCAAGGCACGGCCGTCCGTCTAATAGAAGTTAGTACGTGTAGGTCGTCACGCAGCAGGTTGATTAGGAGATACTATTTCGAGACGCACTTCAGTGAGTTCATGTCCCCCTTTTCTCTTAACTGTTTTCAGTTTTTAAAATGCGGGGGTGAAATACATGTTACTATGATTACGAATACTTTTTACATGGTATGGTTAGCGTAAGGAGGGTTACTACATAGATCATGTGAGTGGGTAGGCGGGAACTGGAGGCCATTAATCCTCATTGTAGGACCGAGGGTCTTTAGCGGTAGATCTATCTGGGTGTAGCGAGCCCAGCCCCAGGCCCAACAGTACGGACCTCGTGGTGACTTGGTACCCGACGTAAAAATCTGCTAGGTTTGAGTCTTCCTACTGCACTTCACACATATCAATGGCCTTGCAAACCATTGGTGATCTCTTTATTTCCTTATTTGCTGCATACCAGGGATTTTATACTTACAAAGGTTTTACATACTCACTTTCACATGAACTCGCTCAGCTTTATGTTGATTTTTCAACTTACATGTATTTCAGGGAATTAGGGATCTGGCGAAGTATGCTACGTTTTCACGCTGCGTAAGAGTTATGAGGTCATCCACGTTTAGGGATTGTGACTTTTACCTGGACGAGTCGCAAGTCTTAAACGGTGTTTATTTTATGTTTGTGGTTAAGTCGTATGAACAATGTTTTATTTTGATGGGTTGTAACTCGTTGCATGTGTTAACTATAGACAATGTTCTGGTATTTTACCTTTTCAAACTTAAATCAACGGATGATCTTCACGGTTTTATTTTCATATAGCTTTGTTGTGGTTAAGCTATGGTATTAAGAAGTCACACCAAATAAACCCACACTTCCGCAAAGCCAGGGTGTGACTTGTTCTTCTTCGCCTCGGTGGTTCTGGAGGCAGTTGCCATTCTAGTGGTGGCGGTGGCGGTGGCGTGACCGCCTGGAAACGCGAATCCTCAAAGGGATCCTGCTGCTGTTGTGGAGGTGGGTTGAAAGGGGGAGTGTACTCCCAATTGTATGTGGCCCACCTTTCAGCAAAACTGTCTGGGCCCCTGTATGGAGAACCATGAAATGATAATCCGTCAGAAATCTCTATGGGATGCGTCGGCGTCCCAGATGGTGGCTCGGCAGGATCCGGATCTTCGTCCATATCCATGTCTTGATTGCCGGAAAAATGATCTTCTGGTCCTAATAGGTTATAACCCATTGGTTCTTCATTCATGTTCGCCGGGTTGAACCGGCTCTGAAAGTATGGGGTCGGGTCCTGAAAAGCACGGTGCGAACCCGATCGCTGCAAAGGTATGAAGGAATGATGAGAATGGTCAGACTCGTCGTTCTGATGCAGCCCGAATGAATCATGGTAGGATGGTGAGGTACTGAGCGAGACAGAGCGTCTCGCAGGCTCTAAATAAGTTCTCCAATCCTCGTGGGGACTAGAGCTAAGGTTCGCTGATGGTGTTCACCGGTGGGATGGCCCGGCCTCATGGTCATTCCTTGCAGTTATTGGTGCCTTTCCTCATCCACCTCTACCTCTAAAACGTGGCGGCATTGCCTTTGTTCCTACCAAAACAAACAAAAGAAACTAACAAAAAGAAAACAATAAGATTAGGATTAGTCCTAAGTCATTTGCCTAGACTTGGAAGTCGATGAATGTGCAAACTGTGTCATTGAGATTAAACACAAGAGGCTAGTGTTTAATTCACTCAATGTTGGCTCTAATACCAACCTGTCACACCCTGATATTTTCACGTATTACCGTTGGGCCCGGTGGGGAGTATCGTGACGTAGTTGATATCATCATAGTCAATTAATCACAGTTTAATGCACAGCGGAAGTCTGAGAAATAATTTATACAAACCGATTCGAAAGTATAATAAAATATTACACAACGGATTGTAAGATGGATCCACAGGCGGATCAAAACAAAAGAAATATTGTTCAACAGACTTAAAGTGATAAAAGCTTGCAAGACTCTTTATTTAATCACGCAGGAGTTTCCAGCCCATTACGCGTAGTACCTGCACTTAACCTTTTTGAAAAATACGTCAGTTTACACTGGTAAATACAATTAACTGACACTGTTGAAAAGTGTTTATAAAAATTGATTTAAATGCACAAGGCACAAATATTCTTTTATAACTTGGGACAATTATTTAAATAATCTTGTATACAGTTTTACATTTTTGTCATCCATTTGGGACCCGGTTAGAAGAGCCGGATTAGATTAATAGACACACCACAAGTATAGGCCCACAAGAGAGTGAGATACCATTTATACCTACGCAACTGTCAGGTGTATGCCTACACCCCGTGCTTAAGCCGTGACCATTTCTAATGAATGAGCCGAGGATATCCAGGACATTGTCATTAACCCCCCAAAGGCATTGCATCAAACAAGACAGATTAAAACATGTTATCTGAATGGTTTAACCACTAATCGATTAAACATTCAATACCCGACCAAGCGGTATTATTATAATACCGTATCCCAAGCCCGTATAAGGGAAAATAAGTTAAAAGTATTTACCTGAGCTAAAATATAACTTTATTCTCAGCCGTATATCAAATCAGCAAGTACAAGTATCTTTTACTGGGCTCCTAATCTGGAACGAAGGTTTTAATAACCTATTAGATTCCTAACGGGTCTTATTTAAGTCTTAACTTAGACCGGTTAGTTTTAATGAAAGGTTTACGGTTCGAAACGCAAGATTAAGCGAAGACCGGATTAGAATGTGATTCAGACCCAACAAGTATGAAGACTTGTATAAAATGGGTAAACTAAAAACATTCTGGATTTTGAGGAAAAAATGATAAGGTTTGACCCGTTTCGGCTAATTTATGCAAACTAGTTACATAAACCGTACCGAACGCGTATATGCATAACGGGTAACCGAATGAGTCATGAATATGTTCCATAAGTTATCATGCTTAAAATATGTTATGATATCAGTAGGATATCTTCCATTATACCTAAAACGAATTTAAAACCAATTTTTGCCCCGTAGGGGTATTTTGGTCATTTTAAAGTTTATAAAAGAGGTTAAATAGAAATCTGAGGTTCTAGTCTAAAAAATCAGTAAAAATATTTATTTTAACAAGTTATATCAGTAAGATATCATACATATGTGAAATTTATCATTTATGGCCAAACTATGCACCGTAGGGGCATTTTGGTCATTTCACATATGCTTTAAGGGTTAAATTCGGAAATCTGAGTTCAAAACTTGAACTTACTGTTAAAGTATAAAAATTTATTCATAACATCAGTAGGTACTAAGTCTTAGGTGCCAAATATGGTTTTAAACCATACTATGCGCCTAAATCGCATAAAAGTCGGTATTTGACGATATTCGGGTTATTTAAAGAAACCTGAGATTTTGATCAGTCTCAACTATTTAAAATATTTTATTTAATGTATAAAATTATTATAAAAAGGTTTGACATGCAATTGATGTGTAAAACCCATTTTATTAGTGAAAAGGGCATTATCGTCAATTACCGAGCCTATGCAAGAACTCTATGTTATGATAAGTTTAAAATTTAATAAAAATCTCAAAAAATTCCTAAATATTATATTATATCTGTGGGTAGAATGTTTGGTGTCAAAATTTGGGTTTAAATGTGATTTATACTAAAAATGCCATTTAATTAATAAAAAGCTTTCATTTTACGATATCTCGCATAACTTCTATTTTAGACCATAAACTGATGTCAAATTTTTAGGACATACTTAAATATCAGTAATAAAGATTTTTATTCACTCACATTTTCAAAAATCTCGTTTTAATGGTAAAAAGGGCAAAATGGTCCATTTTAAGCATTTAACGGGAACATGCATATGAATCAGATTTTTATGGAACCTTATAGTATAATCTCAGAGGGTTATACTAACATGTAATTAGGTCCCAAAGGAACCCTAAGGCATAACTAAACTAAGCTAAATCGGGTCAGAACTGAAAGTCAAAGCAAAAGTCTACTTTTGCGACTTTCGGTTGTGAACCGAGCCTAAACTCATAATTGTCGGGTTGAACATGCCTAAACATGTTCTTATATTTTGTTACCAAGTTCTTTTAGTGTTAAAACATGTTCCATAACTTCTACATTATTAGTTATGGATTATTTTATAAAAACTAACTCGTTTGACTTTTTATTAAGAAGTTTGACCCGACAATTGACCAAGTAAAATTGATAATCAGTAGGTGCCCTTTTAAGGGTTTATTACCTACATAATTACCAACTCATAGCCACTTTCAATTCGAAAAATGGCTGGACCATTAGTGATTAATCACGATGTCAAAGCTTAATTACGATAGCTTTGACTTTCGGTCATTAAGCTAAGTAAAACTTAACTAGAGAAGCTAAGAATGCTTACAAGAATCCTTAGCACGAAATTTAAACTGAGGAAAGCTTCCTAGAGCTCCAGGAAGCTTCAGAGAGTGAGCTTTGAATGAAAACTCAAATGTGCAAGTTCTAAGTGATCAAAATGGGGGCAATTTATAGGAGATTTGAAGTTGCCAAGATCATTACACTTGTTTAGGGAGGCTCCCAGATGTTTACAGGTGTTGTGGAGGCAGAAGAAACCATCAAACAAGCCCCTAGAATCGAAAACTAGCAAGCAAAGGCGGTGGAACTGGCTGAACCTACAGCTGTGCAGATTTTTGTTGCTGGCACCTTTGTCGCGGGCCGCGTAGACTTCAAAGAATGTCTACGCACCCCGCGAGGCTCTCTACAAACGGTTAACAACTTTCATTTATTGCAGTTTCAGTCCCTGGTCCATTTTTAATTTAAATAACTTTCGTTTATTGCACTTTTAACCCCCCAAAGTTAACTTTCAAGTGTCTTGGGTCATTATTAACTCCGTTAAGCTCCCGGTTAGATGTAAGATCACCCGAAAAGTCTTGTTTTCATCGAAACTCCTTGAAATTACTATCATTTATTCTTGAGAGCAAAATATACAATTGTTACAATGCTTTTGGGATCGTTAAAAGGTTACTCAGATGTAACATTTAACATGTTGACACTTTTAACCCATATGCTTCGTAAAATCCTTAATTTAAGCATAAACGACTTTCTATGTCCGACAATTTATTCATTAAAGAGTATGAACGTCGTGTGAGGTCAATCAGAGGCACAAGATTGGCATGTTGATACTTTGGATCCTTTTACTTACATATTTACATTGTTTGACAATTGTACTCCCTCCAGATCAATTCATTACATATTTAACTTTCATGACACGTGTCTTTATTATATTGGTCGCGATTTTGCGAGGTATTATAGGACAAAATGTATCATGATCTTTGCCGTCCTTATTAGTGGCCAGACATGAAAAACAACATTGCTCTATTCGGGTTTACTAGAACAGCCAGAAATCCCAATGTGGAAATGAGAAAGTATTGCTATGGATTTTATTACCAAGCTCCCATGAACATCTTCTTGGCATGAGAGTATTTGGGTAATCATTGACCGGTTGACCAAATTGGCCCATTTTCTCCCAAGTCTAAGGACCATCAAGTTGAGAAATTGGCTCATATCTACACCGCGTAAATCATTAGTCACCATGGTGTTCCTCTAGACGTCATCTTTGATCGCGATGATCGTTACACCTCTTGTTTTGGGGAATCATTTAAAGTAGCTTTAAGCACATAACTAAATCTTAGTATGGCATTCCATCATTCAAACGGATGGTCAGACGGAACGTACTATCCAAACTCTCGAGGATATGCTTCGATCTTGTGTCATCAATTTCGATGGCAATGGGGATGTACATTTACCTTTGGTTGAATTCTCATACAACAACTACCATTCTAGTATCAAAATAGCTCCTTTTGAAGCTCTTTATGGTCCCGAATGTATGTTCGCCTATTTGTTGGCATGAGATTGGCGAGGCACAAATCACTGGTCTCGAGCTTATACAAGAGACTACGGATAAAATCTTACAAATCTATGACAACTTACTTGCTACTAGAAGCCGCTAAAAGAGTCATGCTAAAAAATGAAGAAAGCCTTTGGAATACAATGTCAGTGACCTCATACTCCTTAAGGTATATCATTGGAAAGGAGTAGTATGTTTTGTTAAAACGGAAAAACTTGCTCCTCATTACGTAGCTTTCAAGATTCTTGAAAAAATTGGTTAAGTGGTGTACCGACTCGACTTACCACAAGAGCTTAGCAACGTTCATCCAACTTTTCATCTTTCAAATCTCAAGAAGTGCCTATTTGACGAAGGCCGTCAGATTCCGCTTGATGACATACGTGTGAAACCTGTGTCACTACAACCATCAAACAAATACCAAACCAATGGAATATTGTGTTTCATACTTGGGATTTGTATAAATATGTGTATCATTTGCACATATCAATTCTTGTTCAATTCCGAGCTTTAAATCGCTTTCTGGAAGGTTATACGCGCGTTGATGCGATAACGCAATCTGTTTAACACGACAAACACTACGGAATAGTGACATAGGCTTAACATACCTTAAATAATTTACATAACTTAGAAATAAGTTTTGAAGGGTTTGGTGTGTCAAAAGCAAGTTTATTCACTTACAGGGACTATTTGCGTCAAACTGCAAAAGTCTGTCGTTTCGTATGGCAACGTACATTCCGGAACATGATCATAAGCTAAACATACATAATAACCTAAACATAGCTTAGAAATAAGCTTTGAGTGGTTCGGTGTGCGAAAACATGCTTATTTGATCTTACAGGGACTAAAAGTGTCAAAAACGACGTAAGTTTGCATTTCCGCGCATATCTTACGTTCTGACCACATCTGGACATCCAAAATTTTTGTAGACACTAAAATATTTTTATTTTAGTGATCGGCATGCAAAAATACCATTCGTCGCGTAATTTGGATCGTTTTCGCGTTCGTTCGAGTTTCGTCGTAATTCGACGAATAACGTGACCGTACGGCCAAACGAACCGACATCCGAGACTTTTCCGAGCATATTTTGAGTCCTCTATACTTTGACCACCTTGTAGAGCCTTGAAAATGGCTTAACGGGTGTTAAAAGTGCCAAAAATGAGCCTATACATGTGCAGGGACCAATTCTATAAAAATGGAAACTTATGCTGATCTAGATGCAGGGACCAGGCGGGCCGCGTAAGCCTGTCCCTCAGCTTTTGTTAGTTCAGCGACCAAAAATCATTTTTAGCAATCTTTTGTTAGTTCAGGGGCTGTTCTTGCCAATTTCTTTGTGTGTTAACCAAGTTAACACCTCCCTAAGGCTTTAAACCTGCACCAAACACATGTAGGGTCATGATCTTTTGCTTGTTGGCCACATAAACACTTGTTTTGATCTTGTGAGTTCACTACAAGTATAAATAGCCAAGCATTTCATTTGTTTCAACTCACCCTTGATCTAAATTCTCTAAGTTGAGGTTTATAACTTCATACCTGAGAATTATAAGATCAAGTTCTCCCTAGCAAGGACCCTTTTGTAAGCTTCCTTCGTTCTTTTATCACTTTCCTAGCAAGAAAGTCAAACAATGTTTGTCTTTCAGCTTTGACCAGTCAATGGTCAACACAAAGTTCGTTTGAACTTTGTAACGTGATTGTAATCACGATGGTTATAATCCTTAGCGATTATACCTACTGATTACCACGTTAACTAGGTGTAGTGACGAGTTAAAGTTTCGGCCAAAATGCGTTTTAGCACGCATTTTGAAACGGAACTACTTATAGGTATCAAAACACTTTTTTTTGATACCAAATCAGTTTTCTAAATTAGTTAAACATGCTTTGACATGTTTAACTCGTCACTATTAGTTTAGTGCTTGTTTAGGGTCGTAAGTTAAGCGGTCTAAACAACCGCTTAGACTTTCGAACCCGACCCGTTTGGTCGATCCTTAGGATCCGACCAAGCATGTTTAGTGATCATAGTTGCAAAGGGAATAACCTCTGAGGTTATACCTTATGATCACATAGGATTGGTTAGTTATTTGTTAAGTAGCTTATATGCCCATAGAAAATGACCAAAATGCCCTTTTAAAGCATAAATCCATATTTTGCATATGTGATCAACTTTTTGACATATAATCTGATTTAGTAGCATGTTTAGGCATAATTGGGCATGTAAGACTTGACATAGCACATAGTTAACCATCCGACCATAGTTTTACGCAAACGACGCGTTATAGTAGCTTATACTACCATAATGAGTCGAAACGGGTCAAAAGCACTTAGGTAGACTTCCAAATCAGAATGTTAAGTCTATTAAATCATGCCATATGAGTTCCAATACTCATTTGATTTATAGAACTTCATTCTATCCTATCTCCCGATTTAGGATCCGATTGTTTAACATAGTGATTCCATACTAGGTGCCACTTGATGTGATTCCATACAAAATCCAACATAATACCGTTTTGCCAAAGTATAGTTTGATATACTACCGACTTTGTTATTTCATAAACTAAAGTATATTTTGATATACTACCAAAGAATAGTTGATATGCTATTTTCAAACCAAAGCATAGTTGATATGCTATTTTCAAACCAAAGCATAGTTGATATGCTATTTTCAAACCAAAGCATAGCTTAATATGCTATTTTCTAACCAAAGTATAATTTGTTATACTACCGATACTTTTATTCTTAAACCAAAGTATACTTGAGATATACTACAAAATCTATTATTTCATTAACCAAAGTATATTTTGATATACAATCTATGTAACTATTTCAAAACTAAAGTATACTTTGTTATACTATTTATATGAACTTTTCAAAACCAAAGTGTATTTTTGGTATATACTACAAACCTTTTATCAAAGCAAAGTGTTTTCAAAACTAAACTTTTTATAAGGATTCATGGCTATTTTTATAAACGCAAAAACCTTTTCTTGTACTATCCAAAGCCATGAATCTAATTCACAAAATCCTATGTTACTCACAGGCATTTTTATGCTGACGTACCTATTTTCATATATGTTTCAGGTACTGCTATGTGATGATTGTTGATGCATGCTAAACATAGGATGGGCTCGTGCCTTACTGACTTTAAAACTCGAAAGACAATATTTGTATTTATCTTAATTGTAATAAAACAATGAGTTCAATAATTCAATAAAACAAAACTATTAAATCCATGGTTGTGAAACAATGATTCTGTTACGACACTCCCCGACGTTTCCGCCACGATTTGTTGTTTTACGTGGTCGGGGTGTGACAATACGCGTTGATAAGACTATGCACTTTATCGAGAAGCTTGTATAAATCATGGATCGTGGAATCAAAAAGCTGAAGTGTAGTCGCATCCCTATTATCAAGGTACGTTAGGAAGGAAAGCGTGGCCCAGAGTTTACTTGGGAACGTGAAGATCAAATGAAGACCAAGTACCCGCATCTTTTACTAGAGTCTTCCTCCAAAATAAATTTCAAGATTAAATTACCTAAAGTAGAGGAGACTCTAACGTTCCGTACATTTCCTTCTTTTCCATTTTAATGTAATTCGTACTCTCTCTTCAATTCCTTATAGTTCCGAGACTTGATCATAGAAATCCTCTTTTATATTATTTTTTTGCCTAATTATTTCTTATATAATGCATAAACACTCACGACTACGCATTCTAATTCAAAACCAAGCAACACATCGAGATTCTGCCTTCTTTAGGTTGTTATTTCATAAGTGTTATATTATTTACGATGTTCCCAGATACTTTAATACCCAAAAACATGCTTAACTATGAGTTTTTAGCATAAAATAACAAACAAAAATCTTCAAGGACAAAAAAAAGAATTTTTAAAAATTTGCAAGGTTCTTGCGGACCGTATCCTACCCCTTGTAATCCGCAAGGGGTGTATTCGATACCGGGTTCACGAACAACAACGTTTTTTTTTTAATGTTCCCTCCTTCTAACCCCAAACCCTAATCTTACTAACAAATACTAACCTTTTAAACACTTTCACCACTCCAAAAACTCTCTCAGGTTCTCTCAAATTATCCACCTCTCTAACTTTGGGAGGTGAATTCAACAACCAAAACAATGAGTTTTTGACTTTCTTCTTGCACTTTTCTTGCTTGCTTTCTTTTTCCCCATACTTGGAAATCCTCTAGGAGTTATCCCACTCGTTTACCAAGGTAAATGAGGATGGTAAACCACCATTTTTGAGGACCAAGTTGGGATCTTTCTCTTAAACTTTTTATAAATGTTTTCTATGCTTTGTTTTTGGAACTTCCTCACACCAAACCAAGCCAACAAGTTTCTATGTTGAAGGGCTTATGTTAAGGTTAGTTCCAAAATATTTGAGGTTCATATGCCTCCATTTCGTATCTTTCTAAGTCTCTAAGTAACCGACAACCAATTACGTGAGTGAAACCAAACCAAGTCTCTGAACAAGCAATGTCGGAAGACTTGTGTTAAGATACAAATGGTGATGTTGAGGACCTTGGTTCTAAAACTAAAACTTTCACCATCCCTCACTTGGTTACTTAGAAAATTAGTTAGCTTACTCATACATTCCTTCCTTGTATTCATGACCATCCGAATCATCAACTACGTTGGTGATTTTGTGCAATGGTATCTAGGGTTTACTCATACATTCCTTCCTTGTATTCATGACCATCCGAATCATCAACTACGTAGGTGATTTTGTGCAATGGTATCTAGGGTTTACTCATACATTCCTTCTTGGCCTAGCCCACTAAGGATCCTATTCCCTATATTGATCTGTTGTTCTGACTGGCAACAGTTATGGGTTATACCCCTTCAAGTTGGGTACGGGTTGTACTCCATTTCTCTCACCCATACTTCTCATCGTGTGTTCCAAAAGGATCTTTTACGTCTAATTCACTCCTTTTCACAATTTACCTAGAAATCATCAACAATCATTAATAATTATCTATTCTTCTCAGATTTGAGATATTTTCTCCTAGATGCGGGTCTTTTTTATACTAATGCACTATGTATCCTACGGGTTTGTTAGTCATCTTTGGATATAATATGCAACCCATGATAGACAAAGGTAGTTAGTAAGGAATTTTTTGATTTGATAGAAATACATCGTCTTTCTCAAAGTATGTTTCTTCATTTTCATTTTTTAGCGATGGTGAACAAGTCTTAGAAGGAAAATATAGTTGATGGTGGTTTGAAGTTTCCAAATTAAATAAGTATAACTATGTAAATCTCATCGAGACAACAAGGGCAGAGCTTTTAAGGGGCAAGAGGTGCACCCGTCCCCCACCAATGTTTCGGTTAGTAGTTTAATTTTTCTGATTTTTCGTCTAAAATTATATAGATCCGCCCGCGCTAATTATTTTGCCTAAAAATTCTCTGCCCCTACAAAGTTTGTTGTCCAAAAAAATTATACATATTTTTTCGTATTGTGTTAAAAAAACCGTGAGGTGAAGAACATGGCTATTAGTAATTTTTTATAATTGTTTTTAAACTTGAAGTGAGGTTAAATAAAGTCTGAAACTAGTTTTTACATAATGAAAGTTGAGGGTTTAAATTTATTTTTATTTGTTAGAATCGGTCATTTGAATGAATGAAGATTATTTAGTTTTATTTGAAGCTATTATTGTTTGACCCAACCCGGATGGAATTGCCGACCGGAACATATACCCTGAAACATAGGAATATGAAAAAAGAAAAAAAAATTGGGTCCCATGACTTTCCGTCCACACTGAACTTTTGGTTAAGCTCCACCATTTCGAGTCAATATTGTTTATTGGCGTTGATTAGTTTGGGTGAAACTTGATAGTATTTATATAGATCTAAAAGTGATGTATGTCATCTCAACACCAATTATAGGATCTCTTACGACCCTAAGATCTCAAGTTCACATAACACTAAATACTACTTGTAACAATTCATGATTCATTGATAGTTTAAGGAACCTGATATTTAAAATACTACACATATTCCACATCCTTCATATGTGGACACGAATCACACCATTTTACTCGATAAGCTAATAAGTAAGTAAATAAATAAAATAAAATAAATAAAAAACACAAAAATCCTGAAAACTTTAATGTGAAAGGAAACTTCACATTCTACAAAAGATTTTTAGATGAAATGATTTTGTAAAGTTTTTCTGTTGCACACATATACTTAGTCAACTAAAACCAATAGAGGAAATTATTAGCGCTAGTTTTGTCATGGATTCTAAGAGTACGATAGCAATCTGAATCATAGTATAACATTCAGACTTTAGCATACATGCAACAACTAATCATAGTCTTTTATCATTGATACTAACCAAGTGTGCTAACCTGTGGGGCTATAAGTGTAGTATCCGGTGACTGAAGATATCAGTGTTAGACAGAGGCAGAACTGATAGCAACAGTTAAGGAGGAGTCTGTAAGTTCAGTCCTGTCGGGTAACTATGCTTTATCAGTTCTGGTCAACGAAGTCAAAGGTCCAAGTGTGGAGTCTGAATTTATGTGTTACATTCCGAAGTCTAGATTGTTTGATGTCCGAGTTTGTCATGTTTGAATAAGGAGTCAGAACTTGTAAGGGAGTCTGAATATATCTATAATTTCGGACTAGGTTTTGTTAGGACATAGGTGTCCAAGTTTTTGTATCTCGGACAATATGTTTTGTCTGGGTTTAGTCCCTAGTCTATATATATGTGTTGATAGGTAGATTAGGCAACTCTCACAAACTCCAGCAATCCTCCATCAGTAGGTGCACATTCTAGAAAGAGAGGCAGACTATGTGTTAGTGAGAGAAAGAGAGCTAGGTTTAGATCTTAGATCTTAGTGATCTAAACTAGCTTGAAGATAATGTATACTCGTTCGGTATGTAATCTATGTTGATTGTAATGAAATGAATGAGTTTCTCCTACATCTTCTTCTCCATCATCTTGTTTATGTTTGTTTCGCGTCATGAATCAGGTGCAATGTTGATGTTCGTCATTGATCCAGTGCTTCAACAGTGGCACCACACCATGGTTAACGATTTGGAATGGTCTAACCGCCTTCTGAATCACCATTGCTCTTGATTTGAAGTTTATTTCAGCCAAACATCATGAAGACGTGATGTTTTTGTCGAAAACTTGAAGAAAGTTAAAGAAAATTTAGTCCAGACATGAAGAAATTCGAGCTATTTTAGAGAGAACTGCTAGGTTTTTGGTAGATCTAGGGTTTTGATCTGAAAAAGGCTTTGTTCGGATTTTTGTAAGTGTTTAAAGTTCCGAATTTGCTTTCCGAATTTGTAACTTCCGGTTTATTGATGACCTTGTGTGGAGTCACACATTGGAAATAATCCGGAGGAAGTATTCCGAGTTTACCTATCCGGGTTTGAGAACTCTAGATTTGTTTCCGTATTTACCAATGTCCGAAATTGTTAAACTAGACTTTGTTCCGAGTTTACTTATCCGAGTTTGAGACACTCCAGATTTGTTTTCGTGTTACTAAGTGTCCAGATTTGCGAGCTCATAGTTCCGAGCTTGTTGATTCCGAACTTGTGATTTGTTCCAAGTTTATAAGATAAGTTCCAATTTTAAATGGTGCTTCCGAGTTTGCATTTGTTCTGAGTTCACCAAGGTTCCGGATTTTTATATTGGAATTTGTCTGGGTTTGATTTGAATATCAAACTGATTCCGGGTTTAATCACATAGAGTGTCCAAGTTTGAGATATATTCGGAATAATAGTGTTAAATTCAAAACATACATGTAAAATTCAGAATCTAGGAGCTAACTTCGGATAATGTATGTTTAAATTCGGACATATAGTGCTAGATTCGGACTAGAGAGTAAAAAAAATTGTCCGAATTTGTGGATTTTATCAAGATTTATTGTTAAATTCGGAATATTATATAAATTCGGACTAAAAAACTAAAAAAAATTCTCCGAATTTGTTGAAAATTTCCGAATTTATTGGTTATGTTAGGAATTTTTTAGTTTAAATCGGTTTCTAGATTCCTGGTGTTCGGATTTGGTCTATACTAGAGTTTAGGGATGATTTCAGACTTTTATCAGGCATTCATTCGAGAAGTTATGAAGGTGTAGTGGCTTGGACTTTGAAAGTTTACAATGAGAGAGGGGAGTAAAAAATTTCCTATTTTCTTCATAAATCTAAAGGTTGTGCGTGAAAAAATCTCGTGTGTGATGGAGTTTTGTCAAGTGTTTTTGTGTTTTTATTGATGAAGTTGATTTCTCGGTTGACGACTAGTTAAAGATTGAGCCTTATTAGTTGTTGTTTAGAGTAGAGAAGATTAGTTTCTTGGTCCTCTTCTAAGACGGTTGCTAGTCGGTTCTCAAAATAATGTGGTGCTTCTTGATTTGAGGGGAAGATCGGAGATGAAAGCCATCGGGGATTCAGTGGATTCGTGAAGATAGGAGATTGATTCATGAAGATACGTGACGAGATGAGATCATACATGAAGGGTTGAAGACTTTTGATCAAGTTGGTGGATGTACATTTTTTTGGAGTTTGGTTTGTTATTAACTTATCGAACCAAACTTCATGTCTTTGCTGAATTTGATGTGTTCGACGTTGGGCATTAGAAATCCTACGTTTCATTCTTCTACCGGTTAAGTTTGAAGATTAATGTATCAAGCAATGTTCTTATATGTGGTTGTATGTCGGTTCGCGTTAACTTGATTCGGGAGTAGTTTGAGGGGTAGGATCGACAGTGCTGGATGTTGGATTCCTCGGGTTTCTCTAAGCGGCCATTTAAGAGATAGTCAATAAGTATTTGATTAGAAGGGTTGATGATCGATGTGGTCTGCCGGAAAGATCAAGTCTCAGCCAAAGTTGAAAGCAGGCATGATATCATTAGGTAAAGAGGAGTATATAAGTGAAGTATCCGGTGACTGAAGATATCAGTGTCAGACAGAACTGATAGCAATAGTTAAGGGGGAGTCTGTAAGTGCAGTTCCTGCCGGGTAACTGTGCTTTATAAATTCGGACTCTACACATGGACCTTTGACTTCGTTGACTAGAACTGATAAAGCACAGTTACTCGGCGTGAACTACACTTATAGACTCCCCCTTAACTGTTGCTATCAGTTCTGTCTGACACCGATATCTTCACTCAACGGATACTTCACTTACAGACTCCCCCTTGACTGATGATATCATGCCAGCTTTCAACTTTGGCTGAGACTTGATCTTTCCGGCAAAGCATAATGATCTTCAACCTTTCTAATCAAAGACTTGTTCACTATCACTTAAATAGCCGCTTCAAGAAACCAGAGGAATCTAACATCTAGCACTGTCAATCCTACCCCTCAAACTACTCCCGAATCAAGTTAATGCGAACCGACCTACAACCACATGTAAGAAAATCATTCGATACATTAATCTTCAAACTTAACTGGTAGAAGAATGATACATCGGATTTCCAATGCCCAACATCGAACACATCAAATTCCGCAAAGACAAGAAAATTTGGTTCGATAAGTTAAAAACAAACCAAACTCCTAAAAAATGTACAGCCACCATCTTGATCAAAAGTCTTCAACCCTTCATGTATGATCCCATCTCGTCAAATATCTTCATGGATCAATCTCCTATCTTCACGAATCCACTGAATCCCTGATGGCTTTCTTCTCCGATCTTCCCCTCAAATCAAGAAGCACCACATTATTTCAAGAATTGACTAACAACCGTCTTGGAAATGGGACCAAGAAACTAATCTTCTCTACTCTAAAAGGCAACTAAAAAGGCTCAATCTTTAACTTGTCGTCAACCGAGAAATCAACTTCATCACGTCAATACTTGATTATAAACACAAACACACTTGACAAAACTCCATCACACACGAGCTTTTTCAAGCACAAGCTTTAGATTTATGAAGAAAATAGGAATTTTTTTACTCACCCTCTTTCTTTGTAAATTTCAATGTCCAAACCACTACAACTTCATAACTTCTCGAATGCCCGATAAAAGTCCCAAATCGTCCATAAACTCTAGTACAGACCAAATCCGAACACCGAGAATCTGGAAACCAAATTGAACTCAAAAATTCCGAACATAACTCATAAATTCGGAATTTTTCAACAAATTCGGAGAAATTTTTTTTTTAGTTTTTTAGTCTGAATTTATATAATATTCCGAATTTAACAATAAATCCGGACAAAATCCACAAATTCGAACAATTGTTTTTACTCTCTGATCCGAATTTAATACTATATGTCCGAATTTAAGCATAAATTATCCGAATTTAGCTCCTAGAATCCGAATTTAGCTCCTAGATTCCGAATTTAACATGTTTGTTCTGATTTAACACTATTATTCCGAATATATCTCAAACTCGGACACTCTATGTGATTAAACCCGGAATCAGTTTGATATTCAAATCAAACCCAGACAAATTCCAATATACAAATCCGGAACCTTGGTGAACTCGGAACAAATGCAAACTCGGAAGCACCATTTAAAATTGGAACTTATCTTATAAACTTGGAACAAATCACAAGTTCGGAATCAACAAGCTCGAAACTATGAGCTCACATATCCGGACACTTAGTAACACATAATCAAATTCGGAGTGTCTCAAACTCGGATAAGCAAACTCGAACAAAGTCTAGTTTAACAATTCTGGACATTGGTAAATACGGAAACACATCCAGAGTTCTAAAACCCGGATAGGTAAACTCAGAACACTTCTTCCGGATTATTTCCAATGTGTAACTCCACAAAAGGTCATCAATAAACCGGAAGTTACAAATTCAGAACTTTAAACACTTACCGAAATCCGAACAAAGTCTTTTTCAGATCAAAACCGTAGATCTACCAAAAACCCAGTAGTTCTCTCCAAAACAGCTCGAATTTCTACATGTCTGGACCAAATTTTCTACAACTTTCTTCAAGTTTTCGACAAAAACTTCACGTCTTCATGATGTTTGGCGGAATTAAACATCAAATCAAGAGCAATAGTGATTCGGAAGGTGGTTAGACCATTCCAAATCGGTAACCATGCTTTGATACCACTGTTGAAGCACTGGATCGATAACGAACATCAACATTGCACTTGATTCATGACGTGAAACAAACATAAACAAGATAGATGGAGAAGAAGATGTAGGAGAAACACATTAATTTCATTACAATCAACACAGATTACATACCGAACGAGTATACATTATCTTCAAGCTGGTTTAGATCTCTAAGATCCAAACCCAGCTCTCTCTCTCTCTCTCTCTCTCTCTCTCTCTCTCTCTCTCTCTCTCTCACTCACATAATCTACCTCTCTCTCTAGAATGTGCACCTACTGATGGAGGATTGCTCGAGTTTGTGAGAGTTGCCCTAATCTACCTATCAACACATATATATAGGCTAGGGACTAAACCCGGACAAAACATATTGTCCGGGATACACAAACTCAGACACCTTTGTCCTAACAAAACCTAGTCCGAACTTATAGATATATTCGGACTCCCTTACAATTCCGACTCCTTATTCAAACATGACAAACTCAGTCATCAAACAATCTATACTTCCGAATTTAACACATAAATTCGGACTCCATACTTGGACCTTTGACTTCGTTGACCAGAACTAATAAAGCACAGTTACCTGGTGGGAACTGCACTTACAGGGGCTCACCTCTCATCCATACCCAAAATATCCAATATCCTGATTATGGTGTATGAAGCTAAACATTCCTTATAAAACAATCATTTATATAAAAGAAAAAAGAAAAAAAATTGTCTTCATTTTCAGCATGTAATCTTAATTGGAAAATCATAGTGTTTCTTAACGGAAACCATGCAATGTATGTGTATCATATCAAAGTCACTTTAGATACTTATCTAGGAAGAAAATCGGACATTGAAACTTGATTTATTGATATTTGAGATGATCTTGATCTTGAATTGTACTCTTGTAGGGGTGGCATTTCAGGATCAATATTGCTACACATGAAAAATGGTGGTTCTGATGGTATGGGAAGCGTGATTGAGAAGCTATTAAGCATTAGAACAACCGAAGCCATAGTTGGCCGATCATTAACATTTTCTTGAACGCATAACAATCCAATGTGAATACTTCTAATGATGTCACGCAATGAACATGTACCTCTCTTCAATATGGGATCTATTATATCTGTTGCTGTCCCGTTCCTCCAATTTTTCCATGCCTAAAATATATTAATGCTTTGTATTTAGGATTCATATATTAAGAAGAAAAAAGTATAATTCAACTGAGTAAATATCCTCAAAATAAGATCCACTTGGTATATATGTGGTGTTTCATAAACTTTGAAATAAAGGTGATACTTACGAAGGTAAGAAGATCATCTACGCTATCTGTGTTTTGGAAACCAAGTATCTTTTGACCTGTTACCATCTCTAGTAAGAATTTTTTGCAATAATAGGTGTTTGAACCACAAAAGAGTGGCATTAGGTGTTCTGGCATATTGTTTACACTTTTAGGTAAGTCGCAAGATCATACAGCGACCTTCTATGGCATTTTCTGCAAAAAACAGAAGTCCCTGTAAAAGTTGCAGCAAGTTCTGAATGATATTAAAGGTCGCTGTTTCATATATCAACTTTGATAAAGGTCGCTGTTTGATCTTGCAACCTTTGAAAAGTCGCTGTTTCATCTTACAAGCTTATTAAAGGTCGCTGTTTGATCTTGCAAGCCTGATAAAGGTCGCTGTTTCATCTGTTAACCTTGTTAAAAGTCGCTGTTTCATAGGACAAGCTTATAAAAGGTCGTTGTTTCATATTACAAGCTTGTTTAAAGTCGCTTTATGGTTCTGCTTTATTGTTTAAGGTCGCTGGATGATGATACAATGTTGCATAAAGTCGCAGAATGATATAGTTTTCTTAGTAAAATAACTTTCATGTGCATGGCAGAATTTTAAATTGGGGCTATTGGGCTACGAAATGGCAGAATTTACATACAACTTTTGATGTATACATATACTTTATATACAGAAAAGTATTATCACATGCATAGGCTCACATGCATAGTGTCAGTATTATCACATGCATAGGGTCTCAGTATTATCACATGCATATGCATAGGCTCGGTATATATATTTATGTTGTAGGTGGGAATATTACTGAGACTATATATAAAGATGATGATGATATAAACCATCGATCAGCTCCCATATCTCATACTAAATTTTTAAATGGTTTAAACATGAGTTATCAGATTGACCCTGGTCCCCATTGCATGATGGAGAATTACCGGGGAGTTGTTTGAACATGATGTTTTTCTCAGTTTTAAAGTTTGTATAGGATCATAAGACATTTGAGCTTTCAGGCCACCGCATGTAATCTGGAAGCTACAGTGTTTTAAGTAGATCATATAGTAATGTTGGGTGATGTTGCAGGCAGGTACCTTGTTTTTGTTACGCGTAACCTCTCACGCGTATCCAACCCTTCCCCAATCACAAAACAGATCCCGTATCTGTTTAATCGTGAGGCCCTGGAGGGGAACGTTCGGTTGCCTGTTTTCTCACACGTATCCAGCATTTCTCAAATCACCTAACATCACGGTATCTGCAGAGGGGAACAAATGTTTCATATCACAGTACCCCTTGAAGAGTCCTTTTCAGGGACGGGCTTTTGCACGGAAAGTAGTTTTTTTAGCAGATCCTATAGTAATGTTGTGTAATAATGTTGAATGAGTTAATATATATGTTTGTTATATTATATGTTGGGAATATGTTGAATTTTTTATTTACCTATTAATATTGTTAGTTATAATGAAACCGCGAACTAATAATAGTATATAAAAAATTACACTACTAACTATAAATCACGGCCATAGCATAGAGGGTTGTTTTACATATATGATGGGAAACAAATAAAGTTATATTACACATTAGCTGGTGTAAAACGAGCTGCATAAAACTCATCCGCCATATGTCGTCTATACTTAGCACATTCCTCTTCAAGGTCTCCATTAATGTTCACTGGCTCGTCATTAACTAGGTTTGCGATTAACATACAAACTAAAACCCCTGAATTAGCTCCCGGGTTTTCTTTAGCATGTTGGCAAACTTCAGTATGTGTGACCATTATTTTATCTACAAATCGCCGTCCCGAATGTTCCCAGTAAGAAATTTTGTCCAAAAAGGAATTGAATAATGATTCAAATTTTACTAGGGTTGGTGTCTATACTTAGCACATTCCTTTTCCGTGGCTGTTTCATATAACAAGGTTGTTAAAAGTCGCTGTATGGTTCTGCATTCTTCTTTAAGGTCGTTGAATGATATAACAATGTTGTTAAAGGTCGCGGTTTCATATCACTTTCTTGTTAAATTGTGCATCAGTGATTTTTAAATTCAAATAGGTCTTACCATCACATGAAATTTGAAATGTTCTGGGCTCCACCAACTATCTTCTTACTCCAACACTATAAATACTAGTTGTATTAGGTTCTCAACCCACAATAACTTTCGTTAAAACATATAGATACTAAACGAAATCCAGCTTACACAACCCACTCATCCTTAACATTTGTTAACATTTCACTTTCTTACTTCATGGATTCTTTTCGGCCATACCTCGTAAGACTATATTGGGGCGGTGTGTTTTCCTTTGTTAACGGGGCTGTTCAGTTTGACCAATCCATGCTAACAACCTCTTTCCTTATGCGACATAAATCGTCATATGACCAATTGGTGGATTCAATCTGTAATCATGTTCAACTACAGAAAGAATCGGTGCGCCTTTCATTGTTACTAGGGTACACGTTTCAGGGCATATCTCAGACAAAAAAAATTTCAACGATGATGGTGTTGAAACAATGAACTATTTAGCCGAAGTATCGGATGGCAACTTCATTGCCGAGATCTATGTTCAGTGGGAGGCAGTCAATCCTGTCCAACACATGAGTTTCACAAACTTTCTGCATGACATTACACAACGTAATGTTGTTGACACCCAAGATTCCGATGAAGATGACGAGGGATACGGGCAAACAACATAAGAACACCACTTAATGCCTCATGTTGATAACATAGTATGTCCGTCCTCCGAGTTTGTAGTCGGTGACAACAATAATGACGGTTTTGATGATTCCCAAAGTTGCAGCACCGAAGAAAGTTCTGAAAGTGAAGAGGCACCAGCATCCGACGATGGCAGTTCTGACGAAGAGGCTGCAGTCAACTAACACACTGAGTTGAGCCTGGCTCAGCCGAGGCCTATCATTCCAGGGACACATGCCGACCAATACGAGGACGAGGAACTTAGGGATTACATGTGTCCGGATTATGAAGATAATCCAATGGACGTATGGAACCCAAAAGTAAAACATATACGTCTCGGCATGTATTTCAAATCTAAACAGGAGGTGGACCTTGATGTCCGAGAATGGAACATTCGGCGTGGAAGGGAAATTTTTGTTATGGACAGCAAACCAACTTTATACAAAGTTAAATGCTACACCAGAAACAAAAATTTTAAAAACCCTTTCCCTCATGCTCCTTTGTGTGAATGGCATGCAACGGCATCAAAACAGAAACACCAACACTTGTGGCAAATTACTAACTGGGCGCCTGCCCACAGTTGTTATTCCACGGTGGTACGCAACAACAACAGGTGCCTTAGATCTAAGGATATCGGTGCACACATCCTGCCACAAATTCGTATAGACATTGCGTTGAAGGTGAAACACATCAGGACGCATATAAAGCAAGCGATGTCTGTCGATGTTACGTATACGAAGGCGTGGCGTGGACGAAGAAAGGCAATTGAGAGGATATATGGAACCTGGGAAAGCAACTTTAATGAGCTGCCAAAGTACGTGTTACAGCTTCAGTCTCGAAACCCTGTTACAGTGGTTTCATGGTTTCATCACCCCACTCGGCTCTAGGTCATCCAACATTCAAATATGTTTTTTGGGCATTTGGTCCTTCTATTCGCGCGTTTCATCTTTGCCAGCCTGTCATCTCTGTGGACAGCACACACTTGAAAGGAGGGTACCGTGGTAAGTTGTTGGTTGCGGTAACCAAAAACGCCAACAACTACATAATGCCAGTGGCGTACGCTGTAGTTGACGAAGAGACGGTTCATAGTTGTTTTATGCAGCTCGTTTTTCACCCCCACCCCCACCCCCAAACATGTAATAAAACATGCAATGGTTTTTTGTACTTGTATTAGCTTTAAATTATTAAATATCGTCTTCCGGCACTTTTTTTTTATATAAACACACTAAAAAATGTGAAGGATGGCCCTTTTTGACAAAAACTAAAAAATGGGTTTTAGGCCGTTTTGGCCCCACCCAAACGGGAGGAAACGACCTCCGACGAGACGACGCCAGTAGCCCAAGTCCTTGCTCATCACCTTGGTTTGCCATAAAGGTGGTTGTAGTTTTTGTGGAGTTCTAATTCCCTATGGTGGGGGTATTTATAGTGGGTGGGAATCAAATTAAACATCATTTGTATTTTTAAGAAAAATGCATAATGGTTAAAAATTGTGAAATGTCCTTTATACTTCTCTTCTTTTGAAGTAAATGATGTATTTTTTTGGTTAAAGTATCAGTTTGCTTTGAACAATAAAATAAACGTAAAATATATTGCACAAATAACAACAACAAAAAACACACTATATTTATTCAAAAATGTATTACACTATGCAAACTATGGGTCATTTGGTGGAAACATGTTCAAGTCGAGAGTCCAGTCTAAGGGGTTTGGTTCAACATTTTCATATCGGTTCCGGTGATCTTCGTTACTTTGGCTTGGGGCCCAGTACTGATAGTCTGTTTGCGTCTCCGGCATAAAGGTGATCATCTGTGACGCGGGGGTAACAAACCCTGCCTGACTTATGTTGTGGTCCATGATATGTGGCGGGGGGCTAAAAAACCCTGCCTGACTTATGTTTGGATCCACAAACTGATTGTTGTTGTTGTTACCCATATCATTTTCTTGGACCTCCAATAAGTCGGTGACGTCAATACCGTCGGAGTTCACGGCCGTAGCCAACAATGACTCCCATGGCTCAGTATTAACATTGTTTGCCGCTAGATTAGCGTCCGCAAACATAGTGCCAGCGTTTTGTGACCCACCAAAGTTTCCTGGAAAATTTTCATTTTCGTTGACACCGGATCCTGACCCCCCCCCCTGTTTCGAAGTTCGTGCCCCAATTTGATGGCCCGGGCTCTTGAACGTTTCTACCACCATGACCACGACGTCGTTGCCTCCCTAACCTCTGTGTACGAGGATATGAAGCAAGGTCCACCGGCTCCTGTGTGAGATGAGTCGGATATTGTGTGTATTCTGGAACATTAGACATCTCAAGGGCCCGATACGCCGCACCCTGAATAACGTCCAGATCTTGAGATCGGTGAATTAGACCCATCGTCTCCGACTGCAAAAAAAATTAAATTAATAATTAATTTTTATAGTAACAATAGTAAAGGTAACTTTGAATAATTTTAAACTTGTATATACCATCATTTGGACCCTTGCTCCTTCGTCCTGAAAACCCCTCGTACGGCCATCTTGCAACTGTGGGTTCATCAGATATAACACGGTATGTTCCATGTACCATGTCATGTAATCATTGGCAATGGAAAAAGATGTGCTGAGTTCCCCGTTGACCAAGGTTTGATGACGTGCCTCCCACCCACGAACATACGGTGCGTGACGAGTTAACCAGTTCCACCCGGTTTTCCCGCTCCGGTTCATGGAATGAAGCCTGGCATGCTCAGTATTATCTATGGCAATTGGATTAGGTATATACTGGAACATGCCAAACTGTCGCATCACTCGTTGAGGATAGTGATGCTCCACAACCGAGTAGTATAGCAGAGGGCAACAACTCCGCCAAATTCCCATACCACTCCGACATATATCGGGGAGTCTATCCACAATGTCGTCGTATGGTCTCCAATTAAACTGAAACAAAAAAAATTCAATCTTTACAAACGTGTTCAAACAAACTTAAATTTTATATGTCAACAACTAACAACCATACCGTTGCCTCTGACATAAATTGCAGCTGAGATCTATATGTTCTCAGGCAATGTGTGGAAATATTTGTACACGTTAAGCTTCCCTTCCACCTAAAAAGATAAATAATAAATTAACATAGTGTTATATACATACCAAATAATAAATTTAATTATTTCCAATTCACACTACCGAGCAGCTAACGGGGCATTGTAGTGGAACCCGACAATAGCAGGAGCAAAACAACAAAACCTCTCCCAAACCCACACTTGTAGAAGCGCAACTGGGCCAGTAATGGCTATAGCATTTGGTGCTGCAGCGTTACTAAGGTTTCTGTAAAGGTGAGCTAACACAGCACTGCCCCAACTATATCCCGAACATGCGGGCAAGTCTACAAGAAACTCTAAAAATTTGACATCAATCAGGTGGTTTGCATTATCAGGTAAGATTGTGCACCCTATCAAATAAAATATTATTTGACGTGCACGAAAAATGCAGTCTTGATCTGATGCTTGGTTTTCAGAAAAATTTTTAGTTATTTCTTGTAAAACTCGGGTGGACTTAACCCTTTTGCCCCTCACTTCAGCTTCCAAAGGGGTAAACCCCAACACCTCTTGACACTTGTCTCTTACAGTATATATTGCCATACCAGTGTGAGCCCCAGATATAGGCAACCCATCTATTGGTAGCCCCCACAGCACGTTGACATCCTGTAATGTCAAAGTGGTTTCTCCAAAAGGAAGGTGAAATGTGTGAGTTTCTGGCCTCCACCTCTCAACCAACGCTGTTATTAAGGCGTGGTCTACATACCGGTACCCAATTTGCAGTATCCCGCTGAATCCTGCTGCACGTATTAAACCTTCTACCCTTAAACCAACCGGATTTTCTTTCATATGCTGCCAGAACGTTCGATCTGATCGTCTAATACTTAATGGCTCATCATACTCTGCTGGATTTTTGAATACCTCAAACGCCCGGTGATTCTTGTTCAAGAACAACACCGATGCATTAACAGGACAAGGATGACATTCAAAATTCATCTTCGGCAGATCAAAGTTGACTGAATATTTATCGGTAATGAAAGTATTGAAGCTTCGTTTGATTTTGAAAATGTTGTGGTTTGCTTTATGTTCAAATTTAAAGACTTCATTCTGTGAATCAGTTTTCGAATTCATATTCAAGCACAGTATTTTTCTTACACCACAGTTGATTTCTTACACAAACCTATTCAACTTTGCAGGCTTGATTCCAATTAATGTGAGAGACTCTATGCTTTAGTCATAGCATCTATACATGCAAGGTTACTGTTTGGCCATAAATTGAATTTCACCACTCACATTTGCTGCTGGAAAAAGACAAGGTCAAAAGTACTAGCAAACAAAACATGCATGTAATCGTAGCCCATAGCCCCAATTTAAAATTAGGGACAATTGCATATTTCCCCTTAAAAAACTGCTTAATTGCGTATTTACCCAACTTAAAATTAAAATTGCATATATCCCCTTCCTTAACTAATAAAATTGCAAATTTACCCATTTTGATTTATTTCATTAAAAACAAGTTATAAAATGACTTTTTTACCCTTATTTTTACTAAAACTTAAAAAAAATACATATTTATTCATAAATGAACATAAAGAAATTCTTCACACGAACACTAATTTGAAAATTCAGCATCGTCCTCTATGATAGTGATGCCAGTTCATCATCCATATTCAACATGAAATGTTCAGTAAATAAAGTCAAAATGTAAAATTAATGGTAAACTTTGTTGTTGATTTTCATGTCATGAAGATCATTTAAATAGAACTGGATTTACTAAATATTAAATATAAAAAATAGAATAAATATTGTTATAACTTAGTAGAACCATCAACTGATGTGTTGTGATGGTTCGTCCCCTATGTAAAGATGTCATTAATTCAATACAAGTTTTCCTAACATTATGTATATTCGTTACTGTGTTAATCTTTAGATTATCTGATTGAATTAATGAATACAATCAAAATATTTTAATTTGAAAGTGTCCAACATGACTTAAAGAAATATCTAGGACCTATAAAATATAAAACCTACAAATGTAAGTCCATATAATGATCATTATCAAAAGGAAATGAACCCCTAACCTACAAATGTAAGTCCATTTTGTAGATTTTTACTAGTTTAGCAGTTTATTTCAGTGTTTAAGTTTTAGTAAAAATAGTAAAAATGAATAAATATGTATTTTTTTAAAGAATTGTGAAAAATCCACAAAGACTAGTAAAAATGAATAATCTGTTTTTTTTTTAAGTTTTAGTAAAAAAAAAAAAGGTAAAAAAAGTCATTATATAACTTGTTTTCAATGAAATAAATCAAAATGGATAAATTTGCAATTACATTAGTTAAGGAAGGGGATATATGCAATTTTAATAGCTAAGGAAGGGGATATATGCAATTTTAATTTTAAGTTGGGTAAATACGCAATTAAGCAGCTTTTTAAAGGGAAATATGCAATTGTTTCTTAAAATTATACCTCACATGTGACACTGCCATGCACCATTAAACGAATTTGCAACATCATTCTGCGACTTTATGCAAGAAAGCACTATCAAATTGCGACTTTAAACAAGATTGTTTGATAATATAGCGACTTTCAGCAACTTTGTAATATCATTCTGCAACTTTCAGCAACTTTGTGACACCATTCAGCAACTTTCAGCAACTTTGTAAGATGAAACAGCAACTTTCTTCAAGCTTGTAACATGAAACAGCGACCTTAAACAAGGTTGTGACACCATTCAGCAACTTTGTAAGATGGAACAGCAACTTTCTTCAAGCTTGTAACATGAAACAGCGACCTTAAACAAGGTTGTGATATGAATCAGCGACCTTCTGAAAGTCGCAGTATCATTCAGCGACCTTGTATATCTTTTGCAGCTTTTGCAGAAGTTGGCAGAAATTGCAGAAAAGTTGTTTGAAGGTCGCTATATGAAACACCAATTCACCTAAATCTGAAAATAAAAACTTTGACCACCTAATACCACTCTTTTCTTCCTCAAACCACCTATTTTAGCAAAAAAATCCTCTAGTAATAGCACTCCATAGCTAAAGACATCTGATTTTACTGAGAATTGACCATGCATCGCATATTCAGGTGCCATATAACCGCTAAAAGAGTGCATGGAAAGTAGTTAGCACACACACTTACATGTCTTGAATGTAACAGTAATGGAGAAAACTTTGTAATGCAAAATTATGCATTCTACCATGTTATTTGGCAACCCTTGGAATTGGTAACTCTAACTTTAAAGAAGCAGAAGCTTTGAAAGCATCAATATTATGACCCCACATTGTACGTTCACATACTTGTGAGTTGTGAGGTTACTCGCTTACAAAGATAGTTGCCATGTTCGTTGAAGAGATGTACATTCATGAGTATTTCCAATATGGTTTAAAAAAAAAAAAACTATATTAGAATACTAATATTGGTGCGTACCCTTTGTTACAACAAAAAAAAAAGAATGAATGGTTTGAAGAAAAGCCACATTAGAATATCGATTTCGCTGCCTACACTTTGTCACAAAAAGAGAATGAATGGATTTGTAGCAACAAGTGGATAACGTACGTTGACGAATAAAAAATGGCATAATGGCCCATGAGTTATAGTTAAGACAAATCTAATAAGATGTAATGTTCCCCTAACAAATTTTGTATAAAGTAAGTGTACTTACAAGGTTCCAGCAATTCGGCTTGTATCTCCTTGGGTTTCTTCGGATTTAAACAACCTTGCCATGCCAAAATCAGCAATCTTAGGGGTCATTTGTAAATCTAACAAAACATTACTTGGCTTCATATCACGATGAATTATCCTAAGACGAGAATCTTCGTGAAGGTATAAAAGTCCCTTTGCAATGCCTTTGATGATATTATATCGTGTTTCCCAATCAAGAATTGTACGTTTAGTTGGATCTAAAAACACCATCATGTATAAGGTATCAGTAATATTGATTAATAAACAAAGCCATTTTGCTACCAAAAGTTCTAGGACGTCAATCACGTTATTTGTGACATTATAAAATAGATTGTTTTTTGTTAATAACTTTCCAATTGTAAAACAACAAATATGAAACCCCATAGATGTCTAAAGATTAGTTGTCACACTACTTCTATTTATGTGTGTCGTATCAAGAGGAAGGGTGCTTTAAAGAACATACCATATAAAAATTGATCAAGACTTCCATTGGGCATGAACTCATAAATTAGAAGTCGTTCGATTCCTTCTATGTTGAAACCTAGCAGTCGAACTAAATTACGATGTTGAAGTCTTGCCACTAGCAAAACCTCATTCTTGAATTCTAGGTCACCTTGTCCAGAATTCAATGCTAGCCTCTTTACTGCTATCTGATTGCCTCCTTCAAGCGTACCCTAGATATCAAATGGTTCAATAAAATCCATGCTTAATTAAAACAAAAATTCTTAGTTTTTACGACGAATATCTTATTAAAAAAATATAAAATGTGTTATTGTTATGCCACTTATCTGCAGTTAAAACTAAAGCTATTAATTTGTTATATTTTTATTGCTTCACGCAAGAGGATATCTTTGAAATTTATTGCAAATATTTTTTTCCTATATTTGAGTACAAACATTTTCTATTACAGATGCAAAAAATTTGTAACTTTTTTGTTATATATGTTGTAAATTTTTTATTTTTATATTTTGCAATTAAAATGGAACTCTTGTAAAAGAAGTTACAAAATATGGATTAATTCTTACCTTATAAACCGTTCCAAAACCACCTCGTCCAAGCTTATTTTCATCGGAGAAGTTATTTGTTGCTGCTTTTAATACATCAAATTTGTACTGTAAAGATTCCACTGTGCCAACTTTTACAAAGAAATAGTCGTTAGAGGTGTAATGTTTTCCATAGCATGGTCGAAAAAACTTAAATGAGTGGTATAATGTTTGTTAAAAAAATCAAGTTGAGTTTTAACAAACAATACCATGTTCGACTATGTAAACAAATTCAAGTTGAGTTTTATAAAACGACACCATTTTCGACAATGTAAACAAGTAACCCTTATGTTTCAATTATGAATTGTTAGGTGCAAACATAGAACTTACTCTGAATACTTTCAGAAGCCATTGGAGGTGTGATTTGCTTTCTTTTCTTTCTGAATCTCATAATGATACAAAGTGAAGTGATTATTATAATGACATTGACTATCACAACACTAGTTATGATTATCATAGTTCTTGTGGTATTTTTTTTGCCTGCAAAAGGATAGAATATGTCGTGATGGAAAATTAGGTTTAGGAACATTTAACAATACAAAAATTAACTTTATAAATATATATGATAAAAAGGCAATTAATGACCAAATTTATTACAATCTCTTAGCGGCTGCTTGGCAACTTCTGAATGGTTAAATGTTGAACTAGTAAGAAGTCTGAACCATTAAGTACTGAATCAGTAAGAGGTGTCTGAGCCACATTAAGAGCCAATATAATGCTTAACCATTCTGAGGCAAATGTTTGGTCAATTCAGATAAGAGGTCTTAACCGTTCATACTCAGTATAATGCTTAGCCGTTTAGAGGCAAATGTCTGAATCATTCATACATCTGCTCACGAAACAAATAGTCTGAACCATTAAGAGCCTCATTAAAAGCTAAACAAATAGCACCTATGATCGATTCTAAACATACACGTTGAACTATATTGCTAAAGTACTCCAATAGTAACAGTGTATTGGTAGTGAAGTTCTTGTTGATGGCATGATAGTAATGATTGTTGGTTCTTATGGGAAGTTGGAGCCCATAGAAGTAAAGTTGCTATATACTAGAGAGATACTATAGATAGGGATTATAAATGAAATAGGTACTAGTTAGTGCTAAAAGAAGTAGTTACTAAGTTAGTGTTAAAAGAAGTAGTTACTAAGGCTGCACCGTATGGAGGACCATCCTGGTCCGTCTTCCATCGGCGACGAACCGCCCTCCACGCCGCCCCCTCCGTCATCGTCCTCATCGTCGAGATGTCGCCGTTTGCGACGAACCAAATATGGTGGGCACCCTTTGTTTGTGTTTGTACATTAGGCATGGTTACTTGTATATAGTGGGATAGGGTATGATCATCTAGGACCATCCTCCCATACCCTCTAGTTTTGTGGGATGGACCATCTTTGGGAGGACTATGACGTGGCGCCTACATGGCGGATCATCCTCCCTTGGAGGACCATCACCATACCCTCTAGCCTAAGTTATTGCTGATGTAATGAAAATGGTCCTGTTTTGATTTCTGCTAGAAACCATTAGAGGTACGTTGTTTTGTGGGTGTTTATAAGAGGTAAGTATAAGACATATTAATCATAATTTGTTCTTAATCTCTATTCAGTTCAAGTTTTTGACTATTAATTTGTAGTTCTTTCATATTAGAGGGGCATCAATTCTGACATTCATTTCTATCAATATCCACACTCAAGTCTTCGATCTGAAGGCCGATAGTTTCAGCTCTTCTTTTAGGGTTAGTCTGCTTGTAAAGTGAACCCTAAATGAAGTAATTAACATTATCTCTAAACTAATGAAGCAATATTTTCCTTAAAGATTCAAAGTGACATGCTAATGTTCATAAATTCAATATATTTTCTAAAGCAGTCAAACCGAGCATCGCCATCAAAACCGAAGTTCAAAAAGTACTCCTAGCGTTTAAGAAAGTGTCCTTTTCTTCTTTCAACATATAGTCTCTAGGATATTAGTGAATTCAATCATACAGATTTCAAGTAAATTTTTGGGTGCGTTTGATTTGTCTAAATTCTACGGAATTGGAATCTTAACTCCAACTCCTAAGTGTTTGGTTATTAGAATTTGTTTGAATGGAATCTCAATTCCATTATTGATTAGTTTGGTTGGCCAAAAGGTTGGAATTGAAAATGAATTTCTTCAAGTTTCTTTAATTAAAAAATTCAAAATCCTTTCAAAGTGTGAAGGAATCTAGAAAACTCGTTAGAATCTTCCACAAGTCACCAATGTCTCAACTATCACCGGCCATCACGTAGCAAGCACATGGTAACCCGCACCCGCTAGGTTAGAGTTAGAGGTACCGGACGTTTCTCTAGGCCGAGGACGGTTCGGAAAGATTCAGCTGGTCGAGGTCGGTTCTCGGTGCAGGTCAGGTCGTTTCTGGCCAAGGTTACTCTGGTCGACAGTGCGGATCAGAACAATTCAGTGGGCCGACAGTGAGCGTTGGGTCGGTGCTAAAGGCAAAGCCGTTTCAGCGTCCCAAGGACGGTTCGGGTTGGCGGGTCGGGTTAGTTCAACAGGTTTGGGTTGGTTCGGCGGTGCGGGTCGAGTTAGTTTGGCAAGCCAAGGTCGATACATGTCAGATCGCTTCACGAGCTGAGTTGATTCGATCCTACGGTTCGGGTCTGAAATGTGGGTTTGTTTGTTTAGTGAGTTGTGGCCGGTTTGTGATATAGGTCAGTTCCATGATCCGAGGTCGCTTTGGTTCCGCCGTGCGGGTCCAGGACGATGGGTTGCATCAGCTGTAGAGGTCAGTTTAGTTCCGCAGGCCAAGGTTGGTTCAGGTCCTTGATAGTAGGTCGGGTCAGGTCAGTTTTGCACACTAGTACAAAATCATTTTTTTGGTGGTGTCAAATTCAATTTTTGGTAATGTATTAGAATACAAAGCACCAAATAACAAGATTACCACACTAATAAATAAACACACCACCAAAAAAATAGCACCCCAAATTGATTTTTTGAGGGTGAAGTTGTTAATAGCACCAACAAAGTGAACCCATCAAAACATTTAGTTAGGCATCACATGGATTATAATCCTACGGTTTTCAATTGCTCTCATCCTATTCAATCAATGGATCAAATCATGCCTCCAAAATCACAACCTTTATACTCACATATATACAGACACAATGTTAAAGTAGAAATCTTTTTTAGAGAGAGAAAAATGTTAAGGAGGAGCAAAGCATCACCGGAAAGTTTTCCGTAACGGCTTCCACGGTATCAAGAAACCGGCGATGTGGCGTAAAGCGTATCAGTGGCCTTATCTACGAAGAGACACGAGATTTTTGAAGATCTTTCATGATGATTTTATGCGTGTGATGCCATTAAATACACCAAAGATACTCGCCGGAAAAATATTACGGCGATTGACGTCATTTATGCTTTTAAGTGCCAAGGATGTATAATTATACACTATGTTGATTTGGTTTGATTGTATGTGTTTAAATTATTATTTTAGGAAATGGCTTTATATAAATCATCTTTCCCATGAACATGTAATTTTATATCATTATGCTTGTAGATTTTATATATCTTTTTGTTTGTATAGTTTTTTTTGTTTTATTTGTCTTTGTATTAGATCTTGGATGTTTTATAAATAAAATAAAACTAAAAAACATTGGTTCAAATAATGTATATATTTATGGACCGGTTCATAATAGAGACTTATGATTTCTATCATTGATTTTTTGGTGGTGTGTTTAGAGATTTAATAGTGGCTAATTTGGTTTCTATCATTGATTTTTTGGTGGTGTTTAGAGATTTAATGGTGGACTCATTTGGTTTCTATCATTGATTTTTTGGTGGTGTTTAGAGATTTAATGGTACTCTTATTTAGCTGCACCTGATTATTTGATGGTATATTTGTTGGTGTTCTCTCAAAAAACTCAAATCCCAGCACCAAAAAACTACTTTTGTACTAGTGGCATACCATGGTTGGTTCGGGTTGGGTCAAATCGGAGATACGTGTTGGATTGGTTCAACGAGTCGAGTCGAAGTTGGCACATGTCGAGGTGGAGGGATGCGGTTAGCGATAAGATTGACGGTCAGGTCAAATCGGCGCTAGGGCATGGGGCGTGGTGATAGATTCCAAGAATGGAATGTAGATTTCAATTCCAACAAATTCCAGTTTATATTCAATTGTTTAAATTTCAAATCGAATTTCTTAAAATTTCAATTCCTATACAAATTTTAGTTCCAATTTCAAACATTTTGTGAAATCATACTAGTCAGTAGTCGTATGGTTAGAATCTAACATTTATTTTACCGTAGTGTTTTAATATTCTCATTTCTTATAAGCTAAGTAACACCTTATAAATTCACATCATAAAGTTAAGTGCATTTTTATGGTCGATCGAACTTAGGTCGACCGACCTGTACACTAATTATCTAGTTTCTTCCGAATTGGTGTATAAACATTTTTGCTTAGTGAAGATTGATATGATCGGGTGGTTCCGCTGGTGATACGACGATACTCCAGAGGTCCGTTAGTGATCCAAATTTACCGTTAAAAAAAATAGAAAAAAAACTATTATGTAGAATATATCTTTATAAAATATATTATATCAGATAGAGTAAATTTCAAAGTTCGTCCTTTATGTATGTCTAATATATCAAAGTATGTCCTTTATCTTTAATAAGCTCAGAAAACATCCTTAATGTTTGAAAAACCAATCAGGTTATGTCCTTTACCCTAAACCTTGTTTGTTTTCCCAGTTAAGTCAGGTCACATGTGAAGCACATGAGGGCATTAATGTCATTCTACCTACCAATATATATATACACCCACACATACATACAGAACACCCACTCTCATCTTTCTCTCTGCTCTCTCTCTCTACTACCAGCCCCCCCCCCCCCTCTCTCTTTCTCTCTCTCTCACTCTCTACGAAAACTCAAACCCTACAATCCTCTTCAATTTCAAGTTTCTGCAAACTATCATCTCTTTCTACAAAACAAAAAGAAAAACCCTGTCTTTCTAATCTAACGGTTGTGGTGGTGAAATTTGGGGATTTTTGTTGACCTAAAAAAAAACTCGAAAACCCTACTGATTCATCACCTAATCAAAGGAATCGGGCTTTTGGAAGATGGTGGCAGGTTGTGTTCGTGATGGATATTGCAAGTGGAGGTAGTGTTGGCAGATCGGCGGTTGAAATTGGTGGTGGCTGGTGGTTTACGCGACGGTGGTGGTGGCGAGTTTGATGACTCAGACGGTGTAGGTTCGGGTGGAAAAGGGTTGTGTAGGGGGAGCGGTGGCAGCGGCGGTGGTCAGGTGGCGCGGTGGCAGCGGCGGTGGTCAGGTGGCGGTGGGAGGTTCTCATATGGTTATTGGGTTTGATTTTGTTTCAGATCATTTATCAGGTATAACACAAATAGGCCTGTGTATGTTTGATTTTGTTTGTAGGCTTGTTTGGATTTGATTTGATTTGATTCTTTCGTTAATTTGGATTTGATTTTGTTTGTGGAGATGGAGGTGATGGTCACCGACGGGGGACTGATGTGGTGTGGTCGGTGGCTGAAGTGTGGTGGTGGCTGAGGTGTGGCAAAGGTGTGGCTGAAGTGGTGTTAGTCGGAGGTGTATTGTTGCAGGTTGTGTTTTGCGGTGGTGGTGGTGGTAGTAGAGAGAGAGAGCAGAGAGAAAGATGAGAGTGTGTGTGTTCTGTATGTATGTGTGGGTGTATATATATATTGGTAGGTAGAATGACATTAATGTCCTCATGTGCTTCACATGTGACCTGACTTAACTGGGAAAACAAACAAGGTTTAGGGTAAAGGACATAACCAGATTGGTTTTTCAAACATTAAGGATGTTTTCTGAGCTTATTAAAGATAAAGGACATACTTTGATATATTAGACATACATAAAGGACGAACTTTGAAATTTACTCTATCAGATAAGATAATAAGATAACGACACCAGTTGTTGGGAATTAACTTGATCAGCAACACACTTGAACAACTAGTTTTTGCCGAACTCCTTCTCTATGTAATTGATTGAAAACAACAAAATAAACCCTTCACAGGAAACCCGATTTGACTCTAAATATAAACACTTCTAAAAAGGCCGCTACTGTTATTATCAATCACATTGAGAAGCAAGCAGGAAGCATCTTGTGGCTACTGTTGGAGGTGCGCACAAGGTTCGCAGGCAGCAACTAATGGTTGTTTGTGCGGAGAAAATTAAATATGAAATGGGAGAGCTGTGACCGAAGCTAAGGGAAAAGAAATGATACAATGATTAGAGATTTAGAGAGTTCATGTGTGGAAAACTAGGGCTTATTCGTGTTCGTTCGTTAAGGATGTATACTGTCGAACAAGATTTTTTTTTTGTATTTGTTCATTAAGGAAAGGAAGATGTTCACAAACACAAACGAACACAGATAAAATGGGCGAAGACGGCGGTGGCTAGAGGTGGATGGTGAGAGAGAGCGGCACCAAATCTTGAAGCCCTTATCATTGAACGAAGGTCGATAGTATCTTTCGATGTGAATAATGGGAAGGAAAGTGGGACGGTGCATAAACAAGGTACAGATAAGTTTTCTTTATATTATTTTTTGGGTAATTAGACTAATAAGAATTAAAGAATATAAAATGTTTAGATAAAATAAATAAATAAATGCTAAGATATCTTTAATGAACAACATAGACAAACATGAACGAATGTTCACGAACTAGACAACTGTTCGTATTCGTTCATTTAAGTAACCGAACAGAATTTCTTGTTCATATTCGTTAATTTAATTAAATGAACGAATGTAAATGAACTTTCCGCTGAACGATTCACAAACTGTTTGCTGAACATTCGGTTCGTTTATAGCCCTATAGAAAACTATAAGATGTGATTATTGGGAGTATAAAGTCCTAAAAAAGATCATGGTAGTCGAAATCCACTCTTCTGGTAATTTTTTCACAGCTCTAATAGCTATAAACTCACAACTTCGAGCGTCGATATCTCATTTGTTTTAGCTCCGCTTTGAAAACGGTTTGGTATGTTGAGAAGCTCTCACATGGTATAACATAATATATACACACACGTAGAGTCCGGTTAACATGCAAACGCGAATTAATGTGAGAAGTGTAGGAACTCACCCCGCACCATAATTATTCGTGAACTAAAATATTTGCGCAACATAATTATGCAAATACACACAATGAAAAAAAAAATTACACACAATAATTATGCATGCACTAAAATTACGCAACCTGTAAATCTTCAATACACTTTTGCACGCGAACAACCCTTTTTATTTTAATCTACTTCTATATATATTTTACACTAGGTTTTTACCCGGGATTGCTTCCCGGGCTCGGGAAAGTTATTTAGATTAATTAATTACCATTGGTTATTAATACGACCGCATTACATCAACCATCTCATTCGATTCAACAACGACTTCAAATCACCGGATTAGATCATGAACTCATATTAGAGGACAAACAAAACCACAACAGGACCATATGAATAATTAAATTTCCACTTTTACTTCAATGCACTTACATGATAGGGTGATTTGGGATTTTCAAAAAAATCTTTGTTTTTGTACCTCTTTTACAAAATAAGATGTTGACCAAATTTGAAACAGATGTTAACCAAAAGTCAATAAGATATTGACAAATAGTCAAACAGATGTTCAGCTTAAACAGATGTTTGGTTTAAGGCCAAACATCTGTTTATGGCCAAACATCTGTTGAAGGTCAAACATCTGTTTAAGTCCAAATATCTGATATAGAATAAGAACATCTGTTTAAGGCAAAACATATGTTTAAGGTCAAACATGTGTTTAAGATCAAACAACTGTTTAAGTCGAAACATCTGATACAAAAGGCCAAACATCTGTTTAAGCCTTAACAGATGTTTAACTTGTTAACATCTGTTTAAGGCAAAACAGTTTAAGCCTTAAAAGACCAAACAGTTTTAACCCAACAGTGGTTTTAAACCACTATTTTAACCAAACAGCGGTTTCGACCACAGTTTTCTGAACAGTAGTTCCAAACATCTGTGGACATCAATCTGTTGACCAAAGTCAACAGATTTATCAACCACTGTTTTATTTTCAAACATCTGTTCCCAATAACAGAGCTTTGATCATTTAAACATACATTTGCCAATATTACAAGCTTTTACACTCTCAAACCTAAATATTTATAAAAAGTACAAGTGTTAAACAGCATACAAAGTTCATCCATCTGTTGACCAAATTCAACAGATGTATCAACAACTGTTTAATTTTGAAACACCTGTTCTCAATAACAAAGCTTTGATCATTTAAACCGACCTTTGCCAATATTACAAGAATTTACACTCTCAAACATCGATATTCATTTACTTAATTTTAATAACAAACATTATTAATAATTTTAACACAACTAATTATATAAAAGATACAATTGTCAAAACAGATAATAGCATTGAATAAAATACAGGATTCTAATTCCTAATCTATTGGTGAAACAGTAGTTTCGATAAGTAAAGCTCCTTTCGGACCATTGTAGTTGTCAACATGTTGGAGGTATTTCAGAAGTTCGTTGGTGAGATCAACTTCAATCATATCCCCCCAGATGCTTGTTATCAACCACTTGTTGTCTTCAATTATATTAGTACTTCGGCGTGCATCTACGTAACCAACTACACGAGGATTATTGAAAACAAACATCTTCTTCCAGCCTTCTTCTTCATATCTGAGCAAATCAGCAGTTAGCTCAGCAGACTTTCCAATGACAATCAAATGCAATCTCTTTGCAATGGTCAAAAAATGCCCTTGGCAAGGATTGACTACAATACTCTCAGGAAAGTGAAGCATTCTGAAAGTCTCACTAACAACATCAAAACAAACGATGTTCCTCTCACCTAGTGGATACCAATAATTTGAAACCATAAAATATATGGTTTTATCAGCATAAACTCCTGTAGACCATGAATAACGACTTGAACTATAATTGTTTACGATACTGAAATTTATTGTTGTCCATGACTCACGACGTCGTGAGTAAACACGAGCAGCAGTTACATTACGGTAACATCTGATGTTCAGCACTTTGAGATCATTGAACTGATCAAAATAAATTCCACCGGTATCAGAGTTTCGATGATGATTATAATTAAAGTAGTCATCACACAAAACCTTATACTGCCTGATAGTTGGATTCCAAAGAATCAACTGACAGCAAATCCCTTCATTCGAAACTAACAACAACCCATTAAATGAAGATAGAATACGTAAGAAGCTAGAGTGGACATTGTTAGGAAAACTTAAGGTTTTACTACTAACAACATCCAACTTACCACCAACTACGTTGTCAATGACAATTGACGTGTCTTTAAAGGATAATAGTTTCTTTTGTACTGAATCTCCACTTCGGAGAGCATGCATCATCTGAAATGCATGACTTGACAATTCCCTATAAAAATTCTTGGAAAGACACTTGAAACGGCAAATATCTTCTGCAGAAAGCTTTGTGAAAATCTCGTTAACAATCACTTGAAACCCAAATTTTTCCATCCTGCAAAGAGCCTTGTGAAAATCTCGTCAACAAAATTTTTGAAGATGATTGAGTAGATAGATGAAAATGGTAATGATCAAAACCTCTGCCAAATCTATTTTATATACGCAATGAAGAAGGCTATGACTAAATACATCGTCAGACGAAAGAATATCATGCGACACTTATTAGGCTTTTAATGCATTTACACGGGAAAAATATAAAATTAAACACGTTATTATAATTACAATTAACCTATTCATTTACCTATAAGACGCCTTTAGCATAAGAGAGAAGTGATTGCTTAACGTGCATTAATTGCAAAGTATATATCCCAAGGCATTTTGAATTTGAAATTACCGGCAATTTCAAAACCACTGCTATGGTATATGTTTGCCAAAGGAAATATCTGCTAAGTTATACTTTCTTGGCTATGGGCAGTAGTTTGCTGATCTGATTTGAAAGCAATTGTCGTGATGGGTTTTCTAATAGAAACAGAGTATGAGTTAAAAATTTTCTGCAAATAATAATTATTTTAACATGTTCTCAACAGATAATTCAAACACATAAGTAAACCCTTATTAAATGTATAGCAATAAACATTTAAAATCGTATTAGTAGCAAGATAGGATTTAAATTAACATAGATTAAACAATATAAAGTTCATCAATAGGAATGTACATACCAGTTGCTGAAGAAAAAATAATAAAACCTCAGGTGATTAAAGTGTAGAAGATGGAGGAAAAGAAAATTGAAACCCTAGAAAATGACTGGGGAGAAGTGATTTTTGAAAAAAGAGATGATAGATGTTTGATGTGTAATGATGATGAAGAAATACTGACGGTTGTGCTTTTAACAAAAGTAGTTTGACTTTGGTCAAACAGACTTTGGTCAAACAGCGTTTTAACATTCCTCAAACAGTGTTTTATCTATTATAATTAGCTTTTAATATAAGTAGCTTGACTTCGGTGAAACAGGGTTTTAACATTGCTCACAATGATTACAACCTAGTAAAAACTTCTTTGTAAACAACATTACTTATTTGTTGGTTTTCCAACAGCGTCGAATATTAGTATTTTAACACCTTCTCTGGTCTTGACCCTTGATAATGCAACATACAACTGACCATGAGTGAAGACAGGATCTTTCAAATAAAGACCAACCTTTGATAACGTTTGTCCTTGACAATTGTTAATTGTCATAGCAAAACAAACTGATAAAGGAAATTGTCTTTGTTGAAATTGAAAAGGTATTTTTTTGTCAAACGGGATCATATTAATCCTTAGAATAAAAACTCTCGTGCCAAAGTTCCTACCAGATATAACTTGAGCTTCTATAACTCGTTTACCAAGAAAAGTAATTTGAAGCCATGAATTTAGAATTAATAATGCAAACTACAGTTAAGTCAAACAGCTGATGGAAAACTTTTAAGCATTGCTAGTGATTAAAACACTGATGGTACTTAACCAATAATAGTGAACTACAGATTTTTAACAACTGCTGCTGCAGTAAACAGTAGATACAGAAGCAGGGATTAAGGATTAAGTGTTAAGGAAGAGCAGTGGTTAACATCTGCTGATATCACCCCAAAACTTATAAAAAAAACCCACAAAAAAAGTAATATTTATGTTTAGAGAAAAATGCAATTTGCGTCCCTGTGATATGTGTGAAACATCAACTTGATCCCCTAAATTCATTTTTGGGTTTTTTCAGCCCTTGATCTTATAAATTCATAACAGTTTGAGTCCCTCCCTCACACTTCCCTATGTTGACTGTTTGACAATTGTGAAATATCCTTTAATTACCCTAAAGACCGATCACACTTCTCAAAAATATCTGAAAATCTCTACTCCGAACACCAATCATCATCTTCATCTTCATTGAATCTCCTCACCAACCATTTGTTGTTATAACAATCCAAGGTAAAATCACATACCTAAAACATGATCGACACTATGGTTTACCCTCTGTTCTTGTTAGATGCTTGTGTAACCCTATGTAAGTTGATGTTTGATGATATCTCATTTTCACCACTGTATGAAAGTAACAGCTTTTGTGTGAAAATATTGTTTGATTATTGTGGAAAATATTGTTTGATTATTGTGGGTTTTTGGCTCGGGTATCAAAACAGAGGTTTGGGTTTTGGTTATTATAAAGGTTTGTTTGTGATGTTTTTGGTTTTATCTGTTTATTAATACTGCTTTTTTGGTTTTTGGCGTTAATCTAAGATTGTTTTTGTGTTATAGTTTGTTTGAAATGTTTAAAATATACAATCGATTAAAACAGGGACAGGTTTCTTAAGTATCTGCTGTTAATGTTGAAATCTGAGTTTCTTAAGTCTCTGCTGTTCATGTTGAAATTTGGGTATGGTTGTTGTTTTGATTCTCATATAAAGTTGGTTAAAGACTATATGTTTTGGGTTCATCGTATTGGTCATTTGAATGTGTTTTCTTCATTTCAGATGAACTGAGTTTTGGGTTCCTCATATTGGGTTCATCATATATGTATACTTATATGCATTATGAAAGTACTGTATCAGCCGTCTTACTATGGATATTTTTATTGTACAGAATGGCTGCGGATGTAAAGATACACAAAACACCAACTACGAAAACATTGGCGAGAATACTTGACAACCTCCTAGAAGTTAGTGCGATGCACATAAGGAAGTGATTGAACAGAACGATCAATTGCTAAAACATAAGCTGTTTGGTGCATATGAATGAATATAACCCCAGTGGCAGATATGAAAATACCAAGCTTGGGAATTTCAAGGAAAATCGAAGAGCTACACCAAAAAGGGGGTTATCAGCTACATTCCGAAGTGCACCATTCACTCCTTGAGTTTTCATTATAAAGAAATTTGAAAACTCGTTGTATGTTACAATCTTTTGTTTTCGAGTCTGTAAGTTCTGTCAAGTCTACCAAGTTGGATATCCTTCTATGTTTCTAGGTATGACGTTTTGTGTCCGTTATGTATGTTTAACATAATGCAAGTGTGCATTTATGTTGGCTTTAATTGTAATAATGAATTTAACATGAATTTAAAATGAATAAAGCAAAATACTGTTAAGTGAAACTACTGTTAAGCGAAACTACTGTTATGTGAAACTTCTGTTAAGTGAAACAGCTGATGAAAAACTTGTAAGCACTGCTAGTGATTAAAACACTAAGGGTACTTAACAACTGATAGTGAACTACTAATCGTTAACAACTGCTGATGTAGTAGTCAGTGGATAGAGAATCGTGATTAAGGATTAAGTGATGCTACTTAACAACTGATACATGAGTTAAGGATTAAGTGATGCTACTTAACAACTGAAACATGAGTTAAGAAATAATTTCACTTACTATGTAAATTTCGATGCACTGAATTAGCTGCCGTAGAAGATGAACGTGAATTCTTTGAAATCTCAATATTTATTTAACAATATAGATAATAATATGCAAAGAAAGATCATAGTCATTATAATATTAGAACATAACAGTAAAATAAGCAGATAAGTTTTCAGGAATTCAAAACCACACAATGAGTCCAAAACATAACCCACCAAACACCCAAAAGCAATAAAACGAAAACCATAAGTTCAACATGGCAACAGCATATGAAATCAACACGTAAATGTATCTGAAAATACTGAAAAAACTATTTTTCAATCTTTGGAATCAAAAGCGTCGAAACACCAGCATCTTCATCCTGACACAGTTCATCACTGATGCGGCGCTTTGTCGAGGAGCAACCTAATGCATCATCCACATCGAACACTTCAAGAATTTTACGTTTTGTTTCATCTGAAGAGGGATTCTTAGTGCCTACCAGTGGTTGGGATAAAGGGGTAACATTGTCACCACAGCATGACATCTCATCCTGATATAAAAATACAGTAAGTACTAACGTTTCAAAAAATTTAGTACAAATAAACAAATTCTCATATTACCTTCATAAGGTCAACAGGAGTAGACAAACTGCAGGAATCTGGAACATCCAACGATTCGGACTGCTCATGCTTTAAGTACATAATACACAATAACATAAAATACACACAATGGTATAAATCTATTTCAAAAAGATATAACTATAAAATTAAAAGATTCACATAATGAAGATTTAAACCTGGTTAAGAGTGAATTTGGCGGAAAGCGCAGCAAGGATCTCATCATCGTTAGTGGCCATTGAAATACCATAGTTTTCAACCTGATGCTCAATGTTATAGTCTTTAACACTTATGATGAAAGCATACCTCTTTCCAATCAATGTGTCAAAGATCTCAGGATATGGGTTCGGTATGTCTCCAGAATTAACAACCTATGATTTTATCAAAATTAATATAAATTACAATAAGAAGAATGATTCCATAATTGAGAACATAGAATTTTATAAAAATTAATTTTAAGTTATATTAACTACATGGCCAAACAACTGAATGCATGTATTTGTTACCTGATCTTGGATTGTAAGTAACTCTTTTGCAGATTTGTTAAGAATCTTGTAAGCTTCGAAATCAAACAGTGTCAAAGACACAGTACCGGAAGAGTCTTGCACCCTAATAGGTATCTTGAACCTATCAAAGTTAAAAACAAATGAAAACATTAGTATTACTAATATGAACCGTTCATATTAGTATTTAGTATAAGGAAATAAAAAACTGTAATCTCAAACCGCGGAATAGAATAGATGTCGACTCCTCCACATTTATCATTTGTACAAACCAACGATTTTGCATGATCAACATCAAATGAACCATCCGCATTTTCTTTCGTTACAAATCTTTCCTCCACACCTGACTTACAGTGGTTACAACCATTGTAATACCAAAGTTTATCAGTGCATATAGCTGTGATTGTGGCAAGAATCAAAACCTTCTTTGTCTATCAATATCAAACAAAAATAATAACACTTAGAAAAGAGTATAAAAAAACTCAGCATGTAGAGTACTTATAAGAAAATACACACCGTTGATATCGTTCCAAGGAAACCAATAAGCATGAAATCAGGGTTACTAAGAAACTCATCTTCAACACTTGAGATAACATTTGAACCAACATGCTCATTTGATGAAGATGAAGTTGAAATTTTCTCTACATACCTAAACAGATTCATGCGATCAAATTAAAACGTAAAAATTAAATGTAAGTATAAAATAATAATATTCAATGTTTATATGCATATTACTAACTATACCTCTTCCTAAAAGAGGAAATCTCTTCAATGTCAGTGTCAATAAAAAGTCTGCTCAGCTCAAACCCATTTGCAACTCCACGCTTGCCTGAATTTAAAAATAAAAACTTGAGTAGATCAATATAAATACTGTCAAATTTAAAATGTATAAATAAATACAACGTTTAAATTACTAAAGATAAAAAAAATTAAACTAATTAGGTTTAAATTGTACCTTTGTAAAGGTTGACCATACCAAAATGACAAAGGATAACAACATATTTCTCTCTTTTCTTATCATTCATGTAAGCAAACATGTCAATAGCAAAACCATCCCACAAAGTAACCGGACACTTTTGGCCTCTAAAAATATTAACATAAAACATAATAACATCAAGCAACCTTATAATGGTTTAAACGTCAAAATGCACAACTTAATAAAAAGAACGCACTCAAGATCTTCAAGTCTAAGATTAAGTCTCTTGCCCTTGCTCCCATCCTTCTTTGACGTATCCTCTAGATTGAAACATACATCCACATAACCAATCCAATCTATAAACAAAAATATATTTTTAAAAGAAAACAGCATTAAGAAGTGATAACAATAAAAAAAAAACAATAAGACAAAACAATAGATATATATCATGTAGTGATTTACATACCAATAACTGTATTTACTTCAATTTTATTTTTAACAACATCCTTGAGGTTAACGAAATTAAAACGGTATTTCGGTCCAGACCAGTCAAAGCATTTCTCAACAGAAGTATAGAAATAAAGTGATATTTTGTCATTTCTCTTGGTATACTTAGCAGAGGACTTATTAGTAGCAAGAGAAGGTTTGGTGATAAGAAGACATTCATCCAACTGAAGGAAGTCTTTGAATTTTCCAAGCATTTTATGCAAACAGCTGGCTTGTATCATAGTTCCCTAAGAATATGAAACATCCGATTAAATAAAAAAGGTGTTATACTAATTTGGATATTCATATGTCCAAAAAAATGATAAGACAACTATATACGGTACCATCTCATCCATGAAGATCATATCAAGACGATATATTTCATTTTTGTTATCATTCATCATCTTCTTCGAAATGCTAACAATCTTACTCTAATCGAATAGTTGTTTGAGAATGTATTAAGATCGTTAAGCATGGTAACCTTTGCAACCTCCATTTGAAGACTGTACATAAAAAAAAAAGAATCTTGTAAATAATAAGTATTGCTAAACGTAATATGCTAATAATACAATAAGCATGGATGTTCTTAAAAAAAATATCAAGGTTGGAATTCAAGGTTACCGATTATCCAATAAAATTTTTAACTGAATGCAGTGGCAAATGTAATTTCAAAGGTAGGGAGTGTATATCCCTATACGCTGCTTTATTAAAATAATAAAATATTAGAAATGATATGCAAAATAGAAAAAAAAACAGAAAGAACGTCAATTTTAAATTACCATTTTGTATATTTATCATTTCAAAATTTCAAAATTACTGACTTGATTTCAAAGCAATTGTCATAATGACTTTTCTATATTTTATTTTAAATTTAATTAAGAAATAATAACCATCAATTTGAAATGATGTGATAAATACTGTTACATCAAAGTGTATAGGAATGTTATTAGTATAAACATGAAACAACTGTTCAATTAATAGTACAGATCAAACCACTGGAGTGAGGACTGTTCCGAAACACTGTTACATAGTAAAAACAACTGTTCCGAAACACTGTTACATATAAACACTGATGCCATAAAAATGGTTACATATAAAATACTGAGGTGATGACATCTAACAACCTAACAGTCTATAAAAAATTGATGCGGAACTCCTGTAGCATATAAACACTGTTAACATAAACAAATAAACAAACGTTGATGCTGAACCACTATTGTAGTTTGACACTGTTGTTGGACGTCATAAATTTCAGATTTAATTTCAAAGGTATGCAAAGTAATTAAATATTAGAAAGGACATGCAAAGTAGAAAAAAAAAAAGAGAGAGAGAACCAAAATTTTAAATTACCATTTTGCAAATTTTAAATTTCAAAATTACTGACATTATCAGTAACTACTGACTTGATTTGAAAGCAAATGCCATAATGAGTTTTTTAAATTAACTTTAATCAAGATATAATAACCGTCAATTTGAAATTCAAAATTTGCTTAATCAAATGTCCAAAGCTCAAGAAATCAGCATTAATTACTGATTTGATTTGAAACAAATAGTCATCAAGAATTTTTTTTTATTTTTTATTTTAAATTTAAATTTTATCATGAAAATAATGTTGGTGGAACTCTTGTAGGTAATTGGAATGTAAAGATTAGGTACAATGGTAAGTTGATTGTAATTCTAGTTTTCATTTCATAATTTGATTGTAATACTATACCCAAACAATCAAGATGAGGAGCTTACTATTAATCAAAGTGTATATGAATTTTATTAGTATAAAGATGAAACAACTGTTCAATTAATAGTACAGATCAAACCACTGAATTGATGTGATAAATAGAGTTACGTATAAACAACAGTCCTAAACACTGTTAAATATAAATTAAATATAAACACTGATGCCATAAAAATGGTCACATATAAAACACTGAGGTGATGACATCTAACAACCTATCAGTCTTTACAACATTGATGCGGAAAACACTGTTACATATAAACATTGCTAACATAAACAAATAAACAATAGAAAAACTAAAGTTGATGCTGAACCACTGTTGTAGTTATCCACTGTTGTACGTCATAAATTTCAGATTTAATTTCAAACGTAAGTAGTGTATATTCTTATATGCTGCTTTATTAAAGTAATTAAATATTAGAAATGATATGCAAAATAGGAAAAAAAAAAAAAAAAAAAAGAGAGAACAAAAATTTTAAATTACCATTTTGAATATTTTGAATTTCAAAATTACTGATATTATCAATAACTACTGACTTGATTTGAAAACAAATGTCATCATGACTTTTTTAAATTTTATTTAAACTTTAATCAAGATATAATAACCGTCAATTTGAAATTCAAAATTTGCTTAATCAAATGTCCAAAGCTCAAGAAATCAGCATTAATTACTGATTTGATTTGGAACAAATAGTCATCAAGATTATTTTTTATTTTTTAATTTAACTTTAAATTTTATCATGAAAATAATTTTGGTGGAACTCTTATGTCATTGGAATGTAAAGATCAGGTAAAATGGTAATTTGATTGCAATTCTAGTTTTCATTTAATAATTTCAATCTATTACTAATTAACAACATCAATAATAAAAATGTGAGCAGTTACTATTTTTTAGGGAAACCGCTGATGGTCCATATCAGTGGATATAAAAAATGTAAAAGTGACCAGTGGCTATAACTTCCGATCAGTGGAAACGGAGGTTGTCTCTCAGCATAAAGAAACGGAGGTTGTCTCTCAGCAGTGGATAACATTTAACAATCAGAAGTTTGAACCAAAACAGTGGTTCCAACAGACTTTAACAATCAGATGTTTGAACCAAAACAGTGGTTCCAACAGACTTTTAAGGATTAATGAAAACTATCATTTTTTACTATTTTAAATATCTTTGACCTTAAACAAATATTTCACCTTCAATATCAGTTGTTTGGAGATAAACAGATATTTGACCTTAAACAGATGTTTGAACATAAAAACATATTTCCTGTTAAACAAATGTTTGACGATAAATAGAGGTTTGCCCATAAACGACCTTAAACAGATGTTTGAACATAAAAACATATTTCCTGTTAAACAAATGTTTGACGATAAATAGAGGTTTGCCCATAAACATCTCTTTGTAAAAAAAAAAAGACGAATTTCAAAAACATTATATCCAAATAATCAGAATGAGGAACTTATTTAACATCCAAGTGTACTACATTTTTATTTAATAGTATAAAAATAAACAACTGTTGTATTTATAATACAGATCAAACAAATAACGAGTTGTGATAAATACTGTTACATATAAACACCTCATAAGAAACACTGATAATTAAATACTAAAGTTACATAAGAACCACTGATAATTAAATACTAAATTTAAATCCGTTGTATATGCCGAACCACAGCTGATACTAAACAGTCGTTTTCCTTTGGTTAATCAAACTCTAGGTACATAAAGTCAATCATTGTATATCTCCAACAATCGACATGAACTCCATGGAAGGACTCAATGCATTAACATCAGGATTTATAGAAAGCTGATCTCTAGTGAACAGACCAAGATGCAGTACATGAAAACACTTCTTCAGCTGGTGAAGAAGAGCCATGTCCTCATATACTTAATCCTTAACTTTGTTTATAAAGAACTGTGGTTTAAACCCAACTTTATGCTTCTTTTAATACAAAAAGGCAGGAAAGACCATTGCTCTAGTATACTACAACAGTAGCAGATCCTTTCTTGGACAAGTCATCATCATCTGCTGCACAAGTCAATTATAAAGCGACAATTAGAGTATATCACTTGATAATTAAAAACTCAAAATTTGGAAATCGGAGTAGCAAAAAACACATACTTAAACGATGTTGGAACAATGATACTGGAAAGGACAGTAGAACAATCATCATCATAATTATCTGCAACAGATCATTGAAAATAATCATTTAGTAACAACTCAGATAACAAAACTTAAGTAAAAATCAAAAACAAAAACACATACCATGATTATGGAGAACCATTAGCCGGCGACACATCTCTTGATCTAACTCTCGAACGAAACCCTAACAATGGTTACATGAAAAGACACAAAACACAAAGGATTAGTATAAATAACAGGAAATCATGAAACTATTTCAACTAAAAAAAAGAAGAACAAACCTTTTGATGAAGTAATCGATGAACAAAAGATGATTTTATGGTGGCGTCTGGAAGAAGATTAAGGTTTGTGAAATTTGAATTTGAATCGCCTGAATATACAGAGAGAAAGAACCCTAGGCGTTTGTAAAGAAAGATCAGAAGTGAGAAGAGAGGTTATATAAGGAAAAGGGGATGGCACTGTTGGGCGGGAAAAAGGGCATTTAGGGGCTCTCTGGTGTTGACACGTGGCCCAAATAACTTTCATTTATTATATATAATAGATTACGCGAACAACCCTTTTTATTTTAATCTTCTCTGTATATTTATTTTAATCTTCTTCAATATATATTTTACATTACGTGAACAACCCTTTTTATTTTAATCTTCTTTGAAGAAACACTGAACTAATTACGGGACTAATCAGTTTGGTTTATGTTCCTACCATAATGGTTAATCTTCTAATGGCTTTCTGGACTTCGTAATGATCGTCTAAGTCCTGCAAAACAGAACACCGTTACTCGTTAAGAGGGGAATGTGGGGGTTTCCCTCTTAACCGGGCTCCGGCGTGAGAATAAGCGACTGCTTTGGAGAGATAATTAAGTATTAAGAGTGAGAGTAGAGGGGATGGAATGTTTAACCTGTGAAGTGAGGTCCGTATTTATAGCCGGAGAGGTGTAAGAGGATACGGGCCGATGGGCCTTGGGCCTGAAGGCGACAACATGGAGGATATGCTCCTTGTCTCACTGGTGTCGACCGTTAGTGGCTTCTAGGAGCTTTCTGGAGCTGGCGCAATGTGATTGGAGCCACGTGTCACTGTTGTCGGCCTGGCCGCCCTTCTGCCATCAGCAGGTAAGTGGAGATCATGGGGCAGTTGTCTCTGCCTTATGATTGGTGCCATGTAGGCGTCCTTAAGTACTTTTTGTCTCCTGCATGTCAGATGATCGTGGAGCACGATTGAGCAGGGCCAGAAGGACGTTGATTGGCTCTTTTCTTCTGCCACTTGTACCTTGTGTACTGTCTGGAACAGCCTTGCGCTGCTTCCCTGCGCGAGTCTTGCTGGGCACGTAACTAACTCGCGCGGGGTTTGGATGACTGAGTGCTCTATCAGTATGCTAAGTGTTGTTATTGGAGCTTCTTATTGTCTAGGCCTTGCGCCGAGTTAAACAGATTGTGTTGTAGCCCGCGCGAGGTTGACAATAAGAAATTTGTTGACTAAGGAGTATGGTCCCGCGCGACCTTGCAGGAGGATTGCGCAGCTTTTTGGGACCATACCCCTTCATTCTTCTATATATTTTACATTAAATTTAAGAGTAGCAAAATTAAAAGTAAAAGCATATTATACATATTAATAGAAACCCTCCATGAAGAGTGTTTTTGATTTTTTTTAATATTGTTTTTTTCTAGGTTTTTATTATTATATTGTTTTATTAGTTTAATTGATTTAAACATATATTTTGATATAAGATACCATCAAAGTACCAGTTACCAAACAAGAAATCATAAAAATGAATATATACTGGTACCGATTGTTCAGTACGGTATGGTAGCGATACGTTATTAATTCATCGAAAACAAAAACACTAAAAATAAATATTGATACGGATACAGATGTTATTCAATCGGTTTTGATTGACTTTGTTACTATAGCGACACAATATCCGTTTAAATATATATATCGTAATGTTGAAATAAAAAGAGAACAACTGTTTTTTATTTTTTTCAATATTATTTTTTTAAGGTTTTATTATTTTGTTGGTTTATTACTTTAATTGATTTAAGTATATTTTGTTCTCTCATATAACTTTTAAGATACGATCAATGTACCCGTTATCAAACAGGAAACAATAAAACGGAATGTATACCGGTACCGATGATGTTCAGTACAATATGGTAGCAATACAGTATCAGTTTATTGAAAGCAAAAAAACTAAAAATAAAAAAATATTGGTACCGATACAAATGTTGTTCAATTGGTTTCGATTGGGCTTGGTACGATAGTGGTAGAATATCCGTTATCAAAAAAAAATATCGTAATGTTGAAATAAAATAAACATAAAATGCAAACGAAGCGAACCGAACCGAACCGATATCAACTGAACAACCTATATAGGTACCATATCAATATGTGTTTTTTTTTTCGATCGATGTAATGCTTTCTCTTTCAATTACTATATCGAGTGCAGGTACTGTAACGAATCAAATTGATACCAACTTAAACCCCGCCGCAAAACGCGGGGGAATATCACTAGTTACGTTAATTTGTAGGGATACAATAATATATGGTATATATTCACATTTTCCATTTTGACTCGTTTTTTTTAAAGTCAATTTGTCAACTTGTATGTAGATCGAGTCACGGATATGGATGAGACGTTCATTATAGCCACGTCTTTTGAATACTCGTTTTTTTTTTTAAAAGTCAATTTGTCCGCTTGTATGTAGATGGAGTCACGGATACGGATGAGACGTTCATTATAGCCACATCATTTGATTAAGAAAACATTTTCTACATCGACTTATTTTTAAACTAAAGTTTTAAATATATAAGTGCATGTGATGTTCAAGTAAATGGATATATGTTTACTAGTGGGGTGCCCGCGCGATGCGGCGGGGGCGACATTTGCATTGCGGTAGTTGTTTCGAATGATTTATTTTGTAATTTTTCCGAAAGGTTTTACGTAAGTAACTTCATTGTGTTAGATAGTCGTTTACCCGCGCGATGCGGCGGGAAACATATCACTTTGGTTGGTGAGTTTAGGGCTATGTACAGGGCGGTTCGGTTTTGTGCCATAACCAAAACCAAATTCGCGATGCAATGGAAAACACAACACTTGTTAGTAATTTTAAGGGTGTGGCGATTTACAATAGGATACTCGTTTAGCGTTAGTTTATCAGTCGTCTCGTGATTTATTATATAGTACTAAGTTAGTTTTCTTATTCGTGATATGTTGGCACTCGTTTTTTTGTTAGTTTATCAATTCTTTGGCGATATACCTTTGTTCATTTTTTTAGCTGTAGGTTCGGCGTGATATATCTATGCCTTGAATGTTTTTGGGATTTTTGAAGTGAGTACGAAGAAAATTTGAGGTTGTTAGATACGTTTAACCAATTTGATAAACTATGAGTTTAAAGTTGATGTAGGATAGCGTAATTAAGTTAAAGAGAAAACAGTTAACTAACTTACTGACTTTTAATGTCAAATATTGATGGATATACTAATTTGTTTCTTCAAGTTTTGAAACCTTTCGAACTTAACTTAAAAATAATGTGAAAATTATTAAATTCTATCCCTATCCAAAATTTAGAACTTTATTACATTTTAAAAATCAGGTTATAAGGTTAAAGTACACATGGCAACGTCGTCGCTTATAAAAAACATACACCATCAAAATCAAGAACTATAATTATATAATTCCAAGTTTCAATCAATGAGTTATATATTCAATGGTGAAGTGGGATGTGATGGCACTGAAACGATGTTAAAATGGGATGCGCCATATATGGTCAATAAACGGTAATTTATAAACATGATTTTAACTCTAAGATTTATTGAATAACTTATAGTTTAAAAAACAATATCAAACGAATTATAACATAGAATGCAATTAAGTTTCTGAAAAAAAAAAAAAAGAAGATAAAATAGGAAATGGAAGATAAATCATCAAGCACAAGTACGATTGGTGTTCATCACATGCAAGAGGATATGTTTAAAAAGGAGAAGTTTGACCGCCTATGTCTGTAGTTATGAAGTATAAAAACATGTTTTCAATTAAGTTTTGCTTGCATGTAATTTTTTGCTACACGCACTTGTAATGTACAGAAGCAAACGACTCCATCATCCGATGAAATATACACAAGCACTCAGATGCTTATTTTGAGTGCCCCTAGCCAGCAACTTAGCAACTTAGATGTTGCTACACGTATTCTTCTTTTTGCCTCAAGTTCCAATCTTCTTGAATTTAAACAAGATGAAATTGGGAAGATTGACACAGATCTTATCAATGTTCGTTTGTCATCCCTATTTTTACTAAAGTTTGAAAAGAACTTGAAACTTTTAGCAGCGCCATATCTTCTTCTGATGCTAGTTATAATCGTATCACATGACTCATCTTCCTTGTAAACACCTCTTCTTCAGAGACCCTGTTGCCAAGTGTTTTTAAGGCGCTCCAACAACTCTCCATCTTTACTCTGTGATGCAGCTTTTGCAGCGTCTTTAGCCATGCCTATTCGTGCATACGCCTGTTCCACACAAATAAACTTTTCTTATTAGCCTGCCTATACACTTTTGTATAAACTATTTACTTGCATCAGCAAGTAAACACATGTATCTAAGCCTAAGCTGAATCTATGACAATTAGCCTTGAAGTTTAATGAAAGTCTACAACTATAAACTCAACCAATAGGAATATGTCACCTCCTTTGAACCCACTCCAACCCATTTGACCACTAAAAACCACAATTCATTTACATAGCTGGCCAGCTATAATAATTGTTTAAAAAAAATGGAACTAAAGCCATTGTTGGTAATCCCTTTTTACTACATTGCTAAAGGGCGAGCAAATAGAATATGATTTTGATGATCCCTTTTTACTATATGGATCGAAACGGGGTCGATTCGGGTCGGGTTTCGGGCCGACACGGGTTTCTACACGGGATGGGTTTCGGATCGCAGCGGGTTTTGGGCCGAGACGGGTTTCGTACCGTTTCGACGCGTTTCGTTTCAACATGAACCGTTTCGACACGAACCTTTTCGACCCGTACTGTTTCGACCAGTACCGTTTCGACACGAACCGTTTCGACGCGTACCTTTTTAAATGACCGTCTAATGCGATTCACGCTGTTCACTATTTTATATTTAGCGGGTCTCTTTTAGTCAAACTTTACTTTGGAATTCATAACTTACCAGTCATATCAATAATTACACATTTTACAGATGTGCCATTATTAGCTGCTAACCAATCTTCCTCTTCTCTAATCCATCTCAATATCCTACAAAAGAAACCGAAACTTCAACAGCCCGAGATGCATTTCCAACTTGTAACTTTTTGCATTAACGACTTGTATATCATACCTTTCTTGTAGATACATATTGGATCCATATATAAACTGGCCCACAGTGAACCGGCTCGTCTCTATGGTTGAAGTGATCACCCGTACCGTTTCGACGCGGACCGTTTCGACGCGTACTGTTTCGACCAGTACCGTTTCGAACCGAACAAAATTGACCTTTGATGTACAATCTGTTTAAAAAAACATTTTTAACCGTTCCGACCCGAACCCGTTCCGACCCGAACCCGTTTCGACCCGAACCAAAACAACCCCTTTTTAATTACCCCGTTTTGACCCGAATCTGTTTAGACTCATGACCCGACCCGACCCGTTTGTCAGGTCCACTTAAGATGTTCCAAGAGATATTGAATAGTCTGCATAACATGTGTTTTCCTGCAAGATGCCAGCAATAAATTAAATAATACATAAATTAAACTAAGTGAGAAGGTACACATTAACAATATTGTTCAAGGATGAGCCTTAAGATGTGGATCATGCTACTGACCTAATAATTTAAAAGATGTTAACAGATTCAATACCAGGTTATTAAAATCAAAGTGCAAAAGTGTATAATGACACTACAATGTTAATAAAAAAAAAAAAAAAAAAAGAAATGAGGATTGTCATTATAATAACACCTGTTAACCATATATGATAAAAATTAGGAAACTTTTGTATCCCATCTTCTACTGATTTACACATGATTTGAATTACAGAAATAAAATGTCATGATATTCCTACCTCTTGACCATGAAGTGGGAAAATCGTATGCATTATATGGTCACCGCCTATAATCAAGGTGTGTAGAAAGAAGCGAGTCAGAAACACCATTTGATAGATCAAACTCATTGTCGATATCACCAAATCCTTCCTCATTTTCATCAACATCAACTTTTGTAAATACACTATATGCTGCTCCTTCAGCTGGATGCTATATCTCAACATTATGTCTAAAAAATACAAACTTTTACATAGTAGAGGGTAGAAACATGGGTAGGTCGAGTGAGTTCAGTACGGGTCAGAACTGTTCGTTTTTAATATGGGAGGCTGGGTTGCTCTGGGAGAAAATTCATCTATTTTATTTTTTATCATAATATGCAACAATATATTGCAGGATTCCTTTCAACTCTCCATACTTTATGACCGGAAACATGAGCAATGTCAAAACATTCAATCAATGGGTAACCAGTGGGAGCGAAAACATTATTATTTTATTGTTTTATAGAAAAGTACCAGAATCGAAGCAAATCAAAATACATGATGAATTCAAAGTATCATAAAACATATTTTTATTTACCTTCAACGAAACCCTAGTCTCCTCCACCGGAGTTCATCAGAGGTGTCGAAACCATTGTCGGAAAGCTGTAACAACCAGTCAAAATCGTCATTACACGGATCAATCTAACAACCAATGGAAGTGGAGAAAGACTTACGGACCATCGTCTTCGCCGGAACCCTTGGAATCTATCGATAATGTTTACGTGATTCTTAAGGACCACCATCGTCACCACCGTATGGAAAGTTCTAGCCGAATCATTACCTCCGTTTATAGCTTGCCCAATCCGTCTTCACCTTCGGATTTCCTGCCTTCTGATTAACAAGTTGTGGTGAGAAAAGAATAAACTCAAGTGTTTTTAACCAGCAACACAGACTTTCCAAAGAATACAAGGTGCTAGCTGCAAGTACATAAGAGGACCAGTTATGATTGCCTCAACTAATATGTACATATATTACCTCCCTAAAAGGATTCAAAGTGTGAGTTCTTGTCAGACAACCTCCATGCTAATCTGCATCACTTCATTCCAAAAACCTTAACGTTAACACAATTACATATAAATTGCATACATTTAAATTTAAAATAGCATACCTGTTTACCAGGTCAAAATGATGGCGTGGAAGCTGATGTGTCAGATTGTTTGGTGTCATTACATATCATCTTTAGCTTTACCTAGTGAGGGTAGTCTTGTGTTAATCTCTTCACCAATATACAGCCGTTTGAGAAGCTATGGTCGGCAAATGATGACATCATAGTAGCAGCCTGAATTCAACAAGTTTTCTCTAGGTATCCTAAGATTGTCAAACCTGAAACACATGTAGACTCGAGATTAATACTAACCCTGGTCGTTGTCCACGTCTGTGTTGCCTTCCATAACGCTGGTCGTTGTCCACCGTCTGTGTTGCCTTCCATAACGCTGGTCGTTGTCCACGTCTGAAAATGACCACACAACCACAGGTCGGTGGTTATTTACCATTTAAACAAACGGGAACTCGATTAGGGTTTGGAGGTTTACCTTAGCCGGAGTACCTTCAGATCTAATCTGGAAACGAAATGATGCTCTTTTTCTTCTTCGGTTTAATGATGGAGAGGGAGAGAGAGAGCAGATCGAGATCCTGGTTATCATCTGAGAGAGATATGTGGGTTTGAAATTCAAAATATGATTAGGGGTTTTTCTTGTCCCACCTAACTGTGCGTTTTTGAAGGGAAGGGCTTTATGACTTTTTCCTAATTTGATGTGCTTGAAATGCTTGCACATGAGCTTTAAAAGTTAATAAAAGTTGGCTTTAATCAATTGTACATTTACGCAGTCAAAGCGGGCTTGGGTAAAAAACAAATGTTGGCTTTAATCAATTGTACATTTACGCATCGGCTATTTGTACTTTATGAACGCACGGCGAAACTAAAAAAAGAAAACTATCGAAACGTTTAAAAAAATGTGCCGATCGTCATGGTACCTTCGGATTTTTTTAAAACATTACAGGTTGTAAGATATCGCAGGAATACGTTAAAGAATTAAAGAGGGGGGGGGGGGGGAAGTGTAACTAATTACCCATAATCATAGTTGTAAAACAAGGTTTCCAAGGCCGAGTACTCTCCGAGTAGTCGCTACAAGGTAGGCTGCCGAGGCGACTTTCTTCGACTCCGCCTAATTACTCGGAGTCGGTCAAACGCGGTCAACCTCGGCCAGAATTGGATCTAATAGGTCAACTCGGGCCTAGTTTGACTTAAATAATAATAAAACATAATTTCTATGCCCATCATATTAAAGAATGAATATCATTTTCACGTATTTTGTTATAAATATTAGTAAATTTATGCTATCTGACATATATTTAACCTCCAAAAAGTAATTTCTTTATAATTTAACATGTCCGAGTACTCTCAGCCTAGACCGAGTACTCTTAACTCCCGGGTCGACCGACTAGGGAGGGCCTAGCGACTTTTACAACCATGCCCATAATTATGTTAAATGTAAAGGATTTAAATGCAATAGATTGAGGGACTAAAAAATAATTATGGTTTAAAAGACCACTTTACCCTCATTTTAGGGGTTTATTTATAAATAAAGGGAGAAGAAGTTCTTAACTTTTGGGAATCCTTCCCTCCTGCATTATAATATAGTATAGATAGAAGTAGACAAAAGATCAAATACAAATAGTCTTATTGTACAAAATGTACGAAAGACATGAAAAGGTATAAAAACACGACGGTATTTTTGTTATTATTTACTCGTTGAGTAATTATCATAATACCCTACAAAGAGTTAATAGCCAAAATGGTCCCTGAGGTTTGCTCACTTTTGCCACTTTAGTCCAAAATCCAATTTTTTTAAATCTAGGTCCCTGAGGTTTGCATTTTGTTGCCATTTTAGTCCAAATTTTAAAAACCCCCTTTTTGAGTATTGAAACCTGATTGTTTTGTCCTTTTGTGTAGGGACATTTTGGTCATTTTAATTTACTCTTTTAATAAATTAAAACAAAATTAATTATATATATTATATATATATATATATATATATATATATACATACAGACATTCAAACAAAGACCCACCACCATCACCGCCTTCTACCACCAGCATCACCGCCTCCCACCACCACCGTCACCATCCACCCCACCATCATCACAACCTTCCACCACCACCGTCACCACCCACCCCACCATCATCACAACCTTCCACCACCGCAACTACTTTTGCATTTCCAACCAGATCCACCACCAACATCTCTCTCTCCCTCTCTCTCATCTTCATCTCTTGAATCACCAAAAAACCCTCAATTTCTTACAAGTCACCAAAAACCCTATGTTTTAAAGCTTTGAATAGAAATTAAAGGTTGTAGGTTGTAATATAATTAGGATTCCGGCTGTGAAACGTCTGATTTTGGGTGACGACCATCGGAATTAAATCAACAATTTAATAGGAGGCTACAAAGCGATTTTAGGTTTCGACTAACCCTCCCACCGCCACCATCTCCACCGGAACCCTAACCCCAAACCTGCAAACAACCCTAATCAAACAACCTGCAAACAACCCTAATCACCAACCACCTGCAAACAACCCTAATCAAACAACCTGCATCCGGAAGAGAGAGAGGGAGAAGAGAGAGAGTCAGAGGCGGTTTTGTTGTTGTTGTTCGTCGATTTGGTCAGATCGATTTGGTCAGATCCATTTCATCTGGGTTCTTCATCTGGTCAGATCCATTTCATCTGGGTTTTTAAAGTGGTGGCGGCAGAGAAGAGTAGAGGGAGAGAGAGAGAGAGAGAGGTGGTGGTGGTGCTTGTGAAGAGAGAGAGGGTTTTTTTAAGAGGGTTTTTTTTTTCTTTAATATAAATTACTTTATAATAATCTAGAATGACAGAATTGCTCTTATGAGAAATGAGGATAAAGACAAAATTCTGTAAAAAAATTGACAAAATTAGACTTTTTTGAAATTTGAACTAAAATGGCAACAAAATACAAACCTCAGGGACCCAGATTTAAAAAATTTGGATTTTGGACTAAAGTGAGCAAACCTCAGGGACCATTTTGGCTATTAACTCCCCTACAAATGATTTTGTAGGGTAATTTTGATCTTTTTGGTTAATTTTTTAAAAGTATCATAATTACTGTACAACTGATCTTGTAGGGCAATTTTGATCTTGTAAGTTAATTTTGTAGAGTATCATAATTAGTTTACAAATGATTAGGGTAATTTGGATCCTGTAGGGTAATTTTGATCCTACAGGGTAATTACGAGCAAAATAATTACGAAAATGCTAACGTGTTTTTGTGTACTTTTCATGTCTTTTGTACGTTTTATATGATAATGCTATCTTTACCTTAAGTATATATTATTTTTTTAAGATTAAGATGATACAAGAAAATATAAATCATACCTGGTGGTGGGATTGGCTGTAAAACTGGTAGTGGTGGTGGTAGGATAACCCGAGCACTCTGGTTAAAAAAAATGATTTGTCCCATACCTAAAATTACACCCAGGTAGAAGAATTCTTCCTCCTGCTCTCCAATAAAGATACTCTGCAATTCTATGGATTATATTTTCCAAACAATTACTACACTGTTGCTCCGATAGGTCTGGAGTACACTGCACAAGACCATATATCGTTGAAACACCGGGACCACTAGTGTTGTCAGCTGCAAATTTCTGTAGTGGACCGCCTGCGGCTGCCTCAAGGCTCAGCTTTTTCAATAGTGGTGCCAAGGCCCATTGAACCCAACAATATCTGTTGCGTATCGTCGGCTATGCATAATAAAAAACCTTGTTCCTGTGGTTCCCAAAATAATCTGGTTGGAGTATTTCAGCATTCAGTAGTTGTAGTATGCAAATGCTTCCTTTTGGTCTGTGCAGACTTGGCGCAATTTAACAATGGAGTCATTAAGACAACTTTGACACACATCAAGGTTGATGTCGCCTCGACAAAGGGAGACCGAGTAGACCGTATCATTGCCTTGGCCGGTGGAGAAGTTGTAGAAACCAAAGCCATTGTTTGTGGTGGGGAGGGTGGAGAGAGTGGTGTTGAGATTTTTCTGATACGTGCTGTTGACGGTATAGTTTGCTGTATTTTGGCAGAACCAGTAAAGGAAATCTGGTTGAGCAAAGGTAGTGGTTGTATTGATAGAATATAAGAAAATAAAATATGCCAACCATAAGAGCCACTTTCGTACAAGGATGAACATATTTTCTTAATTTATTTGTGAAGGAGTTGCATGATAAATATATAGCCTTCTCTGTTTGTTGACCGGGTCAAAATATAGTTATGAATCTAAATTAAAAAAAAAAGGAAAAGACGAGGTACAATACTTTTTGTCGTTTGGTATTAATTACCGTTTGAATCGTGTTGGGTGGTTTTTTTTTTAAACGGCTATTTTCTTTAATCCCTTGTCGTTTGTAGGACTTGAACCCAAGACATTCCCCTTCCCAACCTATGTGTTTTTAAAGGCTTTGCCACCTAATCACCACTCATATTACCTGTATATTTAAAAGGAAAATGGGAAGAGCGTAATAACCCAATTCTAAGTATATATTAGATTACTAACTAGGGTTGAGTTAGTAGCGGGTGTGTAAAATGTATAGTAATTTTCTATCCAATATATTTAATACTTACAAAGTTAAAACTATATTTAGTAACGTTAATTGTTTACATAAATACAACAAAAATAATCTTCAACATTTTAAACTACAAATATACAAGTAGTCTTATTTCTTCCGGTTAACAACATTAGGTCTAGCGAAACGTACGATAAGCACGTCTGCTTCAACTTACAACTAGGCTTGTTTAACGTCTATTTTGCTGATTTCTTTCCGTTAGGTAATTTAATTTGTTATTTCTATGGTCAGACTCTACAACGTCTTCTAAAAGCCGAGCTAGCCGTTACAAGACGTCCACATCAGGGGTGGACTAATGTATGAACATCGGGTTCCCAGGTACCCATTCGGTTTTTAATTTTTAGCGTAAATGTATAAGACAAACTGAAAAGGAACCCATAAGTAAAATATTTGGGGAACCCATAACACAAATGTTTTAGTGTTCCATTGGTTAATTGCACACCTCTTTACCTTGACACCCCGGGTTCTAATCCTAAATCAGCCATATCTTTGCTTTTTTTTTCCATTTTCTCCTTTTTGTAGCTCTGCAACTCCAGACTCCGCTATATCATTCCAGTTTCATTTGCATCATCAACATCTATCACATATCGATCCATGCTTTCAAATCTAGAATCATTCTCTATTCTATTGAAGATCTTCATCGATTCAACGTTCACACCTATTCGGATAAGCCTTTTGCCTCATCAGTTCACGATTACTAGATTTCTATTCGTCATCTTCGGACGAACGGTAACTATCTGTTGACCTAGTTTGTTTTTGCAGAATTATGATGATATTCATTTGTTAGTTTGATAGTACCTGTTTGATTCGTTTAATTGCGGAAAGAGGTGTAATTCGATGTAAGATGTGTGACCTACGGACTGTTTGGTGTTGTTTATGTTGTTGTTAGTTTTAATGTTGCCTAATTAGGTATGATAGTGCATTGAAGGAATTGAACTTATGTAAATAATTGATTAGCGATTTCAGTTTGCAGTTAGATTTGAGTTTACGAGAGTATTTTATTGCATAGCTTATGTTGAATTTATGTAAATAAAGTAACAAATAAATGATACTATGCTTACACCTTATGGTAGAAGTAAAGACCACCGTATTTTATATTACGTGTTTTTAAATTTCTAATGACGATGATCTATTTATTATTGTATTGTACTTTTATTATGTGATGAGCCTTACCCGATCCGAACTGTCGAACTGGCCCAAAATTTATCATATTCGGTCATATGAAATTGGAGCATCTAAAAAAGTGGACCCAGTGGAAAAATAATTTGGATCCGCCACTGGTCCATATTATTGTTGGAAGTTGACATAATCAAGACGTCATTTACATTATAACATAATTATAAAAAAATAATTGAAACTTATTAGCACACTGTTACAAATCGGTGGGGGTATCCACACATCCCTCCAAAAGTATTGTTAGGATCTGAGTTTGACTTGATTGTGTTGTTTCAATTAAGATGATAATGGAAGAAGATAAAAAAGAGAATAATTGCAGCAGAAATAAATGTAAAACTTTATAACACAATCAAGAAAAGATAGTTTTCATCGTACATGTTTTCATTAGTCAAAAGATTGAATAAATTACAAAGTTTCAACTTATGCATGCATGAACACTAACTCCCCCTCAGCCTGAGCTCACAATAGTTGTTCGTACAAGATGAGTGTGTGCAAAGAACTGATAGAATAGTACAGGTACTGTCTATTTATAGTACAAATCTAACCACTGTGGCATCTTTGCTGACGTCACCTAGACAGTGACATCTAACAGCTATAACAACCTCTAAACACTAATCTATATAAACACTGCTACATTAATAAGAAACTAATACTAAGCGCTGATGAGGCAATCCACTGATGATTCTTTAAACACTGATGAGTCTGAGCAGTGCTTTCTCTGAGGTTGATCAGGTCTTTGATTCCAAAAGTACTTTGATTTCAACAACACTTTGATACTAGCAGTTGATTGGTCTTCAACAGTCTTTACAATCAACAGAGCTTTGGTGTAACAGTCTTTACAAAGCAACAGTCTTTAGGATCATCAGTTGTTAAGTGCCACTGCCATTGGAGGGATTTAAGTTCAAACACTACTTATTGAGGATCAACTGTTGAGAACCAGTTTTGTCTTTTGTATCATCTGTTCTTCAAGGAAGGATCACATGAGCCAACAATCTCCCCCCTAGAACATATGATGCCAAAACACTTCCTTATTTTGATATTTATTCTCTCATTAACCTTTCCCAGATTTGCCCTTTGAGCTGGAGCTCGAAATCCAAGGAATCGGTGTCATCTTCATCTCTTTGAAGTTGAAGGTTCATAAGATCTTGGAGGTCTCCTGCACTCAGACCTAGTGCATCCTCCCTTGATATATATTCAACACTACCATCAAACTTGAGCAGAGTCAATACGTGGGTCTTTCTGTCAGACTTCCACTTTAGTATTTTTGGGACTGATGGGTTTCTTGGGAGAAGTTTTATTTTTGAAGAGTTGGGGGATTGAGGTCTGCTTGCCAACCTTTGGATAGTTGCAGCAACTTGAGCTTGAAGTTGCAAGGAAGCCTCATCCAATCCAAATTGTAATTGATTTCTGATAGCCTATTTTCTATAATCAGCTTCCCTCTTTTTATCTTCCTCATCAATCAGCAGTTGTCTTTTTCTTTGGTTCAAGATACTGATGGATACATCTGTTGATGAGAATAGCTTTTTAGAAGAAAGGGTCTGCTGAAGTCTATCAGTGGTTTCATGATTGTATACTGGCTTCTGAGGCACTGATGGATCTGTCTTTCTTAGCTCTTTTAACTTTTTGTAAGTTAGATCAATATTCTGCTTAGACCATCTTGCAATTGATCTAGCAGTCCCATAATTAGCTGCTACAAGTTCTACTCTTTTTCTTTTATACCTCAATGCTTCATCCACATCAACCTTCTTTTATTTCTTCTAGTTGGGTGCAGATTTCTTCATTTGAGGATCCTTTTTCATCAATTCAATTCTATTAACTTCCTCTTTAAGAGCTTCAAGAGGCCAGTCTTTGAAATCATACATGTAGGCTTTGTAGGGCTTGTTATCTATAATGATGTTCAAGAAATCATTCCTCGGTGTCTTTTGAAGCTCAGTATTTGGTGGCAGATCTGACATAGACTTACTTAGGTCTCTAGCATAGTCTTCCAATTTCCTGACTTTGCTAAGCCCATGTTGCATTCGACCTTGTAAGTTGCTGTCTCCTAACCCTTTACTATCTTATTTTGCCATATATTCAACTTGTTTGGCCTTTAACTTCAGATATTCATCAATGTTCTTGGGAGTTCTGAAGCCATGAAAAGATGGGAAGGTTCTTTTGGATGGGTCATCCTCTGTGTAAAATTGTTTCATTTTATCCTGAACTGCAAGCAGTTCCAGAGGGAATTAAACTGCCAATGGAATGTTTCGTGGGATGTAAATAGCGGGTGGATGTTTGATTGGGTTGATTTTTGATGATGAGGGTGGAATGAATGGTTTAGGTGAGGTTTGAATGAATGGTGTGGATGATAAGGTAATTGGTGCAGGTATATCTTTTTCTTTCTTTTCTTCTTCATGCACCATGAATTTTCTTTTTCTTGTGTAAACAAATTTTGGAGTAGGAGGAGTTTATGAGGGAGAATGTGCTAAGGGTGTAAAGACTTATTGTGATGGGAATCTTTGAGGTGTTGGTGGTTTTGTTAATGGTGGAGGACAAAATGGGTTGAATCAGTGGTTTGACTAATAGCTGTTGAAACAACTAGTGTCTCAACATCTATTGTTATGGATAATGGTGGTGGTGATGAAGGATTTGTTTTCTGCTTTTTGAGAGGTGGTTTTTGTGGTGAAGGTTTTGGTTTGGGTGTGTCAGTGGTTGGCTTTTTAGAACCATCAGTGGTTTTGGGACCAGCAGTGGTTGGTTTTTGTGGTGGTGATTTTGGTTTAGGAAATGTAGCAAGGGGAGGTTTATTGTGTTTGAAAGATTTTTTTCCTTTTTGAAGTTTCAATTTGTAGCACTTTGTTTTCTTTCTTCACCTTTTTCTTCAAATCCTGCCTCAACACATCTTGTCTACTTTCTTTAGTATCATTTCTCTTCTGCTTTGCTTCAATCTCCTTATCAGTCTGGATATTCAGGGTTTCATCAACTCCCTTTTTCTTGCCAGTTTTTGATTTTCCAGAAGCTTTTGCAGAAGATTTCTTAGTAGGCTCTGTCTTTTGTTCTGGCTGGTTCCTTGGTGTAGATTTGCTAAAGTTTTTCATTGAGTCTTTCTCCCCCTTTTTGGTATCATCTTCATCTTCTTTTTCAAAGATTGGTGTAGGGGTAGTGCCAGCCATTTTTTCAAGGAATTCTTTAATTCCCCTGATGTCAGCCTGTGTATCTTTGTACCTTGCATCAACCATAACTCTGATCAACTCCATGTGTGAGTTGTGGTTGATTTCAGCCAAATCCCTTTGAGCTGCAAGAATAGGTTGAACTGATTTCCAAAGCTCTTGGGATAGTTGCAGAGCAGTAGGTTGACTTTTGTGGGTTAGCCAATTGAATTGGTTCAGACACAGCGAATGTAGAAGTTGTACTCTCAGTAATGTGTTGGTGAGAGGGGCTGTTTTGTGTCTGAATTTTAATGGCCTGAAACAGAGGTATTAAGGTAGGTGGAATACGAGATGTGGGGAATGGTGTTGAAAGAGAATTTTCCCCAAGAGGAAGGCTGTTAAGCATACTCTCAAATGATTGTAATGCTTCATATTGTGAGTTCCCAGTGCTTACAACATGTTCCTTTTGTGAGGAATCATGAGGAGTTGAGGTTTTAGGTGGAGATCTTTCCAACTGTTGTGAGGAAGTAGCAACAGTGGTTTCTAGTGACATTGGTATTTTCATAGGGTTAATGTCACACCCCGAAATTATCAGAGCTGGCGTGACTGGACTGGTATCTTTATTGCACAGCGGAAGCAAATAAGCTAAGTCTTTTACAAAATGAACACCACTAAGTACTCGACTCCACATGGTTCTCCTATTCCAACCGTGCCTTAACTCTGAAAATGCAACCTGAGAAAGAAACATGCGAAAAATCAACATAAAGTTGAGCGAGTTCATAGTTTGTTCGTAAAAGATTTGAAATAAATCTTTTCAATAACCTGTTTGTGAAACATTATTGAGAAAACAAATTTAGAAATCATTTTCTTGTCAAGTTATATGGAAACTTTGTGTTTGTAACGCATTATGTTCGTAAAACCATGTATTTGTAAACTCTTGTATTTGTAATGTTCGTAAAACCGTCATTGCCCACCCTGACTTTGACTCCATGCCCGCATAATCCTATGCCTTGAATTTGTATAAAACATGGTATTTAATTTGTATAAATCAAGTATTTCTGTAAGTATGTATGTCCCTGGTATGTAGCAATAAGGAAAAAGAGATCACCAATGGGTTGCAAAGCCACTGGTATGTGTGAAAAGGTGCAGGAAGTACTCTAACCTAGCAAATTTGTTACCGGGCTTCCGGCTGTAAGACACAGTCACCACTATGGGTCGCCACGGCCTCATGGGTGTGGGGCTACACCCAAATAGATCTATCACTCATGTCCCTCGGTCCTACGACGAGGATTAATGGCCTTAAGTGTTGTACCCACCCTTCACATGATCTAGTCGTAAACCCTCCTTAGGCTAACCATACCATGTATAAAAATGTCTGTAATAATTGTAACATGTATTCTACCCCAGTCTCTCAGACTGAATTACCCAGCTAGTCTCTCAGACTAACTCCCCGGTCTCTCAGACCAACTCCCCAGTCTCTCAGACTGAATTACCCAGCTAGTCTCTCAGACTAACTCCCCAGTCTCTCAGACTGACCCAGACCCAATATTATCACCAGACGATCCTATCCCTAGTCATGAAAATCATTCACATTTCGATAATACGCATTTGTTGTAAAAACCGGTATATTTAGTATGATCCATTTGAGTTCCTCGAAATCCATTCGTAACATGATTTAGAAATATGAGTTTTCGTTCATTCAAAAACTTTGTATGTTCTTGCAAAACGTGCTTTGTCTAAATTATGCAGTCTTTCTTCATCGAAAACTTTGTGTCTTTTCTGCAAAACGTGCATGTCTTTCCACCCCGAAAACATTTATAAAAATGTAAAACCGTAAAAAGTGGGGGTTATGAACTCACCTGAATTGCCTTGTGCGAAGCTAGCTAATTACGAATTCGTTGTCACACCCTGGCTTTGCGGAAGCGTGGTTATTTTGGTGTGACTTCTTAATACCATAGCTTAATCATAACAAGCTATATGAAATAAAAACCATGCAAGATCATCCATTAAAATAAGTTTGAAGAGTAAAGAACCACAACATTGTCTTAACGGATATCACATCCTAACAAACATAAACAGTGTTCAAAAGACAGAACACCAACAAGAAATAAACACAGTTTAAGAACTGTGACTCGTCCAGGAAAAAGTCACATCCCTTAAACTCGGATGACCTCGAGACTAATGCAGCGGGAAACGTGTCATACCGCGCCAGATCCTTTAAATCCCTGAAATACATGTAAGTTGAAAAATCAACAATAATGTTGAGCGAGTTCATGTGTAAGTGAGTAAATAAACCTTTGTATGTATAAAAACCCTAGTATGTAGCAAATAAGGAAAAAGAGATCACCAATGGTTTGCAAGGCCATTGATATGTGTGAAGTGCAAGTAGGAAGACTCAAACCTAGCAGATTTATGCGTTGGGTACAAAGTCACCCCGAGGTCCGTTCTGTTTGGGCCTGGGGCTGGGCTCGCTACACCCAGATAGATCTACCGCTCCTGCCCCTCGGTCCTACCCTGAGGATTAATGGCCTCAAGTTTCCGCCTACCCACTCACATGATCTGAATAATAACCCTCCTTACGCTAACCATACCATGTAAGAATTATTCGTAATCATAGTAACATGTATTTCACCCCCGCAGTTTAGAAAACTGAAAACAGTTAGATAAAAGGGGGACATGAACTCACAGTGGTGCGTCTCTACCAAGTATATCTCCTGATCAAGCAGCTGTGCGACGACCTACACGTACTAAATCTATTAGACGGACGGCCGTGACTTAGCTTAAGGTTTAAGTTTTTGGGAAATAGTTAGACAACTATTTCGTGTTTATATTTTTTGTAAATACTTGGCAATTATTCTCCTTCCCAAGGATGGGGGATTTAATACATGCGTGTTCGTAAAATTCGAAATACATTATTAAGTCTCACTTAATATATTTTATTTCTTACTTCAAAATATAAATATTCTTCCCAAAATAATACTTTGACAAAAATACGCGCTCATAAATATTTTCTTAAAATGCGTAAGTTACGTTTTAAAGATCAGGTGGTAATAATTATACCGTTGTAACTTATTATTTATTATGAAGGTGTTTGTATTATTTTTGGAATCGTTAACATTCGGTAATATTATTTTTACCCTAAAAATAATATTTGTATAGTTCACAAAATAATCATAGAAATTCACAAGTGTTGTTATGAAAAACATATATTCTAAATATATATATTTCAGGTTTTATTTTGTGAAAATCCCACCTCCGACACTTAGAAATTTTGTAAACAGAATCATGGCGAAATTTGCGTCTTTGAAAACAAGTTAAAAATGTATTTCTAACACTTGTGATGAAAATATTTTCAAGTGTTAGGTTCTTGGAAAAATTTCGCCAGAGTTTCCCCTGTAACTGGAGGTGGCCACGCTTTCAAGCGTATCATTTTCTTTTAAAATCCAAATCAACAATTTCCTCAATCAACAATAAACAATATTCAACTAGTTAAAATAGATATAATCGCAGAAATACATGAACTTGTGTTTTTTCCAAAATATGTAGTATCTTTCCATTATTTTTAGTGGATCTTTGTATAGATCAATTCGGTTACTTGAAAGTCTCGTTTTTAAAGAAGTTACATCTTTACAACTTCTTGTCAACATTTACAAAAATAGTTCCTTTGTCAAAATTTTTGTGTTACACAAGTGTCTACACACTTGTGTGTTTACAAAAATCACTCTTGTTCAAGTAAAATCCGGTTTTAGAAAATAAGATTTCCTTGACACTTGGTCCTTTGAAAATACCGCTTGTAGATCCGTAGATCTACTAGTTTACCACTCTACTTCATAAGAAATATTGATTTTACACAAGTTCATGCTTAATGTGTAGTAGTGTTCATCATTTAACCCCTTTTACACTTAAACATACTCTAGGTCATGTTTCATGGACATGACTTAGCCGGGTTAGATGACGATCCGAGCTACTACAATCATAGATCAACACTAAATAATCACAACAAAACAAGTCTTACAAGTTTTACACAACTCTATAGCTTTTATCCAACTTATTTCTCATTCTTGTAAACTTTTAGTATGTGATTTAGTATGTTCATGATTTTCACCCGACAAAGTTCATATTAACCACTTTAGAATAGATCAAGAGTGTGTTTGAAGTCACTTACTACTAGCTCGAGGCTAGGGAAGAAACTAGTCGAAGATTGGGTGGATAAAAGCAATGAGGTGAGGTCCTTCGCGTTCCGAATGCACCGAGCTCCTTTGTATGAGATCCTTAACACTTGTATGCACTTGGAATGGGTTGAAGGAAATCGAAAATGGATGGATGGTTGTGGGTGGTGTTCGGCCGAGAACCAAGAGAGAGGGAGAGAGTGTTTTGTGGTTAAGTGTTGTGATGAAATGAACATGTGTGCTTATGCTAGAACTTATAGACAAAACCTAATGTAATTAACCATTGGATTTTATGTCTAATTGATATTAGACATATGTGATTTAAATAATCAACAAGTACAAAGGGTGTCCCCTTGGGGACGAGTTCGGTTAGAGGGGGGGGGTTATCCGGTTCCATTTCAACCATTAGTTAGCCATTTAGTTAAGTAATTAGAAGGTGTAACCATTTACTAGCATGTTATGCATTGTGACGGGTGTTAGGGTATCCGGGGACCCTAACTGGTTTAGAAAAAGAAAAACAATGTGAATGGCAATATTTTTATGTTCCGGGTAAAGTCCGGTTGTTCGGTTGGATAATAATCCGTTAAAGCGCTTAACAAAGCTTTAAAGTGTCGTTAATACTATTTCTAGTGACCCAACTTATTCCCGACACTTTGGAAAGTGTCTAGTAATGTTTTTCTCATGTTTTGGCACTTATTAGTTAGCTAGATGCTGAATTTTAATTAAAGTGTTGAATTTTGTACTTAAAGTACGTTTTAGGCACATCCGGTCACTGTAATCTCATTCCTAGTGACGCAGTTCTACAACCCTTATATCCCTACACTCACCACTAGTGTAGCAAACTATCTCAGGCTCTTACAGGCCTTAGAGGCAATACCTGCCTGGTGCTTGTTATGACAGCACGTTTAATAGGTTATCCGTTCATTGTGCTACTGTGCTTTTGGTGCATCAAGGTTGTCACAAAGGTGCTGTAAGCAAAACATGGAGTGACAGCAAGTAAAGTATGATGCAAGTAAGTACATGTATCAGCATTCAAGTAGCAGTTTATCCACAAGTTCAAGTAAGCACAGTAATTAAGCAGTAATTAATTATTAATTAAGTCGTACGGATACCTGGTTTAGTGAGGGTTGTCACATTCGTGATGTCGTTTCCAAGATGAAACTCGCTAGCGTGCATTCTACAATATTCCTAACACGGAATATCTTATAAGTTTCTAAATAAACGCAGTAACTAAACTACGTGTCATCGAGCTCTACCGAATCATTGACCGAACGATTTGCCGGTAAGTTGTGAACTTAAATGAAACGAAGAAGTTATACTTTGTTTAGTTTGTCTATTCATCGGTAATAATTAATAAGTCTTGAAAAGACTTGATTCTAGAGATATGTAAAAATGAATAAATATTTATATAAAAAATATATAAATATATCGTTAATATCGCTTGTCGTCCCGAGAAGTCGTACGTGTATAAAAGAATATTTACGCGAAAATAATATATAAAAACTCGTATTATAAATCGCGTTTCGTATGATTTTTGTCAAATATTCGTATATGCCGTTTAGGCGTATAAAATAAATATAAAGAGTTATCTTCATTTCTACGGAAGAATCATCGAGTTATTTGATGTTTAAAATAAATATATAGCTATATTTATTTTTATAAACGATCACGAGTCGCTTGAGGTTTGAAATAAATATAAAACTATATTTATTTTAATAAAAGAATTCGTATTGTTCGACATTTGAAATAAATATATAAAACTCTATTTGTTTTATAAAACGAAGGCATGTTCGGCGTTTGAAACAATATAAATAATTATATTGATTTTATAAAAGACTTGTCGAATTTTTGGAGTTTAAAATAACTATATTTATTTGTTGTTGAAATAATTTTCGTATCGTTGTTTTCGTAAGTTGTAAGGTGGTGTCGTACACAATATGCGCTTACATCTTGTTTTGCGAAAGTCGTTTGAATCCGATAGTTGTCGTTTTATAATAAAACGCATTTTGTATTTACGGTTTTTCTCGAAAAACGGGCAGAGTTTCCTCTGTTTTTTGGACGCCCTGACAACACAAGTTGTCGTTATATTATCAAAATTCAACAATTTATACGACAATATATGTGTAAACTCGAGTTAGACGAATAAGATAATAAACAAATCCAACTAAATTTCAAACGGTTTCACTTATGTGTGCGATCCAAGAGCTCGTTTCCACGAAAAATAAATAGATATAGAAAATAACGAAATAATTCACGCCATTAAAACTTTACCGCTCTTCGCCTCGATCCGTTGACTGAGTTGACTGAGTCAACTGAGTTGACTCGAGCTTGACTCGCTGAGTTGACCGAGTCGACTTGCTGAGTTGACCGAGTCAACCCGAACCGCTTCTGAAGCTAACAAATCTGACAGAACCGGACCCGCCGAAACTGCCGACCCGAACCCGAACCATACTAGATCTGACCCGGAACCCGAGACGTCACCCGAACTGATCTGTTGACCACTTTTGACCCGGACCGAGTCCCGATGACTGTCTTGACCGAGCCTGAACCCGTAACCAATCTGAACCTCTTGAATCTGAACCGAATATCGTCAGCAACAACAAAATCACCATCATCTTCAAGCTTTGGGAAAAATAAAAGAAACGGAAGTTTACCGGAGTTTTGTCGGACAGAGACTGAAGACCGCCGCCGCTACTTTCTTCACTTCCGGCGGTTACAGCCGCCGTCGATCACGTCACTACCATCATCATCGTCAACAGGGAGGGGGGCTGTCGGAGGTCGCACGGAAAGGGGGGCCGCCGGTCGCTGTCGTCGGCTCCATCGGGCTACCCTTGTGTCGCCGGTCACAGACGAGAGGTGAGAGGGATCGAGAGATTAGAGGTGTGTGGGTGTGTGTCGTCAACAGAGGGAGTCGTTGGAGCTCCTTGGCTTCACCCGGGTTTCCGGTCGCCGGTCATAGAGAGAAGAAGTGAGGGAGATCGAGAGGGTGTCTTGCTCTGTATGTGTTTAAATGTAAGATAAGAAAGATGGTGTTATGGTTTCTCTTATGTTGGCAGGTAAAATTTTGAGTGAGGAAGGAGGATGTATGAGGATAAGGTTCAGAGGAATGGGAGTGAAAACATGAGTGTTGTGAGTGGCTGATCATACAAAAATGAGGAATTCTAGGGTTTTATAGAGATCTTTGAGATCTTGTAAGATCTTGCGAAGATTTAATAAGATTTTTAGAGATTTAGTAAGATTTTAGTGGAGATCTTATAAGATCTAGTGTATTATGTGCAGGTTTAGGCTTGTGGGTTTTGGGCTTGGGCCTAGGGCCCACAAGCCCATCTCGTGTGTCAGTGGCCCGTAATTCCTACGAGACCCGTTGTCAAAACCCGAACTCCGTTTAACGTCAAAAGATAAAATTTTAGTATTAAAATACATAAAATACGGTCGGTAGTCGTTGTTTGCACGCCCATTCGTCGATTACGGTAATAATCGCGAAAAATTACATCGTTGCGGTCTTTAATCCGTTTTTCGAGCCGGTTTCAACTACGATTGCTAAAATTTAATTACGAAGCTAGAATATATCGTAAAAATTTAATATTCATCGGCGTTGTCAGTATTTTGTACGGTATCGGTTCGTTGTCGCGTAATATTCCGAAGATTTTTCCGTAAACCACCGTTCGCGCACTGTAAAGTCGTATAGACGTTCCTAGGCACTCCAAAGGCCTAATTAAGTTAATTTGCATCTCAAGCACTATTTATTATCACGTTAATCACCTGTTAATCATGTAACTAGGTGCCGTAAATCACCGGTTGTCACATTCTCCCCCTGTTACAGAAATTTCGTCCTCGAAATTTCGACTATGTTATCTCCTCAGAATTGTGTTGTTCGCAGGTAAGTCCGAATAATAACAAAGTGAATGACCGCGTAATCGAAATAAGACTTATTCGAATCATGTGAATTTAATGACATTCCTCAACAATAAAAACCCAATGGTTTACAATAAATGTGTTTCAGCAAATCGATGTCAAAGAAAACAAGTCGTATAGATACAGTCACTAGTGTGACTAAGTTAACAGGGACCCAACAATGAACAGGAACTTCGACCAATCGAGTTCCATATGAACGTTTACAACGTGTAAATGAGTTCTAGAAGCAATAACACCCACTGGATGAACTTAGAATCAACAATCTCAAATGTAATAGTTTGCATGGAACGCTCGATCGTGATCAGCGCAAGCTGCAAGTCATACCGACGCCACAAGGTGTCGCAATGAATGAAACAATTCAATAATAGGGGTGGTCGAACAAGTATCACCTGTGTTTTGCATGAAATGCTCAATCATGATTAGCCCAAGCTACAAGTTTGTACTGACACCACAAGGTGTCGTAGTGACTTAAACAATTCAATAATAGCGGTGAACAAACAAATTCACCGTGTTTGAAGTCAAATGAAAGCGCCATGAAGTAATTATGAATGTTTGTTCCAACAAACATCGAAAGATTTTCAATTGAAAATGGAACATCAAAGAAATAATGTTTTCGATCGAAGATGAAGAAGCAATGAATATCGCGAAATATTCGATCGATGTCGAAAGAACCGTTAGTAGGTACACCGGAATATGCAATGAATTTGTGTACCATCGTCATAACACACAATTGGGTTAAGATCGCTTAAATATGATAAATCGAAGCGGATTTAAAGCAAATCAATATATAATTAATTAAATCCATGCATAAGATGTGTAAACGAGATTAGCGCAAGTTTCAAATAAATGAAAACACCACCACATGGTGTCGAAATCAATTAACAATTTAATGGAGTCGAATGCCAAACAAGTTTACTACGACTCTAAACAAATGAAGTGCTTGTCAAAAATTGATTTGAATATGATGCTCCCAATACATCATATGATGCTCTGAATTGAATATGTGTAATTGTTAGGCCCTTTAAGGTTTATGGATAAGACAATGTGTGGATTAGTAGGCATCATGGGTTAACTATGGGTTTTGGGCCTAATAGTGTAGTTATGGGCCTAGGGTTTAGGGAGCACATTCCCTAATCCCTTTCTATAAATAGTAAATGATGTAATAGGTGCATGGTTGGTGATTTTGTGCAATCTTGTATTAGACAATCATTTGTATGCAAGATTAGTGAAGCTTTTGAATATCAATCATCTTTCCTTTCATCTTTATTTCTTTTGCAACTTGTTTGTGTGATTCCGCCACCTTACGAGTTGTGCGATATCATTGTGATCTCGGTTTCGGGACTTACAATTGGTATCAGAGCCTGTTGAACCTGATTTCCAGGCTCGGATCTGATATCGCGTTGTTTTTGTTCGCTGTTACTGTTTCGTTTGGCTACTGTTCCGGTTTTCTGGAGTTTCTGCTGCATTTCGGAGTGTTTCTGCTGATTCCGGACTGTCTTCAAGGGATTTCGGACCATTTCGGACTGTTGTTGATCATCACGGATTTGAAGTTTGCTTGATTTCGGATCGCATCATCAGATTTCGGACCACAATCATCAGATTACGGACTACAATCATCAGATTACGGATCAAATCATCAGATTTCGGACCACAATCATCAGATTTCGGATAAGATCATCAGATTGCGGACAATCATCATCAGATTTCGGATCAAGATTATCAGATTCCGGATTAAGTTCATCAGATTTCGAATTAAGTTTGTCATTTCGGATTCAAAGTCATTTCGAACCATTTCGGACCTCAGACTTCATTTCGGACCCCATTTCGGACCCCATTTCGAATTCAATCTCAAATCATGTTGAACCAATCCGGTGTCATGAACGGTGTTGTTACTGCAGCCGATCTCGCTAATGCCACACTGGCTGCAATCCAGACTCAGTCTTTGGCATTTCATCAAGAACTTGACCAAGTTATCGGCACGTCCACAAAAGTTCCACGTTTCTTGTACGGGGATGACTACTACGAATGGAAATTTCAATTTGAACAATACTGCAAGGCAAAAGAGCCTCACGTTTGGAGAAGTATCAAAAACGGGCCACGTGTGATCATGTATGCCACTGAGGATGACCCTCAAACTCAAATTCCGAAGCCCGAAAACGTTTTCACTGATGATGACAGAAAGATTGTTGCAGAAGATGAAGCTGCTTATGGTACTCTGTCAATGGCTCTCGGACCAGACATCTCGATTGGAGTCAGAAACTGCAAAAGCGCCAAAGAAATTTGGGACACACTAGTACATCTGTTTGAAGGAAATGCCGATATGAAAGCCAGTCGTGTTAACATGATGAACCAGCAATTCAGCTCCTTCAATCATATCTACGGAGAAACAGTTGAAAATCAAATCAGAAGATTCGTTAAGCTTGTATCTCAAATGGTGAGTGCTGGAATCGATGTCTCAAACAGTGCAATGAATCGTCAATTGCTTAACTCTCTACCTAAGGGATGGGATGCTGAAGTTTCAATGATCAAGTGTACCAAAGATCTGAGTGAAATGACACTAACTGAGTTGATTGCCACTATTAAGTCTTGCGAGATCGATAATAAGCAAAGAGAAATCAATCACAAGAACTCTCTGATGACTGTAGGAGTAACTAGTCCTAACAACGCTGCACTGATGTCTCAAGCTCATCCAAATCTGGTTTTCAGTCCTGTTCATGGAATGGTGAATCACAACCCAAACATTGTTTTCAGTCCCATCGCTGCCCCAAAGCCAAATTATGTGTATGGAATGGCTTCTCCTTCCTCTCAGGCACCTGCTGTCAATACCACAAATATCGCTGCTCCACAATCTCAACCCCATCCTCAGCCACAACATGCAAATGCTGCTTTTAGTTCAAACACTCAGTCTGCTCCTCAGAACACCCCATCAGTGAATCACATGGCTTTCTTGACCAAACAGAATGAAGAAAAACTTGCACTTGCAGCCTCTATGATCAACAGTTTCAACGCCTTCTTGGCAGGAGAACTCATACCTTCAACAGAACTGACACCAGAAGTGAATCAAGTCGTGGAAGAGGACTTGGATGAGCTGGATGTGGCTTGGAACATGGCTATGTCAGCATTTAAAGCTGATAAGTTTGCAAAAAGATATGGGCGTCGTCCTATGCATGCTAGTCCAAATTTTCTGAAAAACAGGCTGAGGTGCTACAGGTGCTATGAACCAGGGCATTTTGCCAGGGATTGCAAGAAGGTTGTGACAGGGTATGAAGCTACTCAGGCTGCTGCAGCAAGGAACAAAGAGAGGTCTATGGTTCCCATCACGCCTGTAGAAACTGCTACCTCAAGTGGACAGGGTAACTCTGGAGCTGGAAGAGCTTTAATTGTTCAAGAGCAGAATGGTTTCAGCTGGGTTGATGCTGTTGCTCAAGTGGAATCAATGAAGCTGTCTGAAACTGCTGCTGTGGATAAGGTTCATCAATGCTTGATGGCCATGACCGAGGAACCAAAGTCACTCGCTGAGACGGTAAACTCCCTTTTATGTACTGAACACTGTAGGAAGAAAGTTGCTTTGCTAAGATCTCAAAATTCAGCATTAATTACTGATTATAATACTGTGATGGGAAAGTACATCAGTCTTCGAGAGAACAACAAAATTCTCTATGAAAAGATTGAAGCACTTAAAAAGGACATAGCTCAACTTCACAGAGACGTGAACCAGCAACAATGTTGGGTTCATGACTATAAACATAGACTCACAGTCAAAACTCTTAAATGTGACTCTGTGAAGGGTGAGCTAGAGCTCCTCACTAGAAACTACAAGCAAAACGGGTTAAACATCAAGAAGTTTGATACCTCGAGTGCCACAGTACAGAATTTGTGTAATGTGCAACTTGCGTATCAAGAAAACAAGGGAAAGGGTTTGGGGTATAAAAAGGTCCCGCCACCATATAATCATAATTATTCCAGACTACCAGTCACTGAACAAGAAATGGAAAATTATGATACTATGATGTATGGCAAGCCGAGTGATTATGTTGATTATGACCCATCTAAGTCTAAAAGGAGTCCATATACTGATTTCAAGAAACCAATGAGTTTTGTAAAAGATGAAACAGTTCAAAATGAACCAGCAGACAATGTGTCCGATCAGAAAAATGAAACTGTGTTAAATGCTGAAACCAAAACCGAAACAAAAACGGAACCGGTTAACAAACTCACAGAGGAGATGAAGGAAAGTTCATCAAATTCTGATTCTGTTGAAAATACTAACTTTTCTAGTTTGTGTGCAGAGTCAGTAAGAACTGAAGAAGAGTCTAAGGAGGATGATGAATCGCATCAAAGTGCTGCTAATAATGTTGTTTCTGATAAAAATGGCATTTATGCTTGGAACACTGTTTTTTTCTTGGTTTGCTGAGACTTGGGGTGTTCCCACTAAGACTGATGAATTTGGTGCTATTATTTTAGATTATGCATGTGATAAGAATGTCTATGTTGAAAATGCTGAAAATATTGTTAATGTTGAGAATGATGTGGCAGGAGAGCCTGATGTGTCGTCTGAGGAATTTGAAACATCTGTTTCAATCAACTCAGAAAACCATTCAGATAATTCGGAATACCACCCTTGTACGTCTGAAACATTAAATGACACATCAGACGCTCCCTGCAGCAATGATGATTTTGAAATAACTAATAGTGATAATGAAGAATTTACTGTTGAACAGGGATCATCTGACGATCTTGGCTATCAACCAGAGGATTCAGGGATCTCAGATAATGAGCCTAAATCTTTGAGTGTTTCCGATTGTGACAATCAATCAGATTCTTGCAGCATCACTAAAGAAGAAAGTCAAGTTGTCTTCGACACAGACTGCTCATCATTTGAGTTGCCAGAATCATCAAAAGTCGAGAACTCAGAAGGTGACTTGACTGAAGAGGAGACATCCATAGAGTCCTATTCTGTAGAAACTCATGAAGATGTGGAAACTATGGAGAGGGAATTCATTGAAATCAATTCCACAGTTGAATCAAAAGATGAAACTGTAGAAGAAATTAATATGGAAACCTTCTCTCAAGCTTCTCCTGAAGACATGATCTCTACAAAAAAGGAAGATGTGAAAGTAACCTTTCCAGACAACTCACCTATTGATCCAAATAGTAACCTCAGTAGAACAGAGTCGACTGAATCTGTTCCCCCAAAAAGAAAACGATCACGTAGAAACAGAAGGCCAAAAAGGGAGAATACGAAAAGGGAAACCTTAAATCTCAAGCAAACAGAACCCAAGCTCAAGGGTAAAGTTGAGGATACTAACTCTTGTGCTGAAAGCTGTAAAGTGGGTTCCTCCAAGAAAAGGCATACTCCAAAGCACTCAGCGATAAATGAATTGAAAAGACGTGATCAGTTCTCGAGAATAACGCAAGCCGAACTAGATGTCTTTTTCTCAAAAAGGCGGACATGTTTTAACTGTGGAATTCCGGGACACATCGCAAGAAATTGTGTTCATCGTCCCTACTACTCTTGGAACACGTACCATCGGAAGGCCATGCACTCTAGTTTTATCAAACATCCCATGGCAAGGCCTTCTGACAGAGACTGGAATCTGACCAAACAGGAAAAGCAAAAGTTTTTTAAAACGAACAGTTTTCAAGACAAGACAAAATCATTTTCCTCAAACAGAAATGTATCAGATGCTAAAGATTGGAGACCAAAAGGTCCTGTTAGATCCCAGTCTCCGTGTTCACAACCATCAACTTCTACCGCGCCACCAAAAGTCACAAACAATGATAAAAACTGTATGATCTTTCGCGAAGTCACCTACACAGATAGCGATGGTAAACTCAGGTCCTCTATGGCCTGGGTTCCAGTCTCTAACTGATTCCGTATTATGTGCAGGAACGACTATGGAGGGCTATCTTTAGACTCTGGTTTATCGATAGTGGTTGTTCTAGGCACATGACGGGAGACATATCCCAGTTGAATGACATCAAGATATTCGACGGTGGATGTGTCAATTTTGCAGGAGGAGAATCAGGAAGAATCACCATGAAAGGCACTGTCAAGAATGGCGTCCTCACTTTTTCAGATGTTAACTATGTCCCTGAGCTTAAGCATAGTCTGCTGAGTGTATCGCAGATGTGTGACAAAGGAATGGAAGTTCTGTTCACTAAGAGTGGGTGTGTCATCCTGAAACCAGGAATCCTCATACCTGAAGACTGGTTTCTGATAGAAGCTGAACGAAGAGGAAATGCTTACGTTATCGATATGAACAAAGCCCCTACTGATCAAGTTACTTGTTTTCAGAAATTGCTGAACATGATGCTATGCTGTGGCATCGTCGGTTGGATCACCTGAACACGAAGAATTTGAACCGGTTAGCAAAAGGAGGTCTGGTCAGGAACTTACCAATCAAGGATTTCATGCAAATAGAGAAATGTGAAGCATGTGCTCGAGGGAAGCAGCATCGCAGACCTCATAAGTCCAAACCTGTTCACACCACTTCGAAAGTCCTGGAACTGCTGCATATGGACTTATTTGGTCCAGTCAATGTTCTCAGCATCGGAGGAAAGGCTTACTGTCTAGTCATCACATATGATTTTTCACGCTTTACTTGGGTATTCTTCTTAGAGCAGAAAAGTGAGACAACTGGTTTAATAAAGAAATTCGTAATACTCATGGAGAATTAGTCAAATGAACGTGTGAAGATTATTCGCTGTGACAATGGAACAGAATTCAAGAATGCTGAGCTAAACGAATTTTGTGCCCTCAAGGGAATCGACCGTCAATTCAGCACAGCAAGATCGCCTCAACAAAATGGGGTTGCAGAAAGACGCAACCGTACTCTCATCGAAGCTGCTCGCACAATGCTGATAGATTCAGGACTTCCACTTATATTCTGGGCAGAAGCAGTAAATACGGCTTACTACGTTCAGAATCATGCTTTGATTAACAAGCGTCACATGAAAACTCCATATGAAATAGTTGAAGGTCAAAAACCCTCGGTGCAACACTTTCGCACTTTCGGCTGCCCATGCGTTCTTCTTCTCATGGACTCCAAAGGAAAATTTGAAGCTCGAGGAGATCCATGCTACTTCATTGGTTATGCTAAGAATACCTCCTATCGTGTGTACAACAAGGTCAAAAAGCAAGTTGTGGAAGCATATCATGTGGACTGGCTTGAAGAAAATCCAAAAGACGCTCGCATTGGCCCAGACTGGCTATATGACTATTCCTCCTTGTTTAAATCGTTTCCTATTTTGTCTAACGAAGTTGTTGTTGCAGAGAATTTAACAGAAGAAATGCCTACTCCTGTTGAAGATGAAGATGAGAATGTGCCATTGCAAAATCTAATCAGAAATCTTACTGTGAATCCATCGGGATTTAACAAAGAAAATGCAAGTATTTCATCATCCACTCAGGCTTCACATTCTGAACCCCCAACGGAGAACTCAAACAGAGAAACCAATAACACGGAAGGATCTGCCGGTCCGTCAAATATTCAGGGAGCCCCTCTATTTCAAGATTCAATTCCATCTGACTGCACTGTAGAAACACATGTGATCAGCACCGCAGCACCAAGTGAGGGGGAGCCATCTGGAATAGCTTCCAGAAGTTTTTCAAATTTGCAAACTAATCTGCAAGCTCCTGCAACAGCAATTCCGCAACGTGTTCAGAGGAGTCACCCAATCACAAATATCATCGGCCCAGTATCTGCTGGTGTTCAAACCCGCAGTAAATCTGGAGACATCAACACATGTTTGTATTCTTGTTTCATATCACAGATTGAGCCTAAAAATATTAATGTTGCCTTGCAGGAACCTGGATGGGTCGATGCAATGCATGAAGAACTCAATCAGTTCGAACGGCTTGGAGTATGGAAACTGGAGAAGCTGCCCCAAGGAAAAAAGGCCCTTGGCACACGATGGGTATTTCGTAACAAGCAAGATGATTCGGGTGTGATCGTGAGAAATAAGGCCAGATTAGTTGTCCAAGGGTTCAGTCAAGTTGAAGGCCTAGATTATGATGAAGTGTATGCCCCAGTCGCTCGTCTAGAAGCCATTCGCATCTTCTTGGCATACGCATCTTTTATGGGATTTACTGTCTATCAAATGGATGTTAAGACGGCTTTTCTTTATGGAAAAGTCAAGGAAGAAATCTATGTCGCTCAACCGCCGGGCTTCGTTGATAAAGAAAAGGAAGGGTATGCTTACAAGTTAGACATGGCTTTTGTTGGTGCACACATCTGTCGTCTTTGTCTTGTATCGAGTCTCGGGTTCGATGCGGTTCTAATCAAGCATGATGTCATCATCAAGGATGATGACATCACACAAGTTATATCACAAATGACATCATTATGCTGACATCATCACTGCATCATCACAAAAGACAAAACGGATTTGAAGTTTAAAATGAGATTTCGCTTCAAACATGTATTGTTATATTTCGCTTCAAAGAAAGTTAAGGATTTCGCTTGAATGGTTTCAAGCGAAATCAAAGCTCTATAAATAGGCTTCTTGACTTGTCATTTGTAACATTTGCCAGAACAAGATACCGAGGTGCTGCCGGTTTTCCTTTCGATTGTAAACAGTGTCAATTCAATATAAAAGAGGATTAAAGTATGATATGAAAAGAGGTTGTTATATTGATGATAATGGAAATTCTATTGATCTTGTTACTATCTTTGATGCAGGTACATATAAGATAGAGAAAGAACAAGATTCAAAGAATGAAGAATCAGTGAAAAATGAATCATCAAATTCTGAATCAGTATGCTCCAAATGTGACAACTTTAAGATTGACAATGACAAACTCTTGAAGAATGCGGAAAGTTTGACACTGGAAGTCGAGAAGTTGAGAAACGAGAAGCAAACTGATGATAAGCAGATTCTTATTCTGAAAGAAAATTGTGAGAAGTTGAAAACTGAAAATGACAAACTGTTGAGCAATTTGAACAGTTTGACATCAGAAAACAAAGTTTTGAAAGAGAAAGTAAAAGAGTTTGAAAGTAAACAGAAATCTTCAGAAGATGAAGATTTCTGGATCAAGCTGGAGAACAAAAATCTGAAAGCAAATGAAACAAAACTTCAAGAACAGATAAAAGTTTTGGAAAATGAAAAGTCTGTTCTTGAAAACATGAAAATTGAGAATGAGAAATCAATCAAGTCTCATCTTGAAAGAATCTCTCAGCTTGAAAACGAAGCTGAAAATTCAAGGAACAAGATTGATGAACTTGAAAAGAAATTGAACGGTTTTGTGATTTTATCTGAGATCTCTTGTCCAAAACCGATCAATTCTGTTCCAATAAGTGACAATGTCACAAACTTTGACAAAGTCAAAGTTGAAGATTGCGATGAAAAATCTGATGATGAAAAAGTAAAAATTGACAAAAAGAATTTATTTTTGAAGTTAAAAGAAAAATTTCAAGAAACTGTTCCACGATCAACAGAAAAGGGAGAATGCTCTAAGCAAAAACCTTTGAAGAAGAAAGTGGAACAGAAACAAAAAATTAAAATTGTGAAAAATGTTAAAAAAGAGAATAAAAGTTCATCAGATCAATCATCCAATCACAATCAAAAACCACAAAAAGTAAAAAATGAAAATTCAAAAATAGTTGGTGAAAAGTGGTGCAGGTTGGACCACAGTGCTTCAAGGCCAAATCAAACTTACAGGAGGAGAGAGGATTATCACCAAGCCAAACAGTGTTTTGATCTAAATATTTGGTCTGAAAATGGTGATTGGTACGATAACAGAGTGTGTTACCGATGCGGTTATCAAGGACACATTGCTGTTAACTGCCAGAATTGGAGATATGAGACAAGAAGATGCTATAATTGCCATATCAAAGGTCACATTGCTAGAGATTGCTCAATGAGATCAATGAGAAGATCGAGGGCTGAATCTCAAAAGCAGGTGAAGAAACCAGTCTCTGTCAAGCCCAAAGAACAGAAAGTTCAAGAACGTAAAGTTCAAGAACCGAAAGTTCAAGAACCGAAAGTAAAGCTTTCTCAGGGGCAAAAAGACAGACTGAGGAAGAAGAGGAAGAAGGCCAGAGAGTATCTGGAAAGGATTTTGTCCTCGGATACAACTGGTAAAACAGATAAAAGTTCTGATAAATCGTCTTGCTCATCAAAGAACAACAAATCAAGCAAAACGCATTCATCAGATACAAATCTGAGGACGAAAGAGGATAAGAAGAAGAACGTTGATGGCAATGAATTTGTTTCTTTGGAAACAAAGGAGCCACATGTCGGCGATGAATCTGGCTCATCAAAGTCAGACAAGCCACATTCAGGCAATGATTCTGGTACGGTAAAGCCAGAAGAGCCAGTAGTTGAGGTAAAAACTGAGAATTCAGGTTTAACAATGGATGAGGCAAACTTTCCACCATTGTTGAACAAGAATTCAAAAACACCCAAGAACAGTCAGGCTTGGGTGAATCTATTTAAATGAAAAACCTGACTTGCCGGAGATCCCAAGTTGGTAATCGTGGATCATGAATCGGCATCATTCTTTATCATGTTTGTATAAAATGTTTGAGAAGTTTTTGCAGGACTTGCCGGAACTCCCAGGTATGTAAGCGAGGAGTAGGAATCGGCACCTTGAGAATTCAATCAAAAGATGGTAAATTGGTTGAAAAACAGGATTGAGTTGTATGTTTGTGATGGTTACAAGTGATAAATCAGGGACATTAAGTTGTATCTGATTTTCTACAAATGGTTGATAGACAATATGATGAACCAAACCCCAATTTTACAAGTGGTAAAATCAACAAAATTTATTTTCCGGAAAAACCATTTGATTAAAACAAACTTAAGTGTTTTGAAATCACAATGGGAAAATAGTTTGTTGTGAGGGGGAGTTCTGATTGTTTATGCCAAGTGGATGGAGAATTGAGGCAATTTGATATCAGCTGTCATGTTCAGTACAGTTTGTTTTCAAATTTCCTAAAATGTGTTTGCATTTTAGGGGGAGTATAGTTTTCAGAAAATCCAAAAACATTTGAAAATTTGAAAAAGTCAAAAACATGATAAAACAGAAAAATGAGTTTTGTTGCATAAAAGAGGAAATGATAGTACATCAGTGGACCATCACAACATGCTAAAGATTTGGTAAGATAAAAAAGTGATAAATGGTCTCACTGATGAAGTGTCAGTAGGTTTTTACACATTTAGTAGATTGTGACGAGATATAAACCTAAATTTCAAACTTGCTTGTTCTGTGGGTTAACACAAACTTGGATATATAGGTAACCCCTGAAATCTTGTTTGAAAGGTCCCTTATTCTGAGATACTAGGTCTTTATGCTCAGTGATATCTGGGGTATTATCCCGGGACTTCTGCTGAAAGAAATTTCTGACCTAGTCCCCGGATAATGCTTTCTGCAAATGCTTGAAACATAGCATCGCCCTCAGCAAGCTGATGAAACAATAAAATTGATAGTCGCTGCTGTTGTAATGCAAAAGATCCTCTAAAGGGGACACACCAAAAGTCGAAGCCGTCATCTCTCTGCGTATCGAAAGATCGACCTGAGCTCTCACGGCCCTCGTACTATAATTTATTCCCCTGACAGATATCATCTGTGGTATACTCACCTGTAAGACTGAATATTGGGATCTGGATACGGGAGTATATTCAAGTAGTGGGACACACGAATAAGTTCAAGAGCTTAAAACATTAACCTCGTATCTCGGATCAATTGAACTTTGTGTGAAAATTTAAGTGGATCAATATACTGACAATCTAAGTGAATTGTTTAGAACTTAAAATGAAATGAAGCTTAACGGTGTTGGTGATTTGTCTCATAAACTGATATGATCCTCTTGCACGAACTCACAAAAATAGTGTCTGTATATATTTCTGTTATTGCATTTATGTTTCATTTTTTGAAAAATCCAAAAAGATTTTCGACAACTGATGTTGAAGAGCTGATTTTCAAAATTTCAAGTGCTAAACAAGATGAACTGGTTTGGGAGTGTGAGTTTAACAGAAGAGATTTTGAGAAAGAAGTTGAGATTAGTTAATCAAGGTCATTAATTTGAACTTGATATAACTATTGCTTGTAAGTTTTTCTTATTGATTTAAGTGAAAGCTTATGTTTTGGTAGAGAGATGTGTGTAGGAAAAAGGAAGGTTTCTGATCCTGTTGCTACGAGAAGCCAGGAGATGCATCAGAACCTGTGGAGAGCTTAATCTGAGAAAAATCCAGGATTTAATTTCAAAGGCGATAGCTAATTCCAGACTGAAAATCCCAGCTTGATGAGAGGGGGAGTCTGACGAAGTTAGAGCTAGAGAAAAGATCCGGGTATTTGATTCCAGGAGAAATTCCTGAAGAAGATCGATCAAGATTGAAGAGTCACTATGATGAAGACTCTCACTGAAGATTCCGTCAACATTCAAGGGGGAGTCTGTTGGTGCAGTTGTCTGTCGACTTCATCTTCGTTCGAGTCTTAGATTAGAACTGATAGATTAGGGCTTGTATTACTAGAAAAGATCAGAATTTAGTATGTTTAAGTGATGATTTCGCTTGGAGGACCATTTATAGAAGATTTCGCTTCAAGCAAGTTCAAGCGAAATCCACATGACTTGATTTCGCTTGAACAGTGCTCAAGCGAAACCTTCATGCCTATAAATATCCTGAAGCGTAATCAGTTCTAAGGTGGCAGTTTAGTTGTTGGTTTCCGACGCCGAGGTGCTGTCGAGGTGTCTCCAAGGCTGTAATCTTTCAGAGATCAATATAAGAGACAGTAAATAGTATTTCTGGTGTGTTACAAGCTAAACAAAGACAGAATCAATGAATTCCGCCTCTGATTCTGTCTGAGCACTCTTCTGATCGACTCGTTAGGTCGTTTCACGATCCTACAGCTTTGTATGGTTTGCATCAAGCACCTCGTGCATGGTATGCGACTCTAACAGAACATTTGCTCGCTCATGGATACACCCGAGGAATGATTGATCAGACATTATTCATCAAGCGTGTTGACAAGGATATCATTCTTGTGCAAATATACGTTGACGACATCATCTTCGGGTCAACCAATGATGATCTTTGCAAGGAATTTGAAGAAGTCATGAAGAAAAAATTTGAAATGAGTTCCTTAGGAGAAATGACGATGTTTTTGGGTCTGCAAGTCCGTCAAAACAATCAAGGAATACTAATTCATCAAAGTAAATATGTAACTGACGTCCTTGCTAAGTTCAGCATGACAGACTCAAAGCCGAGTGAGTCCCTAATTGCAGAAAGGCTATTGCTAACTGAGGATCCAGAAGGAAGTCCTATCAACCAGACACTGTATCGCTCAATGATCGGGTCACTAATGTATCTGACTGCCAGTCTGCCAGACATTCTGTACGCCGTGTGTCAGTGTGCTCGTTATCAGGCTAACCCTAAACTCACTCATTTAACTGCTGTTAAAAGAATTTTCAGATATTTGAAGGGAGCTCCTAAACTCGGACTCTGGTATCCCAGAGATTCGAACTTTGATCTGTTTGCCTTTTCAGATAGCAATTTTGGAGGAACTGACAGGGATAGGAAGTCCACATCAGCTGGATGTCAGTTCTTGGGAGAAAGGCTCATATCTTGGCAATGCAAGAAGCAGCAGACAGTATCTCTTTCCACAGCGGAAGCAGAATACGTTGCAGCATCTGCATGCTGCTCCCAAGTTCTCTGGATGCAGCATCAATTGGAAGACTACGGTTTGACTTATCTTGACACAACCATTTATTGTGATAACGATGCCGCCATCCAGATCACTAAAAACCCTGTTTTTCACTCCAAAACCAAGCACATTGACATTAAAATTCATTTCATAAGAGATTGTTTTGACAGAGGTCTTATTAAACTTGAACAGATCCATACTGATGCTAACACAGCGGATCTTTTTACGAAACCTGTCAGCATCTCTAGGTTCAATGTGCTTGTAGACCTCTTGAAAATGATTCGCTTCACCGACTGAGCAAAAAAAAAAAAAAAAACTCTTGTAAATAATAATAAGGGTTTTTATGTGTTTCCATCTGGTAAATTTGGGCATAAAGTACGTTACTTTTGCACAAATTTAGGGGGAGAAAAGTTGCTGGGAAATGAAATGAATTTTTGTGTTAAAGAACTTGATTAACACACGTAAGGTTTCAATGTTAAATAGGTTCGGCTCCACTGCGATGTGTTGATAGGTCTGCCGCTCGAAAAGCAAAAAAGGCAAAAGTGATACAAACATAATGGACTGGACATCTCGTGGGTAACAGACCAACGGTGTATGATTTCATGGTCTTAAATCATGCGTTGATAGATAGCCAACATCTGAAGTTTCGGGTCTTTATGCTGATGTTTCATCCGGGATATCAGGGCTATCCCTCTGCTGTACGAAAGTACTGACCTGGACACAGTCAGGATATCCTGCTAAAAAGAGCCCTTGTCAGATCTTCTTTGGTCTCTCTGCTGTACGGAAGTACTGACCTGTTCACCAGGAAGTCTGACATTAAAAAAAAAAAAGGGGGGGGGGGCATTGTCAGATCTTCCTTGGTCTCTCTGCTGTACGGAAGTACTGACCTGTTCACCAGGAAGTCTGGCGTTGAATAATAAATTAAAATAAAAGGATGATCTCAGTATACTCACCTGCTACGATGAGCAGTTGCGCTTACCTTGATCGCGGGGGTATGCCTTGGAATGGGACACACAGATGTCTCAGTATAAATCTACCTAAAAGCGTATCACAAAGCAAAAGGTTGAAGTTTGAGCGGTGGATTTAAGAGGACAAACATATCAACAATTGCGTGGACCTGCCTAAGTAAACGAAGAGCTGAAAAGTGTTCCTTAATCAGTTCAAGAACGATTTGATCCCGTGACAGTCTTCCCAATATCATCCTTTCGTTGGTAATTTGTGCATATTATTATAGTTAATTTTTATTATTTTATTTTTTTTAAATTAATTAATTGCTCAGTGGGGTGTTGCGTTGATTTTAAAAGGGGGTGTTTTGCTATTCTTGAAAAGGTTAAATAAAATAACATTAAAATGATTAAGTCTGGATGGCCCACTGGTCGAAATGGGCCCATCATTACGAACAATCCGAAATGGGCCTGGACCAAAATCATTTCGGAGTATTTAATATTGAAAAGGACAAGAATCCGCATTCTCATTACGGACCATTACGGATTCATCTGAATTCTCTCTCAAGGATCTTCATTACGGATTGATTACGGATTGATTACGGACATCAGTTACTGCATTCCGGATCATCATTTGGCATTACGGATGATTCCGGATCATTCCGGACTGAGAAGGTTCATTACGGACGACTTCGGACGGAAGTCCATTCCGGGTGAAGAAGCTCATTCGAAATGAACCCCAATTTGTGACCCTTTGACTGTTTGACCTGTTTGTCTGAACCTTTTGGACTGTTTTTGGACTGCTTACTTGAAAAGGGTTGCTTATGTTTGAATTTTCAACGAATTGACTTTGTCAACTCGTCGTTAACTCAAAATATAAGTGACACCTTCAATATCATCTAACGGCTATTTGTGAAGTGCAGAAAATGGCAGGCGCAATGTTGAAAGAAGGAAATCAACGGCAATTGGAGGTGAATGAATTCCACAATCAAGCAGGCTATCTATCAAATCCTCCAGCAGATCAAGCAGAGTTGTTTGGATCACTAGTCAGGGGTCTGAACAACTGTCCTCTTACACACGCTTTAAGAGCAAACCCGGTGATGTGCAGCAACTGCATCAACACTTTCTGGAATACTGCAAAGATCGACAGGCAAGGTGCAGGTTTCATCGAAGCTACTGTTCAGAACACAAAGATTATCATATCTGAAGCCATAATTCGAGAAGTATTAAAACTAGGAGATCAGCCGGATCATCCCACGTTGTACGATCAAGCCCGAGTTCAAACTGCCTTAAGAAGAATGAGCTATGAAGGGAGATATCCTACTGTGTTGAAGAAGCTATTTCCACCTTACTGGAGACTGTTAGTTCATTTTTCCTCCAGTGTATTGCTGAAAACAAGGGTGGATGGGATCAATTGAACAAATCGCAAACTTCAGCAGTTGTTGCACTTGTGAATGAATGGGACTACAACTTCTCAGCATTCATCTTTGATAACATGAAGAAGATGCTGGAAGATCCAAAGAAGAAGATATTTATGTTGTACCCAAGGTTCATACAGATGATTCTTGATGAGAAATACCCAGCATTGGTCAAGGGGCCAAACTACATCAACTTGAAGCCGATGGGGCCAGGATGCTTTGAGAATGCATGCAGAAACAAACGAGCCAAACATCATAATTTTGAAGGACTATATGCTCTTGAGAAACATGGTAGGTTTGCTGATAATGTTCAAGGAGCCCCTGTTGTACCAGCTCCTCCTGTCATTCCTGTTGCTCCAGTTCCGCCTCCAGTGAATGCACAAATAACGGAAGAGCATGATGTGTAATTGTTGCAACAAACACAACAGGCAGGTGATGATGAAGAAGAGGTTCTGATGGTTGATACTGAATCTGACACAGACTCTAGTGAAGAGACAGATTTCAAAGGCGAAGCAGAGATAGTGACATCTGACAAAGAAGAGGATACTTTTCGTAAGCCTGTGCCAATGACCGCTGATAATCTTGCAGCTTTGATTCATAGTTTACAGGGTGGTGATGGAGACCCTCCATCCATTTCCACTCCTGTTATTCAAGAAACAGCTGATGTGACTGAAGAACCAGCTCAAAAGAAGCAGAAGATCGACAATGCACCTGACAACACTCTTTCTGGGCCCGCAACTACCTCTGAGCCCACTCCTACAGTTGACCCTCAACCTGATCCACAATCTACTGATGCATCAAAGAAAACAGACCTGGAGGACACAGACTTGTACATCAACTTAGACTTCGAATCCACCCCCTCTCAGCCAGGCAGTTCAAGTGGTGGTGTTCAGTTTGAAGCAGGAAGCTCAAGCGGGGCTCATTTCACTGAGCATGATGAAGCTGCATTCTGATATGCAAGCGAGAAGAGACAAGTCTATGAAAGCGACAGTGATGAAGAAGAGTATGTTAAAAGATTGAAAATGCATGTAGTGATATTGGAGCAAGACGGAGAACTGAAAAGTGCTCAGATTGTTTCTCTACAACAAGACGCTGCATTAAAAGAAGCCCCGATCTCCTCTCTACAATCTCAGCTCACAAGTAGAGATCTTACTATAGATCAATTACAAGGGGATGTAGGGATGCTGATGTCAACTGTCTATGATCTTAAGGCGAAGCTTGAAACGAAGTTTGGAAATGAATTTGTTGATAAAGAGGATGAGCAGTTCTATGTTGGAAGACCTGAGCAGACACAAGAACAAAGAGCAGCAGCTCACGCAGCAGCTGAAGCTGAACGAACAGCTGCCTTAGAAGCTTATCTGGCAGCAAAACCAAAGAAGTTGAGCAGCAAGACCAAAAAGAGACGAGAATAGAGACAGTTAGAGAAAGAGCAGGAGAAGCAAAGAAAGAAATAGCTGCTAGTTATGAAAAATCAAGACATGAATCCTCTAGATGAAAACTTTCAGCTAAAAGATCCCACGACAAGGCCCGACAGACTTGTGATGGAGCTAGGATCTACCTATTTTGATGAAGTGGGAAATAAATCAGATGTGGCATGCTGGAGATATGAACCAGACAAACATATGTGGTTGATTACTCGAAAGAGTGGACACAAGGAGTATTATAGCAAGGAAAGTCAATTTGAATCTGGACTCCGATTGATCTGAAATCTCTGTTACGAGCTCCTTATTATGATCCAGATCTGAACAAGAGAAGCCCAGGATGGGCATTCCACTCATGTCTTGAAAGGGAGGTTAAAACAAACTTTAAGACCATGAAGACTGCTGAACCAATAGTAAGACGACGTCCTGGTGTTCGTGACTCCTTTACCAAGAGGACTGTAAAAGCAATCGTCTGGCCTCCCACTGACAAAGAGAAGATCATTCCACTCACAAGAAAGTTTGAAAAAGGGACACTGAAGAATTTCAGGTTTTGGGCTTATGATCCTGTTCTAGCAGAAGCAGTTATTGTCACTGAAGAACAGTCGATCAGGATTCCTAACTCTTACGACCTAATGAGCTTTCATGAAGAAGACATCTTGGTCCTCACACATCATCAAATCAAATGTAATGAAAAATATGAAGAATGTGCAAAATCGTGGACAAGTGCTGCTGCCAACATCTTGAAGCACTATCTTTTTGTTTATCCTCCTCCAGGTCCTCTCGATCCAAGTGTCTGATGCGTCTGCTTATCCAATAAACCTAGGGGGAGATTGTTAGGCCCTTTAAGGTTTATGGATAAGACAATGTGTGGATTAGTAGGCATCATGGGTTAACTATGGGTTTTGGGCCTAATAGTGTAGTTATGGGCCTAGGGTTTAGGGAGCACATTCCCTAATCCCTTTCTATAAATAGTAAATGATGTAATAGGTGCATGGTTGGTGATTTTGTGCAATCTTGTATTAGACAATCATTTGTATGCAAGATTAGTGAAGCTTTTGAATATCAATCATCTCTCCTTTCATCTTTATTTCTTTTGCAACTTGTTTGTGTGATTCCGCCACCTTACGAGTTGTGCGATATCATTGTGATCTCGGTTTCGGGACTTACAGTAATGGACAAGTTCAAACAATTGAACTTGGTTTTAGCGCAATCCGACAATAAATATATATGTATCAAAAAGGAAATTTCGACATAGTTACGACGAAAAACCATGTATGTAACTTGAAAAGAAAAGAACTTTCAAGAAAATGTGTTGACTTGATAACAAGGGAGCCAACAATTTCAATAATGCGGGTCATTTGAATCACAAATCAATAATTAGGTTTAGCGAAATAATATTTGAACTTTGATGAAACGCTCATTCGAAACGAAACCACATGCGCAACAAACGATGCATGCGTATCATATGAATTTTTCAAGAAATGAAGCAATTAGTGTTTGCTATAATGAAAGTAATGATTGTGATACAATGACCATTAAGAGGGGTAGAGATGTGAAAATCTACTCACTAGATGCAAAAGTCGAAATTTCAATAAAAGAAATTTAAGGACTTTACCTGGGGTTGCATGTGATAACCGGTTGTTAGGTGACATTACCATGGAATGTCGAACACAGCGTATTCATCGTTAACTGATATAGGGGGATGCGGAGACATACGTCTTCTCCTTGGAGTGTTTCGTGTCGTTTGCAGGACCGCGTGCCAAACCGCCGCTTCCTGATCGATAGTTTTGGTGCTGACAGGATTAGCATCATCGCTGAAATGCTCCACAGTGTCTTCTTGGTGACTTCACCTCGTAAGTCGTATGTGACGTATTTCAACCTCCGTTGATGTATAGCTTAAGTTTCACGTATACCTGTGCACTAGCGTTTCGTTCCGCGTAGAATGTGATGTACCCCGACATCCGTTGACGTAAAATTTTAGTTCCATGTATTCTTGTGCACTAGCGTTTCGTTATGCATAGGCTGCCTGCTCGAGAAGTTAAAATATCATAGACAATATGGATAATAGTGTGTGCCCGAGTTGATATTCGCGGTTCCTACGTGATGACCTTTAATGAACTTCAACATAAGTTTCTGAAGGTCTTTAGTGCTTGTTTCCTAAACTCTCAGAGTTTTGTGTACTGTATGTAAATGTTTTATGCGCCGTGTGTAAAACACCACTTTAGTGTATGTTTGGAAACAAAATTTTGACTGTTTGTTTTTCGGCAACGGTTGGAGACCATATTCGAGTACTATGCGTTCTGTATGTATTCAGGATTTAATATTCTAAGTTCCCAGAGAAAAGTGAGGTTAGAGCCTAGGTATCACAACAGAAACCTAATTCGCCGTAACCTATAGCTCTGATACCAATCTATCACACCCCGAAATTATCAGAGCTGGCGTGACTGGACTGGTATCTTCATTGCATAGCAGAAGCAAATAAGCTAAGTCTTTTAGAAAATGAATGCCACTAAGTACTCGACTCCACATGGTTCCCCTATTCCAACCGTGCCTTAACTCTGAAAATGCAACCTGAGAAAGAAACATGGGAAAAATCAACATAAAGTTGAGCGAGTTCATAGTTTGTTCGTAAAAGATTTGAAATAAATCTTTTGAATAACCGATTTGTTAAACATTATTGAGAAAACGAATTTAGAAATCATTTTCTTGTCAAGTTATATGGAAACTTTGTGTTTGTAACGCATTATGTTCGTAAAACCATGTATTTGTAAACTCTTGTATTTGTAATGTTCGTAAAACCGTCAATGCCCACCCTGACTTTGACTCCATGCCCGCATAATCCTATGCCTTGAATTTGTATAAAACATGGTATTTAATTTGTATAAATCAAGTATTTCTGTAAGTATGTATGTCCCTGGTATGTAGCAATAAGGAAAAAGAGATCACCAATGGGTTGCAAAGCCACTGGTATGTGTGAAAAGGTGCAGGAAGTACTCTAACCTAGAAAATTTGTTACCGGGCTTCCGGCGGTAAGACACAGTCACCACTATGGGCCGCCCCGGCCTCATGGGTGTGGGCTCGCTACACCCAAATAGATCTATCACTCATGTCCCTCGGTCCTACGACTAGGATTAATGGCCTTAAGTGTTGTACCCACCCTTCACATGATCTAGTCGTAAACCCTCCTTAGGCTAACCATAACATGTATAAAAATGTCTGTAATAATTGTAACATGTATTCTACCCCAGTCTCTCAGATGGAATTACCCAGCTAGTCTCTCAGACTAACTCTCCGGTCTCTCAGACCAACTCCCCAGTCTCTCAGACTGAATTACCCAGCTAGTCTCTCAGACTAACTCCCCAGTCTCTCAGACTGACCCAGACCCAATATTATCACCAGACGATCCCATCCCTAGTCATGAAAATCATTCACATTTCGATAATACGCATTTGTTGTAAAAACCGGTATATTTAGTATGAACCATTTGAGTTCCTCGAAATCCATTCGTAACATGATTTAGAAATATGAGTTTTCGTTCGTTCAAAAACTTTGTATGTTCTTGCAAAACGTGCTTTGTCTAAATTATGCCGTCTTTGTTCATCGAAAACGTTGTGTGTTTTCTACAAAACGTGCATGTCTTTCCACCCCGAAAACATTTATAAAAATGTAAAACCGTAAAAAGTGGGGGTTATGAACTCACCTGAATTGCCTTGTGCGAAGCTAGCTAATTACGACTTCGTTATGTCGTTTCCAAGATGAAACTCGCTAGCGTGCATTCTACAATATTCTTAACACGGAATATCTTATAAGTTTCTAAATAAACGCAGTAACTAAACTACGTGTCATCGAGCTCTACCGAATCGTTGACCGAACAATTTGCCGGTAAGTTGTGAACTTAAATGAAACGAAGAAGTTATACTTTGTTTAGTTCGTCTATTCGTCGGTAATAATTAATAAGTCTTGAAAAGACTTGATTCTCGAGATATGTAAAAATGAATAAATATTTATATCAAAAATATATAAATATATCATTAAAATCGCTTGTTGTCCCGAGAAGTCGTACGTGTATAAAAGAATATTTACGCGAAAATAATATATAAAACTCGTATTATAAATCGCGTTTCGTATGATTTTTGTCAAATGTTCGTATATGCCGTTTAGGCGTATAAAATAAATATAAAGAGTTATCTTCATTTCTACGGAAGAATCATCGAGTTATTTGATGTTTAAAATAAATATATAGCTATATTTATTTTTATAAACGATCACGAGTCGCTTGAGGTTTGAAATAAATATAAAACTATATTTATTTTAATAAAAGAATTCGTATTGTTCGACATTTGAAATAAATATATAAAACTATATTTGTTTTATAAAACGAAGGCATGTTCGGCGTTTGAAACAATATAAATAATTATATTGATTTTATAAAAGACTTGTCGAATTTTTGGAGTTTAAAATAACTATATTTAATTTTTTGTTGAAATAATTTTCGTATCGTTGTTTTCGTAAGTTGTAAGGTGTTGTCGTACAAAATATGCGCTTACATCTTGTTTTGCGAAAGTCGTTTGAATCCGATAGTTGTCGTTTTATAATAAAACGCATTTTGTATTTACGGTTTTTCTCGAAAAACGGGCAGAGTTTCCTCTGTTTTTGGACGCCCCGACAACACAAGTTGTCATTATATTATCAAAATTCAACAATTTATACGACAATATATGTGTAAACTCGAGTTAGACGAATAAGATAATAAACTAATCCAACTAAATTTCAAACGGTTTCACTTATGTGTGCGATCCAAGAGCTCGTTTCCACGAAAAATAAATAGATATAGAAAATAACGGAATAATTCACGCCATTAAAACTTTACCACTCTTCGCCTCGATCCATTGACTGAGTTGACTGAGTCAACTGAGTTGACTCGAGCTTGACTCGCTTAGTTGACCGAGTCGACTTGCTGAGTTGACCGAGTCAACCCGAACCGCTTCTGAAGCTAACAAATCTGACCGAACCGGACCCGCCGAAACTGCCGACCCGAACCCAAACCATACTAGATCTGACCCGGAACCCGAGACGTCACCCGAACTGATCTGTTGACCACTTTTGACCCGGACCGAGTCCCGATGGCTGTCTTGACCGAGCCTGAACCCGTAACCAATCTGAACCTCTTGAATCTGAACCAAATATCGTCACCAACCACAAAATCACCATCATCTTCAAGCTTTAGGAAAAATAAAAGAAACAGAAGTTTACCGGAGTTTTGTCGGACAGAGACTGAAGACCGCCGCCGCTACTGTCTTCACTTTCGGCGGTTACAGCCGCCGTCGACCACGTCACTACCATCATCATCGTCAACAGGGGAGGGGGGCTGTCGGAGGTCGCACGGAAAGGGGGGGCCGCCGGTCGCTGTCGTCGGCTCCATCGGGCTACCCTTGTGTCGCCGGTCACAGACGAGAGGTGAGAGGGATCGAGAGATTAGAGGTGTGTGGGTGTGTGTCGTCAACAGAAGGAGTCGTCGGAGCTCCTTGGCTTCACTCGGGTTTCCGGTCGCCGGTCATAGAGAGAAGAAGTGAGGGAGATCGAGAGGGTGTCTTGCTCTGTATGTGTTTAAATGTAAGATAAGAAAGATGGTGTTATGGTTTCTCTTATGTTCGCAGGTAAAATTTTGAGTGAGGAAGGAGGATGTATGAGGATAAGGTTCAGAGGAATGGGAGTGAAAACATGAGTGTTGTGAGTGGCTGATCACACAAAAATGAGGAATTCTAGGGTTTTATAGAGATCTTTGAGATCTTGTGAAGATTTAATAAGATTTTTAGAGATTTAGTAAGATTTTAGTAGAGATCTTATAAGATCTAATATATTATGTGCAGGTTTAGGCTTGTGGGTTTTGGGCTTGGGCCCAAGGCCCACAAGCTCATCTCGTGTGTAAGTGGCCCGTAATTCCTACGAGACCCGTTGTCAAAACCCGAACTCCGTTTAACGTCAAAAGATAAAATTTTAGTATTAAAATACATAAAATACGGTCGGTAGTCGTTGTTTGCACGCCCGTTCGTCGATTACGGTAATAATCGCGAAAAATTACATCGTTGCGGTCTTTAATCCATTTTCCGAGCCGGTTTCAACTACGATTGCTAAAATTTAATTACGAAGCTAGAATATATCGTAAAAATTTAATATTCCTCGGCGTTGTCGGTATTTTGTACTGTATCAGTTCGTTGTCGCGTAATATTCCGCAGATTTTTCCGTAAACCACCGTTCGCGCACTGTAAAGTCGTATAGACGTTCCTATGCACTCCAAAGGCCTAATTAAGTTAATTTGTGTCTCAAGCACTATTTATTATCATGTTAATCACCAGTTAATAACGTGATTAGGTGCCGTAAATCACCGGTTGTCACAGTTAACCTTTGGGATCTCATCTTCCAGAGGACCCTTATTTATGGGTTTGCTAGGCTTTGTGGTTTTCTTTTTGGTCTTTTTGGATTTGGATGCAGGGGGTTGCACAATAGTGGTTGTGCTGTTGTGTTCACCATGAGCAGTGGGCTCAGCAACAGCGATTTGTGGAGTAGATGTGGACTCATCTAAAGTTCGCTTAGTCTCCTTTACTTGTGTTTTAGGAACTTTTGACTCTTTTGCCATAAGGCGAGTAAATGTTTCAGAAGTAAGACTATTTATGTTGAAGGGTGTTCCTTGTTCAAAAGCTTTTGCAGGAATTTTCTTTTGTAAATAATAGCTTAAGAATCTTGGGAACAATAGAAAACTGAGTTTTTCCCTTCTTTAACATTTTTTTGCATTATTTACCAAATCAGTAAACAATGCTTGGGAGTAGTTGAAATCTATTTTTGACATCATGGCATACCCCAAGTGTTGAATTTTTAAAGAAATTTCATTGAAAGCAGTTCTTTTGTTTGATAAACAAGTGAGCAGGGTATGGAACAAAAACTTCATTGCTGGTGGACAATTTGCTTTTTGCAATGTTGCTTTTGTTAACTGTCCATCATACCCTCTTTCGACCAAATCCAGTTGATACTCACTTTTTGGAAAGGAAGTTTTACCTGCTAGATCATTCATCTGAAAAACCTCTGAAATGGATTGTGCGGTTATTGGTACCAAACCACCTCCTACTTTTGAAGTGATTGCCCATGGCTTTTTATCTTGTTCTTGGACTTCAGTATTAGCCCAGAAATCACGTAGGGTGTCTTAATAAATTGGTGCATCACTAGTAAGCAAAGTTTTGTACTTTGATAAGGACAGGGTGTCGATTATGGAGTGGAACTCTGTATTTTTGTTTGTTGTTTCCTCAAACGTACAGAGATAATTGTGGGGGTGTTTGATGATAAGAGCCATGATCGGAAGTTGAGAATTTGAGAATGGTTGAGAGAAAAATGAAGAAGAAGATGGTAACTGCTTTGGAGAATTTTGGAATTCGATACGGCAGTGAAAGCTCGGTTTGGGAATTTATCAGGGTTTTATAAAGGGAAAAAGTGAATGCTGACGTTGCAGCGGTTTTAAAGATCTGACGGTTAACATCTGCCCATGTGGCAACCTATGATGGAAAAGGTGGATTACAGTTGTTAGGAAACCACTGTTGGATGACAACAGTGGTTAGGAACAGTGTATGGAATTATTAGTGGCTGATTTTTGTCTATCAGTGGATAGACATCAGTGGTTGAAACAACTGAGGTTTAGTCAATAGTGGTCAACAAGGAAATGGATGAAAAGAGGTTGTCTTTCAGCAGTGGGTGATTTTTCAACAATCAGTGGTTTGAAACAAACAGTGGATATGAGAAGACTTTAAAGGATTTATGAAAAAAATTCATTTTAACTATTTTTAAGGATGGATTTTTGATTTTCTGAAAACATTTTAATGCTTTTTATGCATGGAAAACCAAGTTTTGCTTGTTAGTCCATGTTAAGCATGCCAATTCTAGAGATCAAACTTTCAAAGGTGTATGTGTCTAATGCTTTTGTTACCACATATGCCACCTGATCTTTAGTTGGAACATGATGTAGAGAAATCAAACCTTTTTCATAGTAATCCCTCATAAAGTGATGTCTGATATCAATGTGTTTGGTAGTTGAATGGGATACTGGATTTTTGATGATATTTTCAGCTGCTTGACTGTCCAACATGAAAGGAGTCTTTAGAGCAATTATACCAAAATCCAGTAGCTGATTTTGAGGACACAACAGTTAGGCTGTATAGCTTACAGCAACAATGTATTCTACTTCAGCATTGGATGTGGAAACTGCTGCTTGCTTTTTGCTTTGCCAAGACACTAAGCAATTGCCTAGGAATTGACACCCTTCTTATGTAGACTTCCTGGTGGTGTTACATCCAGTAAAATCACTGTCTGAAAAACCTGAAAGCTTAACATTCCCATTAGCTGGGTACCAGATACCAAGTGTGGGAGCACCGTTTATGTATCTGAATATCCTTTTCACAGAAATGAGGTTAGACTTCCTAGGTCCTGATTGGGATCTGGTACAAACACATGTTGCAAACATTATGTCTAGCCTTGATGCAGTTAGGTACAATAAAGACCCAATCATGCTTCTATATAAGGTCTGATCTACCAAGTCATCTTTTTCATCAGACATGACCAGCTTTGTGGTTGCCATGGGTGTACTACATTGTTTACAATCATTCATCTAAAATTTGTTTAAAATATTTTTTACATATTTGCTTTGATGAATGAAAGTACCATTTTGCAATTGCTTAACGTTGAGACCAAGAAAGCATTGGAGTTCACCCATTGCACTCAATTCAAACTCTGCTGTCATGAGTTGTCTGAACTCTTCACACATTGCATTGCATGTGCTTCCAAAAATGATGTCATCAACATAAATTTGGACAATCACTAAAGTTTTTCCTCTCCATTTTAAAAACAGTGTTTTATCAAATTTACCTCTTGTAAATTCAATAGAGATGAGAAAAGTGGAAAGAGTTTCATACCAGGCCCTTGGTGCTTGTTTCAAGCCATACAAAGCTTTATTTAGCTTGTAGACATGATCAGGATAAAAAGGATCTTCAAAACCAGGAGGTTGGCTGACATATACCTCTTCCTGAATTTTGCCATAGATGAATGCACACTAGATATCCATTTGAGACACCTTGATGTTGTGGTTGACAGCAAAGGCTAAAAACAATCTGATGGCTTCAAGTCTTGCTACAGGAGCAAATGTCTCATCATAATCAACGCCTTCTTCTTGTCTATAACCTTGAACCACAAACCTAGCTTTGTTCTTGACAACAATGCCCATTACATATGTCTTGTTCTTGAAGACCCACTTTGTGCCAATTGGACATACATCCTCTGGCAATGGTACAAGTACCCATACTTGTTGTCTTTTGAACTGTTGGAGCTCTTCTTGCATAGCTTCTACCCAACTATTGTCTTTCAGTGCCTCTTGGTACTTGACTGGTTGACGGAATGATAGAAAGCGGTAGAAAAAAGACAAATGTTTTGGGATTGACTTCTTGTGAGAACCCATTCGTTGATGTTTTGGGACCAGCAGTGGTTAGTTTTTGTGGTGGTGATTTTGGTTTAGGAAATGTAGCAATTGGAGGTTTATTGTGTTTGAAATATTTTTTTTCTTTTTTGAAGTTTCAATTTGTAGCAATTTGTTTTCTTTCTTCACATTTTTCTCCAACTCCTGCCTTAACACATCTTGTCTACTTTCTTTAGTATCCTTTCTCTTCTGCTTTGCTTCAATCTCCTTATCAGTCTGGATATTCAGGGTTTCATCAACTCCCTTTTTTTTTGCCAGTTTCTGATTTTCCAGAAGATTTCTTAGAAGGCTTTGGCTTTTGTTTTAGCTGGTTCCTTGGTGTAGGTTTGCCAAATTTTTTCATTGAGTCTTTCTCCCCCTTTTTGGCATCATCTTCATTTTATTTTTCAAAGATTTTGGTGCAGGGGTAGTGCCAGTCATTTTTGCAACGAATTCTTTAATTCCCCTGATGTTAGCCTATGTAACTTTGTACCTTGCATCAACCATAACTCTGATCAACTCCTTGTGTGAGTTGTGGTTGATTTCAGCCAAATCCCTTTGAGCTGCAAGAATAGGTTGAACTGAGTTCCAAAGCTCTTGGGATAGTTGCTGAGCAGTAAGTTGACTTTTGGAAGCATCTACCAACTGCTTCATCATATCTTTCATATCGGCAACAGTGGTTTCAATATTAGATAGCCTCTCTGTCAAATCCTGATATTTTAATCCATCACCCAACTAAATAGGATCATCTGAATTACCACCGGAGGTATTTGTATATGTTTTTTAAACAGGAAGAGTCTCCAAGTTTTCATTAGTAGATGCCCCTTGTTCTTGGTTCTGGGGACTTCCCTCTTCATCAGTGGTTAACTTGAACACACCAGTGGTTATGTTAGTAGACGCAGCAGTGGTTGCCTACAAGGGAGTCTGACTTATGAAACTACTGTCTAGATGTAGATCAGTGGATCCAACATCTTTAGTAGCTGCTCCACTTGAACTACCAACTAGAATTTCAGGAAATTCTAGTGGTGTATCCTCCTCAGCTGTTTGTGGGTTAGCCAATTGAACTGGTTCAGACACAGCCAATGTAGAAGTTGTACTCTCAGTACTGTTTTGGTAAGAGGGGTTGTTTTGTGTCTGAATTTCAATGGCCTCAAACAGAGGTATTATGGTAGGTGGAAAAGGAGATGTGGGGAGTGGTGTTGAAAGAGAATTTTTCCCGAGAGGAGGGTTGTTAAGCATACTCTCAAATGATTGTAATGCTTTATATTGTGGGGTCCCTGTGCTTACAACATGTTCCTTTTGTGAGGAATCATGAGGAGTTGAGGTTTTAGGTGGAGATCTTTCCAAGTGTTGTGAAGAAGTAGCAATAGTGGTTTCTAGTGACATTGGTATTGTCACAGGGTTAACCTATGGGATCTCATCTTCCAGAGGACCCTTATTAGTGGGTTTGGTGGGCTTTGTGGTTTTCTTTTTGGTCTTTTTGGATTTCGATGGTGGGGGTTGCACAATAGTGGTTATGCTGTTGTGTTCACCATGAGTAGTGGGCTCAGCAACAGAGATTTGAGGAGTAGATGTGGACTCATCTAAAGTTTGCTTAGACCCCTTTACTTGTGTTTTAGAAACTTTTGACTCTTTTTCCATAAGGCGAGTAAATGTTTCAGAAGTAAGACTATTTATGTTGAAGGGTATTCCTTGTTCAAAAGCTTTTGCAGGAATTTTCTTTTGTAAATAATAGCTTAAGAATCTTGGGAACAATAGAAAAGCTGAGTTTTTCCCTTCTTTAACATTTTTTGCATTATTGACCAAATCAGTAAACAATGCTTGGGAGTAGTTGAAATCTGTTTTTGACATAATGTCATACCCCAAGTATTGAATTTTTAAAGGAATTTCATTGAGAGCAGTTGTTATGTTTGATAAACAAGTGAGCAGGGTATGGAACAAAAACTTCATAGGTGGTGGAAAATTTCTTTTTTGCGTTGTTGCTTTTGTTAACTGTCCATCATACCCTCTTTCTATCAAATCCAGCTGATACTCACTTTTTGGAAAGGAAGTTTTACCTATTAGATCATTCATCTGAAAAACCTCTTAAATGGATTGTACGGTTATTGGTACCAAACCACCACCTACTTTTGAAGTGATTGCCCATGGCTTTTTATCTTGTTCTTGGACTTCAGCAATAACCCAGAAATCACGTAGGGTGTCTTGATAAATGGGTGCATTACAAATAAGCAAAGTTTTGTACTTTAATGAGGACAGGGTGTCGATTATGGAGTGGAACTCTGTATTTTGTTTGTTTTCTCAAACGTACAGAGATAATTGTGGGGGTGTTTGATGATAAGAGCCATGATCGGAAGTTGAGAATTTGAGAATGGTTGAGAGAAAAATGAAGAAGAAGATGGTAACCGTTTTTGAGAATTTTGAATTCGATACGGCAATGAAAGCTCTGTTTGGGGATTTATCAGGGTTTTATAAAGGGAAAAAGTGAATGATGACATGGCAGCAGTTTCAAAGATCTGATGGTTAACATCTACCTACGCGGCAACCTCTAATGGAAAAGGTGTATGGTAGTTGTTAGGAAACCACTGTTGGGTAACAACAGTGGTTGGGAACATTGTATGGAATTATTAGTGGCTGATTTTTGTCTATCAGTGGATAGACATCAGTGGTTGAAACAACAGAGGGATAGTCAACAGTGGTCAACAAGGAAATGGATGAACAGAGGTTTTCTTTCAGCAATGGGTGATTTTTCAACAACCAGTGGTTTGAAACAAACAGTGGATATGAGCAGACTTTAAAGGATTTATGAAATATTTTAATTTTAACTATTTTTAAGGATGGATTTTTGATTTTATGAAAACATTTTAATGCTTTTTATGCATGGAAAACCAAGTTTTGCTTGTTAGTCCATGTTAAGCATGCCAATTCTAGAGATCAAACTTTCAAAGGTGGATGTGTCTAATGCTTTTGTTTGCACATCTGCCAGCTGATCTTTAGTTGGAACATGATGCAGAGAAATCAACCATTTTTCATAGCAATCCCTCACAAAGTGATGTCTGATATCAATGTGTTTGGTGGTTGAATGGGATACTGGATTTTTGATGATATTTTCAGCTGCTTGACTGTCCAACATAAGAGGAGTATTAAGAGCAATTATACCAAATCTAGTAGCTGATTTTGAAGCCACAACAGTTAGGCTATACAGCTTGTAGCAGCAATGTATTCTACTTCAGCAGTGGATGTGGAAACTGCTGCTTGCTTTTTGCTTTGCCAAGACACTAAGCAATTGCCTAGAAATTGACACCCTTCTGATATAGACTTCCTGGTGGTGTTACATCCAGCAAAATCACTGTCTGAAAAACCTGAAAGCTTAAAATTCCCATTAGCTGGGTACCAGATACCAAGTGTGGGAGCACCTTTTATGTATCTGAATATCATTTTCACAGCAATGAGGTTAGACTTCCTAGGTGCTGACTGGGATCTGGCACAAACACATTTTGCAAACATGATGTCTGGCCTTGATGCAGTTAGGTACAATAAAGACCCAATCATTCTTCTATACAAGGTCTGATCTACCAAGTCATCTTTTTCGTCAGACATGACCAGCTTTGTGGTTGCCATGGGAGTACTACATGGTTTACAATCATTCATCTCAAATTTGTTTAAAAGATCTTTTGCATATTTGCTTTGATAAACGAAAGTACCATTTTGCAATTGCTTAACTTGGAGACCAAGAAAGCATTAAAGTTCACCCATTGCACTCATTTCAAACTCTGCTGTCATGAGTTGTCTGAACTCTTCACACTTGCATTGCACGTGCTTTCAAAAATGATGTCATCAACATAAATTTGGACAATCATTAAATCTTTTTCCTCTCCATTTTAAAAAATAGTGTTTTATCGATTTTACCTCTTGTAAATCCGATAGAGATGAGAAAAGTGGGAAGAGTTTCATACCAGGCCCTTGATGCTTGTTTCAAGCCATACAAAGCTTTATTTAGCTTGTAGACATGATCATGATAAAAAGGATCTTCAAACCCAGGAGGTTGGCAGGCATATACCTCTTCCTAAATTTTGCCATAGAGGAATGCACACTTGATATCCATTTGATACAATTTGATGTTGTGGTTGACAGCAAAGGCTAAGAACAATTTGATGGCTTCAAGTCTTGCTCCAGGAGCAAATGTCTCATCATAATCAATACCTTCTTCTTGTCTATAACCTTGAACCACAAGCCTAGCTTTGTTCTTGACAACAATACCCCTTTCATCTGTCTTGTTCTTGAAGACCCACTTTGTGCCAATTGGACTTACATCCTCTGGCAATGGTACAAGTTCCCATGCTTGTTGTCTTTTGAACTGTTGGAGCTCTTCTTACATAGCTTCTACCCAACTATTGTCTTTCAATACCTCTTGGTACTTGATTGGTTGATGGAGTGATAGAAAGCTAGCAAAAAGACAAATGTTTTGGGATTGACTTCCTGTGAGAACCCCTTCATTGATGTTTTGGGACCTACAGTGGTTGGTTTTTGTGGTGGTGATTTTGGTTTACGAAATGTAGCAATGGGAGGTTTATTGTGTTTGAAAGATTTTTTCCTTTTTGAAGTTTCAATTTATAGCACTTTGTTTTCTGTCTTCACCTTTTTCTTCAACTCTTGCCTCAACATATCTTGTCTACTTGTCTTTGTTTAATTTAGGAATAACAAGTTCTAAAAATGTTATATTTTTACAAATTTACAACCGATAGCGTCGTGATAAAAAGAATCAACATAAGAAAATTATGAAAAGGCTTGACAAATCTAGTTAAAATTTGATTATATATACTTGATCACATTATAAACCCATTCCCACAATTTTGAGCCTTTATTGAGCATACAAGTATACATCTTTAAATTAAATGCTCATTTTTCGTTTCTTGTGTGAATAGCCGTTTGGTTTCTTACGACTCTAGAACTTGCCACGACGATACACCCCGGTCCTTACCAACTTAAACCCAAGTAAGTAAATGATAGAGGCATTAGGACTAACCCATTTTTCTTTCAACACCATTATTTTTCATTTTCTTTTTCACCTACCAAAATCCCCCGATCATTCACGAATATCACTAGCTATGCGAAAGTTTTCTCAAATATTCCAAAGAATACTTTACAAGGATTCTAAGTGAATTATTCGCAATGATTTCTCAAAAAGATTTTAGATGTTTCTCAAACAAGTCACGTGTTGTTCTTAAACCAATTCACAAATGATTTCTCACAATGATTTATGATGTTTCTCAAAGGAGTTACGAGTTGTTCTCAAAACAATTCATGAATGATTTCTACAATGATTTTCGATGTTCCTCAAATGAGTTTCGAGTTGTTCTCAAACAATTCATGAATGATTTCTTAAAAAGATTTACAATGTTTCTCAAACAAGTTACGAGTTGTTCTCAAAACGAATCACAATGATTTTTCAAAATGATTTATGATGGTTTCTCAAACAATTTACGACTTTCCAAAATGATTTATGAAGAAACGATTTGCAACGAATCGATTAAACCTATGAACTCACCAACATTATGTTGATGTATTTAAGCATGTTTTTTAGATGTTTAATCAAAGATGGAAAGTCTTAGTTTTGGTTTTGCATGCATACTAAGATACCGAGCTTTTGGAAGAATTTCATATTAGCCTATCAGTGTTGGCTTATAGGCTTATAACTGAAACCTAGTGTTTGTGAATGCTAAATGATTTGTAAAACCTTCGTTATCAATGTCATGTAAGTGTTTGCTTAATCATATGCTCCGAAAACCTTTTTGGTTGCACACTCATGTTTCCACCTTGCCGGAGTTTGACATATTCCACTTAAGTTAAGCATGATTCACTAAGGCCAGGTAGGACACCCGGTAACACAACAACGATGATCTTCATCCAAACCGGTTCAAGTAGTGCATCAGATCACTTATGTTGACGTCGATGTTGGCCAGTAGTTTGAGGCATATGGGGACCTGAAGATTGTACCAATTTCAATCTAGTTACAGTGCTGCTTGTACCGTAGTTTTTTGCACACAATCACGACGGGCTTTAATGTAACTATACTATGGTGACGCTCACGATCCCATAGCAAAACGACCTTCAAATATTTGGCATGTGACATAAGTCCCACTATATGAGTTATGTGTTATAATTATTAAATTTACGACATTCATTTTGTTCTTTATATACAAATCTTGTTCTTTCTACCCTAATATATCCCTAATTGATTATAATTAACTTATAACAATAAACTTAAGTACACAAAATTACTATTTACTAAGGACGCCCATTTGAAATGTCAGTGGGTACCGGTACCGTTTTTGCATATAATAAGTAAATTATTATTATTGTTACTATATATTACTATATATTATTATTACTATATATTACTATATATATATTATTACTTTACTATATATTAATAAACGAATTGAAATGAATAGTAATTTTAATATTATAATAATATATAGTTTTTTTAATACTTTTATTATTTTAATATTATATATTATACTATATATATATATATATATATATATATATTAATAAACGAATTGAAATGAATAGTAATTTTAATGTTATAATAATATATAGTTTTTTTTAATACTTTTATTATTTTAATATTATAATAATAGTTATTCTTTTACTTTTTAACTTTAATCCTTTTTTAATATCTGGGGTTGGGAAAAGCTTGGTGTCAACCGGTATCGAACCAGTACTGGTATCAAAAATATCAGTACGGTCCTGTTCGTTATCAGTACATGAAGGTAAAAACAGGCACTAATACAGTAAACGCCAAAGTTGGTGTCGAATTGATATTGGAAATCTTTTGGTTCGAGAAATTCAGTGCCGCTACCCGGTACCATTTGCTCATCCCTGATCACGGTTACCGTACGAACAACCGTATCATGCAACTTTTTTTTTGTTGATTTTCTTCAACTTTTATTTTTTTCTTTTTTTTAGTTTCAGGGGTAGGGATGAGCTCGATGCCAACCAATACAGAATTGGTACTGATACTGAAAATACCGATTACGGTACCGGTATATGAAGGTAAAAAACGGTAGTGAACCGATACCAGGAAAGCCAAAAGTCGGTACCGAATTGGTACTTAAGATCTTTCGGTTTGGCAAATTTGGTACGGGTACCCAGAACAATTTGCTCATCTCTGACAACGGGTTTCATACGAACAACATCGTTACCATACAACTTTTTTGTTGATTTTCTTTCGGTTATCTTTTAGAGTTTTTTTCTACATTTTCTTTTTATTCTTGTCAGCAGTTCCGTTCGCAACACGCTCGTAGTGATTTCAAAACATATGTAAACACAGATTAAATATCAAAAGAAATTCGCCGCAACGCGGCAAACTTCTTTAAACCTAGTTAATATTAAAATACAACTGCGTACCTTCAACAATTCCACTAAAATTCAGTGTTGCAAAAATCACGATTACTCGGCGATTAATCGCCGACTAGTCGCTAGTCGGCCTCCTACTGAGTAATTTTTCACTAATCATTCAAAAAATCGCTAGTCGGTCAAAGCCGGTCCAAGCCGCTCTAGTCGGCCCATTTGAAATCCTTACAAAACAGGCTCAAGATTACAACTTGAGCCCATTTTCCTTATCCCTTACCCTAATATGACGAAGAATTTGAGTCGGAGAAAGAGGATGAAGTAGACGAGGAGATTGAATACGAGTCGGATGGTGTCGAAATCATTTAACACTACGGGGATGACGATTACATTTGAGTTATTTGTTAATGTTTGAACTTTAAGTACTAAGACTTATTATGTTATGACTTATATGTAAGTTTATTTTGTATTTTGAACTACTTTTACCTTTTTAAGTATTATATTGATATGGATGTGTGAGTATATATATACATATTTATAAAACTAATAAAATTTACATATAAAATTTCCGATCCGATTAATCCCGAGTAATCACGAGTAATCCCGAGTAGTCCGCTAGTCCCTACCTCACCGGCCGACTAGCGACTAACGAGTTCTCCAACCTTGCTAAAATTAATATTTGGGTCATCATAAGTTTTTTTCTTTTTTCTCGGTTACAACTAAAGAATCCAACTAACGTTTTATTTTTATATTTTTGACTGGAATTTGTAAGTATAAATCCAACAATTCTCTTAAACAGATCAGTGAACCCTCTTGACCATGTGGTTCCATCCTTGCAGTGGCGGATACAGGAATTTTTTTCACTGGGTTCACTTTTATAGATGCTTCAATCATACGACTGACATAAAAAATTCAGGTCGGTTCGACGGTTCGGATCGGGTAAAGTTCATCACATAATAAAAATACGATACAAGGAACTCATACACATAAGCAAGCCAGTGGTTATTGGTGCCTTAGTTTGCGTTCTTATTCACACTAGTGTCACAAAATGTCGGCGGTTCAGGAAATAATGTGTTCAACAAACCATGTTAAGTTCTTCTAGCTTCATTGATAATATTTTCAGATGTTTGACTTATTTTATGCAGGCAAATAAATATATATGGACTGGTTGATAATAGAATTGAATTCACTGGGCATGCATTGGCACTCTACATGAATGACACAGTTATTTGGACTAGTCAGCCATAGGTCTTCTCAAAAGAGTTAAAGATCAAAAGTGTGATCCAAACAAAAATAATAAATTTCTCTAACAAAGCAGCCAAATCAATTAATCAAAGTCGGGTTCCATAAAGTACATCACAAGCAGCCAAATCAATTAAGCATATCACAAGCAGCCAAATCAATTAAGCACATCACAAGCAGCCAAATCAATTAAACCACTACTAAATGTCTCTAACAAAGTGTGATCCAAACAAAAACAATAATAAAAAGAACAAAGAGAAAACTTACTGGTGATTGCAAGAACCCTAGGTTTTGCCATCTGACCCTTTCCAATTTTCCCTGATTTACCCTAAATTCTTACCCTCCTGCTTGGTTCCTTCCATTGCAGTTTCGCTAAATATTACAAACCTTCTGCTTGGTTCCTTCCATTGCAGGGAGGACGGTGAGGTGGTCGCTGGAGGGAGGAGGACGGCCCGAGGGAGAAGGGTGAGGGTGGAGGCGCTGTTGTTCTTGTTCGATACCTGCGAGTCTGCTGTTGTTCACTTGTTCTGCGCTTTTGTTTTGTTTTGTTTTGTTGTAACCCTAAATGGGTTGTTCATTAAAGAAAAAAATATATAAATTAAAAAAAAACGTAACAAAAATTTAGTAATTGCCTAATACGGGATTCGAACACAGGCATCCGGATAAGAAGAACACGGTTTAACCAGTGGAGAAGCAAAACTTTTTGTTTATGGGTTCACTATATATTTTACTTATGGGTTCCTTTTCAGTTTGTTATATATATTTATACTAAAAATTAAAAACCGAATGGGTTCCTGGGAACCCGATGATTGTTCATAAGTCCGCCCCTGCATCCTTGTTTATTTGTAACTTTTCTCTTAAACAAGAAGTTTAGATCATTAGCGCACCACTAGAGTATTATCGTGCTACTACTGGAACTCAGTGGTGGAACCACAAGAGGGTCTGGGGGTCAGTTAACCCTCCGACCGACCAAATTCCAGCTAAACATTCGATTATCGGACAAATATATTTTGGTGTGTTTGAAGGCTTGACCTTCTAATCTTTGTTCTGTATTGTTAAACGTGAAGAGAGAATAACAAGGATTAATAAGTTTCGCAATTTTACTGTTGAAACTGATTTCTTAATTGCAGAAAAGGAACCGTTTTGATGGTGAAGAAGAAAGAGGATGACATAATAAAATATTCAAAATTTGAGTTTATGTTAAATATGTCTATTTACCCATCTAGTGGAGGGTTAAAATGATAAGAAATTTTTTAGAGTAAACTGCCATTTTGGTCCCTGTGGTTTGGGTACTTTTGCCATTTTAGTCCAAATCTCAAACTTTTTACATCTGGGTCCCTGTGGTTTGCATTTTGTTGCCATTTTAGTCCAATACTCAAAATCTCTGATTTTTACTGTTGAAAACTGATCATTTTGTCCTTTAGTGCAAGGGCATTTTGGTCATTTTTTAAATCTTTTTCTATTTAATGTCACTAGATAGAAAAACCTTAACACACATTTCTCAAGTCCAGCAGCACACAAAGACCATGTTCTCTCTTGGATTCATCATCATCTATGTCCATCTCCGTCGTTCACTGTTCAACCATCCATTCACCACTGTTCATCACCGGTGACAAGCATCGTCTCTGATAATCACCGGAACCTGCAACACATCTTCAACCTCCGAAAAACCATCACAATCGCTCTCACGTCACTCAACTTCTCCGTTCGTCTCCGGCCACATCTCCGTTCATCTTCTTCATCTCCGGCGACCTCCACCTCCACCTTCATAATCTTCTCCGACACCCTATGTTACAACCGCCGTTCACCGTCATCGTCCACCTCCATCTCCGGTAACCATCGCTACACCGGTCATCTTCACCGGCGGCCACCACTTCAACTGTCATCACCTACGTCGAACCACCTTCATCTTCTTCGACCTACGTTCATTATCTCCTTTCATTATCAGGATAAGTTTTTTTTTGGTGGCGGCTGTTTCGATTTAGGGTTCGGGTTTGGTTATACGTTGAAGACAAACCTTCATCGCAACCAACAACCACCACTCTCAACAACCTGAAATCCGAAAACCGCACCTCGGTTTGTTTTGTTTTTACAACCTTAAATCCGGCACACAAACCCTCTATCCAGAATAATTTTTTGAGGTGGATGACGGTATGGTTTCGATCAATCAGATTAGGGGGTTTTAAAGATGGTGTTGTTGGATTTTAAATTGGGGGGTTTTAAAGATGGGGTTGGATTTTAAAATTTCAAATCTTTTATGGTTATTATTAGATTGGGGTTTCAATCAGATTGGGGGTTTTGAATGGTTCCTTCTGGTGCATATTCTTGTTCAGCCATGATGGGGGTTTTGAATGGATACAAGTTAAATCATGGGGTTTTCAATGGATACAGGTTAAATCAGGTTGAAGATGATGATGTTGAAGATGATGATGATCAGGGGGTTTTTATATTTGGGGGGATTTTTTAATAAATGAATTGTTTTAATAAAAATTAAATGACCAAACTACCCATTCAGATAAAGACAAAAAAGGGACATTAAAACAGTAAAAAATCAGAGATTTTGAGTTTTGGACTAAAATGGCAACAAAATGCAAACCACAGGGACCTAGATGTAAAAAGTTTGAGATTTAGACTAAAATGGCAAAAGTGCCCAAACCACAGGGACCAAAATGGCAGTTTACTCAATTTTTTATAAAAATAAAAAAGAGGAAGTTTCAACCAATAAGAATGCTTCATTTTATTTCATTAAATATTTGCATTTAATTTTAATATAATGGTATATTTGTAAATTTACATATATCATTAATTTCTAGTCTACCTCTTTTATAGCTAACTATATTAAATTTGTAACTTATTTTCAAAATATATATTTAAAAAAAAATTTAGAGTGTAGAACGAATTATTAGGTGTGTAGGATAAATTACGAGTTGTTTAGGATAAATTTCGAAATGTGTAATATAACTTTTTATGTGTGTAGAAAAAAAAAATAGTGTATAGAATAACAATGTTGATGAGTAATTAGTTAATTAAATATAGTAATAAATGAGATGAAATAATGGGTGGAGATACAATAGGAAGTTTATTTGGCTAGGAAGGCTAGGAAGTGATCTTGACCATCCATTTAATTAATCAAGGGCTAAGATTAAATGAATGAAATTGAAGCAAAAAAAAGAGGCGCGTGAGTTTGTTATGGGCATTCTAGTCAATCCAGCACAATAGTTTCTCTCTCCTCCAATTCCCCCCCATTTTTTAAACGTTAATAACTTTTTCATACGACATTATTTTTTTTATAAAAATTGCACCAAAAAAACCAGCGTTTTTTTATCTTTAAAACGAGTATACTATTGCTATATTTTCGAATTTTTTTTGAAAACCCAGTTGCGTAAAACGCAATGAAAAAAAAAACGTAAAAAAATGACTTTTTCTAAAACGCAACGCACCAAAAACACAAAGAAATGTCTTATTTCTAAAACGCAATGACTAGAAAACACAAATAAATGTCTTATTTCTAAAACGCAATAGCCTAAAATCACAAAAGAAAGTGTACTTTATAAAACGCAATGCACCCAAAACACTTAAAAATGTCTTATTTCTAAAACGCAATGGCCAGAAAACACTTAAAAATGTCTTATTTCTAAAACGCAATGCCTAGAAAACACATAAAAATGTCTTATTTCTAAAACGCAATGGCCTAAAAACACAAAAGAAACTGTTCTCTCTAAAACGCAATGAACTGAATACATATAAAAATGTGTTTACCTAAAACGTAATGAGTAAAAACACTTCAAAAATGTTTTATTTCTAAAACGCAATGACCAGAAACTATTGTTCACAGAACCAGAAACTGTCTAAAACGCAATGGCCAGAAACCGTTGTTCATAGAACCAGAAACTGTCTAAAACGCAATGACCAGAAACTGTTGTTCACAGAACCAGAAACTGTTGTTCACAGAACCAGAATCTAACTAAAACGCAATGAACAAAACCTGTTGTTTATAGAACCAGAAACACTGTCTACGAATGCAGTTTTCCAGAGGCAATTTACAGAAAATTAATTTTTCTGATGCATTTTTATTACAACAATTTAATAGGAATTTTTTTTTATTACAACAGTTTTCCAGAGGCAATTTACAGCTCAACCCCAGCCAGGGGCTCTGCCCCTTGGACCCCGCCAGGGGCTGCCGCCCTGGGACCCCGCTACCAGGGGCGCTGCCCCCGGACCCCCGCCAAAATCGTAAAACGCAATGACTAAATCAAAAACCCAGATCGTAAAAATGAAATTAAAGAATTTCTTACATGAATCTAAATGATTTCTTCAACAATTGACGAAGTTTGAATGATTGAAACACTTATCAGCGCTCGAATCGAACGAATCGAGTGATTATCTCCAAAATCACCCGAAAAAACGAGATTTTTTATGAAATTAAACTGGGTTTTCTTCAAAAAAAAACTGAAGAACACGTTGATCGGGTGTTTGAATCATTGATTTGTGATGAAAATCACACTATAATGTAGTGATTATTGAGATAGAAAGTGAAGAAATGATTGAAGATGGTGGGTTTTGAAAATGGTGGGTTTTGAAGTTACTGGGTTTTGAAAAGGAAGAAGAAAGGGTTGGATTGACTAAAATATCCTTTTTCTTTATTTTAAATGTTGCCACATGTCCTAATCCTATTGCTTCCTACACTTCCTAGCCAAAATAAACTTCCTATTTTATCTTTTCCCATGAAATAAAACTACTTAATAGTTTACAATTGTATCCTTTATTATTTTTTTCTCAATTAAATTTTATTCTCAAATAGTCTTCCCTACCTATAAAAGACTCCTGCCCATCTAATCTAACAAAGAAGATAAAAGTAGAGTTTTTTCTCAAATGGGTGGAGTTGAAAAAATTATTTACCAAAATATGTGTTTTGAAAAATAATTACGGGTGAAAGCAAATAATCTTTATTTTGTAAATAAAAAATAGGTTAAAACACAGGTTGCTTAGCGACGTTTTAGTATTCTTGTTTCAGGGCAATTTCATTAGGGCGACTCCATCTGGTTCTTATTCAATCCCTTCAGTTTTGCAATCAAGGATTTCGTTTATCTCAAGATAATCTTTACTTTATCATTTTTTTATCATTAACACATCATAGTAGATGTATAATTTTCTTTCCCCACGATTCTCACCATCCATCTATATACATGTTTTGTTTTTATTTTATTCATGTTGTTTGCTTTTTGTTTTTTTTTTTTTTTTTATATTTGACATGAGACGATCAATTTTAAAAGATTATTTTGCTTTTTTTGTGGTTCGTTTTAATTTAGTTTTAAATAATTGTTTAGTTGTTTGCGCTCGGGGAGGGGAAGTGAAAGTGCACTAATTTTAACGTTATTTTACTAATTTTATGAAAATAATGTTAAAAGAGGGGATGGTTAATCATGCATCATGTGGTGGTGTTGATAGCCGAAAGACAAGGGAGTGTGTGCACTAATTGGCCTTTCTCATAATTGCCGAGTGTTGTGTGCCTTATGTCCAAGGCTTGATGCAAAACCACCATCGAGCCGGAGGTCTCACTAGAATCAGCCTCTCTATTTCTATTGGATAGAGGTAAGGCTGTCTATATTTTACCCTTATCATACCTTACCTTAACTTTGCTATTTGTGGAATTTACTGAATATGATGATGATGATGAGATGGTCAAATTTAAAAGGATTAATTGTCACACCCCTATTTTCCACGTGTCACCGGTGGGCCCGGTGGGGAGTATAGTGACGTAGTTGATATCATCATAGACAAACAACACAATATATAAATGCACAGCGGAAGCAAAGATAGATTCATTTCAACTTTAATAAAATGTAATATTAAATATCACGAATAGTTGAAACGGATCCACAGGCGGATCAAAATAAAAGAAGATATTGTTCAACAGTTTTATTGACATCCAAGCTTGCGAGACTTATTGCGGACGCTAGAAGACAGCCAGCCTAGTACGAGTAGTACCTGCACTTAACCTTTTGGAAAATACGTCAGTTTACACTGGTAAATACAATTTAACTGACTCATTTTGAAAAGGTTTGAAAATTGATTTGAATGCACGTGGCACAAAACATTTCATAACTTGGGATAATTATGTGAATATAATCTTGTAAGGGAATTACATGTTACTTATGCGTTCGGTAGCCCGATCCGTGGACCGGGTTAAAGATTAATAGACACACCACATTATTTGGTTCGGCACTGACGGGTGTACGCCTACACCCCGTGCTAAGGTCGTGGCCATCTCGTAAGATGATGCCAAGGATATCCGGGACATGGTCATTAACCCCCCAAAGGCTTTAAGCAAACAAAACACATTCAAAACGTAGCTATCAATGATTTAACCTCTATTCGATTAAAGATTCAATGCCGGACCAAGCGGTATTTTATATACCGTACCCCAAGCCCGTATAGGGAAAATAAGTTAAAAGTATTTACCTTTGTAAATACAAATCACAATTAGCGAGTGCAGGTAGCTTTTACTGGTTCCCCTATTCTGGAACAAAGGTTTATAATAACCTATTAGATTTCTAACGTGTCTTTATTTAAGCCTAAGCTTAGACCGGTTAGTTTTTAAAAGAAGATACGGTTCAAACGAACGATTAAGCGAAGACCGGATAGAATGTGATTTAGACCCGAAAAGTTTGAAGACTTGTATAATATGGGTATACTAAACACATTCTAGATTTTGAGACAAAAATGATAATGTTTGACCCGTTTCGGTCAATTTATGCAAACTCGTTACATAAACCGAACCGAACGTGAAAAGAGCATTACGGGTAACCACAAGAGTCATATGCAAGTTCCCTGAGTTAATATGCCTTAAATATGTTATAATATCAGTAAGATATCTTCTATTATGCCCCAAACGAATTTAAACTCAACTTATGCCTCATAAGGGCATTTTGGTCATTTAAAAGATTATAAAAGAGTTTAATTTGTAATCTGAGTTACAGGTCTGATTTATACAGTAAATACACTTAATTTAACATGTTATATCAGTAGGGTATGACTTATATGTGAAACTTATCATTTAAAACCAAACTATGCACCTTAGGGGTATTTTGGTAATTTCACTTAAGCTTAAAAGGTCAAAACTGGAAACCTGAGTTCAGAAACTTGTACTTACTATTATTATATAAAAATATACTAAAAATATCAGTAGGTATCAACCTTATATGTTTAACATGGTTTTAGCACATACTATGCGTTGAAAACGCTTAAAAAGGCGATTTGGAGCCATTTCCGGGTTTTCAAAGGAAAGCTGATATTTTTTTAATTCCAGAAGGCTTAAAATATTTTATTTATCAAATAAGATCAGTAGAAAAAGGTTTGGGGTCAAAAGGATTTGTAAAACTCATTTTATGGCTTAAAAGGGCCAAAACCGTCATAACCCGAATCAAACCTAGAGACCTATGTTATGCTCAGCCAAAAATTAAATAAAAATCTTTAAAAATCCCAAAATATTATATTATATCAGTGGGTAAAAAGTTTGATATCAAAAAGTGGGTTTAAATGGGCTATATGCTAATTACGCCGATTATTTAACATAAAGCTTTCAATTTACGCTATCGAGCATAACTCTTAATCTAGACCTCAAACTGATGTCAAAATATAGGTGCAATTTTATAAATCAGTAACTAAAGTTTCTATTCTTTTACTTTTCCAAAAATCACGTTTTATAGTCAAAAGGGCATAATAGTCAACATTTAAGCATTAATCGGAAACATGCATATGAATCGGATAACTAATGAACCAAGTTGTGTGACCTCAGGGGGTTACACCAATATGAAACCTGGTCCAATTAAGGCTCTAAGGAATTTCTAAGCAATGCTTAAACGGGTCAGAACTGAAAGTCAAAGTAGAGGTCAAACTATGTGACTTTCGGTTCCAAACCGAACCTAAACTGAAAATTGTCGAGTTGAACTTGTTGGGACATGTTCTTACATTAATTACCAAGTTATATTAATGATCAAACAGGTTGCAAGTATCCTACATTGCTAATTATGCTTTAATTTGAAAATAAACATTCTGTTGACTTTTTAAAATAAGCTTTGACTCGACAATTAACATAGTTAGAGTGGGAATCTGAAAGTACCCTTTTAAGGGTTTGTTACCCACATAAATACCTACTTATAGGTACTTTTAATTCGTGATTAGACCGAGCACATTTTAATTAAACACGAAGTCAAACCTTAATTACGACGGTTTGACTTTTAGCTAATTAACTAAGCTTAAACGAATTTAGAAAGGTTAAGTATACTTACAAGAGTCCTAATTATGATTAGTGATCACTAGGAAGATGGCTTGCTGACCAGAGAGCTCCAGAAAAAGAGTTGCAAATGAAAGAGCTAAGTTGCTACACTTCAAGTCCCTTATATACTAACTTTGATCTTCTAGGATGATGCCAACTAACTCTAGTGATGTTATAAGATCATCCCAGGTGGCCTAGGAAGCTAAAAACCAGATATAGGAGCCCCTGAATTCGAAAACCACCCATATAAGGCGGTGTAACCGTTTTAACAGCCATCTGTCCTGAAATTTGCCCAGCTGTAAGCCTTACGCACCGTTACGTTACTGGTGTTGAGGTCCGTAAGCATGCTTGGGCACCGTAACGTTCTCGATGTTGAGGTCCGTAAGCTGTCGCCAGAAGACAAATTTTTGTTTTTTATTCAGGCTTTGACCATGCAATACTTAAATCTCCGATTCTCAAACACTGTAATCAGTATGGGGACCATATTTTCAGCCATTGCATGTCTAGGCATGCACTTACACACTTTGGCATATTGTGGGAAGTTAAATTTGACGGAAATTCTTAAGAACGTGCATAGGATCCATGTCTAGAGTTTATAAAATAGTTCCATTATTTGGATGGCCAGATTTATAATCATAATTCAGATGTTTGATAAAATATATCCTGGTTAGGGATTTATTAATAGGTCGCTCAGAGGTATAAATTAACATGTCGACGTTTTTAAATCCTACCGTACATCTTTATCTGGATCCGTATTCATAACACGTTTGCATAACATGACACGTGTCTTTATTTTGTTGGACATGAATTTCCGAGGTGTTACATCCTCACCCCCTTAAAAGAAATCTCGACCTCGAGATTTACTGGAACAAATGAGGGTATTTTTCCTTCATGGTAGACTCCACCTCCCAAGTGTTTTCGGGACCTCTGCGGGCATCCCATTTGACCTTCACGATAGGCACATGCTTCCTTCGAAGCTTCTTTACTTGTCGATCTTCAATAGACAATGGTTTTTCCACAAATTTCAGGCTCTCATCTATATGCACATCTGTATGCGGTATGACTAGCGGGTCATCAGCTAGACACTTCTTTAGATTGCAGATGTGAAAAACGTTGTGGATAGCACTGAGCTCTTCAGGCAAGTTTAACTTATAGGCAACTGACCCGACGCGTTCGATAACCTCGAAAGGTCCTATGTATCTCGGGCTTAACTTGCCTTTCTTACCAAATTGCATCACTCCCTTCCAGGGTGATACTTAAGCAACACCTTGTCACCTACTTCGAAGTGAAAAGATTTACGCTTTGGATCCGCATAGCTTTTCTGCCTATCCCTGGCAGCTTTCAAACGATCGCGAATCTGGACAATCTTGTCCGTCGTTTCAAAGACCAAGTCAGGTCCTGATAATTGAACATCTCCTACTTCTGCCCAACAAATGGGTGTTCTGCATTTTCTACCATATAATGCCTCAAAAGGCGCAGCCTTTATGCTGGTGTGATAGCTATTGTTATAGGAGAACTCGACCAATGGCAGATGCTTATCCCAACTGCCACCTAAATCAATCACACATGCACGAAGCATGTCTTCCAATGTTTGGATGGTACGCTCACTCTGTCCGTCCGTCTGTGGATGGTAAGCCGTACTAAAATTTAAGTGTGTGCCTAAAGATTGTTGGAAACTTTTCCAGAAATGAGAGGTGTATCTCGTATCTCTATCAGAGATAATTGACACTGGCACGCCATGCAGAGCTACAATTTTATCTACGTACAATTGAGCTAACATGTCAGAGCTATAAGTTTCCTTAATGGGTAGGAAATGTGCTGACTTTGTCAGTCTATCCACTATGACCCATATAGTGTCATTTCCCTTCCTCGTCTTTGGCAACTTGGTGATGAAATCCATCGTCACCATCTCCCACTTCCATGTGGGAATTTCAGGTTGTTGTAGCAAACCTGACGGCTTCTGATGCTCAGCTTTGACTTGCGCACAAGTCAAACATTTAGCTACATAGGCAGCTACAGACTTTTTCAAGCCAATCCACCAGTAGTTTGCCTTTAGATCCTGGTACATCTTATCAGCTCCAGGATGAACGGAATATTTGGAACTGTGGGCTTCCTGGAGGATAACATCCCGAAGTCCCCCATAAACTGGAACCCATATTCGTCCATTCAATCTTAGCATTCCGTCCTTGTCATAGGCTAACTGCTCCTCAGTTACTCCTAGCTTTTATTCAGGATAGTTAGCTTCCAACTCAGCTTCCTTCTGTGCAGCTAACACCCTTTCGTTCAAACTATTCCTTATTTCAATGCGCTTGGCATTGATTCTTATCGGCTTCACCCTTTCTTTTCTGCTTAGGGCGTCAGCAACTACATTTGCTTTGCCTGGATGGTATCTTATCTCACAGTCGTAATCATTTAAAGTTTCCATCCAGCGTCGCTGCCTCATGTTCAAGTCCTTCTGATTGAACAAGTGTTGAAGGCTTTTGTGATCTGAATAGATCACACACTTGGTTCCATACAAGTAATGCCTCCATAGCTTTAATGCAAATACAACTGCACCCAGCTCCAAGTCGTGGGTGGTGTAGTTCTTCTCGTGTACCTTTAGCTGTCGTGAAGCGTAGGCAATAACCTTGCCTTTCTGCATGAGTACACAGCCCATACCAGTGTGTGATGCATCACAATACACCACGAATTCTTCTATACCATCGGGCAATGTTAACACTGGTGCATTGCTCAACTTTTTCTTCAGAATGTCAAAGGATTCCTGCTGCTTAGGGCCCCAATCAAACTTAACCTTCTTACGTGTCAACGAAGTCAGGGGCGCAGCAATCCTTGAGAAGTTTTCGATAAATCGTCTATAGTATCCTGCTAAACCCAGAAAACTGCGAATCTCAGTAGGCGTCTTTGGCTCTTGCCAATTCATAACTGCTTCTACCTTAGCGGGATCTACTTGGATACCACGCTCACTAACCACATGTCCAAGGAATTGGACTTCCCGAAGCCAGAATTCGCACTTCGAAAATTTGGCGTAGAGTTTCTCTTGGTGTAGAAGTTTAAGAATACAGCCAATATGTTTCTCGTGGTCAGCTTGGTTCTTCGAGTAAATGAGGATGTCGTCAATAAAGACAATGATGAATTTGTCCAGGTAAGGCTTGCAGACGCGATTCATGAGGTCCATGAACGCGGCCGGTGCATTAGTGAGCCCAAAAGGCAACACTAGGAACTCGTAATGTCCATAACGAGTCCTAAATGCAGTCTTATGCACATCTCCATCTTTAACCTTCAACTGATGATAGCCTGACCTCAAATCAATCTTAGAGAAGTAGCTTGCCCCTTGCAATTGATCGAACAGATCGTCGATCCTGGGCAAAGGATACCTATTCTTGATAGTGACCTTATTAAGCTCACGATAATCGATGCACAAACGCATCGATCCATCCTTCTTTTTGACAAACAAGATCGGCGCTCCCCAAGGAGACGAACTAGGTCTAATGAAACCTTTGGCTAGCAGATCATCTAACTGTGTCCTTAACTCCTTCATTTATGTCGGTGCCAACCTATAAGGTGCTCTAGCAATAGGTGCTGCTCCAGGAATGATGTCAATTCGGAATTCTACTTGCCTATCTGGTGGTAAGCCAGGTAGTTCTTCAGGGAACACTTCAGGATATTCCGAAATGACAGGGATGTCTTCAATCATGGGTTTCTGCTCATCAATAGTAACCTGTGCCATATAAATGACACAACCTTTCTTCAAGCATTTAGATGCCTTGAGCATGGACACTTTCTCAGGCAATCCATGCTGGGTATCCCCCTGAATGGTAAGTGACTCACCAGACGGAGTTTTGACTACCACTTGCTTTCTGTTGCACACAATCTGGGCTTGGTTATGCGATAACCAATCCATACCTATAACTATATCAAAACCGGCTAGCTTAAAGGGAAGTAAGGATAAAGGAAAAGAGTGGTTCCTAATGGATATAACACATCCATCTAACACAGTTGAGGCGGTTTCTATGGTTCCATCAGCTAATTCCACCTCATATTTTACACTTAAGGCTTTCATAGGCAATTTCAACAACTCACAAAACTTATTATCCACAAAAGACTTATCTGCTCCAGAATCAAACAATACTCTAGCATAAACATCATTTACGAGAAAAGTACCTGTAATCACGTTGTCATCTTGAACCGCTTCCTTAGCGTCCATCTTGAAGACCCTTGCATTGGTCTTTTTCCCATCCTCGACTTTCTTGGTGTTCTTTGGGCAATTGGACTTAATGTGCCCCTTTTCCTTGCAACCGTAGCATGTTGCATCTTTCAGCTTTTTGCACTCCAGAGTCTTATGTTCTGAGGATTTGCAAATCCCACAGGGCCTCGGCTGAGACTGGGATTTTGACTCAAGTCGGCACCTCCCAAAATGGTGCTTCTTGCAAACCTTACATTTGGGCTTATCTCCCGATTGTTGCCCATCTTTCTTAAACCCCGACCCTTTCTTATGGTCATTATTTCCTCGGTGTTTCTTATCTGATCTTCGTGAGGTGTCGTCCTCACTCTTCCTCTTATTTTCTTCCAAATTCCTGAGTGATCTCAACCTGACTACGTCCAAGGTCAGAGATAGAGATAGATCAGCTGCTGATCTGAAGGTAGCAGGCCTTGATGCCTTAACACTAGCTTTAATTTCTGGGGCTAAACCCCCGATGAAGCGAGCAATCCTTTTAGGTTCCGGGGTGACCAAATATGGAACCAGCCGAGATAGGGTATTAAAATTGGTGAGATACGCCTGACAATCTAGATTCTTCATCACCAATGATAAGAAGTCTGATTCGATTCTTTCAACTTCGTGCTGCGGGCAATAATTCTCTTTAATAAGAGCAACGAACTGATCCCATGACAAGTTGTTGAGTGGGATCTTTCCAGCAGCTTGTATGAGAGACTTCCACCATGCCAATGCCTCTCCCTTGAACGATTGGGATACGTATTTCACTACGTCCCTTTCAGCACAACCGCTGATGTCCACCACCGTATCCATTTTGTCCAACCAGGTCATGCAGTCTATCACTCCATTCTCCCCAGTAAAGTCACTGGGTTTACATGAGACGAAGTATTTGTATGTACAGGACTTTCCACGTGGTTCCTGTTTATGCTCGACCTTCCTTGACGGGACACTGTGTTGGTTCGAGGAGTGATGATCCTCATCATCCTTCTTTGGCTTCTATATCTTAGAGGGTGGCTTATCATGAGCTTCAGAATGTGTTTTTGGCTTAGAGTGAGGAGCTGATCGGGTCCTGCTTCGAGTACCATTCGATTCACTATATTGCCTCTCGATGGCTTTAGTAACCGCATTTTCTACTAATGCTTGTAGCTCCGCACCAGTTACGAGTATTTTAGTATTATCAGGGTTTTCCACTGGACGACTGTTTATTTCTTCTGACTTGGCCATGTAGTTTAACTGATACATAATATGATGACAATGATTCATTTAAGGAATATAATATGTCATGTCATCTTGATAATTAACCATGGTAATTAAAAAGCCATAGTAGTTAATTTGTTAAGTAATTTCATTCAGGAGTTTCTATTAGAACCCTTATCCCAGAATGAAATAAAATATTGGCACAATAGGCCTAGTCACGTGGACAATTCTAAATTATAGAGTTAGATCTTATAAGATCTAGTTATTAGGGTTTAAATCAAGGTTCATTACCTTTCTAGACAGGGGGTTTTAAAATCCACGACTGTCTTTTGTCTTATACGACATTAGTTATAGCTCGTAGGCAGTACATCACAATTAGATGTTTAAATAATAATAAGGAAATTTGAATAATTCTAACAGGGTGACATGTGTGATTTTGCGGATCACATTAGCCAAGAATGTTAACATGTTTGCAGATGTTAACAGAGATTTGAATCTTTTTAAAACAGGTTTTACCATATTGGCTAAATTTATGATAACATAAAAGCTAGGTTTTATCTTTCAAGATTCTTATTATTTTATTAAAATGGTAAATCAAAATAATAAATGTTATTTTTCATTTCTTCATATATTATATTCACGCACATAATTTAAAATGAAAAACTTGAATTAACCATTCCAAATAAAATTAAACTAGTACAAACTGCCCTAAACGGGACTTTTACATAAACAACATGCCCACGCAGGGGCCAAACAGAAAAACATGCCCACGCAGGGGCAGAACAGAAAGGAAAATATGCCCACGCAGGGGCAGAGTACAGAAATAAATGTCCTCGCAGGGACACGATCACAACACTTAAAATAAACATACAAACAAAGGATTTAACGATCCTTCTTGCTTTTTCCCTTGATCAAATCCATCATTTTCTTGAACATCCCCCGGTTATGCCTACGTTCTTCTCGCAATTCATGCCGCACCTCTTGTCGAACCTCATTTATCCCTTGAAGGATTTCTTGAATTTGTGGCGGTGACATCGCTGGTGCCTGAGGGGGTTGCTGATAATGCGGAGGTTGAGGAGGTGGTTGTTGATACCCATATGGTGGGTATCCATAGGTCGAGTGTCCCGTAGCCCAGGGACCTCCGTAAGGACCTTCCGGATGGATAGTGTTGGAGTTCGCTGCTATCCAGTAGGGATCCTCTGCAAAGTTGTAATTTGTGTGCATCGGCTGCTCGAAGGGGTTGTATGCTGCCGCACCAGTGTAAGTCGGAATTGGGTCTCCAAAACCCAATGGTGGTGGTGGCGCAACTGGTGCAGAGTTCACTTCTGAGACGGGGTGCGAAGATTCTCCCATCTCTGGTTCTTCGTGGACTGGCGAGTATCGGCTGCCACTCGAAAGTGGAGGGTTAAATTGGCCTTGGAAAACAGGCGACAGGTGGTCGAAGGGTGAGTCATGTCCTTGAAGAGGAATGTAGGACTGGTGGGAGTTGTGGGGCTCATTTTCAGAATGAGGCCCGAAAGAGTGTGGGATAGAAGGAGAGGTACTCAGTGAAACTGAGCGCCTAGCCGGTTCAACAATAGTCCTCCAGAGATCTTGAGGACCTGGGTTGTGGGGATCAGAAGGTGTTCGCCGGTGCAAAGGTCCGGCTTCATGGTCGTTTAGGGTGACAAGTGGCCCTTTTCCCTTTCCTCTTCCTCTCATCCGCGGCGGCATTTTGTCAACCTGTCAAAACAAAACAAGTGATACAACAAGAAATATATATAAGACAAAGTTAGAAATAAGACCAAAAATTTGGAAAATTCCTAAGTTCTTTGTCTAGACTCGAGAATCGAGGAAAGTGCAATTGTGTAACTGAGATTAAACACAAAAGGCTAGTGTTTAATTCACTCAGAGTTGGCTCTGATACCAATCTGTCACACCCCTATTTTCCACGTGTCACCGGTGGGCCCGGTGGGGAGTATAGTGACGTAGTTGATATCATCATAGACAAACAACACAATATATAAATGCACAGCGGAAGCAAAGATAGATTCATTTCAACTTTAATAAAATGTAATATTAAATATCACGAATAGTTGAAACGGATCCACAGGCGGATCAAAATAAAAGAAGATATTGTTCAACAGTTTTATTGACATCCAAGCTTGCGAGACTTATTGCGGACGCTAGAAGACAGCCAGCCTAGTACGAGTAGTACCTGCACTTAACCTTTTGGAAAATACGTCAGTTTACACTGGTAAATACCATTTAACTGACTCATTTTGAAAAGGTTTGAAAATTGATTTGAATGCACGTGGCACAAAACATTTCATAACTTGGGATAATTATGTGAATATAATCTTGTAAGGGAATTACATGTTACTTATGCGTTCGGTAGCCCGATCCATGGACCGGGTTAAAGATTAATAGACACACCACATTATTTGGTTCGGCACTGACGGGTGTACGCCTACACCCCGTGCTAAGGTCGTGGCCATCTCGTAAGATGATGCCAAGGATATCCGGGACATGGTCATTAACCCCCCAAAGGCTTTAAGCAAACAAAACACATTCAAACCGTAGCATATCAATGATTTAACCTCTATTCGATTAAAGATTCAATGCCAGACCAAGCGGTATTTTATATACCGTACCCCAAGCCCGTATAGGGAAAATAAGTTAAAAGTATTTACCTTTGTAAGTACAAATCACAATTAGCGAGTGCAGGTAGCTTTTACAGGTTCCCCTATTCTGGAACAAAGGTTTATAATAACCTATTAGATTTCTAACGGGTCTTTATTTAAGCCTAAGCTTAGACCGGTTAGTTTTTAAAAGAAGATACGGTTCAAACGCACGATTAAGCGAAGACCGGATAGAATGTGATTTAGACCCGACAAGTTTGAAGACTTGTATAATATGGGTATACTAAACACATTCTGGATTTTGAGACAAAAATGATAATGTTTGACCCGTTTCGGTCAATTTATGCAAACTCGTTACATAAACCGAACCGAACGCGAAAAGAGCGTTACGGGTAACCACAAGAGTCATATGCAAGTTCCCTGAGTTAATATGCCTTAAATATGTTATAATATCAGTAAGATATCTTCTATTATGCCCCAAACGAATTTAAACTCAACTTATGCCTCATAAGGGCATTTTGGTCATTTAAAAGATTATAAAAGAGTTTAATTTGTAATCTGAGTTACAGGTCTGATTTATACAGTAAATACACTTAATTTAACATGTTATATCAGTAGGGCATGACCTATATGTGAAACTTATCATTTAAAACCAAACTATGCACCTTAAGGGTATTTTGGTAATTTCACTTAGCCTTAAAAGGTCAAAACTGGAAACCTGAGTTCAGAAACTTGTACTTACTGTTATTATATAAAAATATACTAAAAATATCAGTAGGTATCAACCTTATATGTTTAATATGGTTTTAGCACATACTATGCGTTGAAAACGCTTAAAAAGGCGATTTGGAGCCATTTCCGGGTTTTCAAAGGAAAGCTGATATTTTTTTAATTCCAGAAGGCTCAAAATATTTTATTTATCAAATAAGATCAGTAGAAAAAGGTTTGGGGTCAAAAGGATTTGTAAAACTCATTTTATGGCTTAAAAGGGCCAAAATCGTCATAACCCGAATCAAACCTAGAGACCTATGTTATGCTCAGCCAAAAATTAAATAAAAATCTCCAAAAATCCCAAAATATTATATTATATCAGTAGGTAAAAAGTTTGATATCAAAAAGTGGGTTTAAATGGGCTATATGCTAATTACGCCGATTATTTAACATAAAGCTTTCAATTTACGCTATCGAGCGTAACTCTTAATCTAGACCTCAAACTGATGTCAAAATCTAGGTGCAAGTTTATAAATCAGTAACTAAAGTTTCTATTCTTTTACTTTTCCAAAAATCACGTTTTATAGTCAAAAGGGCATAATAGTCAACATTTAAGCATTAATCGGAAACATGCATATGAATCGGATAACTAATGAACCAAGTTGTGTGACCTCAGGGGGTTACACTAATATGAAACCTGGTCCAATTAAGGCTCTAAGGCATTTCTAAGCAATGCTTAAACGGGTCAGAACTGAAAGTCAAAGTAGAGGTCAAACTATGTGACTTTCGGTTCCAAACCGAACCTAAACTGAAAATTGTCGAGTTGAACTTGTTGGGACATGTTCTTACATTAATTACCAAGTTATATTAATGATCAAACAGGTTGCAAGTATCCTACATTGCTAATTATGCTTTAATTTGAAAATAAACATTCTGTTGACTTTTTAAAATAAGCTTTGACTCGACAATTAACATAGTTAGAGTGGGAATCTGAAAGTACCCTTTTAAGGGTTTGTTACCCACATAAATACCTACTTATAGGTACTTTTAATTCGTGATTAGACCGAGCACATTTTAATTAAACACGAAGTCAAACCTTAATTACGACGGTTTGACTTTTAGCTAATTAACTAAGCTTAAACGAATTTAGAAAGGTTAAGTATACTTACAAGAGTCCTAATTATGATTAGTGATCACTAGGAAGATGGCTTGCTGACCAGAGAGCTCCAGAAAAAGAGTTGCAAATGAAAGAGCTAAGTTGCTACACTTCAAGTCCCTTATATACTAACTTTGATCTTCTAGGATGATGCCAACTAACTCTAGTGATGTTATAAGATCATCCCAGGTGGCCTAGGAAGCTAAAAACCAGATATAGGAGCCCCTGAATTCGAAAACCACCCATATAAGGCGGTGTAACCGTTTTAACAGCCATCTGTCCTGAAATATGCCCAGCTGTAAGCCTTACGCACCGTTACGTTACTGGTGTTGAGGTCCGTAAGCATGCTTGCGCACCGTAACGTTCTCGATGTTGAGGTCCGTAAGCTGTCGCCAGAAGACAAATTTTTGTTTTTTATTCAGGCTTTGACCATGCAATACTTAAATCTCCGATTCTCAAACACTTTAATCAGTATGGGGACCATATTTTCAGCCATTGCATGTCTAGGCATGCACTTACACACTTTGGTATATTGTGGGAAGTTAAATTTGACGGAAATTCTTAAGAACTTGCATAGGATCCATGTCTAGAGTTTATAAAATAGTTCCATTATTTGGATGGCCAGATTTATAATCATAATTCAGATGTTTGATAAAATATATCCTGGTTAGGGATTTATTAATAGGTCGCTCAGAGGTATAAATTAACATGTCGACGTTTTTAAATCCTACCGTACATCTTTATCTGGATCCGTATTCATAACACGTTTGCATAACATGACACGTGTCTTTATTTTATTGGACATGAATTTCCGAGGTGTTACATTAATTTACTTGCATAAAAATAAGGGATTATGAAGAAAAGAATAAGGGATTTTAAATAGATTAGTTAAAATACGTAAATATGAAAACACCTATTTTGATAATTATTTTTTAAATCACTTGTTTTGGTAAATAATTTTTCCACCTTCATTCATCGGGAAAAAACTCCTTTTAATATTATTTACCAAAATAGGTGATTTGAAAAATAATTACCAAAATGGGTGAAAGCAAATAATCTCTATTTTGTAAATAAATAATAGGTTAAAACATACGTTGCTTAGTGACGTTTTAGTATTCTTGTTTCAGGGCAATTTCATTAGGGCGACTCCATCTAGTTCTTGTTCGATCCCTTCAGTTTTGCAATCAAGGATTTCGTTAGGTTCGTTTTTAATTTTTTTTTATCTCTACAAGATAATCTTTACTTTATCTTTTTTTAGGATTAACGCATTAGACCACCCGTAGTGGGGCGGTATTTTTGAAAAAAATTGAAAAAAAACGCCCCCCCCCCCCTTACACTAGCCGTTTTGGGGCATTATTTTTGAAAAAAAATTGCCCAAGCGTTATATATAAAACGCCTACAATTGTATTGTGTAATGGTTGACTGGGTTTGACCCACCAATGAGAAACTAGTATGTTTTTTTTTTTTAATGATTGGAAGGGGCATTATTTAGGCATTATTTCCGCTACGCCACTTTTGCAATAACGCCCCATGCTGACTGGACTGTTACGTGTCGAATAATACCCCATGGTGGGGGCATTATTTGACTAACCCACTACATGGTCTTAGGGTATCCGGGGTGCTCACCTAAGAGGTGAGTCCCCTCTCTTACGCCAAACCAATCCTCGTGTGTCACGTCAACTCCCCTCTTAAACTCCCCTAACACCCTAAATTGATGGCGGCACTCCCCTCTTAGGTGACTTGGTTTTTTATTAAAAAAAAAAAAAAAAAAAAGAAAGAAAACTTCTCATTGGTCCACTCATCCTCTCTCCTCCCTCTCTCCTCCCCCTCTCTTCGGTGAATCCCCACCCATTTCACTCCCCTAAACCACTCACCTAAGTGATGGCGGCGGTGTTCCCCTTAGGTGAATGGGGTCACCGAATGGACTCCCCGCTTACGCCCCGTGTACCCTTATAGTAGATGTTTTCTTTCCCCACGATTCTGACCATCCATATCTTTTTTTTTTTTTTTTTTGAAAAGACTTGACCATCCATATCTATATCCATGTCTTGTTTTTTTATTATTTTATTCATGTTGTTTGCTTTTTGTTTTTTTTATTTGACATGAGACGATCAATTTTAAAAGATTCTTTTGCTTTTTTTATGGTTCTTAGTTCAGTGTTTTAATTTAGTTTTAAACTAGTATTAAGTCCTCGCCGCGTTGCGGCCGAGGCGTACAAACATGCCAAGTAGTGAAATTACCCGCATCTTGCAGCAGAGAAACTTGATCGGTTATAGTTCGACTAATTACGGAATCAAGAATCGATATCTTTTGATTAAACTATTTTCACTCTAATCCACTACTAACCATACACACTTGTGAATATCTATTGTTTTTGTCTTGACGGGAGGAAATCAACAAATTATCCGGTGCCACTCCATCAAAGTTAAGGATGTCATTATTGATAAAAAAAAGTATATTGTAAGGAAAAGGCATATTTTGTGTCTAATGCCAATGCTGTGTTGATATCGTGTTTCTAAGTGATTCCAAATCGACGTAAATCTTGCACGGTACTTGATTTAATGTCATTTGTGTTTTATAGTGAAAATAAGTTTGACTTGTTAAGAGTCAAAACTAATGGTGGAGGTGGTTGTTTTCTGTTGTATTCATAAGGCTGGACGGTATGGTACCCGTCCTCAGCCCGTCTCCAGCCGGCGACGTTCGTCCCTCCACGCCGCCCCCCATCCGTTCCGTCGAGATCGTCGAGTTTCAGACGGTGGCGACGATTGTCACACCCCCAAAATCCACCATGCGGGGTATCACCGCTTGGAGGCGTGACGTGACCAGGATCGAGCCACCAATCATATTGAACAACTCAATTAAGTAAATAAAACCAAACATAATACGGTTGGTGACCAAAGCTAGGTAACCTTGTTTAGTTTAAACAGCGGAAGCCTAAACGTGAGGTTCAAAACATAAGTTCGCAGTTCATAAGTTTAAAGTCCAACACTTAGGTTTAATAAGTTCATGATGTTTTAAATATTAAACACTGGACATAACCGTCCGTACACCACAACGACTCCTTCCTCGTGCAAGCTCCAAGTGTTTAGCGACCTGTAAGGCATGTAACAACTAGTCAACAACAAAGTTGAGTGAGTTCACGTTTGGTTGTTCAGTTTTAAGTTGTTTCTGAAAAACGTGGTTTGACTTTCGTTGGCTTATTTGCCGTGGGGGTTACCCCGTAGTTGAAAGTATGTTTATCCATATCCTTTTTCTTTACCCAATCCATAACCATGATCAGTGGGGGTTTTCCCCGTTTGAACTACTAGACGGTATGATATCGACTGCTACGCAAATAAGTTGTGCCCTATATCAGTGTCTATCATCACTGACAATCTGCCATAGTCCATTAGTACACGCCCGTCCGACTGGCACGGTGTGAGGTTTGTTAAACCTAATAGCGCTATTAACTAATGACCCGCTCGCCATTGGCCTCGGCGATTAAGTCGATATAAATTGAGGGACTTCATGATAGAGTTTTGTCTAGCTAGTTTTACGGTTGTTGTCCTGCACCAGGAGGACGAACGTACGTATTCTGCACCAGGAGAATTCGTAGGATTAATAATGGCATCCTATCTATGGAGGATGGCCGTACATATCCTACCCAAGGAGGATATGTAGATTTAGTTTTAAATTCTTTAACCCATTCCCAAACCACCGGGAATCCCATGCCTTAGAAAGTGTGTGAACTCACCTCGGTTTGCTCGGTTAGATTCTCAATATAGCTAACAGTCAAGGTCGGTCAATCACGTCCTAGTATGATTTACCAGTTAGTCATTTAGTGGCTTTCAAATAGAACACAAAGTTCCTACACGTATCTATCACACAACATGCATCACTGTAACGGTTTATGCCCATCTAAGTTTCCCGTCCATTCTCCACTCAAAATCAAACATACGATAATGCACATAACATATATAACATGTAAAATCATTCACAGATAGCATACTCGACATTTAGACACGCAAGTCACAACTTATGTCAATTCAGGATTAATACTCAAAACCGGCTGTTTTCGGACATTTAAATAAAATAGTTAGATTATTCCAAAAATTCCCAAATTTTTATAGAATGTCATAAACATTCCATATTTTATTGTGTAAAAATATCGGGGTCCGGTTCATTACCCACATTTTATAAAAATTCATATTCGGGACTGAACTCAGATTTATGTATTTCTGACCACAGTCCACGAAACAATTTATTAAAAATTCATCGAGTGTCCGATTTACAAAATTCTAATGGGGTAATTACAAATGCATCGGTTTTCATCTACTGTACAAATTTCATGGTCCGATTCATCACAAAACTCAGGTTATGACTGAAAGTATGACACCCATTTATTGCTGTCAAAATTCAGCTTAAGTTGCTGTTACAAATTAACACTTTAAAAATAGTAAACGGAGTCCAAAAATTACGATTCCGGTGCCATTAGAACCGTATTTCATAATAACATATTTTAGATTCAAAATATCGGTTTTTCGTTGAGTTTAAGACCTGTTTACAGCCAACTGAAGTTGGCTGTAAAACCGGGACAGATTCTGTTTTTCAGTGTTTAACCTTCTAAATCATGTTCGATCTATTTCGTTAACAAGTTAATTAATCACAACAACATTAACCATCAATATAAATCAGCAAAACACCAGATAATCATCCAATAATCATAATCACACAAGATCTACATGATTTACACTAATATTCATCCATTAACCACTTGTTCATCACTTTAGTAAACTTTTAGACTTTGATCTTATATGCTCATAATTTTTAACCGACGAAACTCTTATTAACCACTCTAGACAAGATCAAGAAGGCGTTTAGAGTCACTTACTACTAGCTCGAGCCTAGGGGAGAAACTAGGCGAAAAATGAGTGGTTAAAAGCAATGTAGCGAGGTCCTTCGCGTTCCGAATGCACCAAGCTTCCTTATGTGAGATCCTTAACACTTGTATGCACTTGAAATGAGATGATCAAAACTCGACGATGGATGGATGGTTGTGTGGGTGTTCGGCCGAGAGTTATTAGAGAGGGAGAGAGAGCTTGAGTTGTTGAGTTTTGTGATGAAAGTGATAATGTGCTAAGACTTGAACTTATAGACAATTAAAATGGTCATTATCCAAGGGTTCTTATGTCTAATAGATATTAAGCATAAGTGAATAAATTAATCAACAAAGGACAAGAGGTGTCCCCTCTTGGGGACGGTTTGGTTGAGGGGGGGGGGGGGGGGGTCTTGGTTCAATTTCAACCAAACACTAAGTATTAGTTAAGTTAAGTGAAGGTTAACTCGGTTACTAGTGTGTCATGCATTATGACGGGTGTTAGGGTATTCAGGGACCCTAACTGGCTCAGAAAAAGAAAAAACAATGTTATTGACAATATTTTTAGGTTCCGGGTAAAGTCCGGTTGTTCGGTTCGATACTGTTCCGTTAAACCGCTTAATTAATTCGTAAAGCGTCCTACTTATATATTTTTGCAACGTTTTTACTTTCTAACACTTAGGAAAATATAACGGACTATTTAGTGACCTTTCTGTACACTATTAGTATATTAACAAATACGTGTAAGCATAACACAGATATCAGAAAGCAGTTAAGTGATTCCACACAGTCGTCAAGCACATTAATTATTATTAATAAACTGTACGGTTACATGTAAATTCGAGGGTTGTCACAACGATCCTCCAGGTGGGCCCCCTTTGTTTCTTTGTTTGTTTTGTGTTATTTGACTTGTACATTAGGCTTCTATACTTGTACATAGGGTATAGAAATTAAAAAAAAAAAAAAAAGTGGTGGGGTAGGACCATCCTCCCATACCCTCTAGTGACCATCCTTGAGAGGACTATGACGTGGCGACTACGTGGCGGATGGTCCTCCAAGGATGGGATGTCACCATACCCAATAGCCTAAGACCATTTTCACAATTTGTGTCCTTGAATCCTTGTCGAGCTAGCTAGTTATTTTGCATCATACACATTTGTCTAGTTAATCATAATCATACGGAGGATAGAGATAATGATGTGTATATATTATTCAAATGAAATTGAAGTGGGTTGTTGATGATTTTAATTTGTATTCACGGATATACACGTAAAACTTATATGAAATAAACACATCCCGATTTAATGACATTTCCTCTAAAAAACAATATAACACGTAACAATGATACCAATAAAAAGAAAACAACAAAGAAACAAATCCATTTCATGTTGTATTAAATAAAAATTAGATTAAAGGATACTTTTTTGTACAGGGAACTATAGGTATCTAGTCGTTTTCAACGAAAAAAAAACAGTTTGGTAAACAATCCGTTCAGATACGCAATCGGAGGTGGGGATATGTCTCAACGGATTGTGTTGCTTTTATGAGAATTGAAGCTGGCGCCGGTTGTTTGGACGACATGCAAAGATGGATCAACTTTTGGGTGAGTACGGCCATGTTTCTTCACCTACTCCCGTTTCAAATACAAACCCCATCTTCATCTTTATCTTATTCGCAAAATAAAAAGAGACATAGAGAGGAGGGGTGGGAGTTAGGGTTTCAGATCTACAATCGACGGTGCTGGCTGTGGTATCAGACGTGGTTCGATGGTGAGTGTGATACACCGAACCTCCAGATAACTGTCTGCCGCCACCAACTTTTACCACCGCCATCAGAAAACAACGGCCACCACCAAGAACCCCACCGCCGCCACCCCTCTCCACCACTTTTACCACCGCCACCCCTCTCCACCACTTTTACCACCGCCACTCCCCACTACCAAGAACCCCACCGCAAGCAATCCCCTCCGTCCCAACCCATCCGGCACCGATGAAGCTTGTTCCGCCCTCATAAAAGTTGAACTTACTGTAGATTTGAGCTTGGGTATATTATGTTGGAGAGATTAGGGGGCTGTTTGGCTAAGCTTTTCAAAATGACTTATTTGCTTATTTGCTTTCTGAAAAGCAAATAAGCAAATAAGTCATTTTGAAAAGCTCCATTTTAAAGCTTTTCAAAACAGCTTATTGACTTATTTGCTTTTCAGAAAAGCAAATAAGCAAATAAGTCATTTTGAAAAGCTTAGCCAAACAGCCCCTACGTATTAGTGTAAAGCTAAAGTTGTTGATACAAAGAGCAGAGAAAGATGATAGATCAAGTGGGTATAATAATTATGTATGGGTAACATGGACAAATTGTGAAGACCAGATGGGGTGCTGCCATCATCTAGTGTCTGCACGTGTAACTCAAAATAACATCACAGAAAGTATGCTCATGAAACACATGGTACAACTCTTTGCTGCACAAAACACAAAACTAACATGATGTACAACAACTTTTTACTGAAAATGTTAAAAATTAATAGTATATAAATAATTGTTCACTTGCTTTTAAACATTCAAATGCTCAAATATAAAACGATTAATTTACTTGTATAAAAATAAAGGATTACGAAGAAAAGAATAAGGGATTATAAATATATTAGTTAAAATAAGTTAATATGAAAACACCTATTTTAATAATTAATTTTTAAATCACTCGTTTTGATAAATAATTTTTCCACCTTCACCCATTGTGGAAAAACTTGATAAAAGATACGCTTCTCTAGATCTGCATAAACTTTTGCATTTTTATGTTATTTTTTATTTCTTTAAGGTTTTGTTAATTGATTGTTTATTTGTTTTTTATAATTGATATAAAACAATATAATTTTCTTTTACCAGTTTACTAATGTAGTTAATTGATTGTTTATTTGTTTTTTTAAATGATATAAAACGATATACTTTTCTTTTACCAGTTTACTAATGTAATAATACAATTAGTCCTATTTTTTAGCTTCTTAGGATTTAATTTTTTTTATATTCGTCATTTTAATTATTAGATAATAAAGAATTTCATTTTGTCATATTTGAAAAATACTAAAAAGAGAAACAATACATAACAAACATTCAAATTCCATGTGTTAAATATCAACTAAAACTAGTATTAAGGCCCGCGCTCGTTGCGGCGCGGGCACATCACAAACATCGAATGTATTAGTGCAAGCGTTATGTAATGTGTCAACCATATGAAAACGTTTGTTTTGAAATATTTGATATAACTCAATGTAACCTATATAAACATTGTGGTTGGATAAAAGAAGTAAACCAAATCAAATTTATACCGTATAAAAGAAATGAAATCGGATTGGTTCGTTTAGTGGAGTTCCACCTAACTACTACAGTAACTTTACATTTGCATCAAGACTTAGCAGCGTCAAAACGTACAGTAACTCGTATGTCAAAATGTAGACCAACTGAAAACGCACGTAAAAATAAGCATGATAATATATCATATTGACCCGACTTGTTTCTGAAAAAATGTCGAAATGTGAATTTATACCATTTATGTTGAAACGTTAATTTATACTGACGCGTACAAAAAAATAAGCACGCGAGAAAATAACATTTTTATATTTACGTCAAAGCGTAAAGCAACTGAAAACGTACATGCAAGAAAACGTATTATATTTGGCCCGACTTATTTCCGGAAAAGTTTAGGTCGAAACGTGAATTATAACGTTTACATCGAAATGCCGAAACGTGAATTTATACTGACACGTCCAAAAAAATAAGCACGTGAGGAAATAGTTTCTTTTAAGTTAAAGAATGAAAATAAAGTACCCGCGCGTTGCGGCCTTTTATACTACGTGTTTAAGGGCACGTTAGCGCTCATCAAGCGCACCAACACGGTGACATTAATATGTTTAGGCACACGAAAGAAATGTATAATGATGTATAAAGTTATCACGAATTAGTACCCGTTTCAAATTTATAGCACACGTAAATGTGATATAGATTAGAAACACAAAAGGAGTTGGAAAATCTTTTTCGGTACACTATATTATTAATAAAAGAGTAAACTGCCATTTTTGTCCCTGTGTTTTGGGCACTTTTGCCATTTTAGTCCAAATCTCAAACTTTTTTAAATCTGAGTCCTTGTGGTTTTACTTTTATTGTCATTTTAGTCCAAAATCTAAAAACCTCCTATTTTAACTATTGAAAGCTGGTTGTTTTGTCTTTTTGTGCAGGGGCATTTTTGTCTATCTTAGATTTTATTATAACATATCAATAATATATATATATATATATACATATATATATAAATGGCACCAACATCACTACCACGTCTCTCTCTTCTCGCCGTTAATATCATCACCGGAAACCACAACCTGCTGCCATCACTTCATCGCCGTCAATATACCGGAAACCACAACCCCAACCTGCAACAAAACGTCGGCCGGAGAAAGAAGAAAAAGAAACGAATAAGTAACACGAGGAAGCTCACCGGAGACACCACCGCTGCCGGAAAAATTCCTGCAACTCGCCTGCCGCCCGTCTACCGCCGTAGCGCCGTCGTTCTCTTTCCATCCCCTTCTTGCGTCTCTCTCTCTCTCACCATCGATTCTCGGTGGATCTTCACAATCATCAGGTTCCGATCTGCTTTGGTGGTGGATCTTCACAATCATCAGGTTCCGATCTGCTTCACAAGAACAATAAATCCGATTCAGGTTCCGATCTACTTCATAATCATCAGAATGATAAATCCGATTCAGGAGGAGGTGATTCACAAGAACAATAAATCCAATTTAGGAGGAGGTGAAGGTGGAGAAGGTGACGGTGTCGGGGGTGGCGGCAGTGATGGTGATGGTGGAGGCGGTGAGGGCGACGGTGGTGGCACCGGGTTGCTTCACGTGGTGTCTGGCGGCTGAGCAGGAGAACTAGGGTTTAGGATTTGGGGGAAGACGAAAAAAGGTTCTGTACTTTTATGGTGTCTGACAGAGGTTTCACAGAGAGAGATAAAGTGTGGTGCTTGTGGTGGTAGAGGGTGTTTTGTGGTGGTGTGGTGGTGGTGGATCTTCAGTGGAGGTGGTGATTGTTTGAGAAGAGAGAGACCTGAGATGTAGTGGTGCCATTTATATATATATATATATAGAGAGAGAGAGAGAGGAAGGTTAACGTACATTACGGCTTAACGTACATCACGTACGACAGGTAATTACGCACGTTCATTTTAAAATCACGCACGTTATAACTCAAAAATCCAAAATCACGCATGTTGAAACACAATAATCATGCATATTGAAAACATTAATCACGCATGTTATAGAACAAATCACGCACGTTGTTGTACGTGAAGTACGTTAAGCCGTAATGTACGATATACTTTTTCTATATATATATATATTAATTATTGATATATTATAATAAAACCTGAGATGGACAAAAATGCCCCTGCACAAAAAGACAAAACAAGCAGCTTTCAACAGTCAAAATAGGGGTTTTTTGGATTTTGGACTAAAATGACAATAAAAGTGAAACCACAGGGACCCAGATTTAAAAAGTTTGAGAATTGGACTAAAATGGCAAAAGTGCCCAAACCACAGGGACCAAAATGGCAGTTTACTCTTAATAAAATTATAACTTGCTGATTTTGATAACAATTTAAGCTCAACTTAATTCTATGATATCATTCAATGGTTTAGGCAACAACCGGGCATGTGTTGATGTAACAACCCGCACTTTTGTGCGTTGTTACTACTCGTTATACTCGTTACGCCTAGCACCGGAGATTCGGATCATAATGTAACTATATCGTATATACATCGATAATCGAAGGATAATCGCATATTTTCGAAATACAATATCACTATACTACACTATTATCACATTAACACTCACGGAGGCATTGAGTGAGGACCTATTCTACCCTTCTCAGTGGCCATGATGTGTCGAACGTAAGCAATTAACGCTAACAAGGACTCTCGGGTGAGGGCTGCAGCTCCAGTCGTCATGACGATGATGACAATACGAGTGAACGGTACCCCGTCAGAAATTGTGGCACTACACGAAATAACGTTCACGATAGCATCAAGAAAGGACCTATACTACCCTCATTGATGGCCGTGAAACGTCGTTAATAATCGCATACTCGAACCGGAAACCGATTGTTAATTATCGAGACTTTGGATTGGATACGTAAATACGACCCCTAGTGATATATATATATAATAATAACAATATAATGATAATATAAACTAATTATGGAAGTACGCGCTTCGAAAACTACCAAAACGATCAAAAACGGAGAAGTCCAAGCGTCAGGATAGCTATCCGAACGGATGGACCATCCGGACGGATGGGCATGCGCACGGATGGCCATCCGCACGCGTGGGCCATCCGCACGGATGGGCCATCCGCACGGATGGGCTATCCGGGCCAAAACCCTTTTCCTCTCCTCTGTTGCCTATAAATACCCTGTCACATCACTTGAACAGTGATGTGACAGCCCCTGTTCAACCAAACGCGCACCAAGACCCTTTTCTCTCGATTTCCTCGCGATTCCGGTAAGATTTCAACCTAAAACCTGTACTTCTACAATCTACACTTGATTCTACATCATTCTATCTTTCACAACTCAAATTCTAACCATGAAATCTGTGGATTTGAGGCGTTTGGAGGTGATGTCACCAAGAGTTCTTATGAACTTCAACTTAGGGTCTCATTTCACTATAAACGACTCAGATCCGGGTGATTTTCACATGTTTTAATGACAAATCTCACCTAAATCTGTATGATTTCGAGTTAACCATGAAGAACCACCAAGAATGACCAGATCTGATGGAACGGGGTGATTCCCGGCCGTTAGAACGAGTCGGAATTGACGGAACTTCAAGTGTTAGTGCGAAATTACACTACCCAAGTAAAAACAAACGCGTTCCTTCCGTTAAACGCCCGAAAACAGTGCTCAGATTGCAAAACAGACAGGTCAGTCCGCACGGACGACAGGTCAGTCCGCACGGACGACAGGTCAGTCCGCACGGACGACAGGTCTGTCCGCACGGACGACAGGTCAGTCCGCACGGACGACAGGACAGTCCGCACGGACGACAGGACAGTCCGCACGGACGACAGGACAGTCCGCACGGATGACACATGTCCGCACGGATGACATGTCAGTCCGGACGGACAACATGTCAATCCGCACGAACATGTCACCCGCATGCACCACCCATCCGCGCGCACAAGCAAGTCAATCCGCACGCACACTCAACCGCACGGATCACTGTTATCCGCACGGATAACATGCCATCAGGACGGATGACTTGTCATCCGGACGGATAATCTGTCCATCCGCATGGATGAGAACAGTCCAACCAAATGAGCAACTTTTCAAGATAATCTCGCCTAACCGTACATCGTTTACTATATTCTTCAAGGATCATTACAGACATACTCGCAACCGACTCAATCAAGTTGTAATCTCGCTAAATACGCACTGTGAGTATACTTGACCCCTTTTTAATCGAATTTTGGGTGTAACATACGTTTCTAACAAATCGGATTTATCAAACGAATTATTCAATCAATCGAACTATCACTTGCGAATAACTGTTATGCATAGATATACGTGATGCTAGTTGCATATATGCTAGGGCTTATACTCGCGACGTCCCACCACAACTAGTATAGTACTATTGCGCCCGACGGGGTCTAGTTATGCCATCGTACATTCGAGCATCGACGACTTAGTTGGTAGTATCAGTTTTGTGAGTATATATGTCGTGTATTACGTTTATGCATGTGGAAATTCGCAGCACTTTTAATCTATTATGCTATATTTATCAAACCTGTATACTCGCCAATACTTTTGTATTGACAAATATTTTAACGTATGTTGCAGGTTAGATCGCAGACTATACCAAATCAAGCTAGGGAGTCTAGAAACTCAACTAAAATCTAGGTTGTCGGATTTGCATTGTTCGAGAGGACAATAAATCTGTGATAACTTATGTGATTGTATTATTTGTTAGTATGGGATAACGAATGTATTAAACATTATCGCAATATAGTTGTTATGGATTCTCTTGAGCAATCTGATTCGCCTAGTGCCGCACCCCGATGATTCCGCCATCGGTTGGGGTGTGACAGATTGGTATCAGAGCCATAACTATAGGGAATTAGGCCAGACTCGACCTAGTCCGGGTCGACGTCTTAAAAATTGACCTAGTCTATAGTCTAAGTACCAACGGGCCGACTCGTACGAACCCAGTAGGGTTTGTATCGGGCCTACTTGATACTCTCGATCGAAACTGCTAAGAGATACAACTCTGCGTGAACACCGCATACTACAACATCACGCGAAGGAGCCTTTCCTAAGCTGAAACGCTACTTAGCCTTTCCTAAGGCCGACACAATACACGTGTTTTCAAAAATACTCGCATAACAAAACCGAGCGATCTAGTCGAGATCAGGTGTGAAAACCAAGAACTCTCGATAGGATTGCTCACTCAGCGCATTTTTCTAGCATGAGAACCTTTCATCGAGTTAGGAGTGACATCCACATCTCGACAAAAGTCTCCATTTCTAAATCTAGTGGAACTCACGAATTTATTCGAAGAGCATGACCACAATTAGGAACGAAACTGTTAAGTCAGGGGTGAAACCCGTACCTTAATGAGTCGTTCCACTCCTTATAAACTGGTTTTCAAATGCTCTCACCGAGGACTCGACTATTGCAATAACTCGAGCCACGCGATGACTAGGAAGACGAATGCCATGAGCTGCATCCCAGTGGAAGCATGGAGTCTTCTAGGTCGACGCGTGCGCACGAACTTGTTGAATATAGTTGGGTTACCTTGGGTAGTCGACGCCTAAACACCCAAGGCACTCTAGCGTACGAACCACCGATCTTGCAAATGGTTGGGACTTATTTTACGTTTTGGAACTTTACGCTCTACCGATTTCTCGATGTAACGATTTTCACTCCCTACTTTATAAACGCACGATTCGCACAGCCATCGCAATCTAAAACGAAAACCGAATGTTTGCAACAAAACTAATGCATAATCTATCGCATTCGCTCTCGTTTTCTCACTTCATCACGACCTCGCTTATTCTAAATCGACCTATATGTGCATGATTTTATGTAAATATATATATAAACGTATAAACAAACAAGTCATTGTGTGAGAACTTAGGAATTTCGTGTTTCCTACGTGGCTCCTATGTGATTCGTATTACTATACTATCGCACCAAGTTTTGAACGCGCTCAATCGCAACGCAAAACTCAAAAATCATTATGATCGAATCTCACTCCAAGTCTCTTCCTGTCTAGATGCCTTCCAACAACTCTACCTCGAGACGAGTAGCTAAGAGGAAAGCCAAACGAAGCGCCGAGAAGAGGATTGCTTCACTTGTGATTAAGGAAGTGAGTAAGCTTAGTTCTCAAATTGCCGCTCGAGTGCACTCTCTCAGTCACCCTCGAGCTTTGGAAGACGTTAAGACAGGAGAGCCACAATCTACTTTTCTCTACAAGCACTTCAAAGCCTGTGACCCGATGGAGTTCACGGGTGAAGGAGGTGCGACTCAACTACTCCAGTGGTTCGATTCTATCGAAGTTACCCTTCATCAAAGCGGGTGTCCCGATAGTCTCCGTACTACTTGCGCCACCGGAGTATTTCAATCGCGAGCACTCGACTGGTGGACCGCCGAACGTAACAAACGTGGGATCTCTGCAGCTTACGCTCTCTCTTGGAATGAGCTGAAAGAGCTCATGGAGAAAGAGTACTGCCCTCCTCACGAGATTCAGAAGCTGGAAAACGAATTTTGGGAAATCAAGCAAACCGAAGGTGACAATGCTGGCTACATCGCAAGGTTCAAACAGCTTAGCATAATCTGCCCAAGTCAAGTCAACACTCCGGGGAAGGCCATCGCGAAGTACATTCGTGGCTTGCCTGAGTGTGTGGGTGATTTTGTCGAAGCTGCAAGACCTGCTACCATCGAAGAAACATACCGCTTAGCCGCAGAAATCAACAACAAACGACTCATGAAAGGATTATTCTCAAAGAATCCTGTCAAGCAAGCTCATCAAGCAGTCGCCAGTAATCCTTCAGGCGAACATGTTAACGAATCTTCTGATGAATCTACTGACGAATCTTCTGACAAATCTGCTGGCGATTTTTCTAATGGATCAGCTAACGGTTCTCCTGATGAATCTGCTAACGATTCTTCGGACGGATCTGCTGCCGATTCTTCGGACAAATCTACCGATGAATCTTCCGACAAATCAGCCAAAGACTCCGCAAGTGAGTCTTCGGACGAATCCTCCGACGACGACATTTCTTCGCAAGAAACCGACAAACCCAGCCGCAAGCGAAAGACTTCAAGCCCGAGCTCATCAACAACCGAACTGCTGCAACCGGAACCTCTTCGAACAGTTCCGATGGTTCCAAAACGAGCCTACACTGGAGCTCATCCTTAGTGTTACTCGTGTACCTATCATCATCCAGTTGGGGCTGACTGTCGCTATTGCAGTAACTGCAACCGTTACGGTCACTTCACCCGCAACTGCCGCATCGAACCGTGAACTTGAGTACAACCACAACAGCTCCAGCAAAAGTCTTTAGCGTCAGACATCTAGCAAGCGTAGGATAAAGTTGTAATGATACGATTTTCGACGTTTATTTCTAAGCTTTGAACCTACTCTATTACTCAATGTTGCCCCGTATTCTCTCTCGCTCTCTAATCGTCGCACTTAGACTAGATTCACACACATGCTATATACTATATCACAAAATAATGTGTTTTACCCTCACTGCACTTTTAGAACGAGGTACGATAAACGTGCAAGGAATTATTAATCGCGGGTGCACACGGGATTACTCAGGTCAGTGCACGGAGATCGTAGTGAATTCTAAGGTGCCATAGCGTTTTGACAAAAGGTGACACCAAAGCACGGGATGAAAGTAGTAGGGGTCGGGCAAGGTGTGCTTTATCATACTACCAAAGTTCCGTGAAGAAAGTGCCACGTGGAGATTGAACGTTATTAGACCTATTATACTATTGTGATTATTTTCAACACACTACACTCAATCGCAAGGCGTAACAACTGAAATTGCATCATCGCGAGACTTGTCGTAAGTCTGCAAACGCAATGCAATCGCCTCATCGATGGACTCTGGGGAGTCTACCTCGCAGGACAATTGCATCAACGCAAGACTGGTCAGAAGTCTATAGCGAGCAATCTCATCAAGCACACCAACGCTCACGATATTATCGGGTGAGGACCTATTCTACCCTCCTCGATAGCCATGATGCGTCGCAACGTAACGTTAAGCTTATTCGAAACAAAATTCGACTAATCGAAAATCGCTCATCGTGTGTATCTCGTAATCCCTATCGCTTATTATGCGAATCTATATCGCTTGTTGTGTATCAATCTATCGCTATACCGTTAGCTGTGATATTCGTGTTAAGTTAGCACGCATGACCTCGCTTCACGAGATGAAACTCATGTGACTAAGGCAGGGCGTTTTAGTCATATCAGTGACCTTTCGTGGAAAAAGGCCATGTGGGGTCTAATGTTAGTTAAATTCTGTGGTGTTAATCAATCGAACCAAACCGCGTAAATCAAATCGCATACCTTCATCGCTTGTACGCAACAACTGCCGCTTATCGTAATTCGATTATCGTCGCCGTCGTTACTAGTGTTGTGTTATGTTATTCGCTTAATAACCTAATCATTTATCGCTTGTCGTGTATAATCTACCACTCATCGCTCGCTTAGTGTTCATTGCAGTCTGTATGATATTAAGTACACATGACACCGCTTCACGAGGCAAAGCTAACCTGGTTAAGCATGGTGTTTCGCCATGTTAGCAAACTCCCGTGGAAACGTGCCATGTGGGTGTAATGTGGAATCTAATCGGAAACGCGCTATTCGCTTCTCGCTTATCAACTCGCTGGATTAATCTATTCGATCCTATCTTATGCTCGGTCCGACTTTCTATCGATTGGGCTGAGTAAGCACAATTCTATCCAAGTCATATCGACACACCTGACACTGCCTCACGAAACGGAAGTAATATGGACAAAGCATGGTGGATACGCCGCTGGTACTTCCTATATATAAGTGTTTTAAACATATTAATGAACTTCCGTGGGAAGGTGCCAAGTGGGGCTTGATGCTAAATCATCCTTTTCAAAAGGTTAAAACTGATTTTTATAAAACTTTTATTAAACCTGTGGAACAAGTGAAATTCCTCGCAATGTGGAGGTAACATCGAATCAGCTTAACTCCATGTTCAAAGGGAGCTTCATGAGTCCAATTTTTCCTTAAAATGTTTAGAAACTCAAACTTCCTTGCAACATCGGTTAACATCAACTCCGTTAACCTCGCGTTAAAAGGAAAATTTTCAAAGATTTTCATCCTAAATTCCTTTTTAATATCTAAAAACGAACGCTTCTTGTAACGTTGGTTAACGATCGACTCAGTTAACTCTACGTCATGAGAAACCTTTCAAATTTCAATCGCAACGAACTAACGAACTCTACACAAGACAAGGTACTTTTGAATGCTAACTCGTGGGATTAATACCTTCATCTTTACGTCGCCTTCTCGCTATCGCAGTCGATCTCTCTTATTCGAAACGTTCTCGCTGTCAACTTACGGTCAATCGCTCGCTGTATCGCTACTTATAGAAGATCAACTCTTAGAAGTCTACCTATTGGATTAATTTCGGGACGAAATTTCCTAAAGTAGGGGAGACTGTAACAACCCGCACTTTTGTGCGTTGTTACTACTCGTTATACTCGTTACGCCTAGCACCGGAGATTCGGATCATAATGTAACTATATCGTATATACATCGATAATCGAAGGATAATCGCATATTTTCGAAATACAATATCACTATACTACACTATTATCACATTAACACTCACGGAGGCATTGAGTGAGGACCTATTCTACCCTTCTCAGTGGCCGTGATGTGTCGAACGTAAGCAATTAACGCTAACAAGGACTCTCGGGTGAGTGCTGCAGCTCCAGTCGTCATGACGATGATGACAATACGAGTGAACGGTACCCCGTCAGAAATTGTGGCACTACACGAAATAACGTTCACGATAGCATCAAGAAAGGACCTATACTACCCTCATTGATGGCCGTGAAACGTCGTTAATAATCGCATACTCGAACCGGAAACCGATTGTTAATTATCGAGACTTTGGATTGGATACGTAAATACAACCCCTAGTGATATATATATATAATAATAACAATATAATGATAATATAAACTAATTATGGAAGTACGCGCTTCGAAAACTACCAAAACGATCAAAAACGGAGAAGTCCAAGCGTCAGGATAGCTATCCGGACGGATGGACCATCCGGACGGATGGGCATGCGCACGGATGGCCATCCGCACGCGTGGGCCATCCGCACGGATGGGCCATCCGCACGGATGGGCTATCCGGGGCAAAACCCTTTTCCTCTCCTCTGTTGCCTATAAATACCCTGTCACATCACTTGAACAGTGATGTGACAGCTCCTGTTCAACCAAACGCGCACCAAGACCCTTTTCTCTCGATTTCCTCGCGATTCCGGTAAGATTTCAACCTAAAACCTGTACTTCTACAATCTACACTTGATTCTACATCATTCTATCTTTCACAACTCAAATTCTAACCATGAAATCTGTGGATTTGAGGCGTTTGGAGGTGATGTCACCAAGAGTTCTTATGAACTTCAACTTGGGGTCTCATTTCACTATAAACGACTCAGACCCGGGTGATTTTCACATGTTTTAATGACAAATCTCACCTAAATCTGTATGATTTCGAGTTAACCATGAAGAACCACCAAGAATGACCAGATCTGATGGAACGGGGTGATTCCCGGCCGTTAGAACGAGTCGGAATTGACGGAACTTCAAGTGTTAGTGCGAAATTACACTACCCAAGTAAAAACAAACGCGTTCCTTCCGTTAAACGCCCGAAAACAGTGCTCAGAGTGCGAAACAGACATGTCAGTCCGCACGGACGACAGGTCAGTCCGCACGGACGACAGGTCAGTCCGCACGGACGACAGGACAGTCCGCACGGATGACCGCACGGATGACACATGTCCGCACGGATGACATGTCAGTCCGCACGGACAACATGTCAGTCCGCACGAACATGTCACCCGCACGCACCACCCATCCGCGCGCACAAGCAAGTCAATCCGCATGCACACTCAACCGCACGGATCACTGTTATCCGCACGGATAACATGCCATCAGGACGGATGACTTGTCATCCGGACGGATAATCTGTCCATCCGCACGGATGAGAACAGTCCAACCAAATGAGCAACTTTTCAAGATAATCTCGCCTAACCGTACATCGTTTACTATATTCTTCAAGGATCATTACAGACATACTCGCAACCGACTCAATCAAGTTGTAATCTCGCTAAATACGCACTGTGAGTATACTTGACCCCTTTTTAATCGAATTTTGGGTGTAACATACGTTTCTAACAAATCGGATTTATCAAACGAATTATTCAATCAATCGAACTATCACTTGCGAATAACTGTTATGCATAGATATACGTGATGCTAGTTGCATATGTGCTTGGGCTTATACTCGCGACGTCCCACCACAACTAGTATAGTACTATTGCGCCCGACGGGGTCTAGTTATGCCATCGTACATTCGAGCATCGAGGACTTAGTTGCTAGTATCAGTTTTGTGAGTATATATGTCGTGTATTACGTTTATGCATGTGGAAATTCGCAGCACTTTTAATCTATTATGCTATATTTATCAAACCTGTATACTCGCCAATACTTTTGTATTGACAAATATTTTAACGTATGTTGCAGGTTAGATCGCAGACTATACCAAATCAAGCTAGGGAGTCTAGAAACTCAACTAAAATCTAGGTTGTCGGATTTGCATTGTTCGAGAGGACAATAAATCTGTGATAACTTATGTGATTGTATTATTTGTTAGTATGGGATAACGAATGTATTAAACATTATCGCAATATAGTTGTTATGGATTCTCTTGAGCAATCTGATTCGCCTAGTGCCGCGCCCCGATGATTCCGCCATCGGTTGGGGTGTGACAGTTGATGAAAAAAAAAATTAAAAGGGGAAATCAGACCTGGAAAAGGCACACTGTCCCACAGCAACTGATTTGGGATAGTTTGGAGGGTCGATGGCTACCGGGGAAGTATATAGACATAATTAAGGATACATACGATAGAACGGAAACTAGTGTCCGCGCGCCTGTAGGAAATACAAACTTCTTTCCTGTGGAGGTAGGACTCCACCAGGTGTCTGAGTTGAGCCCTTTTCTTTTTGCGGTTGTCTTGGATGAGTTGTCCAAGTTGATTCAGGAGACAGTTCCATGGTGCATGCTTTTTGCCGACTATATTGTGTTGATTGCAGAGACTAAACAGTGGCTGAACGCGAGGGTAGAGGAGTGGCGAGTAGCTTTAGAGGGCAAGGACCTAAGGATTAGTCGATATAAGACTGAGTATCTACACTGTGATTTCAGTGGTGTAGCCGACGATGATGACACCCAAAATCACCATTGAGGATCAATTGGTCCCGCAGGTAACCAGATTTAAGTATTGGGGTCGTTTGTACAAAGAGATGGTGACATAGATAGTGACGTAACTCATCGCATACAGGCTGGCTGGTGTAGATGGAGGGCAGCCAGTAGGGTATTGTGCAATAGGAGGTTCCCAACTAAACTAAAGGGGAAATTTTACAGGTTAGCAGTTACGCCCGCTATGCTATATGGAACAGACTGTTGGGCTATCAAGAAGACACAAGCTCACAAGCTGGAGGTAGTAGAGATGAAGATGCTGAGGTGGATGTGTTGACACACGAGGTTAGATCGGATAAGAAATGAGGTTTTTAGGGAAAGATTAGGAATGGCTAGTATATCGCAGAAGATTAAGGAGGGGAGATTGAGATGGTTTGGGCATGTGAAGCGGAGGGAAACGACGACACCAGTTAGAGTAGTGGAAACTCTTACTGTGGAGGGGAGGAGAGGAAGAGGCAGACCAAAACTGACATGGGATGAGCAGATTAGGCATGATTTACTAGAGTTGCATCTTTCTGAGGACATGGTCCAAGATAGGACTTCGTGGACGCGTAGGATTAGGGTTAAGGACTTCTACAAGATATTGCAGTAAGGTCTTAGGTGTATTTTAGGGACGTAGGTTTTCCTTACTCTTTAAGGGACTTTTCCGGTGATCGCCTTCTTGTGTTTATGCCCAAATGATGTTGTATGCTATTATACATGATTTACATTATATTGTGTCACTCTGACCACTTTCTTGGTATGGTTGACTTCTTATTTCTAGATTCTTTGACTTGGTGTGTTGGTATGCTGTTCGTTTTTGAGCCGAGGGTCTCTCTGGAAGCAGCCTCTCTATCCCTATGGATAGAGGCAAGGTCTGTCTACATCCTACCCTCCCCAGACCCTATAAGTAACTTCGCTATTTTTGGGATTTACTGAGCTGGTGGTTGTTGTTGTAGAAAAGGAGAAGGGTGATTAAAATACAAAAAAGTGAGAAAAATTGCATAACCTAGGATTTGAACATATACCCTTACTTTGAAAATAACATCGCCCTAGCCAGCTGCACTGCATTCCATTTGGTTTCCGCTTCCATTTCCTTGCATGGTTTCCACTTTCCTTTCCTCGTGTATATTAAAAAAACTTAGTCGGTGAATTAATGTTACTATGGAAAGCGCAAGGGACTAAAGCAGCAACTTGGTGAATTTTTGGGGGTTGCTGGTGGAAAAACCACCGGCATTCCCGTTTAAGATAGATATAGTATTATTTATGTGATCGAGAAAAAAAAATAGAATTACTAGTAAAAAATGGATAATATTAGAGGAAGCAAGAAGTTACTTCACAAAAGAGCTTTGACAACTAAAGTGTGTTTTCCTATAGAGTAAATTGTCAATAGTCCCTGAGGTTTGTCTCAAATTTTCATTTTAGTTTCAATAGTTTTCTTTTCTCCTATGGGTTCCTTAGTTTTTCATTTTTTTTGTCATTTTAATCACATTACCTAACTCCGTCAAAAATCCTTAGTTTTAACCAAGGGCATTTTTCGCATTTTCATTATAAACTTTTCAACTTGCCTTTCTTGTCCAAAACTCATTTTACATTTAAAAAAAGGAAAAAATTAGTGTTATAAAAAACACACACATATATCCCCCCCCCCCTCTCTCTCTCTCTCTTTCTCTCTTTGACATACACACCCATCCTTTCTTTATCACCACCACCACCACCTGCCATCATCAACACATGTACTCATTCAAGGATATATAATACTACTATATTTATAAAGAATGAAGAGTAAACTGCAATTTTACACCATGGAGATATAGCCCACTGGCACTCTTACCCCCTACCACGAAATTTTTGTTGTCTAACCCACAAATGTGAAACGCTGCAATCTTACCCCCTGGCACCCAACTCTGTCAACTCAACGTTTGTTTGACTGTTGATAACGTGTGAAAAGTCGTTTTTGCCCCCTACACACACTAATCCAAACTCTAAATCCCCAACAGATTAAAAATGGAATCACAAAACCCTAGAACTCAAAACCTCTATCCGGAAATCATCCAATCAAACCCTGACTCAAATCCATCATATTTCATCTTAGCCTACACCTTCAGCTCCATCTCTATACCCCTCTCTCGATTACACAGATCTACACGAAGATCTCTTCATCGATCCACACTCACAGACACCAATCCAATCATCTGAAGAAGTAATACTTAAAATCCCTAACTCAATCATCCACTTAATCGACAAATAACAGAGCATCAAACTCGCATCCAACGTGTTAGAAATCATCTGTCTCCGTCAAGGTAATGCCGTCGTCGCCGTTCTCACTCGAATCGTCCGTCTCTGTCAAGCGACGGCTGCGGTAGAGGGGTAAGGATGGAGTGCTTGAAGATGTTTGGTTGTTGTGGTGACGCGGATGTGGGAAGTGTCAAGCCTATATCGGACCACCGTAGATCCAGATCTGAGCAGAGGGTGGGCTTGGGGGTTGCATCTCCGAAGATCTGGTGTGGCAAAGTCTTCATCTTCAAGCTCTAGCAAAGTCTTAAATTAAGTTTCTTGTTATACCCAGAACTGATTTTGTTCTTGTGATCAATGATTTGATGATATTATAGTGTTGTTGAACGGGAAGATCTTAAGGCATATGGCAACACTGAAGGTGGTTAGGGGATGATGATAATGGTTAAAGGTGGTCATGTTCTTAAAATTCTGGGTTTGAAGATGATGATGTGTTCTTGAAGATTTATGAAAATTATTGAAGATTATGAAGATCTAGTTTGAAGATGTGTTCTTGAAGATTTATGAAGATTATGAAGATCTGGGTTTTAAGATGGCTTTGAGGTGAAATTACTGAAATACCCCTGCTGGTACAGTCAAACAAACGTTGACTTGACAGAGTTGGGTGCCAGGGGGTAAGATTGCAGCGTTTCGCATTTGTTGGGGGGGGGGGGGGGGGTTAGACAGCAAAAATTTCGTGGTAGGGGGTAAGAGTGCCAATGGGCTATATCTCCAGGGGGTAAAATTACAGTTCACTGAAGAATGAAACATAACTTATCTCTTTCTCATCCTATCTCTCTCGAACTCCTCTACCATAAGTTGCAGCCACCACCACCATCACCAACCACCACCAGCTGCCACTATCACCTCCATCACCGTAATCAGCCACCACCTCAACCCACTGTGTCTTCTTCACCGTCATCAAGGGTTTTAAATCTGAACAAAAGTGGTGGTCGGTGATGAACCTGCGTTTATAGATCTGCAAGGAATCTGGTGGTCGGTGATGAACGAAGCTAGAGAGGGGGGAGATGAAGATTTGTGCGATTAACAAATCGGATCTGATTTTAGAGATGGTGGTCAATGATGACGGTCACAGTCACAAGTGGTAATGCGATGAAGATAGTGGTCGGTACAGGTGGTGGAAGACTGACGATGACACCAATTTGGTGGTTAGATTTGAGGTCCAAAGAGAATTTTATGGAGGTTTATAATTGTTTAAAAATTGCAGCACCTTGTTTCTTCATTACTCTGCTAATGCCCGTTAGTGTGGAAGGAATCTGCATCATCCACTTTATTTAATTGTTAATTTGTAGCTTAGTTATTATTTATAGGATATTTAAAAGATACTTATCATTTTGTGTTAGGAATAAGAAGTTTTTATTGACTGTGAATGCCTTGAATGAGTTTGGGCGTTGGCTGGAGGAGGGTGGTGGTGATGATGGTGGCAGGTGGGGGTGGTGGTTGCGGTGAGAAAGAGAGGATGGGTGTGTGTAAGTGAGAGAGAAGATATATGTGTGTGTTTTTTATAACATTAGTTTTATTTTTTTTAAATGTAATGAGTTTTGAACTAAAATGGTAAGTTGAAAAGTTTATAATGAAAATATCAAAAATGCCCTTGTTAAAACAGAGGTTTTTAGACGGAGTTAGGTAATGTGATTAAACTGGCAAAAAAATGGAAAACCCAGGGACCCATAGGAGAAAAAACTATTTAACTAAAATGACAATTTGAGACAAACCTCGGGAACTAAAATAACAATTTACTCTTTCATATATTTGAAGTTTGTGAGTTTGTGAATGTATTAACTAATGTCTTTGCAAATGTTGAAATATAACAATTTTATAAGGGTCTCAAGACATCTTACTCGACGAGTCAATTAATTATAAAAAGGCAATCTTGTAAACAAGTGTAAAAAAAGTTCTATTATGACCCTCTGGTTAAAAAGTTTTGGCGGAACCACCCGATCATATTCATCTGTACTAGCAAATAATGGCTATGCATCAATTCATGAGAAAACCTAATAAATTTGAATAAAAAAAAAAAGTATACATCAATTAAGGAGGAAACTCAATAAATACAAAAAAAACCTCTTGTCAGAATCAACCCCAGGACCTAATGGTCCTTACGTCTTATCCCAAATATAGTGCCATTTATCATTGAGGATAATGTAACATCTTAAATTAGAATGAATCTACACCAAAAAGGATTAATGGTTGATCCGATCGTTTTTATTTAAGCATCCAGTGAATATTCTATTTACTTACCATGACTTATATATAAATCATGGGATGCATGTGTCAAACACATGCACCATAATTCCATAAATATACCTGGGGCATGATTGCGAATATCATCTCAGTTATGATATAAAAGAAAATCCAAAATTTAAAATTTCTGCTCTGCATATGTTCTTAAATGGAGAATGAAGTAGTGTTTCTTAACTGGAACCATGAAATCTACGTGTAGAATATATGGGTGGAATATATGAAGATTCTTGATACCTATCTGTGAGTAAATAAGAAAATATTGAGATTATAGTGATTTGATTTAAATTTTCTAGGGTTTCTCAACCCGTTGCTCCCTGTCGATACTCCCGTAGGAGTGGCATTTCAGCATCAATGATACTATGCATGAAAAACGCAGGTTCTGTTGGTATGGGAAGCGTAATAGAAAAGCTATTAAGCATAAGAACAACGAAAGCCATGGTTAGTCTATCGATGGCATTTTCTTGAACACATAATAACCCAATGTGGATATGTCTTATAATATCATGCATTGAACCAGATTTTGCCTTCAATGTAGGGTCGATTATATCTGATATTGTCCCATTCATCCAACTTTTCCATGCCTAAAAGATATTAACAACTTCGCTTAGAATTCATATGATACATTTGAAAAATTATTTTTAGATATAGTAGAAAGGTGGACACTTATAAAGTTAAGAATATCTTCTATCCACTCTTCGTTTTTAAAACATTGGTTCTTTTGACCGGTTACCATCTCTAGTATCACCACACCATAGCTAAAGACATCAGACTTTACTGAGAAATGGCCATATATCATATATTCAGGAGCCATATAACCGCTATAAGAGTGAATAGTAAAACGGTTAGCACTTGAACACATAGTTAAGACCACATACCAACACACACTTATAAGCGTTGAATATTTTGAAATTGGTTATTAGTGCAAGAAACACAAAAATCATGAACAAAAACAACATAACGAGATGAATAGGCATGCTATTTGGCAACCGTTTGTGTTCGAATGCATATTGTTAAAATAAACATGAGTTTTGAAATTGATCCGGCCAAATCCTACACATCAAAGTAACATTTACTGGATTCTAAAAATGGTTTTCCACGTTTGTGATGTAAATACAAATCAATAGCCATGTTAACATATTTAAAAAAGGCCCCTCTTATTTACACATACCCTATATCTTATTTTCACACCCCCTATTGTATACGAGCCGTATAAAGTTATACGGCCTGTATAGAATATTTTTGAATAGGAAAATGCGCAGGGAATGTTTTTTTGATTTTACTATATATGACCCGTATATAGTTATACGAGCCGTATACATGTGTATACGATTTGTAAAACGTATACAGCTCAATGGATTTATTTTGTGAGGTTTTTGATGTTACCAAATGTATACGGGCTGTATAACTGTATACGGCCCATATATAAGGATGTTTTTCCAGTATCACGTTTTTTCCAGTAAAAACACAATCATTCTAGGGTTTCTAAACTCTTCATCACCTTTAAGAATGTCGATAAACGTTGATCGGAACACGCCGCTTAAATCGGAGCACAAGTAGAGTAACGTTACCGCTCAGTTCGTTGATGGAAACCTTAGCGATCGCAGAGATCTTCGTGTTGGTTATTTATCGATTATGCTTGTTATTGGCGGGGATGGGTACAGAAACCACCAAGGGTGATAATGGATTGGTTACAGAAACCACTAGCAGAAGAACCCGGCACGCCTTCTATGATGTTCCGAAACATTCCGAATAACTAGTAGAAGAACCCGACACAAACAAGTTCTCCACAGTTTGTTATTCAGATCTCTATTCGGTCATCTTTCCAAACTACAACACACGATAACTTTAAACTTTATATTGTGTGATTTGACCAGGAAAGGATTGGAGGTGATTTCTACTTTTAATAAGCTATCACAGCTGTCAAATTCGTTGCGTGCATTCATATTGTTGAGACAACAACAGGTAATGAACGGATTATTGGACTTCTTGTTCCAAATGCAACTGTAGGATCTGTACTTAAAGGTCTCTCTAAAATATGCAACCGAGACCGCCTTGTTAATTTTAATGAAGTAATGAAGATTGAATGTGCAAACCGCAACCGTCTTTGACTACGGACACGGTGGCTAAGGGAAATCACCATTTTCTCTTACATTAATCACATATTCCGATCTGGAAGTGGAGAACCGTTGTGTATTTGCTTACTGATCTGGAATTGGAGAACCGTTGTGTATCTGAATCAGGTTCTCAAACAAACACCACTAAAGATGAGTTGGTATTGAATCAAGAATATGAAGATCACGATGCAGACACGTGGGAAGAAAGTCATTGGACTGCCGCAGATGAAGTCAAATGTGATTAAACTTAGACATCAGAGGTAAATCTTGAAGCAAATATGTGGTTCGCAATTGGTTACAGAAACCACTAGTAGAAGAACCCGACACGTCTTCAATCTAGTCTAAAACTTGAAAATGGATATGATCGTGTCAAGATCTTTATCTATCATGTCATCGACCAACTGCTCGAAATCTCTTTCGTTTCTCATGTTAGGGAGAATGTTCTCGAAATTGAAGGAAAAGGAAAAATGGTTGCTGAAGTTTCGTCTTCTATAATGATTCAAAACATTCCGAATAACTACACTATATAAACGTGGAATTCGTAATGGTGTTTGAGAACTAAACGCTTGTACGTGACAAAACAAGGATCGTTCTAATAGATTAAAGAGATTAAACAGTTGTCAAATTTGTTGAGGGTTGGTTTTGGGAAGAAAAGAAGGGGTTTAAGGTGTTTTGGTAGGTTGAAAGAGGTGAATGATCTAGAAAGATTTGTCGAAATCGAAGAAAAGAGTAACTAGCAGAAGACGTGTCGGGTTCTTTAGCTAGTTATTCGGAATGTTTCGAATCATCATAGAAGACGTTTTGTGTTTGTATTTCCCATAGCCACCGTTTCCTTAGTAAAAAACGGATGCGTTTTCACATTCAATCTTCATTGCTTCATTAAAATTAACAACCTGATTCGGATCATCTTTAGTAGTGTTTGTTTGACAACCTGATTCAGATTTAAACAATGCACGTCTCATTTAATCTTTTTTACTCATTTCTTTGATTTCAACAAATCTTTTCAACAATCAGTAAGCAAATACACAACCTGATTCAGATCTGTATTCGGTCATCTTTCCAAAATACAACACATGATAAGTTTGCACTTTATAGTGAATGATTTGACCAGTTGTCAAATTCGTTGCGTGCATTTATATTGTTTAGACAACAACAGATAATGAACGGATTGTTGGACTTCTTGTTCCAAATGCAGCTGTAGGATCCGTACTTAAAGGTCTCTCTAAAATATGCAACCGAGACCGCCTTGTTAATTTTAATGAAGCAATGAAGATTGAATGTGCAAACCGCAACCGTCGTTAACTACGGAAACGGTGGCTATGAATGCTTACTGATCTGGAATTGGATAACCGTTGTGTATCTGAATCAGGTTCTCAAACAAACACCATTAAAGATGAGTTGGAAAATTGCATCAACTCTTCTATATCAACATACTCTTCTCTAGACGGTTGATCAGCCTGTACCGAAGAAACCAAATTCGCAACAATGAAAGCACCGATACACTTTGATCGGAAAACACCGCTTAGTTGTTATGAATGACAACTTGAAGGGTCTAGTCCTAGCTAGTTATTATCATCTAATTATTTCCACATGTCAGGCTCTTCTGCTAGTGGTCGGGCTTCCAATGCTCACGCAGGGTGATAAACAACGCTCATATGAACACAAACCAACTGCTTTATCTTTAGTCGTCGGGAAACTTTTCCTCTAGGGAAGGTGAGTAGTATGAGCCTGAGTCCATTGTGGTTCGTGAATGTTTCGAATCTTCATAGAAGACGTGCCGGGTTTGTATTTCCCATAGCCACTGTTTCCGTAGTAAAAAACGATTGCGGTTTGCACATTCAATCTTCATTGAAGTCAAATGTGATCAAACTTGGACATCAGACGTAAATCTTGAAAAAAATATGTTTTGGTAGGTTGAAAGAGGTGAATGATCTTGAAAGATTCGTTAAAATCGAAGAAAAGAGTAAAAAGATGATATGATTGTCTAAAGAAGCGCTTTTATCATGTGTCATCGGATTGTCATTCCGAATAACTAGCAGAAGATGTGTCGGGTTCTTCTGCTACTTATTCGGAATGTTTCGAATCATCATTAAAATTAACAATGCGGTCTCGATTTAAGATGTAATTGCAAGACTGTTTGTTGGGCTTCCAATGCTCACACAGGGTGATAAACAACCCTTGATGTTGAAACCGGTTTTACCCCATGAAAAGGAAAGAAACAATTTTTTTAGAGAAGCATTGGGATTCAAGGGTTTATGAGTCAAAGTTAACTTTCAGATTCAGATTCAGGAAGCAGATGATTTGTCAAAAGACATGGCAGGCTGACATGTGCAGGTTATGTCAGGTTATGATTTGTCGAAAGGGATTTCGAGCAGTTGGCAGAAGTCGTGTCGGGCTTTTCTGCTAGTGGAAGCCCGACAAACAGTCTTGTACATGGTTTAATATCTTTAATCTATTAGAACGGTCCTTGTTTTGTCATGTACATGCATTTAATTCCCAAACATCATTACAAATTCCACGTTTAATTCCTGAATGCATCTACTTCTCGCAGGTATAACACATAGTCAATGTAGTAAAATGTGAGCTTTTACACCAACCATATCGATATTTTAGTTCTCCTTTTCCTTCAATGATTAATTTGTAATATATGAATAAGATACCTTCGAGATACTTCGTGTTAGTTTGATTTGAATTTTGAAAGTTGGAAGATGTATCTGGTGGGGGTGATATAGTAATTTTCAATAACGTAGGAAGGATTGAGCTTGATGGATGTTCGTTATCTCAACGCTTATCCTTACATTACTGATCTGGAATTGGACAACCGCAACCGTTTTAGTGCTTCTCAATCAGATATTATTTATTAAATCATAACTGAAATAGTCGGAAAAAAACTAAATCGAACCAACATAGTTGAAGGTGCATGTCTGCAAAAGGTGCAAGAGAATGGCGAGTAATTAGTTGTATTTTTACAGATTTGTTTCTTATTGGCCATTATTCGACCGAGTAATCAGTTGTATTTTTACAGATTTGTTTCTTAAACATAGTTAACTTTCAGATTCAGGAAGACATGTCACGCATTGTTTAAATCTGAATCAGGTTCTCAAACAAACACAACTAGACAAAACAAGGATCATTCTAATAGATTAAAGAGATTAAACCACGTCCTAAATATAATATTTTTTTTACCATTTTTTACCCTAAGAATACGGACCGTATACTATTATACGGCCCGTATAAGTTTATACGGCCCGTATATAATTAAATAAACTGACAAAAGTCTGATGGCACAGCTTTTATCATTCACATCATCCTTCTCGATCTCAACCGAAGGGAAATCCAAGAAACGAAAGGGATTTCGAGCAGTTGGTAGAAGACGTGTCGGGTTCTTCTGCTAGTGGTTTCTATAACCAATTGGGAACCACACATTTGGTTCAAGATTTACGTTTGATGTCCAAGTTTGATCGTGGATTTAACTTGAAACCGGTTTTACCTCATGAAAAGGAAATAAACAAATATTTTAAGAAAAGCATTGGGATTCAAGGGTTTAATTAGAAAATTGCATCTCCTCTCCTATATCAACATACTCTCCTATAAATATGAGTTGGTATTGAACCAAGAATATGAGGATCAATAAAGACGAATTGGTATTTGTAACACCCCGTGTTTCGAAAGTCAAAGTCAAAGTTAAGATTGAAGTCAAAGGGAGAAAAGATTGCTAATTCCGATCTGTCACTCCTTGCTCAACTCCTGTTTTGACTTCTTTGACTTGTAGATAATCTATTTATTTAATCGCATTAGTCGTATTATGTGGAATACTTGTTAATAATCGAGGTTTAATCGCATATTAATCGCTAATCTACTTAATCGAATCGCACTCGTAACTCGAATTTATGCGTTCTGGATATTGTTTTACGTGTGTGTGTTACTTATGTGTTACTTGCGTATGCTTATTTATGTTATGTTGTGGTAATCAATCGAAACACAATCACAACGCTATCGCAATCGAATCACAAACGCTAAACGCAAGTTATTTAGGATGATTATATGTTAGATATAGTAGTTGGGATTAATGAGTAATACTATTGCATCGCTCACTCGAATCGCATCACAACGCTCAACACGAGAATCGAAACAACAAAACTCAGCGCGCCGTACTCTTGGATCGAGTGGCCATTCAATCCGATCGGGTTGCCATCCGATCGAGTTGTCACCCGATCGGGCTGCCACCTGATCGAGCTGCCATCCGATCGACCAGCCACTTTCCCCACTTTCCTTTTTGTGAAACCCTATAAATACCCCCACATATCACATCATTTGATGTGACAGCTCTCTACTCGACCCAGCTGCACTCAAGCTCTATTTCTCTCGATTTCTCGCGATTCTTGTAAGTTCTAAACCTAAATCTTGTACTTCTATGATCTACATACACCTCTTCATCATTCTCTCTTTCAAATCTCAACTTTTAACCGTGAAATCAGTGGATTTGAGGTGTTATAGGATGATGTCATCATGGTGTTCTTATGAACTTCATGTTTTGGCTTCAATCCACCAAGAACAACTTAGATCTGGACGATTTCCACACGAATGAACAAAGATCTTGCATAGATCTAAACATAATCATGGTGAAAAGGATTGAAAGTTGGTTTTCTAACTTTCTTTCAACTCTTTTACACTCAATGCACTCAAAGCCGATGGAATCGGATCTTGTTCTGACCTTCTACTCCTTCTTAGTGATGTGTTAGTTCCAGATCTGAATTCTATCCAAGAGACAACTGATTTCGGGTTTGAACATGAACGACCGTCTCGAACCGTGAACGGGTTGGACTAGGGTGATTCCTGTTCGATCGGCTCACTTGGGACGAGGTGGGGTTCCTATTGTTTAAACAGGTTATCATGACGTCTCGTTCAAAGCTGCAAAACTTCACACAAAATCAAGTGACAAGACGATCAGATCGTTGGGACGGATTGCCGTCCAATCGGATTGCCGTCTAATCGGATTGCCATCCGATCGGATTGCCATCTGATCGACCGGCCATCCGATCGGGTTGCACATGGTTCCACACTTAAACTTTTCAATCAAACTTTCAAGAGTTCTGGACGTTGAATGGAACGCCGCCCGATCGGATTGCCATCCGATCGAACGACCATCCGATCATGTGATGTTTGGAACTTCAACACTTAAACAATTTTCAACATGTTCAATACACAATATTGCCACCTGATCAGATTGCAATCCGATCGAGTGACCGTCCTGCTGTGCACTTGTTCTCAACTGATAAGCCTCGCCAATCGGACCGTTCGATCGATCGACCAGAAGGGTAGAGATACTTCTCTATTTCTAAAATACTACAACGAAAACTTCAAAGGTCAAACCATCATACACAAACACATCCTCACCAAGCGAGGTGTCAATCCAATCGAATGGCCATCCGATCGGATGACCACCCGAACGGATTGCCACCCGATCGACTGGCCATCCGATCGGATTGCCATTCGATACTTGGTTACCCTTCACCCTTTTACGTACCGACTTTCGCTTATGCTATTTAACTGTTCAGGCTAATTTAACTCTAAGCGCTCCCTTCAATCCATTAACTCTACCGCTGTGAGTATACTCGAACCCTTTTTGCTTTACGCACTTTTGGGTGTTACATACGTTACTTATTCAAAATCACATCAAACACACTACGCAATACTTTATCGGTAACCGCTACTGCATATTATACGTGACTTGATGAATGCTTGTTTGTTATGTTTACACATAGATTGCTGTCTACCTGCCTTAGCAACGATAGTACTATAGTTTGGACTCAGCACCTGTTCACTCAGGGGTTGTTAAGGACTATTAATCACATGGTTCGCAGTGGTGAATATGTGTTACGAACTGCATTACGCAGTCAACCCGCAGTTATTGGTATTGATAGGATCATGTCGATAACTTACGTGCTTCATTTCACACGTTGTACGTGCTGGTTATGCGTAAACGATTTCGAACTCTATTAAACTTGTATGCTCACCTTTACACTATGTGTATTGACTTTTACTTTAACGTATGTGGCAGGTGCATAAATTGCTATGATGCTTGGTTTGCTGTGAAATCGAGGCTAGGAAAGAGTCTAGAAACAATTGTTTGTGAGACAATTATTTGTAATAACTATCTTATTTGGATATGTTATGGTATGGTATGGTATGGGACATGACGTTTAAATATCTGGTAATTAATAGTTGTTATAGATACTCATGGACAATCTATTTCGCTCAGTGCCGCGCCCCGATGATTCCGCCATCGGTTGGGGTGTGACAGATTGGTATCAGAGCCATAACTATAGGGAATTAGGCAAGACTCGACCTAGTCCGGGTTGATGTCTTAGTAACGACCTAGTCTATAGTTAAGTACCAACAGACCGACTTGTGCGTGCCTTTTTGGGGTTATCGTACGGGCTTACTTGCTATTCCTCGCTATTCTCGTTTGCACAACACTATCGCTGCACACTATTTTCAAAAAAAGAACGAGTGATTAGGTCGAGATTAGGTGTGAAAACCACAAACTCTCGACTGAATCGCTTGTTCGACCCGCATTTTTATCTATAAACAGAAGAATTTGTGTTGAATCAGGGGTGAAATCCATACTTTAACGTAGATTCCCTTCTCTATCTCATCGGAATGGAAACGAAGTTGCTGAGTTAGGGGTGAAACCAGAACCTTGACGACTCGTCCCAATCCCGAATTTGGTTTTACAAAAACTCTCACCAAAGTCTCGACGGACCCCAACGACTTGAAGTCACGCTGTAACAGAAGGATGCGTGCCGATCGCCCAAATCGAGGAGAGAGCACAGTCCCGAAGGCCAAAGCGTGCACTTAAGGTCCTTGTGAATAGTTGAATCACTTTGGTTAGTCAATGCCTGTTAAAGCCGAGGCACTCTATTTTCGCTTTCAAGCTCGCAATCGCTGATTTTATGTGTTTCAATTCTGAGCCCGCAACTGCTGACTCTGATATTTGTCTTTTTTATGTGGATTTTATGTGTTTTATGTGATTTTATCTGTTTACGTTTCGATTTTTGATGGATTATTCGCTTTGCACTCTTCGCTTTGATCAACGCACACAAACCGCACTGCACATCTACCTCAAAACGCTGACAAATCGCTGATACTTGGGGATGATCACATGCTATGTTATGCGATATGCTATACTAACTCGCTATGTACTCGCTAATCGCAATCGCTATTCTCAAACGCTCGCGGACTGTGAATGATAGGTTTCTGTATTCTGACTGCCTCTTGTGCTTCTGTGCTTTACATGCTTATGTGCTTCTATGCTTATGTGAATGTGTGGTTATGTGCTTATGTGTTTAGCTGTTACATGATTGTGTTCCTGAGCTTTAGTAGGGTTAGGTGTGAGAGGTGAGATTCGATTATATTGTGTCTGAGTCCTATGGCGATGTCTGTTGCAGACAATGACGTCATCTGGATCCCGTCCCTCGCGCGCTGCACGCCGAAAACAGGCGGATAAACGCCTCGCCTCTATGATCACTAAACAAATGGCAAAGGTTGTTCCTCAGATCGTCAGTGAACTATACGAGAATGTGAGCAAATCTTCTGAAGAGTCCAGGATCGATACTCCCAAAGCTGCCTTTAGCTTCAAGCAGTTTAAAGCTTGCGGACCGAAAGAATTTACTGGCGAAGATGGTCCTACGGCCTTGTTTCAATGGTTTGATTCGATCGAGGTCACCCTGCGCCAGAGTGGCTATCCTGATGATCTTCGCACTCTCAACGAAATCGGCGTCTTCCAATCCCGAGCTTTAGATTGGTGGACGGCCGAGAGATACAAACGCGGAAATGATGCAGCTTATGGTTTGACGTGGGACGAGTTGAAGGACGTCATGTTGGAAGAGTTCTGCCTTCCCCACGAGCGCCAAAAGTTGGAGGACGAATTCTGGCATATCAAGCAGAAGGATGGTGACAATGCTGCTTTAACTGCTCGCTTCAAGTAGCTAAGCATAATCTGTCTTGATTAAGTTAAGACTCCTGATGTGACGATCAAGAAGTATATCCGAGCTCTACCGGATTGTGTCGCAGACTTTGTGCAAGCCTCGAAACCGGAAACAATCGAAGAAACTTACCTGCTTGCCACTGAGATCAATGACAAGCGAGTCAAGTCCGGCTACTGGGATAAAGCCGCCAAGAATCTGCACTAAGCTACCACCGCACCAACCCCTGAAACCGCCGCCACTCCTCGGTCGTCAAAGGCCTCTCGTCGCAAGAGGAAGAACAACAACAACTCCAGTAACAAGAACTATGCTGTCACCACTGCTGCCCCGCTCCAAGCTATACCAGCTCAGCAGCAGACTCAACACCGCCAGGTCGCGGCACCGGTAACTCAAGCACCGCCGGCAAAGCGTGCTTATACTGGTCCCCATCCGGCCTGCCCGACTTGTACCTATCACCACCCAGTGGGAATCGCTTGCAGATTTTGTGTGCATTGCAACATGTACGACCATTTCACTGCCAACTGCCGTACAGGTCCTCGTCAAGCTCCAGCTACTGCTCATCAAGCTCTACTTCCTTCTCATCAAGGCCAACAAACGGCTCCTGCACCCGCGATCAATGCTAGAGTCTTCTTTGGTGTGGTGATCCAAACCACTTCGCAAACATGTGCCCCAATCGAGTTGTGAAGCAAGAGCCACAACATCAGCAGCCCTAGCAACAGCAGCAGCAACAGCCTCAGCAACAACAGCACCAAGCACCTCACGCTCGAACTTTCAACATTAATGTGCGCCAGGCTTAGGCTGACAACAACGTGGTCAATGGTACATTCCTTGTGAATGGTATTTATGCTTCATGTTTGTTTGATACTGGAGCCGATAACTGTTTTGTATCGTTTGAGTTCGAAAAGCTCCTTAATCGTAAGCGCACCCATCTCCCCTCGACGTTCGATGCTGAAGTTGCCACCGAAAGAACCGTCACTGTCAACTTTGTTCTTCGTGATTGTACCCTCGAACTCAACAATCACATCTTTCATATCGATCTTATTCTGATGCAGCTCGGTAGTTTTGATGTCATCTTAGGCATGGACTTTCTTCGCGAAAACTATGCTGAAGTTGTTTACTTCGATAAGATGATTCGATTCTCGCTCGCTAATGGTGATCAATTGTGTGTTTATGGGGAAGTTGCTTCGAAGAGATTACAACTCATGTCGTGTGTCCAAGCTAGCAAGTATCTCCGCAAGGAATATCAAGCTTTCTTGGCACACATCGTAGTAGCAGAGAAAAAGGAAGTTAAGGAGGTAGGACAGGTCCCCATTGTTTGTGAATTTCATAACGTTTTCCCTAACGATCTACCAGGGTTGCCTCCGAGTCGTGATATCGACTTTCGCATCGACCTCATTCCTAGAGCGAATCCTGTTGCTAGAGCTCCTTATCGACTCGCTCCATCCGAAATGCGCGAACTCTCGAGTCAGCTCCAGGAATTGCTTGACAAAGGCTTTATTCGCCCTAGCACCTCTCCTTGGGGAGCACCAGTCCTTTTCGGCAAAAAGAAGGATGGGTCGTTCCGGATATGCATCGACTATCGGGAGTTGAATAAGCTGACAATCAAGAATCGTTATCCTCTGCCCCGTATCGATGATTTGTTTGACCAGCTACAAGGTGCTACATGTTTCTCTAAGATCGACCTACGCTTAGGCTACCACCAGTTACGCATTCAAGAGGAGGATATACCCAAAATCCCTTTTCGCACTCGATACGGCCACTATGAGTTCGTTGTTATGCCTTTTGGTCTAACCAACGCACCAGTGGTTTTCATGGATCTGATGAATCGCGTGTGTAAACCTTTCCTCGACCGCTTCATCATTGTGTTCATCGATGATATCTTGATCTATTCCAAGTCGAAAGCCGAACACGCGCAACATCTACGTTTGGTTCTCGAGCTACTCCAAGGGAATCGACTCTATGCCAAGTTCTCCAAGTGTGAATTCTGGCTGGAGGAGGTTCAATTCCTCGGTCACATTGTCAATAGTCAAGGTATTCACGTCGACCCCGCGAAGATCGAAGGTGTCAAAAGTTGGGTTACACCTAAGAACCCGTCTGAAGTTCGTTCTTTTCTCGGACTAGCGGGCTATTATCACCGATTTATCGAAGGATTCTCAAAGATCGTTGTGCCGCTTACTTCCCTCATGCACAAAGACAGGCCTTTTGTTTGGGGAACTGGACAAGAGACTGCTTTTCAAACCCTTAAGCATATGCTTTGCAATTCTCCTGTTCTCACTCTACCTGACGGAAAAGATGACTTTATCGTCTATTGTGATGCCTCGAACCTTGGTCTTGGCTGTGTTCTCATGCAATGAGACAAGGTTATCGCTTACGCATCTCGTCAGCTCAAAATCCACAAGAAGAACTACACAACCCACGATCTTGAGCTAGGTGCAGTTGTTTTTGCGTTGAAGATTTGGCGACACTACCTGTATGGTACCAAGTGTATAATCTTCACAGATCATAGGAGCCTACAACACATCTTCAACCAGAAGGAACATAATATGCGCTAACGCCGATAGGTTGAACTTCTCAACGACTACGACTGTGAGATTCGTTATCATCCTGGCAAAGAAAATGTCGTTGCCGACGCTCTCAGCAGACGGAGCTATTTGCATAGCATCCATAATGTTCAAGCCCAGCATCAACTCGAAACCCTTATCCGCGAAGCCCAACATGCTTGTTTCACCGAACTCACTTTGAAGAAGGAAAGGATTCTCAACGATGGAGCCCAGCTAGTGAATAAATCGAATGGGATATTCCATTATCTGGACCGAATCTGGATCCCTAAGCGGACCGATTTACGACAGATTTTGATGAACGAAGCCCACAAGTCTTAGTATTCTACTCATCCCGGTGCCGATAAAATGTACTAGGACCTTCGCTACAAGTACTGGTGGTCGGGCATGAAGAAAGATACTGCCATCTATGTTTTGAAGTGCCTGACTTGCTTGAAAGTCAAGGCTGAGCACCAAAGACCCTCTGGCTTACTCGTTCAACCCGAGATCCCTATGTGGAAGTGGGAGAGTATAGCTATGGACTTCATAACGAAACTTCCGCGCACGCCATTAGGTCACGACAGCATCTGGGTTGTCGTTGACCGTTTGACTAAATCTGCACACTTTCTGCCCATACGAGAAGACTACAAGGTAGAAAAATTAGCCCGAATCTACAACAAGGAGATCATTTGTTGACATAGGACACCTCGTGACATCATTTCTGACCGCGATGCTCGGTTTACCTTACGTCTTTGGGAAACTTTTCAATCTGCTCTCGGTACTACGCTTAATCTAAGCACCGCTTTCCATCCCCAAACCGACGGTGGTAATTGGGACGCATACTTACCTTTAGTTGAATTCTCGTACAATAACAGTTATCATTCCAGCATTCAAATGGCACCATTTGAGGCATTATACGAAAGAAGATGTCGATCGCCTATTGTATGGCACGAGATCGGAGACTCGCAATTAACCGGTCCTGAGCTATTGCAAGAAACGACTGACAAAATCCTCCAAATTTGAGACAATTTACTGAAAGCTCGCAGTCGTCAGAAAAGTTACCTCGATAGACGACGCAAGCCCCTCGAATTTGACGTTGGCGACCATTTACTCCTAAAGGTATCACCTTGGAAGGGTGTGGTCAGATTCGGCAAGAGAGGAAAGCTCGCGCCTCGATATGTGGGACCCTTTAAGATTCTGGAAAGGATTAGAATGGTGGCTTACAGACTCGAACTACGGGAGGAACTTAGCAACGTTCACCCGACTTTCCACGTTTCGAACCTCAGAAAGTGTCTGGCTGAGCATGATTTACACGTCCCACTTGAGGATCTTCAAGTGAACGAAACATTACACTTCGTGGAGAAGCCTGTCGAAATCATGGACCACCAAACCAAGCAGCTCCGACGCTCACGCATTCCCATTGTGAAGGTCCGGTGGGAAGGCAAACGAGGCACAGAGTTCACTTGGGAACTCGAAAGCGACATGAATGCAGAGTACCCGCAGTTGTTTGTTACGTCTTCGGCCTAATTTCGGGACGAAATTCCCTTAAGAAGGGGAGGCTGTAACACCCCGTGTTTCGGAAGTCAAAGTCAAAGTCAAGATTGAAGTCAAAGGGAGAAAAGATTGCTAATTGCGATCTGTCACTCCTTGCTCAACTCCTGTTTTGACTTCTTTGACTTGTAGATAATCTATTTATTTTATCGCATTAGTTGTATTATGTGGAGTACTTATTAATAATCGAGGTTTAATCGCATATTAATCGCTAATCTACTTAATCGAATCGCACTCGCAACTTGAATTTATGCGTTCTGGATATTGTTTTACGTGTGTGTGTGTTACTTATGTGTTACTTGCGCATGCTTATTTATGTTATGTTGTGGTAATCAATCGAAACACAATCGCAACACTATCGCAATCGAATCACAAACGCTAAACGCAAGTTATTTAGGATGATTATATGTTAGATATAGTAGTTGGGATTAATGGGTAATACTATCGCATCGCTCACTCGAATCACATCACAACGCTCAACACGCGAATCGAAACAACAAAACTCAGCGCGCCGTACACTTGGATCGAGTGGCCAACCGATCGAGTGGCCATCCGATCGGATTGCCATCTGATCGGGTTGCCATCCGATCAAGTTGTCACCCAAAAGGGCTGCCACCCGATCGACCAGCCACTTTCCCCACTTTCCTTTTTAGGAAACCCTATAAATACCCCCACATGTCACATCATTTGATCTGACGGCTCTCTACTCGACCCAGCCGCACTCAAGCTCTATTTCTCTCGATTTCTCGCGATTCTTGTAAGTTCTCATCCTAAATCTTGTACTTCTATGATCTACACACACCTCTTCATCATTCTCTCTTTCAAATCTCAACTTTTAACCGTGAAATCAGTGGATTTGAGGTGTTCTAGGATGATGTCATCATGGTGTTCTTATGAACTTCATGTTTTGGCTTCAATCCACCAAGAACAACTTAGATCTGGATGATTTCCACATGAATGAACAAAGATCTTGCATAGATATGAATATAATCATGGTGAAAAGGATTGAAAGTTGGTTTTCTAACTTTCTTTCAACTCTTTTACACTCAATGCACTCAAAGCCGATGGAATCGGATCTTGTTCTGACCTTCTACTCCTTCTTAGTGATGTGTTAGTTCCAGATCTGAATTCTATCCAAGAGACAACTGATTTCGGGTTTGAACATGAACGACTGTCTCGAACTGTGAACGGGTTGGACTAGGTGTAACAACCCTCGGTAAAACCGACACCCTAATATACTTTAGAATGTCCCAATATGTCTTTACATACACATCGTATGTGAAAACCGAGCCGGAAATACGTTATAGTATTTAAAATAAATTTAAAATCTGATTATTAAGTTTAGGCGGGCCGCGACAACCCTTGTTGATAGTTTACGCGGGCGGTATCAAGGTCAAGACTTGAATTCGTTAAATGTTAAGATGAGACGGGCCGCGTGAACCCCAACTCAATCTTACGCGGACCGCTAGAGACCCAAAATGTGGCGCAGCCCGGTGCGGCCACGTGGCCCAACACCCGGATAAGCTAGTTGTCGAATCAGCTAAGCTACGCGTTGACCCAGCTTTTACGCAGGCCGCGTAAGCCTTAGCTTACCTTTACGCGGGCCGCGTGAAAGTCAGATTTCAGCCCTATATAAGGAGGCCATCGGGTTTCACTTTCCGTCGCTCACAATTTCATTCTCAATCTCGAAATTCTGTAGTAGGCTTATAATACGTGGGTATTATACCCCCTAATTAGCGAGGTTCTGCTCCGTTGTAAGTATTATAACCCCTGGATACGTATTAGATACGCTGCCCGATTGATCTAGGGTTCCGTAACGGCTGTCGTGGTTCTGCCCGACGTAGTCGTTGGAATGCCGTCTCGGGGAGGGTATTACTAATGTTAAAATGGGTTATTATACTAACGCGTGTGCTTTTGTGTAAATTATAGATAATTCTCAGGAAACCCTTACGGAAATTCTAAGACAGCAATGTGAGTTGATCCACTTTTTGTAAACCTTTTTGATTGTTTTTACAAAACCTTAAATATCTTTCCATGCAAATAACAGTTATTGAGTATTTGTAAGAATACAATTACAGTCGGTAAATTTGGGGTTTTGTATACAAAATTTGTTACCACCTGGTAAAGGAGTAACATGACCATAAGTCGAAACGACATTACCGTGTGGTGGTAATTGATATAACTTGGAAACAAATGTAATTGCGGATGCGCCCTCAATACTGTGCACTGTGACTTTTTATTTAAACTTGATTAAAATGGGATTCACTCACCAGTATTTCCGACCGACAAATGTTTTTAAAACGCGTTTCAGGTAACAAAATGTGAAAGCCAAATAGAAGCCAGCTGTACAGCACTAAAGGCTTGGAAAAGTGGCAATAAAGTTACCTAAAATAAAATAGATGTTTTTACTAGTAACATTTTGATCGATTTCGTAAGGTCGGTCAAAAATAAAGTAAAGTGTCTTATTCACCTTTTACTAGTAAAGGGCAAGTAGGGTGTCGAATCCACGGGGAATCAGTGGAAAGTATGAAAGCTCGTTGTTTGTGACAATTATCTAAATTAAAACTAATTGTTTTTTTTTTTTTTTTTTTTTGCAAAAGTTGAAACGAATTATGAAAACGAAATTAAATTGTAGTTGTAAACAATGATGAGAAAGGACCAATCTCCGGGTTTTCAGGTTGTGTAGAAACACGGGTAACCTAATTACTACCAATTGGAAATCACATAGACATGATTTGCTAACTATTTGTTTCGATAAATAATTAACAGATAATATATTTGATTGCAATGATCCACGATTGAAACCGAAAGATTGATGCAACTGAATAGTAACCTAATTAATTACCAATCCTAGATTTCATAAACATAAACAGGAGTTCAATGGTTAAAGGTTGAAGAACAATGACAACTTAGAATTTAATCCCAATTGTTGATGACAAACCCAAATAACTGATGAACAAGTATGCAAATGATAATCCAACAATGTTTAATAAAAAACAAATAAACAATAAAGATAAACTAACCGAATGATTAGTCAAATCTCAATCCAAAAGTTTGTAAAACTAAGTCAACCCGGTTCCTAACACAAACCGTAGTCCCGGAGATGATCACGGGTGGTTTAGCCGCTCATGTTCTTGATTTGATCTTCAATCTTGATGAGGAATTGCATGATTGATGATTGGATTGAGGTTGAGAACTCTAAAATTCGTCCTTGGGAAGTGGAAAACGGCTAGGGTTAATGATAATTTCGTTTGGGGAATGTTTGTGCTTAAATATGGTGGGAAAACAAGAAATTCGCGCGTCATATCTGGCATTCAGCGCCCAGTGCGCTGAATTTAGCGCCTAGTGCACCAAACTATGATTTCCTTCTGTGGTGCGCTGAAATCAGCACCTAGTGGCGCCGATTGCTACTGAACTTCCCATTTTTCATATTTTGGCCTTCCAACTTGTGTGTATGCTTCCAATACTCCATAATGCTTCCCGAAAACCTTCCGTCAAGCTCCAAAAGCCATCTGTTATGCTCCGAGTACCTATAAATCAAAATCAACCCAAAGTAAACTGTTTCCATACACAAAATCATATAAAGCCTCATAATTAAACACTTTAAAACACGATTAAACACCCTCACATCACATCCCCACACTTACCTTTGATTGTCCTCAAGCAAACCGATACGGAACTACTCACCATCGTAACAACACCTCTAAACCCCTTAACCAATGCAACAGTTTAAGTCCCAAGTCATACCCGTTCCATAGACTGACACAATCAAGATTGACAGTCCGACAAGCAATTGATGCACTTTCTAAAACTTAAGACTTGTCTATTCAAAACTAACATGCTTAGGATTATACACATGCTACACGCCCCTCACAATAAACTCTCCTCTTGGTTTAATATATGAACTAGCGTGTAATGTGCTAGTATGTATAACACTCATAATCAATCATGAAATTCTGTAATCATATGCTTGTACAACAATCATACCTCCACTGTATCATATAACACGACACATATCAAAAGGACTTTCGGTTTTGGGCTTAGGCTAAGGGTGGGACATTTCGGCTTTTATTTTATAGATTTTTATGTGGCAAACAAACAAACAACTAAACCGTGACAACTTTAATTGCAAACATAACAAACTTTTGGGTTGGTTTCTACCCAAGACATAAACAATATCCACAAAACTTCTATTTTTGCTCTTTTTCTTTTCTATTTTTTGTTTTTTGATTTTTCTTCTTTTTCTTTGTTTCCCATTTTTTTTTCAACTATTCATATTTTGTCATTCACGGTCGGTATCAAATAATTCAAATTGGGTGGACAAACGAAAGGTAAATAGGCTCAACAGGGCTACTAAGGGTGATGATTCGGTAAACACAAAACAAATAAACAGGTGTAAGGTATATCCTAATGCCTTTATCATTTACGTGCACATATCAAACCACAGTCTCAGAATGTATCAAATCATACAAGTTCTAACACAGAATAACATGCGGCCTGCTCTCAACAAATGAAGTCATACTGTAAATCATAATATCATTCTACAGGCTCAAAATACTCACCAAAGAAGGGTAAAAAGGCTGCCGGTATGTAGCATATGCAATCTAAAGCATGTTACCCCAAAATAGACATCTCTTTTCAACTCTTTTAACTAAAAACACCTGTCGGGCCTACTTTCATGAAACTTAAAGGAACGACCATGAAAAGGGACTATGTTAGTTTACTACCGGCAAGGAACCCATTAGTGATTGAAACATTCGGTTTTCATATCCCTTTAGTTCACTTAAGGCGATGAAATTCTTAAAAAAAATTTAAAATTTTCAATCACCTTCAACCTCTTTCAAACTCTTGTCCCAAACCTTCCCTTCCTGGGTTTCCATATCCCAACACTTGGGCGACATTGTCCCCAATGTATAGTGCTTTTCAAAAAACAAAACCCGGGAATAACAACCAAACCATTCCATAAGCGACCATTCCTAACACAAATAGCAAAAACACATTCCCTAAACACAACATAGTTTAACACCACCAAGAACACGAATAAAAAATGCAATAAAAAAATGCGATAATAAAAGTGGAACAGACTCCCCTGGTTTAAAACGTAGAATCCTCGTGCGCCTTGTTCCACCACGACCGTATAGCATTTCATTTGCGGCCGTGTCCACAAGTACTCGGGTCAATCTCTACAATTAGTGTTCGGATCATCCCCATCCAAATGGAGATTGAGTATGGACAGCTCTGACTGAACTCTAATCCGTGCATTGTCCGCAATTGCAACTAGGACGTATTGGGACTTCACCAAACATCCCCACACTTGGACCCTTGCATCCGTAGAGATTAATAACCTGATAACCTGCAAAAGTACTCACGCGAAAACAAAACAAATATACACTACTCTACATCCTCAGGCTACCTCCTGAGAGCGCTAAGTTTATAGGTCTTCAGCCAGACCGTACCTGATATGCCCTTATGGTGGTCGAGTGGGATGTTTACATCCCATGGCCTCTAAATATGTACTCCGCCAATGCTCCGGTAAGTCGTCCACTGTCTTCCACATTGGACCGAATAACTTTAACCTTCGTTTTTCATTATCACATTCTGGCGGTTTCTTTTTCTTCTTCTTCCTCCCTCGTCGCTTCCCCTTGTCCGTTTTAAACTCCTCATGCACCACACTTTCCTTTTTCCTTACCGCTTCGCATCCTGCCCCTTCAAACCTGTCAACCAACAAACACTCCTGTTTGGTTTGACTCTCCTTTGCAGGAGAGACATTTTCATCACCATTTTCAGCTTTTGAGCATTCACCTGTAACAAGAGGATTAGTAATATTTGAAAACACATTTAACCGCAATTCACGGTCACCAAACTTCATACTTACCGTTCCATCAACACAGTTGATAATTGCATGCGCAGTCGCTAAGAATGGTCTACCCAGAATGACTGGAGGATGTGTGTTCTTTGAACTTGTGGCACAATCCAGCACTAAGAAGTCAACTGGGTAGTAACACTCCTCTACCTTCACAATTACATCACTTACAATCCCCCTCGGACACATGGGAGTCTGATCAGCCAACACCACGGTGGTGTTGACTTTTTGTAGTGGACCAAAATCATATTGGTCATACAGACTCCCTGGTAGAATACTAACACACGCTCCAAGATCCAACAGTGCCCTTTCTATTTTAAATTCACCACTTGTATGGAAATAATGGGTGCTCCTGGATCTTGGAGTTTTGGGGGAAGGGTACCCAACAAAACGGCATTCAAATTTGCAGTCAAATCAAGTTTTTTAGGAAACTTGTGAAGTCGTTTTTGGGTACTTAGCTCCTTCAGACACTTAACCTGATCGGGACTCTCTTTAATCGCATCAAGTAAGGGTAGATTAATTTTAGCTTGTTTAAAGCTTTCCCACCTTTCATCCCTTGGTGGGTCCCGATTATGTTGAGATTCTGATCCAGTATCAACATCCACCACCACCTCATTAACTAATTGTGATGGTGGAGTAATTGTGACACCACCACTTTCAGAAATTGGAAGAATACTTACCGCGTTGATGTGCACATTTCTTCCATTTTTCAAGCTAGATGACTGGTGTGCTGGATTCACTGTGGTAGTGCTTGGCAACTTACCTGGATCTCTTCTCAGCTGGGCTAGATCCTCTGCTAACTGCCCCAGCTACTTCTGCATTGCTTCAGAAGTTTTATCTCGAACTTCATTATCCTTCTGAATATCTTTCATGAACGACATGATTGCATCCAGCGTCGAATCACTCGAGTCGCCTGCCCCACCTGAAGAATTACTTTGTTGGTTACCTTGATTCCTCCAACTCCCTTGATAATTGCTTTGATAATTGCCTTGATTTTGCTGTTGGTTGTTGGCTTGAGGCCCCTGATTATATTGGCCCCGATTCTGGTAACCTCCTTGTTGGTAATTTCCTTGCCGATTCTGATACTGTTGACCTCCTTGGTTGGGTACCTGAAAATTGGGGTTCAACTGATTAGCAGAATTACCATAGCTAAAATTGGGGTGGTTTCACAAACCTGGATGATATGTATTCGATTTCATATCATATTGCTTTCGTTCACCGTACAATTGATTCACTTCATCAGTCTGACCACCCAACACAGCACACTCTCCGACTTGATGCCCTAACTCTCCACATTCAGTGCATACCGCAAACGTATTGGCGGTTTTAACTTCACCCCCTTTTCCAAGGTTCATTTGAGCTACCTGGCGCTCAAGCAATAAGTTTTGATGCCTCAACTTCTTGACCTGTTCCTCAGCTTCATAATCAACCGACTTTGCTGAACTTGATCTCGCCCTCCTGCTTGATTGTGCCTGTCTCTTAGAAGTAGCACTTTGTCACTCCAAGTATGCCCAATCTGCAGCCTCTGTGTTTGTAAGAAACGTACCATTACTAATGGCGATGAGATTTCTTACATCATCAGGAAGTAGCCCATCATAAAACGCCTTAATTAATTCCCATGTCTGAATTTCATGATGTGGGCATTTCCTAAGCAACTCCTTAAACCTTGTGAATGCCTCATGGAACGCTTCCCCTGAATGTTGCTGGAATGCTCTGATTGCATCCCGAGCTTCACTGGTTCTATTCATGGTGTAGTATTCCTCCAAAAACACTTGCTGCATTTCTTGCCAAGTGTAGATACTTCCCGGAGGTAATGTTGCGAACCATTGTCTTGCCTTGTCTTTCAGGGTGAACTGAAACAACATTAGCTTTACCTCATCTTTTGTAAACCCTGACCCTCCAATAGTTTGACAAATTGAATCAAAACTTGCAATGTGCAAGTATGGCTCTTCAGTCCTTTTTCCATAATACTCGGGCAAGTGGCCTAAGTATTGAGGCCTCACCTCGAAGGGTCGATTATTGTTCCCCACCGGTGTAACTATAGCTGACGAGTTGGGTACTACAACGGGTCGACAATGACCTTCAACACCTTGAATTGGTGCCCCTTGAATGACTTGTGGGACACCATCCACAAACTGTATCTGCTCACCCCCAAACCGATTATTAGCTCTTTGATTTCCCGCATTAAACTGCGGGACTCCATTATGAACTTGGTTTTGTGGAATCGGTTGCGGGATGCGATGTCTTTGGTTAACCTGTTGCTGTACCGGATAGCCTTGATTAACATTGTACCCCTCATCGTATCTGTAATCAGCATATCTTCCATCATACTGATTTTGGTAATCATCTTCTTCCCAACCAGATTCCCAAGTATGAACACTGCCTTCTCTGTGTCGGGAACCATCATCATACCCGTGTTGATGATGTGGTTGATTGAGGTGAATGATTTCTCCCTGTCGAAGATTAAGATTTCCAGGCTGGTTTTGTGGGCCTGGGTTGAATTGTGGAAATGGTTGTGGTGATGGTTGATTCTGGTTTTGGTTATTGGGCTGGTTTTGGTTTGGATTTGGGTTTGGGTTTTGGTTTTGAGGAATTGGTGGATTTGGAATTGGTGGAATTAGTTCGTTTGGTGCTTGGTTCTGTGGCTCTTGATCAGCCATCTCGTGAGCTGCTTGTTCAAGATCTTGAGCAACTGTTGATGATTGAGCTCTAGCTTTCACTGCTGAATGTAGGAGAACGAGATTCTGTCGAGCAGTTTTTTCTATTTCTGGATCAAACAAGAGCGTTGATGATTTCTTTGAAAACCTAGTATGCATGCAACTCGAGAATCACCTGCACACAGACAAACAAGAAACCGAGCGTAATACTGAATGAAACAAATAAAAGACGAACAAAAGGAAATATTTTTGGATTTTTTTGGTTTTTTTTTAAATTTTTATATTTTTTGAATTTTTAAGAAAAACAACTAACTAAACTAAGCGCACCGACTCCCCGGCAACGGCGCCATTTTGATCGATGTCGTAAGGTCGGTCAAAAATAAAGTAAAGTGTCCTATTCACCTTTTACCAAGTAAAGGGCAAGTAGGGTGTCGAATCCACAGGGAATCAGTGGAAAGTATGAAAGCTCGTTGTTTGTGACAATTATCTAAATTAAAACTAATTGTTTTTTTTTTTTGCAAAAGATGAAACGAATTATGAAAACGAAATTAAATTGTAGTTGTAAACAATGATGAGAAAGGACCAATCTCCGGGTTTTCAGGTTGTGTAGAAACACGGGTAACCTAATTACTACCAATTGGAAATCACATAGACATGATTTGCTAACTATTTGTTTCGATAAATAATTAACAGATAATATATTTGATTGCAATGATCCACGATCGAAACCGAAAGATTGATGCAACTGAATAGTAACCTAATTAATTACCAATCCTAGATTTCATAAACATAAACGAGTTCAATGGTTAAAGGTTGAAGAACAATGACAACTTAGAATTTAATCCCAATTGTTGATGACAAAACCAAATAACTGATGAACAAGTATGCAAATGATAATCCAACAATGTTTAATCAAAAACAAATAAACAATAAAGATAAACTAACCAAATGATTAGTCAAATCTCAATCCAAAATTTTGTAAAACTAAGTCAACCCGGTTCCTAACACAAACCGTAGTCCCGGAGATGATCACGGGTGGTTTAGCCGCTCATGTTCTTGATTTGATCTTCAATCTTGATGAGGAATTGCATGATTGATGATTTGATTGAGGTTGAGAACTCTAAAATTCGTCCTTGGGAAGTGGAAAACGGCTAGGGTTAATGATAATTTTGTTTGGGGAATGTTTGTGCTTAAATATGGTGGGAAAACAAGAAATTCGCGCGTCATATCTGGCATTCAGCGCCCAGTGCGCTGAATTCAGCGCCTAGTGTGCCAAACTATGATTTCCTTCTATGGTACGCTGAAATCAGCACCTAGTGGCGCCGATTGCTACCAAACTTCCCATTTTTCATATTTTGGCCTTCCAACTTGTGTGTATGCTTCCAATACTCCATAATGCTTCCCGAAAACCTTCCGTCAAGCTCCAAAAGCCATCCGTTATGCTCCGAGTACCTATAAATCAAAATCAACCCAAAGTAAACCGTTTCCATACACAAAATCATATAAAGCCTCATAATTAAACACTTTAAAACACGATTAAACACCCTCACATCACTGTACAGCACTAAAGGCTTGGAAAAGTGGCAATAAAGTTACCTAAAATAAAATAGATGTTTTTATTAAATAAAAATAGGATTTATTCCTATAAAAATGTGTGTACTATGAACTTGGGTTTTATCTCATTTATTTAAAGTTACGAAAAGGATGGTATTTTACTCTGATTAAATATTTCCTAACTACGGTCCTGATGAAAATTTCCGCTGCCAAATTAGACAAATACTACGATACCACCGAAACTGGCTCGCGGCCGCCCGTTCCCGGGAATCAGGGATCGAGGGTTGCGACAGAAGGTGGTATCAGAGCCTATCCACTGGTCTGAGCCAAAGAAGTGTTCTGCTAACTCTTAAATTTTAAATTTTGTGTTAGGAAATAAATTACGGAAATATGTGCATAACTGTATTTATTTATTATGTGTTATTTGACTAATTGTTAGTTTACAGTATGAGTGATCAAGGACCCTCAGACATGAGTCATCAGTTGTCTGATTCACCTAAGAGTGAAGGTACTTCTTCACAGCCTGCCCTTTCTGGGTATACTGCTGATCAGGAAGAAGGGATATTTGCCTTTAGAGCTCAGTCTGAAGAGCCATTCCCTCATAAGAAATGAGGATGGTTCAGTAAGGAAGCCTTTGCTCGTAGGAAAAGAATGCGAAAGTTGCAACAGCAAAGAGCCTTAGCAGCCGCTAAGCGAAAAACAGATGCCCATACACAGGATATGCTTAATAGAAGCCTAGCTAATTTCCATATCCTAGCTACAACTGCTGCTGACCCGAGTCTGGAACAATTAGTAGCACCCCAACCACAACCACCAATCCCAGACCAACCCATGGAGATAGAAAACCCTGAAAACCAAGTGGAGATGCATGACTTCAACCCAGAGGAAATCCCTAGGATACCTGCACCAAACCCCCTAGACCCAAATTACGACCCCTGGTGGGACGATAATAGGGACTTTGTGCAACGTTATCCGATACATGAAGATACACCCATACAGAACATAGGAGCCTATCCAGGTATGGACCCTTTAGATCCCTATTACCACAATGATTATATTAGGGAGATCTTAGAAGATCCTTACCGATTTCAGGCACTTTCACCCCCATATCAGGAACCCGCACCCCAGATTCCGAACCCAGTCCTAGAACCTTCACCCCCAATGAGTGCAGAAAACGTCCAAGAACTTAGGACATTTGGTGAGGAAATTTTAGAGAGCAGTGAGAGAATGCGACAGGTGGGAGAGCGTCTCGTATGGAAATACGATGAGTGCAATATGGATTTCTGGATGAATCCATATCCGTGAATGTGTTAGTGGAAACGGTAATAGTAATAATAATACTATAATAAAATAAAATAAAATATGTGAGTACGGATGCCTACTATTATTAGTATGATTTTATTTCAGTCGGTATTGTAATTTTCATTTCAGTACTAGTGTGTAATAGACGCATACTATATGAGAATAGAGTATAGTCGCAATGATTAACGCTTTTGGCTAAATTGCGTATCATGTTAATTACTATATTAAACATTATTTTGTGATATTAATACGGGGTAAATGTTTAAAATTCAGATGGCCGACCAAGGAAATCAAGTAAATCTGGATAATAACCCGAAAAATCAGAATGATAATATTCAGAATGATGATAATCTGAATAATGAGAATCCGAACAACAATAACAATGGAAACCAAGTGGATAATAGTGCTATCCAACACATAGTGGCACAGGGAATTATAGATGCTATGCCATTTATACTTCAAACTGTTAAAGATGCTGATAATAAGAGTAAACGTAGCAGTAAGCGACCAACTGAACCAGAAAACAGCGTGAACAATGGACCCGTACTTCAAATGCCCATTCCCAAAAGAAGAAGAACCATGCCTTATGGTTGTTCTTACAAAGAATTCTGGTCCTGTAAACCAATAGAATTCTCAGGCAATGAAGAACCCATTGCAGCTCTACACTGGATAGAAAAGACTGAGGCTGTTCTGAAAATAAGTAAATGTGCGGAAGAGGACAAGATAATGTTTGCTTCCAATCTATTTAAGAATTCAGCCTTAGAGTGGTGGAACACTATCCTCCAGTCTAGGGGAAGTGATAAGGTTTATAATATGGAATGGGAAGAATTTAGGAATATGGTGGAAAGGAAATTCTGCGCTCCTAATGAAAAAGAGCAAATAGCAAACAAATTCCTAAATCTTAGGATGAATGGAGTGGATAGTAAGGGGTACACTACTACATTCTTTGAATATGCTAGGATAGTGCCAACCCTTGCATCACCTGAACCGGTATTAATCTCCCGTTACATCTGGGGATTAATTGGAGAAATTAGACATGTAGTCAAGGCAGCTAGACCCCAAACCATAGAAGAAGTCGTAGAACTAGCCAATACCTTGACTAATGAACTAGTTCGTACTAGAGAAGAAGATCAGAGGAGAAACTTAACTCAAAGGCTTACCCAAGAATTCCGTTCTGGGAATTTCAACCGTAGGAACGTAGGTTCTACCTCTGCACCATACTGCAGGATCTGCAAGAAGAAGCATTCTGGAAAATGCTCCACTTACTGCAATTTCTGCAAAGCACCAGGACATAAGGAAGAGACCTGCAGAAGGAAACCAACAAATGGACTATGCTTCAACTGTGGAGAAAAAGGTCATATCAAGCCAAACTGTCCAAAACAGGCTCCAGCTGCGAACAACAAGAACACTAAAAATGCTAGAGCATTTGTTCTAACTGCAGAAGAAGCCAAGATGATCCCAGACGTTATAGCTGGTACGTTTTTAGTTAATGATGTATTTGCTAAAGTATTATTTGACTCTGGTGCGAACCAAAGTTTTATCAACACTTTGTTTTGCAAAATTCTAAATCAGTCATTAACTAAACTACCACAAGAATGTCTAGTAGAGACAGCTAACGGAGAAACTATTAGGATTTCTGAAATCTTGCAGGGAGCAAGAATAGAAATTTTAAACCAAACGTTTAGGGCAAACCTTTATCCAATGAACCTGGCAAGATTTTATGTTGTTTTAGGAATGGATTGGTTAATAGCCAATAAAGCCAGTATTTTATGTGATCAAAAGTCAATTCAAGTAAATTCACCTAAAGGTAAAACGATCACAATTAAAGGAAATAAGCCGTTTAGATCCACAAAATTCATCTCTGTGATGAAAACTGCAAGTTCTATAAGAAAAGGTTCTATAGTGTATTTGATTTCTATAACCACTAACACTAAAGGAAAAGAACTAAAAGACATTCCAGTAGTGTCTCAGTTTTCAGATGTCTTTCCAGAAGAATTACCAAGACTACCTCCAGACAGAGAAGTTGAATTCAGAATTCACCTGCTACCAGGAACTGCACCAATTGCCAAAGCACCCTACCGTTTGGCACCCGCTGAAATGCAGGAACTGAAGAAACAATTAGATGAATTATTGGAAAAAGGGATTCATACAGCCAAGTTCGTCGCCATGGGGAGCGCCGATACTGTTTGTTAAAAAGAAGGACGGATCAATGCGTATGTGCATTGACTACCGTGAATTAAACAAGATTACGATTAAGAATCGGTACCCATTACCGAGAATCGATGATCTGTTTGATCAACTGCAAGGAGCTCGATTTTTCTCAAAAATCGATTTAAGGTCGGGATATCATCAATTAAAGGTACAGGAAGAGGATATTCCTAAAACCGCATTCAGAACAAGGTATGGTCATTATGAATTTACTGTCATGCCATTTGGTTTAACAAATGCCCCAACTGCATTTATGGACATGATGAACCGAATATGTAAGCCATATTTGGATAAATTCATAATTGTATTTATAGATGATATTCTAATTTACTCTAAGAGTAAAGAAGATCATGCAAAACACTTGCATGCACTTTTGAGTTTACTACGAAAGGAAAAGCTTTATGCTAAGTTTTCAAAGTGCGAATTTTGGTTAGAACAAGTACAATTCCTTGGACACCTAGTCAATCATGAAGGAATTCATGTAGATCCAACAAAGATGGAAGCGATTACCAAATGGAAAACCCCTGAGTCACTAACCGAGGTTAGAAGTTACTTAGGATTGGCCGGTTATTATAGAAGATTTATTCGAGATTTATCTAGAATAGCCATTCCCTTAACTAAGCTAACCTGTAAATCTGTTAAGTTTGAATGGGGACCAAAACAAGAAGAAGCATTTAGAATTCTTAAGCAAAGATTAACCCATACACCCATACTAGCGTTACCAGAAGGAACTAAAGATTTAGTAGTCTATTGTGACGCTTCTAAGTTAGGTTATGGATGTGTGTTAATGCAACGTCAAAAAGTTATAGCTTATGCATCCAGACAACTTAAGAATCATGAAGAGAATTATTCGACACATGATTTAGAACTAGGAGCTATAATTTTTGCCCTTAAGATTTGGAGACATTACCTTTATGGTAGTAAGTTTACCATATTCACCGATCATAAAAGTTTAAGGTATGTTTTCGGGCAAAAAGAGCTGAATATGAGACAAAGACGTTGGATGGAATTGCTTAGTGATTATGATTGTGATATCCAGTATCATGAAGGAAAAGCAAATGTAGTGGCAGATGCTTTAAGCCGAAAGTATCATGAAAAGCCAAGAAGGGTACGTTCTCTTAAATTAAATCTGCAAGTAGATTTAAATGATCAGATAAGAGAAGCACAAGAATCAGTAATCAAGGATGATTCTGAAAAATTAAAAGGTATGCTAAAAGAATTGGAACAAGGAATAGATGGAATTTGGAGATTCCATAAAAAGAGAATGTGGATACCTAAATTAGGAAACCTACGTCATCATATATTAGAAGAAGCCCATAAGTCTAAATACACGATGCATCCAGGAAGTGATAAAATGTACCAGGATTTAAGGAAAAATTTCTGGTGGATAGGAATGAAAAAGGACATAGCAGCCTATGTTTCTAAATGTTTAACTTGCTCACAAGTTAAAGCTGAACACCAGAAACCCTCAGGTTTGTTACAACAATTAGAAATGCCAGTGTGGAAGTGGGAATTAATAACAATGGATTTTGTTACTAAATTACCCAAAACTAAGAAAGGTAATGATACAATCTGGGTGATTGTAGATAGGCTAACCAAGTCAGCTCATTTCCTACCAATGAAGGAAACTTTTAGTATGGAACAATTAGCTAAATTGTATGTAAATGAAATTGTTTCTTTACATGGAATACCTTTATCGATTGTTTCTGATAGGGATAGTCGATTTACCTCTCATTTTTGGTCAAGTTTCCAAAAGGCAATGGGAACCAAGTTAAAACTAAGCACAGCTTATCATCCTCTAACGGACGGACAAAGCGAAAGGACAATTCAAACAATGGAGGACATGCTTAGAACTTGTGTAATTGATTTCGGAGGTAATTGGGACGATCACTTACCTTTAATAGAATTTTCTTATAATAATAGTTATCACACAAGTATAAATGCTGCACCATTCGAAGCACTTTATGGACGAAAGTGTCGAACCCCAGTCTGTTGGGCAGAAATTGGGGAAAAGCAACTATCTGGACCTGAGATAGTGCAGGAAACAACTGATAAGATTATTCAAGTCAAGGAACGACTGAAAGCAGCACGTGATCGACAGAAGAGCTATGCTGATAACCGACGCAAGCCATTAGAATTTCAAGTAGGAGATAAAGTACTGTTGAAAGTCTCTCCTTAGAAAGGAGTTGTAAGATTCATCAAACGAGGAAAGTTAAGTCCCAGGTATGTTGGACCTTTTAAGATTATTAGAAGAATAGGACCTGTAGCCTATCAGCTACAACTGCCAGAGGAAATGGCAGGGATACATGATGTGTTTCATGTATCTAATCTCAAGAAGTGTTTAGCTGATGAATCACTGATAGTGCCTCTTAAGGATATAGAGGTAAATGAACAACTTAAGTTTGTAGAAAGACCTCTACAGATTGAAGACAGGAAAGTCAAGAATCTCAAGCACAAGAAACTAGTTCTGGTCAAAGTGAAGTGGAACTCCAAAAGAGGACCTGAGTATACATGGGAGCTTGAATCTGAAATGAAAAAGAAATATCCACACTTGTTCTAGTAGATCTCGAGGACGAGCTCTAAAACAAGGTGGGGAGAATGTAACAGCCCTCGGTAAAACCGACACCCTAATATACTTTAGAATGTCCCAATATGTCTTTACATACACATCGTATGTGAAAACCGAGCCCGAAATACTTTATAGTATTTAAAATAAATTTAAAATCTGATTATTAAGTTTAGGCGGGCCGCGACAACCCTTGTTGATAGTTTACGCGGGCGGTATCAAGGTCAAGACTTGAATTCGTTAAATGTTAAGTTGAGACGGGCCGCGTGAACCCCAACTCAATCTTACGCGGGCCGCTAGGGACCCAAAATGTGGCGCAGCCCGGTGCGGCCACGTGGCCCAACACCCGGATAAGCTAGTTGTCGAATCAGCTAAGCTACGCGTTGACCTAGCTTTGACGCGGGCCGCGTAAGCCTTAGCTTACCTTTACGCGGGCCGCGTGAAAGTCAGATTTCAGTTCTATATAAGGAGGCCATCGGGTTTCACTTTCCGTCGCTCACAATTTCATTCTCAATCTCAAAATTCTGTAGTAGACTTATAATACGCGGGTATTATACCCCCTAATTAGCGAGGTTCTGCTCCGTTGTAAGTATTATAACCCCTGGATACGTATTAGATACGCTGCCCGATTGATCTAGGGTTCTGTAAGGGCTGTCGTGGTTCTACCCGACGTAGTCGTTGGAATGCCGTCTCGGGGAGGGTATTACTAATGTTAAAATGGGTTATTATACTAACGCGTGTGCTTTTGTGTAAATTATAGATAATTCTCAGGAAACCCTTACGGAAATTCTAAGACAGCAATGTGAGTTGATCCACTTTTTGTAAACCTTTTTGATTGTTTTTACAAAACCTTAAATATCTTTCCATGCGAATAACAGTTATTGAGTATTTGTAAGAATACAATTACAGTCGGTAAATTTGGGGTTTTGTATACAAAATTTGTTACCACCTGGTAAAGTAGTAACATGACCATAAGTCGGAACGACATTACCGTGTGGTGGTAATTGATATAACTTGGAAACAAATGTAATTGCGGATGCGCCCTCAATACTGTGCACTGTGACTTTTTATTTAAACTTGATTAAACTGGGATTCACTCACCAGTATTGTGACAACTCGAGTTTCCAAGATTCCATTTTCGCACGATCGCACGTTAATTGTTTAGATTGTTTGTTGACACGACTTGTTTGTTTCACAACTGTAGACGTTGTAATATGTTAATTCGTACTGTGATCGATATGTTATATATGTGGTGTGCATTTTAATTGTAGTGAAGGTTAATATTATATTTAGAATTAACATTCTGTTGTTTAATAAAGTCATGCCAAACACCCACTCATGAAAACACCCTACCCATGAAAACACCTCAAGTGTTTTCGTCCACATGAGGCAACGAAATCACCCCAATCTGATAAATGGGCTTTGGCCCAGTTGTGATTTGATAAATATCTGGTTTGATAAATATCTGATTTGATAAATATCTGTTTTCCCTTTATGTGAACATTATTTGGCAAACCCTAATCACAACACACACTCTCTCTCTCTACCCTTGGAACTTGACGGCAGCCCCCTCTCGGTCGAAGCCAAACCCTCCTTGTTCGATCTCTGGTTAGTGATATACATGTTCAGTTGTTTAAAAAGCTTATCATATGATTATGGATGTTTAATCATGATGTATGTATATATTTATATATGTGATTATGTGATTGATCATTGTGTGTTTGTTAGATAATTATTATCTATGAACTGTCTGTATATTTGATGTTTTGATCAACTGTGGGTTTATGTTAATGAATGATAAACTGATTAAATTGGGATCCTGGTATCACATGATGTTGGCAAAATATATATTACATATCAATGATTTATTAAATGATTTGTAAATGATTAATTATGTAACTGTAATGTAATGGAATTGCTGGGTTTAAGCTACTGTAAGTGTTGTTGAAGATGATGAATAGTAACGAAAACACCCCCACAATTGTAAACTGGACGAAATCACAAAAGGTGATTTCGGCCCAATGATGGTTTTCGGCCCAATAGTGTTTTCGGCACACATAAGGGATTTCGGCTCAATAAGGGTTTTCGCCCACTTAGTGATTTCGTCCAAGACTTTTGTACAGCAAACTGGTTATGCGATGTCTGATAACTCTGTTAGTTATAACCTGTTAGTTATAACTCTGTTAGTTTGTAATCTTGTTAAGCATGCAAACTCAGTTAGTTTTGATTCAGTTAGTTGTCAACTCTGTTAATCTTGCAAACTCTGTTAAGTCATTAACCATGTTATGGCTCATTAACTATGCTAAGTCAGTAACTGTATTAGGTATGTTATTGGATAATATGCTATAATAAACTGTGAAAGACTGTTATGTGAAACACGAATTGTGCACATGTGATTAACTGTTATGTGATGTATGAATAACTGCCAAACACACTCTGTGATATTACTGTGATGATAGTTACATGTGAAATATTACGAACGTGAACTGATTGAGTATACGTGCACTATAGGACTTGACTGATTTATTGTGAGCACTTAACTTAGCATACCGAGCAAACCAAGGTGAGTTCACACTAGCCAAGGCATGGGATTTCCCAGGGGTTGGGAATGGGATTGAATAACTACTCATACAACCATTACTATTAAACTAATTATTACTGTCCTCGGATTGAAGGGCACGTACGTAAAACCTACGTACAGTTATACTTACTACTGTCCTCGGATTGAAGGGCACGTACGTAAAACCTACGTACTCGATCATAAGACCATCAACTCTATCATTGGAAGTCCCTCATTTATCGACTTAATCGCCGAGGCCTATGGCGAGCGGGTCATTAGTAAATAGCGCTATTAGGTTTAACAAACCTCACACCGTGTCGTCCGAACGGGCGTGTACTAATGGACTATGGGCAAAGGGTCAATGCTGATAGACATTGACTTAGGGCACCTCTTATATTTTCGTAGCAGTCGATACGCGTGGTCTAGTAACACATGGGAAGCCCCCACTAATCATCGCACAGATGCCTGGATTGGCCGCGATAAGGATTAATACGATACATGGTTTACAAAACGATCATACGATTTATGAAACGAATACTATAACCAAACAACCAACTGTGAACTCGCTCAACTTTGTTGTTGATTTGTTGCTACATGCCTTGCAGGTCATTAGGTACCCATGGAGCTTGCACAGGGAGGAACGGTCGTTGTGGGACATGGCGTTGTGTGCCATACTTTAATCATTACTTTATTTCATATTTAATACTTGCTATGGGTTTTACAAATTATGCTTCCGCTAAACACTTAACTATGCTTTGGTTTTTGGACACCTTTCATATGGTTGGTTGAATTATGTTTACTTATATGTTTGTTCAATATGATTGGTGGCTTGATCCTGGTCAGTCACGCCTCCAAGCGGTGATACTCCGCGTGTGGATTCTGGGGGTGTGACAGATTGGTATCAGAGCCATTGGTTATAGAGAACTAGGTTTTAATAAGGGAAAACTTTTTGTTAAAACCAGACTATAACCAGAACAGTGCTCAACGATCCACAACGACGCCTCGCTCCACGTGCAAGACTCATCACTCTAGGTAATATGGTATATGTTTTATTGCCTACTTGCTAGAATTGCATAGAACTTTGCTCGTGGTATGCTTAGATTACATTGTCTACTATACGTTATTGCTCGAGAACACTTGTGTGCTTACTCTCTTCTGTCACCGCACTATTCGCGAACCTCTCTCACTTATGTTGCATTTGCTATGAAGATCATGGCCGGATGTATCAACTTGACTCAAGCCCAGTTGACGGCTCTCATTAACGAACGAGTTGCTGCGGCACTCGCAGCCATACAAGCAGGAGGTATACCCTGCAGTCGTAACTAGGATCTTTAGATCCTACACTCCTAAACCAACTCTTGTGTTTAACCTTGTCCTATTCTTATATACAATAGGTCAACACGCTCAGCCACCTGTTTGCACCCTCAATAATCTCAAGGATTGCCGACCTAGTACCTTTAGCGGTACTGAGGGAGTTGTAGGCCTACTCCATTGGTTCGAGAGGCTCGAAACTGACTTTGAGGTGCGTGATTGCCCTGAGTCTCGTAGAGTAAAGTTTGCTACTGGAACACTCGAAGGTGCTGCATTAACCTGGTGGGAAGCACAGGTTCAAATGTTAGGGCTGACAGCTGCTAATGCCACCCCCTGGAACGAGTTCAAGGACCTAGTTAAGGAAGAGTTTTGCAGTCGGGAAGACATCCACAAACTAGAGGTGGAGTTCCTCAACTTACAGATGGCGGGGTCTGAAATTGAGGCTTATACGAAGAGATCAAATGAATTAGCCACATTTTGTCCCACTATGGTAGACCCTCCCACCAAACGCATCGAGCTGTTTCTCAAGGGTCTGGTGCCCGAAATTCAGAGTCATGTGACCGCAGCTAATCTTGGCACTATCCAGCAAGTCACTCGGCTTGCTCATCGTCTCACAGACCAGGCAGTAGAACAAAACAAACTACCGAAACGTGTTAAAGCTGCTACTACATGTGCTTCTAGTGACAACAAACGCAAGTGGGATGGAAACTTGAGCAAGGGATTAATTCCGGTTCAGCCTCTGGCGCAGCAGCAAAAGATAGATGACTACCAGAGTTCGAGTCAGCATTTTTCTGGTAGTCGTGGGCAGAGTGGATATCGAGGAAATCATCCAAAGTGTAACAAATGCAATAGGCACCACAGCGGTCAGTGCAACAAGGGTCGTTGTCAGAGGTGTCTCAAGATAGGTCATGAAGCTAAGGATTGTCGAAACTCACGTCCTGTAACTCAAGAACAGCAACGACCGCCTCAATCTCCACAGAATCAGCAGCAACAACAGAGTTTTAAAGGATGTTTTCAGTATAATGCTAAAGATCACTACAAGAGACATTGTTCGCAAATAAACCAGGACCAGACTCAGAACCACAACCATGGAGACAAGGACGACCATGGGGATAGCATCGGGGCAAACAATGGAAACAATGACGCCGGGGCCGCGTGAACGTGATTGGTCAGGGTGACGCAAGGAATGATCCCAACGTAGTTATGGGTAAGTTTCTTCTTGACGATTTTTATGTTACTGTATTGTTTGATTCGGGTGTGGATACCAGTTATATGTCTCTACGTTAGCCAAATGTTAAAACATGCACCAACTCCCTTGAACACCAAACCTGTCGTAGTGTTAGCTAATGGTAGAAGTCTAGAGGCCACTCATAGTTCTGGGCAGCACCTATAGCTCGCGCACTGTATCGCTTAGCTCTATCAGAATTGGAAGAACTATCGAAGCAATTGCAAGAACTCTTGGAAAAGGGTTTCATACGTCCTAGCTCTTCGCCCTGGGAAGCTCCAGTATTATTTGTGAAGAAGAAAGACGGTACTTTCCGTATGTGCATAGACTACCGCGAACTGAACAAGGTGACTGTGAAGAATCGCTATCCTCTTCCACGCATCGACGACTTATTCGACCAGTTGCAAGGGTCGAGCTATTACTCGAAGATTGACCTGAGGTCAGGCTATCATCAACTGAGAGTCCAGGATGAGGACGTCTCTAAAACAGCATTCAGAACACGCTACGGTCATTACGAGTTTTTGGTCATGCCATTCGGGCTAACGAACGCGCCTGCGGTTTTCATGGATCTTATGAACAGGGTGTGCAAACCTTATCTTGACAAGTTCGTCATTGTTTTCATCGACGACATCCTGATCTATTCGAAGAGTCAGGAGGAACACGAGCAGCAATTACGACTCATTTTGGAACTCCTTCGAACGGAACAACTGTACGCCAAGTTTTCAAAAATGCGACTTCTGGCTTCGTGAAGTCCACTTTCTAGGCCATGTGGTGAACAAGGATGGGATTCATGTCGATCCATCCATGGTAGATTCGATCAAGAACTGGCCTGCACCTCGTACACCAACCGAAATACGCCAATTCTTGGGTTTGGCGGGTTATTACAGACGGTTCATCAAAGACTTCTCAAAGATTGCACAGCCGCTTACATTACTGACACAGAAAGGTGTTGCTTATCGTTGGAGTAATACACAGGAAACAGCATTTCAGCACTTAAAGGATAGACTTTGTAGTGCACCTATCCTCTCCTTGCCTGAAGGCACGGACGATTTTGTAGTCTACTGTGACGCATCCATCCAAGGTCTTGGATGTGTGTTGATGCAACGGGATAAAGTTATTGCTTATGCTTCGCGCCAACTTAAGATTCACGAACGGAATTACACTACACACGATTTAGAGCTTGGAGCTGTTGTTTTTGCACTCAAGATATGGAGACATTACCTGTACGGTACCAAGTGCACCATCTACACCGATCACAGGAGTCTCGAGCATATCTTCAAACAGAAGGAATTGAATATGCGACAACGACGATGGGTCAAGCTACTGAATGACTACGAATGCTCGATCAGGTACCACCCAGGCGAAGCCAATGTTGTGGCTGACGCCCTCAGTCGAAAGGATACTACACCTAGGCGTGTACGAGCGTTGCAACTCACTATTCAGTCTAGTCTTCCTTCACAGTTACGAGATGCTCAGGTAAAAGCATTGAAACCAGAAAACGTCAGGGCTGAAGCCCTACGCGGTTCAAGGCAACGGTTAGAACAAAAGGCAGACGGAGCCTACTATGTAACAGGACGCATTTGGGTTCCACACTATGGCAACTTACGCGAGCTTGTAATGGAAGAAGCTCATAAGTCTCGCTACTCAGTACATCCTGGTTCGGATAAGATGTACCACGACCTCAAAACTACATACTGGTGGCCTAGCATGAAAGCTCACATAGCAACTTACGTTAGCAAGTGTTTGACTTGTGCGAGAGTCAAAGCGGAATATCAGAAACCTTCAGGCCCACTCCAACAACCTGAGATACCACAATGGAAATGGGAACAAATTTCCATGGATTTTGTTACTGGCCTACCTAGATCTCATCGTGGGAATGATACTAATTGGGTGATCGTGGATCGACTCACAAAGTCTGCTCACTTCTTGGCTATCAAGGAAACGGATAAGTTCTCCACTCTAGCAGACGTATACCTTAAGGAAGTTGTCTCGAGGCACGGGGTGCCCACCTCTATTATCTCTGATCGTGATGCACGTTTTACTTCAGAACTGTGGCAGGCAATGCACAAAACTTTTGGCTCTCGTTTAGACATGAGCACAGCTTATCATCCTCAGATAAATGGGCAGTCTGAGCGCACTATTCAAACTCTAGAAGACATGCTTCGGGCGTGCGTAATTGACTTTGGCAATGGCTGGGAAAAACATCTGCCACTTGTGGAATTTTCGTACAATAACAGTTACCACACCAGCATTAAAGCTGCTCCATTCGAGGCATTGTACGGACGTAAATGCCGGTCACCTCTCTGTTGGGCAGAGGTGGGGGATAGTTAAATCACAGGTCCAGAACTTGTAGTTGTTACTACAGAAAAGATTGCTCAGATACGACAACGCATGGCGGCAGCTCGTGACCGTCAGAAAGCATACGCCGATAAATACAGGAAACTACTCGAGTTCCAGGTTGGGGATCGAGTGCTACTCAAAGTTTCACCCTGGAAGGGTGTTGTTCGTTTTGGCAAACGACGCAAACTTAACCCACGATACGTCGGACCATTTGAAGTCATTGAGAAAATAGGCAAAGTGGCCTACAGACTGAACTTACCAGCTGAACTCAGTGCAGTTCACAACGTCTTTCACGTGTCGAATCTGAATAAGTGTCTGTCAGATGAGACCCTCATAGTTCCTTTGAAGGAGCTCACTATCGACGAACAGTTGCATTTCGTCGAGGAACCAGTTGAAATCACGGACCGGGATGTTAAGGTCCTCAAAGCACACCAGAATACCTCTTGTTCGAGTTCGTTGGAACAAGAAGATCAAATGAAACTCAAGTATCCCCAGTTTTTCAGAAACAGTGCAACTACTACTGAGGCTGAAGCTACTACAGAATTTCGGGACGAAATTCCAAATCAACGGGGGGATGATGTGACACCCCAGGAAAACCAGTAAACGACACAACTCATCTAGCTTCCTCAGTAACCGCATGCTAAATTTCGGGACGAAATTTCTTTCAAGTTGGGGATAATGTGACAACTCGAGTTTCCAAGATTCCATCTTCGCACGATCGCACGTTAATTGTTTAGATTGTTTGTTGACACGACTTGTTTGTTTCACAACTGTAGACGTTGTAATATGTTAATTCGTACTGTGATCGATATGTTATATATGTGGTGTGCATTTTAATTGTAGTGAAGGTTAATATTATATTTAGAATTAACATTCTGTTGTTTAATAAAGTCATGCCAAACACCCACTCATGAAAACACCCTACCCATGAAAACACCTCAAGTGTTTTCGTCCACATGAGGCAACGAAATCACCCCAATCTGATAAATGGGCTTTGGCCCAGTTGTGATTTGATAAATATCTGGTTTGATAAATATCTGATTTGATAAATATCTGTTTTCCCTTTATGTGAACATTATTTGGCAAACCCTAATCACAACACACACTCTCTCTCTCTACCCTTGGAACTTGACGGCAGCCCCCTCTCGGTCGAAGCCAAACCCTCCTTGTTCGATCTCTGGTTAGTGATATACATGTTCAGTTGTTTAAAAAGCTTATCATATGATTATGGATGTTTAATCATGATGTATGTATATATTTATATATGTGATTATGTGATTGATCATTGTGTGTTTGTTAGATAATTATTATCTATGAACTGTCTGTATATTTGATGTTTTGATCAACTGTGGGTTTATGTTAATGAATGATAAACTGATTAAATTGGGATCCTGGTATCACATGATGTTGGCAAAATATATATTACATATCAATGATTTATTAAATGATTTGTAAATGATTAATTATGTAACTGTAATGTAATGGAATTGCTGGGTTTAAGCTACTGTAAGTGTTGTTGAAGATGATGAATAGTAACGAAAACACCCCCACAATTGTAAACTGGACGAAATCACAAAAGGTGATTTCGGCCCACATAGTGATTTCGGCCCAATGATGGTTTTCGGCCCAATAGTGTTTTCGGCACACATAAGGGATTTCGGCTCAATAAGGGTTTTCGCCCACTTAGTGATTTCGTCCAAGACTTTTGTACAGCAAACTGGTTATGCGATGTCTGATAACTCTGTTAGTTATAACCTGTTAGTTATAACTCTGTTAGTTTGTAATCTTGTTAAGCATGCAAACTCAGTTAGTTTTGATTCAGTTAGTTGTCAACTCTGTTAATCTTGCAAACTCTGTTAAGTCATTAACCATGTTATGGCTCATTAACTATGCTAAGTCAGTAACTGTATTAGGTATGTTATTGGATAATATGCTATAATAAACTGTGAAAGACTGTTATGTGAAACACGAATTGTGCACATGTGATTAACTGTTATGTGATGTATGAATAACTGCCAAACACACTCTGTGATATTACTGTGATGATAGTTACATGTGAAATATTACGAACGTGAACTGATTGAGTATACGTGCACTATAGGACTTGACTGATTTATTGTGAGCACTTAACTTAGCATACCGAGCAAACCAAGGTGAGTTCACACTAGCCAAGGCATGGGATTTCCCAGGGGTTGGGAATGGGATTGAATAACTACTCATACAACCATTACTATTAAACTAATTATTACTGTCCTCGGATTGAAGGGCACGTACGTAAAACCTACGTACAGTTATACTTACTACTGTCCTCGGATTGAAGGGCACGTACGTAAAACCTACGTACTCGATCATAAGACCATCAACTCTATCATTGGAAGTCCCTCATTTATCGACTTAATCGCCGAGGCCTATGGCGAGCGGGTCATTAGTAAATAGCGCTATTAGGTTTAACAAACCTCACACCGTGTCGTCCGAACGGGCGTGTACTAATGGACTATGGGCAAAGGGTCAATGCTGATAGACATTGACTTAGGGCACCTCTTATATTTTCGTAGCAGTCGATACGCGTGGTCTAGTAACACATGGGAAGCCCCCACTAATCATCGCACAGATGCCTGGATTGGCCGCGATAAGGATTAATACGATACATGGTTTACAAAACGATCATACGATTTATGAAACGAATACTATAACCAAACAACCAACTGTGAACTCGCTCAACTTTGTTGTTGATTTGTTGCTACATGCCTTGCAGGTCATTAGGTACCCATGGAGCTTGCACAGGGAGGAACGGTCGTTGTGGGACATGGCGTTGTGTGCCATGCTTTAATCATTACTTTATTTCATATTTAATACTTGCTATGGGTTTTACAAATTATGCTTCCGCTAAACACTTAACTATGCTTTGGTTTTTGGACACCTTTCATATGGTTGGTTGAATTATGTTTACTTATATGTTTGTTCAATATGATTGGTGGCTTGATCCTGGTCAGTCACGCCTCCAAGCGGTGATACTCCGCGTGTGGATTCTGGGGGTGTGACAAGTATTTCCCACTGACAAATATTTTTAAAACGCGTTTCAGGTAACAAAATATGAAAGCCAAATAGAAGCCAGCTGGACAGCACTGAAGGCTTGGAAAAGTGGCAATAAAGTTACCTAAAATAAAATAGATGTTTTTATTAAATAAAAATAGGATTTATTCATATAAAAATGTGTGTACTATGAACTTGGGTTTTATCCCATTTATTTAAAGTTATGAAAAGGATGGTATTTTACTCTGATTAAATATTTCCTAACTACGGTCCTGATGAAAATTTCTGCTACCGAATTAGACAAATACTACGATACCAACGAAACTGGCTCGCGGCCGCCCGTTCCCGGGAATCAGGGATCGGGGGTTGCGACACTAGGGTGATTCCTGTTCGATCGGCTCACTTGGGACGAGGTGGGGTTCCTATTGTTTAAACAGGTTATCATGATGTCTCGTTCAAATCCGCAAAACTTCACACAAAATCAAGTGACAAGACGATCAGATCGTCGGGACGGATTGTCGTCCGATCGGATTGCCATCCGATCGGATTGCCATCTGATCGACCGGCCATCCGATCGGGTTGCACATGGTTCCACACTTAAACTTTTCAATCAAACTTTCAAGAGTTCTAGACGTTGAACGGAATGCCGCCCGATCGGATTGCCATCCGATCGAACGACCATCCGACCATGTGATGTTTGGACACTTAAACAATTTTCAACATGTTCAATACACAAGATTGCCACCCGATCGGATTTCTATCCGATCGAGTGACCGTCCTGCTGTGAACTTGTTCTTAACTGATAAGCCTCGCCAATCGGATCACCGTCCGATTGAACAACCGTTCGATCGACCGACCTGAAGGGTAGAGATACTTCTCAATTTCTAAAATGCTACAACGAAAACTTCAAAGGTCAAACCATCATACACAAACACATCCTCACCAAGCGAGGTGTCAATCCAATCGAATGGCCATCCGATCGGATAACCACCCGAACGGATTGCCACCTGATCGACTGGCCATCCGATCGGATTGCCATCCGATACTTGGTTACCCTAAACCGTTTTACGCACCGACTTTCGCTTATGCTATCGTTAACTGTTCAGGCTGATTTCACTCTAAGCGCTCCCTTCAATCCATTAACTCTTCCGTTGTGAGTATTCTCGAACCCTTTTTGCTTTACACACTTTTGGGTGTTACATACGTTACTTATTCTAAATCACATCAAACACACTACGCAATACTTTAACGCTAACCGCTACTGCATGTTATACGTGACTCGATGAATGCTTGTTTGTTATGTTTACACATAGATTGTTGTCTACCTGCCTTAGCAACGATAGTACTATAGTTTGGACTCAGCACCTGTTCACTCAGGGGTTGTTAAGGACTATTAATCACATGGTTCGCAGTGGTGAATATGTGTTATGAACTGCATTACGCAGTCAACCCGCAGTCATTGGTATTGATAGGATCATGTCGATAACTTACGTGCTTCATTTCACACGTTGTACGTGCTGGTTATGCGTAAACGATTTCGAACTCTATTATACTATTAAACTTGTATGCTCACCTTTACACTATGTGTATTGACTTTTACTTTAACGTATTTGGCAGGTGCATAAATTGCTATGATGCTTGGTTTGCTATGAAATCGAGGCTAGGAAAGAGTCTAGAAACAAATAAACAAAAATGTCTATTTTGAAATTTGAGTTGTCGGATCAGTAATTGTTTATGAGACAATTATTTGTAATAACTGTTTTATTTGGATATGTTATGGTATGGGACATGACGTTTAAATATTTGGTAATTAATAGTTGTTATGGATACTCATGGACAATCTGTTTCGCTTAGTGTCGCGCCCTGATGATTCCGCCATCGGTTGGGGTGTGACAATATTGAACCAAGAACATGAAGATCAATAAAGATGAGTTGGTATCTAACTAAACCCATCGTATTTAAATACCAACGGGTTGGTTTTGGGAAGAAAAGAAGGGGTTTAAGGTGTTTTGGTAGGTTGAAAGAGGTGAATGATGTTCAAAGATTTGTTGATATATATAACAGAGTAACCCTCACTCTCAGTCATATCTATAGAGAGAGTTGGGTTTTCAACAAATCTTTGTGTAGTTATTCGGAATGTTTCGGATCATCATAGATGTATCTGGTGGGGGTGATATAGTAATTTTCAATAATGTAGGAAGGATTGTAGTTACAGAAACCACTAGTAGAAGAACCCGACACGTCTTCTACCAACTGGTGGAAACAATATTCTTTGTACCATTCTAAACCCTAGCTGGAAACAAACCAACAAAATCCGAATACTGAAAAACATCAGCAACCATTTTCCCTTTTCCTTCAATTTCAAGAACATTCTCCCTAACATGATAAAAGCGCTTCTTTTGGTAGTGGGTTTTATGAGTCAAAGTTAACTTTCAGATTCAGATTCAGGAAGCAGATGATTTGTTAAAAGACATGGCAGGAAAGGATTGGCTGTGATTTGTACTTTAAACTCAATTCTAAACACCCCCTCTAAGTTGCAAAATTACCCACGATACGTGTAACCGTGTATGTGCTTGTGCTGTAGAAACCGGTGGTGAATTTGCGTACACAACTGAAGGTTCAGTGCACGAAAAGTTTCTTACGAAATGCATTAATATTACTTTAAAACCCACAAAAAAGGACTACTTACATTACTTATGTTCCTCTTTTTGAGCTTGATGGATGTCCGTTATCTCAATGCTTCTCCTTACATTACTAATCTGGAAGACGAAACTTCAGCAACCATTTTTCCTTTTCGTTCAATTTCGAGAACATTCTCCGTATTATGAAGACGTGTCGGGTTCTTCTGCTAGGGGTTTCTGTAAGGATGCATTTCACGGTAAACGATGCAGCTGATGAAACTGAAGCTGTTATTTCGTTTGTTCAGTACTTCCGAGACGATTCAAGTGAGTCCTATGAAGCAAGTGTATGTCTATTCAATTGAGAGGAATCATTGCATTACATCCCCGTTGAAAACAAGTGGTTGTAATGATGGGACCATTCATTTGAAATGAAATCGTTTGTGACTATGGGAAACACAAGTTTTATTTTTTGAGCTTGATGGATGTCCGTTATCTCAACGCTTCTCCTTACATTACTGATCTGTAATTGGAGAACCGTTGTATATGTGCTTACTAATCTGGAATTGGAGAACCGTTGTGTATCTGAATCAGTTTCTCAAACAAACACTACTAAAGATGAGTTGGTATTGAACCAACAAAATCCGAATACTGAAAAACCGACATTCTTTCAACCATTCTAAACCCTAGCTGGAAACAAACAACAAAATCCGAATACTGAAAAACATTAGCAACCATTTTTCCTTTTCATTCAATTTCGAGAACATTCTCCCTAATATGATAAAACCACTTATTTTGCTAGTGGGTTTTATAAGTCAAAGTTAACTTTCAGATTCAGATTCAGAAAGACATGTCGGCTTCTGTACCCATCCCCGCGTTGATAGCTTCTGTTTTACTACAGTCATACGACACCGGTTTTGTTCTTCAATCTTTGTTACTTGTAAATGTTTTATGTTTTTCTACTTTTAGAAAGGTTCGACCACCTCACGACTATAATAAAGCGGAACATAATCCCAGATTGTCTAGAGAAGCGCTTTTATCATTTGTCATATGTTGGACGGAATATATGGATGGAAAGCCCGCATAGTTTGCTTTTTTTTGTTTATAATTTTACAGACGATTTAGAGAAACAGAGAATACGTTACGAGATTCTTCGAGAATTAGAAAAGGAGAAAATACGGAACGACAACGGTGCTGGTCTTTTCTCCCACATATTTTTTTAAATGAACTGTCTCGTGTGATTGGCACCATAAACCCCTTTTATACTTTGAGAAAAATCCAATTTTCGAGGAATACGGGCCGTATAAGATTATACGGCCCGTATACATGTTCGTATACATTGTATATGACCAGGCAACTTATTTTCACATGGTGTATACGGGCCGTATAAAGTTATACGACCCGTATAGAGTTAAATAAACTGACAAAGTCTGCTGGCACAAACTTTGTTAGTTTATTTAATTCTATACGGGTTGTATAACTTTATACGACCCGTATACACCATGTAAAAATAAGTTTTTTGCATGTGTTATTATTAGAACTCTTAAAAAACTCACATTAGAATTTTGACCTTGCAATGACTAGGTCACTAAATGGGGATTGATTGAACGTGTAGCAACATTCCAACCACATTAAATGCAACTTCAGAAACATGGTGTGGTGAGTAGTCTATGAGTTATAATTATAGACAAAAGATCAAATACAAATAATTTTAACATACAAAACGTACGAATTGAAGGTTTTGCTGAAAAAACGCGATGACATTTTTGTAATTATTAGTAATTATCAAAACTACTCTACAAATGATCCTCTAGAGTAATTTTGATCTTTGTAAAGTAATTTTGTAAAATGTTCATGTAGAGTAATTTAGATCTTGTAGGGTAATTATCAAAATTACTCTACAAGTGTATCAAAATTACTCTACATCAAAATTACTGTACAACTGAATCAAAATTACTCTACAAATTTATCAAACAACATACAATTCAAAATTACTCTAGAGTAATGTTGATCTTGTAAAGTAATTTTGTAAAACATTCTTGTAGAGTAATTTTGTAAAATTTTTCTGTAAGATCAAAATTACTCTACAAGATCATTTGTAGAGTAATTTTGATAATTACCCAACGAGCAAATAATTACAAAAATGTCACCGCGTTTTTTTTTGCCTTTTTTTCATGCTATTCGTACGTTTAGTACGTTAAAGTTATTTGTATGAGAACTTTACTCATTATTATAACAATTCTATGTAATTCCCTTAATGAATTTCATCAAAAGTAAAAGTACTTACTATGTTCCAACAATTTGACTTGTTTCTCCTTGAGATTCCTCATCTTTAAAAAATCTTGCCATGCCAAAATCAGCAATTTTGGGATTCATTTGTGCATCTAACAAAACATTACTTGCCTTCACATCATGATGAATTATCCTTATACGAGAATCTTCATGCAAGTATAGTAGTCCTTTTGCAATGCGGTTGATGATAGTATATCGTTGTTCCCAATCAAGAAGTTTACTTTTACTATGATCTACAAAGCACATCATTTATTTGGTATTAACAAATTCACTCATCAAAACTTCATTTGAACACATAAAATTGTCAAACATGATTTTTTTTCTTTCTTTTATAATATTATTTATGGCAGAGGGTTTTTGCTATCAACTTTCCCAATGTAAACTAATCAATACTGGATGAAAACTTTCAAATTTGGTTACTATTGTTTAGTTAGTATACTGTTTGTGTTTCTTGGATGCAAGTTGTGGCACATAAGGGTTGTGTGCTCTTGAAAACTTACCAAATATAAATTGATCAAGACTCCTATTTGGTAAGACCACCCGTAGTGGGGCGTGGTTTTTAAAAAAATTGAAAAAAAACGCCCGAAAACGCCGGAGACCCATTACACCGGGCGTTATTCGGCGTGGTTTTTGAAAAAAAAATTGTTTGGCGTTTTAAATAAAACGCTTTGTATATATTTGACCCACCAATGAGAGATGAGCTTAACCCCCACATGTCTGACAAGTTAATTAATGCATGCCACTTTTGCAAAGGAGCAGCAGCTTTCTCTCTGGCCCCACCAATGAGAGAAAAGTTTGTTTGTTTTTTTTTTGTTTTTTTTTGTTTAATGATTGGAAGGGACATTATTTGGCATTATTCCCACTACGCCACTTTTGCAATAACGCCCCATGCTGACTGGACTGCCACGTCTCGGATAATGCCCCATGGTGGGGGCATTATTTTTCTTAACCACTACACATGGTCTAAGAGCTCATAAACAAGAAGCCGTTCGCTTCCTTCTACACTGAAACCTAGAAGCCGAACCAAATTACGATGGTGAAGTTTTGCCAGTAGCAAAACCTCATTCTTGAATTCCATGTCACCTTGTCTAGAATCCCATGCTAGCCTCTTTACAGCTATATTATGCCCATCTCCAAGCGTACCCTAAATATCATTCAATAAAGCACATAGCAATGCTTTAATATCAATATTATATCTTGTTTCAACGTGCTTTTAATAAAATAAATAACATTAATTAACGTTTTAGCAGTGATATGTGTATAATGTAGTTCTATTTAGAAGTCATGTAGGGATTAATTCGGCACACTTTCATTTTCTTTAGTAAGGAGGATAGTCGATAGTGTACACATTGATTTCAGTTGAAACATATAACTTTAATTAACGTTTTAGCAGTGATATGTGTATAATGTAATTCTATTTAAAAGTCATGTAGGGATTAACTGGATACACTTTCATTTACTTTATTGAGGAGGATAGCCGATAGTATACACATTGATTTCAATTTTATCTCTATAAGTGCAAACATTCTTTTCTACAAATACATGTACAAAAAAAACTGTTGTTGGTTTGTCTATATTATTCATGTTAATACATGTAATCATTTGTTTATGAGTGTGAAAAGGTTTAATTATATATACATACAAATATAATTTATAAGGGTGAGGGGGGCACCCTCGGTGACCCCGAGCGGGGACCAACTTTCCCGAGCGGGAATGTGCTGCCATCGAAGAGGGGACTCAAATCGGGGAGGAGAGAGGAGGTGAAATCGGGGCTTGTTCACCGAAGAAGGAGAGAGGAGGTGGTGGGGCCACTCTCATTTTCAACCAATCATTTATTTATTTATTTATTTTTTTGAATAAAAAAACAAGTCACCTAATAGGGGAGTGCTGCCATCAAATTGGGGTGTGAGGGGGGTTTAAGAGGGGAGTTGACGTGGCATAACCTGATTGGGTGTGCGTAAGAGAAGGAACTCCCCTAAGAGGGGAGTGCTCCCCTCACCCTAAGAGGGTGGATAAAATGTGCCCAAATAATGTATTTATTGTAATGATCATTGACAAATACAGGTTGGTTCGTATCTTGTAAATCGTTCCAAAACCACCTTGTCCAAGCTTATTTTCTTCAGAAAAATCATTTGTTGCTGCTTTCAGCATACTGAAGTCATATTGCAAAGATTCAGCTGTGCCAATACCCATAGTCGTTTCAGCTATTAAAACTAAGATGATTTTTCTTTAGCAAACACTCAAACAAGTGGTATGTTGTTTAATAGGAAAATGTCAGCCAGGTGTCACGGGGTTACTTTTCGACCCCCGTGTGGCGTCCCCAAGTCTCCGGGGACAAGCCAATCCATCCCGCTTATTTGTGTGGGTCACTGGTTTCGTCCTGCCTTGGACTCATCAGGAGAGCGGCGCCAGCTCTCGACCAGTGGTGCGTTCGTCGTTTGCACGACTAGGCTCGTACACCTCTTCATTGACACTGACTCCGTCCCCCGATAAAGTCCAGGACTAGCCAGTAACCCAAGCGTTCAAGCACAACCCACAGCATCGCGATCTTCAAACATTTGGCCCGTGACACTCTCCCACCACCATTTCATGCACGTCCTCGTGCATGTTCGCCGTCCCATACCAGCTCGCATACTAGACAATGCATGATCCCCTTATGTTGAGCATGATTCACTTTGGGAGGGCAGGACACCCGGAAGCACAGCAACAATGATCTTCTGTCGTGCATGTTCAATATAGTACGTCAGTTTTGGTTTTAAGTGGCGCTGACGTCCGCCGCATCGGATTAGGTGCCGATGATTCACCTTGTTTCAGGAATACGGGGACCTGAATGATTGTAGCAGCTTTCACAAAACTTTCTTTTTACGGCGCTGCTTGAACCGTAGACTTTTGAACATAACACGGAGGGCTTCACTGCAACTATACTTGAGCGGCTCTCACGATCCCATACTCGCGGAGTACAAAGACCTTTGCCGAAGCAAACCCATATTTGGTCTTCTCCCACCACCATTGCGCAACCATACTCTAAATTTACAAACCAAACAAGTTACATAATTCAGTTAGAGTAAATTCTAGTTCACTCATAAACATATCCTCAACCAAATGCCCCTTCAGCAGTAATTATTATATTAACATAACTCCTTTCCTTACATGATGAAATATAATCTAGATCAGATGGCATATATGTGGTGCATAAGGCCACCCGGGGCGGTGGGATATTTTTCCGTGATGGAAATTTTCAACGCGTGGAATATTACAAAACACCATCGCCACCTCCATTTTTCACGCTCCCATTTTTATAACGTGTGATATTTTTGACGCTTGATGTTTTGATTGTTGTGAGGGAAATTATTGGTTGGGGAAAAATTGTTGGGTGTGGTGGTGAGTGACGGGCATTTCCACTAAAAAAATTTGTGAGTGATGAAATAGTGGTTGATGACATGTCGGAACTTGATTGGATGTTGTAAGTGATTGAATTTGTACAAGTAATGACCACCCCTACTCTCTAAGTGGGGTGTATATGGCAATTGACCATTTTTTTTTTGAGGACGTGGCTTTAAAATTGAAAAAATAAAAAACAAAGATTAAAATGGAAATCAAACGTCATTAATTTATTTCGCATTCCTAAACATGCGTAAAAGCTTTAATTGGACTGATGATGTCCTTCTCTCACCCTCACCATCTTACCCATCGACGGTTATCACTTATCACAATGTTCATCACCATAAAAAAGGTACATTCCACGTATGGCAAACCTTTCATATCAGTAATTTGAGATCTGGGAATATAGGGCACGAGAACTTGTACTCTAGAGATGTTGGTCTTGTTTAGTTCGTATAAGACTATAGGGTGTGGTCATGACCCTTATGACCACCATGACGCTCCATATCAGTGTCATGTAACCCACCTCTAATCCACCATTCAAAACCACTACCTTAAGGGTGTGGTCATGACCCAAACCACTAGCCCATTATTTATTTTAATTTATCTTTGTCTAAAGAAAAAGGAAAATGATTTGTTGAAAAATGGAAAGGGAAACCATAGCTGCCATGGTTTAATCCATGCAAACCACGGTGGATCAAGCAAGGGGGTGGTGTAGCCTTCCATTCATGTTCCTAGGTGACGAATCATGTCTCAACCATGACCCCACACCCTTTAGACCAATTTAATAAAACTGGAATTGAAAAACTTTCCAAAAAAATTGTGTACGGTTGATTCTCGAAGGAATTGGAAAACATTCATTCAAGTTCTTTTTGTTGATGAAATTCAACAATCCTTCACCAAACTTTGTTAAAGATGTTTAAAATACAACTGAACTCTTAAAAAAGATAATTATTCCATTTTCCTTTTGTTTTTTCATTCAATGGAATTGTTTAGCGGAAGAAGGAGTAGATTGGTAATATTATTTTCAAAACTGGTAAGATGTCAAATTAACGGAGGAGTAGTGTCTTTGTTTTCTTTATAAGAAGAAAGGAGACACCTAATGTTTTGGTAACTACATAGGGATTAAGACATTAAGATATAAAACGAAAATTTTGGAATATTGAGTTATAGAGACCCGAAACACAAGTTACAAGGGACCAATTTGGATTGATGACATGTTAATCTATTATAGAGGCAATTCATATTCTAAGGGTACACGGTATGATCTCGGGGAGAGGTTTCGGGGAGTGTGTTTACCGAGCGGTGAATGATTGCCGGCTTCAAATCGGTGAGTGGGGAGTGATGATTTCGGTGACTACTCACCGATGCGGGAAAAGGAGGGAATGAGGAGAGAGGGGGGGGGGGGGGGAGGTTTAATGGTGGGTCCCAACCCCTTTCAACCAATCACAATTTTTTTTAATTCTTTATCACTCTCTAAGGGTCTGTTTGGTATGGGGTAATGGAATGGACGAAGGAATGGAATGGATGAGGTAATGGAATGGACGATGGAATGCAATGGATCATTACCATTCCATGTCTTGTTTGGTTACCATGTGTGAATGAAATGAATTATTATTGTATATTGTTCGGTAGGCAAGAAAAACGGAGTAATAAAATCAGCGGTGAGTGGTGGTGGTGGTAGTGATTGCGGGTGGTTATAGGTGGCGGTGGTGGGTGTCGGCGGCGGCGATGGGTGGTGGTTGCGGCGACGAGTGGCGGTGCGACGGTGACAACGAGTGGTGGTGGCGGCAAGGTGGCCGTTGGTGGTGGGTGGCAGCAGAGGTGGCGGTGGGCGGCGGCGGCGGTTGGTGGTGGTGGTGGCTGTGGTGGTGGCGTCGACGATGGTGGTGGGCGGCGGCGAGGAGTGGCGTTGGCGGTTGGCCGCGGCTGTCGGTGATAACGGTGGCTAGTGGGTGGCAGCGGCGACGGTGGATGTCGGGGTGAGGTGGCGGCGGGTGGCGGCGATGGCGTCGATGGTGGGTGGTGGTGGTGGTGGTGGGTTGTGGCGAAGGTGGTGGGTTGTGGTGTTGTTGATGAACAATGCAAGGGGGGATGGAATGGAAAAAAAACATGGGGGGTGGAAGGAATGATTTTGAGGGAATGGAATGCCTTTTGGAATGGGTGATTCCATTCCATTGACCAACCAAACACCCTTTTCTTCATTCCCTTGTAATCATCTATTCCATTCCACCTCTCATTCCTTTATACCAAACACTACCTAAGTGTTTGAACCGTTGCTAGTGATTGAGTGCAAAATGGGGAGTGGAATGGGAACTTGACATGGCATGATATTATTGGCTAGAGAATAACTCAAACACCCTAAGTGATTGAACGATACCCTCCACCCTAATGATATTGATAAAAACGTACTAGATGATGAAGCGGGATTTACATCTACTTATCATAGACCACTACAAGAAAATCGACCAATAGCGGCGACAGTTGTCGCCGGTACAGGTCGAAATGGTACGGGTCGAAACGGTTCGATTCGAAACGGTACGGGTTGAAACGGTTAGCGTCGAAATGGTGCGATTCGAAACGGTACGGGTCGAAACCGTTCGCGTGGAAACTGTTCGCGTCGAAATGGTGTGGGTCGAAACGGTTCGGATCGAAACCAGTATGGGTCGAAACGGTTCGGATCGAAATGGTACTGGTTGAAACTGTGCGGGTTGTAACGGCCGAAGATTCCAATGGATTTACTTTAATTCTTTCACATATAGGAAAGATTTTGAATTCCTTTAGTTAAAGGAATTTGAAGGAATTATGCTTAATTCCAATTCCATTGTCAATCAAACACACGAAGATTGTTGGGATTCCAATTCTATCAAAATCTCTGAACCAAACATCTTAAGAGATGGAATTAAAATTCCAATTCCCTTAAATTCCATTGAATTCCTGCGAACTAAACGCCCCTCAATAGATCTACATATGATTTCAGATATGATTTTTTGGGGTTGACGGCGGAGCAAGCTGACGGTGACTTCAAGATTAGTAGGAGTAGGATGTGAGTTAGGGCACTATACGTCGTCGATTACTGTACGTCGTCGACGACCATTATACGTCGTCGACAGTGTACGTTGACGATTGGCCGCGCAATGACCTCTTGTTCTCTTCATTGGTTAAGATGGGTGGCTGGTGGAGTCAGTGGCGGAGCTTGACCAAAAGTTGGGGGGAGGGGGGCGAGGCGAGGTGAAAGTCATGGGACCAAATTTTTTTTTCCTATCGCTATGTTTCGGGTTATATTTTCCGGTCGGATATTCGATTCGGGTCGGTCAAACAATAATAACTCCAAATAAAACTACATAATCTTTATTCATTCAAATATGACGCTCTTACTCATAAAAAAAAGCTATATATTGTTTAACAAAAATAGAGACGAAATATTTATAATGATGTGAGATAAACGTTAAGTACCTGGACGAAAACTTACAACTTAGGCCAACGATCTTTAAGATAAATGGTATGTACATTTAAAACCTTTAAGATAAAAATGAGCCTTCAACGTTGATTTATATATAAAGTAGTAACAAACTTTACTTAAAGTTTAGACTGTTCACATTTTTTTAAACTCAATACAAAAATATGTATAAATATTTTTGACAATAAACTTGGTTGGGGCTGGGGAATTTTATACAAACTAATTGGCGGGGGCAGACCTATATAATTTTAAAATTTTCAGATGAAAAAAAACAAAAATATTACACTTCTAACCGAAACATTTAGGGGGCGGGTGCACCCCAGATCCCTTAAAAACTACGCCACTGGGTGGAGTTGGAACAGAGAGAATGAAAAGTAAGGGAGGAAGATGACGTATAAAATCATAGGTTTTTTTTTTGTTCAAAAGGGTAGTTTTGTCATTTGTTAAGTAAACGGAAAATATGTAATTTAAATTTTGGAGTGGGTAAATATGTAATTAAGGTTTTAAATAGGGGATATATGTAATAATCCTTTTTTATAGGTGTGAATTATTCGTGAATGTCGCAAGGTCTAGCATACGTTGTGTTAAACGGGTCCGTGCTAGAGAGCAAACTCGCACAATAGATCCCTAATTTAAACGCTCAATGAGAAACCTCTTTCACCTAGACTCAAACTTGAGACCTAACTTAAATATTCGTGGCCACCACTAAAGCATTAGTGATGGTTATTCGTTTGTACATAATGACAAAGAGTTGTTCAGTGGTAACAATACACATAAATCCAAATAGTTAATATTGATTAACAAAATTATATTTTTATAATAATCAAAATTTTATATAATCACGTTGCACTATTAGGATTGAGACGGGTGTAAAAGTTGTTAGACTTAATTGTTGACTCATATTCGAGACATTAATCATTGAACATAGAAACAGGAAGTTAATTACATAGATGGACCATGTGATTTATAGCTAGTTTCGTGTTTGGTTACTAACTTTTATTTAACAGGTTTAAGTTTCATGGTTTTAATTTTGTAACACATTTGGATACTAACACCAAACTTAGTTAATTTTTATGTTAAATTTCAGTAAAATGACTAAAATATCCTTCTATTTTATAAGGACCATTTATGTCATTATTCTATAAGAAGTAATCAAAATTTTATATAATCACGTTGCACTATTAGGATTGAGACGGGTGTAAAAGTAGTTAGACTTAATTGTTGACTCATATTCGAGACATTAATCATTGAACATAGAATCCGGAAGTTAATTACATAGATGGACCCTGTGATTTATAGCTAGTTTCGCGTTTGGTTACTAACTTTTATTTAACTGGTTTAAGTTTCATGGTTTTAATTTTGTAACACATTTGGATACTAACACCAAACTTAGTTAATTTTTATGTTAAATTTCAGTAAAATGACTAAAATATCCTTCTATTTTATAAGGACCATTTATGTCATTATTCTATAAGAGGTGGAAATTTGCAATACACCTACTTAGGAATGGGATATATGTAAAACTCCCTTATTATTTAGCTAAAAATGTAAAGAGAGAGTTAATTACACAGATAGACCCTATGGTTTATAGCTAGTTTTGCATTTATGTACTCATTTTTTTCATAAACGGTCCTTGGAATTTTAATACTAGAGTAATGACATAAATGATCCTTTTAAAATGGAAAAGTATTTTAGTCATTTTAAGTTTAACATAAAAATTAACTAACTTTGGTGTTAGTACCCAAAAGTGTTACAAAATTGAAACCATGAAACCCAAAACTGTTAAAAAAAAGGTAGTATTCAAAAGCGAAACTAATTATAAACCACAAAGTCCTTCTATGTAATTAACAACGTAACTCCAAGGCCCACCTTTTTAAAAATAAAAAAGAAATTTTTTTACATAACTTTTTTCCTTAAACCAAATTCTATCAAAAACAAATATATGATGAATGTTACCTGTTTTCAGCACCAATTTCATATTTAATATAGGCTTTGGTTATCCACACATCCCCCTCAATTTATCCACACATCCCCTAATCCTATACACTTCTCATTGCCCTATACGCCTGAAAATGGACCCACCTGATAAGCCCCTCATTGCCTTATACGTTTACTTTTTGGTTACTTTTTCACACATCCTATTAATTGTCAATGATTGGGTGTCAGCCAATGATTGCCCAATCATTGGCTCTTTTGTGTGGAATAAAATTGATGTGGATGTGTGGGTTTTCATTGGGATGAAATATTATTTAAAAAAAACTTTATATATATATTTTTTAAATTGTTGTTAAAATTAAAAAAATATAAACATTTATATTTATTATTATTTATTGTTATAAATGGAAGGTATATAAATGTCATTTTTTATTTAATATATTTAGAAAAATGGCAACATTTTTATTAGTTAATTATTATTATAAAACGTCAATATTTTTTTTAATTAGTATTATAAAACTTCTACATTTTTTATCAAGTGTTAGTATAAAACGTCAACATTTTTTTTAATTAGTATTATAAAACGTCAACTTTTTTTAAATTAGTATTATAAAACTTCTACATTTTTTTATCAAGTGTTAGTATAAAACGTCAACATTTTTTTTAATTAGTATTATAAAACTTCTACATTTTTTTTATCAAGTGTTATTATAAAACGTCAAATTCTCTATAATCCAAAACGCAAATGTAAGTGAACATTGTTTGATAAAATAACACAAAACACAACACTTTCATACAAAATGTAATACAATACATAGCCGAAACCCTAAACCCTACACACTAAATCGCTAACTATTACATATTATTACTTAGATTCACACGAAGCCGTTGTGTATCTGAATCAGGTTCTCAAACAAACCGTGAAATCGAACAGTTTCTTCGTACAACTGTGGCTAATGGAAATGCATGAAAAATATGATGAAGAAGTTGATTCTCGATTTGATGAACATGTTCTTATGACAAACCATTCATCAATTGAGATTTTAAATACAAGGCAATGTCGTGAGTTGGGAATAGAATCGGTTAGTTCATCGCGCGTCTGAACCGACTTTTAAACCAGACGGAATCTACGAAGAAACTGTTCGATTTCACGGTTTGTTTGAGAACCTGATTCAGATACACAACGGTCTCTTTGCTTCGTCCACTAGAACTATTTGTGTATGCATTCTTTTGGTTGTTAACTACCAAAAGAATGCATACACAAATAGTTCTAGTGGACGAAGCAAAGAGACCGTTGTGTATCTGAATCAGGCTCTCAAATAAACCGTGAAATCGAACAGTTTCTTCGTAGATTCCGTCCGGTTTAAAAGCAGGTTCAGACGCGTGATGGTATGTGGTGGTCACGGAACTACCGGCGTCGGTAGATGCCGGTGACGGAACTGCCGCGCGTCGGTAGATGCTATCAAGACTACACCAGGAATCGACAATATGAGAGTTCCGTGCTATTTGCACGGTAACATCTGACAATGTCGGAGTTCCGGATGACTTGGCAATTAATGTTGGATGATGCATCCCCCACCGCCAAGCACCTCACCATAGACCGACGTCCCGGCGCATGAATCTGAAATATGAGCTCAGGTACTCGTTTGAATCTGAAATATGAACGCAGTGCACTTCTCCATAAGAATTACGTTTCCACCACCGTCAAAACACCGACTTTCGATATCCTGTTAAAAAACATAGAATTATAGTGTTAGACTCGATATTAGAAATTATATTGTAAAATATAATAAACAAACAACACCACCACCAACACCACCACCACCACCACAGCCGACCACCACCACCAGTCGGCCGCCCACCACCGCCCACCACCTTCCACCCACAACCTAACCACCACCATCCCAACTACCACAACACACCACCACCACCACCACAACCTACCACCCTCAACCACCTCAACAACCACCACAACCTACCACCCACAACCACCTCAACAACCTACCACAACCCACCACCTCACCACCGTCAACCACCACAACCCACCGCCTCAACACCACAGCCCACCACCCACAAACACCACAGCCTATCACCGACTACACAACACCACCTAACCACCCAGAAACACCACAACCCACCACCCATAAAAATCAGAGAAAAAAATTGAAAATTAAACATAAAAATATGGAAATACGAACTAACCTTAAATACTCCGAGCGTATGAAGAGATACGAGAGCGATAACAATACGAGAGACAAAGAATCCGTGTGTGTGTGTACTTCCGGATCTTCATTGTGTGGTCCAACGTTGTCTCGTGTGGTCCAAGACCTTTTTGGGTATATAGTTGGGTGTATATACGTCAAAGAGCAGGTCCTTGGTAAATAAGTCAAACAAAAACAACATATACGGCCCTCATTGATCTATATGACGCGTATTATTTACTTTTTGAAAAAGTATGTCAGTCTATACCGCCCTCATTGATCTATAAGGTTACGAATTTAATTTTTCTGAAAAGGTGTCAGCCTATACGACCATATAGGTTAATGAGAGACATATACACCACCTAAATTTTTGTTATACGGACCTCATAGCACTATGTGAGGCATATGTATTTACTATTTCTGGAAAAGTGGTCAGAATTTGTACTTTATACGCATCACATTGTGCTATGAGCGGCGTATTGTGTCCTTTTTTTTTTCTAAACAAATACTATTACGTACGAGAAAGTGTAATCCATATCCATCTTCACATTCACAATGGTTATGTGTAGATGTGGAAGGCAAGCTGGGGTAAAAACATCTTGGACGGATATTAATCCCGAGCGTCAATTTTACACCTGCGTGCAATTGGTATGTACTTTAAAAACATCTTGATGCAAAGGTTGTTGTAACTTATGCATTATGGTTTGTATAGTTGTAATGATATATATTAAGGCTACCCTATATTAATTCGCCTTCGGTTTCAGCGTTCTCGGTGCAAATTCTTTGCGTGGATCGACCCTCCCATGTGTCCTCGGTCAGTTCAAGTCATCCGAGGTTTGATGGATACGAAAGCATTACTTGAAAACGAAGTCAAGTATTTGAAAGAGGAGGTTCGAATGTATAAAGAGCAAGTAGCAGAAATGGAAAATAAAAATTCAAGGGTCGTTCTTAATAGGGACACCTGTTTGATAATCTGTTGGATTTTGTTTTTTTTTGTCCGTATTTGTATTTGTCGTTAGCCGTATTTAAGTTTATGCAACTTATGTAAACGAATGTAATGACTCTCGTATTTTGGTTATTTAGCGGAATGTTATGTCTTGAGAGTTTATGCAACTTATAATAATAAAACATATGCACATTAAAAAAAAACGATGTTATATTTAGTCCCGGCAAACGGGTCGGGCCGGGGGTCGGGTAGGGTTTTTGACCCATGATATTTTATGAAATGAATTTTGTGTATTATAAAATGTCAAATTTTTTATTTATCAATTATTATTATGTCTTTACTTATTTTTCACTTGTCATTTATTAACCATAACGCAATAAATACACGAAACATCGTTTTATATTAATACACAAAACATGTCATTTTAATACAAAATGTAACGACTAAACCCTAATCCTTGCAAACTGTATCGGTTATTCAGATCTCTATTCGGTCACCATATTGTTGCTATCAAGTTTAAGGATGCGTTACACGGTAAACCTCCGACCTGATCTGGCGCTCCCTCGTTGTCGCAGAAGAATTCTCAGTAACCGGTTCCACAGCATGAAGAACCAATGCATACAGAAGGAGTTCTCCCTCGAGGTTGCTGACGCAGAAGCATTGTCGTTGGTGGAGGTGGAAGAACATTCCAGTTCACTCTCACAGTTACCGGTAAATATCTACTTCCACCGTCACAGACTGTGGGTGCAGAAGCATTGTCGTTGGTGGACGTTCCGGTGCATGAATCTGGAATACGAACGTAGTTAAGCGTTTGAATCTGAAATATGAATGCAGTGTACTTCTCCATAAGAATTATGCTACCACCACCGTCAAAACACCGACTTTCGATATCCTGTTAATAAAACATACAATTATACCATTAGACCCGACATCCGAAAATATATTGTTAAAAATAATAAATATAATAATAAAAAAAACTTATGCACATTTAAAAAAAAACGATGATATAAGTCTAGACCCGACAAACGTGTCGGGCTGGGAGTCGGGTAGGGTTACGCTACCACCACAACCACCACCACCACCACCACAGGCGTCAATCACCACCACCACCACCACATCCGTCAATCACCACAACCACCCCAACCACCACCACAGCCGTCAATCACCACCACCACCACAGCCGTCAACCACCACAACCACAACCACAACCACCACCACCACAACCACCACAACCATAACCACTACCACTACCACCACCACCACAACCACCACCACCACAACCATAACCACTACCACCACCACCACCATAACCATCACCACCACCACAGCCGTCAATCACCACCACCACCACAACCACCACAACCACCACCACCACCACAACCACCACCATTCCCCACCACAGTCAATCCCCCACCTTCGTCAATCCCCACCGCCACCAATCCCCCACCACCGTCAAACCCAACACCACCACAAACGGCGGAAATAAAACCAAAAAATAAAAAAAGTTTGAAGATTAAGCAATAAAATTTGAATTACAAACTAACCTTCATCGTGTGGTCCAGAGTTTGTCTTCTGAAAATCGTGTGGTCTAGAGCGTTTGTGTGTGTGTTCTTGGTGTTTTAGTGTGAGTTTTCAAATTTTAGATCTTGTTTACCCCTTTATTAAAGGTGGGAAAGTGTTTGTGTTCAATGAGAGCCGTATGGTTCAATGAGCACCTTAAAGTGTATGAAGTGTATAAATGAAATACTATAACCAATTTATCAGCTCCTGTACAGGAGGATAAACTGGTTAAGACATGTGTGTTTTAGGCGAAGTGTGCGAGTTCGAAACCCTGGGGAGGCCGGTCCGATACAGAAGGACCCCTCCCTTTTTTATTTGTGTAATTCTAGAGCACCTTAAAGTGTATAAATGAAATACTATAACCAATTTGTCAGCTCCTGTACAGGAGGATAAACTGGTTAAGGCATGTGTGTTTTAGGCGAAGTGTGCGAGTTCGAAACCCGGGGGAGGCCGGTCCGATACAGAAGGACCCCTCCCTTTTTATTTGTGTAATTCTAATTTTTCAAATCAAGTATAAAGGATATACTATAACCAGTTTATCAGCTCCTGTATAGGAGGATAAACTGGTTAAGGCTTGTGTGTTCTATGCGAGGTGTACGAGTTCGAATCCCATGGGAGGCCGGTCCGATACAGAAGGACCCTTCTCTTTTTTATTTGTGTAATTCTAATTTTTCAAATCCAGTCCCTGAGGTTTGTTTTGCACAAGAACAGTCCCTGCACTGTTATTAAAAACTAACTGTAATTCTAATTTTTCAAATCCAGTCCCTGAAATTCTTATAACCGTTTATACCCCTTCTGCACATGCTTAGCATTTTTAAAAAAGACCAATATACCCCTTCGTTATAAGAATCCCAATACCTTTAAAAAAGACCAATATACCCCTTCGTTATAAGAATCCCAATACCTATTTGTTCGTACAACCACATTAAACCCAAAATACAACATAGATGCTGATAAAATATTAAACATGTTACCATCCATACATGCTGATAAAAGATTAAACGTTTATACAAAAACAACCTGGCATACAACTAAACATAAATAACAAAAGACGAATAAATATTTGTTCGTACAACCACATTAAACCCAAAATACAACCAAATGAAACAGATAAATACTACTCCTAAGCCATTTCCTCGTCACCGTCATCAGAACCACTATCATCATAACGTGTCAACTGCATCTGCGTGTCAGACGGGCCTGCCTGCGTGTCGGACAGGCTTGCCTGCGTGCCGGAAGGGCCTGCCTACGTGCCGGACGGGCCGGCTTCCGAGCCGGACCCCGGAAACACTCGTGGTTGTGGCGGGTCTCGAACCGGCAACCCCGCCTCGCTACGCCTATCAGCCTCGCTAGCCATCATCCACTCCATCATATCCTCCATCCGGTCCATCCGCCGATCCTGCAGCGCCAACCTCCCCATTACAGCCGTCTGACCCGCCACAAGCCTCTCGAGGAGACGCTGAGTGGACTGAGGCAACCTCACCGCATGATAGACGCGCCGAGGATGCTGTGGCGGCTCCTGCGGATGCCCCTGCTCAACCTCAGGCTCGACGTCACCCTCTCCAATAGGCTCATCAACAACATGAGGCATATCCACCTCCGCAGCGTCCAGCAGATGTTGATGTACTAACGGCTGGGCTACGAAAATCTGATCGTTCTCACCGACAAACCGATAACCAATGCCCGGAAAGTTCACCGCCAAGTTCATCCCTCTCATCGTCCTAATACCCAAATACTCGAAAGGGGCAGGCGGTGGCAACTCACCGATGAATGGAAAATACCGACCGCAATGCTGGGCAATACGCGTGATGAACGCCCCTCCGTGCAATCCGGCACGCTTCTGACGTCGGGAAAATGAGGCGAAATACTCCGCCAGGCAGCGATGGAGGGCGCACGGCGTCCCCGTGAATAAACAGTAAAGATAGAACAGGTAGTTTTTTGTGACCCACTCGTTGCTTTTGCCACGCCCAGATATCGACGTGGCAATGCAACGGTGTATGTAGCGAACGAGTGGATCAGTAATCAACGAGACACGGGCCTTATGACCGAAGGGTACATCACAGAGGGTGGGCCACCAAGCAAGCAACTGATCATCAGGCATAGATGTGATCGCGGTGGTATAAATATCCTGAACCAACTCCTCATCAGTGTAGAATCCGGTGGCCAAAGCAAACTGACGCAGCGACATATTCTGTCGCTCCCCGAATAAACAGAAAGTTACCTTGGCAGGGGGTGGTTCCACCATCGGATCGTCCATATCTGAGTTAGGCTGCTCAGCAGGCCGTGGTCGATAGATAAACGTGGAGAGGAACTCCACCACCATAGGCCTATAAGAAGGCCCAGCCGCATAAAAAAACATACGATCCCACAGGTTATTTTCCCCGATTATACCCCGGGCCCTCTGCTCCTCGTCACACTCCCGTAACGCGTCCCAACACAACGCCCTCTGCTGCCTCACTCTCATACCCCGGAACTTGGCAAAACATCTGTATTCCATACTGCTCTGGGGGAAGTCTAAAAAATCGTACTGCTCACAATTACCCCCGGCCATCGGATTGAATACCGGAGCACCATTTGGTGCCTGTTGTTCCTCATCTGACGACATATCTGCAACAATTAAAAGTTAATATTTTGTCAAAATATTAATAAAATTACGACAACCCACAAACACCACAGCCAACCCACAACCACCACAGCCAACCCACAACCACCGTCAAACCCTAACCCATAGATACAACCACCACCGTCCTAACCTCAACCACTCTAACAACCACCACCGTCCTAACCTAAACCACTCTAACAACCACCACCGTCAAACACCTCTACCGCCAAACACCACAACCAAAATATTTCAGAAAAAAAAACCCGTAAAAAAACAATAATAAAAAGGAAAGATGAAGATGTTACTAACCTCTTGTGGAAATTCGTACCGTATGGTTCGATACGGGATAGAAATGGTATACGGGAGAGAGTTGTGTGTGTTTTTGGGGTGTGTGTGTTTGAATTGATTTTGATCTAGTTTTCCCTCTTTAGTGAGCTGAAATGTTGTTTGTGTTGGTATACCCTCCTCATTGGCCGATACGTGGCTTATAGATTGCTTACCAGCAGCCGCTTATTGTGCTATTAGCGGCATATAGAGGCTGGTATACACCTCTCATTGCCCAATATGCTGCATATGATGCCTTTCTTTTAATAAAAATAGTGATGTAAATAAGTGTTTTTACATTATAAAACAATGTATTTAACATTTTTTATAAAATAAATGTTGCTTACACTATATTCAAAAGATAATACAATGTAAAATAAAAAAAATAAAGCATAATAATACGATTAAACAGTTTTACGTGTTACAACGAGAACCTACAACAAGTTAATAAAGTCTCTTTGTACACTTCTATTACTACGAAGTAACTTCTTACCCTCTGAAAGACGAGACATGTACATTGTCTCCCACTCCATAGCTTCAGTACTTCGATACATATTCCATAGTCCATTCGGTGGAGGCATCGGACCATCATCCGTTAACTTAACCATGATGAAATGGCCATCTTCCACATAGGCAATCGAAAGAATAGAATGGCCCTCCGCCGGACCATCAAACATGGGAAAGTATGTTTGACAAACACCATTGCTTAAATGTTGAACAACCACACCAAATTTTTGAGCCACCAACAATCCGGCGTATGGCAAGAACATCCAGCATGCCATTGGTGCAGGTTCCACGTGCAACCAGTTTATTGATCGATATACTGTAGTGTAAAATCCCGGATCAAAAGAGTCAAGAAGAGGCAACCACCGGGCTTTGTTAATGAACATCTCATCCAGTAGCTCTTGGCGGACCCACATCCAAGCATTCTGGTCTAACCCCAAACCCATAGCCACCGATCGAAACCCACAGTTACCGTCAGGCTGGGCATCTTCCATATGTGTTATGTATCTTCGATACATAGATGGAAGCCAGTCCTTAAAACGATCGATCATGTTTTTGTACCTGTAATTGGAAAATATATTGTGGAAAATCTTTATCAGGGAAAATGTATGTATGGAAGTACGTAGGATATTATATAGGTCAATGATTGTTGACGTACCTATCCCCCAGCAACAGTGGAAAATCTTCATCTATAATTTCAACTGTCTTTTTAGCCTTATTTTTCTTTGAACGACTGCGTTGCATTGCTGGCTTTTGAGCGTCCTCATCCTTCTTTTGGCTTTTGCCTTTTGCTTCGGACCGGGTATCTTTACGTCTCGCAACCTCCTCCTTCTTTTTTTGTTGTGCTTTAGAGGTTGGGCGCCCCCGAGCATCTTGTTGTACCTCAGGCGGTTGATGGTCAGTCATACTTGGATTCACCACCTCCTTTATCTTCGACAACATACTTTTTAACACTATCGGTGGTTGCGCCTTCGGTTGTTGCATGACTCTGTCCATTTCCTCTCGAAGATTATTATCGTCTTCCTTAAGTTCTTCAGCATTGAAATCTAGTTTTGTCCAGAATTTGTCTACGGCGGCAAGAGGAATTTTGCAATCTGTATTTTAAAAACAATAGTTAGAAATGAGGGCGCGGGGTGGGTATTCATATGAAGTAGAATAAGCGGTTGAAGCCTGTTTTTATTACTTGTATTTTCCCACCACTCCATCCGACAAGCACATGGCAACCCACAACTCGTAAAAAGCACATGACCACAAGTCCCCCCTGCTGCGAGCAACGTACGTATCTTTTTCTTCTCCACAAGCAACAAATCTAGTGCTTTCAGGGAAACATTACCACGTAGGTTATCAAAGAATGATATCATGTGGTCCCCCATTTTCAAGGACCGGCTATCCTGAAAAGTGAGGTTTATTTGTATGCGTTGTGACTCTACAACTTTGTCAACAAGCCACACAAGTCTATGGAGCGAGCTGTTTGGCCAATTAAGGTATCTCTTAAACTTAGCATGTTGGCTTTCAACTCTGTTGGTTGTATGTTGACCAAAGTTAGGGCTTGTGTTAGTCCAGGCTGAAACAAACTTTTCTTTATAGAGTAGTAGCCAGACAGTATACAAATAGTCCAAAACTCCTGAAAAAAAAAATAATATAACGATTTGTAATGTTTGTATTGTAACACCCCGACCAAAGGCTGAAACAAAATTTTTCTGATAAATTAACTATTTTTAAATAATTAATTAAACAAATACAACTATGTAATTATTGGATTAAATTGGTTAAAAATCGAATTTTGGGAAAAATATCAATTTTATATTTTCGAACATCATTCTGATGTTAAAATAATTATATAAAAATTTTCAGGTTTTATAAAATTAGTTTACTATTTTTATTGAATTTAATAAGATTAAAACTAACTTAATTCATAATAATTAGATAAAACCGGAAATAATTATAGTTTATATTTTTAGTAAATCAGGTTTGATGTATATGAGTTTATAAAAATGTTAGTTTTTATAAAAGTGATAAAAAAACGTACAAAATAAAATAAAAGGTGTGTGCCCGGTTGGATTTTAAGAAGTGTATAAAATAACTAATGTTAGGATAACTATCAGCTCCTGTACAGAAGGGGTGCTTTTACACGAGTTGTCCGGGTTCGATCCTTGCTAAGGGGCGGGTTATACAAGAAACCCCCCCTTTTTTGTTATTCTAATTAACGTAGTTAACTAAGTTAACTTCTTTTTTAAAGTATAAAACAACTAATGTTAGGGTATCTATCAGCTCCTGTACAGGAGGATAAACGGGTAAAGAAGGGGTGCTTTTACACGAGTGGTCCGGGTTCGATCCTTGCTAAGGGGCGGGTTATACAAGAAACCCCCCTTTTTTGTTATTCTAACTAACATAGTTAACTAAGTTAATTTTTTTTAAAGGATTTCTTATTCAACATTTAACTTGGTTAAGATTTTAGAGTTAAAATAAGTTTCAAACAAGGCTATTTCAACCCTTATACTTTAGATTTCAATAATTACATTTTATGCCTAATACTTTGTACTTTTAAATAATGTCAAAATAACCCCTAGACTATAACTTTCAATAAATGACAGTTTAGTCCCTGGACTTGGTTTTAACCATTTTTGTTATTCTAATTAACATAGTTAACTAAGTTAATTTTTTTTAAGGATTTCTTATTCAACATTTAACTTGGTTAAGATTTTAGAGTTAAAATAAGTTTCAAACAAGGCTATTTCAACCCTTATACTTTAGATTTCAATAATTACATTTTATGCCCAATACTTTGTACTTTTAAATAATGTCAAAATAACCCCTAGACTATAACTTTCAACAAATGACAGTTTAGTCCCTAGACTTGGTTTTAACCATTTTTTAAGCAAGTTTCAAACAATGACAAACAAGTCCCTCAACTTATAGTTTCGTAAAATGTCAAAATAGGCCCCTATAGTTTGTAATATAATACGTACCTGATCTATGGTCGTCAGTCAGTCGCGTAAATAGCCGCTCAAAGTTATAATTGTATAGCGTCTCAGTGGGAGAATTACACAATCGAGACCAAGAAAGCTTGAATATTTTCCATTCTTCAGCCGTTGCAAATTTTGCCTTGGTGTGTTTTAGAATATTTTGTGAGATGTGCCACCGACATAGCAATTTGGATGCTTTTGGGAATACTTTATCGCAAGCATTCATCAAAGCTTTATCGCAATCTGTTACTATCACGTGCGGTTCCATACCCTCTTCCAACAATCCTTTGAGGTTCTGTAGGACCCACAAGAAGTTATCATGTTTTTCTTTAGAGATAAAAGCATGAGCGACACAAAACGACTTGTGTGTCGATGTCACACCCACAATTTGAACAAACGGAAGTCTATACTCATTCGTTTTGTAAGTGGTATCAATCATCAACACATGTGGGAAAGCACGCCACATATCGTACGAGTACCAATGAACAAAAAAAACCTCCTCGACCGCATTTGTTTCGGGATTCACCCGGGTGTGGTAAACATACCTTCCTTCATGCAACATTTGCTCCAATATCTGCATTGGAGTCCGATCACCGTACATTTTGACTTTAATCTTTTTTATCATGTTTTGTATGTCTCGTAGAATGCACACGCTCTGTGGGTTTTGTTTTCTTATGGTTAAATGTATGTTCGTAGGCTCCATGTTTTGAATATAAAGTCTCTTTACCAATGATTCTTCGTCTGGGGTCAACCTTCTTGCAAACGCGTGACCCTTGAGAAATACCGCTGGCTCATGGTTATGATCCTTTTGCTTTACCACTAAGCTCCAATTGCCACTACTTGCGTCTAGTTTCCCTATCATTTTAAAAGGACACCCAATCTTCTTGCTACCAGAACGCCGAACTGTTGCTTTACTTTTGCATGTGCCTCCACGGTCGCATTGCAACCATATCTTCACTGTCCTTGCTGACGAATCTTCACCTTTTGTTACCGTTCGTTGGGTCACAATAACGTAACCTTTCGCAATTTCTGTTTTGTAAGCCCAATTCTTTAACTCGTGAAGTGTCGCAAATACCTGAAACAACGGTAATTTAAAACTATGTTTAAAACTATATTTGTTTAAAATCTAATAAACCTTATACATAATGAATAACACGTAAACAAAATCAACTTTGTCTAAATTCTAATAGGCACCCTTCTAATAAACCTATACATAACGAATAACACGTATACAAAATCAAAATTGTCTAAAATTTAATAAACATTATACATAACGAATAACACGTAAGTGACGGTAATGTTATACCGTTCCTTGTTTTTTCGGGTCATTAGCACTATCGTCACCGCCACCACCATCGTCCCCGCCACCACCATCATCCCCGCCACCACCATCGTCCCAGCCACCACCATCGTCCCAGCCACCACCATCTTCCTCGTCTTGATCACTTTCCCCGAAGTGTGTAACACCTTTCTCGATTTCGTTCTCGTCTTCCTCGATGTCAAAAGCACCTTCCTCGGAATTTTTCTTGCGTTGTTTTTCCTGATCGGAATGGTAAGTCCCGTATGCATGTTTTTCCTGTTGCGGATAGCTTTGAGCCACGTAAGATGGTCCCGCCTCCTTTACGACCTGAAACAACTTAACGGTTATACTAAAATAACCAAAACGACAATATGAATTTTTTACCTGGTTCAAATCAGGCATCACGGACCGCACATTCCCTTCCTGATGCGAATGGTAAGTTCCGGCGTGTTGCGGATAGCTTTGAGCCACGTAAGATGGTCCCGCCTCCTCTACGACCTGAAACAACTTAATGGTTAGACTTTAATAACCATAACGCCAATATGAATTTTTTACCTGGTTCAAATCAGGCATCATGGGCCATGCACTCCCTTCATCACAACGACGCACGGAAACCACCTCCTCCTCACCTCGATCAACGCCGGGTAACCAAACGCTTTCGGAGACATATGACTCATTCGAAATTTCACCAAAAAAATATCCAAAGTCCCAATTTGACATCGTGATTCGAATCTAATTTAACCAGACCGTTTATTTGAAAATTTTTATCATTTTCATCACTTTTTTTGGGATTTTTGAACATTTGTATTACATGAATCCCGTAAGCTTGGGGTAAAGGGAAAAAATTCGAAACAATACGCAGCGTATAGGGCCATGAGCGCGTATATGCGGATCACCTTTTCAGCCTTTTCAGTCTGAACTCCGCTGTCTTGTCAGCAATATACCTTAAATTCAGATATTATAGTACCAATGAGCAGTGTATAAAGCAATGAGAGGTGTATAGGGTTTAATGCTCCAACTACCACCTTTCTAATACACCGCTCATAGGGCAATGAGGGTCGTATAACCTTACTTTTTCTGACATAATTAATGCACTCAACCCCTATACAACCCTCATTGCCTTATACGGGGCTGCTGGGGGGGGGGGTGTGTCATTACTTTTGGGGGATGTACCAATACCCTCACCCTTAATATATTAGTTTAAACACAGATTCATACCTGGCGGTGATGGTGGGACGATCTTATCAGTCTCGTTAAAAAACTAATATGTCTCATATCTAAAATTACACATAGGGAGAAAAATTCTTCCTCCTACTTTCCCATTAAACATATTTGAAATCTGATTGATTGCATCCCGCAAGCAACTACTGCACTGCAGGTCCGATAAGTCTGGAGTACACTGTACAAGCCCAAATATCGTTAAGAATTCTGGACCACTGGTGTTCCCACTAGCAAATTTCTGTAGCGGACCACCAGCAGCCGCATCACCTCTCAGCTGATTCAATAATGGCCACAGAGCACCATTGAACCGATTAATATCCTTCGCATCTTGGCTGTTATACAAAGCCACATAAAATTTTATATGTACGCTTCTCAATATATTTTCGTTGGATTATTTCAACAAACAGTAGTCGTAATACCCTATGGCTTCCTTTTGGTTAGGACAGAGTTGTGGCAATTTAACAACGGAGTCATTTAGACAACTACGACACACATCAAGGTTGACGTTGCCTCGACAAAGGGAAATCGAGTGGACTGTATTATTATTCCCTTGACCGATGGTGAGATTGTAAAAACCGAAGCCGTTGTTGGTGGTGGGGAGCATGGAGAGGGTGGTGTTTAGATTTCTTTGGTACGCGCTGTTTACAGTATAGTTATCCGCGTTTTCACAGTAGTAGGAAATGAAATCAGGTTGAGCTAAGGTAGTGGTATGGATTAAATGTATGAAAACAAAAGATAATAGCAATAAGAGCAGTTTTCCATCAATAATGAACATATTTTCTTGTGATGCCGTGATGGAGGAGAGACGAGATGGTTGATAACTTGATATTGACGAATATGATTATATGGATACAAATAAAAAGAACCCATAAACTTAGCATATTTTCTAAGGAGGAGAAAGTAAATGCAAAGTCTTCTCTATTGACCAGGTCAAAATGACCATATGAATATGGATTAGAAAGGTGATGGGGTATGGTATTAGACCCGACCCGAGCGGTCGGATATTCCCGTTACTTATTGCTTTTACTATAAAATTTATTATTATTGCTTTTATTATAATATTTATTATTATTGCGTACTAACCCGCAAAGCCTAGCGCGTTGTAGTTTACACTACACTAGGTTGTGGGCTTGTAGAGATAACCCTTAACTGGGTCTGGCCTATTGAGGTTAGGGGAGGCCCATATCTCCTATATAAAGAGGTGTTCACCTCATTATTAGGGCAAGGATATGGAACCGCTACACTTTTGTTACTGGAAACAGGGGATTATTTCCCCTACCGGTCATCTCTACAGCTCCACTTTCTTCTCTTCTCCATTGCAGATCTAGGTTCAAGAGGAAGAACAAGATGTGATTCTCCACCCTTTCAGAGAAAGCGGTCCAATCATCCCGACGGTGATTCCGTGTTTCTTCATTGGCGCCCACTGTATCGAAATCTAGATCCAAGAATCACAACTTGTTTCTTCTCCATTCCATCTTTCAGATCTGTTTGGTTTTGAATTTTACACACAGCTCTTGATCGAAAACTCCACATCTGGGTTTTCTTTTAAGTTTTATGTGGGTTTCCTTATTTTCACTTTCTAGATCTGAGTTTCTCAACAGATCTACACATGATTTCTGTTTTACAACCTTTCAGATCTATGTTTATTATGGCTACTTATGAGATTGAAGGATAATCCTTCAGATCTGCTTGTGTTCGGATTGGATACACGATTAAGGACTGAAAAAGGGATAGATCTCTTGCTGTACAGTTTTTCTCAAGCTATAATCTTGAAATCCTGGTCCTAGATGTACGAGGTTAGTCATCATTTTGGAATCTTTTCTTTGCTGCAAGTTTTGTCAAAAACAAGGCATGACAAAAGTTTCATCAACTGTCACCTTTGGTTAAAAACTATAAAGAAAAATATAAAATGAAAGAGGAAAACAAACTTCAAAATGTTCTCATACTCAGAAATCCTAGATACATTGGGGAACTCATGGCAAATAGTTGCTTTGAATTATTTCTTAATAAGACGGGTTAACCCAACTTTGTTATTTAGATAATTAAATAACAAAAAGATATGGTTTTGATTGGACCATTTCAAAATTTTACAGCTGTTAACAGCAAATAAACAACTAATGAGCTATCAAGCACAGACACTGCACATGCTTATACCACCCAAAAATAAGGCTCATTTTCAATAAAAAAAGGGGTGGCTTGTCATTTAGTAGAATCCCTCAAATCTTCCAACGACCTTGGTTCCCTGGAACGTATCTTTATGACCGACACGCGGGCACGCTATGACCTCACCGGACAACCTTCTTGGCACAAGCATACTCCGCCACGTGGGTAAATTTTTAAGCGCGAGTACAGTTTGACGCTGCGCGGGTAAACTCTGACGCGCAAGCACAATTTTCCGGCCGCGCGGGTAACCACTATTGCACAAGTATACTTCGTTGCGCAGGTAAACTTTGAAGCGCGAGTACACCCTGTCGTCGCGCGGGGTAGCCTCTGAAACGCGCAAACACCTTGCCACCTCGCGGGGTGGCCTCCGAAGCGCGAGTACACCTTGTCGCCGCGCGGGGTAGCCTCCGAAGCGCGAGTACACCTTGCCGCCGTGCGGGGTACCCTCTGAAGCGCGGGTAAACCCCTGCACGCGAGTTCGTTCTGTCTACGCGCGAGTACACTTTGCCTGCCGAGCAAGTGCACCGTTCGCGCTGGTAAACTCCAACGCGCAAGAAAACTTCCGATAAGCTGGACACGCTCCGCCACGCAAGCATGCTATGTCCTCAGCAGACAACCTCCGTCGTGCGAGCATACTGAAAAACTATGTTTGCATTCCGTTCCCGTATTTAGGCGGACAACGAATATAGTCGATAGGGCTTGGTGCAAACATCCTTTTATAAAAAGTTAAAAGAGATGAAATCTGACGATAAAGAAATGATGAAAACTGGCGATTCAATTTCTTGTGTCAGTAACCAACCACGTGCTACAACACTATTAAAATAATAATCATGCTATGCACCATATTATTACTTTTTTGCCACCCAATATTTAAGTCCTTATAATTTTGAAAAGAGACTTTTTCAGTAAACATTTTTTTTTCTCATGCTCCAATCAATTGTTTGTCTTCAAGGAGTTGATATATTAAATTGCACACTTGCTCAATTAGTTAAATTCGGGTATATTTGCAACCTACAAAATCAGATGACTCATGCAATGTACCAAATCTATTACTTAACAATCTAAAAACTTGTGTTTTATATTCAAATAAGTTTGCACCGGTGTTTCCTGTAACACTTCGTTTTCTAGAAAGATGGATAATGAAAATCATTTAAATGAGCAAGTCAGATATACATGACATAATTCAGTTTATAGTTGAGCATCATGACATGATAGCATCATGACGTCACTAGCGGACATTTTTGAGGGACTCATGTTTTTTTTTCTTGAAAACAATGGACAAATTTTTTCGAGGGACTTATGTTTTTTGTTCTCAAAAGCAATTAACCAATGTGTTAAATAAAATATCACTTACAAACAAGTCCCCATATATGTATTTCGAACAACTTACGATATACACATTACATGGTATATTTACATATGATGCATTTGTTGCTTGTTCATAACCTGCTTTTTCATACAATACCACTAGTATTTATTTAGTAGCAATAAATTGGTGGACTATTATGGTGTAACCCCTAATACAACCTAAACTCTTCATCTATTTCAAAAGATATATACATGTTGAACGCTCAACCAAAGGGTAGTGTCATCGCATACGATGCTTTACATATATCTGAACAGTTATTACATCTATCTTGTCAACTTATTTCAAGTTAAATCAATACTAACCTAAGGCGGGGTGCCTCATAATACACCCGCGTTTTATAATGACATTTGCAGGTTTGCTGACGCATTACATATGAGCACGTAAGTCTCCATACGCGCATGCTCCATTACATACGAACACGCCGATCTCCATACGAGGCTGCTGCTCTACATACGAGCATCTCAGCCTCCATGCGAGCCTGCTGCACCACATACGAGCACGTAAGTCACCATGCGCGCATGCCCCTTTACTTACCAGCGAGCACACATGCGCTAGCAGTCGCATGCTCCTCAACATACGAGCACGTAAGTCGCCACGCACGCATGCTCCTTTACTTATGAGCACGTAAGTCGCCATACACACATGCTCCTTTACTTACCAGTGAGCACACATGCGCTAGCAGTCGCATGCTCCTCTACATACGAGCACGTAAGTCGCCACGCGCGCATGCTCCTCTACATACGAGCACGTAAGTCGCCACGAGGCATGCTCCTTTACTTACGAGTGAGCACACATGCGCTAGCAGTCGCATGCTCCTCTACATACGAGTACATAAGTCGCCACGCGCGCATGCTCCTCTACATACGAGCACATAAGTCGCCACGCGCGCATGCTTCATTACTTATGAGCACGTAAGTCGCCATACGCGAATGCTCTTTTACATACAAGCACGCAGGTCGCTATACGCGCATGCTCCTTTACATATGAGCACGCCAGTCTCGGTGCGAGACTGCTGCTCTACATATGAGCACGTAAGTCGCCGTACGCGCATGCTCTTTTACATACGAGCACGTAAGTCGCCACGCGCGCATGCTCCTTTACTTACGAGTAAGCACACATGCGCTAGCAGTTGCATGCTCCTCTACATACGAGCACGTAAGTCGCCACGCATGCATGCTCCATTACTTATGAGCACGTAAGTTGCCACGCACGCAGGCTCTTTTACATACCAGCATGTCGGTCTCCATACGAGACTTTTGCTCTACATACGAGCATGCAAGTCCCTATATGCGCATGCTCCTTTAGATATGAGCACGCCCATCTCCAGGCGAGCTTACTGCTACACATGCAAGCACACTAATCTCCATGCGGCCCTACTGCTTTACATACGAACGTGAATGTCGCCCCCGCGCGCATGCTTAGCCACATATGAAAACGCTTACAAAACGTTAACTGTGCTACTAATGTACGCACCACTTTGGGTATACGCAAAAACACATTGGCTAAAACAAAGTTTCGCTTACACCTACAATCTTCAAGACAAGCCACATCTCCTTGCTTCACGCCACATTGTTGTTGTGGCACACCGGAGGATCAGCACAGGCTCGAGTTTTCACTTCATTATCCTGACGCAACTTTATGCCAATTCTCATTCGCGATATGTAACACCTCACAAATTTATGTCCAATAATGTATCGACACTTGTCATGAGCTTTAAACGTGTAAAAGATTACTTTAGAGGGACTAAAGTTGACAAACAAAGAAAGTATGTGAATAAATGGATTCAAAATGTCAAAAACGGATAAATATGCCTTACAATAACCCTACACGATGTTTATACCCTTAAACGAATAAATTATGGATCATACGAAGCTAATTGTGGAAGAAAGTGAGAGATTGCAAACTACAGGGGTTAAACGTGTCAACATGCTTAAAGTAAACCTCTGAGTGACCTTTTAGCAAACCTGAAGCTTTGTAACGATTAATTATACTCATGAGAATAAGTGATAAAAATTTCACAAGGTTTCGATAAAGTATGAGAAAGTTATGATAATATTCGTGTACGAGGGGTGAAAACCGTCAACGAGGCAAAACTTGTGTTTTTTGGTTATCGTTTAATGAAGCCGGACCTATTGATGATGGGTTTTATCTCACGGATCATAGAAATATAAATTTCAAGGGTTAAAAGTGCCTAAAATGAAAGAAATTATGCATTTGAAGGTCCAGGGGGGGAAAGTGTCACTTTTTGAAACATGAATGCTGATATGGGGGTTGCTGACGCCGCGCCACCACATAGGCACTCGTCCGTGGCACCATGCGACGGACTGCCAGTTTAGCAAAATTCTCTTTAACGTGGCAGCTTGCATGTGTACTCGAATCCGCGAGCTTGCCACCCTCTAGCTCCTTGAAACACGTCCCTAGGCACTTGTCTTCATCCCTGGAGTTGCCATAACACTTGTGACCATCTCCATGACTCTCCTTGGCTATATATAGAGCTCATTGTTGCACTTGAAAACTCACATTTGAGCAATTCACTTGGAAAGCTTCCAAACACTTGTTCTGAAGATTTCTGGAGCTCAAGGGCACTTCCCAAGCATTCTTAGTCGTGCACAGGACTTCAGTAAGTGTCCTTAACCTTTCTTAATTTAGTTTTACTTAGTTAATTAGCCTAAAGTCAAACCGTCGTAATTAAGGTTTGACTTCGTGATTAATTAAAATTTGTCCAGTCAAATCACGAATTGAAAGTGGCTTTGAGTTGGTAATTATGTGGGTAATAAACCCTCAAAAGGGCATCCTCTGATTCCCACTCTAACTAGGTCAATTGTCGGGTCAAAGTTAATTTTAAAAAGTTAACAGAAAGCTAATTTTCGCATAAACACATAATTAACAATATAGAAGCTATGAAACCTGTTTTATCACTTGTATAACTTGGTAATTAATGTAAGAACATGTCTAGGCATGTTCAACCCGACAATTTTCAGTTTAAGCTCGGTTCGGAACCGAAAGTCGCAAAGTAGACTTTTGCTTTGACTTTTAGTTCTCACCCATTAGAGCATGTTTTAGAATTGCCTTAGGGCTCTATTAGGACCAGGTTATTGATTAGTGTAAACCTCTGAGGTTATACAACTTGGTTCATTAGTTATCCGATTCATAGGCAAGTTTCCGTTATATGCCTAAATGTTGACCAATACCCTTTTGACCTTAAAACAAGAATTTTGAAAATGTGAGAGCACAATAATCTTTATTACTGATTTATAAATATTTCTCTAAATTTTCACATCAATTGGAGGTCTAGATTAAGAGTTATGCTCATTAGCGTAATTAGAAAGCCTATTATTAATTAAACGGCGTAATTAGCATATAGCCTATCTAAACCCAATTTTTGATACCAAACTTTTTACCCACTGATGTAATATAATATTTTGGAATTTTTGAAGATTTTTATTTATTTTTAGGCTGAGCATAACATAGGGTTCTAAGCTTAAATCGGTAATTGTCGGTTTTGCCCTTTTGGCCTATAAAATGAGTTTCACAAATTATTTTGACACCAAACCTTTTTCTACTGATCTAATATGATAAATAAAATATTTTGAGCCTTCTGGAATAAAAGAATATCAGCTTTCCTTTAAAAACCGGAAATTGTTCAAAATCGCCTTTTTAAGCGTTTTTAACGCGTAGTATGTAATAAAACTATTTTAAACATATAAGGTTTGATGCCTACTGACATTTTCAGTAAATTTTTATATTTTAACAGTAAGTAAAAGTTTTTAAACTCAGATTTCCAGTTTTGACCTTTTAGGCTTAAGTGAAATTACCAAAATACCCCTAAGGTGCATAGTTTGGTTAGAAGTGATAAATTTCACATATTTACAATACCCTACTGTTATAACTTATTAAAATAAGTATTTTTACTGATTATATCAGACTTGTAACTCAGATTAATATTTAAACTCTTTTATAACCTTTTAAATGACCAAAATACCCCTACGGGGCATAGTTTGTGTTTTTATCCATTTTGGGCATAATAGAAGATATCTTACTGATGTCACAACATATTTAAGGCATATTAACTTAGGAAACCTGTATATGACTCCTATGGTTACCCGTTACGCATCTTGCACGTTCGGTTCGGTTTATGTAAATAGTTTGCATAAATTGATCGAAACGGGTCAAACCTTATCATTTTGTCTCAAAATCCAGAATGTGTTTAGTTTACCCATATTATAAAAGTCTTCAAACTTGTTGGGTCTAAATCACATTCTATTCCGGTCTCCGCTTAATCGTGCGTTTGAACCGTATCTTCCTTTAAAACTAACCGGTCTAAGTTTAGGCTTAATTAAAGACCCATTAGGAATCTAATAGGTTATTATAAACCTTTGTTCCAGACTAGGAGACCCGGTAAAAGCTACGTGCATTTGCTGTTTGTGATTAATAATTGCAAAGGTAAATACTTTTAACTTATTTTCCCTATACGGGCTTGGGGTACGGTATAAAATACCGCTTGGTCGGGCATTGAATTTTTAATTGTATGAAGGTTAAATTATTGAAATGTCCCGTTTAAATTGTTTTGTTTGCTTAAAGCCTTTGGGGGTTAATGACCATGTCCCAGATATCCTTGGCATCATTTTAAGAAATGGCCACGACCTAAGCACGGGGTGTAGGCGTACACCCGACAGTGCATAAATAAATAATAAGGTATAACCGGCAGTTTCGGGAATAACCCGCCGCGGGACTATATCATGTGGTGTGTCTATTAATCTTTAATCCGGTGTCAATCCGGGCTACTGAACGTATAACGAACATGTAATTCTTTTACAAGTTTATATATAAATAATTATCCTAAGTTACTAAATGTTTTGTGCCTTGTGCATTCAAATCAATTTTTCTAAACCTTTTCAAAATGAGTCAGTTAATTGTATTTACCAGTGTAAACTGACGTATTTTCCCAAAAAGATTAAGTGCAGGTACTAATCGAAATAGGCTGGCCTCTCCTTAGCATCAATAAGAGTCTCGCAAGCTTGGATGCATTTAAAGTCTGATGAACTATGTTTCCTTTTTTATTTGATCCGCCTGTGGATCTGTTTCAACTATTTTGTGATACTTAATATTACAATTTATTCGGTTGAAATAAATCTATCTTTTGCTTCCGCTGTGCATTTAAAATTGTGTAGTTTGACTATGATGATATCAACTACGTCACGATACTTCTGTTAGTGCAGTTGTCTGTCGACTTCATCTTCGTACGAGTCTTAAATTAGAACTGATAAATCAGGGCTTGTAGTATGAGAAATTTAGGGTTTTGAATATTGTTTTAAGCTGATTTCGCTTGAAACATGTTATTTCGCTTGAAAGTAACAAATACCATTTCAAGCGAAATCAACATAAGTGATTTCGCTTGAACTGACATCATGTCACCTTCAAGCGAAACCCCTGCTCTATAAATAGGTCCCAAGCGAAATCAGTTGCATGGTTCTTGTTTTCCGACGCCGAGGTGCTGTCGAAGTGTCTCCAGCCTTGTAAACGAGTTTTGAGCAATACATGAGACAGTTAATAGTGATTCTAGTGTTATACAATCGTTTCACGTTAGATCGTTTCACGATCCTACATGTGGTATCAGAGCTCAGGAGGAAGAGTTCTTACCGTTTAGCTCGTTTTCGCTGGAAAATTCTGACTTCTACACCTTCTTTTCAAAACTAATCAAGTTTTCACGGTTAAAATGGACTGATTTTCATATATAATGTGCGAAACATAGTTTTAACAAACCCTTGAAAGAATCAGACCTTAAATCGGCCTAGAACTTGATCAATTTTACCAAAAAACAGTTCGAATTAATGATGTCAGCAATATTTCAAGCGAAATCAGCAGGTTGATTCCGCTTGAAATCGTGTTTCCGCTTGAATAATTGTCCTTATTTCGCTTCAGGGAGTTATTCCGCTTGAAACCGTTCAAGCGAAATCAGGGTATTTCGCTTCAAGGTGTTGATTCCGCTTCAGATTGTTATTCCGCTTGAATTGGGATTTCGTTTGAAGTTGTCTAGTTGTTGATTTCGTTTGAAGGTGACTGATTGTAGATTGGTTTGAAACATGACGAAAGAGTTTGATGAGATGGAAAATTATGATCTTGAAAGATTAAATGATTGGTATCACGGGTATTTGGATGATAGTTATAGAATGTAAGAAAGGATGGTTGGGTGAAAAGGTTTAAATACTTTGTGTGTTTGAAAAATGAAAAATTGGATTATCTGGAAAACCGATATACAATATTACTTGATCATTTAAAAACTCATGAGATATATTTGACAGATGCTGAAAAGATAGAAAAGTTTGCAGATGCATTACCTGCAGAATGGATTGAATTTTTGAAAAATTAAAAAAATAATTCAAGGTTTTCAAAATTACATCTAAAAGGTTTTATCAGCAAACTTAAAACTCACGAGTATGAAATTTATGAGAAAAAGAAAGAATTGATGAATAAGATAATAGGAAATGTTGATAAAATAGATGTGGATGTGATTCTTGAAATAAAAAGAAGAGTTGATGAATGTCTTAGAGCAAAATATGTTTTTAAATATGATAACAACATGGGTTGTTATATTGATGAGAATGCGAATCCTCTTGATTTCGTTAAAATTTTTTGTTTAGGCAACTTCCCACCGGGCCCACCGGTAATACGTGGAAATATCGGGGTGTGACAGGTTGGTATCAGAGCCAACGTTGAGTGAATTAAACACTAGCCTTTTGTGTTTAATCTCAATGACACAGTTTGCACATTCATCGACTTCCGAGTCTAGAAAAAGAACTTAGGACTAATCCAAATTGTTTTTAATTCTAACTTTGTCCTTTATATTTCTTTGTTGTCCTATTGTTTGTTTTGACAGGATCTACTACAATGCCGCCAAGATTCCGTGGTAGGGGAAGTGGAAAGGCACCAATCACAGGCCACGACCATGAGGCCGGGCCCTCGCACAGACGAACCCCACCAGCCTCGATGAGTACGAGTCCTCAGGAGCATTGGAGGACGTATATAGAGCCAGCGAGGCGATCTGTCTCGCTAAGTTCGTCACCATCCTATCACCATTCCTACGGGCCTCATTTTGAAAATGAGCCCCATATCCTGCAGCCATCTTTTATCCCCCTCCAGGGATCCAGCCCTCACTATTCCTTCAACGACCCGACACCTGTCTTCCAAAGCCGGTTCAACCCGGCAAACTACATTGAAGAACCAGTGGGTTTTAACCAACTAGGACCTGAAGACCACTTCTCGGGCGACCATGCGATGGACATGGACGAAGACACGGATCCCGCCGAGCCTCCAACCGGGACCCCTAACCACCCCATCGAAATTTTGCATGGGTCACCTTTTGTGGGATCACCTTATAATGGTCCCGACAGCTATGAGGAGAGATTCAGACAGATCGACTGGGTGTTTACTCCAAGTTACCACAACTCACCACAGCTGCAGCAGCCACAGCATGATCCCTCTGAGGATTCCCGTTTTGTAGCGGTCACTCCGCCACCACCACTAGTTCAGCAGCAGCCTCCGGAGCCACCGAGGCGTGCGAGGAGGAGTGCGAATCAGCACCCCTCAGCCCTCAAGTGGCAGCCGCTACTCGCCACTCCATGAAGACCCGCAGATGGGTGGACCTTCAAACCCCGTCTCGGAAGTAAACTCTGCGCCTGTCGCGCCACCACCGTTGGGCTTTGGCGACCCTATACCTACATACACCGGTGCGGCGACATATAATCCCTTTGAGCAGCCAATCCACACCAACTACAATTATGCCGAGGCCGACCCTTACCTGGTAGCAGCGTCAAACTACAATGCCCATCATCCGGAAGGATCCTTTGGGGTCCCATATCAAGCCGGATACCCACACTATGAGCACCCACCTTATGGGTATCATCAACCGCCACCTCCTCAACCTCCGCTATATCAGCAACCCCCGCAGCCGCCAGTGATGTCGCCACCGTAGCATCAGGAGATTCTGCAAAGGATTAATGAGGTGTGACAAGAAGTGTGGGAAGACCGCAGGCAAAACCGAGGAATGTTCAAGAGTCTGGCAAACTTAATCAAGGGAAAAAGCAAAAAGGATCATTAAATCCTTTATTTGTTTATCTGTTTTTAGTGTTGCAATCATATCCCTGCGTGGGCATTTGTTTCTGTATTCAGCCCATGCGTGGGCATGTCTTTCTGTATTCTGCCCCTGCGTGGGCATGTCTTTCGGTTAACTCCTGCTTGGGTATGTTATTTTAGTTTGAGCCCCTGCGCGGGCATGTTATTTCAGTAAAAGTCCCGTTTAGGGCAAATTTGTACTAGTTAATTTTTGTAATGGAATGATTAAGTTTAAATTTTCATTTTTAAATTATGTGCATAAATGTAACATGTAAGATAAATGAAAAATAACATTCCTTTTTATAAGACCTATCATTATAATAAAATGATAAAATTTAAAAAGAATCTTAAAGGTAAAACCTAGCCACCTGTCATTTTAAATATGGCCAAGACGGTTAAACCTATTCAAAAGATTCAAATCCTTGTTAACATCTGAAAACATGTTAACACTCCTGGCAAAATGTGATTCGATAAAATCGCATAAGTCATCCTTGCATTGGATTCTTCTATTTTCTTTTACTATATTAAAACATCCATTATGGATATAATGCCTACGGGATATACTCATTGTCATATAAGACAAAAGACAGTCGTGGTCTTCGACCCCCTGTTAAGAAGAGGTAATGAATTAGAAATTAAAACCTCAATACCATGACCCTATAAGATCATGATTTAAAACTGTCCATAGGACTAGGCCTTTTTGCCATTAATATACTTTAATTATAACTAAGGACTTATATAATGAAAATCCTAAAAAATTATATGCTTAATTAATCAAAATGGTTTCTTAAATACCATGATTAATAAATCATCTGGAATGATAAAACTGTTATAGACCTCTGAATGAATTAAAATCATGATTTTATGTAGCAATCAAGCTACATGCCAGGGTCAGATGAAGTCCACAGTCACCCCAGAGAAAATCATTACACCTCCAGGGTCAACGTAGCAGGAGCAGAATTACAAGCGTTAATAGATAATGCTGTTACGCGAGCTTTGGACAGACAGTTCAATGAATCCAGTGGTACCCATGTAAGGACCCAGTCTGTGCCACACTCTAAACCACCCTCTAGAACTCATACCGCTCATAAAAGTAATTCTCATCACTCAACAAATCAAAGGAGTGTTCCATCTAAGAGAGTTGTGTTAGATCAAGAACCACGTGCTAAAGGTTGCACCTATAAATACTTTGTCTCCTGCAAACCCAGAGATTTCACTGGGGAGAAAGGAGCAGTTGATTGCATGTCATGGTTAGACGAGATGGACACTATGGTAGATATAAGTGGATGCGCTGATAAGGATGTTGTAAAGTTTGTATCTCAGTCATTCAAAGGTGAAGCACTAGCGTGGTGGAGATCTTTGATTCAGGCCACTGGGAAGATCCCATTGTACAATCTGTCTTGGAATCAGTTTGTTACTCTCATTAAGGAAAACTACTGCCCTCAGCATGAGGTTGAAAAGATTGAAGCCGATTTCTTATCGTTGGTTATGAAAAACCTGGATTGTCAAGCCTACCTTACAAGCTTCAATACTATGTCAAGATTGGTTCCGTATCTGGTGACTCCGGAACCCAAAAGGATAGATCGTTTCATTGGGGGTTTGGCCCCAGAAATCAAGGCCAGTGTGAAGGCCTCCCGACCAGCTACTTTTCGGTCTGCAACTGATATATCATTGTCTCTCACTCTGGACGCGGTCAGGCAGAGATCGCTGAGAAACACTGATGCTGAGAAGAGAAAGTGTGAGCATGACAACTCACGACGGTCAGACAAGAAGCATAAGGGAAACAATGACCACAAAAAGAGTTCTGGAACTAAAAAGGATGGTCATCAGTCGGGTGATAAGCCCAAGTGTAAGGTCTGTAAGAAGCACCATTTCGGGAGGTACAGATTTGAATCTAAATCCCAATAGCAGCCAAGGCCTTGTGGGATTTGTAAATCTTCTGAGCACAAGACATTGGACTGTAAGAAAATCAAGGATGCGACGTGCTATAGCTGCAACGAGAAAGGGCACATTAAGTCCAACTGCCCAAAGTTTGCAAAGAAGGCTGAAGATGGGAAAAAGACCAATGCTAGGGTTTTCCAGATGAACGCATAAGAGGCGATCCAGAATGATAACGTCATAACAGGTACCTTCCTTATTAATGATGTTTATGCATGAGTGTTATTTGATTCTGGAGCAGATAAGTCTTTTGTTGATGATAAGTTTTGTAAGTTGTTAAACCTACCTGTTAGAACCCTAAGCATAAAATATGAGGTTGAATTAGCCGATGGCACCATAGAAACTGCATCAACCGTGTTAGATGGATGTTTCATATCCATTAGGAACCACTCTTTTCCATTATCCTTACTTCCTTTGAAGTTAGCCGGTTTCGACATAGTTATAGGCATGGACTGGTTATCTCATAACCAGGCTTAGATTGTTTGCAACAAGAATCAAGTAGTGATCAAAACTCCATCTGGTGAGTCACTTACCATTCAGGGAGATACCCAGTATGGACTACCTAAGCAAGTGTTTATGCTTAAGGCATCAAGGTGTATGAAGAACGGTTGTGTCATTTACATGGCTCAAGTGACTATTGATGAGCCAAAGCCTAAGATTGAAGATATTCCTGTCATTTCTGAATATCCCGAAGTTTACCCTGAAGAACTACCTGGTTTGCCACCAGATAGGCAAGTAGAATTCAGAATTGACATTATTCCAAGAGCAGCACCTGTTGCTAGGGCACCTTACAGGTTGGCACCAACAGAGATGAAAGAGTTGAGGACTCAGCTAGACGATTTATTGGCAAAAGGTTTCATTCGTCCTAGTTCATCTCCTTGGGGAGCACCAATCCTGTTTGTGAAGAAGAAGGATGGGTCGATGCGTCTATGCATCGATTATCGCGAGCTTAACAAGATTACTATCAGGAATAGATCCATTGCCAAGGATCGACGATCTGTTCGATCAACTTCAAGGGGCGAGTTATTTCTCCAAAATCGATTTGAGGTCACGCTACCATCAATTGAAGGTTTGAGATGAAGATGTGCACAAAACTGCATTTAGGACTTGTTATGGTCATTACGAGTTCTTAGTGATGCCTTTTGGGCTCACTAATACACCAGCAGCGTTCATGGATCTCATGAACTGTGTCTGCAAGCCATACTTGGACAAATTTGTTATCGTCTTCATTGACGACATTCTGATTTATTCAAAGAATCGGGCCGACCATGAGAAGCACCTTCGATGTATTCTGGAACTACTTCAGCAGGAGAAGCTTTACGCCAAATTTTCAAAGTGTGAATTTTGGCTTCGCGAAGTCCAGTTTCTTGGGCACGTGGTTAGTGAGCGTGGTATCCAGGTGGATCCCGCTAAAGTTGAAGCTGTCATGAATTGGCAAGAGCCAAAGACGCCTACTGAGATTCGTAGCTTTCTAGGTTTAGCAGGATACTACAGGTGATTTATTGAAAACTTCTCAAGGATTGCAGCACCCCTAACTTCATTAACCCGCAAGAATATCAAGTTTGATTGGGGTCCTAAGCAGCAAGAATCTTTCGATATTTTGAAGCAAAAGTTGAGCAACGCTCTAGTACCGACGTTGCCAGATGGAATTGATGAATTTGTAGTTTATTGTGATGCATCGCACACAGGTATGAGATGTGTGCTTATGCAGAAAGGCAAAGTTATTGCCTACGCTTCTCGACAATTGAAAGTGCATGAGAAGAATTACACCACCCATGACTTGGAGTTGGTTGCCGTTGTATTTGCACTAAAATTATGGAGACATTACTTGTATGGAACCAAGTGTGTAATCTATTCGAATCACAAGAGCCTTCAACACTTGTTTAATCAGAAGGACTTAAACATGAGGCAGCGACGATGGATGGAAACGCTAAATGACTATGATTGTGAAATCCGATACCATCCAGGCAAGGCGAATGTGGTCGCCGATGCCTTAAGTAGAAAGGAAAGGGTGAAGCCCATAAGAATCAATGCCAAGAGCATTGAATTAAAGAATAGTTTGAATGAAAGGTTGTTAGCTGCACAGAAGGAAGTTGTCCTAGAAGCTAATTATCCTGATGAGAAGCTAGGAGTAACTGCTGAACAGTTATCCTATGGAAAGGACGGAATACTGAGATTAAATGGACGAATATGGGTTCCGATTTATGGAGGACTTAGGGATGTGATCCTCCAGGAAGCCCACAGTTCTAAGTACTCCATTCATCCTGGAGCTGATAAGATGTATCTGAAGGCAAATTTCTGGTGGATAGGCTTGAAGAAGTCCATAGCTACCTATGTAGCCAAATGTTTGACATGCGCGTAAGTTAAAGCTGAACACCAAAAGCCGTCAGGTTTGCTACAACAACCTGAACTTCCCACCTGGAAGTGGGAAATGGTGACAATGGATTTTATCACCAAATTACCAAAGACAAAGAAAGAAAATGATACTATTTGGGTGATAGTGGATAGACTGACTAAGTCAGCTCACTTCCTACCTATTAAGGAAACACATAGCTCGGATAAGTTAGCTCAGCTGTATGTGGATGAGATTGTATCTCTCCACGGAGTACCAGTATCTATCATTTCTGATAGGGATACAAGGTATACATCGCACTTCTGGAAAAGTTTTCAGCAATCCCTAGGCACTCGGCTGAACTTCAGCACTGCTTATCATCCGCAAACGGATGGTCAAAGTGAACGAACGATTCAAACACTGGAATATATGTTAAGGGCTTGTGTTATTGACCTAGGTGGAAGTTGGGATGAACATCTTCCATTAATCGAGTTTTCATATAATAATAGCTATCACTCAAGTATCCAGGCTGCACCATTTGAAGCTTTGTATGGAAGAAAGTGCAGAACGCCCATTTGCTGGGCAGAAGTTAGAGATGTCCAACTAACAGGACCTGATATAGTCCTGGAGATGACAGACAAGATTGTACAGATAAGAGATCATCTCAAAGCTGCCAGAGATAGGCAGAAAAGCTACGCAGATTTAAGGCGTAAACCTCTAAAGTTTGAGGTTGGTGACAAAGTGTTACTGAAAGTATCACCCTGGAAATGAGTGATACGATTTGGTAAGAAAGGTAAGTTAAGCCCCAGATATATAGGACCATTTGAGATCATCGAATGTGTTGGAACAGTGGCTTATAAGTTAAACTTACCTGAAGAGCTCAGTGGTATTCACAATGTATTTCACATCTGCAATCTAAAGAAATGTCTAGCTGATGAGTCGCTAGTCATGCCACATACAGATGTGCATATATATGAGAGTTTGAAATTTGTGGAAAAACCTTTGTCGATCGAGGATCGACAGGTAAAGAAGCTTCGAAGGAAGCATGTGCCAATTGTAAAAGTCAAATGGGATGCCCGCAGAGGTCCCGAGTACACGTGGGAGGTAGAATCCACAATGAAAGAAAAATACCCTCATTTGTTTCAGTAAATCTCGAGGTCGAGATTTCTTTGAAGGGGGTGAGGATGTAACACCTGGCAAATTTATGTCCAATAATGTATCGACACTTGTCATGAGCTTTAAACGTGTAAAAGATTACTTTAGAGGGACCAAAGTTGACAAACAAAGAAAGTATGTGAATAAAAGGATTCAAAATGTAAAAAATGGATAAATATGCCTTACAATAACCCTACACGATGTTTATACCCTTAAACGATTAAATTATGGATCATACGAAGCTAATTGTGGAAGAAAGTGAGAGATTGCAAACTACAGGGGTTAAACGTGTCAACATGTTTAAAGTATACTTCTGAGTGACCTTTTAGCAAACCCGAAGCTTTGTAACGATTAATTATGCTCACGAGAATAAGTGATAAAAATTTCACAAGGTTTCGATAAAGTATGAGAAAGTTATGATAATATTCGTGTACGAGGGGTTAAAAGCGTCAACGAGGCAAAACTTGTGTTTTTGGTTATCGTTTAACAAAAATGGACCTATTGATGATTGGTTTTATCTCATGGATCATAGAAATATAAATTTCAAGGGTTAAAAGTGCCTAAAATGAAAGAAATTATGCATTTGAAGGTCCAGGAGGTGAAAGTGTCACTTTTTGAAACATGAATGCTGATATGGGGGTTGCTGGCGCCGCGCCACCGCATAGGCACTCATCCGTGGCGCCACCCGATAGACTGCCAATTCAGAAAAATTCTCTTTAACGTGGCAGCTTGCATGTGTACTCGAATCCGCGAGTTTGCCACCCTCTAGCTCCTTGAAACACGTCCCTAGGCACTTGTCTTCATCCCTGGAGTTGCTATAACACTTGTGACCATCTCCATGACTCTCCTTGGCTATATATAGAGCTCATTGTTGCACTTGAAAACTCGCATTTGAGCAATTCACTTGGAAAGCTTCCAAACACTTGTTCTGAAGATTTCTGGAGCTCAAGGGGACTTCCCAAGCATTCTTAGTCGTGCATAGGACTTCAGTAAGTGTCCTTAACCTTTCTTAATTTAGTTTTACTTAGTTAATAGGCCTAAAGTCAAACCGTCGTAATTAAGGTTTGATTTCGTGATTAATTAAAATTTGTCCAGTCAAATCACGAATTGAAAGTGGCTTTGAGTTGGTAATTATGTGGGTAATAAACCCTCTAAAGGGCACCCTCTGATTCCCACTCTAACTAGGTCAATTGTCGGGTCAAAGTTAATTTTAAAAAGTCAACAGAAAGCTAAATTTCACATAAACACATAATTAACAATGTAGAAGCTATGAAACCTGTTTTATCACTTGTATAACTTGGTAATTAATGTAAGAACATGTCTAGGCATGTTCAACCCGACAATTTTCAGTTTAAGCTCGGTTCGGAACCAAAAGTCGCAAAAGTAGACTTTTGCTTTGACTTTCAGTTCTGACCCATTAGAGCATGTTTTAGAATTGCCTTAGAGCTCTATTAGGACCAGGTTATTGATTAGTGTAACCCTCTGAGGTTATACAACTTGGTTCATTAGTTATCCGATTCATATGCAAGTTTCCGTTATATGCCTAAATGTTGACCAATATGCCTTTTGACCTTAAAACAAGAATTTTGAAAATGTGAGAGCACAATAATCTTTATTACTGATTTATAAATATGTCTCTAAATTTTCACATCAATTGGAGGTCTAGATTAAGAGTTATGCTCATTAGCGTAATTAGAAAGCCTATTATTAATTAAACGGCGTAATTAGCATATAGCCTATCTAAGCCCAATTTTTGATACCAAACTTTTTACCCACTGATGTAATATAATATTTTGGAATTTTTGAAGATTTTTATTTATTTTTAGGCTGAGCATAACATAGGGTTCTAAGCTTAAATCGGTAATTGTCGGTTTTGCCCTTTTGGCCTATAAAATGAGTTTCACAAATTATTTTGACACCAAACCTTTTTCTACTGATCTAATATGATAAATAAAATATTTTGAGCCTTCTGGATTAAAAAAATATCAGCTTTCCTTTAAAAACCCGGAAATAGCTCAAAATCGCCTCTTTAAGCGTTTTTAACGCATAGTATGTAATAAAACTATTTTAAACATATAAGGTTTGATCCCTACTGATATTTTCAGTAAAATTTTATATTTTAACAGTAAGAAAAAGTTTTTAAACTCAGATTTCCAGTTTTGACCTTTTAGGCTTAAGTGAAATTACCAAAATACCCCTAAGGTGCATAGTTTGGTTAGAAGTGATAAATTTCACATATTTACAATACCCTACTGTTATAACTTATTAAAATAAGTATTTTTACTGATTATATCAGACTTGTAACTCAGATTAATATTTAAACTCTTTTATAACCTTTTAAATGACCAAAATACCCCTACGGGGCATAGTTTGTGTTTATATCCATTTTGGGCATAACAGAAGATATCTTACTGATGTCACAACATTTTTAAGGCATATTAACTTAGGAAACCTATATATGACTCATATGGTTACCCGTTACGCATCTTGCGCGTTCGGTTCGGTTTATGTAACTAGTTTGCATAAATTGACCGAAACGGGTCAAACCTTATCATTTTGTCTCAAAATCCAGAATGTGTTTAGTTTAACCATATTATACAAGTCTTCAAACTTGTTGGGTCTAAATCACATTCTATTCCGGTCTCCGCTTAATTGTGCGTTTGAACCGTATCTTCCTTTAAAACTAACCGGTCTAAATTTAGGCTTAATTAAAGACCCGTTAGGAATCTAATAGGTTATTATAAACCTTTGTTCCAGACTAGAAGACCCGGTAAAAGCTACGTGCATTTGCTGTTTGTGATTAATACTTGCAAAGGTAAATACTTTTAACTTATTTTCCCTATACGGGCTTGGGGTACGGTATATAAAATACCGCTTGGTCGGGCATTGAATTTTTAAGTGTACGAAGGTTAAATTATTGAAATGTCCCTTTTAAATTGTTTTGTTTGCTTAAAGCCTTTGGGGGGTTAATGACCATGTCCCGGATATCCTTGGCATCATTTTAAGAAATGGCCACCACCTAAGCACGGGGTGTAGGCGTACACCCGACAGTGCATAAATAAATAATAAGGTATAACTGCCGGTTTCAGGAATAACCCGCCGCGGGACTATATCATGTGGTGTGTCTATTAATCTTTAACCCGGTGTCAATCCGGGCTAGTGAACGTATAACGAACATGTAATTCTTTTACAAGTTTATATATAAATAATTATCCCAAGTTATAAAATGTTTTGTGCCTTGTGCATTCAAATCAATTTTTCTAAACCTTTTCAAAATGAGTCAGTTAATTGTATTTACCAGTGTAAACTGACGTATTTTCCCAAAAAGATTAAGTGCAGGTACTAATCGAAATAGGTTGGCCTCTCCTTAGCATCAATAAGAGTCTCGCAAGCTTGGATGCATTTAAAGTCTGATGAACTATGCTTCCTTTTTTATTTGATCCGCCTATGGATCTGTTTCAACTATTTTGTGATAATTAATATTACAATTTATTCGGTTGAAATAAATCTATCTTTTGCTTCCGCTGTGCATTTAAAATTGTGTTGTTTGACTATGATGATATCAACTACGTCACGATACTTCCCACCGGTAATACGTGAAAATATCAGGGTGTGACACGATAACCTGCACAAAGTGGATTAACACGTACAAATATTGTAGACAACAATTTACACAGATTCAAAAACTATACATATATACGTATGCTTCATGGCCTAAGACACGCGCACCATGCGAAGTCACCAAAAGGTGAATATTTTAGAGTAGCCACACGACTGTGTGCGCACTGCTAAAGTTGGGCCACACCCGAAAATCATCCGAAGGGAAGACACTCATCTAGTCCAGAATTCCACCCACTTGCCTTCCGAGCATGGGAGCAACACTGGACTAGGGGGACCTGAAGGGGTATGGTCCCAAATGCTGCATCAGTCATACGCACGTTGGGCCCTAACCACACTCAACCGTCAAAACTCAGCCAGTTCTAAGACTCGTGCACAAGACCTAACCACATACGCGCAACCTTGACAAGTTCATGGCAATGCGCCAGTACAAATAGCAACTGCCCGTAATCAATCAGTGTGCGCCAGGCTTGCCCAACCAATTTCCACGATGAACAATCGGGGGATATTCACTACTCCATTATCTCTACTCACAACTAAAGACAGACGCAACAAGCATGGGAAGCAACTTTCCCGCACCCGGGCGACAGGTAATCGTAAAACTCAGTCTTTATTTTCGAGCACTACTAACAAGTCTAGTACTCCTCCCACGCTTGCACGCGGGAGCAGCACTAGACTGGGGGACTTGATGGGGTATGGTATTAGACCCGACCCGAGCGGTCGGATATTCCCGTTACTTGTTGCCTTTATTACAATATTTATTATTATTGCGTACTAACCCGCGAAGCCTAGCGCGTTGTAGTTTACACTAAACTAGGTTGTGGGCTTGTAGGGATAACCCCTAACTGGGACTGGCCCATTGAGGTTAGGGGAGGCCCATATCTCCTATATAAAGAGGTGTTCACCTCATTATTAGGGCAGAGGATATGGAGCCGCCACACTTTTGTTACTGGAAACAGGGGATTCTTTCCCCTACCGGTCATCTCTACAGGTCCACTTTCTTCTCTTCTCCATTGCAGATCTAGGTTCAAGAGGAAGAACAATATGTGATTCTCCACCCTCTCAGAGAAAGCGGTCCAATCATCCCGACGGTGATTCCGTGTTTCTTCAAAGGGGAAAACCATCAAAATGTCCATTGACTAAGAAATTTTACTAAATTAAACATTGGAGACTTCTAGATTTAGAGAACTCATGCAAGAAGTGTTGGAGAAGCATCGGAGATCCATTCTACTACAAAGACTTCTCTGTTCAGAAGCACTAATGATTAATGATGATTATTGTTACGTTTCTGCCGATTGTTCTTTTTCGGATTTGCATCTATTGACTCACACACATCCCTCTCTACATGATTATGATATCCGAGCATGATTTGTTCGGTCGAACCTCGTTAGGACTACAAGTTAAACTTTTCATTTATTAGGGAGGAGGGGATTCTTGCCCAAGTTGCCACACTTGTCACAACACCATTCTCCTCCACGTCAACACGACATCAACTTTCACCACCACGTGCCTGCTACTTGCTACAACTTGTCAAATCACAAGAAATGCATACGCCTCTCATGCCACAGCAAATTTCTAAATTACAAACTGAAAACAAAAACTAACTAAAAATTTGATTGGTTAGTGGGAGAAGGTGGCACACCCCAATACCCTGTGCTTCTCGGCAAGAGTGGCAAAACCGCAATCCACCTTGTCGCATGCCTGATTGTTGCCTAGGGCCATGGTGTGGCATGCTTCTCATTCCTAATGGTTACCGACATGCCGTATGCTTCATGCCGAAAGCACTCCTTGCCGCCATGAAATTTAAATCCATGCAAACTTTATCAAGTAATAATATAGATGTTAATTAATTTGAACGGTTTAGATTAGGTGATCAGTGTTTCTTTTTGTATCCACAAAATTATTTGTTTACTTACTATTACTTAGAACATATAAACCATGTTATGATGTCTCAAACGAAGAACGAAAACATGCCTTTCTACTAAATAGGAAAATCCAAACTTACATATTTATGCTCAACATGTATTCCTAAATGGTAACTTTGTAAGTTCAAAAAATAGCTTTTCTTAATTGAAACCATAAATGTCTCTATAACATATCAAGTTTGTTATAAATACCTATCTTGGAACGAAATCAGATATTGAAACCTCATTTACAGAATATTGGGATGATCCTAAACCACCGCTCTTTGTCAAAGAGTTGTTCTCCTGTAAGAGTGGCACTTCAGGATCATAGTTACTTCGCATGAAAAAAGCAGGTTCTGCTGGTAAGGGAAGTGCCATAGAGAAGCTATTAAGCATAAGAACAACTGAAGCCATGGTTGGCCTATCAATAACTTTTTCTTGAACACATAATAACCCAATATGGACACTTCTAAAGATGTCATGCAGTGGACCCGATCCTGTCTTCAATGTGGGATCTATTATGTCTGTTGTTGTCCCATTATTCCAGCTTTTCCATGCCTAAAAGATATTAACATATTTGTATTCAAGATTCATATACTACAAGGAACATTAAGATTTTTAGTTGAAATATTTCCTCAAAATAATATCGTCCCTTTGGTATATATATTAGCCAGATTTTGTATAAACTGTGGATACTTACAAAGCTAAGAAAATCTTCCCTTTTGTCTTCGATCTTAAAACTTTGGTTCTTTTGACCTATTATCATTTCCAATAATAACATTCCATAGCTAAAGACATCTGACTTTATTGAGAATTGCCCATGCATGGCATATTCAGGCGCCATATAACCACTGTAAGAATACATGAGAATAAATTGTTAGCACTTGCTCACATACTAACATGGCTTGAATATTTTGAAGTTAATTTTTTGTATAAGAAACTGATAGTCGCGATGAAAACCTCTTAAGTGACATAAATGACCATGCTATTTAGCACCCTTTGGTGCGTGTATGCATGAAGGTAAAATCACTAATTCATGTTTGTAATGGTTATAGGCTTCTATAATATGTTTCCTGGTGTAATGGAGAATCATTGCTTCATTGTAAAATATACAGTTTAAAAAAAATATAATTGAATATTAATATTGCAGCGTACACGTATTCCTGAAAGGCGAATGACTAAATTTTTAGCCAAAAAAAAAAAAAAAATGAACTACATTCGAGTGAGATTTGAAAGAGAAAATGAACAAGGTTTAGATGTCCATGGGTTAAAATTTAAACTACTCTAGTAACATTTCATTAATTAATCTCTTCTAAAGAAAGTGTACTTACTAGGTTCCAACAATACGGGTTGTATCTCCTTCAGTTTCCTCGGTTTTAAACAATCTTGCCATTCCAAAATCAGTAATTTTGGGATTCATTTGTGCATCTAACAACACATTACTAGCTTTCATGTCACGATGAATTATCCTTAGACGGGAATCTTCATGAAGGTATAACAGTCCCTTTGCAATGCCTTTAATGATATTATAACGCTTTTCCCAATCAAGAAGCATACGTTTAGTTGGATCTACAAACACCATCATTTATTTCTTATTAGAATATATTAGTTAACTACTTGAAAACTATCTTTTCTACCCACGTTAAATCGGTAACCGTATTATTTGTGACATTACAAAAGAGCCTTTCAATTTAAAGCTTCCAATATGTAAACCAATCAGATTTTGCATTTAGTTTTAACTTTGTTTATGTTTATTCTATGCAATTTATGATATTCAAAACACGGTGTGCTCCTAGTAACTTACCAAATATAAATTGATCAAGACTTGCATTCGGCAAGAACTCATAAATGAGAAGTCGTTCACTTCCTTCTACACTAAAGCCTAGCAGACGAACCAAATTACGATGCTGAAGTTTTGCAACTAGCAAAGCCTCATTTAAATTCTGAGTCACCTTGTCCAGAATCACATGCTAACCTTTTCACTGCTATTTGGTTCCCTTCTCCAAGTGTACCCTAAATATCATATGATAGTATGTAAACCAATTCTCAACTATTACTAATATTCTTAAAGTGTACAACAGATACATATTACTTCCACACTCTTGTTTGTACATGCTTTTAACTAACACGTATGAAATGTACAATAAACATATTATTTGTTTTAGGTGTTGATATTTCCTTACATTTTAGGGGCTTTTGCATGTAATTGTATTCCTACATTTATGTCTATGAGTTGTCTCATGTGGTTTTATTTGTATCTATTATTCTTTGTTACTCTTTCACCTTTTTTTTACTTGCAAGTATAGTCTTTTTGTTTACTGATAATTACCAGATATTGATCGTTCATACCTTGTAAACGGTTCCAAAACCACCTCGTCCAAGCTTATTTTCTTTGGAAAAGTCATTGGTTGCTGCTTTCACGATATTAAGTCATACTGCAGTGATTCTACGGTGCTAATATCCCCAGTTCCGACTATTACAAATAATGATGAGTTAGATGTTGCTTTGTTTAGCTAAAATATGCAACTAGTAGTGCTATTACTCCGAACAAAGCAACATCTAACTCATCATTATTTGTAAAATATGCAACTAGTAGTGCTAACAAACGAATTTTGTTCACAATATAAACAATAACCCTTACCACTAGTAGTGCTATTACTCCGAACAAATATGGGAGTTAATGGAGGCATCGTTTGCTTCTTCTTCCTCAATCTCATTACGATAAAAAGTAAAGCGATAATGACAATCACAATTACAATAATTATTATCACAAGTAGTGTCGCGTTATTCTTTTTGCCTGCAAAATAATAAAGTTTTGGCTTGAACCATGTTTAGTTTCAATTTTAAATAAAACTAAAACCTACTTCTAATAAAAAGAGAATAAATAGAAAGAAAATGTTTTACAAATGTTTTTTTTTGTTGGAGTGTGTTGATGCATGAAAAGTATTCTAAGCACCAAATGAGTAATACTAATACAAAGGAAAATTGTATCAAAGGCTATGTGTTCTGAGTTAATTAAAAAGTGTGTCACGTCACTATTACACAAATAAAGGTGTGTTAACTAACATACCCTTCATAAGGTTTTTGGTTTAACTAAAAACCTATATGAAAGAAAAAATAAAAAATAAAGATTCTTAGTGATTAATTGAAAGGATTATGGACCCCATTCCTCTCCATGGACTTGCCATAAGTGCCTGTGGAACCTCCTTTTGGAGCCACGTTTAGGTGTTTAACTTTTTTCATGGAACCCTGTTTGCCATTATACGGTACCCCCATATAACCCAGCCTAATAATAAGCATTCTTTTACTTAAATCAATCAGTTCCGTTTTAAACTCCTAAGACTACTTAAATTTCAGTATTTTTCAATTTCTAGTACAAATTTTCATAGATTAATAACACTGAGTAACCTAGAAAGAATGAAACAGCTTGTAAGTTGATTACCATTTAGTCGTTATTCTTTTCAATCTTTTCAATTTATCTTGTTGTTACTAAACATGATGACTAAGTTACACAACTGATGCACTTAGGTCATGTAGTTTCGAGTTATGAAATGTTTCTTCGAATATGAACGTATTTACTTACTGGGTACGGTTGTTGTTGTTATCAGTTAGTTGTCTCATATGGTTTTATTCGTGACCCAAGAAAACAATAATAAATTAGATTGTAACTCAGATTTGTTTTCGAAAATGAAGAACGCTTTCCAAATCTCTATTGCAGGCAACCTCTAGTATCATCATGGGCAGACCTAGACCTAGGTGCGTTACACAACGATTGACCGCATCCCATGAATTTTATTATCTTATTAGTATAAACAAGGTTTTAACATTAGATCTTCACTTGATTCCGGTGATGTCAAATCTGGACATGTCCAAGAAAAAGGATGAAGAAACGGTTTAAAGCATTTACATCTTATTTTTTATCCGTATCCATATAATTTGCGTAATTTCATCGTTCCATAAATTTATCTCTTATGTTTTAAAACTTTTTCACATTCCATTCTGTTCATAAAAATATATTGATTTACTTTACTTTTCCTTAAACATAAGAATTCACTTTAGCATAAAAAACACTTTCAAGGCCTAAGAGTCCTTACAAATATGACATTTTTAAAAGTTTAAAAGGGAATTAAGTTTCATAATTTTATAAATTTTATGTTTCTTATATTCATATGTGTATTATATATACATAAAAAAAACCATATTTTTTTTACCTACACATAGCCTACATACATGTAGGCTATTTAACCTACACATAACCTCCCTATGTGTGTGTATATATATAGGATTAGATTCAAGAGTAAACACTAGTGTAGCTTGCGAACTGAGTAAACTAATCATGGCCATACATGTGTGTAGATCAATGGCCTGGATTTGATGTTGAAATACACTAGTGTATTTTACGATTTAATGATAAGATCCTGGCCATACACGTGTGTAGATCAATGGCCAGGATTTGTTCACTCAGTTCGCAAATACACTAGTGTTCACTCTAGAACCCCACCCTATATATATATATATATAGGGGAAGGTTCATTGGGGAACATTAAAAAAGTGTGGAACAGCGGGGAACTGACTCAAACGAACTCCGATTGGACTCATTCTAGAGGCGTTGGAACCGGCTCGTTGAACCCTAACTAGGATCTCTTAACCCTAAACCCTAAATCCTAACTCACAAACTCTAAACCCTAAAGCTAAAAAATAAGGCTAAAACCTAAGCTAAACTGTAAAATCTAAACTATAAACCCTAAAAGCTAAGCCCTAAAGGCTAAACCTAAAGCTAAACCTTAAAGCTAAATCCTAAACCTAAACCCTAAACCCTAAAGCTAAACTCTAAGGCTATACCCTAAAGCTAAACCCTAAAAGCCAAACCCTAATATATTTACGGTTTAGGGGTTATGATTTAGGGTTTAGGGTTAAGAGATCCTAGTTAGTGTTCGAAGAGACGGTTCCAACGCCGCTGGAATGAGTCCAATCGGAGTTCGTTTGAGTCGGTTCCCCACTGTTCCCCACTTTTTTAGTGTTCCCCAATGAATCTCACTATATATATATATATATAGGATGAGAATCATTACAGAACGCTAACTATTATGAGATAAAAAAAAGAACAACTTTAAAACACTAAATTTTGGGAATTCAGTTTCATGTATTTTTAAATTTTAGGTTTCTTACAATCATATATGTAATATATACATAAAAAAACCATATTTTTTTACCTACACATAACGTACATACATGTAGGTAATTTAACCTACACATAACCTACCTATGTGTATGTTATATAAAAACTGAAAATTTTCATATTTTGGTTTGAATTCAAGTGTAAGAAACAATAAATCTTACATTTGCAACATTTTCAATTACTTTTTAGGTTTTAGGATTGAAAAAACGAGTAATACATTTTGTGCTGTGTGTTCTCATAATATTTATAAGGGAATGCTAAAACGAAAACCCACTTGAGTTGTATAAACTCAAGAAACCTTTGTAAAAATTTCATGTAACATTTTTATTTTTTTCTTAAAAAAATATGAAATGTAACATATATATATTTGAACATTTTTATAAAAGAAAAACAAAAAAACACCGAGTAGTTTATTTTTTATAAAATGTTAAAAATTTCATGTTAAATAATATATATATCCAAAAAAATATAACAAACAAATTTTTAACATTTAAAAAAAAAACTAGTAGGCGTTTTTATCATTTTTTTCATAAAAATCATGACAAGAAAAATGGATTTTAGCAACAACACTTTTAGCGACGAAATTTTTCGTCGCATCATGCCAACTACTGTGACTAAAATTAGTCCCTACAAGTGTTTCAAAAACTTATGTTTTTCATATCCTATCCCGACTAGATTTAGTTACTATAGGTTATTAGCGGGATGGAGGGAACTATGGCGCTCCTGGAAAATTTGTAAAATTTTTATGAAAACTCAATAGCGACTAAATGTGGTCTGGATAAAGACAAAAAATTATTTTCCATTATTTTAATCTATATGGTAAGAAAAATAAAAATAAAAATTAGATTTTTTTTTTTGTTTCTAGCTATTGCGACGAACAATTGTCCCGACATGTAGCCGCTAATTGTTTAAGTTTTAAATTAAAGTTTTTTTAATTATCACCTATACCGACTAAAGATCGTCGCTATAGGACAACCTATAGCGACGCCATGTATAGCGACCAAACTAGCAACTTGTTACGACCAAGGTATCGAAACGAGCTAGTTGCGACGAAGTTTGGTTACCATAGGCTGTAGAGACGAAATTTTGTCGCAAAAAGCTATTTTTTGGTCGTCGCTAACGTCCAGTTTCTTGTAGTGAATGTTCGAGTACATTTATCTTACATTCTTTGTTTTTTTAGAAAAAAATAAAAATATTACATAGGGTTTATTTGGGTTTTCTCAACTCAAATGTGTTTTGGATTTATCTTTCACCTATATATATATATATATATGTTGGGGAGGGTTATCCTGAGAACGCTAAATATTGCGAGAACCGTGAGAACGAATAAAAAAACCAATCAAAACCGAATTTTTTTAATTAAAAACTCATTATCATAAAAATAGAACAACAAAAAAGAATTTACAACATCAAATAATTCATTTCTCCTCTCAAAATCACTCTTACTAGATTTTTTACAAATGTGTAAATATAACAAATTTACACATGTGTAAATGGCAAACTTACACATGGGTAAATTTTCTTTATTTATGAATTCACGAAAATTTAAACGTGTAAATTTAATTTCTAACATTATATTCAAATAATAATGATAACTTCAAAAAGAAATTTTGAATTTGAATTGTTTTTCACCAAGTTCTCATGGTTTTTTCATTCGTTCTTACGGTTCTCGCGATATTTAGAGTTTTCATTTAAACGCTCCCCGATATATATATATATATATATATATAAGGTTATATGCTGAACATTAAATATTGCGAGAGAGCTCACAGAACAAAATGAATCACCTATTTTTTCAATCCTAAAAACCTAAAAATGAAAATGTTACAAATGTAAGATTTATTGTTTCTAACACTCGAACTCAAAGCAAAATATAAAAAATTTAAGTTTTTATATAACTTACACATATGTTGGTTATCTGAAGGTTAAATTATCTACATGTATGTAGGCTATGTGCAGTTAAAAATATATGTTTTCTTAAGCATATATTACATATATGAATGTGAAAACAAAAAATTTAAGATATATAACCATTAATCCCAAAATTTAGTAATTTAGGGTTCGATTTTTTGTTCTCGCAATAATTAGTGTTCTAGAATAATCTTCATCCTATATATATATATTCATTAGTGAACAATTCTCTTAATTATAAACACTATTAAACTAATCTTAGCCCTTGATTATTAATACACAAATGTAAATCAATGCCCATGATTTGATGATGAAAATACGCTGCTGTATTTTACGATTTGATGATATAAATCAATTGTCAGTATTTAATCACTCAGTTCACAAATACATTAGTGTTCACTTTAGAACCCTACTCTGTATATATATATATATATATCTATATAGGGGACCGCTAAAATGAGAACCACCTCGAGTTGTAAGAACCGTGAGAACTACACCGTACGGGGCGAGGTGGACCAAAATTTTTTTTCATAAACATAGATGCGTGTATTATAAACACATTTGTAAAAAAACAAAAAAAAAAAAATTCGTGTGTGTAGTTTTGAGCACCACAAGTTTGTGTTTATGGGTACCGTAAATCCTACCGGAAAATTTACGGTACCCGTAAACACACACTTGTGGTGCTCAAAAACTTTTTTTGTTTGGAATTTTTTTTACAAATGTGTTTATAATACACGCATCTACGTTTGTGAAAAAAAATTTTGGTCCACCTCGCCCCGTACGGTGTAGTTCTCACGGTTCTTACAACTCGAGGTGGTTCTCATTTTAGCATGATTCTATATATATATATATATATAATAGACATTGTTATTTTTGATTTTTATGAAAAGCGCAACTAAATATTTTTATGGTTCACCCAATTACCAATTTAGGAATGACAATATACCGGGTATGATTCATTTTTATATATATATAAGATTAAGTTCAAGAATGACAATATTTTTTATTGTTTTTTTTTGGGAAATATCCTGTTTACAACTTATTTAATTTTCAAATATTCGTAGCACCATTCTTTATCCATAGATTTTGTTTTAATTTTTACTTGAATATTGTTTTTCTTTTATTATCCGTATATATAGATATCATAATATATTGTTTTTAACTTTTTATAATTTTCAATAAATATCGCAAAGTTTCTCTGAGATTGAAATTGTAATTATTTTTGGACATTAACTTATTTTTGAATATGTAATGAAGTTATTTATTTTTGCTATTACCAACATAATCAAACACTGAGTAAAAAAACTAACTGAGCATGCGTGCAAGGATTATATGTATATAGTATACATAATCGATACGTGAAATAATCAATTAAAAAAACTAGGTATTACTTTGATACATAAATGTATCTCACTCTACACACATATGTATCTCGAGTATCACGCAAAGATACAGATATATTTCATTCGATACACATATGTACATTGTTTTTTTAATTACATGATTATGTATATACGCATGCGTATATTACGTTTATACATACATGTAACTTGTTTGGTTCTTGTTGCTTTTATAATTTCATACAAATCTACGTATATGTGCATACGTATTATATTCTTTGTTATGGATATACACATATGTATATTGTTATGTATATACACATGCATATTACGAATTTACAAACATGTGACTTGTTTCGTTTTCATTAATTTTATAATTTTTATATGAATATATTGTGTGCATGCATATATACTATATGTTGTTAATATACACATATATAACCATTTCTGAATATAATACACAGATGAATAAAAGTATGTACACATGTGTATAAACTAACAGCTGCGTATCTTGTGTAAACTGATAGTTAGCGAGATGTACACATGTGTATAAACTAACAGTTGTGTATCTTGTATAAACTGATAGTTAGCAAAACTGTACACATGTGTATAAACTAACACCTGTGTATCTTGTATAAACTGATACTAGTGAGATTGTACAGATGTGTATATACTAACAACTTTGAATCTTGTATATACGAAAACTAGCGAGATTTTAGGGATTTTGATTATATTGTTTAATAAATGCAATTTAAAAAAGACGAAAATACCTTTCTATCAATTATTTTAAAGGGAAGTTATAACATTACAATTACAATTTTGTCATTGTTTCAAAATCTCTAGATGATGTAATCGAATGACCCAGATTAGTTCACACATTTCATTCTCAACCGAGTGATCACTATAAAACCCTTCCATATATATAGGGGATGGTTCAAATGAAAACCACTTTTATCACGAAAACTCGAAAACTAACTAAAAAAGCCTAAAAACACAATTTTTTTTCAAATTTTTTTATTAAAATCACTAGTTTTTTTATATAAATTTTTTTTTTTCAAAAATTTTTTTTTAGTGCAAATGTGTAATAATTCACATGTGCACTACAATTTTTTTTTGAATTTTTTTTATATAATTTATATAGCGAAAATTTGTATGCAAAAAAAAAAAAAAAAACATTGGTATGTTTTTAGGCTTTTTTAGTTAGTTTTCGAGTTTTCGTAATAACTAGTGGTTTTTATTTGAACCTTCCCCTATATGTATATATGTTTAAATGAGATAATCATGATAAAAAAATATATATAATAACAATAACTAAGCTCATACATATTTGTTAGATATTATTAACGTAGCAAAAAGTTATGACCTTTTAAAAATCGTGTGGGGGATAAGGTGTAACTACTAACTAATTATCTATAATTTTGTTACAGATGAGAGCTTAATCACTTGACATGTTTTAGTTATTAAAAATCCTGGGTTTAATCACTTGTACACTAAGGCATCATGTAATTGTACCTCTTAATGCACAAGTTAATACTAACCAAGACAACTATCAAAAGGTCGACAAAAATGAGTAGGTCGTCACAGTACTTTTTGATTTTTTTTAAACATTATAGTTTATAAGATGCGACAAGAATTTGTTAAAGAATTATAAGATTGTTGTGGAGGGAAAAAAGTGTAACTAATTAGCCATAATTATGTTAAAACTTAGGGATTTAAGTGTAATAAGATGGGGGGCTAAAATATAGTTATTGTTTAAAAGACCATTTTACCCTAATTCTAGGGGTGTATTTATAAATTAATAGGGAAAAAGTTCTTATTTTTTTGTATCTTAAAATACTGTTCACTCATGCATTATAATATAGTATAGATATCTCTAGCTTTTATACCTACAATTCATATATTTCATATTTTATGTCTCCATTTCATGTAATTATACTTTCATTTCATGTATTTATACCTCAATTTCATTATTTTAAGCACAAGTTTTAGCCCAGTTTTGGTTTTTGCTATTAACTGAAACTAAATGAACCAAACAAAAAAACTGTTAATTTAACCAAATAAACCAAGGTGATTAACCAAAACTGATTAGTTAATGAAATAGGCTAACAATGACTTTGGTTTCGGATTCGGTTGAGGATAATAACCGAATTGACCGAACCATGCACAACACAATGAAATGGATTAACCAATTACTTCGCTTTTGATGTATACATAGTAACCAATTACTTCGCTTTTGTTGTATATCTATCATAATGATCCTATAATAAATATTATATGAATAAAAAACAACAAAAAATGAGTATCGCAATGCAATGTGTCGCTCCTATCGCACCGCACGGTCATCCTACTAGTAATAAATTATATATAATACACTTATCAACTTTTGTGAACAATGACTTTTTTCCCTTTGCCTTTTTTTTGTCTTTTGAACAGGGATGTGTCGCTTCAACATAGGCATGGCAAATACCGATCCCGGTACCATACCGTCCCGATACCGACAAATCCCGATCCCGATTTTTGTGAAAAATGGGTACCGATACCGATACCGAAATACGTCGGTTTGGTACGGTATCGGTACGGTATCGGTATTTTGAGGGTAAAATGCGGTATTATACCGATACCATACCGTACCGATATCGACAAATACCTAAAAGTGGATACCGATACCGGTACCGAAACCCCTTCGGTATGGTATTCTCGGGATCGGGATCGGGATGGGATCGGTATTGGATACCACTTGCTCATCCCTACTTCAACATTTACAATTATAACCTCTTAAGTTTTTAAAGATTCTGTTATATAGTTTTACTTCTTTATTTTTATGTACGTGGGAGTATTAATTTAAGTTGATTTATGTTTCCACATAATTTTTTTTTGGAAATGAGTTGGATCAAATAACACGTTTCTAGCTTATTTTTTTGGATGTTTTTTTTTAATATACGTTTTGACTTAAAATTTTTATGGAAAGCGTCAACAACGTGCGAGACAATTTACTAGTTTAATTAATCAAACATTTAATGAAGTCGGACTTTAAAAAACAAATAGCATAAAAAAAACTACTGTTTAATTATTGAACATGGTTGCAACTAGAAGATGGGTAGGCGGTAGGCGCTACCGGCCCTACCCCAAACATATATTTGACATCCTGATTAGTTTGTAGATTTTATAATTAGATCATGCGTAGTGGGCAAAATCCACCCTTGTGCGTTTTGAGTCATGTGGCAGCCTAGTCTGTAAGCAACATTATTGGTCGTTTTTCTAAAATGGGTGTAGTGGGGATGTGGGCATTATGTTAAAAGGGTGTAGAGAATTAAATATAAATAAAAAACCAACCAAAAAACCTATTGGCTAAAAAAAAGAAAGCTCAATCATGATTGGCCAAACAATTGCCCTATGAGCGTGCTTCAAACAACGCCAAGAACCATTTTTTCGCGAAAAACGCTAGATCACGCGCATGGGGGCGGCTCGGGGGCGTAATTGGGCGTGTTTGGGCAATAAAAAAAAACCGCACAATACGGGCGGTCTTAGACATAGATTTACGCATAACTGGGTACTTAGACTTATTCATACCTGGTGGTGGTGGTGATGGTCGTGCGATTGGTGGTAAATTTGGTGGGGCTGATGGTTGGATGACCGGAGTGGTCTGATTAAAGAACGGATATATCTCATATCTAAAAGTACACATAGGCAAAAGAATTCTTCCTCCAATTTTCCCATTAAACCATGGTGCAATTCGGTTGATTATATCTTCCAAGCAATCACTACACTGTATCTCCGACAGGTCAGGAGTACACTGCACAAGCCCATAGATCGTTGAGTTATCTGGACCAGTCGTGCTCCCGCTAGCAAACTTCCGTAGAGGACCGCCAGCGGATGCGTTACCTCTCAGATCCTTCATTAGTGGCCCCAAAGCACCATTGAAGCGATCAATATCGGTTGCATTTTGCGGGTTAGCCAGATACACATAGAACTTTAGTCGTGTGCTTCCCAATATAACATCGTTAGAGTATCTCAACATACAAAATTCATAGTATCCTATTGCTTCCTTTTGGGTGGGGCAGAGTTGTCGCAACTTTCCAAGGGAGTCAATAAGACATCTCAAGCACACATCAGGGTTGATGACGCCCCGACAAAGGGCGACCGAATTGACTGTATTATTCCCTTCCCCGGTGGAGAGATTGTAGAAACCAGAGTGGTTGGTGGGGGTGAAGAGGGCCGAGAGACTGTTGAGATTTTGTTGGTAGGGGCTGTCTACAGAATAGTTAGCCGCGTTTTCGCAGAAGTATGAAAGGAAATCTGGTTGGGCTAAGGCAGGGTTGGTGTTATGAATTAAATATATGAACATAAAAGATAACAACCATAGGAGCAAGTTTCCTGCAAGGATGAACATAGTTTTGTGGTTGCAGAGAGAGGAGATGTAGATTAATTCAGTAGTTGGGTCATAAATACTAAAAACTATTGACCGGGTCAGATGGAAGTTATGGATAGAGATTTCAAGGAAATCGAAAACACAAGGTCGACCACGTATAGTGTTTTAGTCGCTTTTGAATTACTTGATTAGTGTTGTTACTACAAATACGAGACCAAGGGTAGTGGACAGACTGATTAGGCAAAAGACTTGAAGGGTTCTGGTTTACCTAACGCAGGTCATGGGGTCCCCCCACGTTTGCTTGACGTAGGAGGAGGTTCACTAGTTTTGTTGTTGTTCACTTGAAATCCTTGACTGAAAGAGATTCAGCCTCAGATGTTGTTGTTAGCGAAGTTATGATATTTGAAGTGAAGAAGAGAAGCATGCATGAAGCAAGTTCTCAAGGGAGAAGAAGAAAGATCAAGGATCAAGGATGATTTGAGCTGATCGGAATGTCCTGCATGAATGACAAAGGCTGTCATTTATAGAAAAAGGTTCTTCCCAAAGGGAAACCTTTGACTAGTGAAGCTCAGCTGAAGTGGGGGACTTACCCATTTAGGGGTTGAAAGCTTGATGTCTCCTTTGCACATGCTACTTTTGCGGCTGGGAGAAGAGTTGGTGGGTTATCAGTGATGTGACTGGTTACTGACTGTGCTCATTCTTTTTGCTGTTTACTATAACTTGCGGGTTTTGAACCTTTTAACCTTTTAGCCTTTTAAGCTGTTATGTGTTTTAGTCATATTATTGAGGCTTGAGCTACCCCCGTCATCAGCCCCCAAAGTCAGAGGTGTTTGGGATGTATACTCAAATGCTTCTGACTTTACACATTGTTTTTATTGCTTGAAGGCTTCAACGCTTTAAGGGTCCATTAGCAGTTGAGATTTTGAATTTTTGAAATGATTACTGATGTGATGGGTGGCAGTTATCGCAGGCGGCGGTTGTAATTACCTGCTGTGTAATTATAACTTCCATTCTTATCATTTATCCATTTTTTATTTACGCATAATAACTATCTTCATTATTTCTTCAAGCATATCATCGGTCCTTTCTCACATTCAGGTTAGTCATCATCCTGCCTTCTTCATTTTTTTCTCTTCTTCATTTAATCGCTTATCATGGGTGCTCGTAAGGACCTTTCGGTCAGTTGTTCTCGTCTCACTTAGGAGGAAGTGGAGGCGTTTTGAATTGAATGGGGCATTGGTTTGAAATACAAACCAGGTTGTGACAAATCTATTGATCAATGCCCTCCTGGGTCGATTGCTTTGTACTGTCGTCATTTTGAGTTCTCTAATCTTTGTCATCCATTCTCTATCTTTGTGTTACATGTTTTGGAATATTATCGAGTCCCTTTTGGTCAAATCCATCATCAGGGTTTGGCTATGGTTTTACATTTTGAGGTTTTGTGTTGAGCCTCCATGTATGATCCCTCTTTGTTGTCATACCGCTGATTCTTCCACTTAGCGAAGAATGGTGACTTGTTTACTTTTGAAACGTCCAAAGTTGATACTTGCTTGGTTTCGTCCATGGTTACCACTCTTGGTGCCTGAAAGGACCGGTTCTTTTGGGTCTCGTAGTCAATTGTTTCTTTTAATATGATTTGGAGACACCCAGATGCTGTTCTCAATGAACCGGAACCCTCTGATTCTGAATTAAATAGTTGTTTTCTTAAGGCCATCCGGGAATGTCCTTCGAGGGTTCGACCATTTCCTGAACATTTGCTAGTGTTGTTAGGTATTAGCAAATTATGGGATAAACCTGATCGGGATCCGGTTCTTATGAGGAGTGGTCAGGGTATGCATTTTACTTGTTTTGCTTTTTTACTTTCCTTTTAATTGTTTGCTTATATTCATGTTTCTCATTAATTTTGCAGTTATGTCTGCATTGGATTTTGTCAAAAGTGATGATACGTCAGATGTTGCATTCACGGATACTGAATCTGCAGCGGGTGATGATGCTGATGTTAGAGGTTCTGAACATAGGTTTGAGGATACAAGGTATGTGAGTGTTCCAAATGTGAAGTGTTTTACTAAGACCGTTGCTCCTAAGACTTCGACCCGTCCCTCTGCTCGACGTTTGTTGAAAGGTGCTCCTCATGTCACACCCCAACAGATGGCGGAATCATCGAGATGAGACGAAATAGATTGCAAGAGACTTCATAACACTATTGTGACAATATTTAAATCAACCATTTTTCAGTTCATAATAAAATTGTCAACATTACGTAGAAATTCAAATAACATGTTCATAACATAACGACACAAAATTTGATACAACAATTTAAACCTAAGACGTCTAAATGTGTATCTAGCAATCATTGCTACTGTGTTTCACAGCATCATCAACCTGTAACTTGTTTAAAATAAAGTTCAATGCAAAAGCAAAGGCGAGTACACAAGGTTTGAATAAATATAGCATAAGTATAAAAAGCATTATCTCAAATCCACATGGCAATTTGTAAACAAGGTAACTAGCATGCATAGCAATACGTCAAACCCAAGTGTCCACTAGTATTTAGCATCCCTCGCCACAAAAGTGACGAGACCTTTTAGAATAAGGACTTAACAAGACCCCGACGGGTGGTGGCTACTCCTTTAGCGCTATATATGTTAAGTTGAGGGCTTAGCAAAGTTAATGACATATAGCATGTATATTCTAGCATGAACCTAAGTAAACAAGTAGCATGTATAACGGATTGAGAATATAAAGAATGTTTAAGTGTGTGAGTGTGTATTTTGTATAATAACATGTTACAACCCAAAGTGTCTTTAAAAGTAAATGGGTCAAGTGTACTCACGGTTTTGCAAGTCTTGAACTTGAGAATCTGCGAGTGAGTTGTTTGTTGATTAGGAGGTTGTAACACCAAGTCCTTCTACACGAAGAAGCAAAGTGTATGAGTTTCGAGGATTAACGGTAGATTAAGGATTTGGAGTTTAAAACATAAGAACATATGTATACGAAAGTAACCATCTTTTAACACAAAATACTTGTTTTGACACTATGAAACCCCAAGGGTTATTGTGACAACCCGCACTAAACCAGGTATCCGTACGACTTAACTAATGATTAATTACTGCTTAATTACTGTGCTTGTTTGAACTAGCTGATGAACTGCTACTTGATATCTGATACATGTACTTACTTGCATCATACTTTACTTATTGTCACTACATTATTTACATGCTGAACCTTAGTGACAAACATGATGCACAAAAAGCACAGTAGCACAATACACGGATAACCTATTGAACATGCTGATAAAGCCAGCATCAGGCAAACATTGCCTCCAAGGCCTGTAAGAGCCTGAGATATTTTGCTACACTAGTGGTGAGTGTAGGGATACAAGGGTTGTAGAACTGCGTCTCTAGGAATAAGTCACTATGACTGGATGTGCCTAAAACGTACTCTAAGTACAAAACTCAGCACTTTACAAAATAATTCAGCTTTTAGCTAACTAATAAAGTGCCAAAACATGAGAAAAATAACACTAGACACTTTCCAAAGTGTCAAGAATGAGTTGTGTCACTAAAAAGGATATTAACGACACTTTAAGCTTTGTTAAGCGCTTTAACGGATTACTATCCAACCAAACAACCGGACTATGCCCGGAACGTGGAAATATTGTTATTTTCATTATTATCTTTTTCTGAGCCAGTTAGGGTCCCCGTATGCCCTAACACCCATTGTAACACACTATACACAAGTAACCAAGTTAAACACTTAACTTAACCTAATTATCTAACTAATGCTTAATGATTAGTTGAAATGGAACCGAACTACCCCCCCCCTTAACCGAAACCGTCCCCAAGGGGACATACCTTGTACCCTTGTGATTATTTTAATCCTAATGTTTAGTATCTAGTAGACATAGTAACCATTGGATAATGATCATTCTAATTGTCTATAAGTAACTTGGTATTGCACATATGATCATTACACAGCTCAACACCACTCCACAACTCTCTCTTTCTCTCCTAGAGCTTACGGCCGAACACCCCACCCCCCATACATCCATTTTCGGTTTTCATCAAGCCATTCCAAGATCATTCAAGCTTCAAGGATCACGTATTAGGAGGCTTGGTGCACTCGGAGTTTGAAGGACCTCTCTACTTTGCTTTTATCCACGCGTTTTTTCGCATAGATTCTTCCCTAGCCTCGAGCTAGTGGTATGTTGCTTTAATCACCTTCTTGAACTATTCTAAAGTGGTTAAAATGATTTGTAACGGTTAAAACTCGTTAACATACAAGATGATACACAAAAGTCTACTTAAAACACATATATTGATGGTTAAAAGCTTATAAGTTGTGTAAATGTTGTAGTAATTGAAATTTGTGATTATTTAGACCCGATCTACCCCACCCCCCATACATCCATTTTCGGTTTTCATCAAGCCATTCCAAGATCATTCAAGCTTCAAGGATCACGTATTAGGAGGCTTGGTGCACTCGGAGTTTGAAGGACCTCTCTACTTTGCTTTTATCCACGCGTTTTTCGCATAGATTCTTCCCTAGCCTCGAGCTAGTGGTATGTTGCTTTAATCACCTTCTTGAACTATTCTAAAGTGGTTAAAATGATTTGTAACGGTTAAAACTCGTTAACATACAAGATGATACACAAAAGTCTACTTAAAACACATATATTGATGGTTAAAAGCTTATAAGTTGTGTAAATGTTGTAGTAATTGAAATTTGTGATTATTTAGACCCGATCTATGTTGTGGTAGCTCGGATCATCATTTAACCCGGTTTAGTCATGATCTTGGATTATGACATAAAGCTTGTTTAAGTATAACAAGGGTTAGAAGATGAAACTCTACCACACAAGAATCATGAACTTGTGTAAAAGTGTTTTAGCTTGTACAATAGTGTTTAAAACTAGCAGATCTATGTATCTGCAAGTGGTATTTTCAAAGGACCAAGCGTTAAAGAAATCATGCTTTCTAAAAATGGATCTTACACTAACAAGAATGGTTTCTAGAACACACAAGTGTGTAAACACTTGTGTAACACAAAGTCTCGACAAAATAACTATTTTTGTAAAAGTTGACGAGAAGTTGTAAAGACGGAACTTCCATAAAAACGAGGTTTATACAAAATCGGATTGTTTTATATAAAGATCCACTAAAAGTAATGAGATTTACTTCACAGTTTGGATAAACCACAAGTTCATGAAGTTTATGCGATTTATATACATATTTTGACTAGTTTGTGATTTGAACATGGTTTTGATTGAATAAGAAGATTGTTGGTTTGATTTGTAAAAGAAAATGATACGCTTGAAAACGCGTGGCCACCTCCAGTTACAGAGGAAACTCTGGCGAAATTTTTCCAAAAGCCTAACACTTAGAAATATTTTCACTATAAGTGTTAGAAAGACATTTTGACTAGTTTTCAAAATATAAGTTTCGCCACGACTATATTTACAAAATATCGGAGGTGGGATTTCACAAAATAAAACGTGATACATAAATATATTTAGTATATATTTTTCACAACATCACTTGTATAAGTGCTTATGATTATTTTGTGAACTACGTAAATATTATTTTTAGAGTAAAAATAATATTACTAAGTATTATTTTGGGAAAATCACATGTATTAAATATATAATATTTTTGGGAAGAATATTTATATTTTGGAGTTGGAAATAAAATATATTAAGTGAGACTTAATAGTGAAATCTGAATGTTACGAACACACATGTATTAAATCCCCCATCCTTGGGAAGGAGAATAACTACCAAGTATATACAGAACGTAAACACGAAATAGTTGCCTAACTATTTCCCAAAAACTTAAACCATAAAGCTAAGGCACGGCCGTCCCTCTAATAGAGTTAGCACGTGTAGGTCGTCATACAGCTGATTGATTTGGAGGCATACTTGGTAGAGACGCGCCACTGTGAGTTCATGTCCCCCTTTTCTCTAACTGTTTTCAGTTTTCTTAACTGCGGGGGTGAAATACATGTTACTTTGATTACAAGTACTTTATACATGGTATGGTTAGCGTAAGGAGGTTTACTACTTAGATCATGTGAGTGGGTAAGCAGAAACTGGAGACCATTAATCCTCATTGTAGGACCGAGGGACGTAAGCGGTAGATCTATCTGGGTGTAACGAGCCCAACTCTAGGCCCAACAGAACGGACCTCAGAGAGGCCCAACAGAACGGACCTTGGAGTGACTTTGTACCCAACGCGAAATCTGCTAGGTTTGAGTCTTCCTACTTGCACTTCACACATACTAATGGCCTTGCAAACCATTGGTGATCTCTTTTTCCTTACACTGCTACATACCAGGGAACTTTTATACTTACAAGTGTTTTACATACTCACTTACACATGAACTCGCTCAACATTATTGTTGATTTTTCAACTTACATGTATTTCAGGAAATTAAAGATCTGGCGCGGTACGTTATGTTTTCCCGCTGCATAAGGGTTCCAAGGTCATCCCAGTTTAGGAAATGTGACTCTTTCCTGGACAAGTCACAACTCTTAAACTGCGTTTATTTCATGTTTATGTTGTTCAAGACAATGTTTTACGTTATGGTGTTGTAAGTATTTAAGACAATGGTATGTTACTCTGGTTTTAAAACTTAATCAAATGGATGATCTTGCATGATTTTATTTCATATAGCTTTGTTATGGTTAAGCTATGGTATTAAGAAGTCACACCAAAATTAACTACGCTTCCGCAAAGCCAGGGTGTGACAGCTTGGTATCAGAGCTCTGATCATAGCGAACTAGGATTCTTTCTCGAGTCTAGACTATGATCACTAGGGCTCTCACGAAAACATTTTACTGCATACCACTTAAGTCCAGATCCAAAACTTTTTACAAACAAATGTTGAGCACATTTTATTATTTATAGGCTCAGTCTAGAAGGGATGAGGCTCGGTCTGGAGGCTGAGGCTCGATCTTAGAGATCGAGGTAGATGGCTAGTGAGACTAGGAAGAGTAGGCTCAGTCATGAAGGCTGAGGCTCGGTCAAGGGGACCGAGGCTCGATCTAAGAGGTCGAGGTGGATGATAGAGCAGTCTTAGAGACTGGGAGAAATTGGCTAGTGGGACTAGGAGAATGATTTGAATGCTTACTTGGTGACTTATGTGATTATATGATTATATGATTGATTATTATACGTATATGCGGTTGTGTTACAAACATCATGCTTTCATCATATACTAGAAAGATGGACACTACGAATCCCATGGCCATAGTGTCAGACGACATAGTTTCATCGAAGCACGAGGTGTACATTTCCGATACTACCGGCACAGACAATGACGACTTTCAGCCCTTTTGCGCTGCCTGAAGTCGTAGCAGAGCCTACTGATGGCCATCTTGTTGGGAATTTGCCCCCTTGCCGCTTATCCTGTTTTTGATATGCCCCCCCCTCCCGACATGGCCTCTGACGACGATAACGATCTACTGGAGGAGGACCCATTCGAGGGCAGGGCCCTATTGCTGCTGGTATTAGACTACTGCATGCGGACGCTCCTGTAGGGGAAGCTCATGTCCATTCCCCTATCCCAGACTCATTTGAGTTTCTGACATCCGCATCTTCGCACATACAGGGAATGCAGCACCACTCACACGACGCCGACCCTGATATGGCATCATCAGCTGCACCGGATCCCGCCCACAGCTTTGAGTTTGATCACGATATTGAGGTTGATCCTGCTTTTCCACCTGGTTTTGATCCAGACCATGACCTTGAGTTCATACACTTAGACCAGCCCTTGGAGGATCCTGTAACCCCCTGTGTTTGTTGATCCAGCTGATCTTGAGATGGAGTTTTTTTGATCCGGAGCTGGCCGTGGCCCGTGAGCCAGGCGCTGCTCCTGACCCCGCATTGGAGCATGACCCTGTTCATGCCAATGCACCTACCGTTGCTCCTTGATTGATCATCTGCTTGGACGAGAGAAAATTTGGGGTAACTGTGCAAGACAATTTATTATTACGGGGGCCCACGTAATAACGATTTGTAGTGCACAGGAATCCTGGTGGACTCTGCGGGTCAAGCTAATGATAACCAATGCAGCAGGAAATAACTTAAACACGAATGACCAAGGCGATGTAGCCTCGAGTTCATTCTATTACAAGCAACAAGCCAAATTGGCAAGCCTACGTGAAGGCTCAGAATTTATTTCCTCACTCATACATTTAGTATATTTACGTGTGAAATTGGGAGATTACATGATGGCTTATGGTGCTATGTATCTCCTAGACAATTGAAACATTGTCTAACCCGCTTCACACCACTTCGACAAAAGGGAATGTCGCCCAGACGTGACACAAACACCAGTACGTTGCCAAGGACAGAAGCCGAGCTGCAAGAACGCATCTCACAGATAAATGTACGACATAAAGCCCTCCGCTCTAAGTACAACGATGGCATTACTGGAGATAACCCTCCAACTGGCTGCACCTATAAACAGTCCCTGAACTGCAAGCCTTTGAACTTTGACAGAACAGGAGGCGCCGTTGCATTTGTTCGTTGGTCCGAAAAGACCGACTCCATTCTAAGAATGAGTAACTGTTCGCCCCAACAGAGTGTTACCTATATCTCGGGGATATTTCTAGATGGCACACTCTCTTAATGGAACCTCCAGGTTCAGACCCTTGGCACAGACGCTGCTTATGCACTGAGCTGGGACGAGCTCAAGGAAACGATTGAGAAGAAATGTTGTTTTAGGACTGGAATTTAGAAGCTTGAGGTGGAGTTCAGGAATTTGAAAATGGACGAACCAGAAATTCCTGAACTTGTCCAGCGATCGCACGACTTATCTAGGGTCGCCCCCCCTACTTAGTCAAACCGGAGTTCAAAAGGATTGAACGATTCATTTGGACACTTGCACCCCAGATCAGGGGTATGGTTACTACCTCAAAGCCCTCAACCATTGCAGAAGCTATCAATATGGGTGATCTATTTATAACATGAGATGTTATGTGATTGATAACATGAGATGTTATGTGTTGATATTGTTGTATACTTACGTACACTCTACTTATTATGACCAAACCTACGTGAAACATCTTTTAGAAGATGCCGCCGAGACGTGAGACACACATGCCTACTAATGAGGCAGAACTCCAGCAAATTATCGCTGCTGCCATTGCACAATACGCCGCCTCTCAAGGAGGGACTAGTGGAAGCAACTCTGGCAACACTGGCAACAACAATAATCCACCTCATGGTAATACTAAGTCATTTAGACATACCATGACCTAATTGGATATCCTTAGCAATGATGCTAATGTCGATCGTATGTTATAACGTACGTGCAGGATGCACCTACAAGCAGTTTCTAGACTGCAAACCGGTCAACTTTGATGGCACAGGAGGTGCTGTCGCCTTTGTTCGTTGGGCCGAGAAAACTGAATCTGTTCTTCGCATGAGCAAATGCGCGCTAGATCAGCAAGTCACCTATATCTCAGGGCTATTCTTGGATGGAGCCCTCTCTTGGTGGAATCTGCAAGTATAGACACTTGGTGAAGCTGCTGCCTACGCGCTAACCTGGACCGAGCTGAAGGAACTTATGCGCAAAAAGTACCGCTCTCGCGCGGAAATCCAAAGATTGGAAACCGAGTTCTGGCATTTGAAAATGGACGGTCCAAAGATCGCAGAATACGTTCAAAGGTTCCATGACTTATCGCATGTGGTACCCTACATGGTCACTCCTGAGTTCAAAAGAATTGAACGCTTCATTTGGGGACTAGCTCCTCAAATCATAAGCATGGTAACCTCATCCAAGCCTGCGACCATTACTGAAGCGATCGATTTGAGCGTGGCTCTCACAGAGGAGGCTATTCGCCTGAACAAGTTTGATGATGCTGAGCATAAGAAGAAAGAGACTCACGTCGAGTCATCAGGAGGTAGCAAACGGAAGTCCTCAAACTTCAAGCAGGGCGCCAGTGTGGCGGTTAAGAAAGGAGGATCGGGCACGCCAGCTCAGGTTACAGCTGGTAGTGGAAAGAAAGGAAAAGGATATCAGGGCACCCAGCCCAAGTGTAATACCTGTCAGCGCCATCATACTGGCCATTGTAGTGTGAAAGTATGCGAAGCATGTGGAAAGCCGGGCCACTTGAAGGATTCTTGTTGGGCTAGTGTTGGCCGGGGAGGCCAAGGAGGATTTGGGAATAGGAGTAATAATCGTGGTGGTAATCGCCCACAAGGAAACTATGGAGGAAACGGGAATCGAGGCAAATTTGCGAATCAGGCTGGCAATGCAAACCAAAACAACAACCAAGCTGGAAATGGAGGTGGAAACGGGCAAAGACTTGGATGCTATAACTGCGGTGATATCGGGCATTTTAAGAAGAACTGCCCAGAGTTAAACCAACCCCGTGGAAGAGTGTTCCAAATCGAAGCTAGGGAAGCGCTCCAGGACCCCAATGTTGTTACTGGTACGTTCCCTGTAAATCAACGCTATGTATCCGTTTTATTTGATACTGGTGCCGATTATAGCTTCGTGTCGTTAGAATTTAAGAATATGCTTGGGTTAGCCGCTAATAAGTTAGATATTCCCTACTCAATCGAATTGGCCAATGGGAAGTTAGTAGAAGCCAATGAAGTTATCAGAGGCTGTGTGATCGAATTAGGAGAGCGTGAGTTTGCTTTAGATCTACTACCAGTCCAGTTGGGAAGTTTCGACGTGGTAGTAGGAATGGATTGGTTATCAGGCAACAAGGCTGAGATAGTTTGTCACGAAAAGATTGTTCGTATCCCAACCGAAGATGGCGAGACAATTGTGGTTCACGGAGAGAAGCGTGATACGCCGTTAAGAATTATCATCTGCCTGAAAGCGCGAAAGTGTTTGCAGAAAGGATGTGTTGCCTTCCTGGCACACATTGTGGATAAGAAGGCTGCTGAGCCAAGAATCGAAGACATCCCTGTCGTGAGGGAATATCCAGAAGTCTTCCCAGAGGACTTACCTGGACTGCCACCTCAGAGACAAGTAGAGTTCCGCATTGACTTAGTTCTAGGCGCCGCGCCTGTGGCTAAGGCACCTGATAGACTTGCTCCGTCTGAGATGCAGGAACTGTCGACACAACTTCAAGAGTTGTTAGACAAGGGATTTATCCGACCAAGCTTCTCGCCTTGGGGAGCTCCGGTCCTGTTTGTCAAGAAGAAGGACGGTAGTTTTCGTATGTGCATCGACTACCGGGAGCTGAACAAGCTGACGATCAAGAATAGGTACCCTCTGCCAAGAATCGATGATCTGTTTGATCAACTGCAAGGCTCAAGCTTTTATTCAAAGATCGATCTTCGATCTGGATACCATCAGTTAAGGATACAAGAGGAGAGTATCCCAAAGACAGCCTTCAGAACTCGTTATGGACACTACGAGTTCCTTGTTATGCCGTTTGGTTTGACAAACGCACCTGCAGTCTTTATGGATTTGATGAATAGAGTTTGCAAGCCGTACTTGGACAAGTTCGTGATTGTGTTTATCGACGACATCTTGATCTATTCAAGAACAAAGGCCGAGCACGAACAGCATCTAAGAGCTATTTTGGAGCTACTAAAGAAGGAACAGTTGTATGCCAAATTCTCCAAGTGCGAATTTTGGCTACGTGAAGTCCAATTTCTTGGGCACGTGGTAAATGGAGATGGAATCCACGTGGATCCAACAAAGATCGAAGCGATCAAGAATTGGGAAACGCCAAAGACGCCAACCGAGATTCGACAATTCTTGGGTTTGGCTGGCTACTATCGAAGGTTCATTGAGGATTTTTCAAAGATCGCTCAACCATTGACGCTCCTCACGCAGAAAGATAAGAGGTTTGATTGGGGAATCAAACAGGAAGAAGCGTTCCAGATATTGAAGGATAAGCTTTGTAACGCGCCAATCTTAGCTCTACCAGAGGGTACTGATGATTTTGTGGTATACTGCGACGCATCGCGTCAAGGATTGGGTTGTGTGTTGATGCAACGCCAAAAGGTTATTGCTTACGCATCGCGTCAGTTGAAAGTGCATGAAAAGAACTATACCACACACGATTTGGAGCTCGGCGCAATGGTTTTTGCTTTAAAGATCTGGAGACACTACCTTTATGGTACGAAGTGTACAATCTTTACAGATCACAAGAGCCTACAGCATATATTCAACCAGAAGGAGTTGAATATGAGGCAAAGACGATGGGTTGAATTGTTGAACGACTACGACTGCGAGATAAAGTATCATCCAGGGAAGGCGAATGTAGTCTCCGATGCCCTAAGTTGTAAAGAGAGAATCAAGCCCATAAGGGTTAGAGCTTTAGAAATGATTATACGAACCGATCTTTCCTTGCGCATTCGTGCCGCGCAGAAAGAAGCTCTCAAGGAAGGAAACCTTGAAGAAGAATATCTCCGTGGGATGGAGAAGCTTTTGGTACCAAACGAAGAAGGAACATTATGTTTTGAGAAAAGGATTTGGGTTCCTCTGTTTGGCGATTTAAGGAAAGTTATTTTCGATGAAGCTCACAAGTCGCGGTACTCTATCCATCCAGGAGCGGATAAGATGTACCAGGATCTCAAAGATTATTATTGGTGGCCTAGGATGAAAGGCGATGTTGCTGTTTATGTGAGCAAATGTTTAACGTGCGCTAAGGTTAAAGCGGAATACCAGAAGCCTTCAGGACTTCTGCAACAACCTGAGATTCCCAAGTGGAAATGGGAACAAATCTCCATGGATTTTATTACGAAATTGCCAAGAACGCCAAGAGGCCATGACACTATTTGGGTAATAGTGGATCGATTAACAAAGTCAGCACACTTCTTACCTATCAGAGAGAAGGATAATACGAGCAAATTGGCTGAAATTTACATGAGAGAGATCGTCGCGCGCCATGGAGTACCTCTCTCAATCATCTTTGATAGAGACGGAAGGTTTGTGTCAAGGATATGGCAATCCTTCCAAGAAGCCTTTGGCTCACAATTGAATCTGAGCACTGCGTTTCATCCGCAAACTGACGGTCAGAGCGAGCGAACGATACAGACTTTGGAAGACATGCTGAGAGCGTGTGTTATGGATTTGGGCGGTAGCTGGGACAAACATTTGCCTTTGGTCGAATTTTCATACAACAACAGCTACCACACCAGTATTGGTGTCGCGCCATTTGAAGCCCTTTACAGACGCAAGTGCCGATCACCCTTATGTTGGGCTGACGCAGGTGATAGGCAGCTTGCTGGTCCCGAAATCGTCCAAGAGACGACAGACAAGATTGCGCAGACTCTTAAACGCATCGAAGCAGCTCGCCACAGACAGAAGGCCTATGCGGATCCAAACCGGAAACATGTGGAATTCCAAGTTGGAGAAATGGTGTTATTGAAAGTCTCACCCTGGAAGGGTGTGGCACGCTTCGGGAAGCGTGGGAAGTTAAATCCGCGCTACATTGGTCCTTTCAGAATTCTGGAAAGAATAGGACTAGTAGCATACAAGTTGGACCTACCTGCTGAACTGAATGGTGTTCACGATACATTTCATGTATCCAACCTGAAGAAAAGTCCAACTCAAGATGACATTGCCATTCCCATCGACGAGATTCATGTTGACAACACGCTCCACTTCGTTGAAGAACCGGTCGAGGTTACGGATTGGAAAGTAAACAAGACCCGCCGGAGCAGTGTCAAGCTCGTCAAGGTTCGTTGGAATGCCAGACACGGTCCTGAGTACACCTGGGAGCGTGAGGACCGGATGAAAGAGAAATACCCCCACCTTTTTCCTAAGAACCCTGCATCTACAAGCAGAACTTAAATTTCGGGACGAAATTTATTTAACGGGGGGAGAATGTGACAACCCGCACTAAACCAGGTATCCGTACGACTTAACTAATGATTAATTACTGCTTAATTACTGTGCTTGTTTGAACTAGCTGATGAACTGCTACTTGATATCTGATACATGTACTTACTTGCATCATACTTTACTTATTGTCACTACATTATTTACATGCTGAACCTTAGTGACAAACATGATGCACAAAAAGCACAGTAGCACAATACACGGATAACCTATTGAACATGCTGATAAAGCCAGCATCAGGCAAACATTGCCTCCAAGGCCTGTAAGAGCCTGAGATATTTTGCTACACTAGTGGTGAGTGTAGGGATACAAGGGTTGTAGAACTGCGTCTCTAGGAATAAGTCACTATGACTGGATGTGCCTAAAACGTACTCTAAGTACAAAACTCAGCACTTTACAAAATAATTCAGCTTTTAGCTAACTAATAAAGTGCCAAAACATGAGAAAAATAACACTAGACACTTTCCAAAGTGTCAAGAATGAGTTGTGTCACTAAAAAGGATATTAACGACACTTTAAGCTTTGTTAAGCGCTTTAACGGATTACTATCCAACCAAACAACCGGACTATGCCCGGAACGTGGAAATATTGTTATTTTCATTATTATCTTTTTCTGAGCCAGTTAGGGTCCCCGTATGCCCTAACACCCATTGTAACACACTATACACAAGTAACCAAGTTAAACACTTAACTTAACCTAATTATCTAACTAATGCTTAATGATTAGTTGAAATGGAACCGAACTACCCCCCCCCTTAACCGAAACCGTCCCCAAGGGGACATACCTTGTACCCTTGTGATTATTTTAATCCTAATGTTTAGTATCTAGTAGACATAGTAACCATTGGATAATGATCATTCTAATTGTCTATAAGTAACTTGGTATTGCACATATGATCATTACACAACTCAACACCACTCCACAACTCTCTCTTTCTCTCCTAGAGCTTACGGCCGAACACCCCACCCCCCATACATCCATTTTCGGTTTTCATCAAGCCATTCCAAGATCATTCAAGCTTCAAGGATCACGTATTAGGAGGCTTGGTGCACTCGGAGTTTGAAGGACCTCTCTACTTTGCTTTTATCCACGCGTTTTTCGCATAGATTCTTCCCTAGCCTCGAGCTAGTGGTATGTTGCTTTAATCACCTTCTTGAACTATTCTAAAGTGGTTAAAATGATTTGTAACGGTTAAAACTCGTTAACATACAAGATGATACACAAAAGTCTACTTAAAACACATATATTGATGGTTAAGAGCTTATAAGTTGTGTAAATGTTGTAGTAATTGAAATTTGTGATTATTTAGACCCGATCTATGTTGTGGTAGCTCGGATCATCATTTAACCCGGTTTAGTCATGATCTTGGATTATGACATAAAGCTTGTTTAAGTATAACAAGGGTTAGAAGATGAAACTCTACCACACAAGAATCATGAACTTGTGTAAAAGTGTTTTAGCTTGTACAATAGTGTTTAAAACTAGCAGATCTATGTATCTGCAAGTGGTATTTTCAAAGGACCAAGTGTTAAAGAAATCATGCTTTCTAAAAATGGATCTTACACTAACAAGAATGGTTTCTAGAACACACAATTGTGTAAACACTTGTGTAACACAAAGTCTCGACAAAATAACTATTTTTGTAAAAGTTGACGAGAAGTTGTAAAGACGGAACTTCCATAAAAACGAGGTTTTTACAAAATCGGATTGTATTATATAAAGATCCACTAAAAGTAATGAGATTTACTTCACAGTTTGGATAAACCACAAGTTCATGAAGTTTATGCGATTTATATACATATTTTGACTAGTTTGTGATTTGAACATGGTTTTGATTGAATAAGAAGATTGTTGGTTTGATTTGTAAAAGAAAATGATACGCTTGAAAGCGTGGCCACCTCCAGTTACAGAGGAAACTCTGGCGAAATTTTTCCAAAAGCCTAACACTTAGAAATATTTTCACTATAAGTGTTAGAAAGACATTTTGACTAGTTTTCAAAATATAAGTTTCGCCACGACTATATTTACAAAATATCGGAGGTGGGGTTTCACAAAATAAAACGTGATACATAAATATATTTAGTATATATTTTTCACAACATCACTTGTATAAGTGCTTATGATTATTTTGTGAACTACGTAAATATTATTTTTAGAGTAAAAATAATATTACTAAGTATTATTTTGGGAAAATCACATGTATTAAATATATAATATTTTTGGGAAGAATATTTATATTTTGGAGTTGGAAATAAAATATATTAAGTGAGACTTAATAGTGAAATCTGAATGTTACGAACACACATGTATTAAATCCCCCATCCTTGGGAAGGAGAATAACTACCAAGTATATACAGAACGTAAACACGAAATAGTTGCCTAACTATTTCCCAAAAACTTAAACCATAAAGCTAAGGCACGGCCGTCCGTCTAATAGAGTTAGCACGTGTAGGTCGTCATACAGCTGATTGATTTGGAGGCATACTTGGTAGAGACGCGCCATTGTGAGTTCATGTCCCCCTTTTCTCTAACTGTTTTCAGTTTTCTTAACTGCGGGGGTGAAATACATGTTACTTTGATTACAAGTACTTTATACATGGTATGGTTAGCGTAAGGAGGTTTACTACTTAGATCATGTGAGTGGGTAAGCAGAAACTGGAGACCATTAATCCTCATTGTAGGACCGAGGGACGTAAGCGGTAGATCTATCTGGGTGTAGCGAGCCCAACTCTAGGCCCAACAGAACGGACCTCAGAGAGGCCCAACAGAACGGACCTTGGAGTGACTTTGTACCTAACGCGAAATCTGCTAGGTTTGAGTCTTCCTACTTGCACTTCACACATACTAATGGCCTTGCAAACCATTGGTGATCTCTTTTTCCTTACACTGCTACATACCAGGGAACTTTTATACTTACAAGTGTTTTACATACTCACTTACACATGAACTCGCTCAACATTATTGTTGATTTTTCAACTTACATGTATTTCAGGAAATTAAAGATCTGGCGCGGTATGTTATGTTTTCTCGCTGCATAAGGGTTCCAAGGTCATCCCAGTTTAGGAAATGTGACTCTTTCCTGGACAAGTCACAACTCTTAAACTGCGTTTATTTCATGTTTATGTTGTTCAAGACAATGTTTTACGTTATGGTGTTGTAAGTCTTTAAGACAATGGTATGTTACTCTGGTTTTAAAACTTAATCAAATGGATGATCTTGCATGATTTTATTTCATATAGCTTTGTTATGGTTAAGCTATGGTATTAAGAAGTCACACCAAAATTAACCACGCTTCCGCAAAGCCAGGGTGTGACAGTTATAATGTTTTCATGAGTAGTATACCCATTAGAACCATAACAAGTTTTATGTCTTAGATGATGTTATTCTAGCACTTTGCCGAATGAATACAAGTTCATCATCAAAGGTTCGAATGTTGAATAGTATATATGTAAGTATTATTTAGGTTATGTATTATTATGTCCAATAGTCAAGCATGAGGTAGAAGATTAAATCTTCATTTAGGTACCTCTAAGTTTCATGGAAATTATGTAGGAGGTAGGAAGAGAAGTCTTCCCTTTAGGTACCTCTAAGTGTTCACCACTACACTTGATGTAAAAACATTCAAGGAGGGTCATGACCTACAAGTAATACAAGAATATTAAACCCTAATCTATAAGAAATCATCAAGCAATGTGGGGATTTTTGTAGGACAACACAAGTTAATCCTTAATCACACCTACATCAAGTCTTTGGACTTGAACATCACTTGTGGGTTAAACCCTAGAACAAAACAGAAGGTATCTGAGGTTTAACCTCTGATTTTGAATGTATCAACCTTGTTTTTAAGCCTAACTAACCATAGAAGTGGTTATAAGCATAAGGACATAGGTTTGAGATGAGTTTAACTCAAGTTTGAACAAGTTTAGTAAAGTTTGATTGAAAACAGAAATGAACAGTGAACTTTGGAGCCCTTTTGGCAACGTTCCAGGGACTGATTTATTGTGAAAAATCCATGGAATCGAAGCTAAGGTCAATCCAAGTGCATAGGAAAAAGAATGGACTAAATCGGACAAGTATTGAGCGAGTTATGCTCACTTTAGTGAAGCTTGAAGAATCTGCTGGAACACTGAATTGCAGCTGCGTTTTAGATGATTCGAGAGTGATTTAAATGAGTTTGTAAAGTGTTTAGGACTTGGATTAGCTTGGTATTTATAGGAGAGGGGTTGTGGGTAGTGGTTGTGGGTTTTTAATGCAAGAAACACACCTTAAACCATTCAAAACTCACCAAAAAGTCGACCAATCCAAGGCTGTTAACGAGCTAGTTCTGGATTCACCAGGCTCGTGGGGCACGAAGGCAGAGGGCCTAGCCCTTCGCGGCCCATGACAGGGGGGGGGGTGGCTGAACTTAAGTTTTATTTAATTACAAAATGGCCCCTGAAGTTTATTAATTAGGGTTTTTGAGTTGTTTAGGGGTTATTTTTGACATATAGACAAAGTTTAAGGACAAATAAAGTATGAGGTTCATAAACCAAGTATAATTAAGCGTATGAATGTCGTATTCAAGTATCGTATGCATACAAAAGACGTATTATTAGCATGTTTCACGTATTTGCAAGTTTGGCACATAATTTCCAAGAACTTTGAATATGTATCAATTGTTTCACGAAATTGAATGTATGAGCATGTATAAAGTACGTACTACATGAATTTAATAAAATAGGAGTTTTATTTATGACCCAAGTCTCGGATTTTACAATGATTGCAGAGAAAGAACGATTACAAGAACACAAGACTTCCAAAAATAGAAATACAAACAAGACTTTCTATTTATGGAAAGTATGAAGAAGCAGGGCATTACAGTCTCCCATCCTTTAGGGAATTTCGTCCCGAAATTTAGGAAGAAGTAGCGAAAAGATATGGATACTTCGTCTTCATTTCACTCTTGAGTTCCCAAGTAAATTCAGCGCCATGTTTTCCTTCCCATCGAACCTTAACGATAGGAATTTTACTGCGCTTCAATAACTTGACTCCTTGATCCATGATTTCAACGGGTTTTCCACAAAATGCAAGGCCTCGTTGACTTGGAGGTCCTCGAGTAGGACTTGAAGTCCTTCGTCAGCTAGACACTTCTTTAAGTTGGACACGTGGAAGACAGGGTGTACATTTTTGAGTTCTTCAGGCAGGTCCAGTCTATACGCAACCTTGCCAATCCTTTCGAGAATCTTGAAATTACCAACGTAGAGAGGTGCGAGTTTCCCTTTCTTGCCAAATCGAACCACGTCCTTCCAAGGGGATACCTTGAGAAGTACGTAGTCACCTGTCTCGAATTCCAAGGGTTTGCGACGCTTGTCGGCGTAACTCTTTTGTCGGCCCCTGGCTTTCAGTAAATTGTCTCAAACCTGTAAAATCTTGTCCGTCACTTCTTGTATAAGCTCGGGACCAGTGAATTGAGATTCACCAATCTCGTGCCAACAAATAGGCGAATGGCACTTGCGACCATACAATGCTTCGAAAGGTGCCATTTGAATACTCGCATGATAACTGTTATTGTACGAGAATTCGATCAAAGGAAACTGTGAATCCCAGTTGCCACCAAAATCTATTACGAAAGAACGAAGCATATCCTCTAAAGTTTGGATAGTGCGCTCGGTTTGATTGTCAGACTGAGGATGAAAAGCAGTGCTAAGGTTAAGAACAGTACCCATAGCAGATTGAAAGGTTTTCCAAAGACGAGACATAAAACGAGCATCACGATCGGAAATGATGTCAATGGGGATACCATGACGACAGATGATCTCATCAGTGTAGATTCTAGCCAATTTCTCGACTTTGAAATCTTCACGAATGGGAAAGAAATAAGCTGATTTGGTCAATCAATCAATGATCACCCAAATACTGTCATCACCAGAAGAAGTACAAGGGAGCTTAGTGATAAAATCCATGGCAATGCTCTCCCTTTTCCAGACAGAAATTTCTGGCTGTTCGAGCAAACCAGAGGGACATTGATGTTCAGCTTTTACCTTTGAACAAGTGAGACATTTTGTAACGTAGGACGCGATATCCCTCTTCATTCCAGGCCAACAGTAAGACGTATGCATATCTTGGTACATCTTGTCAGCGCCAGGATGAACGTAATACTTCGATTTGTGGGCCTCCTTCATCAGAAAGTCTTGAAGGTTTTCGCGATTAGGAATCTAGATACGATTGTGATAGTATAGAATACCATCGGATTTAGACACGAGATCTTGCTCCATAGCACCTCGTACCTCGACAGAGAAATTACCTTCATTAATAGAGGTATATTGAGCTTCGCGAATGCGGCATTGAAGATCGTTAACGAGTTGGAGACAACGAACACACTTCACATGAGTTTTACGACTAAGAGCGTCAGCCACTACATTCGCCTTACCAGGATGGTAGCGAATGTCGTAGTCGTAGTCGTTTAATAATTCTACCCAACGACGTTGATGCATGTTCAGTTCCTTCTGGTCGAAGATATATTGGAGGCTCTTATGGTCGGTGAAGACCACACACTTAGTACCATAAAGGTAGTGTCGCCAAATCTTCAACGCAAAAACAACTACGCCAAGTTCAAGGTCGTGAGTAGTATAGTTCTTCTCGTGTATTTTGAGTTGCCTCGATGCGTAAGCGATAACCGTGTCACGTTGCATCAGGACACAACCAAGACCAAGGTTTGAGGCATCGCAATACACGACGAAGTCGTCGTTACCATCGGGAAGTGCTAGGATAGGAGCATTACAAAGCATGTCCTTGAGAGTTTGAAAAGATTCCTCTTGTTCGGGACCCCAAACAAAACGTTTCTCTTTTTGAGTCAAGGAGGTCAAAGGAACGGTGATTTTCGAGAAGTTAGAGATAAAACGACGATAATAACCAGCAAGACCAAGAAACGAACGAATTTCAGACAGAGATTTAGGTGCGGTCCAGTTCTTCACAGCTTCGATTATAGCAGGGTCAACGTGAATACCAAGTTCGTTGACAGTATGACCAAGGAATTGAACCTCTTTTAACCAAAATTCGCACTTGGAGAATTTGGCGTATAGACGTTCAGTATGAAGAAGTTGAAGGATAAGACGCAAGTGTCGCTCGTGCTCTTCTTTTGTCTTGGAATAGATAAGGATATCGTCGATGAAGACGATCACAAAATGGTTCAAGTACGCTTTGCACACGTGGTTCATCAAATCCATGAAAACAGCAGGTGCGTTGATCAAACCAAAGGGCATGACCACGAACTCGTAATGACCATAACCTGTACGAAAAGCGGTTTTAGGTACATCTTCTTAGAGGACTCGAAGTTAATGGTACCCAGAACGAAGATCGATCTTGGAAAAGCAGGTCGCGCCTTGCAATTGATCGAAGAGGTCATCGATGCAAGGAAGAGGTTATCGGTTCTTGACAGTAAGCTTGTTGAGCTCACGATAGTTAATACACATACGGAATGACCCATCATTCTTTTTGATGAATAGGACGGGAGCGCCCCAAGGAGAAGTACTAGGGCATATAAATCCTTTATCAAGAAGATCTTAAAGTTGACTTGAGAGCTCTTGCATCTCAGAGGGTGCTAAACGGTAGCGAGACTTAGCGACGGGCGTAGCGCCAGGAACTAAATCGATGCGAAAATCGACAGAACCAGCAGGAGGCGGACTAGGAAGATCTTCGGGAAACACCTCGGGGAAATCACGTACGACGGGAACGTCCCTTATGCTTTGGCCTTTGTCCTTCTTTTCCATAATGTGGGCGAGAAAGGCGAAGGTACCCTTGCGCAAGCATTTGCTCGCTTGAATACACGACATAAGCTTAAGACCTTGAGAAGGTTTTTCGCCATAGACGTGTAGAGAATCACCGTTTGGAAGAGGGAGACGGATAAACTTTTCAGAAAAAACGACTTCAGCACGAACTCGCCTAAGCCAGTCCATGCCTACTCTACCCAATTGCATAGGTATAAGATTGATTGAGAAGGTATGATCGTTAAGAATCAAGGAACAATTGGAAAGAACAGAATCGACAGCGACAGATTTACCATTAGCGACTTCGATAGTGAAAGATCTTGGCAACTTAGAGCGTTTACACATAAGCAAAGGTTCGAATTCTAGCGACACAAAACTTTTATCCGCACCAGTATTAAATAGAAAAGAAGCATAAACATGGTTTACAAGTAACGTACCAGTAATGACGTCGTTCGCGTTTTATGCTTGAGCAGTAGTGAGGAGAAAAGCTCGGCCTCTAGCAGATTGTTGAGCTTGTTGCTGCTGTTGCTGCTGAGGTTGATTACGCTGAGGACACACGTTGGCTAAATGGTTGAGATCACCACACTTGAAGCATGCTCGCATAGGAGCAGCTTGAGGTTGAGCCTGATTAGGTGTAGGGTTTACAATGATAGCCTGATCTTGGGCAGGCTTTGGGTTGTAGCGACAACGATCGGTGAAATGCCCCAGCCTGTGACAGGTGGCACATTTGCGACACGGGGTGCCAGTAGGGTGATGGTATGAACATTGGTTACACTTGGGCCATGACCCAGTGTAGTTTCTTCTTGGTGGTTCTAGGGCTGTGGGATTAGAGGCAGCTACTGATTGGATGGGTTGAGGGTTTGGTGGAGTGACGACCGCACAATTCTGGCTTGAAGCCTTCCGCTTCTTGCCTTTGTTCTTCTTGGGTGGTTGAGAGGGTGAAGGTTCAACAATGGTGGTAGTATCGGTGATATCAGTGACGGTTTGATGAGCACTCTTCGTTGAAACCTTATCATAGGTTCCATAAAGAACACAATTGTTGTTAAGCTTGGTGGCTATGCTAAAGGGTTCCTCTATGGTTTTAGGATAAGCGGAGGCAACATGGTTAGTCAAGGAAGGTGCAACACAACGAATGAACTTGGCTATGGTTTTGGGGACGGAGCCGACTTGTCCAGGACAAAGGACACTAAGCTGTTTAAAACGCGTGATTAGTCCATCCATGTCGCTCCCCTTTTGCGTTAGGTTCCAAAATTCGTTCTCCAACTTTTGGAGCTCATGAGGAGGGAAAAAATGGTCCTTCATGAGCTACTTAAGTTCGTCCCAAGGCATGGTATGTGCAACATCGTTTCCCCTCTTGTTGCGTTCGGTGGTCCACCACTCGGGTGCCCTCGAGCGGAAGACTCCAGTTGTGTTCAAGGTTCGTAGCTCATCAGGACAACCACTTTGCAAGAAGGTAAGCTCAATCGCGTCAAACCAATTCATCATGGCGGTGGCGCCATCTTTGCCTGTAAACTCCAAGGGTTTACAGGCCATGAATTGCTTGAATTGGAAGGTCGATTTGGGTTTGTCTGCCTTTGAGTCGACAGAGCCATGCGGTGAATCGGTGTTTGGCTGAATCTTGCTAACAATGTCAGGTATGACCTTAGCTATTTGCTTGGCCATGAATTTCATGCAATCCTTTTGTGACATGGAGTTGGATTTGGCGTTGGCGTTGGAGGTCGAACCCTTCTTTGACTTGGTCCTCTTTGGTGCACCGCTGGATGACATCTAAGAATCGAAAGAGAAGGAATGGATGAGACTTGATCATAAATTCAAAATAACTTTTGCAAGTTTAAGTATGCAAGCATGGTGTATCACGTATGGTTCACATGGTTAGTATGAATTCAACAAGTATTCAACAAGTATAAACACGTATGAACGTGTAAAAGAATGTAAATTTAATTTGTTCACGAGAATTATTATTGTTTTTGATTGCGCGAGACGTGCGAATTGTGTAACGGTTTTGAAACGAACGAGGTAACAAGTATAAAATCACAAATAAATTGAATCACATAAAAGACGTATTATAAGCCAAGTATAATTAAGCGTATGAATGCCGTATTTAAGTATCGTATGCATACAAAAGACGTATTATTAGCATGTGTCACGTATTTGCAAGTTTGGCACATAATTTCCAAGAACTTTGAATATGTATCAATTGTTTCACAAAATTGAATGTATGAGCATGTATAAAGTATGTTAACATGAATTTAACAAAATACGAGTTTTATTTATGATCCAAGTCTCGGATTTTACAATGATTAGAGAGAAAGAACGATTACAAGAACACAAGACTTCCAAAAATAGAAATACAAACAAGACTTTCTATTTATGGAAAGTATGAAGAAGCAGGGATTTACATCTCAATCCACTTCTTCTGATCATGTGGATTTGAGTGATGATATCGAGGTTTCTGGGGATCAGGGTCCCAGTGTTGATGCTGAGAAAGCGAAGAATTTGATTGTTCTTGGTAAGAAAAAGTCCGCGGGCAAAAAGGTGATGGTGACTTCTGTTCAAGGTTCACCGAGGAAGGATATTGAGGGTTTGAGTGAGGATGAGATTTATGTCCCCAATTGGGGTGTTAAGTTTGGAGATAGTTTTAAGGATGCCAACGTTTGTGCTGATGTGTTGGCTAACTTTGTTCCCCCCAGTGTTCGAGGTTCCATATCAGAGATGGAGGGTGATACTATGCTTTCTAGGTTGATCTTGAGCTCCTGTAACCTTTCTGCCTTAGTGGCTAAGGGTGTTACTCGTTTTCGTAAGGGGATGCAGGAGTATGAGGAGTTTTTGAAGAAGAAGGAAAAGATGAAGGCCTCCATGGCAGCGATGAAGAAGGATATTGATGGTTTTTCAAAAAGGAGGAATCTTGGGTGAAAAAGGTTGGTGAGCTGACCCGTAGGCATGAGATTGAAATTGGTGATTTAAAGAAGAGGATGGAGGCAGATAAGTTACAACTGAAGGCTGATAGGGAAGCCTTGGATGTCCAAAAGAAAGCCTTTGTAGAGGAGAAGGAAGGCTTGAAGGCTTCCGTGGTTCAAGCTACTGGTGATAACCAATGGCTTATTGAGCATGGATTTTAGCAGGTTGTCACTTATCTCCTTCATTCTAACGAGTTTAATTCTGCCCTTGGGGATGTTTACACAAAGTTGTTGAACTATGGGTAGCACTTGGGTTTGATTGCTAGTTTCAAGCTTCATGAGTCGGGTCAGGCTTTGGAACAATCTCCTTTGTTCCGGCCTGAAGCTTCTGAAATTTTCAAGGAGTCTGTTCACAAAATGGAAAAGCTAACTTATCCTTATGTAAGTGAAGTTTCTTCTTGCTTTGGTAAACCCCATTCCGTGTTACAGGGTTTGAAACCGGCTGGGCTTAATGAGAAAGTGTTCTCTGAAGTGCTTGATTCTTTGTCCAAGAAACGTTCCCGTTCTGGTGATAGCTAAGAAACCTTCTCAGAGGATGCGGATGTATCTAAAGAAGCAAGCCTTGAAGGTTCAGCTGTTGCAGGTGATGGTGGCTAGAAGGCCAAGAAGGCGAAGAAAGCTAAGAAGGGCAAGGGTGATGGAACTGGGGCTTCAAAGCCTTCTTCTGACATTTGAACAATCTATTCGTAGCTATCTAAGCGCTTTTTAAAACAATTCTATGTTTTGTATACTTTAAACTTGTTCCTTTGGAGGGAACCGTTTAGGTCCCTGTGATGGTTGAAGCCTTGGAGGCTTTTATGAACGATATGTAGGTTTAAGGCCCTTAAGGCCGTTTATGCTATGTTTGAACTTTCTAACACTTGTGCTATGTTGTGACTTTTTATGTTGTCCTGGTTTTGTGTTATGCATCTTCTAATGGAACCGTTTAGGTCACTTGTAGCTTAAAGCCTTCAAGGCTTCCAGGCAATGTTTGATGCTTATGGCCTGGTATTTCCCTTAGTGTTTTTTAATCCTAGGTTTTCATTTAACTTTTGTTTGTGTGTTGTTGTTTTATTCTTTCCCTTGTGTTTTTGTTTGTTTAATTGTCTTTTTTGGTGGTGTGTTTTCCTTACGTAACTTATACCTTGAAGGGTTCAGTGTTGCAGTCACTTAGCCTTGGTATTTTTAACAAGAAGGCATAACACCTATCCTATTTATCACACTTATTTATTTTGACTTTAGTTTGTAAGCCTGTCTATGAGACTTTTGTAACACCCTTAATACTGGACGGAATTTAACTAATAATTATATGAACTTTATACTTATCAGAGTTTACAACAGAAAAACTTTCTTGTTTAAAACTATACACAATTGTGATAGTACCAAACAAATCCAAGATAGTGCATAACAAGTTTAAAGTTAACCCTTGCTAGTCAACTAACAACTAGTTTAAAGGATTCAAAACACGATTAACAAAACGTTTACAATATGATTAAAGTCTAGACAAGGTTAAGTTTGGTGCAGAAGCTTCAAAATGCGTGTTTGGTTCTTGACAACGTACTTGATCACCATCCGGAAAGACCTCATCCATACCTAGGGTCAAACCACTAAAAACATTAGTTTTGACAGTAATACAATACATATAAACGAATTCCGACATCGAAAAGTGATAAATAAAACACAAGTTTTCTGGGCTCCACCGTAACTTACGGTGTCTACCGTAAGTTACGGTAGACCCTGAATGATTCTGGTCTGCCGTAACACAGGGGTGAATCACCGTAACGTTTTTGTTTTCCACCGTAAATTACGGTGGAGACCGTAATTTACGGTGGACTCTGTGATTTTACCATTTGACTATTTTGTTGATTTCGTCCTAATCCGCATACCGTTTTAGACTATTTCTTTCCTGTATGTCTGTAAATTCATTACGGACATCTTCATTTTGATCATCATACCAACAATTGATTCACCGATCATACGGCTAAAAGTTTCTATACTATTAATTATTCGACCCGTTTCAACTATAAGTGTATATTTCCAGTTTCTTATTCTAAGACCCTTTTAGATGCTATTACCCAAGTTCCCAGGCTTGTACATCTTGGTGTATTTGCGATATTCATGGCTTTGTGTTCCCTTGGAACTAAAAGCTCGTTTCCTCGGAATTCAACATTCCGTTTTAAATAGCCTTTGCAACATACCCCCATTTATTATTCCAATATCCTGGATTCACAACTTAAAGTATCATAGCTAGATTCATAAGCGTAGTGCAATCCAACACTTAACAACTTACGAAACCATCATATCGCTATTGTCATGATTCTTTTTATGGTATCTATTCAACCCGTTTGACTATCTAGTGAAAACCATCACTTTATTAACAAGTCAAACCCAATCCCAAGTCTTTATTTTGACCCGTTTGATGTTCAAGTGATCTACGCCACTTTAGAACACGTCAAACGCATCCTTTACACTACGATTCTGTCTATACACTAAACTTAACCATATATGCGTAATTTAACGAGACTAAAGTCACGTACCTTTAAAGCACACCTTTTCCGCGGGTATCACCTCCGGCATGTCCACTTGACGTTCCGGATTCCTTGCCTAAAAAGTTTAATTCATGACAAGATTAGAACTCTTTCATAAGCTTTAACGCATTAATTCTTAGCATATTCAAATCTGCGTTTTTTACCAACCTTTAACATTTTAACCCTCGTTTAGGCGTTTTATCAAACACCTAGCGGGTCGGATTTCTACATGATCTAAACCAATTTCATGACTTGTAATTATCATCCAAACTACTTTAATTAGTCAATTCTACACAAGTCTTAGCATCAATATTTCTGAATTTATTCTTAAATTCAGATTTATGTTAGAACAAGATCATATTTTTAGGACTTATCAAGTTCTCTTCAAGTTCATTAGCCACCTACAATAGTGGTTATGAACTCTATGATTACCATGAAATCTTTCAACAAGATTTCACCTAGGGTTCATCCCTAAACACCATATCTCTTCTAATTACACACATGCAAAACACAATCAAGCTGAAATTCTGATTTTTCACAATTAACCTAGAACTTGAGATGAATCAAAACACTAGAATTTCACATACCTTGTGATCCCTTCAGTGAGGTGATCACCAATTCGTGCTTAGAAATCGATTTGGACTTGATTTATGCCTTGAGTTTGTGGTTTTTGTGAAGATTAGGGTTGGGTGAGACCTTCCTGTCGCCCCCCCTGCTTCTTGATCGACCAGACATCCCAAGTGGGTGTTTGGTGTAAATTTTATTTTATTTCTAATTTAATTAAGTTTCAAGTTCTACACATAAGCCCCTCTACTTTCATTTAGTTTATATTTTAGGCTTTTTAATTCATTCATGTGTTTCTACAAGATTTCTTAGCTAACTAAGTTACTTATCCTAGTTAGCTTATTCTTGTTTATTTTATACTTTATTATTATAAAGTTTTATATTTTCGGGATGTTACAAGTCCACCCCCCCTTAAAAAGGGTTTCGTCCCCGAAACCGTATTACGTACCAAATAATATAGGGTAGAGCCGTTGCATTTCTTCTTTGGATTCCCAGGTGGTATCCGCGCCCTTTCTGTGTTCCCATTTAACCTTCACTTGGTTAATTACTTTGTTCCTCAAACTCTTCTCTTTACGATCTAAAATTGCAATTGGCTTTACTGCATAGTTGAGGCTGTTATCCACCTCGATGTCATCGTAGTGAATACGAGCGGTTTCATCTGCTAAGCATTTTCGGAGATGTGACACGTGGAATGTGCTACGAATTCCACTCAACTCCTCGGGTAGTTCAAGACGATATGCTACCTTACCAACCCGTTCAGTGATTCTGAATGGCCCAATAAACCTCGGACTCAACTTTCCTCATTTTCTGAACCGTATAATTCCTTTCCATGGAGATACTTTTAGCATTACTTTATCGCCGATTTGAAATTCAATCGGTCTCTTCCCAACATACCGGGGTTCGACACTTTCTACCATATAACATCTCATACGGGGCCATTTTAATGCTCGAGTGATAGCTATTGTTATATGAAAATTTGACCAAGGGTAGATAGACATCCCAACTACCCCCGAAGTCAATAATGCAAGCCCGCAGCATATCCTCCAACGTTTGTATTGTTCTTTCACTCTGCCCATCCGTTTATGGATGGTAAGCGGTGCTAATGAATAGTTTAGTCCCCATTTGTTCTTGGAAGTCACGCCAAAAATTCGAAGTGAACCGAGTATCTCTGTCTGACACAATGGATATCGGTACCCCATGACGTGCTATGATTTCATTAGTGTACACCTCTGACATCTTCTCGGATGTATAAGTCTCACGAATTGGAATGAAGTGCGCACTTTTCGTCAATCTGTCCACGACTACCCATATAGCATCAAACCCGCGGTTGGTTTTGGGTAATTTGGTCAACAAATCCATGGTGATTTGTTCCCATTTCCAAATTGGGATGTCCAATGGTTGCAACTTAGCATATGGCTTTTGGTGCTCCGCTTTGACTTGCAAGCATGTCAAACACTTCTCCACATATTTCACGATGTCTCTTTTCATTCCGGGCCACCAATAATTTTGTTTTAAATCGTTATACATCTTGGTCGCCCCCGGATGTATCGAATAACGAGATTTATGGGCCTCGTCAAGTAGAAGTGCCTTGGCCCCACATGAGTTTGGAACCCAAATTCTCCCAAATCGAGTTTTCAATCCTTGGTTATCATCCACCAGGTCTTTTAACTGCCCAACTATTCTTTCCCTTTTTACATTTTCTTCCTTTATTGCTTCGATTTGAGATTTCCGGATTTGCTCAAGCAAACCCGATGTCACAATTAGTTGCATCGATCGTACTTGAATAGGCGTATAAGCTGTTTTTCGGCTCAACGCGTCTGCCACTACATTAGCCTTCCCGGGGTGGTAATGTATTTCACAATCAAAGTCTTTGACGGTTTCTAACCACCGCCTCTGTCTCATATTTAATTCCTTCTGATCGAAGAAATACTTCAAGCTTTTATGGTCGGTAAAGATAGTGCATTTTACCCCATACAAGTAATGTCTCCATATTTTTAAGGAGAACACTACTGCTGCCAACTCGAGGTCATGTGTAGGGTACTTCTTCTCATGAGCCTTTAGCTGTCTCGAGGCATAGGCTATAACCTTGCCTCGTTGCATCAAAACGCAGCCAAGTCCCGAATGCGATGCATCCGAGTAAACAACCATATCTTCCGTTCCATCCGGTAATGACAATACCGGTGCATGGGTCAGTTTCTCTTTAAGCATTTGGAACGCCCTTTCCTGATCTTCACCCCAAATAAACTTTTCGTCCTTATGGGTTAATTTGGTTAATGGCATAGCGATTTTAGAGAAATCTTGAATGAACCTCCGGTAATAACCCGCAAGCCCCAAGAAGCTTCTGATTTCTGAAGGATTTTTCGGTGGATTCCATCTTGCCACAACTTCTATTTTCGATGGGTCTACTAACACCCCATTTGCACTAATGATGTGCCCGAGAAATTGCACCTCTCGTAACAAGAAGGCACACTTCGAGAATTTCGCATACAATTTCTCTCTCCTGAGCGTCTCCAACACTTCACGTAAATGACTTGCGTGTTCTACTTCATTCTTTGAATATATTAAGATGTCATCAATGAACACTATCACTGACTTGTCTAACATGGGTTTGCAAACCCGGTTCATAAGGTCCATGAAAGTCGCGGGTGCATTAGTTAACCCGAAGGACATCACGAGGAACTCGTAATGTCCGTACCGTGTGCGGAAAGCCATTTTCAGTACATCCTCCTCTTTGACTTTCAACTGATGATACCCCGATCTAAGGTTGATTTTGGAGAACCAACTTGCACCTTGTAGTTGGTCAAATAGATCATCAATTCTTGGAAGCGGATATCGATTCTTTACCGTGAGTTTGTTCAACTCCCGATAATCAATGCACATACGCATGCTCCCATCCTTCTTTTTCACAAATAATATTGGTGCGCCCCATGAAGACACACTTGGCCGAATAAATCCTTTGTCAAGCAAATCTTGAATTTGGGACATCAATTCTTGCAATTCTGATGGCGCGAGTCGATACGGTGTGTTGGGATTGAACCCTACCAGAGGAACAGATAATGAAAGCCAAAACCAGGTCACAACAGTGGATTCACAATAAGCAGCAGTTTACATTAAGCTTTCCCTTTGAAAGTGATTATAACAGCTGATGGTCTTATATCCACTGCCCGGATACAACTGCTACTGCTCTGCATAACTACTGATGAAGCCTAGAAGACTGCTGGAAACTAAGCACTGCTGGTGCAAACTGCTGATGACAAAGCACTGCCCAATCAAGGACTGATCAACCTTGAGGAAAGCACTGATGAATAGAATGAGCAGTAGTTTACTATATCTTCTGTTTATGTATAGTCAGTGGTTAGGTTTAGCAGTGTTTATATGAGGACAGTAGATACATGTTGTTAGGCTGTTAGACGTCGCTTTCATGGTGACGTCAACTGAGATGCCTCAGCGGTTTGCTTTGTCTATAAATGGAACAGTACCCTGTACTGTTACATTTGATTCGTTTTGAGTGAGTTCTTCTCCTCAATTCAATCCTTTCATCTTGTGCAATCCAACCACTGAAGTATCAGGCTGAGGGGGAGCTTAGTTTGTAAGCTTGCTTGAAATCTTTTGAATTGCTTTGTAATCTTTCGACTGATGAAAAGCATTTGTTTATCTAAACTATTTTTCTTCCTTAAATTGTGTTTTACAAAGTTTGTGATCATTTCCGCTGCACTTAAAATCTGTTTATATCTATTTGATTTGTTCAAAACACACAAACAAGCACAATCATGAGAGCCTTCGATCCTAACAATTGGTATCAGAGCCAGGACAGTCAAATTCGATCTAACAATCAATTTGACATAACAAGGGCTCAAAATTCATTGATACTAAGGTTGGTTGTATTCAGTTGAAAAACAGAGTAACGAGTAAATCATGATCAAAATGGTTATTCAAAAACTCTGTAAATCAACCAAGATGTCATATGACACACAAATTTCACACAACAAGTGATATCATGCACAAGTCACTCATAGTTTTCAGATCTGAAAACATATCTGTTAAACCATGGGATTATTTCATAGTTTCAAAATTGATTTCAATTGTTGTTATGAAAATTGTGATGTCACCTTATTAAAATGCTAAAGTATGAACCTTAGATTAACAAAAATCTATGTTCATAAAACATTAGTGTTTTTGATAACATAAAAAGAGGGAAATTAAAACTTTAGTCATTCAGATCTTATGTGTTGAAAACAGGTTGAGATCCTCAAAAGGACAAAATCAACTATGTTAAAATACATTAAGAAAATCAGGAGTAAAAAATGTCCAGATTATAGGTAATGAGAAGGTTGGCATAAGCATGTGCAAAAATGACCAAATCTCTCAAAACATTACTGCAAAAATGATCTAGGTACAAGTATTCCTTCAATAAATGCCTCTCAGTAAGTATTTCATTACTTATGAATGGGAAGGTTAAAAAGGGAAGAAGAAAATTCACAAAAACTCAGAGGTGTGTTTATCTCAAAACTTCTGAAGTCAGAAGGAAAGAGTATAAACATAAAACACTAACGAGTCAAAGCTTGGGGTAATAATGGTCATTAAGCAACTGTTTGTGCTCATTGGTTCAGGAAAGTTCAGATGAAAATAGTGTTCCCAGTGATTGAACTTATAAAAGGACTAGACAAATCTTCAAAATCATCACATGGTAACAAGATCTATAACAGGATCTTCAAAACTCATGTGTCCATGTGTCCTCATGTTTGCAATCAACTGACAAAGAAAATGGTACCAAACAGTGGTCAAAATGTATTCAAAATGTTCTACCACTGCTGTCAAACCAATGACCATTTTCATAAACTTGAGAATGATATGATTACGTTTTCTATTGAAAATATACCAGATCCTTTTTGATACTGTTCTCAGAAAATCCTTTTAACCATTTTTTTATAAAGGATTTTCTTGCATAACCAGGATATATTGTTCATTTTTTAGAATAATATATTTTGAACTTTTGCTTGTTTTTGTTGGCAATAGTTTCAATTACCTGTCAGGATATAGTAACTTATTTTTGTTGGTATTGTTGTCCTCATGAATGGGTCAAAAGGAAATGGTACATAGTTCAAGATCATGTCATACTCAGGTTTGTTTTTGAACATTAATCAAAGGTTGGTTGCTAAACAGTGCTTAAACTACTGGGGCACTCATGTTTTAATTTGGATATTAAACGAAAATGAGTTGCCTTAGCAAAAAGTTATCATCATCTGGGGTACCAAACCACTGTCAATAATTCGTAAGAATTTCAAAAGGAAATTGACATGTGGCAAAACCGTGAATGAAAATTTCTTAAAAAAGTTGCTAAAAATGAACCTTCAGACCACTGTCATTATTTTAAACCCTAACCACTGCTTTGCTCAAACGTCTGTTTCCCAATTACTATCCACTGCTGAAAGTCAACCACTGACCCTTCATTTTGCTTGGCAAGCACTGATGCTCAAAATCAGTGTCTTATCCACTGATATACTATCCACTGATAGTAAAAATCATCCACTGTCCACATTATTACCGTTGTATCCACTGATGCTTGATTCATCAGTGGCTCTTAAAACAACTGTTCTCCACCCTTCATCCATTTCATCAGTGTTTGACACGTGGTCAGTTTTTAGCCTTCAGATCATAATAATCGCTGCCACATCAGCGATCACTTTTTCCCTAAATAAAACCCTGATCAAAACCCCCAAACAGGGTTTTACACTGTCGAATTGAATTCCAAAAATTCTCTTCTCAAAGCAGTTTCCAACCTTTCTTCCCAAAATCATTCTTCGTTCTTCTCCACAAAAATGACAAAATCAAAATCAAAATCTAAACCAAAATCAACATCATCTTCAAAAGAGGTCGCTCAAACGGCCGAAGAATCCATCGAGATACCATACAAATCTCCTCATAATTATCTGGGTTTGCTCACAAAACCTACCGATAACCACACCTTCGACTCCATCATTGATACATTATCTGCATCAAAGTACAAAACTTTGTTGACAGCAGATGCTCCCATTTACTTGCAAACCCAGAGAGAGTTCTGGAAAAAGGCGACGCTTGAAAAACAAGACGATAAAGTCATAGCCATTAACTCCTCGATACAGGGTAAAGTGATTCAAATCACTCCGCAATCAATCTCAGAAGTCTTCAAACTCAATGATTAAAATGGTAAAACTTCCTTTGACAAAAACGAGTTAAAAGTTGATTTTCTGAAAAGGGGATATGCAGACCAATCAAAGGTAGATACCTTACAAAAAGGTTATTTCCCATCTGCACCCAGATTTTTATTTCACACACTTTTGAGTTGTGTTTCAAATAAAACAACAGCGTTTAATGAAATACCATTGAAGATTCAATGCCTCGGTTATGCTATTTTAAACAATAAAGATTACAACTACTCCCAGGAGATCTTCAATGACTTGGTAAAGAACGTTGATAGAAAATAATTTTTACTTTTTCCAAGATTTCTGAGCTATTATTTCAAACAAAAATTTGAAAAAGAGAATGAAAATTTGCTTAAACAAGGTGCCTATTTTCAAATAAAAGGGTTAACAAAAGAAACATTTTCCAGAATGATGGCACCAATAAAAACAAAAGCAGAGGTGTCTGAGCAGATTTTAGCAGTTACCACTGCTCCTCAGACATCTGCTGCTGAGCCCACTGCTCCAGGTGATCATAGCAGCACTACCACTGCTTTGAAACCCACACCTGACATTACCAAAAAGACCAAAAGAAAACCATCCAGAAAACCCACCAAACCCAAAACAAAGGCAACTCTGGAAGATGAGATCCCAGAGCGACTGCCTGTGACAACACAAATGTCACCACAAACCACCGCTGCTATTTCCTCACAGCAGTTGGTAGAAAGATCTCAACCAATGCCTCAAAATCCTCCTGTATCCTCACAAAAGGATCAGGTTGTAATCACAGGGACACCAAATTATGAAGCTCTGGATCCACTCGGATTTATCTTCCACAGTCCTGATCCCAAGGACATGTCTCTTTCAACACCCATACCCTTACCAATCATACTACCACAAACAATAATACCCTTATTGCATGCGGTTGCTATAGCTTAGACACAAACCAGTTCCTCTCTATCACCTGTCACTGAGGGCATACTCCCACAAGTGACTGGGTCTGATGCTTATACCTCTGCTATCCCAACAACAATTGAGGAGGTTACACCCCCTGAGTTACAAGTAACTCTCGGTGGTAGTTCAAGTGGAGCAACACCTACAACTGATGGATCAACAGATCTTCAGTTGGACAGTTGTTTCATTAGTAAGACTCCCTTGAAGGCAATTTCTTCGATAGCACCTTCGGTAACCACCAGTAAGTTAGTTTTAACCACTGGTACCATCAAAGGATTATCAAGTGCTGAAGAAAGAAGTCCCCAGTACCAAGAACAAGGGGCATCAATGGGTGATTTTTAGGACTCTGTTCCTAAGTCACACATTGATACAACCACTGCTGGTGGGGTTTCAGATGATCCCATTGATTTGGGTGATGATGCAAAATATCAGGAATTGACGGGCAGAGTTGAAAAACTTGAAGATTCAGTTGCTGAAATAAAAGATATGGTGCAAGAGATTTTAAAAGCTCAAAAAGCACAAGCCACTGCTGTTCCACCTCAAGCACCTGCTCCACCACAAGCATTTGCTGCAAATGAGCTCTGGAATATTTTTCAGCCCTTACTTGAACAACAAAAACAGATGGCTGATCAGCAGCATGAAATGCATGTAAAAATGCTAACAAACATGGTGGAGTCCAGATTCAAAGATACTTAAGCAGATATCAAGGCTATAAAGGCCAGCATACAAAAGACTGCCCATGGTGGAAAAGTTCCCTCTACTATCCTCTTCATGGATAAACCCCTTGCAGATAATGCCAAAAAGGGGGAGAAAATCAAGTTGAAGAAGAAAGGAATAGAAGATGGGCTGTATATTGAACCAGAACAAGAGAAACAGCCATCCAAACCTCACACCACAAAATCTCATACTTCCATCCAAACAGCTGATACACCAGTAGTTACAAAAACTGCTAGCAGTAGCCAAACAGCTGTCATCTCATCAACACACACAACTTCAACACACACCACCAAAACCACTACCCTACCACCATTACCTCCTGTTATAAAACAGAAGACAACAGATGTTACAACATCTGCTGTAATGACAACAGTAGTTGGAACACCAGTTGTTTCAACCACTGTCAGTCAATCACAATCACAAACCACTGCCATTCATACCACAACCACTGAGCCACCCAAGACATCATCAGCCTCTCCTACAATAAAAAGGAGAAGGATTTTCATACCTGATGATTCACCACCAACATCACCACTATCAAAAACTACCTCACCACCTTTATCCCCTGCTCAAAAGTAGAAGACATCTGCTGACATATCAGCAGTTGTAATGACAACAGCAGTTGTAACACCAGTTGTTTCAACCACTGTGAGTCAGCCATCCACCATTGCTTTCACCAGTCTCACATCACAACCAGCAAAGCTCTACACCAGAAAAAGAAAACTTACTCAGCTAGATGAGGACCAATATGATCCCACTGCTGCAAGATATCCGTTAGAACTAGAAGCTATAAAAAATGAGATGAGGCAATTCTACACTGATGATGATCCTTCAAACAGAATTTTTTATTCACTCGTTGGCTTCATGGTTCCAGAAAACATGGATGAATATCTTGAGCTCAAAACAAGACAGGCTAAGATAAGAGCCAAGGTTGAATGTAAAGGTCAAGGTGATGAAGCCATTGCTGAAAGATTGGAACTTCTGCTCACAAAAGTCAATCTAATAAAAGATTTTGCATATGAGCTGAGCAAAGAAAAGGCAGAACAACGAAAAGAGATGAGAAGAAAACTTCTTGCATACATAATGCAAGAAAAATTTTATCCTACTGAAGAAAACCAATTTGAAGAATGGCCAATAGTGCTTTTAAGGCATGAAGCTGATAGGATTGATAGAATCAAGAACGATCCTAAAAAGAAGAAAAATGCTCCAAATTGGAGTAAATACAAAAAGTTCATCAATGACCAAACAGCTGAGTACAAAAGAAAGAAACAGGAGCTGGTGGATGCAAAGGTGGACACTGCCTATGCCATATCAAAATGGTCAAAGCAGCAAACTGATGAAGCCTATGAAAGGCTAAAGAAAAGGAAGATAACTGCTTCAGGAACTTCAAAGAAACATGAACAAATGATGAAGCTTGAACAACAGATTGAAAACCTCAAAACACTGTTCAAGTCAATGAAAAATCCTATTCTTGTGTCAAACCAAGAAGAAGGAGAACAGCTGACTAGTGAAGAGGTAAAAGAAAAGGAAGTTGAGTACTTCACAGAATCCATCATGAAAATGGGTCTAAAAGAAGAGAGCTCAGAAAAACTTCAAAACCTTTTTAAGAAGGTGTTAACTAAGACTGCATCACCACATAGTTCAGCAGATATCCCAGACAGTGAGCTTGATCAACAACAGAGACAAGAGCTGATTGACGAAGAAGTTGCAGAAGACATAGCTGCAGCAAATCAAGTCATAGAAGAGGCTTTCAAGAAAATGTCTGAAGTTCAGGATACTGGTCTACAATTTTTCTCAAGGCCAAAATCTCCAAGCTCATCAGCAAATAAATCTCTCCCAAGAAACCCATTGGGTTCGAAAGTACTAAAGTGGATGTCTGATCAAAAGACCCACGTACTGACCCTGGTCAGATCCAATGGCGAAGTGAAGTACATATCAAGGAAAGAAGCACTAGGCCTTAGTGTTGAAGATTTGCAGGATCTCTTTGAACTTTCACTGTGCAGGGATGAGGATGACACCAGTTCCAAAGAATTTGAAGAAGAATTTAAAAGACTTGCAAAGGAACTACTGATGAGGAATAAAGATCCAGAATAATGATAGGTTTTGGCATTATCTGTTCCAGGGGGAGATTGTTGGGATTGAACCCTACCAGAGGAACAGATAATGAAAGCCAAAACCAGGTCACAACAGTGGATTCACAATAAGCAGCAGTTTACATTAAGCTTTCCCTTTGAAAGTGATTATAACAGCTGATGATCTTATATCCACTGCCCGGATACAACTGCTGCTGCTCTACATAACTACTGATGAAGCCTAGAAGACTGCTGGAAACTAAGCACTGCTGGTGCAAACTGCTGATGACAAAGCACTGCCCAATCAAGGACTGATCAACCTTGAGGAAAGCACTGATGAATAGAAAGAGCAGTAGTTTAGTATATCATCTGTTTATGTATAGTCAGTGGTTAGGTTTAGCAGTGTTTGTTTGAGGACAGTAGATACAGGTTGTTAGGCTGTTAGACGTCGCTTTCATGGTGACGTCAGCTGAGATGCCTCAGCGGTTTGCTTTGTCTATAAATGGAACAGTACCCTGTACTGTTACATTTGATTCTTTTTGAGTGAGTTCTTCTCCTCAATTCAATCCTTTCATCTTGTGCAATCCAACCACTGAAGTATCAGGCTGAGGGGGAGCTTAGTTTGTAAGCTTGCTTGAAATCTTTTGAATTGCTTTGTAATCTTTCGACTGATGAAAAGCATTTGTTTATCTAAACTATTTTTCTTCCTTAAATTGTGTTTTACAAAGTTTGTGATCATTTCCGCTGCACTTAAAATCTGTTCATATCTATTTGATTTGTTCAAAACACACAAACAAGCACAATCATGAGAGCCTTCGATCCTAACACGGCGCCTTGGCCACAGGTTTCACGCCCAGAACCAATTCGATCCTGAACTCTACCTCCCGTTCTGGCGGTATTCCCGGTAGGTCCTCCAGAAATACATCGGCATATTCGCGTACCACCGGTACATCTTCAATCTCTAGTGATCTCTTGTCTGGTTCGTTCGCGTATATCATGAATGCCCTACAACCGTGCCTCATGAGCTTGCGAGCTTTTAGCATTGAACACATAACGTGATTACCCCTCTTTTCGCCGTATACGGTAACAGATTTTCCACTTGGAGATGTTAGTTTTATCTCCTTGCGGAAACATACGACTCTCGCATGGTATCGGGATAGCCAATCCATCCCGACTACTACTTGGAATTCCCCCATCGACATAGGAATCAAGTCTATTGAATATTCTTCATCGTCAATGTTTATCTTATAATCTCAACATACATCATACACAAGGAAACTTTTGTTATCACCCATTTCTACTTCTAATGGCATAGGCAATTTTGTTAGTACAAAAGAAGGGTGTCGAATAAATCCATGTGAAACAAAGGATTTATTCACACCCGTATCAAATAACACATGTGCAGGAATTGAATTTATGGCAAATATACCTGAGACCACATCGGGCTCTGTTTTTGCCTCCACTGCTGTTAACTGGAAAGATCTTGCCTTTGCTCTTGGTGTCTCAGTGTGTGTATTCTTGTCATCTTTCTTTCCGATCAACTCTGGGCACTCAGATTTCTTGTGACCCGGTTGGTAGCATTTGTAACACACTGACACCTTCCCCGGGCACAATGCAGCCGTGTGCCCCGTTTTCCCACATATAGGACACAATTTGTCCTTGAACCGGCACTCACCTTTGATGACCCGCTTTTCCCTTCTTGTTTCTTTGAGGTTTCTGTTGTGCGCGCCTTTTTCGTTGGGCTTGGATTGACTATCTGCGCCCTTCTTTCACCTCTTTCAATCTGTTTCTTCAACTCTATCTCCCGTTCCCGAGTAACGTTTATAATCTCAGTAAGAGTCTCATACTTTGAAGGAGTCATAAACTCCATATACTCGGCGCTCAACATATTATAATAATAATATATTTTCTGCTCCTCATTCGTTATCAATTCATCACAAAACTTCATCTTATCCATGAACATTCCCGTGATTTTATCAATAGATTCACCCTTGTGTCTAAGTTGCATGAATTCTTCCTTGATCTTGTTAATGACTGCCTTGGGACTGTGATGTTTAAGAAATGGCATCTTAAACTCGTCCCATGTCATAGCTTTAGCCGCTTCGCTTCCAATTTCTTTCTTCTTGTTATCCCACCAGTCTTTCGCTTGACCCCTAAACTGACCCGTGCCATAGGCTACGTAGTCGTCTGGATCACAATGAGTCCTTTCGAATACTCCATCCATATTGCTTAGCCACCGCTGGCATATTATCGGGTCAACCTCCCCATTGTAAATTGGCGGTTTGCACGCCATGAACTCTTTATAAGAACAAGATTTTCGTCCTCCCGACTTCTCCTTTGCTAAATTGGTATTATCCTCCAATTTCTTGATTCTTTCTTCCACCACTGATAATACCGTGTTTTGGATTTTCTCGATGAAACCCGACAGACTGTTTTCGATTGCTTTCCCTAACTCTTCAGCAATCACTTCTCTCGTTTGCTCGGTGACTCTTGGCACCGCATCATCATTACCTTTATCCGTCATCTTTAACCGAAATGTTTACATCTAGCGTTAAACATTTCATCTATGGCATATGGTTTATTTACTTCGGTTTATTCAAGTTCATAACTTGTTTTCACCGTTCTCATTTAATGCACTTTCCGGGTTTGAGTGTGTTAACACGCTCTTCCCATGCATGTCAATTCATTATTTCCCTTTTTATACTTAGTAATTCTACTTTAGAACAATTAACTCTTACCGGATGCTTGATCAAGCTTGAACCAAACACTTTGTTGACAACCTTAAGCTCTGATTACCAACTTGTAACACCCTTAATACTGGACGGAATTTAACTAATAATTATATGAACTTTATACTTATCAGAGTTTACAAAAGAAAAACTTTCGTGTTTAAAACCATACATATTTGTGATAGTACCAAACAAATCCAAGATAGTGCATAACAAGTTTAAAGTTAACCCTTGCTAGTCAACTAACAACTAGTTTAAAGGATTCAAAACAAGATTAACAAAACATTTACAATATGATTAAAGTCTAGACAAGGTTAAGTTTGGTGCGGAAGCTTCAAAATGCGTGTTCGGTTCTTGACAACGTACTTGATCACCATCCGGAAGGACCTCATCCATACCTAGGGTCAAACCACTAAAAACATTAGTTTTGACAGTAATACAATACATATAAACGAATTCCGACATCGAAAAGTGATAAATAAAACACAAGTTTTCTGGGCTCCACCGTAACTTACGGTGTCTACCGTAAGTTACGGTAGACCCTGAATGATTCTGGTCTGCCGTAACACAGGGGTGAATCACCGTAACGTTTTTGTTTTCCACCGTAAATTACGGTGGAGACCGTAATTTACGGTGGACTCTGTGATTTTACCATTTGACTATTTTGTTGATTTCGTCCTAATCTGCATACCGTTTTAGACTATTTCTTTCCTGTATGTCTGTAAATTCATTACGGACATGTTCATTTTGATCATCATACCAACAATTGATTCACCGATCATACGGCTAAAAGTTTCTATACTATTAATTATTCGACCCGTTTCAACTATAAGTGTATATTTCCAGTTTCTTATTCTAAGACCTTTTTAGATGCTATTACCCAAGTTCCCAGGCTTGTACATCTTGGTGTATTTGCGATATTCATGGCTTTGTGTTCCCTTGGAACTAAAAGCTCGTTTCCTCGGAATTCAACATTCCGTTTTAAATAGCCTTTGCAACATACCCCCATTTATTATTCCAATATCCTGGATTCACAACTTAAAGTATCATAGCTAGATTCATAAGCGTAGTGCAATCCAACACTTAACAACTTACGAAACCATCATATCGCTATTGTCATGATTCTTTTTATGGTATCTATTCAACCCGTTTGACTATCTAGTGAAAACCATCACTTTATTAACAAGTCAAACCCAATCCCAAGTCTTTATTTTGACCCGTTTGATGTTCAAGTGATCTACGCCACTTTAGAACACGTCAAACGCATCCTTTACACTACGATTCTGTCTATACACTAAACTTAACCATATATGCGTAATTTAACGAGACTAAAGTCACGTACCTTTAAAGCACACCTTTTCCGCGGGTATCACCTCCGGCATGTCCACTTGACGTTCCGGATTCCTTGCCTAAAAAGTTTAATTCATGACAAGATTAGAACTCTTTCATAAGCTTTAACGCATTAATTCTTAGCATATTCAAATCTGCGTTTTTTACCAACCTTTAACATTTTAACCCTCGTTTAGGCGTTTTTTCAAACACCCAGCGGGTCGGATTTCTACATGATCTAAACCAATTTCATGACTTGTAATTATCATCCAAACTACTTTAATTAGTCAATTCTACACAAGTCTTAGCATCAATATTTCTGAATTTATTCTTAAATTCAGATTTATGTTAGAACAAGATCATATTTTTAGGACTTATCAAGTTCTCTTCAAGTTCATTAGCCACCTACAATAGTGGTTATGAACTCTATGATTACCATGAAATCTTTCAACAAGATTTCACCTAGGGTTCATCCCTAAACACCATATCTCTTCTAATTACACACATGCAAAACACAATCAAGCTGAAATTCTGATTTTTCACAATTAACCTAGAACTTGAGATGAATCAAAACACTAGAATTTCACATACCTTGTGATCCCTTCAGTGAGGTGATCACCAATTCGTGCTTAGAAATCGATTTGGACTTGATTTATGCCTTGAGTTTGTGGTTTTTGTGAAGATTAGGGTTGGGTGAGACCTTCCTGTCGCCCCCCTGCTTCTTGATCGACCAGACATCCCAAGTGGGTGTTTGGTGTAAATTTTATTTTATTTCTAATTTAATTAAGTTTCAAGTTCTACACATAAGCCTCTCTACTTTCATTTAGTTTATATTTTAGGCTTTTTAATTCATTCATGTGTTTCTACAAGATTTCTTAGCTAACTAAGTTACTTATCCTAGTTAGCTTATTCTTGTTTATTTTATACTTTATTATTATAAAGTTTTATATTTTCGGGATGTTACAACTTTGTTTTTTGAAAAACTCCTGAGGCTTAAGGAATATTTGGTGAAGGCTGTTCAGACCTGTTACAACAAATACGAGACCAAGGGTAGTGGACATACTGGTTAGGCAAAAGGCTTGAAGGGTTCTGGTTTGCCTAACGCAGGTCATGGTGTCCCCCCCACATTTGCTAGACGTAGGAGGAGGTTCACTAGTTTTGTTGTTGTTCACTTGAAATCCTTGACTGAAAGAGATTCAGCCTCAGATGTTGTTGTTAGTGAAGTTATGATATTTGAAGTGAAGAAGAGAAGCATGCATGAAGCAAGTTCTCGAGGGAGAAGAAGAAAGATCAGGGATCAAGGATGATCTGAGTTGATCGGAATGTCCTGCATGGATGACAAAGGCTGTCATTTATAGAGAAAGGTTCTTCCCATAGGGGAAACCTTTTACTAGTGAACCTCACCTGCAGTGGGGGATTTACCCATTTAGGGGTTGAAGGCTTCGGACCTGCGGGTAAAAGGATGTCTCCTTTGCACATGCCACTTTTGCGGCTGAGAGGAGAGTTGGTGGGTTATCAGTGATGGGACTGGTTACTGTGCTCAATCTTTTTGCTGTTTACTATAACCTGCGGGTTTTGAACCTTTTAGTCTTTTAAGCTGTTATGTGTTTTACTCATATTATTGAGGCTTGAACTACCCCGTCATCAATTAGCGGGTTTTGAACCTTTTAGTCTTTTAAGCTGTTATGTGTTTTACTCATATTATTGAGGCTTGAGCTACCCCATCCTCAATTAGCAAGATAGGGAATTATATACCACCCATGTTAGCGTCTATGTTAGGGTCTAGGTTTCTTGTATGCTTATAGTCTATATAATTATTCAAAAAGACATAGGTAGTTGTGAAACGACAAGAGTTCGGATTATGGTTTGGTTTGGGTCTCGGCGTCTCTAAATCAACATATCACATTGAATTGGGTTTATAGCTGATGCAAACTAGGTATTTACATGCTATGTAGTATGTACGTAGAAAATCCTTCTTTGCAACTTGGTGGACCAAGTAAGATAAAAATTCTACATGTTTCCTGTTAGCATGAATTTTCATATTGGCTGAGGTTCAATGGTCAAAACACGTGGAACATCTATACTGTTGGAATCCACATACCACATCAGATCTCTAACCTCCTTAGAAAATCTTGACATAGGTTAGAACTCTCTCTGAAACGTGGGAATGTTTTAAAGAATTGCTAAGAAAGAGTCTTGCCTTTTTCACCTAATTCCCATAGATTACGTACATTGAATTCTTGAGTGATGGGAATTTGCTTCAACGCTGATGCTTGTGAGTTTCTGGAAATGCCTGAAGAAAGCCCTAACATGTTGAATTCCCTTGTCTATGAGCATTTGGTAATGCATGAGTACATTTGAAGGCACAACGAAACGTCCTTTTTCAAACTCTATAAGTTAGTGTAAAAAACCATTTCACGTAGACCAATGATATTGGTTGTAGCATGCATAAACATACACAAGTTAACAACAAAAGTAATATCTGTTGGAATTTATCCTGATCTTGTTAGTTCGTTAGTTTAGTTAGTTAAATTTAATTAGAAAATTTTGTTAGTGTAGTATGTGCCCAAAATGTAAATGTATGAAAACTTGGGAGGGTATTGTACTTAGTTATATTTGTAAACTGTATGTCGCCTCTTTTACTGAATCGGTGGGTCGGTTCCATGGAGACTTCCGGCGGGTATAAATACCACACCGGTGATCATTTGTAACAAGTTCAAATGCGTTCATACAAAATTTATAATACAAATCAGTTCTTGTTAATTGTTCTTGTTCTTCTTGATTTAGTTGTGTGTGATCAATCTTGATTAAAGGTTGTTAGGATCTGAGGGTTTTCTTGTGATTGTTTTGTGTTATTAGAATCAATCAAACAATTATATGCAGCGGGAATGCAAAATGATTAACTCACACTCATTCAATAATCAACAACTAGACCCTCCGTAGTGGAAAGAGACATCACGCCCCTGATAGCGTCCTATGGCGTCGGCGAACACCGCCCCGGTGGGCGCCATACACCACCAACCTGGAAGGGAAATGTATTTTTTTAAACAATTAAAAACCTTATAAATACATACCACTCACCTCACTTTTTAAAAACCATACTCTCTACAACCAATATTTCACTCTATATTTTTTAAAAACCTCTAGATTTTTATACCACGCACACTACCATGTATCCCTATAACCGTGGTTTCGTTCTCCTCATTCTAGCGGCGACCCGAACCAAGCGAACGCTCCTAACCAACCCGTTGCTCTGGTTCCCACTTGACGCACCGCCTATGGACCCAGGTTTGTCAAGTACAATCAAAACAAAAACCGGCATAATGAACCTATTGAACCAACCCCTCTAATGGGACTCAAACCAATACGGTTGGAACCCGAACCCCAACATGAGAGGTTTCACAAATTCTTCATAAGCTTTCGGGTTGTCAAAAAGCGAGCATTACTGCGTCCCGGAGATACAAACGGAGACACAACCGGAAATAGAGGAGCTGGCAAAACAAACGAACAAAACCAAACGCAATAAACAGGCCTCCCATAAAAAGAAAGAAGTAACCGAGATCCGATCGAGAAAAAATGTGCAACCATGGGATGATGAAGAGGAGTATGTGTTAGCTTGATCTTGAATCGATGTATCGGAGGATCCCCAAATAGGTAATATTTTTTATAGACTTTTTTCTTTTTTAATTTATACTTATAATTTGTTTGTTAAACATTGTATTTATTTTTTTGAGTTAATTGCCATTTTCGCCCCTGAGGTTTGGGCACATTTGCCATTTTCGTCCAAAATCACACTTTTCGACCATTTAGCCCCCAACGTTTGGTCATTTTTGCCATTTTCGTCCAAAATCACACTTTTCGACCATTTAGCCCCCAACGTTTGGTCATTTTTGCCATTTTCGTCCAAATTGCCTAACCCAATTACTTTATAGCATCAGAGGGGGTATTTTTTAAATTGGACGAAAATGGCAAAATGACCAAACGTTGGGGGCTAAATGGTCGAAAAGTGTTATTTTGGACGAAAATGGCAAATGTGACCAAACGTTGGGGGCTAAATAGTCGAAAAGTGTGATTTTGGACGAAAATGGCAAATGTGCCCAAACCTCAGGGGCGAAAATGGCAATTAACTCTATTTTTTTTTATCCTTTTTTTTTTGCATACAATCAAAATAAAAGTTTATTTTGGAGACCAATCCGAGAAGGGTTTTTCGGTCTCATGGGTAGGGGGTATTAACAAGAAGTGCACAACTTTTCAATCAACTTATCAACATCAACGAAACGCATGGAAAAGCGGCGAGAGCAACGGGGATATAATGCGGTCGACTTTAGTAGAATATCAAGCGGCCTGAGTGAATTTCCCCTACTTGAAGATTTGGCAAAATCTTTTTTCATAGCCCTAAATGGACCAATGTCGAACTCACGGTAGGAGCTTCTTCGAGTCGGTCAACAAATAAAAGGTTTTCAAATAAGTCAAAAACCAACGAGTCGCTTGAACCCGAAACGCCAATGTTCGACGCTCGAAACATCGACCAAAACGATGTAAATCCGTTATTTACGGGTGAGGAAGGGGCGAATGAGCAAGTACCGGAGCTACAAAGACCGCCCGGTAGGAGAAGCGGTGCAAAACCTAGGAGACTAGAGTCGTCGTCGGGGGATCCGACTTGAGTCAAGCGTTTTCCAAGACGAACCAACGCCTTCAAGACATACCCGACCTCGGGGCTCAACGTATGCAAGAGAATCCGGAGGTGGTCGAGCTTATGAAGGATATACAATTTGAAAAAGACTTTGATTTTTCTCGAAGTCGCACAACCACCTAACCGGAAATCTGTTGGATATGGCTCTACAGAGAAAGGCGATCATCAAAAAAAAATATAATCTTTGAGTTTTAGAGTGTTTTTTAATTTTATTGTATTTTTTAATTATTGTAATGTTTTTTTATTTATGAAATGCTATTAATTTTTAAATTTAGAGATTAAACGAAAAATAAAAACAAAATTAATAATTGAGTAATGATGGGTGTGTGGTGTTACGACTACACACCCTTGTGCCATTTGTCACATAACCCCCTCTCTTGCACTTTTGTGCCATTTGTCACATAACCCCCACCGAAGGGGGTTATGTGTTGTTACCGCTACACATAACCTTGCAAGCACAATCTGGAAACTCCCCCTCACCAATACCTTACACTCTCTTTCTCTCACTAGAACAAATTTTGAGTGCATTATGGAAAATGGATTAGATTCATCTGAGGTACAAAACAATCTATTCATAGAAGTGTGAAAATTACCAATGATGTCATCTTAAAAGCGAAATCTATCTGGCTAAAACATAACTGAGTCCGAGCAGTTATGTGAAAGCACTAGGTCATCGATCATTGAACTTGAAGAAGATGTAAAACAACATAAACATAGAAGATGGAGAAGAAGTGTCACACCCGCTCATAGGCGGAAGCGCACGGTGTGAACTTGATCGGTTTTCATTGCATACGATGTAAGTAAACAAACTATATGAAATAAAACATGCACGATGTTCATTCATTCCCATAATTGAAATTACACGTCATAAGTTGTTTGATAACAAAAGATACATAAGTTAATAATTTTTACAAAATAGACTTGTCCAAAATAAAGTTTTTAAATATCAAGGTTTTGCATCCTATGTACCCTTCAAAGATGGAATATATGGACCAAACCCTTTAGAATGTGGATGACATCATCTTGATAACCTTGAAACCTTGTAACCATCCGCACCAAGATCCACTTAATTTCCTGAAATACATGTAAGTTTAAAAACATCAACAAAAGTTGGCAAGTTCATGTGTTTTAAGTTCGCATCAAACGAATCTTAAAAACATTTGAAAGTTCAAGTATAGAAAACCGGTATGTTAAGCGTCAATGAACTTGATGATCATTAATGTGTAGCTAGGACATTAATATGTGTGCCGACATAGGAAGCACTCAACCCGTAGACGATTTAGTGTCGATTACCCTCGACTGGGACACAAAAGCACTCCATGCGGCCACACAAGGACCCATAAGTGTGGCTCGCCCTGTACCCGATAGATCTACCCCTTTTGTTCCTTGGTCTTAAACAAATTAATGTTGCTTAAGTTAGCGCCTATTCGCACATGATCCGACTATCTCATTCCATAGCTTAACCATACCACAATGACATGTATTTTCCCCCCTGAGAGTTATAAATCCGAAAAAGTTTAAAGGAAAAGGGGGCATGAACTCACAATATTGAGTCCGTATAATGTGCTAGCAAAGCAGGGTATCCGAATGCGCGTAACAACCTATAAGTGTTCTAACTCTTTAGAAACTTGGGTTTCTATGAAATCGTGTACACGTTGCTCATCTTGACGTCATTGTATTTGTATTTTATATGTATTTGGAACCCTTGTGTATTGTAAATATGTTGGCATTTGTTTCGTATGTTTGTTCTAATATATTGTAACACCTGTGCCTCCACGGCCATCAAACAAATACCGAACCAATGAAATATTGTATTTCATACTTAGGATTTGTATAAATATGTGTATCATTTGCACATATCAATTCTTGTTCGATTTCAAACTCTAAATCGCTTTCTGGAAGGTTATACGCGCAGCGATGCGTAAATATAACCAGTTTAATGCAACGAACACTCCGGAATAGTGAAATAGGCTTAACATACCTTAAATAACCTTTACATAACTTAGAAATAAGTTTCGAAGGCTTTGGTATGGCAAAATCAAGTTAAATCGCTTACAGGGACTAAAGTTGACAAACTGTGAAAGTATGCCAATTTGAACTGTAACAAACATTCCGGAACATGGCCATAAGTTAAACATACCATAAATATCCTTTACATAGCTTAGAAATAGGCTTTGAGGGGTTCGGTGTGCTAAAATAAACTTTTGAGTCATTCAGGGACTAAAAGCGTTAAAAAGTGCACAAGTTTGCATTTTCGCGCATAACTTACGTTCTGAATACATCCGGACATCCAAAAATTTATGTAAGCACTAAAACATTTTATTTTAGTGTTTGGCATGAGAAAAATCCATTCGTCGCGCAATTTGGATCGTTTTTCGCGCTTATGCGCATTCCGTCGTAATTAAGCGAACATCGCGTTCGTACGACCAAACGAACTGACATCCGACATATTTTTGAGCATGTTTCATGTCCACAATGTTTAGGCATCATTTTAGGGCCTTAAAGTTGGCTTTACGGGCCTTAGAAGTGTCGGAAATGGCCTTAAACACGTGCAGGGGCTGAAACTGTCACTTTTGAAACTTATTTTCTGATCAGAAGCTCCAGGCGGCCCGCATGAGCTTTGTCTGATCCTGAAGCGGGCCGCATCAGCCCCCTGACAGCAGAAAACATGCAGAAACATCGAATCTGGTCCGTTCCACCCTTGCACATGGTTTTTCTCAATACTATGGGCTGGTTTTTGATGCACATGGTATTACAATACCATGGTGCAAGTGTATGGCCAAGATCGAATCACGTTTTCCAAGAAACGATCCTAACGGTTCGGGAAACACTATAAATACCCCACCCCACTTCTTGCAAAAACCACTAGAATCTTGATTTGAGAAGCTCTAAGTTGAAACCATTGTTTCATACCTGAGCTACTTGGATCGAGGTTAGCATTCGGGGACCCTTCGTAAGTATTCCTTCGTTCTTTTATTGCTTTTCGAGTCTTTTCGAGTCTGAAAGTCAAACTTTGTTTGACTTTCTGCGTTGACCAGTTTATGGTCAATGCGAAGTTCGTTTGAACTTCGCAACGTGAGTGTAATCACGTTGGTTATAGTCCCTTGGGACTATGCCTACTGATTACCACGTTGTCTAGGGTCGTAGGGTAAGTGATCTAATAAATCGCTTATACCTTCGAACCCGACCCATTTGGTCGATCATTAGGATCCGACCAAACACATTAGGTGACCATAGTGTATAGGGAATAACCTTCCGAGGTTATACCTTATGGTCGCTTCGTTTAAGTAGTTGTATGATAGGTAGTTTATGTGCCTTAGGTAAATTACCAGAATACCCTTTTCATGTATAATTGGTAATTAAGCATATGTAACCTAAACTTTTATCACATAACTGATTATGTAACATGTTTAGGCATATAACACTTGTCATAGGACTAGTTAGGCGGTCCGAACGCGTTTCACGCGAACGACGCGTTAAAGTAGCATAAGCTACCTAAACGGGTCGTAATGGGTCGTAAGCACTTATGTTAGGTTTCATTTAGTATGTAGGCTTTGTTAAACCATATGACACGAGTCTCTATACTCGTTTGGTTTACGAACCATCATTCTATCCAATCCTCCGATTTAGGTCCGGTTTATTAACATAGTTACCTATATTAGGTGCCGTTTGTTTCCGTGATCTCTAGCATTGCTTGGTGGTTATCCTAGGACTTCTGGGCAATCTCAAGTGAGTACATAGACCCCTCTTTTACTGTTTTCCAAACATTTTGGGGTGAAACACATGTGCCTACTTGTTACTTTCATGCTTTCCTGCTTTCACATCATATACTTGCTATGTTCATTAGTACATTTATAGTACATGATTTCATTGTTTTACATTACATTTTATGCTATGTGTGCCATTGTGTGCATACTTAGTACATTGTTTTACATTTACATTTTATGCTATGTATGTCCGTTGGTTACATACTTAGTACAGTGTTTTTATCACATGCTTACATGTTGTTATGACATTTGGGTTGTTTACAATGGAACAATACATTCATTAACATTAGCTACGCCGTTCGTTAGTAGGTAGTGGTACCATAGGAATTGACAACTCCCGTTCCTGAAATCCTGGGTTGGTGTGGATTGGAAGGAATGACCGAATTCGATATACATAAGTTAGATAAACCTTTAAATTGTTTAAGGGTTTATCGCCACAGTCTCAAGGCTTGGATGTATGCATTTTCACAACACCGCATAGATGTTCGTATCAGTATAGCATGCATTTCCACAAAACATAGCTTTGATTTAAACCATGTTTTACTTCAATACTTTGTTTTTGTGCATATGGTTTAGTTGATACATTTCACTAGCCATACAGATCATTTTGGTTACACATTACATGATTTACATATGACACATGAACATTATTGACATTGGTTACACATTACATGATTTACATTTGACACATGAACATTATTGACATTGGTTACACATTACATGATTTACATATTGACATAAACATTTTTGACATATTATTCAATACGTTTGGCAATTGGTTTAAACATAGACATCTTACATTGGTGGTTTGTTTGGGTAAGTGATTTGAGTAACGGTGCGTGTGTAATATGATACAAGCATGGTGGATACGCCGCTGGTACTTCCTATATATAAGTGTTTGTATGGTATTACATATCGTAGCGTTATTTGAATCATTTCAATTTAAGATATATAACATTTTATACACATAACATACTTTTCACAAGACATTCTTTTACAAACAACTTATCTTATACAAACTCATTTTACATGGTTATTCATTTAACCATACATTATTCTCTTATTTATACATATCATCTGATCTTATCGTTTTTCAAATGATTTACAAGACAAATCAAATTACAAGGTTCATGACTAAACATTTTCTTAAACAATAAGTCATGAATCCTATTTTCATAAACCTATGTATCTCACAGGCATTTTAATGCTGACATACCTATTTTCACATGTGTTTCAGGATATGATGCATAGGATTTATCAAGATACACTTAGGCGGACTTGGGCCTTAGCGACAATAAAAGATGCAAGACTAGTTATTTATGTTATGTTTCTTTGATTGTCAAGACATTGTAACTACTTTAATCAATAAAACAATATTTCAATTTCCATGTGTTATGAAACAATGATTCTGTTACAACACTCCCCGACGTTTTCCGCCACGTTTTGTTGTTCTACGTGGTCGGGGTGTGACACACATATATATATATATATATATATATATATATATATATATATATATGCTTCTTATATATATTTTGCATTCATAATGTGTACGAACGGGCCTCACCCTTCGTGAGTCTTCGTGCCTCACGCGATCATAAGTGGGCCTAGCCCATGAGAGTCCTCGTGCCTCGCACAAGTGAGAATGGGCCTAGCCCATTTGAGACTCTGTGTCTTACACGGTATAGGTGGGCCTGGCCCATAAGTGTCTCCGTGCCACGAACGGTATTTGTTCGTTATGTGTAATATATAATCTTCAAATATATATTTTAAGTTTAGTGAATCTTGTTCACATGTAGAAATACGTTCGATTCGAGTGTGTATATTTATCTCACAAATATATGTGTACATCCTTTCTAGATATAATAGTTAAAAATATTTATTTTTAACATCGTATTTATGTCAATGTACATGTCCGGTATTCTTTGTGAGTGTACACTTCAACAAGTGTATTTGACTACATCACTATGTACTTGAGTATTTTATACGTATACATATACCGTATTTATACTTGTACTTATATGTTTCATCATTGGTACTTATGTCACGTTTATACGTATACGTATACCGTGTATATACTTGTACTTGCAATTCCACAAAGTGTATTTTTGTACGTATTTGTATACTTGTATGCCCATATTTTTACACTTAGTATATATTTATTTTATACTTTTCGGAATTTAGAAGTCTTGAAAATATATATCGTTCCAGTCTAAAAATTATATATATATATATATATATTCGTGCCGAGAGTATCCGAATGCCATAGATACGATGTGCACGTTCTGTGTCATGACGCTAAGGTGTCCATCGCCGATGACGACATGTTAAGTCCGTTATAGTGTCAAACAAGGCGTAAAATTAACCCTTTTTCGATACTAATGTTTGAAAAAGTATGTTTCTTTGTTTACTTCTAATTTACAGGATCAAAAGAGCTTTAACGCACAAAAGGAACAAATTAACAATAGAAACCAACATAAATACAAAGAAGAAGGATTTACACGACTCGCCAAGCCCCCACCCACATCCAAACCAACAAAAATAACAAAAAATAGAAGCTTCAGCACGGATCCATGCCCACCAGGCATGGGGTCGTGCCTAGTCAAGATTCCCTGTAGAAAAAGACAATAGTAAAATGCAAACCAACACGAGGCCGTGCCAACTCAACACGGGTCGTGGTCAACTCTAAGATTCGAAGAATCTAAGATAGTACAACAAGTACAATTGCCATGGGCCGTGCCATTGACACACGGGGCCGTGTTAGTAAAAGATCTGACACCTACAGTTAATGAAGAAGAGAGAGAATGAAGGCCACGGGGCCATGCCAGGTGGGCACGTGGCGGTGTGAGCAGTCTGCTTTCAGCTATAAATAGGGGTGCTTGGTTTCATTCTAACCCATCCCTTGGCGAACCACTTCTCTCAAACTTGCCATCAGTCCACCACCACTACAACACCAACACCGACCACCATCATCCATCTTTCATCTTTTAGAGTGTGTGGTAGCCTCGGGATCCAAGATCAATCGTAAGAGTTCTTGTAAAACAAAGGCCATGCTTGGCTAAAACTCTTAAATCACTTGGTGAAGACAAATCTTTATGTAATACTTTTGATTTCCAATCTTTGGCAACTTTTTATTTGGGTATGTATTAATGACTTTAATAACTAGTTTTCTATATTGAAGGTGAACTTTACTTAATCATTTCTTCATGTTTTGTTGATTCACTCATTCATGTCTTTACGGTCTATATAAAGCGAAGGGTGTTTGGGTAAAGTTCTTGCCTCGTGCAGTGTATAGATCCTGCGAGGACCTGATTCAAGCTTAGTAGGACTTCCCTTGAGGTAGATAGCATCAAATTGGGGGAAGTAAGTGTCACACCCGCATCAGAGGCAGAAGTGCGTAGTGTGACTTGATTGGTTTTCATAGCATATGATGTAAGTAAACAAACTATATGAAATGAACATACACGATGTTCATCCATTTCCAATACATAAAATACAAGTCATAAGTTGTTTAGTAGCAAAAGACAACATAAGTTAATAATTTTTACAAACTAGACTGGTCCAAAATAGAGTTTGAAATGAATAAGGCTTTGCGTCCTATGTCCTGTTCGAAGACGGGATATATGGACCAAACCCTTCCAAGATGTGGATGACATCGTCTTCTTAATAACTTTAAAAACTTGTAAACTTCCGCACCAAGGTCCACTTAGTTTCCTGAAATACATGTAAGTTTAAAAGCATCAACAAAAGTTGAGCGAGTTCATGTGTTTTAGTTGTGCACGCATCGAATGAATCTTAAAGACATTTGAAAGTTCGAGTATTGAAAGCTGGTATGTAAAGCGTCTATGAAATTAATGATCATTAATGTGTAGCTAGGACATTAATATGTGTGCAGACATAGGAGACACTCAACCCGGTAGACGATTTTATGTGCTGATTAACCTCGACTGGGACACAAAAGCACTCCAAGTGGTCTCACAAGGACCCGAGAGTGGGTCTCGCCCGTACCTGATTGATCTACCCTTTTTGTTCCTTGGTCCATTAAAGGATTAATGGTGGCTAAGTTTGCGCCTATTCTCACATGATCCAATATTTCATTCCATAGCTTAACCATACCACAGTTCACATGTATTTCCCCCCAAGAGTTATAAAAACAAAAACGTTTAAAAGAAAAGGGGGACATGAAATCACAAATTTGTATTCGTAGTAGTGTGCTAGCAAAACGGGTATCCAATAGCGCGTAATAACCTATAAGTGATCTAACTCATTAGACATATGGGTTTACGTTAATTTATGTACACGTTGCTTATCTTGAACTTTATTGTATTTATATTTGTATTTGTTATGTCTTTGGAACCCCTGTGTATTTTAAATATGTTGGCATTTTTTTCATAAGTTCGTTTAAATATATATATATATATATTGTATTCATAATGTGTACGAACGAGCCTCGCCCTTCGTGAGTCATCGTGCCTCGCATGAGCATAAGTAGGCCAAGCTGTCACACCCCTATTTTCCACGTGTCACCGGTGGGCCCGGTGGGGGTATAGTGACGTAGTTGATATCATCATAGTCAAACAACACAATTTAAATGCACAGCGGAAGCAAAAGATAAATACATTACAATCCGATTCAAAAGTAATATCAATTATTACAACGGAATGTAAGTTGGATCCACAGGCGGATCTTAAACAGAAAGATAACATTGTTCAACAGACTTTAGGCATCTAGAACTTGCGAGATTCCCTATTGACACCCTGAGCTCTCAGCCAATTACGTATAGTACCTGTCACTTAAACTTTTGGGAAAATACGTCAGTTTTCACTGGTAAATACAACTTAACTGACTCATTTTGAAAATGTTTTAGAAAATTGATTTGAATGCACATGGCACAAAACTTTTATAACTTGGGACAATTATATAAAAATAATCCTATATACAGATTTACATGTTCGTTATACATTTAGGGCCCGATGTAGAAACCGAGTCAAGATTAACAGACACGCCACAAGTATAGGCCCATAAGAGAGTGAGATACCGTTTCCCTTATGCAACTGTCAGGTGTACGCCTACACCCCGTGCATAAGACGTGGCCATTTTATAATACAATGATGCCAAGGATATCCGGGACATGGTCATTAACCCCTAAAGGCCTTTATTTCAAACAAGACAGATTAAAGCGGGTTACCTCAATAATTTAATCACAATACGATTAAACATTCAATACCCGACCAAGCGGTATCTTACTCTCTTGTGGGCCTATACTTGTGGCGTGTCTGTTAATCTTGACTCGGTTTCTACATCGGGCCCTAAATGTATAACGAACACGTAAATCTGTATACAGGATTATTTTTATATAATTGTCCCAAGTTATAAAAGTTTTGTGCCATGTGCATTCAAATCAATTTTCTAAAACATTTTCAAAATGAGTCAGTTAAGTTGTATTTACCAGTGAAAACTGACGTATTTTCCCAAAAGTTTAAGTGACAGGTACTATACGTAATTGGCTGAGAGCTCAGGGCGTCAATAGGGAATCTCGCAAGTTCTAGATGCCTAAAGTCTGTTGAACAATGTTATCTTTCTGTTTAAGATCCGCCTGTGGATCCAACTTACATTCCGTTGTAATAATTGATATTACTTTTGAATCGGATTGTAATGTATTTATCTTTTGCTTCCACTGTGCATTTAAATTGTGATGTTTGACTATGATGATATCAACTACATCACTATACCCCCACCGGGCCCACCGGTGACACGTGGAAAATAGGGGTGTGACAGGTTGGTATCAGAGCCAACACTGAGTGAATTAAACACTAGTCTTTTGTGTTTAATCTCAGTTACACAGTTGCACATTCTTGAGTCTAGACGAGAACATAGGACTAATCCAAATTCGCTTTATTTTGTCCTTATTTGTTCCTTTGTTATTTTTCTGATTAGCCCTTGCATGGGCGAGTCATTTTCTGTAGAAGTCCCGTTTAGGGCAACCATATACTTGTTTAAATTTTAATGGAACGATTATATTTAAGAAAATATCATTCCTATAGTATAAGATCTACCATTATAATAAGATGGAAAAAATCTAAAAAGGGACATGACCTAGCTCTTGTGTCGTTTTAAGACAGGGCCAAGACGGTAGTTCCACAATTAGATTCAGATCCTTGTTTACATCTCAATTTAGGATGTTCTGCGCTAAATATTAAAAGAATCTTAAAGGTAAAACCTAGCCTAAATGTCATTGCAGACCTGGCCAAGACGGTAAAACCTATCTAAAAGATTCCAATCCCTGTTAACATCTGTAAGTATGTTAACATTTTTGGCAAACTGTGAATCGTTAAAGTCACACAGGCCATCTTTAAGGATGAAGTGCCTACGGGCTATAATTAACGTCCTCTGAGACTAAAGACAGTAGTAGTCTTTGACTCTCTGTCAAGAAAAGGTAATGAAATATGTTCAAACCTTAATGCCTCGATTCTCTGAAATCATGGCTTATAAATTTAAAATCGTCCTTGTGACTAGGCCTTTGCGCCACCTTAATATCCTTAATGTTTTATAACTAGGATAAATTATAATGAAAATGCTAATTAAATATAACTAACAAATTAACCAATATGGTTTATATTACCATGGTTAATAAATCGTCAAGAACGATAGTACTGTATGGGCTTCTAAATAAACCTTGCCCTTATTTTCTTTTTGTAGCAATTAAAACTACCTACATGGCTGACTCTGACGAGATAAACAATCATCCTCTGGAAAACCGCGATGATGATAAGATTAATATAACCAGAGGAGAACTTCATACACTGATTGATACAGCTGTATCTAAAGCTGTAGAGGAGCAATTTAGGGAGTATAGTGGGACTCATAGTAAAGCCTCATCTGTACCCCACTCTAAGTCTGTCCCCAAGACTCATTCTGAGGCTCATAGCAAGCCACCCTCACAGAAAGATGAGTCAAAGAAGGATGATGATCGACATTCATCTATTCAACACAGTGTCCCATCCAAGAGGATAGTATTCGGTAATGAACCACGTACCAAGTCCTGTACCTATAAATACTTTGTTTCCTGCAAACCCCGGGATTTCACTGGGGAGAAAGGGGAAATCGATTGTATGTCCTGGTTGGATGAAATGGACACCGTTGTTGATATCAGCGGTTGTGCTGAGAGGGATGTAGTGAAGTATGTATCCCAATCGTTCAAGGGAGAGGCACTAGCATGGTGGAAGGCTTTCATTCAAGCTGCTGGGAAGATCCCACTTTACAACATGTCATGGGAACAGTTTGTTGCTCTCATCATGGAGAACTATTGCCCTCAACACGAGGTTGAGAGGATTGAGTCAGATTTCTTATCATTGGTTATGACAAACTTAGATTGTCAAGCTTACCTCACCAGTTTCAATACCCTGTCCAGACTGGTTCCTTACCTAGTAACACCAGAACCCAAGAGAATTGCTCGCTTCATTGGGGGTTTAGCCCCAGAAATCAAAGCCAGTGTTAAGGCTTCAAGACCTACTACATTCAGGTCAGCGGCCGATCTGTCGCTATCTCTTACACTCGATGTAGTCAGAAACAAGGCTGCCAAAGCCTCTGAAGATGGAAAGCGAAAAAGGGAGGATGAGAATTCTCATCGCTTCGATAGGAAGAGGAACTCTGAGGATAAGAAGAGTTCCGGGTTTAAGAGAGACAGCCAGCAGTTGGGTGAGAAGACCAGGTGTGAAACCTGTAGGAAATACCACCTCGGGAAATGCAGATTTGAATCTCAGCCTCTACCGTGTGGAATTTGTAAGTCTAAGGAACATAAAACCCTGGATTGCAAGAAGCTGAAAGATGCAACCTGTTATGGTTGCAACGAGAAGGGGCATATCAAGACCAACTGCCCTAGGAATCAGAAGAAGCCCGAAGAAGCCAAGAAAACAAACGCATGATGAACGCCCAGGAGATGGTGCAGAATGATAATTGTATAGCAGGTACCTTTCCTTATCCAGCAGTTTATGCAGAAATTTATTTGATGCCGGCACATGTGATTCTATAATGAACAATAAATGTTGAGAACTTTTGTCTCCGCCTGATTAGGACTCCGGTCATTTAATGCGAAGTAGAAATTGGCCGATGACACTATAGAAAATGCTCCAACAAATCTTAGATTGATATTTTATATCTATTAGGAATCACTCTTTTCTGATATCCTTATGGGAAGCTTTCAAGCTATCCAAATTCATCACTATAATAAAGACAGATGTGACATTTTGATTCCCTGTCAAAAAGATGATGGATTAGGACTAAACTTTAAATGCCATTAATGGTCTTTTGTGACCTAGGCTAAGTAAAATTGATATATATTAAATAACGTTCATTAAGAATGTTAATGCTATATTGGCCTGTATGGTTTAATGAAACCATGGTTAGTATATAAGGCCATGAGGATGAGGAATAGCAGTTGTCGGATCGCAACCAAGAAATTGATTCATTTAGTAATAGGAACCAAATCTTGAGTATGACAAACTCGGATAAGACATCAGTCAATCACGCCATTGATGATGCGACGCATGCTAATGATACTACAATTGTAAACCTTAGAAAGTCCAAGGATGTTCTTCAAACTATGCTATGACGCAGCTGTTGGAAAAGCTGTGAAGGGATCATGAAAAAGGTTCAAAGAGCCGAATGCTACTTACTCTAAATCCTTCATAAACTATAAGTATAGCAAATTTTTAAAATCTTTCCTAAGAACCATAGTTATTAAGTGAAAGCGAAAATAATAGAAACCATTCTTCCGTTCCTGTCAGAAATCTTTAAGTCATAAAATTCTAATGTACCCTCTCTATAGATAAAGGACATTCGCATGTAATTGTTATCTCCTTAGTCCCTATTGATTACGAATACCAAATGGTATGACAAAACTGCCGTATGAAAATTTATGTATCTTAATACGTTCCATAGATTGCTTCCATGCCTGATCAGTATGGAGGTTTAATGCATGGAACCACAAAGATATTCCAATAATCGTATGGTACTAAAGTCAACCAATGGTATTCGAAGAAGATATCCAGAATGGAATTGTCCAAGTAAAGTGTATCTGATTAAGAAATCTGTGGACTCGTAACATAATTGTGCCACTTATCTGACTCAGGCACAGATAAATAAACTGGAGCATGAGATTTGGAAAATCTCTGTAATCTCCATGTGTCTTGATTATCATCTCCAAGGATTACCCTGTTTACCTCATGAGGCAAGTAGAGTTAAGATTTATATCCCATTAGGGGCTGTAGTATTAGTATGAAATCTCCAAAGCGGCTAGTACCAGCATTGGAAGAATCGAAACCCTGGTTAAATAAGTTCTGAAATAGAGGATTCATATAGCCTAATTCAATATTCTGAGAAATTCGGTATAGTTAATTAAGAAAGACGGTTCATTTTGCTTATGCATTGATTACTGCAACCCTAATTAGGCAACAATTAAGAATCGCCATCAATTACCCAGGATCGTCGAATTGTTCGACTAGCTGCAAGGATTAGTTATTCTTAAAGATTAGTTTTAAGTAATTGTTGAATTAACCATCTCACCTTAGAATAAGCTTCTCTATGATAGTTGTTATATAAGTAGCAAGGCTGCTCCTTTGGAAGACCTTGTATAGATGGAATGTTAAACATTTACTGTTTGGTAAGTCCAATTACCAGGACGTGGAAGTTGCCAGTAGTCGGCGGAAAAAAAAAATCAAGGATTGATAAAAATTGCAACCCTCTTAAGTCCTTAATAAGGAATAGGGTTCAATTGAAAGTATCGCTCTAAGAAGGGCGTACTGAAAATGTTATACAACAGGCTAGTTAAGCTCTGACTATATATAGGATCATTCGAGGAAATCGAATACAACAAAGGTTAATAGTTTTTAAACTAAAACCTATTTATGGAAAGTGGTGGAACTCACAGTGTGACCCACACTAATGATTTAAGGATATATTTCACCAATAAGTCGAGAAGCATTATCACATAATGATAGGCGTATCTATGATATGATAAGAAACCCGTATCGATCGTCAGGATCAGAATTGAAGGAAGAAAACATGAACCTATTATAAAGGTCATTTAGGATGCTTCTAGAAGCCCAGATAGGTTGTGGAAGTTAAACCCACTGTCCGACTGAGAGTACTTCCATTACTTTAGCAAATCTCGAGGTCGAGATTTCTTTTAAGGGGGTGAGGATGTAACACCTCGTAAAATCACGTCCAATGAAGTATTGACACGTGTAATAAACCCTAATGAAGTCAAACATTGAATTTAAGGGACTAATTTTTCGAAAAATCAAAAACTTTGATTAAGAAAGGACTGGAAGTGTTAGCATACCTAAAATAAGTTTCTAAATAACCTCTTACGATGTTTATATTCACAAATGTGCCACTTGATGGTTAAGTGTAGCCGTTTGCGTAATTAATTGAAGGTTTGTGTAATAAAGGGTTAAAAGCGTCAACATGTCAATTCTAACCTCTGAGTGACCTTTTAATAAACCGAGAGCTTCATGATATTTAATTATACTCTTGGGAATGCCAAATAATGGCCGTCTAAGGTTTTTATGCCTATAAGTAAAATTACGCGCAACTTTGCAAGATAGAGGGGCTAAAAGTGTCAATATGTTTAATTATACCTCTGAATGACCTTTTAGCGAATCCGAAGCATCGTGATGTTTAATAATACTATCAAGAATGCCTAATATGGATTAGATGAGGCTTCAATGCTATTAAATGATGAAATGCGCAAGTTTGCGCAATAGAGGGGCCTAAAGCGTCAACTTTTGAATCTACGCCATTCGGTGACTATTTAAGCAAACGAGAGCGTATTAATATTTAAATATATGCTTGGGAATGATTATTATGGGCCATGGAAGGCTTAGATATCATTAAACGACATTTCGCGCTACTTTGCGCAATTAAGGGACTAATTGCGTCAAACTGCAAAAGGAGGTCGAATCGTATGGTAACGGACCTTCCGGAATATGTCCATAAGTTAAACATACCCTATTTATCCTTTATATATCTTAGATATAGGTTTAGAGGTGTTTGGTACGCAAAAATAAACTTTTATGTCATGCAGGGACTAAAAGTGTCAAAAAGTGCACACAAGTTTGCACTTTTGCGCATATCTCGCATTCTGAATATCCCCGGACACCCAAAAATTTATGTAAGCACTAAAATATTTTATTTTAGTGTGTGGCATGATAAAATTGCACTCGTCGCGTAATTTGGACCGTTTTTAGCGTTCGTCCGTGTTTCGTCGTAATTCGACGCACTACGTGACCGTACGGCCAAAGGAACCGACATCTGACATGTTTTTGAACATGTTTCATGTTCCATATGTTTAAACATCATATTGGGGCCTTAAAATGAGGTTAACGGGCCTTGAACGTGCCTAAAGTAACCATAAAAGCTCACAGGGACCATTTCTGCCATATATGAAAGTGTTGTTTGCTGCTAAACAGCTGTAAACAGTCTGTTCCAGCAGTTTCTATCAATTGTAAATGGTTTTTTTGGAAACTAGGGGCTATCCATTGTTTATAAAACCATGGGTAATATGTGTAGGGTTCAGATTCAATCACGGTTTACGAGGAACGATCCTAACGGTCCTCAAAAACCTATAAATACCCTTCCCCACTTCCTTCATAACCCACAATTGATCTTGAATTCTCTAAGTTGGGGACTTTGCTCCTCATACCTGAGAAATTAGGATCAACCCTCCTTGCTTGGACCCTTTTGTAAGTCCCCTTTCGTGCCTAGTTTAAATTTTAGCGTTTTAAACAGAAAAGTCAAGCGTTATCGATAAACGCTTTGAGTTTTAAACGATTAAGCTATTGTTTGTAACGAACATGGCTACGTGACCGTAATTAGGTAGGTAATTAACCCTCAAAAGGGCGCCTCCTAATTACCACGTTTACTTAGTTTAATTGTCGGGTCAAATGAAAGTCAAACGGGTTAGTTTTAAATAAAATGCATAACGATTAAATTAAAAGTCATAAAATCAGTTTTGCCACATTAATAACTTGGTAAATATTAGTTGAACATGTCTAAGCATGTTCAACCCGACAATTCTAAGTATAGACTCGGTTCGGAACCGAAAGTCGCAAAAGTTGACTTTTGCTTTGCCTTTCAGATCTGACCCGATTTAGCTTAGTTTAGATATGCCTTAGGATTCCATTAGGACCATATTATAAGTTAGTATAACCCTCCAAGGTTATACAACTTGGTTCCATAGAAATCCTAGTTCATGCATGTTTCCTTTAAATGCCTAAAATGTTGACCGTTATGCCCTATTAACCTTAAAACGATATTTTTGAAAATGTGAAAGGATAGAAACCTTTATTACTGATATATAAACACGTCCCTAAAATTTGACATCAGTTGGAGGTCTAGATTAGGAGTTATGCTCAATAGCGTAATTAAAAAGCTTTTTATTAATTAAACGGCGTAATTAGCGTATAACCTATTTAAACCCAAATTTTGATACCAAACTTTTTACCCACTGATATAAAATAATATTTGGGGATTTTTGAAGATTTTTAATTATTTTTAGGCTGAGCATAACATAGGGTTTTAAGCTTGATTCGGTATTTGTCGGTTTTGCCCTTTTGGGCTATAAAATGAGTTTTACAAATCCTTTTGATGTCAAACCTTCTTCTACTGATCTCATATGATAAATAAATTATTTTGAGCCTTCTGGAATAATAAAAACATCAGCTTTCCTTTGAAAACCCGAAAATGGCTCCAAATCCCCTTTTTAAGCGTTCTTAACGCATAATATGTATCAAAACTATTTTAAACATATAAGGGTTGATGCCTACTAATATATTCAGTAAATTTTTATATTTTAACAGTAAGGAAAAGTTTTAAACTCAGATTTCCAGTTTTGGCCTTTTTAGGCTTATGTGAAATTACCAAAATGCCCCTACGGTGCATAGTATGATTATAATTAATAAATTTTACGTATAAGTGATACCCTACTGTTATAACTTATTAAAATGAATATATTTACTGATTTAATAAGACCTATAACTCAGATTACTATTTAAACTCTTTTATAAACTTTAAAAGGACCAAAATGCCCTTGCGAGACATAGTTTGAGTTTAAAATCATCCTGGGCATAACGGAAGGTATCTTACTGATATCACAACATATATAAGGCATATTAACTTAGGAAACCTGTATATGACTCTTATGGTCACCCGTTACGCATTTTCGCGTTCGGTACGGTTTATGTAACTAGTTAATTGACCGAAACGGGTCAAACCTTATCATTTTCACTTCAAAATCCAGAATGTGTTTAAGTATACCCATATTATACAACTCCCCAAACTTGTCGGGTCTAAATCACATTCCAATCCGGTCTGCGCTTAATCTTGCGTTTTGAACCGTAAACCTTTCCTTAAAACTAATCGGTCTAAGTTTCAACTTACATAAGACCCGTTAGGAATCTAATAGGTTATTAAAAACCTTCGTTCCAGATTAAGAGCCCCAGTAGAGGTACTTGTGCTTGCTGATTAGGATATACGGCTGAGTATAAATTGCATTTTAAGCTCAGGTAAATACTATTAACTTATTTTCCCTATACGGGCTTGGGATACGGTATTATAAAGATACCGCTTGGTCGGGTATTGAATGTTTAATCGTATTGTGATTAAATTATTGAGGTAACCCGCTTTAATCTGTCTTGTTTGAAATAAAGGCCTTTAGGGGTTAATGACCATGTCCCGGATATCCTTGGCATCATTGTATTATAAAATGGCCACGTCTTATGCACGGGGTGTAGGCGTACACCTGACAGTTGCATAAGGGAAACGGTATCTCACTCTCTTGTGGGCCTATACTTGTGGCGTGTCTGTTAATCTTGACTCGGTTTCTACATCGGGCCCTAAATGTATAACGAACATGTAAATCTGTATACAGGATTATTTTTATATAATTGTCCCAAGTTATAAAAGTTTTGTGCCATGTGAATTCAAATCAATTTTCTAAAACATTTTCAAAATGAGTCAGTTAAGTTGTATTTACCAGTGAAAACTGACGTATTTTCCCAAAAGTTTAAGTGACAGGTACTATACGTAATTGGCTGAGAGCTCAGGGCGTCAATAGGGAATCTCGCAAGTTCTAGATGCCTAAAGTCTGTTGAACAATGTTATATTTCTGTTTAAGATCCGCCTGTGGATCCAACTTACATTCCGTTGTAATAATTGATATTACTTTTGAATCGGATTGTAATGTATTTATCTTTTGCTTCCGCAGTGCATTTAAATTGTGTTGTTTGACTATGATGATATCAACTACGTCACTATACCCCTACCGGGCCCACCGGTGACACGTGGAAAATAGGGGTGTGACACAAGCCCATGAAAGTTCTTGTGCCTGGCACAGTTATATGAGGGCCTAGCCCATGAGAGTCCTTGTGCCTCGCACAAGTGAGAATGGGCCTCGCCCATTTGAGTTCCGTGTCTCACATGGTATAAGTGGGCCTAGCCCATGGATGTCTTTGTGCTTTGCACAATATGTACATATATGTTCGGTTTGTTTTGCATATATTTGTTTCACAAATATATATATATATATATATATATATATATATATATATATCCCCAAGATATAATTGTTAAAAATATTTATTTTTAACATCGTATATATGTTAACGTACGTGTACGGTATCCTTTTGTGTGTGCAAACTTCAACAAGTGTATTTGAGTACATTAATATGTATTTGCGTATTTTATAAATGTACGTATACTGTCACACCCCAACCGATGGCGGAAACATCGGGGCACGGCACTGAGCGAAACAGATTGTCCAGAAGTTTCCATAACAATTATAATTACCAATTATTTAAAGCATCACGTCCCATACCATGACATAAGAAGTAACATAATTATTACAAATAAAATCTAGTCAAGTAGTTCTGTTCCGACAACTCAGATTTACAAAATAGATAAAAAGTTTATTTGTTCCTAGGACACTCTTCCCTAGCCTCAATTTCATCACCTAGCAAACAAGGCGTCCTAGGTCTTTCCTTGCCTCATTTCACAGCAAGCTAAGCATAAATACAATTTAATCACCTGCCACATACGTTAAAGTAAAAGTCAATACACATAGTGTAAAGGTGAGCATACAAGTTTGATAGATATAATAAAGTTCGAAATTCGTTTACGCATAACCAGCACGTACGCATAGTGAAATGAAGCACGTTAGTTATCGACATAGATCTATCGATACCAATGACTGCGGGTTGACTGCCCGAGGTAGTTCGCAATACATGATTACCACTGTAATCCATGCAAGTAATTGTCCTTAACAACCCCTGCGAACAGGTGCTGAGTCCAAACTATAGTACTATCGTTGCTAAGGCAGGTAGACATCATTCCATGTGTAAACATAACAAACAAGCATTCATTAAGCCACGTATAACATGCAGTAATGGTTAGCGTTTAAATAGTATTGAGTAGTGTGTTTGATGTGATTTGAATATTCATAAAATATGTAACACCCAAAAGTGCATAAAGCAAAAAGGGTTCGAGTATACTCACAGCGATTGATGGATTGAAGGGAGCGCTAGAGAGTAGGGTTAGCCTGAACAGATTAATAGTATAACGATAAGCGACGCGTGAAATGATACAGAGTGTAAGTGGGTAGGACAACAGTTCAATCGGATGGTAGTCTGATCGGATGGCCGGTCGTTCGAGTAACAGTCCGTTCAGACGGTCGTCTGGTCGGATGACCGTTCGAGTGGATTGTTACTTCCTTTAGGAAGGATGTGTTTGTGTATGATGGCTTGACTTTTGAAGTTTTTGTTGTAGCATTTAGAAAACATTGAAGTATCTCTACCTTTCGGGCCAGTCAATCGAACGACCGTTCGATCGGGCGACAGTCCGATAGGTTGGGCACTTCAGCGAGAACACGTTGAAAATTGTTTAAGTGTTGAAGTTTTGAAACCCCACATAGTCGTATGGGCGGTCGATCGAGTGGTAACTCGATCGGATGGCAATCCGTTCGGTGTTCCCAAAACTCTTGAGGGTTGATTTGAAAATTAATTGTGGGGCCAAGATGGAAGTCGATTGGATGACCGGTCGTTCGGATCGCTGTCCGATCGGACAGTAGTCCGATCGGACAGTAGTCCGATCGGTCGACACTCCGTCCTGGTCAACCTATTCGTCTTACACTTGGTTGTTTTGATTGTTTGTCATTTTATCAAGACGTTTTGATATCGTATTAAGCAATAAAAACCTTGTCAATACTTGGTACCCCTGATCGGAAAGGAATCACCCAAATCCGATCAGTTGACTGTTCGAGATGGTGTTCCATGTTTAACCTGAAATCGGTAGTCTCGTGGATAGAATCTAGATCTTGAACTAACACAACCACAAGAATGAGTAGTAAGTCGGCACAAGCTCCGGTTCCATCGGTTTTTAAGGCATTTAGTGTAAAAGAGTTGAAAGGAAGTTGGAAAATCATCTTTGAATCCTTTTTATTGTGAATATGTTTAGATCTATGAAAGATCTTTGTTTATCTATGTGGAAATCGGTTAGATTTAAGTTGTTCTCGGTGGATTGAGGCCAAAACATGAAGTTCTCAAGAACCCGTGATGACGTCATCCTAGAACACCTTGAATCTTGATGATTTCATGGTTAAAAGTTAAGGTTCAAAAGATAGAAAAGTGTAAGAGTGCATGTAGATTAAGGAAGTACAAAGATTAGGTTGAAATCTTACCGGAATCGTGAGAAATCGAAGAAAAGATGAGCAAGGAGAGCTGGTCAGAGGAGAGTTACCAAAAGTGGAAAGTGTGAAAGTGACAGGTGGTATTTATAGAGTTTCCCAAAGTAGAAGGAGTGGGTCGATCGACTGGAAGCCTGATCGACTGGCAGGTCGATCGAGTGGCAGGTCGATCGAATTGTAGGTCGATCGGCTATTTACTTGGTCGATTGGCCAGTTAGTTCGAGTGTTCGGTGCGACGAGTTTCGCCGTTTCGATTGCGATTGCGAGCGTTGCGTTGCGATAGAGTTTCTAGTCAAATTACTTTTAATCCCAACTACTATATCTAACATATAATCATCCTACTTTTCCTTCATTTAGCGTTTGCGATTCGATTGCGATTGAGTTTCGATTGCGTTTCGATTGATCACAACGTAAACATAAATAAACATGCACAAGTAACACATAGAGGGCACACACACACACATAAACAGTATCCCAGACCTGCGATTCGAGTTACGATTGATGTCGATTCGTTTAGTTATTAAATTAACTTTATCGCGTTGTTACTTCCTATAGTTCAAAGTCGTAAGGCGGTTACCAGCGATAAACATACGATAAATAGCGATTAAAACTCGATTATTAATAAGTACTCCACATAATACAGCTAACGTAATGAAATAGATAGATTCTCTATAGGTCAAAGAAGTCAAAGCACGGGTGGTTACAGCCTCCCCTTCTTAAGGGAATTTCCTCCCGAAATTAGGCCGAAGCCGTAACAAACAACTGCGGGTACTTCGCCTTCATGTCACTTTCGAGTTCCCAAGTGAACTCTGCGCCTCGTTTGCCTTCCCAGCGAACTTTCACGATGGGAATACGTGAGCGTCTGAGCTGCTTGGTTTGTCGATCCATGATCTCGATAGGCTTTTCCACGAAGTGTAATGTTTCGTTCACTTGCAGATCCTCTAATGGAACATGTAAATCGTGCTCAGCTAGGCACTTTCTGAGGTTTGAGACGTGGAAAGTCGGGTGAACATTGCTAAGTTCCTCCGGTGGTTCGAGTCTGTAGGCCACCTTGCCAATTCTTTCCAGAATCTTAAAGGGTCCAATGTATCGAGGTGCGAGCATTCCTTTCTTGCCGAATCGGACCACACCCTTCCAAGGTGAAACCTTTAGGAGTACGTAGTCGCCAACGTCAAATTCAAGGGGCTTGCGTCGTCTATAGGCGTAACTTTTCTGACGACTCCGAGCTTTCAGCAGATTGTCTCGAATTTGAAGGATTTTGTCAGTCGTTTCTTGCAAAAGCTCAGGACCGGTTAATTGCGAGTGCCCGATCTCGTGCCATACAATAGGCGATCGACATCTTCTTCCATACAGTGCCTCAAATGGTGCCATTTGAATGCTGGCATGATAACTGTTATTGTACGAGAATTCGACCAAAGGTAAGTATGCGTCCCAATTACCACCGAAATCTATGACACACGAACGGAGCATGTCTTCAAGGGTACGAATCGTTCTCTCAGTCTTACCGTCGGTTTGAGGGTGGAATGCGGTACTTAGATTGAGCGTAGTACCGAGAGCCGTTTGAAACGTCTCCCACAGTCGTGAGGTAAACCGAGCATCACGGTCAGAGATGATATCGCGAGGCGTCCCATGTCGACAAATGTTCTCATCGGTGTAGATTCGGGCTAATCTTTCTACCTTGTAGTCTTCCCGTATCGGTAGGAAGTGAGCAGATTTAGTCAAACGGTCAACAACAACCTAGATGCCGTCGTGACCTGATGGCGTGCATGGATGTTTCATTATAAAGTCCATAGCTACGCTTTCCTACTTCCATACAGGGATTGGGGGTTGTTCAAGCAAGCCAGAGGACCTTTGATGTTCAGCCTTGACTCTCGAGCAAGTCAGGCACTTCCCAACGTATAGAGCGATATCCCTCTTCATGCCCGACCACCAGTACTTGTAGCGAAGGTCCTGGTACATCTTATCGGCACCGGGACGAATAGAATACCGGGATTTGTGGGCTTCGTCCATTATTATCTGTCTCAAGTCGGTCCGTTTAGGGATCCAAATTCGATCCAGATAATGAAATATTCCATTCGACTTATTGACTAGCTGGGCTCCATCGTGGTAGACTCTCTCGTTCTGTAGTGTGCGTTCAGTAAAGCATGCATGTTGGGCTTCGCGGATAAGGGTTTTGAGATCATACTGGGCTTGAAAGTTACTGGCGCTATGCAAATAGCTCCGTCTGCTGAGAGCATCGGCAACGACATTTGCCTTGCCAGGATGATAACGGATCTCACAGTCGTAATCCGTGAGAAGTTCAACCCATCGGCGTTGGCGCATATTAAGTTCTTTCTGGATGAGGATGTGTTGTAGGCTCCTATGATCGGTGAAGATCGTACACTTAGTACCATACAGGTAGTGTCGCCAAATCATCAGCGCAAAAACAACTGTACCTAGTTCGAGATCGTGGGTTGTGTAATTTTTCTCGTGGATCTTGAGCTGACGAGACGCGTAAGCGATAACCTTGCCTCATTGCATGAGAACGCAACCAGGACCAAGGTTCGAGGCGTTACATTAGACAATAAAGTCGTCGTTTCCGTCGGGTAGAGTGAGAACGGGAGCATTGCAAAGCATATGCTTGAGGGTCTGAAAGGCAGTCTCCTGTTTGGTTCCCCAAAGAAAAGGCCTGTCCTTGTGCGTGAGAGAAGTAAGTGGCACGGCATGGCGATAATAGCCCGCCAGTCTGAGAAAAGAACGGACTTCAGTCGGGTTCTTAGGTGTAACCCAGCTCTTGACAGCTTCGATCTTCGCGGGGTCAACGTGAATACCTTGACTATTTACAATGTGACCGAGGAATTGAACCTCCTCCAGCCAGAATTCACATTTAGAGAATTTGGCATAGAGTCGATTCCCTTGGAGTAGGTCGAGAACCAAACATAAATGTTGCGCGTGTTCGGTTTTCGTCCTGGAATAGATCAGGATATCATCGATGAACACAATGACGAAGCGGTCAAGAAAAAGGTTTACACACACGATTCATGAGATCCATAAAAACCGCTGGTGTGTTGGTTAAACCAAAAGGTATAACGACGAACTCATAGTGGCCGTATCGAGTGCGAAAAGCGGTTTTGGGTATATCTTCCTCTTGAATGCGTAACTGATGGTAGCCTGAACGTAGGTCGATCTTGGAAAAACACGTAGCACCTTATTGCTGGTCGAATAAATCGTCAATACGAGGCAGAGGATAGCGATTCTTGATTGTCATCTTATTCAACTCCCTGTAGTCGATACACATCCGGAACGACCCATCCTTCTTTTTGACGAAAAGGACCGGTGCGCCCCAAGGAGAAGTGCTAGGGCGAATGAAGCCTTTGTCAAGCAATTCCTGGAGCTGAATCGACAATTCACGCATCTCGGATGGTGCGAGTCGATAAGGAGCTCTAGCAACGGGGTTTGCTCCAGGAATGGGGTCGATCTGAAAGTCGATATCACGACTCGGAGGTAATCCGGGAATATCTTCAGGAAAAACGTTAGGAAATTCGCAAACGACAGGAACGTCTTTCACTTCCTTCTTCTCTTTCTTTTCCTCCTCTGCTACTACAATGTTAGCCAAGAAAGCTCTGTATTCCTTGCGGAGATACTTGCTAGCTTGGATGCAGGACATAAGTTGCAATTTCTTCGAAGCGACTTCACCATAAACACATAACTGGTCTCCATTAGCGAGCGAGAATCGGATCATCTTGTCAAAGCACACAACTTCAGCATGGTTTTCGCGAAGAAAGTCCATGCCTACTATGACATCAAAACTTCCGAGTTGCATCGGAATGAGGTCGATGGGAAAGAAATGATTGTTGAGTTCAAGGGTACAATCACGAAGAACGAAGTTGATGGCGATAGTTCTTCCGGTGGCAACTTCGACATCGAACGTTGAGGGGAGATGGGCGCGCTTACGATTAAGGAGCTTTTCGAACTCAAACGATACAAAACAGTTATCGGCACCAGTATCAAACAGACATGAAGCATAAATACCATTCACGAGGAACGTAGCATTGACCACGTTGTTGTCAGCTTGGGCCTGGTGCATGTTGATGTTGAAAGTTCGAGCACGTGCTGCTTGTTGCTGTTGCTGCTGCTGTTGTTGTTGCTGAGGCTGTTGCTGCTGGGGCTCTTGTTTCACAACCCTGTTCAGGCACATGTTGGCGAAATGGTTAGGATCGCCACATGCGAAGCAGACTCTGACGTTGACCGCGGGTGCCGGAGGAGCTTGTTGACCCTGTGGGGCGGTGAGAAGAGCTTGATGAGCAGGAGTTTGTCGAGCACGGCAGTTGGTAGTGAAATGGCCGTACATAATGCAATGAGCACAAAAACGACAAGCGATACCAGTCGGGTGGTGGTAGGTGCAAGTAGGGCAAAGCGGGTGTGGCCCAGTATATGCACGCTTAGTAAGCGGTGCAGTTGCCACAGGTGCCACTACTTGACGCTGTTGCTGTTGCTGTTGAGCTGGCACAGCTTGAATTGGTGCAGCAGTGATCGCACAGTTCTTGTTGCTGGAGTTGCTCTTTCTCTTGTTCTTCCTCTTGTTGCTCGATGCATTGGCGGTTTCAGCAGTTGGTGCGGTGGTGGTAGCTTGATGCAGGTTCTTGGAAGTCTTATCCCAGACACTAGGCTTGACCTGCTTGTCGTTGATTTCAGCGGCCAATAGGTAAGTCTCTTCGATCGTTGTAGTTTTGGCCGCTTGCACAAAATCTGCGACACAGTCAGGCAGAGCTCGGATATACTTCTTGATTGCGATCTCCGGAGTCTTGACTTGGTCGGGACAAATAATACTGAGCTGCTTAAAGCGAGCAGTGAGAGCAGCGTTGTCACCATCTTTCTGCTTGATGTGCCAGAATTCGTCTTCCAACTTCTGGCGCTTATGAGGAGGGCAGAATTCTTCTAGCATGGCTTCCTTGAGCTCGTCCCATGACAGACCGTAGGTTGCATCGTTCCCCCGTTTGTTTCTCTTAGCTGTCCACCAGTCTAAAGCGCAGGACTTGAAGACGCCAGTCGCGTTGAGAGTGCGGTGGTCGTCGGGGCAACCGCTCTGTCGTAGTGTGACCTCGATGGAGTCAAACCATGTAAACAAAGCCGTAGGGCCATCTTCACCAGTGAACTCTTTCGGTCCGCAAGCTTTAAACTGTTTGAAACTGAAGGCAGCTTTGGGTGTAGCTTTAGGAGCTTCGGTTCTGGACTCTTCGGACGATTTGTTCACATTTTCGTATATTTCACCCACGGCTTTTGTTACTTGCTTAGCGATGATAGCAGCAAGACGTTTGTCTCTTTGCTCTTGGCGATTGAGTCATGGGTGACGGGGTCCAGATGAGGGTCCAGTTGACATTGTCTGCAACAGACATCGTCTTGGGTCTCAGACATAGCATAATCGAATCCCACCTCACACCTAATACTTCTTAAAGCTTAAGAACATGTATAGTCACGTAACCACATAGGCACATAATCACAGATTCACATAAGTACATAAGGCATAGAATCAGAGAAGAACATAAACATGTAATCACAAGATGCAGCCAGAATACACAAACCTATCATTCCAAGTTCGTGAGCGTCCGAGATTTTGCGTTCGCGATTAACATATCGGGTAGTATAGTATAGGCGTATAGCATATGGTCGTACATAATTGAGTGATATGTCGGCGTGGTGTAGTGAGTGTCGTGTGATCAACGGAAGCAAAAGTCGTTAATTCGAACCCAGTAGTACCTCAAAACGCTAATAAATAAGCGTAAGACCATGTAAACAAATAGAATTCCACATAAAATCGACAAATATCAGAGTCAGCTGTAGCGATCTCAGAACCAAAACACATAAAAATCGAGAATGGATTGTCTGCTATTAGACATTGACTAACCCAAAGTGATTCGACTCTTCTCAAGGACTTGTTGTACATACTTTGACTTTCAGGACTGTGCTTTTGCCTCGATTCTTGGGAGTTCGGCACGCATCCCTTTAGTCATACTGTGACTTCAAGTCGTTGGAGTCCGTCGAGACATCGGTGAGAGTTTTGTAAAACTAAATAACGATCGGAACAAGTCGTCAAGGTTAGGGTTTCACCCCTGGCTTAACAACTTTGTTCCTGTTTTGGTAAAAATAGAAGAGAATTATGCGTCAAAGTGGGGATTTCACTCCTATTTCAACGCAATTTCTCGTGTTTATAGATAAAAATGCGGGTCGAACAAACAATTTAGTCGAGAGTTCGCGGTTTTCACACCTAATCTCGTCTTATTCGTTTGTTCATGTTTGAAACTATAGTGCAGTAATAGTGTAGCGTGGGCAAAAAAAGCGAGGAATGGCAAGTAAGCTCGTACATAGCCCCTACTGGATATGCACAAGTCGGTCTATTGGTTCCTAACTATAGACTAGGTCGTTTCTAAGACATTGACCTGGACTAGGTCGAGTCTTGCCTAATTCCCTATAGTTATGGCTCTGATACCAATCTGTCACACCCCAACCGATGGCGGAAACATCGGGGCGTGAAACTGAGCGAAACAGATTGTCCAGAAGTTTCCATAAAAATTATAATTACCAATTATTTAAAGCATCACGTCCCATACCATGACATAAGAACTAACATAATTATTACAGATAAAATCTAGTCAAGTAGTTCTGTTCCAACAACTCAGATTTACAAGATAGATAAAAAGTTTATTTGTTCCTAGGACCCTCTTTCCCTAGCCTCAATTTCATCACCTAGCAAACAAGGCGTCCTAGGTCTTTCCTTGCCTCGATTTCACAGCAAGCTAAGCATAAATACAATTTAATCACCTGCCACATACGTTAAAGTAAAAGTCAATACACATAGTGTAAAGGTGAGCATACAAGTTTGATAGATATAATAAAGTTTGAAATTCGTTTACGCATAACCAGCACGTACGCATAGTGAAACGAAGCACGTTAGTTATCGACATAGATCTATCGATACCAATGACTGCGGGTTGACTGCCCGAGGTAGTTCGCAATACATGATTACCACTGTAATCCATGCAAGTAATTGTCCTTAACAACCCATGCTAACAGGTGCTGAGTCCAAACTATAGTACTATCGTTGCTAAGGCAGGTAGACATCATTCCATGTGTAAACATAACAAACAAGCATTCATTAAGCCACGTATAACATGCAGTAACGGTTAGCGTTTAAATAGTATTGAGTAGTGTGTTTGATGTGATTTGAATATTCATAACATATGTAACACCCAAAAGTGCATAAAGCAAAAAGGGTTCGAGTATACTCACAGCGATTGACGGATTGAAGGGAGCGCTAGAGAGTAGGGTTAGCCTGAACAGATTAATAGTATAACGATAAGAAACGCGTGAAACGATAGAGAGTGCAAGTGGGTAGGACAGCAGTTCAATCGGATGGTAGTCCGATCGGACGGCCGGTCGTTCGAGTAATAGTCCGTTCGGACGGTCGTCTGGTCGGATGACCGTTCGAGTGGATTGTTACTTCCTTTGGGAAGGATGTGTTTGTGTACGATGGCTTGACTTTTGAAGTTTTTGTTGTAGCATTTTGAAAGCATTGAAGTATCTCTACCTTTCGGGCCGATCGATCGAACGACCGTTCGATCGGGCGACAGTCTAATAGGTTGGGCACTTCAGCGAGAACATGTTGAAAATTTTTTAAGTTTTGAAGTTTCGAAACACCACATAGTCGGATGGTCGGTCGATCGAGTGGTAACTCGATCGGATGGCAATCCTTTCGGTGTTCCCAAAACTCTTGAGGGTTGATTTGAAAATTAATTGTGGGGCCAAGATGCAAGTCGATCGGATGACTGGTCGTTCGGATCGCTGTCCAATCGGACAGTAGTCCAATCTTTCGATACTCCGTCCTGGTCAACCTATTCGTCTTACACTTGGTTGTTTTGATTGTTTGTCGTTTTATCGAGACGTTTTGATATCGTATTAAGCAACAAAAACCTTGTCAATACTTGGTACCCCTGATCGGACAGGAATCACCCAAATCCGATCAGTTGACTGTTCGAGACGGTGTTCCATGTTTAACCCGAAATCGGTAGTCTCGTGGATAGAATCCAGATCTTGAACCAACACAACCACAAGAATGAGTAGTAAGTCGGCACAAGCTCCGGTTCCATCGGTTTTGAAGCATTGAGTGTAAAAGAGTTGAAATGAAGTTGGAAAACCGTCTTTCAATCCTTTTTATTGTGAATATGTTTAGATCTATGAAAGATCTTTGTTTGTCTATGTGGAAATCGGTTAGATTTAAGTTTTTCTCGGTGAATTGAGGCCAAAACATGAAGTTCTCAAGAACCCATGATGACGTCATCCAAGAATACCTTGAATCTTGATGATTTCACGGTTAAAAGTTAAGGTTCAAAAGATAGAAAGGTGTAGGAGCGCGTGTAGATTAAGGAAGTACAAAGATTAGGTTGAAATCTTACCGGAATCATGAGAAATCGAAGAAAAGATGAGCAAGGAGAGCTCGTCGGAGGAGAGTTACCAAAAGTGGAAAATGTGAAGGTGACAGGTGGTATTTATAGAGTTTCCCAAAGTAGAAGGAGTGGGTCGATCGAGTGGCAGCCTGATCGACTGGCTGGTCGATCGAGCGGCAGCTCGATCGAATTGCTGGTCGATCGGCTGGTTACTTGGTCTTTTGGCCAGTTAGTTCGAGTGTTCTATGCGACGAGTTTCGCCGTTTTGATTGCGATTGCGAGCTTTACGATGCGATAGAGTTTCTAGTCAAATTACTTTTAATCCCAACTACTATATCTAACATATAATCATCCTACTTTTCCTTCGTTTAGCGTTTGTGATTCGATTGTGATTGAGTTTCGATTGCGATTGAGTTTCGATTGCATTTCGATTGATCACCACATAAACATAAATAAACATGCACAAGTAACACATAGTGGGCACACATATAAATAGTATCCTAGACCTGCGATTCGAGTTACGATTGATGTCGATTCGTTTAGTTGTTAAATTAACTTTATCGCATTGTTACTTCCTATAGTTCAAAGTCGTAAGGCAATTACCATCGATAAATATACGATAAATAGCAATTAAAACTCGATTATTAATAAGTACTCCACATAATACAGCTGACGCAATGAAATAGATAGATTCTCTATAAGTCAAAGAAGTCAAAACAGTCAAACTTGACTTGACTTTGACTTTTGAAACACGGGGTGTTACATATACTGTATTTATACGTGTAGGTATATGGTATTATACGTGTAGGTATACCGTATTATACGTGTAGGTATACTGTATTTATACGTGTACATATACCGTATTTATACGTGTAGGTATACCGAATTTATACGTGTATTTTTACGTTTCATCATTGGTGTTTTTGTATAAATGGGCGCAGCCCAAACGAATTATGTATAAATGGGCCCAACCCAATTAAGTGTGGGCCTAGCGTCATGTATTATATGATAATGGGCCTAGCCCAATTGCTGTGTTAATGGGCCTAGTCCAATTGATGTGTTAATGGGCCTAACCCTGTGTTATGTTATAAAATGGTCCTAGTCCATTTTATATGTTAATTGGCCTAGCCCAACTTATTATATAAATGGGCTTTTAATAGCCCATTATAAATCCAAGTATTCTCGCATTCCCACAAGTGTATTTTGAGCGTATCTTATACGTATTTGTATACGTATATACTTTTATATGTGTACACTTAGTGATTTTTCGTCGTATACTTTCCAGAATTTTAAGCGTGGAAATATATATTTTCAATGTCTAAAAATATATTATTTTTAGAGTTCGTCGTGGGAGTTGCTACTATGTATTTTGTCGTAGGGAACGCCGAAGTGTCGTCCGTGATAGGTATCCACCCCGTGTCGTGATGATATGGCGACCGTTGCCGATGGTGACGCATTTATTTCGTTATGACGTTTACAATATATTTTGCGCCGATTTGCTTTTATATATATATATATATATATTTGTATGGTTTGTCTGATGTCTGATGTCCGATTGTCCGCGTCCCATTTACGGGTATCATGTAAGTGTGTTTGGTCACACCCGTTCATTAGCAGAAGCGCGCGGTGTGAACTTGATTAGTTTTCATTGCATACGATAATAGTAAACAACTACATGATTAAAAACATACGATGTTCATCCATTGACATAAGTTAAGTATTACACACCATAAGTTGTTTAAGATACAAGACATCATAAGTTTTACAAAAGGACTAGTTCAACATAAGTTTAAAAGACAAGGCTTTGCATCCTATATCTCATTGAAGATGAGATATATAGACCACACCCTCCAAAAGGATGACATCGAATACTTGTTATCCCAAAAGCTTCAAAAGAACCACTAGCACCAAGATCCCATTAGTTTCCAGAAATACATGTAAGTTTGAAACATCAACAAAAGTTGAGCGAGTTCATGTGTTTTAAGTTCGTAGTATCAAATGAATCTCAAAAACATTTGAAAGTTTGAGAGTTGTAAGTTGGTATGTAAAGCGTCTATGAATTTAATGATCATTAATGTTTCGCGAGGACATTAATATGTGTGCTGACATAGGAAGCACTCCACCCGGTAGATGATTTAAGGGTCGATTCACTTCGACAGGGACACAAAAGCACTCTAAGTGGCCGCACAAGGACCGTGAGTGGGGCTCGCCCATACCCGATAGATCTACCCCCTGTTCCCTGGTCCTTAAAAGGATTAATGGTGCCTAAGTTAGCGCCTATTCGAACGTGATCCAAAAATTCATTCCATAGCTTAATCATACCCTTGTTAACATGTATTTCCCCCCGAGAGTTGTAAAACCGAAAACATTAAAAGAAAAGAGGGGCATGAACTCACAGTATTGCGTCCAGCAATAAGTTCTAGCAACCGTGTTCTGTAAGCGTGAGTCAACTTACAAGGGTTCTAACTCATTAGACACGTCGGTCTTTCCTAGACCTTGTACTCGTTTTTCATCTTGAACGTTTATTATCTGTGTTTTGTTTTCTTGGAACACTTCTGTATTTTTTTTGTAATATGTTGGAATTTGTTGTATGTGTATGCTTTGATTCGAGTCTGTATATTTGTTACACGAATATGATTGTACATCTTTTATACATATAACTGTTAAAAATATTTAGTTTTAACGTTATGAATACGTCGTCGTACGTGTATGACATCCTTGTGAGAGTACACTTCAACAAGTGTATGAGAGTACATTACCATGTACTTGAGCCTTTTATTCGTATACGTATACCGTATTTATACATGTGGCATACCGTATTTATACGTGTAGGTATACCGTATTTATACGTGCAGTATACCGTATTTATACGTATGATGTACCGTATTCATACGTGTGGTATACCGTATTTGTACGTGTAGGTATACTGTATTTATACGTGTGGAATACCGTATTTATAATGTATTTTTACAATATATTTTTGTAAAAATATACATGTATTTCTCATTGGGCTTAGCCCACAATTTGTGTTATTGGGCTTAGTTCACACATTTTGTCATTGGGGCTAGCCCATGTCCTTAAGTTATGGGGCCTAACCCATGTTATTATTGTATTTGGGCCTAGCCCATTTTAGTTATTATAAGTGGGCTTATTTAGTGTTTATGGAATGGGCCTTTGCCCATGTATTTAAGGTATTGGGCCTAGCCCAATATTTATGTTATTTTATTCCAACATTAATTGTTTTAGCCCAATATTTATGTTCATGCATTTTTAGTAATCTTTTACTAATTATGCTAGTAACTTTTATAATCACTCTTAGTGTTATTTTCGTTATTGAACTTTCCGGTCGTTCATTGTCGTTAATATAGATGAAGTGTCTAAATTATTTTATTTTTAGACTTGTATTAACAACCAGTTAATATATATAGTTTTTGTGTGTCAAAGTTGTCAAGCGTCGTAGTAACCTTTCGAGGTGTCGACACGCCCGTTTCATCGATAAGGCATAAGGTGTCGTCCGATGTCCGTCGTTCGAGATCCGCCGTCCGATGTTCGCGCCTTGTTTTATGGCATCTTATAAGTGTACATTTTAAGTAGTCGCGAAGGTTCTCGACCGTCGTTACAACTGCGAATATTTGTGGGGTTTTCGTCGTGGTGTAAGTGTATATTTTGCAAGTATCGTAGGTATTATTTTGGTATGTATTCCTAAGACTAATACATACACATAATTATACACACATTATACACCAAATAAAGTATTTGAAGTATATACATATAATTTTCTCCAAAAATTATATTGATGGTTATTCTTGTAAATTTTACCCATTTTATAATAAAAATAATTTGTCGTGTTTTAAATAAAGTCTTGGATGGTTAAGTCTTAACCCTTGTCATTAGGGTTTGTCTAATCCCGATTAAGGTTGTTAATCACAATTAAGATCACTAATCGCGATTAACCATGCTAATCACCCCGTTAATCTCTTTTTAATCGCGATTAGATTTTTAGAAAATTTCGCCATAGTTTCCCCTAAACTATGACGTTTTCTCACGTTTTTAAAACGCGTTTAAAATCATTTTACAATTTACCATTATCATCATCATCATACTAATCTCAACAAATTACAACTTTCAAGTAAGAAGTTCTACCATTTATTTCCCTTAATTCAAGAGTTTTTATATTTTAAATTTCCTATAAATTTCAAGACTTTTACGTATTGAAATTTAAGACTTTTAAGTATAGTTTTTGTAACCATTTATTTACTCACTTGTTTTATTTAAAAATCATACTTATTAGTCTTTAATCATCAAGTTTAGTCCATTAAATCCTTAATCTTTCAAGTATGAAAACTTATATATATAAAGCTCATGAATACAAGGGTGATGATCTTTCTTGATTTAAACCTCTAGTTGTTTAAATCACATTTTTTAAGACTAATCTAACAACATCATCACTAATCTAGTTTACTACACTAAACATACAACAAGATCATCTTAAATCCTAAGTTAAACAACCTATGTTAACCAAAATCAACAAGATCATACAACTTATTCAACCCTAAAAGACATAATAATCACATAATACGTCATGATTAGTAAGTTGTTAAGTTATGTTTAGGTTTTTAAGTTAGATTTTTCATGATTTTCTAGATGATCAACAAGTACTTTCATAATCTAAGCTTAATAACAAGCTTAAAAATGGTAAGAAAGTGGCATACAACTTTGCACAAAGTTTAGATGAAGATTAAGAGAAGATAAAAGCTCCAAAGTACTCCTTAATGATCCCTTAAGCTTGCCAACTTTTTAGATGGTCATGAAATGGGATTTTATATGTTAAAATAAGGTGTTTGAGAATTGAAAAAGGTGGGTTTCTAGGGGTGCTATGTGGCCGAGAGTATGAGGGAGACAAAGGAGGTTTTTGGTGTTTTGAAGTTCATGAAAATGTGAAGATTATTTTAGTCATTAGATGTAATTAGATAATTAGGGGTTAAAGGTCGTTTGGGGTTATAAACAAAGTCAAATTAGTTTACTAGTTTAGTGGTTATAAGTTTTGGATGGTAAAAAAATACCACTAACTCGCTCATCGGTTCGATATCGGGTGATATACGAAAGTTATAGTTTAATATCGTGAGCTATGGTTTTAATTTACCGTCAAAGTTATGGCGTCTATTCAAGGCGTTTATGCCGCCAAAATATCGCTCACTAGTTCCCTAGATGATTCATTTAGGCGTTAGGGTGATAAAAATATTGTTTACTAGTCCGTCGGATAAAAACGGACAAGTTACGTAAGTTGCGATGAAACACCGGCAACTTGTGTTTTGGATATTCCACTGATATCCTTTAGCCTATTTAGAGTGTAAAATATTATTTACAATTTCTACGGAGACTAAAATGATAGATTCTAGTGTCGCGGACATTTTATTTTGGTTATAATTCGGCGCGGAGCGGACAAAGTGTAGTTATGTGCACTTACCGGAAAGTTAAGGTGTTTTAGTGTTTAATGTCCCTAATTAGGGATTTTCATTTGTATTTCATCTATAAAGTGCGTTCATGCTCTTCGTCGCTCATTCAGACAGTTTTCAGAACTTGCTGGCATGAATAGTGTGTTCAGGTGAATAGTGTTTTCAGCATTTTGCCAACATATTAGGACATAGCTTGCAGTTTTCTCGCGACGTGGCGATCGTAGTAATATGTTTTAACATATTTACCCATGTCCTATGATTGCTATACTTTTCTCGACCTAACCATGAAATAATTAAATCGTAATGAACGCAATTAAGTGCTTAATCAAGTAGTTTAAGTTGTACTGAATTACCATTATTTTTGTCAGTTGTCACATGTTTTCATATGTGTTTACCTTTGTGTATTATTGTCCGATTTATACTCTTGAATATTTATAACACATCCGTGTAGTGTATTTTTGTACATTTTGTTAGTAGGGTCCTAAGTCAACTATATACATAATATACATGTATTTATACATATATGATAGTGATATATTCATATATATATATTTTTATCCTAAAATCCATATGTAGATAATAAACACCTCCCTTTTTAACTTATAAAATATATAAGTTGTTTAATAAGGTTTTTGGAAGTTTAGGACTTAACCATTTTTATTAAAACTTCCTTAATGACTATTAAAGTCACTAATCATGATTAGCCCCGTTAATCACCCTGTTAATTATACTTTAAACGCAATTAGATTTTTAGAAAATTTCATCGTAGTTACCCCTAAACTTTGGTGTTTCCCACGTTTTAAAAACGTATTTAATTCATGTTGAAGCCTATAATCACAATCAATCTTCAATTCAAGTTTCAAAACACTACTTTTTCAAGTAATATTTTCCATATAATTATCCATATAACCTTTGAACTTTATATATTCTTAATCACATTTTTAATAAGAACATGATAACACTTATTAAATCTTTTGACAAGTTCACTAAAAAAATAAATTTAACATACTTTGAAGTCTTGATCCTTTACTTAAACCAACTTGATTAACACATTTTAACACTTTCATAGTGTAAATCATGATGTTTAATTTTTTTATAAAAGTTATTTTGGCCATAAATCATTTTCAAGTTTAATATAAAGTTCATGTATTATATGGATGGTTATATTGTTAAGATCTAAACATAAAATTGTTTAGAGCATCATTACTAACCTAGATTACACAACATCATCCTTTTAAACAACCTACTTTAACATAATCAACATCAACATAAACATAAGTATCATCTAACACAAAACAACATAATGTACACATAATATATCACATTAGTGGACTTTTTATGTAAAGATTAGTGTCTTAATCTTTGATTAATGTTTTGTTCAAGATGATTAACATGTACTTTAGTAAACTATATGTTATAACAAGCTTAAAATAGGTTAAATGAAGTCTTAAAACTTTGCAAAGCTTAAGATGAATATTAAGAAAGAATAAGAGCTCCAAATTGATCCTTAATGTTCCTCCATGTTACAAAGTCTTTAGGTGATCTTGAAATGGGTTAATAGAGGTTTAAATGTAGTGTTTAGTGGATAAAAAAGAGGGAATTTGAGGGTGTTGGGGCTGCTGAATGTAAGGAAGGGAAGGAGAATGTGTTTTTGGTTTTTGAAAGATTGCAAAAGTGATGATTGATAAAAATAGTTAAGTTTTATATTATTGCAATATATCTTCTTAGTCAAAGATTGTGATATTGTCCACCATACATATTCATCAGCACCTCTAGGGTTTTAGGGTGGGAAGTATGGCCGAAATTATGCTCATACCCATTACTTTTATATTTTTTTATAAATTTATAAAACATGTGATATATATATGTTATATTAGAATATATTTAGGTAATTAGTTTAAGTACGGTAATTAGGGGTTAATGATTGTTTAGGGTTAGAAATAAAGTTTAATTAGTTTACTAGTTTAGTTGGTATAGGTTTTTGATGGTAAAAATGCCACTAGTTCGCTCGTCGGTTCGATATCGGGTGTTATATAAAAAGTGTTATATCATACTGGGAGCGATGGTTTTAATTTAACATCAATGCTATGGCGTTTATTCAAGGCGTTTACAACGCCAAAATATCAGTAACTAGTTCGCTAGATGGTTTATTTAGGCGTTAGGGTGTTAAAAATATTGTTTATTAGTCCGTCGGATAAAAAACGGACAAGTTATGTAAGTTGCGACGTAACACCGGAAGCTTATGTTTCGGATATCCCATTGATATCCCTAAGCTTATTTAGGGTGTAAAATATTATTTACAGGTTCTACGGACATTAAAATGAAGTATTTTAGTATTGCGGACATTTTATTTTTGTTGTAGTTTGCCGCGGATCGGAAACTCTATGTTTATGTGCATTTTCCGGAAAGTTTATGTGTTTCATAATTTGGTGCCCCTAATTAGGGGTTTTTATTTGTACTCCAACTATAATATGCTTTCATGCCATTCGTTGCTAATTCGGAAAATTTTCAGAACTAGTTGGCATGAATAGTGTGTTCTGGTGAATAGTGTTTTTAGCATTTCGCCAACATATTTGGACATAGTTTGTAGTTTTCTCACGAGACGGCGAATGTATCAATAATGTTTAGCATATTTAACTATGTCCTATGATTGCTAGACTTTACGCGACCTAATCGTGCATTAATTAAGTCATATGAACGCAATTAAACGTATAATTAACTTGTTAAGTTGTACGAAATCACCATTATTTTTTTTATTGTCACATTCTCCCCCCGTTAAAAGAATTTTGTTCCGAAATTCAAGCTATACTACCGGTTGCAGGGGAGTTTTGAAATAAATGTAGGCACTTGGAGTTGTTTTGACCTTCACATTCCCATGTAGTGCTTAAAGAGCGGATGTGTCATCTACATGGCACAGGTGACAGTAGACGAACCGAAACTAAAAATAGAAGACATTCCAATTATCTTTGAATACCCAGATGTTTTCCCTGATGAGTTACCTGGATTACCTCCCGAAAGACAGATAGAGTTTAGGATTGACATCGTGCATGGAGCAGCACCGGTTACACGAGCACCTTACCGCTTAGCACCAACCGAGATGAAAGAACTGAGAACCCAATAGGATGAACTTCTTACTGTGACGCGAGTTCCAACGAACTTTAACTAGTTTAATCTGACTTCTCTGCGTCTTGTGGACCTTCCAGTCCGTAACCTCAACAGGTTCTTCGGTAAATTGGAGTTTATCGTCAATGTGAATCTCGTCCGCTGAGATGACAACTGTCTCTTGAGTAGGGCTTTTCTTTAAGTTTGACACATGAAAAGTGTCATGTACACCACTGAGCTCGACTGGTAATTTCAACTTGTAAGGGTTCCAATCCTTTCCAAGATTTCAAATGGTTCTACGTATCGTGGGTTCAACTTTCCACGTATACCAGATCTGGCCACGCCTTTCCAAGAGGAGACTTTCACTAACACTTTGTCCTCGTCTTCAAAAGATAGTGGTTTTCATCGTTTGTTGGCATATCTCTTTTGTCGATCGTGAGCCACTTTGATACGGTCTTGCATTTAAAAAAAAGAAGTTTGTATATAGTCTCTTGGACTAATTCCGGATCAATGAGTTGTTCGTCACCGATCTCCGCCCAACATAGCGGTGATCGGCACTTTCGTGCATATAGAGCTTTAAACGGGACGACTGGATGCTAGTGTGATAACTGTTATTATATGAGAACTCCACTAAAGTCAAATGAGTATCCCAATTTCCACCCAAATCCATCACATAAGCACGGAGCATATCCTCCAAAGTTTGTATCGTCCATTCATTTTGGCCACCCATTTGAGGGTGAAAGGCCGTGCTAAGATCCAGTCGTGATCCAAAGGCCTTCTGGAATGACTGCCAAATTCTTGACACGAACCGACCGTCTCGGTCCGATATGATAGAAACAGGCACTCTGTGTCATGCCACAATCTCCTTAAGATATAGCTCAGCTAGCTGTGTAGTGCTATCCTACTCACAGATAGGTAGGAAATGCACGGACTTCATAAGTCGAACAACTATTACCCAAATCATGTCGTGACCTCTCGAGGTCCTGGGTAACTTTGTAATAAAATCCATCGAGAGTTGTTCCCATTTCCATCGGGGATTTCAGTTTGTTGCAATTGTCCCTAAGGCTTTTGATATTCGGCCTTAACCTCGGCACACGTGAGACATTTTCTGACATAATTAGCAATGTCGCCCTTAAGGTTAGGCCACCAATAGAATTCCTTTACGTCCTGATACATCTTATCCGATCTCGAATGTTTACAGTACTGTGACTTGTGAGCTTCATCCAGAATAGCTCCCCGTAGGTCCCCCAAGAATGGAACCCAAATTCGTCCCATAAAGTATAATCTTCCATCCTCCTTTGGCACTAATTGCTTATCCTTACCGTGTAATGTTTCGACTTGAATATTTTCTGGTTTAAGTGCCTCTTGTTGCGCGTTATGGACCCGAGTCATGAGGTTCGATTGTATCGCCATTTCTAAGGCTCGCACCCTTAGAGTTTTCACATGTTCTTTGCGGCTCAAGGCGTCCGCCACATTGTTCGCCTTGCCTAGGTGATACTTTATCTCGCAATCATAATCATTCAACAGTTCGACCCAACATCATTGTCTCATATTTTATTCTTTCTGATTGAATAAGTGTTGAAGACTCTTGTGATCTGTATAGATCGTACATTGAGTTCTGTATAAGTAGTGATGCCAAATTTTTAGAGCAAATACCACCGCACCTAGCTTAAGGTCGTGGGTGGTATAGTTTTTCTCGTGCACCTTTAGTTGTCTAGATGTCTACGCGATAACCTTGTCTCGTTGCGTCAACACACAACTAAGACCTTGAGGTGAGGCATCATAATAAACTACCAAGTCGTCGGTGCAATCGGGTAGAGATAAGGTAGGCGCGTCACAAACTTTATCCTTCAATAGTTGGAAAACCGGCTCTTGTTTCTCGCCCCAGTCAAACTTCTTATCCTTTTGTGTTAGGGATGTTAGCGGTTGAGCAATTTTTGAAAATTATCTATAAACCTTCGGTAGTAGCCCGCTAATCACAAGAAATGTTGCACTTCTGTAGGGGTCGTAGGCACTTCCCAATTCGTGATTTCCTCAATCTTAGATGGATCGACATGAATTCCTTTCTCGTTCACTACGTGTTCGAGAAATTGTACTTCGCGAATCCAAAATTCGCACTTTGAAAACTTCGCATAAAGTGGTTCCTTCTTCAAAAGCTCCAAAATAGCTCATAAATGTTGCTTGTATTCCTCCTTCGATCGTGATTACATTAAAATATCGTCAATAAATACGATCATGAATTTATCCAAATTCGGCTTACACACGCAGTTCATGAGGTCCATGAACACCGCCGGTGCGTTTGTTAAGCTGAACAGCATAACAAAGAACTCATAGTGTCCGTAACGAGTTCTGAAAGCCGTCATAGGTATGCTTTCCTCTTGTACCCTCAATTGATGGTAACCCGATCTCAAATCGATCTTAGAGTTGAAGCTTGAGCCTTGTAGTTGATCGAACAAATCATCAATTCTCGGTAGAGGGTATTAGTTCTTGATAGTAAGTTTGTTCAACTCTCGATAATCTAAACTCATGCGAAAACTTACGTCCTTCTTCCTAACGAATGATATCGGATCTCCCCAAGGTGAGAGACTCAGTCTAGTAAATCCTTTATCCATAACTCTTGCAGTTGAGTAGATAACTCTTGCATCTCGGATGGAGTTAATCGGTACAGATATTTCACCATTAATGTGGCTCCTGGCACCAAATCCATGCAAAACTCGACGTGTGGTTGCGGAGGTAATCCAGGAAAGACTTTGGGGGATTCTCTTCACAATGGGTATTTCCTCCCGTTTTGGCTCCTCCGTTTTCTTGTCGACTACATGAGCTAGAAAGGTTATGCACCCCTTTTTGTAAGCACTTCTAGCCTTCATGCAACAGATGAGTTGTCAAGGCGTCTCGCGCTTCTCTCCATGTACTATGAACGTCTCTTAATAAGACAGGGGAAATGTAACATCCCTCGGTAAAACCGACACCCCTATAATATTTCTAACACTCTAGTATATTTTAGAATGTCCCAATATGTCTTTAATTACACCCCGTATGTGAAGACCGAGCCCGAAATGTGTTATAATATATAAAATAAAATATAAAATCCGAAATATAAGTTGAGGCGGGCCGCGAAGGACCCCACCTCAAACTTACGCGGGCGGTATCAAGGCTAGGACAGGATATCATTGATTTCTTTAGTTCAAACGGGCCACATAAGCTTAAGCTTACACTTACGCGGGCCGCTAGAGATCATCAAAACGCGGATACACCCTGAGCTGACACGTGTCGACATCGTGTCAAGCCTAGGGGTGATCCGAACGAGCTATATGTTGACCGTGTGTTGACGCGGGCCGCGTAAGGCTTCGCCTTACCTTACGCGGGCAACCTGGGAACCAGATTTCAGCACTATATAAGCAGGCCATCGGGTTTCACTTTCCGTCGCTCACAATTTCATTCTCAATCTAAATTTCTGTAGAAGAGTTATTATAGTCGGGTATTATACCCCTAATTAGCGAGGTTCTGCTCCGTTGTAAGTATTATAACCCCAGTTTCGTAATAGTTACGCTGCCCGATTGATTTAGGGTTCCGTAACAACTGTCGTGGTTCTGCCCGACGTAGTTGTTGGAATGCCGTCTCGGGGAGGGTATCATTAATATTTTCAAAGGGTTATTATACTAACCAATGTACATTTGTATAAATTATAGATTATATCCAGGAAACCCTTACAAGAAGCCTAAGATAACAATGTGAGTTTATCCTCTTTTTGTTAACCTTTTTGGAATGTTTTACAAAACCTTAGTTGTTTTACAAGGTGATTAAGCGGTGATTGAGTCTTTGTAGTTCTTCAATTACTGCCGGTATTATGGGGTTTTGTATACAAATTTTATTACTTGCGAGCAGTAAGTCGGAATGACAGTACGTTACCATTGGACGACGAGTTAGCCAATGTGTAATATGACCCACAAGTCAAGGATTGACAGTACTGAATGAATAATTATGTAGAAATAAACAATGTGATCGCTCTCAATACTGTGTTAATTGATAAAGTATTTCTTGATTAAACTGGGATTCACTCACCAGAATTTCCCGCTGAGAAAATATTTTTAAAACATGTTTCATGTAACACAATGCGAAAGCCAACTGGGAAAAAGCCAGCTCGAGAGCACTGACGGCTTGGAAAATAAGTGGCTATAAAAGTTATCTAATAAATGATGTTTTAAATTCAATAAAATAGGGTTTGTCCCTATAAATGTACTGTAATAAGAAACTTGGGTTTTGCCCATGTGTTTATTAATATCAATTATGGTGGTTTTACTCTGATAAACATTTCCTAACTACGGTCCTGATATAATTTCCGCTGCAAGATTTAAACAACTAATACCACCGTAATTTCAAGCGAACTCACATGAAATAACATATAAAATTACATTCTAGCCCCTGTACTATACATATTTGACACATAAGACCCCTAGACTTAAGACGTAGGCTTTAGACATCGTGCACTAACAAACTCCCCCTTGGATACAGCCGGAGTCTTCAGTCTTGGTCTTCAGTCCTTCACAGCGACTTGAATTTTTTCTTCTCTTGGCTTAGGCTTCTTTAGCAGCATTTTTCTAAGCTTCTCATTCTCATCAACTCTTTTCTTCTGATCAGCAGCTTGTCTCTGTTCAAACGTCTCACGCAGATATCTATCTTTTTCTTCACGAGCTTTACGTTCTTTCTCAGCTTTCAACTTAACTTCCTTTTCAATCTCTCGCCATTTAGAGTTCCATTTGTTATCAGCATTGATGCCCTTTTGAAAACAAATAGACACAACTTTCTGGAACTGCATCGCTTGTTCCCTATCTTCAGCTTTGAACCATATCTTGTTCACAAATAAACACTCTATGTCTTTCACTGAACAGTTTACCAACCACAGTGGATCATACACAAAGATCTCTCTGATCTCATTCCTAGCTCTGTAGGAAATCACAGCCTCAGTCGAAATACAGCTATACACCCAACCCATAAAGCCTTTGTAGAAATCTTGTTCCATCTTTGGCACTGGTATATTCTTCATCACTTTTGGCTTTTTCACGTTCAAGATAATCTCTTCATTCCCAGTTTCAGGATTCACTCTTCTTATTTTCTTCGGATAATGTGGTTTCCAGTGTTTGAAATCCTTTAAAGCTTCATACTTTATAAAACCCCACATGGGCACATCGTTTTTCCTGACAGGATATCCCAATGTTCTCACCTTTGACAGCTCATCCACATCCCACCATGGTAGAGACATGACATCATACAGACGTTCAAAATACTGTACATCGTATTATATGTTGACCGTGTGTTGACGCGGGCTGCGCAAGGCTTCGCCTTACCTTACGCGGGCCTCCTGGGAACCAGATTTCAGCACTATAAGCAGGCCATCGGGTTTCACTTTCCGTCGCTCACAATTTCATTCTCAGTCTAAATTTCTGTAGAAGAGTTATTATAGTCGGGTATTATACCCCTAATTAGCGAGGTTCTGCTCCGTTGTAAGTATTATAACCCCAGTTTCGTAATAGTTACGCTGCCCGATTGATTTAGGGTTCCGTAACAACTGTCGTGGTTTTGCCCAACGTAGTTGTTGGAATGCCGTATCGGGGAAGGTATCATTAATATTTTCAAAGGGTTATGATACTAACCAATGTATATTTGTATAAATTATAGATTATATCCAGGAAACCCTTACGAGAAGCCTAAGATAACAATGTGAGTTTATCCTCTTTTTGTTAACCTTTTTGGAATGTTTTATAAAACCTTAATTGTTTTATAAGGTGATTAAGCGGTGATTGAGTCTTTGTAGTTCTTCAATTACTGCCGGTATTATGGGGTTTTGTATACAAAATTTATTACTTGATAGTAATAAGTCGGAATGACAGTACGTTACCATTGGACGACGAGTTAGCCAATGTGTAATATGACCCACAAGTCAAAGATTGACAGTACTGAATGAGTAATTGTGTAGAAATAAACAATGTGATCGCTCTCAATACTGTGCTAATTGATAAGGTATTTCTTGATTAAACTGGGATTCACTCACCAGTATTTTCCGCTGACAAAATATTTTTAAAACATGTTTCAGGTAACACAATATGAAAGCGAACTGGGAAAAAGCCAGCTCGAGAGCACTGACGGCTTGGAAAATAAGTGGCTATAAAAGTTATCTAATAAACGATGTTTTAAATTCAATAAAATAGGGTTTGTCCCTATAAATGTACTGTAATAAGAAACTCGGGTTTTTCCCATGTGTTTATTAATATCAATTATGGTGGTTTTACTCTGATAAACATTTCCTAACTACGGTACTGATGTAATTTCCGCTGCAAGATTTAAACAACTGATACCACCAAATGTAGATGGTTTTCTCATAACAACCACCTTTGCTGGGTTGTCGGAAAACTAGTCCATGCTAAAAGCTACGCCGTGATAACCCAATTGAGTGGGTAAAAGGTCGGTATTAAGTCTCTGTTCTCCAAGTTCAAGAGTGCATCCTTTTACACCTTCTCCCGACTCAACTAGTTTTACCGTTTTCCAATCATATAGAATGAAGGGACGTCTAGTTTACTCGACTCTTGCCAAGTATATTTTTAAATTCTATGGAGCTGAGGTTGAAAATCGGCACCGGTATCGAACGAAATGGATGTGAAATGTTGGGTGATAGGGAACATACCTGTGACCCTTAGTGATTCTACCTGATTCAACTAATTCCCCATTGGCTTTGGCTAACTGGATAGAGTAAGGTGTGTCCTACTTTCATGACTCTATTTTATGTATATGCTTAACACCTAAAGACACTAGCTAAGCTCGGCGTTGGTATCAAAAGAATTGATACATAATACGGGTAGGGTAGAATGTACTCATGACGGACGACATCAGAATCTTGCGAAATATCCATAGTGCTAATCGCTCACACACTTGTTCACTAGTTTGATTCATTCTTAAGACGTTCATGTTTGAAGTGGCCTTTACGCCACTCTTCAAACCTCCTTGTTCTTTCTTGAGGATTACAACCATAATAGTTTCCAGTTTATGCCCGGTCTTACCACACTTCTATTCTTGGCACTTTCGCAAGTGCCCTCATGATGAAAGTTTCACTTATCACCTTTAAGGTTTCAACTCTGTTTTCAGCCGTAGCGGCACTAAGCCGTGACTCTTGATGAAGGACATCATAACACTTGAATTACTAGTATGTTTCTGGTAACTTCATATGATTTTTTATGATCTAGGATTTCATCTTTACTGATAAGATATAGTTTGTTTTTCTATGAGGCTTCATGATGGTTATATTAAAAGTATTCTTATTTTTGAGTATTGTAAATACGGAATCACTGTTACCGAGCGGATAATCGGCATAAACATCTGCTAAATATGCAAACGAAAAGAGTGTCACTCAAACCAGATCTGGTCATCCTGTAACATCACAAATCATAACTTTACAGATCTGAAAAATATGAAGAAACCCTTTATCTACAAAAATACAAGGTACATACAAGGGTGATATGCGTTCTACAAACATACAACCCAAATGTTGAACAAAATTATGGTTGTCAAAGGCGAACCTAACAATGATGGTGGCTTGCTATCTGGTATGGCAACTCCGGTTGCAACCATAGCGCTACTGAGCAGATTCAATGACGATGATGATCTTTTCCGGATCTGAGACAATTTATGTTGGTAATTTTTGTTTTTTTTTTTATTTTGCTTTCTGAGATTGATTAAACGATTGTGTTAGTGGTGTCGGCCATGTTGTTTCTCGCTGTTGTTTTAGATGTGATGCTGGTGGTTGTGCTGTTGACAGTAGTAATGAAAAGATAGGCTTTCTTGTGTTCGTGGTGAAAAGTACAGACTGTATGTTTGTCGATTTATTTGGGATTTGAAGCGTTATCCGGTGATGATGGTAGCTTGCTACTTGGCGTGACAACTCTGTTTGCAGCCGTAGCGACACCTTTAATCACGCTCGGCTATTGACAATGTCTCATATCTCATGGTAGGTATTCTTTGTTTTGAAAAATTGGTTATTTTTTGTCAAATGTTGACTAATAGTCAGATTCATTTGTCTTTATTGTACTTCATTTGTAGGTCAACAACGTTTAGAGTTGATGTTCAGTATGGTAGAGTTCCAATATCAAAAAGCATGAGAAAAGTTGTAGAGTTCCAAATTCCAATGCTTTACCATGTTTTACAGCTGTAAACAACTCTGCAGTGAAAAGGACAAATCACAAAAGGTAAAGGATACATTTTCAGTTTATATATTCGTGTTAAGCTTCATCAAATTGGTAAGTTAATCTCAATTGAACTAAATACTTTCTTTTACTTTTAAAACCCTAACAAGTTCTATTTTACTTTGATTTTAGAACATTAGAATACTCATTACATTTATTACATTTAGGTTTTGCATCGATTTTTTGCTGTAAAATTTGTAAGTTTTCACACATTTCTTGGGTTTTGCTTGCACCTTTTAACTGTTATTCACATACTTGTTACAATGTTTGATGATTTTGGTTCTTATTATGTAATGTTCTTGCTACATACCTGTTATTCATTCATTGCTTATTTTCTTGTCTTCAGTTTCACCTCTATATGCTTATTTTCATCTCTTCAGTTTATCATCCTGGCCCTAAATATGAGAAACTACTTTTGCATATATATGACCCAAATGTATGTTTAAACTACAAACAAATATTATACAGCCTTCCCCAACTTTCATTCTGTTGATACATTATAAGAACATAAAAAAGAAGTCCAAAATGTAACATTTTCATAATGTTTTACCAAAAAAGTGTCTTTTTTTAACATAATCTCCCAAATGTATGTTTGAACAGCAAACAAATCAATAGATGGCTATTTTAGTTCATTTTGCATAAGGTGCTGAACTTGTGATCTAGGCTGTCAATTTTGGGGTCTTAAAGGTTATGTAGGGTGAGCCTACCAGTGGCGGATTTAAAGGTTTTGTAAAATTATAATACTCATATCCATCCAGCCCAGATGTTGAACAATTTGAACAATTCTGGATTGAAATGTTTTGTAAAATTATGGGCTGCCAATTTTGGGGTTTTATAGGTTATGTAGGATAGGCCTACCAGTGGCAGATTTAAAGTTTTTGTTAAATTTTAGGCTTTAAATTTTGGGGTTTTAAAGGTTATATGCGGTTGGCCTACCAGTGGTGGATTTAAAGGTTTTGTAAAATTCTGGTACTCATATCCATCCAGCCCAGATGTTGAACAATTCTGGATTTAAATGTTTTGGGGTTGTCAATTTTGGGTTTTAAACGTTATGTAGGGTGGGCCTACCAGTGGCGGATTTAAAGGTTTTGTAAAATTCTGATACACATATCCATCCAACCCAAATGTTGAACAATTTGAACAAATCTGATACACAATTTGCAATGGCAGATTTAAAGGTTTTGTTAAATTCTGGGGTTTAAAATTCTGTGATGCTGGTGGTTGTGCTATTGACAGTAGTAATGAAAAGACAGGCTCTTTTATGTTCGTGGTGAAAAGTACAGATTGTATTGTCACACCCCGACCACGTAGAACATACAAAACGTGGCGGAAACATCGGGGAGTGTTGTAACAGAATTAATGTTTCACAACCATGGAAATTTAAGTTTCGTTTTATTGATTAAAAGTGTTACAATGTCTTAACAAACAAAGAAATACAACATAATTAACTAGTCTTGCATCTTTTATTGTCACTAAAGCCCAAGTCTGCCTATGTGTATCTTGATCATCTTATGCAACAGCTCCTGAAAACACATGTGAAAATAGGTACGTCAGCATAAAAATGCCTGTGAGATACATAGGTTTTGTGAAAATAGGTTTCATGACTTATGTTTGAGAAAATGTTTAGTCATGAACCTTGTAATTTGCTTTGTCTTTGTAAATCATTTGAAAAACAATAAGTTCAGATGATACGTATAAATAAGAGAATAATGCATGGTTACATGAATAACCAAGTAAAATGAGTTTGTAAAAGATAAGTTGTTTTGTAAAACAATGTCTTGTGAAAAGTATGTTATTTGTATAAAATGTTATATGTCAAAAACTGAAATGATTCAAATAACGCTACGATATGTAATACCATACAAACACTTATATATAGGAAGTACCAGCGGCGTATCCACCATGCTTGTATCATATTACACACGCATCGTTACTTAATCACTTACTCAAACCAAACCAACAATGTAAAATGTTCATGTCTAATGTAAATCATGTAATGTATAACCAATGTCAAAAGTGTTTATGTGTCAAATGTAAACCATGTAATATGTAACCAAAATGATATGTATGGCTAGTGAAAATGCATCAACTAAACCATAGATGAAATGCACAAAACAAAGCATTGAAGTAAAACTTGGTTTAAGTCAAAGCTATGTTTTGTGTAAATGCATGATCAATGTAAATCATGTAATATGTAAACCAAACTGATCTGTATGGCTAGTGATAAATATCAACTAAACCATATGCACAAAAACAAAGTATTGAAGTAAAACTTGGTTTAAATCAAAGCTATGTTTTGTGTAAATGCATGATCAATGTAAATCATGTAATATGTAAACCAAACTGATCTGTATGGCTAGTGATAAATATCAACTAAACCATATGCACAAAAACAAAGTATTGAAGTAAAACTTGGTTTAAATCAAAGCTATGTTTTGTGTAAATGCATGCTTTACTGATACGAACATCTATGCAGTATTGTTATAATGCATACATCCAAGCCTTGAGACTGAGGCGATAAACCCTTAAACCACTAAAAGGTTTATCTAAATTATGTATATCGAATTCGGTCATTCCTTTCATCCCCTTTCCCTAGGATGTCCGGAACGGGAGTTGTCAATTCCTATGGTACCACTACCTACTAACGAACGGCGTAATTAATGTTAATGAATGTATTGTTCCATTGTAAACAACCCAAATGTCATAACAAAATGTAAGCATGTGATGAAAACGATGTACTAAGTATGCACGCAATGGACATACATAGCATAAAATGTAAATGTAAAACAATGTACTAAGTATGCACGCAATGGACATACATAGCATAAAATGTAATGTAAAACGATGTACTATAATGTACTAACAAACATAGCCGGTATATGATGTGAAAACAGGAAAGCATGAATGTAACAAGTAGGCACATGTGTTCCACCCCAAAACGTTTGGAAAACAGTAAAAGAGGGGTCTATGTACTCACTTGAGATTGCTCAGAAGTCCTTGAGTAACAACCAAACAATGCTAGAGATCACGGAAATCAAACGGCACCTAATATAGGTAACTACATTAATAAACCGGACCTAAATCGGAAGATCGGATAGATTGAGGTTTCGTAAACCAAACGAGTATAGAGACTCGTGTCATATGGTTTATCAAAGCCTACATGCTAAATGAAACCCAACCTAATAGCTTACGACCCGTTTAGGTAGCTTATGCTACTTTAACGCGTCGTTCGCGTGAAACGCGTTCGGACCGCCTAACTAGTTCTACGACAAGTGTTATATGCCTAAACATGTTACATAATCAGTTATGTGACAAAAGTTTAGGTTACATATGCTTAATTACCAATTATACATGAAAAGGGTATTCTGGTAATTTACCTAAGGCATATAAACTACCTATCATACAACTACTTAAACGATGTGACCATAGGGTATAACCTTGGAAGGTTATTCCCTACCTACTATGGTCACCTAATGTATTTGGTCGGATCCTAATGATCGACCAAACTGGGTCGAGTTCGAAGGTATAGGCGATTTATTAGATCGCCTACCCTACGACCCTAGACAACGTGGTAATCAGTGGGCATAGTCCCAAGGGACTATGACCAACGTGATTACACTCACGTTGCGAAGTTCAAACGAACTTCGCATTGACCATTACTGGTCAACGCTGAAAGTCAAACAAAGTTTGACTTTCTGACTCGAAAAGCAATAAAATAAGGAAAAGAACGAAAGAATACTTATGAAGGGTCCCCGAATGCTAATCCCGATTCAAGAATCTCAGGTATGAAACAATGGTTTCAACTTAGAGGTTCTCAAATCAGAATTCTTGTAATTTTAGCAATGGGGGTGGATGGGTATATATAGTTTTCGGTCCACCGTTAGGATCGTTTGATGGAAAACGTGCCATGATCCAAGGCGTACACTTGTCGGAAACTCATGGTGGCTAAAAGTGATCATTATCAGCTGACTAAGCGAAAGAGAATGTGTGGTTGTGAACGAAACAGCTGGAAACTGCTGTTAGATTCGATTAATCTGGTCAGAAGGGGCCTCGCGGGCCGCCTGAGGATGTAAGGATCCTGAGACGGGCCGCCTAGCAGTCACAGATCAGACATAAGTTTCAGAAATGACAGTTTCAGTCCCTGCACGTGTTTAAGGCCATTTCCGACACTTCTAAGGCCCGTAAAGCCAACTTTAAAGCCCTAAAATGTTGCCTAAACATTGTGGACATGAAACATGCTCAAAAATATGCCGGGTGTTGGTTCGTTTGGTCGTACGAACGCGATGTTCGCTTAATTACGACGGAAATGCGCATAAGCGCGAAAAACGATCCAAATGACGCGACGAATGGATTTTTGACAAGCCAAACACTAAAGCATAACATAGTTATGCTTACATAAATTTTTGGATGTCCGGATGTATTCAGAACGTAAGTTATGCGCGAAAATGCAAACTTGTGCACTTTTTGACACTTTTAGTCCCTGAATGACCCAAAAGTTTATTTTAGCACACCGAACACCTCAAAGCCTATTTCTAAGCTATGTAAAGGATATTTATGGTATGTTTAACTTATGTTCATGTTCCGGAATGTCCGTTACAGTTCAAATTGGCATACTTTCGCAGTTTGTCAACTTTAGTCCCTGTAAGCGATTTAACTTGATTTTGCCATACCAAAGCCTTCAAAACTTATTTCTAAGTTATGTAAAGGTTATTTAAGGTATGTTAAGCCTATTTCACTATTCCGGAGTGTTCGTTGCATTAAACTGGTTATATTTACCCATCGGTGCGCGTATAACCTTCCAGAAAGCGATTTAGAGTTTGGAATTGAACAAAAATTGATATGTGCAAATGATACACATATTTTTTTACAAATCCCAAGTATGAAATATAATATTTCATTGGTTCGGTATTTTTTTGATGGCCGTGGAAGCACAGGTGTTACAGTCTCCCCTACTTTAGGAAATTTCGTCCCGAAATTTATTTAGAGGAAACTTGTGAGAGCTTGAAAACATGAAGTTGAAAAGATCGAACAATATCGATTAGGGTTCTGAACTTCTAGTAACCTTTAATAACATCATGATTGCAATGTAAGAGGGATACTTATATACAAGTATATGAAGCGTCATTGGTGCGTCCACCGTACCTCCATTACATCGTTCTCATTTCGTTATTGTTGTCACTATCGGCTCTTACACATAATAAATCTTACTGGGTTTCTGTGCACTAAATTTCATAGTTATGTACGCGTCCATAATCAGACAATTCCTTGCACAGTTCACACAGTCTATTTTATAATGTGTAGGGGAAAACCAAATGAACAAACCGGTGATGAGTGTGACTAGACCACCATAGGGTCCTTTTGACTAAATCAATAAATGATCTAAATAGACTTATCAAGGAGTCTGTCCAGCTACATCACTAGATGTCGTCCTTTAACCAAATTGTGAATCAATCTTTTAGACTAGACCACTAAAAGGATCTCTTATGAAACATGGAGCGGTACTTATATAATCCAAGGGTCTTAACTATTACATAGAAGCCCATTAAGGATTTAAGGTAGTACCTTTTGAATATCCTGCTACGAATCCCTCATATGAAGATATGAAAGATTCTGCGAGGATTTGGATAACGAATATCCAGAGTATTAAAACACAAAAATGCATAAAAGAAAACATAAGATGAATAAACACATATCACATAACCACAAAATTGTTCGTTAATTTGTCTTGTAAATTGCGTACATGCATTTAAAGCACACTTGGAATCCATTCCGTGGATTTCATTTGGTACTTTAAACGTTATCAAGAATCCAACTATAAAGATAGAAAGATTCAAAAAGAAAATTCGATTTCGATTTCTAGGAACCGAAGTGTTCGAATTAAGGTACATAAGGAATCCAATTAAGGACTCTGATTTGAACGATAATCATCCACAAGGATCTAATTGTAAAGATAAAAAGATCCCATATGAATTTTAGAAGTTTGAAGATGTTTTGAAACCTTGCACTGGATGTGCTTAGGTCAAAACATGATGTAAAATGCTTATGAAGTTGAGATGCTTGATATGTCAAGGCGACATATGAAGCAGAATTTTGAAGGTTAAGTCAATGTATGAGGAAAATATTTTTGAAAACTATGCATGGGGTTCTTTTAAGAAAAAATGTGTTTACCGTTTTTGAAACCTTATATATAATACTTTTGAAATAAAGTAGGTGTATTAGATAGATATATTTACAAAAATGTTTTAAAATCATGAGAGATGAATTTTGAAATTATGTATAAGGTTTTTGAAAGACATGAATGATGCTTTTCGAAATCATGCACTTGATAAGAAAATGTATTGTGTTAATATTGCCTTCAGACTATATGAAATATTTTGAAATTAGAAAGGTTGGTTTTGATAACATGGCCAATGTTTTTGAAATAACATAGACAATGCATCTAGAAAAATTGTTTTCAAACTATATGAAATGTTTTGAGATCATGAAGATTGTTTTGAAATACTTGTACTGTGTATGTCGAAAAATCATAACGTAATGGGTATGAGATTTGAAAATACCCTTAGTTATCTAACCAAGGATTCAAAGGCACAGATGTGCAGAAGCATGATTACTCATAATGTCACTTTATTTTCTGTACTTCGTATCTTAGAATGAAACGAGTACTTAAAATTTTCGAAGGAATCATGAGCGATCATTTGAAAGAGAGAATCACAAGAGTAGTTTGTAAGGAACATGGTTCCTTGATACAGGTATTATAGGAAAAGCCATACACACCTAGCAGGGGGTTGAGCTGGTTGGTTGGGGACTGCTTTACCATTGTGAGCGACCATGGTGAAGTTCTGAGAAACCTTTCGCTTCTTTGACTTCTTAGGGGATCGTTCATCCGTGGTCTTTGATTCCTCGATTGGTTTATTGGCTGATGGTGTTGTCACCTTACTAGGTCCTGCCTGTCTTGGTGACTCTTGAGTGGCTTCATCCTGGAGATGATACATGGCAGTAGCTAATTCAACAGTCTTCAGGACTACTTCGCCTATTCGCTGAGCGAATTTTGGCTGCTTGCTCAGATATTTGGGCGTCATCGTGATGAAGAGACATTCTTGAAGAAAAAGAAAGGCATAGGGAGAAACAGGTGAAAGATTATTGGACAATCAAAACAGAAAGATAATGCATGAAAATTTCGATCATTTGTTTGTTACCTAAGGCAAACAAATGAGACGATGACTAATCAAAGTAAATGGGTCAAAAATAATGTATCGCGAAGACATGCTCGCCTATAAGTGAACACTCACCCCAAGAATTCCCAGGTAAGCACAACTGGTCTCGCGTCTGATGAGATGTATACGAAGTGCTTGCCTAGACAGAAAACCCAGAATACAGACATTCACCCTTCCAGTTTGCACGTGTTCACATTATTTAAAACCCAAAACCTTGATGAGGTTTTGAAAACTCAAAGGGGTTCAAAACCATATAATAGAGAGTTCAAAACCTTACAATAAAGGGTTCAAAACCTAGTGATCAATCATCCTAGAACAGATGATTAGTTTTCAAAGCGGTTTTGAAATTTATGTTCTTGTTGTGGTCGTCGCCTAAGGATAGGTGACGGTATTGTTTTATGACTAAACGCAAGTAAACTCGCGTTAGGGTCCTAAGAAGGTTATAGACTAGGTCAAAGCATTACTAATAACCTAATTCCCTATAACCATTGGCTCTGATACCATCTTTTCTGTCACACCCCGACCACGTAGAACATACAAAACGTGGCGGAAACATCGGGGAGTGTTGTAACAGAATTAATGTTTCACAACCATGGAAATTTAAGTTTCGTTTTATTGATTAAAAGTGTTACAATGTCTTAACAAACAAAGAAATACAACATAATTAACTAGTCTTGCATCTTTTATTGTCACTAAAGCCCAAGTCTGCCTATGTGTATCTTGATCATCTTATGCAACAGCTCCTGAAAACACATGTGAAAATAGGTACGTCAGCATAAAAATGCCTGTGAGATACATAGGTTTTGTGAAAATAGGTTTCATGACTTATGTTTGAGAAAATGTTTAGTCATGAACCTTGTAATTTGCTTTGTCTTTGTAAATCATTTGAAAAACAATAAGTTCAGATGATACGTATAAATAAGAGAATAATGCATGGTTACATGAATAACCAAGTAAAATGAGTTTGTAAAAGATAAGTTGTTTTGTAAAACAATGTCTTGTGAAAAGTATGTTATTTGTATAAAATGTTATATGTCAAAAACTGAAATGATTCAAATAACGCTACGATATGTAATACCATACAAAGACTTATATATAGGAAGTACCAGCGACGTATCCACCATGCTTGTATCATATTACACACGCATCGTTACTTAATCACTTACTCAAACCAAACCAACAATGTAAAATGTTCATGTCTAATGTAAATCATGTAATGTATAACCAATGTCAAAAGTGTTTATGTGTCAAATGTAAACCATGTAATATGTAACCAAAATGATATGTATGGCTAGTGAAAATGCATCAACTAAACCATAGATGAAATGCACAAAACAAAGCATTGAAGTAAAACTTGGTTTAAGTCAAAGCTATGTTTTGTGTAAATGCATGATCAATGTAAATCATGTAATATGTAAACCAAACTGATCTGTATGGCTAGTGATAAATATCAACTAAACCATATGCACAAAAACAAAGTATTGAAGTAAAACTTGGTTTAAATCAAAGCTATGTTTTGTGTAAATGCATGATCAATGTAAATCATGTAATATGTAAACCAAACTGATCTGTATGGCTAGTGATAAATATCAACTAAACCATATGCACAAAAACAAAGTATTGAAGTAAAACTTGGTTTAAATCAAAGCTATGTTTTGTGTAAATGCATGCTTTACTGATACGAACATCTATGCGGTATTGTTATAATGCATACATCCAAGCCTTGAGACTGAGGCGATAAACCCTTAAACCACTTAAAGGTTTATCTAAATTATGTATATCGAATTCGGTCATTCCTTTCATCCCCTTTCCCTGGGATGTCCGGAACGGGAGTTGTCAATTCCTATGTTACCACTACCTACTAACGAACGGCGTAATTAATGTTAATGAATGTATTGTTCCATTGTAAACAACCCAAATGTCATAACAAAATGTAAGCATGTGATGAAAACGATGTACTAAGTATGCACGCAATGGACATACATAGCATAAAATGTAAATGTAAAACAATGTACTAAGTATGCACGCAATGGACATACATAGCATAAAATGTAATGTAAAACGATGTACTATAATGTACTAACAAACATAGCCGGTATATGATGTGAAAACAGGAAAGCATGAATGTAACAAGTAGGCACATGTGTTCCACCCCAAAACGTTTGGAAAACAGTAAAAGAGGGGTCTATGTACTCACTTGAGATTGCTCAGAAGTCCTTGAGTAACAACCAAACAATGCTAGAGATCACGGAAATCAAACGGCACCTAATATAGGTAACTACATTAATAAACCGGACCTAAATCAGAAGATCGGATAGAATGAGGTTTCGTAAACCAAACGAGTATAGAGACTCGTGTCATATGGTTTATCAAAGCCTACATGCTAAATGAAACCCAATCTAATAGCTTACGACCCATTACGACCCGTTTAGGTAGCTTATGCTACTTTAACGCGTCGTTCGCGTGAAACGCGTTCGGACCGCCTAACTAGTTCTACGACAAGTGTTATATGCCTAAACATGTTACATAATCAGTTATGTGACAAAAGTTTAGGTTACATATGCTTAATTACCAATTATACATGAAAAGGGTATTCTGGTAATTTACCTAAGGCATATAAACTACCTATCATACAACTACTTAAACGATGTGACCATAGGGTATAACCTTGGAAGGTTATTCCCTACCTACTATGGTCACCTAATGTATTTGGTCGGATCCTAATGATCGACCAAACTGGGTCGAGTTCGAAGGTATAGGCGATTTATTAGATCGCCTACCCTACGACCCTAGACAACGTGGTAATCAGTGGGCATAGTCCCAAGGGACTATGACCAACGTGATTACACTCACGTTGCGAAGTTCAAACGAACTTCGCATTGACCATTACTGGTCAACGCTGAAAGTCAAACAAAGTTTGACTTTCTGACTCGAAAAGCAATAAAATAAGGAAAAGAACGAAAGAATACTTATGAAGGGTCCCCGAATGCTAATCCCGATTCAAGAATCTCAGGTATGAAACAATGGTTTCAACTTAGAGGTTCTCAAATCAGAATTCTTGTAATTTTAGCAATGGGGGTGGATGGGTATATATAGTTTTCGGTCCACCGTTAGGATCGTTTGATGGAAAACGTGCCATGATCCAACGCGTACACTTGTCGGAAACTCATGGTGGCTAAAAGTGATCCTTATCAGCTGACTAAGCGAAAGAGAATGTGTGGTTGTGAACGAAACAGCTGGAAACTGCTATTAGATTCGATTAATCTGGTCAGAAGGGGCCTCGCGGGCCGCCTGAGGATGTAAGGATCCTGAGACGGGCCGCCTAGCAGTCACAGATCAGACATAAGTTTCAGAAATGACAGTTTCAGTCCCTGCACGTGTTTAAGGCCATTTCCGACACTTCTAAGGCCCGTAAAGCCAACTTTAAGGCCCTAAAATGTTGCCTAAACATTGTGGACATGAAACATGCTCAAAAATATGCCGGGTGTTGGTTCGTTTGGTCGTACGAACGCGATGTTCGCTTAATTACGACGGAAATGCGCATAAGCGCGAAAAACGATCCAAATGACGCGACGAATGGGTTTTTGACAAGCCAAACACTAAAGCATAACATAGTCATGCTTACATAAATTTTTGGATGTCCGGATGTATTCAGAACGTAAGTTATGCGCGAAAATGCAAACTTGTGCACTTTTTGACACTTTTAGTCCCTGAATGACCCAAAAGTTTATTTTAGCAAACCGAACACCTCAAAGCCTATTTCTAAGCTATGTAAAGGATATTTATGGTATGTTTAACTTATGGTCATGTTCCGGAATGTCCGTTACAGTTCAAATTGGCATACTTTCACAGTTTGTCAACTTTAGTCCCTGTAAGCGATTTAACTTGATTTTGCCATACCAAAGCCTTCAAAACTTATTTCTAAGTTATGTAAAGGTTATTTAAGGTATGTTAAGCCTATTTCACTATTCCGGAGTGTTCGTTGCATTAAACTGGTTATATTTACCCATCGGTGCGCGTATAACCTTCCAGAAAGCGATTTAGAGTTTGGAATTGAACAAAAATTGATATGTGCAAATGATACACATATTTTTTTACAAATCCCAAGTATGAAATATAATATTTCATTGGTTCGGTATTTGTTTGATGGCCGTGGAAGCACAGGTGTTACATGTATGTTTGTCGATTTATTTGGGATTTGAAATGTTATCCGACGATGTTGGTGGCTTGCTACTTGGCGTGGAAACTCTATTTGTAGTCATAGCGGCACTGAGCCTTGACTAATTGGAAACCCTAAATGAAGGAGAAAGTTGGATCGCCTTGGCTGGGAGAGAAAGTTGGGAGGAGATGGTGGTGGATAATGAAAACAAACCCTAAATGAAGTAACCCTAAATGAAAAAGAAGAACACGTGTTTTTTTTATCAAATGATGTATTGTGCATTCAGTGATTGTACAATATGCTTTAAGGGCTTGTAATTCTTGAAAAAGTGGCAACTGACCATTTTAGCGATGGCGGCCGGGGTTCTTAAGAGGTTTCAGCCTTTCACCTACCTGATGATGATGGTGGCTTGCTACCTGGTATGGCAACTCCGGTTGCAACCGTAGCGCTACTGAGCGGGTTCAACGACGATGATGATTTTTTTCCGGATCTGAGTCGATTTATGTTGGTAATTTTGTTTTTTTTTTTGTTTTGCTTTCTATGATTGATTAAACGATTTATGTTGGTAATTTCGTTTTTTTGTTTTGCTTTCTAAGATTGATTAAACAATTTATGTTGGTAATTTTGTTTTTTTTTGTTTTGCTTGCTTTGTATATGTTAAATGTATATTTTATATTAAAATTATTCAAAATATTGTTTTTATTTCATTGTTTCAGATCATCACTACGGTGACTGGATATGCAGATGCCAAATGGTGATTACTTTCACTCTTATCGGCTGCCTGGATATGCACTCATGAACATTGGTCTAGCTGGTTTCTAGGTACACATTTGTTAAAGTTCCATTACTTGTGATTAGTCAAAAATATTCTTCATCTTTTAGAAGATATTGTTATTGGTTTCTTCATTTTAATTTGTTAATCATCTCTATGAGACTGATATCTACCAAACGATCTTGTGTTATAGCACAAAATGGTGACGTTTTGGTGACTTTAATCATGGTATAAATCTGAGTTTTTATCATGGATGGTTAGATTGAACATAACACATTATCTAAGAGAATTGTCATCTGTGTGTTGTGTATCAAACTGATAGCTACTTTCGTTTTTTTACAGTTTTTCCAACGAACAACTGTGATTGTGGTAGCCGGCGAACACGATGGTAGTGTTTTCAGGTGATTAAGCAGCAGGAACAATATTAGCCACATCCACATTCTGGTGTTATCCGTAACCACATTCCGGCCACAGCCACATTCCGGTGTTACATTCGTAGGTTGATCTTACTTTTTCACTTTAATATTTTAATAATATTGTTTTAGTGATCATAATTAACGACTGCTCCAGCCTGAAGTTTATTTATTGATCAGGTGAACATTTGGATACACCTCATTCTTTGAAGCAAACAGAGGAGGTTGTTTTTTATCAGGTTTGTAAAATATAATTTTCTTGATTAGTTATAAATTTTTTCAGGGTTTGTGTTAATTAACCATTATCTATACGTTTTTTTCTTTTGACAGGATGTAGAAATTCAAAGGAAGTTAGCTGAGAAAGTTTCATGCTATTAAGGAGTGTTCTATATTTATGAAACGCGTTGCTTGTAGAGGGTTACTTGCTAGTACTATTGGAGCCGCAGCGAGCGCAGCCGCAAAATAATAATAACAAATAACATCATCCTGTCCGATTATGCGTAGAAGAATGAAACAGCATTAAAACAACACCAAATCCGAGATGAACGGCTGAAAACGAGCGCAACCGCAGCGATGGTTTTCAGTCATTCATCTCGGAATGGGTGTTGTTTTAATGCTGTTTGATTCTTCGACGCAGAACCGGACATGATGATGTTATCGGCCCACAAGTAACCCTCTACAGGCCACGCGTTTCATCTTTGTAAGGGGAAGATAGGTGCTTCTCTCCTAGGGCATACAAGATTGGTGGCAGCCCGCCATTAACATGTGTCTTGTATGCCCTATGAGAAATGCACCCATCTTCCTCCTACAAAGCAAAGAAAAACTATAAAAAAGCATTATCATGAGATTAACAAAGAAACAAATCGTTGTAATTATCGTTACAAATTTATAATGTATATTTTTTATCATTTAATGTCTAACGTTGTAATTTTGTTAGCAAAGTTATAATGCTCAGCATATTGCATTTTGTATTTGTATCGATTAATAAATTATGGTTAAAGCATTATGCACTTATGATTGATTTGATGGAAAGATTGATAAACTAACAGCTAAAAAATTAACAAAAGTTTATTACCAAAGAATCGATAAACTAACAGAAAAACGAGTGCCAATATATCACGAATAAGAAAACTCTAGAATATATCACGAGACGACTCATAAACTAATGGTAAACGAGTATCCTATTGTAAATCGCCACTCCCGCCGCAATGCGCAGGTAAATGGTTAGTGTATATATATATATATACACATACATACATGTATGCATGGTCATGTAAGTTTCTTGGATGTTCATAAATATGAGAATGATACTTACATTAATGATGAGATAATTTGATGATCATTTGATGACAATGATATTCGGATAATATGAAAATAAATTAAATGTATGTTAGATGCATTTAAGTTCTTGAATGATGATGATATGATGTTCATGCATTAGGTACTTGTACATAAGTATGTATGAGTGTTAAATGATCATAAGTTGGTCAATTTGTTATGGTATGATAAAATGGATAAAATCAGAATATAAGCCTGCTAAAATGATGTTATATGATGTGTTATCATGACACAAAATTATGTCATAGGTTTGGTAACTTTGCATGTTGTACATGAAGCTCAAAAAGTAGTAAAATGGGTGAAATTGTATGATTAATGTGACATACATGAAATCTTCACTAACATGAGTATAAGTACCATTTTAATAAGTAAATAACATGTGTTATGGTAAATATCAAGTCGTGACGATTTGGGATGGTTATAGTAAAGTTCGGTACAAGACTATGCGTTAAAAACAATAAAAATCGGCTTTTAAAGTAATTTTTGTAAACCAGTTTTAGATCAGATTGTAAATTGATATTTTAATGATAAATATAAGTATTTTATCTTATATTAATAATATTTGGTGTTTGGCTAGTCATACGTGACTTCCAACGCCCGAAAACGTTACCGAAACGTTAAAATACACATATTTCAACATACGTGAAAACGGGTTGTTCAAAGGTGAACTTTATGTGTTACAATGTGATATGTGAATATGAGTATATGTAATGTGATATATTAAGTGTTGACATGATTGTAGGAGTTAAGACTATGGATGTACGCTTCTATGATTAAAATGGTAATTTCGTTAAATGTCACGTAAAATATATAACTTATTTATCGAGCATGAAAATAATACATAGGTGAACTTGATGAGTTATATTGTGTTTGAATGCTTTAAAAATAATATATATATATATACATATATATATATACATATATATATATAGAAGTTGATGAGATACGTGAATTACGATATTTGATAAATATGTTCATGTTTATCTAAACATGTTAAGAATGGAAAATATTAGATATATTGTGTAACATTTTCAAATTTTCAATCGTTGTACAATTTCGATCGTTTTCGTATTTAATAAAATTTTATATTTTATTTACGAAATACGTAATCGTACGATCGAGCGAGATGATATTCATAACATTTCCGGAACAAAATTCAAGTCACATATGCCTTTATACCCTTCATATAGCTTAAATTACAAGTTAGAAGGGTTAAAAACGACAAAAATGTGATAACACAAGTCCAATGGCCAAATCTGTCAAAAATGAAATTTTAATTATCAGAAAGCCTGATGGACCGTAAGACCTAAAGCCATACGTCCGTAAGGGGTGCCTAGTAACAAAATATTGCTTTTTCATCAAGATCTTCCATCTATACCCATCTTCTGTCACCTAGAACCAAATTTGCCACCATTTCTCTAGTTCAAACACCTCATTAGACACTTGTAAACATCTAAGGATCAATGCCAACACTTGGCATGATCTCATGAACTTGTTGCAAGTATAAATAGAGGTGATCTTGAGCCATTCCAACTTGCACCTTCAATATTTCTTTCTCTCTTCTATTGGAGTTTGCTTTTTCTTATAGAGGCTTCCTACTGAAGTTCCAAGCATTCCTTGAACACAAGTAAGTATTTTTGGCTAATTATGAGCCAAAAGTCAAGCAAATTGACTTTAGCTTTGACTTTTGGTTCTAACCATTTTGGTCAAGTCAAAGTTCAAATTGAACTTTGCAACATGATCGTAATAATGAAGGTGTTAATCCCTTGCGATTACACCCTTTGATCATCATGTTTAGTAGGCGAAATGACGAGTCTAACTTTTACGAAATAAAAGTCAAAAGTGCATAAAAATGCATTTTACGACGAAAGTGTTTTCGAGTATTAAGACTTAAATTTTTGACACCAAATCAGTTTTATAACATTATTAGACATGTTTTAACATGTTTGGCTCGTCATTTCTAGCTTAGCGCTTATTCCTTAGTCGAAATTCGAGCGGTTTGACTTCCACTTTTACTTTCGAATCTGGCTCGTTTGGTCAACATTAGGATCCAACCAAGCCCAATTATATGACCATAATAATATAGGTAATAACCCTCTGAGGTCATACCTTATGGTCATGTTATTTTTTTAGTCAAATGACGAGCCAGTTATTTATGCTTTTAAAATGTCGAAAATGCCCTTTTGGCACAAAATTAGTTTTAAAATATAAGATCATTGTTTTTGACATCAAACTGATCTCACAACATTAGTAAAAATGTTTTGACTTATCAAACTCGTCATATGACTCATTCAACCATCCGAACCCGTGTTTACGCATACGACCCGTTAAAGTGGCATAAACCACTTTAACAAGTCGTAACGGGTCAAAACACCTAGAAACACATTCCAAATCACAATGTAAGATTAATAAACCATATTACACGAGATCCTTTGCTCGTTTGGTTAATGAAGCACATTCTATCCAATCTTTTGTTTAAGTCTCAATACACACTAACCTTAATTATCCGACATATTAGGAAACACTTGAAACATTGAGCTTTGCTTAATCATTTGAACAAGACATATACGCAATCGAAGTGAGTACATAGTTCCCCTCTTTACATTTTCAAATGTTTTGGGGTGATTCATATTTGCTAAACTATTTTTCAAATCTACATATTACTACATATGGCTCATGTGAGTACATAGTTCCCCTCTTTTACATTTTCTAAACGTTTTGGGGTGATTTATATGTGCCTATTACTGTTTTCAAGATTTCAAAACTATATTATTTATATAATAGTACCTTATTTAATACATTACAAAACTTATTTACATATAGTTTATATACACAACATGCTTGCATTTTACGAAACTTGATGGAGCGTTGAACATGACAATGATACATTCATTAACTTTGGCCAAACCGACCGGTAGTAGGTTATGGTACCATAGGATTGCCAACTCCATTCCCGCTTCCTAGGTTTGTTTGGGAGTTACCTCTGGGAATGACAAAAACTAAGTGTCATAACTGATAAACCTTTAACTATAAAGGTTTGTCCGACAGTCAACAGGGCTTGAATGTATTCGCCAACAATCCACATTTGTTTTATACAAAAAGGCAACTGTTTTTTACAAGACAAAACATTTTGGTTTAAACAAGACATTTTCTTTACCAAAGACATTTGGTTTATACAAGACAAGTCAATTGGTTGGTTTTTACAAGACAAGGCATTTTGGTTTAAACAAAACATTTTGTTTACCAAAGACATTTGGTTTATACAAGACAAGACATTTGGTTATTGCAAAGACATTTGATTATATAAAACAAGTTCTTTGGTTTTTTTATACAATAAAAGACATTTGATTGATTATTACAAAGACACAAATGGTTCTTTAAGTCAGCCATACATTATTTTATTTTAAATCAAATAATTTCTCTTATGATTTTATAAAAGAAATGCTTTTTGTCAAAGATTCGTGCCTACTCTTGAAGTTGCTTAAACATTTTTCAACACTCAAAGCCATGAGTCTTGACCACAAAACCTATGTTACTCACCAACATTCAATGTTGACATTATTTTCACATATGTTTTAGGTACTAAGGCGTACTCAAGTATGCTACACATAGGATCTGGACTCCGGCCTTAGTTTTTACTTTCAAACAAAGAACAATTGTTTGTGTTATGTTTGTTCCAAGACAATGTAATTAAATTCAATAAAACAAAACTTTAAGTACCATGTGTTGTGAAACAATTCGTAACGTGACCCCTCGACGTTTCCGCCGCGGGTTGCTTTTATACGCAGTCGGGGTGTTACATATTGTATATAAACAGGTGTGATAACAGATGTAACATAATGAGGGTCACCAACAAAATCGTTCAAGTCGCGAAAATCTGTAAATATATATATATATATATATATATATATATATATATGTATGAGCACATATATATAAATATGCCGACATAATCAAAATAAATACTTTTCGAGAAAATCTCAAAGTTATGTAAAAATTATAAGTATTGGAGAAACTTAGGTATTTATAGAATAATATTAAATCGTTCCTACTTAATTTAGAACGTGTAGACCAATTTGAGGGATTGCGCTAATATAAAAACATACCCAAAGATGAGTGTCACTAACCCCTCTTTTACTATTTTATATACTGTTTTGGGGGAAAACACGCCTTTAAAAAGGATAATTATACGTTTCTATATAAAATATGTCTTTGAATAAATTATAAATGTATTTTCGTGGTAAATATGGTTTGAAAATGATATGTTATGTTTTTGAGAAAAAAACATGTTTTGGAGGTTTTGAATGAATATATAATTGTTTGGTGAAGAAACGGGGAGGATGACGGTGTGTGAATTACACCAAATATTGAATTTAACTTTTTAGTAGGATATATATATTGTTCAATGAGGCTGCCATATTGGTTGTCCCATTACATGGAACTTGGCGCAACTGGGCCAATTTAATTATTAATATTGTATGTGTGGTGTTTATATATAGGTCGTAATGTCTTGCAAATTTTTATTACGTGGAACTTGGTAGCTTAGTGTCAAGTAAAGCGACAAATTTTTATTTTGATTAGTGTCTAGCTTGATTATACCCTCACTGTTTATATATAGGTCGTAATGTCTTGCAAACTTGCGAATCTGATCAATTGGGCTGAAATTTAATATATAAACCTTGGGAAAATGACCTGTATTGGAGGTTTTCTGAAAACGTTCAGGATAGTTGACCCTCGGATTTTGATGAAGGAAATAAAAATTTGCTTTTTTTTAATCATATATGGATGTTTTGTTATAAAAATTCATAGTAAGAAAGCTTTCCTTAAACAAATTGTTATGAATCTGAATATGTGAACTCACCTTCCTTTGTGTTGACATTTGATTTTTGCGTGTTCTTCAGGTACATGAGTTCGACTTCAGGATTTTGGCATGTCTTATGGTAGTGGATGCAAGTTTTAATAAATAATGTTTTCGGCAACTTTTAAAACTACTTTGGGACTATGTGTACTAAGAACCATAAACAAAAATGACGTGGTTGTGGTTTACATATAAACTCTAAAATTTAAACACATGTTTTAATTAAGTTGTACGTCCAAAACGCTACTAGAAAACTTGGCAATTGTTACCAAAATTTGCTACCGAAAGAATCAGTGGCAAATTTAGTCACCTATTTCCCACGGATATGTAAATTAAGCATACTCAGGATCGTTTGGTAGCAAATCGGTGGAAAATTTTGCCACCATCTATTTTTGGTGACAAATTCGTGGAAAAATAAGAATAAGTTCCCTAGATTATCCCAAATATACGCGTATTTTTTTAATTGCTACCGTCTTAGCGGTAACAAAATGAAATTTTAAGCCCAAATTTAACTGGGCAGGTTAATATCCCGCTCATTATTTAGGGTTTTGATTGAAAACAAGGGCCGACCATAGGCAAGCGTGGTTACCAAAATTAGGTTAGAGAATAGAAAAGCAATTAAAGAAGCGTGTAATTGACAAATTGGAGTCAAAATCATCGACCCTAGAATAAACTTGTGTCCTTGGGTCTTCCTGGTCAAAATTAGACGAACCATTGAAGCTCGCTTTAGCAATGGCTCTTCTTCATTCTAAGCTCGTGCACAAAACTTCTGAAACTTCTCATCCTCCATCTAATACCTCTAGTTCTAAAGCTCTCAAATGGAAATGCAAGGTACATTCTCTCATCTCTTCCCATTCACAACGAATAGATCTTGGAAAAACCGTCAGTTGAATCGAAATTAGCTTCGATCTAGGTCAAAATTACGTTACTGAGTTGTTATTGTTACATTGCCTAGCTTGTGATTCTGTTTGTATTTATAACGTTTTGCTCTTACAAAAACCATCAGTTGAATCTGAATTAGCTTCGAATTAGGTCAAAGTGACGTCACTAAGCTGTTATTGACTTATTGCGTTGTTTTTTTATCAACATTTAGTAATTCTGTTTATATTTATAACATTTTGCTCTTTCAAAGACCGTCAGTTGAGTCGAAATTAGCTTTAAGTTAGGTGAAAGTGACATCACTGAGTAGTTATTGACTTACTGCATAGCTTGTGGTGAACGATGTGAACATTTATGGATTCTGTTTGTATTTTTAATATTTTGCTATTGCGAAAACTGTCAATTGAATGGAAATTAGCTTTGAGTTAGGTCAAAGTGACATCACTGAGTTGTTATTGACTTGTTGCATAGTTTGTGATGATCGATGTGAACAGTTAAGCATTCTATTTGTAAATCTGCAATACAGGCAAAAGAGCATAAATAAGAGATTCTCAGACTCAAAAAAGACCTCGTAGAAGTGGAAGGTTCATATCTCTTACTGTGTGTATGTTAGACAAATATATATATCCCAGTTCCATCTCCGGTGACGTGTAATTTGTGTAGATGGAATGCACCATGAAGTGTTCCCGGGGAGTGCATCTTGCAAATGCTATTTCTTTGACAACTTAGGGAAATTGAGCCCTACTGAGATATCAGGAGAAGGATTTGATGAGGGATTTAAGGATGTCCAACGTCGTAGATTTCTTAAACAAGGTTACATAAATTAATACGTGGTTGATTTATCGTGTTACGTGTTATGTGATATTTATTGATTGATCTCGTTGGTGCAGTGAGACTGAAGGAACGAAGAAAAAGAAGAAATGATGATTCCACACAAAGATTTTTTTTTTTTTTTTTGGTATAAGTCACTAATAGTATCTTTCATATAAATGTTAATATTTTAGGACTGTTGTTAATAAACTCCATGTTCTTCTAATTGTTCAGAAAATGCAATTTCCTTGATGTTCATCTAAATTTATCATTTAGCAAAGGATAATTCTGCATCAACCGTTTCATGTTACTATATACAAATCTGGTTTTACCTTGATAGTTTATAAGCTAGTTCCCTTCCATTTATCTTTGTAACAACAACATAACATAACAAAACCATCCAAACGGGATGCAATGGCATGGGTGAGAGATGTTTGATAGTTTGGACAGTACAGATAGATATAACAATCTGATTTTTATCTACTGTTTGCATTAGCAGATAATAAAGGAACGGTGAAAACTGAAAATGGCGTCGGAAACCACCGCCGGTTTAGATGAACTGTTAAAGCTCGCTTTAGCAATGGCTCTTCTTCGTTCTAAGCTCGTGAACAAAACTTCTGAAACTTCTCATCCTCTATCTGATACCTCCAGTTCTGAAGCTCTCAAATGGAAACGCAAGGTACATCCTCTCATCTCTTCCCATTCACAACATATAGATCTTGAAGAAACTGTCAGCTTAATCAAAATTCGCTTCCATGAACGATGTGAACAAACCTTTAGTTGAATCGAAATTATCTTCGAATTAGGTCAAAGTGACATCACTGAGTTGTTATTGACTTATTGCATAGTTTGTGATGATCATGTGAACATTTAGGACTTCTGTTTGTATTTATAAATTATTACATCTTCATCTTGCAAAAACTTTCAGGTGAATCTGAATTAGCTTCGAATAAGGTTAAAGTTACATCACTGAGTTGTTATTGTTATTAAATTATTGTGAAGTAAATGGTTATTTCACGACTAAACAACAAGACGAATACGAATAGAATCGGCTATGTTTCTATTAATTTGAATGATTACAAATAAGAAATTGATATAGATAAGAATAGACAAGGGGGTGAGAAGAACATATATATCAGAGTAGGGGATGGGAAGAAGAAGCTAAACAACATTCACAGTATTCATTCATAATCCCTACGCTATCTCTCTCTCTCTCTTTCTCTCTCTCTCTCTCTCTCTCTCTCTCTCTCTCTATTTGTGTTCCTTTTATCCTGTGATGCAACGCTCACCACCCAGTTAACATGTTGGTCCTCATGGACTAGGCTACCTGATTAGATCACTTGGTTTAGATCCATTAAGTTCATAACACAATGCATAGTTTGTGATGATAGATGTGAACATTTAGGAATTCTGTTTGTAAATTTGCAATACAGGCAAAAGAACGAAAACAAGAGATTCTGAGACTCAAACAAGATCTTGAAGAAGTTGAAGGTTCATCTATTTGTGTGTGTATGTTAGACAAATCTATATGTTCCAGTTCCATCCTAGATGACGTGCAATTTGTACAGATGGAATGCATCATGAAGTGTTCTCGGGGAGTGCATCTTGTTGGTCCCAATCTATGAATCTTGATACGAAAATAAAGATGAAACAGCAAATATAATAAACAACAAGAATTCAATTGAACCTGATTGAATGTAATTGTACAGAATGATTGAGAGTTGTATTTACAATTGAAAATCCTAACCCTATTTATACATATCGAAAAGGTGCGAATGAATAGATGTGTCTCTTCGCGAAACATCGCGTCTTCTTGATCTTGTGGCTGTGATTGAAGATGAAGAGTTGCGTCTGTTGTCCCTGTGCTTGCTGTCGTTGATCAGAGAAGGGGTACGTCCCTTGGATGTGTCGATCCAATCATGTAGGTTATTAACTTTCGTTTTGTCGCATCTAGTCCCCGCACTTCTTTCACTAATCTAATTCTAACATAAATTATCTATTAACTAATTACATAACGAACCCTTATACTATAGGATGTGAAGGAGATTATGATTTCAGTCACCCCCCTAATCTCGAACATCCTTAAGTTGCACCTTGATCTTTCTCTATGTCTTGCTTGCCATCATGTGCTTCTCCATTTTTATCCCGAGCTTGTTGTAGTAGATCCTTGTCTCTGAGCATCGGCTTTCTACCCGTTACTTGCTTGACATCTTGATCCAGTTCTTCAACTTGTGCCATTAGAAGAGTTGGTTCTTCGTCTTCTTGCACGATATTTGCTTCTTCTTTTCTTTGGTTTGGTTTAGGACAATCTGAGGCATAGTGTCCATAATCATTGCAACTATAGCACCTTACCTTGCTTATGTCAAACACGAATTTGTCTTGATTTCTTGGGTATCTCTTCCGTCTATCATAATCATGATTATTATCCTGTGACATGTCATCTTCTCTTTCTTCTTGTCTGAACCTGCCACGGCCTCGGCCTCGTGACTGATTAAGTCTTCCTTGTCCACGGTTTCCAGAGTGTCTACCACGACCAAAATTGTTGTCGTAATGTGTGAACAAGAGTTTGTCTTGGCTATCTCCAAGGATTCCTTTCTTACACTTGATTCTTTCTTCGAAGGTTTTTAATCTTCCAATTGCTTCGTCAAGAGTCATAGTGTCTAAATCTGAGTATTGTTCAATAGATGCAATAATCTGAATGAATCTATCTGGCACGGAGTTTAAAAGTTTCCGCACTAGGGTTGGTTGATCAAATGTTGATCCCAAGCCGTTTGCCCTTGTAACAATACTTGTCAACTTTGCGGTGAAGGAATCGATCGTATCTTCATCATTCATTTGTGGCATCTCAAATTCTGATTTGAGAGTGTGTAGGCGTGCCTTCTGCACCCTGTCTACACCAACATATCTAACCTTCAAAGCTTCCCAAATTTCTTTTGCACTCTTATAACTTGCAACTTGTAATACTATATCCTCTGATAGTGCTTGAAACAAGTACGCTATTGCGGCTTTGTCTTTCTTGACATCAAGTTGCGTACCAGCACTTGGTTCTATCATTTCCCATAGCCCGTTTGCTTCAAGTATGGTTTAATTACGGATAGCCCATATGGTATAGTTTGTAGATGTTAGAATGGGGCATTGGAAATGTGTCAAGGATCCTATATCCTTGTGCGGTACAGTTGCACTATTATTTGTGTCTAACGATGATTTTTCTGACATCGTGACTTAGGTTTTCTTCTAAACCAACAATGATTCTAACGGGAATCACTAAAATAAATTACTAAAAACTGTAGTAATTTTAAAATTCCAGAATAATAAGAACGTATAACCTGGAATTTTTGAATCCTATGTGATTCTGAACTTCTTTTGCTTTTGTGTTGTGGCCAATGAACAAACTTGAAATTTTCCCTTTTCTTCTTTGACTTCCAGTAGTAACCCAAACGACAAACAAAACTTGTTTCCCTTTTTTGAACACAACACCAATAACTGAGACGAAGATCGTAGTCGGCGATTTCGATCTTTGAGATTTTCGGTTTCTCTCTTCCGGTGTTCTGAATCGATTTGTAAATCTGAAATCGATTTATGGTTGGATTCTTCTGTCAGTTCCTTCCTGGTGGCTTTCTGGTACTGAATCGATTATATACCGAATCGATTATGCTTCTTCTTCTTCAATACTGATTTGATTTTCGCTGAATCAAATTGTCTGAGTCGATTTCCTGCTGGTTTGCAGATTGCGTCGAAGTATACTGAATCGATTTCGTCTTTCGTCTGGCTTCGTGGGTTCTGGTTCTGAATCGATTTATAATTACTGAATCGATTTGTTGTGTCTGTCGATTTTCTCTGAATCGATTATAATCACGATTGCCAAACGAATTGATTTGAACAGAATTGAGCCCTAGGCTCTGATACCAATTGTTGGTCCCAATCTATGAATCTTGATACGAAAATAAAGATGAAACAGCAAATATAATAAACAGCAAGAATTCAATTGAACCTGATTGAATGTAATTGTACAGAATGATTGAGAGTTGTATTTACAATTGAAAATCCTAACCCCATTTATACATATCGAAAAGGTGCGAATGAATAAACGTGTCTCTTCGCGAAACATCGCGTCTTCTTGATCTTGTGGCTGTGATTGAAGATGAAGAGTTGCGTCTGTTGTCCCTGTGCTTGCTGTCGTTGATCAGAGAAGGGGTACGTCCCTTGGATGTGTCGATCCAATCATGTAGGTTATTAACTTTCGTTTTGTCGCATCTAGTCCCCGCACTTCTTTCACTAATCTAATTCTAACATAAATTATCTATTAACTAATTACATAACGAACCCTTATACTATAGGATGTGAAGGAGATTATGATTTCACATCTTGCAAATGCTATTTTGTGACACTTTGGGTTTTCTTGCACTTCTCTTTTATGATTGTAACTTTGGGATTAATAAACGATAAATTAATTATATATTAGCTATGTGTTAATATGTAAACCTAAAGTGATAGTATAATTACTTAAGCTATTATATGTGCAAAGCGTATACGTGGAGGTGAGTTAAAACCTCAGTGTTCGGACTCGAGACCTCTCGGTTTCGACTAGGGATTTCCCTGGTCCTGCACATCCCTTATTGCTGGGCTAAAGGGGGACGTGTATACATGGCCAGGCCCAACTGTTAAGCCCACTCGGAACCCTAGTGTGTGCGGCATCATGAGAGTGTTATAAAACCCTTATTTGCAGCCAACATTAGGAGCATTTTGGCAGCAATCATTCATCACCAATCCCTAAAAACATTTCCTAATTCCCTATCTCTCCTTATCAACTTTCACTCTCTAGAAAACCCTAGAATCACACAACATCTCCCCCTTCTTGCTGATTTGGACGGCAGCTGTCATACCTCGGAGATTATGAACAACAACTATCCTCGTGAGCTTCATCCTTCTTATCCCACACACATTTTCACCCTCGATTCAAACCCGTTAGTGTACAATCTTTTATATGATTAAAATGAATGTTAAAGTTGCTAGCTTGATGAGTGTTTTCAGTGTAAATAACGCGGATAGCATAGCTTGTTTGTATATTGTTGTTGTGTGAAAAAGATGCAAGCTTGCTAATGATTTATATGTTAACCGGTTATGAATGAAGGATACTTGTTTTAGGGTTGAATGAATAGATAACTTGAATGTCCATGTGATGATATTCCTGTAAAAGAGATTTAATTGAATATTGTGATGATGATGATGATGATGATGATGATGATCGTGCTGAGATGTTACAATGAATGTATTAGTGTGCTTTAATAAAACAGTGATAATACCGTGCTAAAACTATTTTGGTGAATGATGAAACCCTGATGAACTGTTTGAATAGTCTAAAAATATTTGAAATATTGTGTCTTTGATCTGATTTAGGGTTGGTACGGATAAAGATAAGTGTTAGTGGATTTTGATTGGTCTAGGCTGTAACAGATAAAGGTTTATGAGGTTCCAACCCAGATTTTGAGTCGAAACTTGTCCGGTTGTGACTCGAAATCTTCTTGGTTCTGACTCAAAACAAGACATCACACATCAGGGGGCTTGAGAGCGGTTTTGGTTGCGAGTCGAGATCTCTCTGATTTCGACTCAAAACTGACCCGAAACCTTGGGGTTTCGACTAATGATGTATAATTGGAGACCTTCTGATTCCGACTCAAGATCCTTTTGGTTGCGACTCAGGATCTCTTGATTTCGAATCGAAACCTCATGGTTTTGACTGATGTCTTCATATCTGGCCCCACTCACAGCCCACACCCATTGGGCTACACACTTGGTTAATGGACTGATTTAATGGGCCACCCACTTTCCCCAGACAACTTAGCTTTTTGGACCACACACTGTTAGACTGTTCAGTTATTGTATTTAGGAATTAATCTGTATGTTTTGCTATATGGTACATGTTGCTTACATGACTAGCTGTTAGTTATGTGTACAAATACATGAAATATTTGCATAGAAAGCTGACCAATATTGATAACCATAATAGGACGTGATTGACCAACTGTTTAAACAATTAAACTATCTGCTGAGCAAACTAAGGTGAGTTCACACACACTAAAAGCATGCGTCCCAGGGGGACACGGACGAACTACTATCCAGGGAAGGATACTTTTAAACTACTATTTCCGGGGGAAATATGATTAAACTACTATTTCCAGGGGAAATATGGTTAAACAATATTTATAAATCATGATTAGCAAACTAAACGAAACTCTATCACCAAGTCCCTGCTTACAATAACGATTAATCGCCGGGGGCGAACGGGATATTAGTTGATAGGGCTATTAGGTTTGACAAGCCTCACACCATGACCAGGGGGATCGGGCGTGAACTATTATGCCTAGTTACTTGGTCAATGATGACAGACATTGACTCGGGGCACAACAACTTGACAGTCACTAGTATTCGGTATCATACAGTTTAGTACACTTACAGATGGGTAGCTCCCCATGACATGATTATAAATACACAATTAAACAATTTACATTTTTGTAACTAAAACTGGACAACTCGTGAACTCGTCGACTTCATGGTTACACCCTACTGCATGCTTTGCAGGTAATCAGTGATGGATCAGGAGCTTGTACCTGGGGAGTGTAGTGGTTGCATTAACCCATGTTGGGTTTTATAATTATGAACTTTGAACTTTTGATTGAACTGTTTAACTTATGCTTCCGCTGATAACTATAACTACTGTTTTTACACTGTGACTTTGGACTTTATTAGTCACTAATCGTATTGGTTTGATAATACTGCGTAATTATTAAGATTGTTCAATATGATTAGTGGCTTGATCCTGCTCAGTCACACGCCTCGCGGTAGTACTCCGCATGTGGAATTTGAGGGTGTGACAGATTGGTATCAGAGCCATTGGTTATAGTGAACTCGGTTTTAAAAAGAACAGTCTTTTTGAGAAAAACCGGACAATAACCCGTTTTATATCGAGCGACTCGCGACGAAACTACACTCCAAGTGCTAGGCTCCACATTTTAGACCTCTTAGCTCGGGCATGTGTTTACTTATTACTTGCTTAGTGCCTGTATGATGCTATATGTACTAGGGTGCTTAGTTATACGTATATGTGTGTGTATATATATATATATATTGTGTGCATTGTTCAATCCTCCTCCTACTTATTCTTACAACACTACGACGTCATTCTCATACTGTGTTTTTTGCATATGAAGACAATGAGCGGACGTGGAAGAGGAACCGTCAACATAACTCATGATCAGATTACAAACCTAATCAACACCGTGGCTGCTGCTTTTGGAGCCCATCCCGGAGGTAAAGTAGTCATTCTAGGATGTTTAGATCCAACTCTCGTATCGTCTTGTCGTTCTCAAACTGTTAACTTCGTGTTGCGTGACAGGACAACCTGCACATCCTCAACCATGTGTTTGCACATTCAAAACTTTCATGGATTGCAAACCTCTCACTTTCAACGGCATTGAAGGTGCCATAGGCCTTCTACACTAGATTGAGATGGTCGAATCTGTGTTCACTGTGTGCGAATGTCCTACTACTAACTGGGTGAAGTTTGCTATTGGCACCTTGGAGGGAAATGCACTTTCATGGTGGAAGGATATTATCAAGGAAGAGTACTGTCACAGGGATGACATTCACAAGCTCGAGAATGAATACTACGAGCTTAAGATGGTTGGATCAGAAATTGAGACATACACTAAACGATCCAACGACTATGTTGCTCTTTTCCCCAACATGTCTCAGCCTGCTTACCGAAGAATTGAGCTTTACCTTAAAGGTCTAGTTCCCGAGATTCAAAGTCTTGTGACTTCAACTAACTTCACCACAATCCAGCAAGTTCTTCGCCTAGATCACTATCTCACCGATCAAGCGGTAGAACAGGGCAAGCAACCCAAATGAATCAATGGTACTGCTGAAAATTCTGGTGATAACAAATGCAAGTGGGATGGTAATCAGGGTAAAGATGCTAACCCGACTCAAACCCCAACTCACCAAAGGAAGATTGAAAATGTAGGACCGGTTTTCGACTCCGTAACAATTGCGAACCGACTCGTGTAACGTGCAGAATCCGTACACGAACGTGACCGAACACTAGAATCATACTCAATCTGTGATTCTATGAAACGTATGAAAGATACATGCACCTCGAATCACCTTTTGCCTTTCTCCCTCTACTTTCTCTCTCTAGCTCCTATCTCCTCAAATGTAGCAAATGGCAAAAGTTCTTAAACAAAGACCTAACACGTCTATTTATAGGCCAAGGGGCTTAATGAGGAGTCTCATTAATTACAGAATTGCCACCTTGACTTTTCTTACATATAACAATATAAAGTCTTGTTTCAATCCTTTTTAGCTACGACTCGTATTGACAGAGGCGATAGACATAAATGCACCAACAGACTCCCCCTTTGATATTGCCGCAGTCAATCTCGTAGCGTCTTGTCTTTCTCTCTCTCTCTGAGTCTTCTTGAAGCTTTATTACATCTTTAGTAACATAGACTCCCTCTTTCTTGAATAGAATCCTCGTGGATCTGTCTTCAGCTTCAACTTCCCCTTTCGGTAGACTCTTTCTTCAGGCTCCCCCTTTCGTCAAGCTTCCGTGCTTTTGGGATCGACACCTGGCTTTCCGGATACAAGCTCCCCCTTGTGTTGAGCTCGTCTTCAGACTCCTTCTTAGACTCGGCTATCGGGATCGTAGTCTGGAACTTTCATCTGCAAATTCTCAAACATTTATAGGTAAAAACATTTTGAATCATCCAGGATTGAAAACCCTGGCTCTATCAGCATAAGCTCAAGCATTTTGACAGTTAAAGCGTTTTCGGTTGTCCAGGATTTGTGACCTTGCACTCAAACACTTTTAATCAAGAACCTGGCTCTTATTACAAGTATAACACTGTAAGTATTCCTAGAATTACTTGACTCTCACTTTCTTTTCAACAATCTTCATAGATTTGGCAGTATTAAGAATCCAAATTCGAAACCTAGCTCTATACGACAGATTTTCACAATTTAAGAATCCAACTCCCTCACAGTTAATCATCCAAGTCCAAATTAATGACCTTGGAGATATCACAAATTGTTTTTGATTTTTGATTTTAAAAACTACAAGTTTCAAATTAATGAACTTTGTTTATTTACAGAAACACGATCAGCTTACTTAGATTTTGAAACTCGGCTTCTAGACATCGGTTGTCGAAAATAAAGTGGAATTAAAATCTTTTTGTATTTTTCTGAAACATAAAGCAGTAAAGAAATATTTACAAACATATTTACAGATAATATTTTTGTTTGAGTTCGCGTCAGAGGATCATATCAGTTTTTGACAAATCACTAGCACCGTTGAGCTTTAAACACTTTAAGTTTTAAACGATTCACTTAGATTGTCAGTATACTGATCCACTTAAATTTTCACACAAAGTTCAATCTATTCGAGAAACGAGATTAGTGTCTTAAGGACTTAAACTTATTCGCGTGTCCCACCTCAGAATATACTCCTGTATCAAAATTCCCTAGATTCAGTCTTACAGGTTAATATACCAATTTGATATCTGTTCTCTGGGTTAGTGCGAGACCTTGAGAGCTCAGGTATGAACTTCCGTTCAGTCAAAGAGATGAAGGCTCGACTTTGAGGTGTGTTCCCTTTGGGAATCTTCTTTACAACTGCATTTGATTCATATCTTTCGATATTTTTAAATTTTTATGCAGAGGGTAAGCTTTTACACGTGTAAGTATTATACGAGGTCTAGGCCATTGCTTCCGCAATATCAGAAGACCAAGTATAATACCCCAGATATTAAACAGTATAAAGACCTAGTATCTCAAAATCTGGCAATCTCTCAAGCAAGATTTCGGGGGTTACCCATATATCCGAGAGATGTTCCCCATGAGATAAGTAAGTATTGATATTTAAGTTTATATCTCGAAAACAATCTACTAAGCATGTAAAAACTATCATCAGTGAGATCGTTTATCACATTTTACTTTCCATTTCTTTAGCGTACTGTGATTGTCTACTGATGTACTATCATTTCCTCTTTTTACACAAAACTCTTTTTGAATTTTATCATGTATTTTACTTTTTCAAATTTTCTAATGTTTTTGGGATTTCTGACATTTTCTTACTCCCCCTAAAATTCAAAACGTTTTAAAGAAAATTTGATAACCGATGTAGATAGCTTTGTTTCGCCATCCATTTTCTGCTTCACATGCTCTGTTTAGCAGAGAATATATTGTACCCCCATGATTTACAACACATTGATATTTTACAGTTTGAAAACCGTTTTTCAATCTTGTGAAATTAATCATGTTTGTTCAGCCGTGAGGGTTTCGGCATATTCACTGAACAAATTTTTTATTTTTTGACAAAAATTAAAAACAAACATATTTTTTATTTTTAAAATTTTTGACAAAATAAAAATATATTTTTGGTTTTTAAATTTTTCAGTTTTTAGGGTTTTAGAAATATTGTTTATTTATGTACAGAAAACAAACAAACTCCCTGTTTAACAATCGCAGGGACCATCAGCCTCTTCCTTTCGTGCCAGGCTGCTTCCTTCGTTGGTTTGATTTTCATCCTCTTTCTGAAGCACCTGCACATTCAAATTACTCAATTACTTGAACAATTTAGCCCAGGTATGTTGGACCTTAGGCATTTCAACACAATAAGCTTCATTCAATTTCGGAAAATCTTTGTCATTTTGTACAAAAACTTTTTCAAATTTATCATCATATTTTTCTTCATTTACCGAATTCATTTGTTTCTTAACTGTCCATGTTTGACCTTTTGGAGCACCTCTTTTGTAAAAATGTGAATCTTTTTGAACATTTTGATTTTGAACAACTTTTGGTTTCTGTTATGGGCCATTTTCTGAACATATATCCTGACTAATATTCTGCTTTTGATTGTTTATTTGTGACCAGGATACCGGATCAGGATATTGGTAACATCCTGGTACGATATCCTGGTATTAATTGATTTAACCACGTGCAGATTAGAAGGTGCGGGTCCCTAACGGTCAAGTGGACCTCTTCTCCTAAAGACTCGGACAAACCAGTTACATGAGAGACGTTGATCACGGAAGAAGTGGACTACAACGTTCACTTGAGGAATATTCGAAGCATCCCGGTTTAATAGGATAGTTAGTTGATTTCGTTTAACTATAAATAGATTGATCGGATCAGATTAAGTCACTCACTCTCTTTCACACACTTTACTCTCTAGCTACTAGCAATCACTACACACAAACACTTGTATTCGAATTGCATTGTAACACCTAGTTGATCCGCATCATATCCTGCACTGTATCCTGATATTTGAAGCAATAGAAGAACAAGGCAGCTGCGATTGTCAGCTCCCGAGGTTTTGTGCCGGCGATCTAGATTGATCACGGGCTTTCCTCGTACATCTCGTGTCACCTTTTACTCTTTTGCTCATTGTTTGATCACAGATATAGCTCTATATCCTGAGCTGTATCCTGAAACTGTTTTTTGCAAATAACTTAACTAGCATATTTTCAACGCACATTTCTAGCACACTACCTCACTTAACTAATTTGATCACTTAATTGCTTCTGTAATTTTTTACCAAAACAATTTGGCGCCCACAGTGGGGCAAGTGGTGCTATTTCTACTAAAAGCTTTTGCAAAATCGTTATTTGGTTTTCTATTTTCAAAACTTTTTGCCATACTATTTTCAATGGCCTCAAGATCAAACATGAGCTCTTCCACCGTGTCTGCTACAACCTCTGCAACAATTGGTTTGGTGCTTCCACCACCTCCTCCGAGAATCAAGCCTCTTCATAGGGAACTGAAAGTCATGTGGCTCGGGATGAACAGATGAGGCAGCAACAGGAAACTAATCAGATGTTGATAAGAGAGATACAACTCTTGAAGTCTGGCCCGAGTCGGCCTGCTGAAGATACTGTCACTCCCTTGCAACCCAGGGCTTTGAACTTCAGTTCTGCAGTTTATACTGAGGATAACCGGGGAAATATTGTGCCTAGCCATTCCCAGAATCACACTCCTGAGATACCTTCTTCAATAAGAGTATCAACTGTCAGAAGCTTAGGATATGCTTCAGGATATGGCCAGAATCCCCAAGCTGGTAATGTATCTAATAATAATAATTCTCTTGCTACTAATGGTGTTTGATCTTTGCAGGATGCAGGTATGACATCAGCATTTTCCAGGGAGCTTCAAAAACTGAAGGACATGATATCCAGTGTACCTGGGGTGGTTCAGCCAATTCCTGAAGTATCCCAGGACAGCCACAGGATATCCCGGTTTGCATATCCTATTTGTGATGCTGAAATCCCGAAAAGATTTCAAACCCCCAACATGAAGCTCTATGATGGAACCACGGATCCTGAGGAGCATATTGCCCAGTATAGGGAAAGGATGGAAATCAACCCTATCTCTCCAGATCTTAAAGAAGCATGCTTGTGCAAGGGTTTTGGTTCCACCTTAACAGGATCAGCCTTGAAATGGCTTTTAAACGTTCCTCCTCACTCAATTACTTCATTTGCTCATTTAGTTAATTTATTTAATAGTCAATTTTCTTGCAGCCGGAGTTTTGAGAAACTAACCAGTGATCTTTACAGGATAACTCAAGGACCTCAGGAATCCTTGAGGGATTATGTGAAAAAATTTAGTCAGGAATCCTTAGATATCCCACATCTTGATGTTGCAACAGCTGTGCAAGCCTTCAAGATGGGGTTGTAAAAGGATTCTCAATTTTATCAGGATCTTGTAATGAATCCCTGCGGGAATCTCGACGAAGCTCGTAATAGGGCTTTAAGATACATTCTGCTGGAGGATGACAAAAAGATGCAAGAGAGAATGAATTCGTCCACAACCTATGATTCAACCAACAGGAAGTCATAATCCTCGTATAAACCATATCGCTTAAAGCCAAATGGCAGGAATGATAGCAAGAAAGTGAATGATGTTGAAGACGAGGATCCTGAGGACTATCCTGAGTTGTCTGAATATTGTTTTTCTGTTAACATACCTGAACTAATGTATGCTATGCAGGGTTTAGGGGACAAAGCAAGATGGCCACAAAAGAATAAACAAACGGCTGATTGGAAGGACAAGTTCAAATGGTGTGCTTTCCATGAGGACTTCGGACATGTTACGGAGGATTGCATCGCGTTGAGAAAAGAAATAAGCTATCTCTTGAGTAAGGGATATCTGAAGGACCTCTTGGGAAGAAAGCAGAACAAGGGTCAGGATCCTAAGAAGGATCCTGAACGGGCAGCATCCCCTCCCACGGATGAAAAAATAATAAACTTTATTTCAGGAGGATCCGACATCTGTGGCACATCATATTCTGCGGAAAAAAGACACGCGAAGGAAGCCAGAGCTGAGAGGGGAGATTAGCCGGCAAGGATGTCAACCCTCACAACTGACAAAGTCATCACGCTCGATAATGATGACATGGATACTGTCCAGGATCCTCATCATGATGCCTTAGTGATAACGTTATATGTTGCTAATCATTTTGTACGCATGATATTAGTGAATAATGGTAGCTCAGTCAACATAATTCAGCTGGAAATGTTGAAGAGGATGAATGTATCCCCAATGGACATTACTTCAAAGTCCACTGTGCTCGTTGGTTTCAGCGGAGAAGCTAGGAATACCGTAGGAGAGATAAAGTTACCCATGTATATTCAAGGAGTCAACTCAATGCAGCGCTTTTGTGTCATGGACTCTTTGTCCTGCTATAATATTATACTAGGTAGGCCTTGGATCTATGATATGAAGGCTGTTCTGTCGACCTACCATCAATGCATCAAGATCCCTACTCCTTGGGGGGGTAGTTAAGGTGGAAAGTGATCAACAAGAAGCAAAGGAGTGTTATTCTTCTTCGATGAAATCCTCAACAAAGCCTAGTGCAGCATAACAATTAAAGATTCGAGGCCAGGATATCATGGAGGCTTCAGAGCAGGATGTAAAGAAAGTGATCCTGGATCAGAATAATTCGGATATCTCGGTGCTCGTAGGAGCCAATATCCCTCAGGATATTGAACATTAATTGACTAATTTTTTGAAATGCAGGATGTCAACATTCGCGTGGAAGCATGAGGATATGATAGGTATTTCTAAGGATATTATAACGCATAAGCTCGGTATTGACAGATCATTCAAGCCTGTCCAACAAAAGAGAAGAAAGTTTGCTCCGGAGCGAAACGTGATCATCCAAGAGGAAGTTGAAAGACTACTAAGGAGCAAGATGATTAGGGAAGTGAAGTTTCCTAAGTGGCTGGCGAATGTAGTTGTGGTGCAAAAGAAAAATGGGAAATGGAGAGTTTGTGTAGATTACACAGACTTAAACAAAGCTTGTCCCAAAGACCCATTTCCTCTTCCTCATATTGACTCAATGGTGGATGCCACTGCCGGCCATGAGATGTTAACCTTCATGGATGCATCTTCAGGATTCCAGCAGATCCAAATGGAACCTTCAGACCAGTAGGATACTGCCTTCATGACACCAACAGGTATTTATTGCTACACTGCTATGCCCTTTGGTTTGAAAAATGCAGGTGCAACGTATCAAAGATTAGTGAACATGATGTTCAAAGACAAGTTGGGGGACACTATGGAGGTGTACATCGACGACATGGTAGTAAAATCTAAAAAGGCTGAGGATCACCTCCAGGATATTGAAGGAGCATTTGGTATCCTGGAACAATACAATATGAAGCTGAATCCTGCCAAATGCCATTTTGGAGTAGGGGCAGGAAAGTTTCTAGGATATATGGTGACTAAAATAGGAATAGAGGCAAGCCCGGAGCAGATTAAAGCTATCTTAGATATCAAATCACCTTCAAATATGAAGGATGTTCAACAGTTAACAGGGCGAGTAGCAGCATTGAATAGATTTATTTCAAAATCCTCGAAAAAGTGCAAGGAATTTTATGATATCCTGAAGAAGAATAAGAAGTTTGAATGGGTAGCAAAACATGAAGCAGCCTTGCAGGATTTGAAGCAGTATCTTTCAATTGCACCCCTATTGATGAAGCCTGAGGATGGTGAACCATTATCCCTGTATCTTGCGGTATCAGGGAATGCAGTAAGTGCTGTCCTTGTAAAGGATCATGAAGGTCAGTAGTATCCTGTTTATTATGTTAGTAAAAGTTTATTAGATGCTGAAACTAGGTATTCCCACTTAGAGAAACTGATTTTTGCCCTAGTTATGGCGTCAACAAAACTTAGACATTATTTTGAAACACATAGGATTCACGTTAAAACCAACTATCCTGTTAAAAATGTGCTTAGGAAACCCGAGATGTCAGGTAGGATGGCTAAATGGTCAGTAAAATTAAGTGCCTTTGATCTAGTATATGAACCTAGAAATGCTATAAAGTCTCAGGCTTTAGCTGACTTTGTGGCTGATTTCAGCAGTGATATTCAAAATGAAGTAGACCTAGAAGTACAACAGCTGGGAGAAAACTTAGAATCCTAGACGCTATATACTGATGGTGCATCTTGTTAGGGGAGGATTTTCCAATGATCAGTGATCCTCAATTACTGCCGGGCTTAGGGATCCTCAGTTCTGTTTGAATTAGTGATCCTCAAAAAGTATTGTAGGATCAGGATCATGGATCATCATAGTGATCCTTGCACTAATGATTGTCTGCTTTGAATATGATGTTGTTTTGCAGGAGTACGAGCATGGACTTGGTCTTGGCGATATTCCTGGAGCATATTCCATATTTATTCCGCACGTGCATGACTGAAATGGACGTTATAGAGTTCGTGGGAGACTTGCATGAAATGCGGATAGTTTGTTACATTAGATAATTTCCATTTTTAAAAGGGGATAGCGAGCTAAATTAGAACACTTGGCTATTTTTTGGCTAAACACACACACTCGTAACTGCTCTCATCAGCTCTCAACAGTTCTCTTGGCGATTACACACTTTTTTCCACATTACACTCTAGTGATCCTTGTAACTAGCTCGCTATCATCCAAAGTTGTAATACATTTTCTGTTTAATTTGAGTTGGTGATCGGTAGTTTCCATCACCTGAGGTTTTTTATGCCAGAGATCAACTCTTGATCAAGGGCTTTTTCCTCGTATAAATCATTGTGTCACTTGTTCATTTCATTTCTGAGTGATCCTTCATATTGTTCATTGATTCTAGCATCAAACCTCACAACAGAAAGTTTGGTTGCATTATCTTAGCTTGATTTTTGACCAAAACAGTTTGGCGCCCACCGTGGGGCAATTGGTGCTTCATTCCTAAGAAGATTCATATTTTTGTGGTCATTTCGGTTCGTTACAACCAAGTAGATGGTTTCCTCAGTGAAGAAAACTTGAAGTTCAATGCCGGCAATCAGTTCTTCACAAGGCGTTCCACCTTTGCCTCCACCACCTTCTGGATCCCAGAAGAATGCTGAAAATGCTGCGAAGAGACAAAGCCCCATTTTTCCAAAACCACCAACTTCTTCTGTTTCCTCTAATCCTACTACTAATGATCTTTTTACTCTGATTTTGCAGATGAGAGATCGCATGCAGGAGCAGGACAAAACCAATGAACGGATCCTCCAAGAGATTGGTGATATCAAGAAACAAAAGAAATCAGTGGAGGATCACTCTCCTCTGATGCCAAGGTCATTGAATTTTAACACTCCAATTGTAACTACCCTACAATCGGCAGTTCCGGGCATCCAATATCAAAGTGGTCCATCAGAAAGGCGTTATGGAATAGCAACTATGAGTCAGGCATTTGGCTCCCACTTCCAGCCTCCAGGATCCTGTTCTCAGCCATCGGGATCCTCTTTTTAGCATCAAGGATCCTTCAGCTCAGGAGGATATTTGGGAATGCACGCGGTTCAAGGATCCTCCCAGGTCCAAGGATCCTCCCAGGTCCAAGGATTCTCTATGGTTCTAGGATCCTTTCAAGTTCAAGGATCCTCTCAGCCCCAAGGATCCTTTCAGGTTCAAGGATCCTCTCAGGTTCAAGGATCCAACATCTTTCAGGATCAAGGATTCTTAGGAAGTATGCAGCCTCCAAGTTCGGATGTTCATCAAGGAGACTTCATACCAATGCAGACCATCGCCTCCTCTGGTCCTTTAATCATACTAGAATCCCGTCAATATGGATTCACATCTGGAATTCCAAACATGAATCCTCTGGGAGGTAACACTTTCAATAATTCTTATAACACTAACCATGGCTCCATGCAGGATACAGGTATCAATCAAGCTATGGCTAGGGAATTACAGAAGCTTAAGGATATGATATCCAGTGTTCCAGGAGTGGTCAAGCCCATTCCTGAGATTGCACACAGTAGCCATAGGATATCTCGTTTTGCACCACCCTTATGTGATGCTGAGATACCCAAGAGATTCCAGATACTATCCATGAAGCTGTATGATGGTTCAACGGATCCAGAGGAGCATGTCGCTCAATACAGGGAGAGGATGGAAATCAATCCAATTCCTGAGAGGTTAAAAGAAGCATGTCTATGCAAGGGATTTGGATCCACACTCACAGGATCTGCTCTTAAATGGCTGCTAAGTATTCCACCATACTCTATTACTTCATTTGCCAATCTAGTTAATTTTTTTAATAGTCAATTCTCTTGTAGTAGAAAATTTGAACGATTAACTAGTGATCTATATAGGGTAACACAAGGTTAAAATGAATCACTTAGAGCTTACATCACTAAGTTTAGTAAAGAATCCTTAGACATTCCTAACCTGGATATTGCTACGGCTGTAGAAGCCTTTAAAATGGGATTGCTTAGGGATTCACATTTCTATGATGATTTTGTTATGACCCCATGCAGGAATCTTGATGAAGTAAGAACCAGGGCCCTTAGGTTCATCCGTATAGAGGATGACAAAAGGATCCAGGAGAGATTGACAGGATCCTCAAAACAGGAAAAGCAAGGATCCTACTTTAAGAATAACAAGTTCAAGTCATACAACAAGTCTGACAACCAGAATGTGCATGCAGTAGAACAAGAAGAGGATGATGAGGATTATCCTCCAATTTCCGAATACTGTTTTTCAGTTGATAACAATGAGCTAATTCTTGCAATGTAGAATCTAGGTGAGAAAGCTAGGTGGCCAAGGAAAAGTGATAAACCAGCAGCTACAAAGGATAAGTCCAAGTGGTGTGCATATCATGAGGATTTTGGGCATCTCACTGAAGAGTGTATTGTACTTAGAAAAGAAATTGGTTACTTGTTAAGCAAGGGGTACTTGAAGGAGCTTCTGGGCAGAAAGAAATCAAGGATCCAGGATCCTGAAAGGATCCTGGAAAAGGCTCCTGCTCCTCAAGCAGATGCACAAGTTATAAACTTCATATCCGGTGGATTAGACATTTGTGGTACTTCCTTTTTAGCAGCCAAAAGACATGCCAAGGAAACCAAGATGGATAATGGAGACAGACCCATCCGGACCCCCACTGTCACCAAGGATAAGATTATAACTTTTGATGAGGATGATCGTCTTGATGTTCAGGATACTCATCATGATGGTCGTGTTATTACTCTGTTTATTTCTAACCATTTTGTTCGCAGGATCCTGATAGATGGAGGAAGCTCAGTAAACATCATCCAGCTTAATGTCCTCAAGAAGATGAATATCCCTGAATCAGACATTGACCCAAGATCCTCAGTACTTGTGGGATTTAGCGGGGAAACCAAAAATACATTGGGGGACATCAAACTCCCTATCTATATTGAAGGACTCCATTCTTATCAAAAGTTTTGTGTTATAGATTGCTTATCTTGTTGTAATGTTATCCTTGGCAGGCCATGGATACATGACATGAAGGCAGTCCCATCTACTTATCATCAGTGTGTGAAGCTTCCTAGTGCATGGGGGGGGGGGTGGTGAAAATTGAAAGTGACCAGCAAGAAGCTAAGAATTGTTACACATCATCAATGAAGCCAGCCTCAAGACCAAGGGAGCAATAGCAACTAAAGTATCCTCCAAGAGATGTCTTGGAGGCAAGAGAACAGGATTTGAAAGAAATCCTCATGGATCCTCGTGATCCTGAATCCAAGATCTTCATAGGATCAGGGATCCTTAGCGGCATTGAACAGGATCTAGTATCCGTCCTTAAGAGGAGGAAAACCACCTTTGACTGGAAGCATGAGGATATGACAGGTATATCTAAGGATATAATTACTCACAAACTTGGCATTGACAGGTCATTTAAGCCTATACATCAGAATAGGAGGAAGTTTGCACCTGAAAGAAATGCTATTATCCAGGAAGAGGTAGATAAACTACTTCGGGCAGGTATGATAAGAGAGGTTAAGTATCCAAGGTGGTTAGCCAATGTGGTTGTTTTTCAAAAGAAAAATGGAAAGTGGAGGGTATGTGTCTATTTTACTGATTTAAACAAGGCATGTCCCAAGGATCCTTTCCCATTACCCCACATTGACTCCATGGTGGATGCTACCGCGGGTCATGAGTTGTTGACTTTTATGGATGCTTCATCTGGATTTCAACAAATTCAGATGGAACCATCTGATCAAGAGGATACAGCCTTTATGACCCCAACTGGTATATATTGTTATATTGCTATGCCATTTGGACTAAGGAATGCAGGTGCTACTTATCAAAGGCTAGTTAATATGACGTTCAAGGAACAAATTGGACACACTATGGAAGTCTATATAGATGACATGGTGGTTAAGTCCAAGAAAGTTGAGGATCACCTTAAAGACTTGGAGGAAGCATTCAATATCCTTGATAAATTTAATATGAAACTAAATCCTTCAAAGTGTCATTTTGGTGTTAAGGCAGGTAAATTCTTAGGCTATATGGTGACAAAGAGGGGCATTGAAGCAAGTCCAGAGCAAATTAAGGCTATTGTAAATATCAAATCTCCTGCCAATGCTAAGGATGTGCAAAGGTTGACAGGCAGGATTGCAGCCTTGAACATGCTCATATCCAAATCCTCAAAAAAGTGCAAGGAATTCTATGACATCCTGAGGAAGAACAAGAAATTTGAATGGACTGAGAAGCATGAAAGTGCCCTCAAAGCTCTTAAGGATTACCTATCCTCAGCCCCTGCCTTGATGAAACCAGAAAAGGGAGATATATTATCCTTATACCTAGCAGTATCCTGAAAAGCAGTAAGTGCGTTCCTTGTTAAGGATCACGAGGGTACACAACATCCTGTCTATTATGTAAGTAAGAGTTTGCTTGATGCTGAATCCAGGTATTCACATTTAGAAAAACCTATCCTTGCATTAATTATGGCATCTACTAAATTAAGACATTATTTTGAAACTCATGCCATTATTGTTAAAACTAATTTCCCAATTAAGAATGTTCTCAGGAAACCTGAAATGTCAGGAAGGATGGCTAAGTGGGCAGTGAAGCTTAGTGCTTATGATATAAGATATGAACCAAGGACTGCCATCAAATCCCAAGCCTTAGCTGACTTTGTGGCAGATTTTAGTAGTGACTTGCAAAAGGAAGCTGAGTTAGAGGTCCAACAGCTAGAAGAAACTAAGGATCCATGGATACTCTTCACTGATGGTGCTTCTAATGTTAAAGGAACAGGGCTTGGAATACTACTAAAATCGCCACAGGGGGACATAATACCCCACTCCATAGCTTGTGACAAAGAAGAATCACCGTTTCCAGTTGGTATCATTCTTAGTGGCTTTAAAGATGGGGTGTTCTTCACCGGGTTTACGCTTGAATAGATATCGGTGGGATCCAAATGTTGTGAGATCATACATCTCTGCCAATTCCGACATTCTTAGAGCAATTCCTTCTTGCTCAATGATCCTCTCAAGGGTAGATAAGACCCTCCAGATCATTGGCATAGCTTGAATGTAGGAGATGCCGGTGAGGGAGAAAAAAGACTGGGTGAATTCAGGGAAAGGATACGAGTATCCTATTGTGAAAGGAGTGACTGGGAAAGCTACCCAAGTTTCAGAAACGTAATCACTTAGAACGGTGGGATCAAACGATTTGAAATTGGTGTTCGCCGGAAAGCAATGTCGGATCCTGTCTATTTCTGGGTCAGTGAAGTAGCACCTTTCTTTCGCCGAATCTTTGATGATCCCCTGGCTCTTAAGAGGACTGTCTTTAATGTGATCCTTAGCCGGAGATGATCTTAGCAACATCTTGGTAAAGAAGAAGATGAACAGAGAAATAAAACGTAAAGGGAGAAGAGGAAGAGAGATACCTGCTTGATCTTTGAATGTGGATTTAAAGGGAGTTTCTCTTTAATTTAAATGCGAATTGATCCCTATCCATAACTTCAATTTATAATGATGGTTTTGCAGGATAGTCACCTCAATGACGTCATGCTCGTAAGGCTAGTCCGACTCCAACGGCTAGTTATCCGTTGATTTGTTACGGATAAGAACAAAATACAACTCGTTTATTTACATAATTACTCCTTATATTTTGGGGGCAATTGTTAGGGGAGGATTTCTCAATGACCTATGATCCTCAATTAATGTTGGGTTTGGTGATCCTCACTTCTGTTTGAATTAGTGATCCTCAGAAGTGTTTCAAGATTAGGATCATGGATCATCTTAAGGATCCTTGTACTAACGATTGTCTACTTTGAATATGGTATTGTTTTGCAGGAGAACCAGCTTGGACTTGGTCTTGGTGATATTCTTGGAGCATATTCCATGAATTATTCCGCACGTGCTTACCTGAAGTGGACGTTATGGAGTTCGTGGGGGACTTGCATGAATTGCGGAATGTTTGTTAACTTAGATATTTTTTCTATTTTTAAAGGGGTAGTGAGCTAAATAGAAAACACTTGGCTATTTTTGGCTACACACACACTCTTACAACTGCTCTCACCAGCTCTCGTTAATTCACTTGGCGATTACACACTGTTTTACACAATACACTATAGTGATCCTTGTACTTAGCTCGCTATCATCCAAAGTTGTAATACATTTCTTGTTTAATTTGAGTTGGTGATCGGTAGTTTCCATCACCGGAGGTTTTTTATGCCGGAGATCATTCATTGATCAAGGGCTTTTTCCTCGTATAAATCTTCGTGTCACTTGTTCATTACATTTCAGAGTGATCCTTATTCTTGTTCATCAGTTCAAGCATCATACCTCACAACAGAAAGTTTGGTTGCATTGTCATTGCTTGATTTTTGACCAAAACAGTTTGGCGCCCACCGTGGGGCAATTGGTGCTTCATTCCTAAGAAGATTCATACCTTTGTGGTCAATTCGGTTCATAACAACCAGGTAGATGGCTTCTTCAGTGAAGAACACTTCAAACTTAATGCCGTCATTCAGTTCTTCACAAGGCGTTCCTTCTTTGCCTCCACCACCTTCTGGATCCTAGAAGAATGCTGAGAATGCTGCGAAGAAACAAACCCCCATTTTCACAAAACCACCAACTTCTTCTGTTTCAACTAATCCTACTACTAATGATCTTTATGCTCTGATTTTGCAGATGAGGAATCATGCACAAGAGCAGGACAAAACCAACGAAAGGATCCTCTGGGAGATCGATGAGATCAAGAAACAGAAGAAATCAGTGGAGGATCACTCTCCTCTGATGCCAAGATCGCTGAACTTCGACCCTCCAGTCATAACTTCCCAATACTCAGCAGTTCCGGACGTGCAATACTTGGGTGAATTACCAGGAAGGCGTTATGGAACAACAACAATGAGTCAGGCATTTGGCTCTCACTACCAGCCTCAGGGATCCTATTTTCAGCCATCAGGATCCTCTTCTCAGCATCAGGGATACTTCACGTCAGGATGATATTTGGGAATGCATGCAGTTCAAGGATCCTCCCAGGTCCTAGGATCCTCCCAGGTCCAAGGATCCTCCCAGGTCCAAGGATCCTCCCAGGTCCAAGGATCCTCCCAGGTCCAAGGATCCTCCCAGGTCCAAGGATCCTCCCAGGTCCATGGATCCTCCCAGGTCCAAGGATCCTCCCAGGTCCATGGATCCTCCAAGGTCCAAGGATCCTTCCCGGTCCAAGGATCCTCCCTTGTCCCAGGATCCTCTCTGGTTCCCGGATCCTTTCAGGTTCAAGGATCATCTCAACTTCAAGGATCCAACATCTTTCAGGATCAAGGATTCTTGAGAAGTATGCAGCCTCAGAACTCGGACGTTCATCAAGGAGACTTCATACCAATGCAAACCATTGCTTCCTCTGGTCCTTCGATCATGCCAGAGTCTCGTCAATATGGATTCACATCCGCAATTCCAAACATGAATCCTCCGGTAGGTAACACTTTTAATAATTCATATAACACTAACCATTGCTCTATGCAGGATACAGGTATCAATCAGGCTATGGCTAGGGAGCTACAGAAGCTTAAGGATATAATATCCAGTGTACCAGGAGTGGTTAAACCTATTCCTGAAATTGCAGATGGTAGCCATAGGATCTCTCGTTTTGCACCACCCTTATGTGATGCTGAGATACCTAAAAGGTTCCAGATACCATCTATGAAGCTGTATGATGGTTCAACGGATACAGAAGAGCATGTAGCTCAATACAGGGAGAGGATGGAGATCAATCCAATTCCTGAAAGGTTAAAAGAAGCATGTCTTTGCAAGGGATTTGGATCCACACTTACAGGATCTGCTCTTAAATGGCTGCTAAGTCTTCCCCCTTACTCTATTACTTCATTTGCTAATTTAGTTAACTTGTTCAATAGTCAATTCTCTTGTAGTAGAAAGTTTGAACGATTAACTAGTGATCTATATAGGGTAACACAAGGTCAAAATGAATCACTTAGAGATTACATCACTAAATTTAGTAAAGAATCCTTGGATATTCCTATCTTGGATATTGCTACGGCTGTAGAAGCCTTTAAAATGGAATTGCTTAGGGATTCATTATTCTATGATGATCTTGTTATGACACCTTGCAGGAATCTTGGCGAAGTAAGAACTAGGGCCCTTAGGTTCATCCGCCTAGAGGATGACAAAAGGATTCAGGATAGATTGACAGGATCCTCAAAACAGGAGAAACAAGGATCCTACTTCAGGAACAACAAATCCAAGTCCTAGCACAAGTCTGATAACCAGAATGTGCATGCAGTGGAACAAGAAGAGGATGATGAGGATTATCCTCCTATTTCTGAATACTGTTTTTCTGTTGATAACAACGAACTAATCCTTGCAATGCAGAATCTAGGTGAGAAAGCTAGGTGGCCAAGGAAGAGTGATAAACCAGCTGCTACAAAGGATAAATCCAAGTGGTGTGCATATCATGAGGATTTTGGGCATCTCACTGAAGAATGTATTGCATTGAGAAAGGAAATTGGTTACTTGTTGAGCAAGGGGCATTTGAAAGAGCTTTTGGGACGAAAGAAGTCAAGGGTCCAGGATCCCGGAAAGGGCTCCTTCTCCTCCAGCAGATGCACAAGTCATAAATTTCATATCCGGTGGATCAGACATCTGTGGTACATCCTTTTCAGCAGGAAAAAGACACGCTAAGGAAACCAAGATGGATAATGGAGACAGACCCGTCCGGACCTCCGTTGTCACCCAGGATAAAGTCATAACTTTTGATGAGGATGATCGTGTTGATGTCCAGGATCCTCATCATGATGGTCTTGTAATTACATTGTTTATTTCTAACCACTTTGTTCGCAGGATCCTTATAGATGGAGGAAGCTCTGTGAACATCATTCAGCTTGATGTCCTCAAGAAGATGAATATCCCGGAGTCTGATATTATCCCAAGATCCCCAGTACTTGTGGGATTCAGTGGAGAAACTAAGAATACATTGGGGGACATCAAACTCCCAATCTATATTGAAGGATTACATTCTTATCAAAAATTTTGTGTTATAGATTGCTTATCATATTGCGATGTTATCCTTGGCAGGCCATGGATACATGATATGAAGGCAGTTCCATCCACCTATCATCAATGTGTAAAGCTTCCAAGTCCTTGGGGAGTGGTGAAAATTGAGAGTGATCAACAAGAAGCTAAGAATTGCTATACCTCATCAATGAAGCCAGCCTCAAGACCAAGGGAGCAATAGCAATTAAAGTATCCTTCAAGAGATGTCTTGGAGGCAAGAGAAGAGGATTTGAAAGAAATCCTCCTGAATCCTGAGGATCCTGAATCCAAGATCCTCATAGGATCAGGGATCCTTAGCAACATCGAACAGGAGCTAGTATCCTTCCTTAAGAGAAGGAAATCTACCTTTGCCTGGAAACATGAAGACATGACAGGTATATCTAAGGATATAATTACTCATAAACTTGGCATTGACAGGTCATTCAAGCCAATTCATCAAAAGAGGAGGAAGTTTGCACCTGAAAGGAATGCTATTATCCAGGAAGAGGTAGATAAGCTACTTCGAGCAGGTATGATAAGAGAGATTAAGTATCCAAGATGGTTAGCCAATGTGGTTGTTGTTCAAAAGAAAAATGGAAAGTGGAGGGTATGTGTCGATTTTACTGATTTGAACAAGGCATGTCCCAAGGATCCTTTTCCATTACCCCACATTGACTCCATGGTGGATGCTACCGCGGGTCATGAGTTGTTGACTTTTATGGATGCTTCCTCTGGATTTCAACAAATTCAGATGGAACCATCTGATCAAGAGGATACAGCCTTTATGTACCCGAGTGGTATATACTGTTATATTGCTATGCCGTTTGGACTAAGGAATGCAGGTGCTACTTATCAAAGGCTAGTCAATATGATGTTCAAGGAACAAATTGGACACACTATGGAAGTCTATATTGATGACATGGTGGTTAAGTCCAAGAAAGCTGAGGATCACCTTAAAGACTTGGAGGAGGCATTCTATATCCTTGATAAATTTAATATGAAACTTAATCCTTCCAAGTGTCATTTTGTTGTTAAGGCAGGTAAATTCTTAGGCTATATGGTGACAAAGAGGAGCATTGAAGCAAGTCCAGAGCAAATTAAGGCTATTGTGAATATCAAATCTCCTGCCAATGCTAAGGATGTGCAAAGATTGACGGGCAGGATCGCAGCCTTGAACAGATTCATATCCAAATCCTCAGAAAAGTGTAAGGAATTCTATGACATCCTGAGGAAGAACAAGAAATTTGAATGGACTGAGAAGCATGAAAGTGCTCTAAAAGCTCTTAAGGATTACCTATCCTCAGCCCCAGCCTTGATGAAACCAGAAAAGGGGGATGTATTATCCTTGTACCTAGCAGTATCCTCAAAAGCAGTAAGTGCGGTCCTTGTTAAGGATCACCAAGGTACACAACATCCTGTTTATTATGTAAGTAAGAGTTTACTTGATGCTGAATCCAGGTATTCACACTTAGAAAAACTTATCCTTGCATTAATAATGGCATCTACCAAATTAAGACATTATTTTGAGACTCATGCCATTATTGTTAAAACTAATTTTCCTATTAAGAATGTTCTCAGGAAACCTGAAATGTCAGGAAGGATGGCTAAATGGGCAGTAAAGCTGAGTGCATAAGATATAAGATATGAACCAAGGACTGCCATCAAATCCCAAGCCTTAGCTGACTTTGTGGCAGATTTTAGTAGTGATTTGCAAAAGGAGGCGGAATTAGAAGTCCAACAGCTTGAAGAAACTAAGGATCCTTGGATACTCTTCACTGATGGTGCATCAAATGTGAAAGGAACAGGACTTGGAATACTACTAAAATCGCCACAGAGGGACATAATACCCCACTCCATAGCTTGTGAATTTCAAACTACCAACAATGAGCCTGAGTATGAAGCCTTCATAGCTGGTTTGCAAATTGCTAAGCATATGAGGATCAGGTATCATGAGGTACATGTAGATTCATTATTAATCACTAATCACTTTAATGGATCCTATGCTGTTAAAGGTGAAAAACTAATCAAATATTTGGAGATAGTAAAAGAATTGGCACTCTTTTTTGTATCCTTTAGTTTGACACAGGTACCAAGGGAAGAGAATGCAGAAGCTGATGCATTAGCCAATCTAGGATCATCTTTGAAGATCCCTGAGGATATCAAGATCCCTATTATCCATATCCTGACCCCTGCTATCGAGGATCATGTAGCTATGGAGATAGGAGAAGATTCTGCAGTCATCCCTAGTGATGATACTCAATCTCATTCAGGATCATGGATCCTCCCAATCATGAGATACATACAACATGGAGAAATTCCTACAGGAGAAAACCCAAGGGCTTTCAAAACTAAGGTATCTCAAGTTACAATATTGAATAATATGTTGTATAAACGATCTCTTGCAGGACCATATCTAAGATGCATTGAGGATCCTGAAATCCAAGAAGTCTTAAAGGATTTCCATGAAGGAGATTGTGGAAACCACACTGGGGCAGGGCATTATTCTCAAGGATCCTGAGGACAGGATACTATTGGCCCACTATGAAGAAGGATGCTGTGGAGTATGCCAAGAAATGTGATCCTTGTCAGAGGCATAGTAATATCCTTCACCAACCAGCAGAACTCTTGCATCCTATATCCTCTTCCTGGCCATTCATGAGATGGGGAATGGATATAGTTGGAAAGCATCCTAAGGCACCTGGTGGAAAAGTATTCATGCTTGCTATGACTGATTACTTCTCTAAGTGGATAGAGGCTGAAGCCTTTGCTCAACTCAGAGAAAAGGAAGTTATATCCTTTATTAAAAGAAACATTATTACCAGATTTGGTATCCCTTCTGAGATTATTTGTGATAATGGATCCCAATTTATTGGGAATAGAATCACTAACTTTTGTGACAGCTGGGGGATTAAGATGATAACATCAACACCAGTCCACCCACAAGCTAATGGTCAGGCAGAATCATCTAACAAGATCATCATCAACAAGTTGAAGAAGAAGCTTGGATCTAAGAAAGGAAAATGGGCAGAAGAACTACCTTATGTGCTTTGGGCTGATAGGACAACTCCCAAGAATGCCACAGGCCAAACTCCATTTTCTTTGGTATTTGGAGCATAATCAGTGATCCCTACAGAGATGGTGGTTCCAACTGCAAGAACAAGCATTCGTGATCCTGAAGAAAATACTGAAAACTTGGTTCAAGACTTGGATACTGTTAGGGGTGGATTTCTAAATAATCGGTGATCCTCATTGGCCGTTGGGCTTAGTGATCCGTACTTCTGTTTGAATTGGGTGATCCTCAGAAGTGTTTCAGGATCAGGATCATGGATCACTATAAGGATCCTTGTACTAACAATTGTCTACTTTGAATTCGAAATTATTTTGCAGGAGTATCAATTTGGACTTGGTCTTGGCAATATTCCTGGAGAATATTCTATGTTACTTCCGCACGTGCTTGGCCAAAAGTGGACGTTGTGGAGTCGTGGAGGACTTGCACCATTTGCGGAATGTTAGTTAGGGTAGTTATTTTCTATTTTTAAAGGGGTAGCAAGCTAATTAGCAAAGACTTGGCTATTTTTGGCTACACACACACTCATACAACCGCTCTCATCAGCTCTCGCTAACACATTTGGCGATTACACACATTTTCTACACAATACACTATAGTGATCCTTGTACTTAGCTCGCTATCATCCGAAGTTGTAACACATTTATTGTTTAATTTGAGTTGGTGATCGGTAGTTTCCATCACCCGAGGTTTTTTATGCCGGAGATCATTCATTGATCAAGGGCTTTTTCCTCGTATAAATCTTCGTGTCACTTGTTCATTACATTTCATAGTGATCCTTATTGTTGTTCATCAATTCAAGCATCATACCTCACAACAGAAAGTTTGGTTACATTGTCATTGCTTGATTTTTGACCAAAACAGTTTGGCGCCCCCCGTGGGGCAATTGGTGCTTCATTCCTAGAAAGATTCGTATTATCGTGGTCATTTCGGTTTATAACAACCAGGCAGATGTCTTCCTCAGCGAAGAACACCTCAAACTTGATGCCGTCATTCAGTTCTTCACAAGACGTTCCTCCTTTGCCTCCACCACCTTCTGGATCCCAGAAGAATGCTGAGAATGCTGCGAAGAAACCAACCCCCATTTTTCAAAAACCACCAACTTCTTCTGTTTCAACTAATCCGACTACTAATGATCTTTATGCTCTGATTTTGCAGATAAGGAATCATGCACAAGAGCAGGATAAAACCAACGAAAGGATCCTTCGGGAGATCGATGAAATCAAGAAACAGAAGAAATCAGTGGAGGATCACTCCCCTCTGAAGCCAAGATCGCTAAACTTCGACACTCCTGTCATAACTTCCCAACACTCAGCAGTTCCGGACGTGCAATACTTGGGCGAATTACCAGGAAGGCGTTATGGAACAACAACAATGAGTCAGGCATTTGGCTCTTACTTCCAGCCTCAGGGATCCTCTCCTCAACCATCAAGATCCTCCTCTCAGTATCAGGGACACTTCACATCAGGAGGATATTTAGAAATGCATGCAGTACAAGGATCCTCCCAGGTCCAAGGATCCTCCCAGGTCCCAGGATCCTCTTTGGTCCCAGGATCCTCTCTGGTCCCAGGATCCTCTCTGGTCCCAGGATTCTCCCTTGTTCAAGGATCCTCTCTGGTTCCAGGATCCTTTCAGGTTCAAGGATCATCTCAACTCCAAGGATCCAACCTCCTTCAAAATCAAGGATCCTCGAGAAGTATGTAGCCTCAGAACTCGGACGTTCATCAAGGAGACTTCATACCAATGCAGACCATTGCTTCCTTTGGTCCTTCAATCATGCCAGAGTCTTGTCAATATGGATTCACATCCGCAATCCCAAACACGAATCCTGTGGGAGGTAACACTTTTAATAATTTATATAACACTAACCATGGCTTTATGCAGGATACAGGTATCAATCAGGCCATGGCTAGGGAGCTACAGAAGCTTAAGGATATGTTATCCAGTGTACCAGGAGTGGTTAAACCCATTCCTGAGATTGCGGATGGCAGCCATAGGATATCTCATTTTGCACCACCTTTATGTGATGCTGAGATACCTAAAAGATTCCAGATACCATCAATGAAGCTATATGATGGTTCAACGGATCCAGAAGAGCATGTAGCTCAGTACAGGGAGAGCATGGAGATCAATCCAATTCCTGAAAGGTTGAAAGAAGCATGTCTATGCAAGGGATTTGGATCCACACTTACAGGATCTGCTCTTAAATGGCTGCTAAGTCTTCCTCCTTACTCTATTACTTCATTTGTTAATTTAGTTAACTTGTTCAATAGTCAATTCTCTTGTAGTAGAAAGTTTGAACGATTAACTAGTGACTTATATAGGGTAACACAAGGTCAAAATGAATCACTTAGAGATTATATCACTAAGTTTAGTAAAGAATCCTTAGATATTCCTAATTTGGATATTGCTACGGCTGTAGAAGCCTTTAAAATGGGATTACTTAGGGATTCATTATTCTTTGATGATCTTGTTATGACACCTTGCAGGAATCTTGATGAAGTAAGGACTAGGGCCCTTAGGTTCATCCGCCTAGAGGATGACAAAAGGATCCAGGACAGATTGACAGGATCCTCAAAACAGGATAAACAAGGATCCTACTTCAGGAACAACAAATCCAAGTCCTACAACAGATCTGATAACCAGAATGTGCATGCAGTGGAACAAGAAGAGGATGATGAGGATTATCCTCCTATTTCTGAATACTGTTTTTCTGTTGATAACAACGAACTAATCCTTGCAATGCAGAATCTAGGTGAGAAAGCTAGGTGGCCAAGGAAAAGGGATAAGCCAGCTGCTACAAAGGATAAATCCAAGTGGTGTGCATATCATGAGGATTTTGGGCATCTTAGTGAAGAGTGTATTGCACTTAGAAAGGAAATTGGTTACTTGTTCAGCAAGGGGCATTTGAAGGAACTCTTGGGACGAAAGAGGTCAAGGACCCAGGATCCTGAAAGGATCTCGGAAAGGGCTCCTGCTCCCCCAGCAGATGCACAAGTCATAAATTTCATATCCGGTGGATCAGACATCTGTGGTACATCCTTCTCAGCAGCAAAAAGACACGCTAAGGAAACCAAGATGGATAACGGAGACAGACCCATCCGGACCTCCGTTGTCACCCAGGATAAAGTCATTACTTTTGATGAGGATGATCGTGTTGACATCCAGGATCCTCATCATGACGGTCTTCTAATTACATTGTTTATTTCTAACCACTTTGTTCGCAGGATCCTTATAGATGGAGGAAGCTCTGTGAACATCATTCAGCTTGATGTTCTCAAGAAGATGAATATCCCGGAGTCTGATATCATCCCAGGATCCTTAGTACTTGTGGGATTCAGTGGGGAAACAAAGAATACATTGGGGGACATCAAACTCCCAATCTATATTGAAGGATTACATTCTTATCAGAAGTTTTGTGTTATTGATTGTTTATCATGTTGTAATGTTATCCTTGGCAGGCCATGGATACATGACATGAAGGCGGTCCCATCCACTTATCATCAATGTGTAAAGCTTCCAAGTCCTTGGGGAGTGGTGAAAATTGAGAGGGATCAACAGGAGGCTAAAAACTGCTATACTTCATCAATGAAGCCAGCCTCAAAACCAAGGGAGCAATAGCAATTAAAGTACCCTTCAAGAGATGTCTTGGAGGCAAGAGAACGGGATTTGAAAGAAATCCTCATGGATCCTGATGATCCTGAATCCAAGATCTTCATAGGGACAGGGATCCTTAGCGATATTGAACAGGAGCTAGTATCCTTTCTTAAAAGAAGGAAAACCACCTTTGCCTAGAAACATGAAGATATGACAGGTATATCTAAAGATATAATCACTCATAAACTTGGCATTGACAGGTCATTCAAGCCGATTCATCAAAAGAGGAGGAAGTTTGCACCTGAAAGGAATGCTATTATCCAGGAAGAGGTAGATAAGCTACTTCGAGCAGGTATGATTAGAGAGGTTTAGTATCCAAAATGGTTAGCCAATGTGGTTGTTGTTCAAAAGAAAAATGGAAAGTGGAGGGTATGTGTCGATTTTACTGATTTAAACAAGGCATGTCCCAAGGATCCTTTCCCATTACCCCACATTGACTCCATGGTGGATGCTACCGCAGGTCATGAGTTGTTGACTTTTATGGATGCTTCATCTGGATTTCAACAAATTCAGATGGAAGCAACTGATCAAGAGGATACAGCCTTTATGACCCCAACTGGTATATACTGTTATATTGCTATGCCATTTGGACTAAGGAATGCAGGTGCTACTTATCAAAGGCTAGTTAATATGATGTTCAAGGAACAAATTGGACACACTATGGAAGTCTATATAGATGATATGGTGGTTAAGTCCAAGAAAGCTGAGGATCACCTTAAAGACTTGGAGGAAGCATTCAATATCCTTGATAAATATAATATGAAACTAAATCCTTCCAAGTGTCATTTTGGTGTTAAGGCAGATTGACAGGCAGGATCGCGGCCTTGAACAGATTCATATCCAAATCCTCAGAAAAGTGCAAGGAATTCTATGACATCCTGAGGAAGAATAAGAAATTTGAATGGACTTAGGAGCATGAAAGTGCCCTTAAAGCTCTTAAGGATTACCTATCCTCAGCCCCAGCCTTGATGAAACCAGAGAAAGGAGACGTGTTATCCTTATACTTGGCAGTATCCTCAAAAGTAGTAAGTGCGGTCCTTGTTAAGGATCACCAAGGTATACAACATCCTGTTTACTATGTAAGTAAGAGTTTACTTGATGCTGAATCGTGGTATTCACACTTAGAAAAACTTATCCTTGCATTAATTATGGCATCTACTAAATTGAGACATTATTTTGAAACTCATGCCATTGTTGTTAAGACTAATTTCCCAATTAAGAATGTTCTCAGGAAACCTAAGATGTCAGGAAGGATGGCTAAGTGGGCAGTAAAGCTGAGTGCATATGATATAAGATATGAACCAAGGACTGCCATCAAATCACAAGCCTTAGCTGACTTTGTGGCAGATTTTAGTAGCGACTTGCAAAAGGAAGCTGAGTTAGAAGTCCAACAACTTGAAGAAACTAAGGATCCTTGGATACTTTTCACTGATGGTGCATCTAATGTAAAAGGAATAGGACTTGGAATACTACAAAAATCGCCACAGGGGGACATAATACCCCACTCCATAGCTTGTGAATTTCAAACTACTAACAATGAGGCTGAGTATGAAGCCTTGATAGCTGGTTTGCAAATTGCTAAGCATATGAGGATTAGGTATCTTGAGGTACATGTAGATTCTTTACTGATCACTAATCACTTTAATGGATCCTATGCTGTTAAAGGTGAAAAGCTAATCAAATATTTGGAGATAGTCAAAGAATTGGCACTCTCTTTTGTATCCTTTAGTTTGACACAGGTACCAAGGGAAGAGAATGCAGAAGCTGATTCATTAGCCAATCTAGGATCATCTTTGAAGATTCCTGAAGATATCAAGATCCCTATTATCCATATCCTGACTCCTGCTATCGAGGATCATGTAGCTATGGAGATAGGAGAAGATTCTGCAATCATCCCTAGTGATGATACTCAATCTCATTCAGGATCATGGATACTCCCAATCATGAGATACATACAACATGGAGAGATCCCTACAGGAGAAAACCCAAGAGCTTTCAAAACCAAGGTATCTCAATTTACAATATTAAATAATATGTTGTATAAACGATCTCTTGCAGGACCATACCTAAGATGCATTGAGGATCCTGAAATCCAAGAAGTCCTAAAGGATTTCCACGAAGGAGATTGTGGAAACCACACTGGGGGCCAGGCATTATTCTCAAGGATCCTGAGGACAGGATACTATTGGCCCACTATGAAGAAGGATGCTGTGGAGTATGCCAAGAAGTGTGATCTTTGTCAGAGGCATAGTAATATCCTTCACCAACCAGCAGAGCTCTTGCATCCTATATCCTCTTCCTGGCCATTCATGAGATGGGGAATGGATATAGTTGGAAAGCTTCCTAAGGCACCTGGTGGAAAAGTATTCATGCTTGCTATGACTGATTACTTCTCTAAGTGGATAGAGGCTGAAGTATTTGCTCAAGTCAGAGAAAAGGAAGTTATATCCTTTATTAAAAGAAACATTATTACTAGATTTGGTATCCCTTCTGAGATTATTTGTGATAATGGATCCCAATTTATTGGGAAGAGAACCACTAACTTTTGTGACAGTTGGGGGATTAAGATGATAACATCAACACCAGTCCACCCATAAGCTAATGGTCAGGCAGGGTCATCCAATAAGATCATCATCAACAATTTGAAGAAGAAGCTTGGATCCAAGAAAGGAAAATGGGCAGAAGAACTACCTTATGTGCTTTGGGCTGATAGGACAACTCCCAAGAATGCTACAGGCCAAACTCCATTTTCTTTGGTGTTTGGGGCAGAATCAGTGATCCCTACAGAGATGGTGGTTCCAAATGCAAGAACAAGCATTCGTGATCCTGAAGAAAATGCTGAAAACTTGGTTCAAGACTTGGATACTATAGAAGAAATCAGGGATTTAGCAAGGATAAGGATGGCCAGTTATCAACAAAGGATGGCTGGAGCTTACAACAAAAGTGTCAGGATCAGGAAATTCCAAGTTGGTGATATGGTATGAAGGAAAGCATTTCAGAATACCACCAATCCTCATGATGGAAAGCTAGCACCAAAGTGGGAAGGCCCTTATTTGATCGAAGCTGAAGCAGGAAAGGGGGCATATTGATTGCTAACAATGGAAGGTGATTTGCTACCAAGAGCTTGGAATGCTGTCCATTTGAAGAAGTATTTCATGTGATCGTGACCCGTGATCCTTACCAGACAAGTATCCTTGAAGGATCCCTACTGACAGATGATCCTCTTTCTGGTAACATTCTAATCTCAAACTATTTCATTATTTTATTCTCTTATATAAGGATAAGGATCCTGCATCCTTTATCCTCCGTTTACTTGGTTCTGAGTTTTGAAGGTTCAGGTATCCTTAACTAAGGATTGAGTATCCACAGAAGTATCTAGTTATTTGGGGTTGACCCCAGTTATTTGGGCTTGACCCCAGTTTTTTGGGCTAGTCCCCAGTTTCGCCAGTAGCGCACGATGATCCTGGTATAGTTCATGGCAATGGGACCAGTACTCGCTTTAGGGGCTGAAAATTTCATTGTACTGGCTATATTCAGGATCCTACGTATAATGGTAGACGTACCATACATCCGTTCCTAAGGTTTCTAACGTTTTCACGTTAGCTAAGGTTTTGGCATTTTCATGTCACTAAGTTCGGATAGTCGCCAGTGAGGGCCATACTCCAGTTTACATACGATCCTTGGGCTTGTCCCCAGTTATCCTTGGGCTTGTCCCCAGTTATCCTTGGGCTTGTCCCCAGTTATCCTTTGGGCTTATCCCCAGTATATTGGGCTTGTCCCCAGAATTGTTGGGCTTGTCCCCAGTTACTAACTTTCATCTTATATTGGCTTAGTCCCAAGTTATATCCTATTTCAGGTTTTTGAAGTTAAATGGCCAAGGAGCCTTCATCCTCGTCCTCCTACTAAGGATTGTCCTTTGGGTTATCCTGATTATAAGTGTTATAGGATAGGATCCTAACTTGGATTCTCTGGTATGATCTGTGACACCCCAGGAAAACCGGGAAAACCATATAACTTAACTAGCTTCCTCAGTGAGTGCTTACCAAATTTCGGGACGAAATTTCTTTCAACTTGGGGATGATGTGACAACTCAAAATTTAGAACCTTTCATTGTATCTCGATGTAACATGCTTGAACGTTATGTGACTAGTTAACTTGTCGGTTTAATGAATGTTATAAGTGAATATTATGTGAATACGTGTTGTGCTTATATGTATGCGTATATTTGTGTGTGACCCGAGACACAAGGACCCGACTCGAGACCACTTGGTCTCGAGTAAACAGTAACAGTTGGGCCGGTTGGGCCATGCACCTCCCTTAGTCCACCCGAAAGCCCATTAGGGTGCACTAACTTGGAGCGAGTATATAACCTTGGTGGATAGCCAACCTTGCCATTTTTGGGGCAACCTACTCACACTCTCCTACACACACTCGTACATTCTCTCTCACTAAAACCCTAGAAACACAAACCTCCTCTCCTTTCTCTCGGACCAAACCGGTGACAACAAGGGCTCCCGGTTCAAGCTTAGGATTTCCTTTGGAAGCTCATTCATCGATTTCCTCATATCCTCGCACCTTGAAAACCTAACCGGTTAGTGATTCATGCTATGTATTGTATTTCGGTTGATGATGATGTGTGGTATTTCGGTTGATGATGATGTATGATGAAGTTATTTGATAATATGTTTGCTTGTTAAGTTTTATGCATGATGAATATATCCTCCTTGAATAATCGGATGTTGATGCACCAGCTAAGTGTTATATGTTTGAACAATTTGCTTTAGTGTATGTGTTTTAAATATGATAAATCTTATGTAAGCATGCTATTGTATTGATTGAACATACTAGATATAGAAACCGATGATAGCCTTTAGTGATGTCCGAATCATGCATTTGTTTAGAGGTTTAGGTTGCCTTGAATGAACATGCTTGTAGATGATGAAATGGATGAATAAAGGTTGATGGTGATATGAATAATTGATGAACTATTTGAATATATGTTGAACATGTTATGAACATTTGAAAAATGCTTGTTTGATCCATTTTATTTGAGTATTAGACAAGAAAACATGTTTGTATGGATAGTACACACTGCTGCATGAAATCGAAACCCCATTGGTTAGTACATGTGCTGACAATTAGCAGGTATGCCAGTCGAGACCCTCTGTCTCGACTCGAGACCATGTACGTGACAGTTCGAGATCACGGTTGCGACACTGGTTGTGAGTCGAGAACCCCTAGTCTCGACTCGAGACCACACATTGACAGCGCATAAACAACATGACTCGAGACCGCCTATTTTCGAGTGATGAACGTATGACCCGAGACCTCCTCAGTTGCGACTCGAGAACTTGTAGGCTACAACTTGAAACCGCACAGTCTCGACTCGGGACCTCTAGTCTCGACTCGAGACCATATACATGTTCACACTGCTTTGGACTTGCATGCTTTTACGAGCCCAACTATTTGGGCCGCACACTTGGACCTTGCTTATTTATGTAGATGAGACTATTGGATGTGTTTGTACCCTGTGATTAACTGAAGTATTTATACGTGTGTGCCATGATCAATACGTGTGTGCAAATGTGTGTAGAAAACATACGTGCACTACCTAAATACGAACCTGACTTGTGTGGTACAACTATGTTAGGACGTGGTTGACCACTAGCATCTAGACTTGACTTTCTGTGTATCTGCCGAGCAAACCAAGGTGAGTTCACACCCTCTATAAAGCATGGGATTCCCAGGGGTTGGGAATGGGGTTAAGGAACATGGGTTCCTCGTCCTTTATTGGGTAGGACAGTACTGGTTCAGGAAGATAATTCCTCGTCCTCTTGGACAGACAACCTTCACTAGACCAAAACTCTATCACGAAGTCCCTCCTTTTTATATCGACTTAATCGTCGGGCCAATGGCGAGCGGGTCATTAGTTAGATAGCGCTATTTAGGTTTGACAAACCTCACACCGTGCCGCAGAGGACGGACGTGAACTAATGGACTATGGCACGTCGGTGATGATAGACACCGACGCCAAGGGCACATAAACATGACTAACGTCAGTAGTCGATATGGTAACGAGTCTAGTAACATAGATGGGGTAGCCCCCATGGCCGAAATGCCAGATAACTAACAAGGGGTAGCCCCCACGGCTGGATCGCCAGAGTAACCGGGAATAAACAAGTCACGTTTTCAACTATGGGGTAACCCCCACGGCAGGATGCCAGTTAAAGGAAACCGTTTTTGTAACAACTTAAAATGAACACCCAACTGTGAACTCACTCAACTTGTTGTTGACTCGTTACTACATGCTTTGCAGGTCAATAGGTACTTAGCTGGAGCTTGCATGGAAGAGAGTCGTTGTGGGACATGGACAACTGTGTGCCATGTTAAACTTTGAAACAATTAAACTTATGTTTTGGTTTTAAACGTTATGCTTCCGCTTGCAACTTAAACTATGCTTTGTTTGGACACCAGTTATATTGGTTGGATATTTATAATCACTTACATACTTGTTCAATATGATTGGTGGCTGGGTCCTGGTCAGTCACGCCTCCAAGCGGTAGTATTCCGCAGGTGGATTTTGGGGGTGTGACATGATCCTTAACTGTTTTGATTTTATTCATTATTTATTTAAGTGACCCTTATCCTTTGACAACTAAACTTAAGGTCCTTAAACTATATTACTTTTCAGAACTTATCGATTATGGGATATGTGATCTTTGATCATATCCTAAAATTTTTGGGGATATTTCTTAAATTTTTTCTTTACTTGATAAGTTTAAACAAAATAAACATCACAATAGTTAGAAACTAAAATACTAACAAGGATATCAACACAGGATAAGCCAAAAAGTTAAGGTTATTTTATTCACAAAAGCTTAAACCCTTTTAAGGTTGTCAAAATTGCCAACCCACGTTTCTACCAGCAAAATGTGGCCCGTCCACATGGGTTGGCAAAGGGTGTCCATTGTTCATAGGTCTAACAAGTGTAGGAAATTAAAGATGGAAGGATAACAAGTGGCTTCATCCCCCAAACAGAGGATCCATCCACCACCTATTATCCTCCTACCTATTGTTCAAAGGATCATCCATGATCCTCAACCCTAATTACTATTGTTTAAGTACAGACCAACCATTGTTCATCAAAACACCATCAAAATAAAAACCATAACCAAACTAAAAAATGGGCTCCGGCTACGTCTAGAAATGTCCTTCATCGCCCATTCAACCAGCCTACACCTTCGCTGCATCATCATCCCCTCCAGCTCCAGCATCCTTAGCATGATCCTTGCCACTACCACTAGCTTCAATTTCCAGAACCTCATCAGCCTCATCTTCGTCCTCCAACTCAGCTAGCCTGGCCTTCCAGCCTTCCACGTCCCAGTTGCTCCTATCAAAGGCAGGATCCTGAGCTTCTTGGGCCATCTGTAACTTGGTCTTATACATGGCGATGGCAGCGGAGACCTTGGCATCCTCTGTGATCTCGTTCTTCTCATAATCAAAGTTGATCAGGATAGCAGCTGTCTGAGCTTTGGCATCAAGGAGATCCTTTTCAAGTGAAGCAATCTTGTGATCCTTGAGCACCACCACCTTTTGAAGGTCACTGTACTTTTCTTCAAGCTCTTCAACATTCCCCACATAATCCTCTATCTCAGTAAATTTCTACAAACAAGACAATGCAAAGTTATGACCACATGATCCTCAAGTGCATGGGATAACTAAGCTGAGTCAGTGATCCTTACATCATTGAAGTACTCGAGGAATTGATGACGAATCAGAGGTAAGCCTTGGAGGTTGTCAGCTTCAGAGGTTTTTCTCTTCTTTCCACCTCTTCCCTTTGAAGTGGTAGCTTTGGGGATTACAACGGAGGGGCTAGCAGCAGACTTTTTCTTGGATCGGACGGTGTCAAGCTCAGTGACACTGAATTTGGATGCAGATCTTGATGACTTTCCAGCACCTACACACCCAAAACAGATAAGTATCCTTATCCTATTTCTTTTTAACTATTTGTTTAAACATTTAAATAAAAAAAAGTACAGGATACTTACTTGACATAGTAACAGAACCTGAGGATACTTCCTGTGAATCCTGGGTGTTTGTTTTGAATGATCTTGTGGCAGGATCAAGTTTTCTAAAAGCAGCAAGTCTCCCCTTGGTGGCAGCTGAAGGAATAATATGCGAGAATGTGATAGCTGTACAAAAGAAACAAAAGCATATTAGTAATCATCATCATAAATGAGCTTGCTCAATGATCCTTCTAAGGATCCTCTACCCTACCATGGGTGCTCCACTTCCTTGGCAGATCCTTTCCATCCGGGATAGAATCCCTTCTGACAAAGAAGAACCGCCGTTTCCAGTTGGTATCATTCTTAGTAGCTTTAAAGATGGGATGTTCTTCTCCGAGTTTACGCTTGAATAGATATCGGTGGGATCCAAAGGTTGTGAGATCATACATCTCAGCTAATTCTGACATTCCCAAGTCAATTCCTTCTTGCTCAATGATCCTTTCAAGGGTATATAAGACCCTCCAGATCATTGGCATGGCTTGAATATAAGAGATGCCAGTAAGGGAGAAAAAAGATTGGGTGAATTCAGGGAAGGGATACGAGTATCCTATTGTGAAAGGAGTGACTGGGAAAGCTACCCAAGTTTCAGAGACATAATCGCTTAGAACGGTGGGATCAAACGGTTTGGAAATGGTGTTCTCCGGGAAACAGTGGCGAATTCTGTCTATCTGTGGGTCAGTAAAGCAGCATTTTTCTTTCACTGAATCCTTAATGATCCCCTGGCTCTTGAGAGGACTTTCCTTCTTATGATCCTTGGCTGGTGAGGATCTTAGCATCATCTTGAAGAAGGAGAAGAGAGAAGGAGCAGAGAAAGAAAACGTAAAGAAGGAAGAGGAAGAGAAATACCTGCTTGATCGTCGGCTATGAATTTAAAGGGAGTTCTCTTGAATTTAAATGTGAAATGATCCCTATCTCTAACTCCTATTTATAATAATGATTCTGCAGGATAAGTCACCTCAGTGACGTCAAATTCGTAACGGCTAGTCCGACTTCAACGGCTAGTTATTCAATAATTTGTCATGGATAATAACAAAATACAACTCGTTTATTTACATAATTACTCCTTATATTTTGGGGGCAATTGTTAGGGGTGGATTTCTAAATAATCGGTGATCCTCATTGGCCGTTGGGCTTAGTGATCCTTACTTCTGTTTGAATTGGGTGATCCTCAGAAGTGTTTCAGGATCAGGATCATGGATCACTATAAGGATCCTTGTGCTAACAATTGTCTACTTTGAATTCGAAATTATTTTGCAGGAGTATCAATTTGGACTTGGTCTTGGCGATATTCCTGGAGAATATTCTATGTTACTTCCGCACGTGCTTGGCCAAAAGTGGACGTTGTGGAGTCGTGGAGGACTTGCACCATTTGCGGAATGTTAGTTAGGGTAGTTATTTTCTATTTTTAAAGGGGTAGCGAGCTAATTAGCAAAGACTTGGCTATTTTTGGCTACACACACACTCATAAAACCGCTCTCATCAGCTCTCGCTAACACATTTGGCGATTACACACATTTTCTACACAATACACTATAGTGATCCTTGTACTTAGCTCGCTATCATCCGAAGTTGTAACACATTTATTGTTTAATTTGAGATGGTGATCGGTAGTTTCCATCACCCGAGGTTTTTTTATGCCGGAGATCATTCATTGATCAAGGGCTTTTTCCTCGTATAAATCTTCGTGTCACTTGTTCATTACATTTCATAGTGATCCTTATTGTTGTTCATCAATTCAAGCATCATACCTCACAAGAGAAAGTTTGGTTACATTGTCATTGCTTGATTTTTGACCAAAACAGATACTATAGAAGAAATCAGGGATTTGGCAAGGATAAGGATGGCCAGTTATCAACAAAGGATGGCTGGAGCTTACAACAAAAATGTCAGGATCAGGAAATTCCAAGTTGGTGATATGGTATTAAGGAAAGCATTTCAGAATACTACCAATCCTGCTGATGGAAAACTAGCACCAAAGTGGGAAGGCCCCTATTTGATTGAAGCTGAAGCAGGAAAGGGGGCATATCGATTGCTAACAATGGAAGGTGATTTGCTACCAAGAGCTTGGAATGCTGTCCATTTGAAGAAATATTTCATGTGATCAGGATCCATGATCCTTACTTAACAAGTATCCTTGAAGGATCCTTATAGGGCAGAGGATCCTCATTTTGGTAATGATCTAATCTCAAACTATTTCATTTTTTTTATTATCCTTTATAAGGATAAGGATCCTGTATCCTTTATCCTCCTTTCACTTGATTCTGAGTTTTGAAGGTTCAGGTATCCTTAACTAAGGATTGAGTATCCACAGAAGTATCCAGTTATTTGGGCTAGTCCCCAGTTTGGGCCTATCCCAAGTTTCGCCAGTAGCGCACGATGATCCTGATATAGTTCATGGCAATGGGACCAGTACTCGCTTTAGGGGCTGACAATTTCATTGTACTGGCTATATTCAGGATCCTACGTATAATGGTAGACGTACCATACATCCGTTCCTAAGGTTTCTAACGTTTTCACGTTAGCTAAGGTTTTGGCATTTTCATGTCACTAAGTTTGGATACTCGCCAGTGAGAGCCATACTCCAGTTTACACATGATCCTTTGGGCTTGTCCCCAGTTATCCTTTGGGCTTGTCCCCAGTTATCCTTTGGGCTTGTCCCAAGTTATTCTTTGGGCTTGTCCCCAGTTATCCTTTGGGTTTGTCCCTAGTTATCCTTTGGGCTTGTCCCTAGTATATTGGGCTTGTCCCCAAAATTGTTGGGCTTGTCCCCAGTTACTAACTTTCATCTTATATTGGCTTTGTCCCAAGTTATATCTTATTTCAGGTTTGTGAAGATAAATGACCAAGGATCCTTAATCCTTACCTTCAACTAAGGTTTGTATTTTGGTTATCGTAATTATAAGTGTTAAAGGTTAGGATCCTAACTTGGATTCTCAGGTATGATCCTTAACTATTTTGATTTTATTCATTATTTATCTAATTGACCCTTATCCTTTGACAACTGAACTTTTGATCCTTAAACTAGGTTACTTTTCAGAACTTATCGACTATGGGATATGTGATCCTTGATCATATCCTAAACTTTTTGGGGATATTTCTTAAATTTTTTCTTTACTTGATAAGTTTAAACAACATGAACATCATAACAATTGGAAAGTAAAATACCAACAAGGATAGCAACACGGGATATAGTCAAAAAGTTAAAGTTATTTTATTCACAAAAGATTAAACCCTTCAAGGTTGTCAAAATTACCTACCCTGAGCATCTACCAGCAATACGTGGCCCGTCCGCTGGGGTAGGTAAAGGGTGTCCATCGTTAATAGGTCTTTCAAGTGCAGGAATCAAAAGACGGCAGGTTCACAATGGCTTCATCCCCCAAACAGAGGATCCCTCCACCATTTGTAATCCTACCTATTGTTCAAAGGATCCATGATCCTTAGCCCTAATTACTATTGTTCAAATACAACCCATCATTGTTCAACCAGAAAACACCATAACCAAAACAAACTATCAAACTTAAAAAATGTGCTCCGGCTACGTCTAGAAATGTCCTTCATCGCCCATTCATGCAGCCTATGCCTTCGCTGCATCACCGTCTCCTCCAGCTCCCATATCCTTCACCTGATCCTTGCCACTGCCACTAGCTTCGATTGCCAGAACCTCGTCAGCCTCATCTTCATCATCCTCCAACTCAGTCAACCTAGCCTTCCAGCCTTCCCAGTCGCTCCTGTCAAAGGCAGGATCCTGAGCTTCTTGGGCCATCTGTAGCTTGGTCTTGTACATGGCAATGGCAGCAGAGACCTTAGCATCCTCCGTGATCTCGTGCTTCTCATAATCAGCATTGATCTGAGTTGCAACTATCTGAGCTTTGGCATCATTGAGATCCTTTTCAAGGGAAGCAATCTTGTGATCCTTGAGCACTGCCACTTTTTGGAGGTCAGAGTATTTCTCCTCAAGCTCTTCAACATTCCCAACATAGTCCTCGATCTCAGCAAATTTCTACAAAGAAGACAATGCAAAGATTAGAGTCAAGTGATCCTCAGATGGGCAGGATAACTAAGCTAGGTCAGTGATCCTTACATCTGTGAAATACTCGAGCAACTGATGGCGGATCAGAGGAAAGCCTTGTAGGTTGTCAGCTTCAGAGGTCTTCCTTTTCTTTCCACCTCTTCCCTTTGAAGTGGTTGCCTTGGGTATTACGATGGAGGGGCTAGCAGTAGACTTTTTCTTTGAGGATCTGACAGTGTCAAGATCAGTGATACTGAATTTGGAGGCATATTTTGAGGATTTCCCGGCGCCTACACACCCAAAACAGATAAGTATCCTTATCCTATTTCTATTTAACTATTTATTTAAACATTTAACTATACAAAAAACAGGATACTCACTTGACATAGTGACAGAACCTGAGGATACTTCTTGAGAATCCTGGGTGTTTGTTTTGAATGATCTTGTTGCAGGATCAAGTTTTCTGAAAGCAGCAAGCCTTTCCTTGGTGGCAGGTGATGGTATAAAGTGTGAAACAGAGATAGCTGTACAACAGAAACAAAAGGGTGTTAGTGATCCTTATACAAAAACAAAGTTATCTGGTGATCCTTCCCAGGATCCTCTATCCTACCATGGGTGGTCCACTTCCTTGGCAGATCCTTTCCATCCGGGATAGAATCCCTTCTGACAAAGAAGAATCGCCGTTTCCAGTTGGTATCATTCTTAGTGGCTTTAAAGATGGGGTGTTCTTCACCGGGTTTACGCTTGAATAGATATCGGTGGGATCCAAATGTTGTGAGATCATACATCTCTGCCAATTCCGACATTCCTAGAGCAATTCCTTCTTGCTCAATGATCCTCTCAAGGGTATATAAGACCCTCCAAATCATTGGCATAGCTTGAATGTAGGAGATGCCGGTGAGGGAGAAAAAAGACTGGGTGAATTCAGGGAAAGGATACGAGTATCCTATTGTGAAAGGAGTGACTGGGAAAGCTATCCAAGTTTCAGAAACATAATCACTTAGAACGGTGGGATCAAACGATTTGAAATTGGTGTTCGCCGGAAAGCAATGTCGGATCCTGTCTATTTGTGGGTCAGTGAAGCAGCACCTTTCTTTCACCGAATCTTTGATGATCCCCTGGCTCTTAAGAGGACTGTCTTTAGTGTGATCCTTAGCCGGAGATGATCTTAGCAACATCTTGGTAAAGAAGAAGATGAACAGAGAAATAAAACGTAAAGGGAGAAGAGGAAGAGAGATACCTGCTTGATCTTTGAATGTGGATTTAAAGGGAGTTTCTCTTGAATTTAAATGCGAATTGATCCCTATCCATAACTTCAATTTATAATGATGGTTTTGCAGCATAGTCACCTCAATGACGTCATGCTCGTAACGGCTAGTCCGACTCCAACGGCTAGTTATCCGTTGATTTGTTACGGATAACAACAAAATACAACTCGTTTATTTACATAATTACTCCTTATATTTTGGGGGCAATTGTTAGGGGAGGATTTCTCAATGACCTGTGATCCTCAATTAATCTTGGGTTTGGTGATCCTCACTTTTGTTTGAATTAGTGATCCTCAGAAGTGTTTCAGGATCAGGATCATGGATCATCTTAAGGATCCTTATACTAACGATTGTCTACTTTGAATATGGTATTGTTTTGCAGGAGAACCAGCTTAGACTTTGTCTTGGCGATATTCCTGGAGCATATTCCATGAATTATTCCGCACGTGCTTACCTGAAGTGGACGTTATGGAGTTCGTGGGGGACTTGCATGAATTGCGGAATGTTTGTTAACTTAGATATTTTTCTATTTTTAAAGGGGTAGCGAGCTAAATAGAAAACACTTGGCTATTTTTGGCTACACACACACTCTTACAACTGCTCTCACCAGCTCTCGTTAATTCACATGGCGATTACACACTTTTTTACACAATACACTATAGTGATCCTTGTACTTAGCTCGCTATCATCCAAAGTTGTAATACATTTCTTGTTTAATTTGAGTTGGTGATCGGTAGTTTCCATCACCCGAGGTTTTTTATGCCGGAGATCATTCATTGATCAAGGCTTTTTCCTCGTATAAATCTTAGTGTCACTTGTTCATTACATTTCAGAGTGATCCTTATTGTTGTTCATCAATTCAAGCATCATACCTCACAACATAAAGTTTGGTTGCATTGTCATTGCTTGATTTTTGACGAAAACAATGAGGATCAGGTATCTTGAGGTACATGTAGATTGATTATTGATCACTAATCACTTTAATGGATCCTATGCTGCTAAAGGTGAAAAACTAATCAAATATTTAGAGATAGTCAAAGAATTGGCACTCTCTTTTGTTTCCTTTAGTTTGACACAGGTACCAAGGGAAAAGAATGCAGAGGCTGATGCATTAGCCAATCTAGGATCATCCTTGAAGATCCCGAAGGATATCAAGATTCCTATTATCCACATCCTGACCCCTGCTATCAAGGATCATGTAGCCATGGAGATAGGAGAGGATTCTACAATCATCCCTAGTGAGGATACTCAATCTCATTCAGAATCATGGATCCTCCCAATCATGAGATGCATACAACATGGAGAGATTCCTAAAGGAGAAAACCCTAGGGCTTTCAAAATCATGGTATCTCAATTTACAATATTGAATAATATGTTGTATAAATGATCTCTTGCAGGACCATATCTAAGATGCATTGAGGATCCTGAAATCCAAGAAGTCCTAAAGGATTTCCATGAAGGAGATTGTGGAAATCACACTGGGGGCAGGGCATTATTCTCAAGGATCCTGAGGACAGGATACTATTGGCCTACTATGAAGAAGGATGCTGTGGAATATGCCAAGAAGTGTGATCCTTGTCAGAGACATAGTAATATCCTTCATCAACCAGCAGAGCTTTTGCATCCTATACCCTCTTCATGGCCATTTATGAGATGGGGAATGGATATAGTTGGTAAGCTTCCTCAGGCACCTGGTGGAAAAGTATTCATGCTTGCTATGACTGATTACTTCTCCAAGTGGATAGAGGCTGAAGCCTTTGCTCAAGTCAGAGAAAAGGAAGTTATATCCTTTATTAAAAGAAACATTATTACTAGATTTGGTATCCCTTCTGAAATTGCTTGTGATAATGGATCCCAATTTATTGGGAATAGAACTACTAACTTTTGTGACAGCTGAGGGATTAAGATGATAACATCAACACCAGTCCACCCACAAGCTAATGGTCAGGCAGAATCATCCAACAAGATCATCTTCAACAATTTGAAGAAGAAGCTTGGATCCAATAAAGGAAAATGGGCAGAAGAACTACCTTATGTACTTTGGGCTGATAGGACAACTCCCAAGAATGCCACTGGCCAAACTCCATTTTCTTTGGTATTTGGGGCAGAATCAGTGATCCCTACAGAGATGGTGGTTCCTACTACAAGAACAAGCATTCGTGATCCTGAAGAAAATGCTGAAAACTTGGTTCAAGATTTGGATACTATAGAAGAACTCAAGGATTTGGCAAGGATAAGGATGGCCAGTTATCAACAAAGGATGGCAGGAGCTTACAACAAAAATGTCAGGATCAGGAAATTCCAAGTTGGTGATATGGTATTAAGGAAAACATGTCAGAATACCACCAATCCTGCTGATGGAAAGTTAGCACCAAAGTAGGAAGGCCCCTATTTGATCGAAGCTGAGGCAGGAAAGGGGGTATATCGATTGCTAACAATGGAAGGTGATTTGCTACCAAGAGCTTGGAATGCTGTACACTTGAAGAAATACTTCATGTAATAAGGATCCATGATTCTTACCTGACAAGTATCCTTGAAGGATCCTTACAGGACAGATGATCCTCATTCTGGTAATATTCTAATCTCAAACTATTTCATTCTTTAATTATCTTATATAAGGATAAGGATCCTGCATCCTTTATCCTCCTTTCACTTGATTCTGAGTTTTGAAGGTTCACGTATCCTTAACAATGGATTGAGTATCCACATAAGTATCCAGTTATTTGGGCTTGACCCCAGTTATTTGGGGTAGTCCCCAGTTTGGGCCTGTCCCCAGTTTCGCCAGTAGCGCACGATGATCCTGGTATAGTTCAGGGCAATGGGACCAGTACTCGCTTTAGGGGCTGACAATTTCATTGTACTGGCTATATTCAGGATCCTACGTATAATGGTAGACGTACCATACATCCGTTCCTAAGGTTTCTAACGTTTTCACGTTAGCTAAGGTTTTGGCATTTTTATGTCACTAAGTTTGGATAGTCGCCAGTGAGGTCCATACTCCAGTTTACACACGATCCTTTGGGCTTGTCCCCAGTTATCCTTTGGGCTTGTCCCCAGTATATTTGGGCTTGTCCCCAGAATTGTTGGGCTTGTCCCCAGTTACTAACTCTTATCTTATATTGGCTTAGTCCCAAGTTGTATCCTATTTCAGGTTCTTGAAGCTAAACGACTAAGGATCCTTGATCCTTACTTTCTACTAAGGTTTGTCTTTTGGTTATCCTGATTATAAGTGTTAAAGGTTAGGATCCTAACTTGGATTCTCAGGTATGGTCCTTGATCATTTTGATTTTATTCATTATTCATCTGAGTTACCCTTATCCTTTGACAACTGAACTTATGATCCTTAAACTACACTACTTTTCAGAACTTGTCGACTATAGGATACGTGATCCTTGATCATATCCTAAACTTTTTGAGGATATTTATTAAATTTTTCTTCTCTACTTAATAAATTCAGACAAAATGTGTATTATAACAATTGAAAAATAAAGTACTCACAAGGATAACAACACGGGATATAGCCAAAAAGTTAAAGTTATTTTATTCACAAAACATTAAACCCTTCAAGGTTGTCAAAATTACTTACCCCTAGCATCTACCAGCAATACGTGGCCCGTCCGCTGGGGTAAGTAAACGGTGTCCATTGTTCATAGGTCTTTGAAGTGCAGGAAATAAAGATGGCAGGATAACAAGTGGCTTCATCCCCCAAACAGAGGATCCATCCACCACCCATTATCCTACCTATTGTCTTAGGATCCATGATCCATAATCCTAGAAACTATTGTTTAAATACAACCCAAGATTGTTTCAAAACACCATAACCAAAATAAAACTACTACCATGTCCTAAAAAATGGGCTCCGGCCACGTCTAGAAATATCCATCATCGCCCATTTCAGCAGCTCAAACCTTGGCTGCATCACCACCAGCATCACCCGCATCAGCATGATCCTTTCTACTCCCACCAGCCTCAATTGCCAAGACCTCACCAGCCTCTTCTTCATCATCCAACTCGGCCAATCTAGCCTTCCAGCCCTCTACATCCCAGTTGCTCTTGTCAAAGTCAGGATCCAGAGCTTCTTGGGCCATCTGTAACTGGGTTTTGTACATAACAATGGCAGCGGAGACTTTGGCATCATTGGTGATCTCATTCTTCTCCTGATCAGCAGTGATGTGAGCCAGGACTAGTTCCCTCTTCACTAGATTGACATCGTTTTCGAGGGAGGCAATCTTCTGATCTTTGGCCATCATGATCTTTTGGAGGTCCACACACATTTGCTCAACCTCTTCAACACTGCCTACGTAGTCCTCTATTTCAGCAAATTTCTGCAAAAAGACAATGTAAAGTTTAGGATCACATGATCCTCAAGTGGGCAGGATAATCAAGCCAAGTTAGTGATCCTTACCTCAGAAAATTATTCAAGGAATTGATGGCGGATCAGAGGCAAGCCTTCTAGATTGTCAGCCTTAGAGGCCTTCCTCTTCTTTCCCTTGGAGGTGGTAGGCTTGGGGATGGCAATACTTGGGCTAGCAGCAGCCTTCTTCTTCCCGGACCTAACAGTGGTGAGATCGGTGACACTGAAACGAGTGGCAGACTTCTATGATTTTCCAGCACCTATACATCCAAAATAGATAAGTATCCTTATTTCATTCTAATTTAAACATTTAATTATGCACAAAATGGGATACTTACTTGACATAGTAACAGAGCCTGAGGATACTTCTTGAGAATCCTGGGTATTTGCTTGAAATGTTCTTATTGCAGGATCAAGCCCCCGGAAAGCAGCAAGCCTTTCCTTCGTTGCAGGTGTTGTAATGATGTGTGAGATGGTAATAGCTGCATAAAAGAAACTAAAGGATGTTAGTGATCCTCAGCAGAGACAGGGTATCCTATGATCCTTCTATAAGGATCCTCTATGTAACCCATTTTCTTGGGAGATCCTTTCCATCAGGGATAGAATCCCTTCTGACAAAGAAGAATCGCCTCTTCCAGTTGGTGTCATTCTTAGTGGTTTTGAGGATGGGCTGCTCTTCACCGGGTTTGTGTTTGAATAGATATCGATGAGATCCGTGGGTCACAAGGTCGTACATCTCTGCTAACTCCGACATTCCTAGATCAATGCCTTCATGATCAATGATTTTTTTAAGGGTATACAAGACCCTCCACATCATTGGCATCGCTTGGATGTAGGAGATACCGGTGAGAGATAAGAAAGATTGGGTGAAATCAGGAAAAGGATACGAGTATCCTATCGTAAATGGGGTGACCGGAAAAACTACCCAGGTTTCAGAAACAAAGTCGCTTAGGATGGTGGGATCAAAAGTTTTAAAAACGGTGTTCACCGGAAAACAATGGCGAATCCTATCTATCTGTGGATCGTTAAAGCAACATCGTTCCTTTGTAGAGTCTTCGATGATCTTTTGGCTCTTTAGGGGACTATCCTTTTTGTGATCCTTAGCCGGTGAAGATCTTAGCATCATCTTGGGCATAATGATGGTGGAGAAGAAGAAACAGAGTGAGAAGATGAAGAGAGAAAGGAACGAGAAGTACCTGATCAGATCTTCGAATGAGGATTTAAAGGATGAAACGCACGAATTTAAATGCTCTCTAACCCTTATCTCTAACTTCAATTTATAATGATGATTTTGCAGGATAGTCACTTCAATGATGTCATGTTAGCAACGGCTAGTCAGGATTCAACGGCTATATATCCGTTGGTTTGTTACAGATAAGAACGAGAAAATATAACTCGTCTATTTACATTTTTACTCCTTATATTTTGGGGGCAATTGTTAAGGGAGGATTTTCCAATGATCAGTGATCCTCAATTACTGCCGGGCTTAGGGATCCTCATTTCTGTTTGAATTAGTGATCCTCAAAAAGTATTGTAGGATCAGGATCATGGATCATCATAGTGATCCTTGCGCTAATGATTGTCTGCTTAGAATATGATGTTGTTTTGCAGGAGTACGAGCTTGGACTTGGTCTTGGCGATATTCCTGGAGCATATTCCATATTTATTCTGCACGTGCATGACTGAAATGGACGTTATGGAGTTCGTGGGAGACTTGCATGAAATGCGGATAGTTTGTTAGCTTAGATAATTTCCATTTTTAAAAGGGGATAGCGAGCTAAATTAGAACACTTGGCTATTTTTTGGCTAAACACACACACTCGTAACTGCTCTCATCAGCTCTCAACAGTTCTCTTGGCGATTACACACTTTTTTCCACATTACACTCTAGTGATCCTTGTAACTAGCTCGCAATCATCCAAAGTTGTAATACATTTTCTGTTTAATTTGAGTTGGTGATCGGTAGTTTCCATCACCCGAGGTTTTTTATGCTGGAGATCAACTCTTGATCAAGGGCTTTTTCCTCGTATAAATCATTGTGTCACTTGTTCATTTCATTTCTGAGTGATCCTTCATATTGTTCATTGATTCAAGCATCACACCTCATAACAGAAAGTTTGGTTGCATTATCTTAGCTTGAATTTTGACCAAAACACATCTAATGTAAGAGGTGTAGGTTTGGGTATAATACTAAAATCGCCACAGGGGGACATATTACCCCAGGCTATTAGATGTGAGTTTCCTGCCACTAATAATGAGGCAGAATATGAAGCTTTAATTGCAGGATTAGAATTGGCTAAAAGTATGAATATCAGGAGTTTGCAAGTATATGTTGATTCTTTGTTAATTACTAATCATTTTAATGGAACCTATGCAGTTAAAGGTGAGAAGTTAATCGAGTATCTTGAAATTCTCAAAAAATTAGCATGATATTTCGATATATTTACACTTGAACAGGTACCAAGAGAGGATAATGTTGAAGCTGATGCCTTGGCAAATCTAGGATCATCAGTCAGGATACCGGAAGGAACCCAAATACCAATATCACATATCCTATATCCTGCGACGGATCCTCAGGATAAAGAAGTACTAAGTGTTCAGGATCCTGATGAGTATCCTGAGAAGGATCCTAAGTCTTAGATGGCTCCAATCATAAGATATCTCATGGAAGGACACGTCCCAAAGGATGAGAATCCTAAGGCCTTTAGAATGAAGGTATCACGATTCACTACTATAAATAATGTCTTGTATAAGAAATCTCTTGCAGGACCATATCTGAGGTGCTTAGAGGATCCCGAAACCAAGGAAGTGCTTCAGGATATACACGAAGGGGATTTTGGTAACCATACTGGGGGCAGGTCGTTGTTCTCAAAGGCATTAAGAACATGATATTATTGGCCGACGATGAGAAAAGATGCTGCAGAATATGCTCGAAGATGTGATGCATGTCAAAGACACAGTAATATATTACATCAGCCGGTCGAGCCACTTTATCCTATAGTTTCCCCTTGGCCATTCATGAAGTGGGGAATGGATATAGTAGGAAAATTGCCAAAGGCTCTAGGAGGAAAGGTCTTCATCTTGGCAATGACCGATTATTTCTCTAAGTGGGTCGAAGCTGAAGCATTCGTTGAAGTTAGAGATCAAGAAGTGGTATCCTTCATAAAAAGGAATATCCTGACTAGGTTTGGAGTACCAGCTGAGATAATTTGTGACAATGGATCTCAATTTATAAGTAAGAGGACTATTAACTTTTGCAAGAGTTGGGGAATTAAAATGATTACATACACACCGGTACATCCTCAAGCAAATGGACAAGCAGAATCCTCAAACAAGATAATTGTCAACAACCTGAAAAAGAGACTAGGGGCTAAAAAAGGAAGATGGGCAGAAGAACTACCCTTTGTTTTGTGGGCTGATAGGACGATGGTGAAAAGTGCAACTGGCCAAACCCCGTTTTCCTTGGTATTTGGAGCAGAAGCGGTGATCCCGACAGAAATGGTAATACCTACAGTGAGATCCAACCTCTGGGATCCTGAGCAGAATCCTGAAATCCTATGCCAGGAATTGGATACTATTGATGAAACAAGAGACGCAGCAAGGCTAAGGATGGCAGCATATCAACAGAGGATATCTAAAGCGTATAACAAGAATATAAGGACCAGAAGGTTCCAGGTTGGAGATTGGGTATTGAGGAAGACTTTTCAGAATACTACTAATCCTGCTGATGGAAAGTTGGCTCCAAAATGGGACGGACCCTATGAGATTGAATCAGAATCAGGAAAAGGAGCATACCAACTCAAGAATATGGAGGGGATATGCTACCAAGATCCTGGAATGCTATACATCTAAAGCTCTATTTCAAGTGAGTTTGGAATTTAAATTCTAACTCAGGATGGTATGGATTCTATCTCTTTTGTTAAATTTTAATATTATTTATTGTTTTAAACCCATTACTGACTTAAGCATCGGAGGGGTGTTAGCCAGGCTAACACCCACCTTAGCTTACAATTGTTTTGCAGTATATGCTTTGGGATATAGCTCCAGGATATACATTCAGGATACTTCGAAAGATTAGAGGATTGGCCCCCTCTCTCGCGTTTAAGGGATCCAGATCCCTTCACAGGTTTAAAGGTATTCACTGTTAGGGGAAGATTTTCCAATGATCAGTGATGCTCAACTACTGTCAGGCTTAGTGATCCTCAATTCTATTAAATTAGTGAACCTCAGAAGTTATTGTGGGATCAGGATCATGGATCATCATAGTGATCCTTGCACTAACGATTGTCTACTTTGAATATGAAGTTGTTTTGCAGGAGTACGAGCTTGGACTTGGTTTGGCGATATTCCTGGATTATATTCCATACTTATTCTGCACGTGCTTAACTGAAGTGGACGTTATGGAGTTCGTGGAAGACTTGCACAAAATGCGGGCAGTTTGTTATCTTAGATTTTTTCTAAATTTATAAGGGGATAGAGAGCTAAATTAGAACACTTGGCTATTTTTGGCTAAACACACACACTCGTAACAGCTCTCATCAGCTCTCGACAGTTTACTTGGCGATTACACACTTTTTTGCACATTACACTATAGTGATCCTTGTAACTAGCTCGCTATCATCCGAAGTTGTAATACATTTTCTGTTTAATTTGAGTTGGTGATCGGTAGTTTCCATCACCCGAGGTTTTTTATGCCGGAGATCAACTCTTGATCAAGGGCTTTTTCCTCGTATAAATCATTGTGTCACTTGTTCATTTCATTTCTAAGTGATCCTTAGCATTGTTCATTAATTCAAGCATCACACCACACAACAGAAAGTTTGGTTGCATTATCATTGCTTGATTTTTGACCAAAACAGTTTGGCGCCCACCGTGGGGCAATTGGTGCTTCATTCTTGAGAAATTATTGTTCTTGTGATCATTTCGGTTCGTTACAACCAAGCGGATGGCTTCTTCAGCCAAGAATACATCAAGCTCTATGCCGGCAATCAGTTCTTCACAAGGCGTTCCTCCTTTGCCTCCACCACCTTCTGGATCCCAGAAGAATGCTGAAAATGCTACAAAGAGACAAACCCCCATTTTCCCAAAACCACCAACTTCTTCTGTTTCCTCTAATCCTACTACTAATGATCTTTTTACTCTGATTTTGCAGATGAGATATCGCATGCAAGTGCAGGACAAAACCAATGAAAGGATCCTCCAGGAGATTGGTGATATCAAGAAACAGAAGAAATCAGTGCAGGATCACTCTCCTCTGATGCCAAGGTCCTTGAATTTTGACACTCCGGGTGTAACTACCCTACAATCGGCAGTTCCGGGCATCTAGTATCAAAGTGGTCCATCAGAAAGGTGTTATGGAACAGCAACTCCTCAGGGATTCTTCTTCAGCTCCGGAGGATGTTTGGGAATGCACCCGGTCCAAGGATCCTCGATGGATCCAGGATCCTCTCAGCTCCAAGGATCCTCCATGGGTCCAGGATCCTCTCAGCTCCAAGGATCCTCCATGGGTCCAGGATCCTCCATAGGTCCAGGATCCTTTCAGGTTCAAGGATCCTCTTAGCTTCAAGGATCCAACATCTTTCAGGATCAAGGATTCTTAAGAAGTATGCAGCCTTCAAACACAGATGTTCATCAAGGAGACTTCATAACAATGAAGACCATTGCTTCATCTGGTCCTTCGATCATACCGGAGTCCCGTCAAAATGGATTCACATCTGGAATTCCAAACATGAATCCTCTGGGAGGTAACACTTTCAATAATTCTTATAATACTAACCATGGCTTCACGCAGGATACAGGTATCAATCAAGCTATGGCTAGGGAATTACAGAAGCTTAAGGATATGATATCCAGTGTTCCAGAAGTGGTCAAGCCCATTCCTGAGATCGCAGATGGTAGCCATAGGATATCTCACTTTGCACCACCCTTGTGTGATGCTGAGATGCCCAAAAGATTCCAGATACCATCCATGAAGCTGTATGATGGTTCAACGGATCCAGAGGAGCATGTGGCTCAATACAGGGAGAGGATGGAAATCAATCCAATTCCTGAGAGGTTAAAAGAAGCATGTCTATGCAAGGGATTTGGATCCACACTCACAGGATCTGCTCTTAAATGGCTGCTAAGTCTTCCCCCTTACTCTATTACTTCATTTGCTAATCTAGTTAATGTGTTTAATAATCAATTCTCTTGTAGTAGAAAGTTTGAACGATTAACTAGTGATCTATATAGGGTAACACAAGGTCAAAATGAATCACTTAGAGATTACATCACTAAGTTTAGTAAAGAATCCTTAGGTATTCCTAACTTGGATATTGCTACGGCTGTAGAAGCCTTTAAAATGGCATTGCTGAGGGATTCATTATTCTATGATGATCTTGTCATGACCCCTTGCAGGAATCTTGATGAAGTAAGAACCAGGGCCCTTAGATTCATCCGATTAGAGGATGATAAAAGGATCCAGGAAAGAATGACGGGATCCTCAAAACAGGAAAAGCAAGGATCCTACTTCAGGAATAACAAATCAAAATCCTACAACAAATCTGATAACCAGAACGTGCATGCAGTGGAACAGGAAGAGGATGATGAGGATTATCCTCCCATTTCTGAATATTGTTTTTCTGTTGATAACAATGAACTAATTCTTGCAATGCAGAATCTAGGTGAGAAAGCTAGGTGGCCGAGAAAAAGTGATAAACCAGCTGCTACAAAGGATAAGTCGAAGTGGTATGCATATCATGAGGATTTTGGGCATCTCACTGAAGAGTGCATTGCACTTAGAAAGGAAATTGGTTACTTGTTGAGCAAGGGGCATTTGAAAGAGCTTTTGGGACGAGAGAAGTCAAGGATCCAGGATCCTGAAAGGATCCCAGAAAAGGCTCCTGCTCCTCCAGCAGATGCACAAGTTATTAACTTCATATCCGATGGATCAGACATTTGTGGTACTTCCTTTTCAGCAGCCAAAAGACATGCCAAGGAAACCAAGATGGATAATGGAGACAGACCCGTCTGGACCTCCGTTGTTACCCAGGATAAAGTCATAACTTTTGATGAGGATGATCGTGTCGATGTTCAGGATCCTCATCATGATGGTCTTGTTATTACCCTGTTTATTTCTAATCATTTTGTTCGCAGGATCCTTATAGATGGAGGAAGCTCTGTGAATATCATTCAGCTTGATGTCCTCAAAAAGATGAATATCCCGGAGTCTGATATTGTCCCAAGATCCTCAGTACTTGTGGGATTCAGTGGAGAAACCAAGAATACATTGGGGGACATCAAACTCCCAATCTATATTGAAGGATTGCATTCTTATCAAAAATTTTGTGTTATAGATTGCTTATCTTGTTGCAATGTTATCCTTGGCAGGCCATGGATACATGACATGAAGGCAGTCCCATCCACCTATCATCAATGTGTAAAGCTTCCAAGTCCATGGGGAGTGGTGAAAATTGAGAGTGATCAACAAGAGGCTAAGAATTGTTACACATCATCAATGAAGCCAGCCTCAAGACCAAGGGAGCAATAGCAATTAAAGTATCCTTCAAGAGATGTCTTGGAGGCAAGAGAGCAGGATGTAAAAGAGATCCTCATGGATTCTGATGATCCTGAATCCATAGTCTTCATAGGATCAGGGATCCTTAGCAGCATTGAACAGGATCTAGTATCCTTCCTTAAAAGTAGGAAATCCACCTTTGCCTGGAAGCATGAGGACATGACAGGTATATCCAAAGATATAATTACTCATAAACTTGGCATTGACAGGTCATTCAAGCCTATACATCAAAAGAGGAGGAAGTTTGCACCTAAAAGGAATGCTATTATCCAGGAAGAGGTAGATAAACTACTTCGGGCAGGTATGATTAGAGAGGTTAAGTATCCAAGATGGTTAGCCAATGTGGTTGTTGTTCAAAAGAAAAATAGAAAGTGGAGGGTATGTGTCGATTTTACTGCTTTAAACAAGGCATGTCCCAAGGATCCTTTCCCATTACCCCACATTGACTCCATGGTGGATGCTACCGCGGGTCATGAGTTGTTGACTTTTATGGATGTTTCATCTGGATTTCAACAAATTCAGATGGAACCATCTGATCAAGAGGATACAGCCTTTATGACGCTAACTGGTATATATTGTTATATTGCTATGCCATTTGGACTAAGGAATGCAGGTGCTACTTATCAAAGGCTAGTCAATATGATGTTCAAGGAACAAATTGGACACACTATGGAAGTCTATATAGATGACATGGTGGTTAAGTCCAAGAAAGCTGAGGATCACCTTAAAGACTTGGAGGAAGCATTCAATATCCTTGATAAATATAATATGAAACTAAATCCTTCCAAGTGTCATTTTGGTGTTAAAGCAGGTAAATTCTTAGGTTATATGGTGACAAAAAGAGGCATTGAAGAAAGTCCAGAGCAAATCAAGGCTATTGTGAATATCAAATCTCCTGCCAATGCCAAGGATGTGCAAAGATTGACAGGCAGGATCGCAGCCTTGAACAAGTTCATATCCAAATCCTCAGAAAAGTGCAAGGAATTCTATGACATCCTGAGGAAGAACAAGAAATTTGAATGGACTGAGAAGCATGAAAGTGCCCTCAAAGCTCTTAAGTATTACCTATCCTCAGCCCCTGCCTTATGAAACCAGAAAAGGGAGACATATTATCCTTATACCTAGCAGTATCCTCAAAAGCAGTAAGTGCGGTCCTTGTTAAGGATCGTGAAGGTACACAACATCCTGTTTACTATGTAAGTAAGAGTTTGCTTGTTACTGAATCCAGGTATTCACACTTAGAGAAACTTATCCTTGCATTAATTATGGCTTCAACTAAATTAAGACATTATTTTGAGACTCATGCCATTATTGTTAAGACTAATTTTCCAATTAAGAATGTTCTCAGGAAACCTGAAATGTCAGGAAGGATGGCTAAGTGGGCAGAGAAGCTTAGTGCTTATGATATGAGATATGAACCAAGGACTGCCATTAAATTCTAAGCCTTAGCTGACTTTGTGGCAGATTTCAGTAGTGACTTGCAAAAGGAAGCTGAGTTAGAAGTCCATCAGCTTGAAGAAACTAAGGATCCTTGGATACTCTTCACTGATGGAGCATCTAATATCAAAGGAACAGGGCTTGGAATACTACTAAGATCGCCACAGGGGGACATAATACCCCACTCCATAGTTTGTGAGTTTCAAACTACTAATAATGAGGCTGAATATGAAGCCTTGATAGCTGGTTTGCAAATTGCCAAGCATATGAGGATCAGGTATCTTGAGGTACATGTAGATTCTTTATTAATCACTAATCACTTTAATGGATCCTATGCTGTTAAAGGTGAAAAGCTAATCAAATATTTAGAGATAGTCAAAGAATTGGAACTCTCTTTTGTTTCCTTTAGTTTGACACAGGTACCAAGGGAAGAGAATGCAGAGGCTGATGCATTAGCCAACTTAGGATCATCCTTGAAGATCCCGGAGGATATCAAGATCCCTATTATCCACATCCTGACCCCTGCTATTGAGGATCATATAGCCATGGAAATAAGAGAGGATTCTGCAATCATCCCTAGTGATTATACTCAATCTCATTCAGGATCATGGATCCTCCCAATCATGAGATACATACAACATGGAGAGATTCCTACAGGAGAAAACCCTAGGGCTTTCAAAATCAAGGTATCTCAATTTACAGTATTGAATAATATGTTGTATAAACGATCTCTTGCAGGACCATATCTAAGATGCATTGAGGATCCTGAAATCCAAGAAGTCCTAAAGGATTTCCATGAAGGAGATTGTGGAAACCACACTGGGGGCAGGGCATTATTCTCAAGGATCCTGAGGACAGGATACTATTGGCCTACTATGAAGAAGGATGCTGTGGAGTATGCCAAGAAGTGTGATCCTTGTTAGAGACATAGTAATATCCTTCACCAACCAGCAGAACTTTTGCATCATATACCCTCTTCTTGGCCATTTATGAGATGGGGAATGGATATAGTTGGTAAGCTTCCTAAAGCACCTGGTGGAAAAGTATTCATGCTTGCTATAACTGATTACTTCTCCAAGTGGATAGAGGCTGAAGCCTTTGCTCAAGTCAGAGAAAAGGAAGTTATATCCTTTATTAAAAGAAACATTATTACTAGATTTGGTATTCCTTCTGAAATTGTTTGTGATAATGGATTCCAATTTATTGGGAATAGAACTACTAACTTTTGTGACAGCTGGGGGATTAAGATGATAACATCAACACCAGTCCACCCACAAGCTAATGGTCAGGCAGAATCATCCAACAAGATCATCATCAACAATTTAAAGAAGAAGCTTGGATCCAAGAAAGGAAAATGGGCAGAAGAACTACCTTATGTACTATGGGCTGATAGGACAACTCCCAAGAATGCTACTGGCCAAACTCCATTCTCTTTGGTATTTGGAGCAGAATCAGTGATCCCTACAGAGATGGTGGTTCCAACTTGTCACACCCCGATATTTCCACATATGACCGGTGGGCCCGGCGGGGAGTATCGTGACGTAGTTGATATCATCATAGTCAATACACACAATATAATAGCACAGCGGAAGTCTTGGTGAATAAACTATTACAAACCATATTGTCTGAGTGTTCGAGTTTATGAATATACAGACTGGAATGTAATAAGATCCACAGGCGGATCATAAATGTACAAGGAAACAAAAACAACAGACTTCAGGTATCTCATGGATTTGCAAGATCCTCTAATGATACCCTTGTCACACCCTGGCTTTGCGGAAGCGTGGTTAATTAAATTTTTTTTTTTGGTGTGACTTCTTAATACCATAGCTTAACCATAACAAGCTATATGAATTTAAAAACCATGCAAGTCATCCATTAAGTTTTGAAAATCAAACACAATACCATTGTTTTAACGTACAACCATAACCTTGTTCAGTAGACACTACAACTTATAACATAACATAAGCGTGGTTTAAGGACTGTGTCTTGTCCAGGAAAGAGACACATCCCCTAGACCCTGATGACTCCATGACAAGTGCAGCGGAAAACGTTCCATACCGTGCCAGATCCGTTTAATTTCCTGAAATACATGTGAGTTGAAAAATCAACAATAATGTTGAGCGAGTTCATGTGTAAGTGAGTATGTAAAACACTTGTGAGTATAAAAACAGTTGTGGTATGTAGCAGTGTAAGAGGACTTGTGATCACCAATGGTTTGCAAGGCCATTAGCATGTCGTGAAATGCAAGTAGGAAGACACAACCCTAGCCGATTTTTGCGTTGGGTACCAAGTCACTCCAGGTCCGTTCTGTTAGTCCTCCGAGAGGCCTGTTCTGTTGGACCGGAAGCTGGGCTCGCTACACCCAGATAGATCTACCGCTCGAGTCCCTCGGTGTTCTAACTACCCATTCACATGATCTAAACCTCCTTACGTAAATCATACCGTGTATAATAGTACTTGTAAACAAAGTAACATGTATTTCACCCCCGCAGTTAAGAAAACTGAAAACAGTTAGAGAAAAGGGGGACATGAACTCACAGTGAATGCGCGTCTCTACCAAGTGTCTCCAATACAGTAAGCTGTGCAACGACCTACAAGTGCTAATTCTATTAGACGGACGGCCGTGCCTTAGCTTTACAGTTTATGTCTTTGGGAAATAGTTAGACAACTATTTCGTGTTTATGTTCCGTATACACTTGGTAGTTATACTTCTTCCCAAGGATGGGGGATACAATACATGTGCGTAAGTTACGTTTTGTTAATCGTGTGGTAATGTAATTACCGGTGTAACTTATATGTTAATGTGGAAGCGTTCGCAAAGTTTTGGGATCATTAACGCTTGTAAATATTATTTTTACTCTAAAATAATATTTATGTATTTTCACAAAATAATCATAAACAGTGTTGTGACAATATACTTATCACGTTAATCTTTGTGAAAATCCCACCTCCGAATATTTAGTAAAATATAGTGCTGGCGAAATTTATGTTTCGAAAGTATGTTCAAAAATAGTTCTAACACTTGTTGTGTAAAAAGTCTAAGTGTTAGGTTTTTAGGAAAATTTCGCCAGAGTTTCCTCTGTAACTGGAGGTGGCCACGCTTTCAAGCGTATCATTTTCTTTTAACAAATCAATTCAACAACTTCTTTATTCAATCAAACAATTTCCGACACATCAAACTAGTCGACAAGTATGTAAATCGCATAGTCGCATGAACTTGTAGTTTTTCCGCATCTATAATGTAAATCCCCTTTATATATGTAGATCTTTATATAAAGTAACTTCAATCTTGTAAAAACCTCGTGTTTAGAGAAATCCGTCTTTACAACTTCTAGTCATTTTTCCCAAAAATAGTTATTTGTCGGATCTTTTCATTTCACAAGTGTCTACACACTTGTGGTTTATAAAATCATGTTTGTTAGTGTAAGATCCTTTCTTTAAAATACATGGTTTCTTAAATGTGTGGTTCTTCAGAAATACCACTTGCAGATACGTAGATCCGCTAGTTTTAAACACCATTGTACCGGTTAAATCACTTTTACACAAGTAAAATATTTTTACACAAGTTCATGTATCTTGTGTGGTAGAGTTTCGCCTTTTAACCCTTGTGGTAACCAAAAACGAGCTTATGTGAAGATACATGATCTTACAAAGTCGGGTTAAACGGAGATCCGAGCTACCACATCATAGATCGGGTCTAGATAAACACAAATTCCAAATACTACCACTTTTACACAACACATGTGTTATTAACCACCACTTTTATAGTTTTTACTAGACTTTTATGCATCAAAATGTATGTTTACGATATTTAACCGACAATATTCCTTTTAACCACCTTAGATATGTTCAAGAATAAGTTTTAAACATTATACCTCTAGCTCAAGGCTAGGGAAGATCTTTGGCGAAAAAGAGGTGGATAAAAGCTAACGGTAGAGGTCCTTCGTGTTCCGCTTGCTCCGAGGCTCCTAATACGTGATCCTTAACGCGTGTATGATCTTGGAATGCAAGAATCAACAACCGAAAATATGATGGTGGGTGGGATGAGGTTCGGCCGAGAGCTAGGTGGGAGGGAGAGAGTATGATTTTTGAGTTAAGTGAAGTGGTAAACTCTTAGGTGCATAAGGTGTATTTATAGGCAAACTTTAGGGTATTAACCAATGGAAAATGTGTATGCTAGATATTTGGCAAGGAGATTAAAATATTAATCAAGTACCAAGGGGGTGTCCCCCATGAGGACCGAAATCGTAAGGGTGGGGGGGGGGGGGGGTTATTTGGTTAGGTTGTGACTAATCACTAAGTATTAGTTAAATCAAACTAAGTTAGATTAAGTGTTTAACCCCGTTACTTGTATGTTATGCGTTACCACGGGTGTTAGGGAAATCAGGGACCCTAACTGGCTCAGAAAATTAAAAATAGTGAAAATATTCATATTTTCATGTTCCGGGTAAAGTCCGGTTGTTCGGTTGGATAGTAATCCGTTAAAGCATTACAAAAGGCTTTAAAGTGTCGTTATTGTTGTTTTTAGTGACACATTTTGTTTCCAACACTTTAGAAAATGTCTAGTGTTATTTTCTCATGTTCTGGCACTTTATTAGTCAGCTAGAAGCTGGTTTAATTATTAAAGTGTTGTGTTTGGTACTTAAAGTACGTTCTTGGCACATCCGAATCAGTGTATCTTATCCCTAGAGACGCGGTACCATAACCCTTATATTCCTACACTCACTACCAGTGTAGCCAAAATATATGAGGCTCTTAACAGGCCTTAGAGGCAGTGTCTGCCTGATGCTGGTCATATCAGCATGTTTGCCGTGTATCCGTTTAGTGCTACTGTGCTTTTTGTGCATCATGTTTGTCACTAGGGTCCAGTATGTAAATAATGTAGTGACAGCAAATAAAGTATGATGCAAGTAAGTGCATGTATCAGTATGCAGGTAGCAGTTTATCAGCTAGTTCAAACAAGCACAGTAATCAAGTAGTAATTAATCATTAATTAAGTTGTACGGATACCTGGTTTTGTGCGGGTTGTCACAACCCTATAGCTCCAGCCTATTTATGAGAGGTACCTGTCAATCAGTCTTTAAGAAGATACGTCAGTTTACACTGGTAAATACAATTAACTGACTCTTTTGAAAACATTTATGAAAATTGATTTAGGTGCACATGGCACAAATCTTTTATAACTTGGGACAATTATTTAAATATAATCTTGTATACAGATTTACATGTTTGTCTTACAATTGGGTCCGGTTGGAAGCCGGTCTTGATTAACCAACTCACCACTTGTAGAACCCACAAAGGAGTTATCCCCAACATGTGGGTTTATATTTTAGCATTTGCATCTGTCAGGTGTATGCCTACACCCCGTGCATAGGTCGTGGCCATTTTCAAAAGAAATGAGCCGAGGATATCCAAGACACGGTCAGATTAACCCCCCAATGTTTATGTTATCAAACAAGACATATTAAAACGGGTTATGCAAATTTATTAATCACAATCCGATTAAATGATTTCATACCCGACCAAGTGGTATTATTATAATACCATATCCCAAGCCCGTATAAGGGAAAATAAGTTAAAAGTATTTACCTGATGCTAGCAGTAAAATCCTAAAGCTTTTTGAAGGCACCTTCTACCAGAAGCTATTTAATCTGTATAGAAGGTTTATTAACCTATTAGGATGCTAACGGGTCTTTACTTTAGTCAAGGACTTAGACCGGCTAGCTAGAAAGAAACCTTACGGTTCTAAACGCTAGATTAAGCGGAGACCGGAATAGAATGAGATTTAGACCCGACAAACTTGGATACTTGTATGATATGGGTAAACTAAACATATTCTGGAATTTGAGGATTTAATGAAAAGGTTTGACCCGTTTCGACTATTTCATGTAAACTAGTCACATAAGCTGATCCGAACGCGTAAGTGCGTAACGGGTAACCAAATAAAAAATATACAGGTCCTAATCATTATTATGCTCTAAATATGTTAATACATCAGTAAGATGTTAACATATATGCCCAAAAAGTAATTTAAACCAAAATAAGTCCCATAAGGGCATTTTGGTAATTTTAATGCTCATAAAAGAGTTTAATTATGCAACTGAGTTTCAGATCTGATTAAATCAGTAAAAATATGTATTTTTATAATTTATAACAGTAAGATACTTTATATATGTGAAAATTATATTATTTAGCCAAACTATGTCCCGTAGGGGCATTTTAGTAATTTTACATAGGCTTTAAAGGTCAAAATATATTTCTGAGTTTAGAAACTTTATCTTATTGTTATAGTTATATAAATTAGCTTAAAACATCAGTGGGTAATAGGTTTCATATGTCAAATATAGTTTTAACTCAAACTAGGTGCTTAAAACGCTTAAAAGTCGGTTTAAAGGGGTATTCGGGTTAAAATAAGAAATCTGAGTTTTTGATCAGTTTATAAATTTCAAAATACTTTATTTATCATATGTAATCAGTAGCAAAAGGTTTGACACTAAAAAGTTATGTAAAACTCATTTTATACATGAAAAGGGTAAAACCGACATTTACCGAAATCAAGCTTTAAACCTATGTTATGCTCAGCTTAAAAATAATTAAAAATCTTCAAAATTCCCAAAATATTATTTTACATCAGTAGGTATAAAGTTTAGTGTCAAAAATCGGGTTTAGATAGGCTTCATACTAATTACGCCATTTAAATACTAAAAAGTTCCTTCATTACGCTATTGAGCATAACTTTAATTCTAGACCACAAATTGATGTCAAATCTTTAGGACATGTCTAAATATCAGTAGCAAAGGTGTTAGTCCAATCATATTGTTAAAAATCTCAGTTGTATGTAAAAAGGGAGTTTATGGCATTATTAAGCATAATTACGATCAAGTGCATAGAATTCAAACCACTAAGTACCATGCAATATAACTCCAGGAGGTTATACTACTAAGTAATGTGGTCCTAATGGAAGCTTAAAACATGGAAGAATTAAGCTTGAACGGGTCAGAACTGAAAGTCAAAGCAAAAGTCAAGCTTTTGCGACTTTCGGTTATAAACTGACCTTAGACTATTAATTGTCGGGTTAGGACTGATAAAACATGTTTTAATATTAATTACCAAGTCATTAGAATGTTAAAATATAATTTAGAACCTCTGGTTTATTAATTTTAATCATTTGCAAACATTCTGTCCAGTTTGACTTTTTGTCAAACTACTTTGACCCGATAATTGACTAGTCAAACGAGATAATTAGGAGGTGCCCTTTTAAGGGTTAATCAACTACACTAATGTGGTCTTATAACCACTTTCAATTTGATCAGTGGTTAAGCCACATGTAATTAAAACGAAAGTCAAACTAATTTTTCGATAAGTTTGACTTTTGAGTAATTAAGCTAAATTAAACAACTAAGCAAGTAATTAGAAGCTTACTTAAGGTCCTTGCAAACTTTTCTACACTTGATTATCCTCTTCCTACTGATGGAAGCTCCAGAGCAAGTCCTTTTGAAGTTGTTGCAAATAATGTGCCAAGAACTCATGAACTAAGGTCCTTTATATAGTGAATTAAATGATCAAGGATCACTTCCAGGTGTAATTGGAGGCTCTGGGATCACCCCAGGTGTCCTACCTAGTGTAATAAACCGACTTACAGCTCCCTAGGTCGATACAACCTAGACTATGGCGGTGGAACACACTGACCCGCATGTGGCAGTCACTTTTCTGATCTGGGCATGCTGAGGCGGGACGCGTAAGACTTAAGGGAGTCTTACGCGGGCCGCTTGGACCGGCTGAACTGGCACAATCAGTTTTAAAGCTGGCAGATTCAGTCCCTGCTCGTTTTTAATCCTTTTTAACATGATTTTTGGCAATAGAGACCCTTGTAGTTTATTTCTTGATGCCCAAGTATGCACAAACAAACTTCGTTAGGCTCGGGTTCGTTAAATATCTCTATGAAAGCAAGTTTCCTCAAGTTGACACTTTAGGCCCAAAGTCTTGAAAACGTGCTTAACGATATCGAAACCATGTGAAATTTACACCACTTATTCTTAAGAGTATATTTGAATGTTTTGAAGCCTCCGTTTCGTTAAAAGGTCACTCAGAGGTCGGAAATGACATGTTGACATGTTTAACCCTTGTAATTTAATAATCTTCCGATTATTTTCATAAACGGCTTCTTATATCAAATCAATCACTCGTTTAAGAATATATTCATCATGTAAGGTCATTCAGAGGCACAAGTTTGGCATGTTGACACTTTCAGTCCCTGTGGTTTCATAGTTTCACTGTTCGATAACTTTGGTCCTTCAAACTAAATCTTTCACATGTTTAGAGTTTAGGACACGTGTCTATATATAATTGGACACGTTTTTATGTGGTGTTACATCCTCACCCCCTTAAAAGAAATATCGACCCCGAGATTTACTGAAATAAGTGAGGGTACTTTTGTCGCATAGTGGATTCGACTTCCCACGTATACTCGGGACCTCTACGGGCTTCCCATTTGACCTTTACTATAGGTACATGCTTTCTTCGGAGCTTTTTAACCTGTCGATCCTCAATCGATATAGGTCTCTCAACGAATCTCAAGCTTTCATTAATCTGTACATCTTTATGAGACATAGCCAATGATTCGTCGGCTAGGCATTTCTTGAGATTACAAATGTGAAATACATTATGAATCCCACTTAGCTCCTCAGGCAGGTTTAGCTTATAAGCTACACTGCCGACACATTCGATAATTTTGAATGGTCCAATATACCTAGGGCTCAACTTTCCCTTCTTACCAAAACGCATCACACCTTTCCAGGGTGATACTTTCAGTAGAACTTTATCACCTATTTCAAATTCTCGAGGTTTTCATCCCTTGTCAGCATAACTTTTCTGCCTATCCCTAGCAGCTTTCAGGCGATCGCGTATTTGGATAATTTTGTCTGTTGTCTCAAGGACTATATCAGGTCCTGACAACTGAGCTTCTCCTACTTCTGCCCAACAGACAGGTGTTCTACATTTCCTACCATTTATGCCTCAAAAGGCGCAGCCTTAATGCTTGTATGGTAGCTATTGTTATAGGAGAACTCTATTAATGGCAGGTGGTCATCCCAACTACCACCTAAATCAATAACACATGCGCGAAGCATGTCTTCCAAAATTTGAATCGTTTGCTCACTTTGTCCATCTGTCTGAGGATGGTAAGCAGTACTAAAATTCAAACGTGTGCCCAAAGATTGTTGGAAACTTTTCCAAAAATGAGAGGTGTATCTAGTATCCCTATCAGAGATAATAGCTACCGGTACTCCATGTAAAGCTACAATCTTATCTACATACAATTGAGCTAATTTATCGGAGCTATGAGTCTCCTTGATGGGTAAGAAATGTGCTGACTTAGTCAGCCTATCAACAATAACCCATATTGTATCATTTCCATGCCTGGTTTTAGGTAACTTGGTTATGAAATCCATGGTCACCATCTCCCACTTCCACGTGGGGAGTTCTGGTTGTTGAAGCAGACCTGATGGCTTTTGATGTTTAGCTTTAATCTGAGCACAAGTCAGGCACTTAGCTACATGGGTGGCAATAGATTTCTTCATACCTATCCACCAATAATTAGCTTTCAAATCTTGATACATCTTGTCACCTCCCGGGTGAACTGAATACTTGGAGTTGTGGGCTTCCTGGAGGATTATATCACGTAGTCCTCCTTGAATAGGAACCCATATCCTTCCGTTCATTCTGAGAATTCCATCCTTCCCAGGTGTTAACTGCTCAACAGTTATACCTAACTTTTCATTTGGAAAATTATCTTCCAAAACAACATCCTTCTGTGCTGCTAATAGTCTGTCATTCAGACTATTCTTCAACTCAATGCTCTTGGCATTGATCCTAATTGGCTTAACTCTTTCCTTTCGGCTTAGAGCATCTGCGACCACATTCGCTTTACCAGGATGGTAGCGAATTTCGCACTCATAGTCATTTAAGGTTTCCATCCAACGGCGCTGTCTCATATTGAGCTCTTTTTGATTGAATAAATGTTGAAGACTTTTGTGATCTGAATAGATCACATATTTAGTTCCATACAAATAATGTCTCCACAACTTCAGTGTGAATACTACGGCACCCAATTCTAAATCATGGGTGGTGTAATTCTTTTCATGCACATTTAGTTGTTGTGATGCATAGGCAATCACTTTGCCTTTTTGCATGAGTACACAACCCATTCCGGTGTGTGATGCATCACAGTACACGACAAACTCTTCAACTCCATCAGGTAAGGTTAATACCGGAGCATTGCTCAACCTTTGCTTAAGAATCTCGAAGGATTCCTGTTGCTTCGGACCCCAATCAAACTTAACATTCTTGCGGGTCAAAGAAGTTAATGGTGCAGCTATTCTTGAGAAGTTCTCAATGAATCTTCTATAATATCCAGCTAAACCCAGAAAGCTGCGTATTTCGGTTGGAGTCTTGGGTGCTTCCCAATTCATTACGGCTTCTACCTTAGCGGGATCAACTTGGATTCCTCGCTCACTGACAACATGTCCAAGGAATTGGACTTCGCGAAGCCAGAATTCGCATTTGGAGAATCTTGCATACAACTTCTCTTGTTGAAGCAATCCTAAGATACATCGAAGGTGCTTCTCATGATCATCCTGATTACGAGAATAGATAAGTATGTCGTCTATAAAGACAATGACAAACTTATCTAAATATGGCTTGCAGACTCTATTCATGAGATCCATGAATGCTGCTGGCGCATTAGTGAGCCCAAATGGCATCACTAAGAATTCGAAATGTCCATACCTCGTCCTGAATGCCGTCTTAGGTACATCTTTAGTTCTTACCTTAAGTTGATGATACCCAGATCTCAAATCAATCTTCGAAAAGAAGCTCGCTCCTTGGAGCTGATCAAATAAGTCGTCGATCCTGGGTAAAGGATAACGATTCTTGATCGTCACTTTATTTAATTCACGATAATCAATGCATAGGCGCATTGATCCGTCCTTCTTCTTCACAAATAATATTGGAGCTCCCCAAGGTGAAGAACTAGGTTGTATGAAACCTTTCTCCAATAGCTCATCCAATTGAGTTCTGAGCTCTTTCATTTCCGTAGGTGCTAGACGATAAGGAGCTCGTGCTATAGGTGCTGATCCTGGGAGAATGTCTATCCTAAACTCTACTTGCCTCTCAGTTGGTAATCCAGGTAATTCGTCAGGAAAGACATCAGGATATTCAGAGATAATCGGAATATCTTCAATTTTAGGCTTAGGTTCATTCACATTCACTTGTGCCATGTATATGACACATCCACTTTTCATACATTGCGCTAACTTAAGAATAGACACATTGCTGGGCAATCCGTATTGTGTATCTCCCTGAATGGTGACTGATTCGCCAGAAGGGGTTTTGATAATGACTAGCTTTTTATCCCAGGCAATTTGGGCTTGGTTATGCGACAACCAATCCATGCCTAAAACTATATCAAACCCAGCCAATTTCATTGGCAAGAGAGATAGCGGAATAGAATGATTCTTAATGGATATAGAACATCCATCAAGAAGAGTGGAAGCTGTTTCTAAGGTAACATCGGCAAGTTCTACCTCGTATTTTATGTCTAGAGTCTTAATAGGCAGATTCAATAACTTACAGAACTTATGGTCTACAAAAGACTTATCAGCACTGGAATCAAATAAGACTCTAGCATAATTATTATTGACGAGGAAGGTACCTGTTATGACATTCTCGTCATTCACTGCTTCCTTTGCTTGCATCTGGAAAACTCTTGCATTGTTTTTCTTTGCCTCCTCGGGCTTCTTTGCATTCTTGGGGCAATTGGTTTTGATGTGCCCCTTTTCATTGCAACCGTAGCAGGTTGCATCCTTTATATTTTGGCACTCAACAGACTTGTGCCCTTTCTTTTTACAGATCCCACATGGTTTGGCTTGTGGGTCCTGGTTGCATTTCCCAAAATGCTTTTTATTACAAGTCTTACACCTGGGCTTGTCGCTCGACTGCCCCTTTTTGGAACCAGAGTTCCCTTTGCCCTTTTTGTTCGACTGAGGAGACTTGTCTTCCTCTCGTTTCCTCTTCCCTTCATCGGTCGCCTTCTTCGCCCTACTCCTCATAACATCCAAAGTGAGGGATAAAGATAGATCCACAGCGGATCTATAAGTGGCTGGCTTTGAGGCCTTAACATTTCCCTTTACTTCAGGGGCCAAGCCACCAATGAAACGCGCGATGCGTTTGGGTTCAGGAGTGACTAAGTATGGTACCAACCTTGACATAGAGTTGAAACTAGTCACATAGGATCTACAATCCAGATCCTTCATTACTAAGGTGAGGAAATCTGATTCAATCCTCTCAACCTCGTGTTGAGGGCAGTAAGTGTCCTTTACAAGATCTACAAACTTCTCCCATGAAAGATTATACAAGTGAACCTTCCCAGTAGACTGCACTAGGGCTTTCCAGCATGTGAGGGCATCACCCTTGAAAGATTGTGATACAAACATAACCACATCCTCCTTAGCACATCCGCTTATGTCTATTACAGTCTCCATCTCATCTAACCATTTCATACAATCAATCGCTCCCTTTTCTCCAGTAAAATCCCTAGGCTTACAGGAGACAAAGTACTTGTAGGTATAACCCTTGGCGTACCTAGGAGTTGGCTTGAGGACTAACTGCCTCTTGGGTTCACTACCCTGGTTAGATGAGTGCTGAGACTCACTTTTCTTATTAGTGCGGGGTTGAGATTGGGATTTTGAATGAGTTTGAGACCTAACAATACTAGGCTCTTTAAACTTAGCATCTACCGCTCGAGAAACTACTGCGGTGATCATTGCCTGCAGTTCGGCACCAGTGATATTAATCCTGGTGTTGTTGCCTTATGTAGGATGACTGCTTGCTTCATCCGAGCCAGCCATTTCTGAATACTATATCAAACATAGATGATATATTTAATTTACATATTAGATCATCGTATTGATGAGTAGATGGTCATGGTATTATTAAACCATAAAGACCATATAATTATAATAATTAAAGAGATAATCATATTATACAAAGCTCGTCTCGAAGGACATTTTAAATAGCTTAGAAAGCTTGTCACATGGACGATTAAATATAATCAATGATCCTCTGGATCAGTGATCATTTAAGGGTCGAACCAAGTTCATCGCCTTTTTGACAAGAAGTTTGTAAATAGAACTTTCATTGTCTTTATTACACCTTTGCTTATATGCATACATCTCTAATGGATGTGTGGTGTTTACATCATATTGATGTTTATTAGCCATGATTCATGATGATCATATAGGCTAAAAATAGTGACTTGGAAAAATCCAAACATATTAGGAAGATTGTGTGATTTCTCGTACCGCACAATACAGGATTGTTAACATGTTTTCAGATGTTAACAGAGAGTCATTATCTTAAAAAGGTTATACCATCATAGCCATTTAATATTTTGGCTAGGTTATACCTCTAAGAGTTTTCTTAGGCGGATTAAATAAAATTTGAAATGAAGTAGCATGATATAATAAATTATATATTTAAAACCAAAATAACTGCATTAAAATTACGAAACGATTACAACGTTGCCCAAAAAGGGACTTGAGAAAAGCATCACAAATTACCCACGCAGGGGCTACTGAAAAACACTGCCCACGCAGGGGCATACTGAAACAGAAATAAGTCCGCGCAGGGACTTGGTACATGAAAACAAAATAAATGTCCTTGCAAGGACTTTATTTCACAACAAACAAAACAACCCAATCATCACCCTATTTCTTCTTGCCCTTGAGAAGGTTCATAAGGCCCTTGACAAAACCATTATGCTTTTTCTTATTTTCGTGAGCCTTGTGTTCAACCCTCTCTAACCTCTCTAGAATCTCTTGAGTTTGTTGCTGCTGATATGGAGGAGGTTGTTGATATGGCGGGTATTGAGAATCCTGCGCCGGGTATCCAGTGGGATAGAGTGGAGGGTAAGAAGAAGGGTAAAGATGATGGTATTGGGTAGCTGTAAGGTACGGATCCTGAGTCCCATAGTCGGATGGGTATCCAGACGGATTATACCCAGATAATCCTGGGTATGTCGGGATAGGGTTGTCAAAACCCAACGGTGGCTGAAATGGTGCATGTGAAAAACCGGCGGAAGGTTAACTTCCGTCACCGTGCGTGATGACTCACCCAACAGAGGGTCTTCTGGGATAGGAGGATACGAACTTGAGCCACGAGGAGATGCAAACTGTGGTCCCCCACGTACGGACATCCTAGCATTTCTCCTTCGCCTTGGAGGCTCAGGAGGCTGTTGAGGTGGATCCTCAACTGGCAAGGGTGGTGGGGTAACCGCTCGAAGCTGTGGTTCATCCAAGGGAGGTTGGACAGGTGAGCTATGGTATGAAGGTGTGAAAAACCAGTCATACTGGCCAATCCTTTCCTGGAATGAGTCGGGCCCATTGTACGGTGATCCCAGAAATGGGGAACCGCTAGAGATACTTATCGGGTGCCCTGGTGTTCCTGTTTGCAAATCCGGGTCTGGGTCGTCATCCATCTCCATTTCCTGAGAAAAGTGATCCTCAGGTCCCAAAGGGTTGTAGCCCAAAAAGTCATTAACATAAGCGTTGGGATTAAATTGTGTTGGGGAGTAAGTGGAGTCTGATTGATGAAAAGGATGAGACTGGTAAGAGTGGTATGATTGGTTGGATTGATGAGTTCCTAACGAAAGAGGAGAATGATGGGGTTCGATCGGAATGGGCATTCCAAAATAAGGAGGGTCTGATGGTGAGGACCCCAGCGAGACAGAATGTCTTGCTGGTTGAAAGCTATGGCTCCAATTATCCTTAGAGTCGGAGCCGGAAAGCGAGTCAGATGGTGTACGCCTGTGGGAGGGTCCAGAGCTGCCAGACGGCCCTCCACGCATGGGTCCTTTGCCTTTTCCTCATACACGGGGTGGCATTTTTCCTTTCAAAACAAGTAAATATAATAAAACAATAAAAGGAAGGTTAAGAGTAAAATCCTAGGTCATTTGCCTAGACTCGAGAGTCTAAGGAATGTGCTTATTGTGTCATTGAGATTAAACACAAAAGGTTAGTGTTTAATTCACTCAATGTTGGCTTTGATACCAACCTGTCACACCCCGATATTTCCACATATAACCGGTGGGCCCGGCGGGGAGTATCGTGACGTAGTTGATATCATCATAGTCAATACACAAAATATAATAGCACAACGGAAGTCTTGGTGAATAAACTATTACAAATCATATTGTCTGAGTGTTCGAGTTTATGAATATACAGACTGGAATGTAATAAGATCCACAGGCGGATCATAAATGTACAAGGAAACAAAGACAACAGACTTCAGCTATCTCATGGATTTGCAAGATCCTCTAATGATACCCTATAGCTCCAGCCTATTTACGAGAGGTACCTGTCAATCAGTCTTTAAGAAGATACGTCAGTTTACACTGGTAAATACAATTAACTGACTCTTTTGAAAACATTTAAGAAAATTGATTTAGGTGCACATGGCACAAATCTTTTATAACTTGGGACAATTATTTAAATATAATCTTGTATACAGATTTACATGTTTGTCTTACAATTGGGGCCGGTTGGAAGCCGGTCTTGATTAACCAACTCACCACTTGTAGAACCCACAAAGGAGTTATCCCCAACATGTGGGTTTATATTTTAGCATTTGCATCTGTCAGGTGTATGCCTACACCCCGTGCATAGGTCGTGGCCATTTTCAAAAGAAATGAGCCGAGGATATCCAGGACACGGTCAGATTAACCCCCAATGTTTATGTTATCAAACAAGACATATTAAAATGGGTTATGCAAATTTATTAATCACAATCCGATTAAATGATTTCATACCCGACCAAGTGGTATTATTATAATACCATATCCCAAGCCCGTATAAGGGAAAATAAGTTAAAAGTATTTACCTGATGCTAGCAGTAAAATCCTAAAGCTTTTTGAAGGCGCCTTCTACCGGAAGCTATTTAATCTGTATAGAAGGTTTATTAACCTATTAGGATGCTAACGGGTCTTTACTTTAGTCAAGGACTTAGACCAGCTAGCTAGAAAGAAACCTTACGGTTCTAAACGCTAGATTAAGCGGAGACCGGAATAGAATGAGATTTAGACCCGACAAGCTTGGATACTTGTATGATATGGGTAAACTAAACACATTCTGGAATTTGAGGATTTAATGAAAAGGTTTGACCCGTTTCGACTATTTCATGTAAACTAGTCACATAAGCTGATCCGAACGCGTAAGTGCGTAACGGGTAACCAAATAAATTATATACAGGTCTTAATCGTTATTATGCTCTAAATATGTTAATACATCAGTAAGATGTTAACATATATGCCCAAAATATGTTAAACTATATTACTTTTCAGAATTTACCAACTAAAGGATATATGATCCTTGATTATATTCTAAACTTTTTGAAGATATTTATTTACTTAATGAATTCAGACAAAGTGTATATCACAACAATTGAAGAGTAAAGTCTTTACAAGGATAACAACACGGGAGATAGCCAAAAAGTTAAAGTTATTTTATTCACAAAACATTAAAACCCTTTAAGGTTGTCAAAATTGCCAACCCACATTTCTACCAGCAAAACGTGGCCCGTCCACATGGGTTGGCAAAGGGTGTCCATTGTTTACGGGTCTTTGTAGTGCAGGAAATAAAAGACGGAAGGATAACGAGCGGCTTCATCCCCCAAACAGAGGATCCATCCACCACCCATTATCCTGCCTATTGTCCAAGGATCCATGATCCTTCACCCTAGAAACTATTGTCTAAAGTTATTACAACCCAAGATTGTTTCAAAATACCATAACCAAAATAAAACTACCAAATTCTAAAAAATGGGCTCCGGCTACGTCTAGAAATGTCCTTCATCGCCCATTCCTGCAGCTTACACCTTCGCTGCATCACCTTCACCATCACCTCCAGCTCCAGTATCATCCGCATGATCCTTAACCCCACTGCTGCCAGCCTCGATTGCTAGGACCTCACCAGCCTCTTCTACGTCATCCAGCTCAGCCAACCTAGCCTTCCAGCCCTCTATGTCCCAGTTGCTCTTGTCAAAGTCAGGATCCTGAGCTTCTTGGGCCATCTGCAACTTGGTTTTGTACATAGCAATGGCAGCGGAGACTTTAGCATCATTGTTGATTTCATTCTTCTCCTGGTCAGCAGTGATATGAGCCAGGGCAAGTTCCCTCTTCACCAGATTGACATCATTTTCAAGGGAGGCAATCTTCTGATCCTTGGCCAACATCATCTTTTGGAGGTCCAGGCACTTTAGCTCAACCTCTTCAACATTGCCTACGTAGTCCTCGATTTCGGCAAATTTCTGCATAAAGACAATTTAAAGCTTAGGATAACATGATCCTCAAGTGGGCAGGATAATTAAGCTAAGTCAGTGATCCTTACCTAAGCAAAGTACTCAAGGAACTGATGGCGGATCAGAGGCAAGCCTTCTAGATTGTCAGCCTCAGAGGTCTTTCTTTTCTTGCCACCCTTGCCCTTAGAAGTGGTTGCCTTGGGGATCGTGACAGTTGGACTGGCAGCAATCTTCTTCTTTGAGGATCGGACAGTGTCAAGGTCAGTGACACTGAATTTGGAGGCAGATCTTGAAGATTTTCCAGCACCTACACATCCAAAACAGATAAGTATCCTTATTTCATTTAAATTTAAGCATTTAATTACATATAAACATGGATACTTACTCGACATAGTGACAGAACCTGAGGATACTTCTTGAGAATCTTGGGTATTTGCTTGAAATGATCTTATTGCAGGATCAAGTCTCCGAAAAGCAGCAAGCCTTTCCTTCGTTGCAGGTGTTGTAATAAGGTGTGCGACAGTAATAGCTGCAAAATAGAAACAAAAGGATGTTAGTGATCCTCAGCAAGAACAAGGTCATCTGGTGATCCTTCTCAGGATCCTCTTTCCTACCATGAGTGGTCCATTTTCTAGGCAGATCCTTTCCATCAGGGATAGAATCCCTTCTGACAAAGAAGAATCGCCGTTTCCAGTTGGTGTCATTCTTAGTGGCTTTGAAGATGGGGTGTTCTTCACCAGGTTTATGTTTGAGTAGATATCGGTGAGATCCATGGCTCACAAAGTCGTACATCTTTGCAAACTCCGACATTCCCAGACCGATACCTTCACGCTCAATGATTCTTTCAAGGGTATACAAGACCCTCCAGATCATTGGCATTGCTTGGATATAGGAGGTGCCGGTGAGAGAGAAGACGGATTGGGTGAAATCAGGAAAAGGATACGAGTATCCTATCGTAAATGGGGTGACCGGAAAAGCTACCCATGTTTCAGAAACAAAGTCACTTAGAACGGTGGGATCAAATGGTTTGAAAACGGTGTTTGCCGGAAAGCAATGTCGGATCCTGTCTATCTGCGGATCAGTAAAGCAGCACCGTTCCTTCACAGAATCTTTGATGATTCCCTGGCTTTTTAGAGGACTGTCCTTACGGTGATCCTTAGCCGGCGAAGATCTCAACATCATCTTGATCGCAGATAAAGATAAAGAAAGAAGGATAGTTCGATTACAACAGCTATATATTCGTTAGTTGGTTACGGATAAGAACGAGAAAATATAACTCGTTATTTTACATTTTACTCCTTATATTTTGGGGGCAATTGTTAGGGGAAGATTTTCCAATGATCAGTGATCCTCAACTACTGTCAGGCTTAGTGATCCTCAATTCTATTGAATTAGTGATCCTCAGAAGTTATTGTGGGATCAGGATCATGGATCATCATAGTGATCCTCGCACTAACGATTGTCTACTTTGAATATGAAGTTGTTTTGCAGGAGTACGAGCTTGGACTTGGTCTTGGCGATATTCCTGGAGTATATTCCATACTTATTCCGCATGTGCTTAACTGAAGTGGACGTTATGGAGTTCGTGGAAGAATTGCACAAAATGCGGGCAGTTTGTTATCTTAGATTTTTTCTAAATTTATAAGGGGATAGCGAGCTAAATTAGAACACTTGGCTATTTTTGGCTAAACACACACACTCGTAACAGCTCTCATCAGCTCTCGACAGTTTACTTGGCGATTACACACTTTTTTGCACATTACACTATAGTGATCCTTGTAACTAGCTCGCTATCATCCGAAGTTGTAATACATTTTCTGTTTAATTTGAGTTGGTGATCGGTAGTTTCCATCACCTGAGGTTTTTTATGCCGGAGATCAACTCTTGATCAAGGGCTTTTTCCTCGTATAAATCATTGTGTCACTTGTTCATTTCATTTCTAAGTGATCCTTAGCATTGTTCATTAATTCAAGCATCACACCTCACAACAGAAAGTTTGGTTGCATTATCATTGCTTGATTTTTGACCAAAACATTCACCTTTCTCTCGAATTGGGTTTAAACACCCCGCCTGGAGCGCAAGTTATCCAGGGATAGTTCAAGGTGGCAGGACCAGTTCATGTAAAAGTGGCTGACAATTTCGTCACTGTTGGCTATATCCTGGATTCTCAACGTATATGAGGATTGATCACCCTCTCTCACGGAGGGGTATTTTCATACTCTCTAAGGTTTAAAGGTTATCACCTTTCTAAGACTTGGAGTTTATACACTCCCGCCTGTAACGCATGAAAATTTGGGATTTTCCCCAGGATACCTATGGGATTTTCCCCAAGATACTCAGGATTTATCTCCAGTATGTTTTTGGGTTTTACCCCAGTAACACAAGAACTGTCCAAACAGTTAGAACTTGAATTCAAAAATTTTCTAAGTGTTTGAAGACTTTATGCACAGGGGACATTCCTCCCAAGGCGATTGTGTAAGGCTTGAAGAATCAAACTCGACGAACTAAGTATCTCGGACTGGGGACATCTTAGTGGAAGAAGTTGCAAAAGGATTGAAGTTCGATGCTAGGGTTACATTCTATTCCTGGTTTGATCTTTCCTTTGTGAACCTGACATAAATTGTTGAAACTGTATATCCTGGTTAGGATATGTTCTCAAGGTGTGTTTTCGGGATATGTTTCAGGATATTTGATTAGAATATTTAAGAAATAACACTTGGGTTGAAAATGAGTATTCTGATCAAACAAGTGTTATGAAAACGGATTTAAAAAAAAAGATAAATTATCTTTTATTCTATGGAAACTTTGTCTAAGTTGTTTGGGTTTTGAGAAGTCCTATTTGACGAAAGTCTTCGTAGGATACCACTGAGTATATTGATCAGGATATTTTCGAAAAATAATTGTGCTAATTTTGCAAAACTAAAATCTAAACTAAGTAATGCATGACAAAAAATTAAAAGGCGACGACAAGTAAATCATCAGGAGGTAATATTGTCTAAAATAAGCAATACTAGTTGATAACCGAAGGCTTCATCCTAAAACCAAGGACCCACCCACCTTTGGTTATCTAACTGTTGAAATTTAAATTGTTCAAAGACGTGAAAAGTAAATTGTTCAACAAACCATAAGAATCAAAATTAAAAAAAGGGGTAAGTTTTAGGTGGCAGCGCCTTCTTCGTTCATCACAGCATCCGCCTCAGGATTAGCTTGAACATCTGTCTTAGCTTCATCATTGGCACCGGTTGGTTTTTTAACCGCATTTGAAGGCCCTTCAGCTACAGGTTTAACATGATCGCCGCCGAGACTCCTTAGCTTAGTCTCCCAAGCCTCGACATCACAAGAAGGGCATTCGAACCCCAGGGCTTTGGCTTCATTGGCCATCTTTAGCCTGGCCTGAAGAAGGGAAGCAACGACGGAACTCTTAAGGCCCTCCCGGTAAGTGATCATGTCCTGTTCATGTTGGGCATGGGCGGCGTCGAGATGAGCTTGGGCCTCGAGAGTAGCTTTGTTAAGGGCAGCTTGGTGTTCCTGGGTCATGGCCTTGAACTTATCCTCGTAATGCTGGGATTTGGCAGCAGCAATCACGCCCTGGTCGGAAATGGTGACCTCGGCTTTCTTCAATTTGGAGTAAAGTATCTTGTTGAGCTCACAGGATTCTTGATATAGATGAACCAGACGTTCAAGGCCCTATATCCAAAAGCACAGGTATTATGATAACCAGGATATTGATTTGACATATATGTGCAGGATAAGGAATAAGACTTTATATCTGGTTGAGAAAAGAGGTCATGAACCCGCTCGCTTCGATAAACCCGTGATTTTCATAGGGAAACGTATCAGAAATGGCAGGTGAATCGGTCTCTTTCCTTTTGCGGGAACTTGAACTCCGAGGCTTAGTAGCTGGTGATGGTTTGGGAATGATGATGGCTTTGGAACTGCTAGGCTTAGATGTAGCTGTAGCTTTGGGACTAGGCTCCTTCTTGACCTGGACATGATCGGAGTAACTGTCTAACTCCTCAAGGTCGAAAACTTCTGGGATTTTGGCTGGTGCTGCATAAAAGGAGAGTTCTAAACTATTATTGCTCTTTCGTTATATTATCAATTGTTTGTAAAATAACTCTTACCAGACATCTCGGATGATGAGTATTGGCTGGAACTTGGGAGGTGTGTGGAAAAACTCCTGTCACCTTCTAGTAGCTGGTAAATTGCTTTGATCCTTTTTTCAGATTCTACGGTAGAGGAAGCTACTTCCTTAAAATTCACTGCAGAAAAGACCAAATAAGAAAATATTAGCACAAGGCAAAAGCCTAAAAGTGTCTATGGATATTCTTGAAGCCCTAAACCCTACCGGTGGTTAACCACTTCACCGGAAGGCTAGCACCCTCGTAGATGGAATCTCGCTTGACGAAAAAGAATTTACGTTACCACCTATCTTCGTTTTTGGTGGCCATAAGAATGAGAGGTTTGCTGGAAGTTGAAAAAAGCAAGAATCGGCTGGAACCGTGTGATCAAATGCGGTAAGCGATTGGGATATCTTCGATGCAGAGATCAGGACAGTGAAGATGTTTGATTTGGTTAAGTACGATTAGTACCCTCCAAACCATGGGCATTGTTTGGGCGAAAGAAATACCAGTGGTTCGAAAAAACTGCATCATGAATTCAGGAAATGGGTATCAAAAACCTAATGAGAAAGGGTATGCTGGAAAACAAACCCATTCGGCAGAAGAAACATCCGACCGAATTGATCGGTCAAATGGCCTGAAAATCATGCCATCGGGGAAAGCGCCGGAGACCCTCAGCGCGGAAATATCCGCGTTGTCGAAAGCACAGATCTCCTTCTCAGGATTTTTGAGTAGATTTTGCTGGATAAAGGTGCCCAATTATTTACCGGTTTGGGAGTGGGTCCTGGTGGCTATTGGAAGAAGGATGGAAAAACTAACAGGAAACGAAGAAGGAATAAGCGATCACCTAGAGACTCTGTTGATGATATCTGATTTTCAAACAAGACGAGAGAAGATATAGGGGCGTGGTGGATATCCATCGAGTAAAAACCGCGTTGGAAGTTGCTTAAAGCTACCCCAAACGTCGCCTCGTTTTAATTGCCTCGGTTTGCGAGATAAAGTTTTAAAATATATCCGTTGGATTGGTATACCGACAGATATATTTTGGGGACAATTGTGATGGGCCATTTTATGAACATATATCCTGACTAATATTCTGCTTTTGATTGTTTATTTGTGACCAGGATACCGGATCATGATATTGGTAACATCCTGGTACGATATCTTGGTATTAATTGATTTAACCACGTGCAGATTAGAAGGTGTGGGTCCCTAACGGTCAAGTGGACCTCTTCTCCTAAAGACTCGGACAAACCAGTTACATGAGAGACGTTGATCCCGGAAGAAGTGGACTACAACATTCACTTGAGGAATATTCGAAGCATCCCGGTTTAATAGGATAGTTAGTTGATTTCGTTTAACTATAAATAGATTGATCGGATCAGATTAAGTCACTCGCTCTCTTTCGCACACTTTACTCTCTAGCTACTAGCAATCACTACACACAAACACTTGTATTTGAATTGCATTGTAACACCTAGTTGATCCGCATCATATCCTGCACTGTATCCTGATATTTGAAGCAACAGAAGAACAAGGCAGCTGCGATTGTCAGCTCCCGAGGTTTTGTGCTGGCGATCTAGATTGATCAAGGGCTTTCCTCGTACATCTCGTGTCACCTTTTACTCTTTTGCACATTGTTTGATCACATATATAGCTCTATATCCTAAGCCGTATCCTGAAACTGTTTTTTGCAAATAACTTAACTAGCATATTTTCAACGCACAATTCTAGCACACTACCTCACTTAACTAATTTGATCACTTAATTGCTTCGGCAATTTTTGACCAAAACAGTTTCCAAAACTGGTTTGGTTTAGTTGCATCAACAGTTGTTTTCCATCTCTGTGTTGTTCTGTTGGTGCATATGTCTGTCGACTTCGTCTTGTATCGAGTCTTGTATTGTATTAGATAGTTCAGGGCACGAAAAACGAGAAACAGGGAGAATAGTCTATTTCGCACGAAATAGAAAGGTAGCTATTTCGCACGAAATGAAGAGTTCATTTCGTACGAAATGAACCGTAAACCATTCCGCACGAAATGCTATTTCGTGTGAGTAGTTTCGTACGAAATAGGCTGGTCTATAAATACCTGTTGTGCCATTTCATTTGTAATTTTCCGGTTTCAGAGTCGAACTGCTGCCGAAGTGTCTACTCGCTGTAAATCTTTGTTATATCAATCAAAAGACAGTTTAAAGTAAATTGCTAGCAGAATTACCTCAATACGTTTGTTTCCGCCTCACGTATTGAGCAAAAACTCTTCTGAACGACTCGTTAAGGTCGCACAACGATCCTACAAGTGGTATCAGAGCTCAGGAGGAAGAGTTCTTACCGATTCAGCTGAAAATTCTTATTTCTACACCTTCTTTTCAAAATTAAACAAGTTTTCATGATCAAAATGAGTTGATTTTCTCACATTATATGAGTAACAGTGTTTTAACAAAGCCTTGAAAGAATCAGACCTTAAAACGGCTTAAAACTTGATCAATTTTGTGAAAAACTGTCCGGATTGCTGACGTCATCATCATTTCGCACGAAACATATATCCTTTCGTTTGAACATTGCATCATTTCGTACGAAATCAGCTTACTATTTCGCACGAAATCAGTGTTACATTTCGTACAGAATCAGGTTGTCATTACGCCCGAAATCAGCAGGTTATTTCGTTTGAAAAGTTCATTCCGTGTGAAAGAGTTCATTTCGTTTGAGAAGTTCATTCCGCACCAAAAATCATTTCGCTTGAAGAGTGTATTTCGTTTGAAAGATTAAGTTTGTGAAATTTTTTAGTACAAATCATGGAAGAAGAATTTTACAACGCCTTTGCTACTCCAATTACCATTGCACAGCACACAATGTTAGAAAACGAAACGGGCACCATGCAAAAACCGCCAAAGCTCATGAATATCGAGGAGTATAAAGGATGGGAGGAGAGATTCGAAAATTAGGTTCAAGCAAATTACTTGGATGCTTGGGAATGTGTTGAAAATGTTAGACCGGTGAATGATGATGAAGAGGTTAATGCAATTAAAGATCTAAGTGTTGAAGTGAAAAAGAAATACAAAGATGAAAAAATGATGACTAGTTTATTGCATCAAGCTGTTAAGGAAGATATCTTGGTTCTATTGCAACACAATGGAACTGCATATTCAATCTGGAAAGCATTAAAATCAAAGTTTGTTGGAAGCAAAGAGATGATCAAGAATAAAAAATCACTTTTGAAAAAAGAGTTCGATTTATTTCGTGGTTTGAGAATTGAAAGCACTAAGCAGATCATCGAAAGATATTGCAATCTGTTAGTTAACATGAAGAGGGTAAGCATCACAAAAGATAATGAAAAGTTGATTGAAAAGCTGGCTGATGCATTGCCACATGAAACTTGGGGCACGTATCTTATGATGTTGAGAAATAAAAAAGATTTTGGGAATCTAACACTGGGAAAGTTCGAAAAACTTGAAGCTCAAGAGATGGAACAAAGGAAGATCTCTAGAATGAAGGATTTTGATGGTGAACAAGATATTGGACTTTATTACAAAGGAGGTATCAATGATAAGACCAACATGTCACCAAAGATCGAAACTGCATTCAATGCTAAAAGTTCTTCTCGAGGGTCTTCTCAAGTATCAAACAGCAAAACTGGATTTTCTTCATATCCATCATTTGATCCAAATTTTTCAACAACAAAAAATGGCAAAGTTCTACAATGCAACATTGCACTAAATCTTGAAAATGATCAGAATTACTCAGAAGAAGTTGCAAAAAGTCACATGTCTTTGTTAGAGACTGTGTTAGAATCGTATGGGAGTTTAGTAGCAGGAATGATCAGAAATCCAATGTTGACAAAAGAGTATTACGATCAAATTGATGCTGAAGAGATGGAATTAATGGACATAAAATGGTGTATGGCAAGTGTGTTAAGAAGAGCTGAGAAATTTAAACAAATCACTGGAAGAGATGACTTTCGTGACTTTCGTTGCAGGGAAAAAGGACATTTCAAGAGAGAATGCACAAACTGCGAAGCAAGTGGAGCTCAAAATCCGTTCAACAACAATGATTATTATCGGAAAGCCGTCTATCATCAAGTTGCTCAACAACCACATCAACAACAACCACAAACTGCTCATGCTAAGAAGGAGATTGAAGAATCAAAGAAAGCATATTTGATGAGCAAATTGATTGATCAAGATGATGAAAGATTACCAGAAGGTTTTAGCTGGGACAATTACTGTCCAGATAAAGAATTCTTGGCTAAAGCGTTTGTTGCTCGAGTTGCTGAAGACAGTGATAATGATAACGATTATTAGGCAAACAGAATGAAAGAACACTTAAGAATGCTAGAAGAGAGTGATAGTGATGATGGAAAATTCGAAAGAAAAAGAAGAAAGTTAAAAAACAAGTTAGCAGTGATGATGAAGAAGTCCGTGTGATAAAGAAAAAGGTAAAAGAAGTTCCAGCTTTCATAGTTGAAGCAGAAGCTGATGCAAGAAAAATTCCTGTTAAATGTGAAACCTGTGAAACAGTGAAGAAGCAAAACGGTACTTTGATTCATAACATGAACAGATTGAAAGAATCCTATGATGTTCTCAACAAAGCAATGAATTAGTACAATCAGTCAAGCAGTGAACAAGCAACAGCAATGAAGACACTTCAAGGAGCTTTTATGACAAAGCAGAAAATCGTCAATAATTATACTGAGAAATGTGCTGTGCTGGAACAGAAACTGGAAACTCAGAGGATTGAAACAAAAAGGGTAAACAGGTTGTTAAAAAGTTACTCATGTACTTCTTATGTCATTGACAGGATTTATCCAACCGTTGAAGGCATGAAGGCATTTGAACAAGAGGAAACATCTGAAGAGAAGACTTCTAAAAAGAAGAAGGATACTGAAGTGAAGATTTCTGGTAAGAAACAAGGTGTCAGGTACAACAAGTGTCCACCCCCGCTTGAAAATGGATATTCTTCACGAAATCCAAATTCAGAAAGAGTCGAAAAGGCAACCAACTTACAGTGGGAATCTGAGCCATCAGATAATTTGCCAGACAATATTGATGTTACATTTACTTCATCTGATACTGATTATGAGTCAGAGTTAATAAAGAAAGTAGTCGATCAGGTGTTGGATTAAGATGAAACCGTGGAGTCAAAGTCGGAGTTAAATTCAGAGTCAAAGTCTGAAACGTCACGTCCAACAGTCAATAAGGGCAAAAGGGTTTATAATAAAGAATTCCTACTATCAAAATCTAATTTGAATGATGAAATGTTCAAAGTAGCATATACTTTGAATGATTCTGACAAATTATATTTTGATGAAGAATTTCTAATAAGAGGTGTCAAAACTGAAATGATTAAAAAGGTTTTCAAACTAACAGAAATTAACATTTCTGAAATAAAAGATGTAAATCTTTCTAAGAAACCTAAAAAATACACTTCAAGAGTACAACAAAGAGAAAACAAGAAAAAGGGTTACAGTTCTGGTTCAGGTTATCGAAAGAAACCAAACCATAACGGTAATTTCAAAAAGAAAGGACTTGGTTATGTTCCACAAGAAAATTATAAAAATGAGAAAATTTCTAAAATAAAAACTGTGTTTTTTTCAGGGACAAGTGCTGAGGAAGAACAAAAGAGTTCATTCTGGAAACAATCAAACAAAGAGTTCCTTGCAAAGAAGCAAGAAGAAATGAAGAAAGTAGCTGCTCAGAAAAAAAATGAGACAAGAACCTGTTTTAAATGTCATAAAGTTGGACATATTTCCAGAGACTGTTTAGAGGCAACCAACACACAACAGGGAGTGTCTCTTAAACTAAAAGAAAAAGTTGCTGAGAAAACTAAACTACCAACCAAGAAATTTAAAGTTTTTGAAAATTCAAAGTTTGAGGTTGGTGAATGTTCAAAACATTTTTACAAAAGAAAGGTAAATCTTGACGACCACAAGTGGGTTGTTAAGAAATCAGATGATGGTTCTAGCAATGATTCTGATTCATCAAAATCAGAGGAGCTATTTTCTGGCAATGAATTTGACTCGTCAAAGTCAGGGGAGCCACAGGTTGAGTTAAAATTGGAAACTTCAGTTCCGCCAATGGATGATGTCAATTTTCCACCATTGAGGGCTGGAAATTTTAAACAAAAAATTGTAAAAGTTGAGATTTCAAATCAATTTTTTTCTGAAAAGAAGGAATTTGATGTTGAAAAGGCCTTTAATCCCAAAGTGAAGCATATTTTTGGTAAAATGGTTGACGGGAAGGTCAAAGGGGTAAAGGAATTTTATGCAAAGAAAATGAAGAAACCTGATAGAGATGGGTCATCCCATGTAGGTAACTGGGATAGTGCCTATTATGATTAAACTCTGGACTTGCCGAAGCTCCCTAGTTGGTAATCGTGGAGCAGGAATCGACATCTTTCTTGAGAAATTCACAACGGTGATATTTCGACCTACAAGTGGTATTTTAATTCTTGTAAATTGTCATATGTTGATTTACAAGTGGTATGGTTGATGAGAACCTACAAGTGGTTGAAAGGTTTTCACCTTCAAGTGGTTAATCAAGGTCATTAAGTTGAACTTGATCTAACTTTCATACAAGTGATTCTTGGAGAACAATATGATGAATCCCCTTTTCCTACAAGTGGTAAAATCAACAAAACTAATTTTCTGAAAAAACCATTTGATTAAAACAAACTTAAGTGTTTTGAAATCACAATGGGAAAATAGTTTGTTGTCAGGGGGAGTTTTGATTGTTTATGCCAAGTGGATGGCGATTTGAAGCAATTCACATCGGTTTGTCAAATTTTTAAATGTTTTGAATTTTAGGGGGAGTAGAAATTTCAGAAAATCCAAAAACATTGGAAAATTTGAAAATATCAAAAACATGATAAAATCAAAAATGAGTTTTGTTCTGAAAAAGAGGAAATGATAGTACATCAATAGACAGTTACGGTATGCTAAAGAAATGTAATGATTAAATAGAATTAAACGGTCTCACTGATGATATGCCGATAGGTTTATTCACATTTAGTAGACTTTTTCGGGATATAAATTTAAATTTCAAACTTGCTTGTTTTGTGGGGAACACTACTTGGATATATGGGTAACCCCCGAAATCTTGTTTGAAAGGTCCCTCTTTCTGAGATACTAGGTCTTTATACTCAGTGATATCTGGGGTATTATCCCGGGACTTCTGATTTTGCGGAAGCAATGGCCTAGTCCCCGTATAATTCTTTCTGCATGCTTGAAATAAAAGCCCCCCCCTCAGCATAAAAAATGATAAAAAATCGAAAAGATTAAATCATGTGCTGTTGTAAAAGAAGGTCCCCAAGGGGGACACACCAAAAGTCGAACCTTCAACTCAACAAAAATATGAGCTCTCAAGGTTTCGCAATTCACCCCTTACAGATATCATCTAGGTATACTCACCTGTAAGACTGAATATTGGGATCTGGATACGGGAGTATATTCAAGAGGTGGGACACATGAATAAGTTAAAGTTCTTAAAACACCTAATTCGTATCCTGAATCAGTTGAAATTTGTGTGAGAATTTAAGTGGATTAGTATATCGACAATCTAAGTGAATTGTTTAATTCATAATGGTTAACTAAGCTCAACGGTACTTGTGACTTGTCAAAAGCTGATATGATCGTCTTACACAAACTCACAAAAATATTGTCTGTAAATATTTCTTTTCTGCATCTCATTTCTACAAGTGATTTAGCTTAAAATTTTAAAAATACAAAAAGATTTTATTTCATCTTATTTTCGACAACTGATGTTGGAAAGCTGATTTTCAAAATTCCAAGTGCTAAACATGAAGACAACAGGTTTGGGAAAGGTTGCTTGAAAAGAGAAATGATTTTAAAAAGAGATAAATGTTATTCTTACAAGTGGTTTATTTGAGATCAATATGGTAAAATCATTTTTGATTGATAGATACCTGCAAGTGGATTATAAATTTGTCGAATTTTAAATTTGTGAAATTTATTTTGAGGTAGAGAATGTGCAGGTGAGCCAGGTTTTGATCTTAGAACCTGTGAAAGACATAAGAGATCTCAGCACAGCTTAAGGAGGAGTCTGTTAGTAAGAAGAGTCTGAAGACAAAAAAGCTAGGTTTGAATCCTGATGTCCACACAAGTTACTGATGCTGATGAACTTAAGGAATCTGAAGACTGAAAAGTTAGGTTTGAATCCTGCTGTCCACATAAGCTGTTGATGCTGATGAACTTGAAGAATCAAGAGACCTGATCAAGAGATGTATAGAGCCAGGTTGCAATTTTGAAAGAGAAAGTGAGAGAGAGAAGAGAAGAAAGAGATTGAGGATACTTACACTGTCAGATACTTTGGAAGAGCACGAAGACTGATAAAGACTGAAGACTTTGAAGACTTGTACTGAAGACTCGTCGACATCCAAGGGGGAGTCTGTTGGTGCATATGTCTATCGACTTCGTCTTGTATCGAGTCTTGTATTGTATTAGATAGTTCAGGGCACAGAAAACGAGAAACAGGGAGAATAGTCTATTTCGCACGAAATAGAAAGGTAGCTATTTCGCACGAAATGAAGAGTTCATTTCGTACGAAATGAACCGTAAACTATTCCGCACGAAATGCTATTTCGTGTGAGTAGTTTCGTACGAAATAGGCTGGTCTATAAATACCCGTTGTGCCATTTCATTTGTAATTTTCCGGTTTCAGAGTCGAACTGCTGCCGAAGTGTCTACTCGCTGTAAATCTTTGTTATATCAATCAAAAGACAGTTTAAAGTAAATTGCTAGCTGAATTGCCTCAATACGTTTGTTTCCGCCTCACGTATTGAGCAAAAACTCTTCTGAATGACTCGTTAAGGTCGCACAACGATCCTACATGTTCTAAATCTGGGTGTGTGAGAATTCCAAGTTTGTCTTGAATCAAACCTTGTTGGGTTTGATTTCCAAGTTTGATTCGAAGCAAACTTGTTTGTGTTGTACCTCCAAGTTTGTTTTAAATCAAATATGGTTGACATTTCTTTCACATCCTTAGATTTCTGTTTTTCAACACTATTAGACTTCTTTTTCTCAACATCAACAGGTTTCAGATTTGGACAATTGCGAGCAAGATGTCCTGTTTGATTACATTTGAAACATGTTCTCTTTGAAACATCTTTCACCTGTTGTTGTTATTTTTTATTTTGAGCATAAAACTCTTCATTAGACCGTCTAAATTGGAGTTCTTTCTCTTCTTCGGAACTTTTTCCGTGAACAAAATTCATCTTTTGTTGATAATTTGGCGTTTCATTTCTCTTCCAATTATGTTTCCTTTTATAACCCAACCCAGCCTTCATGTTTTTCTTTTTGTAACCAGGTTTCTTATAAAAAGTTTTGTGACTCTTTCCAGCAAACTTTGAAATTTCAGATTTTTCAATTTCAATTAATTTAAAGACTTTAGCAATCTTTGTAGGATCGTTGTACGACCTGAATGAGTCGTTTAGAAGAGCTTATATCCAAATCTAAGGCGGAATTCAGAGAAACGGACTTGTATACAGCTTGATTCAATTTAAATGTCTCCATTATTGATATAACAACAATTTATAACCTGGAGACAGTTAGGCAGCACTTCGTTACTGAATCAGAAAAGTTACAAATGAAGATCAAGACCTAGGTATATATAGGTGAGTGATTTCGTTTGAAATGGCCAAGGATCATTTCAAGCGAAATTAACAATGTTAATTTCGTTTGAAATAGCCTTTGGCTGTTTCAAGCGAAATTAGCCTTTTTAACACGCTTTCTCATTTTGCGTGCCCTGATCTATCATTCTAACTATAATACTTGATGCAAGACGAAGTCAACAGACATAGTGCACTAACAGACTCCCCCTTGGATGTTGACGAAGTCTTCAGTGTCTAAACTTAAGCATGACACATCTTCAATCTTGATCAGTCTTCAAACTCTTACCGAATTGTCTAACATTGTAAGCATCCATCAATCTTTATCTTCTTTGATCAACTTCTATCTTTGAATGTTATACCAGAATCTGACTCTGTCTCTTAGAAACACTTTTTCTCAGGCTCCCCCTTTCGTCAAGCTTCCGTGCTTTAGGGATCGACACCTTGCTTTCTAGCTACAAACTCCTCCTTACTTTGAGCTTTTCTTCAGACTCCCCCTTAGACTCAGCTGTCGGGATCGTAGTCTGGTATAATATCTGCAATTTCACAAACATTTATAAGAAACAACATTTTGAACATCCAGGATTAAATGACCTGGCTCTTTTATCATATAAAAAATTTACAATGAAAGCAATTTCAATTTTCCAGGAATCGTAACCTGGCTTTATTCAATAGATTTTTAACAATATAAGCAACCAAATCCCTCACAGTTAATCATCCAAGTCCAATTTAATGACCTTGGAGATATCACAAACTATTTTTGATTTTTTATTAAACACTTCAAGTTTCAACTTAATGAACTTGTTTTATTTTCAGAAACACAATCAGCATACTTGGATTTTGAAACTCAGCATTCAGACACCGATTATCGAAAATAAAGCAGAAATCAAAATCTTTTTGTGATTTTCTGAAATGTAAAGCAGTAAAGAAATATTTACAAACATATTTACAGACAATATTTTTGTTTGAGTTCATGTTAGAGGATCATATCAGTTTATGACAAATCACTAGCACCGTTGAGCTATATACACTTTAAGTTCTAAATGATTCGCTTAGATTGTCAGTATACTGATCCACTTAAATTTTCACACAAAGTTCAACTGCTTCGAGATACGAGATTAGTATTTTAAGGACTTAAACTTATTCGCGTGTCCCACCTCAGAATATACTCCCGTATCCAGATCCCAATATTCAGTCTTACAGGTGAGTATACCTAGATGATATCTGTAAGGGGTGAAATGCGAAACCTTGAGAGCTCAATTTTTTGCAGAATTGAAGGTTCGACTTTTGGTGTGTCCCCCTTGGGGATCTTCTTTACAACAGCACTTGACTTTATCTTTTCAATTTTTTGTCAATTTTTATGCTGAGGGTGTGCTTATATTTCAAGCAAGCGAAAAGTATTATACGGGGACTAGGCCATTGCTTTTGCAAAATCAGAAGTCCCGGGATAATACCCCAGATATCACTGAGTATAAAGACCTAGTATCTCAGAAAGAGGGATCTTTCAAACAAGATTTCGGGGGTTACCCATATATCCGAGAGATGTTCCCCACGAAATAAGTAAGTAAGATATTTAGGTTTATATCTCTAAAACAATCTACTAAGCGTGTAAAAACGTACTGGCATATCATCAGTGAGACCGTTTATCACATTTTAACATTCCATTTCTTTAGCGTACTGTGATTGTCTACTGATGTACTATCGTTTCCTCTTTTTACACAAAACTCATTTTATGAATTTTATCATGTTTTTGGCTTTTTCAAATTTTCTAGTGTTTTTGGATTTTAAGACAAATTCTTACTCCCCCTAAAATGCAAAACCATTAAAAGAAAATTTGACAAACCGATGTAGATAGCTTTGTCTCGCTATCCATTTTCTGCTTTTCGTGCACTGATTTGCAGAAAAATAACGTACCCCCTTGATTTACAACACATTGATATTTTACAATTTGAAAACCGTTTTTCAATCTTGTGAAATTAATCATGTTTGTTCCGCCGTGAGGGTTTCAGCATATTCAAGTAACATATTTTTGAATTTTCGAATTTTTGACAAATTTAAAAACAAACATATTTTTTATTTTTAATTTTTTCAATTTTTAGGATTTTTGAAATATTGTTTATTTATGTACAGAAATCAAATACACTCCCTGTTTCAACCAACACAGGGTTTAGCAGCCTCTTCTTCCCATGCCAGGCTGCTCCGATTTTCATTCTCACAGTCTTCAGTTTTCTTGAGCACCTGCGCATTCAACAAATTTTAATCACTTGAACAAGTTGGCCCAGGCCTGTTTGACCTTAGGCATTTCAACACAATATGATTCGAAGCAAACTTGTTTGTATTGTACCTCCAAGTTTGTTTTGAATCAAATCTGGTGGACCATTGTTTCACATCCTCATATTTTTGTTTCTCAACATTATCAGATTTCTTTTTCTCAACATCAACAGGTTTCAGATTAGGACACTTGCGTGCAAGATGTCCTGTTTGATCACATTTGAAACATGTTCGCTTGGACACATCTTTGACCTGTTGTTGTCGCTTTTTATTTTGAGCACAGAACTCTTCATTAGACTGTCGTATAACTTGGAGTTCTTTCTCTTCTTCTAAACTTATTCCTTGAACAAAATCCATTTTTGCCTGAAAATTTGGCGTTTCATTTTTCTTCCAATTCTGTTTCTTTTTATAACCCAACCCAGCCTTCATGTTTTTCTTCTTGTAACCAGATTTGTTATAAAAAGTTTTGTAACCTTTTCCTGCAAACTTTGGAATTTCAGATTTTTCAATCTCAACCATTTTGAAAACTTTGTCAATCTTTTCTGACATCACATTTTGAATCGGGAATACAACATCTAAGAATAATTTGTCCGATCCAATCATGGTATAAACCAATCCTTTTGAATCATCATTCAAATTTTTCTCAGATTTTGAGTTTTTCAGATATCCATCATGAAAATTACCTTCATTTTCATCCTGTGATTCAGATTTACCTGTTTCAATCGACTCTTCTTTCAACACACTTTCAACGACCTTACCTACCACCTCTGAATCACTAGAATCATCAGATTTGGAATAGGTTACGTAAATGTTATCTAGCAATTGATCTACCATGTTGAAAGCTCTTTCGACCTTTTCATCATCATAAAATGCAAACTTTTCCGGTGGTGGAACTTGATGAAACTCTGAGCCAATGCCTTTCATGTTTTGCTCAGACTCACCATCTCCCGGTTTTATATTGAAAATACGTTCAAGCACATATGATGACACATGATAACTTTTTAACTTGTTGTTATCCTGTTCTAAATCAGCAATCTGACACTTTAGCTTAGCAACATCCTCAATATAAGAGTTTACAACATGTTGCTTAATGTCATACTGTTGCTTTAGTTCAGTTGTCGTTTCAGAACAATAATTCAATCTTGATTGAACAAATTTCATTTCACTTTTCACCTTTTCATATGATTCTTTTGTAATGTGATAAGCCAATTTTATTGAATCATATTCTTTTTTCATTTCTTGACAAACAATTTCTTTTTGAGAACATTCTTCTGTTATTTTCAAAATATTTTCTTTCAAAATTTCATTTTCTTTTTCTAACTTTTTACATTTTTCTGAAATCTTTTCATTATTATCTTTCAAAACTTTTTTATTTTCAAACATTTCTTTGTACTTATTTTTAAAAACTTCTTCGATTTTTGTGAATTCAAGATCTCTTGTTCTGAACTTTTCGTCTTTTTCAGTACAAGCACTGCACGTTTCCATGCATTTCTTGCACTGTTCGACAATTTTATTTAAGACTTTAGAATCAGGATTTACCTCAGTGATTGGCATCAATACTATCATCAGCAGCAACCTTCAAAATCTCATCCTTCACTTCGATCGAACTTTCAACTTTCTCCTCAGCTTTTTCAACCTGCTGTTCTTCCGTAACAGCTTCTTTTTCAACAACTTCTTCTTTTACCTTCTCTTCCTCAGTAATCTTCACATTTTTTGTTTTTACCGCTTCGACTTTCACATCTTCAGCAACCTTCTTCAACTCATCTACCATCTTCTCAACATTATTCTTCAATCTTTCCTCATCCCTCTTCCTCAGACTTGAAATCATAACATTTCTTATTTCTTTTTCAAGTCTTTTTGTATATGTTTTATCTTTTCTAACATTTGTATAATATTCAACAGATCGAGGAATTATGAAAAGAACATCATCAAAAATTATGTCCTTCTTGGGAACGACCGGTTCACCTTGTCTATTAACATAACACTCTTTCTTTTTATCCCATCTTTTATTGCTCACTGCACTTTCATACTCTTCTTGCATTTCATCCATTCTATTCCAAGCAATGTTTCTTTCTCTTTACGTTTTCTCACTCAGAATCTCTTCTCTGGTTTTCTCTTTAACCTCAGCAACAAAAACATAATGATTGCTCTTTGATGTGTTTCTGCCATGAGCTGTAACTCGATTATCAACACGATCTTCTTCTGGAAGAATCTGACTCCAATCATATCCTTCGTCATCATGGATTACAGCACAAGCTCTTGACTTATCTCTGGGTTTATCTTCAATCATTTTCGGCTCTTCTTTGCTTCGGTGGTAGATTGCCTTTCGGTAATAATCGTCATTGAACGGATGTTCATTTCCACCAACTGTAGAATTATTGCATTCTCTCTTGAAATGACCTTTTTGCTTACATTTGAAGCAGGTCACTTTGGACTTGTCAAATCCAAGTTTTGTTGATGGATCACCGAGTGACTGTTTCCCAGTAATCTCCATGTATCTCTGAGCTCTACGGATGCAACTAGCTAAACACCAGCGAATGTCAATGAGTTCCATTTCTTCCGGATCAATCTGGTCGTAGTCTTCTTTGGTCAATTCAGAATTTCCAATTTTGCCAGCTACTAGACCTTCATATGATTCCAGAACAGATGCAAGGAAGCTCATTTGCTGTTTAGCTGAGTTGATGCTCATTGCAGGAGCATTTTTCAATTTGAGAGCAATGTTGCACAGTATCTCCTCTGATTCTTCAGAATTGGCTTTTGAAGAAAATGAATGATAACCCGGATCGTAACTTGATGAGCTTTTCTGAGGTTCTTTTGTCCTCTCCCCACTGAATGCTGTCTTTGGTGATTCTCCAACTTTCACCGAAGGTAAGTTACCTTTGAAATAGAGACCAACATTCTGTTGATGTGAAGAGCTGCTCATCCTGTTTTGTTTCTGCAATTCAAGCTTATGAGTTTCAATCTTTTCAATTAACACATCGAGAGAAATTGTTTCATACAAAGCATCATTTTTCAATATAAACACAAACGTTTGCCACTGATCAGCTCGTGGTAACGCTTCAATGATTTTGTCAATTATTTCTTCTCTCGTTTTCTCAATCTTAAATCTTTCTAATTCAATTTTTAGATGACAAAAACATTCAATCATTTGTCGAACTGATTCACCGTTAATACTATAAAACAAATCAAATTCTTTCTTTAACAAAGCAATTTTATTCTTTTTGATTTTTTTATTGTGACATCTGTGCTTGTAATCATTGTAAACAATTCAGTTATCAATGAAATAAAGTTATTTGATCCCAATATTTGTTTGTTTATGTTTGATGTTTTTCATGTTTTGACTTTTATTCAATTTCAAACTCTGTATCGCTTTCTGGAGAGTTATACACAAACTAGTGGATAGACGTAATCAGTCTAACGCGAAAAATACTCCAGAACATCAAATTCATGCTTAACATACCTTAAATAACCTTTACATAACTTAGAAATAAGTTTTGAAGGGTTTGGTATGGCAAAATCAAGTAAATTCGCTTACAAGGACTAAAATTTACAAACTGCGAAAGTATGCCAATGCGAACTGTAACGAACATTCCGAAACATGATCATAAGTTAAACACACCCTAAATATCCTTTACATAGCTTAGAAATAGTCTTTGACGGGTTTGGTGTGCTAAAAATAAACTTCATGCTCATTCAGGGACAAAAAGCGTCAAAAAGTGCACAAGTTTGCATTTTCATTCATAACTTACGTTCTGAATACATCCGGACATCCAAAAATTTATGTAAGTACTAAAATATTTTATTTTAGTGTTTGGTATGCCAAAAATCCATTCGTCACGCAATTTGCATCGTACACGCATCCGTTACGACTTCCGTCGTAATTAACCGAACAACGCAACCGTACGGCCAAACGAACCGACATCCGACATATTTTTTTAGCATATTTTAACTTCCCTATACTTTAACTTCATATTTGAGCCTTTAAGTGAGGTTAACGGGGCTTAAACGTGTCAAAACGCATCAAAAATCAAGTTCGGAGACTCAGGGGCCCGTTCTACCATTTTACAAAGTTTGCTGACCTGCAGGGTCCTTACGGACCGTATGCCCTTCTCCTTGCGGTCCATAAGTAGGTGCCAGACATCAGAAACATGTTTCCAGCTTGATCTAGCTGTTACACACCTTTGCACCTGGTTTCTTTGATTCAATGTGCTTGTTTTGGGTGCCCATGGTATCATAAATCAGTGGGTATGAAGTGTAGGGCCAAGATCATTCCCTCTTCTCCAAGAAATGATCCTAACGGTTCTAGATTTCCTATAAATACCCCCTCATTTCATTTATTGCAACCCACAATTTGAATCTGATTCATGCTCTCTAAGTGGAAGTATATGCTTCCTACCTGAGAGTGAATCGGATCAAATACTTGTGGGGACCCTCTGTAACTATTCTTTCGTTCTTTTCTTTCGTTTTAGCGTTAAAGTCAAACTGCGTTTGACTTTCTGCATTGACTAGTTTATGGTCAATGCGAAGTTCGTTTGAACTTCATAACGTGAGCGTAATCACGATGGTTATAGTCCCTAGTGACTATACCTACTGATTACCACGTTATCTAGGCTCAGTGACGAGTCGTAGTTTCGGAAAAAATGCGTGTTCTCGCGTATTTTGTAACCAAACTACTCGTGGGTATCAAAACCGTTTGTCTTGATACCAAACCTGTTTTCTAAATTCGTTAAACATGTTTTAACATGTTTAGCTCGTCACTTTAGGTTTAGTGCTTGTCTAGGGTCGTAAAGGTAAGCGATCTAAACAATCGCTTATGCTTTCGAACCCGACCCATTTGGTCGATCATTAGGATCCGACCAAACACTTTAGGTGACCATAGTTGTATAGGGAATAACCTTCCGAGGTTATACCTTATGGTCACGTCGTTTAAGTAGTTGTATGATAAGTAGTTCTTATGCCTTAGGAAAATTACCAAAATACCCTTTTTTGCGCCAAAATTCATTTTAAGCCTATGTAACGAAATTTTTGACATCTAAACTGATTTGGCAACAATATTAAACATATTAAGGCATTTCCTACTTGTCATAGGGCTAGTTAGGTGGTTCAAACGCGTTTTACACGAACGACACGTTAAAGTAGCATAAGCTACCTAAACGGGTCGTAACGGGTCAAAAGCACTTAGGATAAGTTTCGTTTTAGTATGTAGGCTTTGTTAAACCATATCACATGAGTTCCCACACTCATTTGGTTTACGAACCCTCATGCTACCCAATCCTCCGAATAGGTCCGTTTATTAATGTAGTTACCTATATTAGGTGCCTTTTGAATCCGTGATCTTCTAGCTTTGCTTGGTGAATATCTAACGTCTATTGAGCAATCTCAAGTGAGTACATAGACCCCTCTTTTACTGTTTTCAAACTGTTTTGGGGTGAAACACATGTGCCTACTTGTTACTTTCGTGATTTCTTGTTTTCTCATCATATACTTGTTATGTTCATTAGTACACTTATAGTACATTGATTTACATTACATTACTTTGCTATGTATGTTAACTTAGCATACATAGTACATTGTTTTACTTACATTACTGCTATGTATGTTGACTGAGCATGCTAGCACATTGTTTACATGACTTTTCTGCTTTGTATGTTAACTTGGCATACTTAGTGCATTGTTTTCATATAATATGTTTACATTTGGTATAACATTTGGTTTGTACAAACGGGACTTATATACATTCATTAACATTAGCTACGCCGCTCGGTAGTAAGTAATGGTACCATAGGACTTGACAAATCCCGTTCCTGACATCCTAGGTTTGTTTGGATGAAAGGAATGACTGAATCCGAAAACATTTCTTTTGACAACCTTGACTTAGGGTTATCCGTCTGTCTCAAGGCTTGAATGTATGCGTTAACTTACCACATAAATGTTTGTATCATTTAAAACATGCTTTTACTTTGCAAAACATAACTTTTTGATATATTCAAAATACTTTGTTTTGTACATTTTTACGTTTGGTTTAAGTGATTACACTTTACTTACCATACATAACATTGGTTACACATTACATGACTACATTTTGGACTTCTAAACATTTAACATTAGTTTATACAAGAACATTTGATGGTTGGTTTAAACATGGACATTATACATTGGGGTTTATGTAAGTGACTTAAGTAACGAGATGCGTGTAGTATGATGCAAGCATGGTGGATACACCGCTGGTACTTCCTATATATAAGTGCTTGTATTGTATTACATGTCGTGGCGTTATTTAAATCATTCAATTTGAACTTATACATTTTATACAAATAACATATTTTTCACAAGACTTTGTTTTACAAAACAATTTGTTTTATACAACTTATGTTTACTTGGTTATTCTTTTAACCATACATTATTCTTTTATTTATACATATCATCTTATTTTATCGCTTTTCAAATGATTTACAAAACAAAACAATTAACAAGGTTCATGACTGAATTTTATTAAACATTTTCTTAAACTTAAGTCATGAATCCTATTTTCACCAATCCTATGTTACTCACAGGCATTTTTATGCTGACGTACCTATTTTCACATGTGTTTTCAGGAGCTGTTGCTTAGGATGATGATCGTGACACTAGGGCGGACCTGTGCCTTAGAGACTTAAAATGAAGATAGACTTAGTTTAATTATGTTATGTACTTTTTGGTTCTTGTTTTGAAACAATGTATTCCACTTTTGGTTGTTGAATAAAATGAAATTTTAATTACCATGGTTGTGGAACAATAATTCTGTTACAACACTCCCCGATGTTTCCGCCACGATTTGATGTTTTACGTGGTCGGGGTGTGACAGAAGAGTTGTTATCAGAGCCAATGGTTATAGGGAATTAGGTTATTAGTAATGCTTTGAGCTAGACTATAACCTTTCTAGGACCCCAACATAAGTTATCTTGTGTTTAGATCTTAAAACATGCACTTCATCTATCCTTAGGTGATTTCCAAAACAAGAACCCAATTTTCCGAAACGATTTTTGAAAATCAATCATCTTTTTTTAAATGATTTGTTACAAGGTTTTGAACCCCTTTTGATTTTAAAATGATTTTGAAAATTTATCATCCGCTTTTGAATGATTCTTTTGGCCTTGTGCCTTCCAAGTTTTCAAAATCTCGTCAAAGTTTTGGGTTCTAAATAGTGTGAACATGTGCAAACTGGAAGGGTGAATGCCTGTACCCTGGGTTTTCTGTCTAAGGCTAGAGTGTTCGTACAAATCCACATAATCGGACCAGTCACTCTTACCTGGGAACTCTTGGGGTTAGTGTTCACTTATAGGCGAGCATGTCTTCGCTAAGCATTATTTTCGGACCCATTTACTTTGATTAGGTACTGTGCGTCATTTGTTTGCTTTGTGATACGGACAAATGACCACCATCCTTGCTTTTGTTGATTTTGTTTCATCTCGTTCTTTTCATCTAATCATCTCACTCGTTTCCTCTCATGTTTCCTCTTTTAGAATGCCTCCTCGACGCGAAAATCCGATGCCTAATGCCGAACTGGCAGAAATCATCGCGCAGCAAATGGCTGCTGCTTTCCCAAATCTTATTGCTCAATTGAACCAGGCCAACAACAATCAAAATGCTCCTTGCAATTTCAAGAATTTTAACTCGGCTAAACCACTCAAGTTCAGTGGTTCTGAGGGAGCAACTGGGCTCCTTCAATGGTTCGAGAGCATAGAGAGTACATTCCGTCATGTGCTGTGTCCTGAGAATCGGAAGGTCGAGTTTGCTTCAAGCGTATTTCAGAAGAGGGCTTTGACATGGTGGAACGGGGTTATGAGAGATCATGGCACTGAAGTTGCTTTAGCGTAAACATGGGCTGAACTTAGAACTCTCATGATGAGGGAGTTTTACCCTCGTCATGAACTGCAAGCTTTGGAAAGGGAGTTTGATGATCTGAAACAGGAGAGTGGCGAGCACCGGGCGTATACTGATAGGTATGAGGAGCTGAGCTTGTTATGCCTAACAATGGTTACCCCACTCGAGAAGGCTATCGAGAGGTACATCGATGGTCTGCCTGACTCCATACATGACATCGTTACTGGTAGTAATCCTACCACAGTCCGTCAGGCAATCGAGTTGTCAGCGACATTGACTGAGTCACAGATTCGAAAGGGGAAGTTGCATAAAAAGGGTGACAAGAAAGGTAAGAAGCTGGAGTCTGATAAGAAGGATAGCAAGAAAGGTAAAAACAAGAAGGGTAAGGATTTTGGTTCTTCAAAGGGTTCTAGGAAGCGAAAGGCTTCCCAAAACTACGCCGTTACTGCACAGGCTCAAGCTGCACCTAACCAGCCTGCGCAACCACTCGCCAAGAGACCTTATCTTGGCAATGCACCTTTGTGCAACAGGTGTAATGGCCATCAAAGCCACACCTCCAATATCGTAATTGCACCAACTATGGCAGACTTGGTCATCTTGCTGCTACATGCCGCATTCCTGCTAACCAGAATTAGGCAGTTCAGAACCCGGCACAACAAGTTGCTCAGCCTCTTGCTCAGCAACAAGGTCAAGCTGCACGACCTCACTACCCACTAGGTTCTTGTTATAACTGTGGGGATCTGACCCACTACCGTAATCAATGTCCAAGATTGGTGAATGCGAATCCAGCTCAGGCTAGAGGTCGAGTCTTCAACATGAATGCACAAGAGGCGCAAGCGGATAATGAAGTGGTGAACGGTACGTTCTTTGTTAACAATCAGTCTGCATCTGTTCTTTTTTATTTAGGGGCCGATAAGAGTTTTGTGTCATTATCTTTTGGGCCCTTGCTTCGCGTGTCTAGAACGAAACTAGGTAAGCCTTTGACTGTAGAAGTTGCTAGTGGTGACCCCGTTGTTCTTGATTCTGTTCTTCGCAACTGTCAGTTAAACCTTAACGACCATCTTTTTCCTATTGACCTCACACCTATGCAACTGGGAAGCTTCGACATTATAGTAGGTATGGATTGGTTAGCCAAGCATCACACAGAGGTAGTTTGTTTTGAGAAGATTGTTCGTGTTCCACTCTCGACAGGTGAGATCCTACAAGTTCATAGTGAGAAACCTGCTAGTAGTCTACAGCTCATGTCATGTTTTCAAGCTCGGAAGTATCTGCAAAAGAATTATGTGGCCTTCTTGGCACATGTTACTGCAGATATAGGCAAAGGTAAGTCTATTCAAGATATCCCAGTTGTTCGGGATTATCCGGAGCTGTTTCCTGAAGAGTTACCTGGATTACCCCCAGCGCGCCAAGTCGAGTTCCGTATTGATCTCGTACCTGGTGCAAATACTATTGCTAGAGCTCCATATCGTCTTGCACCGTCTGAGATGCAAGAGTTGTCTAAGCAGCTTCAGGAGCTTTCTGATAAAGGTTTCATCTGTCCTAGCTTTTCACCTTGGGGTGCTCCCGTTCTTTTTGTCAAAAAGAAGGATGAATGTATGCGTTAACTTACCACATAAATGTTTGTATCATTTAAAACATGCTTTTACTTTGCAAAACATAACTTTTAGATATATTCAAAATACTTTGTTTTGTACATTTTTATGTTTGGTTTAAGTGATTACACTTTACTTACCATACATAACCTTGGTTACACATTACATGACTACATTTTGGACTTCTAAACATTTAACATTAGTTTATACAAGAACATTTGATGGTTGGTTTAAACATGGACATTATACATTGGTGGTTTGTGTAAGTGACTTAAGCAATGAGACGCGTGTAGTATGATGCAAGCATGGTGGATACGCCGCTGGTACTTCCTATATATAAGTGCTTGTATTGTATTACATGTCGTGGCGTTATTTAAATCATTCAATTTGAACTTATACATTTTATACAAATAACATATTTTTCACAAGACTTTGCTTTATAAAACAATTTGTTTTATACAACTTATGTTTACTTGGTTATTCTGTTAACCATACATTATTCTTTTGTTTATACATATCATCTGATTTTATCGCTTTTCAAATGATTTACAAAACAAAACCATTAACAAGGTTCATGACTGAATTTTATTAAACATTTTCTTAAACTTAAGTCATGAATCCTATTTTCACAAATCCTATGTTACTCACAGGAATTTTTATGCTGACGTACCTATTTTCACATGTGTTTTCAGGAGTTGTTGCTTAGGATGATGATCGTGACACTAGGGCGGACCTGTGCCTTAGAGACTTAAAATGAAGATAGACTTAGTTTAATTATGTTATGTACTTTTTGGTTCTTGTTTTGAAACAATGTATTCCACTTTTGGTTGTTGAATAAAATGAAATTTTAATTACCATGGTTATGGAACAATAATTCCGTTACAACACTCCCTGACGTTTCCGCCACAATTTGATGTTTTACGTGGTCGGGGTGTGACATTTACCCCCCTCAGCTTTAACCCTTAAAGCTTCCCAAACAGATTTTGAAGATCCATCATGTTGTAATAAGGCAAACATGTCATTTCTGATTGATGACTGGATCAAGGCAATCATTCTCTGTTCGGCTGCAAATTCGGATTTATCTTCTTTGGATAAGTTCTTGAGTGGAAGATTTTCTCCTTTATCATCTTTTGGTCTTTCATATCCGAACTCAAGACAAAACCAGCTTTCATGTGCATAAGCTTTTGCCCAGCTAAGGAAACGTTCTTTCCACCAAGTATAGTCTTCAATACTTTCGAGCGTTGGTGGTTTTGAATGTGTTCCGTAAAAATTATCATGTTTAATGTTTTCATTGATTGCTTTTGTTATGGTTTTTGGTGTAACAGTTGTAATTTTGGATGATTCAGACGTGAGTGCATTGTAGAATGTATTGTAGAACTCTTCAGCCATGATGAGAACTTCTTGAATTTCCTAGAGACAAAACAAACAAATACAATCAGTCTAAACAATATCAAAACAACTTGAAACAAACTAACACTCGGTTGACGTGAAATAATCTTGACACGAAATGACTTTGATGTGAAATGTCCCTTTCAAACGAAATTAGATCTCAAGCGGAATCACTTTGGTACGGAATACCCTTTCAAGAGGAATAACAACTTTCAAACGGAATTACAAATTGGTGCGGAATACTGTTTTCAAAAGAAATTACTCAAGCGAAATCCCCATTTCAAGCGAAATTAAAGGTCTGATTCCGTGCGAAATTACGCTGATGTCATTCAATCTGCGAACATTTTCAAACGAAATTACCAATTTTATCAAGTTTTAAGTTGATTTTCAGTCCAATTCTTTCAAGGCTTTGTTAAAACACTGTTTCGCATGTAATGTGTGAAGTTTAATCCATTTTGACCGTGAAAACTTGATTAATTTGAAAAGGAAGGCGTAGAAGTCAGAAATCTGATGAAATCAAGCTGAACTCTTCCTCCTTAGCTCTGATACCACTTGTAGGATCGTTGTACGACCTGAATGAGTCGTTCAGAAGAGCTTATATCCGAATCTAAGGCGGAATTCAGAGAAACGGACTTGTATACAGCTTGATTCAATTTAAATGTCTCTATTATTGATATAACAGCAATTTACAACCTGGAGACAGTTCGGCAGCACTTCGTTACCGAATCAGAAAAGTTACAAATAAAGATCAAGACCTAGGTATATATAGGTGAGTGATTTCGTTTGAAATGGCCAAGGATCATTTCAAACGAAATTAACAATGTTAATTTCGTTTGAAATAGCCTTTGGTTGTTTCAAGCGAAATTAGCCTTTTTAACACGCTTTCTCATTTTGCGTGCCCTGATCTATCATTCTAACTACAATACTTGATGCAAGACGAAGTCAACAGACATAGTGCACTAACAATTTTTTCTGAAATCACATTCTGAATCGGGATTTCAAGATCTGAGAGTAATTTGTCCGATCCAATCATGGTATAAACCAACCCTTTTGAATCATCAGTCTTTGTTCTTTCAGATTTTGAATTTTTGAGATAACTCTCATGAAAACTTCCTTTATTTTCATCTTGTGATTCAGATTTACCTGTTTCAACCGACTTTTCTTTCAAATCACTTTCAACGACCTTACCTACCACCTCTGAATCACTAGAATCATCAGATTTGGAATAGGTTACGTCAATGTTATCTGGCAATTGATCGACCATGTTGAAAGCTTTTTCGACCTTCTTATCATCATAAAATGTGAACATTTCCGGTGGTGGAACTTGATGAAACTCTGAGCCAATACCTTTCTTGTTTTTCTCCGAATCATCATCACCCGGTTTTATGTTGAAAATACATTCAAGCACATATGATGAGGCGTGATAACTATGTAACTTGTTGTTATCTTGTTCTAAATCAGCTATTTGACGCTTTAGCTTAGCAACATCCTCAATATAAGAGTTTACAACTTGTTGCTTAATAGAATACTGTCGCTTAAGCGTATCAGTTGTTTCAGAACAATATTTCAATCTGGATTGAACAAGTTTCATTTGACTTTTCACATTTTCATATGACTCCTTTGTAATGTGATAGGCCAATTTTATTGAATCATACTCCTTTTTCATTTCCTGACATGCATTTTCTTTTTGAACACATTCTTCTGTCATTTTTGAAACCTTATCTTTCAAAATTTCATTTTCTTTTCTAAACTCTTGCACTTTTGTGTTAGTTTTTCATCATTTTCTTTTAAAACTTTTTCATTTTCTAACATCTCTTTGCATTTATTTTTGAAAACTTCTTCAATTTTAGTGAATTCAATGTCTCTTGTTCTGATTTTTTTTATCTTTTTCAATACAAGCACTGCACGTTTCCATGCATTTCTTGCACTGTTCAATTGTTTCATTTAAACTTTCAGAGTCAGATTTTACCTCAGTGATTAGCACCTTAGCTTTTTCTGCTATTTCTGTCTGATCAGCTTCTTCTTTCTTCTGATCCTCACCAACATCAACATCATCCACTTTAATTTAACTTTCAATCTTCACTTCTTCTTCATCTTTCTTCTTGATCACTTCTTCAACTTGCTGTTCTTCAGTAACAGCTTCTTTTTCAACAACTTTTTCTTCTACCATCTCTTCCTCAGCTACCTTCTTCAAATCAGTTATCAACTCATCAACATTCTTCTTCATTCTTTCTTCATCCCTCTTCTTCAAACTCGCGGTCATCACATCACGAATTATCTTGTCCAGCCTTTTTAGATAATTTTATCTTTTACATTCGAGTAATATTCGTCAGACAGAGGAATTACTGCAAGAACATCATTGAAAACCACATCTTTTCTGTGAATGACAGGATCACTATTTTTGTTGACATAGCAATCTCTTTTCTTGTCATATCTTCCACCGTATTTTGCATCTTCATATTCTTCGTGCATTTTCTCCATTCTGCAACCAGCAAAGAATCTTTCTCTTTCGGCTTTCTCTTTCGGAATTTCTTCTCGAGATTTCTCCTTGATTTCAGCAACCAAAGCATGACGTTTATTCTTTGATACTGTTCTACCATGAGCTGTGAGATGGTCATCAACAAGATCATCTTCTGGAAGGAATTCGCTCTAGTCACCCTTCGTCATCTTGAATGACTGTACATGCTCTTGAGTTTTCTTTCGGATTATTTTCAATCAGTTTCGGCTCTTCTTTGCTACGGTGGTAAATCGCCTTTCGGTAATAATCATCATTGAAAGGTTTCTCAGTTTCGTCAACTTCAGAATTTTTGCATTCTCTTTTGTAATGACCTTTTTTGTTTAGATTTGAAGCAGGTCACTTTGGATTTATCGAATCCCAGCTTTGTTGACGGACCACCTATTGACTGCTTTACAGTAATCTCCATATACCTCTGAGCTCTTCGAATGCAACTTGCTAAACACCAGCGTATGTCAATGAGTTCCATTTCTGCGTAGTCTTCCTTTGTCAGCTCTGAGTTTCCAATTTTTCCAAATACTAGACCTTCGTATGACTCTAACACAGATGCCAGAAAACTCATTTGTTGTTTAGCTGCATTGATGCTCATAGCCGGAGAATTCTTCAGTTTCAAAGCAATGTTGCAAAGAATTTCTTCTGATTCTTCAGAATTTGCTTTTGCAGAAGATGAATGATATCATGGATTGTAGCTTGATGAGCTTTTCTGTGGTTCTTTTGTTTTTTCAACACTGAATGCTGTGTTTGGTGGTACTCCAACTGTCACCAACGGTATGCTACCTTTGTAGTACAGACCAACATTCTGTTGATGTGAAGAACTGCTCATCTTGCTCTGTTTCTACAATTCAAGCTCACGTATTTCAATCTTTTCAATTAATACATCGAGAGTAATTGTATCATATAAAACATCATTTTTCAAAATAAAAACAAACGTTTGCCACTGATCAGCTCGTGGTAACGCTTCAATTATTTTGTCAATTACTTCCTCACGTGTTTTCATAATTCCAAATCCGTCTAACTCAATTTTTAAATGGCAAAAATGTTCAATCATTTGTCTCACTGTCTCTCCCTTTAAACTATCAAACAAATCAAACTCCTTTTTTAGTAAAGCAATTTTGTTCTTTTTAATTTGTTTACCACCCTCAGCTTTAACCCTTAACGCTTCCCAAACCGATTTTGATGACCCATCATGATTTTACAATGAAAATATATCATCTCGGATAGATTGTTGAATCAATGCTATCATCTTCTGCTCATATGAGAATTTCTGTTTGTCTTCATCGGAAAGATCATTGAGATGTATCTCTTCATGCTTGTCATTTATCGGTCGACTGTATCCAAACTCTAAGCAGAACCAACTCTTATGAGCATATGCCTTGGTCCAGTTCAGGAATCTTTCTTTCCACCAAGTATAATCTTCTATATTCTCAAGTTTAGGTGGTTTCGAATAGGTTCCATAGAAGTTATCATGTTTTATGTTATCATTGATTGTTTTTGTTATTGATTTCGGTGTGACTGTTGAAGTTTCCGATGATTCTCATGTGAAAGCTTTGTAGAATGTATTATAAAATTCTTCAACCATGAGGTTATCTCCTCGAGTCAGAGAGTAACAATGACCGGGTGGCAGCGGATCGGGTGGTGATCCGATCGAGTGACAGGCTGTCCGATCGGGTGAGATGCTGTCCGATCGGGTGACAAAGTGCCTTGGATCGGGTGGCTACTCGATCGAGCGGGTATCCGATACTTGACCTGAGACACAAAAACACAATAGAGTGATTAGGATCGGGTGGCAATTCGTTCGGATTGCCACTCGATGATTTACACAACAAGTGAATAGGTGAGAGAGTGACAAGGATCGGATAATGATCCGATCGAGTGGGTCAACAAAGTCAAACTTTTAATGAATTGCAACGGATCGGGTGGTGATCCGATCGGGTCGCAATCCGAGACCTAACACTTATGTGTTTAACAAAACAATGTACAACGAATCGGGTGGTCATCCGATTGGATTGCCATCCGATCGGTGAACATCACCAAGAACAATGACGAACATTTTGAACATATCAGACAGAAAATTCTTAATTTCTCACAAATTACTTGGAGTTTTGATCTGAAATTTTGTAGGCTTATAGATCAATGGTTTTCGCATATAATATCTAAAAATCAGCCAATTTTAACCGTAAAATCCATGTTAATTTTGAGATTTTCGAACAGAAAGTGTAGAAGATAGAAAAATGAAGCAATTTGACAAATCTGGATGAAATTTGGATCTGAACCTGATGAAATCCTATACGAATCTGCGTGATTGATCTGTGCAATCGAGCTCCTTCTCTGATACCACTTGTAGGACCGATTTTCGACTCCGTAACGATTGCGAACCGATTCGTGTAACGTGCGGAATCCGTACACGAACGTGACCGAACACTAGAATCGTACTCAATCTGTGATTCTATGAAACGTATGAAAGATACAAGCACCTCGAATCACCTTTTGCCTTTCTCTCTCTACTTTCTCTCTCTAGCTCCTATTTCCTCAAATGTAGCAAATGGCAAAAGTTTTAAAACAAAGACCTAACACTTCTATTTATAGGCCAAGGGGCTTAATGAGGAATCTCATTAATTACAGAATTGCCACCTTGACTTTTCTTACATATAACAATATAAAGTCTTGTTTCGATCCTTTTTAGCAACGACTCGTATTGACGGAGGCGATAGACATAAATGAACCAACAGAAAACAACAAAGGTCCACAACATCAGGGTGGTTACCAAGGAAACCGACCCAAGTGTAACAAGTGTAATCGGCACCACAATGGGTCGTGTAAAAGAAACCAGTGTTAGCGATGCAACAAAATGGGGTATGAAGCCAAGGATTGTAGAAGCCCTTATCCACCTAGACAAAACCAACCTCAACAACAACCACAACATCATGGTAACATCAAGGGTTGTTTTCAGTGTGGAGCCAAAGGACACATCAAGAGAAATTGCCCCCAGTTAAATCAAAACAACAACAACAACCAAGGAGATGGAAACATGAACACCAATGCCAGGAACGGTGCAAGAGGAAGAGCCTTTGTGATAGGCGCTGATGAAGCAAGGAATGATCCCAATGTTGTGGCGGGTAAGTTCCTACTTGATGATCGTTATGTTTCTGTACTGTTTGATTCTTGAGCCGATGCTAGTTATATATCCCTACGTATTAGTAAGATGCTTAAGCCTACACTAACACCATTAAACACTAAGCACATCGTCGAATTAGCTAATGGAAGCCTCACACGTTATCAACAATTGTAAACTCGTGCTATCTGGTCAAACCTTTCTCATCAATCTCTTTCTCATCGTTCTTGGAAGCTTCGATGTTGTCATTGGGATGGATTAGTTATTCAAACATCGAGCCGAAATACTTTGTCAAGAGAAAGTTGTTCATATTCCTCGTTCTTATTGCGAACGTCTTATTGTTCAAGGCGACAAGAGTGGTGAAGTCACAGACATCATTTCTTTCTTAAAAGTTCAAAAGTGTTTACGAAAGGGCCATACCGCTATACTAGCACTCGTTACTGACACCCAGGAGAAAGAAAGAAAGATTGAAGATTTTCACATTGTACGCGACTTTCCTGAAGTATTCCCTGAGGAACTACCTTGCCTTCTGCCTTACCATCAAGTTGCATTTCAAATCGAGCTAACTCCTGGAGCGGCCCCCATAGCTCGTGCACCTTATCGACTAGCCCCAACTGAACTAGAGGAATTATCTATGCAACTACAGGAGCTGTTAGACAAAGGTTTTATTCGTCCTAGCTCGTCACCCTGGGGAGCCCCAATCCTCTTTGTTAAGAAGAAAGACGACACTTTTCATATGTGCATCCACTATCATGAGCTAAACAAAGTAACTAACAAGAACCGTTATCCACTCCCGCGTATCGACGACCTATTCGATCAGTTGCAAGGATCGAGTTTCTATTCAAAGATCAACCTACGATCAGGCTATCATCAACTGAGAGTCGGAGATGAGGACATCTCTAAAACAGGCTTTAGAACACGTTATGGTCACTACAAATTTCTTGTTATGCCTTTCGGAATGACAAACACACCTTCGGTTTTCATGGATCTCATGAACCGAGTGTGCAAACCGTACCTCCATAAATTCGTGATCATATTCATCAACGATAACTTGATCTACTCGAAGAGTCGAAAGGAACATGAACACCATCTACGTCTTATTCTGGAACTCTTACGCAACAAACAACTCTACACCAAGTTCTCGAAATGCGACTTTTGGCTTTGTGAAGTCCACTTGCTTGGGCACGTGGTAATAAAGTTGGGATTCATGTTAATCCAGCTAAGATTGACTCCATCAAGAATTGGCCTACGCCTAAGACTCTGACTGAAATCTGCCAATTCTTGGGATTTGTGGGATACTATCGTATATTCATCGAGGGATTCTAGAAGATTGCTCAACCCCTCACGACTCTTATCTAGAAGGGTGTTGCTTTCAAGTGGAATGATGCTCAGGGGTCTGCGTTTTGAAATCTAAAGGAGAAACTCTGTAGTGCACCTATTCTTTCATTACTTGAAGCTACCGATGATTTTGTCGTCTACTGTGATGCGTCGATTCAAGGACTCGGTTGCATGTTGATGCAGCGCGAGAAAGTTATAGCTTATGCCTCTCGACAACTCAAGATCCACGAACGATATTACACAACACACAATTTGGAACTGGGAATAGTAGTCTTCGCACTCAAAATTTGGAGACATTACTTGTACGATACCAAGTGCATGATTTACACCGATCACAAAAGTCTCCAGCATATATTGGACCAGAAAGAGTTGAACATGCGGAAACGCAGGTGGGTCGAACTCCTAAATGACTACGAGTGCGCAATTAAGTATCATCCGAGGAAGGCAAACGTTGTGGCCGACGCCCTTAGAAGGAAAGAAACCAAACCTAAGCGTGTTCATGCCTTACAGCTTACTATTCACTCGATCCTCCCTAACCAGATCTGAAATGCCCAAGTCGAAGCGCTGAAAGCGGAGAAGCTTCTAGCAGAATCCATACGGGGCATGGAAAAGCAGCTCGAACTTAAGGACGACAACATTCAGTACTTCATGGACCGTATCTGGGTTCCATCCTATGGAAATATTCGAGGGCTTGTTATGGACAAAGCACAAAAATCCCGCTACTCGATACATCCTGGTTTTGATAAGATGTATCATGATCTCAAGGCCCTATATTGGTGGCCTAACATGAAAGCCATTATTGCTAAGTACGTTAGCAAATGCTTGACTTGTGCTAGAGTCAAAATCGAATACCAAAAGTTGTCGGGCTTACTGCAGTAACCAGAGTTGCCAACATGGAAATGAGAACAGATTTCCAAAGATTTCGTAACCGGCTTACCATGATCCCAAAGTGGAAACGATACCAGTAGGGTGATCGTAGGCCACTTAATCAAGTCTGGTCACTTCCTCACGATCAAGGAAACCGACAAGTTTTCGAAACTTGCAGCCATCTTCTTAAAGGAAGTAGTCGCTAGGCACGGGGTGCCAACCTCCATTATTTGTAACATCCCAAAACTCGAATTATTAAATTCGTTAGTATGTCACCATGTTTAATTAAAAGAAATACAATAACTAATTTATTAAACTAGGTTAAATACCTAACAAAACAATTAAGGGAAGGAATTGGGTAAAATTGTGATCAGGTAACAACTAGAAGGGGCAAGGTTGCCGAAAAGGGGAAAACATTGACTTAATTAAAGTTTAAACCTAAAACACACACTGAGTGCATGTGTGGGGGTCGATATCACGACCAGGGGAGGAAGGAGAAGGGGGATCAAACCCTAGGTCATAAAATCTTCAAATTGAAAAGGGAATTCAAGTTTTAGTTCGTGCATGAACCGAGATTCTTAATCACCTAAGTGTCCTTATCACATAGTAAGTCAAATTTTACGTTTTAGCAATGTTTGATGAATGGGTTTTATGTGAAATGTGAATGTTGTATCAAATTGAAGATGAATACTAGTTTATATTAACATGTAGAAGTTGTAGTATGTTTAATTTTGACTTCATCGATGATTTGGGGGAAAACCCACTTATAACTATGGAATGATGAAGATGGTAAAGAACTATATACAAATTAATATAATGTTAGTGTTTAAAGTAACATTGTAGATGATATCCTGTTTGATAGATTGAATGTGATGTGAGTTAGTTGATGTTTTGTGTTACTGAAGAATGAAAGAAAAAGGTAGGAGGTAAACATGAATTACTTGTACAATATGCTCTATTAATGTTAAACCCGCCAAGTGTTCGATGAAATGCTTAAGAGAATAAATATATGGAATTGTATGCAAGTTATGGGTAAATATGTATAGAAAGTGATTATGATGTAATTGTTAGCAAACTAATATGTGAAGTGTGTTTTAGATGAATTGCATGTGGAAATTTGAATTGATTAGTATGATGTGGTAGAAGCGTGCATTAGCAGCTTGTAATCTATGCTTGAAGATATGGTACACCTTATGCGTTTAGTTGATTTTATGGTAAGGATCAAAGGGTGAAAGTGGTGTTGTTGTATGGTATGTGGATTTCTAGTAAGGATAATGTCGAGTTCAAGGATAGTGTTAAACTAGTTAATCTTGGATGATGATGTTGTTAATTGTAGAATTTTGAGGAATGAAAAGATGCTATTACTAGCTTATAGATTGTGTTGCTGGAATTTAACGAGTAAAGTTCAATGTAGGATATGAATGTGAAATGAATGCAATACTAGGATGTGCGTTATACTAATAATGTAGTAATCATGATGACATGAAAGTGTAGGATCATGTCAATGTGGGGGAAAGCATGGAAGGCTAACGGAAGGAATATGAGGAAGCATGTATGAAACGGGCACTCGAGGTAAGTGTCACACCCCGACCACGTAGAACATACAAAACGTGGCGGAAACATCGGGGAGTGTTGTAACAGAATTAATTGTTTCAAATCCATGGCAACTGAAGTTTCGTTTTATTGATTAAAAATGTTACAATGTCTTATCAAACAAAGAAATACAACATAATTAACTAGTCTTGCATCTTTTATTGTCACTAAAGCCCAAGTCTGCCTATGTGTATCTTGATCATCTTATGCAACAGCTCCTGAAAAACACATGTGAAAATAGGTACGTCAGCATAAAAATGCCTGTGAGATACATAGGTTTTGTGAAAATAGGTTCCATGACTTATGTTTGAGAAAATGTTTAGTCATGAACCTTGTTATTTGCTTTGTTTTGTAAATCATTTGAAAAACAATGAGTTCAGATGATATGTATAAATAAGAGAATAATGTATGGTTAAATGAATAACCATGTAAAATGTGTTTGTATAAGATAAGTTGTTTGTAAAACAATGTCTTGTGAAAAGTATGTTATTTGTATAAAATGTTATATGTCTCAAACTGAAATGATTCAAATAACGCTACGATATGTAATACCATACAAACACTTATATATAGGAAGTACCAGCGGCGTATCCACCATGTTTGTATCATATTACACACGCCTCGTTACTTAATCATTTACTCAAACCAAACTATCAAGATGAAATGTTTAACAAGTATAGAAATGTTCATGTATAGTCAAATACGGTTCACCCGGTTCACAGATACTAACGGTTCACAGATACAAACGGTTCACGGATACAAACGGTTCACAGATACAAACGGTTCACAGATACAAACGGTTCACAGATACAAACGGTTCACAGATACAAACGGTTCACAGATACAAACGGTTCACAGATATCAACGGATTACAGATACAACGGTTCACAGATATCAACGGATCACATAGTCAAATGATTACAACGGTTCACATAGTCAAATGTTTACAACGGTTCAATATGTAGTATAATGTGTTCATATGCTGGATAAGCATATGCAACAGAAAAGTAATGTAAAATAATGTACTAAGTATGCACATAATGGACATACATAGCATAAAATGTATTGAAATCATGTACTATAATGTACTAAAGAACATAGCAGGTATATGATGTGAAAACAGGAAAGCATGAATGTAACAAGTAGGCACATGTGTTCCACCCCAAAACAGTTTGGAAAATAGTAAAAGAGGGGTCTATGTACTCACCTGAGATTGCTCAGTAGTTCTGGAGTGACAACTAAACAATGCTAGAGATCGCGGATATCAAACGGCACCTAGTATAGGTAACTACATTAATAAACCGGACCTAAATCAGAAGACTGGGTAGCATGAGGGTTTGTAAACCAAATGAGTGTAGGAACTCATGTGATATGGTTAATCAAAGCCTACATACTAAATGAAACTTAACCTAAGTGATTTCGACCCATTACGACCCGTTTAGGTAGCTTATGCTACTTTAACGCGTCGTTCGCGTGAAACGCGTTCGGACCGCCTAACTAGCCCTATGACAAGTGTTATATGCCTAAACATATTACATAATCAGTTATGTGACAAAGGTTTAGGTTACATATGCTTAATTACCAATTATACATGAAAAGGGTATTCTGGTAATTTACCTAAGGCATATAAACTACCTATCATACAACTACTTAAACAATGTGACCATAGGGTATAACCTCGGAAGGTTATTCCCTACCTACTATGGTCACCTAATGTGTTTGGTCGGATCCTAATGATCGACCAAACTGGGTCGGGTTCGAGGTATAAGCGATTTATCAGATCGCTTACCCTACGACCCTAAACAACGTGGTAATCAGTGGGCATAGTCCCAAGGGACTATGACCAACGTGATTACACTCACGTTGCGAAGTTCAAACGAACTTCGCATTGACCATTACTGGTCAACACTGAAAGTCAAACAAAGTTTGACTTTCTGACTCGAAAAGCAGTAAAATAAGGAAAAGAACGAAAGAATACTTACGAAGGGTCCCCGAATGCTAATCCCGATTCAAGAATCTCAGGTATGAAACAATGGTTTCAACTTAGAGGTTCTCAAATCAGAATTCTAGTGATTTTAGCAATGGGGGGTATGGGGTATTTATAGGAATACCCGAACCGTTAAGATCGTTTCATGGAAAACGTGCCTTAATCCCATCCGTACATGTGTTGCAAAGTTATGGTGTTTAGGTGCTTAAATTCCATCCATACATGTGTTGCAAAGTTATGGTGCCTAAATTCCATCCATACATGTGTTGCAAAGTTATGGTGCCTAAATTCCATCCTTATCCGCTGACTAAGCATGTTAGAATGTGTGGTTGTGAATTAAACAACGGCTAATACATCGAATCTGGTCCCGAAAGTGCAAAACTGATATTTCTGCATGTTTTCTGTCCAGCATAGGCAGTCGCGTAGCGCGACTGGTAAAGCCTATAGGGCTCGCGCTACGCTAGCACCCCTCTGATTCAGAAATGTTTCAAAGTTGGCAGAAATGGTCCCTGCACGTGTTTAAGGCCTTTTTCGATGCGTTTGAACCCCGTTAACCTCATTTCAAGGCTCTAAAATGAAGTTAAAGTATAGGGAACTCAAAACATGCTCAAAAATATGCCGGATGTTGGTTCGTTTGGTCGTACGAACGCGATGTTCGCTTAATTACGGCGGAATGCGCACAAGCGCGAAAAACGATCCAAATGACGTGACGAATGGATTTTTCTTATGGCGAACACTAAAATAAAATATTTTAGTGCTTACATAAATTTTTGGATGTCCGGATGTATTCAGAACGTAAGTTATGCGCGAAAATGCAAACTTGTGCACTTTTTGACACTTTTAGTCCCTGAATGACCCAAAAGTTTATTTTAGCACACCGAACCCCTCAAAGCCTATTTCTAAGCTATGTAAAGGATATTTATGGTATGTTTAACTTATGGTCATGTTCCGGAAGGTCTGTTACAGTTCAAATTGGCATACTTTCGCAGTTTGTCAAATTTAGTCCCTGTAAGCGATTAAACTTTGATTTCACCACACCAAACCTTCCAAAACTTATATCTAAGTTATGTAAAGGTTTTTTAAGGTATGTTAAGCCTATTTCACTATTCCGGAGTGTTTGTTGCGTTAAACTGGTTATATTTACGCATCAGTGCGTGTATAACCTTCCAGAAAGCGATTTAGAGCTTGAAATCGAACATGAGTTGATATGTGCAAAAGATACACATATTTATACAAGTCCAAAGTATGAAATACATTATTTCATTGGTTTGGCATTTGTTTGATGGTTGAAATGACACAGGTGTTACAGTCTCCCCTACTTTAGGAAATTTCGTCCCGAAATTAATTCGTAGGAGTCTATTTGTGACTTTGTGTCAGATAACCACCAGAGATATGTAAAGTATAATCCTGTCATTTCCTTAACGGACATTCTTCAGAACGAAAATGAACAAACGGAGTCATTTTCCTCAACGAGTATTCTTCAGAAGCGGAAATGAAGGAATAAACAAACGGGGATCCATTTCCTTAACGGAAAATCTTCAGAAACGAAAATGAATAAACGGAGTCATTTTCAACAGATGCTTCCTCAGAAACGGAAATGAGAATGATAGACAAACGGATATTCATTTCCTCAACGGACAATTCTTCAGAAACGAAAATGAACAACAGAGTCATTTTCAACGGTTGCTTCCTCAGAAACGGAAATGAAAATGATAGACAAACGGATGTTCATTTCCTCAACGGATAATCTTCAGAAACGAAAATGAACAACAGAGTCATTTTCAACGGTTGCTTCCTCAGGTTCGGAAATGAAGGATTAAACAACGGATATTCATTTCCTCAACGGATAATCTTCAGAAACGAAAATGAACTAACGGAGTCATTTTCATCGGTTGTTTCCTCAGGTTCGGAAATGAAGGATTAAACAACGGATATTCATTTCCTCAACGGATAATCTTCAGAAACGAAAATGAACTAACAGAGTCATTTTCATCGGTTGTTTCCTCAGGTTCGGAAATGAAGGATTAAATAAACGGATATTCATTTCCCTCGACGGATACTCTTCAGAACGAAAATGCACAAACGGAGTCATTTTCCTCAACGGGTATTCTTCAGAATTGGAAATGAAGGATAAACGGATATTCATTTCCTCAACGGATATTCTTCAGAAGTGAAAAATGAATAGCTAGTTCATTTTTCCTCAACGGATACTTCATCAGAATTGGAAATGAATAGGGTTAACTTCTAGGTACATGACAAAGCTCGCTGTGGTTTCTGTGCACTAAATTCCATAATTATGTATGCATCCATAATTACGCAATTCCTTGCATAGTCCGCACAGTTTGTCTTGTAATGTTCATAAGCACATAATCACATAGTTGTTTAATTGTTATTATCTTGTTATTGATTGCAATTAACTTGGCACCTCGTACTTCGTTTCTCTTGGAAGGAACGGGTACTTAGGATTTTCGTGGAAAACGCAAGAGATCATACAACGGAAGAAATTTGGAAGTAGTCTGTTCTTCAAGGAATGCGGTTCCTTGATTGTCGGTATTGTAGGGGATATGTTGTTTATACATACAATCACATAAATACATTGCAATGTAAATAAAAGATTTATTTATAAACAACGATAACAACTGTTTCTTGGATCTTGACAACAAAAGAAAATAATACATAAGACGTGATTATTTCTAAACGATGTTGTCTTCTGGTTGATCAAATGCTCATCCCTGCGCTGGATTTGCATTAGCAAGCCTTGGGCAATTCCTACGAAAATGGCCCATCTCGCCACAGTTGTAGCAAGATCCCGGTGGAAAACGAGCTTGAGCAGGATTGTTGCCAGCTTGATTTGGTGCAGCTGCGGTTGGACAAACCCTAGCTGTATGACCTATAAGTCCGCAAATTTGGCATGTGCGGCACTTCACCCCAGCATGATGATGTAGGCCACATTGGTTGCACAAGGGTGCAGTTCCGTTGTAGGGTTTCCTGGCAGGGGGTTGAGCTGGTTGGTTGAGGACGGCTTGATCATTGTGAGCGACCACAGCGTAGTTCTGAGAAGCCTTTCGCTTCTTTGACCTCTTAGGGGATCCAGTCTGTTCATCCATGATCTTTGATTCCTCGATTGGTTTCGATTCTTCGACCGGCTTCTTGTCACCTTTTCGGAAAAGTTTACCTTTCCTGATCTTTGATTCAGTTAAGGTTGCAGATAGCTCAATGGCCTGTCTAACTGTAGTAGGGTTGCTACCAGTCAAAATGTCTTGTATTGAATCAGGGAGGCCATCAATGTACTTTTCGATTGCCTTATCCAAAGGCGTGACCATGTTTGGACATAACAGACTTAACTCTTCATAACGGTCCGTGTAGGCTCGATGCTCACCGCTGTCTTGCTCAAGATTGTCGAATTCCCTTTCCAAAGCCCTGATCTCGTGTCGAGGACAGAATTCCTTCATCATAAGGGCCCTAAGTTCAGCCCATGTCTGTGCTAGAGCAACTTCTGCACCACGATCCCTCATAACCCCGTTCCACCACGTAAGGGCTCTCTTCTGGAACACACTCGAAGCAAACTCGATCTTGCGATTGTCAGGACACTGCACGTGGCGGAAAGTATTCTCGATGCTCTCGAACCATTGAAGAAGCCCAGTCGCTCCCTCAGAACCACTAAACTTGAGTGGTTTCGCCGAGTTAAAACTCTTGAAATTGCATGGACCATTGTTGTTGTTGTTGGCTTGATTCCATTGAGCAAAGAGGTTTGGGAATTGAGCAGCCATTTGCTGCGCAATGATTTCTGCCAACTCGGCAGTCTCTATCTGGTTTTCGCGTCGAGGAGGCATTCTAAAAGAGGAAACATGAAAGGAAACGAGTGAGAGATTTAGACGAAAAGAATGAGATGAAACAAATTTGATGAAAGCAATGGATAGTGGTCATTTGTTTGTTACTACAAAGCAACAAACGACCTCGGTGAAAAATCAAAGTAAATAGGTCAAAAATAATGTATCGCGAAGACATGCTCGCCTATAAGTGAACACTTATCCCAAGAATTCCCAGGTAAGCACAACTGGTCTCGCGTCTGGTTGAGATGTATACGAAGTGCTTGCCTAGACAGAAAACTCAGAATACAGGCATTCACCCTTCCAGTTTGCACGTGTTCACATTATTTAAAACCCAAAACCTTGACGGGATTTTTTTTTTTTTTTTTTTTTTTTTTTTTTTGAAAACTCAAAGGGGTTCAAAACCTTATAACAGAGGGTTCAAAACCTATTAATTAATCATCCTAGAACAGATGATTAGTTTTCAAAGCGGTTTCGAAAAATTATGTTCTTGTTGTGGTAGTCGCCTAAGGATAGGCGACGGTATTCTTTTATGACTAAACGCAAGTAAACTCGCGTTAGGGTCCTAAGAAAGTTATAGACTAGGTCAAAGCATTACTAATAACCTAATTCCCTATAACCATTGGCTCTGATACCATCTTTTCTGTCACACCCCGACCACGTAGAACATACAAAACATGGCGGAAACATCGGGGAGTGTTGTAACAGAATTAATTGTTTCAAATCCATGGCAATTGAAGTTTCGTTTTATTGATTAAAAATGTTACAATGTCTAATCAAACAAAGAAATACAACATAATTAACTAGTCTTGCATCTTTTATTGTCACTAAAGCCCAAGTCTGCCTATGTGTATCTTGATCATCTTATGCAACAGCTCCTGAAAAACACATGTGAAAATAGGTACGTCAGCATAAAAATGCCTGTGAGATACATAGGTTTTGTGAAAATAGGTTCCATGACTTATGTTTGAGAAAATGTTTAGTCATGAACCTTGTTATTTGCTTTGTTTTGTAAATCATTTGAAAAACAATGAGTTCAGATGATATGTATAAATAAGAGAATAATGTATGGTTAAATGAATAACCATGTAAAATGTGTTTGTATAAGATAAGTTGTTTGTAAAACAATGTCTTGTGAAAAGTATGTTATTTGTATAAAATGTTATATGTCTCAAACTGAAATGATTCAAATAACGCTACGATATGTAATACCATACAAACACTTATATATAGGAAGTACCAGCGGCGTATCCACCATGTTTGTATCATATTACACACGCCTCGTTACTTAATCATTTACTCAAACCAAACTATCAAGATGAAATGTTTAACAAGTATAGAAATGTTCATGTATAGTCAAATACGGTTCACCCGGTTCACAGATACAAACGGTTCACAGATACAAACGGTTCACGGATACAAACGGTTCACAGATACAAACGGTTCACAGATACAAACGGTTCACAGATACAAACGGTTCACAGATACAAACGGTTCACAGATATCAACGGATTACAGATACAACGGTTCACAGATATCAACGGATCACATAGTCAAATGATTACAACGGTTCACATAGTCAAATGTTTACAACGGTTCAATATGTAGTATAATGTGTTCATATGCTGGATAAGCATATGCAACAGAAAAGTAATGTAAAATAATGTACTAAGTATGCACATAATCGACATACATAGCATAAAATGTATTGAAATCATGTACTATAATGTACTAAAGAACATAGCAGGTATATGATGTGAAAACAGGAAAGCATGAATGTAACAAGTAGGCACATGTGTTCCACCCCAAAACAGTTTGGAAAATAGTAAAAGAGGGGTCTATGTACTCACCTGAGATTGCTCAGTAGTTCTGGAGTGACAACTAAACAATGCTAGAGATCGCGGATATCAAACGGCACCTAGTATAGGTAACTACATTAATAAATCGGACCTAAATCGGAAGACTGGGTAGCATGAGGGTTTGTAAACCAAATGAGTGTAGGAACTCATGTGATATGGTTAATCAAAGCCTACATACTAAATGAAACTTAACCTAAGTGATTTCGACCCATTACGACCCGTTTAGGTAGCTTATGCTACTTTAACGCGTCGTTCGCGTGAAACGCGTTCGGACCGCCTAACTAGCCCTATGACAAGTGTTATATGCCTAAACATATTACATAATCAGTTATGTGACAAAGGTTTAGGTTACATATGCTTAATTACCAATTATACATGAAAAGGGTATTCTGGTAATTTACCTAAGGCATATAAACTACCTATCATACAACTACTTAAACAATGTGACCATAGGGTATAACCTCGGAAGGTTATTCCCTACCTACTATGGTCACCTAATGTGTTTGGTCGGATCCTAATGATCGACCAAACTGGGTCGGGTTCGAGGTATAAGCGATTTATCAGATCGCTTACCCTACGACCCTAAACAACGTGGTAATCAGTGGGCATAGTCCCAAGGGACTATGACCAACGTGATTACACTCACGTTGCGAAGTTCAAACGAACTTCGCATTGACCATTACTGGTCAACGCTGAAAGTCAAACAAAGTTTGACTTTCTGACTCGAAAAGCAGTAAAATAAGGAAAAGAACGAAAGAATACTTACAAAGGGTCCCCGAATGCTAATCCCGATTCAAGAATCTCAGGTATGAAACAATGGTTTCAACTTAGAGGTTCTCAAATCAGAATTCTAGTGATTTTAGCAATGGGGGGTATGGGGTATTTATAGGAATACCCGAACCGTTAAGATCGTTTCATGGAAAACGTGCCTTAATCCCATCCGTACATGTGTTGCAAAGTTATGGTGTTTAGGTGCTTAAATTCCATCCATACATGTGTTGCAAAGTTATGGTGCCTAAATTCCATCCATACATGTGTTGCAAAGTTATGGTGCCTAAATTCCATCCTTATCCGCTGACTAAGCATGTTAGAATGTGTGGTTGTGAATTAAACAACGGCTAATACATCGAATCTGGTCCCGAAAGTGCAAAACTGATATTTCTGCATGTTTTCTGTCCAGCATAGGCAGTCGCGTAGCGCGACTGGTAAAGCCTATAGGGCTCGCGCTACGCTAGCACCCCTCTGATTCAGAAATGTTTCAAAGTTGGCAGAAATGGTCCCTGCACGTGTTTAAGGCCTTTTTCGATGCGTTTGAACCCCGTTAACCTCATTTCAAGGCTCTAAAATGAAGTTAAAGTATAGGGAACTCAAAACATGCTCAAAAATATGCCGGATGTTGGTTCGTTTGGTCGTACGAACGCGATGTTCGCTTAATTACGACGGAATGCGCACAAGCGCGAAAAACGATCCAAATGACGTGACGAATGGATTTTTCTTATGGCGAACACTAAAATAAAATATTTTAGTGCTTACATAAATTTTTGGATGTCCGGATGTATTCAGAACGTAAGTTATGCGCGAAAATGCAAACTTGTGCACTTTTTGACACTTTTAGTCCCTGAATGACCCAAAAGTTTATTTTAGCACACCGAACCCCTCAAAGCCTATTTCTAAGCTATGTAAAGGATATTTATGGTATGTTTAACTTATGGTCATGTTCCGGAAGGTCTGTTACAGTTCAAATTGGCATACTTTCGCAGTTTGTCAAATTTAGTCCCTGTAAGCGATTAAACTTTGATTTCACCACACCAAACCTTCCAAAACTTATATCTAAGTTATGTAAAGGTTTTTTAAGGTATGTTAAGCCTATTTCACTATTCCGGAGTGTTTGTTGCGTTAAACTGGTTATATTTACGCATCAGTGCGTGTATAACCTTCCAGAAAGCGATTTAGAGCTTGAAATCGAACATGAGTTGATATGTGCAAAAGATACACATATTTATACAAGTCCAAAGTATGAAATACATTATTTCATTGGTTTGGCATTTGTTTGATGGTTGAAATGACACAGGTGTTACAGTAAGTAATTTTTCGGACTCCTTCGTTAGTAGTAAAAGAGATTAATTGCATGATAATTGTTAGAAGATAAGTTGAATTTTGTTGTTGATGATAATATCAAGTTAGTAGTATTAAGTAAGTGATTTTCCAGAATCACTTCTTAGTTTATTTAAGCAAGTTTATACGCTAATTATTTAAGTATGATAATCGGAATCTAATAATGTTTGGTTATATGGAAGTGAAGGTTTCCGTTAAGTAGACCAAACGGGTCAAAATAAAGTAAAACGCAACCGGGAAATGGGAGCGTAAACTAAATGAATTATGGATCCGGGTAATGGATTACAGCTTAGATATGTTAAGAAATGAACTCCAAGTGATTAGAATGAGTTTGGATAGGTTTTGATGTAAAATGGGTGAAAAATAAATGTGCAGAGCTGAGATGGTCGAGTGAACACTTGATACGGCCGGGTGAAGGGGCTGAAAAAGAAAGAGGAAAAAAATATAATTTTTTATGTTTAATTCTTTTGTTCAAATGCTTTGATTTCTAATCGTTTGAGTTAAATTGCATGATAGGTAATGATGTACTTTAGAACTCCGAGATGTAAGGGAATTTTACTAATAAAATTTCACTTCATATAGTTGATTTAAATGAATGAGTTTAATGTATACCGGGAATCAGGTTCATAAACCCCATCTACGGAACTCCGGATAATGTAAAGCTTCTATAGTTATAATGTTCATATGAGTATTGAGTATAAACAAATGAGTTATTTGGTAAAAACATGAACGGGTCAAATAACTAGTAAATGAATATTAAGTCGAAAATATATAAGTCGTTAACATGCGAATGGATGGGACTTGTTTATAAGTTGATCTATTATCGGACGATACGATAGTATAAGTACATGAGCATAAAGTGGTAAGTAAGAGCTTGTAGGTGCGTGTGTATGTTGGATTGTATACGTGTATAAATGTATTTTTCTATGAATGTACGTGGTTATGGTTTTCAATATGTATGAGTATCGATGAATACTAATAATGTGCCTTGAGATTGGAAGGTAATGCAGGAATGAGAACGTCAGGTTCATGAGGAATTGAAGCCGAACTTGGAACAAGAGACTTTAAGAGGATGATTGAGTGAATCCAAGCTTATATTGTGAAATGTTAAATGATTTTCGTCTATATAGAATTTTGTTGTATGGTGTTGCCAGTGACTAACGGTTAAGTTGTTTATGATGTTCACATGAATTACACGGATCTCCTCTATTGCTAACAAAGACAAGCGGGCGTAGATCGAGTCAAAGAGCAAGGATTGTACGGAAAGAACGGTCACATAGCTTTAATTATGTAACGCCTTAAAGTGATTCATGGAAGTAAATGTTTTAAATTCATTTTAGTAAATGTTTAACATTTTTGTATTGGGCCTTCATTAAGTAATGTGTCTAAAAAAAGAAATTTTTAAGGCTCTTTTTCCGATGCGTCTTTTTTAAGGTTAAATATGTTTGGGCGTAACAAGTGGTATCAGAGCCCTGGTTTGAGGGAAATCAAGTAGGAGGAGGTAAATACTTGAACTCATACCTGTGTGCTCTTGTGACAAGAAACCCGTAAAATCCAAGACTCGATCAAGACCTAAAGTTAGAAGCGAATATATGTATGGATTAAAGTATGTATATGAAGAAAACTAACAATATGTTATGTGTAAGGAAAGCATAATTGTTGGAGAGGATGATCCGCGAATGCGGTCTAGGACCGACACCAAGGCATGTAATAAGGCAATTTGGCCCCAGGTGCGTAAATTTAATATGTGGGTACATGAAATGGTAAAACCTATCTAGGGAAGGAGAATTTTAAATGGAAGATAATAATGGTATAGTAATGAAGTTTTGAAAATGTTACACGTGCCGAAACATAATTCTTCGGACATAAGGTGATGATTACACGAAGACACGAAAGTAGTATGTGGATTGTGTACGTGGCCAGCACATAAGAAACATATGACGTTCGTGAGACCGTGATAATTGTTACAGGTATGTCCGGTAGAATTAAGTAGTAGGTGGACGTGAGGGTGAAGGGAATAGTAATACTCTCAAGAAAATTTAAAGTACCAAATACAAATGGAAAGTATGAATGATATATTTGAACCCGCGAGACGGATTTAAACATAGAAGTAATGGAAAGTATGAATGATATGTTTGAACCCGCAAGACGGATTCAAACATAGAAGTAATGGAAAGTATGAATGATATGTTTGAACTCGCGAGTCGGATTCAAACATAGAAGTAATGGAAAGTATGAATGATATGTTTGAACCTGCGAGACGGATTCAAACATAGAAGTAATGGAAAGTATGAATGATATGTTTGAACCCGTGAGACGGATTCAAACATAGAAGTAATGGAAAGTATGAATGATATGTTTGAACCCGCGAGACGGATTCAAACATAGAAGTAATGGAAAGTATGAGTGATGTATATGAATCCGGGAGACGGATTCAAAACATAAAAGTGATGAAAGGTATGAGTGATATGTATGAATCCGCGAGACGGATTTAAAAACAAAAGAATGACCATAAATGGCACGCGAACATAAATTTGAGTTAAGGAAAGAAGTTTTTATTAAGTTACATGTTAGAATGTGTTAGTAAACGACTCTTGGGAGTCGGAATGAATGACGGGCTACGACCCGAACAATAACTTAAGTATGGATGGGAAGGGTAAGTTTTTGTAAGAATTATTGAAATGATGTATTAAAGTCTTTGTATGTAAGCATGAATGTAAGAAGTACGAATGTTTACTTAAATACATCCATGATAATTAAGAAATGCCAGTTTGACCTTGAAAAGTCAAACTGCGAAGAGGTTGACAAAATAAAAAAATGAAAGAATTGTAGGTGTCTAAAACACCGAATAGAATAAATTTGGAGAGAAAGTAATAATGACAAGTACTGACAGAAAATGCTAACTTTGATGCTAGGCTTGTTGGCCATGTTCATCTGAACAAGATATTGTTGGAAGGATGCTCATGAGCCGAAGCCCATCTCATGAAAGGAAGGGATCGAACCGACTTTAACACAGACTCCTTCAAAAGCGGGCCAATCCAGTTTGCAGATCGTTAGTCTACACAATGAAATCGAGGTTAGTAAAATGATTAACCCATGTTGGATAGGTATGATACGGTATGGAATGTTGATTTTTAACAGTCGACATAGGTAGAAAATTTTGTCACTAAAAAGAAAGTTTCAAAATCTTGAGTGAAACTTTCGGGTAATGATTAAACTCTAGTATGATAAACTTGCACAACACGTGTACTCATGTAGAATAAGTAATGCATGAAGTGAGAGAGCTATAGTAAAGTGATATGAATGAGCCTAACGTAAAGGTATGCCTGGTAAAAGTAACTATAGAAAACATAGAATAATGCTTAACCTTGGAATTTAATACGAATGTGTGAGTATGAAGTAGTAGTTTCATTACGATTACGAGAAATAACCGGTTATTGAATGTCTTTGGTACGAGTATGATATTAACGACGCCCCCCCCATATGAGTGCAAAAATGATTAGAAGGCATGTTAGTAATGGAATGTTGGGATTTATTTATGGTGATCAAAATGAAATATCATAGATGATATATGAATAGAATGAAATGAATTGAAATATTTAGAATAAGCAGAAGCATGAGGGTATTATGATTAATTAGAAGGATAGGAACAAATCGTAAACATAGGCTGTGCAACCAATAGAACGATGAATGAACCATTAGTAATGAAATGTGCCAGGAACAAACACTATAAAGTGTAATGACTCTAATAAGGGCTCTGGGTAAATTTCCGACCTATTACGTGTTAGTGAAAGTAAGTTACTTAATTCAAGAAGGTAGGAACAATGCGTACACTTATGTTTGCTTATGAACAAATTCTTTGGCCAAGATCCCAAATGTATTCAGTATGTATTATGCACTTTGGATAAGTATAATGAAAAGGTAAGAGTAGGAATGGGAAGGTTTCAGGGACGAAACCTCCTTTAAGGGGGGTAGATTTGTAACATCCCAAAACTCGAATTGTTAAATTCGTTAGTATGTCACCATGTTTAATTAAAAGAAATACAATAACTAAGTTATTAAACTTGGTTAAATGCTTAACAAAACAATTAAGGGAAGGAATTGGGTAAAATTGTGATCAAGTAACAACTAGAAGGGGCAAGGTTGCCAAAAAGGGGAAAACGTTGATTTAATTAAAGTTAAAACCTAAAAAACACACTGAGTATGTGTGCGGGGTCGATATCACGACCAAGAGAGGAAGGAGAAGGGGGATCAAACCCTAGTTCATAAAATCTTCAAATTGAAAAGGGAATTCAAGTTTTAGTTCGTGCATGAACCGAGATTCTTGATCACCTAAGTGTCCTTATCACATAGTAAGTCAAATTTTACGTTTTAACAATGTTGATGAATGGGTTTTATGTGAAATGTGAATGTTGTATCAAATTGAAGATGAATACTAGTTTATATTAACATGTAGAAGTTGTAGTTTGTTTAATTTTGACTACATCGATGATTTGGGGAAAAACCCACTTATAACTATGGAATGATGAAGATGGTAAAGAACTATATACAAATTAATATAATGTTAGTGTTTGAAGTAACATTGTAGATGATATCTTGTTTGATAGATTGAATGTGATGTGAGTTAGTTGATGTTTTGTGTTATTGAAGAATGAAAGAAAAAGGTAGGAGGTAAACATGAATTACTTGTACAATATGCTCTATTAGTGCGAAACCCGCCAAGTGTTCGATGAAATGCTTAAGAGAATAAATATGTGGAATTGTGTGCAAGTTGTGGGTAAATATGTATAGAAAGTGATTATGATGTAATTTTTAGCAAACTAATATGTGAAATATGTTTTAGATGGAGTTCATGTGGAAATTTGAATTGATTAGTATGATGCGGTAGAAGCGTGCATTAGGAGCTTGTAATCTATGCTTGAATATATGGTACACCTTACGCGTGTAGTTGATTTAGTGGTAAGGATCAAAGGGGAAAGTGGTGTTGTTGTATGGTATGTGGATTTCTAGTAAGAATAGTGTCGTGTTCAAGGATAGTGTTAAACTAGTTAATCTTGAATGATGATGTTGTTAATTGTAGATTTATGAGGAATGAAAAGATACTATTACTAGCTAATACATTGTCTTGTTGGAATTTGACGAGTAAAGTTCAATGTAGCATATGAACGTGAAATGAATGCAATACTAGGATGTGCGTTATACTAATAATGTAGTAATCATGATGACATGAAAGTATAGGATCATGTCAATGTGGGGGAAAGCATGGAAGGCTAACGGAAGGAATATGAGGAAGAATGTATGAAACGGGTACTTGAGGTAAGTAATTTTACGGAGTCCTTCGTTAGTAGTAAAAGAGATTAATTGCATGATAATTGTTAGAAGATAAGTTGAATTTTGTTGTTGATGATAATATCAAGTAAGTAGCATTAAGTAAGTGATTTTCCGAAATCACTTCTTAGTTTATTTAAGCAAGTTTATGCACTATTTATTTAAGTATGATAATCGGAGTCTAATAAGGTTTGGTTATATAGAAGTGAAGGTTTCCGTTAAGTTGACCAAACGGGTCAAAATAAAGCAAAACGCAAACCAGGTAACAGGAGCGTAAACTAAATGAATTATGGATCTGGGCAATGGATTACAGCTTAGATATGTTAAGAAATGAACCCTAAGCGATTAAAATGAGTTTGGATAGGTTTGGATGTAAAATGGGTGAAATAAAAACGTGCGCAGCTGACACGGCCGGGTGAACACTTGACATGGCCGGGTGAAGGTTCTGTGAAAAATATATGTTTACTTGACACGGCCGGGTGGGCACTTGACACGGCCGGGTGAAGGGGGTGAAAAAGAAAGAAGAAAAAAATATTATTTCTTGTGTTTAATTCTTTTGTTCAAATGCTTTGATTTCTAATCGTTTGAATGACATTGCATAATAGGTAATAATGTACTTTAGACCTCGGAGGTCTAAGGAAAATTTATTAATAAAATTTCACCTCGTATAGTTGATTTAAACGAATGAGTTTAATGTATACCAGGAATCGGGTTCATAAACCCCATGTACGAAACTGCGAATAATGTAAAACTTCTACAGTTTTAATGTTCATATGAGTATTGAGTATAAACAAATGAGTTGTTTGGTAAAAGCATGAACGGGTCAAATAACTAGTAAATGAATATTAAGTTGAAAATATATAAGTCGTAAACATGCGAATGGATGGGACTTGTTGATAAGTAGGTCTATTATCGGAGGATACGATAGTATAAGTACATGAGCATAAAGTGGTAAGTAAGAGCTTGTAGGTGTGTGTGTATGTAGGAATGTATGCGTGAATAAATGTAATTTGCTATGAATGTACATTGTTATGGTTTTCAATATGTATGAGTATCGATGAATACTAATAATGTGCCTTGAGATTGGAAGGTAATGCAGAAATGAGAACGTCAGGTTCATGAGGAATTGAAGCCGAACTTGGAACAAGAGACTTTAAGAGGATGATTGAGTGAATCCAAGCTTATATTGTGAAATGTTAAATGATTTTCGTCTATATAGAATTTTGTTGTATGGTGTTGCCAGTGACTAACGGTTAAGTTGTTTATGATGTTCACATGAATTACACGGATCCCCTCTATTGCTAACAAAGACAAGCGGGCGTAGATCGAGTCAAAGAGCAAGGATTGTACGGAAAGAACGGTCACATAGCTTTAATTATGTAACGCCTTAAAGTGATTCACGGAAGTAAATGTTTTAAATTCATTTTAGTAAATGTTTAACATTTTTGTATTGGGCCTTCATTAAGTAATTGTCTAAAAAAAAGAAAGAAATTTTTAAGGCTCTTTTTCCGCTGCGTCTTTTTTTAAGGTTAAACATGTTTAGGCGTAACATTATTTCTGATCGTGATCTATGTTGTACTTTCGAATTGTGGCAAGCTATGCACAAATCCTTTGCTTACTGTTAGATATGAGCACCGCTTATCACTCGCAGATTGATGGTCAGACTGAACGTACAATCCAAACGCTTGAAGACATGCTGAGAGCATGTGTTATCAATTTTGGAAACGGGTGGGAGCGACACTTACCTCTAGTAGAGTTTTCGTATAACAACAGCTACCACACTAGCATTTAGGCAACACCATTTGAGGCATTGTATGGACGTAAATGCCGGTCACCTTTGTGATGGGCAAAAGTTGGTGAAAGCCAAATTGCCGGCCCAGAGCTTGTACTTGACACTACGGATAAGAATGCCTAGATCAGACAACGAATGGCGGCAGCTCTTGACCGTCAGAAAAGCTATACTGATAAGCGTAGGAAACCTCTAGAATTCTAGGTCGGGGACTGGGTTCTACCAAAAGTCTCACCTTGGAAAGGTGTGGTGTGCTTCGGCAAAAAGGTGCGAGCTTAATCCGCGATACGTTGGACCTTTCGAAATTACCGAGAGAATCGGTAAGGTAGCGTATAGAGTAAATCTGCCTGAAGAGCTGGGTGTGGTACACAATGTTTTTCACGTGTCTAATCTGAAGAAGTGTCTGTCAGATGAAACACTTATCGTTCCATTTTAGGAACTCATGATTGAAGATCAACTACGCTTCGTTGAGGAACCGGTTGAGATCATGGATTGAGAAATCAAAACCCTTAAGCGTAGCAGAATACCAATAGTCCAACTCCATTGGAGCTCACGGCGTGGCCCAGAGTTTACCTGGGAATGGGAAGTGTAACATATGTGCTTGTAATCATTGTAAACAGTTCAATTATCAATAAAACAATGTTATTTGATCCCAATGTTTGTTTGGTTATGTTTTACATTTTTCATGTTTTGACTTTTGTTCAATTTCAAACTCTATATCGCTTTCTGGAGAGTTATACGCAAACTGGTGCATAAACGTAATCAGTTTAATGCGAAAAATACTCCGGAACATCAACATATACTTAGCATACCTTAAATAACCTTTACATAACTTAGAAATAAGTTTTAAAGGCTTTGATATGGCAAAAACAAGTTAATTCGCTTACAGGGACTAAACTTGACAAACTGCGAAAGTATGCCAATTTGAACTGTAACGAATATTCCGGAACATGACCATAAGTTAAACACACCTTAAATATCCTTTACATAGCTTAGAAATAGGCTTTGAGGTGTTCGGTGTGCCAAAATAAACTTTTGGCTCATCCAGGGACTAAAAGTGTCAAAAAGTGCATAAGTTTGCACTTTCGCGCATAACTTACGTTCTGAATACATCCGGACATCCAAAAATTTATGTAAGCACTAAAATATTTTATTTTAGTGTTTGGCATGAGAAAAATCCATTCGTCGCGCAATTTGGATCGTTTTTCGCGCTTATGCGCATTCCGTCGTAATTAAGCGAACATCGCAACCGTACGGCCAAACGAACCAACATCCGAGATATTTTTGAGCACATTTTAAGTTCCCTATACTTTAACTTCATTTTAGAGCTTTGAAATGAGGTTAACGGGCCTTAAACGTGTCAGAAATGGCTCTAACGCATAACAGGGACCAAAAGTGTAATTCTGCCAAACTTTGTAGGATCGTTTTGTGACCCAAACGAGTCGTTCAGAAGAGATTTTATCAGTTTCAGATGCGGAAAATAAGAAACTGATGATGAAACAGTTTGTTTATCACTTTAATCCTCTTGTGTATTGATATAACAGTGTTTACAGACGAAAGGAAAACCGGCAGCACCTCGGTATCTCTTTCTGGAAAACCTTACAAATGAAATGACCAACTCACCTATTTATAGGGAACATGGATTCGCTTGAAACTACCTAACAACATCTCAAGCGAAACCCTTAAAGACCATTCAAGCGAAAACTACTGAAATGACATTTACAAGCGAAACCTACACATTTCATTTAATCTGTTTTGTCTTTTTGTGAGGTGATGCCATTGATGATGTCATCATGACATCATGCTTGAACAAAACTGCAACGAACTCGAGACTCGATATAAGACGAAGTCGACAGATGACTGCACCAACAGACTCCCCCTCCCAGACTCCCCCTCAGATGTTGACGAGTCTTAAGTGTCGAGTCTTCAATGTCTTCAGTCTTTATCAGTTTGAACTCTCTCTGAAATATCTTACATTGTAAGCATCCTCAAACTTTATCTCCTTCTCCTCTTCAGCATCAACAGACTCCCCACGAAAATCTCTACTCGGATGTCTTCAGACTCCCCCTTTCGATATGCTGGGATCGTAGTCTGGCATGTTGAAATCACACATTCCTCAGGTATCGGAACCTGGCATTCTATCTTCAGGTTCAATATCAAAACCTGGCTACACCTGCACATTCTTAACCCAGAAATAAATTTTCTGATAACCACTTGTAGAGCATATTTAAAAACGATTCAACATTTATAGTCTCTGATGAACCACTTGCAGAAATATCATTTTCATTTCAAAGAACTTCATACAAATACTTTTCCAAACCTGTTCATCATGTCTAGCACTCGGAATTTTGAAAATTAGCTATTCAACACCAGTTGTCGAAAATCTTTTTAAATTTTTCAAAATTTTATGCTAAAACACACTGAAAATCTTTTTGAATTTTGAGATATAAAATGAAATGCAGTAAAGAAATATTTACAGACATTATTTTTGTGAGTTTGTGTAAGAGGATCATATCAGTTTTTGACAAGTCACAAGTACCGTTGAGCTTAGTTACACATTAAGAATTAAACAATTCACTTAGATTGCCGATATACTGATCCACTTAAATTCTCACACAAATTTCAACTGATTCAGGATATGAGTTAGGTGTATTAAAGACTTAAACTCATTCATGTCCCACCTCTTGAATATACTCCCGTATCCAGATCCCAATATTCAGTCTTACAGGTGAGTATACCACAGATGATATTTGTAAAGGGGTTAAATTGCGAGGGCCGTGAGAGCTCAGGTCGATACTCCCGTATACGCAGAGAGATGATGGCTTCGACTTTTGGTGTGTCCCCTTTAGAGGATCTTTTGATTTCCAACAGCAATGACTATCAATTTTATTGTTTCATCAATTTGCTGAGGGCGGCACTATTTTTCAAGCATGCGGAAAGTATTCTCCGGGGACTAGGTCATTGCTTCTGCAAAATCAGAAGTCCCGGGATAATACCCCAGATATCACTGAGCATAAAGACCTAGTATCTCAGAAAGAGGGACCTTTCAAACGAGATTTCAGGGGTTACCTATATATCCAAGTAGTGTTCCCCACGAAACAAGTAAGTTTGAATTTAGGTTTATATCCCGAAAAAATTTACTAAATGTATGAAAACCTATCGGCATATCATCAGTGAGACTGTTTAACGCTATTTAAACATTACATTTCTTTAGCATACTGTGACTGTCTACTGATGTACTATCATTTCCTCTTCTTTGACTCAAAAACTCATTTTTGATTTTATCATGTTTTTGTCTTTTTCAAATTTTCAAATGTTTTTGGATTTTCTGAAATTTTCTACTCCCCCTAAAAAGCAAACACATTTTAGGAAATTTGAAAACAAACTATACAGAAAGAGACAACTGATATCAAATCACCTCAATTCGCCATCCACTGGGCATAAACAATCAGAACTCCCCCTTTCACAAAACTATTTTCTCATTATGATTTCAAAACACTTAAGTTTGTTTTAACCAAAATGATTTGTCCGAAAAATAGGTTTTGTTGGTTTTACCACTTGTAGGTTCGGGGTTTGGTTCATCATATTGTCCATTCAATCTCTTGTATCAGGATTACATCAAGTTCAAACTAATGACCTTGAGTAATTACTTTGACAGAATCAACCTCTTACCACTTGTAAGTAATATTCACAACATTCAAGCCTATGTAGAAATAAAACTCTACACAAACTATTTTACCAATCAAGATGCCGATTCCTGCTTCGCACTTACCAACCTGGAAGCTCCGGCAAGTCACACTTATCCTGTAAAAATTTAACTATTTTTAAGATTCAATCACACAATCAATTACTAAGAAAGATGCCGATTCCTGATCCGCAATTACAAACTTGGGATCTCCGGCAAGTCAGATTTTTCAAGTAAAGAACACAGACACCCAAGCTTGACCAGCTTTGGGTGTAACCTTCTCAACTTCACTAGGGGTTGGGCTGTAAGTTGCTTTCTTTGTAGCATAAAAGTCTTTAACCCCTTTAACCTTCCCATCGACCATCTTTCCAAAAAATTTCTTTACATTCCCATTAAACGCTTTTTCAACATCAAATTCATTCTTTTCAGAATAAAATTGATTTGAGAGCTCAACCTTTCCAACCTTTGATTTAAAATTCTTAGCTCTCAATGGTGGAAAATGAACATCATCCATTAGAGGCACTGACTTTTCAACCTTTTTAACAAATTGTGGCTCCTCTGACTTTGTGGAATCAGATTCATCGCCATATTTTACCTCTGATTTCTTAACAACCCAAGTTTGGTTGTCAAGATTTCCCCTTTTCTTGTAAAATCTTTTCGAACACTCACCAACTTCATATGTAGAGTTTTTAAACACTTTAAATCGTTCAGTTGGTGGTTCCGTTTTATCAACAACTATATCTTTGAGTTTTTCTGAAACTCCCTGTTTTGTGTTGGTTGCCTTAGGACAGTTCCATGCAATGTGACCAACTTCATTACATCTGTAACAGGTTCTTGTTTCTTTCCTTTGATAAGCTCCATTCTTCATCTTTTCAGCAAGAAACTCCTGGTTTGACTGTTTCCAGAATGAGCTCTTTGCTTCTTCTTCATCGCTAGTTCCTATAACATATGTCATTTTTTATTTATAATCTCGAACATATTTTTCATTTTTATAGTTTTCATGTGGAATAAAACCAAGACCTTTCTTTTTGAACTTAATATTATGGTTTGGTTTCTTTTGAAATTCCGAACCATAATTGTAACCCATTTTCTTGTTTAACCGTTGCTGAACTCTTGAAGTGTATTTTTTAGGTTTTCCAATAAGATTTAAATCTTTTATTTCAGAAATATTGATTTCTGTCATTTTGAAAACCTTTTTAATCATATCAAAACGAACACTTCTTATTGGAAATTCTTTATCAAAATATAATTTGTCAGAATCATTCAAAGTACATGCAACTTCAAATGTTTCATCATTCAAATTAGATTTTGACAACAAAAATTCTTTACTATAAACCCGTTTTCCCGACGACTTTGAACTCTTGACAGACGAACTCGAACTCCTGGACTCAGACATCGACTCGGACTCCTCATCCTTATCTAACACCTGATCGACCATCCTTTTTATTAACTCAGACTCATGATCTATGTCGGACGCTGTGAACGTGATATCAATATTGTCTGGTAATATGTCGGTTATCTCAGACTCTAACTTTATATTGACCGCCTTTTTGACTTGTTCCTCATTCGGTTTTCTAGGCGAGTACCCTTCCCAAATTGGAGGCGGACACTTGTTATAACATACACTCTGTTTCTTACCAGTATCCGTTTTCTTCTTTGACTTCTTAACTTCATCTTTAAACGCCTCAAAACCTGCAACGGTAGGATAAATTCTATCAATTATGTAATCACAACTTGTATAACTTCGCAGCAATCTTCTGATTCTTTCATTTTCAGCTTTCTCAGTTTCCAACTCTTGCTTCCATTTTGCACATTCTTCAATGTAAAAATTTATCTCTTTCTGCTTTGACATCATGGTAGCATTCAACATCTTCAAAGCTTTCTCTCTTTCATAGTTAGTCTTTTCCAGACTATTCACAGTTCTGTTCAATACATCGTAAGATTCTTTCAAATTCTTCACATCAAACAACAACTTTTCTTTCATCTTTTCTGATTCACTAAACCTCTCGTCTTTTACTTCACACTGTTTGCAAGATTCCAAACAAGTGAGACATGGTTTCGTAACTTCAACAATCTTCTCGACCTCCACAATCTTTTCAACTTCAACTACCTTTTCCACTTCCACTATTTTCTCAATCACTTTGACTTCCTTCAATTCTTTTGCAGCTTTTCTTTCTTTGAGTTTCTTCAACTTAGCTGCAAAATAAAATTCAAAACTGTCAGAAGATAAATGAGATTTTCCAATGTTTATCTGTTCAACTTCTTCATCATCACTGTTATCTGTTGAACTGTTTTTAGAGGAAACAGATTTTCCATCTTGACTCTCCTCATTATCTGACATCACATCCATCCACTCCTTCATCAACTCTGGCTTTTGCACAATCTGAGCAATAAAAGCTTTAACATTAGGATCAGCTGGAATAAACTTGTCCCAGCTAAAACCATCAGCCACTTTCTCGTCATCTTGATCAATGATGCCATAGTAAGCTTTCTTGTTTACATCTTCGATCATTTTCCCATGTGCCGTTTGTGAATCTTTTTGTTGATGTGGTAGATGAGTGATTTGTTGATATATGGACTTCTTATAATAATCATCTTTTCCAAAAGAATCCTTTGCTCCTCTTGGCTCCTGATTCTTGCACTCTCTTTTAAAATGGCCTTTCTCCCTGCAACGAAAACAGACAACTTTAGATTTATCAAAACCTAAATTAGAAAGATTTGCATCCAAGAAATCACTTCTTCCTGTAATCATTCTAAATTTTTCTGCTCTCCTCAAAACACTAGCTAACGCCCATTTAATGTCCATCAGTTCCAACTCCTCTGCATCGATCTGGTCATAATCTTCCTTTGTGAGCATCGGATTACCAATTTTTCCGGCAATCAACCCTTCATAAGATTCTAATGCAGTGACCAGTAATCCCATATGACTTTTCACAACTTCTTCAGAATAATTTTGTCCATTTTGAAGATGTAAAGCCACATTACACTGAATCAGATGCCCATTTCCGACCGATGCACTTTGAACACTTGGAGGATTAACGTTTGAAAATCCAATAGTATTGATTGAGCTTTGACTGCTTGTTCCAGATGAATTTCCTGCACTAAATGCTGTTTGGATTTTTGGACTCGCTTCAACTGTCTGAACATTTCCTTTATAGTACAGTTTGATATCTTGCTGATTGCTTGAACTGTTCATTCTAGCAATTTTCTGCTGTTCAAGATCCTGTGCCTCCAGCTTTTCAATAAACTGAGCAATAGATAATCTGCTAAACTGTCCAGAATTTTTCAGAATCATCAAATATGTACCCCATTCCTTTTGTGGTAATGCATCAGCAAGCTTTTCTACCCATTCTGCTGGAGTTTTTGTAATCTTCAACTGTGACATGGTGCGAACAAGATGACAATATCTCTCAATGAGAGTCTTTGTTGTCTCACCAGGCATACAAGTAAACAATTCAAACTCTTTTTTCAACAAAGCTGCTTTACTCTGTAACATTTCTGTACTTCCTTCAAATTTCTTTTTAAGAGCTTCCCGGATAGAATAAGCACTGTCATCATGTTGAAGCAACACAAATATATCCTCTTTAACAGCTTGTTGTAATAGATTGATCATCATTTTCTCTCTTTATAACTTTCTCTCTCTTGCTCTGTGAATTCTGAAATGATTTTACCAACTCCCACTGAGTTTTGTGGCCTCTCATATTCAGTTTCAATGCTTTCCCAAGCATTTAAATGGTTAGCTTGAACCCAATTCTCAAAACGTTTCTTCCATCCATGATAATCTTCAATTCCCATAAGTTTCGGGGGTTTTTGCATTGTTCCGGTTTCATTCTCCATGTTCATATTCTTAGCAATGTCACCCGGAGTAGTCGGAGATGTTGCGAATGCGTTGTAAAAATCTTCACTCATGATTCGATATCGAAGAATTTCTCAAACTAGCTTTCAAACGAACTGGTTCACCTCGTAAAACACCTGAAACAAACAAACAAACGATCAGCTTAAACACTTATCAAGTTAACTGAAACGAACTGATATTCAGACTGGTGGATATTCTGTGCAGACTGAATGTTGACACACTGTGCGGACTGCTAAGACCCGGATCAATTTCAAACGACCTGACTCACTACTTGTGAACTGATGGACTTTCAAACGACCAAATGAACCTTTGACAACTTTATACTCCAAACCGTACGAACTGGAACTAACTTGTGCGACCTGGCCTTATTTCCACGTGAACCAAATTCGTAACAAACGACCTGATGACCTATTTATCACTTGTTGACAAAAACTTATCAAATCTGCTCACCTCGAATAAAATTTGAACACCAAATATATTCAATCTAATTGTGCCATTATAATCAATTCTTATACCGATAACATCACAACACGAACAATTTTTAATCAATTTGGCTGCTATTAATTTTGCACACATGGGCTGATAACTATCAAACAAATTCTCCTGACATTTTCACATGCAATGATATCAATTTCCAAGACCTAGAAACTTATGAACTTACAATATTCTTTAGGTGTGCACCTTCCCAACAATCAATATGTTTTTTTTATTCAAGAACCGACAAGATTTCACACAAAAATTCACATGCAAATAGTTCACTTATCAAGATTGAGCCAACCACTTCAATTGTTTACTTAATTGATTTAGTCGATACTTTGAACAAATCAACAGTCACATGCAACCAATAACCTAATTTTTTTTTAAAACTCTTTGATTTTACCGATGAAATTCGCATGCAATATGTACGACACACTTTAATATTCAGCACTAAAATTCTGACAAAACATATTCCTGTGATTTCTATTTATGATACCAACATGATTTAGAAACAAAAACATGATTTCAATTCCCGAATCCTGACACCTCGAATATACTATCACATAAAACAATAATATTCTTTAAAGTCTCACACAACACTAAGTACTTGTCACACGGTTTCAAGCGGTCAGATTTAAAATTTCAAGCGAACACAATATTACATTTTCAAGCGGTCATCGATTTCAAGCGAGATCAACAATTTTAAGTGAGATGATAATGACATCAGCAAAGTCGAACAATTTTCAAGCGAAAACATGACTTTCAACCATTTTTAAGTCGATTTTCGATCTGAAACTTTCCAGGATTAGTTAATACATGTTAACGCACAATATGTGTGAAATTGAACCGATTTTAACCGTGAAAAATTATTAGATTTGAAAAAGAATGGTGTAGAAATCAGAAAAGTGATGAAAACAAGCAGTTTTTGCAAGATCTCTTCCTCCTGAGCTCTGATACCACTTGTAGGATCGTTTTGTGACCCAAACAAGTCGTTCAGAAGAGATTTTATCAGTTTCAGATGCGAAAAATAAGAAACTGACGATGAAACAGCTTATTTATCAGTTTAATCCTCTTGTGTATTGATATAACAGTGTTTACAGACGAAAGGAAAACCGGTAGCACCTCGGTATCTCTTTCTGGAAAACCTTACAAATGAAATGACTAACTCACCTATTTATAGGGAACATGGATTCGCTTGAAACTACCTAACAACATCTCAAGCGAAACCCTTAAAGACCATTCAAGCGAAAACTACTGAAATGACATTTACAAGCGAAACCTACACATTTCATTTAATCTGTTTTGTCTTTTTGTGAGGTGATGCCATTGATGATGTCATCTTGATGATGTCATCTTGATGATGTCATCTTGATGATGTCATCATGACATCATGCTTGAACAAAACTGCAACGAACTCGAGACTCGATATAAGACGAAGTCGACAGATGACTGCACCAACAAACTTTATGGCTTACGGACCGTAAGCCATTACCCTTACGGTCTGTAAGCAGGGGCCAGATGCAGCAACTCATTTTTTAACTGCTGTTAACAGCCTTTCAACCCCCCAAAGGCCAATGCCACATGTCAATCTCTAGTGGTGGGGGCAAAATGAGTTACCATAACATTCCAACACATGTACGGATGAGATTCGATCACGTTTTTCGATAAACGATCCTAACGGTTGTCCATTTACTATAAATACCCAACCCATCTCAACCCCAAAACCCACAAATCTGATCAAAAAGACTCTAAGTTGAAGCCATTGCTTCATACCTGGGTTATTTGATCAAGATTAGCTTTCGGGGACCCTTTGTAAGTGTTCTTTCATTCTTTACATTCGTTTTAGCGTTAAAGTCAAACTTTGTTTGACTTTCTGCATTAACCAGTTTATGGTCAATGCGAAGTTCGTTTGAACTTCATAACGTGAGCGTAATCACGATGGTTATAGTCCCTAGTGACTATACCTACTGATTACCACGTTATCTAGGCTCAGTGACGAGCCATAGTTTCGGCCAAAATACGTATTCTTGCGTATTTTGTAAGCAAACTACTCTTAGGTATCAAAACCGTTTGTTTTGATACCAAACCTGATTCTAAACTTAGTTAAGCATGTTTTAACATGCTTAGCTCGTCACTTTTAGTTTAGTGCTTATATAGGGTCGTAAGGTAAGCGATCTAAACAATCGCTTATACTTTCGAACCCGACCCGGTTGGTCGATCATTAGGATCCGACCAAACACATTAGGTGACCATAGTAGATAGGGAATAACCTTCCGAGGTTATACCTTATGGTAGCTTCGTTTAAGTAGTTGTATGATAGGTAGTTTATATGCCTTAGGTAAATTACCAAAATGCCCTTTTTACGCCAAAATTCATTTTAAGCATATGTAACATAACTTTTGGTATCTAAACTGATTTAGCAACAATATTAGACATGGTAAGGCATATTTTACTTGTCATAGGACTAGTTAGGCGTTCTGAACGCGTTTTACGCAAACGACGCGTTAAAGTAGCATAAGCTACCTAAACGGGTCGTAATGGGTCGTAAGCACTTAGGTTAGGTTTCATTTTAGTACGTGGGCTTTGTTATACTCGTTTGGTTTACGAACCCTCATTCTATCAAATCCTCCAATTTTAGGTCCGGTATATTAACATAGTTACCTATATTAGGTGCCGTTTGATATCTGTGATCTCTAGCATTGTTTGGTTGTTACTCAAGGACTACTAAGCAATCTCAAGTGAGTACATAGACCCCTCTTTTACTGTTTTCCAAACATTTTGGGGTGAAAGACGTGTGCCTACTTGTTACTTTCATGTTTTCCGGTTTTCACATCATATGCTTGTTATGTTCAATAGTACACTTATAGTACATGATTTCATTGTTTTTATGCTATGTATGCCCATTGTGTGCATACTTAGTACATCATTTTACATTACATTTTATGCTATGTATGCCCATTGTGTGCGTATTTAGTACATCATTTTACATTACATTTTATGCTATGTATGCCCATTGTGTGCATACTTAGTACATTTATTCATCACATGCTTACATTTTGGTATGACATTTGGGTTGTTTAAATGGGACAATATATTCATTAACATTAGCTACGCCGCTCGTTAGTAGGTAGTGGTACCATAGGACTTGACAACTCCCATTCCTGAAATCCCGGGTTTGTTTGGATTGGAAGGAATGACCGAATTCGATAAACATAACACATATAGACCTTTGATTTGTTTAAAGGCCTATCACCACAGTCACAAGGCTTGGATGTATGCATTATAACAATACCGCATAGATGTTTGTATCAGTATAGCATGCATTTGTTCCACAAAACATAACTTTAACTTAAACTATGTTTAATTCAATACCGTGTTTGGTGCATTTTACCTATGGTTTAGTTGATATATTTCACATGCCATACATGATATTTTTTTGATACACATTATATGATCTACATTAAACATAAACATTTTGACATTGATATACACATTTGGTGATTTACATTAGACATGGACATTTTGATATGGTTTACACAATAACACTTGACATTTGATTTATACATGAACAATTTACATTGGTGGTTGGTTTGGGTTAATGATTTGAGTAACGAGGCGTGTGTAATATGATACAAACATGGTGGATACGCCGCTGGTACTTCCTATATATAAGTGTTTGTATAATATTACATATCGTAGCGTTATTTAAATCATTTCAGGATAGACATATTACACAAATAACATATTTTTCACACGACCTTGTTTTACAAAACAGTATATTTTATACAACACCTTTTACTTGGTTATTTCATTACCATACGCCTTTCTTTTATATAATCTGATTTCTTATCGAGTTTTCATATGATTTATAAACGAAAACACTTAACAAGATTCATGACTAATTTTTATTAAACCTTTCTTTTAAAACCCAAGTCATGAATCCTATTTTCACAAAACCTATGTATCTCACAGGCATTTTTATGCTGACGTACCTATTTTCACATGTGTTTTCAGGAGCTGTCGCTTAGGATGATGATTGTGACACTAGGGCGGACCTGAGCCTTAGAGACATAAAACGAAGATAGACTTAGCTTAATTATGTTATGAACTCTTTATTTCCTGTTTTGAGACAATGTAACACGCTTGTTTGATAAATAAAATATAACTTTGAATGCCATGGTTATGAAACAATTAATTCTGTTACAACACTCCCCGACGTTTTCCGCCACGTTTGGTTGTTCTACGTGGTCGGGGTGTGACAGAAGAGTTGGTATCAGAGCCAATGGTTATAGGGAATTAGGTTATTAGTAATTCTTTGACCTAGACTATAACCTTTCTAGGACCCTAGCACAAGTTATCTTGTGTTTAGATCTTAAAACATGCACATCACCTATCCTTAGGTGATTATCGAAACAAGAACCCAATTTTCCAAAACGATTTTTGAAAAACAATCTTCTGTTTTTGTATGATTTATTACAAGGTTTTGAACCCTCTGTTATATGGTTTTGAACCCCTTTGAATTTTCAAAAATCTCGTCAAAGTTTTGGGTCTTAAATAGTGTGAACACGTGCAAACTGGAAGAGTGAATGCCTGTACCCTGGGTTTTCTGTCTAAGGCTAGAGTGTTTGTACAAATCCACATAATCGGACCAGTCACTCTTACCTGGGAACTCTTGGGGTGAGTGTTCACTTATAGGCGAGAATGTCTTCGCGATACATTATTATTGACCCATTTACTTGATTAGTCACTGTGTGTCGTTTGTTTGCTTTGTGATGCGGACAAATGACCACCATCTTTGCTTTTGTTGATTTTGTTTCATCTCATTCTCTTCATCCATTCATCTCACTCGTTTCCTTTCATGTTTTCCTCTTTTAGAATGCCTCATCGTCGCGAAAACCAGATAGCGACTGCCGAACTGGTAGAAATCATTGCACAGCAAATGGCTGCTCAATTCCCAAACCTCTTTGCTCAATGGAACCAAGCCAACAACAACAACAATGCTCCATGCAATTTCAAGAATTTTAACTCGGCTAAACCACTCAAGTTTAGTGGTTCTGAGGGAGCGACTGGGCTTCTTCAATGGTTCGAGAGCATTGAGAAAACTTTCCGTCACATGCAGTGTCCTGAGAATCGCAAGGTCGAGTTTTCTTCGAGTGTGTTTCAGAAGAGGGCTCTTACGTGGTGGAACGGGGTTATGAGAGATCGTGGTGCTGAAGTTGCTTTAGCGCAAACCTGGGCTGAACTTAGAGCTCTTATGATGAGGGAGTTTTGTCCTCGTCATGAACTGCGAGCTTTGGAGAAAGAGTTTGATGATTTGAAACAAGATAGTGGCGAACATCGGGCGTATACTGATAGATTTGAGGAGTTGAGTCTGCTTTGCCCAACTATGGTTACCCTACTCGACAAGGCTATCGAAAGGTACATCGACGGCCTACCTGACTCAGTGCAAGACATCCTTACTGGTAGTAACCCTACCACACTCCGTCAGGCGATCGAGTTAGCAGCGACATTGACTGAGTTGCAGGTCCGAAAGGGAAAGCGGCACAAAAAGGGTGACAAGGGTAAGAAGCAGGCGTCTGACAAAGAAGATAGCAAGAAAGGTCAAAACAAGAAGGGAAAGGAATCTGGTTCCTCAAGAGGGTCAAGGAAGCGTAGGGCTTCCCAAAATTTTGCTGTCACTGCCCAAGCTAACCAGGCAGCTCCCAACCAACCCGCACAGCCTCCAGCGAAGAAACCTTATGCAGGAAATGCACCTTTGTGTAATAGATGCAACAGTCACCATCAGCCGCAATTTCCGTGCTGTTTCTGTACTAACTATGGGAAGTCAGGTCATCTTGCTGGTGTTTGTCGTTTTGCCCAGAACCAGGCAGTTCAGAACCAAGCCCAACAAGTTGCTCAGCCTCTTGCTCAGCAACAAGGTCAAGCTGCACGACCTCATTTTCCTCCTGGTTCGTGCTACAATTGTGGGGATCTGACCTACTACAGAAACCGGTGCCCAAGGCTAGCAAACCAGAATCAGAATCCGAATCAGAATCAGGCTCAGGCTCGAGGTCGAGTTTTCAACATGAATGCACAAGAGGCACAAGCAGACAATGAAGTGGTGAACGGTACGTTCTTTAATAATAATCAGCCTGCATCTGTTCTTTTTGATTCGGGTGCCGATAAGAGTTTTGTGTCATTATCTTTTGAGCCATTGCTTCGCGTGTCTAGAACGAAACTAGGTAAACCTTTGACAGTAGAAGTTGCTAGTGGTGAACCCATTGTTCTTGATTTTGTTCTTCGCAACTGCCAGTTGAACCTTAACGACCATCTTTTTCCTATCGACCTCACGCCTATGCAACTTGGAAGCTTTGACGTTATTGTGGGTATGGATTGGTTAGCCAAGCATCGCGCAGAGGTAGTTTGTTTTGAGAAGATTGTTCGTGTGCCGCTTTTGACAGGCGAGATCCTACAAGTTCATGGTGAGAAACCTGCTGGTGGTCTCAAACTCATGTCTTGTTTCAAAGCTCGGAAGTATCTACGAAAGAACTATGTGGCCTTTTTGGCACATGTTGTAGCAGATAAGGGCAAAGAACTAGTTTGTTTTGAGAAGATTGTTCGTGTGCCGCTTTTGACAGGCGAGATCCTACAAGTTCATGGTGAGAAACCTGCTGGTGGTCTCAAACTCATGTCTTGTTTCAAAGCTCGGAAGTATCTACGAAAGAACTATGTGGCCTTTTTGGCACATGTTGTAGCAGATAAGGGCAAAGGTGAGTCTATTCAAGATATTCCTGTTGTTCGGGATTATTCTGAAGTATTCCCTGAAGAGTTACCTGGTCTACCTCCCGCACGCCAAGTCGAGTTCCGTATTGATCTCGTACCTGGTGCAAATCCCATTGCCAGAGCTCCCTACTGTCTTGCGCCGTCTGAGATGCAAGAGTTGTCTAAGCAGCTTCAGGAGCTCTCTGACAAAGGTTTTATCCGTCCTAGCTTTTCACCTTGGGGTGCTCCCGTTCTTTTTGTCAAGAATAAGGATGGATCTTTTAGGATGTGTATCGATTATCGTGAGCTTAACAAGCTTACCATCAAGAATCGATATCCCCTACCTCGCATCGATGATCTCTTTGATCAGTTACAGGGCGCTTCTTATTTTTCAAAGATTGATCTGCGATCTGGATATCACCAACTCCGTGTGCATGAAGAAGACATTCCCAAGACAGTGTTCCGCACTCGTTATGGGCATTATGAGTTCACATTCATGCCAGTCGTATTGACTAATGCTCTTGCTGTTTTCATGGACTTAATGAATAGGGCCTGCAAGCCTTATTTGGATCAGTTCGTCATTGTTTTTATTGACGACATCTTGATTTATTCTAAGACGCGAGCTGAACATGAGCAACATCTTCGTCTTACTTTGGAACTCCTAAAGAAAGAGCAACTTTTTGCCAAATTCTCCAAGTGCGAATTTTGGCTTAAAGAAGTTCAATTTTTGGGGCATATTGTCAACAAACAAGGTATTCATGTAGATCCCTCCAAGATCAGTGCGATTAAGGATTGGGATACGCCTACTACTCCTACTGAAGTTCGTTCTTTTCTTGGTCTAGCGGGTTATTATCGCCGCTTCATTGAAAATTTCTCGAAGATTGTAGTTCCTCTAACTGCTCTGACTCAGAAGAACAAGCCCTTTGATTGGGGATTCAAACAAGAGGAAGCTTTTCAAAACTTGAAGCAAAAGCTTTGTGACGCGTCTGTTCTGACTTTTCCTAGGGGCAATGATGATTTTGTCGTTTATTGCGATGCATCTAAATTGGGTCTTGGCTGTGTTCTGATGCAAAGGAACAAAGTCATAGCATATGCATCAAGGCAGTTGAAGATACATGAGAAAAACTACACCACTCATGATCTTGAGTTAGGTGCAGTTATCTTTGCTCTTAAGATCTGGAGACACTATTTGTACGGTACAAAATGTGTGGTTTTCACGGACCACAAAAGTCTTCAGCATATCTTCAATTGGAAAGAACTCAACATGAGGCAACGACGTTGGGTTGAGCTTCTAAACGACTATGACTGCGAAATTCGCTACCATCCTGGTAAGGAGAATGTCGTAGCCGATGCATTGAGTCGTAAGGAACGTACTAAGCTTCATTGTGTTCGTGTCCAATCTATTATTCAAGCTCGATCCAATAGCCAAGCCCGCATTTCTCAGGCTCAACACACTTGTGTTTCACAAGGTTTGATGGATAAGGAATTTCCTTATCACGTAACACCTGCTCTGGAACTGAAGGACAATGGATCGTATTACTTCATGGACCGTTTGTGGGTCCCAAGCCAAGATAATCTTCGCACCTTGCTTATGGATGAAGCCCATAAGTCTTGTTATTCTGTTCATCCTGGCTCAGATAAGATGTATAAGGACCTTCGTATTCAGTATTGGTGGCCTGGTATGAAGAAAGACATTGCCTTATATGTATCAAAATGCCTTACTTGTCTTAAAGTTAAGGCTAAACATCAACGTCCTTCTGGTTTATTGGAGCAACCAGAGATCCCACGGAAGTAAATGTTTTAAATTCATTTTAGTAAATGTTTAACATTTTTGTATTGGGCCTTCATTAAGTAATTGTCTAAAAAAAAGAAAGAAATTTTTAAGGCTCTTTTTCCGCTGCGTCTTTTTTTAAGGTTAAACATGTTTAGGCGTAACATTATTTCTGATCGTGATCTACGTTGTACTTTCGAATTGTGGCAAGCTATGCACAAATCCTTTGCTTACTGTTAGATATGAGCACCGCTTATCACTCGCAGATTGATGGTCAGACTGAACGTACAATCCAAATGCTTGAAGACATGCTGAGAGCATGTGTTATCAATTTTGGAAACGGGTGGGAGCGACACTTACCTCTAGTAGAGTTTTCGTATAACAACAGCTACCACACTAGCATTTAGGCAACACCATTTGAGGCATTGTATGGACGTAAATGCCGGTCACCTTTGTGATGGGCAAAAGTTGGTGAAAGCCAAATTGCCGGCCCAGAGCTTGTACTTGACACTACGGATAAGAATGCCTAGATCAGACAACGAATGGCGGCAGCTCTTGACCGTCAGAAAAGCTATACTGATAAGCGTAGGAAACCTCTAGAATTCTAGGTCGGGGACTGGGTTCTACCAAAAGTCTCACCTTGGAAAGGTGTGGTGTGCTTCGGCAAAAAGGTGCGAGCTTAATCCGCGATACGTTGGACCTTTCGAAATTACCGAGAGAATCGGTAAGGTAGCGTATAGAGTAAATCTGCCTGAAGAGCTGGGTGTGGTACACAATGTTTTTCACGTGTCTAATCTGAAGAAGTGTCTGTCAGATGAAACACTTATCGTTCCATTTTAGGAACTCATGATTGAAGATCAACTACGCTTCGTTGAGGAACCGGTTGAGATCATGGATTGAGAAATCAAAACCCTTAAGCGTAGCAGAATACCAATAGTCCAACTCCATTGGAGCTCACGGCGTGGCCCAGAGTTTACCTGGGAATGGGAAGTGTAACATCTGTGCTTGTAATCATTGTAAACAGTTCAATTATCAATAAAAAAATGTTATTTGATCCCAATGTTTGTTTGGTTATGTTTTACATTTTTCATGTTTTGACTTTTGTTCAATTTCAAACTCTATATCGCTTTCTGGAGAGTTATACGCAAACTGGTGCATAAACGTAATCAGTTTAATGCGAAAAATACTCCGGAACATCAACATATACTTAGCATACCTTAAATAACCTTTACATAACTTAGAAATAAGTTTTAAAGGCTTTGATATGGCAAAAACAAGTTAATTCGCTTACAGGGACTAAACTTGACAAACTGCGAAAGTATGCCAATTTGAACTGTAACGAATATTCCGGAACATGACCATAAGTTAAACACACCTTAAATATCCTTTACATAGCTTAGAAATAGGCTTTGAGGTGTTCGGTGTGCCAAAATAAACTTTTGGCTCATCCAGGGACTAAAAGTGTCAAAAAGTGCATAAGTTTGCACTTTCGCGCATAACTTACGTTCTGAATACATCCGGACATCCAAAAATTTATGTAAGCACTAAAATATTTTATTTTAGTGTTTGGCATGAGAAAAATCCATTCGTCGCGCAATTTGGATCGTTTTTCGCGCTTATGCGCATTCCGTCGTAATTAAGCGAACATCGCAACCGTACGGCCAAACGAACCAACATCCGAGATATTTTTGAGCACATTTTAAGTTCCCTATACTTTAACTTCATTTTAGAGCTTTGAAATGAGGTTAACGGGCCTTAAACGTGTCAGAAATGGCTCTAACGCATAACAGGGACCAAAAGTGTAATTCTGCCAAACTTTGTAGGATCGTTTTGTGACCCAAACGAGTCGTTCAGAAGAGATTTTATTAGTTTCAGATGCGGAAAATAAGAAACTGACGATGAAACAGTTTGTTTATCACTTTAATCCTCTTGTGTATTGATATAACAGTGTTTACAGACGAAAGGAAAACCGGCAGCACCTCGGTATCTCTTTCTGGAAAACCTTACAAATGAAATGACCAACTCACCTATTTATAGGGAACATGGATTCGCTTGAAACTACCTAACAACATCTCAAGCGAAACCCTTAAAGACCATTCAAGCGAAAACTACTGAAATGACATTTACAAGCGAAACCTACACATTTCATTTAATCTGTTTTGTCTTTTTGTGAGGTGATGCCATTGATGATGTCATCATGACATCATGCTTGAACAAAACTGCAACGAACTCGAGACTCGATATAAGACGAAGTCGACAGATGACTGCACCAACAGACTCCCCCTCCCAGACTCCCCCTCGGATGTTGACGAGTCTTAAGTGTCGAGTCTTCAATGTCTTCAGTCTTTATCAGTTTGAACTCTCTCTGAAATATCTTACATTGTAAGCATCCTCAAACTTTATCTCCTTCTCCTCTTCAGCATCAACAGACTCCCCACGAAAATCTCTACTCGGATGTTTTCAGACTCCCCCTTTCGATATGCTGGGATCGTAGTCTGGCATGTTGAAATCACACATTCCTCAGGTATCGGAACCTGGCATTCTATCTTCAGGTTCAATATCAAAACCTGGCTACACCTGCACATTCTTAACCCAGAAATAAATTTTCTGATAACCACTTGTAGAGCATATTTAAAAACGATTCAACATTTATAGTCTCTGATGAACCACTTGCAGAAATATCATTTTCATTTCAAAGAACTTCATACAAATACTTTTCCAAACCTGTTCATCATGTCTAGCACTCGGAATTTTGAAAATTAGCTATTCAACACCAGTTGTCGAAAATCTTTTTAAATTTTTCAAAATTTTATGCTAAAACACACTGAAAATCTTTTTGAATTTTGAGATATAAAATGAAATGCAGTAAAGAAATATTTACAGACATTATTTTTGTGAGTTTGTGTAAGAGGATCATATCAGTTTTTGACAAGTCACAAGTACCGTTGAGCTTAGTTACACATTAAGAATTAAACAATTCACTTAGATTGCCGATATACTGATCCACTTAAATTCTCACACAAATTTCAACTGATTCAGGATATGAGTTAGGTGTATTAAAGACTTAAACTCATTCATGTCCCACCTCTTGAATATACTCCCGTATCCAGATCCCAATATTCAGTCTTACAGGTGAGTATACCACAGATGATATTTGTAAAGGGGTTAAATTGCGAGGGCCGTGAGAGCTCAGGTCGATACTCCCGTATACGCAGAGAGATGATGGCTTCGACTTTTGGTGTGTCCCCTTTAGAGGATCTTTTGATTTCCAACAGCAATGACTATCAATTTTATTGTTTCATCAATTTGCTGAGGGCGGCACTATTTTTCAAGCATGCGGAAAGTATTCTCCGGGGACTAGGTCATTGCTTCTGCAAAATCAGAAGTCCCGGGATAATACCCCAGATATCACTGAGCATAAAGACCTAGTATCTCAGAAAGAGGGACCTTTCAAACGAGATTTCAGGGGTTACCTATATATCCAAGTAGTGTTCCCCACGAAACAAGTAAGTTTGAATTTAGGTTTATATCCCGAAAAAATTTACTAAATGTATGAAAACCTATCGGCATATCATCAGTGAGACTGTTTAACGCTATTTAAACATTACATTTCTTTAGCATACTGTGACTGTCTACTGATGTACTATCATTTCCTCTTCTTTGACTCAAAAACTCATTTTTGATTTTATCATGTTTTTGTCTTTTTCAAATTTTCAAATGTTTTTGGATTTTCTGAAATTTTCTACTCCCCCTAAAAAGCAAACACATTTTAGGAAATTTGAAAACAAACTATACAGAAAGAGACAACTGATATCAAATCACCTCAATTCGCCATCCACTAGGCATAAACAATCAGAACTCCCCCTTTCACAAAACTATTTTCTCATTATGATTTCAAAACACTTAAGTTTGTTTTAACCAAAATGATTTGTCCGGAAAATAGGTTTTGTTGGTTTTACCACTTGTAGGTTCGGGGTTTGGTTCATCATATTGTCCATTCAATCTCTTGTATCAGGATTACATCAAGTTCAAACTAATGACCTTGAGTAATTACTTTGACAGAATCAACCTCTTACCACTTGTAAGTAATATTCACAACATTCAAGCCTATGTAGAAATAAAACTCTACACAAACTATTTTACCAATCAAGATGCCGATTCCTGCTTCGCACTTACCAACCTGGAAGCTCCGGCAAGTCACACTTATCCTGTAAAAATTTAACTATTTTTAAGATTCAATCACACAATCAATTACTAAGAAAGATGCCGATTCCTGATCCGCAATTACAAACTTGGGATCTCCGGCAAGTCAGATTTTTCAAGTAAAGAACACAGACACCCAAGCTTGACCAGCTTTGGGTGTAACCTTCTCAACTTCACTAGGGGTTGGGCTGTAAGTTGCTTTCTTTGTAGCATAAAAGTCTTTAACCCCTTTAACCTTCCCATCGACCATCTTTCCAAAAAATTTCTTTACATTCCCATTAAACGCTTTTTCAACATCAAATTCATTCTTTTCAGAATAAAATTGATTTGAGAGCTCAACCTTTCCAACCTTTGATTTAAAATTCTTAGCTCTCAATGGTGGAAAATGAACATCATCCATTAGAGGCACTGACTTTTCAACCTTTTTAACAAATTGTGGCTCCTCTGACTTTGTGGAATCAGATTCATCGCCATATTTTACCTCTGATTTCTTAACAACCCAAGTTTGGTTGTCAAGATTTCCCCTTTTCTTGTAAAATCTTTTCGAACACTCACCAACTTCATATGTAGAGTTTTTAAACACTTTAAATCGTTCAGTTGGTGGTTCCGTTTTATCAACAACTATATCTTTGAGTTTTTCTGAAACTCCCTGTTTTGTGTTGGTTGCCTTAGGACAGTTCCATGCAATGTGACCAACTTCATTACATCTGTAACAGGTTCTTGTTTCTTTCCTTTGATAAGCTCCATTCTTCATCTTTTCAGCAAGAAACTCCTGGTTTGACTGTTTCCAGAATGAGCTCTTTGCTTCTTCTTCATCGCTAGTTCCTATAACATATGTCATTTTTGATTTATAATCTCGAACATATTTTTCATTTTTATAGTTTTCATGTGGAATAAAACCAAGACCTTTCTTTTTGAACTTAATATTATGGTTTGGTTTCTTTTGAAATTCCGAACCATAATTGTAACCCATTTTCTTGTTTAACCGTTGCTGAACTCTTGAAGTGTATTTTTTAGGTTTTCCAATAAGATTTAAATCTTTTATTTCAGAAATATTGATTTCTGTCATTTTGAAAACCTTTTTAATCATATCAAAACGAACACTTCTTATTGGAAATTCTTTATCAAAATATAATTTGTCAGAATCATTCAAAGTACATGCAACTTCAAATGTTTCATCATTCAAATTAGATTTTGACAACAAAAATTCTTTACTATAAACCCGTTTTCCCGACGACTTTGAACTCTTGACAGACGAACTCGAACTCCTGGACTCAGACATCGACTCGGACTCCTCATCCTTATCTAACACCTGATCGACCATCCTTTTTATTAACTCAGACTCATGATCTATGTCGGACGCTGTGAACGTGATATCAATATTGTCTGGTAATATGTCGGTTATCTCAGACTCTAACTTTATATTGACCGCCTTTTTGACTTGTTCCTCATTCGGTTTTCTAGGCGAGTACCCTTCCCAAATTGGAGGCGGACACTTGTTATAACATACACTCTGTTTCTTACCAGTATCCGTTTTCTTCTTTGACTTCTTAACTTCATCTTTAAACGCCTCAAAACCTGCAACGGTAGGATAAATTCTATCAATTATGTAATCACAACTTGTATAACTTCGCAGCAATCTTCTGATTCTTTCATTTTCAGCTTTCTCAGTTTCCAACTCTTGCTTCCATTTTGCACATTCTTCAATGTAAAAATTTATCTCTTTCTGCTTTGACATCATGGTAGCATTCAACATCTTCAAAGCTTTCTCTCTTTCATAGTTAGTCTTTTCCAGACTATTCACAGTTCTGTTCAATACATCGTAAGATTCTTTCAAATTCTTCACATCAAACAACAACTTTTCTTTCATCTTTTCTGATTCACTAAACCTCTCGTCTTTTACTTCACACTGTTTGCAAGATTCCAAACAAGTGAGACATGGTTTCGTAACTTCAACAATCTTCTCGACCTCCACAATCTTTTCAACTTCAACTACCTTTTCCACTTCCACTATTTTCTCAATCACTTTGACTTCCTTCAATTCTTTTGCAGCTTTTCTTTCTTTGAGTTTCTTCAACTTAGCTGCAAAATAAAATTCAAAACTGTCAGAAGATAAATGAGATTTTCCAATGTTTATCTGTTCAACTTCTTCATCATCACTGTTATCTGTTGAACTGTTTTTAGAGGAAACAGATTTTCCATCTTGACTCTCCTCATTATCTGACATCACATCCATCCACTCCTTCATCAACTCTGGCTTTTGCACAATCTGAGCAATAAAAGCTTTAACATTAGGATCAGCTGGAATAAACTTGTCCCAGCTAAAACCATCAGCCACTTTCTCGTCATCTTGATCAATGATGCCATAGTAAGCTTTCTTGTTTACATCTTCGATCATTTTCCCATGTGCCGTTTGTGAATCTTTTTGTTGATGTGGTAGATGAGTGATTTGTTGATATATGGACTTCTTATAATAATCATCTTTTCCAAAAGAATCCTTTGCTCCTCTTGGCTCCTGATTCTTGCACTCTCTTTTAAAATGGCCTTTCTCCCTGCAACGAAAACAGACAACTTTAGATTTATCAAAACCTAAATTAGAAAGATTTGCATCCAAGAAATCACTTCTTCCTGTAATCATTCTAAATTTTTCTGCTCTCCTCAAAACACTAGCTAACGCCCATTTAATGTCCATCAGTTCCAACTCCTCTGCATCGATCTGGTCATAATCTTCCTTTGTGAGCATCGGATTACCAATTTTTCCGGCAATCAACCCTTCATAAGATTCTAATGCAGTGACCAGTAATCCCATATGACTTTTCACAACTTCTTCAGAATAATTTTGTCCATTTTGAAGATGTAAAGCCACATTACACTGAATCAGATGCCCATTTCCGACCGATGCACTTTGAACACTTGGAGGATTAACGTTTGAAAATCCAATAGTATTGATTGAGCTTTGACTGCTTGTTCCAGATGAATTTCCTGCACTAAATGCTGTTTGGATTTTTGGACTCGCTTCAACTGTCTGAACATTTCCTTTATAGTACAGTTTGATATCTTGCTGATTGCTTGAACTGTTCATTCTAGCAATTTTCTGCTGTTCAAGATCCTGTGCCTCCAGCTTTTCAATAAACTGAGCAATAGATAATCTGCTAAACTGTCCAGAATTTTTCAGAATCATCAAATATGTACCCCATTCCTTTTGTGGTAATGCATCAGCAAGCTTTTCTACCCATTCTGCTGGAGTTTTTGTAATCTTCAACTGTGACATGGTGCGAACAAGATGACAATATCTCTCAATGAGAGTCTTTGTTGTCTCACCAGGCATACAAGTAAACAATTCAAACTCTTTTTTCAACAAAGCTGCTTTACTCTGTAACATTTCTGTACTTCCTTCAAATTTCTTTTTAAGAGCTTCCCGGATAGAATAAGCACTGTCATCATGTTGAAGCAACACAAATATATCCTCTTTAACAACTTGTTGTAATAGATTGATCATCATTTTCTCTCTTTATAACTTTCTCTCTCTTGCTCTGTGAATTCTGAAATGATTTTACCAACTCCCACTGAGTTTTGTGGCCTCTCATATTCAGTTTCAATGCTTTCCCAAGCATTTAAATGGTTAGCTTGAACCCAATTCTCAAAACGTTTCTTCCATCCATGATAATCTTCAATTCCCATAAGTTTCGGGGGTTTTTGCATTGTTCCGGTTTCATTCTCCATGTTCATATTCTTAGCAATGTCACCCGGAGTAGTCGGAGATGTTGCGAATGCGTTGTAAAAATCTTCACTCATGATTCGATATCGAAGAATTTCTCAAACTAGCTTTCAAACGAACTGGTTCACCTCGTAAAACACCTGAAACAAACAAACAAACGATCAGCTTAAACACTTATCAAGTTAACTGAAACGAACTGATATTCAGACTGGTGGATATTCTGTGCAGACTGAATGTTGACACACTGTGCGGACTGCTAAGACCCGGATCAATTTCAAACGACCTGACTCACTACTTGTGAACTGATGGACTTTCAAACGACCAAATGAACCTTTGACAACTTTATACTCCAAACCGTACGAACTGGAACTAACTTGTGCGACCTGGCCTTATTTCCACGTGAACCAAATTCGTAACAAACGACCTGATGACCTATTTATCACTTGTTGACAAAAACTTATCAAATCTGCTCACCTCGAATAAAATTTGAACACCAAATATATTCAATCTAATTGTGCCATTATAATCAATTCTTATACCGATAACATCACAACACGAACAATTTTTAATCAATTTGGCTGCTATTAATTTTGCACACATGGGCTGATAACTATCAAACAAATTCTCCTGACATTTTCACATGCAATGATATCAATTTCCAAGACCTAGAAACTTATGAACTTACAATATTCTTTAGGTGTGCACCTTCCCAACAATCAATATGTTTTTTTTTATTCAAGAACCGACAAGATTTCACACAAAAATTCACATGCAAATAGTTCACTTATCAAGATTGAGCCAACCACTTCAATTGTTTACTTAATTGATTTAGTCGATACTTTGAACAAATCAACAGTCACATGCAACCAATAACCTAATTTTTTTTTAAAACTCTTTGATTTTACCGATGAAATTCGCATGCAATATGTACGACACACTTTAATATTCAGCACTAAAATTCTGACAAAACATATTCCTGTGATTTCTATTTATGATACCAACATGATTTAGAAACAAAAACATGATTTCAATTCCCGAATCCTGACACCTCGAATATACTATCACATAAAACAATAATATTCTTTAAAGTCTCACACAACACTAAGTACTTGTCACACGGTTTCAAGCGGTCAGATTTAAAATTTCAAGCGAACACAATATTACATTTTCAAGCGGTCATCGATTTCAAGCGAGATCAACAATTTTAAGTGAGATGATAATGACATCAGCAAAGTCGAACAATTTTCAAGCGAAAACATGACTTTCAACCATTTTTAAGTCGATTTTCGATCTGAAACTTTCCAGGATTAGTTAATACATGTTAACGCACAATATGTGTGAAATTGAACCGATTTTAACCGTGAAAAATTATTAGATTTGAAAAAGAATGGTGTAGAAATCAGAAAAGTGATGAAAACAAGCAGTTTTTGCAAGATCTCTTCCACCTGAGCTCTGATACCACTTGTAGGATCGTTTTGTGACCCAAACAAGTCGTTCAGAAGAGATTTTATCAGTTTCAGATGCGAAAAATAAGAAACTGACGATGAAACAGCTTATTTATCAGTTTAATCCTCTTGTGTATTGATATAACAGTGTTTACAGACGAAAGGAAAACCGGTAGCACCTCGGTATCTCTTTCTGGAAAACCTTACAAATGAAATGACTAACTCACCTATTTATAGGGAACATGGATTCGCTTGAAACTACCTAACAACATCTCAAGCGAAACCCTTAAAGACCATTCAAGCGAAAACTACTGAAATGACATTTACAAGCGAAACCTACACATTTCATTTAATCTGTTTTGTCTTTTTGTGAGGTGATGCCATTGATGATGTCATCTTGATGATGTCATCTTGATGATGTCATCATGACATCATGCTTGAACAAAACTGCAACGAACTCGAGACTCGATATAAGACGAAGTCGACAGATGACTGCACCAACAAACTTTATGGCTTACGGACCGTAAGCCATTACCCTTACGGTCTGTAAGCAGGGGCCAGATGCAGCAACTCATTTTTTAACTGCTGTTAACAGCCTTTCAACCCCCCAAAGGCCAATGCCACATGTCAATCTCTAGTGGTGGGGGCAAAATGAGTTACCATAACATTCCAACACATGTACGGATGAGATTCGATCACGTTTTTCGATAAACGATCCTAACGGTTGTCCATTTACTATAAATACCCAACCCATCTCAACCCCAAAACCCACAAATCTGATCAAAAAGACTCTAAGTTGAAGCCATTGCTTCATACCTGGGTTATTTGATCAAGATTAGCTTTCGGGGACCCTTTGTAAGTGTTCTTTCATTCTTTACATTCGTTTTAGCGTTAAAGTCAAACTTTGTTTGACTTTCTGCATTAACCAGTTTATGGTCAATGCGAAGTTCGTTTGAACTTCATAACGTGAGCGTAATCACGATGGTTATAGTCCCTAGTGACTATACCTACTGATTACCACGTTATCTAGGCTCAGTGACGAGCCATAGTTTCGGCCAAAATACGTATTCTTGCGTATTTTGTAACCAAACTACTCTTAGGTATCAAAACCGTTTGTTTTGATACCAAACCTGATTCTAAACTTAGTTAAGCATGTTTTAACATGCTTAGCTCGTCACTTTTAGTTTAGTGCTTATATAGGGTCGTAAGGTAAGCGATCTAAACAATCGCTTATACTTTCGAACCCGACCCGGTTGGTCGATCATTAGGATCCGACCAAACACATTAGGTGACCATAGTAGATAGGGAATAACCTTCCGAGGTTATACCTTATGGTCGTTTCGTTTAAGTAGTTGTATGATAGGTAGTTTATATGCCTTAGGTAAATTACCAAAATGCCCTTTTTACGCCAAAATTCATTTTAAGCATATGTAACATAACTTTTGGTATCTAAACTGATTTAGCAACAATATTAGACATGGTAAGGCATATTTTACTTGTCATAGGACTAGTTAGGCGTTCCGAACGCGTTTTACGCAAACGACGCGTTAAAGTAGCATAAGCTACCTAAACGGGTCGTAATGGGTCGTAAGCACTTAGGTTAGGTTTCATTTTAGTACGTGGGCTTTGTTATACTCGTTTGGTTTACGAACCCTCATTCTATCAAATCCTCCAATTTTAGGTCCGGTATATTAACATAGTTACCTATATTAGGTGCCGTTTGATATCTGTGATCTCTAGCATTGTTTGGTTGTTACTCAAGGACTACTAAGCAATCTCAAGTGAGTACATAGACCCCTCTTTTACTGTTTTCCAAACATTTTGGGGTGAAAGACGTGTGCCTACTTGTTACTTTCATGTTTTCCGGTTTTCACATCATATGCTTGTTATGTTCAATAGTACACTTATAGTACATGATTTCATTGTTTTTATGCTATGTATGCCCATTGTGTGCATACTTAGTACATCATTTTACATTACATTTTATGCTATGTATGCCCATTGTGTGCGTATTTAGTACATCATTTTACATTACATTTTATGCTATGTATGCCCATTGTGTGCATACTTAGTACATTTATTCATCACATGCTTACATTTTGGTATGACATTTGGGTTGTTTAAATGGGACAATATATTCATTAACATTAGCTACGCCGCTCGTTAGTAGGTAGTGGTACCATAGGACTTGACAACTCCCATTCCTGAAATCCCGGGTTTGTTTGGATTGGAAGGAATGACCGAATTCGATAAACATAACACATATAGACCTTTGATTTGTTTAAAGGCCTATCGCCACAGTCACAAGGCTTGGATGTATGCATTATAACAATACCGCATAGATGTTTGTATCAGTATAGCATGCATTTGTTCCACAAAACATAACTTTAACTTAAACTATGTTTAATTCAATACCGTGTTTGGTGCATTTTACCTATGGTTTAGTTGATATATTTCACATGCCATACATGATATTTTTTTTATACACATTATATGATCTACATTAAACATAAACATTTTGACATTGATATACACATTTGGTGATTTACATTAGACATGGACATTTTGATATGGTTTACACAATAACACTTGACATTTGATTTATACATGAACAATTTACATTGGTGGTTGGTTTGGGTTAATGATTTGAGTAACGAGGCGTGTGTAATATGATACAAACATGGTGGATACGCCGCTGGTACTTCCTATATATAAGTGTTTGTATAATATTACATATCGTAGCGTTATTTAAATCATTTCAGGATAGACATATTACACAAATAACATATTTTTCACACGACCTTGTTTTACAAAACAGTATATTTTATACAACACCTTTTACTTGGTTATTTCATTACCATACGCCTTTCTTTTATATAATCTGATTTCTTATCGAGTTTTCATATGATTTATAAACGAAAACACTTAACAAGATTCATGACTAATTTTTATTAAACCTTTCTTTTAAAACCCAAGTCATGAATCCTATTTTCACAAAACCTATGTATCTCACAGGCATTTTTATGCTGACGTACCTATTTTCACATGTGTTTTCAGGAGCTGTCGCTTAGGATGATGATTGTGACACTAGGGCGGACCTGAGCCTTAGAGACATAAAACGAAGATAGACTTAGCTTAATTATGTTATGAACTCTTTATTTCCTGTTTTGAGACAATGTAACACGCTTGTTTGATAAATAAAATATAACTTTGAATGCCATGGTTATGAAACAATTAATTCTGTTACAACACTCCCCGACGTTTTCCGCCACGTTTGGTTGTTCTACGTGGTCGGGGTGTGACAGAAGAGTTGGTATCAGAGCCAATGGTTATAGGGAATTAGGTTATTAGTAATTCTTTGACCTAGACTATAACCTTTCTAGGACCCTAGCACAAGTTATCTTGTGTTTAGATCTTAAAACATGCACATCACCTATCCTTAGGTGATTATCGAAACAAGAACCCAATTTTCCAAAACGATTTTTGAAAAACAATCTTCTGTTTTTGTATGATTTATTACAAGGTTTTGAACCCTCTGTTATATGGTTTTGAACCCCTTTGAATTTTCAAAAATCTCGTCAAAGTTTTGGGTCTTAAATAGTGTGAACACGTGCAAACTGGAAGAGTGAATGCCTGTACCCTGGGTTTTCTGTCTAAGGCTAGAGTGTTTGTACAAATCCACATAATCGGACCAGTCACTCTTACCTGGGAACTCTTGGGGTGAGTGTTCACTTATAGGCGAGAATGTCTTCGCGATACATTATTATTGACCCATTTACTTGATTAGTCACTGTGTGTCGTTTGTTTGCTTTGTGATGCGGACAAATGACCACCATCTTTGCTTTTGTTGATTTTGTTTCATCTCATTCTCTTCATCCATTCATCTCACTCGTTTCCTTTCATGTTTTCCTCTTTTAGAATGCCTCATCGTCGCGAAAACCAGATAGCGACTGCCGAACTGGTAGAAATCATTGCACAGCAAATGGCTGCTCAATTCCCAAACCTCTTTGCTCAATGGAACCAAGCCAACAACAACAACAATGCTCCATGCAATTTCAAGAATTTTAACTCGGCTAAACCACTCAAGTTTAGTGGTTCTGAGGGAGCGACTGGGCTTCTTCAATGGTTCGAGAGCATTGAGAAAACTTTCCGTCACATGCAGTGTCCTGAGAATCGCAAGGTCGAGTTTTCTTCGAGTGTGTTTCAGAAGAGGGCTCTTACGTGGTGGAACGGGGTTATGAGAGATCGTGGTGCTGAAGTTGCTTTAGCGCAAACCTGGGCTGAACTTAGAGCTCTTATGATGAGGGAGTTTTGTCCTCGTCATGAACTGCGAGCTTTGGAGAAAGAGTTTGATGATTTGAAACAAGATAGTGGCGAACATCGGGCGTATACTGATAGATTTGAGGAGTTGAGTCTGCTTTGCCCAACTATGGTTACCCTACTCGACAAGGCTATCGAAAGGTACATCGACGGCCTACCTGACTCAGTGCAAGACATCCTTACTGGTAGTAACCCTACCACACTCCGTCAGGCGATCGAGTTAGCAGCGACATTGACTGAGTTGCAGGTCCGAAAGGGAAAGCGGCACAAAAAGGGTGACAAGGGTAAGAAGCAGGCGTCTGACAAAGAAGATAGCAAGAAAGGTCAAAACAAGAAGGGAAAGGAATCTGGTTCCTCAAGAGGGTCAAGGAAGCGTAGGGCTTCCCAAAATTTTGCTGTCACTGCCCAAGCTAACCAGGCAGCTCCCAACCAACCCGCACAGCCTCCAGCGAAGAAACCTTATGCAGGAAATGCACCTTTGTGTAATAGATGCAACAGTCACCATCAGCCGCAATTTCCGTGCTGTTTCTGTACTAACTATGGGAAGTCAGGTCATCTTGCTGGTGTTTGTCGTTTTGCCCAGAACCAGGCAGTTCAGAACCAAGCCCAACAAGTTGCTCAGCCTCTTGCTCAGCAACAAGGTCAAGCTGCACGACCTCATTTTCCTCCTGGTTCGTGCTACAATTGTGGGGATCTGACCTACTACAGAAACCGGTGCCCAAGGCTAGCAAACCAGAATCAGAATCCGAATCAGAATCAGGCTCAGGCTCGAGGTCGAGTTTTCAACATGAATGCACAAGAGGCACAAGCAGACAATGAAGTGGTGAACGGTACGTTCTTTAATAATAATCAGCCTGCATCTGTTCTTTTTTATTCGGGTGCCGATAAGAGTTTTGTGTCATTATCTTTTGAGCCATTGCTTCGCGTGTCTAGAACGAAACTAGGTAAACCTTTGACAGTAGAAGTTGCTAGTGGTGAACCCATTGTTCTTGATTTTGTTCTTCGCAACTGCCAGTTGAACCTTAACGACCATCTTTTTCCTATCGACCTCACGCCTATGCAACTTGGAAGCTTTGACGTTATTGTGGGTATGGATTGGTTAGCCAAGCATCGCGCAGAGGTAGTTTGTTTTGAGAAGATTGTTCGTGTGCCGCTTTTGACAGGCGAGATCCTACAAGTTCATGGTGAGAAACCTGCTGGTGGTCTCAAACTCATGTCTTGTTTCAAAGCTCGGAAGTATCTACGAAAGAACTATGTGGCCTTTTTGGCACATGTTGTAGCAGATAAGGGCAAAGAACTAGTTTGTTTTGAGAAGATTGTTCGTGTGCCGCTTTTGACAGGCGAGATCCTACAAGTTCATGGTGAGAAACCTGCTGGTGGTCTCAAACTCATGTCTTATTTCAAAGCTCGGAAGTATCTACGAAAGAACTATGTGGCCTTTTTGGCACATGTTGTAGCAGATAAGGGCAAAGGTGAGTCTATTCAAGATATTCCTGTTGTTCGGGATTATTCTGAAGTATTCCCTGAAGAGTTACCTGGTCTACCTCCCGCACGCCAAGTCGAGTTCCGTATTGATCTCGTACCTGGTGCAAATCCCATTGCCAGAGCTCCCTACTGTCTTGCGCCGTCTGAGATGCAAGAGTTGTCTAAGCAGCTTCAGGAGCTCTCTGACAAAGGTTTTATCCGTCCTAGCTTTTCACCTTGGGGTGCTCCCGTTCTTTTTGTCAAGAAGAAGGATGGATCTTTTAGGATGTGTATCGATTATCGTGAGCTTAACAAGCTTACCATCAAGAATCGATATCCCCTACCTCGCATCGATGATCTCTTTGATCAGTTACAGGGCGCTTCTTATTTTTCAAAGATTGATCTGCGATCTGGATATCACCAACTCCGTGTGCATGAAGAAGACATTCCCAAGACAGTGTTCCGCACTCGTTATGGGCATTATGAGTTCACAGTCATGCCAGTCGTATTGACTAATGCTCTTGCTGTTTTCATGGACTTAATGAATAGGGCCTGCAAGCCTTATTTGGATCAGTTCGTCATTGTTTTTATTGACGACATCTTGATTTATTCTAAGACGCGAGCTGAACATGAGCAACATCTTCGTCTTACTTTGGAACTCCTAAAGAAAGAGCAACTTTTTGCCAAATTCTCCAAGTGCGAATTTTGGCTTAAAGAAGTTCAATTTTTGGGGCATATTGTCAACAAACAAGGTATTCATGTAGATCCCTCCAAGATCAGTGCGATTAAGGATTGGGATACGCCTACTACTCCTACTGAAGTTCGTTCTTTTCTTGGTCTAGCGGGTTATTATCGCCGCTTCATTGAAAATTTCTCGAAGATTGTAGTTCCTCTAACTGCTCTGACTCAGAAGAACAAGCCCTTTGATTGGGGATTCAAACAAGAGGAAGCTTTTCAAAACTTGAAGCAAAAGCTTTGTGACGCGTCTGTTCTGACTTTTCCTAGGGGCAATGATGATTTTGTCGTTTATTGCGATGCATCTAAATTGGGTCTTGGCTGTGTTCTGATGCAAAGGAACAAAGTCATAGCATATGCATCGAGGCAGTTGAAGATACATGAGAAAAACTACACCACTCATGATCTTGAGTTAGGTGCAGTTGTCTTTGCTCTTAAGATCTGGAGACACTATTTGTACGGTACAAAATGTGTGGTTTTCACGGACCACAAAAGTCTTCAGCATATCTTCAATTGGAAAGAACTCAACATGAGGCAACGACGTTGGGTTGAGCTTCTAAACGACTATGACTGCGAAATTCGCTACCATCCTGGTAAGGAGAATGTCGTAGCCGATGCATTGAGTCGTAAGGAACGTACTAAGCTTCATTGTGTTCGTGTCCAATCTATTATTCAAGCTCGATCCGATAGCCAAGCCCGCATTTCTCAGGCTCAACACACTTGTGTTTCACAAGGTTTGATGGATAAGGAATTTCCTTATCACATAACACCTGCTCTGGAACTGAAGGACAATGGATCGTATTACTTCATGGACCGTTTGTGGGTCCCAAGCCAAGATAATCTTCGCACCTTGCTTATGGATGAAGCCCATAAGTCTTGTTATTCTGTTCATCCTGGCTCAGATAAGATGTATAAGGACCTTCGTATTCAGTATTGGTGGCCTGGTATAAAGAAAGACATTGCCTTATATGTATCAAAATGCCTTACTTGTCTTAAAGTTAAGGCTGAACATCAACGTCCTTCTGGTTTATTGGAGCAACCAGAGATCCCAGTTTGGAAATGGGAAAACATTACTATGGATCTCATTACTAAACTTCCATGCACAAAGAAAGGTCATGACGCCATCTGGGTAGTCGTTGATCATCTTACTAAGTCAGCGCATTTCTTACCAATCCGTGAGGATTTTTCTGCTGACAAACTCGCTAAAATCTATGTGGGTGAAATTGTAGCTCGACATGGTGTTCCTTTGAACATCATTTCAGACAGAGATGCTCGCTTCACTTCTCATTTTTGGAGAACCATGCAATCTGCTATGGGGACCCAACTTAATCTGAGCACAGCTTATCATCCGCAAACGGATGGTCAATCTGAAAGAACAATCCAGACTCTGGAGGATATGCTTAGAGCTTGTGTGATCGATTTTGGTGGTAGTTGGGATTCGCATCTTCCGTTGATTGAATTCTCCTAGAACAACAGTTATCACTCCAGCATCAAAATGGCTCCTTTCGAGGCTCTCTATGGTCGAAAATGTCGTTCACCAGTCTGCTGGAATGAGATCGGTGAGGCTCAGCTTACTGGACCTGCCCTTATTTTAGAGACAACTGATAAGGTTAAGAAAGTTCGTGATAACCTTCAGACAGCTAGATGCCGTCAAAAGAGTTACGCGGACCTAAAACGCAAGCCCTTGGATTTTTAAATCGGTGATCGTGTATTACTTAAGGTTTCACCTTGGAAAGGTGTGATCAGATTTGGAAAGAAAGGAAAACTTGCACCTAGATACGTTGGACCATTCAAGATCGTCGAAAGAATCGGTAAGGTAGCCTACAGGCTTGAGTTACCTCCTGAACATGGAAATGTTCATCCAACCTTTCACGTGTCCAATCTCAAGAGGTGTTTAGCTGATGAGAACCCCCACATAACGCTTGACGAAATTCGTGTTGATAAAACACTGAAATTTGTTGAGAAGCCAGTGGAAATCATGGAACGTGAAGTCAAGTGGCTTAAACGCAAGCGCATTCCTTTGGTCAAGGTTCGCTGGGAATCTAAACGTGGGCCCAAGTTTACTTGGGAATGCGAAGATCAAATGAAGGCGAAATATCCGCATCTTTTTCCACGAGTTTCCTCTAAATAAATTTCGGGACGAAATTTCCACAAGTAGGGGAGACTGTAACATCTGTGCATGTAATCATTGTAAACAGTTCAATTATCAATAAAACAATGTTATTTGATCCCAATGTTTGTTTGGTTATGTTTTACATTTTTCATGTTTTGACTTTTGTTCAATTTCAAACTCTATATCGCTTTCTGGAGAGTTATACGCAAACTGGTGCGTAAACGTAATCAGTTTAATGTGACAAATACTCCGGAACATCAACATATACTTAACATGCCTTAAATAACATTTACATAGCTTAGAAATAAGTTTTAAAGGCTTTGGTATGGCAAAAACAAGTTAATTCGCTTAAAGGGACTAAACTTGACAAACTGCGAAAGTATGCTAATTTGAACTGTAACGAACATTCTGGAACATAACCATAAGTTAAACACACCTTAAATATCCTTTACATAGCTTAGAAATAGGCTTTGAGGTGTTCGGTGTGCCAAAATAAAATTTTGGCTCATCCAGGGACTAAAAGTGTCAAAAAGTGCATAAGTTTTCACTTTCGCGCATAACTTACGTTCTGAATACATCCGGACATCCAAAAATTTATGTAAGCACTAAAATATTTTATTTTAGTGTTTGGCATGAGAAAAATCCATTCGTCGCGCAATTTGGATCGTTTTTCGCGCTTATGCGCATTCCGTCGTAATTAAGCGAATATCGTAACCGTACGGCCAAACGAACCGACATCCGAGATATTTTTGAGCACATTTTAAGTTCCCTATACTTTAACTTCATTTTAGAGCTTAGAAATGAGGTTAACGGTCCTTAAATGTGTCGGAAATGGCTCTAACGCATAACAGGGACCAAAAGTGTAATTCTGCCAAACTTGATGGCTTACGGACCGTAAGCCATTACCCTTACGGTCTGTAAGCAGGGGCCAGATGCAGCAACTCATTTTTTAGCTGCTGTTAACAGCCTTTCAACCCCCCAAAGGCCAATGCCACATGTCAATCTCTGGTGGTGGGGGCAAAATGAGTTACCATAACATTCCAACACATGTACGGATGAGATTCGATCACGTTATTCGATAAACGATCCTAACGGTTGTCCATTTACTATAAATACCCAACCCATCTCAACCCCAAAACCCACAAATATGATAAAAAAGACTCTAAGTTGAAGCCATTGCTTCATACCTGGGTTATTTGATCAAGATTAGCTTTCGGGGACCCTTTGTAAGTGTTCTTTCGTTCTTTACATTCGTTTTAGCGTTCAAGTCAAACTTTGTTTGACTTTCTGCATTAACCATTTTATGGTCAATGCGAAGTTCGTTTGAACTTCATAACGTGAGCGTAATCACGATGGTTATAGTCCCTAGTGACTATACCTACTGATTACCACGTTATCTAGGCTTAGTGACGAGCCATAGTTTCGGCCAAAATACGTATTCTTGCGTATTTTGTAACCAAACTACTCTTAGGTATCAAAACCGTTTGTTTTGATACCAAACCTATTTTCTAAACATAGTTAAGCATGTTTTAACATGCTTAGCTCGTCACTTTTAGTTTAGTGCTTATATAGTGTCGTAAGGTAAGCAATCTAAACAATCGCTTATACTTTCGAACCCGAACCGGTTGGTCGATCATTAGGATCCGACCAAACACATTAGGTGACCATAGTAGATAGGGAATAACCTTCCGAGGTTATACCTTATGGTCGCTTCGTTTAAGTAGTTGTATGATAGGTAGTTTATATGCCTTAGGTAAATTACCAAAATGCCCTTTTTACGCCAAAATTCATTTTAAGCATATGTAACATAACTTTTGGTATCTAAACTGATTTAGCAACAATATTAGACATGTTAAGGCATATTTTACTTGTCATAGGACTAGTTAGGCATTCCGAACGCGTTTTACGCGAACGACGCGTTAAAGTAGCATAAGCTACCTAAACGGGTCGTAATGGGTCGTAAGCACTTAGGTTAGGTTTCATTTTAGTACGTGGGCTTTGTTAAACCATATCACATGAGTCTCCATACTCATTTGGTTTACGAACCCTCATTCTATCAAATCCTCCGATTTTAGGTCTGGTATATTAACATAGTTACCTATATTAGGTGACGTTTGATATCCGTGATCTCTAGCATTGTTTGGTTGTTACTCAAGGACTAGTAAGCAATCTCAAGTGAGTACATAGACCCCTCTTTTACTGTTTTCCAAACATTTTGGGGTGAAACACATGTGCCTACTTGTTACTTTCATGTTTTCCTGTTTTCACATCATATGCTTGTTATGTTCAATAGTACACTTATAGTACATGATTTCATTGTTTTTATGCTATGTATGCCCATTGTGTGCATACTTAGTACATCATTTACATTACATTTTATGCTATGTATGCCCATTGTGTGCGTATTTAGTACATCATTTTACATTACATTTTACGCTATGTATGCCCATTGTGTGCATACTTAGTACATTTATTCATCACATGCTTACATTTTGGTATGACATTTGGGTTGTTTAAATGGGACAATATATTCATTAATATTAGCTACGCCGCTCGTTAGTAGGTAGTGGTACCATAGGACTTGACAACTCCCATTCCTGAAATCCCGGGTTTGTTTGGATTGGAAGGAATGACCGAATTCGATAAACATAACACAGATAGACCTTTAATTTGTTTAAAGTCCTATCACCACAGTCACAAGGCTTGGATGTATGCATTATAACAATACCGCATAGATATTTGTATCAGTATAGCATGCATTTGTTCCACAAAACATAACTTTGACTTAAACTATGTTTAATTCAATACCCTGTTTTGTGCATTTTACCTATGGTTTAGTTGATATATTTCACATGCCATACACGATATTTTTTTGATACACATTATATGATCTACATTAAACATAAACATTTTGACATTGATATACACATTTGGTGATTTACATTAGACATGGACATTTTGATATGGTTTACACAATAACACTTGACATTTGATTTATACATGAACAATTTACATTGGTGGTTGGTTTGGGTTAATGATTTGAGTAACGAGGCGTGTGTAATATGATACAAACATGGTGGATACGCCGCTGGTTCTTCCTATATATAAGTGTTTGTATAATATTACATATCGTAGCGTTATTTAAATCATTTCAGTATAGACATATTACACAAATAACATATTTTTCACACGACATTGTTTTACAAAACAGTATATTTTATACAACACCTTTCACTTGGGTATTTCATTAACCATACGCCTTTCTTTTATATAATCTGATTTCTTATTGAGTTTTCATATGATTTATAAAAGAAAACACTTAACAAGATTCATGACTAATTTTTATTAAACCTTTCTGTTAAAACCCAAGTCATGAATCCTATTTTCACAAAACCTTTGTATCTCACAGGCATTTTATGCTGACGTACCTATTTTCACATGTGTTTTCAGGAGCTGTCGCTTAGGATGATGATTGTGACACAAGGGCGGACCCGTGCCTTAGATGTCACACCCCTTTCTGCGGTGGAAGCACGAGGTGTGATCATGAAAGGTTCTCATTGCATACGAAAGGTAAATATGCTATATGCTCGTAAAAACATCAAATACCATAATTTGAAAACATAAGTTTAGCGTTTATATCTCTAAGTCGCATAAAACATTGTCTTAAAAAGTTTACAACTTTATTTAAAGATAAACTTAAGCGACATCCACAAGCATAAGCGAGACCGCGCGCACATCCATCCTAGTTACCTGAAATACATGTGAGTTTTGGAAAAACGTCAACATAATGTTGGTGTGAATTCATGCAGTTTTGTTTTTCACGTTTGTATACTTTGTATAAAAACATAGTTGTGAATAAATCAAGTTTTTCTTGAGTACTCCACGTACTTCAAGTTATATATCAATCTTCTTGAGTACCCCACGTACTTCAAGTTACATATCAATCTTCTTGAGTACCCCACGTACTTCAAGTTATATATCAACTTTCTTGAGTACCCCACGTACTTCAAGTTATATATCAATTTTCTTGAGTACCCCACGTACTTCAAGTTATATATCAATTTTCTTGAGTACCCCACGTGCTTCAAGTTATATATCAATTTTAGTATGGTATGAATTTTTATGTAAATACAGTATTTCTGTAAATATCAGGATTGTTAATGGGTTGCAAAGCCATTAACATGTGACACGACATAGGAAGTCACCAAACCTAAGGCATTTAATTGGTATATTCTGAGACACAAAAGCACTACTCGATTCTCGCCCTCACCGAGAGTGTGGCTGCCAGGCACCCGTTAGATCTAACCTTTTGTTCTGCGGTCTAAGTATGTACACGATTAATGGTGCTTCTGTACCCTATTCGTGACACTATTTCTCATAACGCATCCTACTTGGTTCTCGTCCTCACCAAGCGCGTTTCTTGTTATCATTTCTCATAGCGCCTCATACTTGGTTCTCGTTCTCACCAAGTGCGCTTCTCATATTCTTATATTTCGTCACACTTGGTTCTCGTTCTCACCAAGTGTACTTCTTATATTTATATCATACCAATTATAAATTTTGTACATTTGTACATGTATTTCACCCCCGAAGTTATAAAAACTGAAAACAGTTAAAGAGAAAAGGGGGAGCATGAACTCACAACTTTGCGTTCCTTGCGTCGTAAACTTCACCGGATTTGCTTAATTAACGTCGTAACCTATACGCGTTTTCTTAACGTTAGTCACTAAACTTGCGTCGCACAAGTACAGTCACTCTCTTTTGTGTATATATTCTTGTGTTAAAAATATTTTATATTTTTAACTAAGTATCTTACTTATATTATTTTCTCAAAAATTAATATAAGTATCTCATGTTTTGCACTTTGCACCCGAATTATGTATCTTGTATGTTGTATGTGTATTTTTATGTTTATACTCCTCATGAGTATTTAGTGTATTTTTAAGTCTTAATACACTAGCACGTATAACACATACTATATACACTTAGCACAAAAGCTGGTGATAAAATAATATATATTTTTCTCTCAAAATATACATACTTATATCCATTTTTATTCTTGAAGAAATCCTCATTTCTTATCACCAAAAATTAGGGAAACCTTGGTAATACTCTTAAATACATTTTTAGGGAATAAGTTTCTCAAAAACTTATATTTTTCTATGTGTCAAAATTTATAAAAATTTTGATAGAGTTTCCCCTAAAAATGGAGGTTTCCCATGTTTTCAAAACATGTGTTTATTTTCTTTTAAATCGTCAACAATCATCAACAACAATAATCATCAACAATAATCACTAATTTCTCCATTTCATGAACTTGAATATTTACAAAAATGTGTAGTAACTTACTAGCACATTTAGTAAGTCTTGTTATCTTTAAAAATAAGTTTAATTTCTTAAAAACTTTATTTTTAAAGAATATGAAGTTTCACAACTTCTAGTCGGTTTTTACGAAAATTATTTCTTTGTTAAAACCTTTGTTACACAAGTGTCCACACACTTGTTTGTTCATAAAAACACCTCTACTTCATGAAAGATCCGGTTTTAAAACATGGTTTTGTCTTACAGTTGGTCTTTCGAAAATACCACTTGTAGATCTTTAGATCTACATGTTTAGAGTCTTATTTTACAAGAAAATTTACTTTTACTCAAGTTCATGTTTCATGAGTGGAAGGGTTCATCATCTTTCACATTTCTAGCACTAACATACTACTAGTTCATGTTCTTGAACATGATCTATATGGTTATATGATGATCCATCCCACTTCTAGCAACAAACAACATACAATAATCACAACTAACCAAGTTTTTTTATGATTTACACCACTAGTTTCTTTTTATCCAACATTTTCATCTTACTTCCAAGACTTTATGTAATGTTCTTGTGTGTGTTTGATTTTTAACCATTAAATCACCTATTAACCACCCTAAACAAGAACAAGATGGAGATTTGAAGCACTTACTACTAGCACAAGGCTAGGGAAGTTCAAGAGTGCAAATGAGGTGGATAAAAGCAAATGGTGAGGGTCCTTCAAGATCCGCTTGCACCGAGCTTCGTTAGTGACCTTCTTACACCTTAATAGCACCTTAGAATAGAAGATGGAAGCTTGAAAAGGATGGTGTTGTGGTGGTTGTTCTTGGCCGTGACCAAGCAAGAGAGGAAGGGAGGAAGTGTGTGTGTTGGTGTGTGAAAGAATGAGAAGTTAGGACCCTTGGTGTTAACTTATATCCAAATGTTGGGTTTAACTCTTGTATAATATGCCTTAGATAGTACAAACATGATCTAATAAAATATGAGATCAAAATCCCATGTGGGATCCTTGTTTCCCAACCGTCCAACAAAAGGGGGGGGGGGGGTGCTAGTTTGATTTCAATTTGTGGTTACATGTTCTAGTTAAGTCTAGTTAGGACTTTATGTAGGTTATTAGTGTGTAGTGTAATATAAAGGGTGTTAGGGTATTCGGGGGCCCTAACTAGCTTAGAAAAATAAAAACAATGCTTCTAGCATTATTTTGGTGTTCCGGGTAATATCCGGTGGTTCGGTTACATACCGATTCGTTAAAGTGATAAATTACACTTTTTAGTGTCTTTTAAGTACCTTTCTTGTACTCTTTCAATTCCCAACACTTAGGGAAATATTCTGGATAATAAAACGACATTTCTGCACAATATTCATATGTTTAAATGCTGAATTATTGCTGAATTATATAAATTCTGCACTTAAAGTGCGTTTCGCGTGCTTTTTAGTGCTTATTTTCGCTTTCGTATTGCATGTATATTAAACCCTTGTATGTACTCTTGGGTTTTAATGCATTCTTGTTGTCGGACCTACACCTAGGCTCCAATTTTATTGTCTGACTGCTTTCTGCAGTTTTGTTGACACAGTGTGTCTTACCGGTGAGTTTACTATTATTTCTGACGCAACGCTCTCGATTATGCATAAAGCAATATTTTGTAGTATACAACGTGCATGAATTCACTTGTTTAGTATGTAATCAGACATTGCTGACAATTAAGCACATAATTGCAGTCATTAAGCAATAATTAAAGTGTACGGAAATTACCGGTTTGGTGCCAGTTGTCACAGTCTCCCCCCGTTAAAAGAATTTCGTCCCGAAATTCAGGCTGAACTAACTCTCGCAGGAGTCTTCTTGAATAGGTGGGGATACCTTTATTTGAACTGGTCCTCACATTCCCATGTATACTCGGGTCCGTGCTTAGAGCTCCAACGTACTTTGACAAGTTTTACGCTGCTCCTCCTGGTCTTGTTGACTTTCCAGTCGGTAACCTCAACGGGTTGTTCTGTAAATCGGAGGGCTTCATCAATATGCACTTCATCCATCGGGATGATCACGCTTTCTTGTGTTGGACTCTTCTTCAGGTTGGATACATGAAACGTATCATGTACTCCATTAAGTTCTTCCGGTAACTCCAACTTGTATGCCACGGTACCAATTCTTTTCAATATTCTGAACGGTCCGATGTATCGTGGATTCAGCTTTCCATGCTTTCCAAGTCTGACTACGCCCTTCCAAGGTAAGACTTTTAACAACACTTTGTCTCCCACCTCGAATTCTACTGATTTTCTTTTTCGGATCGGCGTAGATCTTTTGTCGATCTCGAGCCGCCTTAATGCGCTCTCGGATCTGCGCAATCTTGTCGGTTGTCTCTTGTACAAGTTCAGGACCAACCATACGCTTATCTCCGGCATCTGCCCAACATAAGGGCGATCGGCATTTGCGGCCATACAAAGCTTCGAACGGCGCGGCTTTTATGCTCGTATGATAACTGTTATTGTAGGAAAACTCAACTAAAGGTAGATGAGTATCCCAGCTGCCGCCTAGATCCATGACACATGCGCGAAGTATATCTTCCAATGTTTGTATAGTCCGTTCGCTCTGGCCGTCTGTTTGCGGATGGAATGCCGTGCTTAGATCTAACTGAGACCCAAAGGCTTCCTGAAATGATTGCCAGATTCTTGAGACAAAGCGTCCATCTCTGTCTGAAATGATTGAGATTGGCACTCCATGACGTGCCACAATTTCTCTTAAGTATATTTCAGCAAGCTTTCCAGTGCTGTCTTTTTCTCGGATCGGTAGGAAGTGCGCAGACTTTGTTAACCGATCAACTATTACCCATATCATATCGTGCCCTCTCGGGGTCCTGGGTAATTTCGTTATGAAGTCCATCGAGATTTGTTCCCACTTCCACACGGGAATCTCTGGTTGCTGTAGTAGGCCGGACGGTTTCTGATATTTGGCCTTAACCTTAGCACAGGTTAGGCATTTTCCAACATAGACAGCAACATCGCTTTTAAGTCTCGGCCACCAGTAGTACTCCTTTAAGTCTTGATACATTTTGTCCGATCCTGGATGGATCGAATATCTCGATTTGTGGGCTTCATTAAGGATGACTTCTCGTATGCCACCATAGAGTGGAACCCAAATACGCTTCTTGAAGTATAAGACTCCCTCTTCGTTTGGCACCATGTATTTTAGCACACCCCGTAGGTATTCAGCTTTACGGTTCCCTTCTTTAAGAGCTTCTTGTTGTGCATCCCGAATTCGTACAGTGAGGTTCGTTCGAATCGTCATTTCCAATGCTCGAACCCTTAGGGTCTTAACCCTTTCTTTTCGGCTCAACGCGTCCGCTACGACGTTTGCCTTTCCAGGATGGTACTTAATCTCACAATCATAATCGTTCAGCAGCTCGACCCAACGTCGCTGGCGCATATTCAATTCCTTCTGATCAAATATGTGTTGTAAGCTTTTGTGATCTGTGAAGATTGTACATCGAGTACCATATAAATAATGTCGCCAAATCTTCAAGGCGAATACCACTGCGCCCAGCTCCAGGTCGTGAGTGGTATAATTTCTCTCATGAACTTTCAATTGTCTTGAAGCGTAAGCGATGACTTTTTGGCGCTGCATAAGCACGCATCCCAAGCCTTGTCGTGAGGCGTCGCAGTATACCACGAAGTCTTCAGTGCCATCGGGTAATGATAGTATTGGTGCATCGCAGAGCTTGTTTTTAAGTAGCTGGAAGGCTTCTTCTTGTTTGTGACCCCAGTCGTATTTCTTGTCTTTCTGAGTAAGGGTCGTTAGCGGTTGAGCTATCTTAGAGAAATTCTCGATGAATCGCCGATAATAGCCCGCTAAGCCCAAAAATTGACGAACTTCAGTTGGGGTCTTGGGAGCTTCCCAATTCTTTATTGCTTCAATCTTGGATGGGTCTACATGAATGCCCTTCTCATTCACAACGTGACCAAGAAATTGTACTTCGCGAATCCAGAATTCGCATTTCGAGAACTTTGCATAAAGCTTCTCTTTCTTCAGTAGTTCCAAGATGGTTCAGAGATGCTGCTCATGCTCTTCTTTCGTTCGCGAGTAAATCAGGATATCATCGATAAATACAATCATGAATTTATCGAGATATGGTTTGCATACGCGGTTCATTAGATCCATAAAGACCGCTGGTGCATTCGTCAGCCCGAATGGCATCACCAGAAATTCATAGTGCCCATATCGCGTTCTGAATGCAGTCTTGGGTATGCTTTCCTCTTGGATTCTCAGCTGGTGGTATCCAGACCGAAGGTCGATCTTGGAATAGTAGCTTGATCCTTGCAGTTGATCGAATAAGTCATCAATCCTCGGTAGCGGGTACCGATTCTTCTTCACGAACAATACTGGAACTCCCCAGGGTGAGAAGCTTGGCCTTATGAGTCCTTTATCCAACAACTCCTGGAGTTGTGTAGATAATTCTTGCATTTCGGATGGCGCAAGTCGATAGGGTGCCTTGGCTACAGGAGCAGCTCCTGGAACCAAGTCTATATGGAATTCGACTTGTCGTTGCAGAGGTAGTCCTGGCAGATCTTCAGGGAACACATCAGGAAATTCCTTCACCACAGGAATGTCTTCGAGTTTCGGCTCCTCAGCCTTCTTGTCTATAACGTGTGCTAGGAAAGTGACACATCCTTTCCTTAAGCATTTCCGTGCCTTCATGCAACTGATGATTCGGAGAGGCGCGTCTCGTTTTTCTCCATGCACGATGAGAGTTTCATCATTCGCTAAAGGGATGTGAATGATTTTCTCATGACAAATAACTTCAGCTTTGTTCTTGGATAACCAGTCCATCCCGACTACTACATCGAAGCTACCCAATTGAATAGGTAGGAGGTCGATGCTAAATCTTCGTTCACCAAGTTCTAGTGTGCAGCCTCTCACAACTTCGCCCGATTCAACAAGTTTACCATTGGCTAGTTCTATGGAGTAAGGAATTTCTAATCTACTAGATTCTATTCCGAGTATGCGTTTAAATTCCACAGACATGAAGCTATAATCGGCGCCAGTGTCAAATAATATGGATGCAAAGTGATTGTTAATGAGAAACGTACCGGTGACCACGTTAGGGTCCTCGCGTGCGTCTCTTGCTCCAATCACAAATGCTCGAGCCGGAGCGTTGTTTCTCTCTGGGCAGTTCTTCATGAAATGATCATTGCTTCCACACTTGAAGCATCCTTGCCCTTTCCCGTTACCATTCTTGCTACCAGCACCGTTTCCATTTCCACCATTGTTCCTATCATCAGCCCCGTTACGATTTCCATTCCCGTTCCTCTTACTCCAACAGTCTTCAATGCGGTGACCCAACTTTCCACACTTGTCACACTTTGAGATGCGACAAGCTCCCTCGTGATGGCGTTTACACCGATGGCATTTGGGCAAGGTGCCCAAGTATCCCTTTGCTGGAGCGTCGTTCATGGCTGCAAGAGATTTCGCCTCCTGAGGCGGGTTGGGGGTACGCTTCTTGTTGGAACTCTTCTTGTTATGAATTGCCTGATTCAGGTTTGCATGCTTCCTTTTCTTGTCCCCAGATGACTCAGCATGTGTTTCGGTCTTCTCTGTTGGGTTTAGTGATAATTTTTTCATACGAACACAATCTTCAGTCAGACTGACAGCCAGAGTTACAGCCTCCGTGATTGTTTGTGGTTTGGCCGACGTCACCATGCCACGAAACTCTGGGGCCAGTCCCCAAATGTAGCGTTCAACGCGCTTGAATTCGGGAGTCACCATGTAGGGAAGCACTCTAGACAGATCGTGGAACCTTCGAGTGTAACCATTAATGTCAGCACCTTCCATAGTCAAGTGCCAGAACTCCGTTTCCAACCTTTGGAGTTCGGCACGAGAGCAGTACTTCTCTCTCATTCTTTCCTTTAGCTCGTCCCAAGTTAGGCCATAAGCGGCATCATCGCCCAAGGTTTGGACTTGCAGGTTCCACCAAGTCAGAGCTTCATCGACAAACAACCCAGTAGCAAGGGTGGCTTGTTGACCCGCGGTACACTTGCTCATGCGGAAAGTAGCTTCAGTCTTCTCCGTCCAGCGCACAAATGCTACTGCACCTCCTGTGCCGTCATAGTTCATCGGCTTGCAGTCGAGGAACTGCTTGAAAGTGCAGCCTGGAATTGATTCAACCAATTCACATGTGAGCAATCGAAGAAATAATGAAACAAAGACCGTTCATAAATTTCCTCATGCTTAGTACAGTGTCTCAAGGTTACCTTGAGCTGCATTGCCTCCAGACGAATCTCCATTCCCATTACGCCTAGCGTTGCTTGGTCCTCCACTGTCTTGGGTTCGGTTCGCCTCGTACTGGGCGATAGCAGCGGAGATCCTTTCCTCTAGCAGAGCGTTCAGCTCTTCAGCAGTTCTTGGCAGTGGGGGAGGTGGAGGTTGATCATCATTGCGAGCATTCACAGCTTTCCTGGGTGCCATGTTCTGACAGAACATAACACAACAGGGTTAGACATTTGTTTGATATCGTCACCCTAGACAGTAGTATCATATATATTCACAGGTATATATACACATAAGTGACATCAAACAATTATTACTCTAGCAGAGTACTTAGTAGGCTTGCACTGAGGGAATCTATACGTGACAAGACTTGCTGTGATTTCTGTGCACTGAATTCCATAATTATGTATGCATCCATAATTACGTAACTCCTTGCACAGTCCGCACAGTTCGTTTCATCCTCGTATTTCCTCCTTCAGATGGGCCATTGCTTTCAGATAAAGTCACGTATACTCATGACATTCTACTTCTAGTACATGCTAATTATCACACATAATTGCAAGTAGTTTCTCAGTTAAAGACAAGTGCTACTCTAGTGCACTCTAAGTCTCGTAGTGTCTTATCTAGACTCATGTAGACAGTTTCAGGCAGTGGATGTCGCGGGACGTTTTATGCAATGAAAACTCTTTGAAAATTGTTTTCGTGAAAGGATCCTAGAGATTGTAGACTAGACTCGAGAAGGAATCCTGGTTCACTACAATCGCAGCTCTGATACCAATCTGTCACACCCCTTTCTGCGGCGGAAGCACGAGGTGTGATCATGAAAGGTTCTCATTGCATACGAAAGGTAAACATGCTATATGCTCGTAAAAACATCAAATACCATAATTTGAAAACATAAGTTTAGCGTTTATATCGCTAAGTCGCATAAAACATTGACTTAAAAAGTTTACAACTTTATTTAAAGATAAACTTAAGCGACATCCACAAGCATAAGCGAGACCGCGCGCACATCCATCCTAGTTACCTGAAATACATGTGAGTTTTGGAAAAACGTCAACATAATGTTGGTGTGAATTCATGCAGTTTTGTTTTTCACGTTTGTATACTTTGTATAAAAACATAGTTGTGAATAAATCAAGTTTTTCTTGAGTACTCCACGTACTTCAAGTTATATATCAATCTTCTTGAGTACCCCACGTACTTCAAGTTACATATCAATCTTCTTGAGTACCCCACGTACTTCAAGTTATATATCAACTTTCTTGAGTACCCCACGTACTTCAAGTTATATATCAATTTTCTTGAGTACCCCACGTACTTCAAGTTATATATCAATTTTCTTGAGTACCCCACGTACTTCAAGTTATATATCAATTTTAGTATGGTATGAATTTTTATGTAAATACAGTATTTCTGTAAATATCAGGATTGTTAATGGGTTGCAAAGCCATTAACATGTGACACGACATAGGAAGTCACCAAACCTAAGGCATTTAATTGGTATATTCTGAGACACAAAAGCACTACTCGATTCTCGCCCTCACCGAGAGTGTGGCTGCCAGGCACCCGTTAGATCTAACCTTTTGTTCTACGGTCTAAGTATGTACACGATTAATGGTGCTTCTGTACCCTATTCGTGACACTATTTCTCATAACGCATCCTACTTGGTTCTCGTCCTCACCAAGCGCGTTTCTTGTTATCATTTCTCATAGCGCCTCATACTTGGTTCTCGTTCTCACCAAGTGCGCTTCTCATATTCTTATATTTCGTCACACTTGGTTCTCGTTCTCACCAAGTGTACTTCTTGTATTTATATCATACCAATTATAAATTTTGTACATTTGTACATGTATTTCACCCCCGAAGTTATAAAAACTGAAAACAGTTAAAGAGAAAAGGGGGAGCATGAACTCACAACTTTGCGTTCCTTGCGTCGTAAACTTCACCGGATTTGCTTAATTAACGTCGTAACCTATACGCGTTTTCTTAACGTTAGTCACTAAACTTGCGTCGCACAAGTACAGTCACTCTCTTTTGTGTATATATTCTTGTGTTAAAAATATTTTATATTTTTAACTAAGTATCTTACTTATATTATTTTCTCAAAAATTAATATAAGTATCTCATGTTTTGCACTTTGCACCCGAATTATGTATCTTGTATGTTGTATGTGTATTTTTATGTTTATACTCCTCATGAGTATTTAGTGTATTTTTAAGTCTTAATACACTAGCACGTATAACACATACTATATACACTTAGCACAAAAGCTGGTGATAAAATAATATATATTTTTCTCTCAAAGTATACATACTTATATCCATTTTTATTCTTGAAGAAATCCTCATTTCTTATCACCAAAAATTAGGGAAACCTTGGTAATACTCTTAAATACATTTTTAGGGAATAAGTTTCTCAAAAACTTATATTTTTCTATGTGTCAAAATTTATAAAAATTTTGATAGAGTTTCCCCTAAAAATGGAGGTTTCCCATGTTTTCAAAACATGTGTTTATTTTCTTTTAAATCGTCAACAATCATCAACAACAATTATCAACAATAATCATCAACAATAATCACTAATTTCTCCATTTCATGAACTTGAATATTTACAAAAATGTGTAGTAACTTACTAGCACATTTAGTAAGTCTTGTTATCTTTAAAAATAAGTTTAATTTCTTAAAAACTTTATTTTTAAAGAATATGAAGTTTCACAACTTCTAGTCGGTTTTTACGAAAATTATTTCTTTGTTAAAACCTTTGTTACACAAGTGTCCACACACTTGTTTGTTCATAAAAACACCTCTACTTCATGAAAGATCCGGTTTTAAAACATGGTTTTGTCTTACAGTTGGTCTTTCAAAAATACCACTTGTAGATCTTTAGATCTACATGTTTAGAGTCTTATTTTACAAGAAAAATTACTTTTACTCAAGTTCATGTTTCATGAGTGGAAGGGTTCATCATCTTTCACATTTCTAGCACTAACATACTACTAGTTCATGTTCTTGAACATGATCTAGTATGGCTATATGATGATCCATCCCACTTCTAGCAACAAACAACATACAATAATCACAACTAACCAAGTTTTTTATGATTTACACCACTAGTTTCTTTTTATCCAACATTTTCATCTTACTTCCAAGACTTTATGTAATGTTCTTGTGTGTGTTTGATTTTTAACCATTAAATCACCTATTAACCACCCTAAACAAGAACAAGATGGAGATTTGAAGCACTTACTACTAGCACAAGGCTAGGGAAGTTCAAGAGTGCAAATGAGGTGGATAAAAGCAAATGGTGAGGGTCCTTCAAGATCCGCTTGCACCGAGCTTCGTTAGTGACCTTCTTACACCTTAATAGCACCTTAGAATAGAAGATGGAAGCTTGAAAAGGATGGTGGTGTGGTGGGTGTTCTTGGCCGTGACCAAGCAAGAGAGGAAGGGAGGAAGTGTGTGTGTTGGTGTGTGAAAGAATGCGAAGTTAGGACCCTTGGTGTTAACTTATATCCAAATGTTGGGTTTAACTCTTGTATAATATGCCTTAGATAGTACAAACATGATCTAATAAAATATGAGATCAAAATCCCATGTGGGATCCTTGTTTCCCAACCGTCCAACAAAAGGGGGGGGGTGCTAGTTTGATTTCAATTGGTGGTTACATGTTCTAGTTAAGTCTAGTTAGGACTTTATGTAGGTTATTAGTGTGTAGTGTAATATAAAGGGTGTTAGGGTATTCGGGGGCCCTAACTAGCTTAGAAAAATAAAAACAATGCTTCTAGCATTATTTTGGTGTTCTGGGTAATATCCGGTGGTTCGGTTACATACCGATTCGTTAAAGTGCTAAATTACACTTTTTAGTGTCTTTTAAGTACCTTTCTTGTACTCTTTCAATTCCCAACACTTAGGGAAATATTCTGGATAATAAAACGACATTTCTGCACAATATTCATATGTTTAAATGCTGAATTATATAAATTCTGCACTTAAAGTGCGTTTCGGGTGCTTTTTAGTGCTTATTTTCGCTTTCGTATTGCATATATATTAAACCCTTGTATGTACTCTTGGGTTTTAATGCATTCTTGTTGTCGGACCTACACCTAGGCTCCAATTTTATTGTCTGACTGCTTTCTGCAGTTTTGTTGACACAGTGTGTCTTACCGGTGAGTTTACTATTATTTCTGACGCAACGCTCTCGATTATGCATAAAGCAATATTTTGTAGTATACAACGTGCATGAATTCACTTGTTTAGTATGTAATCAGACATTGCTGACAATTAAGCACATAATTGCAGTCATTAAGCAATAATTAAAGTGTACGGAAATTACCGATTTGGTGCCAGTTGTCACATTAGAGACATAAAACGAAGATAGACTTAGCTTAATTATGTTATGAACTCTTTATTTCCTGTTTTGAGACAATGTAACACGCTTGTTTGATAAATAAAATACAACTTTGAATGCCATGGTTATGAAACAATTAATTCTGTTACAACACTCCCCGACGTTTTCCGCCACGTTTGGTTGTTCTACGTGGTCGGGGTGTGACAGGAAGATCAGATGATGCGCAGGTATCCCCCAGTTGTTTGCAAACAATACTCCCAGCACTGAGGTTACAGCTGAATTTCGGGACGAAATTCCAAACTAACAAGGGGATGATTTGTGACAATTGTGCCTACAGTTATCACTAACCAATCCCGAACAATTTCTTAAGCAATAAAACCTTGTGTTTTATTTATTGGATTGTGTAATTATCTATGATATTTGCACATATCAATCCTTGTTCAAATTTAAACCCTTAAACGCTTTCTGGAAAGTTATACACAAACTGATGCATAAACGTAATCAGGTTAATGTGAAAAACACTCCAGAACAGCGACATAAGCTTAAAATACCTTAAATAACCTTTACATAACTTAGAAATAAGTTTTGAAGGGTTTGGTATGGCAAAAACAAGTTTATTCGATCACAGGGACTATTTGCGTCAAACCGCAAAAGTCTGCCATTTCGTATGGCAACGTACATTCTGGAACATGATCATAAGCCAAACATACCATAAATCACCTTAACATAGCTTAGAAATAAGCTTTGAGTGGTTTGGTATGCGAAAATGCGCTTATTTGATCACAAGGACTAAAAGTGTCAAAAACTGCGTAAGTTTGCATTTACGCGCATATCTTACGTTCTGACCACATCCGAACATCCAAAAACTTTTTGTAACCATTAAAATATTTTATTTTAGTGATGGGAATGCAAAAATACCATTCGTCGCGTAATTTGGATCGTTTTCGCGTCCGTTCGAATTTTGTCGTAATTAACCGAACATCGCGACCGTACAACCAAACGAACCGACATCCGAGATATTTCCAAGCATATTTCAAGTCCCCTATACTTTTACATCCTTGTAGAGCCTTGAAAATGGGTTAACGGGGTTTAAACGCGTCGAAAATAACTTAAAAAGTGTGCATGGACCAAAACTGACATTTTTGAAGGTCAGTTGAGGGCTCACGGGGCGCCACAGCCTAGCCATTTTGCTGTGGCGTGACGCAACACCTTATATTCAACAGCAAAGTCATTTTCAGGCTGCAGCTTATTTCTTGGGGGCTTTTATGCAAAATTTCATTGTGTAGGCACCAAGTTAACACCCTTGCAAGGCTTTGAATCACAACCAACCACTTGTAGGGTCAAGATCTTTTCTTGGGCATCCCACATACACTTGTAATGATCTTACAAAGATTCCACAACTATAAATACCCCCTTCCTTCACCTCATTCATTGCTCATCCATTCTTCTCTTCATCTTTTGGACTCTAAGTGAAGGATTCCATCTTTAGGAACCACCTACCTGAGTTCTTCTAGTTCAATCTTTCAGCCATAGAGCCTTGTGAGTGTTCTTTCATGGCTTAGTTGTTATATTCAGCTATTTAAAGCTGAAAGTCAAACAATTTGACTTTCGGTTTTGACCATCAATTGGTCAAATCAAAGTTCAATTGAACTTTGCAACGTGATTGTACTAACCATGGTTATAATCCTCAGTGATTATACCTACTGATTACCATGTTGACTAGTCGTGGTGACGAGTCAAAGTTTCAGTCAAAATGCGCACTTGCGCGCATTTTACAACGGAACTATTTTCGGGTATCAAAACCCTTTGTTTTGATACCAAATCAGTTTTCTAACTTAGTTAAACATGTTTTAACATGTTTAACTCGTCACTACTAGTTTAGTGCTTGTTTAGGGTCGTAAGTCAAGCGGTCTCGACAACTGCTTAGACTTTCGAACCTGACCCGTTTGGTAGATCGTTAGGATCCGACCAAACTTACTTAGTGACCATAGATAGATAAGGAATAACCTACTGAGGTTGATCGTTAGGATCCAACCAAACTTATTTAGTGACCATAGATAGATTGGGAATAACCTACTGAGGTTATACCTGGTGGTCACCTTGTTTGGTTAATTATTCGTTAAGTCGCTTATATGCCCATTAAAAATGACCAAAATGCCCATTTTAAGCATAAATCCATATTTAACATATGTGATCAAGTTTTTGACATCTAAACTGATTTAGTAACATTTTAAAACATAATTGGGCACGTAAGACTTAACAAATGACATAGATAACCATCCGACCTTAGGTTTACGCAAACGACACGTTAAAGTAGCTTAAACTACCTTAACGGGTCGAAACCGGTCAAAAGCACTTAGGTTAAGTTTCTAGTCAGAATGTTAGGTCTATTAAATCATGCCTATGAGTTCCAATACTCATTTGATTTATAGAACCTCATTCTATCCTATCTCCCGATTTAGGATCCGTTTATTAACGTAGTTACCTATATTAGGTGCCGTTTGATTCCGTGATCCTTGAAGCTTTATTTGGTCTTAATTCCAAGACTAATAAGCACTCCCAAGTGAGTACATAGTCCCCTCTTTTACCACTTGTAAGTATTTTAGGGTGATACACATGTGCCTACTTGTTACTTTCATGTTTTCATGCTTTTCATGACATATACATGCTATGTTCAACTAGTACACTTATAGTACATGATTTCAGTTATGTATTGCTATGTATGTTATCTTAGCATGCTTAGCACATTGATTTCAAGGATTCATTTTGCTTCATATGTTGACTTATCATATCTAGCACCTTGAATTTCATTAATATTTCCTACTTCGTTTGTTTACTTAGCATACTTAGTACATGGTTTCCACATAACATGCTTACATTGGTTATGACATTTGGTATGTTTAACGGGACAATAATACATTCATTAACATTATCCCACCGACCGGTAGTATGTATGGTTTACCATAGGTTTGATAACCTCATTCCCGCTTCCTAGTTTGTTTGGAAGTATCCATCTAGGGAATGACAGAACCCGATGAACATTGATAAATCTGTCTTTATAAGGGTTTATCTGACAGACATCAAGGCTTGAATGTATTCGTTAACAAACCATATAAATGTTCATATTGATAAAAGCATTGTTTTCTGCAAAACATAACTTTTGATTTAAACTTAGGTTTATTCAAAGACATTGTTTTGTACATTTTACATATGGGATTGAGTAAATACTTTTTATTCACCATACATGACATTTGGTTATACATTGACATTATACATATGGTTTGAGTAGATTCTTTTTACTTGCCATACATAACATTTGATTATACAAGACATGATTTACATTCGACATTGAACATTGTTTACACATGAACATTTTGACATTTGTTTAAACAAGACATTTTTTGTGATTGTTTGGTAAGTGTTTTAAATGACGAGGAGTGTGTAATATGATAAAATCATGGTGGATACGCCGCTAGTACTTCCTATATATAAGTGCTTTTATGATATTGCATAACGTTGCGTTATTTAAACCACTTCGACATAGACAGAAACATGATACATTTTATACATAAACATGACACATTTTTTCACAAGGCATTGTTTTACGTATAACATATTCTGAACAAGAACATGATACTTTTTATACAAAGACATGATATCTTTTTACAAAAGACATTATTTGGTTATTTATTTAACCATGCATTATTTCTTTTAAATCATTTGATTTTCACATCGATTTTCATATGATTTTACAAAAGAAAACATTCTTACAAAGGTTCATGGCTATTTTTGAGTTAAACATTTCTTTTAACAAAATCAAGGCCATAAATCCTCAACAACAAAATCTATGTTACTCACAGGCATTTTTATGCTGACGTACCTATTTTCACATGTGTTTCTGGTGTTTATGTTTGACTATGAGCATGCTTCACATAGGGCGGACTTGGGCCTTAGTGACTTTAAAACATACAAGACAATTGTTGTGCAATAAACAATGTAAACTTTTAAACTTAATAAAACAAAACTTTATGAGCCATGTTTTATGAAACAATTTGTAACGTGACTCCCTAATATTTTCCGCCGCGTGTTGTTGTATTACGTGATTGGGGTGTTACAGATTGGTATCAGAGCCAAGGTTATAGAGAATTAGGTTATTAGTAATGCTTCTGACCTAGACTATAACCTTTCTAGGACCCTAACACAAGTTATCTTGTGTTTAAAACAATACCATCACCTATCCTTAGGTGATTACCAAAACAAATCCACAAGTTCATTTTGAATATCAGTCATCTATCCTTAGATGATATCTTGGGCTTCGTGCCTTTAAAGTTTTCAAAATATCATCAAAGTTTGGGCTTTAAAATGTAAACATGTACAATCTGGAAGGGTGGGTCCCTGTACCCTGAGTTTTCTGTCTAAGGCTAGAGAGTTCGTACAAATCTGCATCATCGGACCAGTCACTCTTACATGGGAACTCTTAGGGTGAGTGTCCACCTATAGGCTAAAGCATATCTTCGCAATACATTATAAAGACCCATTTTCTTTGATTAGTCACCGTGTCGTTTGTTTGTTCTAGGTAACGAACAGATGATCACAATCATGATGCTTCGTCGATATTCTTAACATCGAGTTTTGATTATTCAAACATCATCTCACTCATCTTCTCTCATTTCCTTCTCTTTTAGAATGCCTCCCCCATCGAAATGCTGCTCAGGACACCAAAATGGCTACCATAATAGCTCAGCAAATTGCTGCTGTGCTACCTAATCTCATAACTCAAATAAACCAAGCCAACAACAACAACAATTCACCTGTTCCATGCAACTATAAACAATTTAACTCAGCTAAACCACTCAAGTTCAGTGGTTCTGAGGGAGCAACTGGGCTCCTGCAATGGTTTGAGAGTATTGAGAACACATTTCGCCATGTCCAATGTCCAAATGAGCACAAAGTAGAATTCGCATCAAGTGTATTCCGAAAGATAGCACTCACGTGGTGGAACGGAATTATGAGGGATAGGGGTGCAGATGTTGCAATGGCACAAACATGGGAAGAGCTTTGTGCTCAAAATCAAGTTATTAACAACCATGCTTAAGGACGTGCTCTTAACGCTGCAGTTAATGAGGCTCGTGCCAACAACAAAGCAGTTACAAACAACTAGGATTTTGTTTTTCGATTTCTTTTGTTATCCAAGACTCATGTACATTTTTCAGTTGGTTTGCAATCATATCAGTATTCCTATAACAAAATTTCAAAATTTGACATGCTTGTTCATATATGTGAAATGTGCGACTATATATCAAAATACAGAGTTCTCATTCTTTACAGAATCAAGAAACTCTTGTAATACATTTCATGTGTGTTTTGCACATTTCCTATCAAACCTATGAACTCGTCTATCCGTGAGACCCGTACAGTCTTAATGACTAGTGGAAAACACGTAGGACGCACATATTGTTACAATTGTTGAAACAAAGCACCATTCTTTGACCATATCCATAATTTGTCACTTGGCAAGATAAACTATGCAGACTATGAAACAAGTTAAGTAATTATGGGTGCACACATAATTATGCGACTTGATGCATGGAAATCATAGTGAGTCCTGCTAGGTGTGATCTAGGGTGATTAGATAACGAGACGAATGTAATACAGTAAGAACACGATGGATACGCCGCTGGTACTTCCTATATATAAGTGTTCTTATTGTATTATCGGCCGTAGCGTTATCCAAGTCACCTGAGGATTTTATAACCTTATGTGTTAACCTAAACTAAAACCATCTATACTCATTTCCGTCTCTGATGAAGTATCCACTGAGGAAAAATGAACTAGCTACTCATTTTTCGCTTCTGAAGGAGATATCCATTGGGAAATGAATAACCCATTCCAAAACTATATTCATTTTCGTTTCTAATGAAGTACCCACTGAGGAAATGAACTATCCGTTCGTTTTCGCTTCTGAAGGAATATCCATTGAGGAAAATGAATAAATTCATTCCACTTCTGATGAAGTATCCACTGAGGAAAAATGAATTATCTATTCATTTTCACTTCTGAAGAAATATCCATTGGGGAATGAATAATCCTGTATTGATTCTTTCATTTCCACTTCTGACGAAGTATCCACTGAGGAAAATGAATTATCCATTCATTTTCGCTTCTGAAGAAATATCCATCGGGGAAATGAATAATCTCTACAATTATTCTTTCATTTCCACTTCTGACGAAGTATCCACTGAGGAAAATAAAGTATCCATTCATTTTCGCTTCCGAAAAAATATCCATCGGGGAAATGAATAATCTATACAACAATCTTTCATTTCCACTTCTGACGAAGTATCCAATGAGGAAAATGAAGTATCCATTCGTTTTCGCTTCTGAAGAAATATCCATCGAGGAAATGAATAATCTATACTTCAATCCTTCATTTCCACTTCTGACGAAGTATCCATTGAGGAAAATGAATTATCCATTCATTTTCACTTCTGAAGAAATATCCATCGGGGAAATGAATAATCTAGACAACAATCCTTCATTTCTACTTCTGACGAAGTATCCACTGAGGAAAATGAATTATCAATTCATTTTCGCTTCTGAAGAATTAACCATTGAGAAATGAACAGCTTACACATTCCTTCATATCCGTTTCTAACAGAAGTATCCATTGAAGAAAATGAATTATCCATTCACTTTCACTTCTTCAGAATATCCACTGGGGAAATGAAACACAAATCCTTATGGAATCTTCCTATCTTAATAGTTAGATTCTTAAAGGGACACTTAAAGTACTACTTTTAAATCCTTGACTGGATTTCTAAGAATACTTTACAAGATACAGAAACAAAGAGCCAAATCCTTACAGAGATCTTTCTACTTTAGTAGTTAGACTCTCAAAGGATACTCACATAACTATTGGTTGATTTGGGTTTACCATTAGTCAATCACTCATTCCCACCTCCTGCATTAATCAAAGGGAGTATCTATCAGGGATGAGCATAATAGGTATAACAACCCATTCCCACTTCCCGCACTATCTAAGGAAGCATCCACTAGGGAATGATAAAGTTATTCCCAACATGGAGATCCTTGATGAGTTATTCTATGCGAATAGATGAAACTCTAGATTCCACGGAAGACATTTGCTTGACGCAACTTATACAAACAAGCTCCTACTAATAAATTTCGGGACAAAATTTCCTCAAGTAGGGGAGACTGTGACAACTGTGCCTACAGTTATCACTAACCAATCCCGAACAATTTTGTAAGCAATAAAACCTTGTGTTTTATTTATTGTATTGTGTAATTATCTATGATATTTGCACATATCAATCCTTGTTCAAATTTAAACCCTTAAACGCTTTCTACAAAGTTATACGCAAACTGATGCATAAACGTAATCAGTTTAACGCGAAAAACACTCCGGAATAGCGAAATAAGCTTAAAATACCTTAAATAACCTTTACATAACTTAGAAATAAGTTTTGAAGGGTTTGGTATGGCAAAAACAAGTTTATTCGATCAAAGGGACTATTTGCGTCAAACCGCAAAAGTCTGCCGTTTCGTATGGCAACGTACATTCCGAAACATGATCATAAGCCAAACATACCATAAATAACCTTAAAATAGCTTAGAAATAAGCTTTGAGTGGTTCGGTATGCGAAAATGCGCTTATTTGATCACAGGGACTAAAAGTGTCAAAAACTGAGTAAGTTTGCATTTACGCGCATATCTTACGTTCAGACCACATCCGGACATCTAAAAATTTTTGTAATCAATAAAATATTTTATTTTAGTGATGGGAATGCAAAAATACCATTTGTCGCGTAATTTGGATCGTTTTCGCGTCCGTTTGAAATTTGTCGTAATTAACCGAACATTGCGACCGTACGACCAAACGAACCGACATCCGTGATATTTCCAAGCATATTTCAAGTCCCCTATACTTTGACGTCCTTGTAGAGCCTTGAAAATGCATTAACGGGGTTTAAACGCGTCGAAAATAACTTAAAAATTGTGCAGGGACCAAAACTGACATTTTTTGTTGGTCCATATGTCTATCGACTTCGTCTTGTATCGAGTCATGTAACTAGAAAGATAGACCAAGACACATAGTACGAGATAATCGAGAAACAAGCTTGAACTAGCCACTTCGCATGAAGTGACAGTTCGTGCGACCTGGCAATGGCCAGTTCGTGCGACCTGGCTTGGCTAGTTCATGCAAAGTGGCTTCCCTGTAAATACTTGGTCTTGGGTCTTCATTTGTAGCTTCTGATTCCGGTAGCAAAGCTCTGCCGAAGTGTCACCAAGCATGTAAAACGTTGTGAAATCAACACAAGTGACAGTTAAACTACTTCTAAGTGCATATCAAGCTGAATGAAGATCGAATAACTGAATTCCGCCTCTGATTTGGTCTAGAATTCTTCTTATCAACTCGTTTAGGTCGAATCTCGATCCTACTAGTGGTATCAGAGCTCGAGAGGAAGAGTTCTTACCATCTCAGCTTGTTTTCACCAGTAAATCTGATTTCTACTTATTTCTACTCACTTTTCTACACGTTTTCAACAAATTAATCAAGATTTTACGGTTAAAATGGCCTGATTTTGACATATATTACGTAAAACACAGTTTTAATCAATCCGTGAACATATCAGACCCTAATTCAATCTAAAACTTGATCAAATTGACAAAATGATGATCGATTGAACCAAATCGCACAAAGAACACTTCAGATCGTTCGAAAATCACATCAGTTCGCACGAGTTGATACACTCAGCTCACACGAAGTGTCCAGATTGTTTGGTTTCTGTTCAGGTCATTTGAGAACATTCAGATCGCATGGTTTGTTAATACATCAGGTTACACGGATTGAGAATAGCTTTCAGTTCGCACGGGGTGAGTTGAAAGTGTCCAGATCGTTTGGAATTTTAACCAGGTCGTACGAGGAGGGATAAGTTCAGATCGTTTGAGTTTGTAGCTTCAGATCGCACGAAGAGGTTCAGGTCGTGTGAAACTCAGATCGTCTGAAACATTTCATCAGTTCGTTTGAAAACCTGTTTTTGTGAACTTTAGACACCGAAACATGGATTCTGAATTTTACAACGCATATACAACCCCGATCACTATGGCTCAGAACGTGAACTTAGAAAATGAAATGGGTACCATGCAAAAACCGCCTAAGCTCATGAATATCGAGGAGTATAATGGATGGGAGGAACGTTTTGAAAATTGGGTTCAAGCAAATCACTTAGATGCATGGGAATGTGTTGAACAACGATATGTTAGACCGATTGATGAAGACGGAGAGATTGTTGCTATTAAAGATTTAACTGATGATGAGAAAAAGAAATACAAAAGTGAAAAGATGATGATCAGTATTTTGCAACAAGCCATTAAGGAAGACATCTTGATCTTATTACAACACAACAGAAGTGCATACTCAATGTGGAAAGCACTGAAAACTAAGTTTGTTGGAAGTTTAGATATGATCAAGAACAAAAAATCGCTTTTGAAGAAAGAATTTGATCTATTTCGTGGATTAAAAACTGAAAACACCAAAGCGATTATAGAAAGATATTGCAATTTGGTGGTTAACATGAAGCGATTGGATATTAAGAAAGATAGAAAAGAATGGGTTGAAAAATTGGCCGATGCGTTGCCACAAGATGTTTGGGGGACGTATCTTATGATTTTGAAAGAAAATGGTGAATTTGCTAATCTATCGCTAGGCAAGTTTATTGAAAAGCTCCAAGTTCAAGAGATGGAACAACGAAAGATGGCAAAGATGAAGAATTATAATGGTGAACAGGATATTGGTTTATACTACAAAGGAAGTACATGTGATAAGACCAATGTTGCACCAAAGATCGAAACTGCATTTAACACAAACAGTTCATCTGGAGGGTCATCTCAAGGATCAAACAATAAAACTGGATTCTCTTCATATCCATCATTCGATCCAAAATTTTCAGCAACCAATAATGGCCAAGTATTACAATGTAACATTGCATTACATCTTCAGAATGGTCAGAATTTCTCAGAAGAGGTTGCCAAAGGTCATATGTCTTTATTGGTGACCGTATTAGAGTCTTATGAGAGTTTGGTAGCTGGAAGAATTGGTAATCCGATGTTGACTAAAAAGGATTATGATCAAATTGATGCTGAAGAGATGGAGTTAATGGATATAAAGTGGTGTATGGCTAGTGTGTTGAGAAGAGCTGAGAAGTTTAAATAGATCACTAGAAGAGATGATTTCCGTGATGCTGGAACTTCACCTTTAGGCTTTGATAAATCTAAAGTTACTTGTTTTCGTTGCAGGGAAAAAGGGCATTTTAAGCGAGAATGCACAAATCGCGAAGCAAGTGGAGCTCAAAATCCATTCGGCAACAATGATTATCATCGAAAATCGATTTATCATCAAGTTGCTCTGCATCAACAACAATCGCCTCAAACTTCACATGCTAGGAAGGAGATTGAAGAGCCATCAAAGAAAGCTTATCTAGTTCATCAAGATGATGAAAGAATTCCAGAAGGTTTTAATTGGGATAATTATGATCCTAACAGACCTTCAGAATCCAAAGCATTTGTTGCTCAAATTTTTAAAGATTCAACTGCTGAAGAAGAATTAGCATATGCTTATTACGAATCTCATCAATACAGCCCTAAAAAGAAAGAAGAAGAACCAGTTTCAACAAAAAAGGATGCAGAAAAAGCACCAATCTTTGATCACTCATCCGATGAAGAGAGTGATGATGATAGTGAAGAAATTAGAAAACTTGAATATTATAAAAGAAAATTTTCATCTGATAGAGATAATTTGTCTTTTGCAGGTAAAATGGAAGAGATCAAACCTGAGGAAAATATTCGAGTGATAAAGAAGCAGGTTAGAGAAAGTCCAGCTATCAAGGCTGAGAAGGAAGCTGATACTGAAAAGATGCCTGAGAAGTGTGAAAATTGTGATACTGTGAAAAGGCACAACAACAAATTGATTCATAACATGAACAGACTGAAAGAATCTTATGATGTTTTAAACAAAGCTATGAATCAATACAACAAGTTAAGCAATGAACAAGCAATAGCTATGAAGACACTCAATGGAGCGTTCATGACGAAGCAGAAAATCATCAATAATTACATTGAGAAATGTGCTGAACTTGAACAAAAATTGGAAACTCAGAGGATAGAAACTGAGAGGGTAAACAGGTTATTGAAAAGTTACTCATGTGCTTCTTACGTGATTGACAGGATTTACCCTACAGTAGAAGGTATGAAAGCGTTTGAAGAAAAGAAATCTGAAGTAAAGAATACTGGTAAGAAACATAGTACCAATTATACAAAGTGTCCACCTCCGCTTGAAGAAGGATATTCTCCACGAAATCCTAATTCAGAAAGAGTCAAAAAGGCAACGAATTTAAAGTGGGAATCTGAACCTTCAGATGGATTGCCAGATAACATTGACGTCACATTCACATCGTCTGACACTGATCATGAGTCTGAGTTAATAAAGAAAGTGGTCGATCAGGTGTTAGATAAAGATGAAAACGAGGAGTCAAAGTCAAAGTCTGATATTTCAAGTCCAACAGTTGAAAAGGGAAAAAGGGTTTACAATAAAGATTTTCTGATGTGACAAAATAATTTGAATGACGAAACATTCAAAGTAGCATATACCTTGAATGATTCTGACAAATTATATTCTGATGAAGAATTTCCAATAAGAGGTGTTAAAACTGAAATGATTAAAAAGGTTTTCAAATTAACAGAAATTAATATTTCTGAAATAAAAGATGTAAATCTTACTGAAAAACCTAAAAAATACACCTCAAGAGTTCAACAAAGGTTAAACAAGAAAAAAGGTTACAGTTCTGGTTCTGGTTATCAAAAGAAACCAAACCATAACAGTAATTTCAAAAAGAAAGGATTGGGTTTTATTCCACCAGAAAATCATAAAAATGAGAAAATTTATAAACCAAAAACTAAATTTGTTTCAGGAACATCTTCTGAAGAAGAAGAAGAAAAGAGCTCATTCTGGAAGCAATCAAACAAAGAATTCCTTGCTAAGAAGCAAGAGGGAATGCAGAAAGATGTTGCTCAGAAGAAGGAGACAAGAACCTGTTACCAATGCAATGAAGTTGGTCACATTGCATGGAGCTGTCCAAAGGAAACTCAAACAAAACAGGGAGTCTCTGTAAAATTGAAAGAAAAGATGGTTGATCATGAACCACCAACCGAACAATTTAAAGTGTTCAAAAATTTAAAATATGAGGTTGGTGAGAGTTCAAAAGGTTTTTAAAAAAAAATGTGAATCTGAACAACCACAAGTGGGTTGTTAAGAAATCAGAGTCACTTTCTGGCGATGAATCTGATTCGTCAAATTCAGAGGAGCCACAAGTTGAGCTAAAAAGTGATAATTCCGTTCCAACAATGGATGATGCAAATTTTCCACCATTGTCTAACAGAAACTTAAAACAAAAAGTTGGCAAAATTGAGATTTCAAATCAATTCTTTTCTGAAAAGAAAGAATTTGATGTTGAAAAAGCCTTTAACCCTAAAGTTCTAAATATTTTTGGAAAAATGGTTGACGGGAAGGTCAAAGGGGTAAAGGAATTTTATGAAAAGAATAAGAAAGGAAAGAAACCAAGTGATGATGACTCGAAACCACCCAAGGACCGTCAGGCTTGGGTGAATCTGTTTAACTGAAATCCTGACTTGCCGGAACTCCCAGGTTGGTAATTGGGGAGTAGGAATCAGCATCTTTCTTGAGAAATTCACAACTGTGATATTTCGACGTACAAGTGGTATTGTTCTTGAGAAATTCAAAATTGTAATATTTTGATTTACTTGTGGTATTGTTGATAAGAATTTACAAGTGGTTAATCAAGGTCATTAAGTTGAACTTGATTTAACTATTCATACAAGTGGATAAAGAAAAGGAAAAGCGTTTTTACAAGTGTTTGGAAAAAACAATGTGGGAATCCCCAATCGTACATGTGGTATCAACAAAACTAATTTTTCCAGAAAAACCATTTTGATTAAAACAAATTTAAGTGTTTTGAAATCATAATGGGAAAATAGTTTGTTGTCAGGGGGAGTTCTGATTGTTTATGCCAAGTGGATGGCGAATTGAAGCAATTCACATCAGTTTGTCATTTTACTTTGTATAGTTTATTGCCTTTATTTTCAAATTTTCCCAGAAAATCAAAAATTGAAACATATTTTTGATTTTAGGGGGAGTAAAAAATTTAGAAATTTTGAAAATTTGAAAAATCCAAAAACATGATAAAATCTAAAAACCAAAAACAATGAAAAATCAAAAATGAGTTTTGTTGTGAAAAAGAGGAAATGATAGTACATCGGTAGACAATCATAGCATGCTAAAGAATTGGAAAGTTAAATATATGATAAACGGTCTCACTGATGATATGCCAGTAGGTTTTTACACATTCAGTAGATTGTTTTCGAGATATAAACCTAAATATCTTTAGTTACTTATCTCGTGGGGAACATCTATCGGATATATAGGTAACCCCTGAAATCTTGTTTGAAGGGCTTTCTATTTCTGACATACTAGGTCTTTGTGCGTGATGATATCTGGGGTATTATACCAGGACTTCTGATTTTGTGGGAGCTATAGCCTAGTCCTCGTATAATGCTTTGCACTACTTTAATCATAAAGCTCACCCTCAGCATAAAAAATGATTTGAAACATTGAAAAATGCTAATCATGTGCTGTTGAAAAGGAGATCCCCAAGGGGGACACACCTAAAGACGAGCCATCATCTCTCTGATTGAACGGAAGTTCTAGCCTGAGCTCTCATGGTCTCGCATTACCCATTTACAGATATCATTAGTGTACATTCACCTGTAAGACTGAATATAGGAGTCTGGATATGGGAGTATATTCTGAGGTGGGACACGCGAATAAGTTAAGTCCATTAAAACACTAATATCGTATCTCGAATCAATTGAACTTTGTGTGAAAATTTAAGTGGACCAATATACTAACAATCTAAGTGAATCGTTTAGAACTTAAAGTGTTTAAAGCTCAACGGTGCTAGTGATTTGTCAAAAACTGATATGATCCTCTTACACAAACTCACAAAAATATTGCCTGTAAATATTTCTTTACTGCTTTTCTTTAAAGAAAAATCCAAAAAGAATGTGCTTTAGCATAAAATTTGAAAAATCAAAAAGATTTTATTTCTTCTTATTTTCGACAACTGATGTTTGGAAAGCTGATTTTCAAAATTCCAAGTGCTAACCATGATGAACAAAAAGGTTTGGGAGAGTTTGTTTGAGATGAAAAATGATTTTGAAATGTTTAAATGGTTCATTAATTTGAAACCAAATTTGAGTGTTACGATTTCAAGAGGTTAAACAGAGATCATGTTGATTAGAGAAATAATTGATTGAATGATATCTACAAGTGGTGTCTAAAATTGTTAAATTTTAATAATTGTGAAATTTACTTTTGGGTAGAGTATGTGCAGGTTCAAAGCTTTGAAAGAGCTAGGTTTCAACTCCTGAGAACTTTCCGCTAATCGTATGTAGATTAGAGCCAGGTTCTTGATCCTGATTGCTACGGAAAGCCAGGAGACATTCCTGAACCTGAACCTGATAAGAGTTTGAGCCAGGTTAAGATCTTAGAACCTGTGAAAGTAATAGAGCCAGGATTCCGATTCAAAGCCTGCAGATAGAGAATTCCATACTGCGATCCCAGCTTATCGAAAGGGGGAATCTAAAGACTTTAGAGCCAGGTTCGAATCCTGTCATCCACGCCAGTTGCTAATGCTGAAGAGCTTAAGGAATCAAGAGATCTGTTCAAGAGAATAGAGTCAGATTGAGATTCTGGGAGAGTAAGAAGAAGAGAAAAGATTGAAGGATGCTTACAGAGAAAGATACTTTGGAGAAAGCGAGAAGACTGATCAAGACTGAAAGCATGACATACCGAAGACTTGTACTGAAGACTCGTCAACATCCAAGGGGGAGTTTGTTGGTACATATGTCTGTCGACTTCATCTTGTATTGAGTCATGTAACTAGGAAGATAGAACAAGACACGTAGTACGAGATAATCGAGAAACAGGCTTGAACTAGCCACTTCGCACAAAGTGACAGTTCGTGCAACCTGGCAATGGCCAGTTCGTGCGACCTGGCTTGGCTAGTTCATGCGAAGTGGCTTCCCTATAAATACTAGGTCTTGGGTCTTCATTTGTAACTTCTGATTCCGGTAGCGAAGCTCTGCCGAAGTGACACCAAGCTTGTAAAACGTTGTGACATCAATACAAGTGAGAGTTAAACTACTTCTAAGTGCATATCAAGCTGAATGAAGATCGAATCACTGAATTCCACCTCTGATTTGGTCTAGAATTCTTCTGATCGACTCGTTTAGGTCGAATCTCGATACTACATTTTTGAAAGTCAGTTGAGGGCTCACTGGGTGCCACAGCCTAGCCCCTTTGCTGTGGCGCGACGCGACGCCTTATATTCGACAGCAAAGTCATTTTTCAGCCTGCAGCTTGTTTCTTGGGGGCTTTTATGCAAAATTTCATTGTGTAGGAACCAAGTTAACACCTTTGCAAGGCTTTGAACCACAACCAACCACTTCTAGGGTCAAGATCATTGCTTGGACATCCCACATACACTTGTAATGATCTTACAACACTTCCACAACTATAAATACCCCCCTCCTTCACCTCATTCATTGCTCATCCATTCTTCTCTACATCTTTTGGACTCACCTACCTGAGTTCTTATAGTTCAATCTTTCAGCCATAGAGCCTTGTGAGTGTTCTTTCATGGCTTAGTTGTTATTTTCAGCTATTTAAAGCTGAAAGTCAAACAGTATGACTTTCGGTTTTGACCATCAATTGGTCAAATCAATTTCAATTGAACTTTGCAACGTGATTGTAATCATGATGGTTAAAATCCTCAGCGATTATACCTACTGATTACCACGTTGACTAGTCATAGTGACGAGTTAAAGTTTCGGTCAAAATGCGCATTTGCGCGCATTTTACGACGGAACTATTTTTGGGTATCAAAACCCTTTGTTTTGGTACCAAATCAGTTTTCTAACTTAGTTAAACATGTCTTAACATGTTTAACTCGTCACCACTAGTTTAGTGCTTGTTTAGGGTCGTAAGTCAAGCGGTCTCGATAACCGCTTGGACTTTCGAACCCGACCCGTTTGGTCTATCTTTAGGATCCGACCAAACTTATTTAGTGACCATAGATAGATAAGGAATAACCTACTGAGGTTATACCTTGTGGTCACCTTTTTTGGTTAATTATTCGTTAAGTCGCTTATATGCCCATTAAAAATGACCAAAATGCCCTTTTTGAGCATAAATCCATATTTAACATATGTGATCAAGTTTTTGACATCTAAACTGATTTAGTAACATTTTTAAACATAATTGGGCATGTAAGACTTAACAAATGACATAGATAACCATCCGACCTTAGGTTTACGCAAAGGACACGTTAAAGTAGCTTAAACTATCTTAACGGATCGAAACGGGTCACAAGCACTTTGGTTAAGTTTTTAATCAGAATGTTGGGTCTATTAAATCATGCCCTATGAGTTCCAATACTCATTTGATTTATAGAACCTCATTTTATCCTATCTCCCGATTTAGGATCCGTTTATTAACGTAGTTACCTATATTAGATGTCGTTTGATTCCGTGATCCTTGAAGCTTTATTTGGTCTTAATTCCAAGACTAATAAGCACTCCCAAGTGATTACATAGTCCTCTCTTTTACCGCTTTCAAATATTTTGGGGTGATACACATGTGCCTACTTGTTACTTTCATGTTTTCATGCTTTTCATGACATATACATGCAATATTCAACTAGTACACTTATAGTACATGATTTCAATTATGTATTGCTATGTATGTTGTCTTAGCATGCTTAGCACATTGATTTCAAGGATCCATTTTGCTTCATATGTTGACTTAGCATATCTAGCACCTTGAATTTCATGAACATTTCCTACTTCGTATGTTTACTTAGCATACTTAGTACATGGTTTCCACATAACATGCTTACATTGGTTATGAAATTTGGTATGTTTAACGGGACAATAATACATTCATTAACATTATCCCGCTGACCGGTTGTATGTATGGTTTACCATAGGTTTGATAACCTCATTCCCGCTTCCTAGTTTGTTTGGAAGTATCCATCTAGGGAATGACAGAACCCGATGAACATTGATAAATCTTTGTCTTTATAAGGGTTTATCTTACAGACATCAAGGCTTGAATGTATTCGTTAATAAACCATATAAATGTTCATATCAATAAAAGCATTGTTTTTTGCAAAACATAACTTTTGATTTAAACTTAGGTTTATTCAAAGACATTGTTTTGTACATTTTACATATGGGATTGAGTAAATACTTTTTATTCACCATACATGACATTTGGTTATACATTGACATTATACATATGGTTTGAGTAGATTCTTTTTACTTGCCATACATAACATTTGATTATACAAGACATGATTTACATTCGACATTGAACATTGTTTACACATGAACATTTTGACATTTGTTTAAACAAGACATTTTTTTGTGATTGTTTGGTAAGTGTTTTAAATGACGAGGCATGTGTAATATGATAAAAGCATGGTGGATACGCCGCTGGTACTTCCTATGTATAAGTGCTTTTATGATATTACATAACGTTGCGTTATTTAAACCACTTCGACATAGACAGAAACATGATACATTTTATACAGAAACATGACACATTTTTTCACAAGGCATTGTCTTACATATAACATATTTTGAACAAGAACATGATACTTTTTTATACAAAGACATGATATCTTCTTACAAAAGACATTATTTGGTTATTTATTTAACCATGCATTATTTCTTTTAAATCATTTGATTTTCATATGATTTTACAAAAGAAAACATTTTTACAAAGGTTCATGGCTATTTTTGAGTTAAACATTTCTTTTAACAAAATCAAGGCCATAAATCCTCAACAACAAAACCTATGTTACTCACAGGCATTTTTATGCTGACGTGCCTATTTTCACATGTGTTTCAGGTGTTTACGTTTGACTATGAGCATGCTTCACATAGGGCGGACTTGGGCCTTAGTGACTTTAAAACATACAAGATAATTGTTGTGCAATAAACAATGTAAACTGTTAAACTCAATAAAACAAAACTTTATGAGCCATGTGTTATGAAACAATTTGTAACGTGACTCCCCAATATTTTCCGCCGCATGTTGTTGTATTACGCGATTGGGGTGTTACATGAAGTGACACCCCACGAAAACGTTTTAACACACTAGCTTGTCAATGGCTGCACTCTAAATTTCACGATGAAATTTCTTGAAACTTGGGGATAATGTGACACTTCGGGTTTTCCTGCACGTCTCTTTTATGATTGTAACTTTGGGATTAATAAATGAGAAATTAATTATATGTTAGTTATGAGTTAATGTGTAAACCTAAAGTGATAGTATAATTATTTAAGCTATTATATGTGCAAAGCGTATACATGGAGGTGAGTCAAAACCTCAGTGTTCCGACTCGAGACCTCTCGGTTTCGACTAGGGATTTCCTTGGTCCTGCACATCCCTTATTGCTGGGCTAAAGGGGGACATGTATACATGGTCAGGCCCACCTGTTAAGCCCTCTCATAACCCTAGTGTGTGTGACATCATGAGAGTGTTATAAAACCATCATTTGCAGCCGACATTAGGAGCATTTTGACAGCAATCATTCATCACCAATCCCTACAAACATTTCCTTATTCCATCTCTCTCTCCTTATCCACTTTCTCTCTCTAGAAAACCCTAGAAGCACACAATATCTCCTCCTTTCTTGCTAATTTGGATGGCAGCTATCATACCTCGGAGAACACACATTTTTACTCTCGGTTTAAACCGGCTAGTATACAATCTTTTATATGATGAAAATGAATGTTAAAGATGCTAGCTTGATAAGTGTTTTGAGTGTAAATAACACTGATAGCATAGCTTGTTTGTATATTGTTGTTGTGTGATAAAGATGCAAGCTTGCTAACGATTTATATGTTAACCGGTTATGAATGAAGGATACTTGTTTTAGGGTTGAATGAATAGATAACTTGGCTTGATGAAAGTCCATGTGATGATATCATGTAAAAGAGAATTAATTGAATATTGTGATGATGATGATGATGATTGTGCTGAGATGTTACAATGAATGTATTAGTGTGCTTTAATAAAACAGTGATAGGTGATACCGTGCTATAACTGTTTTGGTGAATGATGAAACCCTGATGAACTGTTTGAATAGTCTAAAAATATTTGAAATATTGTGTCTTATCTTATTTAGGGTTAGTACCGATAAAGATAAGTGTTAGTGGATTTTGATTCGTCTAGGTTGTAACAGATAAAGGTTTATGAGGTTCCAACCCAGATTTCGAGTCAAAAGTTGTCCGGTCGCGACTCGGGATCTTCTTGGTTCCGACTCGAAACAAGACATCTCATATCAGGGGACTCGAGACCGGTTTTGGTTGCGAGTTGAGATCTCTCTGATTTAGACTCAAAACCTGACTCAAAACCTTGAGGTTTCGACTAATGATGTATAACTCGAGACCTTCCGATTCCGACTCAAGATCCTTTTGGTTGCGACTCAGGATCTCTTGACTTCGAATCAAAACCTCATGGTTTCGAGTGATGTCTTCATATCTGGCCCCACTCACAACCCACACCCATTGGGCAACACACTTGGTTAATGGACTGATTTAATGGGCCACCCACTCATACCAGACCACTTAGGTTTTTGGGCCACACACTGTTGGATTGTTCAGTTATTAGATTTAGGAATTCATCCGTATGTTTTGCTATATTGTACATGATGCTTACGTGACTAGCTGTTAGTTATGTGTACAAATACATGAAATATTTGCATAGAAATCTGACCAATATTGATAACTATAATAGGACGTGATTGACCAACTGTTTATATAAGTAAACTATCTGCCGAGCAAACCAATGTGAGTTCACACACACTAAAAGCTTGCATCCCGGGGTGACACGGGTGAACTACTATCCAGGGAATCATACTTTTAAACTACTATTTCCGAGGGAAATACGATTAAACTACTATTTCCAGGGGAAATACGGTTAAACAATATTTATAAATCATGATTAGCAAACTAAATGAAACTCTATCACCAAGTCCCTGCTTAAAATACCGATTAATTGCCGGGGGCGAACGAGATATTAGTTGACAGCGGTAGTAGGTTTAGCAAATCTCACCCCGTGACCGGGGGATTGGGCGTGAACATTTATGCCTAGTTACTTGGTCAATGATGATAGACATTAACTCTGGGCACAACAACTTGACAGTCACTAGTATTCGGTATCATACAGTTTAGTACGCTTACAGATGGGGTAGCTCCCCATGACATGATTATAAATACATGTTTAACAACTTACGTTTTTGTAACTAAAACTGGACAACTCAGAACTCGCCATCAGGGACGGAAAAATCAGTCTCTAAAACTCCTAAATCAGTTCCTAGTGGTTATTAGGGACTGATTTTGCCAGTCCCGAGTCAGTTCTAATTGCTTCGTGCTAGATACTTTCATTAGTAACTGAAATTCAGTCCCGATTGTATGACACCAATAGGTTCTGACATTCAGTCTTCTATACACATAAAATCAATCCTCAATCTATGTTGTTATACAACATCATTTCAGTCTCGAATACATTTCGTCGGTAACTGAAAATCAGTCCTTGATACTAGGCCATTCAGGAACTGAAAATCAGTACTTAAACCTTGTCTATTTTGTCCTAAATAAATTTAAATAGCTTCGGGTTCCATGACAATTCAGTCTCTAATAAGACGTTGTAGAGACTGAGAATTAGTCCCTGATAACATACCATTTCATTCCTTAATATATTTTATTAGGGACTGAAAAATAATCTTAGATGTCATCCTATTTAGTTTCGAATATGTTTTTTAGGGACTGAAAATGTGTATCTTTAAGAACTTTTTTCAGTCCTCAATATGTTCTTTTAGAGATTGAGAATCAGTCCTTGATAACATACCAATTTTAGTCTTCAATTTATCTTTTAGGGACTGAAAAATAATCTTAGATGTCATTATTTAGTCAGGAATATGTTTTTTCAGAGACTGAAATTTTGTATTTTTAAGAAATTTTTCAATCCCGGATATGTTTTTTAGGGACTGATAATCACTCCCTAATATGTTAATTTCGTAAGTAAAAAAATAGTCTCTGATGCTATGACTGTTTCTTGTCATGAGTTTTTGAAGACTAAAAAATTGTCTTTGATACTAATTTGATAGTGCATAATATGCATGCACATTTTGGTAATATATTTACTTTTTAGTACTAATGAGAGTCTTAAATGCAATGACATTCTCAACAAATTTAATCCATAACATTGTAGCACGTTAATTCTAAACTTTAATAAAGTTAAAAGTCAAACATATAATTAAATAGTACTTAGTAGATCAATCCTAAACTTCAAAATAGTAAATCAAACACCAACAAAATAAGTCTTGACTAACTCACATCCTAAATCAAACTATCATTGTCATTGAGTTGCCCATCCAAATCATTTGCTCCATCCCTCATATGCGCGGATAGTGAGCTCTCAAAATCCGGAAACTTTGAGCTCATGAACATTAACACTTTTTCAGATTTTTGATTGCTTTGTTTCAATTTCTCTTCTAGTAAAGCAACCTGATTTCGAAGTGCTTCCGCCTCTCTTGAAGATGGTTGAGACGATCCAGCTTCCGATGTCATCCAAAAATGTTTTTTTTCTGAAAACCGGTCCAACGCCTACCTTCCATGCAGATTTTGTTGTTTTTTCCTTAGCACATACACTTTCAATTGCCTCCTTTTCGAGCTCGTGATCCATGGTAGTAGTTATCGTTGTCCCTTTAGAAATTAACTTCGCCACTGCCTCCTCTTTATGATGAATAATATTTTCCTAACAAAGAGAGTGTAACAATATCAACAATTTCAAACAATATCATCAATAAGTAGTAACGAATAAAAAATCATTCAAATTTCGAACAAATAATGTGACTTTTCTAAATAAAAATCTTTGATAACTAAATGGTTCACCCTCTAAAAATAAAAATAAAAAACAATGAGATTATAACAATATCATCAGGTTTTATTTCTCTAAAAAGTAATATAAAAAAAGGAATCATTCACATTATTATATTTGATAAACAAAGGCTTCTCATCATTCACATCATATGCTAAAAAATAAAAAAAATAAAAAAAATGAAACCTAAGGGCTGGCTTAGTTGTTGTCTTGGTCTGATGTTGATGGATCGCAATACGCAAAGAAAAAGAAACGTCAATATCCTTACATATTGCTGCTCAAAATTCAGCCCTATATATTCTCTAAACATGACTTGCATCTATCCGAAATCCAGTTCTAAAAAACAGCACATTTTGTACAGATTTAAACAACACAGGATTGCAGGAACATCAAGTAATATACATCATATATTATCTAAATGAATAAACTGAATACATAATACAGGATTATAGGAACATGTATTATACTAAAAAAAATACAGAATACAAGATTATACAGCAAGTATTATTAGCAGCAGCAAAAATCAGAATCATTAACATCAGAATCAGATTAAAACAAGAACAACAAGAATAATCGGAATCATTACTATGAGAATTAGATTAAAACAAGAACAGCGGCAATAATCGGAATCATTACCATCGGAATCAGATTAAAACAAGACCGGCAGCAATAATCGGAATCATTAACGTCAAAATCAGATTAAAACAAGAACAACAACAATAATCGGAGGTTCGAAATCATTAACAACAGTATGTATTATTAATAGCAGAAATAAATATTAACAACAACCATAATTTATTTAATAGCAATAATATTTATTCCTAATCGATTAAACAAAAAAAAAGTCGCGCTGGTTTTATTGTTGACGCCAATAAGTTTGGCGCCTAAAAACACCTTAATCTATCCAAAATTATAGTATTAAACTTTTTAAAAGTGAAGGTATTGTAAGCTGAAACAAATAACCCATAATTAAAATTCGACAAGATTATATAGCATAAACACGAGCTTTAAACAAAGAGAGTAAGAACTTACATATTCGTTTTTTGCCTCATCATTTAACCATCCTTTTTTAGCATTATAATGCAACTTGTAATAGATAAGGCTTGATAAATGAGTCTCACGATTTGTCTATGTAAACAAAAAGCAATAATATAACATAAGGCTTGATAAATGTGTGTTGAAAACATTAAAGTTGGAACTAGCAAATAATGGTCCATAATCTAAATATTGACATAAATGGTCCATAAATGAAAAGAGGTAGGGCTGAGCAAAATCCATTACTCGACCCGACCCGATAACCGAGAACCCATTATAACATAACCTGAAATAATACCCTAAATATAAACTCGGTTCCAGTTCTTTTGTTACTCGGGTATATCGGTCCACGGGTACATGACCGACCCGGATACTCAGTTCCATTTATTTGATTTCAGCTTAGCAAGTGTGTGATTCTGGTAGCTTTGTGAAGGCTGTGAAGCATTAAACTGGGAAGCTACTCTATGAAAATACAGTCTGCAGACCGGCTGCAAATAGTCTGCAGACCCATAGAATAAACTGGTGAATTTAGCTGAACAATTTGATAGAAGTTCGGTGGCTTCATCTGGTCGTCCCGCCCAGCACAATCTTTCTACTGATAAATCAGTTCAAGAATAATCAGGAAGCAAATCAGACATAGATAGATCTCGTAACAAATTTAAGCAACAACTTAAAATGAACTGTAACTGCTGACAAGCATGGCTGCAATGCCTGCCTGTCTGCGTCTTCAGTTCGGCATTCACGAACACTATGAGAAATCTGATTCATACCAAAAATGCCCTCTCCACATAAACTCCATCGACTGACATCTAGACACTCCATTACTACATAACATCCATGATAATACATCCTTTGCTATAACCCTAAACCTTTCCATAGCTAAAACATGACATACAACACAAAAAGACCTAACCGAATCACGAATTTGAAAGACGCAAGCACGCAGTGTCGGTAAAAAGGGCAAAAGTCAGGAGAAAACTGCTTCAATGCAAAACCTTTTAATCATTTTCCGTAACCCTAACACAATTTGGCACCTCTCAGTTGGACTTAACACAACATATTCCCTATACAAATCCTTAACATCTGCATATTAAATTCCAGATCCATGATAAATCCAGGTGAAAACGAGGCTCTTGTTCGTTATGCTTTAGACACGTATAAGTTTGAAAAGGGTTTGCAAGAGCTTGCGGAGGATAAGGATAAGTTGCGCAAGACACTCGATTCATAGAAAAAAAATGTTTGGAAACAGGTTCGTCTTGGTCTATTGGAATCTAAACAATGCTACTTTAATAAACAAGAGTTAACTTTATGGAAACAGGTTCGTCTTGTTCTACTGGATTCTAAAGAATACTACTTTAAGTTTCAAAATGTTTGGAAACAAGTTCGTCTTGTTCTACTGGAAACAGGTTCATCTTGTTCTACCGGATTCTAAAGAATGCTACAGTTATTCGAAAAGTCTTATATATCTACTTTGACTTGAAAAGTCAAATCTATGGTCAAACGGGTCAATATATCAAACATGCCAGCAGACGGGCGACGGCTGCCGACTGCAAACATGCTAGCATATCGACTGTTCAGTGAACTCTTTAATAGAAAACCAATTACGTACATACCTGGTAAGTGGTAACCGCAAGTCCGGCACAACGTCTGATCTTTTTTTACATATGGTATTATACCTATACCAGCTTTGTTCTTCTAAGTTTTGAGTTAGAGAAATTGTGAATTAGGTTAAGATGATCTACAATATATTATATATATGCAGTAGGGGACTGGGGATTTGATTTAGAATACATTAAGGACTTGTAGTAGGATTTGTTTTAGAATATATTATGGATTTGTAGTAGGATTTGTTTTAAAATATAATCTTTAGAATATATTATGGATCGATTCGTAGTAGGATTTGTTTTATTAGAAAAAAATTCTGATCACTTATGGACCAGTAGAGATTAAAATTCTGATCACTTATCGATTTGCAGTAGGATTTGTAACAATTAATATCGGTTCCACAAGGTCCAAGTTGGTTCCTTTATATATAGAACCGGAACCAACCCAAACCCTATTTGATCACCAAAACAAGAACCGAACTAAATACCTAGAGGTTAGGGTCGGGCTGGTTTCGGGTTATTTTAGGGTCGGGTATCGGTTATTGTCGGTCCGGATCCAAAAATGCTCACCCCTAAAAAGAGGGTACTAGAGTAATTTTACTAAATCAAATAAAACCCTTTAAAAGTTTAAACAATAAATCTTCAAAACTTACCATGGGGAATACGTGATTGGCTATTGACCGAGAGCCTCCTCTACTTGCAATAACTTGTTTTCCACGATTAAGTTCCATTTGATCACTATATTTCTATAAAGTTAAGAACAATGGGCCAGTGAGTTATGTGCAATCAAATCACTATGATCCAGTAGCGTTTACATCTATGTAAGACCTTATAAGTATGCAAATAGCTTTTTGTATGTATGCATATATATGATGTTAACATAAAGTTTACCTGAGTTGATTCTAACTCCCAATAATCACACAAATGGTTCCAATCTTTCAGACTCCAACAATTGGATTTCATCATTGATCTTGCCAACCGAGGATTGGTTTTTCCTCCATTCTTCTTCCAGTGGGCACTCAACTCACCTCGGGTGCGTGTCCATTGGCGATGTAGTCGATAATCCGCATATCCCATGAAAGCTCTATCTGTTTGCAACAAATTGAATTTTCCCTGCATTGAATATGTATGTTAACAATACAAATTAAAATGTAAATAACTTCTCAGTAATTAAAATTAAAAGTATATACAACTTACTTGTAACTTTTCATACATCAAATTTTTTGTATCAGCAGGTATCGACTCCCATTTATGATAGTTCATTGGACATACACTACGGACTACAATCCCAATCTCACTTGCAAATTGAGTAGCTGTACTCCCAACAAATCCTTTCGTACCACCAGCCATTGTTAAATCAATTTTGGAACCCTCGGGCAAATTCTCAAAGTCTTTTATAGCGCTAAGATTGAGATTTGGACCACGCCTTTTTGGTGGATCAACTTGGGGTTGATCTACATCTGCACATTGTTTTACAATCAGGGGAGGCTCAAAGAGTATTTCAATCAAAACAAACATAATAATTGTACTTTAAATAAATCTAAAGACCAACTGACTAATAGAAGTTAGTGGTTGTGACTTTGGATTTGTTCTAGTTTGAATAGTTTATGATTTCTTATTATCTTTTTAGGCAGAAGAAAACATACGAAGTTTTTGTCACCCGTTAAAAAATTAAGATCAGCCCATCTGACCGGTCGAAAATTAAGATCAGCGCAGTCTAACCCATTAAATTGAAAATGGTTGTCTCAATAAACCCGATCCAAGCCATTCAAAAGGAAAAAGACACCCATATCAACCCAAAAGTTAGAAAACCGCCCATACCAACCCAGATTTGGAACTATAAGTAAAACACAAGTATGTTATAAAATTTAAATAATCAAAAGGATGTGATATTTACCGGTAGTTGTAGTGGCGTTACACTTGCGTCTACGGGTTGAGCGTGGTACTATATTAGATGCACTTTCGATGGCCACCGACTGATTTGTACGTCCTCTAGAATCTTCTTTAGGCATCGTTCTTGTAAAGACCATCATCACCAAAAACACAAACTTCCACATTGTACTGGAAGGAAATTAATAGTCACTTAACTAAAAGAAATATACATTACACAACCGGTTATATTTTTTTACCAGAACATAAATAGATAAATCATTTCTATTATTGCAATTTGCCACGAGCTCATACTTAGGGGTGTAAACGAGCCGAGCAACTCGCGAGCTACTCGAGCTCGGCTCGAAAAAAAGCTCGAACGAGCCGAGTTTAAACAAGCTCGAGCTCGAGCCCGAGCCTAAAACATAAGCTCGTTTAGTAACCGAGCCCGAGCTTCGCTTATCGAGCTCGAGCCGGCTCGCGAGCCTAAACGAGCTTTCTGTTTATATATTTTTTATTAATATATTAAACATATATTTATATAATAATAATTAACTTTTATATAAATATAAAAAATAACTTAATTATATGTATAATAATAATTATAATTAATATAAATTAATTAATAAATACTAAACGAGTCGAGCTCGAGCTTTCATATGTTAAACGAGCTCGAGCTCGAACCTGGTCGAGCTCAGGCCCGGCTCGGCTCGTTTGCACCCCTACTCATACTTTATGTACAATATGTCACAACCCCCGGCCCCCTAACTCTTGGTAACGGGCGGCCGCGAACCAGTATCAGTGGTATCGGTGTTTATCAATTTGGCAGCGGAATTTACATCAGAACCGTAGTTAGAAAATATTTTATCAGAGTAAAATACCACAATTTTATAATAATAAATACATGGGAAATCCTCAAGTTTCCATTACAAACATGTTTATAGGGATAGACCCTAATTTATTGAACTAAAACATTTTCTTTATTTAGGTAACTTTTATAGCCACTTTTCCAAGCCTTCAGTGCTGTTCAGCTGGCTTCTATTTGGCTTTAACATTTTGTTACCTAAAACGCGTTTTAAAAACATTTTTATCAGCAAGAAATACTGACGAGTGAATCCCAATTTAAGCAAGACAGGTTTTATCACTTTACAGTATTGAGGGCAATCCAACAATTACATTTGTTTACATCTACTTTAATTACCACCCACGACATTGTCAATCCTGACTTGTGGAAATGTTACTACTCATAGTGTAGTAACAAATTTTGTATACAAAACCCCAACATACCGACGATAATTGTAGAATTACAAATACTCAATCACTATTAATTATAATGTAAAACAATTGAGGTTTTGTAAAAACAGTTTGCAAAAAGGTTTACAAAATGAACGATTACTCACATTGCTATTTTAGGTATTTCCCTTATGACTTCCTGGTTATAATCTATTAATTAAAAAATGCACTCGCGTTAGTATAATAACCCAATTTAGATTAGTTATACCCTCCCTGAGACAGAACTCCAACGACTACGTCAGGCAGAGCCTCGACAGGCGTTACGAAGTACTAGATCAATTGGGCTGCTTATCTAATACGTAACCAGGGGTTATGATACTTACATCGAGGCAGAGCTTCACTATTTTAGTGGGTATAATACCCGATATAAATTCTTAATATTAGAGAATTTTAGAGAGATCGATAAAATGAACGAAAATCAACTGAAGTTGTGATCCCCTATTTATAGTGTCTGATCAACACCTTGTCGCGCCATGCGAAAGAATCAACAAGGGCCTTCGCGGCCCGCGAGCGACCTAGGGTAGGTCCTAGCTCGGCTGAGTCAGACCCCTAGCCTTCACACGAGTCACGACACGTGGCATCAGCTGGTACAGCCTAGTGGATAGCTGTTACGGCCCGCGACAGACTCCCTTGTCTGTGTCGCGCCCCGCGAGAAACCATAAAATATTATTTTTATTTGATTTTTTGTAAAATTTAAGGTATTTCGGGCCGTTTCTCGTATACGGGGTGTATTTTAGGATGTATTTTAGGAGAGTTGTTATATCCTCCCCACCTTGTTTTAGAACCCGCCCTCGAGGTCTACTGGAACAGGTGTGGATATTTCCTCTGCATTTCTGATTCAAGCTCCCAAGTGTAGTCTGATCCTCTCTTGGAATCCCATCTTAATTTGACTAGAACCAATCTCTTGTGTTTGAGATTCCTGACTTTCCTGTCTTCAATCTGTAGAGGTTTTTCTACAAACTTAAGTTTCTCATTTACCTCTATGTCCTTAAGAGGTACCACTAGTGATTCATCTGCTATGCATTTCTTGAGATTACATACATGAAATACATCATGTATTCCTGCCATTTCCTCTGGCAGTTGTAGCTGGCATGCTACTGGTCTTATTCTTCTAATAATCTTAAAAGGTCCAACATACCAGGGCTTAGCTTTCCCCTTTTTATGAATCTGACCACTCTTTTCCAAGGAGAAACTTTTAATAATACCTTATCTCCCACTTGAAATTCCAATGGTTTTCGCCTGTTATCAGCATAACTCTTTTGGCGATCGCGTGCTGCTTTTAATCTTTCCTTGACTTGAATAATCTTGTCTGTTGTTTCTTGTACGATTTCTGGTCCAGACAATTTCTTTTCTCCAATTTCTGCCCAACAGACTGGAGTTCGGCACTTTAGTCCATAAAGTGCTTCGAATGGTGCAGCATTGATACTGGTATGATATCTGTTATTATAAGAAAACTCTATTAATGGTAAATGGTCGTCCCAATTTCCTCCGAAATCAATTACACAAGCTCTAAGCATATCTTCCATTGTCTGAATTGTCCTTTCACTTTGTCCATCCGTTTGAGGATGATAAGCAGTGCTTAGATTTGACTTGGTTCCCAATGCTTTTCGGAAACTTGCCCAAAAATGAGAAGTAAAACGGCTATCTCTATTAGAAACAATAGATAAAGGAATTCCATGTAATGAAACTATTTCATTTACATACAACTTGGCTAACTGTTCCATACTGAAAGTTTCCTTCATTGGTAAGAAATGAGCAGACTTGGTTAATCTATCTACAATCACCCAGATGGTATCATTAAGTTTTCGTGTCTTGGGTAATTTGGTAACCAAATCCATTGTTATCAATTCCCATTTCCATATTGGCATTTCTAATTGCTGCAATAAACCTGAGGGTTTCTGATGTTCAGCTTTAACCTGTGAATAGGTTAAACACTTAGCAACATAAGCTGCTATATCCTTTTTCATTCCTATCTACCAGAAATTCTTTCTTAAGTCTTGAGACATCTTATCACTTCCAGGATGTATCGTATACTTAGACTTATGAGCTTCTTCTAATATTCGGTGGCGTAGGTTTCCTAGTTTGGGTATCCAATTCCTTTTCTTATGAAATCTCTAAATTCCATCTGTTCCTTGTTCTAATTCCTTAATCATTCCTTTCAATTTCTCACTATCGTCCTTGATTACTGATTCTTGTACTTCTCTAATTTGTTCATTAAAATCTATCTGCAGATTTAATTTAAGAGAACGTACTTTTCTAGGTTTTTCATGATACTTTCGACTTAAAGCATCTGCTACTATATTAGTTTTTCCTGCATGATACTGGATATTACAATCATAATCACTAAGGATTTCCATCCAGCGTCTCTGTCTCATATTTAATTCCTTTTGCCCAAAAATGTACCTTAAACTCTTATGATCTGTGAAAACTACAAATTTATTTCCATATAAATAGTGTCTCCAAATCTTAAGGGCAAAAATTATGGCTCCTAATTCTAAATCATGGGTTGTATAATTCTCTTCATGATTCTTAAGTTGTCTAGATGCATAGGCTATAACCTTTTGACGTTGCATCAATACACATCCATAACCTAATTTAGAAGCCTCAAAATAGACTACAAAGTCTTCAGTTCCTTTTGGTAACGCTAGTATGGGTGTGTTGGTTAATCTTTGCTTAAGAATTCTAAAGGATTCTACCTGTCTTGGCCCCCATTCAAACTTAACAGATTTACAGGTCAGTTTGGTTAAGGGAATGGCTATTCTAGAGAAATCTCGGATAATCGTCTATAATAACCGGCTAGTCCTAGAAAACTTCTCACCTCCGTTTGTGATTCAGGGACTTTCCATTTAGTAATCACCTCCATCTTTGTGGGATCCACATGAATTCCTTCATGATTAACTAAATGTCCAAGAAATTGTACTTCTTCTAACCAAAATTCACATTTTGAAAATTTAGCGTGGAGCTTTTCTTTTCTCAGCAAATTTAGGAGTGCATGCAGATGCGCTGCATGTTCCTTTTTACTCTTAGAGTATATGAGAATATCATCTATAAAGACAATTATGAATTTATCCAGATGTGGCTTACATATTCTGTTCATCATGTCCATAAATACGGCTGGGGCATTGGTTAGACCAAATGGCATGACGGTAAATTCATTATGGACATACCTCGTTCTAAAAGCGGTCTTAGGAATGTCCTATTCCTGTACCTTCAATTGATGCTATCCTGAGCGTAAATCAATTTTTAAAAAAAATTTGAGCTCCTTGCAGTTGATCAAACAGATCATCGATTCTTGGTAGTGGGTACTGATTTTTAATCGTGACTTTGTTCAATTCTCGGTAATCAATGCACATGCGCATTGATCCGTCTTTCTTTTTGACAAACAAAATTGGTGCTCCCCAAGGTGATGAACTTGGCTGTATGAATCCTTTCTTCAAAAGGTCGTCCAATTGTTTCTTCAGTTCCTGCATCTCTGCTGCTGCCAAATGGTAAGGTGCTTTGGCAATCGGTGCTGTTCCTGGTAATAGGTGAATTCTGAATTCAACTTCCCTATCTGGCGGTAGTCCTCGTAATTCTTCTGGAAATATATCTGAGAATTGAGATACTACGGGAATATCTTTCAATTCTTGGCTGCTTTCATTACAGAGATGAATTTCGTGGATCGAGATGACTTATTTCCTTTAATTGTGATCTTTTCACCCTTCGGTGAATTTACTTGGATTGACTTTTGATCACATAGAATACTGGCTTTATTGACTACCAAACAATCCATTCCTAATACAATATCAAATCCAGCCAGATTCATTGGGTAAATATTAGCAATAAAATTATATTTTGAAATTTCTATTCTTGCTCCCTACAAGATTTCAGTAATCTTAATGGATTCCCCATTTGCCGTTTCTACTATACATTCTTTTTGAAGTTTAGTTAATGGTTGATTGAGAAGTTTGCAAAATGAAGTATTAATAAACTTTGGTTCACACCAGAGTCAAATAATACTTTAGCAAAAATATCATTAACTAAAAACGTACCGGCAATCACGTCCGGAATCATCTTTGCTTCTTCAGCTGTCAGAAAAAAGGCTCTAGCATTCTTAGTAGTCTTGTTGTTCATGGCTGGAGCTAGTTTCGGACAGTTCGGCTTGATATGTCCTTTTTCTCCACAATTGAAGCATACTCCGTTACTGGGTTTCTTCCTACAATCTTCTTCCTTGTGCCCTGGTATCTTGCAGAAGTTGCAGTATGTGAAGCATCTTCCTGAATGCTTTTTCTTGCAAGCTTTACAATAAGGTGCAGAAGTAGAACCTGCATTTTTCCCACGGTTAGAATTACCGTAGCGGAATTCCTGGGTAAGCTTTTGGACTAGGTTATTCCTCTGGTTCCTTCTTGTGTACGTACTAGTTCATTTGTCAAGGTATTTTCTAGTTCTACAGCTTCTTCTATAGTTTGTGGTCTAGCTGCCTTGACTACGTGTCTAATCTCATTGATTAATCCCCAGATGTAACGGGAGATTAATACTGGTTCTGGTGAAGCTAGGGTTGGCACTATTGTAGCATATTCGAAGAATACAGTAGTGTAACCCTTACAGTCTATTCCAGTCTTTCTAAGATTTAAGAACTTATTAGCAATCTGTTCTTTTTCATTGGGAGGACAGAATTTCCTTTCGACCACGTTCTTAAACTCAGTCCATTCCATATTATAGGCTCTGTCACTTCCCCTAGACTGGAGAATAGTGTTCCACCATTCTAGAGCTGAATTCTTAAAAAGGTTGGAAGCAAACATGATTTTGTCTTCCTCTGCACACTTGCTTATTTTTAAGACTGCCTCAGTCTTTTCTATCCAACGTAGAGCTGCAATGGCTCCTTCATTGCCCGAGAATTCAATAGGTTTGCAAGACCAGAATTCTTTGTAAGAACAACCATAAGACATGGTTCTTCTTCTTTTTGGAATGGGCAATTGAAGTAGTGGTCCATTGTTTACGCTGTGGCTAGGTTCAGTTGGTGGTCACTTACTTCCATTATTACTTTTATTATTTTCTGCTTCCTTAACCATTTTGATAATATATGGCATAGCATCTATAATCCCTTGTGCCACTATGTGTTGGATGGCACTATTAATTATCTGGTTGCCGTTATTATCGTTATTCTGGTTTTCTTGATTCATTCCGTTGTCCATCTGGATTATAAACAATTACCAAGTATTGATATCACAGAGCAATGTTTAACGCGAACGATCACATAAACAAACACATTGATCAAAATCCTCGTGCATTGTGACATTTACTCTATTTTATATGTATCTAGTACAAACTGTAACTGGAATTTAAAATACACTACTAGTATGCATCAGTAGATATTAGACTATATATATATATATATATATATTATTACTAGTGGGGGTTCATCCAATACTGCATATTACGCTCATCGTACTTCCAAACGAGCCTCTCCCCTATTTGTCTTATCTTTTCACCTTCATCTAACAATTCCTCACCAAAAGTGCGGAGTTCCTGCACATTCTCGGTACTCATGGGTGGTGCGGGTGCTGGTATCGAGTCAGGGTACTGGGGCATCGGTTCTTCGTATGGGTATGCGTTCTCTAAGATCTCTCGAATATACTGGTTATTATCCCAATATGGATCTAGAGGGTCAAGGTTAGGATAGGGTGCTACTGGGTTTGGTATGAGCTCCTCCTGTGGGTGGAGTTCTCGGTAATCTCTATGATCATCCTCCCATGGGTCGTAAACTAGAGGATTTGGTGCTGGGACTCTAGGGATTTCATTTGGGTCGAAGGCAGGTACGGGAACCTGGTTTCCTGGGTTTGGTTCTATTTCCATGGATTGAGTTAGGAACAAGGGTAGTGGCTGTGGTGCAATGATTTGCTTTAAGTTTGGGTCTGCGGCAGTGGTAGCTAGTATGTGGAAATTGGCTAATCGTCTATTGTCTATGTCTTCAGTCTAGGCATTCATCTCCCTATTTGCAGCTGCTAAAGCTCGTTACTGCTGTAACTTCCTCATTCTTTTCCTACGCTCATAAGCTCCCCGATTGAACCATCCTCTCTTTTTGGTAAGGAATGGCTCTTCGGATTGCGCTTTGAATATGAAAATCCCCTCTTATGTGTCAGCTGAATACCCCGAGGGGGTAGGCTGGGAAGAAGTTCCTTAATCTATAGGAGAACTAGACAATTGACGATAGGCATTCGATGGTCCTTGATCACTCATACTGTAAACTAACAGATTGTCAAATAACACAAAATGATAATATACACATATGCACATAGTCACATAAATTATTTCCTAACAGAATTGACAATTTTAATGTCAGCAGAACACTTCTGTGGCTCAAATTAGTGGTTGTAGCTCTGATACCACTCTCTGTCGCAATCCCCGGCCCCCTAACTCTTGGGAACGGGCAGCCGCGAACCAGTATCAGTGGTATCAGTGTTTATCAATTTGGCAGCGGAATTTACATCAGGACCGTAGTTAAGAAATATTTTATCAGAGTAAAATACCACAATTTTATAATAATAAATACATGGGAAATTCCCAAGTTTCCGTTACAAACATGTTTATAGGGATAGACCCTAATTTATTGAAATAAAACATCTTCTTTATTTAGGTAACTTTTATAGCCACTTTTCCAAGCCTTCAGTGCTGTCCAGCTGGCTTCTATTTGGCTTTCACATTTTGTTACCTGAAACGCATTTTAAAAACATTTTTATCAGCAAGAAATCCTGGCGAGTGAATCCCAAGTTGATCAAGACAGGTTTTATCATTTTACAGTATTGAGGGCAATCCAGCAATTACATTTGTTTACATCTACTTTAATTACCACCCACGGCACTGTCAATCCTGACTTGTGGAAATGTTATTACTCACAATGTAGTAACAAATTTTGTGTACAAAACCCCAACATACCAATGATAATTGTAGAATTACAAATACTCAATCACTATTAATTTTAATGTAAAACAATTGAGGTTTTGTAAAAAACAGTTTGCAAAAAGGTTTACAAAAGGAAGGATTACTAACATTGCTATTTTAGGTATTTCCCTTATGACTTCCTGGTTATAATCTATTAATTAAACAATGCACATGCTTTAGTATAATAACCCAATTTACATTAGTTATACCCTCCACGAGACAGAACTCCAACGACCATGTCAGGCAGAGCCTCGACCGGCGTTACGGAGCACTAGATCAATCGGGCAGCGTATCTAATACGTAACTGGGGGTTATGATACTTACATTGAGGCAGAGCTTCGCTATTTTAGTGGGTATAATACCCGATATAAATTCTTAATATTAGAGAATTTGAGAGAGATCGAAAAATGAACGAAAATCAACTGAAGCTGTGATCCCCTATTTATAGTGTCTAATCGACACCTTGTCGCGTCCCACAAAAGAATCAACAAGGGCCTTCGCGGCCCGCGAGCGACCTAGGGTAGGTCCTAGCTCGGCTGAGTCGGACCCCTAGCCTTCACACGAGTCACGACACGTGGCACCAGCTGGTGCGGCCTAGTGGATAGCTGTCGCGGCCCGCGACAGACTCCCTTGTCTGTGTCGCGCCCCGCGAGAAACCATAAAATATTATTTCTATTTGATTTTTTGTAAAAATTAAGGTATTTCGGGCCGTTTCTCGTATACGGGGTGTATTTTAGGACGTATATGGGTGTTATAAGTATTTTAGGAGAGTTTTTATACAATAATACATTACACAACCGGTCATATTCTTTTACCGACCCATTACTCACAGGTAGCAATTTCAATCCATATTTCACTAACAAACGGGCAGATTCAGGTTGACTTTATCTTTACGAAGTCAAATGGGTCAAACAAGTCACACAGGTAAATGAACTCAATAAACTTGATGCTAATATATTTGACCTACAAAGTCAAACCATTTGAAAGAAATTTAGAACATTAAAATAAGTGTGAAATTGTATATGAGTCTATTTGACCATAAAAGTCCAGTTAGTAGTTCCTAATCTGTTAATCATTCACATGTATAAACAAAATAAAAAACTAAATACAAATCAAATCCAACTCAACTTCATTAAATACATCACAATTTGATCTTCTACACCGACTAAAAAATGACAAATCATTCACATCAGCAACAGATTTACATGAATACAAAGAAGGCGCTACCAGGCCTCTTAGGCTTGTTAGGCTTGTGATTGATATATAGTTGCAAGAACTGAAATTGATAAATTGATAACTAAATCGGCCCGATTCGAGATGGGCAAATATCTGAATTAGAAAGAAAACTATGATAACCAAATTAACAGGACAAAAGAAAATAACCCTAGAACATCGATTAAAAAATGACAAATCATTCACAGCTGCAACAGATTTACATGAATACAAAGAAGGCGCTACCAGGCCTCTTAGGCTTGTTAGGCTTGGGATTGATATATAGTTGCAAGAACTGAAATTGATAAATTGATAACTAAATCGGCCCGATTCGAGATGGGGAAATCTCTGAATTACATAGAAAACTATGATAACCAAACTAACAGGACAAAAGAAAATAACCCTAGAACATCGATACTTAAACTAAAAAAATAGTGGGAACGGTTCTCCCCACTACTCCTGACATCGTAGGTTAACCTTGTTGTATGAAATCATATGATTATGATTCTTCTTAAGAAGGATATTGTGGTAAGACTGGTGGTTATCATAGATTGCTTAAAAACAAACTTGAGATTTAAAGTTTGATTCATGTGTTAGTTTACTAACAGAAAGCAAGTTATGTTTAAGATTGGGAATAATTAAAACATTATTAAGATTAATAGCGTGAGAGATGGTGGTAGAGCCAATGCGAGAAATTGGGAGTTTACCACCATCGCCAAACATAACAGTACCTGGACCGATGAAGGTGGTTGCATTGGGAACGGTAGCCGGATTGTTTGGCATATGATCGGTAGCGTGAGTGTCGATAAACCAATCGTGAACGTTATTGCCAATGTTACATTGCGCAATGAAGGCTTTAGAAATGTCAGCTTCGGTGGGAACGGTTTTGGAGGTAAAATGAAGCAATTGAGGACGTAGATTAGTGGCCCTCGGTGTGAGAAAGTTGACAGTGTGGGGGGTGTCAACCACGGCCGTGACCCCCCCCCCCCCACGGAAATTAGGGCCATCTCTACCACCACGGTGAGGGTTGTTTCGGGCAGACGGTTGCACAGAAGTAACTTTGAAAGCAACCGGGTTTGGCGCGGTTCCATGGTAAGACTGCAAAAACAAATCATTGCTTTCGGATTGTGCAGATAAATCACGAAACGTAGGAACTTGCCTGGATGTTCGTAACAATGTTGAAAACGTTTCGAAGGAAGGATTGAGGCCACGCAAAAACCAGTGTAGCTGGTCAAGGGGATCAACAGAAGCATCAACTGCAGCGAGTTGATAAAAATGGCTTTGAATTTTCTGCCAAAAACAGCAACAGTATCAGTACCTTTGTTCAACTGTCGAAGTGGTTATGAATCCGCTACACAGATGAATTGTTGTAAGCTGCTTCAAGGGTGAGCCAGATTTCCCGAGCAGTTTGGAGGCCAAGGATTTCAGAGGCAGCTTCTTCAGTCAATGATGCGTGAAGGATAATTATTGCACGCTGATCAGCTCTTAGCCAGGATTATCATGATTGGTAACATTTATTAAACTGAGCAAAAGATGGCATACTCTAATAAGTTAACATGAAATGAAGGTAGATTTCTACGTTACTGGATGAACCATAAAAACGCACTTAAAAAATAAAAAATATGCATCTAATTTATAGTGATACCTAATAATTAATTAGGTTAAGAAAAGGCTGCTGGCCCTAGCCCAATGTATACTTTTTTTTTGAATTTCGGTCCAACAGGTTTGTAACTCGATTACTTGTGTTCCTGGACCGGAACTGACCCGAACCTGAAATCTGAGCCAACAATAGAACCGAAAGATAACCTACATGGTATTCGGTTTTTTGAGAAGGGTGATCGTAATGGTGCCACAACCAGTAGTGATCCTCATATTCAAAGGAAAATGGGCGAACTCCATGAAGTGTACAATATTCAGAAACAAACGCAGCAGGGTATCCAAAAGGCTAAAGGGGTGAAAACTAATACTCGTCGTGTGGTTGTAAGGGAAAAGGTTTATGATAGCAAGCCTATTAGCCCTAACGTGTGAAGAGCAGCGGGTTCTGTGTGAACCGAACATGTTTTCTTTTAAATAGCAGTAGCAGCAACATTGATTTTGTCCCCCTACCCTACCTGGACGTGGGCAAAAAAAACCTGGAAAAACCGGTTTGTACAAGAACCGGTTTCAACCCGGTATACAAAAAGTGCACAAAAGGTGATGAGGCGCATAGAAAAGCGGCTTGAGGCTCAGTCAGGAGATGCACCTCCTGTACATGGGGAGTTTTTGTGCATCAGCATGTTGTACATATAGGTATTTATATATTAGATCTTATAATAAAATGCACAGATAGTCCCTGCGGTTTGTCAAAATAACACCTTTAGTCCCCAACTTTTGAATATTACACTCATGCTCCCTGTCGTTTGCTCGGTTGTTACTCGGATAGTCCCTAGAGAGGATGGAGGTTAGTTTTCTCTTTTAAGTGGAAGTAAAATGACTAAAATGCCCTTATAATTCACCACCCCCAATTGGGGAGAGATGGTTTGTTACTCTAGAAAAGGCTTTCTTATTTCCAAATGAAGAAAAAGACTTCTCGGGACATTGAGAAATCATACATTGATCTCAAGAACCAAGTTGCTACGAATGGCATATCTTGTAGCATACTTTCAGCAGATTTTAAATATTTGTTATTTGATCGTTCTACTGCAAAAGTTTGGAGTGCGGACCCTCTGGTATTTGCATTATGGTAAGTGACTAATTGAGCTGTAATAATTAATTCACTAAAATATTATTCACAAATCCTTAAAAATGTCTTAACAGTAGGGATGCATACACAAGAGAGTTGTTGAAAGTTTTCAATATCGATGGACTGGCTGAAAATCTGACTATAATACAAGATCTGACAGCAGAAGAGGAAGCAAAGATGAAATTTGCATCTAATACTAAGAAAGATAAGTTACAAAGCTCAATGAGTTTCTTTCAGCTTTCACATAACGCATTAATGGGAGCAGCCGATGCTGTACTTCGAGTTTCAGCAAAAGGAGCGTACGGTGATGATAACCGAAGAATCGAAGCATTAATCACAACAGCTGACGGAATGATTTGGACCGGATCTGCATCTGGATTAATTGTGAAGGGGGATGCAAATGGGGGCGGTGAATGATAAGGGCATTTTAGTCATTTTACTTCCACTTAAAAGAGAAAACTAACCTCCATCCACTTTAGGGACTATCCGAGTAACAACCGAGAAAACCACGGGGAGCATGAGTGTAATTTTCAAAAGTTGGGGACTAAAGTTGTTATTTTGACAAGCCTCATGGACTATTCGTGCATTTTACTCTAGATCTTATCTAAAGTTTATTTATAGCTGAATTTTGGGTGCTTTTGCGCCTCAGCATGGGGACCTATTGTCCTGGTGCACCTAACGCTTTCTCAAACCAAGATTATGTTTAGGTTAGCTCACGATCTTAGTAGTCAGCATATAGATAGGTTAACTCTTAACAGTGTAGTTTTCTTTTTGTTTTTTTTTTTGTTTTTTTTTTTTTTTTGTCTGATATGTCTTGTTTTTCTGGTTTATATTGCAGGAAGGGGAAGTAGCAGCAGCAGGTCGAGGTAATTTTACTTTATATTGGATGCAATTTTTGTAGTTCACGTAAATTCTAGTACTCTATCTTTCGAGGTAAATTTAGTTCGGAACGTAAAAATACTAGTTAATACTAAAAATCATGTTAAAACTTGTTTTTCTGGTTTATATTGCAGGAAGGGGAAGTAGCAGCAGCAGGTCGAGGTAATTTTACTTTATATTGGATGCAATTTTTGTAGTTCACGTAAATTCCAGTACTCTATCTTTCGAGGTAAATTTAGTTCGGAACGTAAAAATACTAGTTAATACTAAAAATCATGTTAAAACTAAAAATCATCACAACTGACAAACAATTAATCAACTTCTAAACGAATATATCCATCAATATACGAATAGGTATTCAAATTAGAGCTAAATGAAGACACAAATTAGGAACCAACAAATTAAACCAAAACTAAACTAGTGCTTATAGAATCTCAGATGAGTGTGTGTAGTGTTGCTTAATTGCTTGAAAACTAATTCAATTAATACCTTAATCTTCAAATACAGGCTGATTGATTGAGTGAATCCACCGAATCTCACACAGGAACAAATGGGCGTCGTAATAGAGTGTTTGTGAAGGAGTAGTTGAGGGATAATGGGATCTTGAATCATCAAACGTGTAAATAATGAACGTGTATGCAGAACATACGATTTCCATGGATCAGTTTTGGCGGGGAGTTGCAGATTTACTAAGTTCTACCAAATTTTTAGTTCCCTGGTATTTATAAGAATTCTCTAATGACTAATAAATGTAACAAAATTAATATATTATTAGATACTAAATGACATTTGATTGACAAACCTTCAATGAAATGGACGGTTTTTTTGGGAAATTGACAATGGATATGCGGTGGTTGTGTGCGATGTCGGTGCTAGAAAGACGAGGTTTTCATTTAAAGTTAAGGGTAACCTATACTTATTTCATACGTATTATTTAATTAATAGTTGATATCTAATAATTTATTCTACTATTTTAACTTAATTGGAAATACTAGGGGTGCAAACGGCTGAGCTCGTCTAAAAAAGGCTCAAAACGAGCTCGAGTCAGTTTGCAAACCTAAACAAGCCCACAATTGGGTAAATTACACTTTTCGTCCTTTATGTTTGTACCTGATTGAAACGGATAGCCTTTAACTTTAATAATCACAGTCACAATCATTTATTTGCAAAACTTGTTACACTCTACGTTCTTTAGCACTAACCAGATTAAAATTTTCAGTTAAGTTTATTCACTTAAGGGTATTATGGTGAATTCATGTTTTTATTTAAATGTTTAATAAATAAAACAAAAAAAATGTATATATACTGTGACAACCCTCACAAATCCAGGTATCCGTACAATTAATTAATATTTAATTATTGCTTAATTTCTGTATTTGATTACAATTGTGATTAAATTGCTTTCTGCTTTCTGATGCATACTCATGCATCACATTTTATTACTGTCACTCCATTTATTTCACACAAACATTAGTGACAAACTTGATGCACAAAGCACAGTGAGCGGATAACCCAGAAAACTTGCTGACATTGCCAGCACCTAGACAGACACTATATTGAGGCCAGTATGAGCCGGGAATGAAGTACTACACTGGTAGGGAGTATAGGGAGGTGAGGATCATTAAACTGCGTCACTAGGTGATAGTTATAGTGCCCGGAAGTGCCTAAAACATGTTTAAAGTGCAGAATTCTGCACTAGTTAACCAAGATTCAGCTTTTAACAAAGCTATTAAAGTGCAAAAACTTCGTAAAATAATTCTAGACACTTCCCAAAGTGTTGGTAATTTAATGAGCCACTAAAAACATAATAAAAGACACTTTAAATACTTATTTAGCACTTTAACGGATCAATATCCAACCGAACAACCGCACTTTACCCGGAACATAAAAATATTGCCAAACACACAGTTTTTACTTTTCTGAGCTACTTAGGGTCCCCGAACACCCTAACACCCTTTAAATTAATAAACACATAAATATCCTAACTAAGTACTATTGGATTTCAACTAAATGTGTAACCATACCATTACACCCCAACCATACCCCCCCCCCCCCCAAATGACGGTCACAAGGGTGGGACACACCCTTGTTCCTTTTGATTATTGTATTGCTAATGTTGGTTATCAAGAAGACATGTTACATGTTGGTTAATGGGAGTTTTGGATTATAAATAAACACATTAGACATCTCACTTCTCTCATCACCAACACAACAACAAAGTTCTCCCCTCTTCCCTTCCATCACTCACGGCCGCACCCACACACCACCCTATCACCATCATCAAGCTTGGTTCTAGCCATTTTCCATACTCTCAAAGGTGCACGAGGTCATACAAACAAGCTCGGTGCTTTCGGAAGTTCAAGAACCGCTCTAGATTTCTTTTATCCACCACATTTACACCTTGTTTCTACCCTAGCCTTGTGCTAGTAGTAAGTGCTTCTAATCATCATCTTGTTCTTGTTTATGGTGGTTAATAGTTGATTGAATGGTTAAAAAAAAATAAGAAACACTAAAGAACTTACATTAAAGTCTTGAACATAAGCTGAATAGGGTGGATAAAGAGAAGATATGTGTGTAAATCATGTGAATCTTGTATAGTTGTTATTATTTGATGTTGTTGTTAGTAGAAACAAGATGGATCATCATCTAGACATACTAGTCCATGTTTGAGAGCATGAACTAGTAGGATGTAAAAGTTAGAAAGTTGAAGGATGATGGATCCATCCATTCATAAGTCTTGAACTTGAATAAACATAATTTTTCTTGTAAAATGAAGTGGTAAACTTGTGGATCTAAATATCTACAAGTGGTTTTTCGGAAGAACCAAGCAAAAATATTAGTTTTGATAAAACCCGGATCTTATACGAACTAAAAGCAATTTTAGTAAATAAACAAGTGTGTAAACACTTGTGTAACAAGGAAATTTAACAAAGAAATATTTTTTTGTGAATCTTGACTAGAAGTTGTGAAACTTCATATTCTTTAAAAATAAAGTTTTCAAGAAACCAATCATGTTTTTAAAGATAACGAGTCCCACTAAATGTGTTGGTGATTTGCTACATATTTTTACACACTTTCAATCCGTCTAATAGGAATTAGTACGTGTAGGTCGTCACGCAGCAGATAGAGTTGGAGATTGACGTTTCTGGATACGCACTTCTGTGAGTTCATGTCCCCCTTTTCTCTTTACTGTTTTCAGTTTTATACTTCGGGGGTGAAATACATGTGACAATTATTACAGACTTTTATACATGGTATGGTTAGCTTAAGGAGGGTTTACTACTTAGATCATGTGAGTGGGTAGGCGGAAACTGATGCCATTAATCCTCATTGTAGGACCGAGGGTCATGAGCGATAGATCTATTTGGGTGTAGCGAGCCCAACTCCTGAGTCCACTATACGGACCATGGAGTGACTTTGAGCCCGACGCAAAAATCTGCTAGGTTTGAGTCTTCCTGCATCACTTCACACAGATCATTGGCTTTGCAACCCAATGGTGATCTCTTTTTCCTTATTTGCTACATACCAGGGATTTTCATACATACAAACATATTACAAAGGTTTATACATACTCACTTTTACATGAAATCGCTCAACTTTTTGTTGATTTTTTTCAACTTACATGTGTTTCAGGAAATTAGAGGATCTGGCAAGGTATGCACTGTCGTCAAGCTGCGTAGGAATAATGATGTCATCCGAGTTTAGGAAATGTGACCTTTACCTGGACGGGTCACAACTATTCATGTGTTTTGGTTGTGTTTCGTGGACAAGTTTTTAATTATGTCATGGTTGTAAGTGTCAACTTTGAAAACAATGTTGTCGTGTTAACTTTTAAAACTTGTTGAATGGAAGAACATCATGGTTTTATTTTTCATATAGCATGGTTATGATATTTGCAATTGTATTAAGAAGTCACACCAAAATAAACCCACGCTTCCGCAAAGCCATGGTGTGACAGCTTGGTATCAGAGCATCGATCATAGCGAACTAGGATTCTTTCTCGAGTCTAGACTATGATCACTAGGGCTCTCACGAAAACATTTTTACATTGCATACACTAAACGTCCAGATCCAGGATACAAAACATTTTTACAAATAAAAAGGCACAAATACACTTTTTCAAAATTTATATATTTCAGTCTTAGAGACTGAGGGAGGATCAGTCTTAGAGACTGAGGGAGGATCAGTCTTAGAGACTGAGGGAGGATCAGTCTTAGAAACTGAGGGAGGATCAGTCTTAGAGGCTGAGGGAGGATTTAGTCTTAGAGACTGGGAAAAAAATTTGGTCTTAGAGATTAGGGAATTTAGTCGGAGAGACTGGGTAGGATAGTCTAGGGAAGATAGGAGGATTGCTTGCTTTATTGTGGCTAACATGTTTATTTGACTTTATGATTGATATATGTGCATATATGTGATTGTGTTACAGACGACATGGTTTCATCATCAGACACAGGGGTATCGGGCACGCTAGACCCCATGGCGATAGTGTCCGATGACGAGATTCCCTCAGAGCGAGAGGTCTACACATCAGACACCACCAGCACTGACGATGATGATTTCCAGCCGTTCACACTGCCGGACGTTGGAGTTGAGCCTGCTGATGGCCTTCCTGCCGGGGATTTACCACTTGCGGTGATCCCTGCTCCTATACCTCTTGCTGCTTTTCCAGTGATAGATATGCCACTCGATGCCGATTCTGACAACGACATCGATCTGTTTTAGGAGGATCTGCCTGAGGCTGACTATGAGGGCGGGGCCCCTATTGCTGCTGACGTTATTCTTCCCATTGCAGAGGCCCCTATGGAGGAGCTTCCTACTGGTTCACCTGTCCCAGACTCATTGGAGTCTGTGGCATCTGCATTTTCGCACGACCATGGTGTGCAGCCTCACTTTTCTGACCCTAACATGGCGATGTCAGCTGCACCCGGTCCATCGCACGAGTTCGATCACGAGGTTGATGACGCTTTTGAGCCAATCTTTCCCCCTGATTTCGACCCTGACCACGACATTGAGTTTATTCACGTGGATCAGCCCCTAGAGGCACCCGTAGATCCTATTGACCCTTTGCTTGACATCCCTGCTGATCTTGATTTGGATCTTGTTGACCCCAGAGCCTGTAGTTGCTCCTGACCCTGCATTAGAGCATGACCCAGTCCATGATAATGCACCAGCCGTTGCCCCTTTTATTGATGATATACCCGTCGCTGATCTTCCCGCTGTTGCTCCACCCTTGATAGATGGTCCTGTTGTTGAGGCACCACTTCCCGATCCCGTGCCAGTACTGTTTGACCGTGCACCATTTGCTACTCATATAGATCCACGTTACGCTGACACCCGCAATGGGTGGATTGATGACGATGACGATTACCCACCATTTGTGTTACCTGTTACACCTACAGTCGTACCTGTTCCTGCACCCGCTAATATTCCACTATCTCACCCATATACGACCGATGCCCATCGTACCGATCTTCCGATTACCTATTTTCAGGACATCCCTCCACCACGTCCTGAGGAGGGTTCATCGCGACAGCCTTTTGGTCACACACCTTTCATGTCAGGAGGCAGCCAGTTTATACCTCAGATTCCTCATTCTACTGTTGTTCCACATGTATCGACGTCTGATCCGGTCATGTCACAGTTTCCTTCTGTTGCACCACTTACAGCACCATCCTTCATACCGTCTAGCGAGCCATTTTTATGAACTACGCCCCCTATCATGCCACTGTCTAATCCATACCACCCGTACCATGTTGGGTACTCTACGGAGGACATTCTCACTTCTTTGATGATACAGCAGGATGCTTTGACGCGTCGTATTCAAGTTTTGGAGAGTGCTCCACGTCCATCTTGTCATTGTCAGACACCATTTGCAGCACCGCATCCTCTACGACCACTTTCCCCCGATTCCGACGCTCGTTTTTGGACTTCTGAGCAGCAGATAACATATTTGATGCGCGTCTGTCGTGGTTTAGAGGAGGACTGGTTACATATACATCGCTTGCTTTTCACTCATTTTCCTCCTCCTCCTCCGCCGCCATCAGCATAGGCATATTTTTGGTTTTATGCAGGTCGATCTTTTTGTGAGAAGGTCGCTATTGAGCCAGCTTACGGAGCCTTTTGAGAGATCACACTTTTTGCATATGATAGTTGTAGTTTGACTTGTATTTTTGGGGGTGATGTAGCCCCATGATATTATTTTGACATGTGATGTACTACTAAACTTATAAAACACTGTTGTGGTCGTGATTAATGAAGCTCAATGGCAACGTTCTCACTACATGCTTTGTTGAGTTATATGTTTTAATTTATAACATGAGATGTTATGTGATTGATGAATGCTACTATATATATATTCTTATTATATTTGTTATGACCTAACTAACCCAAACTTCTTTCTAGAAGATGTCTCATCAAAAGATCATTCAGCTGCCCATGACCGAGGCAGAGCTACAAGATCTAATTTCACAAACGATAGCACAGCACGAGGCTCTGCGCTCCGAACCTAGCAAGGGTGCCACAGAAAAAAACCCACCTTATGGCTGTACCTACTGGCACTTCCTCAACTACGAGCCTCCTAAGTTCGACGGCACTGGAGGTGCCATAGCCTTTGTGAAGTGGATCGAAAGAATGGATTCCATCCTTCGAATGAGCGGTTGTACGCCAGAACAACAAGTCCCATACGTTTCTGAGTTGTTTCTAGATGAAGCTCGTTTATGGTGGAACCTTCAAATTCGAATAATGGGCGCGACTGCAGCATATGCGTTAACATGGGGCGAGCTGAAAGGAATGATGCATAAGAAGTATTGCTCCCAAACGGAAACCCAGAAGTGGGAAGGTGAATTCCGGAGCCTGATGAGGGAAGGTCCAAAGGTGTTGGAGTACGTGCAAAGACTTCATGATTTGTCACGAGTTGTTCCGTACCTGGTGAAACCAGAATTGAAGAAATTGGGACAATTCATTTGGGAACTGGCGCCTCAAGTCTTGAGCTTGATCACAACATCAACACCACCAACAACTATTGCTGCAAGTAAGATGGGTTTGGCACTCGCTACGGAAGCACTTAGACTAGAAAAACTTACAAACCCTGACAAGAAGAAGGAGACTCAGGTTGAGTCATCCGGAAAGAACAAAAGGAAGCTCGCCGAAGATACCCGAACGAATAATGATGAGTAAAGATCTGTTCGAGGTTGTTTTGACTGCGGGGAGAAAGGGCATTTCAAGAAAGATTGCCCTAACAACAAACAAGCCGATGTTAAGATTTACTTAGAAACTAAGCCGAGACGTGATGGGTGCAAGTATCACCACGAATGTGGATGTCGGAAGCCTAAGTGCGGTAGTTGTGGGAAGAGAGGACACAACAAGGATGCCTGTGGGACGAAGAGTCCCAAACAAGGAGGGAACAATGACAACAACCAAAGTGGAAATAATAATAAATTTCCAGGCTGCTACCGATGCGGGAACATGGGGCATTTTAGGAAAAATTGCCCAAGGAGGATTAACAAAGACCATGAAGGGACATCCAACATCAGAGCTTGTGAAGCATGCCAGGATCCAGACAAGATTACTGGTACGTTCTCTATCAAACAGAAATTTTGCATCCACGTTAATTGATACCAGTGCCGACTATAGTTTCGTATCGTTAGAATTTAAGAATATACTTGGGTTGACCACTAGTAAGTTAGACGTTCCATAGTCGATCGAATTGCCGAATGGAAAACTAATTGAAACGGGAGAAGTCATCAGAGGATGCGTGATAGAACTGGGAGGGCACGAGTTTACGCTAGATCTGCTACCTGTCGAGTTGGGAAGCTCCGACATAGTAGTAAGAATGGTTTGGTTGTCGAGCAACAAGGCCGAGATTGTTTGCCATGAGAAGACCATCCGCATCCTTTTGACGGATAAAGAAACGATCGTAGTTCACGGAGAGAAGCGTGATACTCCATTAAGAATCATTAGCGGTCTGAAAGCTAGAAAGAGTTTGCAGAAGGGATTTGTTGCATTTTTGGCACACATCGTGGATAAAGAAGCTGCTGAACCAAAGATCGAAGACATTCCAGTTGTAAGGGAATATCCTGAAATCTTTCCAGAAGACTTGCCATGATTACCGCCACAAAGGCAAGTCGAATTCCACATTGACTTAGTTCCAGGCGCCGCGCCTGTGGCTAAGGCACCCTACCGACTTGCGCCTCCAGAGATGCAGGAGTTGTCAACACAACTCCAGGAGCTATTGGACAAAGGATTCATCAGACCAAGCTTCTCACCTTGGGGAGCTCCAGTACTGTTCGTGAAGAAGAAGGATGGTAGTTTACGTATGTGTATAGACTACCGTGAGCTTAATAAGTTGACTATCAAGAATAGATATCCTTTGCCGAGAATTGATGACCTGTGCGACCAACTGCAAGGTTCGAGCTTTTATTCGAAGATCGATTTGTGATCAGGATATCATCAACTAAGGATACAGGAGGAAAGTATCCCGAAGACAGCCTTTAGGACTCGTTATAGACATTACGAGTTCCTAGTTATGCCGTTTGGGCTGACAAACGCACCGGCAATTTTCATGGACCTAGTGAACCGAGTCTGCAAGCCGTACTTGGATAAGTTTGTGATCATGCTTATTGATGACATTCTGATCTACTCGAAGACGAAGGACGAGCGTCGTTAGCAGTGAATTCGGGAAGAAAGTATGCCGGAAAAAAAAAATTTGTGGGACAATGACTTGTTCTTAGACGTACACAAAAAAATAGTGCTTCCTACACAATGCACAAACCAGTTCTACACGGGATACGAAATCGGGAGGATTTAGGAAACATATACTTAGGACCTTTGGGGAACCAGGTCCAAACGCGTAAGGGTTTTTACTTAGGAACCATATCTGTGAACTCAACCAACCATCATTAACCTGACACACATGTCATTTCAGTTAACAAAACCAAAAGTACATAAATTTTCTTTCGTTGAAATCTTTACTTTTGCTTCTAGCAAGTAGATGTTTGCATCTCTACTCCCCTCAAAGTAGTTGCATCACGTTGATTCTCTTCGCTAAGAGCGAACACACGTTTGCTTCGTATGCTTGGTCACTTCTCCATTTTAGCAGTTACACACCGCTTCATTACTTGAAAACTTATATATAATCCATTCTCAGTTTTGCTACGCATGCGGTTTCATTTCGAATAAACGTTTCATTTAAGTCCAAATATCACGTTGCTAAATCTAATTACTGGGTTGTGATTCTAATGACCTACATTATTGAAATTGTTGGCTCTTTTGCTATCAAATCAACACACTCTCTTGAAACTTCTTTTATTACAAATAACACTCATGGTTTATTTTGTTACCATGTCGATATTCCCTTTGTTGATAGATACGTTTATTGCCGGGATACATTGAAATTAAGTTCGATTGCTTGAACTTATCCACTTCGCATATTCAGTTTCAGATGACATATGATGTATTGGGAGCATCATATTCAAACATTTTTTTTGTTTTTGCAAAGATTCTTTTGTTTCAAGTCATATCAGGATCGGTTGGTCCACGACTCCACTAAATCGGTTGATTTGTTTCGATACCTTGCGGTGAAATTTTCACCGAATTGAAGCTTGTGCTAATTGGGTTACTCACTTCATACACGGATTTAATTGCCTACTTATTTATTAACAATCCATTTTGATATTCACGATCAAAGCAGTCTCAACACAATTGTGTATTAAGGCAATGGTACATATTTTCATTTCATAAGCACAATGTACCTCCTAACGATTCTTTCGTTAACAATCGAATGCCTTACGATACTTAATACTTTTTCATCCTTCAATAAAAAACAGTGACTCTTTGATGTTCCGCATTCAATAAAGACTTTGTAACATTATGTAAATCAAATCTTCAGGCTTGCTTCGGTACATTTTCGTTTGATTTGAAACACGGTGAACTTGTTCAATCACCACTTTTATTGAATTATGTCATTGCGACACCCTGTGGCGTCATTACAAACTTATAGCTTATGCTAGCCATGGTCAACTGTTTCACGCAAAACTACATATACTTTTGTTGACTTGTCATTTAAACATTTCTGATGCAACTACAAAATCAAGGCAAGGATACACCAGATTCGCTTGTATTCACTCGGCGTATTCGCGCAATTCAAAACTTTCAACACACTAAATCTTACCATTCATCTACTAGGGAGTTGACAGATCATTCTACTATTTTATTTGAGTTGTTGACTTTGAATTCATATAACGGATGCTAGGGCTCGGGAAAAAAAAAACTCGTTTGCATATTGCGACCGATCATTTGAGAATCTTATTTATCAAAACCTCACTTTTGTGGAACCCCCCCCCCCCCTGCTAGCTGGATACGTCAAATACATCTTGTACCTTTGACATCCAATGCTAAAAGCACACACCATTTATCCCTAGGATTCAGGTTGTTATATATTTTTGGACTCGCCAAATGTGACTAAGGTTTGATTCGGTTTGATGATTATCTACCTTGACGTTATTCATATACATACACGTGTGATGAAACCATAAGGGGTTAAGGTAGTACAAATTTCGAGTACGAAATTTTCTTAACGGGGGAGAATGTGACAACCCTCACAAATCCAGGTATCCGTACAATTAATTAATATTTAATTAGTGCTTAATTTATGTGCTTGATTACAATTGTGATTAAATTGCTTTCTGCTTTCTGATACATACATACTCATGCATCACATTTTATTACTGTCACTCCATTTATTTCACACAAACATTAGTGACAAACTTGATGCACAAAGCACAGCTAGCACAGTGAGCGGATAACCCAGAAAACATGCAGACATTGCCAGCCCCTAGAGAGACACTATATTGAGGCCAGTATGAGCCGGGAATGAAGTACTACACTGGTAGGGAGTATAGGGAGGTGAGGATCATTAAACTGCGTCACTAGGTGATAGTTATAGTGCCCGGAAGTGCCTAAAACATGTTTAAAGTGCAGAATTCTACACTAGTTAACCAAGATTCAGCTTTTAACAAAGCTAGTAAAGTGCAAAAACTTGGTAAAATAATCTAGACACTTCCCAAAGTGTTGGTAATTTAATGTGCCACTAAAAACATAATAAAAGACACTTTAAATACTTATTTAGCACTTTAACGGATCAATATCCAACCAAACTTTACCCGGAACATAAAAATATTGCCAAACACACAGTTCTTACTTTTCTGAGCTAGTTAGGGTCCCCGAACACCCTAACACCCTTTGAATTAATAAACACATAAATATCCTAACTAAGTACCATTGGATTTCAACTAAATGTGTAACCATACCATTACACCCCAACCATACCACCCCCCCCCCCCTAAATGACGGTCACAAGGGTGGGACACACCCTTGTTCCTTTTGATTATTTTATTGCTAATGTTGGTTATCAAGAAGACATGTTACATGTTGGTTAATGGGAGTTTTGGATTATAAATAAACACATTAGACATCTCACTTCTCTCATCACCAACACAACAACAAAGCTCTCCCCTCTTCCCTTCCATCACTCACGGCCGCACCCACACACCACCCTATCACCACCATCAAGCTTGGTTCTAGCCATTTTCCATACTCTCAAAGGTGCAAGAGGTCATACAAACAAGCTCGGTGCTTTCGGAAGTTCAAGAACCGCTCTAGATTTCTTTTATCCACCACATTTACACCTTGTTTCTTCCCTAGCCTTGTGCTAGTAGTAAGTGCTTCTAATCATCATCTTGTTCTTGTTTATGGTGGTTAATAGTTGATTGAATGGTTAAAAAAAATAAGAAACACTAAAGAACTTTCATTAAAGTCTTGAACATAAGGTGAATAGGGTGGATAAAGAGAAGATATGTGTGTAAATCATGTGAATCTTGTATAGTTGTTATTATTTGATGTTGTTGTTAGTAGAAACAAGATGGATCATCATCTAGACATACTAGTCCATGTTTGAGAGCATGAACTAGTAGGATGTAAAAGTTAGAAAGTTGAAGGATGATGGATCCATCCATTCATAAGTCTTGAACTTGAATAAACATAATTTTTCTTGTAAAATGAAGTGGTAAACTTGTGGATCTAAATATCTACAAGTGGTTTTTCGGAAGAACCAAGCAAAAATATTAGTTTTGATAAAACCCGGATCTTATACGAACTAAAAGCATTTTTAGTAAATAAACAAGTGTGTAAACACTTGTGTAACAAGGAAATTTAACAAAGAAATGTTTTTTTTGAATCTTGACTAGAAGTTGTGAAACTTCATATTCTTTAAAAATAAAGTTTTCAGAAACCAATCATGTTTTTAAAGATAACGAGACCCACTAAATGTGTTGGTGATTTGCTACATATTTTTACACACTTTCAAGTTCATGAGTTTATGATTTAGGCTTGTTTTTGTCAAGTTTGATATTTAAAGATTGTACATTGTTGATTGATGATTCTTAAATTGTTTGATTGATTTTGAAAAGAAAATGATACGCTAGTTGGCGTGGACACCTCCATTTACAGAGGAAACTCTGGCGAAATTTTTCTAGAAATATAACCCTTTGAAATATTTTTATAACAAATGGTTACAAATATATTTTTAACTTGGTTTTCAAAATAAACTTCGCCATGATTCTTATTACAAAATTACCAAGTATCGGAGGTGGATTTTCGTAAATAAAACTTGATAAATATATATTTAGAATATATATTTTATAATAAAACGCTTGCGTGATTATGTGATTATTTTGTGAACTATATATATTATTTTTAGGGTAAAAATAATATAACTGGAAAGTATTATGAAATTACGACTCCAAAATAATACCAATGCTCTCACGAATAAATATTTAAGTTACACCGGTATTGTTATTACAACGCGAATTTTAAAACGTAACTTATGTATATTTCGGAAAATACTCTCATATTTATATTTTGATAAGTATTATTTTGGAAATGGTATGAGATAAAATATAATATTTTTTGTAAAAAATATATATATTTTGGAATTAAAATATTTTAGAACAAGTAATTAAAATATATTTTTCAAGTGAGACTTAAAAATATATTTTCGGAATTATAAAGCATACATGTATTAAAAACCCCCATCCTTGGGAAGGAATACACTTATAAAATAAATAAGAAGTGTAACTACGAAATAGTTCCCTAACTATTTCTCCAAGAACGTTAAACCCTAAGCCAAGGCACGGCCCATCCGTCTAATAGGAATTAGTACGTGTAGGTCGTCACGCAACAGATAGAGTTGGAGATTGACGTTTCTGGATACGCACTTCTGTGAGTTCATGTCCCCCTTTTCTCTTTACTGTTTTCAGTTTTATACTTCGGGGGTGAAATACATGCGACAATTATTACAGACTTTTATACATGGTATGGTTAGCTTAAGGAGGGTTTACTACTTAGATCATGTGAGTGGGTAGGCGGAAACTGAGGCCATTAATCCTCATTGTAGGACCGAGGGTCATGAGCGATAGATCTATTCGGGTGTAGCGAGCCCAGCTCCTGAGTCCACTATACGGACCATGGAGTGACTTTGAGCCCGACGCAAAAATCTGCTAGGTTTGAGTCTTCCTGCATCACTTCACACATATCATTGGCTTTGCAACCCAATGGTGATCTCTTTTTCCTTATTTGCTACATACCAGGGATTTTCATACATACAAACATATTACAAAGGTTTATACATACTCACATTTACATGAACTCGCTCAACTTTTTGTTGATTTTTTTCAACTTACATGTATTTCAGGAAATTAGAGGATCTGGCAAGGTATGCACTGTCGTCAAGCTGCGTAGGAATAATGATGTCATCCAAGTTTAGGAAATGTGACCTTTTCCTGGACGGGTCACAAGTCTTAAACTATATTTCTATTCATGTGTTTTGGTTGTGTTTCGTGGACAAGTTTTTAATTATGCCATGGTTGTAAGTATCAACTTTTAAAACAATGTTGTCGTGTTAACTTTTAAAACTTGTTGAATGTATGAACATCATGGTTTTATTTTTCATATAGGATGGTTATGATATTTGCTATGGTATTAAGAAGTCACACCAAAATAAACCCACGCTTCCGCAAAGCCAGGGTGTGACAGCTTGGTATCAGAGCATCGATCATAGCGAACTAGGATTCTTTCTCGAGTCTAGACTATGATCACTAGGGCTCTCACGAAAACATTTTTACATTGCATACACTAAACGTCCAGATCCAAGATACAAAACATTTTTACAAATAAAAAGGCACAAATACACTTTTTCAAAATTTATATATTTCAGTCTTAGAGACTGAGGGAGGATCAGTCTTAGAGACTGAGGGAGGATCAGTCTTAGAGGCTGAGGGAGGATTTAGTCTTAGAGACTGGGAAAAAAATTTGGTCTTAGAGATCAGGGAATTTAGTCGGAGAGACTGGGTAGGATAGTCTAGGGAAGACTAGGAGCATTGCTTGCTTTATTGTGGCTAACATGTTTATTTGACTTTATGATTGATATATGTGCATATATGTGATTGTGTTACAGATGACATGGTTTCATCATCAGACACAGGGGTATCGGACACGCTAGACCCCATGGCGATAGTGTCCGATGACGAGATTCCCTCAGAGCGAGAGGTCTACACATCAGACACCACCAGCACTAACGACGATGATTTCCAGTCGTTCGCGCTGCCGGACGTTGGAGTTGAGCCTGCTGATGGCCTTCCTGCCGGGGATTTACCACTTGTGGTGATCCCTGCTCCTATACCTCTTGCTGCTTTTCCAGTGATAGATATGCCACTCGATGCCATTTCTGACGACGACATCGATCTGTTTGAGGAGGATCCGCCTGAGGCTGACTATGAGGGTGGGGCCCCTATTGCTGCTGATGTTTTTCTTCCCATTGCGGAGGCCCCTGTGGAGGAGCTTCCTGCTGGTTCACCTATCCCGGACTCATTGGAGTCTGTGGCATCTGCATTTTCGCATGACCATGGTGTGCAGCCTCACTTTTCTGACCCTGACATGGCGATGTCAGCTGCACCCGTTCCATCGCACGAGTTCGATCATGAGGTTGATGACGTTTTTGAGCCGAACTTTCCCCCTGATTTCGACCCTGACCACGACATTGAGTTTATTCACATGGATCAGCCCCTAGAGGCACCCGTAGATCCTATTGACCCTTTGCTTGACATCCCTGCTGATCTTGATTTGGATCTTGTTGACCCGGAGCCTGCTGTGGCCCCAGAGCCTGTAGTTGCTCCTGACCCTGCATTAGAGCATGACCCTGTCCATGATAATGCACCATCCGTTGCCCCTTTTATTAATGATATACCCGTCGCTGATCTTCCCGCTGTTGCTCCACCCTTGATAGATGGTCCTATTGTTGAGGCACCACTTCCCGATCCCGTGCCGGTACTGTTTGACCGTGCACCCTTTGCTACTCATATAGATCCACGTTACGCCAAAACCCACAATGGGTGGATTGATGACGATAACGATTACCCACCATTTGTGTTATCTGTTACACCTCCAGTCGTACCTGTTCCTGCACTCGCTGATATTCCACTATCTCACCCACATACGACCGATGCCCATCGTACCGATCTTCCGATTACCTATCTCCAGGACATCCCTCCACCACGTCCTGGGGAGGGTTCATCGCGACAGGTTTTTGGTCACACACCTTTCATGTCAGGAGGCAGCCAGTTTATACCTCAGATTCCTCATTCTACTGTTGTTCCACCTGTATCGACGTCTGATCCGGTCATGTCACAGTTTCCTTCTGTTGCACCACTTACTGCACCATCCTTCATACCGTCTAGCGAGCCATTTTTATGGACTACGCCCCCTATCATGCCACTGTCTGATCCATACCACCCGTACCATGTTGGGTACTCTACGGAGGACATTCTCACTTCTTTGATGATACAGCAGGATGCTTTGACGTGTCGTATTCAGGTTTTGGAGAGTGCTCCACATCCATCTTGTCATTGTCAGACACCATTTGCAGCACCGCACCCTCCACATCCACTTTCCCCCGATTCCGACGCTCGTTTTTGGACTTTTGAGCAGCAGATAGCATATTTGATGCGCGTTTGTCGTGATTTAGAGGAGGACTGGTTACATATGCGTCGCTTGCTTTTCACTCATTTTCCTCCTCCTCCGCCGCCATCAGCATAGGCATATTTTTGGTTTTATGCAGGTCGATCTTTTGGTGAGAAGGTCGCTAATGAGCCAGCTTACGGAGCCTTTTGAGAGATCACACATTTTGCATATGATAGTTGTAGTTTGACTTGTATTTTTGGGGGTGATGTAGCCCCATGATATTATTTTGACATGTGATGTACTACTAAACTTGTAAAACACTATTGTGGTCGTGATTAATGAAGCTCAATGGCAACGTTCTCACTACATGCTTTGTTGAGTTATATGTTTTAATTTATAACATGAGATGTTATGTGATTGATGAATGCTACTATATATACATTCTTATTATATTTGTTATGACCTAACTAACCCAAACTTCTTTCAAGAAGATGTCTCATCAAAAGATCATTCAGCTGCCCATGACCGAGGCAGAGCTACAAGATCTAATTTCACAAACAATAGCACAGCACGAGGCTCTGCGCTCCGAACCTAGCAAGGGTACCACAGAAAACAACCCACCTTATGGCTGTACCTACTGGCACTTCCTCAACTACGAGCCTCCGAAGTTCGACGGCACTGGAGGTGCCATAGCCTTTGTGAAGTGGATCGAAAGAATGGATTCCATCCTTCGAATGAGCGGTTGTATGCTAGAACAACAAGTCCCATACGTTTCTGAGATGTTTCTAGATGAAGCTCGTTTATGGTGGAACCTTAAGATTCGAATAATGGGCGCGACTGCAGCATATGCGTTAACATGGGGCGAGCTGAAAGGAATGATGCATAATAAGTATTGCTCCCAAACGGAAACCCAGAAGTAGGAAGGTGAATTCCGGAGCCTGATGAGGGAAGGTCCAAAAGTGTTGGAGTACGTGCAAAGACTTCATGATTTGTCACGAGTTGTTCCGTACCTGGTGAAACCAGAATTGAAGGAATTGGGACAATTCATTTAGGAACTGGCGCCTCAACTCTTGAGCTTGATCACAACATCAACACCACCAATAACTATTGCTGCAAGTAAGATGGGTTTGGCACTCGCTACGGAAGCACTTAGACTAGAAAAACTTACAAACCCTGCCAAGAAGAAGGAGACTCAGGTTGAGTCATCCGGAAAGAACAAAAGGAAGCTCGCCGAAGATACCCGAACGAATAATGATGAACAAAGATCTGTTCGAGGTTGTTTTGACTGAGGGGACAAAGGGCATTTCAAGAAAGATTGCCCTAACAACAAACAAGCCGATGTTAAGATTTACTTAGAAACTAAGCCGAGACGTGATGGGTACAAGTATCACCACGAATGTGGATGTCGGAAGCGTAAGTGCGGTAGTTATGGGAAGAGAGGACACAACAAGGATGCCTGTGGGACGAAGAGTCCCAAACAAGGAGGGAACAATGACAACAACCAAAGTGGAAATAATAATATATTTCCAGGCTGCTACCGATGCGGGAACATGGGGCACTTTAGGAAAAATTGCCCAAGGAGGATTAACAAAGACCATGAAGGGACATCCAACATCAGAGCTTGTGAAGCATGCCAGGATCCAGACATGATTACTGGTACGTTCTCTATCAAACAAAAATTTTGCATCCACGTTAATTGATACCAGTGCCGATTATAGTTTCGTATCGTTAGAATTTAAGAATATACTTGGGTTGACCACTACTAAGTTAGACATTCCATAGTCGATCGAATTGGCGAATGGAAAACTAGTTGAAATGTGAGAAGTCATCAGAGGATGCGTGATAGAACTGGGAGGGCAAGAGTTTACGCTAGATCTGCTACCTGTCGAGTTGGGAAGCTTCGACGTAGTAGTAAGAATGGTTTGGTTGTCGAGCAACAAGGCCGAGATTGTTTGCCATGAGAAGACCATCCGCATCCCTATGACGGATGAAGAAACGATCGTTGTTCACGGAGAGAAGCGTGATACTCCATTAAGAATCATTAGCGGTCTGAAAGCTAGAAAGAGTTTGCAGAAGGGATGTGTTGCATTTTTGGCACACATCATGGATAAAGAAGCTGCTGAACCAAAGATCGAAGACATTCCAGTTGTAAGGGAATATCCTGAAATCTTTCCAGAAGACTTGCCAGGATTACCGCCACAAAGACAAGTCGAATTCCACATTGACTTAGTGCTAGGCGCCATGCCTGTGGCTAAGGCACCCTACCGACTTGCGCCTCCAGAGATGCAGGAGTTGTCAACACAACTCCAAGAGCTATTGGACAAAGGATTAATCAGACCAAGCTTCTCACCTTGGGGAGCTCCAGTACTGTTCGTCAAGAAGAAGGATGGTAGTTTCCGTATGTGTATAGACTACCGTGAGCTTAATAAGTTGACTATCAAGAATATATATCCTTTGCTGAGAATTGATGACCTGTGCGACCAACTGCAAGGTTTGAGCTTCTATTCGAAGATCGATTTGCGATCAGGATATCATCAACTAAGGATACAAGAGGAAAGTATCCGGAAGACAGCCTTTAGGACTCGTTATGGACATTACGAGTTCCTAGTTATGCCGTTTGGGCTGACAAACGCACCGGCAGTTTTCATGGGCCTAATGAACCGAGTCTGCAAGCTGTACTTGGATAAGTTTGTGATCATGCTTATTTATGACATTCTGATCTACTCGAAGACGAAGGACGAGCGTCGTTAGCAGTGAATTCGGGAAGAAAGTATACCGGAAAAAAAAATTGTGGGACAATGACTTGTTGTAACATCTGTGCTTGCAATCATTGTGAACAGTTCAATTATCAATAAAACAATGTTATTTTCTCCCAATGTTTGTTTGGTTATGTTCTACATTTTTCATGTTTTGACTTTTATTCAATTTCAAACTCTATATCGCTTTCTGGAGAGTTATACGCAAACTGGTGCGTAAACGTAATCAGTTTAACGCGACAAATACTCCGGAACATCAACATATACTTAACATACCTTAAATAACCTTTACATAACTTAGAAATAAGTTTTGAAGGCTTTGGTATGGCAAAATCGAGTTAAATCGCTTACAGGGACTAAAATTGACAAACTGCGAAAGTATGCCAATTTGAACTGTAACAGACATTCTGGAACATAACCATAAGTTAAACACACCTTAAATATCCTTTATATAGCTTAGAAATAGGCTTTGAGGGGTTCGGTGTGCTAAAATAAACTTTTGGCTCATTCAGGGACTAAAAGTGTCAAAAAGTGCATAAGTTTGCACTTTCGCGCATAACTTACGTTCTAACTACATCCGGACATCCAAAAATTTATGTAAGCACTAAAACATTTTATTTTAGTGTTTGGCATAAGAAAAATCCATTCGTCGCGTCATTTGGATCGTTTTTCGCGCTTATGCGCATTCCGTCGTAATTAACCGAACAACGCAATCGTACGGCCAAACGAACCGACACCCGAGATATTTTTTAGCACATTTTAAGTTCCCTATACTTTAACTTCATTTTAGAGCTTTGAAATGGGGTTAACGAGCCTTAAACATGTCGGAAATAGCTCCAAAATTCTATCAGGGACCAAAAGTGTAATTCTGTGAAAGTAGTTCCTTGCACACCTCAACATTCTGAGTGTTACGGTGCGCAAGCATGGGTCAGATGCAGAAAATCGTTTTTGACTGCTGATTAACAGATTTAAATACTCCCCAAAGGCCAATGCCACATGTCAAACTCTTGTGGTGGGGGCAAAATGAGTTACCATAACATTCCGACAAGTGTACGGGTGAGATCAAGGCACGTTATTCGATAAACGATCCTAACGGTTGTCCATTTACTATAAATACCCAACTCAACTTCACTCATTCCTCACAAATCTGATCAAAAAGACTCTAAGTTGAAGCCATTGCTTCATACCTGGGTTATTTGATCAAGATTAGCTTTCGGGGACCCTTTGTAAGTGTTCCTTCGTTCTTTTCATTCGTTTTAGCGTTAAAGTCAAACTTTGTTTGACTTTCTGCATTGACCAGTTTATGGTCAATGCGAAGTTCGTTTGAACTTCATAACGTGAGCGTGATCACGATGGTTATAGTCCTTAGTGACTATACCTACTGATTACCACGTTATCTAGGCTCAGTGACGAGTCGTAGTTTCGGCCAAAATGCGCATTCTTGCGTATTTTGTAACCAAACTACTTGTGGGTATCAAAACCGTTTGTTTTGATACCAAACCTGTTTTTCTAAGCTTAGTTAAGCATGTTTTAACATGCTTAGCTCGTCACTTTTAGTTTAGTGCTTGTATAGGGTCGTAAGGTAAGCGATCTAAACAATCGCTTATACTTTCGAACCCGACCCGTTTGGTCGATCATTAGGATCCGACCAAACACATTAGGTGACCATAGTAGATAGGGAATAACCTTCCAAGGTTATACCTTATGGTCGCTTCGTTTAAGTAGTTGTATGATAGGTAGTTTATATGCCTTAGGTAAAGTACCAAAATGCCCTTTTAACGCCAAAATTCATTTTAAGCATATGTAACATAACTTTTGGTATCTAAACTGATTTGGTAACAATATTTGACATGTTAAGGCATATTTTACTTATCATAGGACTAGTTAGGCGTTCCGAACGCGTTTTACGCGAACGACGCGTTAAAGTAGCATAAGCTACCTAAACGGGTCGTAATGGGTCGTAAGCACTTAGGTTAGGTTTCATTTTAGTATGTGGGCTTTGTTAAGCCATATTACCTGAGTTCCCATACTCGTTTGGTTTACGAACCCTCATTCTATCAAATCCTCCGATTTAGGTCCGGTATATTAACATAGTTACCTATATTAGGTGCCGTTTGATATTCGTGATCTCTAGCATTGTTTGGTTGTTACTCAAGGACTACTAAGCAATCTCAAGTGAGTACATAGAACCCCATCTTTTAAATGTTTTCAAGGTGTTTATGTGAGTACATAGACCCCTCTTTTACTGTTTTCCAAACTGTTTTGGGGTGAAACACATGTGCCTACTTGTTACTTTCATGCTTTCATATCATATGCTTGTTATGTTCAATAGTACACTTATAGTACATGATTTCATTGTTTTTATGCTATGTATGCCCATTGTGTGCATACATAGTACATCATTTTACATTACGTTTTATGCTATGTATGCCCATTGTGTGTATACTTAGTACATCATTTTACATTACATTTTATGCTATGTATGCCCATTGTGTGCATATTTAGTACATCGTTTTACGATACATTTTATGCTATGTATACCCATTGTGTGCATACTTAGTACATCGTTTTACATTACATTTTATGCTATGTATGCCCATTGTGTGCATACTTAGTACATTTATTCATCACACGCTTACAATTTGGTATGACATTTGGGTTGTATAAATGGGACAATATATTCATTAACATTAGCTACGCCGCTCGTTAGTAGGTAGTGGTACCATAGGACTTGACAACTCCCATTCCTTAAATCCCGGGTTTGTTTGGATTGGAAGGAATGACCGAATTCGATAAACATAACACAGATAGACCTTTAATTTGTTTAAAGGCCTATCACCACAGTCACAAGGCTTGGATGTATGCATTTTCACAATACCGCATAGATGTTTGTATCAGTAAAGCATGCATTTGTTCCACAAAGCATAACTTTGACTTAAACTATGTTTAATTCAATACCCTGTTTTTGTGCATTTTACCTATGGCTTAGTTGATATATTTCACATGCCATACATGATATTTTGAATACACATTATATGATTTACATTAAACATAAACATTTTGACATTGATATACACATTTCGTGGTTTACATTAGACATGCACATTTTGATATCGTTTACACAATAACACTTGACAATTGATTTATACATGAACACTTTACATTGGTGGTTGGTTTGGGTAAATGATTTGAGTAACGAGGCGTGTGTAATATGATACAAACATGGTGGATACGCCGCTGGTACTTCCTATATATAAGTGTTTGTATAATATTACATATCGTAGCGTTATATAAATCATTTCAGTAAAGACATATTACATTTTACCCAAATAACATATTTTTCACTAGACATTGTTTTACAAAACAGTTTATTTTATACAACTCATTTTACTTGGTTAATTCATTAACCATACACCTTTCTTTTATATAATCTGATTTCTTATCGAGTTTTCATATGATTTATAAAAGAAAACACTTACAAGATTCATGACTAATTTTTATTAAACCTTTCTTTTAAAACCCAAGTCATGAATCCTATTTTCACAAAACCTATGTATCTCACAGGCATTTTTATGCTGACGTACCTATTTTCACATGTGTTTTCAGGAGCTTTTCCATAGGATGATGATCGTGACACTAGGGCGGACCTGTGCCTTAGAGAGATAAAACGAAGATAGACTTAGTTTAATTATGTTATGTACTCTTTGTTTCCTGTTTAAGACAATGAAACTCTTATGTTGATAAATAAAATACAACTTTGAATGCCATGGTTTTGAAACAATTAATTCTTTTACAACAATCACCGACGTTTCCGCCGCGGTTGCATGTTATACGCGGTCGGGGTGTGACACTTGTTCTTAGACGTACACAAAAAAAAAGTGCTTCCTACACAATGCACAAACCAGTTCTACACGGGATACGAAATCGGGAGGATTTAGGAAACATATACTTAGGACCTTTGGGGAACCAGGTCCAAACTCGTAAGGGTTTTTACTTAGGAACCATATCTGTCAACTCAACCGACCATCATTAACCTGACAAACATGTCATTTCAGTCAACAAAACCAAAAGTACATAAATTTTCTTTCGTTGAAATCTTTACTTTTGCTTCTAGCAAGTAGATGTTTGCATCTCTACTCCCCTCAAAGTAGTTGCATCACGTTGATTCTCTTCGCTAAGAGCGAACACACGTTTGCTTCGTATGCTTGGTTACTTCTCCATTTTAGCAGTTACACACCGCTTCATTACTTGAAAACTTATATATAATCCATGCTCATTTTTGCTACGCATGCGGTTTCATTTCGAATAAACGTTTCATTTAAGTTCAAATATCACGTTGCTAAATCTAATTACTGGGTTGTGATTCTAATGACCTACATTATTGAAATTGTTGGCTCTTTTGCTATCAAATCAACACACTCTCTTGAAACTTCTTTTATTACAAATAACACTCATGGTTTATTTTGTTACCATGTCGATATTCCCTTTGTTGATAGATACGTTTATTGTCGGGATACATTGAAATTAAGTTCGATTGCTTGAACTTATCCACTTCGCATATTCAGTTTCAGACGACATATGATGTATTGGGAGCATCATATTCAAACATTTTTTTTTGTTGCAAAGATTCTTTCGTTTCAAGTCATATCAGGATCGGTTGGTCCACGACTCCACTAAATCAGTTGATTTGTTTCGATACCTTGCGGTGATATTTTCACCGAATTGAAGCTTGTGCTAATTGGGTTACTCACTTCATACACGGATTTAATTGCCTACGTATTTGTTAACAATCCATTTTGATATTCACGATCAAAGCAGTCTCAACACAATTGTGTGTTAAGGCAATGGTACATATATTCATTTCATAAGCACAATGTACCTCCTAACAATTCTTTCGTTAACAATCGAATGCCTTACGGTACTTAATACTTTTTCATCCTTCGATCAAAAACAGTGACTCTTTAATGTTCCGTATTCAGTAAAGACCTTGTAACATTGTGTAAATCAAATCTTCAGGCTTGCTTCGGTACACTTTCGTTTGGTTTGAAACACGGTGAACTTGTTCAATCACCACTATTATTGAATTATGTCATTGTGACACCCTATGTCGTCATTACAAACTTATAGCTTGTGCTAACCATGGTCAACTGTTTCACGCAAAACTACATATACTTTTGTTGACATGTCATTTAAACATTTCTGATGCAACTACAAAATCAAGGCAAGGATACACCAGATTCGGTTGTATTCACTCGGCGTATTCGCGCAATTCAAAACTTTCAACACACTAAATCTTACAATTCATCTACTCGGGAGTTGACAGATCATTCTACTATTTTATTTGAGTTGTTGACTTTGAATTCATATAACGGATGCTAGGGCTCGTGAAAAAAAAAACTCGTTTGCATATTGTGACCGATCGTTTGAGAATCTTATTTGTCAAAACCTCACTTTTGTGGAACCCCCCCTGCTAGCTGGATTGCACTAAACTATACATCAAATACGTCTTGTACCTTTGAAATCCAATGCTAAAAGCACACACCTTTTAACCCTAGGATTCAGGTTGTTATATATTTTTGGACTCGCCAAATGTGACTAAGGTTTGATTCGGTTTGATGATTATCTACCTTGACGTTATTCATATGCATACACGTGTGACGAAACCATAAGGGGTTAAGGTAGTACAAATTTCGAGGACGAAATTTTCTTAACGGGGGAGAATGTGACAACCCTCACAAATCCAGGTATCCGTACAATTAATTAATATTTAATTAGTGCTTAATTTCTGTGCTTGATTTCAATTGTGATTAAATTGCTTTCTGCTTTCTGATACATACATACTCATGCATCACATTTTATTACTGTCACTCCATTTATTTCACACAAACATTAGTGACAAACTTGATGCACAAAGCACAGCTAGCACAGTGAGCGGATAACCCAGAAAACATGCTGACATTGCCAGCACCTAGACAGACACTATATTGAGGCCGGTATGAGCCGAGAATGAAGTACTACACTGGTAGGGAGTATAGGGAGGTGAGGATCATTAAACTGCGTCACTAGGTGATAGTTATAGTGCCCGGAAGTGCCTAAAACAAGTTTAAAGTGCAGAATTCTGCACTAGTTAACCAAGATTCAGCTTTTAACAAAGCTAGTAAAGTGCAAAAACTTGGTAAAATAATTCTAGACACTTCCCAAAGTGTTGGTAATTTAATGTGCCACTAAAAACATAATAAAAGACACTTTAAATACTTATTTAGTACTTTAACGGATCAATATCCAACCGAACAACCGGACTTTACCCGGAACATAAAAATATTGCCAAACACACAGTTTTTACATTTCTGAGCTAGTTAGGGTCCCCGAACACCCTAACACCCTTTAAATTAATAAACACATAAATATCCTAACTAAGTACCATTGGATTTCAACTAAATGTGTAACCATACCATTACACCCAAACCATACCCCCCCCCCCCAAATAACGGTCACAAGGGTGGGACACACCCTTGTTCCTTTTGATTATTTTATTGCTAATGTTGGTTATCAAGAAGACATGTTACATGTTGGTTAATGGGAGTTTTGGATTATAAATAAACACATTAGACATCTCACTTCTCTCATCACCAACACAACAACAAAGCTCTCCCCTCTTCCCTTCCATCACTCACGGCCGCACCCACACACCACCCTATCACCACCATCAAGCTTGGTTCTAGCCATTTTCCATACTCTCAAAGGTGCAAGAGGTCATACAAACAAGCTCGGTGCTTTCGGAAGTTCAAGAACCGCTCTAGATTTCTTTTATCCACCACATTTACACCTTGTTTCTTCCCTAGCCTTGTGCTAGTAGTAAGTGCTTCTAATCATCATCTTGTTCTTGTTTATGGTGGTTAATAGTTGATTGAATGGTTAAAAAAAATAAGAAACACTAAAGAACTTACGTTAAAGTCTTGAACATAAGGTGAATAGGGTGGCTAAAGAGAAGATATGTGTGTAAATCATGTGAATCTTGCATAGTTGTTATTATTTGATGTTGTTGTTAGTAGAAACAAGATGGATCATCATCTAGACATACTAGTCCATGTTTGGGAGCATGAACTAGTAGGATGTAAAAGTTAGAAAGTTGAAGGATGATGGATCCATCCATTCATAAGTCTTGAACTTGAATAAACATAATTTTTCTTGTAAAATGAAGTGGTAAACTTGTGGATCTAAAGATCGACAAGTGGTTTTTCGGAAGAACCAAGCAAAAATATTAGTTTTGATAAAACCCGGATCTTATACGAACTAAAAGCATTTTTAGTAAATAAACAAGTGTGTAAACACTTGTGTAACAAGGAAATTTAACTAAGAAATATTTTTTGTGAATCTTGACTAGAAGTTGTGAAACTTCATATTCTTTAAAAATAAAGTTTTCAAGAAACCAATCATGTTTTTAAAGATAACGAGACCCACTAAATGTGTTGGTGATTTGCTACATATTTTTACACACTTTCAAGTTCATGAGTTTATGATTTAGGCTTGTTTTTGTCAAGTTTGATATTTAAAGATTGTACATTGTTGATTCTTAAATTGTTTGATTGATTTTGAAAAGAAAATGATACGCTAGTAGGCGTGGACACCTCCATTTACAGAGGAAACTCCGGCGAAATTTTTCTAGAAATATAACACTTAGAAATATTTTTATAACAAATGGTTACAAATATATTTTTAACTTGGTTTTCAAAATAAACTTCACCATGATTTTTATTACAAAATTACCAAGTATCGGAGGTGGATTTTCGTAAATAAAACATGATAAATATATATTTAGAATATATATATTTTATATTAAAACGCTTGCGTGATTATGTGATTATTTTGTGAACTATATATATTATTTTTAGGGTAAAAATAATATAACTAGAAAATATTATAAAATTACGACTCCAAAATAATACCAATGCTCTCACGAATAAATATTTAAGTTACACCGGTATTGTTATTACAACGCGAATTTTAAAACGTAACTTATGTATATTTCGGAAAATACTCTCATATGTATATTTTGATAAGTGTTATTTTGGAAATGGTATGAGATAAAATATAATATTTTTGGGAAAAATATATATATTTTGGAATTAAAATATTTTAGAACAAGTAATTAAAATATAATACATGTATTAAAAACCCACATCCTTGGGAAGGAATACACTTATAAAATAAATAAGAAGTGTAAATACGAATTAGTTCCCTAACTATTTCTCCAAGAACGTTAAACCCTAAGCCAAGGCTAAGATTGGCGCATTGCAGAGCTTGTCTTTTAACAACTGAAACGCTTCCTCCTGTTTGATTCCCCAATCAAATTTCTTATCCTTCTGTGTGAGCGCGGTCAGTGGTTGAGCGATTTTTGAAAAATCCTCAATGAATCTTCAATAGTAGCCAGCCAAACCTAAGAACTGGCGAATCTCGGTCGGCGTCTTTGGAGTCTCCCAGCTCTTTATCGCCTCGATCTTTGTGGGATCAACATGGATTCCATTTCCATTAACCACGTGTCCAAGGAATTGGACTTCACGTAGCCAAAACTCGCACTTGGAGAACTAGGCGTACAACTGTTCCTTTTTCAGCAACTCCAAAATAGCTCTTAAGTGTTGTTCGTGTTCAGCCTTTGTCTTTGAATAAATCAAAATATCGTCGATGAATACAATCACGAACTTATTGAGATACGGCTTGCAGACTCGGTTCATTATGTCCATAAAAACAGCAGGCGCGTTTGTTAACCCAAACGGCATAACTAGGAACTCGTAATGTCCATAGCGAGTTCTGAAGGCTGTTTTCGGGATACTCTCCTCTTGTATCCTTAGCTGATGGTATCCAGATCGAAGATCGATCTTTGAATAAAAGCTTGAACCTTGGAGTTGATCGAATAAATCATCTATTCTTGGCAGAGGGTATCTATTCTTGATCGTCAGCTTATTCAACTCCCGGTAGTCAATACACATACGAAAACTACCGTCTTTCTTTTTGACAAATAAAACTGGAGCTCCCCAAGGTGAGAAGCTTGGTCGGATGAATCCTTTGTCAAGTAACTCCTGGAGTTGTGTCGACAACTCCTGCATCTCTGACGGTGCAAGTCTATAAGGTGCCCTAGCTACAGGCGCGGCGCCTAGAACTAAGTCAATGGGAAATTCCACTTGCCTTTGGGGTGGCAATCCTGGCAAGTCCTCTGGAAAGACTTCAGGATATTCCCTCACGATAGGGATGTCTTCGATTTTTGGCTCAGCAGCTTTCTTATCCATGATGTGTGCCAGGAAGGCAGCACATCCCTTTTGTAAACACTTACGAGCTTTCAGGCAACTGATAATTCTTAAAGGCGTATCCCGCTTCTCCCCATAAACCACAATTGTTTCTCCATCTTCGGTTGGGATACGAACGACCTTTTCGTGACAAACAATCTCAGCCTTGTTGCTTGATAACCAATCCATTCCTACTACCACGTCGAAGCTCCCCAGCTGGACTGGTAGTAGATCCAAAGTAAACTCACGCTCTCCCAACTCGATTACACAACCTATGACCACTTCATTGGCTTCTACTAACTTTCCATTAGCCAATTCAATTGAGTAAGGAATATCTAATTTACTAGCGGCTAATCCAAGCATATTCTTAAACTCTAACGATACGAAGCTATAATCGGCACCAGTATCAAATAAAACGGATGCAAAGCGTTGGTTTATAGGGAACGTACCAGTAACAACATTGGGATCCTGGCGCGCTTCCCTCGCTTCGATATTGAAAACCCTTCCCCGTGCTTGGTTCAATTCTGGGCAGTTCCTCTTATAGTGCCCAATGCCACCACAGTTAAAACAACCTGGTCTTTGCCCATTTCCTCCACCATTTCCAGCTTGATTGTTGTTGTTTCGGTTCGCATTACCAGCTTGATTCACATTGTTGCCTCGATTCCCATTTCCTCCATTGTTTCCCTGTGGGCGATTTCCATATCCACCCCGGTTATTGTTTCTATTCCCAAATCCTCCTTGGCCTCCCCGGCCAGCCATAGCCCAACAAGAATCCTTCGAGTGACCAGTCTTTCCACAAGCTTCACATACTTTTAAACCACACCGGCCTGAGTGGTGACGCTGGCAGGTGTTGCACTTGGGATGTGTACCCATATATCCCTTTCCTTTCCTTCCAGTACCAGTTGTAGCTTGGACTGGTGCGCTTGGTTCTCCTCTCCTGCCGTCACCGCTTGTGCCTTGTTTGAAGTTTGAGAATTTTCTTTTGTTACCCCCGGACGACTCGACGTGAGTCTCCTTCTTCTTTGGCTCAACATCAGAAAACTTGTTTAGGCGGATAGCCTCCTCAGTAAGAGCCACGCTCAGATCAATTGCCTCAGTGATAGTCGCAGGCTTGGAAGAGGTCACCATACTTATGATTTGAGGAGCTAAACCCCAAATGAAGCGCTCAGTCCGCTTGAATTCTGGTGTGACCATATAAGGTACCACATGTGACAGGTCGTGAAACCTTTGAACATACTCTGTGATTTTCGGACCTTCCATCTTCAAATGCCAAAACTCAGTTTCCAACCTCTGGATCTCAGCGCGAGAGCAATACTTTTTACGCATGAGCTCTTTCAGCTCGTTCCATGTCATTGAGTAGGCTGCGGCTTCACCAAGTGTTTGGACTTGTAAATTCCACAATGACAGGGCTCCGTCCAAGAATAGCCCAGAGATGTAAGTAACATGCTGATCTGGAGCGCATTTGCTCATGCTGAGAACTGATTCTGTCTTTTCGACCCAACGAACAAAAGCAACAGTACCTCCAGTGCCATCAAAGTTTACAGGTTTGCAGTCTAGGAACTGCTTGTAGGTGCACCCTGCACATACGTTACAATATATGAATGGCATTAGCAAACTTGCTATAGATATCCAATGTATCATGGTATGCCTAAATGACTTAGTATTACCATGAGGCGGATTGTTGTTGCCGGTATTGCCAGAATTACTTCCGCTAGTTCCTCCTTGAGAGGCGGCGTATTGTGCGATGGCGGCAGCGATGATTTGTTGAAGTTCTGCCTCGTTGGCAGGCATGCGTGGATCGCGTTTCGGTGACATCTTCTAAAAGATGGTTTACGTGAGTCAGGTCATGGTAGGTAAAGTGTGCGTATATAACGATAGTAATAATACATAACATCTCACGTTAAAATAAACCAAACACATAACATCTCATGTTATAGAACATAAACAATCAATCACACAACATCCCATGTTATAAATATATCAACCACACAACATCCCATGTTATAGATCATAAATAATCAATCAAACATCACATATGATGAGAATACCGCGATTGCATTGCCATAAATCGAGACCACAGGGTAAAGTGTACAAGTACATAACTGTAACATACAACATCAACAACTAAGGGCTACATCACCCCAGTCCAAAATATCAAATCAGTGTCAACATATCCAATATACATAACAACAAAAGTCAGGATCAATATGCAGTCACCCAAAAGCTGTGCAATCTGTGCAATCGCCGTCTTCTCAATAAAAGTCCACCCGTGTCGTACAAAATAGCCCTACGCTGATGGCGGTGGAGGAGGGGGAAAATGAGAATAGAACAAACGGCGCATGTGGAGCCAATCCTCCTCCATGGCTCGGTGAGAACGTAACAAGAAAGCTATATGCTGCTCCTGTGTCCAAAAACGTGCAGCAGAGTCTGGAGATAACGGTCGAGGGGGATGTGAGATCGCAGGGTGAGTCTGGCCCTGGCACTGGCATGATGGTCGCTGTGCTCTCTCGAGCTCCTGTACGCGATGAGTCAGTGCCTCCTGCTGAATCATAAAAGAAACAAGGACATCTTCAGTAGAAGGCCCGACATAGTATGGGTGATATGGATCCGTCGGTGGCATAATGGGTGGTGAAGTCCAAAGAAAAGGCTCACTGGATGGAACAGAGGATTGTACCACAAACGGTGCAACAGGGGGTGCAGCAGTAGAAAACTGTGGTACGACCGGGACAGACATCGGCACATGGCCAACGGGGTGAGTCGAGGAACCCTCTCTCGTTCACGATGGCGGTGTAAACTGATGGAACATAACATGTATGTCGGTGTGGTGAACACCGGTAGCATGAACGGGATGCAAAGGAACATCAGTAGGAACTGAAACAGGTGCTGAAGCAGGTGTAACGGGTACCACAAAAGGCGGGTAGTCATCATCATCGTCTATCCACCCATTTCGGGTGTCAGCATACTGAGGGTCGACATGAGTCGCAAAGAGTGCATGGTCGGGCTCTAGAGGCACCGGGTCAGGAAAAGGAGCAACAACATCAGGCTCAGCGGGTATATCAGCAATGTGAGGGGCAACAACCTGAGCATCAACAGCATGCTCATCCTCCAATAGCGGAGCAACAATAGGATGATCATCGATAGGTACATCAGCAATCAAAGGATCAACAATGGGTATATCAGCATGAATAGGGTCATGCTCGAACACGGCGTCTGGAGCAACTACCGGCTCGGGGGCCACAGCAGGCTCCGGGTCGTCAAACTCCATCTCGATATCTGCGGGGTCAGCAAACGCAGGGTCAACAGGGTCAACTGGGTCCTCCATGGGCTGATCTAGGTGTATAAACTCAACCTCCTGGTCTGGATCATAACCGGGTGGAAAAACGGGGTCTGAATCATCATCAATGTCATGATCGATAGCAAAACTAGGGGCAGGTGCAGCGGACGAAGCTCTATCAGGGTCTGTATCATGCGAATAGTGCTACGCTCCCTGCGCGTGTGATGGAGCAGATGCCACAGACTCAAAGGAGTCTGGGACTGGTGAATGAACGGGTAACTCCTCAGCAGGGGCATCAGCGAGAAGTAGGAGATCACCAGCAGCAATGTGGGCCTCGCCCTCAAAATCATCCTCTGATGGATCCTCGTCAAACAAGTCAACGTCGTCGTCAGCGACTACGTCAAGGGGCATATCAAGAACAGGGTATGCGGCAAGAGGTATAGGGGCAGGGATCACCGCAAGTGGCAAATCCCCGGCGATAGGGCCATCAGCGGGCTCAGGAACGACATCGGGCAGCGCGAATGGCTGAAAATCATCATCATCCGTGCTGGTGGCGTCCGAAGTATGCACCTCGTGCTCTGATGACACTCTGTCGTCCGATACGATGGGCATAGGGTCAATGGTGTCCGACTCTCCTGTGCCGGATGAAGGCATATCGTTTGTAACACAAACACACATATGCACAAATAATCAATCACATAGTCAAATAAGCATATTAGTCCAATAAGCAATCAAATAGTCCTCCTAGTCCCACTAGCCTCCCAGACTGACTCCCTAGTCCCACTAGACAATTCTCCCAGCCTCCCAGACTGACTCCCTAGTCCCACTAGACAATTCTCCCAGCCTCCCAGACTGACTCCCTAGTCCCACCAGACAACTCTCCCAGCCTCCCAGACTGACTCCCTAGTCCCACTAGACAACTCCCTCAGCCTCCCAGACCGAGCCTCAGCCTCCCAGACTGAGCAATAACTAACAAATAAAATGTGCTCAACATTTGTTTGTAAAAACGTTTTGGATCTGGACTTAAGTGATATGCAATGTAAAATTGTTTTCGTCAGAGCCCTAGTGATCATAGTCTAGACTCGAGAAAGAATCCTAGTTCGCTATGATCAGAGCTCTGATACCAAGCTGTCACACCCTGGCTTTGTGGAAGCGAGGGTTTATTTGGTGTGACTTCTTAATACCATAGCTTAATCACAAAAAAGCTATATGAAAATAAAACCATGCAGATCATCCATTGATTTAAGTTTAAAAAGTAAAATACCACAACATTGTCTTAAGGCGTTGACACATGCAACGGAAATTACAACCTAATAACATAAAAACATAGTTTGAAAGACACAACCACAAACTTAAAATGGACGTAGTTTAAGAACTGTGACTCGTCCAGGTAAAAGCCACAACCCCTAAACTTGGATGATCCCATACTCTAACGCAGCGTGAAAAAGTAGCATACCGTGCCAGATCCTTAGTTCCCTGAAATACATGTAAGTTGGAAAAATCAACATAATGTTGATCGAGTTCATGTGTAAGTGAGTATGTAAAACCTTTGTAAGTATAAAATCCTGGTATGTAGCAAGTAAGGAAAAAGTGATCACCAATGGTCTGCAAGGCCATTGATATGTGTGAAGTGCAAGTAGGAAGACTCTAACCTAGCGGATTTTGCGTTGGGCACAAAGTCACCCCGAGGTCCGTTCTGCTGGGCCTGGGGCTGGGCTCGCTACACCCAGATAGATCTACCACTACTGTCCCTCGGTCCTACAATGAGGATTAATGGCCTCAAGTTGCGCCTACCCACTCACATGATCTAAGTAGTAACCCTCCTTACGCTAACCATACCATGTAAAAAGTACTCGTAATCATAGTAACATGTATTTCACCCCCGCAGTTTAAACCTGAAAATAGTTAAGAGAAAAGGGGGACATGAACTCACTGAAGTGCGTCTCTAACAAGAAATCTCCCAGTCAACCTGCTGTGCGACGACCTACACCTACTAACTTCTATTAGACGGACGGCCGTGCCTTAGCTTAAGGTTTAATGTCTTTGGGAAATAGTTAGGCAACTATTTCGTGATTACATTTCGTAATTATTTTGTAAATATATTCCTTCCCAAGGATGGGGGATTTAATACATGTGCGTTCGTATAACTTCGAAATATATTATTAAGTCTCACTTAATGTAATATATTTTATTTCATTTGTCCAAAATACTTTACTTCCAAAATATAAATATTCTTTCCAAAAATATTATATTTTATTTCATATAATTATCCAAAATAATATCCTTGTCAAAATACACACTTATGAGTATTTTCTAAAAATACGTAAGTTACGTTGTAAGGTTCGGGAGGTATAAATAATACTGGTGTAACTTAAATATTCATTGTGAAGGCGTTCGTTATTATTTTGGAGCCGTTAATATTTAGTAATATTATTTTTACCCTAAAAATAATATTTACGTAGTTCACAAAATAATCATAAAAATTTACACAAGTGTTGTTATGAAAATATATATTCTAAATATATATTTTAGCAAGTTTTATTTGTGAAAATCCCACCTCCGACACTTAGAAGTTTTGTAATAAAATCATGGCGAAATTTATTTGGGAAAAATAAGTTAAACATTATATTCATAACACTTGTGATAAAAATATCTCCAAGTGTTAGATTTTTGGAAAAATTTCGCCAGAGTCTCCCCTGTAACTGGAGGTGGCCACGCTTTCTAGCGTATCATTTTCTTTTATAAATTCAACAACAATTTTCTCAATCAACAACAAACAATATTCCAACATCATACTAGTTCAAAAATATCACAAACGCATGAACTTGTGAGTTGTGTAAAAGTGTGTAGTGACTTCCCATTATTTTTAATAGATCTTTCTACTTTTATAAATGAAATCGGTTTCTCGAAAATCTTATTTTTACAGAAAATGCATTTGTACATCTTCTAGTCAAAATTTCAAAAATAATTCTTTTGTTAAAACTTTTCGTTACACAAGTGCCTACACGCTTGTGGGTTCATAAAAAAACATCTTTAGTTTATGAAAGATCCGGCTTCTAAAAATATGGTTTCATTTGACACTTGGTTCTTCGAAAATATCTCTTGTAGATCTTTAGATCCACTACTTTAGAACTCTATTTAAAAAAAAAATTCTTTTTACACAAGTTCATGTTAATAAGTAGTAGTGTTCTTCATCTAACCACTTTCACACTTAAACATACACTAGGTCATGTTCCATGAACACGACTTAGCCGGGTTAGGTGACGATCCGAACTACTACTAGCATAAAACAACACAAAATAATCGTAACAAAACTAGTTTCACAAGTTTTACACTAATATTCATCCATTAACCACCTTGTTCATCACTTTAGTAGACTTTTAATTTTGTTCTCTAGTGTTTATGATTTTTGCCCGTTAAATCTTTTATTAACCACTTTAGAATAGATCAAAGAGGCATTTAGAGTCACTTACTACTAGCTCGAGGCTAGGGAAGAAACTAGTCGAAAAACGGGTGGTTAATAGCGTTGAGGTGAGGTCCTTGACGATCCGTAAGCACCAAGCTTCCTTGTACGCGACCCTTCACACTTGTGTATAAGTAGAAAACTTTGATCAAAATGGAAAAAAAAGGATGGATGGAAGTGAATGCTCTCGGCAGTAGGCAAAAGAAAGGAGGGAGGAAGTTTATTTTTTTTTTAAGTTTTGTGAATGAATGCTTAGTCTAATGAACATACTTATTAACCTCCATAAGATGATTGTCCATAGGATATTGTGTTTACTAGATATTGAGCAATGGAATTTTAATAATCAAAATAATCAAAAGTGTGTCACCTATGAGGTGACCGTTCGGTTATGGGGGGGTTGGGCATGGTTCCAATTCAATTAGATACTTAAAATCTAGTTATGAGGTTAATTAGTTTCATGTGTGTGTCATATTCCATAGCGGGTGTTAGGGTATTCGGGGACCCTAACTGGCTCAGAAAAAGAAAAACAATGTGTTGGACAATATTTTTATGTCTCGGGTTAAGTCCGGTTGTACGGTTGGATATTACTCCGTTAAAGTGCTAAATAAGTATATAAAGTGTCATTATTTCTTTTAGTGACACAATTTATTCCCGACAATTTGGAAAGTGTCTAGTAATATTTTTCTCATGTTTTGGCACTTTACTAGTTAGCTAAATGCTGAATTTTTATTTAAAGTGCATAATTTGGTACTCAAAGTACGTTTTAGGCACATCCGGTCACTATAACTAACACCTAGTGACGCAGTTCTACAATCCTCACCTCCCTACACTCCCTACTAGTGTAGTAAACTATTCCCGGCTCATACTGGCCTTAGAGACAGTAACTGTCTGATGCTGGTTATATCAGCATGTTTAATGGGTTATCCGTTCGTTGTGCTACTGTGCTTTTGTGCATCAAGTTTGTCACTAAGGCTTGTGTGTAAATAATGGAGTGACAGTAATAAAGTATGATGCATGAACATGTATATATCAGAATTCAAGTAGCAGTTTAATCACAGCTGTATGCAAGCACAGTAATTAAGCAGGAATTAAATATTAATTAACTCGTACGGATACCTGGTTTGGTGAGGGTTGTCACATTCTCCCCCCGTTAAAGAAATTTCGTCCCAAAATTTAAGTTCTGCTTCTATTTGCAGGGGTCTTTGGAAATAAATGGGGGTACTTCTCCTTCATTCGATCCTCACGTTCCCACGTGAATTCAGACCCATGTTTGGCATTCCAACGAACTTTGATGAGTTTGACACTGCTCCTGCGAGTTTTGTTAACTTTCCAATCCGTGACCTCAACAGGTTCTTCAGTGAAGTGGAGCGTGTCGTCGATATGAACTTCGTCAGCAGGAATGATCACTGTATCTTGTGTTGGACTTTTTCTCAAATTGGATACATGGAATGTATCGTGAACACGATGGAGTTCACCAGGTAGGTCCAACTTGTAGGCTACAAGCCCAATCCTTTGCAGGATTCTGAAAGGGCCAATGTAACGCGGATTCAACTTCCCACGCTTTCCGAAGCGTGCCACACCCTTCCAGGGTGAAACTTTCAATAAAACCATATCTCCAACTTGGAATTCCAAATGTTTCCGGTTTGGATCTGCATAGGCTTTCTGTCTGTCGCGAGCTGCTTCGATGCGTTTTCGAATCTGCGCAATCTTGTCCGTCGTCTCTTGGATGATTTCGGGACCCACAAGCTGTCTTTCACCTGCATCAGCCCAGCATAGTGGTGATCGACACTTGCGTCCGTAAAGAGCTTCGAATGGCGCGGCTCCAATGCTGGTGTGGTAGCTGTTGTTGTATGAAAATTCGGCCAATGGTAAATGTTTATCCCAGCTACCACCAAGATCCATTACACATGCTCTCAGCATATCCTCCAATGTCTGAATAGTTCTTTCACTTTGGCCATCAGTTTGCGGATGAAATGCAGTACTTAGGTTCAATTGCGAGCCAAAAGCTTCTTGGAAGGATTGCCAAATCCTTGATATAAATCTCCCATCCCTATCAGAGATGATCGAGAGAGGCACTCCATGACGTGCAACGATTTCTCGCATGTATATTTCCGCAAGTTTACTCGTATTGTCCTTCTCTTTGATTGGCAAGAAGTGCGCGGACTTTGTTAGGCGGTCAACTATCACCCAAATAGTATCATGACCCCTGGGCGTCCTTGGCAACTTCGTTATAAAATCCATTGAAATCTGTTCCCATTTCCACTTGGGAATTTCAGGTTGTTGCCGAAGTCCCGAAGGCTTCTGGTATTCAGCTTTCACCTTGGCACACGTCAAACATTTGCTAACATAAACAGCAACGTCGCCCTTCTTCCTGGGCCACCAATAATAATCCTTAAGATCCTGGTACATCTTATCCACACCGGGATGAATAGAGTACCGTGATTTATGTGCCTCATCAAAAATAACTTTTCTCAACCCACCGAACAGAGGAACCCAAATTCTTTTCATAAAACACAAAGTTCCTTCCTCGTTTGGCACCAACTGCTTCTCCATCCCATGGAGATACTCATCTCCAATATTCCTTCCTTTCAAAGCTTCTCTCTGTGCAGCACAAATGCGTAGAGAGAGATCTGTCTGGATAATCATCTCCAAAGCCCTAACCCTTATGGGTTTGATCCTTTCTTTACGACTTAGGGCATCGGCGACCACATTCGCCTTCCCTGGATGGTACTTTATCTCGCAGTCGTAATCGTTCAACAATTCGACCCAACGTCTTTGTCTCATATTCAGCTCTTTCTGGTCGAATATGTGTTGTAGGCTCTTATGATCTGTGAAGATTGTACATTTCGTACCATATAGGTAGTGTCTCCAGATCTTTAATGCAAATATCACTGCGCCTAGTTCCAAATCATGTGTGGTATAGTTCTTTTCATGTACTTTCAACTGACGTGACGCATAAGCTATGACCTTCTGGCGTTGCATCAACACGCAACCCAATCCTTGACGTGAGGCGTCACAGTATACCACGAAATCATCTGTACCCTCTGGTAGTGCTAAGATTGGCGCATTACAGAGCTTGTCTTATAACAACTGAAACGCTTCCTCCTGTTTGATTCCCCAATCAAACTTCTTATCCTTCTGTGTGAGCGCGGTCAGTGGTTGAGCGATTTTTGAAAAATCCTCAATGAATCTTCGATAGTAGCCAGCCAAACCTAAGAACTGGCGAATCTCGGTCGGCGTCTTTGGAGTCTCCCAGCTCTTTATCGCCTCGATCTTTGTGGGATCAACATGGATTCCATTTCCATTAACCACGTGTCCAAGGAATTGGACTTCACGTAGCCAAAACTCGCACTTGGAGAACTTGGCGTACAACTGTTCCGTTTTCAGCAACTCCAAAATAGCTCTTAAGTGTTGTTCGTGTTCAGCCTTTGTCTTTGAATAAATCAAAATATCGTCGATGAATACAATCACGAACTTATCGAGATACGGCTTGCAGACTCGGTTCATTAGGTCCATAAAAACAGCAGGCGCGTTTGTTAACCCAAACGGCATAACTAGGAACTCGTAATGTCCATAGCGAGTTCTGAAGGCTGTTTTCGGGATACTCTCCTCTTGTATCCTTAGCTGATGGTATCCAGATCGAAGATCGATCTTTGAATAAAAGCTTGAACCTTGGAGTTGATCGAATAAATCATCGATTCTTGGCAGAGGGTATCTATTCTTGATCGTCAGCTTATTCAACTCCCGGTAGTCAATACACATACGAAAACTACCGTCTTTCTTTTTGACAAATAAAACTGGAGCTCCCCAAGGTGAGAAGCTTGGTCGGATGAATCCTTTGTCAAGTAACTCCTGGAGTTGTGTCGACAACTCCTGCATCTCTGACGGTGCAAGTCTATAAGGTGCCCTAGCTACAGGCGCGGCGCCTGGAACTAAGTCAATGTGAAATTCCACTTGCCTTTGGGGTGGCAATCCTGGCAAGTCCTCTGGAAAGACTTCAGGATATTCCCTCACGATAGGGATGTCTTCGATTTTCGGCTCAGCAGCTTTCTTATCCACGATGTGTGCCAGGAAGGCATCACATCCCTTTTGTAAACACTTACGAGCTTTCAGGCAACTGATAATTCTTAAAGGCGTATCCCGCTTCTCCCCATGAACCACAATTGTTTCTCCATCTTCGGTTGGGATACGAACGACCTTTTCGTGACAAACAATCTCAGCCTTGTTGCTTGATAACCAATCCATTCCTACTACCACGTCGAAGCTCCCCAGCTGGACTGGTAGTAGATCCAAAGTAAACTCATGCTCTCCCAACTCGATTACACAACCTATGACCACTTCATTGGCTTCTACTAACTTTCCATTAGCCAATTCCATTTAGTAAGGAATATCTAATTTACTAGCGGCTAATCCAAGCATATTCTTAAACTCTAACGATACGAAGCTATAATCGGCACCAGTATCAAATAAAACGGATGCAAAGCGTTGGTTTATAGGGAACGTACCAGTAACAACATTGGGATCCTGGCGCGCTTCCCTCGCTTCGATATTGAAAACCCTTCCCCGTGCTTGGTTCAGTTCTGGGCAGTTCCTCTTATAGTGCCCAATGTCACCACAGTTAAAACAACCTGGTCTTTGCCCGTTTCCTCCACCATTTCCAACTTGATTGTTGTTGTTTCGGTTCGCATTACCAGCTTGATTCACATTGTTGCCTCGATTCCCATTTCCTCCATTGTTTCCCTGTGGGCGATTTCCATATCCACCCCGGTTATTGTTTCTATTCCCAAATCCTCCTTGGCCTCCCCGGCCAGCCATAGCCCAACAAGAATCCTTCGAGTGACCAGTCTTTCCACAAGCTTCACATACTTTTAAACCACACCGGCCTGAGTGGTGACGCTGGCAGGTGTTGCACTTGGGATGTGTACCCATATATCCCTTTCCTTTCCTTCCAGTACCAGTTGTAGCTTGGACTGGTGCGCTTGGTTCTCCTCTCTTGCCATCACCGCTTGTGCCTTGTTTGAAGTTTGAGAATTTTCTTTTGTTACCCCCGGACGACTCGACGTGAGTCTCCTTCTTCTTTGGCTCAACATCAGAAAACTTGTTTAGACGGATAGCCTCCTCAGTAAGAGCCACGCTCAGATCAATTGCCTCAGTGATAGTCGCAGGCTTGGAAGAGGTCACCATACTTATGATTTGAGGAGCTAAACCCCAAATGAAGCGCTCAATCCGCTTGAATTCTGGTGTGACCATATAAGGTACCACATGTGACAGGTCGTGAAACCTTTGAACATACTCTGCGATTTTTGGGCCTTCCATCTTCAAATGCCAAAACTCAGTTTCCAATCTCTGGATCTCAGCGCGAGAGCAATACTTTTTACGCATGAGCTCTTTCAGCTTGTTCCATGTCATTGCGTAGGCTGCGGCTTCACCAAGTGTTTGGACTTGTAAATTCCACCATGACAGGGCTCCGTCCAAGAATAGCCCAGAGATGTAAGTAACTTGCTGATCTGGAGCGCATTTGCTCATGCGGAGAGCTGATTCTGTCTTTTCGGCCCAACGAACAAAAGCAACAGCACCTCCGGGGCCATCAAAGTTTACAGGTTTGCAGTCTAGGAACTGCTTGTTGGTGCACCCTGCACATACGTTACAATATATGAATGGCATTAGCAAACTTGCTATAGATATCCAATGTATCATGGTATGCCTAAATGACTTAGTATTACCATGAGGCGGATTGTTGTTGCCGGTATTGCCAGAATTACTTCCGCTAGTTCCTCCTTGAGAGGCGGCGTATTGTGCGATGGCGGCAGCGATGATTTGTTGAAGTTCTGCCTCAATGGCAGGCATGTGTGGATCGCGTTTCGGTGACATCTTCTAAAAGATGGTTTACGTGAGTCAGGTCATGGTAGGTAAAGTGTGCGTATATAACGATAGTAATAATACATAACATCTCACGTTAAAATAAACCAAACACATAACATCTCATGTTATAGAACATAAACAATCAATCACACAACATCCCATGTTATAAATATATCAACCACACAACATCCCATGTTATAGATCATAAATAATCAATCAAACATCACATATGATGAGAATACCGCGATTGCATTGCCATAAATCGAGACCACGGGGTAAAGTGTACAAGTACATAACTGTAACATACAACATCAACGACTAAGGGCTACATCACCCCAGTCCAAAATATCAAATCAGTGTCAACATATCCAATATACATAACAACAAAAGTCAGGATCAATATGCAGTCTCCCAAAAGCTGTACAATCTGTGCAATCGCCGTCTTCTCAACAAAAGTCCACCCGCGTCGTACAAAATAGCCCTACGCTGATGGCGGTGGAGAAGGGGGAAAATGAGAATAGAACAAACGGCGCATGTGGAGCCAATCCTCCTCCATGGCTCGTACAAAATAGCCCTACGCTGATGGCGGTGTAAACTGATGGAACATAATAGGTATGTCGGTGTGGTGAACACCGGTAGCATGAATGGGATGCAAAGGAACGTCAGTAGGAACTGAAACAGGTGCTGAAGCAGGTGTAACGGGTACCACAAAAGGCGGGTAGTCATTATCATCGTCTATCCACCCATTTCGGGTGTCAGCATACTGAGGATCGACATGAGTCGCAAAGAGTGCATGGTCGGGCTCTAGAGGCACCGGGTCAGGAAAAGGAGCAACAACATCAGGCTCAGCGGGTATATCAGCAATGTGAGGGGCAACAACCTGAGCATCAACAGCATGCTCATCCTCCAATAGCGGAGCAACAATAGGATGATCATCGATAGGTACATCAGCAATCAAAGGATCAACAATGGGTATATCAGCATGAATAGGGTCATGCTCGAACACGGGGTCTGGAGCAACTACCGGCTCGGGGGCCACAGCAGGCTCCGGGTCGTCAAACTCCATCTTGAAATCTGCGGGGTCAGCAAACGCAGGGTCAACAGGGTCAACTGGGTCCTCCATGGGCTGATCTAGGTGTATAAACTCAACCTCCTGGTCTGGATCATAACCAGGTGGAAAAACGGGGTCTGAATCATCATCAATGTCATGATCGATAGCAAAAAGTAGGGGCAGGTGCAGCGGACGATGCTCTATCAGGGTCTGTATCATGCGAATAGTGTTGCGCTCCCTGCGCATGTGATGGAGCAGATGCCACAGACTCAAAGGAGTCTGGGACTGGTGAATGAATGGGTGACTCCTCAGCAGGGGCATCAGCGAGAAGTAGGAGATCACCGGCAGCAATGTTGGCCTCGCCCTCAAAATCATCCTCTGATGGATCCTCGTCAAACAAGTCGACGTCGTCGTCAGCGACTACGTCAAGGGGCATATCAAGAACAGGGTATGCGGCAAGAGGTATAGGGGCAGGGATCACCGCAAGCGGCAAATCCCATGTGATAGGGCCATCAGCGGGCTCAGCAACGACATCGGGCAGCGTGAATGGCTGAAAATCATCATCATCCGTGCTGGTGGCATCCGAAGTATGCACCTCATGCTCTGATGACACTCTGTCGTCCGATACGATGGGCATAGGGTCAATGGTGTCCGACTTTCCTGTGCCGGATGAAGGCATATCGTCTGTAACACAAACACACATATGCACAAATAATCAATCACATAGTCAAATAAGCATATTAGTCCAATAAGCAATCAAATAGTCCTCCTAGTCCCACTAGCCTCCCAGCCTCCCAGACTGACTCCCTAGTCCCACTAGACAAGTCTCCCAGCCTCCCAGACTGACTCCCTAGTCCCACTAGACAACTCTCCCAGCCTCCCAGACTGACTCCCTAGTCCCACTAGACAACTCCCTCAGCCTCCCAGACCGAGCCTCAGCCTCCCAGACTGAGCCTCAGCCTCCCAGACTGAGCAATAACTAACAAATAAAATGTACTCAACATTTGTTTGTAAAAACGTTTTGGATCTGGACTTAAGTGATATGCAATGTAAAATTGTTTTCGTGAGAGCCCTAGTGATCATAGTCTAGACTCGAGAAAGAATCCTAGTTCGCTATGATCAGAGCTCTGATACCAAGCTGTCACACCCTGGCTTTGCGGAAGCGTGGGTTTATTTGGTGTGACTTCTTAATACCATAGCTTAATCACAACAAAGCTATATGAAAATAAAACCATGCAGATCATCCATTGATTTAAGTTTAAAAAGTAAAATACCACAACATTGTCTTAAGGCGTTGACACATGCAACGGAAATTACAACCTAATAACATAAAAACATAGTTTGAAAGACACAACCACAAACTTAAAATGGACGTAGTTTAAGAACTGTGACTCGTCCAGGTAAAAGCCACAACCCCTAAACTTGGATGATCCCATACTCTAACGCAGCGTGAAAACGTAGCATACCGTGCCAGATCCTTAGTTCCCTGAAATACATGTAACTTGGAAAAATCAACATAATGTTGAGCGAGTTCATGTGTAAGTGAGTATGTAAAACCTTTGTAAGTATAAAATCCTGGTATGTAGCAAGTAAGGAAAAAGTGATCACCAATGGTTTGCAAGGCCATTGATATGTGTGAAGTGCAAGTAGGAAGACTCAAACCTAGCGGATTTTGCGTTGGGCACAAAGTCACCCCGAGGTCCGTTCTGCTGGGCCTGGGGCTGGGCTCGCTACACCCAGATAGATCTACCGCTACTGTCCCTCGGTCCTACAATGAGGATTAATGGCCTCAAGTTGCGCCTACCCACTCACATGATCTAAGTAGTAACCCTCCTTACGCTAACCATACCATGTAAAAAGTACTCGTAATCATAGTAACATGTATTTCACCCCCGCAGTTTAAAACTGAAAACAGTTAAGAGAAAAGGGGGACATGAACTCACTGAAGTGCGTCTCTAACAAGAAATCTCCCGGTCAACCTGCTGTGCGACGACCTACTCGTACTAACTTCTATTAGACGGACGGCCGTGCCTTAGCTTAAGGTTTAATGTCTTTGGGAAATAGTTAGGCAACTATTTCGTGATTACATTTCGTAATTATTTTGTAAATATATTCCTTCCCAAGGATGGGGGATTTAATACATGTGCGTTCGTATAACTTCGAAATATATTATTAAGTCTCACTTAATGTAATATATTTTATTTCATTTGTCCAAAATACTTTACTTCCAAAATATAAATATTCTTTTCAAAAATATTATATTTTATTTCATATAATTATCCAAAATAATATCCTTGTCAAAATACACACTTATGAGTATTTTCTGAAAATACGTAAGTTACGTTGTAAGGTTCGGGAGGTATAAATAATACCGGTGTAACTTAAATATTCATTGTGAAGGCGTTCGTTATTATTTTGGAGCCGTTAATATTTAGTAATATTATTTTTACCCTAAAAATAATATTTACGTAGTTCACAAAATAATCATAAAAATTTACACAAGTGTTGTTATGAAAATATATATTCTAAATATATATTTTAGCAAGTTTTATTTGTGAAAATCCCACCTCCGACACTTAGAAGTTTTGTAATAAAATCATGGCGAAATTTATTTGGGAAAAATAAGTTAAACATTATATTCATAACACTTGTGATAAAAATATCTCCAAGTGTTAGATTTTTGGAAAAATTTCGCCAGAGTTTCACCTATAACTGGAGGTGGCCATGGTTTCTAGCGTATCATTTTCTTTTATAAATTCAACAACAATTTTCTCAATCAACAACAAACAATATTCCAACATCATACTAGTTCAAAAATATCACAAACGCATGAACTTGTGAGTTGTGTAAAAGTGTGTAGTGACTTCCCATTATTTTTAATAGATCTTTCTACTTTTATAAATGAAATCGGTTTCTCGAAAATCTTATTTTTACAGAAAATGCATTTGTGCATCTTCTAGTCAAAATTTCAAAAATAATTCTTTTGTTAAAACTTTTCGTTACACAAGTGCCTACACGCTTGTGGGTTCATAAAAAAACATCTTTAGTTTATGAAAGATCCGGCTTCTAAAAATATGGTTTCATTTGACACTTGGTTCTTCGAAAATACCTCTTGTAGATCTTTAGATCCACTAGTTTAGAACTCTATTTAAAAAAAAAATTCTTTTTACACAAGTTCATGTTAATAAGTAGTAGTGTTCTTCATCTAACCACTTTCTCACTTAAACATACACTAGGTCATGTTCCATGAACACGACTTAGTCGGGTTAGGTGACGATCCGAACTACTACTAGCATAAAACAACACAAAATAATCGTAACAAAACTAGTTTCACAAGTTTTACACTAATATTCATCCATTAACCACCTTGTTCATCACTTTAGTAGACTTTTAATTTTTTTCTCTAGTGTTTATGATTTTTGCCCGTTAAATCTTTTATTAACCACTTTAGAATAGATCAAAAAGGCATTTAGAGTCACTTACTAGAGGCTAGGGAAGAAACTAGTCGAAAAACGGGTGGTTAATAGCGTTGAGGTGAGGTCCTTGACGATCCGTAAGCACCAAGCTTCCTTGTACGCGACCCTTCACACTTGTGTATAAGTAGAAAACTTTGATCAAAATGGAAAAAAAAGGATGGATGGAAGTGAATGCTCTCAGCAGTAGGCAAAAGATAGGAGGGAGGAAGTTTATTTTTATTTTTTAAGTGTTGTGAATGAATGCTTAGTCTAATGAACATACTTATAAACCTCCATAAGATGATTGTCCATAGGATATTGTGTTTACTAGATATTGAGCAATGGAATTTTAATAATCAAAATAAACAAAAGTGTGTCAACTATGAGGTGTCCGTTCGGTTATGGGGGGATTGGGCATGGTTCCAATTCAATTAGATACTTAAAATCTAGTTATGAGGTTAATTAGTTTCATGTGTGTGTCATATTCCATAGCGGGTGTTAGGGTATTCGGGGACCCTAACTGGCTCAGAAAAAGAAAAACAATGTGTTGGACAATATTTTTATGTCCCGGGTTAAGTCCGGTTGTACGGTTGGATATTACTCCGTTAAAGTGCTAAATAAGTATATAAAGTGTCGTTATTATTTCTTTTAGTGACACAATTTATTCCCGACACTTTGGAAAGTGTCTAGTAATATTTTTCTCATGTTTTGGCACTTTACTAGTTAGCTAAATGCTGAATTTTTATTTAAAGTGCTGAATTTTGTACTCAAAGTACGTTTTAGGCACATCCGGTCACTATAACTAACACCTAGTGACGCAGTTCTACAATCCTCACCTCCCTACACTCCCTACTAGTGTAGTAAACTATTCCCGGCTCATACTGGCCTTAGAGACAGTAACTGTCTGATGCAGGTTATATCAGCATGTTTAATGGGTTATCCGTTCATTGTGCTACTGTGCTTTTGTGCATCAAGTTTGTCACTAAGGCTTGTGTGTAAATAATAGAGTGACAGTAATAAAGTATGATGCATGAACATGTATATATCAGAATTCAAGTAGCAGTTTAGTCACAGCTGTCTGCAAGCACAGTAATTAAGCAGTAATTAAATATTAATTAACTCGTACGGATACCTGGTTTGGTGAGGGTTGTCACATCATTGGCTTTGCAACCCTATGGTGATCTCTTTTTCCTTATTTGCTACATACCAGGGATTTTCATACATACAAACATATTACAAAGGTTTATACATACTCACTTTTAAATGAACTCACGCAACTTTTTGTTGATTTTTTTCAACTTACATGTATTTCAGGAAATTAGAGGATCTGGCAAGGTATGCACTGTCGTCAAGCTGCGTAGGAATAATGATGTCATCCGAGTTTAGTAAATGTGACCTTTGCCTGGACGGGTCACAAGTCTTAAACTGTATTTCTATTCATGTGTTTTGGTTGTGTTTCGTGGACAAGTTTTTAATTATGTCATGGTTGTAAGTGTCAACTTTTAAAACAATGTTGTCGTGTTAACTTTTAAAACTTGTTGAATGGATGAACATCATGGTTTTATTTTTCATATAGCATGGTTATGATATTTGCTATGGTATTAAGAATTCACACCAAAATAAACCCACGCTTCCGCAAAGCCAGGGTGCGACATATACTTCATCTTCCCCAATTTCCTTAACCCTAAAACCCTAACCACCATATCTTGCCACCACCACCACATCCTGCCGCCACCATCTCAAATCTCGTCACCACCACCACTCCGGCCAAATATCTTTAATATTTGAAGTACTTTAATATCTCCAAAGCAGTTTTGAAAGTGACAATCTTGAGTCAGTCTTGTTAAAAAAAATTAAAACTATCATTGCCCAATTGTGAAACACTTATCCCAACATGTTCACAGCAGTAACTACGTTCATCAAAACCAAATCTAGCCATCACTTCATTAGCAAACTGGCAATGAGAGAATGCCCAAAATGATATATATGATTGATTAAGTGGAATAATTACCAAATCATTATTGGCAAGACCGTTGCCAGAGGAATACACCCAAACTACAGTCGTCGCCATCTTCCCCGTAACATTTTGACTCTTACTTCAAAGCAGATCTACCCCCCTAACTCCAAATCCCAGTCAAAAGTTTAAATCACATTTAGGCAGAATATTGTTAACAAATGTAGAATTAAACAAATGCAGAGAATGTAGAGCGAAACATTGATGAATGATTGAAGATGAAGTGTAGTCGACGGTGATGATTTTGTTGGTCTGCTCCAACATAAGGTGATGATTTTGGATAAACCCTAACGAGGGATTTGGGGGAGAAAAGGGGGTATTTATATGGTGGGGTAGTTGGTAAGTGAATGGTCTTAAATGCCCTCATGTGCGAAGCACGTGATCAGAATTAACTTAATTTTCTAACTGGGTTTTAGATAAAGGATGAAACGCGCAATATGTTTTTAAAACAAAAGAATGTCACTTTAATTATTAAAGTTAAAGGTTATCCACTGCAACCCGCTACAAACATAAAGGACGAAAAGTGTAATTTACCCCCCACAATTTATATACTTTTTATTAATATATTAAATAAATAGAGTAAATTGCCAAAATCGTCCCTGAGGTTTGGTCATCTTTGCCATTTTCATCCAAAACAACTTTTTTTGTACCATATAGTCTTTCACTTTTGGCAAAAAAGTGAAGGACTATATAGTAAAAAAGTTAGACGTTTGGCAAAAAAGTTGGACGTTTGGATAAAAATGACAAAAAATCTCAAAACTAGAGGACTATATAATGCAAAAAAGTTGTTTTGGATGAAAATGACAAACATGTCAAACCTTAGGGACAATTTTGGCAATTTACTCAAATAAATATTTACATAATCCTAATTACTATTTACAAAATTATGAAAAATAACTTAATTATATACAAATTAGTAAGTTAACAACTGTAATTAATATATATTAATTAATAAATAATAATCGAGCAGAGCTCAAACTTGAAAAACTACCTACGAGCCGCTCGAGCATTCATAAGCTTAAAGACCTTGAGCCTTAGCCTAGTCGAGCTCAAGCTTGAAAACTACTTACAAGCTGCTCAAGCTTTCATAAGCTAAACAAGCTCAAGCCTGAGTCTAGTCGAGCTCGGGTTCCACTCATTTGCACCTCTAGGTTTTAGCAATATAATTTAGTTGTTGATAATTTAATAGTTCAACTAGCTTAATTCCCGTGCACTGCGTTGGGATTTGGGTGTTATCGATTCAGTTCATTACGACATTGGCATGGTAATGACACTAAGTATAGCAACCTAAAAATAAAACCAAGTCATTATCGACACTCATTATAGTGACTTTGATAGACTAGCTTTGACATTTGTTCACGAATATTGAATTTAGTTGATAAAGATAGATCGTTATAACTATCGTGTTGATTAACAAAGTTATACATATCTTGACCAAGATATATCCTAATAAGTTGTAATAGATTATATATATCTTAATTAGTCATATCGGGCATTAATAAAATCATATCCTAATAAGTAGTAATAGATTATGTATATCTTAATTAGTTATATTGGGCATTAATAAAATCATAATGGCTCTTATTAGCCCTAATTGGCACCAATAAACCATTAATCACCCTAGTCGGCCATCACCAACTCAAGTTGACCATTAATCACCTTGAACGACCATTAGTGACCATAATTGACAATTCTTTACTTCAATTAACCATTAACGACCCTAACTTAACAATAATGACCCTAATTGAACATAAATGATCCTAACTAATCATCAATGACTCTACTTGACTATCAATGTCTCTAACTAATCAAAAACGACCCTAATTAAGAATACATGGCTCTAAATGACCATCATGAGATTTAAATAACCATTATTAACCCAAGTTGACTACCACGAACCGTAATTGACTTTTACTTCTTCTTTTTTGTTAATTTGTAATTTTTAGAATATTATACCTTATAGCTTCAATGATAAGTCACTTTGACCACCGTGGACCCTAAGTGACCAACATTGACTATAATTGACCAGCATTGATCTTAATTCAATAACATTTGTTGTCATTGACTAACAATTAGCCTAAGTGATTGTAATTGCCGCCAATTAACAATTATTGGGTCGGGTAAACGGGTATATCACCAAATCCCAAACCCATCCCAAACCCGCGAAAAAAATAAAAACTAGTCCCAAACCCGATTAACTGACCCCAAACCCGTCCCAGATGTGTCGGGTTTCGGGTTTACCCATCGGGTTCGAGTTCGATTGCCATCCCTATCGTTGACCAACTAATACCATACTTAACCATTATTGACCAATTCAATGAACAAAGCAAAATCAATTAATACTAGGGGTGTAAACAAGCTGAGCCTAGCTCGAGCTTGAATATGATCGACCTTGACCTTGTTCAACTTAAAAGATATAGCTCGAGCTCAAGATAGGCTCAATTTAACTGGTGATGGTGGTGGCGGACGGTGGTTGTGGGTGGTGGTGATGAAGGTGGTGATGGTGATGGTGCCACGTAAGCTTCCACGTCAGCATTTAACTAAGTTGTGTGCCACGTCAGCGTCCAAGTCAGCAAAAAACTAACTGGGTTATAACCCAGTTAGACAAGGATCATTGCTGGCCAAAATGTTACAAGTTGGGAGTGTTGTAGGCTATTTTTGAAGTTGGGATTATTATCGGCCAATTGCTGAAAGTTGGGATTATTAAAATCCAATTCCCCTATAATTTATCACATTCGATATGTCATATTCGGTAGTTCGATGCCTTAGGTTTACGGTATAAAATAATAGAAATATTATTATATTTAACATCACATATTATCATATAATTTACTATTTATTGAGTTATTATCATATAATTTACTATTTATTGAGTTATTATCATATAATAGAAATATTTATATAATTAACATCACATATTATCAACAATAATCATATGACACAATAACGAATACAAATTTATGACTAGAGGTAGTAAAAACCTAGTCCAAGCATATAAAGTTGTGCAGTAATATCACAAATAACGAATTTATGCTTCCAACTACCGGGTAGCTAGTGGAAACTTAAACTCATACACGTAAGTTGTTAGGGGGTATTTTTTTTAACGTAAGTTGTTAGGGGTATGTACCTTGATTGCGCAGACTTTAACTCGAGTAATTCTAACATCTTTCTTAAACACCATGACAACGTAATGATACTTTTATTTGAACAACAAGATAACTTGATTTCATGGTGGTATGAAGTTGCGAGGGACCGATTTGTGTGTTCGAACTATAAGGGGAAATCTTGACCCAAATCCTCCTAGGTGGGTTAGTTTGGGTTGCTTTTAAAATTATATGGGTTGGTTTGGGTAAGATATTTTAACTAAATGGGTCACAATAGGTCAGATGGAATTTCATCTTATTATTTTCGGGTCAAAGTGGGTCGACAACTTTAAAGAAATGGGTCGATGTGGTTACTGTCTTAAAGAAACGGGACAAGTTTCGGATTGGAATGGGTTTCGAGCCGGCACAATTATCCGCATGAGACGAGTGACGACACGAAACGTGTTCAGTTCGAATAGAGTTTCAGGCCGAGACGGGTTTTGATACGACACAGGTTTTGGATTAGAACGAGGTTGGTTCAGATCGGGTTTTAGTCTGACATGGGTTTCCGCACGGGACGAGTTTTGGATCGCAACCGGTTTTGGGCAGACACGAGTTTCCGCACGGGATGGGTTTCAGATCGCAACGGGTTTTGGGCCGAGACGAGTTTCTGCCGGGACGTGTTTCAGGTTGGGACGGTTTCGTTTCGGTTCGGTTTATTCAATTTCGTTTTGGTTCGGTTTCAAGTGATGAGGAAAGAATAACCAAAGTTGCTACAAATCACTTGATTAGGTTGTGTTCATCTGAATCGGAGATTAGGGTTCAGTACTTTAAGTGGGTGTTTTCGATTCCTTCTCAAAAATGACTTATTAACTTATATAACTCATAAGTGAGAAGTTAGAAATTCTGACTTCTCAAAAATAACTTCTCAACACACAAAACCCTCCAAAATAAGTTAACCCAGTCACTCAAAAAACAACTTATTAACTTTTATAAGTCAATAAGTCATAAGTTGCTCCAAAATAAGCTAAGCCAAACACCCCCTAATATACCATGGCGCAATCTCAATTGATCAGGATAATCGATTCAATCAAGCAGGCTACAGGGGAGGGGCAATCAGGTTTGTTTGTTTGTTTGATTTATTGATTCAATTGGGATTTGAAGTATGAGACAATCATTTTCTTTGTGATCGTATAATTATGCAAATTCATTTAAGTGATCAGGCAGTCTTGATTATTTTATTCGTTTAATTGCAACTGGGTTTATAATCTCCTCGCAAGAATGGGAATCCTAGACTTTTCATCATCATGGAACTTATAAGCCATGACCAGGTCATAACCTGTGAGCTCAAAAACCACCTGGACCATCATGTCACATAGACGTGCAATGCTGCCACTAGGCAAAGATTGTAACCTAAGCTATCGCTTTGCCTGCGTATTTGTAAGACTATAGAGAACCCGTAGCTGTCGTTGGGGTTTCATTAGGCATAACGGGCTTGAAATCTATGATCAAACTACCCGTTACCCGATGGATAATCGCATAAAACGACTTCCCGGGTTTTTTACAGTGGACCAAAATGGGATTCGGTAAAGTTACCTCCTGAGATTTTATGGCTTTAAACAACGCATTCACGCTGGCACTGGAAAATACTGTTCTAACATCTGTTCCTATACTGATAACTGGTTGAAGTAGCATAGTGATTAAATTTGAATACTGAACACAAGAACTTTTGATAATCAGATATATAAATTACACCAAGATTATTACATAAATCAAATCAGAACTACATCTTTGAAAGTTGAAACTAATATTTAAAGCCCTAAATGACCAATTCTTCCTTTTTTATTAACAGACTCTGCCACACTGCCAACTCGACACCGAATCACGGTTCTGCTAAACTACTTGCTGAAACATTCTATTTGTTTATCCAATTCAAGTCCCAGGTACCAAAAATAAAATTAGTATGCTCTTCTCTTTTGAACAGTTTTCTGCAAAATTGTTGATCAAATATCTTGTTAATTTGTTCATGCGACAGACACAGTCGCCTTCACGCATCGCGTACCGCCACTATCGTTTCTGGTTCGTTCTCTGCGTAATTATTGAGGTAGTGAATTAAACCTTTCGTTTATGTCCTGTATCTCAGTATATGCTTATTTGAGTACGGAATGCTTATTCGTTTCTGTCCTGTATCTCAGTATATGCTTATTCGAGTACGAAATGCACTTAACCTGCACTAAGCACTCAAAAATGATGCTTAAATGTGCATAGCCCACACCGGTTACCCATCCATCGTTGGCTTAAGTGTATCAAAGCTGGGTTACGTGGCGCATGACGGGTGTTATCCGGCCCTAGTACGCGTGACCGGCATTTAAAGTTTAAACATGCATAACCGTTTCTTAAACCAACCTGTTCAGTCCCCTGACCCGAACTCATCCCGACCCTAACCAAAATAACCATTTATTGAATCAACGTGTTTTGACCAAAGTCGTTCTGACTCGCAACCCAAACCCACAAGACCTGACCAGTTTACGAGGCCTGGATATGTAAACAAATCTCAAAATGCTACTGAAGTGCATGTTTACTTCCGGAGATAATGTTTAAAATTATGTTACCTCATAAACCAAAAAATAATGTTTTGTTTTGACAATTAGTTTATTTATGTTTGTTGTTAACCAGGATTTTGCAATGACATTGGATAAGAGCTGGACAAAAATCACTAATAAGGTAGATCCAGTGTTCATTAATGGAGCGATAGCTTTTGCTGAAAGGGGTAAAACATATGTTGATAGTGAAGGTAGGATACATTGCCCGTGTAAAAAGTGTGAGAATGCAAGAAGACATGTTCCCATAGTCGTTGCTGATCATATCATCTATAATGGTTTTGAACCATCATACAATGTATGGATTCATCATGGTGAACATCTTCCGGGTTATGAAACAGACGATACAGATAGTGACTATGAAGAAAGTGAAAACGAATCAAATGACGGCGTCAATGAGTTACTTGATGATGTTTTTCCTACGGGCGGCAAAACTAAAGCTAAAAACTTCGTGGACGGTGCCAATCGACGTAATAACCCAAAGGTGGAGAAGTTATTTGTCGATATGGAGAAGCCTTTATACCCCGGGTGTGATGAGTTTTCTGTACTAGGCTTTTTCTAGAGTTGATGAACGTGAAGGTAACATGCAAAATGACAAATGTGTCAGTGGATATGATTCTGAATTTATTTAGTCGGGCCTTCAAGGATGCAAACTTGCCGAAGAACCATTATGAGGCGAAAAAGTATTTACGTACTCTTGGACTAGGATACGAATCTATTCATGCTTGTAAACATGATTGTGCATTATTTTGGAAAGAAAATGCAGAATTACAAAATTGCCCCGTGTGTGGCACTAGTCGTTATAAGGAAAATAGTAAAGGGAAGAAAAAACCAGTAAAAATTTTGCGTTACTTTCCCATCACAAGTAGACTTAAGCGCTTATATGCTTCAAGATACACTGCTAAGGAAATGTTGTGGCACGATAAATACAGAACCAAAGAGGAGGGGGTTCTTAGACATCCGGCGGATGGAAAGGCATGGAAACACTTTGATACAATGTTTCCTGATTTTGCAAAGGATCCTAGAAATGTTCGCCTAGGGCTTGCAAGTGATGGTTTCAATCCGTTTGGTGCAAAGAGTCTCTCCTATAGTATGTGGCCTGTTGTGCTCATACCATACAATATGCCTCCTTAGAAGTCTATGGTCGATGCTTCATTTATGTTGACATTGCTGATTCCTGGAAGCGATTCACCAGGTAATGATATTGATGTATTTTTGCGTCCACTAATAGATGAGTTGAAACTTCTATGGGATAAGGGTATTGAAATATATGATTGTGAATCAAAACAGAAATTCAACATGCGTGTTGCACTTCTATGGACAATTAATGATTTTCCTGCGTACGGTTATTTGTCTGGATGGAACACGAGTGGATATAAAGCATGTCCAATATGCAATGAAGATGCGAGCAGTATATGTTTACGAGATAGAATAGGATATGTAGGTCATAGGCGATTTCTCCTGACCGATCACTCTTGGAGGATAGCACGAGATTTTAATGGATAGAGAGAAACTAGGCTTGCACCTAAAATTGTCAACGGAGATGATTGCTTACATCAGTTGAAACATCTCCCTATACATCAGCATGGAAAACATTCGGATCATGTAGGTAAAAAGAGAAAACGGAACCCACATGATATAAACTGGTCAAAGAAAAGCATCTTCTTCGAACTCCCATATTGGCCTAAGTTATTGATTCGTCACAACATTGACGTGATGCATGTTGAAAAAAATGTGTGTGAGAATGTGTTGGGAACCCTATTAAACATAGAAGGAAAGACGAAAGACACTGACAAAGCCCTTCTAGATTTGGAAGATATGAACATACGTAAAGAGCTTCACTTAGTAAGAAAGAATGATCATTGGGTTAAACCACATGCTTTGTATGTTTTAACTCGAGACGAGAGAAAACAATTTTGTAATTTACTTAGCTCTGTGCGTTTTCAAGATGGGTATGCTGGATATTTAGCTAAAAATGTGATTGCTGAGCAAGGTAAGGTACATGGGCTAAAATCACATGATTGTCACGTCTTAATACAACGTCTAATTCCTATTGCAATTCGCCCCTTTATGAAAAAACAAATTCGTGATGCATTAGTGGAGTTGTCTCAGTTTTTCAAGAAACTTACTCAAGCCACATTACACGTGAAGGAGTTGGAAGTGTTGCAAGAAGATGTAGTTAAGATTTTGTGCAAGCTTGAACGTATATTCCCCCCATCATTTTTTACAGTTATGGTGCACTTGTGTGTGCATCTTCCTCAAGAGGCAATTTTGGGAGGACCTGTGCAATAGAGGTGGATGTATCCAATTGAAAGATACCTTGGCCATTTAAAAAAATATGTTAAAAACTTAGCTAAACCTGAAGGTTTGATAGCAGAAGGTTATGTTGTTGAAGAAGCTATAACATTTTGTTCACACTATTTACGAGGTGTTGAATCCAAGTTGGACAAACATGACAGGAATGATGGTAAAACCTCTAGTGATGCTCAAAGTTGTGCATTGGATGTTTTTAGATTGAATGGCCGAGGTATTGGGTAGAAAGAAGTTCATATCCTTCCTAGTAATCTTATGAAAAAAGCAATATGGTTTATCTTCAACAATTGTCAAGAGGTTCGACCGTACTTAGAGTAAGTTTTTTTATATTTAATTGTGAATAAGTTTTTTTTATATTTAATTGTGAATTGGTATTAAGTGTCCCATGTCAGTAAAATTATAGTTTATCTACATGTGGCAGAGAACACTTACGATTTTTACAAATGCAACATCCTGAATCATTAGATTTTTATGAGATGCAACAGTCTACATTCTCGACTTGGTTTGCAAAACGGGTAACACTCACACTCTATTTTACTTAATTTACTTTGTGATATTGCATTGCACTTTGATAACATGATTACTATGTTGAAAATTGAGAACAGATTCAAGAGATGTATGCGCTAAATCCATCTCAAATTAATGAGGAGTTATATGCATTGTCTTGCCTTCATGATAATCGAGTTTCGTCACATAGGGGTTATATCATGAACGGGGTCAAATTTATAGTTAAGTCAAATGATGATGGTAGACAAACACAAAATTGTGGAGTTACGGTACCGGGCATTCATAATGATATCGAAGATGACTATTATTGATTTCTTGACGAAGTCATTGAATTCTCATTTATAAGAGGTTATCGCATTATATTATTCAAATGCACATGGTTTGACACTGATCGTCGAAGAAAGAACGTGATATTTGAACCTCATTTCATAAGTATAGACACGTCCCGACATGCTTACAAGGAGGATCCTTTCATCTTTGCAAACCATGCTAAACAAGTGTTTATATAAAGGAACCAAAGTCACAATGGAAAATCATTGAAAGAATTACCCACAGACACTTGTGGGATATTCCCGAAGAAAAAAATGCAGAAGATTTGTTAGAAGATGTCAACCTTCACCGTAAAGATGTTGAAGAAGAAATTGTTGAAAACGTTGATGCTCAACGTTCTGATGGCACTATAGATGATTTTATCAATGACAAGATAGATGATTCTAATCATAGCATGGAAGATTTTGGTGCAAAGTCAAATTTGGATAATTCAGACACAGACACTGATAAACCCAATAATGAAATTGAAAATGATGAGTCAGAAGATGATGATCGGTAATGTTCGGTATGTAAATTTTATGAGAGTTACGGTTATTTAAACTTCACAAATGCTAGTCTTATTCTTACTAAGATACATCTAAAAGTAGATTTGTTTCACATTATCTAAGCACTTACTATGGATATTATGTTTGCAGGTAAAAGTAGAAGTATCAAGAAAGGAATTACAGGTAGTATTTAATAAAGCTTTGTCAAATTTGGCCCGTATCTATTAAAATTTAAAATAACTTAATATAAATTTTTTATAAGGTTGAATTGGAAGAAGCTTATCTTAGACGCTTGTGCTACTTGGACTTATGAAGGCTGATGATGTGCTGTAGTAGGTTGATTTGGATGCTAATGATCTTATTTTGTAATTTATTGAACTTTGAACTTATTTTATATCTTGTTAGAGTTGATTTGGACATATTATGTATTATGTTAAACATATAATGCATATATTTTTTTAAACTATTCAATAATACATTTGTTTAGGTTACGAATGGTCTTACATGTACAAATAAGATTTGTGTACTCAATAATATGTCCTATAGGGTTTTTACTCAATAATGTTCACCGAAGAAAAAGACTCCTTTTTTAACATTTTAAGTATTGAACCCGGTCCAAAGCTTATACCATATGTCCATATTTGGATCTAATTGGATTGTGTATCAATGTATCATTTCATTTTACATGTCATATATGGTGTTACGAATGAAACAAATTGAGATAAAGAATGAGCGAGCATCGTAGATGCATAGTAGTCATATTTCCTTATTACGTTGTCGACTTGCCACAACGCGCAAGTTCTCCTCTAGTTGATTCCTAATAAGGTTTTGAAAATAACTTTAAGACTAATTTTGTAGCCTTAGAACCTTCCCAACAAATGGTAGAATATGCGTAACATAATTAGATACTGAAGAGGCATTCGAAACTTAATATCAGTCCCTAATTCTGTTTATCTTGAAAATATAAAGAACTAATGTTCGGTCCCTAATATGTTCGATTTAAATTAGAGATAGAACATTAGTCTCCAACACATTTGTGCCATTTTTAAGGAAACATAATTGAGATTAAAATTCAGTTACCAATAAGATGTCAATATATTAGTGACTGGATATCAGTGACCAATAAAATTGTGCCTTTTTTATTAATTGGGCACTTATTTGGGACTGAATTTTAGTAACCAATAAGTTTCCATCCATTTTTTGGCAAACATGTTTGTAACTAAAATTTAGTTTCAAACAAGTGGTCAAAATATTATGGACTAATTATTTGTCACAAAGATCATCCAAAAATAAAATCAGTCTCATATACAATCAGTAACTGACAAATTAGTCTGGATACCATGCATCATAGACTCATAGATCAGTCCTTCATAATTTAGTCCCTAGGTTTCAATATATTTGTGACCAATAAAATGGCGCCATTTTTATTAATAGGGGCAGTTATTTAGGACTGAATTTCAGTAACCAATAAGTTTCCCCCCAAAATTTATTTTTAGACAAACATATTTGTGACTAAAATTCAGTCTCAGATAAATGGTCCAAGTATTAAGGACTGATTATTAGTCACGGACATCAATCACAAAAAAATAAACCTCCAATACAATTAGTAACTAATAAATTAGTCCCAAATACTATGTATCCGAGACTGATAGAACAGTCCCTCATAATTTAGTCCCTCGGTGTCAATATATTAGTGACTGAATATTACTGACCAATAAAATCGTGCCATTTTTATTAATGGGGGCAGTTATTTAGGACTGAATTTCAGTAACCAATAAGTTTCCCTCCAAAAATTATTTTTAGACAAACATATTTATGACTAAAATTCAGTCTCAGATAAGTTGTCCAATTATTAAGGACTGATTATTAGTCACGGACGTCAGTCAAAAAAAAATCAGTCTCTAATACAATCAGTAACTAATAAATCAGTCCCAGATACTATGTATTCGAGACTAATAAATCAGTCCCTCATAATTTAGTCCCAAATGGTCATTTTTCTTGTACTTAAGCATCTGTCTGTTCTTTAATGCAAATGTGTAATTCAGATAAAGTGGTGGAGATATCGTGGCACGTACTATGGGTCAATGTAGTGTTCCAGCTGGTGGCCGAGGTGTTGGGTGAGACGTTGGTCAAGTTGGTGGTCGAGGTGTTGGGCGAGATGTTGGTCAACCTGATGAATGAGGTATTGGACAAGGTAGTAGTCAAGGTTGCCACTAGAACACACCTACGTGGAGACGATATGACCGATCTTATTGACTTTAAACCAACATGGAAAGAACTGAGATATGGAAATAAATGCTTGACCACTGGAACACACCTAACTGGAAAGAAAAGTCTTTAAGAAACAAAGACATTAGAAGTAAGGCAACCGGCGGCAAACATACATTAGGATCTCAATTCTATGTGACCATGAAAAGAAAGCAGTAAAAATTGTTAATTTCCCTCTTATATATATATATAGGGTGGGAGTTGGTTACAAAGTCTATGTTTCCTACAAAGTGTAAAAAGTCATAAAACACCATCATATCAACCATAAAACACACTCAAAACTCACAAATAACAAAGTGAAGATTACTAAAACGCCATATTTGTGGGTTTTGTGTTTTGTTTTGGAAGATAAGGATTTGGTTAGCGAATGACTAACATTGGTGTGTTTAATGTTGATTATCATGTTGTGTTTTATATTGATAGGTTTACGATGGTGTGTTTGAAGTTTTTATCGATTGTTAGGGTTTGGATATTGTGTTTTAGTGATCTTCACTCTGTTATTTGTGAGTTTTGAGTGTGTTTTATGGCTGAAATTGTGGTGTTTTATGACTTTCTACACTTTGTAGGAAAAATGGACTTTGTAGCCGAGCCCCACCCTATATATATATATATATATATGTATGTATGTATGTATATATATATATATATGTATGTATATATATATATATATATGTATATATGTATATGTATATATATATGTAGGGGTAAGATCAAATAAAAAGCTTATTTTGCCTAAGTAGGATGAGAAGGAATCTTAGCCATTCATTTTTTAAATCAATGGTTAAGATGAAAGTGTAGGAGAAAGGAGGAGTGCAAGGTTATCTTGGGAAAATCCTATTTATGAACTTTCTTTCTCCACATGCACGGCACATGCATATTCCACCCCCGTTTTTTAAACGTTCATAACTTTTTTATACGACATTATTTTTTCATAAAAATTTCACGTCTTTTTATCTTTAATTTGAGTACCATATTGCTATATAAAATATGAAGACTTAAAAACCCCACTAAAATGTGTTGTATTTCTATATTATATAACATTTTTTTGTGCTGGATTTTTATACTATATTTTTGTGCTAAATTTTTTGTGCTACATTTTTTTGTCTTAAATTTTTTTTCTCAATTTTTTGTGCTGGATTTTTCTATACTACATTTTTTGCTGAATTTTTTTGTGCTATATTTTTTTGTACTAGATTTTTTTGAGCAATATTTTTTTGTACTAGATTTTTTTGTGCTATCTTTTTTTGTACTACATTTTTTATGGTATATTTTTTTGTACTAGATTTTTTGTGCTAAATTTTTTTGTACTAGATTTTTTTTGTTATATTTTTAAAAAACAAAAGGGGTGTCACATGTCATTTTTACTCCTATTTATAAGGACCAAAATGCCCTTCATTCCTACTTATTAGGAGTGCCACATGTTATCATCACAATCCTTCTTAGGCTACTTAGGCAAATTCCCCTTTTTAGTGGATCCTTCCCCTATATATGTATATATGTATATATATATATATATATATCATGTCAGTATTATCATTTTTATTAACTTTCAAATTCTACATTTGTAGGCTAAGAAACTTGGGGGTGAATTGCCGGCTCATGAAGCGTGGAAGCAATCACACTGCAGGAAAGCAAGTCGACCATTTGATAAAGATCTAAGTTGTAGCAGTTCACTACTTTTGGACGTTGATTCGGAAGGGGACGCTCAAGAAGAAAATCTTTTATGGGTTGTTGCTAGGGCAAAGGAGACTTGGGTAAGTCAGTTGATTAGTAAATCTGAACAAAGTATTTCAAAATAAAAAAACACAAAGTTTATTACAATGAAATTTGTATAATATAATTATGTGTTTATCCCATTAGGTTAAATATGAAGGTTTTCTTGTGGAGATGTATGGGAAAGAACGTAATAAACATCAAAAATTTGACAAAGACTTGTGGTCACGAGCTGAGGGCAAGAATAAACTATATATTAAGATTCTTGTGTTTTGAACGATTTTATAGGTGACCCTTTATTATGTCTACTTATTCACAATATAGTTTTTGAATGAACAAGAGTATTTGTTTAATCAAAGGTTTTGTTTTATAAACCATTGTTTTTATTGTGTAAACATATACATGGATTGTTGGCGAAACGGATTAGGCAATGTTAGTGACCCCTATGTACATAGCAGAGAAGACCCTGAGGTATTTTTAATCCTTTTAGACTAATAACTTTTGTACATTTGTATGGTTTCCCACTGTTATTATGTTTGTTTGGTTTGCGATGCTTGTTTTATATTGTTAGGTTTGATGCTCTTAAATTAGTGAGAATGTTAAGGAATTTCATATTGATTTGATTACACCTTCTTTAAGGGTTGTTTCATACAAAAAAATGTTTTTAAAATTAGGTATAATTTCCTTCTTAATATGTAAACAAACTGGAACATGCTATTTATCTTCTAGCACTTGAATTGTAGCTCACAATTGTATTTTGTTTTCTTTGCAACCAACTTGACCTATTATTACTTTTCGTTAATTCTGATTTCTTAATTCTATTCATCGGTTGTTTTTGTAGATTGAAAAGTTGAACTTAGTTATCAAGGAGCTCGTTAAGGAAAAAGATGAAGAAAAAGAAAGGTTCAATGGAATTATTGCGGGGTTGTTGGCTGAAAAAGAAAAAAGATAGGGTGGATAAAAATGCTATGCTTGATAGGATGTCACAAATTGAAGCTATGTTAATAGCTACAGTTCGAAGATAGGCTATAAACACTTGGTTTTGAATGTTTAGAGGTTTATCATATTAGGATAATTTTAGTTATGTAACACCCCAAAACCTGAATGTTTATAATTATCATATGTCCTATATGACTTAGCATGAAATAAATGACTAGGCTATTTAACCTAGTTAAGTGTGTGGTTAGAAGTATTAAAAGACAAGAATTTTGCCAATATTATTTAGTGGCAAACTTGAGGGACTAAAGTGGGGTAAATGAAAGTTGTATTTATAAAAAAAAAAAATATACACATACACACACGATGGTGTGTTCGAGAAGGAGCCATGAGCTCCATGAAGCTCACAAACCCTAACCATGAGGATCACCAAATTGAAGGGTTAATGGTAGCTCAAATTCAAGAAGAAACATGGATTAATGATCACCTTCACAAGGGGATCGCAAGGTATGTCTTAAAAGTTAGATTGGTGATTATGCACGAAGTGGGTTTTGATGTAAACCATGAATTTGTATGAAATTGAGAATGGGTGTGTGTTAGAATCATCATATAGAACATGGATTATGCATGGTTTAGGTTAATTTGATGTTTAAGGGTGAAACCCGTTTGTTATGGTGAAGATGATGACATGGGTAAATCATCTATGTCTAAATTCTTGCTTAATATTGATGTATTTTGATTTGTATGATGGATTCTTGTTAGAGGAATTGAAAGAAATGTGATACTAGTATGTTTGATGTTTATGCATGTATGATTCATGTTGATTAGAAGGAAGAAATTGATGAATTTGGTATGAGATTAGAAGGATATGCATGAACTAGTTGTACGTTATGCTTAAAAGGTGGTACGCACACCAGTTGTATGATAAAATGTATATATTGTCGTCCGTATAGTCGATTATGATGTTACGGGTATATAATGATAAGTCAAAAGTTAAATTAAATGAACCGTTGACTTCTAAAAGTCAACTGGGTATAAGAAGAATGGTTAGACGTGTTGTCATAATTGTAAGATTAGAGTAAGTTATACGGTGCGTGTTAGACTTATGTGTGTTTAATGCGATGACATGATGAATTACATGAGTGCAAACGGATATGGGTATGGCTATATGAGTTACGTTTGTTAGAAATGACTAATGATATGACCGTTAACATGTACAAATGAGTATGCTAATAAGAAGGTGATTTCGATGAAATGGAAGCATAGGAATCACGTCGAGACGAGCTCAAGCACGAGGTGTTAACGGGCCAAGAGGAGGCAAGAGATCGGATACGAGCACGGACGCTTAAGGTAAGTGATTTCGTAATCACTTCGTAGTTGCTTATGTAAAGTTATATGCAACTTAATTAAATATGATAATTGAGGTCAAATAGGAATGAATTGTATTATGTCGATGAAGTATCAAACGGATCTTAGTTTTGATCCGAGCAAGGTATGTGTGATTAAGAATTGTAGCTAAGTAGTAGGATTGGTTACTTATGCAAGGAATTCCTTTGTTGTTAAGGATAGAGCGAAATTGACAAAACGCCCTTGATAGGTATATTGGGCAAACGACCTTAAATGGCTATTGGAAACACGCGAATCGATTAGAGTAATGTTTTGTCCATGTGTGAAAGCGAAGAGTATGGTTTTCCATGTCATAGACCATTTAATGCGAAAATACCCATAACGGGTCAAATAATTAGAAAATGATAATAAGCCAAATGCGTGTAAGGTAGGAATTTCCTTAAGTCGGATATGGGATTCCAAGTCCATTTGATAGAGGGTCAAATTATGATCATGTAGGAAGAAACGGGAGGTTAAACGGGTAAACGGTTCAAAAGTTATGCGCGTTTTAGTGCGTTCGGACGACGAAACGAACCTGCAGAAAAATGCAATTTCTAGAGGGGGTCGCCGACGGGCTTAGGGGCGTCGCCGACGGGCTCCAGAAAGTGATTTTTTGGCTGACGGGTTATTTGACTGTCTACGGGTTTTTTTGGCTACGGGTAATTGCAAGGGCCGTCGCCGACGCCCTCCCCAAGTTCAAAAACCTAAAATTTTGTGATTTAAGTTGATTTATGTATCGTAGGCTTCGGTTTGTTATCCGTGGACTATGACGGACTTTCCAAACATGATTTTGATGGTTCCTTAGATGTTTATGGGCTACAAATCTAAGTCTAAGTCCCATGTAATTAATGTATGACTATGTAAGAAGTATGTGAGAGTTTGTATGTGTATATATGGGTATGTACATCTGTAGATGTGTATATATATGTATGTGTGATGGTACGTCTGAATGTATGTATGCACGTGAAGACATGGGAAGGTATGTATGTATGTATGTGGATGTCTACATATGTAAGCATAAAGGTATGTATGAGTATATAAGGGTTCGGTAAGATCTTGAATGTGTAAATGTGAGTATGCATGTATGTAGAAACGTAGGGACGTATGTACTTATGTAGATGTGTGTTTACGTATATATGAAGATCCGTATGTATGTATGCGTGTATGTAGAGGTGTATGAATGTAAGTATGTATGTATGCGTGTATGTAGAGATGTATGAATGCATGTAAGTATATAGATGTGTATGTATGAATGTAAGTGTGTATGTATGCATGATTTTGATACGTTGAGGATTAACGTTATTAATAGTGTGCTGGAGAATGAACATTAATGCAGATACTTTATCGAAGACTCACCAGGGAATTGATATGTGGATGTAATGCTTAAAGATAGACATATAATTGGAATGGGAGGTGTACGTGATTGAATCTTGTTTATGTATTGTGCACTAATGTTATGAATGTATGTGGTGAGTGCAGGTTGTACGAATCATGGGCGGTTATTACGAAGAATAGAGATCGAAGACCGAGTCACAAGATAGATTGTACGGGAATAATTGAGTATGTGTTTTAGCAAACAGGACTTACACCTTATTTTTGTAAAAGATACATATTAAAACGAACTTTCAATTAAGTCAAGATGTTGTAATGAAAGAATTTTTATGGCACGAATTTTCCGCTGCGACTTTTTGTTAAATACGTATTAGGGTCTTACAAGTTGGTATCAGAGCCCTGGTTTGAGAGAATTAAGTACGAGAGGATAGGTACTTGAACTCAAACCTATGTGCTCTTGTGATAAGAAACCCGTACAATCCATGACTCGATCAAGATCTAAAGGTAGAAATGGAATGAAAACGTGCATGTATGCATTCATATGAAGAAACTAACGATTATATTATGTGTAAGGTAAGCATAACTGCTTGGAAAGGATGATCCGTGAATGCGGTCTAGACCGGCATCAAGGCAAGTGATAAGACAAATGAACCCCAGGTACGTAAATTCAACGTGTGGGCGTATGAAGTGGTATAATTAAGCAAGTGAAAGAAAATTATAAATGAAATATAATAGTGACATGGCAATGAAGTTTTGAAAATGTTACACGTGCCGAAACTTAATTCTTCGGACATAAGGTGGCGATTACACGAAGGCACGAAACTAGTATGTGGATTGTGTACCTGGCCAGTACACAAGAAACGTATGACGTTTGTGAGACCGTGATAATTGTTACAGGTATGTCCGTTAGAATTAAGTAGTAGGTGGACGTGAGGGTGAAGAGAAATGTAAGACTCTCAGGAATGAACGTATGAATGCTATGTTAGAATCCGCAAGACGGATTCGAAACATGAAAGAAGTTAAAGTATGAATGCTATGTTAGAATCCGCGAGACGGATTCGAAACATGAAAGAAGTTAAAATATGAATGCTATGTTAGAATCCGCAAGATGGATTCGAAACATGAAAGAAGTTAAAGTATGAATGCTATGTTAGAATACGCAAGACGGATTCGAAACATGAAAGAAGTTAAAGTATGAATGCTATGTTAGAATCCGCGAGACGGATTCGAAACATGAAAGAAGTTAAAATATGAATGCTATGTTAGAATCCGCGAGACGGATTCGAAACATGAAAGAAGTTAAAGTATGAATGCTATGTTAGAATCCGCGAGACGGATTCGAAACACGAAAAAAGTTAAAGTATGAATGATATGTTATAATCTGCGAGATGTATTCGAAACATGGAAAGAATGAAAGTATGAATGATGTGTTAGAATCCGCGAGATGGATTCGAAGCATGAAAGGAATAAAGTATGAATTACCTGTTTGAATACGCAAGGCGGATTCAACACATGTAAGGAAGAAAAGGTACGAATGGTATGTTTGAAACCGCTAGATGGATTCAAACATAGAAGGAATGAAGGGTATGAATGTTACGTTTAAATCCGTGGGACGGATTTAAAACATAAAAATGATGTAATGAATGCCTTTATAAGTAAGCATGAATGAGAAGAGGTACGAGCGTGTACCTCAATACATATACGATAATTAAGAAACGTTAGTTTGGCCTTGAAAGGTCAACTTACGAAGGTAGGCGAAATAAGTGACTAGAATGAAAGAATTGCATGTGAGAAATGAAATGTGTGACACGTTATAGCGTGTACGTAAGGAATTGTAGAATGAATGTTTGAATGAAGAATGCTAATTGTTGAACTGGCTGATAAGAATTATAGAAGCCTTGATGTGATGAAACCAATCGAATTGGTGGAAGGATGCGTACGAGTGAAGGCATGTTACGCGGGTAAATGAAATCTAGCCTGGTAAGGCTAGCACTCGTGAAGAATGTGGACAGATCTGAATTACGGATCACTAAAGTATGGAAGGAAATCGAGGTTAGTAAAGTGTTAAATGAATGAAATGATTCAAAGGTAACGTAAAGGTACGCATAGTACAAATAACTATAGAGAACGTATAACGATGTTAACTTTAGAATTAAGCACGAATGCACGACTATGAAATAGTAACTTCGTTGCGATAACGAAACAAAATTAAATATTATGTAATATATGTATAGAATGTGATCTTAAAGGATGAAATGAATGTATTAGATCGGTTATAAATGGATCATATGAAAGTAAGCATTATTATAGGTTTGAATATATATGTACGATGAACTGTTACTAACCGATCAAGGAAATGAGAAGGTTACGTGGAAGTATGGCATGGAAAGTATAGATTTGTTAAGAAGAAGTCAATTGTATAAATACTTATGAATTGAGATAGGATGATTGCTTATAATTATGATGTGACCGTGAAGTCAAACATAGATATGTGTATGTGTAAACGGAAGTGAGAAAGGTTTCGGGGACGAAACCTTGTTTAAGGGGGGTAGACTTGTAACACCCCAAAACCCGAATGTTTATAATTATCATATGTCCTATATGACTTAGCATGAAATAAATGACTAGGCTATTTAACCTAGTTAAGTGTGTGGTTAGAAGTATTAAAAGACAAGAATTTTGCCAATATTATTTAGTGGCAAACTTGAGGGACTAAAGTGGGGTAAATGAAAGTTGTATTTATAAAAAAAATATATACACATACACACACGATGGTGTGTTCGAGAAGAAGCCAGGAGCTCCATGAAGCTCACAAACCCTAACCATGAGGATCACCAAATTGAAAGGTTAATGGTAGCTCAAATTCAAGAAGAAACATGGATTAATGATCACCTTCACAAGGGGATCACAAGGTATGTCTTAAAAGTTAGATTGGTGATTATGCACGAAGTGGGTTTTGATGTAAACCATGAATTTGTATGAAATTGAGAATGGGTGTGTGTTAGAATCATCATATAGAACATGGATTATGCATGGTTTAGGTTAATTTGATGTTTAAGGGTGAAACCCGTTTGTTATGGTGAAGATGATGACATGGGTAAATCATCTATGTCTAAATTCTTGCTTAATATTGATGTATTTTGATTTGTATGATGGATTCTTGTTAGAGGAATTGAAAGAAATGTGATACTAGTATGTTTGATGTTTATGCATGTATGATTCATGTTGATTAGAAGGAAGAAATTGATGAATTTGGTATGAGATTAGAAGGATATGCATGAACTAGTTGTACGTTATGCTTAAAAGGTGGTACGCACACCAGTTGTATGATAAAATGTATATATTGTCGTCCGTATAGTCGATTATGATGTTACGGGTATATAATGATAAGTCGAAAGTTAAATTAAATGAACCGTTGACTTCTAAAAGTCAACTGGGTATAAGAAGAATGGTTAGACGTGTTGTCATAATTGTAAGATTAGAGTAAGTTATACGGTGCGTGTTAGACTTATGTGTGTTTAATGCGATGACATGATGAATTACATGAGTGCAAACGGATATGGGTATGGCTATATGAGTTACGTTTGTTAGAAATGACTATTGATATGACCGTTAACATGTACAAATAAGTATGCTAATAAGAGCGTGATTTCGATGAAATGGAAGCCTAGGAATCACGTCGAGACGAGCTCAAGCACGAGGTGTTAACGGGCCAAGAGGAGGCAAGAGATCGGATACGAGCACGGACGCATAAGGTAAGTGATTTCGTAATCACTTCGTAGTTGCTTATGTAAAGTTATATGCAACTTAATTAAATATGATAATTGAGGTCAAATAGGAATGAATTGTATTATGTCGATGAAGTATCAAACGGATCTTAGTTTTGATCCGACCAAGGTATGTGTGATTAAGAATTGTAGCTAAGTAGTAGGATTGGTTACTTATGCAAGGAATTCCTTTGTTGTTATGGATAGAGCGAAATTGACAAAAACGCCCTTGATAGGTATATCGAGCAAACGACCTTAAATGGCTATTGGAAACACGCGAATCGATAAGAGTAATGTTTTGGTCATGTGTTAAAGCGAAGAGTATGGTTATGCATGTCATAGACCATTTAATGCGCAAATACCCATAACGGGTCAAATAATTAGAAAATGATAATAAGCCGAATGCGCGTAAGGTAGGAATTTCCTTAAGTCGGATATGGGATTCCAAGTCCATTTGATAGAGGGTCAAATTACGATCATGTAGGAAGAAACGGGAGGTTAAACGGGTAAACGGTTCAAAAGTTATGCGCGTTTTAGTGCGTTCGGACGACGAAACGAACCTGCAAAAAAATGCAATTTCTAGAGGGGGTCGCCGACGGGCTTAGGGGCGTCGCCGACGGGCTCCAGAAAGTGAGTTTTTGGCTGACGGGTTATTTGACTGTCTACGGGTTTTTTTGGCTACGGGTAATTGCAAGGGCCGTCGCCGACGCCCACCCCAAGTTCAAAAACCTAAAATTTTGTTATTTAAGTTGATTTATGTATCGTATGCTTCGGTTTGTTATCCGTGGACTACGGCGGACTTTCCAAACATGATTTTGATGGTTCCTTAGATGTTTATGCGCTACAAATCTAAGTCTAAGTCCCATGTAATTAATGTATGACTATGTAAGAAGTATGCGAGAGCTTGTATGTCTATATATGGGTATGTACATCTGTAGATGTGTATATATATGTATGTGTGAAGGTAGGTCTGAGTGTATATATGCACGTGAAGACATGGGAAGGTATGTATGTATGTGGATGTCTACATATGTAAGCATAAAGGTATGTATGAGTATATAAGGGTTCGGTAAGATCTTGAATGTGTAAATGTGAGTATGCATGTATGTAGAAACGTAGGGACGTATGTACTTATGTAGATGTGTGTTTACGTATATATGAAGATCCGTATGTATGTATGCGTGTATGTAGACATGTATGAATGTAAGTATGTATGTATGCGTGTATGTAGAGATGTATGAATGCATGTAAGTATATTGATGTGTATGTATGAATGTAAGTGTGTATGTATGCATGATTTCGATACGTTGAGGATTAACGTTATTAATAGTGTGCTGGAGAATGAACATTAATGCAGATACTTTATCGAAGACTCACCAGGGAATTGACATGTGGATGCAATGCTTAAAGATAGACATATAATTGGAATAGGAGGTGTACGTGATTGAATCTTGTTTATGTATTGTGCACTAATGTTATGAATGTATGTGGTGAGTGCAGGTTGTACGAATCACAGGCGGTTATTACGAAGAATAGAGATCGAAGACCGAGTCACAAGATAGATTGTACGGGAATAATTGAGTATGTGTTTTAGCAAACAGGACTTACACCTTATTTTTGTAAAAGATACATATTAAAACGAATTTTCAATTAAGTCAAGATGTTGTAATGAAAGAATTTTTATGGCATGAATTTTCCACTGCGACTTTTTGTTAACTACGTATTAGGGTCTTACAAGTTATTTTATGTTTTAGTTGGCATTTTTATATTCTTTTGAAAACGAGATGTTTTATATAATTTTTGGATTTTATTAGACTATTTTTATATTATTTGTAGTTTTATTGATATGTAATTTTGTTGAAAATAGTAGGGAGAAAAAAAATTTTGAATTAAAAACCAATATTCCAAACCAAACCAATATTCCAGTAATCTGTAAATGTTAGCAAATAACTATACCAAGGCGGTCACAACTCGGTCGTAAACTGTGTAAAAAATGATGGCTAAATGGTGGCAATATCGGTGGCTAAATGGTATCAAAACTCACAAATTGCGTAAAAAATGGTGGCTAAATGGTGGCAATATCGGTGGCTAAATGGTATCAAAACATGCAAAAACCGATGGATAAATGGTGGCAATATCAGTGGCTAAATGGTAGGAAAAGGCGTCATAATAACTCGGTGGCAAAGAAAAAGCGGTGGGAAATAATTTTGACCAATTTTGTGGTAGTTAAAATAAGGTAGCAAAATATAAAAATGGTGGCTATTTGGTGGCATTAGGGCAATTGATATGGGTGTTTTTGTCACTGTTTTCGGTGGCAAACTGGTGACAACAAGGAAACTGCTACCATTTTGTAACCAAAAATTACATGACAAAAACCATGTTTTCTAGTAGTGAAATTATGTTGCATCGTCCACTAAGATATTTATGATTACCATCCTTCGTCACCGCCACGTTTATATTTCCGTTGCAATGTTTTTGGGGTGTGACACTTCAAACGCAAAATATTACCGTGCGAACGAATGAAAAAACCAATCAAAACCAAATTTTTTAATACAAAACTTATTATAATTAAGATACAACATCAATAAAAAAGAAACTACAACATTAAATAATTCATTTATCCTCTCAAAATCACTCTTATTAGATTTTTTACACATGTGTAAATATAACAGATTTACACATATGTAAATGGCACGCATACACATGTGTAAATTTTATTTATTTACAAATTCACATAAATTTAAAGGTGTAAATTAAATTTCTAACATTGTATTCAAAAGGTTGCGATTTTAATGGAAATATTAAAAAAAATTGTGCGTTTTTTAAATAGTTTTGTTTGTATTCACACTGGTTCTCACAATATAGGGTGGTTCCTAAATGATTTTCACCCTATATATATATATATATAGGGGAGGGTTATCTTAAGAACGCTAAATATTGTGAGAACTGTGAGAACGAATGAAAAAAACCAATCAAAATCGATTTTTTTAATACAAACCTCATTGTAATTAAAATACAACATCAAAAAAGAATTTACAACATCAAATAATTCATTTCTTCTCTCAAAATCACTCTTACTAGATTTTTTACGCATTTATAAATATAACAAATTTACACATGTGTAAATGACAAACTTACACAAGTGTATATTTTCTTTATTTACGAATTCACGTAAACTTAAACGTGTAAATTTAATTTCTAACATTGCATTCGACCAATAATGATAAGTGTAAAAAGAAATTTTGAAAAAACCTAAAAAAACCTAAACCCCAACACCCCCCCCCCCCCCCCAAAAAAAAAAAAAAAAAAAAAAAAAAAAAACCTAACCCCTCCCACAGCTAAATGCTAAAGACTAAACCCCCTATCCCCCAAAAAAAACAAAAAGCCAACCCCCCCCCCCCCCCTCAAAAACCTAAACCCTCCCCTCCCCCCCCCCCCCCCCACCCCCCACCCAATCTAAAATGCTAAAAACTAAACCCCCAAAAAACCTAAAAAAAAATTAAAAGGCACACACAACTTTTTTTTTAATATTTTTTAGCTAAAATAGCTACTTTTAGTAGCCCAAAATAATTTTTTTTAAATAATTTTTTTTGTAATGAAAATTTGCGATTTTTAGCTAAAAATATTAAAAAAATAAAAAAATTTGTGTGTTTTTTTAGCTATTTTTAGGTATTTTTGGTTGTGTTCACATTAGTTCTCGCGGTTCTCATAATAAGAAGTGGTTCCTAATGGATCTTTCCCCTATATATATAGGGTTGGGTTATATGGAAAACCCCATCTTTTTGAGAAAACCTTGGAAACCCAACCTCATCCATTGATTTTGTTTCATCCAAGTAGATCAATGGTTGAGCTTTTTTTGGTGTCTTTTACATTTAAATAAAACCATAAATTATACACAAGTAAAGGAGAAGGGCATTTAAGGTATTGAAAATCTGACTTTTCTCTCACACACATCAACTTTATTTCTCTTACAAACACATGTTATCTCTCTCTCCTCTCTGCTCTGTCTTCAATCAAGATCATGATGAACACCAAACACAAGTTTAGATCTTCAAGTTCAAATCTACATCGTGTGAAAGAGAATATGTTTGAAGATTGTTGTTTTAGAGAGAGAACGACGGCAGGATGAAGGTTTTTAGAGAGAGGAATTTGTTGTTTTAGAGAGGGAAACAACAATCTTCATCATGTTCATCTAAAACACTAAGAACACACATACAAGTGTGTGAGAGAGAAAAAGTTTGAAATTGTTGTTTTAGAGAGAGAACGATGGCACGATGAATGTTTTTAGAGAGAGAAAGTTGATCTTTTAGATAGAGAAACAACAATCTTTATCACAAAGACATACGCACAAGTGTGTGTGAGAGAAGAAGGTTTGAAGATCTTCTTCGTGTTCATCTGACGGTTCTAGATCCGGTAAGTGTTCTTAAAATATCATTTCACAGTTGATTTTTTTTTGAAATGGTTGTAAATATGTTTTTATAGGCTGAAAGTGTTCTAGTAATGGTTAATGTTCATGTATTTTAAATAAATCGTAAACTTTAGGATAAGATTTTGAACGGGGTTTTTTTGTTGGTTTGGTCGCTTGTTTGGGGATTTTGATCTTAAAATAATTGTTTTTTTTTTTGTTGGTTTGGTTGCTGGTTTGGCCTTTTGATCTGAACAGTAAGTGTTTTTTTGTTGGGTTGTTTGATTTACAGAAACAGACCCATAACATGTGTTAAGCACCTGTTAGAATGATATATAACGTGTGTTGATTTACAGAAACAGCTCCATAAAGATATTCAATTGACAAGCTGGATGGATGTAGGCGACGTTAATGCGGGGACATTGAATAAGTCAAATCTTTTGGGAAAGAACTCTTCGTTCGTTTATAACATGTGTTAGTGGTTCATGCTGTAACAGAACACCATGATGTAACCTGATATGTGTTCATGTATAACATGTGTTAAGCCCCTGATAGAATGATATATAACGTGTGTTAACCTTTGTTAATTTAAAAAAAAAACAAGTAATATCTATTTTATTTTTATTGATGTTTAAAATATCCGATAATGTGGATACCGAGCGTAATACTTGTACAAGTATTACATGTACAAGTTAGTATGTAACGTGTAATATTAAACGAGCCATTTATGGTAACACATGTACCGGTAATTTTGGAATATATAATATGAAACGGGTCATTTGTTGTGCACATTTTGGAATATATAACATGTGTTAAGCCTCTGTTATAATCTTTTTGTAAGTTTAACTTCAGGGCCTTAACACTGATGTACATGTAGTTACATTTGTGTTAATAAGTTTAACTTTAGGGCCTTAACACTAATGTACTTGTTTTGTTCATGGGTGAATGGATGTCTATGTTCAAAATAAAGATGGTTATCAAGACGCAAAGCGTAGCTAGATTTTTTAACCTTTATGATAGTTTTTGGATCATCTTTATATATTTAAGTTTGTATAAACATTTTTGTTACCTTTAAGTATGATTGTAATGCGTGCAATTACTAACAACCCATGATGACAATTGACTTTTGTTTTGATTAACATTTATAAATGTTGGTCACTTCATTCCTTTGGTACACATATGTTACATACGTTAACATGGCAACGTTACATATGTAACAATGGTCGTTACATATGTAACAATGGTTGTTATATATGTAATATATTTAATGAAAAATAATAAACAACTATTAAACGTATGAGCTATTGAATATCACCCTGTATGCAAGATATATTACCCCGAAGTGTAGCACATGTTACAACATATAAGACAAAGTAGATCATGCCCTACATTCAACAATGTAACACTTCTTACCCCGAAGTGTAACACATGTTACAACAGTATATGCACATAATAGTGTTAGGATCAGTATATGCACATCATAGTGTTTTGCAAACCACTTTCATATACCTTAATACAAGTCGGGTTACAACAAAGACTACGATGGATGCTTAACACATGTTATCATATGTATAGAAGTCGGGTTACAACAAGATTACGATATTAACTAAGCTCACCATTAAACCCATCGCCTCCGTCAACTGTTTTCACCCTTATCACATGTTAAGCAACTACATGTTCCAAACAGACAAATTGTAACACATGTTAGATCAGTATATACACATCATGGTGTTTTGTAAGTGAGCTTACACATGAATACATGTCAGGTTACAAAAAGATTATAACAGAGGCTTAACACATGTTATATATTCCAAAATGTTCACAACAAATGACTCCTTTCATATTATATATTCCAAAATTACCGGTACACGTGTTACCATAAATGGCTCGTTTAATATTACACGTTACATACTAACTTGTACAAGTGTTACGCTCGGTTTCCACATTATCGGATATTTTAAACATCAACAAAAATAAAATAGATATTACTTGTTTTTTCTTTTGTTTAAATTAACAAAGGTTAACACACATTATATATCATTCTAACAGGGGCTTAACACATGTTATACATGAACACATGTCAGGTTACATCATGGTGTTCTGTTACAGCATTACCACTAACACATGTTATAAATGAACGAAGAGTTCCTTCCCAAAAAATGTGACTTATTGAATATCTTTTTTTTAACACATGTCCCCGCATTAACGTCGCCTACATCCATCCATCTTGTCAATTGAATATCTTTATGGGTCTGTTTCTGTAAATCAACACACGTTATATATCATTCTAACAGGGGCTTAACACATGTTATGGGTCTGTTTCTGTAAATCAAGCAAACCAACAAAAAACGATTACTGTTCAGAGATCAAAAGCCCTAAACAAGCAACCAAACCAAACACAAACTTTTTTAACACAAAAAATAAAAACCTACAAATTACATAAACATTTACCACTTTTTAGAACCATTTTAACAAAAAATCATGTTCCTCTCTAAAACAGCCATTACACAAAAAACTATTAACAACTATTTTAACAAAAACATCAAGTGTGAAAATGATTTTTCAAAATAAAATACTCAAGAGATTGTTGTTTCTCTCTCTAAAGCAGCCACTTTCTCTCTCTAAAACACTTACCGAATCTAGAACCGTGCGATGAACACGATGAAGATCTTGAAACTTGCTTCTATCTATGTATTCTTGGTGTTCTTGATGAACATGATGAAGATTGTTGTTTCTCACTCTAGAAATCAGCTTTCAACAAGCATGAGCACACCCGAGATGAAGATGAACACACCCGGAATCAGCTTTCAACAAACAGAGATGAAGTTCATGGAGTTTTGAAAATGGGGGAAGCTAAAAGGTAAAGAAATGGAGTTTTGAAAGTACATCTGGATGTGAGGTGGGTAAAGATCGAAGTAAAGACCTTGTTTAGGAAGTTGAATGCTCCATAGTACATTAATGGTGGATCTAGTATTAAAGGACTTGTTTAGGAAGATGAAGATATTTTGAAAAAAAAAAACTTTTTAATTTGAAATACAATAAACGAAATGGAGGATGAAGGATGAGAATGATGTGATGGGTACATTAATGATGGTGTCAAATCATGTTGGTCAATAGATCTTTGGGGTGGGGTAGGCATATGTAAATTTACCATAGTGCCCTTAAAAGCAAAAAAGGAGATGAAGTTGGGTGGGACATGTGGCCAAATGTAGGTCATGTGATGGGTTTCCAAAGTTTTCTCAAAATAAAGGGTTTTCTATGTAGAATTATCCTATATATATATAGGGTAAGGTTCATTTGAGAACCACCCTTATTGCGAGAACCAATATTAACACAAAATAAAATCTAAAAAAAATCAAAAAGCACTCAATTATTTTTTATATTTAAAAAAAACCGCTATATTTAGTTAGTCTAGTATTAAAGGACTTGTTTAGGAAGATGAAGATATTTTGAAAAAAAAAACTTTTTAATTTGAAATACACTAAATGAAATGGAGGATGAAGGATGAGAATGATGTGATGGGTACATTAATGATGGTGTCAAATCATGTTGGTCAATAGATCTTTGGGGTGGGGTAGGCATATGTAAATATACCATAGTGCCCTCAAAAGCAAAAAAGGAGTTGAAGTTGGGTGGGACATGTGGCCAAATGTAGGCCATGTGATGGGTTTCCAAGGTTTTCTCAAAATAAAGGGTTTTCTATGTAGAATTATCCTATATATATATAGGGTAAGGTTCAGTTGAGAACCACCCATATTGCGAGAACCAATATTAACACAAAATAAAATCTAAAAAAAATCAAAAAGCACTCAATTTTTTTTTATATTTAAAAAAAACCGCTATATTTAGTTAGTCTAGTATTAAAGGACTTGTTTAGGAAGATGAAGATATTTTGAAAAAAAAACTTTTTAATTTGAAATACACTAAACGAAATGGAGGATGAAGGATGAGAATGATGTGATGGGTACATTAATGATGGTGTCAAATCATGTTGGTCAATAGATCTTTGGGGTGGGGTAGGCATATGTAAATTTACCATAGTGCCCTCAAAAGCAAAAAAGGAGATGAAGTTGGGTGGGACATGTGGCCAAATGATGGGTTTCCAAGGTTTTCTCAAAATAAAGGGTTTTCTATGTAGAATTATCCTATATATATATATATAGGGTAAGGTTCATTTGAGAACCACCCTTATTGCGAGAACCAATATTAACACAAAATAAAATCTAAAAAAAAAATCAAAAAGCACTCAATTTTTTTTTATATTTAAAAAAAAAATATATTTAGTTAGCATAAAAAAACATTTTTTTTTCGAGTAACAGTTATCCATGCACATGTGCATATGTATAATTACTTGGACAAATTCCGTAATACGTTATCAGTAATAGACAATTGCACTTTAATTTACAATACAATCCGTAATACACTACTTTTTACATTACCAATATTCAAAATGCACATGTGTATCATTATGTATAACCATGATATAATGTGTTTTGATACAAAAAGTTTGTGATTTTGAATGGAGAAGTAGGCCCATATACATGTTTTTGGGTTAGTTATATCTAGTGGTTGATGGTTTGGTTATAGTTGTCAATTTATGATGTAATATGTTGATTGGATGGTATAAATGGTGTTGATATACATGTAATAAAGTGAAAATATTGGTAATGGTTTTGTATTATGGATGGTAGGATGTAATGGTATTGTATTATGGATGTTAGAAGGTAATGGTAGTGTATTATGGATGGTATCATAGATGAAAGGGAAAGTGTATTCAAAGTAGTGTACCAAAACACATTATTTCATGTTGATACATATAGATGCACATGTGCATTTCTAATATTGGTAATGTAACAAGTAGTGTATTACATATGTTAGTGTAAATGAAAGTGCAATTGTCTAATTTTGTAATGAAGTACAGAATTTGTCAAAGAAATGACAAAAATGCACATGTGCATGTTTGTGTATTATGGATGGAATGATAGATGAAAGAGAAAGTAGTGTACCAACACACCTTATTTCATGTTGATACATATAGATACACATGTGCATTTCTAATATTCTTAACGTAAAAAGTAGTGTATTACACTTGGTAGTGTAAATGAAAGTGCAATTGTCTAATATTTGTAATGAATTACGGAATTTGTCAAACAAATGATATAAATGCACATGTGCATGGATAACTGTTACTCGAAAAAAAAATTGAATTTTTTTTATTATAAACGAAATATAGCGGCTTTTCCAAAAAAAAAGTAAAAAACAAAAATTGGGTGTTTTTTAGAGAGAGAAAGTTGTTTTAGAGAGAGAACGATGGCACGATGAATGTGTTTAGAGAGAGAAAGTTGATCTTTTAGATAGAGAAACAACAATCTTTATCACAAAGACATACGCACAAGTGTGTGTGAGAGAAGAAGGTTTGAAGATCTTCTTCGTGTTCATCGGACGGTTCTAGATCCGGTAAGTGTTCTTAAAATATCATTTCACAGTTGATTTTTTTTTGAAATGGTTGTTAATATGTTTTTATGGGCTGAAAGTGTTCTAGTAATGGTTAATGTTCATGTATTTTAAATAAATCGTAAACTTTAGGATAAGATTTTGAACGGGGTTTTTTTGTTGGTTTGGTCGCTTGTTTGGGGATTTTGATCTTAAAAATAATAGTTTTTTTTTGTTGGTTTGGTTGCTGGTTTGGCCTTTTGATCTGAACAGTAAGTGTTTTTTTGTTGGGTTGTTTGATTTACAGAAACAGACCCATAACATGTGTTAAGCACCTGTTAGAATGATATATAACGTGTGTTGATTTACAGAAACAGCTCCATAAAGATATTCAATTGACAAGCTGGATGGATGTAGGCGACGTTAATGCGGGGACATTGAATAAGTCAAATCTTTTGGGAAAGAACTCTTCGTTCGTTTATAACATGTGTTAGTGGTTCATGCTGTAACAGAACACCATGATGTAACCTGATATGTGTTCATGTATAACATGTGTTAAGCCCCTGATAGAATGATATATAACGTGTGTTAACCTTTGTTAATTTAAAAAAAAAACAAGTAATATCTATTTTATTTTTATTGATGTTTAAAATATCCGATAATGTGGATACCGAGCGTAATACTTGTACAAGTATTACATGTACAAGTTAGTATGTAACGTGTAATATTAAACGAGCCATTTATGGTAACACATGTACCGGTAATTTTGGAATATATAATATGAAACGGGTCATTTGTTGTGCACATTTTGGAATATATAACATGTGTTAAGCCTCTGTTATAATCTTTTTGTAAGTTTAACTTCAGGGCCTTAACACTGATGTACATGTAGTTACATTTGTGTTAATAAGTTTAACTTTAGGGCCTTAACACTGATGTACTTGTTTTGTTCATAGGTGAATGGATGTCTATGTTCAAAATAAAGATGGTTATCAAGACGCAAAGCGTAGCTAGATTTTTTAACCTTTATGATAGTTTTTGGATCATCTTTATATATTTAAGTTTGTATAAACATTTTTGTTACCTTTAAGTATGATTGTAATGCGTGTAATTACTAACAACCCATGATGACAATTGACTTTTGTTTTGATTAACATTTATAAATGTTGGTCACTTCATTCCTTTGGTACACATATGTTACATACGTTAACATGGCAACATTACATATGTAACAATGGTCGTTACATATGTAACAATGGTTGTTATATATGTAATATATTTAATGAAAAATAATAAACTACTATTAAACGTATGAGCTATTGAATATCACCCTGTATGCAAGATATATTACCCCGAAGTGTAGCACATGTTACAACATATAAGACAAAGTAGATCATGCCCTACATTCAACAATGTAACACTTCTTACCCCGAAGTGTAACACATGTTACAACAGTATATGCACATAATAGTGTTAGGATCAGTATATGCACATCATAGTGTTTTGCAAACCACTTTCATATACCTTAATACAAGTCGGGTTACAACAAAGACTACGATGGATGCTTAACACATGTTATCATATGTATAGAAGTCGGGTTACAACAAGATTACGATATTAACTAAGCTCACCATTAAACCCATCGCCTCGGTCAACTGTTTTCACCCTTATCACATGTTAAGCAACTACATGTTCCAAACAGACAAATTGTAACACATGTTAGATCAGTATATACACATCATGGTGTTTTGTAAGTGAGCTTACACAAGAATACATGTCAGGTTACAAAAAGATTATAACAGAGGCTTAACACATGTTATATATTCCAAAATGTTCACAACAAATGACTCCTTTCATATTATATATTCCAAAATTACCGGTACACGTGTTACCATAAATGGCTCGTTTAATATTACACGTTACATACTAACTTGTACAAGTGTTACGCTCGGTTTCCACATTATCGGATATTTTAAACATCAACAAAAATAAAATAGATATTACTTGTTTTTTCTTTTGTTTAAATTAACAAAGGTTAACACACATTATATATCATTCTAACAGGGGCTTAACACATGTTATACATGAACACATGTCAGGTTACATCATGGTGTTCTGTTACAGCATTACCACTAACACATGTTATAAATGAACGAAGAGTTCCTTCCCAAAAAATGTGACTTATTGAATATCTTTTTTTTAACACATGTCCCCGCATTAACGTCGCCTACATCCATCCATCTTGTCAATTGAATATCTTTATGGGTCTGTTTCTGTAAATCAACACACGTTATATATCATTCTAACAGGGGCTTAACACATGTTATGGGTCTGTTTCTGTAAATCAAGCAAACCAACAAAAAACGATTACTGTTCAGAGATCAAAAGCCCTAAACAAGCAACCAAACCAAACACAAACTTTTTTAACACAAAAAATAAAAACCTACAAATTACATAAACATTTACCACTTTTTAGAACCATTTTAACAAAAAATCATGTTCCTCTCTAAAACAGCCATTACACAAAAAACTATTAACAACTATTTTAACAAAAACATCAAGTGTGAAAATGATTTTTCAAAATAAAATATTCAAGAAATTGTTGTTTCTCTCTCTAAAGCAGCCACTTTCTCTCTCTAAAACACTTACCGAATCTAGAACCGTGCGATGAACACGATGAAGATCTTGAAACTTGCTTCTATCTATGTATTCTTGGTGTTCTTGATGAACATGATGAAGATTGTTGTTTCTCACTCTAGAAATCAGCTTTCAACAAGCATGAGCACACCCGAGATGAAGATGAACACACCCGGAATCAGCTTTCAACAAACAGAGATGAAGTTCATGGAGTTTTGAAAATAGGGGAAGCTAAAAGGTAAAGAAATGTAGTTTTGAAAGTACATCTAGATGTGAGGTGGGTAAAGATCGAAGTAAAGACCTTGTTTAGGAAGTTGAATGCTCCATAGTACATTAATGGTGGATCTAGTATTAAAGGACTTGTTTAGGAAGATGAAGATATTTTGAAAAAAAAAACTTTTTAATTTGAAATACACTAAACGAAATGGAGGATGAATGATAAGAATGATGTGATGGGTACATTAATGATGGTGTCAAATCATGTTGGTAAATAGATCTTTGGGGTGGGGTAGGCATATGTAAATTTACCATAGTGCCCTTAAAAGCAAAAAAGGAGATGAAGTTGGGTGGGACATGTGGCCAAATGTAGGCCATGTGATGGGTTTCCAAGGTTTTCTCAAAATAAAGGGTTTTCTATGTAGAATTATCCTATATATATATAGGGTAAGGTTCATTTGAGAACCACCATTATTGCGAAAACCAATATTAACACAAAATAAAATCTAAAAAAAATCAAAAAGCACTCAATTATTTTTTATATTTAAAAAAAAACCGCTATATTTAGTTAGTCTAGTATTAAAGGACTTGTTTAGGAAGATGAAGATATTTTGAAAAAAAAAACTTTTTAATTTGAAATACACTAAATGAAATGGAGGATGAAGGATGAGAATGATGTGATGGGTACATTAATGATGGTGTCAAATCATGTTGGTCAATAGATCTTTGGGGTGGGGTAGGCATATGTAAATATACCATAGTGCCCTCAAAAGCAAAAAAGGAGATGAAGTTGGGTGGGACATGTGGCCAAATGTAGGCCATGTGATGGTTTTCCAAGGTTTTCTCAAAATAAAGGGTTTTCTATGTAGAATTATCCTATATATATATATATATAGGGTAAGGTTCAGTTGAGAACCACCCTTATTGCAAGAACCAATATTAACACAAAATAAAATCTAAAAAAAATCAAAAAGCACACAATTTTTTTTTATATTTAAAAAAAGAGTAAATTGCAATTTTAGTCCCTGATTTTTGTCCAAATTTGCCATTTTAGTTCAAATAGTTTTTTTTTTGCCTCTTGGTCCCTGACTTTTACATTTTGTTGCCATTTTGATCATTTTCTCTAACTCCATCCAAAAACCCAGTTTGTAACAGGGGTATTTTGGGGATTTCCTTAAAAAATGTTTTCAGTTGCCATTTTGATCCAATTCCAAAAAATCAAATAAATTCCAAAAAATCAAAAAAATTCCAAAAAAATTCTAAAAAATCATAAAAATTTTAAAAAATCCAAAAAAAATCTAAAAATTTAAAAAATCATAAAAATTCTAAAAAATCAAAAAAATTCTAAAAAAATCCAAAAATCACTAAATGTTTCGGCACGAACCGTTTCGACCCGTACCGTTTCGACCCGTACCGTTTCGACCCGTACCGTATCGAACCGAACCGTTTCAACGCGAACTGTTTCGAACCGTACCGTTTCGACCCGTACCGTATCAAACCGAACCGTTTCGACGCAAACCGTTTCGAGCCGAACCGTTTCGACACGAACCGTTTCGACCCGTACCGTTTCGAACCCAAACCGTTTCGAACCGTACCGTTTCGACACGAACCGTTTCGAACCGTACCGTTTCGACGCGAACCGTTTCGAATCGTACCGTTTCGACCCGTACCGTATCGAACCGAACCATTTCGACGCGAACCGTACCGTTTCGACCCGTACCGTATCGAACCGAACCGTTTCGACGCGGACCGTTTCGAGCCCGTACCGTTTCGACCCGTACCGTATCGAACCGAACCGAACCGTTTCGACGCGAACCGTTTCGAGCCCGTACCGTATTGAACCCGAACCGTTTCGACGCGAACCGTTTCGAACCGAACCGTTTCGACCCGTACCGTATCGAACCGAACCGTTTCGACGCGAACCGTTTTGAACCGTACCGTTTCGACCTTATCGTTTCGAACCCGAGCCGTTTCGAACCGTACCGTTTCGACACGACCGTTTCGAACCGTACCGTTTCGACGCGAATCGTTTCGAACCGTACCGTTTCGACCCGTACCGTATCGAACCGAACCGTTTCGACACGAACCGTTTCGAACCGTACCGTTTCGACCCGTACCGTATCGAACCGAACCGTTTCGACGCGGACCGTTTCGAGCCCGTACCGTTTCGACCCGTACCGTATCGAACCGGAACGTTTCGACGCGAACCGTTTCGAGCCCGTACCGTATTGAACCCGAACCGTTTCGACGCGAACCGTTTCGACCCGTACCGTATCGAACCGAACCGTTTCGACGCGAACCGTTTCGAACCGTACCGTTTCGACCTTACCGTTTCGAACCCGAACCCGTTTCGAACCCGAAAAGGGTCGCGTCGAAACGGTACCGGTCGAAACGGTACGGGTCGAAACGCTTCGCGTCGAAACGGTTCGGCTCGAAACGGTTCGGGTTCGAAACGGTACGGGTCGAAACGGTTCGCGTCGAAACGGTTCGGTTCGATACGGTACGGGTCGAAACGGTACGGTTCGAAACACTTCGGCTCGAAACGGTTCGGGTTCGAAACGGTACGGGTCGAAACGGTTCAGTTCGAAACGGTACAGGTCGAAACGGTTCGTGGCGAAACATTTAATGATTTTTGGATTTTTTAGAATTTTTTTGAATTTTTTGGAATTTTTTTGATTTTTTGGAATTTTTTTGATTTTTTGGAATTGGATCAAAATGGCAACTGAAAACGTTAGTGATTAAGTACAAACTGTTACAAACTGGGTTTTTGGATGGAGTTAGACAAAATGATCAAAATGGCAACAAAATGTAAAAGTCAGGGACCCAGAGGCGAAAAAAAACTATTTGGACTAAAATGACAAATTTGGACAAAACTCAGGGACTAAAATGGCAATTTACTCTTAAGAAAAAACCGTTATATTTAGTTAGTCTAGTATTAAAGGACTTGTTTAGGAAGATGAAGATATTTTGAAAAAAAAACTTTTTAATTTGAAATACACTAAACGAAATAGAGGATGAAGGATGAGAATGATGTGATGGGTACATTAATGATGGTGTCAAATCATGTTGGTCAATAGATCTTTGGGGTGGGGTAGGCATATGTAAATTTACCATAGTGCCCTCAAAAGCAAAAAAGGAGATGAAGTTGGGTGGGACATGTGGCCAAATGATGGGTTTCCAAGGTTTTCTCAAAATAAAGGGTTTTCTATGTAGAATTATCATATATATATATATATAGGGTAAGGTTCAGTTGAGAACCACCCTTATTGCAAGAACCAATATTAACACAAAATAAAATCTAAAAAAAATCAAAAAGCACTCAATTTTTTTTTTATATTTAAAAAAAAAACCCGCTATATTTAGTTAGCATAAAAAAAACATTTTTTTTTTCGAGTAACAGTTATCCATGCACATGTGCATATGTATAATTACTTGGACAAATTCCGTAATACGTTATCAGTAATAGACAATTGCACTTTAATTTACAATACAATCCGTAATACACTACTTTTTACATTACCAATATTCAAAATGCACATGTGTATCATTATGTATAACCATGATATAACGTGTTTTGATACAAAAAGTTTGTGATTTTGAATGGAGAAGTAGGCCCATATACATGTTTTTGGGTTAGTTATGTCTAGTGGTTGATGGTTTGGTTATAGTTGTCAATTTATGATGTAATATGTTGATTGGATGGTATAAATGGTGTTGATATACATGTAATAAAGTGAAAATATTGGTAATGGTTTTGTATTATGGATGGTAGGATGTAATGGTATTGTATTATAGATGTTAGAAGGTAATGGTAGTGTATTATGGATGGTATCATAGATGAAAGGGAAAGTGTATTCAAAGTAGTGTACCAAAACACCTTATTTCATGTTGATACACATAGATGCACATGTGCATTTCTAATATTGGTAATGTAAAAAGTAGTGTATTACATATGTTAGTGTAAATGAAAGTGCAATTGTCTAATTTTGTAATGAAGTACAGAATTTGTCAAAGAAATGACAAAAATGCACATGTGCATGTTTGTGTATTATGGATGGAATGATAGATGAAAGAGAAAGTAGTGTACCAACACACCTTATTTCATGTTGATACATATAGATACACATGTGCATTTCTAATATTGTTAACGTAAAAAGTAGTGTATTACACGTGGTAGTGTAAATGAAAGTGTAATTGTCTAATATTTGTAATGAATTACGGAATTTGTCAAACAAATGATATAAATGCACATGTGCATGGATAACTGCTACTCGAAAAAAAAAATTGATTTTTTTTATTATAAACGAAATATAGCAGCTTTTCCAAAAAAAAAAGTAAAAAACAAAAATTGGGTGTTGTTTAAATTTTTTTAGGTATTACTGTTTGTGTTCACACTGGTTCTCGCGGTTCTCGCAATAAATGGTGGTTCCTAACGGATCCGTCTCCTATATATATATACCTATATATAATTATATGACCGTTCGACGATCAAAACATTCAAACTACAACAATTTTCACCCGTTATCAAATCACGGGGGGACAAATTTTTAGCCCACAGCGCCGTGGGAGGGGGTGTGTTCACTGGCGCTATAAGGCGTTATGCTCAAAGATGGAGCCGCAAAACGAGCCATTACATATGGCCTTAGTGCTCAGAACTAGATTGCCAAACTATAATTCTGATTGATTGTAAACAACCATACTTGACCTTAGGGGTGTTCATCGAATCGAATATCGAATTTTCGAATTATTCGAATAATTTTTATTTTTCCTTGAATTTGAATTCGATTCGTATTCGATTAAAACCTACCCAATTCAATTTGAATTGGTATTCGAATAAAAAACCCAATTCGTATTCGAATTCAAATAAATTCGATTTAATTCAATTTCTTTTAAAACATGTAAATAACTATTAAAATGAAACTTAAGTTTTAAAGCAGCCATAAAACATTCCAAATAAAGTACCATAAGTCTAACATTCAAAACGAGAATTCGGGAATAACCACTACAAGTTAATATTTTTAGGGTTAGAAATCTACTGATAGATTTGTAGGTCCACCCGGAGGATCGAGTTAAACCTCTATTCCCTGTTTTCCGACAAACCCGAGAGTGCGGAATCCAAACGGGTAAGTTAAACCAAGTTCGAACTCGTAAGCGACAAACACGAGACTCAATGATTAACACTCAATGTATTAATGCTTTGAAACGATTGCAGTACAATGTTTATAAAATAATCTCTGTAAACTCTCTCTGGTTCTCTCGTGTCTCACAGTATTCTCTCTTAGATTTGTCTTTTCTGTGGTCTACCTTCTGTCTTCAGTCCACTGCTGTATATATAAGGTGCCCTCGACGAAACCTCATGGACCTGACGAAACCTCATTGGAAGCCGACGAAACATCAATGTGAAAGACCATGATGACGAAACCTCAGGAGTTTCATCATGCACATCAGTTGAAGTTTCGTCTTGCAGAAGCAGCTGGGAGTTTCGTCGACAGCATTCAGCAGAGTTTCGTCGACAGTTGTTGTAGACTTTCATCGAACAACAGATTGGATGTCAGCAGCAGAACAGATTCATCAACTAAGACTTGATCATGCAAACAGACAATAGTTCAGCAACATGATTTGCAGTCTTGAGGTGATCACGATCCGAGACACGACGGAGGATGTCGAGTCTCGGTCTTTAACTTGAAGTGATGACGAACCGAACGAAGTCGCGTCCATATATATGCATCAACAAACTCCCCCTTGGACGCTGCTCGTGAGGGTTCGACTTCCATGTCTATCATGTCGGAGGATCTTTAAAGTCTTCACGCGTCATAAGAAGAAAGTGTATCAACAAACTCCCCATCATTTAGGAAGTGTGTCAACAAACTCCCCCTTAGCATAAGCTCTATCTTGAGTTATGCTCGTGAATCTTTTGATCTTCAATACTTTAGATCCTTGTGGTGTTGATGATAGGCCAACGGCAACTCGATCATCTTTATCTTTTGAGTGACTCCACGTCGTGGCTTCATTCCAAAGCTTGTCATCGAACATGTTCTCTTCGCCTTTAGCATCTGCACATGCAAGAAATCTAAACGCATAATGAGAACAGCCGCTTGGAATATAGTTAACATAAACAAGCGACAAACATGTGACCATTTTTCAATCAACTATTGTCCGACCGTTTGAAAGTTTAACAAATTGTTCAATTTTAGTTTTTAACTTTCAAAACTTGCAAATTTCCACCGTTTATGAAGAGTCAGTTGTTTTGGTTTTCGATCAGGTTTCAGGTAACGAAGACTCGAGTTCCAACATCGTATAATCGAAAATAAATTAGAAATAAAATCTTTTTGGCTTTTATAAAGTTTATATTAAAACACACCTAAAATCTTTTTGGTATTTTGAATATTTCAAATGTAAAGACTGAAAGCAGTAAATATATATATACAAAGATGCAGAAACTGAAAGCAATAAATAAATATTTACAGACATTCTTTTTGCGAGTTTCGAGGGTAAGAGAATCATATCAGTGTACGGTCACGCCAAAACGCTCGTGTTGTTCATGTAGTTAACATTTAGATAAGCATTCTATAACGATTATCGGTATTGTTGTCCACATAAGCTCAACTTATCAGATGTAATCATGGTGAGGGGATACGTTAAGGTATGATTTATACTTACCGACCGGTGTTCATCCACGCACGACACATTCCCGTATCAAGGTAGGCACGAGAGTTCATCTTACTGGTGAGTATACCATTTATCATATGTTTTAACGTATATGAAAATGTGAGATACTCACTTATTTTGGATTGAAAACAAGCCCTATGTGATAGAATAACTTATTGATGAGGAACTTGATTTTCAGATGCATGAGGGCACAGGAGCAAGTCCGTGAACAGGTCAGTACTAACGTACAGCAAAGAGACGAACTTGACTCCCGGAAAAATGTGATATATTATCACTTATTTTGTGGACATGTGATTGTTGATCACTTATTGAGGTCGTATGCAATAAGTACACGTATGTATGGTATCATGGAAGATCTAGACTCCGTCTCCGTTATATTCGGTAAAAGAAACCACCATGATACCCAGATGATAAACAGCATAAAGACCACATATCTTAGAACCTCGGCAATCTATCAAACGAAATTTCGGTACTAAGACCATATGCCAATGAGTGGTTCCCACACAGTCTTCAGTCGATTTAAGTTTATATCACCCTGCACACTTTAAAATGATTGTGAGCCTACCGATACATCTTATATAGAGCTGCTTAACATTTTTCATTTAAGGTTTAAAGAGGTTTGGACAAACCACTAATGTACTATCATTTTCTCTTTTGCTCGCCAGGAAGCTCATTTTTGTTTTTCTATTGTTTTTGTGTTTTGAATTTTTTTTGATGTTTTTGATTTTTTCAAATTTGGAATTACTCCCCCTAAAATGTAAAAACTATGATAAATTAAAAACACAAAGATATTTACAAAAACGATTTTCCGATGTCGGTTTTACTCTTGCTTGATCTTAATGCCATTTACCAATAATAAAAAGTCAAATCTTGATTTATCAAATGCTTTGGTAAAAAGTTCGGCACGTTGGTCATCGGTGTGGACCTTAACAACATCGATTAGCCTTTTATCAAAGCAATCACATATGAAGTGATACTTAATTTCGATGTGTTTGGTCTTTGAGTGCTGCACAGGATTTCTAGTGATCTGTAAGGCAGCATAATTATCAATGAAAATAGGAGTAGTTAGGAATTCAAAACCGTAGTCGCGCATTTGTTGTTGGATCCATAGGACTTGGGAGCAACAACTTGAGGCAGCAATGTATTCAGCTTCGCATGTTGATGTAGCGACACAAGTCTGCTTCTTGCAGTGCCATGTGACTAGGCGATTTCCTAAAAACTGACATCTAGCCGTTGTGGATTTGCCGTCGATTTTGCATCCGCCAAAATCAGAATCACTGAAAGCGATCAAGTCAAAGTTATTATCCCTAGGGTACCATAGACCGGTGTCAGGGAAACCCTTGAAATAACGAAAAATCCTTTTACAGCTGCAAGATGTGAGGCCTTCGGGTTAACTTGATATCTGGCAGGCAGGCACATTGGATACATTATATCTGGTCTTGATGCAGTGAGGTACATAAGAGATCCGATCATAACGCGGTAATATGAGGAGCTAACAACTTCACCCTTCAAGTCCGGATGAATTCCATGATTTTGCTGCAGTGGGGTACCAATGGGCGATGTGTCGGACATCTGGAATCGGCTCAAGATGTCATTGACATACTTAGTCTGATGGATGAATATCCCAGACTTCGTTTATTGCACTTGTAGGCCCTAAAAGAAAGTCATCTCCCCCATAGTGCTCATTTCAAATTTCTCCTGCATAACACGCTCGAAATTCGTACACAAAACATCGTTAGAAGAACCAAAAATAATATCATCCACGTATACCTGTACCAGTAGAAGATCTCCATCTTGTTCTTTGATGAAAAGAGTGCAATCGATAAGACCTCTGTGAAATCCATTCTCCAGCAGATAATTAGATAAGGTTGCATACCAAGCTCGTGGTGCTTGATGTAGACCATAGAGGGCTTTGTTCAGCAACCAAACCCTATCAGGATGAATAGGATCTTCAAAACCTGGAGGTTGTTCGACGTACACCTCTTCTTCAACCACACCATGTAAGAATGCACTTTTCACGTCCATCTGGTAGACCTTGAATCCTTTGAAGGAAACATAGGCTAGAAAGATTCGAATTGCTTCTAGACGTGCAACTGGTGCATAAACTTCGTTGTAGTCGATCCCTTCAATCTGATGAAAACCTTGAATGACTAATCTTGCTTTATTTTGAATAACCACTCCACGGTCATCCTTTTTGCACTTATAAACCCAACGGGTACCAATCTTCTTGTAATCTTCAGGTTTATCAACGAGTTTCCAGACACCTAGCTTCTGGAATTGCTGTAGTTCTTCCTGCATAGCTTCAACCCAAGAATTATCTTTCAAAGCTTCTTTAATAGATTTTGGTTCTTCTAGTGATACATAACATGCGAAGGACCAATCGTTTTGTTGACCAGATTCTCGAATCGCCGCATACAAGCCTGCATTGTTGTCGTTTCGCAACATGTTTCTTGTTTGATCGCCACTTTGTACATTACCGATGATGTTTTGTTGAGGATGGGTACTGTGAATCCTTGTTTCTGGATTATCTGGAACTGGAATATTTGTACCCAGATTGTTGAGATTGAGATCAACAACCAATTCAATACCCGGAACTTGCGAAGTGGATGATGTAGTAGCTTCAGCTGTTTTAGGGGCGTCCACTGGAGGTGTAGCCTCTGAAGTACCATGAACTGCTTCTTGGTCTGCATCGAGAAATTCATCATCCTCTGAAGATTCGTTCAGTTCGGTAGCATCGTGAAAATCCTCATTTTTGAGATCATTATTGTTCACTGAAGTTGGTTCTTGATTGTTAACAATAATTTGACAAACCAGTGGTGAATCTGTTGCATTGTCACTCTCGAAAAACATCCTTTCCGCAACACTTTCTTCGAATTCTTGAATATTGATCGAATTGAAAAAGTCATCGTACTCAAACATCCATGGTTGACCTGGACATTTGACTGGAAATGTGTGCCTTTGTACTCTGACTTCAGACCATTCCTCGACCCTTTTAGTCTCTAGGTTCCAGACTCTTAAGTTCAGGGTGGCATAACCAAGAAAGTAACCTTCAATAGCTTTTGCCCCAAACTTTCCATTAGGATCGATAATTGTGCAAGGAGCTCCAAACGGTTCAAGAAATCCCAAATCAGGTTTCCGTTTGTGAAGAAGCTCAAAGCAGGTCTTGTTGTGTCTTTTAACTGTAAGGACTCGATTCATCGTGTAACATGCGGAGGCCACAGCTTCACTCCAGAATGGAATGGGCAACTGCGACTCTACCAACATCGTCCTAGCAGTCTCGATCAATGTACAGTTTTTACTTTCAGCGACGCCGTTCTGTTGAGGAGTGTAAGCTGCACTAAATTCTTGAAGAATACCTTTTGAAGTACAGAACTCCTTCATGGCTTGATTTTTAAATTCTATTCCATTATCGCTGTGAATCCGTTTAACCTTCAAAGTATACAAATTCTCAATCTAAATGATCAAGTTTTTGATAATACCGAAAGTATCACTCTTGTGTGCCATGAACGCCACCCAAGAAAATCTTGAATAATCATCTGTTATCACGAGGCAGTATTGATCATTCCGAATGCTTTTATGTTTGAAAGGACCTAATAAATCCATGTGCAAACGTTCAAGCGGAACGGCCACCTGTTGATCTTCTTAGTCGGGTGTCGCTTCTTGCTTTGCTTTCCTTTTTGGCATGATACACAGACGTCTTGAAGATGGAAGTTTTTAAGAGGAACACCATTCACTAATTCATTCGACACCAAATGATTCATTTTGCGTAAGTGAATGTGACCCATCCGTCTGTGCCAAGAGATTGAGTCTTTTTCTGTGGCTTTGGAAATGAAACAGGTTGCTTATGCAGACGTTGTAATAGCTTGACTCATATCTAGGACATACAAATCATTAATCCTTGGAGCAGATACGAGAATCCATTCTTTCGGAATCTTGAAGCCGGGTTTCAGTACATAACATCCATTTGCATCAAAGTGTACTGAAAACTGCTTATCACAAATTTATGAAACGCTGAGAAGATTGTGATCAAGTTGTTGCACAAAGTTGATCTTATCAAAGCTTACAACCCCGTTGGATACCATTCCTTCACCAGTAATATATCCGCCTTTATCTCCAGCAAAAACAACATAACCTCCTCTAATAGATTTAACGTCGTAGAGAAGCTTCATATCGCCTGTCATGTGCCTGGATGCCCCACTATCAACAATCCAATTACTGCTGAAAGTTCCTCCTGGAACACCCTGCGCATGTACTCACATGATTAGTTGGAGATGGGGACCCAAGCCTTTGTGGTCTTGGGTCTTCCGGTTTCATCGACAAAAGTTATTTCAATTTCTCGATGGTTAGGAAATTATCATGTTCCCCCTGAATTTGTGGTCAATATGGGTTTCCATGTCTGTTGATTTTTACCAGTTTGATTGTTTAAAATTTTAACTTCTTGTTTGTTTGAACTTTTAGAAATTTCTGGTTTGACAGAGACATGTTGTTTTTGAACCACGTCAGTTTTAATTGCCTTCTGAATTACCTTGACTTGTTGGCGTCTCTGTTTCTTTTCCCTTTCTTTTACAAGGCGGGGATCTTGTTTTGTAGAAACAGGTCACTTTTGGTAATTTTGTTCACGGGGATCATCAACTTTGGCTTTTAACTTATGAAAATATGGACAATTTCGAATGATATGTCCAATTTCACCACATTCAAAACATGATCTTCATTCAACAAACCCTGAAGTAACATGTGATTGTCTTGTCGATGAATTTTGTGATCCCGAGGTACTTGGTTTTGAACTGTTTTGCTCATTTCTTTTCAAAGATTTAACTTGATTGACATGATCTAAGTTAGATTTATTTGCAAAAGTTTCTAATTTATCCGTTCCCGTTGATTTCACAAAGTTCACTTTCTTGTTCTTCTTTTGGTTCGGTTCCTTTCGACCTTGAGTCGTTGATTTACCTTTTGGTTTGGTATGATTTTGCTGCTTTTTCACTGTTGATAATTTCTGATTGCCATATTGTTTTCGAACTTCGGCCTTTGGAATCAGAGGGCACTGTGTTACCACAACGTGTGAACCCGACTTTCCCAAAAACCTAATTGTCGAATCTTCAAAAACTTTACTGATTAAAGATTGATTTACATTCTTAATCGGAAAGTCTTTGTCAGAATATATTTTATCATCACTAACAAGAGTGTACAACAAATTCACACTCTCTGACTCTTTTGCAGACGTGGACTCGACCAGAACAGTCTTAGCAGGTTTTGCGAGAGGATCACATAGAATATGATTCTCGAGAGGTATGTCCTCTTCTTTGATTACCGCATCAGACTGTGCTGAGTCAGTATCATCGGATTCATCATCTGAAGAATTAGCATCCTCAACAATGACTGGAGGATCCTGATTTTGTTCAGCAGTTGACACACTAGTAACTGTTGAAATATCCGAATCTGATGATACTTCATTTTTGTATCCAAGTCCGGTTCCAAATTCCTCAATGTCTAAAGGAACAGATTCCTCATAATAAGTTCTATTCTCCTCATCAGGCATTGCATCATAATTGTGTCTAATAGGTGGTGGACATTTCTTATATCCAATGCACGTGACATCCTTTTTCTCTTTCTGTATGTCAATGATGTGATCCATCACATACCTAGAGTTTGAATAACTGTCTAGCTTAAGCCGGATCGCCTCACTTTCACACTTAACACAGGCTAACTCTTTTTGCATGATTTCGAGACGATTGATATAACAGTTTATGTCAGTTTGTTTTCTTGAAACCATTTTTTTAGCTTGGTTTTATCTTTTCTTAAATTTTCAACCACCTTTTTAAACTCTTTTTCATGGTTTTCATAAAACATGTTAGCCTCTTTGCATTTCGAAAGATCCACTATCAATTTTTAATTGTGGATATATGTCATGTCATACTTTCTTTGCAAATCATCATATTTGCTTTGCAAGTCCGACAATTTATCACCTAAACTAACACATTTATCAGAAGTTGGTTTATCGACACATACCTGGCTTGATGAACTACCGACATTAGCCATAAAGGCTGAATGAATAGAAGAAGAAGAATAAGCAGCTTTATCCACCAGAATTGATCTTCAGTCATTCCTTGCTGCAGTTTCTTCCAATAATTCATCGATGTCGGAATCGACTGTCACTCCTGATAAATGGTCATCGCCTGACGTTGATGTTTCCTCATTTGAACTCCTAGAATAGCCAGAATTGTCTTCATCAGAAGATTCACCACCACTGGTGGAAGATTCTCCACCACTGGTGTGTTTCAGATCCTTCACTACTTCAGCAAAACAAGCCAATCCACCCTGATCACCAATGCCTAATTGCATTGACCAGTCGCAACCCTCATCCACTTGCACGACAAGAGCTTGATTGTTTACAGGTACCAAGGTGCGATCGCCATTCCTGGTTTGATTCTGATTATGTTGGTTGCCTTGACCTCTGAAAGGGTTTTGGTTCCCATGCTGTGCTGGATTTGTGCATTCCCTCTTGAAGTGAACCCGTTCGCCACAGTTAAAGCACTTAACAGACTGCTTGTCGAACCCATACTTGGTATCTTTCTTGCTTTCCAAGCTGGTTCGACCAGTCCGTTCCATGAAGTCCTTTGCTCGCCTTACAGCACTGGCGAAAGCCCATTTGATATCCATCATATCCATCTCTTCTTTATCGATATGTTGATAATCTTCTTGAGTTAGATTGATGTTTCCGATCTGCCCTGCAATCAACCCACAATACGCGCTCACCAATGTGTTCAGTATCTCCATATGATCTTTAGCTACTTCAACGCTAACTTTGGACAAGCTTGACGTGTCAAGCCGTACTGTATTTGAATTTGATGGCTGACCAGCAGATGATGTGCTTCCATAACAAGCTTGTTGTTGAACAGGAAGTGGATTCCCGTACAAATCAGTTGCTACGGTAGATGGCCGATAGCTTTGCTGTTGGGGAACTGGATGTAGTGGATTTCCATACAAGTCTGTGGTTGAAGCTGGCTTAACGGGAGCTTGTATCGGATTTCCATACAAATCTGTGCTTGTGACAAACGCCGTTTGAATTGGAGCATGTGGAGCAGGTCTTGCAGAAGTGCTAGGAGCTCCATAATACATATCAGGATTTTGTCGCACTGGAACCCTTTTCGCCTTTGGGGTTTCTTCCTGATCTTTGTTCTCCAAGAGCTGAACGAAGTCATTGATGTTTGTCGTAGCCAATGTGCCATTGTATTTCAGGATTTCCAAGAAACCATTCCATTGAGGTGGCAGTGCATCGGCAAACTTTGTGACAACCTCTGCTGGAGTTGTTACTACCCCATAATTACTCAATTCAGTCAGCAAGTGATAAAATCGACTTGTTATATCTCCCAAAGATTCTTTTTCCGTGCATGTGAAGCCATCAAACTCCTTCTTGAGTAAATCATGTCTTAATTGGCATGACTTTTGATTTCCTAGACCTCTTGTCTTCAATGCATCCCATAATCGCTTTGACGTCTTGAAGCTGACAAACTGATGATATATATCCTTGCTCAATGCCTGAGTCAGAATAGCATATGCTTTTTTTTCTAAATCATATGCCTTTTTCTCGTATTCCGTAAGATCTGCAAATGTCGCGACAGTTGAAGCGGCAACCTCAAGGGCTTGATCGAAATCTGTAGTAAAACATAACCACAATTTCGTGTTTTGCCCAAGGACATACGTATGGAATCTATCTACCCATCCAGGATATTCATTTATGTGCATAAGTTTCGGTGGGAGATTTAGACTTCCGGTCTCGCTTTCGCTTAGAAGTATACTTTGAATACTTTGAGTTTGATTTGAAACAAACGCCCATTGACCTGTCGAAATTGGATTCGCTTGCGAAGATGCGGGTGCGGGAGATTCGGCCCATGATGGCGACAAACCCGTGCTTCTATACTTGCTCTCCGTATTAGATGCGGGTGCGGGAGATTCGGCCCATGATGGCGATAAACACGTGCTTCTATATTTGCTCTCCGTATTTGACGGAATACCCCACCAGTCTGGATTCATTTTTGAATGAATAAAAATGGATACCTGATTAAATCACTTGAAAACACACTGTTAAATTAGTTTTGCAAAGCCTCTGTTTTAAAAAAAAAATTAACAACTTTCGACGAAACACCGAGTCTTTGGTGAAACACTTAACTGACGAAACAATGATTTTTCTAAATAACAAAGTGACGAAACTCTAGGAGGTTTCGTCAAACACAATTCTAAAAGTGAAAGGAGGTTTCATCAAAAATAATTTTGAAGAAAATATTCGTCAAAAACACATATGAAGAAGGCTTAGGAAGTTCTTCCAATATGAATGTGACGAAGGTTAGTGAAACTTCATTGACAATGTGGTACACAAACAGTGAAGATATTTTCAAAACCAATCACACCTTATCTTCTGACACAAGAATGGTTCTAATGTCAACTTCATCAAACAACACACTACTTTAGGCCACACTTTTCAAATACTCATCATATCAATGGTCAAATTTGTCAAACAATAATATTATAATCAATCAAACACTTCAATTTTATCTCAACAAGATCAAACCACAGAGATATTACGAAGATTACAACAACATATGATGAACACTATGAATATCTGCTGAACTTCGATGAAAATATGAATTTTCCGGTGACCGATAAATTTTCAGAACACAAATTTTGCACAATGTTTCAATAAAAACCACAACCTAAAATGTTTGCATGAGTTTTAACAATGGTTTTTCCTAAAACAAACAGCAATAACAAGGTTTTCACGATTTTCAAACTGTTTTTTCTAGAAAGTTATGATCTTTAAACTCAAAATACAAGAAAAACACCTAAAAATCTTTAAAATCACAAGAAAACAAACTTGGTTTTAACAAGGAATCGAGCCAATGCTCTGATACCAATTGTAGGTCCACCCTGAGGATCGAGTTAAACCTCTATTCCCTGTTTTCCGACAAACCCGAGAGTGTGGAATCCAAACGGGTAAGTTAAACCAAGTTCGAACACGTAAGCGACAAACACGAGACTCAATGATTAACACTCAGTGTATTAATGCTTTGAAAAGATTACAGTACAATGTTTACAAAATAATATCTGTAAACTCTCTTTGGTTCTCTCATGTCTCAAAGTGTTCTCTCTTAGATCTGTCTTCTCTGTGGTCTACCTTCTGTCTTCAGTCCACTGCTGTATATATATGGTGCCCTCGACGAAGCCTCATGGACCCGATGAAACCTCATGGGAAGCCGACGAAACATCAATGTGAAAGACCATGATGACGAAACCTCAGGAGTTTCGTCATGCACATCAGTTGAAGTTTCGTCGTGCAGAAGCAGCTGGGAGTTTCGTCATGTGCATAAAGACCACAGTTTCGTCGACAACATTCAGCAGAGTTTCGTCGACAGCATTCAGCAGAGTTTCGTCGACAACTGTTGTAGACTTTCGTTGAGCAACAGATTGGATGTCAGCAGCAGAACAGATTCAGCAACTAAGACTTGATCATGCAAACAGACAATAGCTCAGCAACATGATTTGCAGTCTTGAGGTGATCACGATCCGAGACACGACGGAGGATGTCGAGTCTCGGTCTTTAACTTGAAGTGATGACGAACCGAACGAAGTCGCGTCCATATATATGCATCAACAAGATTTGCTACTTAGGTTTTAGTTATGGGCCATGTGGTGGGTTTGGTAATGGGTAATTCTAATACTTGGAATAAATTTTGAAAATAATTTATAGTATAGCCCAATAAAAGTTATATATGTATTATATATAAAAATGATAAATAAAATGTATAATTTTTATTCGAATTTCGAATCGAATCGAATTTGAAACTATAAATTCTTATTCGATTCGTATTCGATTTACTTAACTCGAATTGAATCGAATTCGAATTCTTATAGTCGAAACGAATTCCTGGTCATTGAATCGAATTTAATCGAATTTCGAATTTTTCGAATTCGAAACGAATTCTGAACACCCCTACTTGACCTAGATTGATCAAGTAAGGTTTATTTTTTAAAGGTGATGTTTCTCTCAAAGCTTTAACTCTTGACCTTTAAAGGTAGCTACACTTTAACTCAAAAGATTTTGCTATTTGACCAAACGATATTTAGGTTCTGAATGATAATGATTGACCTAAATGAACAAATATTGAGGGGGAATGGTTTTAATTGACCAAGAATGACTAATGTTAGCCATGATTGACCAATGTCGACAAATCGTGATCAAGTATAGATGAGTAACAACCGACCAAGTATAGTTGTGATTCCCAAAGTTTAGTTGCAACTAACCTACATTTTATAACCCGTTGACGATCCTTCCAAACCACTGACCATAGTTCGCCTACGGATTGCAGGTGGCAAAGTTAAATATCACTTGCAGTTCGTTGGTAATTATGGTCGGACTACGGATGAGTTTTAAAAATTTTACTTTTTCTTATAGGTCCATTTAACGAATCGGATCTACGAATCCACTACATGTACTATGTGCAGTGCTTGTATGTGCGGAATCCATACAAACACAAACGACGAATGCACACAATATGGTAAATTTAACATGGAGGAGGCAGGGAGAAAGTGATGTAATGGGTTTTACCAAACCCATGCGAACCCCAAGCTATGGCTAACGAAACCCACATTTAGACCCATAGTCTCGTTATTAATTCTTTTTAGCACAAAATATTAAACATATCAACTTGTTTTTTAAGTACGAACGAAGAAGCGTGGTTTACACAATCTAATGCTCTTAAGGGTAAGATATAAACATCTCATTTACGCAGCTTCTGCAAATCCAACTCTAAGATTGTCATAATCAAATACAGTGTGATAACGACGCATAAACACATCACCCATTTTCCTGCATCAAGAAAAGTATGTTAAACTTGAGTTCCAAAAGTTTTAGAATATCCAAAATCAGAAGTGGAATTCTCCAGGTAGATGGATCACATAATGCACACGTACCAAAGTGGACCATTGGGTGGAGGAATATCCAAAGGAACGAAACCACTAAAACATTGTACATCAGCGCCCTTGCCAGTCTTAACTATGTACTACAAAACAATTGCGAGCGTGTTTAAGAAGTTTAACTAATAGTCAAAGTGTTACATACAACTGTCTGCTACCGAGTTCTAGAAAGTGAGAGATAGGGATATTCATGGTTTGGTGTGAAAGAATAAAATCAATCATCCATCGTTTTGATTTCGCGGTATGTTTTTTAAAATATTCCACTAAGATGAGAAATTTTTCAAACAATACTGAACGATTGGTTTATGGGTTATACTAGAAATCGGACAAAAAATCGAACTGACCCCTAGTGTTTTTTCTTTTTTTTTTTTTTTTTTTTTTTTTTTTTTTGAACGGCCAACAAAATCATTCCTAAGTGCTTTCGGAGCACCCACTGGACTAACAGAGTACTCCGAAAGTAACCTGAGTCCACCACCAATTCCGGGTAAAACCCGTTAACCCACCCGTCCGTAGGCAATTACCAGTAAAACCTGTTTGCCTCAAGGATTGAACCCAAACCCAAATTTCTGATAGTCTCCTATCATTGTCCACTAATATCTCACTCACTCTACACTAAGTGAGAGTTAAACCTACATTCCTTAACAGAAATGTAAGTTTTCCAACTTTTTATCTAGAAATCATTGGCTGACCCCTAGTATTTTAGTTAGGTAATTTTTTATATACCAACTTCGTCATTTATTTATATTATGTTTAACTCTACTCATGGTTGAGTTTTTGTTCACGATGGTGAAAGACCGTTATTAAGTATTCAACTTATGGTTTAAACTAAAAACCATCAAAACCAGATCGTGAGCACCCCTACTCAGAGATAACAAATAAAGGTAGAAATTACATCATCAGGAGAAAGCTTAAATTCTTTGCCACCAATAATGAACGAAATGGTAGGCATTGAAGGAAGTCTTGCACAGTCAACCGCCGGCTCTTCCATTGGCAGCAAGGTACATATCTACAACATTGGACCCCTCATAAAATCAACAGAATGAATTAAGCCAAATTGTAATAAAAGTAATGAAAATAGAAACTCACGGTGTTTGCAAATTTTGTAACGATTTGTTTTGTCTGGTTTATCGGCACTGTGTCATGAAGAAACCCAAGAATCAACTTACAGATAGTGCACGTTGGAGGGGTAATTTGACTAATTTCTAATGCAGCTGATCCATCATCACTCCCATCTAGAACACTTGCAATGCCAGTGCTACACATCGCGTAATTAAGATCAACAGAATAACACATCAAGTTGTTAAAAGTGTACATGGTATGGAACTGTTGATGTATTATTCCAATAGTGATACCCTATTTAGATATAGATCTTATATAATAATACAACTTGGGTTTTTCAATAGAGACCACAGTTCAATGCTCACTTGTGTCACTTTGGTGGATTAGGCAATGATGTTTAGAGCCTAGCCTCCTTACAAAGGTGCCAAGCTCTATCCTGAGCCCACCCGGGTTTCGCCCCACCGTGTGTTACACCAGAGAATTCTGCTCTAGTGGTGACACAATGACTGTGAAGTGGCAACCGGTGGTATGGTTTCCCGAGGGAACGCCCAGGCCAAACTTTGAAGCCATGGTGGGCCCGATTAAGACAACATAGCCGCATTCGTGGGCATTTGTGAGATTATGCATCATGGGTGCATAGTCGGGAAGCTCAAGAACCTGGCCCTCTCTTCCTTATCTCTCAATGGCGGCTATCAAGAGCCTCCTCAAGTCAGAACTAACTCCCTCTCCCTCTCAAATGGCATTGGACAAACTAGGGTCAATGACTCACCCTAGACAAGTATAAGCAAGTCCGAGTTGTATGATTTTATGAAAAGTTAAGTATGTTAATCAGGCTCAAAATGAAGTAAATTAAGAAAGAGAAGGAAAAGATGGTCATCATGCATAAGTTAATCAAACAAAAGAAGGAGATACGAATCTAACCTAACATGAAGATCTTCACTCCTAGGACAAAGTGCAATAATGGGGCATATCATCTTTGGATCAATCTATTTTCATGAAAAATAATAGAGGATGTAAGTAGATCAACTAATAGAATCCCAAGCTACTTAAATCCTAGTATATAGAAAGTTGTTTACCCCAAATGCAAGCATATCAAATATCATGTTAGTAGTTGCTTCTACCACACTCTTGCAATACACATTGATAAGTCCAGTTGCCCCAATGGCACGATTTATTAGTGTGATCACACTCTGAAATTAAAGACAACCAGCACACTTAACCAAGTGTTATAAGATCACAACCTACTTTCAAGAATTTTGGAATACTAACTAATGAATCATTTACATCATTCCAATCAATTGTAATAAACAATCAAATTTACTCTTTAAGTAAAATAGAATACAAAGAAAATGAGTTGTACAAACCGTTGGGCCTGCTATGAATGAAGTTCCCGAATCTGCAATTGCCGAACATCCACTCTTACAAACCCCTACAAGAAAACGTGGCAAATCATTCAAGTTTGAAGATCGAAGATTCAACTTATAGTTGATTCTAACACTGTACAATTGCATACCTGTGGGTTTTCCACCAATAAGTACACCGTCGATATCAAACTAGCAAGGAATGAAACAACAAAGAGAATTAGAATAGATATGTATATTTTTATTGCTAATGTATGTAGTGTGAACCAATATCAATATATATAATGTACATTCATTGGTGCTTACACTATTCGTGAGGACTATAATAATATTCTATGATTCCCATTTGAATCCATATACACACATAGAGAGATATTTTATGATTTCATTTACATCTAACAATGGGTAGTAATATGTTTTTAACGTAGCACCACAATTACACATGTAATAAGTTAAAAATTTAACTTATTACACATGTAATAAGTTAAATATAATAAGTTAAAAAATCCAAGTTATAGTTCTCAAATTTTATATGTAGTAATATATTTATATATTTACAGGGTAAGGATCAAATAGAAAGTTTATTTTGGTTAGAAAGGATAGGAAGCAATAGAATTATGACATGTGACAAAATTTAAAATAAAGAGGAAATGTATTTTAGTTAATCGTATTCTTTCTTCTTCCTTCTTCTCCCCAGTAACTTCAAAACACACCATTTTCAAAACCCACCATCTTCAACCATTTCTTCACTTTCTATCTCAATAATCACTACATTATAGTGTGATTTTCGTCACCAATCAATAATTCAAACACCCGATCAACGTGTTGTTCAGCTTTTTTGAAGAAACTCAGTTTAATTTCATACAATATTTCATTTTTTCCTGTGATTTTGAAGCGAATTACTTGATTCGTTCGATTCGATCGCTGATAAGTGCTTCTAACATTCAAATTTCGTCAATCGTTGAAGAAATCTGAAGAAATCGGCTTCGATCTATGTAAGAAAATTTTGAATTGCATTTTTACCATCTGGGTTTTTGAATTGAGTCATTGCGTTTTACGATCTTGGTGGTGGTCCGGGGGCAGCGCCACTGGGAGTAGGGTCCAAGGGGCGGCAGCCCTTGGCGGGGTCCAAGGGGCAGAGCCCCTGGCTGGGTCGAGCTGGTTCAGACAAAAATTCGTAGACAGTTTTTGATTTCCTACTCCCTGGTTCAGACAATTCACAATTCACAGACAGTTTTTATGTGTCTATTGCGTTTTATAAATAAGACAGTTTTATGTGTTTTCTGGCCATTGTGTTTTAGAAAAACACATTTTTGAAGTGTTTTTAGTCCATTGCGTTTTAGATAAACACATTTTTATGTGTTTTCAGTCCATTGCATTTTAGAAAATGTACTTTCTTTTGTGTTTTATAGGCCATTGCGTTTTAGAAAAAAAAAAAAGACATTTTAAGTGTTTTCTGCCCATTGCGTTTTAGATAAACACATTTTTGAAGTGTTTTTAGTCAATTGCGTTTTAGGTAAAACACATTTTTATGCTTTTTCAGTCCATTGCATTTTAGAAATTACACTTTCTTTTGTGTTTTTAGGTTATTGCATTTTAGAAATAAGACATTTTTAAGTGTTTTCTAGCCATTGCGTTTTAGAAAAAACACACTTTTGAAGTGTTTTTAGTCTATTGCGTTTTAGGTAAACACATTTTTATGTGTTTTCAGTCCATTGCGTTTTAGAAATTACACTTTCTTTTGTGTTTTTAGGCCATTGCGTTTTAGAAATAAGACATTTTTAAGTGTTTTCTGGTCATTGTGTTTTACAAATAAGATATTTCTTTGTGATTTTGGTGCATTGCGTTTTAAAAAAAGTCATTTTTTACGTTTTTTGTCTATTGCGTTTTACGCAACTGGGTTTCTTTCCATTGCGTTTTATGCAACTGGGTTTTCGAAAAAAAAAATTGAAAATATAGCAATAGTATACTCGTTTTAAAGATAAAAAACGCTCGTTTTTTTTGTGCAATTTTTATAAAAAAATAATGTCGTATGAAAAAGATATTAACGTTTAAAAAATTGGGGGGAATTGGAGGAGATGGAAACCATTGTCCTTGATTGACTAGAATGTCCTTACACAAACTCACGCGCCTCTTTTCTTCTCTTCAATTTCCCTCATTTAATCTTAGCACTTGATTAAATCAATTGATGGTCAAGATTACTTCCTAGCCTTCCTAGCCAAATAAACTTCCTATTATATCCTAATCCAATATTTATAATTGCAATCTATGTTAATTTAACAATGCTAAAGAATATTTAATGAGCTAAGTACATTTTGACGAATTAGCATTTTTCCTAAATAGAACTTTTTCAATTCATGATCTGCTCTACGAAGGGAAAAGTGAAGTCTCATTTGATTGCTATTTAAGTTAGACACTTTCTAATTTTCATGTCTGTCTATCAGGGAAACAGTTTAATTGTCATTTTTCAACTGTATGATACTTTCCAATTTGAATAGTCCTCTTAGCCGATCGATTGGCTTGAATCTCTCTTTCTTTTGAATAGTAACCTACTATTAGTGCATGCCTAAAACTAAACTAATGGACACCCTTGAGGACTAGGATGATCAGATAGGTAAATCCCCGCTAACTTACAAATCTAACCACCTGAAAGGGCCTTAAATGTGATTCAGTAGAATTGGGTGGCTTATCTGAAAAACTCAACGACTTCCAGGCCTCCAAGATTTGCTGAAGGAGACGTGATGACAATATAATGACTGATTTATGACTTTGCGATCTCAGAGCAGCATAAGGCAATTATAGCTCTTTTTTCGCCTTCTCAATCTCATCTAAAGTCAGGGCTCATTTGCATTAAGATAGAAAGATTTGTCTTTTTTTTCCTCTTTATCCAGTCGAGCTTGTCTCAAGACTAAATCGAATCTAACTAACATTCTTCATCAAGCTGTCAGTTTCCTTCCTCGCTAAAGTATATGATGCGGTTGTAATGGGACTCAAGTTGTAAAACACACTAAGTCTTCTATGTTCGATAGATTGGTCAAGAAGTCAAGATGAATATAGCTTCTTACGAATTTATTTATATCCGTAAAGGTTATCTAAATTGAAAAGAAAAAAGGAATAGACTAACTTCACCCTTGTCCTTCATCTCAAAGTTGGATGATTAGTGACATTTATCAGTTTCTTGTCATTTCTAGCCTTCATCAAGATAGAAAGAAAGGATCCCTCCTTACTACCATCCATTTTTCTATGACTACGATTGATAGACGAATGCGCCCCGGGATAAAGAGAAACTTCCTAGTCCTAGAGTCTTGTAACTCACTTTGTCTTGAAACTCAGTGCTGAAAGCCAAATCAGCTAAGGAAGCTCAATCAGTTGATAGATATAACACTAGTTGCTCTCCTAGCTGCACATTCATCTTGCTCTCTTGCTCCACTTTCACTACCCTTGACTATAGCATTTTCATAGTGACTGGCATTTTCATATCATTTTAGCTCTCTGTTTCATACATGAAGGTCTCTGCACAACTTTCTGTTCATTAGCATTAACAGTCTTTTTAGGGACCGCTTTCCTTCTTTCTTCTTCTTCAGAGGTTGAGTAAGGGTTTGGCTATGATTCAGGCACTTGACAGTTGAATGCCTCAATTCTTTGCCAGCTAAAGCATTTCAAAGGTTTCCAAGGTTAATTTACCTTTCTAGCTAGAAAGCAGTCAAGAATAAAGTAAACCTCTAAGCAATCTACCACCCTAACTAAACCACCAAGAGCAGATAAGGCTAGCAGGGTGTCTGCACCCACTCCTGGCCAAAAGCATGCTATTTACGATGCTTACTCCTCCAATAGCAAAGAAAAGAAGCGCTACCACGAAGACTAGTCGCACTAGTCGACAGGAAGAGCTCAAATTAGTAAACGGAAAAGAAGATGCAAAAGCTTTGGTACTTACTCGCAAAAACACTTTTTTTTTTCTGTTTTTGGTACTTGTACTCTATGTAAGTCTCATTAGTTAATAGTAGAGCTCAGCTGGACTAAGCTAGGCAGTACTCTGAGTCATATCCAAGACTAGTAGCATTAGTTCCCCTCTCACCAAACCTTTCGAACTTGTGCGGATCAATTGCGGCAACTTTTGGCAATTGATACCCAATTGAAACAAAAAAAAAATATTGTAACAGAATTTATATATGTCAGGTTAAAGTTCATTTATAAGACATATCTTGACGAGTGTATGTGTTAGTAGATTATAGTGTATTTTGTTCAACTAGTCTAATACGCGTGTCTATTCAAGTACATTAGATGAGTTTTTTAAGAACACATTTTTTATTACCAAGTATATAAAATTATATTTAGTTAGCTTCTATAGGAGTAGTGGCATCCAAAACACATTTCGCATATAAACTGTAAGAACCATTTAAAAAGTGTCATGCGGCATCCAACAAATTATAGAGAAATGATAAAATAATATCCTAAATAATATCAATTATACTGAATTTCCTATAAATATGCTAACAAGCAGTTAATTTTTTATTTGGATCTTTCTTTTGTTATCAATGTGTTGATTAAGAAAAATGCTGATATGATTCAAATATGTGCTAAAATCAATTATCTTGATTAATTTTCATGTGCTAATATAATTCAGAAGTACTACTTTTATGTATGTATTGTTTTGGTATGTGTTAATTTAACTTTTTTTTAAGTGCTTGTATCTGTTCTTACTGTTTGTAGGATAAATATGGTTTGTACCGGAACCAACCCCAGCTTCTGTATACACAGAATTCTAACATATTTTATGCAGAACACTATATATTGCGAGAAACTGCTGAACAAAATGGATCGCTCATTTTTATCAAAGCTAAGAACTAAAAAAGTGTTATAAAGTTAAGAACTAAAAACGTGTTATAAATGTAATGTTTGTTGTTTCTCACTTTGGAACTCAAAAAAAATGAGATGTTTTCGCTAATTATATAACCTATACACATATAGGTTAACTTACCTAGACAAATGTAAGCTATGTGTAAATAAATATACAAATGTTAAAACATATGATAAAAATAGTTTGATAGTTTTTTTTATCTATATAATATATACATATTAATGCAAGACCAGTAAATTTGAAAATATCTGAACAGTAAATAAAATATAATTGATTTAAAGTTTCTTTTTTTTTCTCTCATTAGTTTAGAGTTCTGTAATGATTCTCGCTAGGTGTGTGTGTGTATATATATATATATAGGGTGAGATTCCAGTAAAAAAAAATATCTTTTTCATGAGAAGTGTGACATGTAGACATCATGTCCCTAGGCATAAATGTATGTATAAAGACTAGTCAATCAAACCTGCCAATAACCCTTTTGTGTGACTGGAACGTAAGTGTGCTTCCCCTTGTAGTGCTTTGGATCAGAACCACCAAACACGATTTCACCACCTTCACTGTCTTTAGATTGTCGATTCAACCAAAGTGAAAACACATGATGCTTAACTAGATGTAGACATCGTGTTTTTGACTTAGGCATGATGTTTTGGTAAGAAAAACACCAAACATAAAAATTGAAAACACAATACAATGTATTATGGGCATGGAATTTAAAACACAACAAAAACACACTATTTAATGTTCTTGGCATGATGTTATAAGTTTTAAGCCTAGAATTCATTGCATTGTGTCCTTTATTGTTATGTTTGGTGTTTTTCTTGCCAAAACAACCCAAACCATTATGACCAAGTCTAAAATACTACATATCAATCCTTATGCCTTCTCACACTTCTCATGAAAAGTGTCATTTTTACAGGATCCTAAGACTATATATATATATAGAGTTTATGCGAGAACAAGTTTTAAGAAGAGAACTTGAAAACTAGTGTGAACAAAAACAAAATAAACTCAAAATAAATAAATAAAACATAAGCAATGAAACCCCCCCCCCCCCCACCACCCACCACCCGATAACCTAAACCCCTACCCCCACCCCTCATCCCCCACCCAAGCTAAAATTAAACTCTAAAGCTAAATCCTAAATTAAATGCTAAAAATAATTTTTTTTTTAATTTCCATTAAAATTGAGACTTTTAATTAATAAAAAAATCAAAAAAAAAGTTTTTTTTATTAATAAAAGTCTCGATTTTAGTGGAAATTTAAAAAAAAATCGTGTGCTTTTTAAGCTTTTTAAAATAATTTATTTTTTTGTGTTCACACTATTTCTCACGTTCTCAACCTCTAAATGGTGGTTTTTGAATTATCCTCAACATATATATAAGGATTATGAGAAAACTCATTTAAGTGACAAAACAAAAATACAAAACAAAATTACAAAATAAACTAGTATTACAAATGTGTAATATACTACAAAAACACCTAAACCCTCTAACACCCCACCCCACAATTTAAACCCTCCAAAAACCAAAACCCCCACCCAAAAAAAATAAAAATGAATAACCCCCTTCCAGTCAAAAAATAAATAAAAAATAAATAAAATAAAAAAAAAACTGAACCATCAAACTAAAACCTAAACGTTAAGTCTAAAATGCATGTACAACATAACCTATGTTGCACAATTGTAATACTAATTTTTTTTTCAATTTTTTTAATCTTAAAAATGATAAATTTATAGCAAAAAAATGTTAAAAAAAGTTTTATGTGTTTTTGAGCTTTTTTTGGATTTTTTTGGTTTTCTCACATTTAAGTAGTTTTCACATGATCCTCTCCCTATATAGATAAGAAAACATCGTGCGAATATATAGAAAATAACAGTACTACAGAAACTAAAAATAATAAAATTCTTGATTATGGTAGAAATTTATAAAATTATAATAAAGTATATAAGAGTCATTTGAATTAATAATGTCGTAACTAGAATTAAACAAAATAAAGACAACAATCAACAATGAGCGTTAAGTCACTCTATACTCTTTTCAAGCGGCCTTAAGTTCATTGTGATTTCGCAACACCATCGTCACTGTTGAAATAGTCGCATCTATTGAAATAGTGTGATCAATGATTTATATCACTTCCTAAACTTTGTATCCAAGGTCTCTCTATATATGTAAATGTGTATGTGAACATAAGTGTATGTATGAATGTATGTATAAAGACTAGTCAATCAAACCTGCCAATAACCCTTTTGTGTGACTGGAACGTAAGTGTGCTTCCCCTTGTAGTGCTTTGGATCAAAACCACCAAACACGATTTCACCACCTTCACTGTCTTCAGATTGTCGATTCAGCCAAAGTGAAAACACATGATGCTTAACTAGATGTTGACTGACAATATTGTCCCTAGAAAACACAAGTATTTAATTTTTAAATATCGCATGAGTGGCACCAACTATAACTAAAACTGCTTTCGTTAATAACATATTCACCAAAAGTTAAAAAGTATATATGTTTCCCTTGTTTATATGCTTCAAGATATATAGTCACCAAATATACGCTAATAACATACCACACTGTGATAGCATTGCCAATTGAGTTTTCCTTAAATCCAAGCCCAAGAATACCATCAAACTTCCCCGCCAAAAACGTCACACCGGGATCTTTTGTTACCTCTATAAATTCCTGATTATATTATGGATCTCGTTTATCATCAACTTCAACCTTTTAAAAAACGGACGTCCAATTACAAAACTTAAGGAAAAAGTTTTTGAATTCACCTGATGTTTAACAACCAGATCACCAACTTCTACATTGTCTTTACTAAAGTACCCTGATATTGATCCATTTCCATAATTGATAGCAGCAGGTCTCCCTGCAAGAATGGAACCAATATGTGTAAGAAACACCATTTCCAAATAGTAAAAGTTTGTAATGGCAACTTGAATACTTATCGGTTTAAGATTTCCATGCAACAATGTGGGTTAACAAAATAACCTAAGGCAATGTAGATTTCAGACATAAAGTTAATGGAACATTCAACAAACTTCAAGCGGCTAATATGGATGAATATTATACATGCATCGGAAACAAAGACTATGGATAGAAGATAAATGGTTGCAATAGGTCAAGAGGATATACACACAATAAACATACCTTATCACTACAACACACAACAACAACAACAACAACAATTATTGTTTACATATATACTAAATGAATGGGTCTCCAACTGGTGCACTCTTTCAGGTAGTGGTTGGAATAACTACCTATAACCAACTTAGTAATACAACTTGGGATATATTTTGCTTAGGATATAACTATAATTCTACTACTGCTGCTCCGACCACCACCAACACCACCATTAATAATAATAATAATAATGATGGGGAGGAGGAGGAGGATAGGTCTAGATTATATATTTTAACACACCCCCAACGTTAGAGTTATATTCTTTGTTGCAAACTTGTTCTTTAATGACTTTACATTATAAACTTTGGAGATAATGCTTATTTTATTTTCATTCTTTTATGTGCTGTGAACTAATGTTTAAATTCTAACCTGTTTTGCATATTGTTGTTGTCCATTGATGTGTTGCTGACTATTCTTCGACTCCCAAATTGTTTTTGCTATTTTCTTGTTATCCTTTGATGTTTTACGGATTAATCTTTGAGTCCCAACCTGGTTTTTCAATCTTTTTGCAAACTTGTTTTTCAGGCTCTTTTGAACTTGAGGTTGCATCCATTAACTTTTTGTTTTTTTTTTCCATGTATTACCAATCTTGGAGGCTTTGCGTTTGTGTTCTTCAAACTTTGCCGCCATGTAGAATTCAACAACTATAAGTTTTACTCATATAATTGCTATCTTTTTATGGTTTTGTCCTCCATGAATAATGTGTTGTATTCATCATATTTATGGACCTATTAGCTTAGCATCAAGAATAACTTCGCATCTTCATCAATATCATATTTGTTTGGACTACAATTTAAAGTCCTCTTCTTCATTTATTTTTCTGGTGGAGTTCTATAACTTCCAATACGCCAAAATAGTTCTTATCTAGTCGGTTTGGTGTGTGTATGTTTCAATGTATATCCTTTTCATTTGTTCCCTCTTTATTTTTGTAAGACATATTCTTGTTTTAACAAAAAGAATTTTGATCGATTGGTAGTACTTCGCCTGAAAAATTTATTGTTCTTACATCGAGTGTTCAACAGAAATATGTTTCTCGGTTATTCTATTATTAATATGATGGGCAATGATTGTTTTATCCCAGGTTGTTCGAATTTGATTATTACTTGATTGGTTGATATTATTCTCTAAATTATTTTTTTGATTACATTCACTAGGTTGATTAACATAATACTTGATCTAACGACTTTTTTTGGCTTTGGATTTCCTTGTGGAAAAATGTATATAGAAATTGTTTGTAGAAACATATTGTAGAAATATTCTTTGGTTGCGGCCATTGATCTTCTTGGTTTGCTTCTATGAATCTATCGAATGTGGATAAACTTACTACTTGTACCATATATCAAGATTATGGATAGAAGATAAACTAAATTGCAACTGGTCAAGAGTAAAAATACACAATAAACATATTTTATTATTATAGCATACAACAAAAATTATTTTTGTTTACATATACATATATACTCTATATACTATGAAGGGGTGTGTATCTAATCATTGAACATTTTATAGTGGTGTCTGGAATAATGTTCTATAACTAACATAACAATGGAACTTAGGATATAACATACTTAGCATATAAGTACAATAATACTAATACTAATAATAACAACAAGGATAGTCTACATTATATACTTTAAGATTAATTACAAATTAATCAACTCGTTCGCTTTAGTGGTCATGAAAGGTTGTTAGGTATTATTAAGGTTGATGATCACCAAAGTGTTGAGCTAAACCGATATTAAAGTATGTTGTTGATGCTGAAAGTCTAGGGCCGTTGAACCGTTGACTGCAGAAGTATCATGCGCATACTGCTGATTTTCAATAGTACTACAGATCTTTTCCACCTCAACAGTGTCAGGTAGTGCGCCAACTATGCTCCACTACTGACAATTGTCTTTGATATTGTTGTTGTCCCTGTTGTCGCATGATGTTGTTTTGTCTATTTGTGCTAGCCAATCACTTAACAGGATTATGATAGTTATTTGTTTTGTTAAGATCAATGGTTAGTTTTGTTATGATCAATTGTTAGTGTTGATCTTGCCAGAATTAAGTGTTTATTTTAGTTCCAGTAAACTACCAACTTTGTTCTGCTGATGAGTTCTATATGTATAGATCATTCTCAATTCTCAATATTGTAATATAAGAGTAATATACATTAGAGCTTGAAGTAATTTGTCTGTTTTTAGTGTTTTTACAAAATACTCAAATCATATTGTTTGATTTGGGCCACTAAAATGTTTGGAAAAAGATAATACGTTAAGATATTCAACAATGATTGGATTGTGTTTATTATATTGTACAAATAATTTTATGTTGGTGACTTAAGAGTTTAAGGGTCACGTTCTAGTTAATATATGGTGACTAAGATAATATAAATGAACATATGCATATTTCTTTTACAACTACCTAAGCTAAAAAACAATGACTATTGGTGTATTTGAAGGAAAGACTTTCTAGGATGATTCAGCGAAGTTGTGGAACAAAACGACTATGAGTAGCCATAAGATGTTAAGGGCATGGCTCAAGAAAAAAAAAATGAATTAGTTCTTGTAAATAAGCAAAATGGTCACTAAACTCTAATCCAATGCGCAGGTGTTTTAATACGTTTGAAATTGAAAAGATATATGATGTAACATTGTGAAAACACAGTCTCCAAAGGAATAAAAACATAACCACATATTATATAATATGTTTGATGGTTAAGTTACATGACAAGCTTAAGGAAAGGAAAATGATGGAGTTACAAAAGGTTCTAGTAATAAATCAAATCATGTTGTGATGATCATACAAAGAATACAAAGAATGGAGTTGTTGATGTATTAAACATGAAAATTTAATTCATGAAGAACATGTGAAATTTGATAACACAATAATGTTTTGTATGAAGTTAGTCTTTCAAAGAAAGGTCAAGATTCAGATGATCTATCATATTTTGTTTTATATACAACAAGAAAAAGCTACCACAATTGTCAACCTAACATCAACCATTTCAAACCAATATATGATAACAAAAAAATGAGTAATTTCTTTGCTTTCAATAGTTATAACTACAACTAGTCATGTTGGTCTTGATATCTAGTAATCGACACACACATTAGTGACTTTATAAACTAATCATTAAGGCATGTTAGTGTCGTTAACACACTACAAGGTGCATTAAGGACCATTGGTGTACTAATCATCAAACACATTTCTTTAATACCAAAATGACTTGTCATAGCTCAATGTGGCTTTGTGTAATCTAAACTAAGTCATTAACACACGACTAGACCAATTAACATGCATCACTGTACATCCACGATCATAATAGAGGTGTAATTTAACACAAAATGGCTTGTTATGACGTGACACAGGTCTGTATAACCTAAAACAAGTCAACAACACATCACAAAGACCATTAAAGCCCATGACTATATTGATCGTCATATAGCAAAGATCATAAAAGACCATCAGTTTTTTTTTTATCATCATATTCATGTAATTTAAGTCAAAATAGCTTGTTATAACCTAATATGACACCGTATAACCTAAAAACTCACTAACAAGGCCCGTTAGTATATCGATCATCATAGACATGTCAATTAACACAAAATGGCTTGTTATGGCCTAATGTAAATCCGTATAACCTAAAACAACTCATTAGCAGATGACAAATCTCATTATGATCCATTAGTGTACCCAACATTAGACGCATGTAATTAAAAATGGCTTTTTATGATTTAATGTAACTCTATATAACCTAAAACAACTTATCAACACATGGCAATGCCTAGTGTCGCCATTAACTTGGGTCATTAGAGTTTCGGCCTAATCCTTAAGACCCTTAAGTATAAGACTTATTATAAGCATGTAATTCAACAGAAAATGTTTGTCATGACCCAATGCTGCTTTGTGTAACCAACACTAAGTCTCTAACAAGCGACAAGGCTCATTAACTTCCAAAAAGACTTTTTAATCAGAAGGTATTATCTTTAATCCGTCGGTGATTACCGATAGGGTACAGAGGAAATACCATATGAAGATGATGTCCATAAACTTGTTGGTACTTTCTATATCAGAAGAGCCATCAATCCGCTCATTTTTTTGCCACTCAACCCCTTCACTAGATTTCCCATAATCGCCATTGGCGAATCCTGCCCTCGTCGGACCTCCACAACCTAATCCAACTCTCACTTGATCTCTACCGCCTAATTTAGTTGTCGCATGACTGAATTTGTTTCCTTCTTTCACTCATTTACTTTGTGTATGTATGTGCATTTATCAGTATGTGATTTTTATATGTACGCATATTGATTTTGGGGATTTTGTGATGGATTTTGGATGTAGTGTGAATTAAGGTTTCTATGACTTATGACAATTTTATGTATTAGGAAGTTGTATACAGAACTCTAGTTTGTTGTGTAGGAACTTGTATATGGAACTCTAATTTGTGTATACGAACATGTATATGGAACTCTATATCTATATGGAACATGTAAATGGAACTCAAATTATATGTTGTTTTAGTTTTATGGTTGTTGGTACTTGTATGTTTGGTTAATTTGTATGTTTGGTAAATGTTGCATGTTTAATTAAATTGTTTTGTATATGGCAATCTAATTGTACAATTTGGTGCTCGTGTATGTATGTAAACAAGTATTGCATTGTCAAACTTGTGTTTGTATGCTTTGGGATTGTGAAACTTTTATGTTTTAGAACTTGTCTGTGTTTGGACCTATTGTGAATATGATATAACTTATTATCAAGATGAAAATACATGGGAAGGGTATGAGCAGCAAAGGTCAACAACCCTGCTCGATGACGGATTTCTTCGGTACAAGGAGTTATCGATGCTATGCCATCAGTTTTCTTTTTTAGTAATTTCCATGTACAGTTAATAATAAAATAGTATCTTGTAACATTTATAATTATCATGGACTGATTTGACTATTACTCAATACCATTAAGGTATGATCACATAACTAATTGCAATGATACATTTTTCAAGTTATCATAGTGGGAAATTGGAACACTAACCGTTTGCTTTGTAGGTGCTTGACTGACTTGAGTCATATTTTGAGTGCATTAAGCATGATACCTGCATGATTAGCACATTAAACTTGTGTTGATATCCTAGATGTAATATTTAGCATATGCATGAATATAGAGGGTCAAGACCAAAATCACATACACATGTATACTCATTACCTTAACTTTCACAAAAAAACCATTTCTCTTTGTCTCTACATCATGTTTTTAAAGTATTACGTACAAGTAATTATGTATATAGGTATGACTAGCTTACAGAAGTTGTGCATTCGGACGACGGTATCCACAAGTTAGCACTACCAGTATCAAAGATGACTTTAAACTTCTGAGGTGGGGTGCCAATACCAATCTCACCGAAGTATTGGGCATCCATATAGTTGTTCAGTGATATGATACTAGACTCTTGGTGATCACCAAGTTTGCTCACACTTTGTCTATACATCCTAATAGCGGTCTTTAAATAATCGCCCTCATGCAACCCGAGGTTGGAAGCAACACTATTGTTTTCATCAAATTTCTCTTTTTTCAGCTCGATTCTAATTAGCCCATCATTGGATGTTGAAAATATTGGAGCAGAAAGCAAAGTCGATAAGAGAAAGAAAGTTGATATCTTGTCCAATTTTGTTCCCATGTTATTGACCTACAAATTAATCCGCGATTAAAATATCATTAGTCGAGTAATTAAGAAGCAAACAAAATGATAAATACCGTTGTTACAAAAACCATATCAAGGATATATATATAAGAGGGGTATGGACAACATATATAAACCATTGTTAAAATATTGCTAATTGAAGTTTACCCATGTTACAAATACATATCAAGGATATATATATATATATATATATATATATATATATATATATATGAGCTGGATCCGTTAGAAACCACTCTTTATTGTGAGAACTGCAAGAATCAATGTGAACACAACCAAAAATACCTAAAAAAATCTAAAAAACACACAAATAAAAAAATCTAAAAAAAACACAAAAAAAAAATTATTTTTTAATATTTTTTATAAAAATTCGCTAATTTTCGTCAAAAAAAATTATATATATATATATATAGGGGATGGTTCAAATGAAAACCACTTTTATTGTTGTGAAAACTCGAAAACTAACTAAAAAAGCCTAAAAAGCACACAAAATTTTTTTTTTTCAAATTTTTTTATAAAAATCGCTGGTTTTTATATATAAAAAAAAATTTAAAAAAAAATTTGTAGTACACATGTGTAATAATACACATGTGTAGTACTAATACACATACGTAGTATTACACATGTGCACTACACAAAAAAAATTTTTTTTTTTTTTTTTGAATTTTTTTTTTATATAGAAAAACCTGCGAAAATTGGTTTGCAAAAAAAAAAAAAAAAATTGGTATGTTTTTTTGGCTTTTTTAATTAGGTTTCGAGTTTTCACAATGACTAGTGGTTTTCATTTGAACATTCCCATATATATATATATGGATTAGGATCAAATACAAAGGATCCTAATTGTAAGAAGTGTAAGAAGGATTTATAGAGTGACAAGTGTCCAAATAACTTAAAAAAACCCACTACACAAAAAAACCCACTAAAAAAAAAAAAAAAACTTAAACATCCACCACCACCAAAAACCCCCACCCCCCCCCCCCACCCCCACATCACCCACCCAAAAAAAAAAAAAAATATATATTATTATTTTTTTTTTTTTTTTGCCGAGGGGGTGGGGGTTTAGGTTTTTGGGTGGTGGTGGGGGTGGGTGTTTAGTTTTTTTTATATTTTTTTTTAGGTTTTTGGGGGGTGGGGGGGGGGGGGGGGAGGGGGGGTTAGGTTTTTTTTAGGTTTTTGGGGGTGGAGGTGGTGTGGGGGGGGGGGGGGGGTTGTGAGGTATAGTTTTTCTTTTGGTTTTTTTTTGCGGGGGGTGGGGGGGGTTTAGGGTTTTGGGTGTGGGGGGGGAGGGGGGTTTAGGTTTTTGGGTGGTGGTGGTGGTGGGGTGGGTGTGGGTGTTTAGGTTTTTGGTGGTGATGTAGTGGGTTTAGTTTTAGGTTATTGGACACTTGTCACTCTATAAATCCTTCTTACACTTCTTACAATTAGAAGGCTTTGTAGAATAACTTGACCCTATATATATATAAGGGTTTGGACAATAAATATAAACCATTGTTGGACTATTGTAAATTGACATTTAAAACGGTATACTTTAAATATGAGGTGCTATGGTTTAACATGTATTTTTTTGTCGCAAATTTGTGGCGTGTATTTTGTGCAATGTTAGGCCACACGGGGTGGAAGGTTTATAACGAGTGATGGCCATTTTCAACGAGTGATGGCCACCCCACCCATAAACATCAACGCGTTATATCATCACGGAAGCGGATTTTCGTTATTTTTATCACTCCGTTATTCTTTTGGTTTGTGAGTGTAATTGTTGGTTGGGGGGAAATTGTTGGGTGTGGTGGTGAGTGATGACCACCCCGCCTAAAAAAGGTTGTGAGTGATGAAAAAATGGTTGATGACATGGCGGAACTTGATTGGTGCTTGTGAGTGATAGATTCTATCACTAGTGAACCACCCCGTGTCCCCTTAGAGGATATCCGATAAGATGACCAAAAGGCAAAAAACAAATATGTCTAGTCATCAGAGAAACACTCATCCATAAAAAAAGGGTCACTAATTTAATGGCAAAATAATGTTCATGATCAGCTCCTAATTAGTCACAAAATGAGATTTCCATGTAGATTTTTGTCACCACAATTGCCGCAAATACCTAGTTTTCTGATAGTCAATAAATACAATATATTCCCCCAAAACCCGTATCAAGGTTTTACACATTTCATGCTCGTTTTATAGCTTGACACGGATTGATTGCGAATGCGCTCAAGAAATTGAAGTAACTCCGCAAATTTTAGTTCACATGAAAGTTGAAAACTTGAACGTATTTTGGGTTCTTAGAAATTCGAAAGAATAATCAAAACTCAAACAGGTTGCATGCAACCTCTAGAACTTCTATTGAACAATGAAAAAAAAAATCGTGACCTAATTTACTGGATTTAGTGGCTATGTAACATGATACACTGCAAGAAATTTAGGGTTCATACCGGTGAGCTGCTGATCAATGCTGAAATAAATGAATTCAGATAAAAATATAGAGTGAATTTTATATATAGCGTGCAAGGTGTAACATCTTTCAATTCTAATGGTTACACTTACTGGGTTACGTGACGTCTAATCTTGTGATTCCCTGAAACATACCTATGATGTGGTATAACCAACCTTGAAAATTATATTTAAATACAATTAATTAAAAACAATGTTTCAATGGAAAGGTGAGTCCCAAATGTCACCATACTTCATACCCATGTTACAAAAGATTATATTCTTGAAATATGAATATTAAGCATACCACCTAACTAGTTTAAAGTTGTTGTGATTATGATAATCTATATAGACAAGTTTTTTTTAGTTGTAATTAAAATATAATGTTGTTTGTAATTGAGAAGAAAAAAAAAGCAACAAGCATGATGGCCATTGTATTTTTGTTACTTTTATACTAAACACCTAAAAGATATATATATTTTTTTTTCAAAAGTGGGGCCATTTGATGTGGTTAAATCTAGGGAGTTAAACGGGTCGGGTTGGCGGTTTGGTGGTTCAACCCGACACGAACCCGAAAAAATTACACAAACCCGAACACGACCCGAATCCGAAATTCTGCTAGGCATGTGAACCCAAACACGACTCGATTTTTCTTGGCTAACTTGAAAACGACCCGCTTGACCCGAACATTTAATTTTCAGCTCTAAAGTTTGAAAACCATACTTAAAATAGAATATAACATAAAAATTAAAACTTAACCACAAAATACATTTTCCAATAAGTTCTTTTGATCTAACAGATGATAGGATGTTAAAAATTTATAAATTACCACAAAATACATTCTCCAAAAGACTTTAAGTACCTAAATATGATAAACTGTCAAGCTGCTTCAACAAAACATAACAAGTGCTCGTTTTCAATCTTCACAGTCCATTACATCTTCACCATCCATAATCTTTTCAGATTTAAGTCAATAACATCTTCAATATTAACATCGCTTCTTTTATTGGAAATCTTATGACGAGAAAATAAATACATTAAAGAATCATTGCTACATAAAGGATCATTGCCACTGATGTATTGTCATTGTCAACTACTACAAAGACCAATGTCGGCGGCAATAGTGCCTGCCGCTATTGGGTCACATGGGCGGCAGGGGGAATAGTGTTAGGCTGCTGCCTGTCACTCCCCTATTGTCCCAATAAATTTACGATTTTATCCCGCTTTAAAATTACGTTTTTACCATCAGTTCAAAAATATGTTTTTACCCCCACTAAAAAATAAATTTGCGTTTTTTCTCCCAGCTAAATTTTTCGATTTTGCTCCCGGTTCAAAATTACGATTTTGCTCCGTTTCAATTTACAGTTTTGCCATTAGCTTTTTTCCCTTAAAAATACGATTTTGCCATCAGCTCAAAATTATGTTCTTACCCCCATTTAAAAATTAATTAGCGCTTTTGCTCTCAGCTAAAAATTTCGATTTTGCCCTCAGTTCAAAATTACGATTTTGCCCCGTATAAATTTATACTTTTGCCATTAGTTTTTTTTTCTCACAGCCAAGTTACGATTTTGCCCTCAACTTATATTTACATTTTCTCCATCGTTTTTGTTTGTTTTCCTGGTGAAATTACAATTTTGCCCCCAGTGTAAATTACAGTCATGCCGGCAGCTTCCTGGCACTCCCTCATAGGTCCATTTAATTTACGATTTTATCCCTGAATTAAAATTATGATTCCGCCCTCAGTTAAAAATTACATTTTTCCCATCGTTTTAGTTTTTTTAGCAAAACTATAAAGGTTTTTTGTTTCAATTGGTTTACTCAATTTAATTTTTTTTCGTGTCAAGGAGCTGCCTAACACTGGCTCATTAGTCCTAAAAAATTACAGTTTTGCCCTGAGCCCAAAATTACGGTCTTATCATCGTTTTTTTTTCATAACAAAATTATAGTAGTCTTTTTTTAATTGATTGAGAATTATTCGGCAATCGCCCCGCAACGCGGGCGTGGCAACTACTAGTTTAATACAAATTCAAAAGTTTTGAATCAAAACAAGCCACATTATTATAATCACATATATTTGCCACTGTGTATTCACGTATATTTACATAAATTGGAACATATATTTAATTGCTACATAAAGAATCATGTATACTATATAAAAAAACTAAGCAAATGTTTAACGATACCTTAGTGGCTTGGTTTTTTGAGTTTTTCTTTCTTTTCTATATAAGATTAAATATATTATATTGTAATATTTAATCTAGTAGGCATTATAATCATTTACGTTATATAGATCAAAATATATAATAACCTATTAAATAATTAGTTGGTAATTGTTGATGGACCATATTACCCTTATTAACTAATTAGGTTTCCTCCTGTGTGCTTATATAAAGAGACTTATATAGAGGTTAAAGGGTTACAAAAAGTTAGACACAAAAACCCAATAATCATAACATCATAATCGACCTCTATCTCCATACCGAATCCCCTATTCGGTTTTAATCATCACCATCATCAGTCAGCACCCTATGGAGGAACCAGATCACCTTGACAAACATGTCGAACTCCATGGCTTCTTCCATCACTGGATTCTCTACTGCACTGTCTGCTGTGACAGGTATGTTTTCATGTTTCCCCTTACGTTTAAACAGAACCGTTCAACATGTGGTATCAGAGCATATGTTGATTAGTCGGTTCTGTTTTGTATCCGTAAATCTGGAATAAAACTGGAAAACAGATTTTGAAAACCCTAATAAAATTCCGATTTGCCATCCGAAATCCTCATCTCGGATTTGAATAATGCGTCTCGGATCTGATTTTATCATCTCGGATGCATCACGGATGAGTATTTACAAATAATTACATCTGAGATGCCATTCCGGATCATCTCGGATCATGTATTCATTCATTATAACTATTCCGAAATCAACAGTTTGAGAAACATGTTTAAATGTGTAATAATTTCCAGATTTCGGATGAATGTTTGAATATTTTAATTTAGGGTTCATCATGTGTTCTTAGTTAAAATTCGAAATTCCTTTATGTTTTGTGTAACACCCTGAAAACGGGTTTGGTAATCAAACCACGTTAATACTAAAAGACGGATAAAATACCGTTAATGGTAAAATTAACCCGGTGAATATTAGGACTTAAACAAATAATCCTAATATTAATTAAAAAGGAAAATAAATGCTTGAGAAAATAAAGTTATGAAAGGCCCGAGTTAACGGGACTTAGAATAAACTTGGTTAATAACTCCCGAAACCCGCTAAATTTACTAGGAATAATTAACCTAGTTATTTATGGTTGGTAAAACAAAGGAGGAGCTTGTAGTAACTAACCCATTTATAAAACCCTTAAACTTTGAGGGACTAAAAGTGGGCAATAGGTATGATTTTTAATTTAAAGGTTTAAATTAAAAAAAATACAAAACACACACATGGGTGTGTGGTCGATCGACCAGGAGCAGGAGAAAGAGGGGTGAAACCCTAGCTCACCCAAATTCATCAAATTGAAGGCCAAGATTAGCTCAAATCAAATGCATGAACACATAGAAACGATCACCTAGTCGTGGGGATCGTAAGGTATGTCAAATTTTTGATATTTATGAAGTTGAGATTTTTTATGAACTTATGAAAAATCGAAATTCAAGCTTGAATGATTGATGTTTGGGTGAAACTAGGATGAATTCATGTTTAGAAACAAACCCTAGTTGAAAAACTTGATGAATTAGTATTAAAGACTAGGGATTTGTTGATTACTCTTGCATGTGCTAAGTGGGTTTTGACTAAATTCGTGTATGTGATGCTTTTAGGGGTTTTGATTGCTAAGAATAAGTGTTATAATGTCATAAACATGTTCAAATTGAAAGCTGAATTCAAACAGCTTCTGATCAGAATTTACAGCCGACTTGTATTGGCTGTAACCTGAACAAAAAATGACAAAAACATGTGTATCTTGAGTCTAAAATGTAATTCCAGGAAATATCTTTAAAACCCCACTGGAATCGCATTTTTTCGACGAAAATTGAGCGTTTTATGAATTTTTCCGTATCAAAGGTTTGAGTTGCGTTTTCTGACAGAATTTGGAGCCCATTACGAATGTCATAACTCAATTTCGGAATTGAGTTATGATCTCAAATTCTTACTGTAGAAAGTTTTAAGTGATTAAAAGAATCGTCAGTTGGAATTTCGTCAATCGGATAAACGAGGAATTTTAAATAAATTTTTCCGTAAGCTGCAGTCAGAAGTGATGAATCTGATTTTAGCTTAGTAAATTAATTTTTACGAATATTTGGTAAAGAGTTAGATCTTGAAATTTTAACACAAGGTCTAACCCTCCGAGAGGTACGCCACATAAAAAAAATCATAATTTTTGAAGACAGGTAAACAGGTTAAACAAGTCACCAAAAACATCCCATTTTTCAGTGATATGAAATGCCTGAATGAAATCGCGGTCTACTTGGTTGTGTGTAAAATTTGATTTCATTAAGAGTTCGGATGAAATATGCCTAAGTGATTTCAATGAACCAAATGTGCATTTGAATATGTTGATAAGTCAATTGACTTTTAAAAAGTCAAACCGACCAAATGATTAGATCGAATGATAATTTTGATATGGTCGACTGATAAATTCGACATAAAACCCGTAGGATGGAATAGTCGTAAACGATTATGACAAATCTAACCGTCTTACGAATTGTGATGATGATAGTTTGACTTTAGACAAGCTAGATGAAGACTTGGGAAAGAAGCGGGTCAAACGGATCGAGTACGCGGAAAAAGGACATGATCGGATACAAGGTAACTGAAACTTACACCTTTCAGTAAAATAAATGTTCATCCTATAAGTTTCAAATACAATAAGGATAATATTCAAGATATGGTTCCCGACGCGAAATAATACGGGTCGGAACTAATATAAAAGATAAAAACCATGTTTAATGGTAAAAGAGATAGACCGGTAAATTAGCCATGAAAAGCTAATTATAAAAATGGGTTTTTGAACGGTTACTATAAGTAAGCCTAATGAATAAAAAGAGTAAAACGGGTCAAATGGTAATGTGGATACCATTTGACAAATATCGACTAATAAGCACTTGTCGATTTTTATGCTTATAGGATAAAGCGGCTTATGAATTAGCGTTGCTATGAATTAGCAAATTTTCGAGACAAGGTATTAAAACGGGTCAATGTATTGATCCGAGCCAGGTACGTATAATTATGTTGTAGTTAAAAGTGCTAATTTGCTCAATAATTGGTGAGAGTCTTTCGTCGTAAAATAAGGGACTAGAATTGACCAAAAAGCCCTTAACGGGCGAACCAGGTAAACGACCGTTAGAGTTTGTTTTGAAACTTGTTTATTGATTTTGAAACCCTTAGATACATATAAAAAGTATAGGCAAAAATGTTTGCGGGTCAAAATAGACTAAGAAGCAAATTGTGGTTAAATGCTTAGATAGATACAAATGAATCGGTGAATATAAACGCCTACGTAAACTCTAGGATGGGAGTGAAAACGTTAAGGTTTGACAAGCCCAGGATGGGTAAAATGATAGGAATTAACTATTTTCTTTTTAGAGCATGTAGTGAAATAATAATGCCAAACGGGTCGAATAATCACCTAAAGGATTTAAGAGCCAACATTGGATAAATCAGATTTTTATGCAAACCAAGGTGATAAACGGGTCCGTAATTTAATTACGGACGCGTAGGAAAAAGAATCACCTAAAACGTACTTGTAGATAAAAAGTTATGACACTTTAAAGATCGTTTTACGATTAAAACCATAGCTGGGAAAAATGCAGGTTTCAGCAACAAAACTGCTGGAAAATCATCTCCCCCGCGACACGCGACAGGGAGCAGTAATCCTGGCGCGACACGCGAGAGCGCTCGCGGCACGCGAAAGATCAAGAGGAGTCTGTCGCGTGGCGCGACAGACTAAATTCAGAAATTTTATTTTGTTTTTGATTGTTCGATACTAGAACTTGATTATACTAATATTTAAGATATCGAAACTAACTTTTAAGTTGGTTTTGATCATAGGTGAATGTGAAGATGTCCCGGATGAAGATCAAGCTCATTGAAGAACCGAACACGATCAAGATACAAGCTTCCGCACATGGTTTCGCCGTCATTTAAAAACGACGAATTTATACATATTGTATTGTATTGTTTCAAATCCGAAAATGTTTTAATTTAACCGTATTTTTCAATGTATATGTAATTATAATTACATGTTTATTTACGTAAATAATACGAAAACCCTAAAATAATAGCAAGGGTGTTACAAGTTGGTAATCAGAGCTCAAGGTTTAAAGAATAAAGTGTTCGGTTCGAGGCTTGATCGCAAATCCGGTAAGTACATGTATGTTAATAGTTTAGCATGCTAAAGTGTTGTAAACAACACATAGGGCTATCGTGTGATACACGTCACCTCAATTAAAAGATAAATATAGTTGATGAAATTGCGTGCGTTGACGCGTATAGTAGAAAGGCCTTGTATTATAATACGGGTGATTATTGAAGTTGATGTTACTAATTCTTGTAAATGTTTTAATTGAAGGACACTCGCATCTGAAGATAGCGAGAGTTTAGCAAATTGCGGATATGATGGTGGAACGGTCCGAGGTATGACAAGCAGAGGATACTCATCAAGGACCTAAATCGCGTGACGATCGCGAACAAGGTTAACGACATAAAAAGCCCGTTAGGGCAAGCATTTACAGGTGCGCATTTTAAATTATTACGTGAATAGTAATATGCAACAAATACGTAGAGATTGAAAGTTGCACATGTAGATTAAAAACTTGGAAAAACCCGAATAGAAAATCTATCCGGGATATTATTTCCAAGAGAAACAAATAGAGGCATTGCATACATGGGGTGTAATGTGAAAATTATAAAAAGGTCATGTATACCAGGTATTGATCGCTTACTCTGGCCAAGTAAGTGGTGAGCACGTGGTACCATGAACTTTTTATGATGGACATGCTTACATCCAATGTAGTAAGGACGGGGTGAGTGGGACAAATTAAAAAGTACCCAAATGAATCAGATAAGCAAAATATTTGATAATAATGTAAACGCATAGCCGAGTGACGGAAGCGTATTATACTAGGATAATGAGCCCGAGTGAAGGGACAAAGAAACATGTAAAACAATTAAGGTATGCACTGGGAGGGGGTGTACTTACACTCGAACCCGGAGAATGCAAACATGTAAAATGATTAAGGTATGCACTAGGAGGGGGTGTACTTACACTCGAACCCGGAGAATGCAAACATGTAAAATGATTAGGATATGCATTGGGAGGGAGTATACTTACACTCGAACCCGGAAAATGCAAATATGCCTCTCAACGGGTCATTTTTGTAAAACGTCAAACTAAGGACAAAGTCGGAATATAAAAATGAAGCAAGGTCTTAATGCATACCGGGAGGGTTGCAATAATAACGACTTCGGTTAAACACCCGGTTGATGGGTAAGAATTAAACACATGCGTAGACCGAGAAACGGGAACTCGGATGGAAAGATAAAAGACTCGGGTTTTGAGTCATAACTAAAAGAAGACAAGATAATGTAAATAGAAATTTTGAATAAATTATGTTCAACTATTTTAAAGTTGAACGGGTCAAATATAATATCATGCCGGACGGAATGAGTAAACGCAAGCGGGATAATGGTAGCGCTAAAAGCAAAAGAATAATGAGCCCCGTAATGGGACATAATCAAATACGAATGTATGTAAACTGGATAATGGTGAGCATAAGATTAACCGACGCATAAATGACGTGAGAAGTCAGAAGGTCGGAAAATTTGTCCGAAAGGAAACGAATGTAGCCATTAGACTACGGTCAAGGTCAAAGAAAATACCAAGGCGAAAATAAGTGATTTTAAACAAAAACAGGATGCCTTGACACCAAACATGTATTTTAAGAATGACATGAGTAAGGAATGATCTACAGGATCAACCTAACCTTTGGGGTTATAAATAATGTTACGGTCTACGGGACCAAGAAGACTCTTGGGTCATAAATAGAAAGAAACGAACTGTTGAGTCGCACCTTAAAAAGGTGAAAAATCTAAAGAAATAGCCTACGAGGCTAAGTGAAAGAACCTACGGGTCAATAACGTGAAGTGAGGAAACTGGTTAAACTCCCCGCGTAAAATAATAACGGAAGGTAAAGGTAGTATAAAAGCGAGGGGTTACGCTAACTTAACTGAATGAGTTAAAAGCAAAGAGATCATGAAAGGTCTGCTTGACAAAAGTGAGGGATTTCACTAAAACATCTAAACAGGCAGAAATGACAAAAAGAATTCACAATCATTTAAATTGTGATAATTCACAAAAAGGACAAAAATATTACCGAAAAGACAACGGAAAGGAATAAATTTTCAGACGTAAAAGTCCTGGAAATGAGTAAAAGATGTAAGACAAGGAGAAAAAGGAAACGTTAAGCTAAAATTTAGTTTTAGTAAGAAACAACGTTTTAACAAATATGGATATTACGAGAGAGATTAGAAAATGGTTAATATTAAAGGATATAGGTCCTAACACCGATAGGTGCAAAACGATACATTCGAAAGAAAGAATTTCGATGATGAAAAGTCGAAATAGACTTAAACATGACGTGAGGTGATCACGATCACAAAATTGATATAGAATATAACCACGTTATAACGTGAGTTGCAAGATATGAAATCATAAACACGCAAAAGGATGATGACGGCAATATAGTAAACCCGGGTGATGGGGTTTAAGGTAACCGGTGACTAACAAGTCTAACCGCCAAATAAATAATCAATAAAGATAATGGATACAAACTGAAAGTAACGGCCCACAAGGCCTTACACATAAAAGACGCACGCGTCAATATAAAAATGAAAACTTTTGACCAAAAGAAACGGGTGCCTTAAAACAAAAAAAAACGAAATTAGGTTTGTTTGATTAAACCAATGAACTACGTAAATAAGGTTTCGGGGACGAAACCTCTTTAAGGGGGGTAGACTTGTAACACCCCGAAAACGGGTTTGGTAATCAAACCACGTTAATACTAAAAGACGGATAAAATACCGTTAATGGTAAAATTAACCCGTTGAATATTAGGACTTAAACAAATAATCCTAATATTAATTAAAAAGGAAAATAAATGCTTGAGAAAATAAAGTTATGAAAGGCCCGAGTTAACGGGACTTAGAATAAACTTGGTTAATAACTCCCGAAACCCGCTAAATTTACTAGGAATAATTAACCTAGTTATTTATGGTTGGTAAAACAAAGGAGGAGCTTGTAGTAACTAACCCATTTATAAAACCCTTAAACTTTGAGGGACTAAAAGTGGGCAATAGGTATGATGTTTAATTTAAAGGTTTAAATTAAAAAAAAAAACAAAACACACACATGGGTGTGTGGTCGATCGACCAGGAGCAGGAGAAAGAGGGGTGAAACCCTAGCTCACCCAAATTCATCAAATTGAAGGCCAAGATTAGCTCGAATCAAATGCATGAACACATAGAAACGATCACCCAGTCGTGGGGATCGTAAGGTATGTCAAATTTTTGATATTTATGAAGTTGAGATTTTTGATGAACTTATGAAAAATCAAAATTCAAGCTTGAATGATTGATGTTTGGGTGAAACTAGGATGAATTCATGTTTAGAAACAAACCCTAGTTGAAAAACTTGATGAATTAGTATTAAAGACTAGGGATTTGATGATTACTCTTGCATGGGCTAAGTGGGTTTTGACTAAATTCGTGTATGTAATGCTTTTAGGGGTTTTGATTGCAAAGAATAAGTGTTATAATGTCATAAACATGTTCAAATTGAAAGCTGAATTTAAACAGCTTCTGATCAGAATTTATAGCCGACTTGTATTGGCTGTAACCTGAACAAAACCTGACAAAAACATGTGTTTCTTGAGTCTAAAATGTAATTACAGGAAATATCTTTAAAACCCCACTGAAATCGCATTTTTTCGACGAAAATTGAGTGTTTTATGAATTTTTCCGTATCAAAGGTTTGAGCTGCTTTTTCTGGCAAAATTTGCAGCCCATTACGAATGTCATAACTCAATTTAGGAATTGAGTTATGATCTCAAATTCTTATTGTAGAAATTTTTAAGTGGTTAAAAGAATCTCCAATTGGAATTTCGTCAATCGGATAAACGAGGAATTTTAAATGAATTTTACCGTAAGATGCAGTCAGAAGTGACGAATCTGATTGCAGCTTAGTAAATGAATTTTTATGAATTTTTGGTAAAGAGTTAGATCTTGAAATTTTAACACAAGGTCTAACCCTCCGAGAGGTACGCCACATAAAAAAATCATAATTTTTGAAGACTTGTAAACAGGTTAAACAAGTCACCAAAAACAGCCCATTTTTCAGTGATATGAAATGCCTGAATGAAATCGCGGTCTACTTGGTTGTGTGTAAAATTTGATTTCATTAAGAGTTCGGATGAAATATGCCTAAGTGATTTCAATGAACCAAATGTGCATTTGAATATGTTGATAAGTCAATTGACTTTTAAAAATTCAAACCGACCAAATGATTAGATCGAATGATATTTTTGATATGGTCGAATGATAAATTCGACATAAAACCCGTAGGATGGAATAGTCATAAACGATTATGACTAATCTAACCGTCTTACGAATTGTTATGATGATAGTTTGACTTTAGACAAGCTAGATGAAGACTTGAGAAAGAAGCGGGTCAAACGGATCGAGTACGCGGAAAAAGGACATGACCGGATACAAGGTAAGTGAAACTTACACCTTTTAGTAAAATAAATGTTCATCCTATTAGTTTCAAATAAAATAAGGATAATATTCAAGATATGGTTCCCGACGCGAAATAATACGGGTCGGAATTAATATAAAAGATAAAAACCATGTTTAATGGTAAAAGAGATAGAACGGTAAATTAGCCATGAAAACCTAATTATAAAAATGGGTTTTTGAACGGTTACTATAAATAAGCCTAATGAATAAAAAGAGTAAAACGGGTCAAATGGTAATGTGGATACCATTTGACAAATATCGAATAATAAGCACTTGTCGAGTTTTATGCTTACAGGATAAAGCGGCTTATGAATTAGCGTTGCTATGAATTAGCAAATTTTCGAGACAAGGTATTAAAACGGGTCAATGTATTGATCCGAGCCAGGTACGTATAATTATGTTGTATTTAAAAGTGCTAATTTGGTCAATAATTGGTGAGAGTCTTTCGTCGTAAAATAAGAGACTAGAATTGACCAAAAAGCCCTTAACGGGCGAACCGGGTAAGCGACCGTTAGAGTTTGTTTAGAAACTTGTTTATTGATTTTGAAACCCTTAGATACATATAAAAAGTATAGGCAAAAACGTTTGCGGGTCAAAATAGACTAAGAAGCAAATTGTGGTTAAATGCTTAGATAGATACAAATGAATCGGTGAATATAAACGCCTACGTAAACTCTAGGATGGGAGTGAAACATTAAGGTTTGACAAGCCCGGGATGGGTAAAACAATTGGAATTAACTATTTTCTTTTTAGAGCATGTAGTGAAATAATAATGCCAAACGGGTCGAATAATCACCTAAAGGATTTATGAACCAACATTGGATAAATCAGATTTTTATGCAAACCAAGGTGATAAACGGGTCCGTAATTTAATTACGGACGCGTAGGAAAAAGAATCACCTAAAACGTACTTGTAGATAAAAAGTTATGACACTTTAAAGATCGTTTTACGATTAAAACCATAGCTGGGAAAAATGCAGGTTTTAGCAACAAAACTGCTGGAAAATCATCTCCCCCGCGACACGCGACAGGGAGCAGTAATCCTGGCGCGACACGCGAGAGCGCTCGCGGCACGCGAAAGATCAAGAGGAGTCTGTCGCGTGGCGCGACAGACTAAATTCAGAAATTTTATTTTGTTTTTGATTGTTCGATACTAGAACTTGATTATACTAATATTTAAGATATCGAAACTAACTTTTAAGTTGGTTTTGATCATAGGTGAATGCGAAGATGTCCCGGATGAAGATCAAGCTCATTGAAGAACCGAACACGATCAAGATACAAGCTTCCGCACATGGTTTCGCCGTCATTTAAAAACGACGAATTTATACATATTGTATTGTATTGTTTCAAATCCGAAAATGTTTTAATTTAACCGTATTTTTCAATGTATATGTAATTATAATTACATGTTTATTTACATAAATAATACGAAAACCCTAAAATAATAGCATGGGTGTTACATTTTGGAATATGATTTGAATTGTTGAAGTTTTTTCCTAATTTTGATCTATTTTGTCTAATAAGGATTTTCGAAATCTGTTAAAAGGATAAACAGATTATGATTTTCGAAATTTTCTGATAAAATTAGATCAATGTTAAAATAGGAAACTCTATCACAATTCCTAAGAATTTGAATTTTCAGTTATGATTTCACATTAACAGCTGTAACAGCTTGCAGAACACATCTCGGATGAATCCAAAATCATCATGGACTGATCATTCCGGATGAACTTATGCTCGTCCATCACGGATCAATAACTGCTTGAACATTTCAGACTTAGCATCACGGATCATTTCAGACTAAGCATCACCATTTCGGATGAATCTCGGACTAAGCATCATCATCCGAAATCATCCGAAATGTATCTGAAATCATCCGAAATGACTCGACTTACGCGTCTTGGACACATCCGAGATCATTCGAAATCATCCATTTCTGATAGTCCGAAATGATTCGAAATCATCATCTCGGATGAATCCAAGACTTTCATGATTCATCCGAAATGATTAGTGTTCATGAAATTTCAAGACTTATTCGAAATCCTGTTACTTTATTGAGCAGTTAATGTGAACTAAATTTTAGCTCGGGCTAACAGGTGGTTTGGTATTAAATAATTGGTTTTGTAAATACTTAGTGAATTAATCAGAATCAGATAATGCTTTACAAAACAAATATGGCTTAACTTGAATGAGCTTCTGATGTATTATTTCTGGCCAAAGCTGATTTGATACATCTACTTATCGTTCAAGTATTACGAAAGCTATGTTAAGTGTGCATCATAAACATGAATGTCTTAATATCTGGCCAAAGCTGATTTAATTCCTTCATAGATGGCATACTTAACAAGTGCATAACTAAAGTGATTGTTCCATTTCTGGCCAAAGCTGATTTGTCACAAACACTTTGCACACATGCTTAAATGATTACACTTCTGGCCAAAGCTGATTTGTCTTCATCTAAGTAGAATTTAACTAAGTCTATTATTTTGATGTTATTAATAGACATATCACAACTTCTTCATATAATGATCCTCACATTAATGATCCTTCATTAATCTTATGATCATTTTGTCTGCCTTATTTTTTTAGTACTCATAAATTTTACTCACTATAATTTTCTTCTATAAATCTGTATCTCATCCACTCTAATTCCTAAACCTAAAATGTTTGCCTTATTTAAAGTTTCTATAAGATTAGCTCTTAAAATTAAATCCTTGATTATCTCTTAAGATACGATAATCCTATTGCTCTCTTCTGATAAAGCACCATAGAAGAAAAGTAGAGCATGATGAATATGACAAATCGAACATGATGTCTCTTATGATAATCAAGATCTCTCTAAACATAAATGCTATTACTAAAGTTATTCCAGATTAAGTCTTTCCTAAGACTAATCTATTATTGTGGAATAATCACAAGAACTCCTAAGATGCATGCCTTCATTTAAAATTCTAAACTATAAAGTTAAGTGGTATATGTGAATACATTATAATGTACAATACCATGACCCATAAAGTTAAGGGTTTACGCATGGAAATAAGTACATTTTTCCAGTACATTACATTCTAAGTTTTCACTTGTACAAATTTGATGTCTTATAAATCAACTATAACACTCAAAAGTACCAAAGTTTAATGGGTGTGTTGATAAGCAACATATGTACAAAGAAATAAATGTTGGAAGCTGGAAAATAAGTTGTTATTCACCTTACAACCACTAAAACCTTAAAAGAGGATTGTTCTAAGGTCCATAGTCAAAATACGAGTACACAATTCCAACTCTAAGGTTCTTCAAGGGAGAATCTCACAGCATAATTATGCCATTAAACTAGGCATAAGCAACGAGACTATCCATTATTCTACAGAACAGTTGGATAAATTAATTAGATAGTCACTTACTAATGATATTTAAGTCTGGTAATTTTAATATTCCTATTAACACATGATTAGTTGACTCTAGTTCTAAACGTTTCCTTACCAGAAGTTAACAAATAACTAACATGAGAGTTAGTGACAAAATTAAATGTTAAGGCTATAAGAACCATAATAAGCAGTCTTCTAACAACGCCTTTCGATACCATATATATTCCGAAGATTAATCAGAATATAGTATCATAATTAAGCAATGTTATGAAGGTTGTGATGTTTGCATAGTCAACATAAAGTCACACTTACCTTAAACTCTCATCTTAGTTGTTCTAAATATCTGGATTGAAACATTACTAAGATGGAACTAGATGATACCTTACACTTTCATAACCTTTTGTCATCATGCAAATGAGAATTGACAAAAGGAAAATGAGAATTATAAATTTCATCCATTATAACTAAAATTCATGAGAAATCATGACATGGTTAATGAGGATGATTTTTTATCTACTCTCATTCTAAGTGATTTTAAATCATGACGTTAAAGCCCTAAATATTACTTGGCTTAAGGATTAAGTATGGGTCCATCATAAGTCATTCATTGACACTCGTGGAACTTATTCCAAATGGAATATTCAGACATAATTCATTTATCAATTAAAGACTATCTACTTGTATCCACATTTTGTCGCATATGGCCCACAATCATAAAAGAAATCTATTTCATATATATACTTAATAAGATTTCTATTAAATATGTCTCTAAGTTTCTTATAACATCTGGACATTAAAGAAATCAACTAAGTCTAACGTATATGTGATAGGTTCTCACGTCACGTAGTTCATTGAAACTTCTCTTGTAGCATTCTAGAGATATTAAAGATCAGTGGGAGCATTAAGTTTCTTAATAATAACTTGCAATAGTTGTAAGAGGTGGGGAGTGAAAACTTTATATTACTTCAATTTACATCTCTTGTACAAGACACAGCTCCATCTTGACACTGTTCTATCGTAACTTGTCTCATTAACATCTAATGCTACACTTACAAAAGTTTCATTGTTGCTTAATTGTGGGCACACTTAGATTTTTCCCTGAACTAACATAATCCTAAACAAGAGAAACTACAACGACTAACGTCATTAATTTGTTTTTCTCTATTAGAATTTTTTCGGTCGTTAAAAATTGACCCTAAGCATGCCGAGTTCCTAAAGATTTCTAAGGTCAGTGGGAGCAGTCAAAGTCCTTATCATGACTTGCAAGGAATACAAGAGGCGGGGGGAAGAGTGTCATTAAATTTCACTGTGAATTTAACTCCGATTACACCTCTTGTACACCATACTGCACCAACTGTTACAAACTTAGAATCCTGAAAATGATAGCAACCTAACCAAGAGGTAATCCATAAAGCTGAAACTTCTAATAAACCCAATAATTAACTCAGGAGGTCATCTAGGTTTAAAAGCCTACTAACTTTGATGATTACATAACCTCCCTAACTGAAGTTGAAATGGATTTTGGAAATGTTTAATGATCCTATCTCTTCAAATTAAGCCATTAGTGTCAATCAATCATCTGAATGGAATAAAACTGTTTTTATGTGTTCGTATAACGTTTGGGATTTGATTGAATTACCTAAGAGTGTTCATAACTAAACCAAATCCTGAAATAAGCGTTAAGACACGAAGAAGCATGATTGATTGTCAAAGGTTATACTCAGAAAGAGATAAATTATCAGAGATTTCTTTGAGGATCATCACTGTTCTAGTAGCTTATAATAATTTAAAGCTATATTAGATAAACATTAAAACAATTTTCCCTAACAAATGACTGACATATTTACATGTTCATAAAACAACCTGAAAGTTCCAAACTGGAGGTTAAAGAATACTTTATTTGTAAGCCAATAAAATCCATGTATGGGTTAATGCAAACATCATAATGTGATGAAATCTTAACGTAATTATTTTCATCAAGAATCAAGTGGATTAATGTACCTACCTCAAAATGAGTGGGAGCAACTAAAATAAACTTGTCTATATAGATGACATTCTTTTGACAAGTATATGTTACATAAGTCAAAGCATTGTTAACACAAACTTTGATATAATAGATCTCAGAGATATCTCTTATGTAATAAATATCATAACATACCGAGATAGACCCAATGGGACATTAGTTTCGTTCCTTAAGATGGGTCCTTACGCATGTAACAAACAATACTGCTCTCCTTTAGGGGATAATAGGATAAATGAGATTATTTATTTACGCTTCATAAATTAGAAGTCTTATGTAAGTTCAAGTCTATACTCGTTTAGATATTACTCATATTGCAACACACTAGATATGTCTAGATTAATGTGAAACATCTAATGGAGTGTTACAATATCTTTAAAAGAAACGAGAGGCTATAATTTAAAGAAGAAGTGAGATATAAAACCGGTTTATTACTTTAACTTTGTGATATTCAAAGATGACAAAATGTAATTTCGGGTATATCTTTATATCAGCAGACAAAAACCTATCTCATGGAAGAGTCATAATGGACTGATATCAATAACCTAAGTTATAACGACATAATATATTCACTAAAGGTTGTTGGAAATTCTTCAGTGGACTCATAAGTTTATTAACTCTATATAATAAATGTTTTGAAGACTTAGTGTGATAAAGTCAGCTACCATGACTCCTTGAACCGTAACAGTTCGAGAGGTGCTGCATTAAGTTTTGATACACAATTAATTATTCGTTTATAAACGAATTGAGGAAACTAAGTCTTTGTATCGAATACATTCATGATATGCTTAAGGATCCTGTAACTGAAGGGCTATTACCCATAAGTCTTATTAAGAGAGCTCATAGACGGGTATTAATTGATGGCCGTGCGCAACTGCATATCGTACTATGAATGACTAAGTATTAGTTAATTTTCCTCATCATTTTGATTTTGTATGTCTCTTAGAATATGTTCAACCGGTATAATGGCATATAGACAAATAAAGTTACAAATCAAACAAAGGGCTTATGCCTATTTTGATCATAACGATTAGGTTTTAAATTAAGGCTATAGTATGACTAATGGGGGTCCTGAGTCGCATAATGATTCAACGGCTGTATTTCTCTGCTATAGTACTTGTTTAAGGCTAAAATGAGTGTTAACTCCTGATCAGGCATATCTAATACTCATAGTAAATGATTACTCGGCTAAGTGGGAGAATGTAAGATTAAATATATTATGTTGTAATATTTAATCTAGTAGCCATTATAATCATTTACATTATATAGATCAAAATATATAATAACCTATTAAATAATTAGTTGGTAATTGTTGATGGACCATATTACCCTTATTAACTAAGTTTCCTCCTGGGTGCTTATATAAGGAGACTTATGTAGAGGTTAAAGGGTTACAAAAAGTTAGACACAAAAACCCAATAATCATAACATCATAATCGACCTCTATCTCCATACCGAATCCCCTATTCGGTTTTAATCATCACCATCATCAGTCAGCACCCTAAGGAGGAACCAGATCACCTTGACAAACATGTCGAACTCCATGGCTTCTTCCATCACTGGATTCTCTACTGCACTGCCTGCTGTGACAGGTATGTTTTCATGTTTCCCCTTACGTTTAAACAGAACCGTTCAACAGTCTATAGAAGATCAGATGCTGCAACCAAAATTAAGCATAAATCAGACCTTACCTCTCAAATCTGACTATTGTAAAATTGAAATTTTGATCATAAAATAACCAACCATCACATATTAATATAAAGTAGGACGATTGGATAGGATGACTATGTTAGATATATTAATATCAATTAAACAATCTGAATATTATGTTAGGTTTGTTGTTAAATAACAACAGTCAACAAATCAAATAATTGTGGAATATATCACAGAAGAAATTGATCTAGGTACCTGAATAGAGACAACACTAATCGATTGAAAGAGACTGAGACTGAGGTCGTATGGTCATCTTCACCAAAAACCCAAATAAATATTAAGAGGGTGCCTGGGATTGCTTATTTAACTTTAAAAATGTTTTTTTTGTTAAAAGTGTTTGTTGACTTTTTATTTTTTTTTTAAATGTGTTTTTATAAAAATGTTTGGATTAGCTTTTGTGTGGAAAATAGTAAAATGACTACAAAAGATATGGTAAGTTTTCACGTTCAGTTGCAATTTTAAAAGGTGGGGTTAGATTTGTAATTTTATATTCAAAAAGTCAAAAGTTATTTAAAATGCCGGGATAGGATTCTGTGGGTTTTGGAAAACAACTTTTGACTCCTTCTCAAAAAGGTAAAATAAAAAGTAATTTTGTCAATGCCAAAAAAAATTTAATTTATTGACTTTTTGAAAAATTAATAAGTCTTGTTTAAACTCAATCCCAAAGACCCTCTAAATCTGCCATAAACAACGATTGTGCTTTCTATTTGCAAACTGCCAGACATTATATATTGGACTTTTGCGTAGGGTTTAGGCGATTTGAGAATTGAGATTGGCGCGAGAATCATTTCATATTTTAGCTAAGAATGAAGCAAATCTGCCAATATGTCGCCCTAAATGCCCAATCAAATATGTGATCGTATATTTTCAATAAAGCTTAATTAAAAACAAATCCTCAACTATGTATATTGGTAGAATCTACCCTAAACTTTTAAATAATTAAATAATCAGGTCAACCCGCGAAATTGTCACACCGCGATTTTTGGTTTCTGCGGAAGCCTGGCGAGGTGTGGCCAGAGCGGTAATCGTTACATTCAATCAAGTAAACAACATATTTAAACCATAAAAAGATGTTCATCCATACATTTATTTAGAAACCGTAATTTACAATACAACTTGTTCAAAGTAAAACAAACTACAACTTAAACAACATTGTTTGAAGTTTAACACGAGTTTACAAAACAAGACAAACGAAAACAGGATGACATCTCAAAAGCTGAAGTTCTTCATAACAACACGAACATATTTTCCAAAGTCGTCCACTAATTTCCTATAATACATGTTAGTTTTGAAAACGTCTACAAAAGTTGGTAAGTTCATGTTATTAGTTTTCGTATCAAATGAATCTTTAAAACAATTGAAATAGTAAATTCGTTTTGTACATTATAATGAAACTTGAGCGATCATTAGTGTTTTGCAAGGACACTAATCTATATGCTAGAATAGGAGGCAACCAAACCTTAATGATTTATTTTTGTGTCAGTGACACTAGTTTTAGACACAAAAGCACTCTGTAACGATCTGTCATCATTGTCGTTAAGAGTGGGGCTCGCCAAAACCCAATAGATCTATCCCTTCGTTCCTCGGTACTTGATTATTCATTAATGGCCCCTTTATTTAAAACACCTATTCGCATGTGATCTAAATATTTTAATTATTATCGTCATACCAATTGTAACATGTATACATCCCCGAAAGTTTAAAACTATAAACATTTAAATAAAATGGGAAACATGAACTCACTGATTTGCATTCCGTGCAAATCTCTATTTGATTCCTGGTTCTTCGTTTGTTTCTTGACCTACAAGTGTTCTAATCTCGTTAGACACTTAGGTTTAGGTTTGTTTTTCGTACAAGTATCTCATCTTGAATTTCGTTTTTGGTTCTTGTATTCGTTTGTTTTCTTTCTTTATGTTTTCATATATATATATATATATATATATATATATATATATATATATATATATATATATATATATATAGGGTAATGCTAGACAAAAAACCCTATATATCTTAGGAAACTCTAGAAACTCAAAGCTCCCGACTTTTTTTTTTTTGAAAAAAATAACACATGTAATATACATGTTTTTAAGAGTTTTGGGCCAAAAAAAACAAAAAAGCGCCGAGTACTTTTTTTTAAAAAAAATAAACAAGTTCCAAAAACTTCGTTGACTAACATGTGTTAGACAAAAAATGCTGAAAGTTGCTGAAATTTGTTTTTTTTTTTTTAAAAACCCTTCGGCGCTTTTTTGATTTTTTTGGCCCAAAACTCTTAAAAACATGTATATTACATGTGTTATTTTTTTCAAAAAAAAAAAAAGTCGGGAGCTTTGAGTTTCCCGGGTTTCTTAAATATTTAGGGTTTTCTATATAGCCCAACCCTATATATATATATATATATATATATATATATATATATATCTTCCATATATATATTCTATTTAGTTTATGTTTGAATGGGCCTAATCCATGTGTTAGATTTTAAGTCCAATTTGCTTGTTTAGTGTATATGGCCCTAGCCCAAATGTCTTTGTATAAGTGGGCCTAATCCAATTATTTTAGTTAAGTAGACCTAGCCCAAATGATTTTGTTTAAAGTAGGTCAAGCCCAAATTGATGTGCAAGAGTGGGTCTAGCCCAAAATAGTTTTATAAGAGTGGGCCTAGCCCAATTTAGTTTATAAAAGTGGGCCTAGTCCAGATAGGTTATGTAAGAATGGGCCTAGCCCAAACTAACTTCTAAAAAGTGGATCTAGCCCATGTTAGTTTATAAAAAGTGGGTTTTAGCCCAAGTATTCTTGTAAAAGTGGGCTTTAGCCCAATTTAACAAAAAAGTGGGTTTTAGTCCAAATATATTTGTAAAAGTGGGCCTAGCCCAATCCTATTTAAGAAAAGTGGACTTAGCCCAAATTTAATTCATGGATACTTTTTTTTCTAAAATATATGGGCTTATCCATAAATAATAATACTTGTATTTTTATAAAAATCTAGCTTTTATAAAAATTGTTACTTATGTCAATATTTAATCTTTCTAGTGCATAAGACTTTTAAAGTGTGTGTCACGGCTCGTATTTTTGTTATGACTATTCCCTATGTGTCGAATTGTTTTATTCGTATCGTTCGTTCCGTTCGTGTCGTCCGTCTCGTTTACGTCGTTTATTTCGTCCGTACCATATATTTTATTTTGTCCGAATTTGTCAAATTGTCCTTATTGTCCAAAGTGTCCGAATAGTCCGATTGTTTGTTTATGTGCAAGGACGGACATTCCCTTTTTATAGTTCTCGTTTTCCAAGTGTTAATATATATTTTTGTAATTTTTTTTGGAAGTGTATAGTTTTGTATTTATTCCTACATGAACTAAATACATAATATACATACAAAAATATATAATTATGATACTTGATGAATCTTTAAAGTACACATTTGATCTAAAATATATACTTTGTCATTTTTAGTTTAGAAATCTTCATAAAATAGGAACTTGTAACTTCTTGTCTAAAAATTCGTTTAATCAAGTTTAAAGTTTCCAAGTTGTTTTCTAATCATCGAATCCTTTGTTTAACACTTTTTTATGATAACTATAAATTTTGTCATAGTTTCCTTTAAACTATGGACTTTTCCCAAGTTTAAACAAACTTGTGTTCAAATCATTTCAACTCAAAATATCATCAAGTATCAACAATCATCCTATTTTAACAACTAAAGTGTTATGAACATGTTGTAGTCTCCATCTTTCCCAAAAAAGAAACTTTATTCATGATTTTTGCCAAAATTTGTAGAACATAATTTTATTTAAAAACTCATATTTTAGGTGATATATGTAGTCATTTTGAGTATAAACATGTGTTCAAAACTCTTTTATTAACAAGTTTCAGGTTCATGATTCTTTTCAGAAATAGAAACTTTACTCATTCATTTTAACAAAAATTTAAGTTCTTGGATTTTAAATAATTACTCATGTTTTCTAACATGCATGTAAATATTTTAAGAATAAAAACCCATGTTCATAACTTTTGTTGATGAATCTAGTTAGATCTAACATGCATGTGTTTAGATCATATTTTTGTACAAGAATAAACACGATTCATAATCACTAACTTAAACTTCCTCAAGTTCATCCAAAATCACCAAGAAATTATAAGATCAAAATAATAGTTTTAGTTTTTCTTATTGTTTTTCAAGTGGGTTGTATTTTTAAGAAAAATAAAAATAATGAAGATGTAAAAGCTAGTGATGATTCTTACAAGTTTTCTAGTAAAAACAAGAGTAAACTGCCATTTTGGTCCCTGTGGTTTGGCCAGTTTTGCCACTTTAGTCCAAATCTCAAACTTATTACATCTGGGTCCCTGTGGTTTGCATTTTGTTGCCATTTTAGTCCAAAATCCAAAAACCCTATTTTTTTTTACTGTTGCAACCTCCTATTTTGTCTTTTAGTTCAGGGGCATTTTGGTCATTTTGCTTTTCATTTAACATTTTCTTAATTAACATTTTCTTCCCCCAAATAAATCATTATCATCCCCAAACAAAACCTAACTGACTCTCTCTCTTCTCTCTCTCTTCTCTCTCTAACTTTACCAGGCTTTAGATCTCACACCTATTTCTAGATCTAGAATACAGATATGGATTCATCTACTTCAGATCATAATCCTCACAGTACCGATCCAGATGAAGATGTAGATCCATCGATTGACTCGATTAGCAATGGATTCAACAAGCAAATTGATGGCCGTTTCTTGCAGTTTAATGGCCGGCCGCCACCGCCACGGTGGTGGCGTACGGCGACGACGCAAACAGAGAGGAGAGAGAGAGAGTAATCGGAGGAGAGAGATGGGCACGACAGCGGCGGCAGACAAAGGTGCCGTCTTCGACAACGCCAAGAACGACGGCGGTGGTGGTGGTGCTTGGCGGCGAGAGGAGGGTGGTGGTGGTGGCAGGTGGTGGTGCTTGGCGAGATGGTGATGAGGGTACTGGGTTTGAAGATAAAGAGTGTTATTGTTCAGAAATCGAATCGGATTCAAGTTACATTAGGTAATTTATCTTGTGTTTTTGGATTGGTTTTTGTTACTTGAATCTGGTGGTTACTTGAATCTGCATCTCTGGGTTTTGATGATGTTCACAAATACAATGGATGTTCAGAAATCGGATTTGTAATCGTTTGTTTATTTTTGTAATTTTTCTGGGTTTTGTTGGTTTGTTGATTTTGTTCAGAAATCGAATCGGATTTTGTTCAGAAATCGGATGTGAGCTCTGGAGAGATTAATGAGAAGGAGAATGGTAATTCATCTTGTGTTTTTTGTCTATTTGTTTTTGTTCAGAAATCGTTTGTTGATTTTTGTAATTTTTCTGGGTTTTGATGATGATGTTTGAAGATGAACGATGTCTGGGTTTTGATGATGTTCTTGAAGATGATGATTTTCTGGGTTATTTATTTTCTTGAAGATGTTCTTGATTTTCAGGATTTTCTGGGTTTTGATGATGATGTTTGATGATGTTCTTGAAGATGATGTTATTAATTATTGAAATGTTATAATAAATTAATATGGACCAAAATGCCCCTGCACTAAAGGACAAAATAACCAGTTTTCAACAGTCAAAATGGAGGGTTTTTGGATTTTGGACTAAAATGGCAACAAAATGAAAACCACATGGACCCAGATGTAATAAGTTTGAGATTTGGACTATAGTGGCAAAACTGGCCAAACCACAGGGACCAAAATGGCAGTTTACTCTAAAAACAAAGATGAAGATATGAAGATATGATGATCTAAGAACTCCTAGTGCTACCAAGGTGCTTCTAGTGTATCTTCAAGTCTTGCAAACGTCTTGAATCATCCATGCACCTCCATGTTAATATGATTTTCTTGAGTTTGAAGCTTGAAGAAGATGAAGGTGGGAGTGTTTGGTTTGGCCGGTTTTTAGAGAGAGAGAAGGATGAGATGAAAGGTTTTGATGGTTTTGTTGGAAAGTGGAAAATGATGGAGTGTTTAGAGGATTTTCTTGATCTTGTTCTTACACTAATCATCTTCTTATTTTTCCAACACATCAAGTTAGAAGTTAGTGGGCATGGGGGGACCCACCGTTGCCGTGAATCACCAAGGGGGGGGGGGGTATTTTGCATTTTTTTTTATAAAATCTTGATTAAATATATAAACTTCAAGAACTTTGGTAATTTATATAAAAATTTCTATAAGGTTTTAAGGTTCAACATTTTAAAGTAATGTGACACTAGGTAAAACTAACGCACTAAAATTGTTAGTTCGTTGATCGGGTGAAAATTTTGGTTAAGATCTTGTACCGGGTTAAATGGTCACACCCCAACCAATGGCAGAAACATCGGGGCGCGGCACGAAGCATTCAGATTGCTCAAGAGATTCCACAACAATAAATTGTTTCGATATAAATTAATTCAAGATTTCATAAATTGTCTAAAACATCAACCACATCATAAAGTATCAAAATATTATTTAACCCAAATAAAGTTCAAATTGTTTAATTAACTAGAATGGGTTTCTAAGAATCATCCTAGCTTGTTTCTTAATTTCCTCAGCTACAATCAACCTGCAACATGTATTAAAATACTATCAACAAAATGTTGGCGAGTATACAAGTTTGAGTACATAGTAGCATAATAGTTTAAAACGTTCCAAAAACTCATATCCGTCATGAAAACATATAACAAGTTTCACCATGCTAAGCCAACGCAGTCCCTATGTAACACGCATTTCCAACGCAATTAACATAGCAATCCCAAGAGTCTAGCAGAAGCTATAAACGTTCATTGCCTTTCCCCAAAGTCTAATGGGAGGTTTGATCTTAACAATACCAAAGAGAATAGCAGGCAGGGCGCTACAACCTATAGCATATGCATAGTACCATAATTGTTAAGACATGTCACATACAAGGATTAAACGTCACATAGCATATAAGTCTCAAGTTTCACAAGTATCCTGTTTCCATGTTTACTACGGATAGAGTATGTTTCCAAATAAGTTTCAAGTGTCAAGTGTCATGTTTATAGAATACATGTTGCATCCCAAAAGTGTTTAAAACGAAAAGGGATCGAGTATACTCACAGTGGGTGCTTAGTATTAACACCGACTAATTAGATCAAAGGGAGCGCTGGGGTTAGCCTGATTATAGTATAATAGTATGAGTGTCAAACAGAATGTCGAATCGTTCAAAAATCGAGTAAAAGTGTCTGACTGGTATCCTGATCGGATGGTCATTCGGACGGATGGTCATCCGGTCGGATAACCATTCGAACCAGATAGACCCCATTCGATCGAATGGTCATCCGATCGGACGATCATTCGATCGACTGGTCATTCGATCAGTGGTGTGTTTCAACTTTTGAAGTTTTCGTTGTAGTATAAGATCAAGTCATTCGATCGGATGGTCATCCGGTCGGATGATCATTCGATTGGATGAATATTCGAGTGAAAATTTGATAGTTTGAAGTTCTGATTCAAATAGTTTTAAGTGTTGAGGGTTACAGAGAACAAGTCACTTGGTCAGATGATCATTCGATCAGATGGTCATCCGATCGGATGATCATTCGACTGTGATCTTTTTCAGTTTGAAAACTTTTGTAAAAACTAAGTTCGAGTTTAATGGAGGCGACGTGACGTCGTGCTAAACAACGGAAACACATCAATTCCTGCTCCGTCAATCAGATGGGAACCACCCCATTCGATCAGACTTACTGTTCTTGGTGAGATTCTCCGGTTCAACCCGTGAATCGGTCATCTTCTTCGGTGGAAATCCGTTCGCAGACCGGTTCTCAACCATGGGACGGGTAGAGAGCCTAAACGAGTCTAGATTCCACCTATTCTTAGTAGAAAAGTTAAGAAAGTTGAAGAAAAGTTAAAAAGTATAAGATCAGTTTAAGAAAATGTTTAGATCTTGCAAAGATTTGTGTTAAACATTGTAGAAATCCTATAGATTTGCACCATCCTCGATATGGTGACGTCATTCCACCAGTGACATAAGCAACCGTGATGATATCACCTTCAAGGGTCTAAATCGAGTGATTTCATCAAGGAAATCAGTGATTTTGATGGAGAAAATGGTGAGGAATTATGTAATGATGATAGAAGTACAAGATTCAAGTAGAATACTTACGAAATCGGCTTGGAATCGAGTGAAATGTGTTTGAGAGTGACTTGGAAGGTTCTGGATCAGACGAGGTTGTCACATCAGTGAACAGTGATGTGACAGCGGGTATTTATAGTGTGAGAGTGAGTAAGGCGATGTAAATGTGCTCTGGGTCGGACGGCTATTCGGTCGAATGGCCATCCGAACGGACGGTCATCCGATCGGATGTCCATTCGGACAGCCGAGACCCGTTTGCTAGTTTTTCGACCTTGGTTCGTTTTGCGAGCTAGATTAAGTGTTGGGTTTGCGTATTATTGTGGGTAACCATTACAATGGTATAATTACATAATTAACCCAAAAGCTTTCGTGTCTCAAGTTGCGTTCAAGCTAGGCTCATGTCTAATAAGTTTCAAGTATCAAGTATCAAGTATCGAAGTATCAAGTATCAAGTCTCTCGTTCAATAAGAATCCAAGTTTCTCGTTCCATTAAAGTATCAAGTATCAAAGTTTCTAGCTTAACTATGTATCAAAGTTTCTTGTTTAACCAAGTATCAAATTTTAACAAGCGTCAAGTTTCAAGATTTAAGTTTTAAAGTATCAAAAGTGTCCAGATTCAAGGCATCACAAGATTCAAGTATCATATGAGTCAAGTTTCATACTCGTTCATGCATAACGTAATCAAAAGTATCATAGTTTTACGTAGTTTAGCATAAATAAGACTCAAATATGTATCCTTAAATATTACAGGGACTAGAGTTGCCGAAAGTTGAAAGATTCGAAACGTAGGGTGTTACAGTCTCCCCTCCTTTAGGAGATTTCGTCCCTGAAATCTAAGAGGAAGACTGTTCGAAGAGCTGTGGACACTTGGTTTTCATTTCACTCTCGAGTTCCCAAGTGAATTCGGTGCCACGCTTTCCTTCCCATCGCACCTTAACTATGGAAATTTTGCTACATCTCAACCGCTTGGTACCTCGGTCCATGATTTCGACCGGTTTCTCCACGAAATGAAGAGTTTCGTTTATTTGCAAGTCTTCGATGGGGACCTGAAGTTCCTCGTCGGCTAAGCACTTCCGAAGATTAGATACGTGGAACGTCGGATGTATAATGCTAAGCTCTTGAGGTAAATCGAGTCGGTAAGCCACCTTGCCAACCCTTTCGAGAATCTTGAAAGGACCCACATAGCGAGGGGCAAGCTTTCCCTTTTTACCAAAACATATAACTCCTTTCCAAGGAGATACTTTGAGCAGAACGTGATCTCCAACATTGAATTCCAGAGGCTTATGCCTTTTGTCAGCATAGCTCTTTTGTCTACTCCTAGCCTTGATCAAGTTATCGCGCATATGAAGAATCTCATCCATCATCTCTTGAATGATCTCAGGGCCAGTAAGTTGCTTGTCACCAATCTCATGCCAAATGAGAGGAGATCAACACTTGCGACCGTATAAAGCTTCGAAAGGAGCCATCTGAATACTGGAATGATAACTGTTGTTGTACGAGAACTCGATCAATGGTAAATGTACATCCCAATTACCACCAAAGGTGAGGACACAAGAACGGAGCATATCCTATAGGGTTCTCATGTATTTTGAGCTGTCGTGAGGCATAAGCGATGACTTTGCCCCGTTGCATGAGCACACATCCTAAGCCACAGTTCGAGGCATCACAGTATACCACAAAATCGTCATTCCCATCAGGGAGGGCAAGAACAGGAGCGTTACATAAAAGATTCTTAAGAGTATGAAAGGATTCCTCTTGCTCAGGACCCCAAGCAAAAGGTTTCTCTTTCTGAGTCAACGAAGTGAGAGGGATGGCGATCTTTGAAAAGTCTGAGATGAATCGGCTGTAATAACCCGCCAATCCCAAGAAGTAACGAATCTCAGATGCAGATTTGGGTGTACTCCAATTCTTCACAGCTTCGATTTTGGAAGGGTCAACATGGATTCCTTGTTTACTAACAACGTGCCCAAGAAATTGCACTTCATCAATCCAAAATTCACACTTAGAAAACTTTACGTATAAGCGTTCACCACGTAAAAGTTCTAACATAAGGCGTAAATGACGTTCATGATCAGCTCGAGTTTTCGAATAAATAAGAATATCATCAATAAAGACTATCACAAATCCAAATAAGGTTTACAAACATGATTCATAAGATCCATGAACACAGCGGGTGCGTTGGTCAAGCCAAAAGGCATGACCACGAACTCGTAGTGCCCATAACGAGTGCGAAATTCGGTTTTGGGGATATCTTCTTCGAGAACACGGAGCTGATGGCAACCAGATCGAAGGTCGGTTTTTGAGAAACAGCTTGCGCCTTGTAGTTGGTCAAATAGATCGTCGATATGGGGAAGAGGATAACGATTCTTAATGGTGAGTTTATTAAGCTCACGGTAGTTGATGCACATGCGAAACGAACCATCTTTCTTCTTGACGAATAACACGGGAGCACCCCAAGGTGAGGTACTTGGACGTATAAAGCCTTTGTCGAGTAGTTCCTTTAGTTGACTAGATATCTCTTGCATCTCAGAGGGTGCAAGTCGATACGGAGCTTTGGCAACATGAATCGAACCAGGTATAAGATCAATACGGAAATCAACAAATCGAGGAGAAGGAAGACCAGGAAGATCTTCAGGAAAGACATCGGTGAAGTCGCACACCACTGGAACATCACTTACACTCTTTACCTTGCCCTTTTGTTCTATGGGCCAAGAAGGCAAAGTACTGTTTACGTAAGCATTTGTTCGCTTGAGTACATGACATCAACTTTAGTTCTCTAGAAGGTCGGTCTCCATAGACGTGTAAAGTATCACCAGACAGGAGAGGTAAACGAACATATTTCTCATGACAAGCGATTTCAGCATGGTTCTTACGCAACCAATCCATGCCAATGATGATATCAAAACTACCCAATTGCATGGGTATGAGATCAATAGTGAAAACGTGATCGTTAAGAGTCATGGAACAATCACGGAGGATAGAATCGACTAGGATAGACTTACCATCGGCAATCTCAATAGAGAACGACTTAGGTAGTTTGGAGCGTGCACAGTTTAACAAAGATTCAAATTCTACGGACACAAAGCTTCTGTCGGCACCAATATCAAATAGTATCGAAACGTAAAGATTATTGACGATAAATGTACCATTAACGATGTCATTGTCGTTACGAGCCTAGTTTGCGTTGATGTTGAACGCTCGTCCTCGAGCGGCTGGCTGTTGCTCCTGGTTCAGCTAGGGACATTGGTTATGGAGATGAGTAGTGTCTGCACACTTGTAGCATGCTCTCACATTTGCTGGTCGGGGGTTCTGAGGAGCTGGAAGGGCTGGTTGAGCTGCCTGAGTTGGTGGTGCTTGCTGGACCTGGTTGGCTTAACGACAGTAGGGAGTTGTGCGACCATAGTGATTGCAGTTGGCACACAGGCGGCAAGCAGAGTTGCCCTGGTGATGAAAGTTACAAGTCGCACACTTGGGATGCACCCTAGTGTACGGCTTCTTGATGTTCTCCGGAGCAGGAGGATTAGCAGCAGCAGCAGGCACAATAGCATTGCCCGTAGGGTTTGCATTTGTAGCAGGGACAATTGCATTGCAACCAGAACTTTGAGACTTTCGTTTCCTATTCTTGTTGCCACTTGGCTGTTGAGTGATCTGATTAGCAGGTTTCGATGGAGCAGAGTTTCCAAACTGTTTATCATGAACCCGATTGTTGTTCAAACTTGCTGTAAGACGCTAGACTTCTTCAATAGTGTCAAGCTGAGCTGCTTTAATGGCGTCACGCATAGCAGGAGGTAACCCATGGATGTACTTGGTGATCATGCATTTAGGAGTAGACACCAAGTGTGGTACAATGATGCTGAGTTGCTTAAAACGGGTAGTATAACCCAAGTTCTCGTCACCCACCTGTTTCAGATGCCATAACTCGTCCTCAAGTTTTTGCTGCTCATGCTGAGGGCAGAATTCAAGCATCATCATTTCCCTAACCTCTTATGTTAGGACCGGTTTTGACTCCGAAAAGATTGCGAACCGACTGGTGTAACGTGCGGAATCCGTACACGAACGTGACCGAACACACGAACGTACTCAATCTGTGATTCTATAAAACGTATGAAAGATACAAGCACCTCGAATCACCTTTTGCCTTTCTCTTTCTACTTTCTCTCTCTAGTTTCTCTCTCTAACACTAAAGCTCTTCAAGTCTCCAAACGGCAAAAGTCGCAAAAAGTTCTAAACTCTAACCCTAACTCTACTATTTATAGGCCAAGGCTTTAATGAGAAAACTCATTAATTACAATATTGCCACCTTGCCTTTCTTAACTAGATATTACAATATAAGGCTAGATTTAAACTGTTTCAGCTACGGTCTTGAGATGACGGAGGCGATAGACATACTGCACTAACAGACTCCCCCTTGGATATTGCCGCAGTCAATCTCAAACATTTAGTCAGGCTCGTAGCGTCTGGTCTTTCTCTTTCTAGCTTGAACAGAATCCCGGTGGATCTGTGTTCAGCTTCAGCTCCCCCTTTCGGTAGACTCTTCAGGCTCCCCCTTTCGTCAAGCTTCCGTGCTTTTGGGATCGACACCTGGCTTTCCAGTTACAAGCTCCTCCAGAATAGTTCCTGGGTCCTTGAATGCACGCTTCCCTTTGCGTTGAGCTCGTCTTCAGACTCCCCCTTAGACTCGGCTATCGGGATCGTAGTCTGGAATCTGCAATCCTCAAACATTTATAAGTAAAGCATTTTACAGAGAAAAACATTTTCAGTTGTCCAGGTATCGTAACCTGGCTCTATCAAACTTTCTAAATCAAGATCCTGGTACTAAAGATATAATAATATGAATATATCCAGGATTACTTGAATCTCTCCCCCTATCAACAATCCTTAAGGATTTGGCAGTTTTATCAAACAAAATCGGAAATTGGCTCTTTTACAGATTTTAACAATATAAGCATCCAAATCCCTCACAGTAAATTATCCAAGTCCAAATTAATGACCTTGGAGATATCACAAACTGTTTTTGATTTTTGATTAAAACTTCAAGTTTCAAATTAATGAATTTGTTTATTTTCAGAAACACAATCAGCATACTCAGATTTTGAAACTCAGCACTCAGACATCGGTTGTCGAAAATATAGTAGAAATCAAAATCTTTTTGAATTTTTCTAAAACATAAAGCAGTAAAAGAAATATTCACAAACATATTTACAGATAATATTTTTGTTTGAGTTTGCGTCAGAGGATCATATCAGTTTTTGACAAGTCACAAGTACCGTTGAGCTTAGTTACACATTAAGAATTAAACAATTCACTTAGATTGTCGATATACTGATCCACTTAAATTTTCACACAAACTTCAATTGATTCAGGATACGAATTAGGTGTCTTAAGAACTTAAACTCATTCATGTGTCCCACCTCTTGAATATACTCCGGTATCTAGATCCCAATATTCAGTCTTACAGGTGAGTATACCTAGATGATATCTGTAAGGGGAATAAATTATAGTACGAAACCGTGAGAGCTCAGGTCAGAACTTCCGTTCAGCAGAGAGATGACGGCTCGACTTTTGGTGTGTCCCCTTTAGAGGATCTTTTTTACAACAGCAATGACTATCAATTTTATTGTTTCATCATTTTTGCTGAGGGCGGCGCTATATTTCAAGCAAGCAGAAAGTATCCTCCGGGGACTAGGCCATTGCTTCCGCAAAATCAGAAGTCCCGGGATAATACCCCAGATATCACTAAGTATAAAGACCTAGTATCTCAGAAAGAGGGGTCATTCAAACGAGATTTCAGGGGTTACCTATATATCCAAGTAGTGTTCCCCACTAAATAAGCAAGTTTGAATTTAGGTTTATATCCCGAAAAGTTTACTAAATGTATAAAAATCTACCGACACATCCACGGTGAGATCGTTTAACACATTTTGACTTTCCAATTCTTTAGCGTACTGTAACTGTCTACTGATGTACTATCATTTCCTCTTTTTACACAAAAACTCATTTTCATTTTTTAATGTTTTTGTCTTTTTGCCAATAGGTTTTTATCATGTTTTTGTCATTTTCAAATTTTCTAATGTTTTTGGATTTTCTGACAATATTACTCCCCCTAAAATGCAAAACCATTTAAAGAAAATTTGACAACCAGATACTGATAGCTTTGTCTCGCCATCCATTTTCTGCATCTCATGCTCTGTTTTGCAGAAAAATATAACGTACCCCCATGATTTACAACACATTGATATTTACAGTTTGAAAACCGTTTTTCAATCTTGTGAAATTAATCATGTTTGTTCAGCCGTGAGGGTTTCGGCGTATTCAATCAATCATATTTTTGATATTTTTTGAATTTTTGACAAAATTTAAAAACAAACATATTTTTTATTTTTCAAGATTTTGACAAAAATAAAACCATATTTTTGGTTTTTAAATTTTTTTTAGGGTTTTGAAATATTGTTTATTTATGTACAGAAACCAAACAAACTCCCTGTTCAACCAAACCAGGGTTCAGCAGCCTCATCTCCTCGTTGTGACAGGCTGCTCAGACATCCATTTTCACAATCTTCAGTTGTCTTGAGCACCTGCACATTCAAAGTATTTGATTACTTGAACAATTTAGCCCAGGTTTGTTTGACCTTAGGCATTTCAACACAATAATTTTCATTCAATTTCGGAAAATCTTTGTCATTTTGAACAAAAACTTTTTCATTTTTAACTTCAACTTTCTCATCGTTTACCAAAGACACTTGTTTCTTAATACTCCATGTCTGACCTTTCGGAGTACCTCTTTTATAAAAATGTGATTCTTTTTGAACATTTTGATTTTGAACAACAACTTTTGGTTTCCAAAACTCGTTTGGTTTTGTTGCATCAACAGTGTTTTTCCAACTTTGTGTTGTTCTTAATTTTGGTGTCACTGGTTTCCATGTTTGTTGTGAGTCAGCCTTTGACATTTTCAGCTTCCAAGTTTGCTTTGAATCAAACTTGGTTGGCTTCTGATTCACAACATCAGACTTCTGTTTCTGAACATAAACAGACTTCTTTTTGTCAACATCCACAGGTTTCAGATTTGGACACTTTCGTGCAAGATGTCCTATTTGATCACATTTGAAACATGTTCTCTTGGACACGTCTTTGACCTGTGGTTGTTGCTTCTTCTTTTGAGCACAGAACTCTTCATTAGACTGTTGTATAACTTGGAGTTCTTTCTCTTCTTCTAAACTTATTCCTTGAACAAAATTCATTTTTGCCTGAAAATTTGGCGTTTCATTTTTCTTCCAATTTTGTTTCTTCTTATAACCCAACCCAGCCTTCATGTTTTTCTTCTTGTAACCAGGTTTGTTATAAAAAGTTTTGTGACACTTTCCAGCAAACTTTGGAATCTCAGATTTTTCAATTTCAACCATTTTGAAAACTTTATCAACCTTTTCTGAAATCACATTCTGAATCGGGAATACAACATCTAAGAATAGTTTGTCCGATCCAATCATGGTATAAACCAATCCTTTTGAATCATCATTCAACTTTTTCTCGGAGTTTTTCAGATATCCATCATGAAAATTACCTTCATTTTCATCTTGTGATTCAGATTTACCTGTTTCAACGGACTCTTCTTTCAACACACTTTCAACGACCTTACCTACCACCTCTGAATCACTAAAATCATCAGATTTGGAATAGGTTACGTCAATGTTATCTGGCAATTGATCTACCATGTTGAAAGCTTTTTTGACCTTTTCATCATCATAAAATGCAAACTTTTCCGGTGGTGGAACTTGATGAAACTCTGAGCCAATACCTTTCTTGTTCTGCTCAGAATCTTTACCATCCGGTTTTATGTTGAAAATACGTTCAAGCACATATGATGACACATGATAACTTTTTAACTTGTTGTTGTCCTGTTCTAAATCAGTAATCTGTCGCTTTAGCTTAGCAACATCTTCAATATAGGAATTAACAACACCTTGTTTTATTTCATACATTCGTTTAAGCTCTTTAGTTGTTTCAGAAAGATAATTCATTCTTGATTGAGCAAATTTCATTTCATCTTTCACTTTTTCATATGATTCTTTTGTAATATGATATGCCAATTTTATTGAATCATATTCCTTCTTCATTTCTTGACAAACAATTTCTTTTTGATCACATTCTTCTGTCTTTTTCAAAACATTTTCTTTCAAAACTTCATTTTCTTTTTCTAACTTTTTACATTTTTCCAAAAGTTTTTCATCATTTTCTTTCAAACTCTTTTTGTTTTCTAACATTTCTTTGCATTTATTTTTGAAAACATTTTCAATTTTTGTGAATTGTTTGTCTTTTTCAGTACAAGCACTGCACGTTTCCATGCATTTCTTGCACTGTTCAATGATTTTGATTTGAGTTTTAGAATTAGAATTTACCTCAGTGATTGGCACTTTGGTGTTTGATGCATCTTTCTGATCAGCATCATTCTTCTTTCCTTCAACACCAACTTCTTCACCAACATCACCAGTTTCCAAATTCTCATTCTTCACTTCTTCTTTCTTCTTAGTTTCTTCAACTTGCTGCTCTTCAGTAACAGCTTTCTCAACTTCTACATTCACCACAACTTCGTCTTTCTCTTCAACAACTTCAACTTTAATCTCTCCAGCTACCTTCTTCAATTCTTCAACCATACACTCAACATTCTTCTCCATTCTCTCTTCATCTCTCTTCTTCAAACTCGATATCATTACTTCTCTTATGAGTTTTTCCAGCTTTTCCTCATAATTTTTGTCTTTTACAAGATTTGAATAAAATTCACCAACCCGAGGAATTACTAGAAGAACATCATCAAAAACTATGTCCTTCTTGGAAACAACAGATTCACCATATCTGTTGACATAACACTCTCGTTTCTTATCCCATCTTTTGTATCTGACAGCTTCATCATATTCTCTTTGCATATCATTCATTCTGTTCGCAGCCATTCTTATTTCTCTGTCTGTTTTCTCTCTCAGAATTTCTTCTCTAGTTTTCTCTTTAACTTCAGTAACAACATTTTCTTCTTTGTTTTCCTCTTTGATTTCAGCAACAAAAACATAATGTTTGCTGTTTGATGGTTTTCTGCCATGAGCTGTTTTTTGAATATCAACACGATCTTCTTCCGGACAAACTTGACTCCAATCATATCCTTCATCATCGTGGATTACAGCACAAGCTCTTGACTTCTCTCTGGGTTTATCTTCGATCATCTTTGGCTCTTCTCTGCTACGGTGGTAAATCGCCTTTCGGTAGTAATCATCATTGAACGGATGTTCATTTCCACCAACCGCAGAATTGTTGCACTCTCTTTTGAAATGACCTTTTTGCTTACATTTGAAGCAGGTCACTTTGGACTTATCAAATCCAAGCTTTGTAGATGCACCACCGAGAGATTGCTTCCCAGTAATTTCCATATATCTCTGAGCTCTGCGGATGCAGCTTGCCAAACACCAACGAATGTCAATGAGTTCCATCTCTTCCGGATCAATCTGGTCGTAGTCTTCTTTGGTTAACTCAGAGTTACCAATCTTGCCTGCAACTAGACCTTCATATGATTCCAGAACAGATGCAAGGAAGCTCATTTGCTGCTTAGCTGCATTGATGCTCATAGCCGGGGAATTTTTCAGTTTAAGAGCGATGTTGCAAAGAACTTCTTCAGATTCTTAAGAGCTTGCTTTTGAAGAAGATGAATGATAACCCGGATCGTAACTTGATGAGCTTTTCTGAGGTTCTTTTGTCCTCTCACCACTGAATGCTGTCTGTGGTGATCTATCAGCTTTCACCGAAGGTATATTGCCTTTATAATAAAGACCAACATTCTGTTGATGCGAAGAACTGCTCATCTTGTCCTGCTTTTGCAACTCAAGTTCATGACTCTCTATCTTTTCTATCAAAACATCAAGAGAAATTGTATCATATAAAGCATCATTTTTCAGGATAAAAACAAACGTTTGCCACTGATCAGCTCGTGGTAACGCTTCTATAAGTTTGTCTATTATTTCTTCTCTTGTTTTTTCAATCTTAAATCTTTCTAGTTCGATTTTTAGATGACAAAAACGTTCAATCATTTGACGAACTGATTCACCATTAAGACTATCAAACAAATCAAATTCCTTTTTTAATAAAGCAATTTTGTTCTTCCTGATTTGTTTACCACCCTCTGCCTTAACCTGTAAAGCTTCCCAAACCGATTTTGAAGTTCCGTCATGTTGCAGTAAAGCAAACATGTCATTTCTGATTGCCAACTGGATCAAAGCAATCATTCTCTGTTCTGCTGAGAATTCTGCTTTGTCATCTTTAGGTAAGTCTTTGAGTGGAAGCTCTTCTCCTTTATCATTAGTCGGCCTTTTGTACCCAAACTCCAAACAAAACCAGCTCTCGTGAGCATAGGCTTTTGCCCAACCAATGAACCTCTCTTTCCACCACGTGTAATCTTCAATGCTTTCTAGAGTTGGTGGCTTCGAGTGTGTTCCGTAGAAGTTATCATGCTTGATGTTTTCATTGATCGCCTTTGTTATGGTTTTCAGTGTGACAGTAGATGTTTCAGATGATTCGGATGTAAACGCGTTGTAGAACGTGTTGTAGAACTCTTCAGCCATGATATGATCTTCTCGAATTACAAGCACCTTTTAATCACCTGAATCAAAAATGAAATGATTAGGATCGGGTGGCAATTCGTTCAGAATGCCACTCGATTTGTTGCACTTTGAACTTGAACAAACAAAGTCCTAAGAAGAAACAAAATATGGTTTTATTTGTTGCACTAACATCTTCCCAGGGTAAAGCATAAGCCTCGTCATTTGAGCGAATGTTTCTCTCATTTTCCCACCATTCTAGAGCTCTTCCTTGAAACATGCCTGTTGCACTCCTAGTCTTTAGATGCTCAGGGCACTCACTGTTGATGAAAGTAACCTCAATGCTGTCGAACCATTCCAGCATTGCAGTCACTCCATCACTGCCCGTGAAAGGCTTAGGGTTGCAAGAGACGAAGTGTTTATAGTTGAAGCTCACAGGCTTAGGTTTCTCTGCTTTAGAGTCCACAGAGGAGGGAGGAGTGTTTGATCCCTGGATCTCAGAGACGATCTTGGGAACAATGCGTGCGATCTGGTCGGCCATGAAAGACATCATCTTTTTTTGGGTGTTGGCCTTTGACTTCTTGTGTGGGTTAGAGAGACGACTTGACGACATCTAAAGAGTCAAATTAAGAATCGGGTAAGACTCGATCTCAAAGTTTCGCCTAAGTATCGTAGTTTCACGAACACATAACATAGCATAGAGTTTCACACACGATTGCATAAAAGACTCAAGTTGTTTCACACATCACCAAACGTTCAACAAGTTTCACATTTTTTAATAGCATAATGTCACACCCCGACCACGAAAAACAACAAATCATGGCGGAAACGTCAAGGAGTGTTGTAACAGAATCATTGTTTCATAACACATGGATTGAAGTTCTGTTTTATTAAATTAAATGTATTACATTACATTGAAATTAGAAACAAAACATGAACAAATAGACTTTCATTGTTATTAAGTCACTAAGGCCTCGTCCGTTCCTATGTGAGCATGCATCAATATCATCATCAAATATCACCAACTATGGTACCTGAAACACATGTGAAAATACGTCAGCATAAAATGCCGGCGAGTACATAGGATTTTATGAGAGTGTCAGATTCATGGCTCGTTTATGTTTTGAAAATATAACTTAAACACCATTGTAAATTGATAATTAGAAAACCAAGTTTTGTAAAATGTTTGTAATGTAAATTGAAATAACTAAGTCAAAACAGATTTGTTTTATAAAACCTCGATACCATGAATCTTAAGTCCAAAACATTTGTTTATATAAACCCAAATTGTAAATCGTTTTTGAAATAAAACTCGAATGTTTTATATTGTTAGAAAAACGTTGTAACATAACTTTGTTTTGATAAACTTGCCCAAGTGATCTAGATAACGTAACGATATATAATGTATTAAAAGCAGTTATATATAGGAAGTACCAGCGGCGTATCCACCATGCTTTTAACACATTACACCCGCCCTATTACCTAATCACTTCCCTAACCCAACGGTTCAAACAATACCAAACGGTTCACATAATCAAACGGTTACAAACGGTTCATATAAATCAAACAGTTACAAACGGTTCACATAATCAAACAGTTACAAACGGTTCACATAATCAAACAGTTACTAACAGTTCATATAAATCAAACAGTTACTAACAATTCATATAAATCAAACAGTTACAAACGGTTCAAAATGTAAAACAATATGTCCATATGCAGAGTGAACATATGCAACAAAATGTAATATACAAAAATCAATGTGCTAGCATGTTAAGTGAACATACATTGCAAAACATAATGAAATCATGTACTATATATGTACTAATGAACATAACAAGCATATGATATAAAATCATGAAAAACACGAAAGTAACAAGTAGGCACATGTGTTTCACCCCAAAACATTTGAAAACAGTAAAATAGGGGTCTATGTACTCACTTGAGGATGCTTAGAAGTCTTGACTAACAACCAAGCAAAGCTAGAGGGATCACGGAAATCAAACGACACCTAATATAGGTAACTATGTTAATAAACGGACCTAAATCGGAGGATCGGATAAAATGAGGTTTCGTAAACCAAATGAGTGTAGGGACTCATGTAATATGTTTTAAAAAAGCCTACATTCTAAAACGAAACCTAACCTAAGTGCTTACGACCCATTACGACTCGTTAAGGTAGCTTACGCCACTTTAACGCGTCGTTCGCGTAAAACGTGTTCGGACCGCCTAACTAGTCCTATGACAAGTATTATATGCCTTAACATGTTTAATAATGTTGCCTAATCAGTTTAGATGCCAAAATTTATGTTACATATGCTTAAAATGAATTTATGCGTAAAAAGGGCATTTTGGTCATTTTCCTAAGGCATATAAACTACCTATCATACAACCAACTAAACGAAGTGACCATAAGGTATAACCTCGGAAGGTTATTCCCTATACAACTATGGTCAAAATAAATGCTTGGTCGGATCCTAATGATCGACCAAACGGTCGGGTTTGAAAGTCTAAGCGGTTGTTTAGACCGCTTATCTTACGTCCCTTTATAAGCACTAAACTAAAAGTGACGAATTAAACATGTTAAAACATGTTTAACCAAGTTAGAAAACAAGTTTGATATCAAAATAAAAGGTTTTGATACTTAAGAATAGTTTGGTTGCAAAATACGCATGAATACACATTTTGACCGAAACTATGACTCGTCACTACACCTAATCAACGTGGTAATAAGTAGGTATAGTCACAAGGGACTATAACCATCGTGTTGACCATAACCTGGTCAAAGCAGAAAGTCAAACACAGTTTGACTTTCGTGCTTAAAAACGCATAAAAGCATGAAAGAAACTTATAAAGGGTCCAAGCTAGGAAGAACTTGATCTAAATACTCAGGTATGAAGCATAAAGCTTCAACTTAGAGCATAAAATCAGATCAAGGTGTGAGGAAAATGGAATGGGAGCTTGGGTATTTATAGATTTCGGAGAACCGCTAGGATCGTTTCTCGCAAATCGTGCTTTGATCTTGACCTTACAAGTGGGCACATGGTTTTCTAAACCATGGGAACATCAAAAACAAGCAAAATCCATCAAATGGTATTGAAAAACTATGATCAAAACCATCAAAACATCAAAATTGGACTAGATACAATGAATCTGGTCATTTGGGCACTTTTTGACGCTTTTAGTCCCTATTGATCAAGAAAGTTTATTTTTGCGCACCAAACACCTCAAAGCCTATTTTTAAGCTATGTACAGGATATTTAGGGCATATTTAACTTATGATCAAGTTCCGGAATGTTCGTTACAGTACGAATCGGCATACTTTCGCAGTTTGTCGAAATTAGACCCTACAAGCGAATAAACTTGATTTTGCCACATCAAACCCTCCAAAACTTATTTCTAAGTTATGTAAAGGTTATTTAAGGTATGTTAAGCCTATGTCACTATTCCAGATTGTTTGTTGCATTAAACTGGTTATATTTACGCATCAGTTCGCGTATAACCTTCCAGAAAGCGATTTAAAGCTCGAAATCGAACATGAATTTGATATGTGCACATGATACATATATTTATACAAATCCCAAGTATGAAACACAATATTTCATTGATTTGGTATTTGTTTGATGGTCGCAGAGGCACAGGTGTCACAGTCTCCCATACTTTAGGAAATTTCGTCCCGAAATTTATTCGTAGGAGACTGTCTGTGACTTTGTGTTAAATAACCACCTAAGATATGTAAGGCATAATCCTGTCATTTCCTCACCGGGCATTCTTCAGAATCGAAAATGAACGGACAGAGTCATTTTTTTTAACGGGTGCTTCCTCATAAATGGACATGAAGGAATAATCAAAAGGATATTCATTTCCTCAACGGACATTCTTTATAAACGAAAATGAACGTACGGAGTCATTTTTTTAACGGGTGCTTCCTCAGAAATGGAAATGAAGGAATAATCAAAAGGAAATTCATTTCCTCAACGGACATTCTTTAGAAACGAAAATGAATGGACGGAGTCATTTTCAACAGGTGCTTCATCAGAAATGGAAATGAAGGAATAATCAAAAGGATATTCATTTCCTCAACGGACATTCTTCAGAAACGAAAAATGAACGGACAGAGTCATTTTCAACAGGTGCTTCATCAGAAATGGAAATGAATAGAATTAACTGTAATACCCGAAACTTTGAAAACCCTAAAATAATAAATATCTATTAATTATGTCGGGTTTAAAACAAATTTAATACATTTTAAACTCGACTAAACGATTATCGTTTCTAACCTCACATTTTATTTAGCAATAGTTACTTAAGAATTTTTAGATTTCATATTTAAAAATAATAATTAAGTAAATACTAGTAGTTAATAATTACTAACATTAACTATAGTTATTATTATAATATAATTATAATAGTTTAGTGTCTTGAGTTAATTCCAACTAAACTAAAAGGACTTGTTCATAAGTTGCCTAATACTCTAGGGTGGGAATTGTAATATGTAATCATATAAGAAATCTCATCTTCTCCATTCAGGACTTTCTGTTCGTAACCTAAAACGCCGCAGTTCCGTTTCCATTCGGTAACCCATAAACACGATTTAACAAACTGATGGGAAGAATCCTTGCCATTCGTTTTGCAACTGATAATCGATAGTCTCGCAAGTTATACACACAACTCACCCTTTTGTTTATGTTCTGAGTTCTGAAGAACCGCCACTGCCGCAAACCGTCAGCGGCTTCACAGCAAACCACCGCCAATTAGTCACCAATCAGAATAACCGCGCTGCAGTTAGCCTTATTGCCAATCCCCATCCAGTCCGTGACCAAACCACCCTCAATGGTAACCGTTTGTTAGCCACCGCCTTTGCTATGAACCGCCGTTCACACTTTGCCGACGAACAAGCTTCGTCACATCTGCACTACCTTGCCTCCACGAACAACCACATCATTTGATCGGCCACCTTGAATTGCCACCGTCATTGCCCCATTCCGCTAGTGTGACGTTTCGGGTTGTCGTGCTTGTTTCGTCCGATTTCGGTAAGCATTAATACTTACTAACTTAATCTAATTTTGTTTTGGTCCTCTAAATTGTCTTCTATTAACCAAGATGGGGATTTTGTTCGATCTTCCGGCGATAAAAAAAAACAAAAGAGAAAGGAAGTTAATGTGTGTGCTCGATCTATATATGGTGTGCGTATGGTGTGGTGTGTGTATTATCTTGATGTGTGTAAGTATGCGTTGCCTGCGTGCATGTATGTGTGTGAGTTACGAAATGGTAGTGTGTGTGCATGAGTGTTTAATGTATCAGAAGTGTCTAATATATGTATGATGTGTGTGTTATATCATTGTACGTATGTGTAAAGTAGGGTTAAAAGAATTGGTCTCTGTATGTATTGAATTGTGTTGGTGTGTCAAAAATATATATATTATTTGTGTGTGTAATTGTGTAAAGCATATGTATATGCGTATGACTTATTACTCTCCTGCATCATCAGTGCAATTCACATTCATAATTTACAATATAGAGTTTATGGGTTTTATGATTTGGTTTATATGATTTTATATATATTAATTTTGCCTTTTTTTAGTGGTTCTACGATGGCCCAAAGCCATTTACATGTTAGGAACCATATCTCATACTAAAGGGGATTATTATTTGGTTTTATTAAGTTATTATGTAATACTTTCCAAATTTATTATTTAGAATTAATTTATTTATTAAGTCCTCATCCTTCGAATTAACTTTATATCATCATGTATTTCATAAATTGATAAATAACTCAAAATCTTAAAAGTTTCCATCGCCGGAAGATTAACAAACTAGACTACGAAAATCTAAGTTCCATAAATCTCAAATTCAAACTATGATTAAATGTAGGCACTCGTACTATTTGAGGACGACTTGATTTCTTTGTTTTGCTTTAGCTTTGTTAACTAAGGTACGGATTCTTGATTCTTTACATTGTAGTATAATTTTATTTAATTTCGTTACTCTTTCATACGGATTCTGTTTTCTTTTCATAGGATAATTACGGGTATGAATTCCATGGTCTCTTATGCTTTTAACGTTATATTATTTTTATTTGATCTCGCACTGCACGGTTTGTGGTTCTCTACTATTAGCGTAATATGGTTTTCGTCATTCTCATAAGCACACGTTCTTGGTCTTTTAATCACAGTGTGTAGTTGTTTTACGAGCGCCCTCGTAGTGTTTAATTCGTTATAACATCGTCGCTTGTGATTGCTACTTAAACTTAAACTTTTGAATATAGTTTAAAATACACGAATAGGTTTCCTAAAGAAGTTGTATACCTACTTAACAACTGGTAGAGGTTGTAGTACCTGCTCAACAACCGGTAGAGGTTCTAAAAACCTGCCCAACGGTTGGTAGAGGTCGTTATTCCTGCTAAACGGTTGGTAGAGGTTGTAGTATTATTTCAGTTGTGTGTAGATTATACATGGCCTTAGAGTTTGTACTCACTCTGTCACCCGAGCATGTCTGGCTTGCCGTTTGGGCGTCAACGGCATGACACTCATCGTGACAGTGCATAATAAAAGTTCACGACGTCTCTAACATGTGCTTGTGTAGCACCTTGGCCACTTAGAGGCGTATGGATCGATCCTAGCTCTGTTTCTGACTTCTGTTTTCTGACTTCTGGGGGATGGAATAATGGGTGTACGCCACACTCACCATCTCATTGGTGCATAGAGTAGCTACCTGTGTACCCCTCTGTTTCTGGCTCTGGGTGCGTCTGTGTTACACGACTTATTTTGTTGATATATCTGTCGTGTAAGTTAGTATGTTTCAGTATGTGAATATGTGTTGTTTCTGATTATGTTATGATAAGTTATGTGTGCATCTGATTATAAGTACTCCGATTCTGGTTCCGATTGTGTACCGGATTATGTTTCTGATATGTTCAGTATTTGATTCTGTTATGTATTAGTTATATGTGTTTTGACTCAGTATCTGAATCGGTTTGTATCACTTCTGTCTTAGTATTGTTCGATTTGGATTCAGATGTTGTGTTATACGTTTAGTTTATATCGGTTAGAATCTTTGTTTAGTATTTGATCCAAGGTCTGTTCTATATTTGTCATTGAATCATGTCTTTGTTTCATGTCGATTGTCCCGATCAGTTCAAGAAACCCCGTAAGGATTAAATTTTTACACTTTTAAACTCAGGTTCTCTAATTTATTTTGTTTATTAAGTATAAATCTCCAAAGCTTTAAAAACAATTATCTTGATTAAATAATAACTTTTGAAATATGACAAATTAATAGATAGTAATTAAAATCCAAACACTTATTTAAAAATAATATTTTTGACAGTTCATTCTTTTAAACGTTATAAGATTTTAAACCGTATTTAGAAGGTTTCGGGCAATGTATTTGTTTTCGTTTTCGTATCAGTTTCCCATGTCGGTTTTCAAATTATCATAAGTATTATGTTTTGAAAACCAAGTTATTTGATTTATTCTATTTCTTAAATATAACTCTTAGTTATTTTGTCTAACTATGATATACTACGAAGTACGATAAATTATTATATTTTCATAAGATTCAAACCTTAAATAAAAGAAGATAGTTTTGCCTCTCGTCTAAAAAAAATATTAGCATTATTAAAGGATGTTCAAAAACGAGTTCGTTTATAAAAAAAAATGGTTTTAATCATCATGGTCAACCATGTATCAGTTCTCTAAATCGGTTTTGTTTCGGGTTCGATATCGGTTATGCATCTGAATGACTTTTGTTTCCACATCAGTTCCCGTTGCAGTTCAGACCGGTTAGTGTATCAGTTTTTTATCAGTCTTGTGTCTTCATCTATTTTTAGTATTCGTGTTAGTAACCGTTTCCGTTCAGTCTCTGTTATGTTTTGTTGTGTTTTGCTTCCGCTGATATAACTTTACTTGTACTGTTGATTTCTCCGTTACTGAGCAATTTTTGGCTCAGCCGTATTTTCTTTTTGTGTTTTTTCCTCTTTGTTTTACAGGTAATATGGGATGATCTGGGATTTCAGTGAGGAGCGTTAGGAAGTTGCTGACCAAGATTATTTATTTCAGTAATGTAATAAATGTAATTAGGATCTTTTATTTAGTGTTATGGATTGGTTTTTAGTTTTGATATCTGTAAGAGTGACACGTCAACCCTAGCGGGGTTGGGGTGTTACATTAACTCAAAAGGATATTAATTTCCCTCAACGGACATTCTTTAGAAACGAAAATGAACAGACGGAGTCATTTTCAATAGGTGCTTCATCAGAAATGGAAACGAATAGAGTTAACTCTAGACACATGACAAAACTTGCTGTGGTTTCTATGCACTACATTCCATAATTAGGTATGCATCCATAATTACGTAATTCCTTGCACAGTCCGCACAGTGCATTTCATAATGTGTAGGGGAAGAAAAATCAAACCAATGATGAGTGTGACTAGACTACCATAGGGTCCTTTTAATTAGATCGACAAATGATCTCTTTAAATAGACCACCAAGGAGTCTTTCCAGCTATATCATCACATGACATTCCTAACCAGATTTTTGGATCAATCTGTTTAACTAGACCACTCAAGGGGTCTAATTATGGAATAATACCTTATAATCCAAGGGTCTTAACTATTACGTAGAAGCCCATTAAGGATTTCAGGTAGTACCTTTGGATATCCTACTATGAATCCCTTATACGAAGATATAGAAGATTCTACGAGGATTTGGATAACGAAAAATTCGGATCACGCAAAAACATAAAAGAGAACACATAAGCACATAATCACATAATTGTTTAACTTGACCTTTAATTTGTTATCTTTGGACATGGATATTTAAAGCACACCAGGAATCCAATCCGTGGATTTCATTTGGCACTCTAATCATTTTCAAGAATCTATCTATGAAGATAGGATGATCTTCCAAAAATTTGATTTTTGATTACAAAGAATCATAACATTTGAATTAAGGTACACAACAATTAAGGACTTACGGAAATACCCTTAGGTACCCTATCAAGGATTGGGTATTCGTCCAGAGTTGTAACTTGCGCCTTGTACTTCGTTTCCTTGGAAGAAACGGGTACTTAGGATTTTCGTGGAAAACGAAAGAGATCATAAAATGGAAGAATTTTGGGGGTAGTCTGTTCTTCAAGGAATACGATTCCTTGATTGTCAGTATTGTAGGGGATATGTTGTTTATACATGCAACCACATAAATACATTGCAATGTAAATAAAAGATTTATTTATAAACAACAACAACAACTGTTTCACAGACCTTAACAACAAAAGAAAATAATACTTAAAGCTTGATTATTTCTAAACAGTGTTGTCTTTCAGTCGGTCAGATGCTCATCCCTGCGCTGGATTCGCATTAGCAAGCTTTGGGAAATTTCTTCGGAAATGGCCCATCTCGCCACAGTTGAAGCAAGATCCTGGTAGAAAACGAGCTTGAGCAGGATTGTTGCCAGCTTGATTGGGTGCAGCTATAGTTGGGTAAACTCTTGCTGTATGACCAATAAGTCCACAAATTTGGCATTTGTGGTACTTCACACTAGGATGATGATGAAGGCTACATTGGATGCGCAAGGGTGCAGTTCCGTTGTATGGCTTCCTAGTAGGGGGTTGAGCTGGTTAGTTGGGTACAGTTTGATCATTGTGAGCGACCACGGCGAAGTTCTGAGAAGCTTTTCGCTTCTTTGACTTCTTAGAGGATTCAGTCTGCTCATCCTTCGGTTTTGATTCCTCGATCGGTTTCTTGTCACCCTTTTGGAAAAGCTTACCTTTCCTGATCTGAGATTCAGTCAAGGTAGCGGATAGCTCAATGGCCTGTCTAACTGTAGTGGGATTACTACCAGTAACAATATCTTGAACTGAGTCAGGGAGGCCATCAATGTACTTTTCGATTGCCTTATCCAAAGGCGTAACCTTGTTCGGGCATAACAGACTTAACTCCTCATAACGGTCAGTGTAGGCTCGATGCTCACCGCTGTCTTGCTTAAGATCGTTGAATTCCCTTTCCAATGCCCTAATCTCATGACGAGGACAAAATTCCCTCGTCATTAGAGCTCGAAGCTCTTCCCATGTTTGAGCCAGTGCTACGTCGGCACCCCTATCCCTCATCACACCATTCCACCATGTCAAAGCTCGTTTCTCAAAGATGCTAGATATGAACTCTACCTTTCGCTCGTTTGGACACTGAACATGTCTGAAGGTGCTCTCTAGACTCTCGAACCATTGCAGAAGTGCAGTCGCTCCTTGAGACCCAGAAAACTTTGATGGCTTGGCAGAGTTGAATGTCTTGAAGTTGCATGGGGCATTATTGTTGTTGAGGGCTAGGTTACATTGAGCAATGATGTTTGGGATTGCAGCAGCCATTTGCTGCGTAATGATAGCTGCCAGTTCTTCATTAGGTACCTGATTGTCGTGTCGTGGAGGCATTCTAAAAGGGGAAACAAGAGAGAAAACAAATGAAATGGCATTGGGTAAGGATTTTACAATTTCCGACCAAAAGGCATGGGTGATGGTCATTTGTTCGAACCACGAAGCAAACAAACGACACATAAAAGCTGAATCAAGGTAAATAGGTCTTCATAATGTATCGCGAAGACATGCTCGCCTATAAGTGGACACTCACCCCAAGAGTTCCCAGGTAAGAGTGACTGGTCCGATACTGCGGATTTGTACGAACACTCTAGCCTTAGACAGAAGACTCAGGGTACAGGCACCCACCCTTCTAGTTTGCATGTGTTCACATTATTTAGACCCAAACTTTGACGAGATTTTGAAAACTTTGAAGGTTCAAAACCTTATAATAAATCATCCTAGAACAGATGACTAGTTTTCAAAGCGGATTCTAAATTTATGTTCTCATTGTGGTTGTCACCTAAAGATTGGTGACGGTATTGTTTTATGACTAAACACAAGTAAACTCGCGTTAGGGTTCCTAGGAAGGTTATAGACTAGGTCAAAGCATTACGAATAACCTAATTCCCTATAACCATGAGCTCTGATACCAACTTTTCTGTCACACCCCGACCACGAAAAACAACAAATCGTGGCGGAAACGTCGGGGAGTGTTGTAACAGAATCATTGTTTCATAACACATGGATTGAAGTTCTGTTTTATTAAATTAAATGTATTACATTACATTGAAATTAGAAACAAAACATGAACAAATAGACTTTCATTCTTATTAAGTCACTAAGGCCTCATCCGTTCCTATGTGAGCATGCATCAATATTATCATCAAATATCACCAACTATGGTACCTGAAACACATGTGAAAATACGTCAGCATAAAATGCCGGCGAGTACATAGGATTTTATGAGAGTGTCAGATTCATGGCTCGTTTATGTTTTGAAAATATAACTTAAACACCTTTGTAAATTGATAATAAGAAAACCAAGTTTTGTAAAATGTTTGTAATGTAAATTGAAATAACTAAGTCAAAACAGATTTGTTTTATAAAACCTCGATACCATGAATCTTAACTCCAAAACATTTGTTTATATAAACCCAAATTGTAAATCGTTTTTGAAATAAAACTCGAATGTTTTATATTGTTACAAAAACCTTGTAACATAACTTTGTTTTGATAAACTTGCGCAAGTGATCTAGATAACGCAACGATATATAATGTATTAAAAGCACTTATATATAGGAAGTACCAGCGGCGTAACCACCATGCTTTTAACACATTACACCCGCCTTGTTACCTAATCACTTCCCTAACCCAACGGTTCAAACAATACCAAACGGTTCACATAATCAAACGGTTATAAACGGTTCATATAAATCAAACAGTTACACACGGTTCACGTAATCAAACAGTTACAAACGGTTCACATAATCAAACAGTTACTAACAGTTCATATAAATCAAACAGTTACAAACGGTTCAAAATATAAAACAATGTGTCCATATGCTGAGTGAACATATGCAACAAAATGTAATATACAAAAATCAAGGTGCTAGCATGTTAAGTGAACATACATAGCAAAACATAATTAAATCATGTACTCTATATGTACTAATGAACATAACAAGTATATGATATAAAATCATGAAAAACACGAAAGTAACAAGTAGGCACATGTGTTTCACCCCAAAACATTTGAAAACAGTAAAATAGGGGTCTATGTACTCACTTGAGGATGCTTAGAAGTCTTGACTAACAACCAAGCAAAGCTAGAGGGATCACGGAAATCAAACGACACCTAATATAGGTAACAATGTTAATAAATGGACCTAAATCAGAGGATCGGATAAAATGAGGTTTCGTAAACTAAATGAGTGTAGGGACTCATGTAATATGGTTTAACAAAGCCTACATTCTAAAACGAAACCTAACTTAAGTGCTTACGACCCATTACGACTCGTTAAGGTAGCTTACGCCACTTTAACGAGTCGTTCGCGTAAAACGCGTTCGAACCGCCTAACTAGTCCTATGACAAGTATTATATGCCTTAACATGTTTAATAATGTTGCCTAATCAGTTTAGATGCCAAAATTTATGTTACGTATGCTTAAAATGAATTTATGCGTAAAAAGGGCATTTTGGTTATTTTCCTAAGGCATATAAACTTCCTATCATACAACTAACTAAACGAAGTGACCATAAGGTATAACCTCGGAAGGTTATTCCCTATACAACTATGGTCACAATAAATTCTTGGTCGGATCCTAATGATCGACCAAACGGGTCAGGTTTGAGAGTCTAAGCGGTTGTTTAGACCGCTTATCTTACATCCCTATATAAGCACTAAACTAAAAGTGACGAGTTAAACATGTTAAAACATGTTTAACGAAGTTAGAAAACAAGTTTGATATCAAAACAAAAGGTTTTGATACCTAAGAATAGTTTGGTTGCAAAATACGCATGAATACGCATTTTGACCGAAACTATGACTCGTCACTACACCTAATCAACGTGGTAATCAGTAGGTATAGTCACAAGGGGCTATAACCATCATGATTACGCTCACGTTGCAAAGTTTAAACGAACTTTGTGTTGACCATAACCTGGTCAAAGCAGAAAGTCAAACACAGTTTGACTTTCGTGCTTAAAAACGCATAAAAGCATGAAAGAAACTTACAAAGGGTCCAAGCTAGGAAGAACTTGATCTAAATACTTAGGTATGAAGTATAAAGCTTCAACTTAGAGCATAAAATCAGATCAAGGTGTGAGGAAAATGGAATGGGAGCTTGGGTATTTATAGATTTCGGAGAACCGTTAGGATCGTTTCTCGCAAATCGTGCTTTGATCTTGACCTTACAAATGGGCACATGGTATTCTAAACCATGGGAACATCAAAAACAAGCAAAATCCATCAAACGGTATTGAAAAACTATGATCAAAATCATCAAAACATCAAAATTGGACTAGATACAATGAATCTGGTCATTTGGGCACTTTTTGACGCTTTTAGTCCCTATTGATCAAGAAAGTTTATTTTTGCGCACCAAACACCTCAAAGCCTATTTCTAAGCTATGTAAAGGATGTTTAGGGAATATTTAACTTATGATCAAGTTCCGGAATGTTCGTTACAGTACGAATCGGCATACTTTCGCAGTTTGTCGAAATTAGTCCCTGTAAGCGAATACACTTGATTTTGACACATCAAACCCTCCAAAACTTATTTCTAAATTATGTAAAGGTTATTTAAGGTATGTTAAGCCCATGTCACTATTCCGGAGTGTTTGTTGCATTAAACTGGTTATATTTACGCATCAGTTCGCGTATAACCTTCCATAAAGCGATTTAAAGCTCGAAATCGAACATGAATTTGATATGTGCACATGATATACATATTTATACAAATCCCAAGTATGAAACACAATATTTCATTGATTTGGTATTTGTTTGATGGTCGCAGAGGCACAGGTGTCACACATAATACATTCAACATGTTTCACATAGTTTGATCAAGTTGTTTCACATAGCATAAATGATGCATGTCGAGTGTGATATATTGTTATGTATATTTTAAGCCCTTTTTAACACTTTAGTCAAGTTTTAAATTCATAAAACATGATATTTTACTAACACTAAACACACATATGGGTAAGTGCACCCATCGTGAGCGTAGTATAGCGTTGGTAAGATACCGAGGTCGTACAAGGACACAAGAGCTTTTAATACCGATTTATCCTCAACGTCTAATCAAATCAAAAATTTAGAAAAAGTTGTAAACATGAAAATAAAAAATAAATGCTGAAAAATAAAATAAAAATAAAACAGATAGACAAGATGAATCACTTGGATCCGACTCGCCTTTAGTGTAACCTTTGATGATTTCCGCACTTTTGCACTTTTTAAGAGATTATCTTAGTTATAGTAGTAGGCCCCTCTTTAGAAGGTGACGTTACCCTCAACCCAGTAGTTTGAGTCAGCAAGGATACAATCCTAAAGGGTCGGAATATTGAAAGATAATTAATTAAGTTATTAATGCGTAATGTGGTAGGCCCCTCTTTTGAAGGTGACATTACTCTTGGCTAAGTGGTTTGAGTCAGCAGGGATACAATCCCAAGTAGCCGGGTTAATGTATTAATAGTAGTTTACATATGAGGGGATCAAGCCATTCGCACCCCCGCCATCCAATACCAGTGGGTATTGAAGGAGGTCCTAGTAAGCTTGACCTAGGTCCTTGCAGGATCTATACACTGAACAAGGCAAGAACCTTACCAAACCAGTCCCTTAACCCCCGACCAGGTAGCCAACATATCTCTATATAGACCGTAGAGATATGAATGGTGTAAATCTTTTATTTTATATAGATAGTAAAATAACGCCAAGACACCACGGACAAATGATATGGAAGTTTCACCTTCAACATAAGAAACTAGTTATTAAAGTCATTAATACAAAACCAAATAAAAAGTGTGAAAAGATTAAAAATCAAAAGTATTATACTAAATGCTTGTCTTCACCAAGTGATGTAAGAGACTTAGGCAAACATGCCCTTTGATTGTCAAGAACTCTTACTATCAATCTTGGATCCCGAGACTACTACACACACTCTATGATGGATGATGGATGATGGTGGTGGATGTGGGTTGTAGTGGTGGTGGAGTGTGGGTGAAGTGGGAGAGAGGTGGTTTGCCAAGGGATGCTTTTGAAGTGAACCAAGCACCTCTATTTATAGCCTGCACAGAAGCCCGGACACGGCCCCGCGTCCATCCTTATTCTCTTTCTTCATTAATTGCAATTTGTTTGCATTAGCTCCACACGCCCCCGTGTCCGCTGGGCACGGCCCCGTGTGCAGAAGCGTATCTGTACTATCAAGATTTGCTTGGATTCTGCGAATCTTAGCGTTGAGCACGGCCCGTGTTGAGTTGGCATGTGACAACTGTCAAAAATTCAGTTATCCGTACAATTAATTAACCATGATTAGTGCTTAATGACTGTGCTGAATTACAATTAACTGCTTTCTGATTACTACTGTATTCATACATGTGCATCATACATTGTTTAATGTCATACCAATATTGCATGAAAGCTTTATTGCCTCAAATGATGCATTAAGTACAGTTAGCACAGTTATCTGATAAATCAGGAAAGTGCTGACAGAACTCAGCACCTAGACAGACAGTGCATTGAGACACAGAATGAGCCAGAAACTAAGTACCACACTAGTATAGTGTGTAGGAAAGTAAGGATCACAAAACTGCCTTTCTAGTGATAGTTTAAGTGCCGGAAAGTGCCTAAAAGTCACCCAAAGTGCTGAATTCAGCAAAAATCAGCATTTTAGCCATTTAATTTTATGCAGAAACATGGTTAAATGGTCCGGAATGCTTTCCTAAGTGTCAGTAATCAAAAGTGTCACAAAAAGGTACATAAAGCACACTAAACTGCAAAGTTTAGCACCTTAATGAAACAGTAACCAACCGAACAACCGGACACTACCCGAAACACCAAATTTACACTAGAAGCACTGTTTTAACATTTCCAAGCTAGTTATGGTCCCCGAACATCATAAAACCCCATACAAATATCTAATAACTAAGACACTTAACTAATGCTTGGATTTCAACTAGTAAGTAACTAGTTTGGTTAAAACCTATCCTACTACCCCCCCCCCCCCATGTCTACGGCCCAACAAGGGTCCCACCTTGTTGATTTTATTTCAATATTAAATTGGATATGTTATAACTTTCCTAAACATGTTATACAAAGGTTAACACTTGAACTTGGTTTATAAAATAACATGCAAGACCATAAGCTCATTACTACACACACTAAACACACACAAGCTTTCTTCCTTCCCCCTTCGTGCTCTCGGCCGAAACTCACCACACACACACTCACCATCATTCAATCTTTCTCATACAAATCAAGCATATACAAAGGTGTTAGAGATCATACAAGGAAGCTAGGAGCGTTCGGAAGTGCAAGAACCTCTTTCATTTGCTTTTATCCACTTGTTTTCTACACTTGATCATCCCTAGCCTTGTGCTAGTGGTAAGAGTCTTGATCTTGCTAGTTTACTTCTATTTTAAGTGGTTAAAAGAAGAATCATACTCATAACTATGAAGAACACTAAGAATCACAATATGTAAACTTGAACATAAGCATGTTTAATGATGAAACTAAGTTGTTTATGTGATGATTTGCTTATTAATTGTTGTTTGTTCATGTACATGATGTAGATCATCATATGATCTTGCTAGATCATGATTAAAAACATAATCTAGCAAGATGAGAAAGTAGAAATATTGTAGGATGATAGATCATCCACACATGAATCATGAACTTGAAAGAATACCTTGATTTCTTGAAAAATAATGATCAAAGTGAGTAGTAACACTTGTAGATCTAAAGATTTATGGATGATTTCTAAAGAAACCAAGTTAAAAATATAAGTCTTGCTAGAACTTGGTTCTTACATAAACAAACTTTATTTTTGGTGGTTAAACAATTGTAGAAACACTTGTGAAACAAGAAGAAATCATAAAGAAACATTTTTAGAAATGATGATCATAAGTTGTAAAGATCAATTTTTTTCAAGAATGAAGTTTTTAAAGAACAAATCACACTTTAAAGGATAACAATGCTTACTAATAACAGTAGTAAGTTCCTACAAATTTTTACAAATATTCAATTTCATGAAGTGGTAGATTATTACTTGTTTTTGGCACATTGGTAAGTAAAGGTTGTTTATTATTGATTGTGGGTTGATTGTGATGATTTTTACAAAAGAAAATGATATGCTTGAAAGCATGGAAACCTCCATTTTTAAGGGAAACTATGGCAAAATTTTCTAGAAATCTTAACACTTAGAAAAATATTTCTAAACAAGTATTTACAAGTGTATTTTAAACCATAAATTGTTACAAAAACTTTGCCATAATTTTTTGTTACAAAAAAATACAAATATTGGAGGTTGGTTTTCATAAATAAAAGTGACTAAATATGTATTTAGGAAATATATATTTAGAAGACACCATGTGTGTGATTATTTGTATATTTTGTGTATTAGTTATATTATTTTAGGACATGAAATAATATAACTCATTAAAATACCAAAAATTACAATCCAAAATATTACCAAAATTCCAAGAAAATGAATATACAAGTTATACACAAAATATTGGTGAAACCGGACTAAGAAATATAACTCACAAAAGATTCCGGAAATAATATTCATGTGCATATTTTGGCAAATAATATTTTGGACACCAAAGGAAACAAAAATATGATTTTTACAATTATTACAAGGTTATATCATATTTTTGACAAAAAGAAAATATATTATTTTTGGGTGAATAAAAATATGTATTTTCTTGGAAATATTAGAAGATATATTATTTTTGGAAGAAATATATATTTTCTCAAACAAAAACGGAATATATTATTTTGGAGAAAAATAAACGTTTATATATATATATATATATATTCCAAGTTAGCCTTGAAAATATATTATTTTTGGAACTTGTGTGAAAATACAAATATTTTTGCCCAAAGGAAAAATTATAAATAATTTTTCTAAATAATATTTATTACAATATATTTTGGAAGCATATATTGGTGGACTTTTATTAAAGATAATATTCCGGAAAATTAATACGAAATTAAGTATAAGAATACTTAACAATTACAAGAAGATACGTATTCTCGTACGTATAAATGCACACCGGAATACGACCCAAATATATGGCAAAAATATACAAGTATAAGAATACAAATACAAATACACCCATCCTTGGGAAGGATATACAATTATAAATACTTGGGGAGTATTAAGTTAAAAATAATTGTCTTAACAATTATTCCAAAATTTATAAATATAAATTAAGTTAAAATATTAATTATTTTAACAAATAATTAAATAACTTGGAATAATAACGAAGACACAAAAGAATCGTAACACAAAGACAATAATACAAAGTCAAGGCACGACCCGCTCGACTAATAGATCATAGTACGTTGTAGGTAGTCGTGTTTACCCGAAGGAGCTTGAGTTACGGTGACTGGAGACGCAAGACTGTGAGTTCATGACCCCCTTTTCTCTAACTATTTTTGGTTTTATAACATCGGGGGTGAAATACATGTTACAACTATTTACAAATATTTTGATTTGGTATGCTTAGCTAAGGAAGGGTATTGCTTGATCATGTGAGTGGTGGGTATAACACTTAAGGCCATTAATCCTCGTTGTAGGACCGAGGGACATGAGTGATAGATCTATTTGGGTGTAGCGAGCCCACACCCATGTGGACCAGGGTGGCCAATGAGGTGACTATGTCTTATTCCCAGAGACAAATTTGCTAGGTTTGAGTTTTCCTGCATCACTTCACACATATCAATGGCCTTGCAAACCATTGGTGATCTGTTTTCCTTGTTGCTTTCATACCGGGATTTACAAACTTACATACATATTTACAATGATTTCAAAGGTTTATTCATACACACAAACAAACACACGAACTCGCTCAACTTTTGTTGATGTTTTCAAAATACATGTATTTCAGGGAATTAAGAGTGGATCTGGCGGGCGTTGGATGTTTCAAGTTGCGTTAAGAATAAAGGATGTCATCCGTTGTCCTAGGGTTTGGTTAGTGTGTCTTATTCCTGGACGAGACACATCTACCAAAACCTGATTTTATTTAGAGTCTTTTGATGAGTCTTTCAGGAACTCTAAACAATTCGTATGGTTTGTAAAACTTAAATTCGAAGTCTATGTTTAAACAATGATATTTGTGATGTTTTTAAACTTATCTAATGGATGACCATCTATGGTTTATATCATATAGTTGTTGTTATGATTGAATGCAATGATATTAAGAAAGTCACACCATAATCACGCTTCCGCAAAAAGTCAGGGTGTGACAGGGCTCGCCCCGTGTTGGGAATAGAAGCTTCTATAGCTTTGTCCTTTCTGCAGACACCTGGCCACACCCCCGTGTCCGCTGGGCACGGGGCCATGGTCAGCCTTCTGTTTTCTTGTTTTTGCTTGGGAAGATGTTGTCGAGGGGTCGGGCATGCCATGTTTGTTCCTTTTCTTGTAATTATGTTAGATTTTGCTGCATATTTGCTCCTTTTGTTCATTTACGCTCATTTAATCCTGAAAATACAAAAGGAACACAAAAGCACACTTTTTCCAACATTAGTACTAAAAAAGGGTTAGTTTTATGCCTCAATTAATGTATTTTATATGTTGCATTTTACACACATCAATAAACGTCCAATCATGTTTCTCATAATTTAATCAAGACTCCCATGTAGTATAATGCAATGAATAAAGCTTCATATTTAGTTCGATTCTGAGAGATTATTATTAACCTTTTAGATTGCGGAGATACGTGCGAGTTGTCACACCCCCAAAATACCACCTAGGGAATGTCCCTGTTAGGCGTGTGACGTACCAAAAACGAGCCACTAATTACATTGAACCCATACAAGTTTCTAAATAAAATCCTCAATTATTAATGAAAAATACCATCAACAAGTTTAAATGAAAACCAACATGTTCAGCGGAAGCAAATAGTAAACCAGAGTTAACTGTTTCAAAACCAATGTATAATATAAATAATTCAATCACATGAATCCCTCCAGTCGACCCATGACCACTCCAGCTACTCCAGACAGCAAGTTCCAAATCCAAGACATCTAACGACCTACGAGCATGCAACAAGTGTATCAGACAAAGCTGGCGAGTTCATAGTTTGTGAAAACGTTAGTTACCAAGTGTTTAGTTCAGTTCATTGTATGTAATGTAGATAATAACTCGAGTACCGTACAAGATGGCTACCAGATTGTTTTGCACATCCCCACTGCCCCCTATCTAAGCAATGGTCATGATTTAAGGTCATTAGTTCACGCCCGTCCTCTCAGGTACGGTGTGAGGTTGCCAAGCCTAATAGCGCTATCAACTAACACCCCGTTACCTCTCAGGTAACTATTCGGTATAAGATGGGACTTAAATGATAGGAAAGAGTGTATTATCTAACATTTCCGTTTTAACCAGGAGATGTATTCCTCTCAGGAGTACCCAGTGATTTACCCAAGACCCATTCCTCCCAGGAATACCCAACCGACTGTCCCAACCACCGGGACGCATACTCAAGAGATGAACTCACCTTAGATTGCTCGGTAAGACTAATTACTTGTTTTATCGTTGGACACCCCAAACCCTAGTATGGTTCCAATGATAGTCAGTTTCGTTTACATAGAATTCACTTATTCATTGTATATACTCCACAAGTTGTAAGCAAGTATGGCACACATTATCACACAAGTTATGACGAGTATTCGGGTTATATGTATCTACACAATACAAACCCATATATCATAATGACACACATTGACAGCTCACACCTCATTCACATGAATATGCACGTAATAACAATAACTCATAACACTTTATGATCATTTTGGTTACAAAGATCTTGTATCGAAACCACATAAAGCCCAGCCAAAGCACCTAACCCGTCCCCCTAATGCGCGGCCCACTTAATATCGGCCCAAACAGACATCATTAGGAGGTGTGCGGCCCACTTGGTTCTGGCCTAACTACATAAACACGTATATTCCATCACTGTTAATTAGGCCCATGTACATTAAGACTTCGGCCCACTAACCAACACCCCTAATTCACTTGCTTCATGTATACTTAACCTACTGTTGATCGAGATCAATATATGATATAATCATTCAATCCTTGAAGTGCATAAGCATTAATTCCCCAATCCTCAAACCCTTATCAACACCCATATGCAGCCACTTTGTGTTACTATTCTAACAAATCATCACATGCAGCCATGAACCAAATCACTAAATTCATATATTCACATATGGATCAAGATCACACGCCTGTTAACATGCAACCTCCCTTGGTTTGATGACATCATCCATCAACATTATACCTATACTAGTTACAATTAATTATATGTATCCATAATAGTTCATATACTTCCGTATCGTAAGTTAACGTTACCACAATCACACACATTAGGTTTTTGCATATTGAACTAAATAAACATCCAATTAATATGTGGCCAATATACACATAGGGTTTTCTCATTTATAATAACAAGCCAAGTCGAGTTCCTCAATTCTATCGATTTCTGTTTCATTCATACCAAACAAGAGACGTATCAACTAGCACCAATAAATCAACAAGAACAACAACATCACATAGTGCATGAATACATACAAAGTAACGAGAGTGAAACACTAACCAGACAAACGAACTACGGAGATCAGTTATCACGAAAGAAGGGGATTGCGACTAGTCTGGCTCTCCTCCTTGCTACCGTCGACTTCAAGGGGTGATTAGGGTTTGATGTTTTAAAGTACGTAATATGAAAATATAAGGATTATATGTAAACGTACCACCTAATAATCCAAATTAGGCTCGGATTGATGTGGGCTTACGAGACCGGGCCAAGGAGTAGCAAGGGTTTGAAGTTGATTGCGAAGGTTACATGTGTAGAGTCCATGAGAAGTGGGCTCATGCAACTCGGGTCGGATTCACATATGGGCCGAGATAATGTAAGGAACTAAGGTGTGTGTTTTAAACTAGTTTTTGCGGCCCAAAGGTATTAAGTAACTCGTGGCCCAAATTAGGTTAGTTCTCTAATCGCCACATTAAAGTGTTTTAACGGTTTCTCATAGTTAATCAGTCAAGCACATGTAGCCATACTCAATCACATTTTACGTTTAGCAAGTATATTACATACACGATTGTTTAATAATCTTTATCATCGTAAAGAACGTAAAAAAGGAATAACAAGAAAACGGGATCACGTGACTAGAAGACGCTGACCTTAAAAGTTTGGGTTGTCACATCATCCCCAACTTGAAAGAAATTTAGTCCCGAAATTTGACAAGTAAGCACAGAGTAGTGAAGTGACGAATCAAGATTGCTGCAGATTCTCCTCAGGTGCCACATCATCCCCAACTTGAAATGGAATTTCGTCCCGAACTTCACCAGTAGTACCAGAATTAGATTGATCATCAGGAAAAAGTTGAGGATACTTAAGCTTCATCTGATCCTCACGCTCCCACGTGAACTCCGGTCCATGTCTTAAGTTCTAACGAACTCTCACAATCGGGATTCGACTATGTTTATGCACCTTGACCTCCCGGTCCATGATCTCGATAGGTTCTTTGACAAACTGTAACTTATCGTCAATCCTGAGCTCTTGAAATGGCACAATCAGTGTTTCATCAGATAAACACTTCTTCAATTGCGAAACATGATAGACATCGTGAACATTACCCAACTGAGCAGGTAACTCGAGCTTGTAAGCCACTTTACCGATTCACTCCAAAATTTTAAATGGCCCAACGTAACGCGGACTAAGCTTGCCGCGCTTCCCAAAGCGTACAACACCCTTCCATGGTGAAACTTTCAACATAACACGATCACCGACAGCGAACTCTAACGGTTTCCTACGCTTGTCAGCGTAGATTTTCTGACGATCTCGCACTGCCGCCATACGGTTTCTGATCTGAACAATATTTTCTGAAGTTTCAAGTACAAGCTCAGGACCTGTGATCTGGCTGTCACCCACCTCAGCCCAACAGAGAGGAGAACGGCACTTTCGTCAGTACAGTGCCTCGAATGGAGCTGCATGAATACTAGTGTGGTAGCTGTTGTTGTAGGAGAACTCTATCAATGGCAAATGTTTCTCCCACCCTTTCCCAAAATCGATCACACATGCACGCAGCATGTCTTCAAGTGTTTGGATGGTTCGCTCACTCTGACCATCCGTCTGTGGGTGATAAGCAGTACTCATATTGAGACGTGAACCGAATGACTTATGCATCGACTGCCATAAATCAGAAATGAAATGCGGATCTTGATCAGAGATGATGGAAGTTGGCACCCCGTGCCTAGAAACCACTTCCTTAAGATAAACCGCTGCAATCTGTGAGAATTTATCAGTTTCCTTGATTGCAAGAAAATGCGCTGACTTCGTGAGACGATCAACGATCACCCAAAAAGTGTCGTTTCCGCCCTGAGTTCTTGGTTACCCAGTGACGAAATCCATAGCAATTTGCTCCCATTTCCACTTGGGTATCTCTGGTTGCTGAAGTAGGCCTGAGGGTTTCTGATACTCCACTTTGACTTTAGCACAAGTCAAACACTTACTGATGTGTGTAAAATGCAACATATAAATTACATCAAATGAGGCATAAAACTAACCCTTTTTAAGTACTAATATTGGAAAAAGAGTGTTTTTGTCTTCCTTTTGTATTTTCAGGATTAAATGAGCTCAAAAACGCAAAAGAAGCAAAAAGACAGCTAAATCCAACATAAATGCAAGAAAAGGAATATTAGTGAACTGCCCGAACCCTCAACGGCACCTTCCAAAGCAAAATAGAGAAATCAGAAGACTGAACACGCCCCGTGCTCAGCCAGCACGGGGCCGTGCCCAAGAAGCAGCAGAAAAGACAAACTTATAGAAGCTTCTATTGCCCACCACGGGGCCGTGCTCAGCGGACACGGGGGCGTGTCGAAAGTACAGCAGGCGCATTTATTGTAATTGCGAATTACAATTAATGAGGAGAGAGATTGTCAGACGGACACGGGGCCGTGCCCAGCGGACACGGGGCCGTGTCCAGCTCTCTGTTCAGCCTATAAATAGGAGTGCTTGGATTCATTTCATCTCATCCCTTGGCACACCACCTCTCTCACACCTCATCCACCACCCACCACCATCACAACACCATCATCCACCACCATCATCCATTGTCCATCGTAGAGTGTGTGAGTCGTCTCGGGATCCAAGATTGATCGTAAGAGTTCTTGACAATCAAGGCAATGTTTGCCTAAGTCTCTTACATCACTTGGTGAAGACAAAGTGTCTAGTCTAATACTTTTTATCTCTAATCTTTTGCACTTTTTATTTGGTTTTGTATTAATGACTTTAATAACTAGTTACTTATGTTGAAGGTGATCTTTCCTTATCGTTTGTCCGTGGTGTCTTGGCATTATTTTACTGTCTATATAAAATAAAGGATTTTCACCATTCATATCTCCACGGTCTATATGGAGATATGTTGGCTACCTGGTAGGGGGTTAAGGGAACGGTTTGGTAAAGGTCTTGCCATTGTTCAGCGTTTAGAGGTCCTGCAATGGACCTGGGTCAAATTTAGTAGGACCTCCTTCAATACTTCACGGTATTGGATGGCGGGGGTCCAAACTCTTTGATCCCCTCATAAGTTAACTACTATTAATACTATAACCCGGCTATTTAGGACTGTATCCCTGCTGACTCAGACTACTTAGCCGAGGGTAACGTCACCGCCAAAAGCGGGGCCTACCACAATACTGCATTAATAACTTAATTCATTATCTTCCAATAATCCACCCTTTTAGGATTGTATCCCTGCTGACTCAAACTACTGGGGTGAGGGTAACGTCGCCTTCAAAAGAGGGGCCTACTACAATAACTAAGATAATCTCTTAATTATGTGCAAAAGTGCGGAAATAATCAAAGGTTATACTAGATACGAGTCGGAACCAAGTGATTCATCTTGTCTATCTGTTTTTTCTTTTATTTTTATTTTCAGCATTTTAGTTAGTTTTATTTTTCTTAGTTTAAAACATTTTTCTAAACTTTTATTTTGGTTAGACGTTGAGGGTAAACCGGTACTAAAAGCTCTTGTGTCCTTGGACGACCTCGGTATCTTACCAACGATATACTACACTCAACGATGGGTGCACTTGCCCATATGTGTGTTTAGTGTTAGTGAAATATCGTGTTTTATAAATTTAAAACTTGGCTAAAATAAGTGTTAAAAAGGGCTTAAAATACACACCTAATATATATAACACTTCACACGCATCAAGTTTTTGGCGCCGTTGCCGGGGACATAAGGATTTTAAGAAAGTTAGGAATCAACGGCCTAATCATCTTTTATCTTTCTTTTTATTTTTTTTTAGGATTTTCTTAGTTTTTCAGCTTCTGCAGAGCTCAGCACGGGCCGTGCTCGGTCAGACACGGGCCGTGCCCAGCTTCATCGCTGGCAGTTTTTATTTTCTGAGTTACAGAGAGCTGAACACGGGGCCGTGTCGGTGCAACACGGGGTCGTGTCCAACTCCCAGTAACTGGGATACAGAAAACGATTACTGTACTTCTGACCACGGGCCGTGTTCACTGAGCACGGGGCCGTGGTGAACATTCTGACCAACGATTCTTTTTTGTTTTTATTGCAGGATTTGGAACCCAGGCGCCACATTTGAACCTCCTACGTAGTGCATGAGCTCCAGTTCTAGTAGAGACATAAAAGAACCCCTAGAAGAACCCGAGCGCTTTCTCAGAAAAAGACTTAAAGCTAAAAATCAAGAGAAAGCTTCGGGGGACCCACTTCCAATGGCGGACCAACGTACCCTCATGGATTACCTACGGCCTACCGTAGGCAATCTTGGCGCCGCTATCAATGCACCAAATGTCGAGGCCAACAACTTCGAACTTCGGCCGCATTTGATACAAATGCTCCAAAACTCCGCAACCTTCCACGGGCTTGCGAACGAGGATCCCCATCTACATATTACTAACTTCTTAGAAATATGTGATACCTTTCGAATCAATGGAGCATCAAATGACGCCATCCGCCTTCGAATGTTTCCTTTTTCACTAAAAGACCGAGCTAAGGCTTGGCTTAACACCCTCCCAGTTGGATCGGTAAACACCTGGGATGAACTCGCCCAAAAGTTTTTGTATAAGTATTTCCCTCCTGCTAAAACGGCTAAATTAATGACTGAAATTAATACATACTCACAAGAGGATGGCGAATCCTTATATGAAACTTGGGAAAGGTTCAAAGAGCTTCTAAGAAAGTGTCCTCACCATGGTCTAGCGGTATGGCAACAAGTATCCACTTTCTACAATGGATTGTTGCCACACACAAGACAAACACTTGATTCAAGCTCCGGGGGACTCTTAGGTAATCGTCGCACAAATGAAATATATAACCAAATTGAGGAAATTGCTCAAACCAATTTTCAATGGCACACTCCCCGGGGTAATAAATCTATTGCCCCGGGCGCCCATAAGGTTGATGAAAGCACCTCTTTACAAGCCCAAATCGAGGCCCTCTCTTCAAAAATCAAAAGGCTAGAAATGACAAAAACGGCCTCGGTTATGGCTTGTGAAGGGTGTGGTGGGTCACATGAAAATTGGAGTTGTATGAAAGAATTAGAAGAACAAACTGAAACGGTAAACTACTTGGATAATAGACCTAGGCCGTCGGGTCCTCCAACGGGTACCTACAACCAAGGATGGCGTAACCACCCAAATCTTGGTTGGAGAGATCCCGGCAATAGTAGTAACCAACAAAACCAACGAACTAATTTTCAACAACCGCAAAATTTTTCTCAACAACAAGGTGGAAGAGAAAGGCTTGAAGATACTGTATCTCGCCTCATCTCTGACACTGAAAAGAAAAACTCGGATCGATTTCAACAATTGGAATCAAATTTCAGAAATCAACAAGCTAGCATTCAAAACGTTGAAAAACAATTAAATCAACTAGCTCAAAATTTCTCCGAGAGACCACAAGGCGCGTTACCTAGTAATACCGAAACGAACCCGAAGGCACAAGTACATCTCATCACATTAAGAAATCGAACCGTGGGTCCCGAGGATGCTCCATTTCCGCCAAATGAAAGAAGCCATTCTAGCCAGCCTATAACTCCTCCTACGCCAGAAAAGGCTTCTACACCAAATCAAGAGCCCACCAAGACTCCTCCAATTCCGTACCCCGGTAGGTTAAATCGTCAAAAGACCGATGAGCAATTCGCAAAGTTCGAAAGTTTACTAAAACAATTGCATGTTAATATTCCTTTTATTGAGGTCCTAACCCAAATGCCTAAATATGCAAAATTCATGAGGGATTTCCTCACTCACAAAAGGAAAATTGAATCATTGCAATTAGTTAACCTAGGCGAAGAATGTTCAGCTTTAGTACTCAACAAACTTCCACAAAAGAAAATCGACCCCGGGAGCTTTACAATCCCTTGTTCGATTGGGAAGTCCCCCGTCCGAAATGCTTTAGCCGATCTTGGGGCTAGCATCAACCTCATGCCCACATCAATGTTCAAGCGACTCGGCCTAGGAACAACAAGCCCTACAAAGATGAGCATACAACTCGCCGACAGGTCCGTCAAATTCCCACAAGGTGTCGCCGAAAATCTGCTAGTCAAGGTTGACAAATTCGTCTTTCCAACCGACTTCGTCATCCTAGACATGGAAGAAGACACCGATGTCCCTCTCATCCTCGGGAGGCCATTTCTAGCCACCGCCCAAGCATTGGTGGATATGAATGACGGAACTCTAACATTGAAGTTTGGGGATGAAGAGGTAAAATTTGAATGTGGAAAGCGAGTAGAGGAAGAAGATCCGGTCAACTACATGAAGGTCATAGACTCAAGCTTGGATGACGCTCTCCGACGGTGTAACATGGGATGCAACACATCCCAATTGGGTAACATATGACCAGGCTTTGGGTCTAGCCAAGGACCCTTATAAACGTGGCGCACCATGGAGGCATTCCACGGAACTATCCTTAGTTTAATTTAGGTTAATTTTTTTTGTTTTCTAGTTAGTTTTAATTTTCAGGAATAAAACACACTCATGGTGGTAAAGGATGAAAAGGGGAACGAGAAAAATGATCCCATGCACAAGAACAAGGCAGCCCGATAATTCTCTCTATTTCAGAAAGTTCAACACGGGCCGTGCTCAACCAACACGGCCCCGTGCCGAACCACCTGCAGAAAAAACGCCCAGTTCAGGTACCTGGACACGGGCCGTGTTCACCCAACACGCCCCCGTGTCCAGACTTCTGTTTCTCTTATTTTAATTTTGTTACTAGCACTTGAACACGGGGCCGTGCCCGGATAACACGGGGCCGTGTTCAGTGCCCAGTAACACAAATTTTTGCTTTTTAACACTATTTTACACATCTAATCAACCTAAAAATTTATTTTTGGGACACATTGAGGACAATGTGTAATTTAAGTGTGGGGGGGATGCTAAAACCTTGAATTTTGCAAGTCCTAAATACAAGCCTTACACAAAACTCTATTGGAACCGCTAATCACCCCAAAATTTTTCCAAAAATTTCATTTTTTTTTTTTTTTACTTGTCTAGGTTTAACTCGGGAAATTCAAGTTCTCAAAAAGGTTATATTTTTACAAATTTACAACCGATAGCGTAGTGATAAAAAGAACCAACATAAGAAAATTATGAAAAGGCATAGCAAACTTATTTAAAATTTGATTATATATACTTGATCACATAAAAACCCATTCCCACAAAAGTGAGTTTTGAGCCTTTATTGAGCACACAATTACATATCATTTGACTAAATGCTCATTTTTCGTTTCTTGTGTGAATAGCCGCTTGGTTCTTACGACTCTAGAACTTGCCATGACAATGCATTCCCAGTCCTTATCAACTTAAACCCGAGTAAGTAAATGATGGAGGCATTAGGACTAACCCTTTTTATTTCTACACCATTATTTTTCTTTTTCTTTTACCACCTACCCAAAAATCCCCCTAGTTAGCCCCTTTGAGCCTAAACCTTTTCGTTTCATCACCCAAACAAAAACCCTTTTACCCATCAAAACCTTTTTCTTTTTTTTACCCTTTTAGTAACAAGTTCGGTTCTTCGTAAAAAAAAAAAAAAAAAAAAAAAAAAAGTGTGATAATGATGAAGCAAAAAGAAAATAAACAAACAAGTTAATCAAAAATAACTTAGTTTGAATAAAAGCTTCATCAAAATAAAAAGTTGCAAAAATACGAAAACCGACACTTGTTACGCTTTTAGCCCTTTTTTTCTACTAACCACTAACCCAACCACCTACCTTTAACCCTAGCCAAACCCTTAACCCACAAAGTCCTCTTGATATCTACAAAGGTATAAAAGTTAAAAAGGAGGAGGATTGATTTCTTGGCAAGCCTATGGTAGGAATAAGTTCCATGCCGCTCTCGAGTGATTCACTAAAAATACACCTTCGGCCGAGTGTGAGTGATTTCCCCGCGAGGTATGTGAACTTGTATATAAATAGAATTTTAAAAAAGGCATGTTATGCCCGAATAAGTAATTTCTTTTATGAAAAGTTCTAAATAAATCATTACGAATAGGAGTGTAAATAAATAAAAATAAACCCCCAAAAAGATCTTGGAAATCCCGACACTCTACGACAAGCCCAAAACCTTCTCTTCTACCTATTCCATTTGGGAGTGTAAGCCACATATTAAAGAGTTTTGCTTGAGGACAAGCAAAAGTTCAAGTGTGGGGGTATTTGATGTGTGTAAAATGCAACATATAAATTACATCAAATGAGGCATAAAACTAACCCTTTTTAAGTACTAATATTGGAAAAAGAGTGTTTTTGTCTTCCTTTTGTATTTTCAGGATTAAATGAGCTCAAAAACGCAAAAGAAGCAAAAAGACAGCTAAATCCAACATAAATGCAAGAAAAGGAATATTAGTGAACTGCCCGAACCCTCAACGGCACCTTCCAAAGCAAAATAGAGAAATCAGAAGACTGAACACGCCCCGTGCTCAGCCAGCACGGGGCCGTGCCCAAGAAGCAGCAGAAAAGACAAACTTATAGAAGCTTCTATTGCCCACCACGGGGCCGTGCTCAGCGGACACGGGGGCGTGTCGAAAGTACAGCAGGCGCATTTATTGTAATTGCGAATTACAATTAATGAGGAGAGAGATTGTCAGACGGACACGGGGCCGTGCCCAGCGGACACGGGGCCGTGTCCAGCTCTCTGTTCAGCCTATAAATAGGAGTGCTTGGATTCATTTCATCTCATCCCTTGGCACACCACCTCTCTCACACCTCATCCACCACCCACCACCATCACAACACCATCATCCACCACCATCATCCATTGTCCATCGTAGAGTGTGTGAGTCGTCTCGGGATCCAAGATTGATCGTAAGAGTTCTTGACAATCAAGGCAATGTTTGCCTAAGTCTCTTACATCACTTGGTGAAGACAAAGTGTCTAGTCTAATACTTTTTATCTCTAATCTTTTGCACTTTTTATTTGGTTTTGTATTAATGACTTTAATAACTAGTTACTTATGTTGAAGGTGATCTTTCCTTATCGTTTGTCCGTGGTGTCTTGGCATTATTTTACTGTCTATATAAAATAAAGGATTTTCACCATTCATATCTCCACGGTCTATATGGAGATATGTTGGCTACCTGGTAGGGGGTTAAGGGAACGGTTTGGTAAAGGTCTTGCCATTGTTCAGCGTTTAGAGGTCCTGCAATGGACCTGGGTCAAATTTAGTAGGACCTCCTTCAATACTTCACGGTATTGGATGGCGGGGGTCCAAAATCTTTGATCCCCTGATAAGTTAACTACTATTAATACTATAACCCGGCTATTTAGGACTGTATCCCTGCTGACTCAGACTACTTAGCCGAGGGTAACGTCACCGCCAAAAGCGGGGCCTACCACAATACTGCATTAATAACTTAATTCATTATCTTCCAATAATCCACCCTTTTAGGATTGTATCCCTGCTGACTCAAACTACTGGGGTGAGGGTAACGTCGCATTCAAAAGAGGGGCCTACTACAATAACTAAGATAATCTCTTAATTATGTGCAAAAGTGCGGAAATAATCAAAGGTTATACTAGATACGAGTCGGAACCAAGTGATTCATCTTGTCTATCTGTTTTTTCTTTTATTTTTATTTTCAGCATTTTAGTTAGTTTTATTTCTCTTAGTTTAAAACATTTTTCTAAACTTTTATTTTGGTTAGACGTTGAGGATAAACCGGTACTAAAAGCTCTTGTGTCCTTGGACGACCTCGGTATCTTACCAACGCTATACTACACTCAACGATGGGTGCACTTGCCCATATGTGTGTTTAGTGTTAGTGAAATATCGTGTTTTATAAATTTAAAACTTGGCTAAAATAAGTGTTAAAAAGGGCTTAAAATACACACCTAATATATATAACACTTCACACGCATCACTTACTCACGTACATCGCTATGTGAGCCTTCATCTTTGGCCACCAATACATAACTCTGAGATCCTGATACATCTTATCCGAACCTGGGTGAACTGAATATCGAGACTTGTGCACTTCATCCATCACAAGCTCTCTAAGATTACCATACAAAGGAATCCATACCCGTTCCATAAAATAATGAATGCCGTCAGACCTCTCCACAAGTCGTTTTTCCATGCCCCGCAAGTATTCAGCCTTGATGTTTTCTTCTTTCAATGCCTCGATCTGAGCGGAACGAATCTGATCAGGTAAACCAGAGTGAATAGTAAGCTGTAGTGCACGATCACACCTAGGCTTCGTCTCCTTTTGGCTAAGTGCATCAGCTACAACGTTAGCTTTACCCGGATGGTACTTGATTGCACAGTCATAGTCGTTTAAAAGTTCTACCCAGCGACGTTGTCGCATATTCAAATCCTTCTGGTCGAAAATAAGCTGAAGGCTCCTGTGGTCGGTATAAATAGTGCATTTAGTACCGTACAGATAGTTCCTCCAGATTTTGAGCGCCAACACCACGGCTCCCAATTCTAAGTCGTGTGTCGTATAATTCCTTTCGTGGACCTTCAACTGTCGCGAGGCGTAGGCTATCACCTTCTCACATTGCATCAACACGCAACCGAGACCCTGAATGGAAGCATCACAATATACCACAAAATCCTCCGTTCCTTCAGGTAGCGATAAAATCGGCGCGCTGTAGAGTTTCTGCTTCAAGAGTTGGAACGCATCTTCCTGTTTCGTTCCCCAAGAGTAAACAACATTCTTCTATGTCAATGAGGTAAGAGGTTGAGCGATCCTCGAGAAATCCTTAATAAACCGATGATAATATCCAGCGAGACCAAGAAATTGTCACACTCCGAAGGATTCTTCGGTGCTGCCCAATTCCTGATAGCATCAATCTTAGCAGGATCCACGTGTATCCCGATTTCGTTAACAATATGCCCAAGAAAGTATACTTCCCGAATCCAAAAATCACACTTAGAGAACTTCGCGTAGAGCTGCTCCTTCCTCAGGAGCTCTAAGATAAGACGTAAATGTCGCTCGTGGTCTTCTTTGCTCTTGGATTAAATCAAGATGTCATCGATGAACAGAATAACAAAATCGTCGAGGTACGGTTTGCACACACGGTTCATGAGATCCATGAAGACCGCTGGTGCGTTAGTCAACCCAAACGGCATAACCAAAAACTCAAAGTGGCCATACCGCGTTCGAAAAGCTATTCTGGGAACGTCCTCCTCTCGGACTCGTACCTTATGATAGCCCGACCTTAAGTCGATCTTGGAATAAAAACTTGACCCTTGCAGTTGGTCAAACAGATCGTCGATACGTGGTAAGGGATAGCGGTTCTTGACTGTCACCTTGTTGAATTCACGATAATCTATACACATCCGAAAGGACCCATCCTTCTTTTTCACAAACAGTACTGGGGCTCCCCAATGCGAAGAGCTGGGTCGGATAAAACCTCTATCCAACAGCTCTTGGAGTTGGTTTGATAACTCCTGCAACTCTCCTGGCGCGAGACGGTAAGGAGCACGAGCAATCGGGGCTGCTCCTGGCGTGAGGTCAATCTGAAATTCTACCTGACGATGCGGAGGTAAACCAGGAAGCTCTTCAGGAAACACATCAGGAAACTCATGAACAACTGAAAGGTCCTCGATCCTTCTCTCATCAGATTGCGAATCAGTAACAAGAGCTAAAATAGCAGGGTAGCCCTTACGCAGACACTTCTGAGCCTTCATCGCTGAGATAATACTAACCATAACACCACTACGATGACCCTGAACCGATAAAGATTCTCCGCTAGGGAGAGGGATACACACGATTTTCTCTTTACAGAGAATTTCCGCTTGATGCTTGGACAATCAATCTATACCAACGACCACATCAAAACTTCCAAGAGTGACAGGGAGTAAGTCAATGTCAAACATTTGACCCATGAGATCAAGTTTACAACCAAAAAGAACATGCGAAGCTTCAATCGACTTACCATCAGCTAATTCTACTACATGCTTATTTACAAAAGGTGTGGAAGTCAACCCTAACTGACGACTGAACCCCAAAGACACATAACTCTAATCGGCACCAGAGTCAAATAAAACAGAAGCAAAAAGATTGTTCACAGAAAACGTACCGGTCACAACGTTGCCATCATTGCGAGCTTCCCCAGCACCAATAGTGAATACTCTTCCACGTGCCCTGTTTCCACAATTGTTCCCATTGTTTTTATTCCCAGTATTGTTGTTGTTGCCAGCATTCTGATTAAGCTAAGGGCAATCCCGCTTAAAATGACCCGCATCACCACACTGAAAACAACACTTGCGATTACCCTGATTCTACTGAGGTTGCTGCCTATCCTGTTGTTGCGGCTGCTGTTGCTGTGGGGGTTGCTGCTGTTGCTGCTGTCTCGGGTGCGGAGCCCTGCAATCCCTAGCCATGTGACCCACTTTGTTGCACCTGTGAAAGACTCGGGTACACGGCCCACGATGATGAAAGTTGCACCTGTTACACTTTGGATGCTTCCCTGCATAAGAGCCCTGATTTGAATTGTTGCTCTGATTCTGATTCACAGAAGATGACGGGCTAAAATTGCGGTTGATACTGTTGTCAGGCCTTTTCTGAGATTGATTGGCACTAGTTACTTTGTCAGCATCATTCCATTTATGCTTGTTATCACTAGCAGGTGTGGTAGCTATAGCAGCAGTGGTAGTAGCAGATTTACGAGGCGGCAATGAGCCACGCTCGACCTCTTGGTCAGTAATATTATGTGCCAAATGAATGATCTGGGGCAGATTATTAAGGTTTGCAGCAGTGATATAACCCTTTACAGCTGATGCTAGGCCCTTGAGATACAACTCAATTCGTCGATGTGGAGGTCGAGACAGGTTAGGACACAAAATTGCTAGTTCATGAGATCGTTTCGTGTAAGCCTCGATCGTTTTGTAGTACTCATTCTCAAGCTTCTGAATCTCATCACGAGGACAGTACTCTTCTCGCATCAACTCCTTAAAATCATCCCAAGTCGTTGCATTAGCCATTTCGATGCCCAACATCTGCACCTGGGCATTCCACCAAGTTAAGGCACCATCCTCCAAAGTGCCTGTAGCATACTTCACACAGTCCCCCACGGGACAATTACACATAGCGAACACTGACTCAGCTTTCTCAAACCATCGAAGTAGCCCCACAGCCCCTTCAGTCCCACTGAAGGTCTGTGGCTTACAATCTATAAATGTCTTAAACATGCAAGTAGGCGGAATGTTTTGATTCTGATTTGCTGGCTGACCTAATGGACGAAAGGAAATACGACACAAGGGTAGGAGTTGTGTACGCGACACAAGAATAAAGATAATTTGGCACATATCATACCAGCTTGGTAGGCTGCTAATGCCTCAGCCACACGGGTGTTGATCAGATTTGTCAACTCAGCCTAAGTCATAGCAATGTGTCCATGGCCTCGTCCACTCATGATTCTATATAAGGAGAAGGAACAAGTTTAAGGATCGAGCTAAGGCAGGAGTCAAATATCACATTGACATCTACAAACTACATAGTTTACACCAAACAATAGGGCAGAACCCTTCTCGCACTCGTTAAGCCTCACTGGGACTCACATGCACCTCACATTATTATTATGTGTGCACCCATAATAATATGGCAATTTGCATGCTCATCTCAGTGCCTCTTAACCTGCGCTAAAGGTTTCCCCCACATTCAAATAGCAAAACGAAAGGTATCACTGGGTTATGAATCACAAAAGTCGAAGAGTAGTGTCACACTATCAAATCACCATAGTATCTAGTATATCATTTCATGCAAGCTGTGAGTGTGTGACTACTAAACAAGTAATGCATAAAGTAAACAGAAGACAAACCTTGCAATCTGGAGCTGAGTGTCATGGTCGATTTCGGATCTGTTCGGTTATAGTCTGGTTTTATAAAAACATTTTAAAACCAAGTTCACTATAACCAGTGGCTCTGATACTAAACTGTCACACCCCCAAAATACCACCTAGGGAATGTCCCTGTTAGGCGTGTGACGTACCAACAACGAGCCACTAATTACATTGAACCCATACAAGTTTCTAAATAAAATCCTCAATTATTAATGAAAAATACCATCAACAAGTTTAAATGAAAACCAACATGTTCAGCGGAAGCAAATAGTAAACTAGAGTTAACTGTTTCAAAACCAATGTATAATATAAATAATTCAATCACATGAATCCCTCCAGTCGACCCATGACCACTCCAGCTACTCCAGACAGCAAGTTCCAAATCCAAGACATCTAACGACCTGCGAGCATGCAACAAGTGTATCATGTCACACCCCGATATTTCCACGTATTACCGGTGGGCCCGGTGGGGAGTATCGTGACGTAATTGATATCATTATAGTCAAACAACACAATTTAAATGCACAGCGGAAGCAAAAGATGATTCACATTACAAACCGAATAAAAAGTAATATCAAAGTATTACAAACGGACTGTAAAGGATCCACAGGCGGATCAAAAGATAAAAAGATAATTTGTTCAACAGGCTTTAACATCTAGAGCTTGCAAGACTTGATTAATGATGCCAGGAGTAGCCAGCCTATTTCGTCTAGTACCTGCACTTAGCCTTTTTGGAAAATACGTCAGTTTACACTGGTAAATACAATTAACCGACTCATTTTGAAAAAAGAGTTTAAGAAAATTAGTTTGAATGCACACGACACAAAATATCTTTTATAACTTGGGACAATTATTTAAAAATAATCTTGTATACATTTTTACTTATTTATCGTCCGTCAGGGCCGGTTAGAAAAGTCGGACAAGATTAACTGACACGCCACACGTATAATGCCCACAAGGTTGATTCCTTTAAGTGGATTACCAGTTTTTACATAATGCAACTGCCAGGTGTATGCCTACACCCCGTGCTTAGGTCATGGCCATTTCTTTGAATGATGCCAAGGATATCCGGGACATGGTCATTAACCCCCCAAGGGCTATATACCAAATAAAACAGATTAAAACGGGTTATGTAAATATATTAATCACAATCCAATTTAAACAACTACATACCCGACCAAGAGGTATTATTATAATACCGTATCCCAAGCCCGTATAGGGAAAATAAGTTAAAAGTATTTACCTGAGCAAGTATAATTCACAAACAGCGAGTGCAAGTAGCTTTTACCGGGCTCCTAATCTGGAACGAAGGTTTTTAATAATCTATTAGATTCCTAACGGGTCTTAATTAAGCCTAAACTTAGACCGGTTAGTTTTAAAGGAAGATACGGTTCAAACGCACGATTAAGCGAAGACAGGATTAGAATGTGGTTTAGACCAGACAAGTTTGTATACTTGTATAATATGGGTAAACTAAACACATTCTGGATTTTGAGACAAAAATGATAAGGTTTGACCCGTTTCGGCTAATTCATGCAAACTAGTTACATAAACCTATCCGAACGCGAAAAGTGCGTAACGGGTAACCAAATGATTCATGAACAGGTTTCCTAAGTTAATATGCCTTAAATATGTTGTGATATCAGTAGGATACCTTCCATTGTGCCCAAAATGGTTTTAAATTCAAACTATGCCCCGTAGGGGCATTTTGGTCATTTTAAAGCTTATAAAAGAGTTTAAATATAAATCTGAGTTTCAGGTCTGATATATTCAGTAAAAATACTTATTTTTATAAGTCATAACAGTAGGGTATGTTATATAGGTGAAATTTACCTTTTATAACTAAACTATGCACCGTAGGGGCATTTCGGTAATTTTACATAAGCTTTAAAGGTTAAAATAGGGAATCTGAGTTTAAAACTTTTGCTCACTATTAAGATATAAAAATTTGCTTAAAACATCAGTAGGTATTAAGTCTTATATGAGAAAAATGGTTTTAATACATACTATGCGTTTAAACGCGTAAAAAGACGGTTTTAAGCGATTTCCGGGTTTTTAAAGAAAAGCTGATATTTTTATCATTCCAGAAGACTCAAAATATTTTATTTATTATATAAAATCAGTAGCAAATGGTTTGGTATCAAAATAATATGTAAAACTCATTTTATAGGCCAAAAGGGCATTACCGAATCAACGCTATAACCCTATGTTATGCTCAGCCTAAAAATAAATAAAAATCTTTAAAAAATGCAAAATATTATTTTACATCAGTGGGTAAAAAGTTTGGTATCAAAAATTGGGTTTAGATAGGCTTCATGCTAGTTACGCCGTTTAATTAATAAAAAGCTTTCTAATTACGCTATTGAGCATAACTCTTAATCTAGACCTCCAACTGATGTGAAAATTTAGGGACATGTTTATAAATCAGTAATAAATATTATTGTCCTCTCACATTTTCAAAATTCTTGTTTTAAGGTCAAAAGGGCATATTGGTCAACATTTAGGCATATAACGGAAACATGCATATGAATCGGATAACTAATGAACCAAGTTGTATAATCACAGAGGGTTATACTAACATGTAACCTGGTCCTAATAAAGCTCTAAGGCATTTCTAAAACATGCTACATTGGGTCAGAACTGAAAGTCAAAGCAAAAGTCCACTTATGCGACTTTCGGTTCCGAACCGAGCTTATATTGAAAATTGTCGGGTTGAACATGTTTAGACATGTTCTTACATTAATTACCAAGTTATATTAGTGATAAAACAGGTTGCATGGCTTCTACATTGCTAATCATGCATTTATTTTAAAAATTAGCTTTCTGTTGACTTTTTATGATTAAGTTTGACCCGACAATTGACCTAGTTAGAGTAGGAATCAGAGAGTGCCCTTTTAAGGGTTTATTACCCACATAATTACCAACTCATAGGTACTTTCAATTCGAGATTTGACTGGACAAATTTTAATTAATCACGAAGTCAAACTCTAATTACGACGGTTTGACTTTAGGCCATTAAACTAATTAAAACTGAATTAAGAAAGGTTAAGGACACTTACTGAAGTCCTATGCACGACTAATGACCTCTAGGAAGTGACCTTGAGCTCTAGAAATCTCCAGGAAAGAAGTTATGAAAGTTTTCAAAGTGTAGTGCTCAATGTTGCAACAAGGGTCTTCTTATATAGTGGGTTTAATTGATCAAGATGGTGCCAAGCAAGTCTACAACTGATGTTAGATCACCCCCAAGTGTCCCTATGCATGTAAAACTACTGTCCACACTCCTAGAATCCAAAAACCATGCATATAAGTCGGTTACAAGGGCTGAACAGATACCTGCAGGTGTTTTCTGTCGCTGGCGGTCCTAGGCGGCCCGCGTAAGACTTAAGGGTGTCTTACGCGGCCAGTATGGCTCCCGGGATCAGGTTACACAAGTTTCAGAAATTACATTTTGGCCCCCTGGTCCTTTTAAAAGTGGTTTTAACTTCCTTATTTGCACTTTTATCCCACCAAATTGATTTCTAAGGACCTTAAGACATAACCAAACTTTGTTAAGTCCTTGGTTAACTTTATGATCACCTGAAAAGCCTTAAATTTCAACGTTGATGCTTTTAACCCCTCATATACGAATGTTATCATAACTTTCTCATACTTTATCGAAACCTTGTGAAATTTTTATCACTTATTCTAGTGAGCATAATTAATCGTTACAAAGCTTCAGGTTCGCTAAAAGGTCACTCAGAGGTATAAATTAAATATGTTGACACATTTAACCCTTGTAGTTTGTAATCTCTCACTTTCTTCCACAATTGGCTTCGTATGATCCATAATTCATTCGTTTAAGGTTATAAATATCTTGTAGGGTTATTGAAAGGTACATTTATCCATTGTTGACATTTTGAATCCTTTTATTCACATACTTTCTTTGTTTGTCATCTTTAGTCCCTCTAAAGCAATCCTTTACACGTTTAAAGCTCATGACACGTGTCGATATATTATTGGACATAAATTTACGAGGTGTTACATCCTCACCCCCTTAAAAGAAATCTCGACCTCGAGATTTACTGAAATAAATGAGGGTACTTCTCTTTCATTGTGGACTCTACCTCCCACGTATACTCGGGACTAATGAACTTTTGGGGTCCTTTTATAATATACTCTACTAAACTGGTGTCCTAAAAAACTATTTAATAGGATGGATGATTTTTGGGGGTCCTATTATCATATAATTTTATAGGACAATTAAAAAGTAGATCCTAATAAAGTACTTTATACGACATTTAATTGTTAGTGTCCCATTATGTGGTACTGTATTAGGACACGTGATCATCTGGGGTCCTATTATAACATAACTTAATATGACACGTTATAGTTAAGTCATAAATGTTCAGTGTTATAGGACTCTTTATAGTCGAAGTCATATTAGAACTTAACTTAATAGGACACTTGACACTTGGGTCTTATAACTATAAACTTTATAGGACGTTTAATCATTGTGGTGTTATTATAATACACCGTAATAGGACACTTGATATTTGAGTCATAAAACATTAGTTTTATAGGACGCTTATTCGCTAGAGTTTTCTTACAATATAACTTAAAAATTAAATAATCAGGTCAACCCGCGAAATTGTCACACCGTGATTTTCGGTTTCTGTGGAAGCGTGGCGAGGTGTGGCCAGAGCGGTAATCGTTACATTCAATCAAGTAAACAACATATTTAAAACATAAAAAGATGTTCATCCATACATTTATTTAGAAACCATAATTTACAATACAACTTGTTCAAAGTAAAACAAACTACAACTTAAACAACATTGTTTGAAGTTTAACACGAGTTTACAAAACAAGAGAAACGAAAACAGGATGACATCTCAAAAGCTGAAGTTCTTCATAACAACACGAACATATTTTCCAAAGCCGTCCACTAATTTCCTATAATACATGTTAGTTTTGAAAACGTCTACAAAAGTTGGTAAGTTCATGTTATTAGTTTTCGTATCAAATGAATCTTTAAAACACTTGAAATAGTAAATTCGTTTTGTACAGTATAATGAAACTTGCGCGATCATTAGTGTTTTGCAAGGACACTAATCTATATGCCAGAATAGGAGGCAACCAAACCTTAACGATTTAGTTTTGTGTCAGTGACACTAGTTTTAGACACAAAAGCACTCTGTAACGATCTGTCATCATTGCCGTTAAGAGTGGGGCTCGCTAAAACCCAATAGATCTATCCCTTCGTTCCTCGGTACTTGATTATTCATTAATGTCCCCTTTATTTAAAACACCTATTCGCATGTGATCTAAATATTTTAATTATTATCGTCATACCAATTGTAACATGTATACATCCCCGAAAGTTTAAAACTATAAACATTTAAATAAAATGGGAAACATGAACTCGCTGATTTGCATTCCGTGCAAATCTCTATTCGATTCATGGTTCTTCGTTTGTTTCTTGACCTACAAGTGTTCTAATCTCGTTAGACACTTAGGTTTAGGTTTGTTTTTCATACAAGTATCTCATCTTGAATTTCGTTTTTGGTTCTTGTATTCGTTTGCTTTCTTTGTTTATGTTCTCATATATATATATTCTATTTAGTTTATGTTTGAATGGGCCTAATCCATGTGTTAGGTTTTAAGTCCAATTTGCTTGTTTAGTGTATATGGGCCTAGCCCAAATGTCTTTGTATAAGTGGGCCTAATCCAATTATTTTAGTTAAGTAGACCTAGCCCAAATGCTTTTGTTTAAAGTGGGTCAAGCCCAAATTGAGGTGCAAAAGTGGGCCTAGCCCAAAATAGTTTTATAAGAGTGGGCCTAGCCCAATTTAGCTTATAAAAGTGGGCCTAGTCCAGATATGTTATGTAAGAATGGGCCTAGCCCAAACTAACTTATAAAAAGTGGATCTAGCCCATGTTAATTTATAAAAAGTGGGTTTTAGCCTAAGTATTCTTGTAAAAGTGGGCTTTAGCCCAATTTAACTAAAAAGTGGGTTTTAGTCCAAATATTTTTGTAAAAGTGGGCCTAGCCCAATCCTATTTAAGAAAAGTGGACTTAGCCCAAATTTAATTCATGGATACTTTTTATTCTAAAATATATGGGCTTGATCCATAAATAATAATACTTGTATTTTTATAAAAATCTAGTTTTTATTAAAATTGTTACTTATGTCAATATTTAATCTTTCAAGTGCATAAGACTTTTAAAGTGTGTGTGACGGCTCGTATTTTTGTTATGACTATTTCCTATGTGTCGAATTGTTTTATTCGTGTCGTTCGTTCCGTTCGTGTCGTCCGTCTCGTTTACATCGTTTATTTCGTCCGTACCATATATTTTATTTTGTCCGAATTTGTCAAAAGTGTCCTTATTGTCCAAAGTGTCCGAATTGTCCGATTGTTTGTTTATGTGCTAGGATGGACATTCCCTTTTTATAGTTTTCGTTTTTCAAGTGTTAATATATATTTTTGTAATTTTTTTTGAAGTGTATAGTTTTGTATTTATTCCTACATGAACTAAATACATAATATGCATACAAAAATATATAATTATGATACTTGATGAATTTTTAAAGTACACATTTGATCTAAAATATATACTTTGTCATTTTTAGTTTAGAAATCTTCATAAAATAGGAACTTATAACTTCTTGTCTAAAAATTCGTTTAATCAAGTTTAAAGATTCCAAGTTGTTTTCTAATCATCGAATCCTTTGTTTAACACTTTTTTTTATCATAACTATAAATTTTGTCATAGTTTCCTTTAAACTATGGACTTTTCCCAAGTTTAAACAAACTTGTGTTCAAATCATTTCAACTCAAAATATCATCAAGTATCAACAATCATCCTATTTTGACAAAAGTGTTATGAACATGTTGTAGTCTCCATCTTTCCCAAAAAGGAAACTTTATTCATGATTTTTGCCAAAATTTGTAGAACATAATTTTATTTAAAAACTCATATTTTAGGTGATATATGTAGTCATTTTGAGTATAAACATGTGTTCAAAACTCTTTTATTAACAAGTTTCAGGTTCATGATTCTTTCCAGAAATAGAAACTTTACTCATTCATTTTAACAAAAATTTAAGTTCTTGGATTTTAAATAATTACTCATGTTTTCTATCATGCATGTAACTATTTTAAGAATAAAAACCCATGTTCATAACTTTTGTTGATGAATCTTGTTAGATCTAACATGCATGTGTTTAGATCATATTTTTGTACAAGAATAAACACGATTCATAATCACTAACGTAAACTTCCTCAAGTTCATCCAAAATCACCAAGAAATTATAAGATCAAAATAATAGTTTTAGTTTTTCTTATTGTTTTTCAAGTGGGTTGTATTTTTAAGAAAAATCGAAAATAATGAAGATGTAGAAGCTAGTGATGATTCTTACAAGTTTGCTAGTAAAAACAAAGATGAAGATATGAAGATATGATGATCAAAGAACTCCTAGTGCTACCAAGGTGCTTCTAGTGTATCTTCAAGTCTTGCAAACGTCTTGAATCATCAATGCACCTCCATGTTAATATGATTTTCTTGAGTTTGAAGCTTGAAGAAGATGAAGGTGGGAGTGTTTGGTTTGGCCGATTTTTTGAGAGAGAGAAGGATGAGATGAAAGGTTTTGATGGTTTTGTTGGAAAGTGGAAAATGATGGAGTGTTTAGAGGATTTTCTTGATCTTGTTCTTACGCTAATCATCTTCTTATTTTTCCAACACATCAAGTTAGAGGTGAGTAGGCATGGGGGGGACCCACCGTTGCCGTGAATCACCAGGGGGGGTATTTTGCATTTTTTTTATAAAATCTTGATTAAATATATAAACTTCAAGAACTTTGGTAATTTATATAAAAATTTCTATAAGGTTTTATGGTTCAACATTTTAAAGTAATGTGACACTAGGTAAAACTAACCCACTAAAATTGTTAGTTCGTTGATCGGGTGAAAAATTTGGTTCAGATCTTGTACCGGGTTAAATGGTCACACCCCAACCAATGACAGAAACATCGGGGCGCGACACTAAGCATTCAGATTGCTCAAGAGATTCCACAACAATAAATTGTTTCGATATAAATTAATTCAAGATTTCATAAATTGTCTAAAACATCAACCACATCATAAAGTATCAAAATATTATACAACCCAAATAAAGTTCAAATTGTTTAATTAACTAGAATGGGTTTCTAAGAATCATCCTAGCTTGTTTCTTGATTTCCTCAGCTACAATCAACCTGCAACATGTATTAAATACTATCAACAAAATGTTGGCGAGTATACAAGTTTGAGTACATAGTAGCATAATAGTTTAAAACGTTCCAAAAACTCATATCCGTCATGAAAACATATAACAAGTTTCACCATGCTAAGCCAACGCAGTCCCTATGTAACACGCATTTCCAACGCAATTAACATAGCAATCCCAAGAGTCTAGCAGGAGCTATAAACGTTCATTGCCTTTCCCCAAAGTCTAACGGGAGATTTGATCTTAACAATACCAAAGAGAATAGCAGGCGGGGCACTACAACCTATAGCATATGCATAGTACCATAATTGTTAAGACATGTCACATACAAGGATTAAACGTCACATAGCATATAAGTCTCAAGTTTCACAAGTATCTTGTTTCCATGTTTACTACGGATAGAGTATGTTTCCAAATAAGTTTCAAGTGTCAAGTGTCATGTTTATAGAATACATGTTGCATCCCAAAAGTGTTTAAAACGAAAAGGGATTGAGTATACTCATAGTGGGTGCTTAGTATCAACACCGACTAATTGGATCAAAGGGAGCGCTGGGGTTAGCCTGATTATAGTATAATAGTATGAGTGTCGAACAGAATGTCGAATCGTTCGAAAATCGAGTAAAAGTGTCTGACTGGTATCCTGATCGGATGGTCATTCGGAAGGATGGTCATCCGGTCGGATAACCATTCGAACCAGATAGACCCCATTCGATCAGTGGTGTGTTTCAACTTTTGAAGTTTTCATTGTAGTATAAGATCAAGTCATTCGATCGGATGGTCATCCGGTCGGATGATCATTCGATCGGATGAATATTCGAGTGAAAATTTGATAGTTTGAAGTTCTGATTCAAATAGTTTTAAGTGTTGAGGGTTATAGAGAACAAGTCACTTGGTCGGATGATCATTCGATCAGATGGTCGTCCGATCGGATGACCATTCGACTGTGATCTTTTTCAGTTTGAAAACTTTTGTAAAAACTAAGTTCGAGTTTAATGGAGGCGACGTTACGTCGTGCTAAACAACGGAAACACATCAATTCCAGCTCCGTTAATCGGATGGGAACCACCCCATTCGATCAGACTTACTGTTCGCAGACCGGTTCTCAACCATGGGACGGGTAGAGAGCCTAAACGAGTCTAGATTCCACCTATTCTTAGTAGAAAAGTTAAGAAAGTTGAAGAAAAGTTAAAAAGTATGAGATCAGTTTAAGAAAATGTTTAGATCTTGCAAAGATTTGTGTTAAACATTGTAGAAATCCTTTAGATTTGCAACATCCTCGATATGATGACGTCATTCCACCGGTGACATAAGCAACCGTGATGATGTCACCTTCAAGGGTCCAAATCGAGTGATTTCATCAAGGAAATCAGTGATTTTGATGGAGAAAATGGTGCGGAATTATGTAATGATGATAGAAGTACAAGATTCAAGTAGAATACTTACGAAATCAGCTTGGAATCAAGTGAAATGTGTTTGAGAGTGACTTAGAAGGTTCTGGATCGGACGAGGCTGTCACATCAGTGAACAGTGATGTGACAGCGGGTATTTATAGTGTGAGAGTGAGTAAGGCGGTGTAAATGTGCTCTGGGTCAGACGGCTATTCGGTCGAATGGCCATCCGATCGAACGGTCATCCGATCAGACGGTCATCCGATCGGATGTCCATTCGGACAGCCGAGACCCGTTTGCTAGTTTTTCGACCTTGGTTTGTTTTGCGAGCTAGATTAAGCATTGGGTTTGCGTATTATTGTGGGTAGCCATTACAATGGTATAATTACATAATTAACCCAAAAGCTTCCGTGTCTCAAGTTGCGTTCAAGCTAGGTTCATGTCTAATAAGTTTCAAGTATCAAGTATCAAAGTTTCAAGTATCAAAGTATCAAGTATCAAAGTTTCTAGCTTAACTAAGTATCAAAGTTTCTTGTTTAACCAAGTATCAAAGTTTAACAAGCGTCAACTTTCAAGATTTAAGTTTTAAAGTATCAAAAGAGTCCAGATTCAAGGCATCACAAGATTCAAGTATCATATGAGTCAAGTTTCATACTCGTTCATGCATAATGTAATCAAAAGTATCATAGTTTCACGTAGTTTAGCATAAATAAGACTCAAATATGTATCCTTAAATATTACAGGGACTAGAGTTGCCGAAAGTTGAAAGATTCGAAACGTAGGGTGTTACAGTCTCCCCTCCTTTAGGAGATTTCGTCCCTGAAATCTAAGAGGAAGACTGTTCGAAGAGCTGTGGACACTTGGTTTTCATTTCACTCTCGAGCTCCCAAGTGAATTCGGTGCCACGCTTTCCTTCCCATCACACCTTAACTATGGAAATTTTGCTGCGTCTCAACCGCTTGGTACCTCGGTCCATGATTTCGACCGGTTTCTCCACGAAATGAAGAGTTTCGTTTATTTGCAAGTCTTCGATGGGGACCTGAAGTTCCTCGTCGGCTAAGCACTTCCGAAGATTAGATACATGGAACGTCGGATGTACATTGCTAAGCTCTTGAGGTAAATTGAGTCGGTAGGCCACCTTGCCAACCCATCGTCGCTGACGCATATTCAGTTCCTTCTGGTTAAAGATGTGCTGTAGGCTCTTATGGTCAGTGAAAACCACACACTTAGTACCATATAGGTAGTGTCACCAGATCTTTAACGCAAAAACAACTGCGCCAAGCTCTAAATCATGGGTAGTATAGTTTTTCTCATGTATTTTGAGTTGTCGTGAGGCATAAGCGATGACTTTGCCCCGTTGCATGAGCACACAGCCCAAGCCATAGTTCGAGGCATCACAGTATACCACAAAATCGTCATTCCCATTAGGGAGGGCAAGCACAGGAGCGTTACATAGAAGATTCTTAAGAGTATGAAAGGATTCCTCTTGCTTAGGACCCCAAGCAAAAGGTTTCTCTTTCTGAGTCAACGAAGTGAGAGGGACAGTGATCTTTGAAAAGTCTGAGATGAATCGGCTGTAATAACCTGCCAATCCCAAGAAGGAACGAATCTCAGATGCGGATTTGGGTGTACTCCAATTCTTCACAGCTTCGATTTTGGAAGGGTCAACATGGATTCCTTGTTTACTAACAACGTGCCCAAAAAATTGCACTTCATCAATCCAAAATTCACACTTAGAAAACTTTACGTATAAGCGTTCACCACGTAAAAGTTCTAACATAAGGCGTAAATGACGTTCATGATCAGCTCGAGTTTTCGAATAAATAAGAATATCATCAATAAAGACTATCACAAAACGATCCAAATAAGGTTTACAAACATGATTCATAAGATCCATGAACACGGGTGCGTTGGTCAAGCCAAAAGGCATGACCACGAACTCGTAGTGCCCATAACGAGTGCGAAATGCGGTTTTGGGGATATGTTCTTCGAGAACACGGAGCTGATGGTAACCAGATCGAAGGTCAATTTTTGAGAAACAGCTTGCGCCTTGTAGTTGGTCAAATAGATCGTCGATACGGGGAAGAGGATAACGATTCTTGATGGTGAGTTTATTAAGCTCACGGTAGTTGATGCACATGCGAAACGAACCATCTTTCTTCTTGACGAATAACACGGGAGCACCCCAAGGTGAGGTACTTGGACGTATAAAGCCTTTATCGAGTAGTTCCTTTAGTTGACTAGATATCTCTTGCATCTCAGAGGGTGCAAGTCGATACGGAGCTTTGGCAACAGGAGTCGAACCAGGTATAAGATCAATACGAAAATCAACAGATCGAGGAGAAGGAAGACCAGGAAGATCTTCAGGAAAGACATCGGGGAAGTCACACACCACTGGAACATCACTTACGCTCTTTACCTTGCCCTTTTGTTCTATGGGCCAAGAAGGCAAAGTACTGTTTAGGTAAGCATTTGTTCGCTTGAGTACATGACATCAACTTCAGTCCTCTAGAAGGTCGGTCTCCATAGACATGTAAAGTATCACCAGACGGGAGAGGTAAACGAACATATTTCTCATGACAAGTGATTTCAGCATGGTTCTTACGCAACCAATACATGCCAATGATGATATCAAAACTACCCAATTGCATGGGTATGAGATCAATAGTGAAAACGTGATCGTTAAGAGTCATGGAACAATCACGGAGGATAGAATCGACTAGGATAGACTTACCATCGGCAATCACAACAGAGAACGACTTAGGTAGTTTGGAGCGTGCACAGTTTAACAAAGATTCAAATTCTACGGACACAAAGCTTCTGTCGGCACCAATATCAAATAGTATCGAAGCGTAAAGATTATTGACGAGAAATGTACCATTAACGACGTCATTGTCGTTACGAGCCTAGTTTGCGTTGATGTTGAACGCTCGTCCTCGAGCGGCTGGCTGTTACTCCTGGTTCAGCTGGGGACATTGGTTACGGAGATGAGTAGTGTCTCCACACTTGTAGCATGCTCTCACATTTGCTGGTCTGGGGTTCTGAGGAGCTAGAAGAGCTGGTTGAGCTGCCTGAGTTGGTGGTGCTTGCTGGACCTGGTTGGCTTGACGGCAGTAGGGAGTTGTGTGACCATAATGATTGTAGTTGGCACACAGGCAGCAAGCAGAGTTGCTCGGGTGATGAAAGTTACAAGTCGCACACTTGGGATGCACCCCAGTGTACGACTTCTTGATGTTCTCCGGAGCAGGAGGATTAGCAGCAGCAGGCACAATAGCATTGCCCGTAGGGTTTGCATTTGCAGCAGGGACAATTGCATTGCAACCAGAACTTTGAGACTTTTGTTTCCTATTCTTGTTGCCACTTGGCTGCTGAGTGATCTGATTAGCAGGTTTCGATGGAGCAGAGTTTCCAAACTGTTTATCACGAACCCGATTGTTGTTCAAACTTGCTGTAAGACGGTAGACTTCTTTAATAGTGTCAAGCTGAGCTGCTTCAATGGCGTCACACATAGCAGGAGGTAACCCATGGATGTACTTGGTGATCATGTGTTTAGGAGTAGACACCAAGTATGGTACAATGATGCTGAGTTGCTTAAAACGAGTATTATAACCCAAGTTGTCGTCACCCACCTGTTTCAGATGCCATAACTCGTCCTTAAGTTTTTGCTGCTCATGCTGAGGGCAGAATTCAAGCATCATCATTTCCCTAACCTCTTCCCACGGTAAAGCATAAGCCTCGTCATTTGAGCGAATGTTTCTCTCATTTGCCCACCATTCTAGAGCTCTTCCTTGAAACATGCCTGTTGCACTCCTAGTCTTTAGATGCTCAGGGCACTCACTGTTGATGAAATTAACCTCAATGTTGTCGAACCATTCCAGCATTGCAGTCACTCCATCGCTGCCCGTGAAAGGCTTAGGGTTGCAAGAGACGAAGTGTTTATAGTTGAAGCTCACAGGCTTAGGTTTCTCTGCTTTAGAGTCCACAGAGGAGGGAGGAGTGTTTGATCCCTGGATCTTAGAGACGATCTTGGGAACAATACGTGCGATCTTGTCGGCCATGAAAGACATCATCTTGTTCTGGGTGTTGGCCTTTGACTTCTTGTGTGGGTTGGAGAGACGACTTGATGACATCTAAAGAGTCAAATTAAGAATCGGGTAAGACTCGAGCTCAAAGTTTCGCCTATGTATCGTAGTTTCACGAACACATAACATAACATATAGTTTCACACATGATTGCGTAAAAGACTCAAGTTGTTTCACATCTCACCAAACGTTCAACAAGTTTCACATTTTTTAATAGCATAATGTCACACCCCGACCACGAAAAACAACAAATCATGGCGGAAACGTCAGGAAATGTTGTAACAGAATCATTGTTTCATAACACATGGATTGAAGTTCTGTTTTATTAAATTAAATGTATTACATTACATTGAAATTAGAAATAAAACATGAACAAATAGACTTTCATTGTTATTAAGTCACTAAGGCCTCGTCCGTTCCTATGTGAGCATGCATCAATATCATCATCAAATATCACCAACACATGTGAAAATACGTCAGCATAAAATGCCGGCGAGTACATAGGATTTTATGAGAGTGTCAGATTCATGGCTCGTTTATGTTTTGAAACTATAACTTAAACACCTTTGTAAATTGATAATTAGAAAACCAAGTTTTGTAAAATGTTTGTAATGTAAATTGAAATAACTAAGTCAAAACAGATTTGTTTTATAAAACCTCGATACCATGAATCTTAACTCCAAAACATTTGTTTATATAAACCCAAATTGTAAATCGTTTTTGAAATAAAACTCGAATGTTTTATATTGTTAGAAATACCTTGTAACATAACTTTGTTTTGATAAACTTGCCCAAGTGATCTAGATAACGTAACGATATATAATGTATTAAAAGCACTTATATATAGGAAGTACCAGTGGCGTATCCACCATGCTTTTAACACATTACACCCGCCCCGTTACCTAATCACTTCCCTAACCCAACGGTTCAAACAATACCAAACGATTCACATAATCAAACAGTTATAAATGGTTCATATAAATCAAACAGTTACAAACGGTTCACATAATCAAACAGTTACAAACGGTTCACATAATCGAACAGTTACTAACAGTTCATATAAATCAAACAGTTATTAACAATTCATATAAATCAAACAGTTACAAACGGTTCAAAATGTAAAACAATGTGTCCATATGCTGAGTGAACATATGCAACAAAATGTAATATACAAAAATCAAATAATACCCGTACCTGAATCAAATAATACCCTTGCATAAACATCATTGATGAGAAAGGTACCTGTGATCACATTATCATCCTGAACGGCTTCTCGTGCATCCTTTGAAAGACCCTTGCATTGGTCTTCTTGACTTCTTCAGGCTTTTTGGCATATTTAGGGCAGTTGGTTTTGATGTGCCCCTTCTCGTTACAGTTATAGCACGTTGCTTCTTTTATCTTCTTGCACTCTATCGTCTTGTGCTCCTTGGATTTGCATAACCCAAATGCAGATGGTTTTGACTAAGACTTGGATTCAAACCTACATTTTCCGAAGTGACGTTTCTGGCAGGTTTTGCACTTTGGCCTTTCATCTGTTTGTTGACTACCCTTGCCAGACCCAAACTTCTTCTTGTGGTCTGTGGTTCCCTTAAACTTCTTCTCAAACCGTCGTGAGCTATCGTCCTCAGGTTTTCTCTTACCTTCCTCCGAGTTCTTATGCGATCTTAGCCTGACCGCATCCAAGGTAAGGGATAAAGATAGGTCAGTTGCTGACCTAAAAGTAGCAGGTCGTGATGCCTTGACACTGGCCTTGATCTCTGGGGCTAAACCCCCAATGAAACGAGCTATTCGCTTGGGCTCCGGTGTTACCAAATATGGAACCAGTCGAGACATGGTATTAAAGCTAGTAAGGTAAGCCTGACAGTCTAGGTTTTTCATCACCAGAGATAAGAAGTCTAACTCAATATTTTCAACCTCATGCAGAGGGCTGTAATTCTCTTTGATGAGTGCAACAAACTGATCCCAAGACAGATTGTACAATGGAATCTTCCCAGTAGCCTGGATTAGAGACCTCCACCAGGCTAGTGCTTCACCTTTAAACGACTGAGATACATACTTCACAACATCCCTATCAGCGCAACCACTGATATCTACCACGGTATCCATCTCGTCCAACCATGTCATGCAGTCCACATCCCCTTTCTCCCCAGTGAAATCCATGTGCTTGTAGGAGACGAAATATTTGTAGGTACAGGACTTACCACGTGGTTCTCGTTTGAGCTCAATCTTCTTCGACGGAACACTATGCTGATTTGAGGAGTGATGATCGTCATCCCTCCTTGATCCATTATGTTTAGAGGGTGGCTTACTGTGAGCCTCAAAGTGAGTCTTAGGTTTAGAATGGGGTACTGATAAGGTCCTACTTCGAGTACCGCTTGACTCATTAAACTGCCTATCTATGGCCTTGGTAACAACATTATCAATCAGTGCTTGCAGTTCCGCACCAGTTACGTTGATCCTGGTGGTATCATGATTTTCCCGAGGGTGACTGTTTATTTCTTCAGACTCTGCCATGTAGCTTGCTAGCTACATAAATTGATGATAATTATTTATTCAGAAATCTGATACAGTAATATCATTCTTGGTGATTTATTAACCATGGTATTAGTAACCATATTGGTTAATTTGTTAAATATTATTCATTCAGGATTTTTTTTTATTATAATAATCCCTTGTTTTAAATTAAATTATAATAATAGCACAAAAGGCCAAGTCACAAGGACAATTTAAATTATAAACCATGATTTCAAAGAATCGAGGTATTAAGGTTTGAATTCATAGTTCATTACCTTTCTTGATAGGGAGTTATAGGCTACGACTGTCTTTTGTCTTATATGACAATAATCATGGCTCGTAGGCCCTACATCACAAATGGATGTTTAAACAATAAAGAAGGATTTTGAATAATCCAATGTAAGGATGACACGTGTGATTTTACGAATCACGTTAGCCAGGAATGTTAACATGTTTTCAGATGTTAACAAGGATTTGAATCTCTTTTTAAACAGGTTTTACCATCATGTCCTGGTCTTATAACGACATGCAGGCTAGGTTATACCCTTTAAGATTCTTATTTAATATTTAAAGGCAGATCTTGTAAAAGGAATGACATATTTTGAATTTTATTTATTTATTTCATACATTTTACATTTATGCATATAATGACAAAAATAAATTTAAATGATTAACATGACATTAATAATTAAAAAGTACATATTGCCCTAAACGGGACTTTAACTGAAATACATGCCCACGCAGGGGCTAAACAGAAATACATGCCCACACAGGGGCTAACAGGAAAGACATGCCCACGCAGGGGCTAAACAGAAACTACAAGTCCTCGCAGGGACTGGTTACAGAAACAGATGTCCACGCAGGGACTTGATTAAACACTAAAGAAATAACAAATAAAGGATTTAATGACCCTTTTTGGTCTTCCCCTTGATTAAGCTCGCCAGACCCTTGAAAATTCCTCGGTTTTGCCTACGCTCTTCTTGGACCTCCCGCTCGACCTGGCTCAACCTTTCGAGAATCTCATGTTGCTGCGGTGGCGATATCACTGGCGGCTGCGGGGGCTGCTGATACAACGGAGGTTGAGGAGGTGGCGGTTATTGATACCCATAGGGTGGGTACCCATAGTGTGGATATCAAGCTTGATATGGGTCTCCAAAGGGTCCTTCCGGATGAAGGGCATTGTAGTTTGCCGCTACCAGGTATGGGTCAGCCTCGGCGTAGTTGTAGTTGGTGTGGGCCGGCTGCTCAAATGGGTTGTACGCCGCTGAACCGGTGTATGTAGTAATTGGGTTGTTAAAGCCCACTGGTGGTGGTGCGACCGGCGCAGACTGCACCTCAGAAACAGGGTTCGAAGGCCCACCCATTTGTGGGTCTTCGTATAGTGGCGGATAATGACTGCCACTAGATGGTTGAGGAGTGCTGATTCCGACTCCCCCTCACACGGACATCCGTGCGGTTGATCTCCTACGCCTGGTGGTGGTGGCGGTGGAGTGACCGCTACAAAACGGGAATCCTCGGAGGGATCCTGTTGTGGCTGCTGCTGCTGCGGTGAGTTGTGGTAACTGGGAGTAAACACCCAGTCGATCTGGTTAAACCTCGCCTCGTAGCTGTCGGGACCATTATAAGGTGATCCAAGAAAGGGTGACCCATTCGAAATCTCGATGGGGTGAGTAGGTGTTCCGGTTGGCGGTTGGGCAGGGTCCGGATCCTCGTCCATATCCATGGAGAAATGGTCTTGTGGTCCCAACGGGTTATAACCCATTGGTTCATTAATTAGGTTTGCCGGGTTGAACCGGCTTTGGAAGTACGGTGTTGGGTCGTTGAAGGGTGAGTTGTGGCTTTGCAGGGGTATGAAAGAATGGTGTGAGTTGTGGGGCTCATTTTCCGATTGAGGCCCGTAAGAGTTTAGGTAAGATGGTGAGGAGCTCAGCGAGACTGAACGCCTCGCGGGTTCTATATGGGTCCTCCAGTTTTCTTGAGGAGTTCTGCTTAGAGAATCAGATGGTGTTCGCCGGTGTGATGGCCCGGCCTCATGATCGTTGGGGGCGACGAGTGGCCCCTTGCCTCTACCTCTCCCTCGCATTCTTGGTGGCATCTTTTTGAACCTGTCAAAACAACCAAAGGATACAACAAGAAAATATAAAGGACAAATTTAGAAATAAAACAAATTTGGATTAATCCTAAGTTCTTTGTCTAGACTCGGAAGTCGAGGAATGTGCAAACTGTGTCATTGAGATTAAACACAAAAGGCTAGTGTTTAATTCACTCAACGTTGGCTCTGATACCAACCTGTCACACCCCGATATTTCCACGTATTACAGGTGGGCCCGGTGGGGAGTATCGTTGTAGGATCGTTCGACTGATTCGAATGAGTCGTTTAGAGAGGTTCTGATCTATTTCAGGTGCGGAAAACAAGAAATAGACTTAGTAACAGCTTGATCTTCACTAAATTCACTGATTGTATTGATTTGACGTTGATTACATTCAAATCTCACACCGGCAGCACTTCGGCATGACATACAAGGACTTCCCTTTCTGATTTCGCTCCAGGTGACCTATATATAGGCACATGATTCCGCTCAGAATGACACAACACCACTAGGAGCGAAATTAGATCTTTATGATTCCGGGCGGAATCACCTACCTGTTGCTAGGAGCGAAATCAGCATTTTAAATCTCAAACTTTTACACTTTTCTCGAAACTTGTGTCCTAATCTCTACAATGTAATCTAAGACTCGATACAAGACAAAGTCGACAGATGCATGCACTAACAGACTCCCCCTCAGATGTTGACGATGTAACAACTCGAGTTTCCAAGATTCCATCTTCGCATTAATTGCACGTTAATTGTTTTAGTTGTTTGTCTACACGACTTGTTTATTTCACAACTGTACACGTTTGTAATACGTTAAATCGTGTTGTGATTAATATGTTATATTTGATGTGCAACATAAGTGTATTTGTTGATATATGTTTGTATGTTTGTTAATATGTTTGTTAATATATGGTTGTATGAGCAAAATATATGTATGTGTATTGTTGTCAATGTGAAACCCTCTAGCCAAAAACCCCACTCATGAAATCACCCCTACTCCCCTTCACGAAAACCCTCCTGGATGAAAACACTCTAGTGTTTTCGTTAGAGGGTGGGGTGGCGAAAACATGGAATGGGCTTTGGCCCAGTATCGATTTAATATAGGATTTGTTTTATCAGTGCATGAAATCGGTAATTTGCAAAACCCTAATCACATCTCCTCTCTCTCTCTCTCACTACCCTTGAACCCGACGGCCGGCAATCTCTAAGCTCTTTGGGAACCCTTGCTAGCCTCTTGTCATAACTGGTTAGTATATTATCTTGGTGATTGATTGTTGTAATGATTGTTATATCTTATTTGCAAACTGCTATGTGTATGGGAATGTGGTGGGTGAATTGTAATCATAAAGAACATAGTGTTTCTTCACACACATCCACCAACGAACAACTTTGATGTTTCCATATACTGTGATGTGATGTATATTGTGCTTGATAATAAAAAGGCATTGTCATACCCCCCACTATTAAATATATCGATGATAACATAGGAGGCTAGGGAGGTGAAGCTATTCCATGAACTGACATATATATATATATATATATATATATATATATATATATAATAAAGGTAGTAAATGGCGACTCATGTGTGTTAATGCTTAAGGTCTCAATCGAGTCAAAACATGTGCAAAGTATTAGAAGATTGTCAGAATAGTCAGTGAATTAATTAATGAGATGATACATTGTTGTTGAAGTTGAAATTGGTGTACATAGGATTTAGTAAATTAATGGTTCTTGATAATCTTGACTATTGAATACATGTTGATGAGGTTGTTGAATATACAATTGATGGTACATAGTGGTTGTCAGGATGTTTGACTTATGAGTTATGAATTGTTTTACAAATTTCCATACATCAGTTGCGTTATAACTCTAAGGGGCTAAATGGATTATTATAGTTTGTGTATAACTGGAATTGGGCAATGGGTTCTTTTAGGATTTCGCTAAAAATTGGGCCTCACATGTAAATCTGTTAAGCTGGACCGCTAAATAGACAAATCAAACAGCCCAATCGGTTTCAGTTGGGCCGTACACAGCCTGACTCGTGCTGGGCCGCAGCACCGGTTGGGCCTCGATTAACGGGTCGCTCAACGTTACCGGGTTACTAGCTCTCGGGCTGCACTGTTGATTAAACCACACCACTTAATTACATGTTTTATTGCGTTGGGCTGCACATGTTTAATATTGGGCTTGAAATGTATGCGAGTAAATCATGTACGTATGTATGTAGTATGTTTCACCCGTTACATGCTAAGTGGATTTGCTTGATGATATTAGGGTAATGGATTAACTGTCATGAGTTAATTTACATGTGTGTATTACATATACAATAAGTGTGCTTTATGTGAACAACAAATATGTGAACTAATTGTACATGAAAGAGGTGGCTCATGTGCATGTAGAACTGACTGTTATCGGTAACCTTTTTAGGACGTGTTTGTCCAACTGATAAACAAGAAATTAACCATACCGAGCAAACCAAGGTGAGTTCACACTCTTACCAAGGCATGGGATTCCCGGGGTTGGGAATGGGGTTAAATGATTACTCGTACTTTCATCGTTACTGGAATACGTACCACTGACCTCGTTAGGAGAAGGTCACTTATAGATACAGCTAGACTAGTAACACATGGGAAGCCCCCACTAATCTTCGCAAACATGCCTGGAATGGCCGCGATACGAATACTAATCTTCGCACACATGCCTGGAATGGCCGCGATACGAATACTAAACTTCGCAAACATGCCTGGAGGGCCGCGATACAAATACAACTAGTCTAGAATACATGGGAAGCCCCCACAAATCTTCGCAAACATGCCTGGAAGGCCGCGATACAAATAAATACGATACATAGTTTACTAAACAAACATACGGTTTATGAAACGAATACTATAACTAAACAACCAACTGTGAACTCGCTCAACTTTGTTGTTGACTCATTGATTACATGCCTTGCAGGTCGTTAGGTACTCATGGAGCTTGCACAGGGAGGCGCAGTCGTTGAGGGACATGGCAATGTGTGCCATGCTATAAACATTACTTTATTTCGTACTTAATACTTACATTGGGTTTTTACAATTATGCTTCCGCTAAACACTTAACTATGCTTTGGTTTTGAACACCTTTCATATTGTTTGGTTGAATTATATTTACTACATACATTGTTCAATATGATTGGTGGCTTGATCCTGGTCAGTCACGCCTCCAAGCGGTGATACTCCGCGTGTGGATTTTGGGGGTGTGACAGACGAGTTGCACGTGTCGAGTCTTTGATCATGACATGTCTTCGCATCTTCAGTCTTGATCAGTCTCTGGCCTTCACTCTTTCACTCAGCATTAACAGACTCCCCCTAACAATGTGCTAGCATTCCTTCAGTTCATCAGCATCATCTGCTTCAGGATCATAATCTGACTTTCTCCGGTTCAGATCATTGCCTGGCTTAACCTTTGTTCACAGAATCAAAACCTGGCTCATGCTCTATCTACAGCATCTTCAGGAATTAATCAACCTGGTTATCTATCACTCGAACTTTGACGTTATTCCAAGATCGTCACTTGGCTCACGTTCCGCTCAGGTTATCTGCACAATCTCTACCTCAAAGTAAATTTTCTAAATTTAACAATTCAATGTATTCACTAACACTGACTCTCCCTCAAAAATAACTCAATAAACTTGATGAATCATTTTAAAAATTTGATCAAAAACACATTTGATTTTCAAACACATACATCTTTTCACAAGAATGTCATCATGTTTAGCACTTGGAATTTTGAAAATCAGCTCACCAACATCAGTTGTCGAAAATCTTTTTGAGTTTTTCAAAAGTTTATGCTAAAACACACTGAAGATCTTTTTGGATTTTTTAATATAAAGAAATGAAATGCAGTAAAGAAATATTTACAGACAATATTTTTGAGAGTTTTGTGTAAGAGGATCATATCAGTTCTTGACAAGTCACAAGTACCGTTGATCTTAGATACACAATAAGAATTAAACAATTCACTTAGATTGCCGATATACTGATCCACTTAAATTCTCACACAAATTTCAACTGATTCAGGATATGAGTTAGGTGTTTTAAGGACTTAAACTCATTCATGTGTTCCACCTCTTGAATATACTCCCGTATCCAGATCCCAATATTCAGTCTTACAGGTGAGTATACCACAGATGATATCTGTAAGGGGTTAAATTGTGAGGGCCGTGAGAGCTCAGGTCGATACTCCTGTATACGCAGAGAGATGACGGCTTCGACTTTTGGTGTGTCCCCTTTAGAGGATCTTTTCTTCAACAGCAATGATTATCAATTTTATTGTTTCATCAATTTGCTGAGGGCTAGCTTATATTTCAAAGCATTTGCAGAAAGTATTATACGGGGACTAGGTCATAATTTTCATTCAGCAGAAGTCCCGGGATAATACCCCAGATATCACTGAGCATAAAAACCTAGTATCTCAGAAAAAGGGACCTTTCAAACGAGATTTCAGGGGTTACCTATATATCCAAGTAGTGTTCCCCACGAAATAAGCAAGTTTGAATTTATGTTTATATCCCAAAAAAGTTTACTAAATGTGTAAAAACCTATCGGCATATCATCAGTGAGACTGCTTAACTCTATTTAATCATTACATTTCTTTAGCATACTGTAACTGTCTACTGATGTACTATCATTTCCTCTTCTAGACACTAAAACTCATTTTTGCATTTTATCATGTTTTTGTCTTTTTCAAATTTTCTAATGTTTTTGGATTTTCAGAAATTTTTACTCCCCCTAAAATGCAAACACATTTCAGGAAATTTGAAAACAAACTATACAACAAACTTGACAACCGATATCGAATCACTTCAAATCGCCATCCACTTGGCATAAACAATCAGAACTCCCCCTTTCACAAACTATTTTCTCATAATGATTTCAAAACACTTAAGCTTGTTTTAACCAAAATGATTTTTCCGGAAAATAAGTTTTGTTGATTTTATCACTTGTAGGTTCGGGGTGTGGTTCATTACATTGTCTTTCAAAATACCACTTGTAAGTTTGGTCCAATCAAGTTCAACCTAATGACCTTGATTAACTTATTGTCCTTGATTTACCACTTGAAAGTGAAAACCTTCCATAAACCTCTTGTAGGAATAACACATCTACACAAAAACATTTTACCAATAAAGATGCCGATTCCTGCTTCACACTTACCAACCTGGAAGCTCCGGCAATTCACACTTATCCTGTAAAAATTTAACTTTTATAAGATTCAATCACACAATCAATTACTAAGAAAGATGTCGATTCCTGATCCATGATTACAAACTTGGGATCTCCGGCATAATCCTAAGACTTCAAGGAAAAAGAACTTCCACCTAAGTCTTTTCAGACTTGAGGGTTTTCAATTCTTGCTCAGTAGGGTTGTAAGTAGCCTTTTTAGTTGCATAAAAATCTTTAACCCCCTTTACCTTCCCATTAAGCATTTTCCCAAAAAATTTCTTAACATTCCTATTGAATGTTTTCTCTACATCAAACTCAGTTTTCTCGAAGTAAAACTGATCTGAGATCTCAACCTTTCCAACTTTCTGTTTAACCTCTTCAAACTTCAGTGATGGAAAATCATCATCATTCATTGAATCTTTTACCTCAACTTGTGGCTCTTCTGGCTTTGTGGAACCAGATTCATCGCCGACTTTTACATCACTCTTCTTAGCAACCCACACTTGGTTGTCCTTGGCTTTCTTTTTGTAAACATTTTTCTTTGAACACTCACCAACCTCATAAGTTGAATTTTCAAATATTTTGAATTTTTCGGTTGGTGGTTCAACATCAACAACTATTTCTTTCAATTTTTTAGAAACTCCCTGTTTAGTCTTAGCATTTTTCGGACAGTTCCATGCAATGTGACCAGCTTCATTGCATTTGAAACAGGTTCGAGTCTCTTTTGGATGAAATACTCCAGTTCCATTCCTTTTCTTCTCAGCAAGAAACTCCTGGTTTGATTGTTTCCAGAAAGGTTTCTTCTGTTCCTCCTCAGCACTTCCACCAGTATCTTTCTTCTCCTTTGTCTTTTCATCATTGAATGCTTCGAAACCTGCAACAGTAGGATAAATTCGATCAATAAGATAATCAGAACTAGAATAACTTTGTAATAAGCGTCTGATTCTCTCATTCTCAATTTTCTCCTTCTCCAACTCTTGTTTTAGTGTAGCACATTCTTCGATATAATGATTTATAGCTTTTTGCTTCATCATCATTGTAGCATTCATCATTGTTAAAGCATTTTCTCTTTCAGAGTTTGTCTTTTGAAGACCATTTACTGTTCTGTTCAAAACATCATAAGATTCTTTCACGTAATTTAGATTGAACAGTAATTGCTCTTTCATCTTCTCAAGCTCAGCCAGCTTTTCATCTTTTGCTGCACATTCCTTACAAGTTTCCAAACACTTTGTGCAAGGCTTGATGATTTCCACAATCTTTTCAACTTCTATGATCTTCTCCATCTCAACAACTTTATCAACTTCATGTATCTTTTCTGGTTCAGCAATCTCCTCAGCAACACTTTTTACTTCTTCATTCTGAACAGTTTCCATTTTTTTATCACCACTTTCAGACTTCTGTTTCATTTGTTCTTTTGCAGCTTGTTTCTCTTTCAGCTTCTCCAAGCGATCTGCAAAATAGAAATGAAAACTTTCAGGAGAAAGATAAGTTTTAGCAACATTAATATGTCGTTCTTCTTCATCATCACTACTGCTGTCTTCAGTTGGTGATTGATCAAACTCAATAGACTTTTCAGCATTATCATCCGAAGAACTAGAATCAACTGGTGTTTGATCAAAAACAACTTCCTTTTCTGAACTTTCATCACTTTGTGAACTTTCATCTGAGCTCTGTGAGCCTTTTTCAGATGCAACAGACTCTTTCTCCACATTCTTCATAGTCTCACCAATAGACTTCATCCATATGGCAAACATATCTGGTTCTTTCACAATCTTTGCAATAAAAGCTTTAAATTCTCCTTTTTCATCAACAAACATATCCCAGCTAAAGCCTTCAGGTAGCCTTTCATCATCTTGATTGACTAAACAAACTTTGCTATCAGGTGATATGTATTCGTTCCAGTTAAAATCCACCAAACAAGCTCTCTTTGAATCTTCGATTCTTCTACCATGAGCCACCTGTGGTTCTTGCTATTGTTGCTGACCAACTTGTTGATATATAGCTTTCCGGTAGTAATCATCTTTTCCGAATGGATTCTGAGCCCCACTAGCTTCTCTGTTCTTGCATTCTCTTTTGAAATGACCTTTCTCCCTGCATCGAAAACAAGTAACTTTAGATTTATCAAAACCTAAAGTAGACACATGTGCATCAAGAAAGTCATTTCTCCTAGTAATCATCTTGAATTTTTCAGCACGCCTAAGAATGCTAGCTAGACACCATTTGATGTCCATCAGTTCCATCTCTTCGGCGTCTATCTGATCGTAATCCTCCTTTGTGAGCATAGGATTCCCGATCCGCCCTGCGACTAAACCTTCATAAGATAGTAACACGGAACCAAGTAAAGCCATGTGATCTTTCGCAATCTCTTCAGAAAAACTTTGGCCATCTGGAAGATTCAAGGCAATATTGCATTGTATCACATAACCACTTCCACTTTTTGTACTTTGAGAACTGAAATTTGAAGGTGTGTTTTTTGGATTAACACTCGGGTATGAAGAGAAACCACTACTGCTTTTAGGACTTTGATCAACTTTTTCAGATGAATCTCCAGCACTAAATGCAGTTTGGATTTTCGGGCTTCTTTCAACTTCTGGAACACTGCCTTTGTAATACATTTTTACATCCTGTTGACCACTCGAACTATTCATTCTTGCAATCTTTTGCTGTTCCAAATCCTGACTTTCAATTTTCTCAATGAACTGAGAAATTGTCAACCCGTCATAAACCCCAGTATTTTTCAGAATCATCAAGTAAGTTCCCCACTCTTTCTGCGGTAAAGCGTCCGCTAACTTGTCTACCCACTCATCAGGCTCTTTTGTAATACCAATCATCGACATAGATCGTACTAAATGACAATAACGTTCAATCAGCTTCTTCGTGTCTTCTCCGGGTAAACTACTGAACAGATCAAACTCTTTCTTGAGCAACGCCTTCTTACTCTTAATCATGTTTTCACTGCCCTCAAACTTAACACGTAGAGCATCCCAGATTGACTTTGAAGTTTTATCATGCTGAAGCAGAATGAAAATTTCTTCTTTGATTGCCTGCTGTAATAAACTAATCATCATCTTTTCAGCACGATACATATCTCGTTCTTGATCACTAAACTCAGAAATTGTTTTCACAACTTGTAAATCAGTACGAGGTAAAACATATTTCTTCAGAATACACTCCCATGACCTAAGATGGTTTGCCTGAACCCAGTTTTCGAATCTATCTTTCCACCCGTAGTACTCTTCAATACTCATCAGTTTCGGGGGCTTTTGTAATGTTCCGGTTTCGTTTTCCAAGTTCATATTCTGAGCAATGGATGCCGGAGTAGTCGGAGATGTGGCAAATGCGTTGTAGAACTCTTCACTCATGATTACGTATCACGTGCTTCAAAAACAGTTGATTTGAATCAAAATAGCAAACAATCCTTAGGAGCGAAATCACTAAGTTATACACTTGGAGCGAAATAACAATGTTCACAGGAGCGAAATCAAGCTTTGTTGTTTGGAGCGGAATCAACAGATACACTTTGGAGCGAAATCAGACTTAATGTATCCCTGGAGCGAAATCAGCAAGCATTTTGGAGCGAAATCTCAAGAAATATCAACCAGGAGCGGAATCAACAACTAGTTTTGGAGCGGAATCAGAAATTTGGCAACTAGGAGCGGAATCAACAGCAGTTTTGGAGCGAAATCAAACAACATCCGTAGGAGCGGAATCAGTTCGGGAGTCCAATTTGTCCATTTTTAATCCGATTTTAGCTGTGAAACTTTCAAGGATTTGTTAGTGTTCAATTTTACACAGTTTGTGAAAATTTGAAACAGTTTTGACCGTTAAATCTCGTTCTGATGAAGAAAGAAGGTGTAGAAGTAAGAATTTTCGATGAAATCCAGCTAATCTCTGCAGAACTCCTCCTCCTGAGCTCTGATACCAATTGTAGGATCGTTCGACTGATCCGAATGAGTCGTTTAGAGAGGTTCTGATCTATTTCAAGTGCGGAAAACAAGAAATAGACTTAGTAACAGCTTGATCTTCACTAAATTCACTGATTATATTGATTTGACGTTGATTACATTCAAATCTCACACCGGCAGCACTTCGGCATAACATACAAGGACTTCCCTTTCTGATTTCGCTCCAGGTGACCTATATATAGGCACCTGATTCCGCTCAGAATGACACAACACCACTAGGAGCGAAATCAGATCTTTATGATTCCGGGCGGAATCACCTACCTGTTGCTAGGAGCGAAATCAGCATTTTAAATCTCAAACTTTTACACTTTTCTCGAAACTTGTGTCCTAATCTATACAATGTAATCTAAGACTCGATACAAGACAAAGTCGACAGATGCATGCACTAACAGATTCGATGAAATCCAGCTAATCTCTGCAGAACTCCTCCTCCTGAGCTCTGATACCAATTGTAGGATCGTTCGACTGATCCGAATGAGTCGTTTAGAGAGGTTCTGATCTATTTCAGGTGCGGAAAACAAGAAATAGACTTAGTAACAGCTTGATCTTCACTAAATTCACTGATTGTATTGATTTGACGTTGATTACATTCAAATCTCACACCGGCAGCACTTCGGCATGACATACAAGGACTTCCCTTTCTGATTTCGCTCCAGGTGACCTATATATAGGCACCTGATTCCGCTCAGAATGACACAACACCGCTAGGAGCGAAATCAGATCTTTATGATTCCGGGCGGAATCACCTACCTGTTGCTAGGAGCGAAATCAGCATTTTAAATCTCAAACTTTTACACTTTTCTCGAAACTTGTGTCCTAATCTATACAATGTAATCTAAGACTCGATACAAGACAAAGTCGACAGATGCATGCACTAACAATCATGACGTAATTGATATCATCATAGTCAAACAACACAAATTAAATGCACAGCGGAAGCAAAAGATGAATCACATTACAAACCGAATAAAAAGTAATATCAAAGTATTACAAACGGACTGTAAAGGATCCACAGGCGGATCAAAAGATAAAAAGATCATTTGTTCAACAGACTTTAACATCTAGAGCTTGCAGGACTTGATTAATGATGCCAGGAGTAGCTAGCCTATTTCGTCTAGTACCTGCACTTAGCCTTTTTGGAAAATACGTCAGTTTACACTGGTAAATACAATTAACCGACTCATTTTGAAAAAGAGTTTAAGAAAATTAGTTTGAATGCACACGACACAAAATATCTTTTATAACTTGGGACAATTATTTAAAAACAATCTTGTATACAGTTTTACTTATTTGTCGTTCGTCAGGGCCAGTTAGAAGAGCCGGACAAGATTAACTGACACGCCACAGGTATAATGCCCACAAGGTTGATTCCTTTAAGTGGATTACCAGTTTTTACATAATGCAACTGTCAGGTGTATGCCTACACCCCGTGCTTAGGTCATGGCCATTTCTTTGAATGATGCCAAGGATATCCGAGACATGGTCATTAACCCCCCAAGGGCCATATACCAAATAAAACAGATTAAAACGGGTTATTATAATACCGTATCCCAAGCCCGTATAGGGAAAATAAGTTAAAAGTATTTACCTGAGCAAGTATAATTCACAAACAGCGAGTGCAAGTAGCTTTTACCGGGCTCCTAATCTGGAACGAAGGTTTTTAATAATCTATTAGATTCCTAACGGGTCTTAATTAAGCCTAAACTTAGACCGGTTAGTTTTAAAGGAAGATACGGTTCAAACGCACGATTAAGCGAAGACCGGATTAGAATGTGGTTTAGACCCGACAAGTTTGTATACTTGTATAATATGGGTAAACTAAACACATTCTGGATTTTGAGACAAAAATGATAAGGTTTGACCCGTTTCGGCTAATTTATGCAAACTAGTTACATAAACCTATCTGAACACGAAAAGTGCGTAACGGGTAACCAAATGATTCATGAACGGGTTTCCTAAGTTAATATTCCTTAAATATGTTGTGATATCAGTAGGATACCTTCCATTATGCCCAAAATGGTTTTAAATTCAAACTATGCCCCGTAGGGGCATTTTAGTCATTTTAAAGCTTATAAAAGAGTTTAAATATAAATCTGAGTTTCAGGACTGATATATTCAGTAAAAATACTTATTTTTATAAGTCATAACAATAGGGTATGTTATATAGGTGAAATTTACCTTTTATAACTAAACTATGCACCGTATGGGCATTTCGGTAATTTTACATAAGCTTTAAAGGTTAAAATAGGGAATCTGAGTTTAAAACTTTTGCTTACTGTTAAGATATAAAAATTTGCTTAAAATATCAGTAGGTATTAAGTCTTATATGAGAAAAATGGTTTTAATACATACTATGCGTTTAAACGCGTAAAAAGACGGTTTTAAGCGATTTCCGGGTTTTTAAAGAAAAGGTGATATTTTTATCATTCCAGAAGACTCAAAATATTTTGTTTATTATATAAAATCAGTAGCAAAAGGTTTGGTATCAAAATAATATGTAAAACTCATTTTATAGGCCAAAAGGGCAAAACCGACAATTACCGAATCAAAGCTATAACCCTATGTTATGCTCAGCCTAAAAATAAATAAAAATCTTCAAAAATTCCAAAATATTATTTTACATCAGTGGGTACAAAGTTTGGTATCAAAAATTGGGTTTAGATTGGCTTCATGCTAATTACGCCGTTTAATTAATAAAAAGCTTTCTAATTACTCTATTGAGCATAACTCTTAATCTAGACCTCCAACTGATGTGAAAATTTAGGGACATGTTTACAAATCAGTAATAAATATTATTGTCCTCTCACATTTTCAAAATCCTTGTTTTAAGGTCAAAAGGGCATATTGGTCAACATTTAGGCATATAACGGAAACATGCATATGAATCGGATAACTAATGAACCAAGTTGTATAATCACAGAGGGCTATACTAACATGTAACCTAGTCCTAATAAAGCTCTAAGGCATTTCTAAAACATGCTACATTGGGTCAGAACTGAAAGTCAAAGCAAAAGTCCACTTATGCGACTTTCGGTTCCGAACCGAGCTTATATTGAAAATTGTTGGGTTGAACATGTTTAGACATGTTCTTACATTAATTACCAAGTTATATTAGTGATAAAATAGGTTGCATGGCTTCTACATTGCTAATTATGCATTTATTTGAAAATTAGTTTTCTGTTGACTTTTTATGATTAAGTTTGACCCGACAATTGACCTAGTTAGAGTGGGAATCAGAGAGTGCCCTTTTAAGGGTTTATTACCCACATAATTACCAACTCATAGGTACTTTCAATTCAAGATTTGACTGGACAAATTTTAATTAATCACGAAGTCAAACTCTAATTACGACGGTTTGACTTTAGGCCATTAAACTAATTAAAATTGAATTAAGAAAGGTTAAGGACACTTACTGAAGTCCTATGCACGACTAATGACCTCTAGGAAGTGACCTTGAGCTCCAGAAATCTCCAGGAAAGAAGTTATGAAAGTTTTCAAAGTGTAGTGCTCAATGTTGCAACAAGGGTCTTCTTATATAGTGGGTTTAATTGATCAAGATGGTGCCAAGCAAGTCTACAACTGATGTTAGATCACCCCCAAGTGTCCCTATGCATGTAAAACTACTGTCCACGCTCCTAGAATCCAAAAACCATGCATATAAGTCGGTTACAAGGGCTGAATAGACACCTGCAGGTGTTTTCTGTCGCTGGCGGTCCCAGGCGGCCCGCGTAAGACTTAAGGGTGTCTTACGCGGCCGGTATGGCTCCCGGGGTCAGGTTACACAAGTTTCAGAACTTTACAATTTGGCCCCTGATCCTTTTAAAAGTGGTTTTAACTTCCTTATTTGCACTTTTATCCCACCAAATTGATTTCTAAGGACCTTAAGAAATAACCAAACTTTGTTAAGTCCTTGGTTAACTTTATGATCACCCGAAAAGCCTTAAATTTCAACGTTGGCGCTTTTAACCCCTCATATACGAATGTTATTATAACTTTCTCATACTTTATCGAAACCTTGTGAAATTTTTATCACTTATTCTAGTGGACATAATTAATCGTTACAAAGCTTCGGGTTCGCTAAAAGGTCACTCAGAGGTATAAATTAAACATGTTGACACATTTAACCCTTGTAGTTTGTAATCTCTCACTTTCTTCCACAATTGGCTTCGTATGATCCATAATTCATTCGTTTAAGGTTATAAACATCTTGTAGGGTTATTGAAAGGTAAATTTATCCATTGTTGACATTTTTAATCCTTTTATTCACATACTTTCTTTGTTTGTCATCTTTAGTCCCTCTAAAGCAATCCTTTACACGTTTAAAGCTCATGACACGTGTCGATATATTATTGGACATAAATTTACGAGGTGTTACATCCTCACCCCCTTAAAAGAAATCTCGACCTCGAGATTTACTGAAATAAATGACGGTACTTCTCTTTCATTGTGGACTCTACCTCCCACGTATACTCGGGACTAATGAACTTTTGGGGTCCTTTTATAATATACTCTACTAAACTGGTGTCCTAAAAAACTATTTAATAGGATGGATAATTTTTTGGGGTCTTATTATCGTATAATTTAATAGGACAATTAAAATGTAGATCCTAATAAAGTACTTTATAAGACATTTAATTGTTAGTGTCCCATTATGTGGTACTGTATTAGGACATGTGATCATCTGGGGTCCTATTATAACATAACTTAATATGACACGTTATAGTTAAGTCATAAATGTTCAGTGTTATAGGACTCTTTATAGTCGAAGTCATATTAGAACTTAACTTAATAGGACACTTGACACTTGGGTCTTATAACTTTAAACTTTATAGGACGCTTAATCATTGTGGTGTTATTATAATACACCGTAATAGGACACTTGATATTTGAGTCATAAAACATTAGTTTTATAGGACGCTTATTCGCTAGAGTTTTCTTACAATATAACTTAAAAAGAAAGTTGACACTTGGGTCTTATAAATTTAACCTTTATAGGACGCTTAATCATTGTGGTATTATTATAATACACTCTAATAGGACACCTAATATTTGAGTCATAAAACATCAGTTTTATAGGACGCTTATTCGCTAGAGTTCTATTATAACATAACTTAATAGGACACTTGACACTAGGGTCTTATAACTTTAACCGTTATAGGATGCTTAATCATTATGGTGTTGAGTGGTGGTGGTGAGAGTTGGCGGTGAGTGGTGGTGGTGGCCGGTGAGTGGTGGTGGTGGTGGTGGTGGTGAGTAGTGGTAGTGGCCGGTGGTGGTGGACGATGAGTGGTGGACGGTGAGTGGTGGTGGTGGTGAGTAGTGGTGGTGGCCGGTGAGTGGTGGTGGCCGGTGAGTGGTGGTGGTGAGTAGTGGTGGTGGTGAGTGGTGGTGGTGAGTGGTGGTGGTGAGTAGTGGTGGTGGCCGGTGGTGGTGGTGGTGGTGAGTAGTGGTGGTGGCCGGTGAGTGGTGGTGGTGCTAGTGAGAGGTGGTGGTGGTGGTGGCCGGTGAGTGGTGGTGGCCGGTGAGTGGTGGTGGTGGTGAGTAGTGGTGGTGGCCGGCAGTGGAGGCTGGTGAGTGGTGGTGGTGAGTGGTACCAATACCGTACCAAACCGGTAACAATACCGAATGTACCGATACAAAAAGTAGGTACTGGTACCAAAAAAATTCAGTATGAGAAATTCAATATTGGTACGGGACCGGTACAATACCGATACCCAATACCCAGTGGCGGAACTAGAAGAAAAGTTTAGAGGTATCCCAAAAAGCTTTTACCTAAGCCATCCCTAAGAATTCAAGGGTCCGGTGCGACTAGTAAAAATGGACCCTTAAATTCTTCTTTTACCTAGGGTCATACCTGAGAATTTGAGAGCCCTTTTAGGGGCTCTATGCAACTAGTATATATCTATACTATCTATATAATGCATATCCGAGTACAGAAATGGTCATTTGCCACTTTTTCAACATTTACAAGTTTTAATGCATGGGTTACAACTCATAATGCACAAGCTACAACACATTAAAGCTATAATCATAAAGCTCTAAAAACACACCCAATAGAAATGCATCACACGGATCGTGATCTAAACCGTGTATTCAAATCCCCATCCACGCTTTGAAACACAATCCTGACCCTCAATTTCAAAACCCTCATATACACGACATAAACACTTTCTAATTGCAGATCCTTTTTCTAAATTGTAAATCCTAAATTGTGCAATCTAAAAGCTTTCTTCCCAAACATGGCTCATTTGAATTCAAATCCACCTTCATCCCTTCTGCGTTGGTATATATATATATGGGGGGGGAGTTGGAAACCAAAGTCATCGGCTAGGGTTTCGCTCTCACTCGATGAATACGGTGGTGTTTCTTAATTCTGGCGCTCGGAGCCCTAGCCGATTCCGGCGGCAGTGGTGGTTGTGCTGGCCGCCTATTGATTCAAGGTAAGTGACAGTCATGCACAACAGATTTGATGTTTCGAATTTTTCTGATGTACCCATTTCAGTTAACTTCAGGAAGCTATGCCGAAAAGTTATATGAACAAGTCCCTGCCAATGATGGGTTGATGGTTTTTGGTTAGTATTACGAACTCTGTTTCTATCTCTTTTTTATTTCTATTTTAAATGAAAATTTGAGGATTTGCTTTTGATCTTTGTTTTTTGTCATGGGGTTCATACCAAATAAATGATTATTGTAATACCTCAGTATGATAAGAGGCGAGTCTTTTTATTTTTGTAACCAGCCTAATAGGAGCACATGTTTGACGTTGTTTGGTCAAACCTAGGGGGGTGTTTGGGGTTCCTTATTTTGAAGAAAAAAGGACTTTTGAAGGGGCAAAAGTCCTTTTGAGAAGTGTTTGGCTTTCCATTTTAAGGGCAAAAGTCCTTTTTCTAAGGCAAAAGTTAGGATTACCTGACTTTTTTTTGCCAAAAGGACTTTTGAAGAAGTTGCAAATAAGTTAAGCCAAACATGCACTAGGTATAGTTTTGATGAAAATTTTAGATACTTAGAAGTAATGTTATATGTTAACTGTATGTTGGTCAGTGTATAAATTTAATGAGCTTCATGAGATTGTAAAAGGGAACTTCTGGGCCTCTTACATTTCACTTGTTTTTCTTATTAGCAGTCATAACTTTAGTATTGTGCTAATTGAAAGCATAACAAAGTTTAAAATTATATTTATGCTTATTACTAATTTATATAAAAGGAAAAAAGATTTATTTATTTGACGTTGAATACACATAGTATGAAGTTCAATAACCACATCTGATGCAGGAGTTTTTGAAAGAAAACAAGGGGAAATAGCTACAGTTATTTATTTAATACGCGTATGTGTCCTGCATATGTTAATATTTGTGATTCTGTTTATGACGACGATTTGATGAACAAGCGTGAAGAAAGTATAGCTATCAAGTATAATTTTTTGTGCTCAAGATGATAATGCAAATCTCAAATTTCTTTATCTCTATGTACTTCAGTTTTTAAAATGGGTTGATTATGACATATATGATCTATTAGCTATTTTCAACATTAACTCATAGAACTCAACAGGATGTTCCCTTGTAAATTGTATAGTCAATGTTAGCGTTTTCTGGTAAGTTATTGTTTTGGTTTGAGGGAGGAGATTCATAGATTTCTTGAGAGTAAGATATGTTTTCTACATGATTCGGAAAGGTTCATTATAACAAAAACATACCAAAACCTTTTTACTATTAGTAGCTTGCGCCAACAAATACTTATTTGTATAATTTTGGTTATATCTTGTACAATGCTTTCTCTATTGGTAGTATTTTTTAGCTTTTAGACTTTTTAGTTGTTTAAGGTTATCTATGAATTTTATGCAGTAGGCACATAATTCTCTACATAAGGAAGAATGGAAAGCATCCTAATCTTGAGTTACTTTTAAAGAAGATCTCATTTTACTCACGTTTCATAGGAACTTTTAAGGTGTTATTTAATCTGCTCTGCTACTCTCATATTCAAATTTGTTTTTTCATTATTGGATGCACCAGGTGACTTGCTGTTCTGTTCTCTATTATATTATTAGTATATGTAATATATGTTATGATGCTATATGTTATCTATCAAAATGAGTAATGACAACTAGATTATTTGCTGGGTGTTTCCACTCATGTTTTTCATTTGACATTTATTTTGAATCTTTAATCAACCTTTCATTTGAAGATGGCGATTAAAAGACCTAGTCCGGTGGTTTGGTGAAAAATACAGAGAAAATAAAGATGGGGGGAGGATAAAACCGTACTAACAGCGTTATGTGGAAGGGTAGAACCGTGCTAAGTAGGGATGAGCACAGTACCCATTCGGTACCGAACTGGTACCGGTACCAAAAGTACCAGTACCGAAAAACGGGGAAAAGTGGTACCGGTACTGGTATTTACCGGTGTTTTACCCATAAATACCGGTAACGTACCGGTACCAAAAAACAGAGAAAATGGGAACCAGTACCGAAAATAAACGGTACGATTCGGTACCGGTACCCGGTACCAAATGCTCATCCCTAGTTCTAAGTAGAAAGCCAATAACGACCGAAACCGAGAAAAAGTGTGAAATAAAAAAAACATGAATTTATAATACCAAATAACTCATCTGACATAAAACGTAGACAGACTCACAATTATACAACACATTAGAAAATTGATGGGTCAAATAGTTTTTAGAAAATGAGGGGGGGGGGGGGGGGGATGAAAACTTTAAAACTAAAAGTTCCACTACAAAGGATTAGTGTGTAATGTGGTGGTGGCTATTCTTGTTTGTAAACGTGGGATTATTAAAAACCAATTTTCCTTAGTTTTTCTATAAAAATGTTAGCCTACTAGTGTAAAACTTTATTAATTTTTTTGTAAAATGATCTTTTGCACTATTATGACTAGAGTTTAATAAATATTTGTTGAAAACTAAAATCTAGGTCAGAGATGAAGTTTTCCTCAAAAGCATTCTAAACTCTATCGAGACTGTAGCAAGAGGAAGGGTTCAGAGCTTGGACCCAAATGATCTAGTTGGTGGTACAGAGATTGGACTAGAATTGTGTGAGGTAAAGGTTCAAGTACCAATAAAAAAGATGAACACTTGGTAAGACCATATGGTTTATTTTCTACAATTCAAGATTGTATTGGTGCATCCATCGCATGGCCCTATCTATTCATCTCAGTATGTATTTGTTAAACTTGTGATACAAATAATTTTAATATCATGGAGCTTAATGCTTATACATGGATGGTTTATTTGTAGGTAGTCCATGAGGATTGAGGATGCATGATGACTCAAGATTTTATTCTTCTTATTTCTTTAATTGCTTTTAATTTCTTTGTTAAATGTTAAGACTTTATGTTAGATAATGTTATAACTTATTTATGGTTCGTGTTTTTGTTATGAACAGGCTTATTTGAAATATAATGAAGTTTTATTTCTTTCATTAGTTGATGTTATACAATAACTATTAGGATGTTATATGTTGATGGTCTGTTTATAAAATATATTAGGACCATTTTCTTGATATTAAAGTAGCTATAACGTCACATCATAAGGGTCCTATAAATTAATTTTTAAGGACCTTTGTATGTGTATCAAAAGATTAAAAGTAGGTAATCACATATTAGAACATTGTAAAAGTGTCCTAATATGTTCTTTTTAGGACGCTATTTAAGTAGTCTATAGACATATTATGCGACCATAAAATTGGTTTCATAAATTTTATTTGGTATATTAGGACCCTTTTCTTGGTACTAAATTAACTATAATGTTACATGATAAGGGTCCTATCAATTAATTTCTAAGGACGCTTGTAAGTGTATCAAAAGATTAAAAGTATGTAAGCACATGTTAGAACATCGTAAAAGTGTCCTAATATGTTTTTGTTAGGACACTATTTTGGTTGTTTAAAGACATATTACGCGACCATAATATTGGTTTCATAATCTTATTTGAGATGTTAGGACGTTTTTTTAGTTCCGGGACTTATTACGACCCCTTTACATGAAACGCTTTTACCGTTAGTCCTATTAAATGAAAGGTCCTATAAAATAGCATTTTAGGACGCTTTTGCTCGTACTAAAAACCCAGTTTTCTTGTAGTGAATGTTTAGATCTTTCAAAGATTTGTGTTAAACGTTGTAGAAATCCTTTAGATTTGCACCATCCTCGATATGATGACGTCATTCCACCGATAACATAAGCAACCGTGATGATGTCACCTTCAAAGGTCCAAATCGAGTGATTTCATGAAGGAAATCAGTGATTTTGATGGAGATAATGGTGAGGAGTTGTGTAATGATGATAGAAGTACAAGATTCAAGTAGAATACTTACGAAATCGGCTTGGAATCGAGTGAAATGTGTTTGAGAGTGACTTGGAAGGTTCTGGATCGGACGAGGCTGTCACATCAGTGAACAGTGATGTGACAGCGGGTATTTATAGTGTGAGAGTGAGTAAGGCGGTGTAAATATGCTCTAGGTCGGACGGCGATTCGGTCGAATGGCCATCCATCCGATCGGACGATCATCCGATTGGACGGTCATCCGATTGGACGGTCATCCAATCGGACGGTCATCCGATCAGATGTCCATTCAGACAGCCGAGACCCGTTTGCTAGTTTTCCGACCTTGGTTCGTTTTGCGAGCTAGATTAAGCGTTGCGTTTGCGTATTATTGTGGGTAACCATTAATATGGTATAATTATATAATTAACCCAAAAGTTTCCGTGTCTCAAGTTGCGTTCAAGCTAGGTTCATGTCTAATAAGTTTTAAGTATCAAGTATCGAAGTATCAAGTATCAAAGTTTCTAGCTTAACGAAGTATCAAAATTTCTTGTTTAACCAAGTATCAAAGTTTAACAAGCGTCAAGTTTCAAGATTTAAGTTTCAAAGTATCAAAAGAGTAGATTCAAGGCATCACAAGATTCAAGTATCATATGAGTCAAGTTTCATACTCGTTCTTGCATAACGTAATCAAAAGTATCATAGTTTCACGTAGTTTAGCATAAATAAGACTCAAATATGTATCCTTAAATATTACAGGGACTAGACTTGCCAAAAGTTGAAAGATTCGAAACGCAGGGCGTTACATAAATGCTGACATTGCGTTTTACTTATATAAATCCATGACAAAAATTGTTTTTGCACATGTTTTATCTTCCAAATTATTAATCCAACTTTCCGGACTAAATTTTTTTATTATTTCTGACACAGTTCCTGTACTGGCTTTATTGTCAAGCAGTTTACTGAACTAGCTGTGCAGCTTAACACAATAAGATTTAAGTGCGGATTTGGTGTCGTTTTTAATACCCGTTATATTATTTATGACAAATAATATTTATTTTTGGGGTTTTCGGACAGTTACTGTTTCATTCTGCGGAATGTTGTACACTTCCGCAGGATTACTGTACTTTTCTGCGGACTTGGACAATTTGATTTTTAAATGGATTTTTCTAAAAATATAAGGCACGTGTTATTTTTAGACGAAGTTTTTATAAAATATTTGTGGAGACATATCTTCATGTCTCATTTTTGTCGTGTCAGACTGTACCGCGACTGGTACCGACAGCTTTTGTCTGTTCGCATTTCTGCTGTAAATCTAGGATGTTTCTAATCGCAACGGATTTGTCATCATAATAAGCTATGATTTTATAATTCCTAGACTTCTAAGACTTAATCAAATAAAAACCAAGTCAAATATGCGAAAACAAATAATGTAATAGTTGTTCGGGTTGTACGAAATTACCGGAATTTTGCCGAATGTCACATTCTCCACCTGTTGAAAAAAGTTTGGTCCCGAAATTTTATGTTCCGTTACTCTTTGCTGGGAATTTCTTAAACATGTGAGGGTACTTTCTTTTGATTTCATCTTCTCGTTCTTATGTGAACTCGGGTCCACGTTTCAAGTTCCATTGGACTTTGATTAATTTGATGCGACTTCTCATCGTTTTCTGAATCTGTGAATCCAAAACCTCAACAGGTTCTTTGATGAAATGGAGTTTGTCGTCTATACGGATTTCGTCCGGGGGAATAATAAGTGATTCATCTGAAAGACACTTTTTAAGATTTGACACATGAAAAGTGTCGTGGACGCTACTAAGTGTTTCGGGTAATTTCAACTTGTAAGCGAAGGTTCCAATTTTCTCCAAGATTTCGTATCGTCCTATGTATCTTGGGCTAAGCTTTTCTTGCTTCCCAAATCTAGCAGGAGAGTTGTTCGACCCAGATTCAACATACAGTAAGTATTTTCATGGGTAGTTAATGTTTAGAATTTTGCATGTGTTACTTAATGTTTTGCATGGATTATTGTTGATTATGGTCTAAAACAAATAAAAAGACTCACCAAATTCTATATTTTTATTAACTATTAATTAGGGGGTCAACCAGGAATGTTCTCCGTGAAGTTCAATCATAGAGGTGTTTTTTTGCAAAACCACCAGGCAAAAGCTATTCCAAGGGTCAGGTGATCTACATTGACATGGTCGATTCATATGAGTTTGGGTAGAATCAGGTGGAATATATGTTAGGGACTTTTGGTTATGAAGACGATGAGGTAGTCTTTGTGTATTATAAGATACCTAATCAAGATCTTGATAATGGTTTAGTGGCTTTAACAAATGATGATGATATTGGGGGTATGCTAAAGTATGTTGAGGACTTTAAGGTGATTGAAATATATATATAGAACATAGACAAAAAAATTAGACACAGACATTGTTGTAGCCGTGAAAGAGGAAAATAATGAAAATGAAGCAGTAGATGGTGGTATTAGAAGGAGCACACAAGAACTTATAAGATGTGGGTGGGTGCCTAGTCATTGGTTTCAAGAAAGTCAGGTGAGTCAGGTTACTCAGGTTAGCCAGGTTATTAATGAAACTGGTGAACACAATGTTGCTGATCAATACAATGTTCCTGATATTGCTGTTGTTGTTGCACATGACATTGATCAAGACAATGCTCTTGATAATGCTCCTAATAAAGGTGCTAATAGTGCTGTTGATGACCACTTGGCTTTTGATCCTTCTGATTTAGAAGATTCCACATTCATAAACAAAGACAATATCATTGAAGAGGATGAAGTAGACATGAAGAGGTTACAACTACAAAACCAAATTATGTTAAAGAGTAGAATACTATTGAAGATGATGAGCACAATGCTGAAGATAATGAACACAATGATTCTAGTTCTGATGACTTTGATTTCATTATGAACTTAGCAAATATCATTGATGAAGATGAAGTTCACATGGATGAACTTAGCAAATATCATTGATGAAGATGAAGTTGACATGGAAAACTTTAGAGCTACACTAGACAAGGATGTAGTTGAAGAACCAATTAACAACTACAAGGAAGATGAGTGTGAATTTGAGCTTGATGACTTTGACAGCCTATGTGATGAGGAAAATGACCCACCTTTAAAATACTATTATCAAAAGATTAAAAAGATATGGGATTAAGGCACACATCAAGAAGCTTGTAGTTAATAGTAGAAGGCAGCTACAAATTGTTAAAAATGGAAAATCCAGGTTTCGTGTAGTTTGTGGTGGATTAGATTGTTACACCCCAACCTGTGATGAATTATCAGTCGGGAAGAGATGATTGTTCAAAGCTTATGACACTATTAAATATTTCATAATTATTCAAGTCACTTTATTAAAATGTTACATCAAAACATAACAACTTGCATATAATCTAAACATAATCCAAAATGAAAATACATAGAAATTCCATACATTTAGTTCTAAGGTATTTCCTATGTGACTTCAATCCTTGCATCCTCAAACTTCATTTCCTATACCACGTGTGAAATATTTGGGTCAACTACGAGAGCTGGTGATTAAATCTTAGTTTAATAAAAATGATATATTTTGAAAACAAACATGCAATTTATGTGTTAACTGAATATAACAAATAATGGACTATAACCAGAAAATAAAATAAACCAATGTGTGAGTCTCAAACCCTGAAGAACGAGACTATATCAAGCCCCGAAGAGCAAGACTGAATGAGAACATTCCATAACCATGGGGAAAGGACAACTAGTGGATCCATAATATGCTCGCTTGAGTTGAATAAAACAACTACTAACCAAATAAACACATAAACAAATAGCACGTAATCTATATAATGAATTTTCATGCTTAATAAGTAAATAAACTTGAATATGTAATTTGTGTGACACGTTGATACACCCCCAAAATCTTTAAAGTAAAAAAAGGGAATGATTTACTCACTGTTGTGAAACATAATCCCACGAATGATAACGCACAAAAAATAAATATCCAAATTAAGTTATCCTAAAATATATAAATAACAAAAACTAAAAAACGGAATGATATAAACAAGACTAAGGATTGGTATTCTTTTATTTGCGGACTTTTGTGTAAAACAACATTATTTGATATATATAAATTCCTATATATATATTGAATTAGATGGTTATATAAATAAATGTGATCTTTATTAGAATTATTATTTAAGTTACAAAACATAAAATTAATTATGTTTGTTATAATTTTACAAGTCTTAAATGTTGATACAAAATTTCCATCAAAATTAATAAATAGATACATGAATTCCTAACCCGATACTTAAACATTTCTATGAGTATATACATGAATAAATATAAATTTTAATTGAAAATAGTAACAAGCAATAATAAAACAATTTATATATGTTACTATATTTTTGCGTTTATTAATTTTAGACAATTCTAAATAATTCATCAAATAAATTCTATCAACTAGGAAATTACGACAACTCAAATGGAATATCTTTTTTATTCACAATGATTATTTTTTTATAAAAATAAAATTGGTCATTGTTATAGAAAGAATATAACTAGTTTTACAAATTATTGAATCTACATATTATTAACAATTACAAAATTAAATAGAAAATTTGTTACAAAAATTCCACAACTAAACTAACCACTAGAAAATCAGATTACCAGATTTGTGATGTAACATTTTGATTATTTGTATTTTATCATAATTTTCTAAACTAATATAACAAGTTTAGTTATCCAATAAAACCATACAATACCCTAAAATTCTCAAATTTTCCAAAATCTAATCTAATATGTTTGAAGATCAATTTGGTATGTTCAATTTCATGAAAACACAAAACTAGATTAAAAAGTCCCAAATTTCAAGTTCATGAACCCTAGAATCATAATAATCTAAATTCGAATTCATTGACTCTCTATCACAAAAATGGACAGAGGATTTTTCAGAGCATGAAACGCTAACGAGAATGGACTCAAGAATCAACTGATTTCGTTGAGAATTGAGGGTGAAATTGCGAGATGAAGTTACGAGCCCTAGATTGTTCTTGCCTTGAATTCGTGAATTATGATGATTGTGAACGAGATTTGAGAGTGGGAATGATAGGAAAAGCTTCAAGGATTCATTTGCTATAAATATTACCAGCTATAGTTCATGAATTCGTCATAACCTTATTTTGTATTGTTAAATTTGATTTTTTGCTTGTAATGTATTAGATTAGACTTATTTTGGATGTGTTCTTATAAACTATTGAATAATATTTTAGACTACTGAATTTTAAGGGTATGTATTAGTTTTTCCTTTTGCAATCGAGTCAAACCAAGCTGAGCCAGAGCTTAGATTTTCAGCTCGGTTTCAAATCCAAGTCAAGCCGAGCCAGTTCGGTTTGAGCTTGATCTAGCTCGACTCGACTCATGAACAACCCTACATAACCATACCATTCGCCAGGACATCCCTCACTTGGTTCTTGCGATGGCATTCGGAAAAGTCGTAGCAAAGTATATTGGATATATCGCATATTGTGATATATTTGGCCAGATCTTTTATTATTTTGCATATATCATCTTTTCCTTTGTTTTAGGATTTTTCTTGTTCTTCAAGTTTCTTTTGTATTTAAGTATGATCTTGGCCATGAATAAAAATTAAGAGAGAAAAATTAATATCTCTGATTAACAAATTCTTCATGGTATCAGTACAGATACAACAACATTAAGATAATAAACAGCCGACTCCTTATGGCCGGAGTGAAAGGAGAAGGCTCCAAAGATAATGGAGAAACGATCGACACCAATTCTCTGTATTACCTACACCCGTCTGACTATCCAAAACAGTTCCAGGTAAACGAAAACCATTCTGACAACAACTTTAATGACTGGATCCAAGAGATGACCAATTTTTTGTTCGCCAAAAACAAGATTGGTTTTGTCGATGGCTCCCTTCTCAAACCCGACAAGAATGATGCCAAGTATATGCAGTGGATGCGTTGTGATGCCATGATCAAAGGATGGCTCACAACTGCAATGGAAAAAGAGATTAGAAGCAGCGTAAAATACGCAAACAAAACCCTCGAGATTTGGAAGGATCTACACAAGAGGTTCGGGAAAGAAAGTGCCCCAAGGGCATACGAACTAAAGCAGTTAGTCATGTAGACACTCCAAGAAGGGGTCTCTGTTTCAGCATATTTCACCAAACTAAGAAGCCTATGGGATGAAATTGACTCGGTTCTACCAACTCCACGGTGCGAATGCGATGGCTGCACTTGCAATGTTGGAAAGAAGATTACAGAACTCAAGGAAAAGGAAAGGCTTTACGAATTCTTGATGGGACTCGATGTTGAGTTTTCTGTTATGAGAACTCAAATACTTGCTACAAAACCCATTCCAAGCCTCGGTACAGCTTATCATTTGGTAGCCGAAGATGAGCAGCAGAGAAACATTGTCGTTGGAAAGAAGATGGCGGCGACTCCTGATGCAGCGGCTTTCCAAACGTCTCAGCAGGTTAGTCATGATAACCAAAACTATAAGAAACCTTGGCAGAAAAATAACAAAGCAGGGCAAAACAATAAGGTGGGACACTGCACTTTTTGTGGAAGAGATGGGCATGTTCGGGACGGGTGTTTCAAGTTAGTTGGTTACCCGGATTGGTGGCCAGGAAAGGGAAAGAAAGAGATGGCAAAACCAAAGGCAGCTGTGGCCGAGACAAACCCGTGCAATATACAAGGGCTAAGCGATGAGCAATATAACACGTTTCTCAAGCTCTTTGGCAAGACCGGTGATCAGAAAATGGATAATCCTCCAAAGGCAAACATGGCAGGTAAATTCAGCGAGGAAGGTGAATGGGTAGTTGACTCAGGGGCAACCGAATATATGACCTATATTCTGGAGTATCTTGAGAACCTCTCCACAAATAGTAAAGAAACACCAGTCACCATCCCAAATGGTGAAGTCGTTCCTGTTAAAGGAAATGGTGAACTTATGTTTAAGGGGGGAATTAAAATCAAAGGGGTTCTTTTTGTACCAAATTTCAAATGCAATCTCTTTTCAGTTAGTAGACTAACGAAAGACTTACAATGTGCCATCACTTTTTCCCGGATTTCTTTGTCATGCATGGCTTGAGGACGAGGAACTTGATTGGAATGGGTAAGTGCATTGGTGGACTTTACAGAATGGGGATCATGCAAAAGGATCGGAAGGCTATGGCAGCAACGACTTCAGATCAGTGACACAAAAGACTTGGTCACCCATCAAGAAGACTTTAAGGTTACTAGCTTTCATTCCAAAGAAGACTTTTGTGATTCTTGTGTTAAGGCAAAATTAACTAGACTTCCTTTTCAAACGAGTTCAATAAAGACGAATGAGTGTTTTGATTTGATTCATTGTGATATTTAGGGTGGTTATAGAACCTTTTCACTTGAACATGGGAGTTTTTTCCTCAGCATAGTCGATGACTATAGTCGAGCCATGTGGGTGTACATGCTCAAACACAAGTATGAGGCAAGTGATTGCTTGATTAGTTTTTACAACTTGGTTCACACCTAATTTAAAAAGGACATAAAACGAATCAGATGTGATAATGGTGGAGAATTTACCTCCAATCGCATGAAAACTTTTTACAACAACCATGGCATCCTACTTGAAACGACATGTCCGCACACCCCACAACAAAATGGGGTTGTGGAGAGAAAACACAGACACCTTTTAGAAATAGCACGTGCCTTGCGGTTTGAGGCGAATTTACCAATAAAATTTTGGGGGGAATGTGTTTTGACAGCCGCTTACACCATCAATCAGTTACCTTCCAAAGTAATCAGTTACAAAATGCCTTATGAGATTATGTTTGGAAGGGAACCGTCTTATGATCACATGCGTGTTTTGCGATGCTTAGCATATTTCTGGAACACTGACACAAAAGGAGATAAATTCGCTCCTAGAGGGAAAGCAGGGGTATTTTTGGTTTATCCTTTTGGCACAAAGGTTATAAAATCTATGATTTAGAAAGAAAAAAAGCTTGTTGTTAGCAGAGATGTGAAATATTTGGAGAATATATTTCCGTTTTCAAATGAAAAGAAAAGTGTTGATGAAGGTGACAACGAGATAGTCACCACATATCAACAAGATTTTGAACGTGAATGTCACATTGAAACCAAAAAATTAAATGAGCCACAGAATGATGAAGATCATAGTGATGAGAATGTCCAAAGTAGTTCCAATGTGGCCCATGAACAAGAAACGATAGGCGACGGAAACCAGTCAGAATGGACCGATGAGCCTCATAGCCCACCAGAAACACTAGCACGAGCCGATGCAGTTAAAAATAATCAACAACCCAACAACGATCAGCCCACTCATGGTGTTTTGGGCCGCACATCTCAGCGGACCAGAACTCAACTAGCTCGTTTTAAGGACTTCGAAGTGAATATCCCCCCTTATGTCAACCATGCACACCCAAACTCTGATCAGGCTTCCTCTACGGTACATCCTCTAGCTCACTATATTTCATATGACAAATTTTCTAATAAACACAAAGCTTTTCTTGCGGCCATCTCGTCACATGATGAGCCGAAAACTTTTTCCAAGGCATCATAGGATGAACGATGGCGATAGGCTATGAAAAGGGAAATCAAAGCTCTTGAAGAAAATGGAACATGGTCACTTGAACAATTACCTCATGGAAAAAGAGCTATAGATTCCAAATGGGTGTACAAGATCAAGTATAAACCAAATGGTGAGATTGACCGCTATAAAGCGCGTTTGGTAGCAAAGGGTTTTACGCAAATGGAAGGTGTGGATTATCACGACACTTTTGCCCCAGTTGCAAAACTGGTGACAATGCGAACGTTACTCGCTTTGGTAGTAAAGAAGGATTGGTTCATACACCAACTCGACGTCAATAACGCGTTTTTGCATGGTGATATTGAGGAGGAGGTCTACATGAAGCTTTCGCAAGGGTTCTCAAGTAACAATGATACTCGTGTTTGTCGGCTCAAAAAGTCCTTATATGGTCTTAAACAAGCTTCGCATAATTGGTATCATAAATTCACGAGTGCTTTGTTGGGACTAGGTTTTACTCAGTCTAAAGTCGATTACTCTTTATTTGTGTACAAATGAGAGAAGGTTTTCGTGGCAGCTTTGATTTATGTCGATGATGTGATCGTCGTCAGAAATAATATGGACATGATTCAATACACCAAGTCCCAACTACATGAAAAGTTTAGCATCAAAGATCTTGGTGTTTTGAAATATTTTTTGGGTATAGAAGTGGCTCGCACAAAGAATGGTTTAGTCCTTAGCTAGCGTAAATACACACTTGACATTTTGAAAGACAGTGGGTTACAAGGATGTCGCCCAAGTGGGTTTCCCATGGAGCAAAATCTTAAACTTGACAAAGGAGAGGAGGAGCAAAAGGTTGATGCAAATACATACAGGCGTTTGGTTGGGAGGTTGCTATATTTATAGGCTACACGTCCAGACATCACGTATTCTGTCAACGTATTAAGTCAATTCGTGTCTGATCCTCGGCAAAATCATATAGACGCCGCTACTCGTGTCCTAAGATACCTAAAGTCAACACCCGGGCAAGGAATTTTGTTACCAAAAGAAGGAGGCATGAAACTTGTTTCTTATTGCGATGCAGATTGGCTCGGGTGTCCCCTCTCCAGGCTATCACGTACCGGATACTTGTTACTTCTCGGTGGAGCTCCTATCTCATGGAAATCAAAGAAGCAATCGGTTGTCTCTCGTTCCTCGGCTGAAGCAGAATATAGAGCCATGGCAACCACCGTTAGCGAAGTATTATGGGTTCGTTCGTTGCTAACAGAACTCAATGAGACCCCCACAGAGGGAACCGTATTGTTTTGTGGCAACCAAGCTGCTAAACACATTGCGAACAACCCAGTTTTCCTTGAAAGAACAAAACATGTAGAAATGGATTGTTATTTTGTTCGTGAACGAGTAGAGTCGAAAGAAGTACAACCAATGTACATTGGTACGAAACATCAAATCGCCGATCTTCTCACTAAGCCACTGGGAGCTCAACATCTTCGAAGTTTACTGGTCAAGTTGGGCATGCAGAACTTACACGCTCCAACTTGAGGGAGAATATTGGATATATCGCATATTGTGATATATTTGACCAGATCTTTTATTATTTTGCATATATCATCTTTTCCTTTGTTTTAGGATTTTTCTTGTTCTTCAAGTTTCTTTTGTATTTAAGTATGATCTTGGCCATGAATAAAAATTAAGAGAGAAAAATTAATCTCTCTGATTACCAAATTCTTCAAAGTACCACGGTGGACGCTCCTCGGTTATCCTAGTAGCATTCGGATAAGGCTTGTCAACATCATTACAAGTTCTTGCTTTTCCATTGTTTCTATTGGAATTCACAATATGAAGGACAACAGTGAACCCAAGTTCCTTTCTTGAAAGTGTACCCATTAAGGGTATGTTTGGCAAAATTAGCTGGTGGCTGAAAGCTGGAAGCTGGTAGCTGGTGGCTGGAAGCTGGTAGCTAGTAGATGTAGCTTTTTAGATATATTGGTGTTTGGTAGAGTAGTTGGAGCTTTTAATAGAATGTATAAAATGACCAAAATGGACATAACTAAAAATTTAGAAAGTTGGTGCATTAAAAAGTTCCTTATTTTTAGAGGTTAAATTAGTCATTTTTTCCCTAAAAGCTTGTAGCTCCTTCTAAACGCTACTAGTAGTAGCGTTCAACCAAAAGCTTAAAGCTCCTAACCTAAAAGCTTAAAGCTCTTTCAACCAAACAAGACTTTTTATTGAGTTCGAGTTTTTTCTTAAAAGCTTAAATCTAGAAACTCCTAAAAGCTCCATGCCAAACATACCTAAAGCAAATTATTCCCTCCATCGTAAGAAAACTCTGTTCCACCACGCCTAGATATATCAATCATTTTCCAACCATCTTCATTCTAGTGGAAAAAAGAGCCCATCAACGTTAGGCATGTTAGCTACAAAATGATTGGTCAAAAGCTGGAATTTTGACATTTGTTAGCAAGACACCCCCTAGCTCTTGGAAACGGAATAACCTTCTTTGTCGCTTCTAGATCATCCTTGATTGGAAGGTTTGTTGGAACCGGGAGTGCTAGAGTTGTGGCCGTAACAGGTGGTGGTGTCTAGGTAAATGAGGCGGTGTGAGGTGGTTCAATGAGGCGGTGTGAGGTGGTTCATGGGCAGAAACTGGTGGTCGTGTTTTGAGAATACCAATCATCCGATGAAGACTTAAGTAAATTTGATCCAACAACTCTTCATAGGTTTGGTTTTGAGCATCTATGGATGTGGATCAACCTGGCTCTGATACCAATTGATACGAACTATATCGAAACCAATTGGTCTTAAAAAATAGAGAGAATCTTGAAAAAATTTGAAGATATATGAGACTTAATTCATGTGTTTCATTCCGTTTACATTCCACAACTTGGCTTATATATAGCATTACAAGATAATAAGAAACTGGCCCACTATTCTACTAACCAACTAAAATAACTGACCGTACAACTATTAGACAATTAGGAATTGCATAAACAAAGAAAATGAAGAAAACATGCAAGGGATGTGGGATGTGGTGTTGAAAAAGAAATAGCATAAAAATAATATATTCAAATGCTAGCAACATAAAAGTTTCAAGAATACATAAACATGTGAATACAACTTCGGTTAAATATAGTTGTTTAAAAGAAGTGACTTGGCTTAAAAACACATTCAGGGTCGACCGTCACGCCCCCACGATCAAAATGGGAACGACCACACTAATGTATTAGCTCTAGGACAACCTCATGGCGGTCGACAGCAACGATGAAACATGATGCGCTAGCGGTTGACTCGTGATGGCTATGTTATCAATTTCTTAACTTTCACACTTCTTTAAGGTTTTGTTAGTTCTTTGACTAATTGAAGGAATATTTTTCAACTTAATTATTTCAAATAATATAATCACTTACATTATTCTAACGAATGAAAACACGTCAAATTTTTAAATACTAGCTCGTTACACAAAATTCTATTCTTATGCCTGAACATCCTTCCCAACTTGAAGTTGTTTTTTTTCCCTATTTTAATATAAAGTTTTGAAATTTCTGATTCTTTGTTAAAACACTGTTAGTTTTGTTTGTATTTTATTTAAACTATAATACAATTATGTTTTTATGCTATAATTCTTATTGTATAATGTTTTCTATAAATTCGAATATCTACATTTTGATATAAATTTATTTAAATTTGAGTTGTATTGTATCATATATATATTTAAGTAGCATATTTTTAACTTAATTTTTATAATAAAAACTAAAGTTTAATCTAAACAAAACCCTTTTCATTGATGGGGTTATTTTTAATAAAATAATAAGGGTGATGGTATCTACACATCCCCTAAAATTTTTGTACATCCCCTCAATAGAAACCATATAGCCCAATACGCTTCCCATAGGGTTTGAAGCATTAAATGTGACACCAATAGGAAGCGTATTGGGCAATACGGTTCCTATTGGTACAATATTCTCTGACGCATACGCAGTTCAAAACTGTAAAGGTCTGAAAAGTGACCCAATAGGAAGCGTATTGCCCAATACGATTCCCATAAGTTTAATAGGAAGCGTACAGAGCAATACACTTCCCATAGGGCTTGGGTTGGTGAACGCATTAAATCAATAGGAAGCGTATTGCCCAATACGATTCCCATAAGTTTAATAGGAAGCGTATAGGGCAATACACTTCCCATAGGGCTTGGGTTGGTGAACGCATTAAATCAATAGGAAACGTATTGGGCAATACGATTCCTATTGGTATAATAGGGAGCGTATAGGGCAATACGATTCCCCTAGGGTTAATATGAAGCGTATAAGGCAATACGTTTCCTACTGGTATGATGAATCAGGTATTCTCTAACATGCAGCAGGCAGTTCAGAACTGAAAATGTCTGAAAAGTGACCCCAATAGGAAGCGTATAGGGCAATACGATTCCCATTGGGTTTCGGTAGGTGAACGAATTAAATCAATGGGAAGCATATTGGGCGCGTATAGGGCAATACAATTCCCATAGGGTTTCGGTAGGTGAACGAATTAATTTAATACGAAGCGTATTGTGCAATACGATCCCCATCGGACCATAAATTTGTTATATATCCAAGCTTTCGGGGACGAGTTTATTCAGACGAAAATTCCCAAACTAAAAAATCCGATCATACCGTTCGTATCACGATGTCATTTTGGGACATCAATTATGTTTTTGGCGATTATTCAAACCAGTCAAATCCGAACGAATCATACGTCTCCGAAAGTATAATCGAACCCGTTGTTGAACAAGGGCAGGAAGAGGTTGCATCCGTGGTTCGTTGTAATGACGGGTTGCAACTACCCGATTTGAACCAAGAGTACGTAGATGATCCTGAAAACTATCCACAGTACTATCCGCAGTACCAATACCCGTCATACCATCCGCATGCGGAAGTAAAACGCGAGAACGAGTACGAGGAAGGTATTAATCATATCGAGGAAGATGATAATGATTTCGAGGAAGTTGATGACGACGAGGAGGTTGGTAACGACCACGAAGAACCCAACCTAGATGTCTCTTTTGAAACGGATCAGGTTTGACATTCCGATTACTTACGTATTATTTAATATATTTTGTGTTTATATTCTTTTAGAGATGTTTTTACCATTAAGGTTTCACTATCACACTTTAGATTGGGAAATATATGTGTTATTTGTGTTATTCGATGTATAATGTTTATTACCTTCTGTGTTTTGTTACATTTTTTCGATCTATAATGTGTTTATATGTACTGGGTTAGTTTACATGTATGTAAAAACTAGTTTACACGTGTAATACTAAAAAAAAATATTATGTCTCAAAATAAAAATAAAGACTAATCTTCCAACATAAACAAATTGTTAATAGTTAGTCTGGAAACAAACAAAAGATTCGAATAACATTTACTTATTCAATACGTATTTGTTAACATAAGCAGCTATCATTAACCTTATTAGTTACATATATGTAACTAACCGAACTAGATATAATTAACAGCTATGAGGCATATTGAAACCTGATTTACACAATGGTTATACAAGAGTGGCTAATATCTATTTATGCGCTTGCTACTAAAAATGAAAAAAATCAAACTTTTAGCATTCAATAGTATACATTTGTTACAATATGTGATATAATATAAAATTGGTAAACCTCTGGCATGTAAATAAGCAAAATATGTAAAATCGAGAATTTACATATAATGCATTTTAATTAATTGTGTTAAAATACACATAGCTAAGGATTTGAGTCAAAAACTAATTTTTGAAATTGAGATAAATAAGGAGATATAAAACTATGGGATAATTATGGATAGTGAATTTTACTTTTATACCCAATCCTTATTCGATATATATTGTCTGTATATTGTTTTAGGGTCTATAAATGTATTATTCAATATATAGTGTGTTTATATTGTTTTAGGGTTCACATATATTTTTACAGTTAGGGTTTACAGTCACGTTTTAGAGAGAGAAACAAACGTGTTATTTGATATATACATGTTTATTGCATTTTGTATTTTGTTACATTTTATTCAATATATAGTGTGTTTATATTGTTTATATTTTTATATAAATCATTATATATAATGTTTATAAATAAATTCGATACATTTTAAAGAGAGAAAGTTGATTTTGTTTTAGGAATTTGGATCTGTTGAAGAGTTGAAGACTTGGGCTTACCAAAGGGCACTTGCGCGTAATTTTGTCATTGTGACCAAACGAACTATTTCAAAAAATGAAAGGACAGTGAAGATATGGTTGTGTTGCGACCGTGCTGGCGAATACAATAGTTCAGCCACAAAACGACGTTCTGGTAGCAAAAAGGTTGGTTGTCCTTTTACTCTAGTAGGAAGACTAAACTCAAAGAGTGGTGCTTGGAGGTTAGAGGTGAAGGCACCGGAACATAACCATGAAGCTTCACAGCATCTCGAGGGTCACGCATTTGCAAGGAGGCTAACCCCGAACGAAGAACATCTGGTGGAGAGTCTTTATTCTCAAAACTTGGAGCCAGCTAACATTCTTTTAACAATAAGAAATCAAAACCCACAAAGCGTGTGCATTCTACGAGACATACACAACGTAATAAAAAAGTTTAAAATCAGAATGTACGCGGGTCGAACTCCAATGCAAGTACTAGAGCAACATTTGGTTGAAAAGGAGTACATTTACTTCACACGACAGAATCCCTCCACAAATGTGGTCGAGGAGATTTTCTTTGTTCATCCTCACTCGTTAACATTGTGGCGTGCCTTCCCACATGTGCTCATGATTGATGCTACTTACAAAACGAACGAGTATAAACTTCCGTTTCTTCAAATCATTGGTGTGACATCGACACACAAGTCGTTTTGTGTCGCGCATGCATTTATCTCTAAAGAAAAACAGGATAACTTCTTATGGGTCTTGGAAAGGCTTAGTGATATGCTACAAGAGTGTATGGAGCCTCGTGTAATAATAACGGACAGGGATCTGGCTCTGATGAATGCTTGTGATAAAGTATTCCCAAACGCTTCCAAGTTGTTGTGCAGGTGGCACATTTCTCAGAATATTCTGAAACACTGCAAGGCAAAATTTACAAAAGATGACTGGAAAATATTTAAGCTTTCTTGGGCTCGATTGTGTCAGTCTCATACACAAGATATATACGAGTATAACTATAACCGGCTTTATGACCGACTGCATAGTGAAGGCCGAAAAGGTACATATTATATTAGTTTACATACATATATACATACATATATACATACATTACTGATAAGTATATTCTATTTTTCAAAAGTTATGGACTATGTGTGTGACGTCTGGTTGAATAATTATAAAGAGAGATTTGTTTCACTTTGGACTAACAAAAACCATAACTTTGGTCAACACACAACGAACAGAGTTGAGAGTCAGCATGCTAACTTGAAGAGATACCTTAAAGGGCATAACAGCTCACTCCATAGACTTGTCTTGCAAGTAGACAAAATTTTAGAGTCACAAGTCATAGCAATAAAACATAGTTTCCAAAACAGCTTGTCCGTGCCCATGGGGGACCACAAAATACCAATGTTTGATTACCTACGTGGTAAGCTTTCCCATAAGGCTCTAGACTTGTTGCTTGTCGAGTCAAAAAAGTTAGATGCCTTGCGGTCAGTAACAGGAACTTGTGGCCACCAGCTTTTTACGAGTTGTGGGTTGCCATGTGCTTGTCGTTTGAACTGGTACCAAAGGACAGGTAAAAACTACATGTTATCACCATTTATTAAACTTTAAATGATTAACCCTACACCTCCCTTTTAATTATAAATTTTGAATACAGGTAACAAAATCCCACTTGCTGGCATAGACGTCTTCTGGACAAGACTAAATGTATTACCAGAAAAAATCCAGAAAGACGAGAGTTACCTTCAGGAGGAGATGGATAAAATCACACAACAACTACAATTGCAACCACCACCACCGAATGGACTTTGGAGTCTATACAGAACTCCCGAAGCTAAAGAATGGGAGACACTATACGCGTCTCGTATTCAACAGGGTAAGAAGTTAATGGCAAGTAACAAAAGTCAACATAAAGAGTACATAAACGTGTTTGATTAGTCGTAGCATTAGTTGTTGTATTATTTAGTGTTATCGTTAAAATTATTTAATCATAGTGTTATTTTGTGTTAAAAAATGGTTGTTCATATTAGTTTTACTTAAAAATTATAAGTTGCATCAAATTTTTAACTTATTATTGTTATCTTATAATGTTTTTATAAAAACACTTATTAAACAAAACAAAGTATAGAAAGCGTATAGGGCAATATGGTTCCCCTAGACCCAAAGTATAGGAAGCGTATGGGGCAATATGGTTCCCCTAGAGCCAATGTATAGGAAGCGTATGGGGCAATATGGTTCCCCTGGTCCCCTAATCTGAATCATTTTTATAAAAATGTGTCAAAAAAACGTTTATACATTATTGTAATACCCAAAACATATTTATGATAACTATAATAATTTTATCATTATATAGACATATTTTAAAATTTTAAGAAATTAATAGAAGTTGGTTTGAATAATTTTATTTAGTCATATACGTTCCATGTATTCATCATTTATTCATATCAATTTCTAATGTATTAGTTTCCTTTATATGACTGACTATGTATGGCAAATTGGCAACAAATATTTTATGTAGTTACTAAAGAAAAGATGTAGTTATAACCGAATCCGTTTAGCTAGCAAACACTATGATGATATTTCAAAGATTTGTACGACTTCTGTACAATGAAAACTAGATAATAAGAAAAAAGGTAAGAAAACCCATAATCTACAAGTCTACAACCTCCTGTAATTTTTGACATACACATCAAACCAGGGATTTGACAATTCACTCAATCAATCACACGAATTACATCCATAAAAACTACGGTCAGAAAGCGTAAAGAAACAAAGAGTATATTTCTCCACAGAAGCTGAGACAGAATCTAAAGAATGATCGCATTCTGGTTGATAAAGAGTATATTTCTCATCAGTGATATCATTACCTTTTATATAGTCACACAAGTAACTTCATTGTCTCCTTTACTGGCCGTCCGTGCGCCCTCCATCTCTGCCTGGTGGATTATTTTGTCACACGTTGGAAAAAGCAGCGTCGTGGTAGTATATATGGAGGATCGTTTATCGGCCGGATAGCCCAGAGTGTTAGTCGATACTTTGGTTGGGTCGAGGATAGGTATCCACCGCCGGCTCCCTGCAAATATTTGGACATGAGGTCGATGACAGGGATGAAAATGGCGGCAAACATTCCTAATGTTGGTTATAGGTTTGTCGGGACGAACCGTCAGGTTTGGGCATGGCAGCCGTTGGTACATCACCCGCGTTTGGAGGCCGAGGAGGTTCAGATGCCTCAGATGGCTCAGCAGGATGGCGGGCATGATGATGTTGAGGTCCCGCCTCAGCATGAACAGGGGGATCATCAGCATCCACAGAGAGCTTATCGCGCGGTTAGGTTGCCTCGGTCAACCAACCGTCTTCTCGATAGGATTTTGCGTAACCAAGATGAGCAAATGCGACTTCTAACACTGCATGGTCAGGAGATAACATCCCACGGTCGCCAGATGGATCAGATGAATGATGACATAGGGTGGCTGATGACTGGCATGGGTGAAATGTATAAGGACATGGGTATATCGGTTCCACCCCGTCCACCACCACGAGTTTATCCGGACCAGGGCCCGTTCTTTACGCAGCAGCCCGACCCGTCCATGCCATCCTTTACCCAGCCCTTCTCGTCCATGCAGGTATATTATCTTATTTTTATTTCATTTATCTACGAGCAATTTAATGTTATGTAATGGGTATTTTGTTTAAATTCTTATAGCCTTACGACCCGTCCTATACTCAGCCCGACCTTTCCTTGCCACATTTTCCTCGGTCCGGCCAGACCATGCCGCTCTTTCCTTTGTCCGACCTTTCCATGCAGGTATGTTATTTTGTTTTATTTCATTTTCTACGAACAATTTTAATATTATGTAATGAGTATTTTGTTTGAATTTTTTATAGGCTCCAGGCACGTCCTATACACGGCACAGCCCGTCACCCACTAGGCGTGGCCCGAACTTTACAGAGGAGGAGCTCGCTGAGTCTGACGAGGAGTCTGGCGAGTATTGATGATGATAGTGGTTTTTATTATCATATTATGTAGTACTGTACGAACAATTGAATTTAATTTTAAGTATTTGTAATATTTGTTTAATTTGAATATGTTTAATTTGTTTGGATTGCTTAACTTCACTACGTCTTTTATAAAATTTATAACAAAAAAACTAACATCATTTTATAACAAAAAAACAACTTAATTAATGTTTAAAAAAATAAAGTTCAAAAAGATACTAATAACAATATGCTTTTCTTGCAAAAAAAAAAAAATCCTCCAGGAAACGTATTGCCCTATATGATTCCTCTTGTCTTTTGAAAAAAAAAAAAAATCATTAAGGGAGCATATGGCCCTATACACTTCCTTTTAGCTGACCAATTTTTAAAAAGTTTGATACACATATAGGAAGTGTATTGCTTAATACGCTTGGACCCAGAGGAACCGTATTGCCCTATACGCTTCCTCTGGTCCCTTAATCATTAGCTGACAATCTTCTGAAAAGTTTGTACTTCAAGTACACATATAGGAAGTGTATTGCTCAATACGCTTGGACCCAGAGGAACCGTATTGCCCTATACACTTCCTATAGGGTTCAAGGGATGTGCAAATAACCAAGGGGGATGTGTGAATAACCAAGGCCAATAATAATAATAATAATAAGAAGGTTAAAAAGCTTAAGATGATGTCTGAAATGGAATATAGGTTCGTATACCATAACCCCTCATATGTGATGAGGTGGTGTACATAGCAATGCCCTTCATAATGCTATATTCATCTAATTTATGGCCACCAAAAACAATCTTTTTCAGACAAGGGCAATATCCAAATGTAACTGACTCATGTGAACATACAACTTTGATTCAGACAACATTAATACCCATTCACATACAAAGCGATAATTGCTTGGAGAGCAAATCACAAATCATGAATAATGTTTGGGAAGCAAGAAAGCTACAAGAATCATTAACTAAAAAAAGAGAATCAACTGTCAAAGCTTTTAAAATGGAACTAACAATCAAGAACGGTCTGTAAATAAAAATCTAGGCTGCAGTTTTTAGATTTTCACTCTATACCCGTTCGCTTAATAGAGCTAGTGAGGCTCTTGGAGGGTAGTTATTTCTCTCGGTGCTATCAACGGCATATAGTATGTGCAGTAGGTCCTCATAAAATGCATACGATATTACGATCAACAGGCGTCTATAGGTTTATATCTACTGGATAGCAACCAAGAACACGAAGGAAACTAGAAAATTCCTGCAAAAAATGTGTGTATATATCATTAGATTCGCAATATAATCATATAGCGCTAATACTTATTTCAAGAAGATGACTAGTTTAACTTTATAGAGTCAAGCATACAACTTCTTGAGCACATGTTTGCCTTACATTTTTAAGTTTCTGATCACCACTCACCAAAATGATTTTTATTTAGTAATTTATATATAGTTATATGTAAAAAAAGCTTCAGAATACAATTAAGATTTTACCAATTCAAAGTTAAACAGTTAATTTGACACTTAAGGAGTCAAACATGGAATATCTTATAGACAGAAGTAACTTCAAAAGGTGTTTTCCATATTTCGCCATTCAAACTAGTGCTTATTAATTAAAATTTGAGGTATGCACGATTAGAATTTCGTATCCAACGAGCTTATTTTTTTCTTAATATAGTTTACATGTTGAAAATAACTCATTCGACCTTTAGAAGAAATATGATACGAGCTATGAAGACCAACCTGCAGATGACGGAGAGCGTATTGTGCACGAGGCTCTGCCATTGAAGCTTCAAAATCAATGTAGAAGAAATAGTCAAAGTACCTGTGGCAATTTAAGTCAAGAATTAATATACACAATTAAAAGTCATCAGGAGAAAAGAGCATAACGTGAAACTCAATAGTCAACTTGGAAGAATAAACTCACTTGGCACTCCCCTTGTTGCTATCATCAACAATTCTAAGTGGACGACTTCTTAGAGGCCGGCTCTCGATCTGTAAGTCAATTTTGGAATTGGAAAAAGGTCAAATGTTGACTTTTAAATAGAAGAAATTTGTTAAAAAATAGAAGAAGTTTGTAAAAAGAAATTACCTTGGACAAATTGATGTCCCTAAGAGCAAAAACTGCTAAAGCTTTGAACAATACTCCTGGGCCTTCTTCTAATGTAAAGACAATACTTGTCTTTGATACAAAAGCATAATAAATAATCATTAATACGCTAAAAAATGCAACTTGCCTTGAAGGCCAACTGCATAGCATAAGTTACGCTTAAGTTTTCTCTAACGGGTTCTCATGGTCAGTAAAAATAAAAGAATAACGCATGATTCTTTACCTTATGAGGTTTGTCAGTTCCCGGCATTATAGGCTCCCTAGCTAGAATTAGAAAGCGCGTGACATTGTCTGAATAATCCTACGAGAACAATAAATGCGTGATCAAATGAACAGTTAAGAATTATGAAAATGATTTATCAGATTACAAAGAAATAAATAAGATACCTGAAATTTTTTTGAGAGAATATGGAGCCCATATATTTTTGCTGCCCGAGAACTGGCAATTGCTCCGGTGTCTCGTACGCCTTTAGAGGCTACATTCTGTTGCAGATCTTAATGTTAATTGAGAAATAGATATAAAACCAAAAAACACAAACATTTTGAACAGATTCTTAGAGTTACCTGTGCAGCACCAGCAGTATCTTCGGTATTCACTTTAACAACATTTAATTCATTCAGCATCTTCTTACATTGATCAAACGCCTGTGTTATTAGGTTAAGGTAATCACTAACTTCATTAGAATTTACCATGATAAGATGTCCCCTCTAAACTTGATATAGTATCATATTTACCGACAAAAGATCATAATATCAGATATACCATTATCAAATTTGTGACAATGCACCCTTCTTTAAAACAAGCATTAGAATACAAGAGTTTGGAGCGTAAGGAGAAAGAAAAGGGTATAACAGTCATATTATAAATTGTATTGAATGAAATGGATAAATATGAAATTTTAAGTATTTTGAACGCGTATATATATGGCATTAATGTTTTGGTTGGGTAAATATGATATTATGCAAATCTTCAGGATATTACTCTCTCATATGTGTCGGTTGCATGCTTTTATAGACATCAAACCTATGTAGCATTCAACAAATTATCTAATAACCAATTTCAAATATTCGGGTTTATTTACCATTTGTAACTTGTCATTTATGATATAGTTACTTAAATAACCAGAATTTATCAGACACTTAACATCTAATTAACCGACTTTTAGAAACCGATCTTTTGTTAAAGATGATTATCTATTTTTGCATATTAAAAATCAATAGCCGATGAGTTACACGCACCTTAGGGTGGCTTAAAATACACTTTAAATCCTCCTTTTGTACACCCGGTAACCCCAAAAGACAATGATCAACAATGAGTCGCACTTCTCCTACAATATGCAGCCTATGACGAAGAATTAAATCGTAATTTGTGTGAACACTTCCGCCTACAGAGTTCTCAATTTGGAGTATGGCTTTGTCCACTAACCACAACTCAACTGCCTGCAAATCCATACCACGTTAAGAATTCAAACTAAAAAAACATAAAAAATAAAATAAAAAATTGTAATAGTAATACAAATGAGAACTATGTTTCTGTGAAAGTAGTGCATAATCTGGTTACAAAAAAGAAAGAACATAATATAGGAGATATATATAGTACCCCAAATACAGATTCAAAATCTTCACATGGAACTGTCTCACAATCTGGATATGCTTTAAGAGCAGCAGCCTCACTATACGCTCCGGGTGCACCCTATATAGTTCAAAAGATTTACCAATAAGTATCATAAGAACCACAATGGATGTACAGATTATTAGACGTGTAAATATAAGAGAATATCACGAAAATGGCCACTTATAAGTGTAGTGTACCTTTATGATCATGTTTAGAACAATTTCAAGCATATAGACATGAGATATGCAAATCTTTGGTAGTGTATCTACTCTTATTAGCCTAGAACCTATAGGTTTATAGTCTATACAAATATTGTTAGAAGTATTATTAAACTTTATTATGTTTATATATTCATTCGAACTTATATAAGTAGTATATGATATGTATTCGAATTTAAAATGATAGCTTATGTATATTCGGTTTAATAAGCGGTTGATTTCGAATAACTGCCGGAGCAGTTATTCCCGTCAATTGAACCGCCAAAACGATGATGTATTTATACTTGTTTACCGGCAACTGTTCCGGTTATCAAGACATTCAAGTTTACTCGAATTGTCCCTTAATTCCCTGTTTGTATTTCCTGCATTCATACATCTTTCTAAAACATGGACATTCAATTCGGTTCAATCTCGAACAAGAATCAATCCATGTCTCATGCTTCCGCTGAAACCATGAAGTCTGATTGCACATGCAAACTAGTCCAGCATTTGCTTCCTTCTCTATTATCCTAACATAAAAGAAAAGAGCACCTTGTTTTTCAATTCCATGCCATATTACAACAATAATGATAATTAAACTAAAGTCGTGGTGGCAAAATGGATGGGTCGGGCAGGTTTGGGTAATGGGTTAGGATAGGTTTATTAAGAAATGGGTTAGGATGGGTTTAGGTCAAGATGAGTTTTTGTCGAGATGGATTTGGCTATAATTAACTTATACAACTCGATATATCTTTTAATACATTTCAAATCACTCAGATTAATCTCGAACAAATTGAAACAGTTTGTGAAAGAAAAAGAAAAACAATCCACACTAAATATTCACGTAAATATATATTGGACAAAGGACCTTTTAAGGCCAGAGGGTGTGGGGGGCGCCATACCCGCCACCTCAGCCTCTATAGCGCCCCGGGCGCTATACACCCACACCCTCAAAGTTAAGAGGGGGCGCTATAGAGGGGGCTCCATGGTGATAACGAGAGAGAAGGGGCTTTATCAGGTGAGGCCCTCTTTTTGCACCAATCAAATTTTTTTTTTTTTTTTAATTTTGATTAATAGGGGGCTCCATCCCACACCGTGCAAATTAAAGGGGGCGTTATGGCTGACGTGGATCCTACGTGGCGCTTACGTGTCTTGATAAAGCCCCTAGGGGCTCCATCCCACACCCTCCAGCCTAAGTGTAAGATCTGCAAGAACCATTTGTTAAGGAAAAAAAATAAAACTGCTGAAAAATCATTTAATTAAACAAGATAACATAAGTTTGATCAGATGGCAAAATAACCCATCCTTAAAAATCATTTGATAACAAACCATCTTGACCCATCCTTAATTATTTCTTAACCCATCCTGACCCATCCTCATTTTTAAAATGACCCAAAATAACCCAAAAAACCCAAATGGGTTTTTATTGCCAGGCCTAAACTAAACCTAACACCAAAATTCGAACTCCCTATAATTGTTAGATTATCATATAAATATAAGAATGTTTGCACGAACAAAAAATTAAGAAATCAGTTTTATCTTTTAAGGAATTACTTACCATCCTTTAGGATGTTGTTGATTTATGTCAGGCTTCAAGATCAGAGCCCCTGAACCCATCAATTAAACTAACATGGAAAAAATACAAACATAAGTTGCAAAACTGAAAACCCTAACCATCGTTGTTATGTGCAGACAAAATCTACAAAACTTCTAACAAGTAAAGCAATTAACAAAATTAAACAACACAACACAAACCTTCTAAATCCTAATCGAGATACGAAGCCCTAATTAATACCTTGTTATCGAAATCTGCAAAGCTCGAATTGACACAAAGCCTTAACAGAGACGTGAAGCCCAAATGGAACCTTAATCGACACAAATCCTTAACAGAGACGTTGTTGCCGCTGCTCAACCGCCAGAAAATACCCACAACGCCTTCGCCGACTACCACAACCTCACTATCTTCATCTCTACTGATCTGTTCCACCATCATCGCCGTTATAAGGTGAGGAAAATAGAAACATGGATACGCACAGTAAGGAGATTGTGGCCTTTGGGTGTGGGTGTGGAATTTTGAGGAGAGAAGGGACAGAAAGAGGCGGTGGGTTTTCAAATTATTTCACCAGGATTTCTATGCTTTTGGGTTTGTGAGATTCGATTAGCGATTTGAATTTTAAATTGTGACCATGTGACGACGGTGGCAAGCTGAATGGCCGTCAAAAAACGGTGGCAACTTCTATAAAGCGTTATATGTTTACATATTTGTCACCATTTTACCACCGTATTATACAAATTCATATATATGTATCAATTGACAACATAACCGAACAATAGTGAATAAACGGTAACGGCGTCAGCTTTATGCTTATATTTGAGATGTATTTGCTACCAATAATATTTTGGTTGAAAAATGGTAACTGATTTTGCTACCATTTTCTTTCGGTTGCAAATTTTGGTGACTATTGCCTAGTTTTCTAGTAGTGTTTGGAGGCAAAATTCGAGGAGATGGTGAAGTGGTTCCTGAACGTCTATATGGGAATATCTTCGAGGCCAGTTCCTCCATATGCTCCGAACAAAAGGAAAATAGATCTGTTAGGCCTGTACGTGTTGGTGGTAAGAGACGGCGGCTACCGGGATGTTACAAGTGAAAATCTATGGCCGGTGATAGCGAAGGATTTAGGATTTGATTACCAAGACGGGGATTACATGAGGATTATCTATGCCATGTATCTCGACGTCTTAGAATATTATTACTGGTTTAAAACGGTGCACAAAAAGGTTTATGATAAGGAGATGGTGAACGAGGAAGAAGGTCCCTCTCAAGGCTGCCATGTGAGAAGAAAAAGTGCAGGTGACATTCATGATGATGCTGATTCGGCTCACTACGCTCTCTTCGCCGGAAACGAATGGGAAGATGACTGGAATCTTCAAAAGAAAAGGAAGCGGTTCAACTTCAATCATGTGAGGAAAGCTGTTGAAAAAGCCAACCAGAGTGTTATGCAGCATACTTCGAAACATAACTAAAGTTTAAGGGGGTTATGTTAGAAGTATTATTAAACATTATTATGTTTATATATTCATTCGAACTTATATAAGTAGTATATGATATGTATTCGAATTTAGAATGATAGCTTATGTATATTCGGTTTAATAAGCGGGTGATTTCGAATAACTGCCGGAGCAGTTATTCCCGCCAATTGAACCGCCAAAACGATGATGTATTTATACTTGTTTACCGGCAACTGTTCCGGTTATCAAGACATTCAAGTTTACTCGAATTGTCCCTTAATTCCCTGTTTGTATTTCCTGCAATCATACATCTTTCTAAAACATGGACATTCAATTCGGTTCAATCTCGAACAAGAATCAATCCATGTCTCATGCTTCCGCTGAAACCATGAAGTCTGATTCCCAACAACAAATATAACAATAGATATGCAAATCTATAATCGATACGGTGTCAAATTAGTTTTAGTCCTTATTGTTAGAGAAAAGTCTAATACGCAGGTAGATATGTAACTCTTAGTCACGTATCTCATGGACAACTTAGAAATATGTTTCAGACTTGGCTATATAAGTATAACACGCTCAAAAGATTATTATTTTAATGAATTACTCTAAATAGGATATCTTAGTTTAATGCTTTTAATAGAATTACCTTGTAAGCAACCCGAACTTTTGAACCGACATTATTAGGAGAGGCAAGATCTGTCGAAGATAACGGTTCTACAATAAGAAAAACATGTATAGTTAGATTATAAGGATATATGCTATTTAGGGTTCTTAATATGCTATTTATGACTAATTGCATGTATGTCCAATATTCTAATCAAATATTTTGAACTTACAAAAGGGACATTGAAATGTTCTAATGATACATTACCAGCATTCAAAAGCAACAATCTTTAACAATTATACAAACCCTAATGCAGATTCCTAGAACACTATCCAAATCAATATGGATTGTTTCAAATTTAACACACAAAATATTCAAAATGCTATGCACAGTACTAGTTATTAAGGTGAAAGTAAATATATATCTTAATAAAATTAGAAAGGATAAAAATCACATTCATAGAATTCTGAAGCCAACATTACCTTGGAGACCTGGATGACAAAAAGTTAATTTTTAATTCTATTTTGCACAAAAACAACTGCATTTTAACAATTAGAAGAACCCTAAATGCAGAATGCAAGAAAACCATCCAAAATTAATATGGATTTGTTCCAAAACTGGCAAAGAGCAATTCTAAATTTTATTTGCAATACTAGTTATGAGAGTCAAAATATATGTCTTAGTAAAATTAGAAAAAATAATATATACATACATAAATATATACACACTCCAACAGAACTGCAATTGACTTAATCCTACTTATACCTATGGTGTTTTGGTGGGTCATATGGAAACTCAAAGCCTTTAGAAATGTTTGGAGGTTTTGGGTTTGCACAGATGACATGATTAAAGAAAATTTGTTGTTAAAAAAAAACACTTAATCCTACTTATATTTGTTTGTGTGGGCCAAGTAAAATTTCAAACAGTGACCTTCTCGTGTATTGCCGCATTGGTAGCCCCACCATCTTCCAATGTGTAGGTAATGGCTTCGAGTCTCATCGAGAGAAAAATTGCTCTGGGTTGAGCAAGTGGTTTTACCGTAGTGAGCCTTTGGACGTGATTTACCCGGCACATCCGGCTTTTGTTGGCCGTTAAAAAAAAGTAAAATTTCAAACTTTTTGAGATACAATTCAAGAAAATAATAATACAATCCCAAACAAAAAGAAACCCTATAGATGTTTTTTATTGTAATTGAGTCAACTCACTTGGTAATGAACTCAAATCTTTATTCAACTTAGTGATCTGGGTACCATCAATTCTTCCATCTCCAGAATTTGAACCCAAATCAGAAAGTTTCAAAGGCTTTTTTTCATCTTTCAAATGGGGTTGACTTTGACCAAAATTTGCACTCAAGCAACCCCATTTCCGCAATGTATCAGCATGAACCCTGTAATCACCATTCAACCAAACAATTCTGTTCTTGTTGTGACGAAGATGACTGACACCCCACTTAGAATGAGAACATGTTGCAGAAACACAAATGGGTACAACGTTGGAAGACATGTCTTTATGTTCCTATTTTCAAGATTCTGTAGATTGTCATATGATGGAAGCTTCATTTGCAGAAATGATTGTTTATACTTTATAGGCTGTGTATTTGCAACCTACTCGTTCATAACCGTAATCATTTCCTTCCTGTTTTCATTAATAATTTTTATATAATTTATTTATTTATTTTTTTTGTCTTTCCGGAGGTGTTTGGCCGTATCTTTTAATATTAAATACCTGATATTTGTATTTATACTAATGCTAAAAAGAAAATATAATAATTTTTAAAGGTTAGATTTATTTAATAAAATTCTGATAGGAGTTATTAAATTCAATTAATAATTTCTTTTTAGCTCCTTTTCATTATATAAAACTTCATTAATTAATTACTTTAAATGTTGCAAGCATTTATTTGTTGAATTCGAACACAACTTTTAAGATAAGTTATCAATTTTCAATAAATTCTCTCTTTTTTAAATTATGAACAAATATTATTATTATTTTATAATTTTTACGTCTTTTTAAACGTTGAAGATAAGATCAATTTTCAATAAATTCTCTCCTTTTAAATTATGAACAATTATTATTATTATTTTTATGTCTTTTTTAAAGTTGAATTTCTTTTAATCTTTTTTATATGTAGAATTTGAACATAAGACCTTCTCTTATTAAACTCAGGTGTTTAAAAGTTTTGCTTTGAATAATGGACCACCAACCCATTATTTATCTGTTTTTTAACATGTGTAATTTAATTTTTTAAAATTTTGTTATTTCACATATCCTTAGAACAATAAGGATATGTGTTGTCGATTCTTGCCTCAGCCAGGTGAGATGGTAAATACCATGCGGCATAGATCATGGACGCAAAAGGAGTCGCCGTGAATGTGTTAACAAGCATAAATGAGGAGAAGGTGAGGCGATCTAACCCTTTTGACCAATTATTTTTTTTTATGTTTAGTTATTTCATAACATCTAGTTAACGGATGATTTAGTTAATGTCCTGCCAACGTGACACTGAGATGACAACGCTTTTTACTAGTTATTAAGTGAGATTGCAATTCCACAAATAATCTAAAAGAATCTTGTGTAAGTGTTTTTTTTTTTTTTTTTTTTTTTTTTGCTGTAGGTCCCGTTTTTCCGGTGGATCGATAACGAAAACCTATCCTTGTTTATCACAAACACGGTAACGGGTGCGGAATCCCCGTGACGGTGCAAACCAAACACAGTTAATAAAACACACACGTAACCAAAGATTCAATATCTATTGATTAGGGACGAGAACGGATACAAACATATACAAACAATGTTTTAACAGACTCTCTCAAAGTCTCACAACTCTCATCTGTTTCACACAGAAACTGTGAGAGGTACTTATACTAGACACAGACACAAACCATGACGAAACGGAAAGAGGACACGACGAAACACTAAAGTCGACGAAACACATTTTGTTTCGTCGACATACATTAAGATACAATTATGTTTCGTCGTTTGTTATATGGAGCCCAAATGAAGTCAAAGCCCAAAAGACAAGTTACGGCCCAATGTTGAAATGAATCGGCCCAGATGTACTTTCTGTTGACTAAACTTTCACCATTTCATTTAGTCAAGGTTATGACATCATCATGACATCATCATGATGATGTCATGATGATGTGTAAACGGGACTTGGCTTGCGGCGCTCCGTGCTTCGCGTGTCGAACTCTGGGGCGCATGACGGAGGAATGTCGTGACGTCGGGCTTGAGCCAGACCTAACCGAGTCGAACCGAACCGAAACGAATCGAGTCGAGTCGCGTCCACATAAAGTGTACCAACATTTGCATTTTTTAAGTCGTGTATATGAAATGTACTTTAACTTTTTAGGTTACAAATGTAAAACAACCTTTAAACGGCATCGGATATCTTTTATTAAATTACTAGCTTATAAACTTGTGTATTACACTGAGTAAATATAAAGAAAACCTTACATTGAATAATATTTTAATTCATAAGTGTTACAAACCCGTTTATTAAACACCTAAAATATAAAAAAAAAAATTGTAAATGATACTTCTATTCAGTAAAAAAGATCGAATTATTGTATTTTTTTCTCTTACCATAATATTTAATAAAATACATTGTATTTATCTAATAACATTAATTAAAAAGTGCATTCTAATATGGTTATTAACATATTTAAATAAAATTTATTATATTAGTAACGATAAGGATTAAAAAATATCTAAAATAAAATGTAAGTCTAAATTGTAAGGTTGAAGGAGAGAGTAACAGATGACAATAATTAAAATCCAATATTAAAAGTTAAATTAGATTTGATGGTTTATTTATAACTTTACCATCTTTATCAATAATTAATATTTTAAATCATTTGATTTTAGAAATATATGTGGTTAATTTTAATGAGGTGTTATATTACTTAATAAAGTTAATATCATAATGCATAAATAATCAAATTGGAGATATTAATAATAAAAATAATAATACTTTTGTTATAGATAATAATAAATTAACGATAAAAAATATTTGATTTTAAAAGATATTCATATTAAATACAGACATATTCAAAAAAATATTTGACTCTTTATTGTATGTCATAGAGGCGAAGATAATCTTGATCTCTAATATGTAAAATCGGTATATTCAAGAGATAAAATAATTCTTATATTTTTTTATCTCTATATCATATAGTATAATTAAATAACACAAACATCATGGTATATCAATTTTTTTTGAAGGAGAATAAATTTATTTACAATTATTTATTATAAGGTTGATAATGGTCCTCTTATTAATTATTATTATTATTATTATTAGAGTAAATTACAAAAATCGTTCTTTATGTATGTCACTTATTGCAAACTGTGTCCTTTACATTTAATAATTACAGAAAACGTACTCGATGTTTGCAAACCCTTGCAAGTTTTGTCCTTTAGCCCTAACTCAGTTAATTTTTTGTTGTTAAATCTGACCAAATGGACCCCACATGAGGGTATTTTGGTCATTTTACTCTCATGTGGGGTCCATTTGGTCAGATTTAACCATAAAAATACCCTCATGTGGGGTCCATTTAATCAGATTTAACCACAAAAACTAACTGAGTTAGGGCTAAAGGACATAACTTGCAAGGGTTTGCAAACATCAAATACGTTTTCTGTAATTATTGAAGACAAAGGACACAGTTTGCAATAAATGACATACATAAAGGATAATTTTTGTAATTTACTCTTATTATTATTATTATTATTATCATTATTATTGAGGTAGCATTATAAATTGCCATATGAAATTTTGGTGAAATCCTTTATTATGAGAGAATGTCATATGGCGTTAAGGAGACTCTTTTATTAATATTAGATACCTAACTTAGACAAATGATTAGATGATGATTTCCAAAATTGTTCACACATGAAAACATTAATACTTACAACTATAGAAATAAGTCTAAAAAGTAAGTACATTTATAACGACAGGGAATGGTTATTTGGGTCATAAAAAAACTTAAAGAACTAGTATTAATCCTCTTGCGTTGCGACGGTGGACGTAAAATGGTGCCATGTAGCATCATTTTACACCACTACCAGTGACGACCAACACCAAAAAAACCCATAAAAACAAAATAAATAATAAAAGGAAACTCAAACCGAATGAAAAGCGGACGTAAAATCATTGAACCACTCATACCTGTTACGGTGTGTTAATGCGAAGAAATTAAACCGAAACGTAAAACATAGAAAAAATAACTAAGTTAATCTAGGACATGCACGTTGCGACGAACTAGTCAAAAGGGAAAAGAGACGTGCTGCGACGGGCCTATCAAATAGGAAAATATAGACGAAAAACGTTGAACACCACACACATGTTGCGGCGGGTTAACTCACAAAATTTAGAACAAAATGTAAAAAAGAAAAACTTGAGAAAGATGAAAAGTATGGAGGCCAAAGTTGAAAATTAAAAAGTTGTGGGGTTGAATTGCAAAAGATAACAATTTTGAGTTAAGAGTAAAAATTCAATAGTGTTAAATTGAAAAAGATGAGAAGTTTTGGGTACAACAATTAACATTAATCCTGAGAATTTGGTTCAGCAGTTAATTGGTATGCCCTCCCCAATGCAGACGCATGTTCAATTCCCTCTTGGGCCATTTTCGATAGACATCTGGGTGAAGGGACGCATCGTGCCTTTAATCCCAGATTCAAACCTGACGGGGATGAGTGTTTAAGGATTCTATCCGGTTCCCACACATGAGGGGGCACAATCTCATGGGGGTCAAGGAATCAATCTTAGACATAGGCCTGAACCAGATGTGTTTACACGTGACATTCTTTGCCATTATAAAAAGGAAAGAATGTTAAATTTGTATCCATCAAACTCAAAGCTCCTAAGCTTAAAGCTCTTCAAGTATCGGTTTCATTTTCAAATTTAATATCGAAGCAAATTAAACAAATTACGCCATAAAGTTTAGGTTCTTGTAAAAAGTATATTTTTCATGAAAAGTGTGAGAATGCATAGGAATTGACATCTAGGCATCATATTTTGGACTTAGACATAATGATTTGGGTTGTTTTGGCAAGAAAACACCAAAACATAACAATTTAAGACAAAATGCAATGAATTCTAGGATTAAAACTTAAAACACCATGCCAAGAACGTTAAGTAGTGTGTTTTGGTTGTATTTTAAATTTCATGCTTAGAATTCATTGCTTTGTATCTTAAATTGTTATGTTTGGTGTTTTTCTTGCCAAAACAACCCAAAATATCATGCCTAAGTCCAAATCATATGACTTCATGTCAATTCCTATGCATTCTCGCACTTCTCACCAAAAAAGTCTTTTTAAAGGAACCTTACCCCCATAAAATGTAACACCCCAAAAATATTCAATATTTAAATGAATACCATACACCTATTACATATATGTGTTAGGGGAGGATTTTCCAAAGATCAGTGATCCTCAATTACTGTCGGGCTTAGGGATCCTCAATTCTGTTTGAATTAGTGATCCTCAGAGAGTATTGTAGGATCAGGATCCAGGATCATCATAGTGATCCTTACACTAACGATTGTCTGCTTTGAATATGATGTTGTTTTGCAGGAGTACGTGCTTGGACTTGGTCTTGGCGATATTCCTGGAGCATATTCCCTTTTTATTCCGCACGTGCTTGACTAATATGGACGTTATGGAGGTCGTGGAAGACTTGCACGAAATGCGGATAGTTAGTTAGCTTAGATTTTTTTCCAAATTTAAAAGGGGATAGCGAGCTAGATTAGAACACTTGGCTATTTTTGGCTAAACACATACACTCGTAACTGCCCTCATCAGCTTTCGACAGTTTGCTCGGCGAATACACACTTTTTTGCACATTACACTCTAGTGATCCTTGTAACAAGCTCGCTATCATCCAAAGTTGTAATACATTTTCTGTTTAATCTGAGTTGGTGATCGGTAGTTTCCATCACCTGATGACTGTCGTAAGGGTCAATCAAAAACCTATTTAAACTACGTAGATAGCGTAAGTAGGGTATCGTATCCACGGGGAATTTGTGGTTAGCGTTAAAGAAATTAATTAAAACTAAATTATCTAAATTGGGGTTTTGTTTGTAGATTTAAAAGAAAACACGATTTGTCACGAAAAGTGTTATCAAGATGAGAAGAAGTAACCTCCACCCGGAATCCCGATTACCCGTTTTAATATAAAAATCCGTTTTCTGATTCAAAACACCACATAGACATGGCCTCGGAATTAATGAATTTGATTAGTTAATAGGGATAGTTTTTAAGATTCACTATGCAACCTAATAACCCGTTTGATTGTATCAATTACCCACCAATTTACCAACCCGCTAACAACGCAAGGAAGTTGCCAATACGCTTAATAAATGACAAGTAATTCAAACACAAGAAACGTTTACCAATAATCCAACACAAGTGGTCAAGCTGTACCAGTTTACAAGAATCAGAAAAACAAATAATTATGTCAAACCGCGTAAACGTTCATCCGAGCGGAAGTCACGAGAGGCTTAGCCACGCATAATAGTCTTTGCCGCTTCGGTTGTCATCCCGATTAGGTTAGACTTCATTGATTGGCTTGGAAGATGAATAATAATGCTAGCACTCGTTCGATATGTTGCTCCTGTGACGGCTGCGAATTGTCAACCCTCCTCCCCGATAATTGCCAATATCTTCCCTTTTAAATAATTTCTTCATTCCTTTTCAATTCTAAAACATCCACCACCCTTAGTTTCTTTTGGGCCACATTCACGTAACTAGGCCTCATAATATAATATTATGACCCAAGTCAAACAAAGCATGACAATCAATTCGGTCAATGCAACAAAAACAAAACTCCAAATCACTTTTCTTGTTTTGTCACGTGCCCCACTAACTTATCGAACCCACTTTTAACTTGGTTAATCTCGTTTAATACCTGTCAAGCACACAAACACATCAATACGCAACAAATATCTAAACACTACCGACTTAACATATTTCTTACACGAAAACTCGACTTGAACTAATACAAAATACACATATTTTAAGATAACATCACATCCCCACACTTATCTTTTTTCGTCCCCGAAAAATTATTCGCAATGGAATCACAATCAAAACAAATGGCTTTCAATATATTCAATTATTTTATTAGAACAAATCTAACCACACGTTAACCAAGATTGTGAATATACGGTCCACTTAAACCCAACCGCCGGTTTTGAAGCCCTTATTTTCGATCCATTAAGTTCAAGTAATATATAGTTGTCTACGGATCCCACACTCAAAAGACTACGACTCCACCTATTCCCGTTTCAAGCTTATGAGATTAAAAGATATATAATCTACCGCCTTATATAAAAAACTCTTATGTTGTGGTTCAGATGTAAATGGGGGCGGTGGCATCGGTGGCAATTCAGTAGTCGATGTTTGTTGGGGTGGTTGCTGTTGTGGGGTGGATTGGTTTTCTGATGGATTCATGGTGGTTTGAATGGCTTTTCCTTTCAAGGCTGAACGAAGAAGCAGATTTTGGCGTGCGGTCTTTTCAATTTCGGGATCGAACAAGAGCGGAGAAGATCTTCCTGAAAACCGAGTATGCATGCAAAAAGATCACCTGCACACAAGGAAACAAGAAAACAAAGCGTAATACCGAACAAGACAAAATAAACAAAAAGAAATATTTTTGGGTTTTTATGTTTTTTTTTTTTTCAAAAACAATAAGAAAAAACAACTACTACTAAACTAACACTAAGCGCACGAACTCCCCGGCAATGGCGCCATTTTGATGACTGTCGTAAGGGTCAATCAAAAACCTATTTAAACTACGTAGATAGCGTAAGTAGGGTATCGTATCCACGGGGAATTTGTGGTTAGCGTTAAAGAAATTAATTAAAACTAAATTATCTAAATTGGGGTTTTGTTTGTAGATTTAAAAGAAAACACGATTTGTCACGAAAAGTGTTATCAAGATGAGAAGAAGTAACCTCCACCCGGAATCCCGATTACCCGTTTTAATATAAAAATCCGTTTTCTGATTCAAAACACCACATAGACATGGCCTCGGAATTAATGAATTTGATTAGTTAATAGGGATAGTTTTTAAGATTCACTATGCAACCTAATAACCCGTTTGATTGTATCAATTACCCACCAATTTACCAACCCGCTAACAACGCAAGGAAGTTGCCAATACGCTTAATAAATGACAAGTAATTCAAACACAAGAAACGTTTACCAATAATCCAACACAAGTGGTCAAGCTGTACCAGTTTACAAGAATCAGAAAAACAAATAATTATGTCAAACCGCGTAAACGTTCATCCGAGCGGAAGTCACGAGAGGCTTAGCCACGCATAATAGTCTTTGCCGCTTCGGTTGTCATCCCGATTAGGTTAGACTTCATTGATTGGCTTGGAAGATGAATAATAATGCTAGCACTCGTTCGATATGTTGCTCCTGTGACGGCTGCGAATTGTCAACCCTCCTCCCCGATAATTGCCAATATCTTCCCTTTTAAATAATTTCTTCATTCCTTTTCAATTCTAAAACATCCACCACCCTTAGTTTCTTTTGGGCCACATTCACGTAACTAGGCCTCATAATATAATATTATGACCCAAGTCAAACAAAGCATGACAATCAATTCGGTCAATGCAACAAAAACAAAACTCCAAATCACTTTTCTTGTTTTGTCACGTGCCCCACTAACTTATCGAACCCACTTTTAACTTGGTTAATCTCGTTTAATACCTGTCAAGCACACAAACACATCAATACGCAACAAATATCTAAACACTACCGACTTAACATATTTCTTACACGAAAACTCGACGTGAACTAATACAAAATACACATATTTTAAGATAACATCATCACCCGAGGTTTTTTATGCCGGAGATCAACTCTTGATCAAGGGCTTTTTCCTCGTATAAATCATTGTGTCACTTGTTCATTACATTTCTGAGTGATCCTTAATATTGTTCATTGATTCAAGCACCACACCTCACAACAAAAGATTTGGTTGCATTATCTTTGCTTGATTTTTGACCAAAACAGTTTGGCGCCCACCGTGGGGCAATTGGTGCTTCATTCCTAAGAAGATTCATATTTTTGTGGTCATTTCGGTTCGTTACAACCAAGCAGATGGCTTCCTCAGCGAAGAACACTTCAAGTTCAATGCCGGCAATCAGTTCTTCACAAGGCGTTCCACCTTTGCCTCCACCACCTTTTGGATCTCAGAAGAATGCTGAGAATGCTGCAAAGAGACCAAGCCCAATTTTTCCAAAACCACCAACTTCTTCTGTTTCCACTAATCCTACTAATAGTGATCTCTTTACTTTGATTTTGCAGATGAAGGATCGCATGCAAGAGCAAGATAAAACCAACGAAATGATCCTCAGGGAGATAGGTGATATCAAGAAACAGAAGAAATCGATGGAGGATCATTCCCCATTGATGCCCAGATCGCTGAATTTCGACACTCCGGTCATAATTTCCCAGCACTCAGCAGCTCCGGATGTGCAATACTTGGGTGGATTACCAGGAAGGCGTTATGGAACAACAACAATGACTCAGGCTCTAGGATCTTACTTTCAACCTTCCGGAGCCTCTGTCCAGCATCGGGGATCCTTCGTCAGCTCAGGAGGATATTTGGGAATGCACACGGTCCAAGGATCCTCCATGGTTCCAGGATCCTCTCACGTCCAAGGATCCTCTATGGTTCAAGGATCCTCCATGGTTCAAGGATCCTCCTCTCAGCCTCAAGGATCCTTTCAGGTTCCAGGATCCTCTCAGCATCAAGGATCCAACATCTTTCAGGATCAAGGATCCTTAAGGAATATGCAGCCTCCAAGTTCGGATGTTCATCAAGCAGACTTCATACCAATGCAGACCATTGCTTCATCTGGTCCTTCGATCATACCGGAGTCCCGTCAATATGGATTCACATCTGGAATTCCAAACATGAATCCTCTGGGAGGTAACACTTTCAATAATTCTTATAACACTAACCATGGCTCCATGCAGGATACAGGTATCAATCAAGCTATGGCTAGGGAATTACAGAAGCTTAAGGATATAATATACAGTGTTCCAGGAGTGGTCAAGCCCATTCCTGAGATCGCAGATGGTAGCCATAGGATATCTCGTTTTGCACCACCCTTATGTGATGCTGAGATACCCAAAAGATTCCAGATACCATCCATGAAGCTGTATGATGGTTCAACGGATCCAGAGGAGCATGTAGCTCAATACAGGGAGAGGATGGAGATCAATCCAATTCCTGATAGGTTAAAAGAAGCATGTCTATGCAAGGGATTTGGATCCACACTCACAGGATCTGCTCTTAAATGGCTGCTAAGTCTTCCCCCTTACTCTATTACTTCATTTGCTAATCTAGTTAATCTGTTTAATAGTCAATTCTCTTGTAGTAGAAAATTTGAATGTTTAACTAGTGATCTTTATAGGGTAACACAAGGTCAAAATGAATCACTTAGAGATTACATCACTAAGTTTAGTAAAGAATCCTTTGACATTCCTAACCTGGATATTGCTACGGCTGTAGAAGCCTTTAAAATGGGATTGCTTAGGGATTCATTATTCTATGATGATCTTGTCATGACCCCTTGCAGGAATCTTGATGAAGTAAGAACCAGGGCCCTTAGATTCATCCGATTAGAGGATGATAAAAGGATCCAGGAAAGACTGACATGATCCTCAAAACAGGAAAAGCAAGGATCCTACTTTAAGAATAACAAGTTCAAGTCCTACAACAAGTCTGACAACCAGAATGTGCATGCAGTAGAGCAAGAAGAGGATGATGAGGATTATCCTCCAATTTCTGAATACTGTTTTTCTGTTGATAACAATGAGCTAATTCTTGCAATGCAGAATCTAGGTGAGAAAGCTAGGTGGCCAAGAAAAAGTGATAAACCAGCTGCTACCAAAGACAAATCCAAGTGGTGTGCATATCATGAGGATTTCGGACATCTCACTGAAGAGTGTATTGCACTTAGAAAAGAAATTGGTTACTTGTTAAGCAAGGGGCACTTGAAGGAGCTCTTGGGACGAAAGAAGTCAAGGATCCAGGATCCTGAAAGGATCTCGGAAAAGGCTCCTGCTCCTCCAGCAGATGCGCAAGTTATAAACTTCTTATCCGGTGGATCAGACATTTGTGGTACTTCCTTTTCAGCAGCCAAAAGACATGCCAAGGAAACCAAGATGGATAATAGAGACAGACCCATCCGGACCTCCACTGTCACACAGGATAAGATTATAACTTTTGATGAGGATGATCGTGTTGACGTTCAGGATCCTCATCATGATGGTCTTGTTATTACCCTGTTTATTTCTAACCATTTTGTTCGCAGGATCCTTATAGATGGAGGAAGCTCAGTGAATATCATTCAGCTTGATGTCCTCAAGAAGATGAACATTCCTGAATCAGACATTGTCCCAAGATCCTCAGTTCTTGTGGGATTCAGCGGAGAAACCAAGAATACATTGGGGGACATCAAACTCCCTATCTATATTGAAGGACTCCATTCTTATCAAAAGTTTTGTGTTATAGATTGCTTATCTTGTTGTAATGTTATCCTTGGCAGGCCATGGATACATGACATGAAGGCAGTCCCATCTACTTATCATCAGTGCGTGAAGCTTCCTAGTCCATGGGGGGTGGTGAAAATTGAAAGTGACCAACAAGAAGCTAAGAATTGCTATACCTCATCAATGAAGCCAGCCTCAAGACCAAGGGAGCAATAGCAATTAAAGTATCCTTCAAGAGATGTCTTGGAGGCAAGAGAGCAGGATGTAAAAGAAATCCTCATGGATCCTCATGATCCTGAATCCAAGATCTTCATAGGATCAGGGATCCTTAGCGACATTTAACAGGATCTAGTATCCTTTCTCAAAAGAAGAAAAACTACCTTTGCCTGGAAGCATGAAGACATGACAGGTATATCTAAAGATATAATTACTCATAAACTCGGCATTGACAGGTCATTCAAGCCAATTCATCAAAAAAGAAGGAAGTTTGCACCTGAAAGGAATGCTATTATCCAGGAGGAGGTAGATAAACTACTTCGGGCAGGTATGATAAGAGAGGTTAAGTATCCAAGGTGGCTAGCCAATGTGGTTGTTGTTCAAAAGAAAAATGGAAAGTGGAGGGTATGTGTCGATTTTACTGATTTAAACAAGGCATGTCCCAAGGATCCTTTCCCATTACCCCACATTGACTCCATGGTGGATGCTACCGCGGGTTATGAGTTGTTGACTTTTATGGATGCTTCATCTGGATTTCAACAAATTCAGATGGAACCATCTGATCAAGAGGATACAGCCTTTATGACCCCAACTGGTATATATTGTTATATTGCTATGCCATTTGGACTAAGGAATGCAGGTGCTACTTATCAAAGGCTAGTCAACATGATGTTCAAGGAACAAATTGGACACACTATGGAAGTTTACATAGACGACATGGTGGTTAAATCCAAGAAAGCTGAGGATCACCTTAGAGACTTGGAGGAAGCATTCAATATCCTTGATAAATTTAATATGAAACTAAATCCTTCCAAGTGTCACTTTGGTGTTAAAGCAGGTAAATTCCTAGGCTATATGGTGACAAAAAGAGGCATTGAAGCAAGTCCAGAGCTAATCAAGGCTATGGTGAATATCAAATCTCCTGCCAATGCCAAGGATGTGCAAAGATTGACAGGCAGGATTGCAGCCTTGAACAGGTTCATATCCAAATCCTCAGAAAAATGCAAGGAATTCTATGACATTTTGAGGAAGAACAAGAAATTTGAGTGGACTGAAAAGCACGAAAATGCTCTCAAAGCTCTTAAGGATTACCTATCCTCAGCCCCTGCCTTGATGAAACCAGAGAAAGGGGATATATTATCCTTGTATTTAGCGGTATCCTCTAAAGCAGTAAGTGCGGTCCTTGTTAAGGATCACGAAGGTACACAACATCATGTCTATTATGTAAGTAAGAGTTTGCTTGATGCTGAATCCAGGTATTTACATTTAGAAAAACTTATCCTTGCATTAATTATGGCATCTACTAAATTAAGACATTATTTTGAAACTCATGCCATTATTGTTAAAACTAATTTCCCAATTAAGAATGTTCTCAGGAAACCTAAAATGTTAGGAAGGATGGCTAAGTGGGCAGTGAAGCTTAGTGCATATGATATAAGATATGAACCAAGGACTTCCATCAAATCCCAAGCCTTAGCTGACTTTGTGGCAGATTTTAGTAGTGACTTGCAAAAGGAAGCTGAGTTAGAAGTCCAACAGCTAGAAGAAACTAAGGATCCTTGGATACTTTTCACTGATGGTGCTTCTAATGTCAAAGGAACAGGGCTTGGAATACTACTAAAACCGCCACAGGATACCCCACTTCATAGCTTGTGAATTTCAAACTACCAACAATGAGGCTGAGTATGAAGCCTTGATAGCTGGTTTGCAAATTGCTAAGCATATGAGGATCAGGTATCTTGAGGTACATGTAGATTCATTATTAATCACTAATCACTTTAATGGATCCTATGTTGTTAAAGGTGAAAAGCTAATCAAATATTTAGAGATAGTCAAAGAATTGGCACTCTCTTTTGTTTCCTTTAGTTTGACACAGGTACCAAGGGAAGAGAATGCAGAGGCTGATGCATTAGCCAATCTAGGATCATCTTTGAAGATCCCGGAGGATATCAAGATCCCTATTATCCACATCCTGACCCCTGCTATCGAGGATCATGTAGCCATGGAGATAGGAGAGGATTCTGCAATCATCCCTAGTGATGATACTCAATCTCATTCAGGATCATGGATCCTTCCAATCATGAGATACATACAACACGGAGAGATTCCTACAGGAGAAAACCCTAGGGCTTTCAAAATTAAGGTATCTCAATTTACAATATTGAATAATATGTTGTATAAACGATCTCTTGCAGGACCATATATAAGATGCATTGAGGATCCTGAAATCCAAGAAGTCCTAAAGGATTTCCATGAAGGAGATTTTGGAAACCACACTAGGGGCAGGGCATTATTCTCAAGGATCCTGAGGACAGGATACTATTGGCCTACTATGAAGAAGGATGCTGTGGAATATGCCAAGAAGTGTGATCCTTGTCAGAGACATAGTAATATCCTTCACCAACCAGCAGAACTTTTGCATCCTATATCCTCTTCTTGGGCATTTATGAGATGGGGAATGGATATAGTTGGTAAGCTTCCTAAGGCACCTGGTGGAAAAGTATTCTTGCTTGCTATGACTGATTACTTCTCCAAGTGGATAGAGGCTGAAGCCTTTGCTCAAGTCAGAGAAAAGGAAGTGATATCCTTTATTAAGAGAAACATTATTACTAGATTTGGTATCCCTTCTGAAATTGTTTGTGATAATGGATCCCAATTCATTGGGAATAGAACTACTAACTTTTGTGACAGCTGGGGGATTAAGATGATAACATCAACACCAGTCCACCCACAAGCTAATGGTCAGGCAGAATCATCCAACAAGATCATCATCAACAATTTGAAGAAAAAGCTTGGATCCAAGAAAGGAAAATGGACAGAAGAACTACCTTATGTACTTTGGGCTGATAGGACAACTCCCAAGAATGCTACTGGCCAAACTCCATTCTCTTTGGTATTTGGAGCAGAATCAGTGATCCCTACAGAGATGGTGGTTCCTACTGTAAGAACAAGCATTCGTGATCCTGAAGAAAATGCTGAAAACTTGGTTCAAGACTTGGATACTATAGAAGAACTCAGGGATTTGGCAAGGATAAGGATGGCCAGTTATCAACAAAGGATGGCTGGAGCTTACAACAAGAATGTCAGGATCAGGAAATTCCAAGTTGGTGATATGGTATTAAGGAAAGCATTTCAGAATACCACCAATCCTGCTGATGGGAAGTTAGCACCAAAGTGGGAAGGCCCCTATTTGATTAAAGCTGAAGCAGGAAAAGGGGGCATATCGTTTGCTAACAATGGAAGGTGATTTGCTACCAAGAGCTTGGAATGCTGTCCACTTGAAGAAATACTTCATGTAATAAGGATTCATGATCCTTAGCTAACAAGTATCCTTGAAGGATCCTTACAGGACAGAGGATCCTCATTCTGGTAATGGTCTAATCTCAAACTTTTTCATTCTTTAATTATCCTATATATAAGGATAAGGATCCTGGATCCTTTATCCTCCTTTCACTTGAATCTGAGTTTTGCAGAAGGTTTAGGTATCCTTAACAAAGGATTGAGTATCCACAGAAGTATCCAGTTATCCTTTGGGCTTGACCCTAGTTATTTGGGCTTGACCCCAGTTATCCTTTGGGCTTGACCCCAGTTATTTGGGCTTGACCCCAGTTATTTGGGCTAGTCCCCAGTTTTGGGCCTGTCCCCAGTATCGCCAGCAGCGCACGATGATCCTGGTGCAGTTCATGGCAATAGGACCAGTACTCGCTTTAGGGGCTGACAATTTCATTGTACTGGCTGTATCCGGGATCCTACGTATAATGGTAGGCGTACCATACATCCGTTCCTAAGGTTTCTAACGTTTTCACGTTAGCTAAGGTTTTGGCATTTTCATGTCACTAAGTTTGGATAGTCGCCAGTGAGGGCCATACTCCAGTTTACACACGATCCTTTGGGCTTGTCCCCAGTTATCCTTTGGGCTTGTCCCCAGTTATCCTTTGGGCTTGTCCCCGGTATATTGGGCTTGTCCCCAGAATTGTTGGGCTTGTCCCCAGTTAATAACTTTTATCTTATATTGGCTTAGTCCCAAGTTGTATCCTATTTCAGGTTTTTGAAGCTAAACGACCAAGGATCCTTGATCCTTACCTTCTACTAAGGTTTGTCTTTTGGTTATCCTGATTATAAGTGTTAAAGGTTAGGATCCTAACTTGGATTCTCAGGTATAATCCTTAATTACTTTGATTTTATTTATTATTTACATAAGTGACCCTTATCCTTTGACAACTGAACTTATGATCCTTAAACTACACTACTTTTCAGAACTTGTCGACTATAGGATATGTGATCCTTGATCATATCCTAAACTTTTTGATGATATTTATTAAATTTTTTCTTCTTTACTTAATAAATTCAGACAAAATGTATATCACAACAATTGAAAAGTAAAGTATTCACAAGGATAACAACACGGGAGATAGCCAAAAAGTTAAGGTTTTATTTATTCACAAAACGTTAAACCCTTCAAGGTTGTCAAAATTTCCAACCCACGTTTCTACCAGCAAAACGTGGCCCGTCCACATGGGTTGGCAAAGGGTGTCCATTGTTGACGGGTCTTAAGAGTGCAGGAAATAAAAGATGACAGGATAACAAGTGGCTTCATCCCCCAAACAGAGGATCCATCCACCACCCATTATCCTACCTATTGTCTAAGGATCCATGATCCATAACCCTAGAAACTATTGTTCAAAGTACAACCCAACATTGTTTCAAAACACCATAACCAAAATAAAACTACTACCAAGTCCTAAAAAATGGGCTCCGGCCACGTCTAGAAATATCCATCATCGCCCATTCCAGCAGCTCAAACCTTGGCTGCATCACCACCAGCATCATCACCATCAGCCTGATCCTTTCCACTACCACTTGCTTCAATCGCCAAGACCTCAGTAGCCTCCTCCTCGTCCTCAAGCTCAGCCAGCTTTGCCTTCCATGCCTCCTTGTCCCAAGTGGTCCTGTCGAAGTCAGGATCCTCCGCCTCCTGAGCCATTTGAAGCTTGATCTTGTACATGGTGATGGCAGCAGAGACTTTAGCATCCTCCAGCAGCTCGTGCTTCTCGTGATCAGCATTTATCTGGGCCATGACCACCTCCTGCTTTGCGAGAGCAAGATCCTTCTCGAGGCGGGAGATAGCTTGATCCTTGGCTAGGAAGAACTTTTGGAACTCTCGATGCTTTTGCTCCGCCTCTTCAACATATGCATCAAACAGCATTTCCACCTCAGCAAATTTCTGCAAAGAAGACAAGGTAAAGTTCAGGATCACATGATCCTCAAGTGGGCAGGATAATCAAGTAAAGTCAGTGATCCTTACATCAGCGAAGTACTCTTGGAACTGGTGGCAGATAAGAGGCAAGCCTTCAAGATTTTCAGTTTCAGAGGCCTTTCTTTTCTTTCCCCCTTGGAGGTGGTAGGCTTTGGAACCACAGCGCTTGGGCTAGCAGCCGTCTTCTTTTTCCCAGACCTGGGACCAACAGTGGTGAGATCGGTGACACTGAAGCGGGAAGCAGATCTTGAGGATTTTCCAGCACCTATTCATCCAAAATAGATAAGTATCCTTATTTCATTTTAATTTAAACATTTAGTTATGCACAAAATGGGATACTTACTTGACATCGTAACAGAGCCTGAGGATACTTCTTGAGAATCCTGGGTATTTGATTGAAATGATCTTATTGCAGGATCAAGTTTTTGGAAAGCAGCGAGTCTCTCCTTGGTGGCAGGCGATGGAATAATATGCGAAACAGAGACAGCTGCACAAAAGAAACAAAAGGATGTTAGTGATCCTCAGCAGAAACAAGGTTATCCTGTGATCCTTCTAAGGGTCCTCTATCCTACCGTGGATGGCCCACTTTCTTGGCAGATCCTTCCCATCAGGGATGGAATCCCTTCTGACAAAGAAGAATCGCCTTTTCCAGTTGGTGTCATTCTTAGTGGTTTTGAGGATGGGATGTTCTTCACCGGGTTTGTGTTTGAATAGATATCGATGAGATCCATGGCTCACAAGGTTGTACATTTCTGCTAACTCCGACATTCCCAGATCAATACCTTCATGCTCAATGATTCTTTCAAGGGTATACAAGACCCTCCACATCATTGGCATCGCTTGGATGTAGGAGATGCCGGTGAGAGAGAAGAAAGATTGGGTGAAATCAGGAAAAGGATACGAGTATCCTATCGTAAATGGGGTGACCGGAAAAGCTACCCAAGTTTCAGAAACAAAGTCGCTTAGGACGGTGGGGTCAAAAGCTTTAAAAACGGTGCTCGCCGGAAAACAATGGCGAATCCTGTCTATCTGCGGATCAGTAAAGCAGCATCGTTCCTTCGCAGAGCCTTCGATGATCCCTTGGCTCTTCAAAGGACTGTCCTTTTTGTGATCCTTAGCCGGTGAAGATCTTAACATCATCTTGGTCATGATGATGGTGAAGAAGAAGAAGAAACAGAATGAGAATATGAAGAGAGAAAGGAAAGAGAAGTACCTGATCAGATCTTCGAATGAGGATTTAAAGGATGAAACGCATGAATTTAAATGCTTCCTAACCCTTATCTCTAACTTCAATTTATAATCATGATTTTGCAGGATATTCACTTCAATGACGTCAGATTGGCAACGGCTAGTCAGAATGTAACGACTATATATCCGTTGGTTTGTTACGGATAAGAACGAGAAAATATAACTCGTTTACTTACACTTTACTCCTTATATTTTGGGGGCAATTGTTAGGGGAGGATTTTCCAAAGATCAGTGATCCTCAATTACTGTCGGGCTTAGGGATCCTCAATTCTGTTTGAATTAGTGATCCTCAGAGAGTATTGTAGGATCAGGATCCAGGATCATCATAGTGATCCTTACACTAACGATTGTCTGCTTTGAATATGATGTTGTTTTGCAGGAGTACGTGCTTGGACTTGGTCTTGGCGATATTCCTGGAGCATATTCCCTTTTTATTCCGCACGTGCTTAACTAATATGGACGTTATGGAGGTCGTGGAAGACTTGCACGAAATGCGGATAGTTAGTTAGCTTAGATTTTTTCCAAATTTAAAAGGGGATAGCGAGCTAGAATAGAACACTTGGCTATTTTTGGCTAAACACATACACTCGTAACTGCCCTCATCAGCTCTCGACAGTTTGCTCAGCGAATACACACTTTTTTGCACATTACACTCTAGTGATCCTTGTAACAAGCTCGCTATCATCCAAAGTTGTAATACATTTTCTGTTTAATCTGAGTTGGTGATCGGTAGTTTCCATCACCCGAGGTTTTTTATGCCGGAGATCAACTCTTGATCAAGGGCTTTTTCCTCGTATAAATCATTGTGTCACTTGTTCATTACATTTCTGAGTGATCCTTAATATTGTTCATTGATTCAAGCACCACACCTCACAACAAAAGATTTGGTTGCATTATCTTTGCTTGATTTTTGACCAAAACAATATGTATATGTGTTAACTTAATTAACAATATGCTAATAAAGAAACATGAGGGGCTAATTGTGTAAAAAGGAAAAAACTTAGTTAAATAAAAGAAAAGAAAATAAAACACCATACACTGATGTGTGCGTGTATGGGTGTGCGACCGGAAGGGGGAAAAAGAAGGAAGCCCTAGTTCTTGTTCTTCACCACAAAATCCACCAAATTGAACTATAAATCAAAGTGATTTTGATGCATGCTTGAAAAATTATAGCCTATAACATCATCTCATCATAAGGTATGTCGAAAATCTAGTGTGTGTTGAAGTAGTGAATTCTTGATGAACCTTATGATGTACAATTGAAATAGGAATTTCTAAAATTGTGATAAAATTTTAGTGCCGATATGATTTTAGGCAAACCCTTGATGAATGAAAGTAGAACAAATGCTATGACTAAGTATTAGGTTAATATGCACATGTATGTGTGAGTGGGTTTTGATAAATGATTGAATCCATGAAATTGGAGGGTAAATTTGGGTACATGAACTCATAATAAAACTGAATTGTGATGCTAAAGCGTTTGTGACTAATGCACCTTATTGTCTAATGAGTTTTCATGGTTAGAAGTTTGTTAAATTTGATTAAACATAGCTAGATAAAAGTGATGCACGTAAGGTATTTGACAATATGCCTAAGAGAATTGCCAATATAATTAACGAACGGAAACTGTTAACGAGAACACGATGTAGGGTGTTTGGCAATTAATATGCCTTAATCATGTGCCGAGAGGTCCTAACGACACATGGCTTGTATACTTTAGGCAACACAAGTGAGGCATCGGGAAGTCAAACCGGAGCAAACGCACGGTTGAAGGATAAGCTATAAGGTACGCGGCTAAACGCTTCGTTGTTACTGTTATTTAACTTATTGTAGTTGAAAATAGCTAATATGTAAGAATTTGAGATTGGCTATTATTTGGTTTGTCTGAAATAAAGGACTTATAAAGGCAAACCAAACGGGTCGAATGAGGTTAAGTGCAAACCGGGGAATGGGAGCACTTAATCCGTAAACATTAAGCCCGGGGTTACGAGTAGTAATATATAAAGCATGCAAACCGGTAATGGAAGCGTGAGTGTTGAAATTACTAACTCGAAATTGGGTAGAAGGGATATGTATAACCCCAAGGTACATATATATATATATATATATATATATATATATATATATATATATATATATGCTTACAAGTGATTGAGTCTGTGTACTCGAATCACTAATAGGTCGAATAACATCAAAAGTGCAAACCGGACTCTAATACAAAAAAGAGCAAATAAGACGGTTTAGAAAAGGCTTTTAAGACGATTTTATGGAAAGCGACATATTTGAGATTTGGAATTAAACCTATTTTGTTGGACCGTCTTATTTTGATAAATGAAACCGCCATATTTGATATTTGGATTTATGAAATCTCCATTAAACCGTCATATTAGACCTAATATATTAAACCGTCATATTTGGCCTATTTTAATATATGGAACCCTCATATATTTCTCATTTTATTATTAAAAATTTATATATAAACAATACAAATTCCCTTAACTTAAAATTTAAAGAATCTTAAAATTTAAAGGATAAGTACAACGAGTAAAAAACAATACAAATTCCCTTAACTTAAAATTTAAAGGATAAGTACAACGAGTTAAGAAGATAACACAAATGATAATAAAATAATAAGAAGAAATAAATAAATCAGTTTCCAAATCCAAACCCATATTATCTAGTTATCTAGATTGTGATATATTCTTTCAAGATATGTGTTGTTTTTTAACCAACACGCGGTGTACAAATGGATTCGATTGATACTCTCATTACAACATGTGAATTACAAAATGTGAAAACTTTATGCAACTTCTTGTTCACAATTTATATTGAATTGACACGTATCTATACTATATATTATAATGAGCCACAACTATTTGAAGAAAATATGGTTACGGATAACATTATGCATATCCATATGTGTAATTAGTTGTTATTTTAATGTTATATAATAAAAAAAAATCCTTATAACTTTAAACAAAAAATCATACTAATCCTTTTATCTTTAAACAAAAAACAAAGATAATACTTTTAAAATTTAAACAAAAAGATTCTATCAATATTTATTCTATAAGAATAGATTGCAAATTCTAAAGTTCATATTCTCAACAAGTTCAAGCCAAATCAATTCAAGTTAACGTTCATTCTTCATTAAAAACACACCTACTCAAGTTGTTCAATCCTAGTTTCCTTCATTGTGGATCTTCACACTTCAAGGTAACATTTATGATAATACTTTTTTTAATTTATTATTTAATGAAATCACTAATTTAAGTGGTTTTGTACATGTATTGTATTATTGTTACACATATATAGTTTTTTTTCTTGTTTCGTCTAAAATTGTGTTTCGTAAAAGCTTCACTGCAGTTGCGGGTAAACAAACCGCTATGACTTTTGAATAGGTCCTAGATTTTGCAAACTTGCGGGAAAACAAACTTCCACAACTAACATCCACTAAAATTCCACCTGCTGGCTTGAAGTCCTCTTGAGCCATCTTGAACTGCACGATACCAAAAAAAATATTATTTCAATAACATCAGAATTTTTTATAGATCATATAGAAGGTTGTATGCATTAAAAAAAATAAAATATGGGAGACTTAGACATGCTTTGACGCGTTTCTGTTTACGAAAACTTTACGATTTTGTTCGTTTGACCCGTTTGAGATATAAACATAACCCGAATCATCCCATTCAAAAGTAAATAGGTCAAAATTGTCTATTTTATATATAACAATAAGATAAATAATAATAAAAAACCTCCTCATCGGGACCAGGAAACCAGTAAGGTTGAAATTTTGACGCCATCCACGTTCATACAAAAATGAAACAAGTGGGCTCCTGATGAAGGTACAAGACCAATGTTAGCAGATATAACTCACAGGATGTTGTAGAATAAAGTCCACATGATACCAAATTGAGTACACAGATTAATACGTACCGAAATAACTCAGTCCGAGAAGGTTGAGCTTCAACATATTCTTTTGCACCAGCAATTAGTGTAAGATTAATAAGGTACAATACTACAATCCAATAAACCCTTCAAAAACCACAATGACAAATATATATAAACAATAAACAACTTCCACTTCATTCATCATGTTTAAAGATGCCTCTGGTGTCAACTTGCTAATGGCACGTGCACAAATAAGACAGTTGCATTTTTGAAGAACTGTTCTATAGGTCCAGAATTGCAATATGCAATTGGCTGTACACATAAAAATGAAATGTTGTTATCGAAAGAAATTTCGACCCCAATGAATATACCATTATAGTAATCAGAAGTAATAACTTCAAGAACTTTCTAGCAAGAATAGTAACGTAGTAATTTACCGCATAAATCACAATATTACAAACAAAATGACTCACGTGAAAAAGATCTCTGAATGCATGAGTTTTTTCCAAACATTCTCACCAGAAAACACAGATAGAAACAAATTCAATAAAATAACACAAAAGCACTAATCTAAATGGGAAGCTCACATTGGCGTAAAACTGTTCATTACCAGTGTAACTGATTAATAAAAACCATGTAGGAATCAAGAACCTGCTGGGCCGAACCAGTATCGTTCCGTTCTTAACTTTCAATAGAATTATTAACTGACACCGAAACAAAGTAGTCCTTAGCTAATAATTTATAACCATATCAAACATAATAAGATTAACTCATTAGCACAGCCAACTAGTATTCTTAACTTCTTATGCATGAAATCAAATGAGCTTAAACCACTAATTTAGCAACTTAGTTGCTCCAATTTATTTGTTCAATCAAAATCTTAGCACCTTTAACATGTAATTAGCATATCATTCAAGATAGACGAAGTATGTAATGGGCGTGTGAGAGAGGGGGAGGACCGTCCTAAACGTCGAGACCCCGACGTTGGCGACGAAACTGGACCGGCGACGGAGGGCATGAAATGGAGAGGGGAGCGGCGCCGAACCGGGATGCGACGCGGACGAACCCCGTACCGCATAGCCTTATAAGTGGTTCAAAACAAATAGGACATGCAAACAAGGCAGCTGAATCTTTGGGCTCAGTGATTGTCTCCTGCAAGTAATACTAACCCCAACGTGAGATTAATAATCATTGACAAGACTAAAAAATGAAATATATATACAAGATTATCAAAAACCCCATCATTCTTCTTCTCTTTCCTTTTCATCACAAATCCAACTGTTCAGAATACCAGCCTTAACAAACCATAATAATAAAACCCATTAACAAACACATAGCAATCCAATCAAAATATCCCCAAAACACCAAATAAAACCCACAACTGTTTGGGTATATGCCAACAAGAGAAAAGTTACCGATTCGGTCGCAACAAGAGCAGAAGCCGGTCGAACTCTTGAATACCGGTATCTAAAGGAAGATCGAAGCTTCGGGTACTTCAAAACAGAAGGAAGTTTAGGAGCAAGTAAGGTACGATGATGATGAAGAAGAGGGTGGAGCATATGATTTACAGAGGAAGATGTGGTGGTTGCCATTGTCTCACATCTTCACGTTCACTTTCCTACATCTCACCTAAACAACCCTAAAACACAACCGTTCAACAAAATCACTTTCAGGATCTCTAAAGTCTAAGCTAATCCACTGTACCTGCCATTGAAAAGAAATCCCCCAAATCTCCAAAGTCTGACCTAATCTGCAGATATAGAAGAAACCCTAACAAAAACAAAATCTCTTACCTAATCGCCACCCATCACTGCTATTCTTCTTCACAACATCATCTCCGTCACCGCGTCGGAAGACATCAACACCCATCGACGCTGCTGAAATGCTATCTCCGTAGCCGATAGGCATCAACTCAGTGAAGCATTTGATTTATACAGTCAGGATAAGAACCGTGATATCTGACCATTCTTCTCGTTTCAAAGCCTGCAACTGGCATGAAGTCCGATCAGATCTAACCATATGCGGCGACAAGTTGAAGATGTGGTTCGGGTTTTTGTGGGGTTTCATTGGCGGTGGACGGTAATAGTTTGGTTGTTACAGGTTGTTGCAATAGTGGGTGTGGTGGTGGGAAGTGGTGGGTTGGTGGTTGTGGCCCTGGTGAAGGCTAGTTGAGAGTGGGAGAGTCAGACATATAAATGTGTTATAAAATACAACAACAATATAAATGTGTTATAACCTTTTGAATATAAATGTGTTATAATATAATTAACTTTTTAATTTTGGTTTTTTATTTATTATAATACTTTAACTAAATGAGTAAAAAGACTAAGATACTCTTGTCTGACAAGACTTAACAAGAAAAAATAACTGAGTTAGGCTCAAAGGACATGTTGTGCAAGATTTTGAAACATTAAGTACAAAACTCGTCAAGTTTTGCGTTAAAGGACACCGTCTGAAATTTGATACAAACATAAAGGACAAAACTTGTTTATTAATTTTCGTTGATTCATCCACATCATACTTAATATTTCAATTCAAATCTTTTTTTTTTGTTTGGTTATGCCTTTCAGATGGATCGTAACTATTGGATGTATGAAATTAGACGTACTGACCCAAGATTTGTGACCAACATGAAACTTTTTCTTAAGATTGCTCAAGAGGATAGTGTGAAAAAAGGAAACGAACTTGTTTCGTGTCCTTGTATGGAATGTAAAAATTTTACCGACTTCAAGGATATACGAGACATCGAGTATCATTTGTTGAGAAATGGATTTATGTTTAATTATACTTGTTGGTCAAAACACGGGGAGTCACTTGCTAATCGTAGGACAACCTCAATAAATTCAGGCTCTAATTATAATGATGAGAACAACGTTTCGCATATTAGAGATGACAGTGATAATTTAAACGAGGGCTATGATAATATAAATGAGGTCAACGATAATTTAAATGACATGCGCAATGATTTGGAAGCTAATGCTGATGACAGTGATCTAGAAAAACTACAACAATTATTTGACGACGAAGAAAAACCGTTATACGTTGGTTGTACAAAATTTTCTAAGCTTAGCGCTGTGTTAAAACTCTTTAACTTAAAGACAAACTACAATTGGAGCGATAAGAGTTTTACATGTCTATTGGAGTTATTGCACGATATGCTACCCATAGACAACGAGCTACCCATATCTGTGTACCAAGCTAAGAAATTGATTTGTCCAATGGAATTAGAGGTAGAAAGAATACATGCATGTCCCAATGAGTGTATGTTGTATAGAAATCAGTACGAGAAAGCTCATACGTGTGTTACATGCGGTGAATCGAGGTACAAACGTAAAAATGAAACTAATGATTATGACGACGATGTGACGAAAAACGGGCCTCCAGCTAAATTATTACGGTATTTCCCTATTATACCGAGATTAAAGCGTTTATTTGCTAATCCTAAAGACTCAAAGTTGTTGCATTGGCATTCCGAAAAGCGTAAGGATAATGGAAAGTTAAGACATGTGGCGGATTCACCTCAGTGGAGAAACTTTGATTACGATTATCCCGATTTTGGAAACGAGGTTAGAAATATACGATTTGGTCTTAGTTCAGACGGTATCAATCCTTTCGAAAACATGAGTAGTCGTCATAGTACTTGGCCGGTTCTTTTATGCATCTACAACCTTCCTCCATGGCTATGCATGAAAAGAAAATACATAATGATGTCATTGTTAATTCAGGGTCCAAAACAACCTGGTAATGACATTGATGTTTATTTGTCTCCTTTGATTGATGACCTTAAAACCCTATGGAGCTCAGGTGTAGACATGTACGATGCTTATGAAAAGACGAACTTTAAGTCACGCGCCATGATTTTTTGCACTATAAGTGATTTCCCAGCATACACCAATTTGTCAGGATATAGCACAAAAGGTAAACTAGCTTGTCCAGTGTGTGAAAACGAAACAAGCTCTATAAGATTAAAACATTGCAAAAAAACTGTGTATATGGGACATCGACGATTTCTTCCACGAGATCACTATTATCGAAGACTCACAGAAGAGTTTGACGGAAATGAGGAGCTCCGAAGGGCTAGGAAAGGTTTTGATGCATTTTCACGAGTAGAAAATATGAATACCGTTCTAGGAAAAAGATCTCGTACCGAGACCAGAGACAATTGGAAAAAGAGGTCAATTTTTTGGGATTTGCCTTATTGGAAAAGTTTGGAAGTTCAACATTGCCTAGATGTTATGCATATTGAGAAAAATGTGTGCGATAGTTTGTTGGGCCTATTGCTAAACATTCCTGGAAAAACTAAAGATGGGATTAATGTTCATAAAGACATGGAAGAAATGGGAATACGTAAAGACCTTACCCCTGTTGAGAGAGCTAAGAGTATTTATCTCCCACCGGCATGTTATACCATGTCACGTGAAGAAAAAAGGAAGTTTTGTCAATGTTTACACGATATTAAAGTTCCATCTAGTTATTCAGCAAATATTAAAAGGCTAGTGTCGATGAAAGAATGTAAATTGCTCGGTATGAAGTCTCATGATTGCCATGTTTTGATGACACATATGATTCCTATTGCAATTCGCGGGTTGTTACCTAAGGAAGTCCGACATACAATCACAAAACTTTGTTTGTTTTTTAACATGATTCATTCAAAGGTTATTGATCCCGAAGTGTTGGATAGTTGGGAGAAGGATATTTATATTACCCTTTGTGAACTAGAGATGTACTTTCCACCGTCCTTTTTTGATATAATGGTTCATCTAGTATCTCATATCGTAAAAGAGATAAAGTCTTGTGGTCCTGTATTCCTACGATACATGTATCCCTTTGAAAGATACATGGGTGTGTTAAAAGGTTATGTGAGAAACACTAATCGACCAGAGGTAGCATTGTTCAAGGGTATACATCCGAAGAGGCGACTGAGTTCTGCACAGGTATTGATATCACAACATTTATAAAATAATTGAGTTTTGTTAATCATAAATGACATTGTAATACTTGATTTATTTACAGGGTATTTGGAAGGCGTTAAAAGTATTGGTGTTCCTAAATCACGTCATTCAGGTCGACTTGCAGGCGTTGGAGGAATTGGTAAGAGATTAATCACCCCACCATCTGATGAGATAAAAATTGCTCATTTTACAGTTTTACAACACATGACATGTATTGCTCCGTATGTCAATGAACACAAGAGTATACTACGGTCGACACTGTTGGATCGTGTTCGTGACCCTAAAGTCAGTTAAGGCAGTTCATCTTCAAATACGAGGGCGGAATCAACGTAAACGAAGTCAAAATAGCTTGTATCCTTTTAACTTTCTTTCTATTACTGATTGTGAGCTTTTACAATGTATTCTGACAAAAATCCGGCAGCACCTTCGCTCACACACACATACATGACCGTTTCAAATGAGCATGCACAACACATATATATAGGCTACGCCCCTGACCATTTGAAGGTGTCACAGCTGCTTCAAACGGACAGCTGCTTCAAACGGTCAGGCCATCTTCAAACGGTCAGACCATGTTCAAACGGTCAGGCCATTTTCAAACGGTCAGGCACTTTAAAACATGATTAAACCCTAATTCCAATACTGTTATGCACTCATTTAACCTATCTAGACATAAGACTCGATAAGACGTAGTTAACAGACATTCAGTGCACCAACAGACTCCCCCTTGGATGTTGACGAAGTCTTCGGCATCAAGTCTTTAGTCTTTGTCTCTCTCCAGATTTTGTCATTGTAAAGATCTTTCTTCAATCTCCCTTTTGATTGTTGATCCAGAATTCTGATTTCCCCTTTCACAGACTCCCCCTCTCGAAATGCTGGGACTTGAAATTCTGATTCAAACTTTGACGATTCGATGCCATGGGGATTATGAAATCTACAACCTGTAAAATCTCTACCCAAATATAAGATATATGACAATAACAGTTTTAATCCAAAACTTACCTTTCAACCTTCAGTGTTAGAAATCCACTTAAGTATTCAGATCCAAGTTAATGACCCTGATTACTCAATTTATCTACCAAGTCCAACTTAATGACCTTGGTTGATCAGAGACAATTCACACTGACATTCAGTACAATTTGTTTTTCTAAAAATTACAAGTTTCAAATTAATGAACTTGCTTCAATGTTTCAAGCTTCTCAAACTTATCAAGATTAGCTCATAACTCATCATCCAGTCCAGAAACCTCCTGCATCTGCTTTCAATTTTCAGACTTCGAATCCGAAGATCAACTCTCCACTTTGGTTTGTCAAAAAATAAAGTAGAAACGTAAAATCTTTTTGAATTTTTAATAAAGTGTCTACACTAGAAATGAAATACAGAACTAAAATGCAGTAAATGAAAGTAAACTATTTACAGATATATTTTTGGTTGAGCGTGTTAGGGAATCATATCAGCTATCCGACAAGTCAAAAGTACCGTTAAGCTTCAATTTCATACTCAGAATTAAACAATTCGCGTAGATTGTCGATATACTGATCCATTTTAAATTTCCACACAAATTTCAATCTGTCCAGGATACGAATTTAGTGTTTTAAAGACTTAAACTTATACGTGTGTCCCACCTCTTGAATATACTCCCGTATCCAGATCCCGATATTCAGTCTTACAGACAATTATAACACAAATGATATCTGTAAGGGGTTAATAAATTATGAAGAATCATGAGAGCTCAGGTCAGAACCATCGTTCAGCAGAGAGATCATGACTCAACTTGTGGGTGTGTCCCCTTTAGAGGATCTTTTTTACAACAACATTTCTAAGCAATTTTATTGTCTTATCATATATGCTGAGGGTGATGCTGTGTTTCAAGCATTTGCGGAAAGTATTATTCGGGGACTAGGTCAGAACTACCGTTCAGCAGAAGTACCGGAATAATACCCCAGATATCACTGAGTATAAAAACCTAGTATATCAGAAAAAGGAATCTTTCAAATGAGATTTCAGGGGTTACCTATATATCCAAGTAGTGTTCCCCACGAAATAAGCAAGTAAGATTTAGGTTTATATCCCGAACAAACCTACTAAATGTGCAAAAACCTATCGGCACATCATCAGTGAGATTGTTTAACGCATTTAAACATTCCATTTCTTTAGCATACCGTGACTGTCAAGCCGATGTACTATCATTTTCCCTTTTTACACAAGCTCTTTTTCTGGTTTTCTATTGTTTTTGGATTTAGAAAATATCTCATGTTTTTGTATTTTTGACATTTTTTTATTGTTTTTGTATTTTCTGAAATATTACCCTATACCTCCCCCTAAATACCAAAACATGTAAAAAATCGACAAACCATTGCAGATTGCTTCTCAACATCATCTACAATGTCTCCTTCATCAACGCCAATGATCTCCTCCAACACCGATAAAAGCTTCATACCATTCAGTTTTAGCAAATACTGAAAACGTGTTTTATCAAATGCTTTGGTATGTAAATCAGCTTTTTGATCGTCAGTGTGGATTTTCTCAATTCGTATCAACTTCTTCTCGAAACAATCTCGAATGAAGTGATGAAGAATCTCAATATGTTTGGTTTTAGCGTGATGAACAGGATTTTTCGTAATGTTAATCGCTGCCTCATTATCAACAAAGATAGGGGTGTTTAGAAATTGCAAACCGTAGTCGCGCATCTGTTGCTGGATCCACAAGATCTGAGAGCAGCAACTACTAGCAGATACATACTCCGCTTCACATGTGGATAAAGCCACAGAGGTTTGCTTTTTGCATTGCCAGGTGACCAATCGTGATCCAAAGAACTGGCACCCTGCTGTTGTTGATTTAGCATTAACTTTGCAGCATCCGAAATCGGAATCGGAATACCCTTCGAGCGTGAAATCGCCTTCTCTTGGATACCACAACCCCAATGATGGAGTTCCTTTCAGGTAGCGTAATATCCTTTTCACAATCACCATATGCGATGCTCTTGGGTTAGATTGAAATCTTGCTGCAAGGCAGGTTGGGTACATAATATCAGGTCTTGAAGCTGTCAAATACATCAGTGAACCGATCATGGAACGATACATCGTTTCATCTACCTTCTCTCCGGTGAGATCAGGGTTTATCCCATGATTTGTTGCTAATGGGGTGGCTGCTGGAGTAGAACCTGACATCCCGAATTTCTCCAAGATTTCATGAACGTACTTCGTCTGATGTATGAAAATTCCTTTGGGTAGTTGATCAACCTGCAATCCCAAAAAGAATTTCATCTCACCCATTGATGACATTTCGAATTTCTGCTTCATAACTCGTTCAAAATCTTTGCATAGATTCTCATTTGTTGACCCAAATATGATGTCGTCCACGTAAATTTGAACTATCAGAAGATGACCGTCGACCTCTTTGGTGAAGAGAGTGGCATCCACTTTTCCACGAATGAAATTGTTGGCTAGTAGGTGTTGAGACAATGTCTCGTACCAAGCTCTCGGGGCGTGGTGTAAACCATACAACGCTTTATCTAGTAAGTAGACCTTGTCTTTGTGGTGTGGATCAGTAAAGCCCGGTGGCTGACCGACATAAACCTCCTCTTTTACCTTCCCGTAGAGAAAAGCCGATTTTACATCTAACTGATATACTTTGAAGTTTTTCCAAGATGCAAATGCTAGAAAGATTCTGAATGCTTCTAGTCGAGCAACTGGAGCATATACTTCGGTGAAATCTATACCCTCCTGCTGACAGAAACCCTGGACTACGAGTCGAGCTTTGTTACGAACTACAACTCCTCTATTGTCCCTCTTGCGTTTGAACACCCACTTGGTGTTTATCTTCCTCTGACCATCAGGTAAATCCACTAACTTCCACACTCCTAATTTCTCGAATCGACTCAATTCCTCCTGCATTGCATTGACCCAAGAATCTTCAGTAAGCGCCTCTTTGTAAGTTCTTGGTTCAACCTGCGAGATAAAACAACGCAATGAGAATTCAGTTTGCAAAGGAGCAACTGTTGTATAAAAACATGTAAGCCCTTTATCAATCTGTCTTCGAGTGCGAACGCCTGTCTGCAGTTCTCCAATGATCAACTCCTCCGGATGATATGAAAGAGTTCGTGGCATCACTTCGCCTAAAACATCTACATCACCTTCCAGATTAGTAACGTTCTGATTTGCACCTTGTTCATTGACTGGGTCTGTTTGACTTGAAATCTGAATTTGCTCCCCCTCATAATCTGAATCACCACGATCAAATACTGGCAAGTTCTCAGATTCTTGATTATCATTCTGTGCCATCTGATTATCTTGAGCAACTTCATCCTGTTGGGCATCATCATGTTCACCAGCATTACTTGGACCTGCTTCATCATCATTTAAAGCTTGTCTTGGTCTTCTTGAATACTCAGCTGGAAACCTTTCCTGCGATTCTTCATACGCCCTCAAAATATCCAACTCATCAAAGAAATCTTCTTCTTCTTCTGGTTCTTCCATCATGTCAAACGAATCCCACAATTTATCATAATTAAAACGCCATGTGTCACCAGGGTTCTGAGGCGGCATAGTATACCCCTGACACTCAACATTTGGAGCTTCAATAATTCGCTTCAGACTTGGAACGAAGACACGTCGTAATAGACTTGCATAACCTATGAATATCCCTTCAATACTCTTCGGACCAAACTTTCCAAAAGGCTCTAGAACAGTACAGGGTGACCCGAACGGTTCAAGATACTTCAGATTCGGTTTGCGGTTATTGATCAACTCAAAGCATGTTTTATTGAATTTCTTGACAGTGAGAACTCGGTTGAGTGTATAGCATGCGGCGGAAACTGCTTCTGCCCAAAAATTTATCGGTAACTTTGAATCAGCAAGCATTGTTCTGGCCGTTTCGATTAGCGTCCTGTTTTTACGTTCTGCTACTCCATTCTGCTGTGGAGTGTATGGAGCACTAAACTCATGCAATATACCTCTTTCATCACAATATTCTTCTATCTTGTTGTTCTTGAACTCAGTACCATTATCACTTCTAATTCTTCTGATACGCCTTTGGTACAAATTTTCAATCTTTCTGAAGAACGCCATCAAACTGTCAAACGTTTCATCTTTCGACTTCAAGAATGATACCCAAGAAAATCTGGAATAATCATCAGTAACCACAAGACAGTAGAGATCCCCTGTAATACTTTTAACGTTTACTGGACCAAACAGATCCATATGTAGTCTCTCTAACGGTCTGGAAACTGAATTGACTTGCTTTTTAGGGTGTGACTTTTTCTTCTGCTTGCCTTTGACGCAGCTAATGCACTCCCCTTCCAGATGAAAACCTTTGATATTAACTCCAAGAACTAAATCATTGTGCACCAAGTGATTCATTTTTCTAAGATGTATATGCCCCATCTTCCGGTGCCACAACTTCGATTCTTTCTCTGTTGCTCTAGACACAAAACAATGTGCTTGACCAGTAGTTGTAGTTGCTACACTCATGTCCAATACATATAGATCATTCACTCTAGGTGCCCTCATGATAATCCATTCTTCAGGGATAACAAATCCTGGCTTCAATATCAAACATTCTTTGTCAGTAAAGTGAGTGGTATACATCCTGTCACAAATCCGTGAAATGCTTAGCAAATTATTCTCCAGCTCAGCAATGTAGTTAACTCTCTCAAACGTAACAATCCCATTGGATAACGTTCCTTCACCGACAATTCTACCACCTTGATTTCCAGCGAATCCCACGTAACCTCCATTGAAATTTCTAACATCATACAACAATGCAGTTTTCCCTGTCATATGTCGAGACGCTCCACTATCCATAATCCATCGTGAAATAGCTCTCGGAAGTTCCTGCACATATCACAAATAATTCAATAAAGATGCCGATTCATGCTTCACAATTACCAACTAGGAAGCTCCGGCAAGTCCAGAATCTTTAATGAGATTTTGATGCTACCCAAACCTCTTTCGACTCAGGTAACTGGACTTTAATGTGAGATTTTGTTGTGAAAAGTGGCGGAAAATTTTTATCATTCATTTTCAAACCTTCATCTGATCCAACCTCAACCTTTTTGTATAAGAAAAACTCATCTATCTTTGGTTGACCGGTTGATTGATTTTTCTTTTGAACATTCTTCTTCTCTGGTTGATTAGAAGATTGTTTTTCCAAATTTTCATAATAATCCAAAGGAACATCCATCTTTACCGGTGTGGTAGAAGACGATTGTTTTTCCAACACTGAAACCTTTGGTTTATCAACAACTTTTGGCTTCCATGTTTGTTGAGATGATGCAACCCGTTTGTAAAATTTGTCATTTTTAGTTACAACGTTCTTAACAGGTTCAATTTTGACTTTTGTTTTCTCATTTTTCAAAAATTTCTCAACAACCAATGGAGCTTTGCCTTTAGCATCAACCTTCTTCTTTTGTTTCTCAACAACGTCAGTCTTAGGCTTGAAATTGATGCAATTTCTTGCAATGTGACCAACTTTGTTGCATCTAAAACATGTACGAGTATCAACTACCCGACTTGTGCCTTCAGACTGATGTTGTGAGGCCCTCTTCTCAAAGAATTCTTCATTTGATTTCGAAAAAATTTCATTTTCCTCATCAGAAAGTGAACTTGAACTGTTCACAAACACTCTCTTCTCAACAAACTTCTTGTTTTGAACATTTCTCTTTTGATAACTCTTACCACTCTGATAACCACCCAACCAATTGTTTCGATTGTTATTATAAAAACGCGGTGGAACTATAGGTTTCTTGTAGTAAGCTTTATCTTTCTCAAAATTCATTTGTCTCTTTGTTTGACTCAAACTGTTCACTTCTGACAACTCAACTTCAATCAATTTGAAAACATTTGTCAACTTTTTCACATTAACATTCTCAATGGGAAACTCAGAATCCAAATATAACTTATCAGATCCAGTCATCTTGTACATCACAAGACCCGGTTCATCACCTAAGTTGTTTTTGGACTTTTGTTTCGAAATGTATTTGTCCAGAAAACATTTTTCTTCTTCAGCTAAATCACTATCCAAAACACTTTCAGCCATACCTTTAACAATCTCAGTTTGAACACTATCATCAGATGATGATGAAGAAAATGTCACATCAATTGAATCAGGAAGTTTCACTTCATTTTCTTCCTCAAGATTAACCAACCCAGATTGTTTTTTCGAATAATTTTCAAGAATTGGTGGTGGAACTTGATGAAAACCCACCCCAGTTCCATCACAGTATACATCTTCGCCTGCTTTGTCTTTCCCAATGGGTTTGGGAATGATGTGTTGCAAAACAAAGCTTGCTGAGCTGTAACTGTTCAATTTCAAATTGATCCGTTCATTCTCAATCTTGGCTTCTTCAAACTGAAGTTTCAATTTAGCAATCTCATCCAATTGTGTGTTTATTAATTCTTCTTTGATTCTCAAAACACATTGCAATTGGAAATTTTCTTTGTAAGTTTTACCATTTCGATCATCATTGTCTTTAATCGTGCTTTTAAGCTTTTCAAATTTTTCAGTGATCTGACGATTTTCAAGAACTAACCTTTCATTTTCTTTCCTAACCTTTTCCTGATCAATTTTATCAGTTTCAATTTTGTTAGTTAATTCCTTTAATCGTTCAGTTGAAGCTTTCATCATTTTGTCACGATCAAGGATTTGATCCTCAACACTTCTGACTTTAGCAGTCAGATCCTCAATCTTCTTACCGTTGAGATAAGTGACTGTGCTACAAACTTTGCATTCCTTGATGCAATTTTTGCAGTCAACATCACCATTGACTTTCTTACCTGACTCAGTCGTTGACACATTTGAACTGACCTGGCTTTTAGACTCAGAAACGGATTTAGAATCTACCTCAAGTGCCTTAGCAGCCAGCACCTTGTCAGCCATCTTTCCCATGTTTTCAGCATTCAACTCCTGTGTCGTGTCAATGATCCCAGTGTCAATCTTCTTTGACTTTTCTATCTCTTCTTTCTCCTTCTTTTCTTTCTCTTCATCTTCACCACTTCCCCACCATTTCTTCTGCCAATAATCATCTTCAATTTTATACTCTTGAATTATGGTTTCCAAATCAAGAGTTTTATGATCAACAGCAATGTTTCCATAAGAATCAAGATAACACTCCCTGTCTGGATCCCATCTATTTGCTCTTTTTGCCTCATAAAAAATACCAGATATTCTGATCATTTTGTTTATAGCTAACTGCTTTCTGTAATTATACTTCTGTTCTTCAGTTCTGTTATCTTTCCAAGGAACAGGTTCAGATTTTGCCATGAATGCATATCCAACCGCATCCTCCTCAGGTAACAACTCACTCCAGTCGTAACCCTCATCGTCGTGAATCACCGCAAGAGCTCTAGATTTTTCTTTGTTATCTTCAGTCTGTTTCATTCTTGGCGGCTCCGATTTATTCTGATGATAAATTGCCTTCTTGTAGTAATCTTCTCTAAACGGGTTTTCAGATTCATCAGCATACGCGTTTCTGCATTCACGCTTAAAGTGACCTTTCTGTTTGCACTTGAAGCATGTCACCTTAGAATTATCAAAGCCCAACTTGGTAGATGGTCCACCAATTGACTTTCTCCCAGTTATCTCCATGAAATGCTGTGCTCGACGAACTGCACTGGCCATACACCACCTTATGTCGATTAGTTCCATCTCCTCAGGATCTATCTGATCATAATCTTCTTTTGTCAGGTTGGTATTGCCAATTTTCCCTGCTACAAGACTTTCGTAAGATTCTAGCACAGATGCTAGGAAAACCATCTGTTGTTTGGCAGACTCCTAGCTGAAGTTCTGAGCGTTCTTTAAGTCTACAGCGATGTTGCATTGAAATAAATTCTTTGCATCAGACTGGTTTGAATTTGATGAAGACCCACTGTGATATCCACTGTGATAACCACTGCTTTGACTTTCTTTGCTTGTTGTGGAGACATTCTCAGCAGAAAACGCAGTCTTGGGAGATGTGTTCTTTAGCATCATGCTCTTTGGATAATACAAATCCAAGTTCTGCTGATAAGACGAATGATTGACTTTGTGTGTCTTCTTTAATTCCAACTCGTGACTCTCTAATCTCTCAATCAGCATATCCACCGTAAGATCTGCAGGTTTGATCGTATTTTTCAGCATCAACGCATAGTATTGCCAATCCATTTCATCCGGTAGTGAGTCAAACAGCTTATCGACTAGCTCTTCTTGAGTATAGGAAATTTCATGTCTTGCCAATTCCAGCTTCAGATGCCCAAACCTCTCAATCATTTTACAAACTGATTCATTCTTTAAACACCCAAACAAATCAAACTCTTTTCTAAGTAGTTTCTTTTTGTTTTTCACAATTTCTTTGCTTCCTAAACATTTGTTTTTCAACTTATCCCAGAGATCTGTAGCACTAGAGTATTCGATCAACGATATTATATCTTCTCTGACGGATTGAAAAAGCAACGCAATACATTTTTGCTCAGCAACAAACGATTCTATTTCTTCAGTTGTTGTTAATGTTTCGCCACTTTTGCCTCCATTATCATAACCATTTTTTAGACTCTTCCAGCTGGGAAAAGCAAAGGCTCTCAACCAATCTTCAAATTTCTTTGCCCACCGACTGTATTCTTCTATAGCCATCAACTTCGGGGGTTTATTGTAGGTTCCGAAAGCACTTTCAACCTCCAATGCATCCGATAGCTTTTTCTTTGGATTCTGTGTGTTGTCATTGGTGTTACTCGAAGATGTATCATTTCCACCGTCTCCAGCAAACGCAAAGACATCATAAAACGGATTGAAATCATCCATCTTGTACCTGAAACGATTAACAAAAACTTTAGAAAATTCTGGATTTTGTAAAATGACAGATTCAAACGGAATCTGTTCGAGTGTAATGGTTCAAACGGTATAGTTCAAATTTAGTTTCAAACGAAACCCTGTTCAAACGTAAACTTTCAAACGTGATACCAATTTCAAACGGTTGTGACCACTTTCAAACGACCACTTTCAAACGGACAGGAGTCAACTTCAAACGGACAGGTGTCAGTTTCAAACGGACAGGAGTCAATTTCAAACGGACAGGTGTTAGTTTCAAACGGATGATGTCATCATATTACGAACAATTTCAAACGGTCAAGATGATTTCGTTCAGTTTTAAGCCGTATTTTGGTCTCAAATTCTCACGGATTAGTTAATAGTGTTTTTTGTTTAATATGTGAAGTTTTCAAGCCATTACAACTGTGAAATATGTCCGAATCAGAAAAATATGAGAGAAAGTGAGTAGAAGTTAGAAAATCCGGTAGAATCAAGCTGAATTTGGTATGAACTCCTTGTCCTGAGCTCTGACACCACTTGTTGGATCGTGTTCGTGACCCTAAAGTCAGTTAAGGCAGTTCATCTTCAAATACGAGGGCGGAATCAACGTAAACGAAGTCAAAATAGCTTGTATCCTTTTAACTTTCTTTTTATTACTGATTGTGAGCTTTTACAATGTATTCTGACAAAAATCCGGCAGCACCTTCGCTCACACACACATACATGACCGTTTCAAATGAGCATGCACAACACATATATATAGGCTACGCCCCTGACCGTTTGAAGGTGTCACCGCTGCTTCAAACGGACAGCTGCTTCAAACGGTTAGGCCATCTTCAAACGGTCAGACCATGTTCAAACGGTCAGGCCATTTTCAAACGGTCAGGCACTTTAAAACATGATTAAACCCTAATTCCAATACTGTTATGCACTCATTTAACCTATCTAGACATAAGACTCGATAAGACGTAGTTAACAGACATTCAGTGCACCAACAGACACACTTGTGCAGGTCAGATAATTGGTATACCAAACAACATAACGAGGGGTTTTGTGATTGGTTGAAGAAAAAGGTGGAGGAAACTTATGGTGAACCAAATGTTGATAAAACTGTGGAGAAATTGGGGATGGGGCCAGATTTTAGAGTAATATCTTACCAAGGGTATGATATTAACGGTTATACATTTTACACTAAAAAACAAGATGATAAAAGTGCAACGCTAAATAGCAGAGTCACACAAATAGCCTCAAGTACAAAGGGTGACAAAATGATAATCGCCAAAGAATCATATTACGGTGTCATACAAGAAATTTGGGAGTTATCGTATGATTCATTCACAATACCTTTGTTTAGATGTAAGTGGGTCAATAATCGCACAGGTGTTAAAGTTGACGAACATGGTTTTACACTTGTCGACCTTACAACGGATGGGTATAAATCAGAACCATTCATTCTCGCAACTCAAGCCACACAAGTATTTTTTGTCAAAGACCCATGCAATCCAAGATACCATATAGTATTGCAAGGTAAGCGACGTATTCTTGGTGTTGATGATGTTGACGACGAGGAAGAATACAACCAGTTTGACGAATTACCACCATTTTATGTCGGTATTCAACAGGGTAACGACTATATCACCGTTGGCACCTCATACTTACGACGATCTGACCACGACGACGGGATATCTATAGAAAAACCAACCCAAACCAAGAAGTCAAAGGTTTGATATATATATATATATATATATATATATACACATATATTCTATCTATATAAATAATTAAACTAAACTAAAGTTATAACAAAAGTTTTTTTTTTTTTTTGCAGGACAAACAATGATGAATACTTACGATCTGAGCACAAAGAAGAGATGTTTATAGATAAACCAGTTATATTCCATGTTTTTAGTCTACAACTATGTTTTTCTTTTATGAATTTATGAACTTATAATATCATTGATAAACAGTTTTCTGAGAATACAACGGTCGAGCATGTTTCTTTTCGTAAACCTATTGAGCCTGTTCATGATTATCAACAGACCAAGCCTGTTATTGCTAATCAACCTACGAAGACCGTTCATGCTAATCAATCTACCGAGCCCATCCGTGATTGTCAGCATACTAAACCTATTGTTGCTTCTAAACCTTCAACAGAAAAAACAAAAGTATCAAAAGAAAAAACAAAAGTATTAAAACTTTTAGAAATGGCGAGGTCCAGGGCTCAAAACATATATGGATTAGCACAAAAACTGGCACTTCAATCTGAAAAAGCCTTGTTTACGGTTTTTACTTCGCCAACTGGGATGTATGAGGAACGTGTTCAAGAGACGGTTGAATTTGAGGCGGTTATACAGTTATGTGTCAACGGTTGGGCAGATGTTTGCTTTGTGCATTGGTTCACAATGTATGTTCCGCTAATTTTTATTTAAATATTTATGCTAGTATTTTTTACAATATAATCGAGGGTTACTAATCTTATCACATTTCTTTCTACTTTTATGTCAGGTATTTATATGTAGCTGTGTTGGTGCACACATCTGTCGTCTTCGTCTTGTATCGAGTCTCGGGTTCGGTGCGGGTTCGGTGCGGATATAATCAAGCATGATGTCATCATCCTTGATGATGACATCACACAAGTGACATCATTGTCTGCATCATGCACTAAAGACAAAATAGAAGTTGAAAGTTGCATGGAATCAGATTGCATGAACGATTTCGCTTCAAGACAATTATGTAAATTTCGCTTCAAGAGTTCTAATGGATTTCGCTTCAAGGGCTTCAAGCAAAATCATAGGTTCTATAAATAGGTCAATTGTCATTTCATTTGTAACAGTTTTTGCCAAGTGATACCGAGGTGCTGCCGGTTATCCTTCTGATTGTAAAGGTTGTAAAATCAATATACAAGAGGATTAAAGTGTAAATCAAGCTGTTATCACGTTCGTTTCTTAGTTTCCGCCTCTGAAACAGACTAGAACTCTTCCGAACGACTCGTTTAGGTCGGAGTCCGATCCTACAATTGGTATCAGAGCTCAGGACGAGGAGTTCTTGCCAAAAACAGCCGGTTTTCACCACGATTTCTGTTTCTACATCATTCTTTTTCAAAATTTCAAACTTTTTACGGATAAAATCGACTAAAATTCTCACATATCACGCATAATCATGTTTTAACAGTTCCTGGAAAGTTTCAGCATCAAAATCAGCCTAAAACTTGTAATTTTGTGTGATTTCGCTTCAATTGTTCGAACATATGATGACATCAGCAACTGTTTTCATAGATTTCGCTTGAGATTTGTGTTAGATCTCGCTTGAAAGTTCAAATTTTTGCTAGATTTCGCTTGAATCTGATATATAATACATAGATTCCGCTTGAAACTGTGTACTTTGCTTGAAAACTGAGATTTCGCTTCAATCTGCTACGTTGAGATACTGTTTGTCTGATTGATATTGATCTTGTTTTGCTGGAAATCTGTGACTCATCGATTAAAAACATGCATCGTCTGTTGTGAAAATGCATCGAGTTATGTGAACCGATTGAATATACATCGTGTAATGTGAAATATTCTGATCGAGGTTGCTAGTTAATTGATACAAGAATTCACGAGCTTTTGTTGTAAAGTTTGTGTCAGCATGCAGGTAAAGTAGCGCTGTGTTTGTCAAAGTCCAGAAATCACGTGATTACATAAGTCGATTTGTTTTTTATCCATGTGAATCTGATTAAGGAAGTTGTCAGTTAGCATGTATTGAAGTGTGTGAATGTGTTTAGAGGAAATGTTAGCCATTCAGTTTTAGTGCATATAATATTCAAAAATACTAGTTGTCGAAAATTAAAAGTTTGCGTGTGTGGTTCAATTAAAAATTAGTGGGAGATTGTGAAAGTTGTCAGCTTGTGTTGAGCATTTGTCAGTCATCACGTGAGCTCATTAAAGTTACCCTTATCATAATAAGATTCAAGATTAATTCAGCATGCCAAATTGTATTGTTTGATGAGTCCATGTGATCATTAAATAGAATTGTCGACTTAGTGGATTAATTGGTCCAATCAGTTTATTTCATTGATGCATGAGATAGTTTGAATATGGTTCGCACGGATTGATCAGTACGTTTGTCGGTAAGGTCGTTGGTATTCGATTCGGGTCTTAGCAGTCCGCACAGTTGGTCAACGTTCAGTCCGCACAGAAAATCATCAGTCCAAGGTGTTTGCCAAAGGATATCAAATTTCCCAAAGTATCTCCTGATTACCAAAACATGGAAGAAGAATTCAAATCTAAACCAAAAAGAATCCTGATTTTTCCAGATCTTGGAAGCGATGTAGATACCGATGATGAGGAAGAATATCTTAACAAATGTAGAAAAAGCATTGAGCCTGATAGTTTTAATTTTTTCTATGCAGATAAAGTTGAGATGCTGAATCAGAAGAAGATTGCCCGCTTAAAGAGGGAACTGGAAGCAGCAAAGTTACTTGCTAATGAAAAGGCGAAGACAGAAGCTGGAAAAGCGAATGTTGAACCAGCAATTGAGAAAGTAGTTGAGAAAGTTGTTGAAGTAGAGAAAATTGTCGAAGTAGAGAAGATCATCGAGGTTGAAAAGATAGTTGAAAAACTAGTTGAAGTTGAAAAAATTATTGAAGTAGAAAAAATTGTTGAAATTGAGAAACTTGTTGAAGTTGAAAAGACTGTCGAGGTTGAAAAGATAGTTGAAAAATTGGTTGAAGTTGAAAAACCGTGTTCGAAGTGTTTAGAATCTTGCCTAGTTTGTGAAGAGAAAGATAAGAAGATTGCTGAACTTGAGAAGATTAAAGAAGATTTATTGTCTGATGTGAAGTATGTAAAGGAGTCATATGATGTGCTCAACAACACAGTTGATCGTCTGAAAAAGACGAATACAGAAATTGAAAAAGCAATGGATAAAATGAGTGCAACATTAATGACGAAGCAGAAAGTCATTAATGAGTATATTGAAGATTGTGCACAGCTGAAGAAAGAAGTAGAACTTGAGAAGATTGAGAGTGAAAGGATTAAACGATTACTATTGAGTTACACTACATGTGATTATTTGATTGATCGTGTTTATCCTACTGTTGCAGGTCTGGAAGCGTTCATGGACAAAAAGACTGAAGATACTGATACTGGTAAGAAACCAAGTGTCAAGTATAACAGATGTCCGCCCCCGATCCATGAAACTTATTCTCCCAGGAATCCAAATGAAGAGCGTCTAAAAAAGGCAGTCAACATCAAGTTAAAGTCTGAAATCATTGATGAATTACCAGACAATATTGATGTTACATTCACAGCGTCTGACACTGATCATGAGTCTGAGTTATTAAAGAAAGTTGTCGATCAGGTGTTGGATACGGATGAGGAGTCAAAACCGGAGTCTGAGTCTGATAGTCCGAGTTCGTCAGAAAAGAGTCCGAGTTCACCGGTTAACAGGGTTTACAATAGAGAATTCCTTTTATCAAAATCTAATTTGAATGATGGGTCAATCAAAGTGGCATATACTTTGTATGATTCAGACAAATTATATTCTGATGAGGAATTTCCAATCAGAAGTGTAAAAACTGAAATGATCAAACAAGTTTTCAAATTAACAGAAATTAATATTTCTGATATAAAAGATTTAAATCTTGATGAAAAACCTAAAAAATACACTTCAAGAGTTCAACAGAGATTGAACAAGAAAAAAAGTTATGGTTCTGGTTATGGTTTTCAAAAGAAACCAAACCATAATAAAAATTTCAAAAAAGGTTTAGGATTTATTCCTCCTGAAAATTATCAAAATCAGAAAACTTATAAACCAAATACAAAATTTGTTGCAGGTGGAAGTTGTGAAGATGAGCAGAAGAAACCATTCTGGAAACAATCCAATCAAGAGTTTCTTGCTGAAGTGAAGAAGAATGTGAGAAAGTTTGCTCAAAGAGTTGATCGAAGAACTTGTTTTAAATGCCAGGAAGTTGGACACATAGCTTGGAATTGCCCCAAGACCAACTACCAAGAACAGGGAGTTACTTCTAACTCTGAAATGAAAAAGAAAAATGTTAATAAATCGACTTTGGAAGTTGGTGAAACTTCAAAACGGTTTTACAAAAGAAGTGTCGATTTAAGCAAACAAAAATGGGTTGTAAAATCTGAAAGAAGTTCTGACAATGAATCTGATTCCATAAAATCAGAGGAGTCATTTGTTGAGAAAAAGATTATGAATTCCGTTCCTGAGGTGAACGATGAGAATTTTCCTTCATTGTCAAAGGAAAACTGGAAGTTGAAAGTTGGAAAGGTAGAGATCTCAAATCAATTCTTTGCTGATAAGGGAGAATTTGATGTTGAAAAGGCTTTCAATGGAAAAGTCAAGCATATTTTCGGTAAGATGGTTGACAGAAAGGTAAAGAGTGCTCAAGAATTTTATAAATCAAAATGTTGGTGGGATAGATGTTTGCCACCAAAGTCTCCCAAGGCTGGTGAGGCTTGGGTGGACGTAATGTTTGATTAAAAACCGGACTTGCCGGAGCTCCCAGGTTGGTAAGAGTGGAGCAGGAATCGGCATCTTTCTTAGCAAATGATCCTACAGGTGGTTTGATTGGTAAATCTACAGGTGGTATATTTAAATTGTTATATTTTGATGGGAAAGTTATAATGTGATAAACGATTCACGTTGATTGACGATATTGTTGTCCACATAAACTCAATCTAAAAACTTTCGACATGCTTACCGATACGATTAGGTATATTTAGATAGTACTAAATTCTTATGGACCCCACGATCTCAGCATATCCCCTCATCATGCAATACACTAACTCAAGTAATGCCTTTAAACTTTTATCAACTGTGATTTGTGCGAAAATAAAGCAGAATGTTTAAACATTAACAATCAGGTCGATACTTCCGTATACGCAGAGAAAGTCCAATGTTTAAACAAAAAAAGAAAAAAATAAAACAAGTTGAAGTTGTTTAGGCTTTAACCACCAGGTCGATACTCACGTATACGCAGAGGAGGTCCAAAGCTTAAACGAAACACCAAAGAAAATAAAGCAGAACGTTTAGGCAACAACATCCAGGTCGATACTCACGTATACGCAGAGGATGTCCGATGCTTAAACAAAATAAAGAAATAAAACAAGTTTAAATCTTTGCAAAATAAAATGCACAATCACAGCGACTTTTTAGCAAAGTTGTGAAAGTTCACAAACTTAACCAGTTTTATGTCTTTCGACAATCAGCGATTACTGAGTAGGCACACAGTCAAGAAGGACAAAACTAAGTACTATGCTTTCAACCATGTTTCCCACTAGAACTAGGCTTTTTCATTTAAGTTTGTATCGTTATCGCAAATCTACTAGTCTAGCTGAGCCTACCGTCACATCTTTAGTGAGATCGTTTATAAGTAAACCTGTAAGTGGTTGAAGAAGGTTATCATTGACAAGTGGTTAATCAAGATCATTAAGTTGAACTTGATTGGACCATGCTTACAAGTGATATTTTGAAAGACAATGTGATGAAACAAACCCCTAACCTACAAGTGGTTTGAAAATCAACTAAACTTATTTTCCGGAAAAACCATCTGATTAAAACAAACTTAAGTGTTTTGAAATCACAATGGGAAAATAGTTTGTTGTGAGGGGGAGTTCTGATTGTTTATGCCAAGTGGATGGCGATTTGAAGTGATTTGATATCAGTTGTCATTTTATTGTACAGTTGGTTTTTTCAAATTTCCTAAAATGTGTTTGCATTTTAGGGGGAGTAAAAATTTTCAGAAAATCCAAAAACATTTGAAAATTTGAAAAAGCCAAAAACATGATAAAATCAAAAATGAGTTTTGTTGTATAAAAGAGGAAATGATAGTACATCAGTGGACTGTCACAACATGCTAAAGAAATGGAAGGTATAAATGTGATAAACAATCTCACTGTGGATATGTCAGTAGGTTTTTGCACATTTAGTAAATTGTGACGAGATATAAACATAAAATTTACTTGCGTCTACGTGGGGAACACCTCCAGGATATATAGGTAACCCCTGAAATCTTGTTTGAAGGGTCCCGTATTCTGAGATACTAGGTCTTTATGCTTAGTGATATCTGGGGTATTATCCCGGGACTTCTGATTTTGCGGAAGCAATGGCCTAGTCCCCGGAGAATACTTTCCGCATGCTTGAAAAATAGCGCAGCCCTCAGCAAATTGATGAAACAATAAAATTGATAGTCATTGCTGTTGTAATTCAAAAGATCCTCTAAAGGGGACACACCAAAAGTCGAAGCCGTCATCTCTCTGCGTATCGAAAGATCGACCTGAGCTCTCACGGCCCTCGCAATTAATCCCTTACAGATATCATCTAGGTATACTCACCTGTAAGACTGAATACTGGGGTCTGGATACGGGAGTATATACTGAGGTGGGACACATGTAGATGTTTAAGTCCTAAAACACTAATTCGTATCTCAAAGCAGTTGAACTTTGTGTGAAAATTTAAGTGGACAAGTATACTGACAATCTAGGTGAATTGTTTAGAACTTAAAATGTTTAAAGCTTAACGGTGTTGGTGATTTGTCTCAAAAACTGATATGATCCTCTTACACAAACTCACAAAAATATTGTTTGTAAATATTTCTTTACTGCATTTCATTTCTTGTAAAAAAAAAATCCAAAAAGATTTTCGGTGTGTTTTAGCATAAATTTTGAAAAAATTCAAAAAGATTTTAGACAACTGATGTTGAAGAGCTGATTTTCAAAATTTCAAGTGCTGAACATGACGAACAGGTTTGGGAAAATTTGATTGAAAAGTTTTTCAGAGATAAAAAATTCGTTAAATTGTTAATATTTGATTGTATACTGATTGGAAAAGGATCAGTGTTGGTGCATGATATTTGATAAATTGTTAAATATTTTATTCTTTTGAATCTTATTTTTGGGTAGAGGATGTGCAGGATAGCAGATAGAGTGCCAGGTTCCGATACCTGAGGATTCTGAAATACTGTAAAAGCCAGACTACGATCCCAGCATGTTTTGAGGGGGAGTCTGTTAGAGAGAGAGAGAATTGGAGATAGAATAGAGCCAGGTAGAGATCCTGAAGAAAGCTCAAAGGCTGATAAAGACTGAAGATTGAGAAGACTCGACACTTAAGACTCGTCAACATCTGAGGGGGAGTCTGTTGGTGCACACATCTGTCGTCTTCGTCTTGTATCGAGTCTCGGGTTCGGTGCGGGTTCGGTGCGGATATAATCAAGCATGATGTCATCATCCTTGATGATGACATCACACAAGTGACATCATTGTCTGCATCATGCACTAAAGACAAAATAGAAGTTGAAAGTTGCATGGAATCAGATTGCATGAACGATTTCGCTTCAAGACAATTATGTAAATTTCGCTTCAAGAGTTCTAATGGATTTCGCTTCAAGGGCTTCAAGCGAAATCATAGGTTCTATAAATAGGTCAATTGTCATTTCATTTGTAACAGTTTTTGCCAAGTGATACCGAGGTGCTGCCGGTTATCCTTCTGATTGTAAAGGTTGTAAAATCAATATACAAGAGGATTAAAGTGTAAATCAAGCTGTTATCACGTTCGTTTCTTAGTTTCCGCCTCTGAAACGGACTAGAACTCTTCCGAACGACTCGTTTAGGTCGCAATCCGATCCTACAAGCTGGGGAACGGGAGGGTTTAAATAATACTGCATATTTTCATCCCCGTTATATTGAAGGTGAACTTGTCTCAGATGATGGTGACTTTGTGATTGACCACATCAAAAAGGTCATCTCTTTTCATAAGGATAAACAATGGTTTATTGCACCATACATAGCCGGTATTCAATTTGTTTCATATCAAGATCATTTATATTAATGCTTCAACTTTCTTTTAGTTATGTTAGAATATTGTTTTCGTTTTTATTTGTTAAGTATTTCTTAAATCAGACCATTTTAAGCAGGAAACACTGGGCATTAATTATACTTCAACATCATCCGGTATATAAAACTTGGAAGGGTTACATATTTGATTCACGTAAAGGTAAAGATGATGATTTTTCATGTTACGAGATTATAACATTATTCGAACAGGCCATAGAACAAAATATGACGTGGGCTAAGGTTAAAGTAAGTTCTGATTCATTTTCTATAGTTTGTTTATTTTTAGATTTTAGTTAACTAATTGTATGTTCAATTAACTATTTAGTGTCGTCTACAACCTAATGGATGGAAGTACGGTTATTGTGTTATGTTGGCTATGTATGATTTTGTGATTTGTAACAGAGAACATATGGTAAGTATATTTTATACATTCCTATTTATATACCTTTAACATCAATGTGTATTAAACTATAGCCTAACTTTTATCTATTTTTATGTTTTAGTTGGTAAATATAGCTACAATGGTTCGTCAAGGTGAAATTGATAAATTTGTAGAGCGTACTTTAAAGGTGTTTATATAATCTTTTGGTGACGTTGAGGATGAGAATGATCAATGAAGGTAAGTGTATTAGTATGCGAATCTATTCATAGTATTTTTTTAAAGTTTTTCTAATTTTTATAAATATTTGATGTTTTGATCAGTGGCAACGGAATTCTAGTTAGCTGGTGTTACTTAGAGCTTGTGGTGGATGAAGGAAGTTGCACAAAGTCAAAGGTTTTTTGAGTGTTTTTTGCATGGGTGTAAAACTGAATGATTCGATGTTTTTTTATGTTTTTTCTTTGTTAAATTGAATGCTTCAGACTAATGGGTCAAGATGGATTCTTTAGCTATTTATAAAACGGTTCATTGTTTGGTATATCCTTTTCATATATGTGTTTGTAAATCTCATGAATCAACATGAATTGGGTGAAATATATGGATGCACCACCTAACCAACCGGCTATTAGCCCCACCACAAACCGTCTTATTAGGCTTTAATATAATGCTTTATAAATATGACGGTCAATACACCGAAACCGTCTTATTAACACACCACAAACTGTCTTATTAGGCTTTAATATGACGCTTTATATATATTAAATATGACGGTTAACAAACACAAACGTCATATTAGGCTTTAATATGGAACCTTAAAACATATCAAATATGACGGTCTATTGAAACGTCTTAAAAGGTTTTAATACCAAATATGACGGTAATGACCAAAAATGACGGTGTCTTTTAAGACGATTAATATACCGTCATATTTGATTGAAAAACTGTCATATTAGATGTCTCTTTTTGTACTAGTGGGAAATGGGAGCACGAATGAGTAGAATAAAGAACCCAGGAATGGAACATCCTATTATGATCTAAATCCTAGCCGTAATAAACAATACGCATAATCGAATTTTCCAAAGTTGCATATTCAATGTAAATGTTTGTAAGAAAACAGTTCAAAATTTTGAATAAGAGATGTATGTAGTTTTGAAAGTGTTTTTCTGGAGTCTCGAGTTATGATTTTCATGTTCGGAAATCAATTTGGATCAAACGAGTCAAATTTTAAACACAACAACAAAACAGAAGAACCAGAGGGCGTCGACGACGCTGCTGAGAGTCGTCGCCGACTCCACCTTATTTGTCTTAATACCCTCGACGCCCTAACCCTCTGCCTACGGCAATAAGGCGTCGACGCCATAAATACATAGCGTCGACGACGCACTAGGGTGTCGTCGCCGACGCCGTCGCTGGGTGATGAAATTCTGAATTGTTTATTTTAACTCACAAATATTGTTATTTGTTTTATTCGAGTTTTGATACTAATGTTCTGCTTAAATGTTCAGTTTTAGGTCCGTTAATACTTTTGGATGGTGATCAATCTGCTGTTAAAGAACCGAACACCATGAAGAATTTAGCTTCCGCATCTTTTGTCTAATCTTATCTTGGTTTTGTAATCAATGGTGTTTTGGAAATACTTATTGTAACTAAACGGTTGTTTTAGACAACGTTATTATCTAATGACTAAGACTTTCATATAACATTATGAATCTTTTTCTTAAAAAGTTTTGAAGATTAGTTTATACTTAGCAAAAGATTGATAATTAAATAAGGGTCTTACATAAAACGAACGTGTTACTTTTTATAGGTAGGCACCCGACTTGATATACTTTTACTGATTTTTATCTGATGTTTTTCGTGTCCATCACTATAAATCCAATTTCAGTTTAAATCCAATAGTCATTTTTATTATACTTTTAAATCCCAATTCAAGTAGAAATGACTATTCTAAGAGCATTCACATTCGAATTCTTATAAACACGTTTACCTTATCAATTCAGATATTCCTAAAAAATCCCTCACATCTATTCCTTATATTTATCTCTATTAGATTAAATAATACATTTTTAATCAAATTTTCCCATTCTTTCACTCTTTTTAACTTACAAAAGAATTACTAGGCATGAATAGGATTTCATATATTTAAGGATATGGATAATGTTCTCATATAATTTTATGGATAAGGTTTAGATTTAAAGACTAAGTTGTACTAATAATTTTAATAATTTTTTAAAAATTTTATCATAATATATAAAGATTCCTATAACCACCTCTACCTTATCAATTTAGATATCCTTATATTTATTTCTATTTAATTATATTTACCTTATCAATTTAGATATTCTTAGAAAAAATAACCTCATATCTAATTCCTTATATTCATCTCTATTCGATTAAATAATACATTTTTAATCAATTTTTCCTATTCTTTTGCTCTTTTTATCTCACAAAAGAATTATTAGGCATGCATAAGACTTCTCATATTTAAGGATATAGATAAGGTTCCTATATATCTTTATGGATATTGTTTAGCTTTAATGAATAAGTTGTACTAGTAATTTTAATGATTTTTTTAATTTTATTATAAAAGATAAAGACATGAGTTTATCAAATCCAATATAAATGCTATTAGAAATCAACTAGAAATGCAACCCGCCGCGATGCGGCGGGGGCTAGATTTAAATTCAGCCAGTTATCGTTGAGTCAAATCGATATGGTTAATTACATAAGCTAGAGCAATAAGTTAGTATTTAGGTTTTATACAAATGTTGTGGTTGCAAGTTACGTGACTAACATTAAGCATGTTAGTTACATAACTTGCGCAAAAGACACTGTCCTAAGCGATGTGGCTTCTTGAACTATGGCTTCCAGTTGCGGTTGTTTCCTAGTAGGCAACTATGCAAAAGGTGTTTCCCCTTCCTATCATTCTTGGCATCACGTCTTAGATGATGCAAGAGTGAGGATGAGGCATTTCAAGATTTCTTTTGCAAGAGCGGGCCTTTCATACGCTTCATTCTCGCCCTCTTAATCATGGCAAGCTCCCTGGTCAGCCATGGGCCTGCAGCATCCAGTGAGAAAGCTTTGTGCGTCTGGGATCGTGGTGGTTTTGGTGTTTTTTGGCACTTGAAGCCGCCATACGTTTCTCTTTTTCCAGCTGCAAACAAAACAGGAAACATCTCATTTCAACATAAAATAAAAATTAAGGAAATTAATCATTTTGTAAATAAAATACGGAAAAATCATATAGAAATACAGGAAATGAAAAAACCTGACTAAACAATGTATCATAAAGTGCCATGAGACCATTTGTACAACAGTTGCACATGCCTTTCCATCAAGCTCAACTTGTGGTTTTTAGAGGTCAGCAGTCATTGAATATTTTTCACTACAGTAAACTTTCATTTCTATACCTGCCATCATTGATGGCTTTTACCTGCCATCATATCAATTTATTTGAAAAAAACAATAACCAATGAATAATGTTGATCGAAATCATAAACAACATGCTTTACACACTTACTTATTGATGGAAATCTTCGAAAGTCATAAAAGATTCACCCCGCTAGCATCGGTGAGCCAGTCGTCCTCGTCCTACGACTTTTCGACGTAGTTGGTGTCGGGCGGTGGTGGCGCCACCGGGTATGTTGGAGAAGATGCAGACATCGCGTCTTTCTAGCTCTTTACATGTCTCGTCTCTCTCTCTCTCTCACATACTAAGGTATTATATGAATCGCCAATAATGGTTCTCAGAGAAGATTAACAGTGTTAGTCTCCTTTCTGCTCTTTCTCTCTCTCTCTCTCTCTCTCTGTCTCTCTCTCTTGTTTCCTTTTCTCTTTCTAACATCTGGGTGTGAGTGGTGGTTGATGGTCATATACGAATAAAGTTGGTACAACAATAATATGATGCACATTATACAAACCAATACGCTTAAAATGTGACGATAACTTAAACAATCATATAACTTAGGTTAACCCGAATAACCCAATCAACCCAACCCTCCTAACCCGACTTACCTGAACCTTAATAGGGTTGGGTTGCGAGTGAATTTTTTATATAAAAACCTGACTAACATGACCCTATTAATCTGAACCCGAATGGTTTGACCCGATTGACAGCCCTAAATTTAGAATCATAACATCATTCTATGTAAACATCTACTATTTTGACTTTTATCTTGAAACCCGGAAGCTATCCAAGAGTAAATTTCATACCATCTGGATTTCCCCTTTTTTCTCACAATCAATATTAACTAAAAGATAGACCAGTTTGACATGCAAATCCAGGTGACATCTTTGAAAATCAAACTTGGGTGACACAATAGATCAGTTACTTCAAATTTACCTTCAAAGTAGTCTGTTTCGGGTTGGTTTGTGGGAGATTTTCACCCCTTTGACCGGTTTTACCCATATAAACACTTCCCATCTTAGGTAATTCTTCATATCCGGCCCATGAAAATTTAAAACAACTCAACGCCAAACAAAAAGCATACCTACAAATCAAAATCCACATAATGCAAAATCTATAAAAGTAAGATATTTAATGATTTTGATCATAGATGCAATACAAACTGGAAACAATTATTAGATTAATTGAGCAAAAAACCAAAAGCATACTAACCTTAATACTAAGAATGTGTGGAAGAATGAAATAAAATAAGAAGGTCCCAACCCTAGAAACTCGAAAGGAAGATTGAGGCAAACCTTTTCAACAAACCAATGAACACCAAAAAAGCAATGATAAAAACTACACCCCCACTCATGGCAAAAAAAGGTTTGCAATATTATACAACGATCAAACCATCCATAAGTTTCAACATCTCGTATGTATGTGATGGCTACTTACGAAGTCAAAACCTGAATTAGAAATCCCAGTAAGAAGATTATGTCATATTTTTTAAAGAACATGCATCAGTTTAAAAAACTCGAGGATAGACATAATAAAGAACACACCAAAGAATAAAAAAGGTCAAAATTCTGAATAATATAGACGGAGAAGCAGTCGAGAGTGGGATTTGAAACATAAAATTAGCGAGAAGGTGGGGAGCAGCGATGTTCTATAGTGTTCGGGAAACGCTAAGAACCTCTGTGAAGACAAACAATTCAAATTTATTACATGCACACCAGGTGTTCCAAGTTCGGTATAATGCGTGAATCAAATAGGTATCTGTTAATGTTAGACAACATGCACATCTGGTTTTTTTAAAGTGTACACAAAGAGATGGACGGAATGCATAAATCACAGAGGCTTCAATCACTTTTACGGTGGACTATATGTGTTTCACCAAACACCACCATCTTCCATCATTTTATAGGCGGTCGGTGGCCATCCTCAAATTCATGAAAAAAAAATGCATAATAATATGTTAAAATACACAAAGCACCGAAATTAAAAATTCACCCAAATAAGCTAAATTTCACAATAAATTACATGGAATCAATGATAAGAACACCAAAAATATGAACTTTTCAAGAAAAAGCTGCATAACAATATAGTTAAAAATATATATACATGATTGACCCAAATTAAAAGTTAACCTAAATAAGCCCCGATCCTGTTTTAAAAGCTCAAATTCACAATAAAATGAATAATAATCAAATCAAAGAACATTTACATCACAAATTCGGTAACTTCATGTGAAGCAAGTTCAAATGGGGTGAAATAGATACGAAGAGTGCTGTAGTTACCTTGTTTCCATCGGAATCCCTAACTCCGACACCGAAGCTACTACGACGAACGTTAGAATTGTTCGATTAGGAAGAAGAAGATCTGAGATTCTCGTAAGAAGCTGGTTGAACACGATGTGGTATCACCGGACTTCTGGCGTCCCACTACGATGACATCGGTGTAAGTTGAAACCTGAACACCGCCGCTACGCCGGAACCGGTGGCTAGAACCTTTGGGTTCCTTTTGCTCTGCTTCTTTCTCTTCTCTCTGTCGCTCTCGTCTCTCCGGTCTCCACCATACGATCTGTTTCTTCTCTCTCTATTATGCGCAGAAGGTGAGAGACTCTTGGTGCGTGTTTGGCTTTCCTTATTTTGAGGGCAAAAGTCCTTTTTTAGGGCAAAAGTCCTTTTTTTTGTGTTTGGCTTTCCTTATTTTAGGCAAAAGTCCTTTGTTTTGGGCAAAAGTCAGGATTTCCTGACTTTTTTTTTTTTTCCAAAAGTCCTTTTGAAGAAGTTGAAAATAAGCTAAGCCAAACATGCCCTTGGTATGTGGATGTGGGGAAAATGGTAAAGTAATGTACAACTTTCTAAGCCAGGGTTTCAACTAAAAAAAAGCTGGAGAAAAAGGTAAAGTAGTGTACAACTTTCTAAGCTAGGGTTTCAACTAAGAAAAGCAAATATCACAATTTATGCACAAGTTACAACAACAATAAGCACAAAGATGTTGAAAATTAGAGGTATATTACAACAACAATAAGCACAAAGATGTTGAAAATTAGAGGTATATATAATATAAACTGGTATTGAGAACCCGTACGTTTATCAAATCCATTTATTTGTTGAATTCGAACACAACTTTCATGATAGAATATCAAGTTTCAATAAATTCTCTCTTTTTTTTTAAGTTATGAACAATTACTATTATTTTATAATTTTTATGTCTTTTTAATGGTGAATTTCTTTAATTTTTTTATCTGTGGAACTGGAACCTAAGACCTCCCCCTCCTAAACTCAAGTGTTTAAAGGTTTTGCTTTTATAAATGGACCAACAACCCATTATTTATCCGTTTTAACAGGCGTAATTTAATGTTTTAAATTTTGTTATTTCACATATCCATAGAACAATAAGGATAACTATTGTTGATTGTTGCCTGAAACCGGTGAGAAGGTTTCTCTGTTCCAATGTATTTCATTTTTTGGAGCCAAAGAGATAGGGATAGCTGGTATGAGCTCAGTTGTTGGAACAACAGGAATTTCAATAGTGGGTTTATGTGGGCCTCTCACAATGAATTAAAACAGAGCTCGATCATGTCCATTGAAGAAATTGATCATCCTAATTTTCCATTGGGGTTACTCTTCTCTGACCAAAGTCGGAGGCTTTGACATATATCCAATGTTAAAAGCATTGTTCCAAGTTTGAAAGTTTGTCATATTTAGTATAAGAGATTGCTATAAAAAATATAAGCAGTTGATCTTTTTGAAAATGATTTATTCAATCTGCTCTGATACTAGTTGTTGGTCCCAGATTTGATGCTCAAAGACTAAGTATCGCAAATAGATTTTAACAAATAGGAAAATATTGTGCGGAACTAGAAATCAAACTTTCAAGAAACAACTTATAGAATTTTTAAGTATATTGACGACTTTGAAATACAAAGTTATTGACTGTTACAAATATATTCTTAGAGAATTTTGTGTGAAGGCTAATGGAGTTTGTGGTGTGTGTATTAAATGCTTAGCTCAACTCATTTAGCCTTCGGGGTTGACATCTATATTTAGAGAGTCTGGATCATGAATAAACATTTGTTTATTCATGCACTTGCTCTGTACAAAGTAGCTTTTTGGCATATTCATTGAATCCGTTATTGTCAACTTGCTACTTTTTAATTGTGTCAGCGCTTATCTTCAAGACAAGTTGGGTCATCAGAAATTCGGATGACTAGCTTATCAGAATTCTGATAAAATTGATCATCATAAATTCTGATGATCAGACTTTGATGATAAATACTGTGACAACCCTCAAATTTACATGTAACCGTACAGTTTATTAATGATAATAAAAGTACTTGATGACTGTGCTGAATCATTTAACTGCTCTCTGATTACTGTGTTATACTTACATGTGCGTGTTAGCATACTAGTAGTATACAGAAAAGTTACTAAATAGTCCGGTATATTTTCCTATGTGTTAGGAATAATTTTCGTTACAAAAATATATGTATAAGACGCCTTACGGAACAATTAAACAACTTAACGGAACAGTATCCGACCGAACAACCGGACATTACCCGGGACACCAAATATTTGTCAAACACATTATTTAATTATTTTTGGCTAGTTATGGTCCCCGTGTATCATAACACCCACTAGAAATACACTAACTAATATATGTAACTATTACTTGAACTTGAACTAATGATTATCAACTATCCATCAAATGTTACACATAACCCCCCCCCCCCCATGTGCAAACCGTCCCCAAGAGGGGCCCCACCAAGATCATATTAGATCCTACTAAATCTTCTCAAATATTTTGTGTAAGACCTTGAGTGTTGCTTTGAACAAAATATGATGATTGAGATTTGAGAAGATCTTACACACCACTACTTATCTTGCACTAGATCACTCTCTCTCCTCACTCCTCTCCCTCTCATTTTCGGCCCTCCATAGCAGCGACCATCACCACCACTTCACAACCATAAACATCCATCATCAAGTTCCATTCAAAGCTTGAAGTTCATCCATGGAGGTTGCAAGTTGAAGGAATTTCTAAGGAGCTTTGTTCTAGTCTTTTTCATCATCTTCTCTCTACATTTTCATCACTAGAATCATCCCTAGCTTTAAGCTAGTAGTAAGTTCCTTATGTCACCTTTGTTCATCTTGTTTCATGATTAAAAGATGTAATATGTTAGATCTACGCGAACACTAAAAAGGGTTTAAACAAGAAGATGAAACATGATGTAATTATGTTAGTAAGATATTGTCTTGGGATGTTACTGATTTCTTGCTGATTACTTGCTAATATTGATTACTATAAATGTTGTTGATCATATTGCATGTTAACGGAACCAATGTAACTCGCATTAGAATGTAAAAGCTGAAAAACAGAAAGCTGTTTAGCGATTACAGCCCACTTCAGTTGGCTGTAACCGAACCTTAACAAAGCAGAAAATGTGTTTTCTGAACTCTAGAGTTATGTATTATGAAATATGGTTCTAATGGCACTGGAATCATAATTTTTGGACTTCGTTTACTATTTTTAAAGGGTCATTTTGTAACAGCAGCTCAAGCTGTATTTTTGCTGCTGAAAATATGTGTTATATTTTTGGTCATAACTGGAAATCTATGATGAATCAGCTCATGAAATTTGTACAGTAGATGACAACTGATGTATTTGTAATTACCCCACTGGAATTTCATAAATCGGACGCTCGATGAATTTTAAATAAATTGTTCCGTGGACTGCAGTCAGAAAAAGATAAATCTGAGTTCAGTCTGGAAAATGAATTTTTATAAAATATTGGTGATGAATTGGATCCCGAGATTTTTACACAATAATATTTGGATCGTTTAAGACCTTCTGTAAAAAGTTGGGAATTTTTTAAACAATTTAACTATTTTATTAAAATCCCCGAAAACAGCCCAGTTTTGAATATAAAAGCTGAAACGACATAAGTAGTGATTTGCATGTCTAAATGTCGGGTAGGTTATCCGAGAATGATATAACATGTTATATGTCAATAAAAGTGTTATGTGCAATGTTGTATGTTTGTCTATGAGTGGGGAATAGATGGGAAGGTTATATGGGCATGAACCGTTAAAGTGATGCATGTTATGTGATAGATACGTGTAGGAACTTTGTGTTCTATTTGAATTCACTAATAAACTAAGTGGTAATCATACTAGGACGTGATTGACCGACCTTGACTGTTAGCTATATTTGAGAGTCAAACCGAGTAACCGAGGTGAGTTCACACTCTTTTCAAGGCATGGGATTCCCGGTGGGTTGGGAATGGGATTGAATGACTACTCGAACTATCATTACTATTAAACTACTTACTACTGTCCTCGGATTGAAGGGCACGTACGTAAAGCCTACGTACACGACCATAAGACCATCAACTCTATCAATTGAAGTCCCTCATTTATCGACTTAATCGCCGAGGCCTATGGCGAGCGGGTCATTAGTTAATAGCGCTATTAGGTTTAACAAACCTCACACCGTGCCAGTCGGACGGGCGTGTACTAATGGACTATGGGCAAAGGGTCAATGCTGATAGACATTGACTTAGGGCACCTCTTACATTTTTGTAGCAGTCGATACGCGTGGTCTAGTAACACATGGGAAGCCCCCACTAATCTTCGCAAACATGTCAGGAAGACCGTGATATGAATTTATACGATACATGGTTTACAAAACGAACAGATGATTTACGAAACGAATGATATAACTAAACAACCAACTGTGAACTTGCTCAACTTTGTTGTTGACTCGTTGTTACATGCCTTACAGGTCGCTAGATGCTTATGGAGCTTGCACGAGGAGGAGGTTGTTGTGGGATGCAGACTGTTATGTCCCGTACTTAATAATTGAACTTTATAAACTATGTTTTGGACATTAAACTTATGAACTATGAAACTTATGTTTTGGACTTACGTTTTATGCTTCCGCTGTTAACATTAAGTCGGTTACTTTCTATTGGTCACCAATCGTATTGTGGTTGGTTTTATTTACGTAATTATGTTGTTCAATATGATTGGTGGCTCGATCCTGGTCATGTCACGCCTCCAAGCGGTGATACTCCGCAGGGTGGATTTTGGGGGTGTGACAGATTGGTATCAGAGCCATTGGTTATAGTGAACTTGGTTTTTAAAAAAAAGGGAAAAGCTTTTGATAAAACTAGACTATAACCTATACAGTGCTCAACGATCCACAACGACGCTTTGCTCCACGTGCAAGACTCAACACTATAGGTAATATGGTTATTGTTCTTATTGCCTACCTGCTAGTTTAAGCAGCACATTTGATCATGGCATGCTTAGTTAGCGTAACAACTATTGCTTGAAACCCTGTGTGTTTGCTCTCTTCTGTCACTCCACACTTACGCACTTTCGCGACACCACTTCTTACTTGTGTTCTCTGTATGGTGAAGATCATGAGTGGACGAATCAACCTCACACAAGCCCAGCTGACGGCTTTGATCAACGAACAAGTTACTGCGGCACTTGCAGCCGCTCAAGCAGGAGGCCAGCATGCACAGCCGCCTGTGTGCACGTTCAAGACTTTTATGGACTGTCGTCCTAGTACTTTCAGTGGCACTGAAGGGGCCGTTGGACTCCTCCACTGGTTCGAGAAGCTCGAATATGTCTTCAAAATGTGTGAATGCCCTGAAGATCGTAGGGTGAAATATGCTACTGGAACGCTTGAAGGTGCTGCGTTAATCTGGTGGAAGGCACAGGTTCAACTACTAGGACTGGCAGTTGCTAATGCCACCCCATGGAATGGTTTCAAGGAACTGATCAAAGAAGAGTACTGTAGTCGAGACGACATCCACAAGCTAGAGGTGAAATTTTACAATCTGAAGATGACGGGATCTGAGATTGAGGCGTACACTAAGAGGTCAAACGAACTGGCCATCTTGTGTCCAACCATGGTGGACCCTCCCATCAAACGAATAGAGCTGTACCTCAAGGGTCTTGTACCAGAGATTCAGAGTCATGTGACTTCAGCCAACCTGGGTACCATTCAGCAAATCATTAAGTTGGCCCATCGTCTCACTGACCAAGCGGTGGAGCAAAATAGGCTGCCCAAACGAATTAGTGCCACAGCTACTTCTGATGCACCTACCGACAACAAGCGAAAATGGGATGGGAACTCCAGTAAAGGTTCTACATCAGTTCAGTCGCAGCAGCGAAAGACCGATGACTACCAGAGTCCTGGTCAGCAATCTTCCGATAGTCAAGGACAGTGTGGATATCGAGGAAACCACCCAAAGTACAACAAATGCAACAGACACCATAGTGGTCAGTGCAACAAGGGACGTTGTCAGAGGTGTCTCAGGATGGGTCATGAAGCCAAGGATTGCAGGAGCTCACGACCTGCAAATCAGAATCGTCAGCAGCAACAGCAAGAACCGCAGAATCAGCAACAGCAACAGGGCAACAAGGGATGCTTCCTGTGTGGCGCTGAAGGCCACTTTAAGAAGAACTGTCCCCAGCTTAACCAGAATCAGAACAACAACAACAACCAGGGAAACAGGAACAATAATGGGGGCAACAATGGAGGAAACAATGATGGCAACGGTGCCAGGGGTCGAGTGTTCGTGATTGGTCAGGGTGAAGCAAGGAATGATCCTAACGTAGTGATGGCACTTTTGAACACCAAGCACACGGTAGAGCTAGCAAACGGTAAAAGTCTTGAAGCCACACGCATAGTTAAGAGCTGTAACCTCGTCTTAGCTGGTCAGACCTTCTCTATCGATCTTATCCCTATTGTACTTGGTAGTTTCGATGTAGTTATCGGGATGGATTGGCTATCTCATCTTCAAGCGGAGATTAATTGCAAGGAGAAAATCGTCCGCATTCCTCGTTCTGGTAAAGAACCCCTCGTGATTCAAGGCGACAAGAGTGGTGCAGTCATAGGCATCATCTCTTTCCTAAAGTCCCAGAAGTGTTTGCGAAAGGGCCACACTGCCATTTTAGCACTCGTTACTGACACGTCAACGGAAGAGAAGAGAATTGAAGACATTCCTATTGCGCGTGATTTTCCTGAGGTATTTCCTGAGGAATTACATGGTCTTCCGCCTCATCGCCAAGTCGAATTCCAAATCGAGCTAGCTGGAGCAGTGCCCATAGCTCGAGCACCTTACCGCTTAGCCCCAACCGAAATGGAAGAACTGTCCAAGCAATTACAAGAACTTTTGGAAAAAGGTTTTATTCGTCCTAGCTCTTCGCCCTGGGGAGCTCCAGTACTATTCGTGAAGAAGAAAAACGGTACCTTCAGAATGTGCATCGACTACCGCGAACTCAATAGGGTGACCGTAAAGAATCGCTATCCTCTCCCACGTATTGATGACCTATTCGACCAACTGCAAGGGTCGAGCTATTACTCTAAGATTGATTTGAGATCAGGGTACCATCAGCTGAGAGTCCGAGATGAGGACGTCTCTAAAACAGCATTCAGAACTCGTTACGGCCATTACGAGTTTCTGGTTATGCCTTTCGGATTAACGAATGCACCTGCAGTCTTCATGGATCTCATGAACCGAGTGTGCAAGCCGTACCTGGATAAGTTTGTCATAGTGTTCATCGACGACATCCTGATCTATTCTAAGAGTCAGGAGGAACACGAGCAACATCTGAGGCTTATTCTGGAACTTCTTCGAAAAGAGCAGTTGTATGCCAAGTTTTCGAAATGTGACTTCTGGCTTCGCGAAGTCCACTTTCTAGGCCACGTAGTAAACAAGGATGGGATTCATGTTGATCCATCCAAGGTTGACTCGATCAAGAACTGGCCTGAACCCCGCACACCAACAGAAATCCGCCAATTCTTGGGTCTGGCGGGCTACTACAGACGATTTATCAAAGATTTCTCAAGGATTGCGCAACCTCTCACTTCACTGACTCAGAAGGGTGTCATCTACCGTTGGGGAGATGCACAGGAGTCTGCATTTCAGCACTTAAAAGAAAGACTTTGTAGCGCGCCTATCCTCTCATTGCCTGAAGGCACAGATGATTTTGTGGTTTATTGCGACGCTTCCATCCAAGGACTTGGTTGCGTGTTGATGCAACGTGACAAGGTCATTGCCTACGCATCGCGCCAACTTAAGGTTCACGAAAGAAACTACACTACGCACGACTTGGAATTGGGAGCAGTTGTTTTCGCACTTAAGATATGGAGACATTACCTGCACGGTACCAAGTGCACCATTTACACCGATCACAGGAGTCTCGAGCATATCTTCAAGCAAAAGGAGTTAAACATGCGACAACGTCGATGGGTCGAGCTCTTGAACGATTACGAATGTGCGATCAAGTACCATCCGGGCAAAGCCAATGTTGTGGCAGAAGTTGGTGACAGCCAAATCACTGGCCCAGAACTTGTGATAGATACCACCTAGAGAATTGCTCAGATACGACAACGAATGGCGGCAGCTCGTGACCGTCAGAAAAGCTATGGTGATAAGGGAAGAAAATCACTCGAGTTCCAGGTTGGGGATTGAGTGCTACTCAAAGTCTCACCTTGGAAAGGTGTAGTTCGATTTAGAAAACGAGGCAAACTCAACCCGCGATATGTCGGACCGTTCGAAATCATAGAGAAAATAGGCAAAGTGGCCTACAAACTGGATCTACCAACAGAACTCAGTGCAGTTCACAACGTATACCACGTGTCAAATCTGAAGAAGTGTCTGTCAGATGAGACCCTCATAGTTCCTCTCAAGGAACTCACAATCGACGACCAGCTGCGATTCGTCGAGGAACAAGTAGAGATTACGGATCGAGATGTTAAGATCCTCAAGCGTACCAGGATACCTCTGGTCCGAGTTCGTTAGAATGCTCGTCGTGGCCCAGAGTATACCTGGGAACGAGAAGACCAAATAAAACTCAGATATCCCCAGTTGTTCGGAAACAGTGCAACCACTACTGAGGCTGAAGCTAATGCAGAATTTCGGGACGAAATTCCAAATCAACGGGGGGATGATGTGACACCCCAGGAAAACCAGTAAACACCGCAACTTAACTAGCTTCCTCAGTAACTACGTAATAAATTTCGGGATGAAATTCTCTTAACAGGGGGAGAATGTGACAACCCTCAAATTTACATGTAACCGTACAGTTTATTAATGATAATAAAAGTACTTGATGACTGTGCTGAATCATTTAACTGCTCTCTGATTACTGTGTTATACTTACATGTGCGTGTTAGCATACTAGTAGTATACAGAAAAGTTACTAAATAGTCCGGTATGTTTTCCTATGTGTTAGGAATAATTTTCGTTACAAAAATATATGTATAAGACGCCTTACGGAACAATTAAACAACTTAACGGAACAGTATCTGACCGAACAACCGGACATTACCCGGGACACCAAATATTTGTCAAACACATTATTTAATTATTTTTGGCTAGTTATGGTCCCCGTGTATCATAACACCCACTAGAAATACACTAACTAATATATGTAACTATTACTTGAACTTGAACTAATGATTATCAACTATCCATCAAATGTTACACATAACCCCCCCCCCCCCCCATGTACAAACCGTCCCCAAGAGGGCCCCCACCAAGATCATCTTAGATCCTACTAAATCTTCTCAAATATTTTGTGTAAGACCTTGAGTGTTGCTTTGAACAAAATATGATGATTGAGATTTGAGAAGATCTTACACACCACTACATATCTTGCACTAGATCACTCTCTCTCCTCACTCCTCTCCCTCTCATTTTCGGCCCTCCATAGCAGCCACCATCACCACCACTTCACAACCATAAACATCCATCATCAAGTTCCATTCAAAGCTTGAAGTTCATCCATGGAGGTTGCAAGTTGAAGGAATTTCTAAGGAGCTTTGTTCTAGTCTTTTTCATCATCTTCTCTCTACATTTTCATCACTAGAATCATCCCTAGCTTTAAGCTAGTAGTAAGTTCCTTATGTCACCTTTGTTCATCTTGTTTCATGATTAAAAGATGTAATATGTTAGATCTACGCGAACACTAAAAAGGGTTTAAACAAGAAGATGAAACATGATGTAATTATGTTAGTAAGATGTTGTCTTGGGATGTTACTGATTTCTTGCTGATTACTTGCTAATATTGATTACTATAAATGTTGTTGATCATATTGCAAGTTAACAGAACCAATGTAACTCGCATTAGAATGTAAAAGCTGAAAAACAGAAAGCTGTTTAGCGATTACAGCCCACTTCAGTTGGCTGTAACCGAACCTTAACAAAGCAGAAAATTTGTTTTCTGAACTCTAGAGTTATGTATTATGAAATACGGTTCTAATGGCACTGGAATCATAATTTTTGGACTTCGTTTACTATTTTTAAAGGGTCATTTTGTAACAGCAGCTCAAGCTGCATTTTTGCTGCTAAAAATAGGTGTTATATTTTTTGTCATAACTGGAAATCTATGATGAATCAGCTCATGAAATTTGTACAGTAGATGAAAACTGATGTATTTGTAATTACCCCACTAGAATTTCGTAAATCGGACGCTCGATGAATTTTAAATAAATTATTCCGTGGACTGCAGTCAGAAAAAGATAAATCTGAGTTCAGTCCGGAAAATGAATTTTTATAAAATATTGGTGATGAATTGGATCCCGAGATTTTTACACAATGATATTTGGATCGTTTAAGACCTTCTATAAAAAGTTGAGCGTTTTTGAAACAAGTTAACTATTTTATTAAAATCCCCGAAAACAGCCCTGTTTTGAATATAAAAGCTGAAACGACATAAGTAGTGATTTGCATGTCTAAATGTCGGGTAGGTTATCCGAGAATGATATAACATGTTATATGTCAATAAAAGTGTTATGTGCAATGTTGTATGTTTGTCTATAAGTGGGGAATAGATGGGAAGGTTATATGGGCATGAACCGTTAAAGTGATGTATGTTATGTGATAGATACGTGTAGGAACTTTGTGTTCTATTTGAATTCACTAATAAACTAAGTGGTAATCATACTAGGACGTGATTGACCAACCTTGACTGTTAGCTATATTTGAGAGTCAAACCGAGCAACCGAGGTGAGTTCACACTCTTTTCAAGGCATGGGATTCCCGGTGGGTTGGGAATGGGATTGAATGACTACTCGAACTATCATTACTATTAAACTACTTACTACTGTCCTCGGATTGAAGGGCACGTACGTAAAGCCTACGAACACGACCATAAGACCATCAACTCTATCAATTGAAGTCCCTCATTTATCGACTTAATCGCCGAGGCCTATGGCGAGCGGGTCATTAGTTAATAGCGCTATTAGGTTTAACAAACCTCACACCGTGCCAGTCGGACGGGCTTGTACTAATGGACTATGGGCAAAGGGTCAATGCTGATAGACATTGACTTAGGGCACCTCTTACATTTTCATAGCAGTCGATACGCGTGGTCTAGTAACACATGGGAAGCCCCCACTAATCTTCGTAAACATGTCAGGAAGACCGCGATACGAATTTATACGATACATGGTTTACAAAACGAACAGATGATTTACGAAACGAATGATATAACTAAACAACCAACTGTGAACTCGCTCAACTTTGTTGTTGACTCGTTGTTACATGCCTTACAGGTCGCTAGATGCTTATGGAGCTTGCACGAGGAGGTTGTTGTGGGATGCAGACTGTTATGTCCCGTACTTAATAATTGAACTTTATAAACTATGTTTTGGACATTAAACTTATGAACTATGAAACATATGTTTTGGACTTACGTTTTATGCTTCCGCTGTTAACATTAAGTCAGTTACTTTCTATTGGTCACCAATCGTATTGTGGTTGGTTTTATTTACGTAATTATGTTGTTCAATATGATTGGTGGCTCGATCCTGGTCATGTCACGCCTCCAAGCGGTGATACTCCGCAGGGTGGATTTTGGGGGTGTCACAGATTGGTATCATAGCCATTGGTTATAGTGAACTTGGTTCTTAAAAAAAAGGGAAAAGCTTTTGATAAAACCAGACTATAACCTATAGAGTTCTCAACGATCCACAACGACGCTTCCCTCCACGTGCAAGACTCAACACTATAGGTAATATGGTTATTGTTCTTATTGCCTACCTGCTAGTTTAAGCAGCACATTTGATCATGGCATGCTTAGTTAGCGTAACAACTATTGCTTGAAACCCTGTGTGTTTGCTCTCTTCTGTCACTCCACACTTACGCACTTTCGCGACACCACTTCTTACTTGTGTTCTCTGTATGGTGAAGATCATGAGTGGACGAATCAACCTCACAAAAGCCCAGCTGACGGCTTTGATCAACGAACAAGTTACTGCGGCACTTGCAGCCACTCAAGCAGGAGGCCAGCATGCCCAACCGCCTGTGTGCACGTTCAAGACTTTTATGGACTGTCGTCCTAGTACTTTCAGTGGCACTGAAGGGGCCGTTGGACTCCTCCACTGGTTCGAGAAGCTCGAATATGTCTTCGAAATGTGTGAATGCCCTGATAATCGTAGGGTGAAATATGCTACTGGAACGCTTGAAGGTACTGCGTTAACCTGGTGGAAGGCACATGTTCAACTACTAGGACTGGCAGTTGCTTATGCCACCCCCTGGAATGGTTTCAAGGAACTGATCAAAGAAGAGTACTGTAGTCGAGACGACATCCACAAGCTAGAGGTGGAATTTTACAATCTGAAGATGACGTGATCTGAGATTGAGGCGTACACTAAGAGGTCAAACGAACTGGCCATCTTGTGTCCAACCATGGTGGACCCAACCATCAAACGAATAGAGCTGTACCTCAAGGGTCTTGTACCAGAGATTCAGAGTCATGTGACTTCAGCCAACTTGGGTACCATTCAGCAAATCATTAAGTTGGCCCATCGTCTCACTGACCAGGCGGTGGAGCAAAACAGGCTGCCCAAACGAATCAGTGCCACAGCTACTTCTGATGCACCTACCGACAACAAGCGAAAATGGGATGGGAACTCCAGTAAAGGTTCTACATCAGTTCAGTCGCAGCAGCGAAAGACCGATGACTACCAGAGTCCTGGTCAGCAATCTTCCGGTAGTCAAGGACAGGGTGGATATCGAGGAAACCACCCAAAGTACAACAAATGCAACAGACACCATAGTGGTCAGTGCAACAAGGGACGTTGTCAGAGGTGTCTCAGGATGGGTCATGAAGCCAAGGATTGCAGGAGCTCACGGCCTGCAAATCAGAATCGTCAGCAGCAATAGCAAGCACCGCAGAATCAGCAACAGCAACAGGGCAACAGGGGATGCTTGCTGTGTGGCGCTGAAGGCCACTTTAAGAAGAACTGTCCCCAGCTTAACCAGAATCAGAACAACAACAACAACAACAACCAGGGAAACAGGAACAATAATGGGGGCAACAATGGAGGAAACAATGATGGCAATGGTGCCAGGGGTCGAGTGTTCGTGATTGGTCAGGGTAAAGAAAGGAATGATCCTAACGTAGTGATGGCACTTTTGAACACCAAGCACATGGTAGAGCTAGCAAACGGTAAAAGTCTTGAAGCCACATGCATAGTTAAGGGCTGTAACGTCGTCTTAGCTAGTCAGACCTTCTCTATCGATCTTATCCCTATTGTACTTGGTAGTTTCGACGTAGTTATCGGGATGGATTGGCTATCTCATCTTCAAGCGGAGATTAATTGCAAGGAGAAAATCGTCCGCATTCCTCATTCTGGTAAAGAACCCCTCGTGATTCAAGGCGACAAGAGTGGTGCAGTCGTAGGCATCATCTCTTTCCTAAAGGCCCAGAAGTGTTTGCGAAAGGGCCACACTGCCATTTTAGCACTCGTTACTGACAGGTCAATGGAAGAGAAGAGAATTGAAGACATTCCTATTGTGCGTGATTTTCCTGAGGTATTTCCTGAGGAATTACCTGGTCTTCCGCCTCATCGCCAAGTCGAATTCCAAATCGAGCTAGCTCCTGGAGCAGCGCCCATAGCTCGAGCACCTTACCGCTTAGCCCCAACCGAAATGGAAGAACTGTCCAAGCAATTACAAGAACTTTTGGAAAAAGGTTTTATTCGTCCTAGCTCTTCGCCCTGGGGAGCTCCAGTACTATTCGTGAAGAAGAAAGACGGTACCTTCAGAATGTGCATCGACTACCGCGAACTCAATAGGGTGACCATAAAGAATCGCTATCCTCTCCCACGTATTGATGACCTATTCGACCATCTGCAAGGGTCGAGCTATTACTCTAAGATTGATTTGAGATCAGGGTACCATCAGCTGAGAGTGTGAGATGAGGACGTCTCTAAAACAGCATTCAGAACTCGTTACGGCCATTACGAGTTTCTGGTTATGCCTTTCGGATTAACGAATGCACCTGCAGTCTTCATGGATCTCATGAACCGAGTGTGCAAGCCGTACCTAGATAAGTTTGTCATAGTGTTCATCGACGACATCCTGATCTATTCTAAGAGTCAGGGGGAACACGAGCAACATCTGAGGCTTATTCTGGAACTTCTTCGAAAAGAGCAGTTGTATGCCAAATTTTCGAAATGTGACTTCTGGCTTCGCGAAGTCCACTTTCTAGGCCACGTAGTAAACAAGGATGGGATTCATGTTGATCCATCCAAGGTTGACTCGATCAAGAACTGGCCTGCACCCCGCACACCAACAGAAATCCGCCAATTCTTGGGTCTGGTGGGCTACTACAGACGATTTATCAAAGATTTCTCAAGGATTGCGCAACCTCTCACTTCACTGACTCAGAAGGGTGTCATCTACCGTTGGGGAGATGCACAGGAGTCCGCATTTCAGCACTTAAAAGACAGACTTTGTAGCGCGCCTATCCTCTCATTACCTGAAGGCACAGATGATTTTGTGGTTTATTGCGACGCTTCCATCCAAGGACTTGGTTGCGTGTTGATGCAACGTGACAAGGTCATTGCCTACGCATCGCGCCAACTTAAGGTTCACGAAAGAAACTACACTACGCACGACTTGGAATTGGGAGCAGTTGTTTTCGCACTTAAGATATGGAGACATTGCCTGTACGGTACCAAGTGCACCATTTACACCGATCACAGGAGTCTCGAGCATATCTTCAAGCAAAAGGAGTTAAACATGCGACAACGTCGATGGGTTGAGCTCTTGAACGATTACGAATGTGCGATCAAGTACCATCCGGGCAAAGCCAATGTTGTGGCTGACGCCCTCAGTCGAAAGGATACTATACCTAAGCGTGTACGTGCGTTACAGCTTACCATCCAATCCAACCTTCCCGCTCAGATTCGAGATACTCAGGTTGAAGCATTGAAAGCAGAAAACATCAGGGCTGAATCCTTACGAGGATCGAGGCAGCGCCTAGAACGAAAGGAAGACGGCGCCTACTATGTTAACGGACGCATCTGGGTTCCACTGTATGGAGACCTACGCGAGCTTGTGATGGATGAAGCACACAAGTCTCGTTATTCGGTACATACTGGTTCGGATAAAATGTACCACGACCTCAAGACTACGTATTGGTGGCCTGGCATGAAAGCCCACATAGCAACCTACGTTAGTAAGTGCTTGACTTGTACGAGAGTCAAGACTAAATATCAGAAACCATCAGGCCTACTTCAACAACCAGAGATCCCGAAATGGAAATGGGAGCAAATTTCCATGGATTTCGTTACCGGCCTGCCCAGATCTCAACGCGGAAATGATACCATTTGGGTAATCGTCGATCGACTGACCAAGTCTGCACATTTTCTGGCTATCAGGATAAGTTTTCTACTCTAGCAGACATCTACCAAAAGGAAGTAGTATCGAGGCACGGAGTGCCAACCTCCATTATTTCTGATCTTGACGCGCGTTTTACTTCTGAACTGTGGCAAGCAATGCACAAGTCTTTTGGCTCACGTTTAGATATGAGCACCGCTTATCACCCACAAACGGATGGGCAATCTGAACGCACCATCCAAACCCTTGAAGACATGCTTAGGGCATGCGTAATCGACTTTGGAAATGGCTGGGAAAAGCATCTCCCGTTAGTGGAGTTTTCATATAACAACAGCTACCACACTAGCATCCAAGCCGCTCCATTCGAGGCATTGTACGGACGCAAATGCCGATCACCTCTCTGTTGGGCAGAAGTTGGTGACAGCCAAATCACTGGCCCAGAACTTGCGATAGATACCACCGAGAGAATTGCTCATATACGACAACGAATGGCGGCAGCTCGTGACCGTCAGAAAAGCTATGGTGATAAGGGAAGAAAACCACTCGAGTTCCAGGTTGGGGATCGAGTGCTACTCAAAGTCTCACCTTGGAAAGGTGTAGTTCGATTTGGAAAACGAGGCAAACTCAACCCGCGATATGTCGGACCGTTCGAAATCATAGAGAAAATAGGCAAAGTGGCCTACAAACTGGATCTACCAACAGAACTCAGTGCAGTTCACAACGTATTCCATGTGTCAAATCTGAAGAAGTGTCTGTCAGATGAGACCCTCATAGTTCCTCTCAAGGAACTCACAATCGACGACCAGCTGCGATTCGTCGAGGAACAAGTAGAGATTACGGATCGAGATGTTAAGATCCTCAAGCGTACCAGGATACCTCTGGTCCGAGTTCGTTGGAATGCTCGTCGTGGCCCAGAGTATACCTGGGAACGAGAAGACCAAATGAAACTCAGATATCCCCAGTTGTTCGGAAACTGTGCAACCACTACTGAGGCTGAAGCTAATGCAGAATTTCGGGACGAAATTCCAAATCAACGGGGGGATGATGTGACACCCCAGGAAAACCAGTAAACACCGCAACTTAACTAGCTTCCTCAGTAACTACGCAATAAATTTCGGGATGAAATTCTCTTAACAGGGGGAGAATGTGACAACCCTCAAATTTACATGTAACCGTACAGTTTATTAATGATAATAAAAGTACTTGATGACTGTGCTGAATCATTTAACTGCTCTCTGATTACTGTGTTATACTTACATGTGCGTGTTAGCATACTAGTAGTATACAGAAAAGTTACTAAATAGTCCGGTATGTTTTCCTATGTGTTAGGAATAATTTTCGTTACAAAAATATATGTATAAGACGCCTTACGGAACAATTAAACAACTTAACGGAACAGTATCTGACCGAACAACCGGACATTACCCGGGACACCAAATATTTGTCAAACACATTATTTAATTATTTTTGGCTAGTTATGGTCCCCGTGTATCATAACACCCACTAGAAATACACTAACTAATATATGTAACTATTACTTGAACTTGAACTAATGATTATCAACTATCCATCAAATGTTACACATAACACCCCCCCCTATGTACAAACCGTCCCCAAGAGGGCCCCCACCAAGATCATCTTAGATCCTACTAAATCTTCTCAAATATTTTGTGTAAGACCTTGAGTGTTGCTTTGAACAAAATATGATGATTGAGATTTGAGAAGATCTTACACACCACTACATATCTTGCACTAGATCACTCTCTCTCCTCACTCCTCTCCCTCTCATTTTCGGCCCTCCATAGCAGCCACCATCACCACCACTTCACAACCATAAACATCCATCATCAAGTTCCATTCAAAGCTTGAAGTTCATCCATGGAGGTTGCAAGTTGAAGGAATTTCTAAGGAGCTTTGTTCTAGTCTTTTTCATCATCTTCTCTCTACATTTTCATCACTAGAATCATCCCTAGCTTTAAGCTAGTAGTAAGTTCCTTATGTCACCTTTGTTCATCTTGTTTCATGATTAAAAGATGTAATATGTTAGATCTACGCGAACACTAAAAAGGGTTTAAACAAGAAGATGAAACATGATGTAATTATGTTAGTAAGATGTTGTCTTGGGATGTTACTGATTTCTTGCTGATTACTTGCTAATATTGATTACTAGAAATGTTGTTGATCATATTGCATGTTAACGGAACCAATGTAACTCGCATTAGAATGTAAAAGCTGAAAAACAGAAAGCTGTTTAGCGATTACAGCCCACTTCAGTTGCCTGTAACCAAACCTTAACAAAGCATAAAATGTGTTTTCTGAGCTCTAGAGTTATGTATTATGAAATACGGTTCTAATGGCACTGGAATCATAATTTTTGGACTTCGTTTACTATTTTTAAAGGGTAATTTTGTAACAGCAGCTCAAGCTGCATTTTTGCTGCTGAAAATAGGTGTTATATTTTTGGTCATAACTGGAAATCTATGATGAATCAGCCCATGAAATTTGTACAGTAGATGACAACTGATGTATTTGTAATTACCCCATTGGAATTTCGTAAATCGGACGCTCGATGAATTTTAAATAAATTATTCTGTGGACTGCAGTCAGAAAAAGATAAATCTGAGTTCAGTCCGGAAAATGAATTTTTATAAAATATTGGTGATGAATTGGATCCCGATATTTTTACACAATAATATTTGATCGTTTAAGACCTTCTGTAAAAAGTTGGGAATTTTTGAAACAAGTTAACTATTTTATTAAAATCCCCGAAAACAGCCCAGTTTTGAATATAAAAGCTGAAACGACATAAGTAGTGATTTGCATGTCTAAATGTCGGGTAGGTTATCCGAGAATGATATAACATGTTATATGTCAATAAAAGTGTTATGTGCAATGTTGTATGTTTGTCTATGAGTGGGGAATAGATGGGAAGGTTATATGGGCATGAACCGTTAAAGTGATGCATGTTATGTGATAGATACGTGTAGGAACTTTGTGTTCTATTTGAATTCACTAATAAACTAAGTGGTAATCATACTAGGACGTGATTGACCGACCTTGACTGTTAGCTATATTTGAGAGTCAAACCGAGCAACCGAGGTGAGTTCACACTCTTTTCAAGGCATGGGATTCCCGGTGGGTTGGGAATGGGATTGAATGACTACTCGAACTATCATTACTATTAAACTACTTACTACTGTCCTCGGATTGAAGGGCACGTACGTAAAGCCTACGTACACGACCATAAGACCATCAACTCTATCAATTGAAGTCCCTCATTTATCGACTTAATCGCCGAGGCCTATGGCGAGCGGGTCATTAGTTAATAGCGCTATTAGGTTTAACAAACCTCACACCGTGCCAGTCGGACGGGCGTGTACTAATGGACTATGGGCAAAGGGTCAATGCTGATAGACATTGACTTAGGGCACCTCTTACATTTTCGTAGCAGTCGATACGAGTGGTCTAGTTACACATGGGAAGCCCCCACTAATCTTCGCAAACATGTCAGGAAGACCGCGATACGAATTTATACGATACATGGTTTACAAAACGAACAGATGATTTACGAAACGAATGATATAACTAAACAACCAACTGTGAACTCGCTCAACTTTGTTGTTGACTCGTTGTTACATGCCTTACAGGTCGCTAGATGCTTATGGAGCTTGCACGAGGAGGAGGTTGTTGTGGGATGCAGACTGTTATGTCCCGTACTTAATAATTGAACTTTATAAACTATGTTTTGGACATTAAACTTATGAACTATGAAACTTATGTTTTGGACTTACGTTTTATGCTTCCGCTGTTAACATTAAGTCAGTTACTTTCTTTTGGTCACCAATCGTATTGTGGTTGGTTTTATTTACGTAATTATGTTGTTCAATATGATTGGTGGCTCGATCCTGGTCATGTCACGCCTCCAAGCGGTGATACTCCGCAGGGTGGATTTTGGGGGTGTGACAAATACCAGATTTATCATCAGACTTATCGGAATGGTCTTTTCTAATCGTATTCTTTGTCTTGATCACTTCCTGATTTTTAGTTGAAGATGTGTCTTTCATTTCTTTTTGTCCTATTATCATGTAGGCCCCTTTTATTGATCTTTCTTGACTCTGTCTTAGCATATGATGAGGTTGATCATCTTTTTGTTCAATACTTACATAAAAGTTTTCTAGCATATTTTAATTAACTGTTTATGTATTTTTTTTAATTCTAGTTTAATGAAACGTTTTATTTGTTATATTTTTTAAGACTTATTTTTTATGTAATGTTTTAACGATTATACATAAAAGGTATAAATATTAATCAGGTAATTAATACCTAATTATTGAAGATGTAGATGAACCATAACACCATTTCAACAAGTGAAATGACTTAAGTGATAACTACATGCTCTGTCACTACCAATAGTCTTAAAACAAAAGTTCTGATGAATAACGTACAAATTTGGAAAATATAATACACAACAAGAGGTGTATATTTTAAAATAAAAAAATTGAATATACACGACTTATTATATATATATATATATATATATATATATATATATATATATATATATAGGGTAAGGTTCATTTGAGAACCACTCTTATTGCAAGAACCGCGAGAACCAATGTGAACACAAAAAATACTTAAAAAAATCCAAAAAACCCACAATTTTTTTTAATTATTTTTTCTAATAAAAATCACTATATTTTGTTACAAAAAAAAAACGTTTTTTTGTTCGAGTAACAGTTATGGATGCACATGTGCATATGTATCATTTCTTTGACAAATTCCATAATATATTACCAGTAGTAGAAAAATGCACTTTCATTTACACTACCATATGTAAGACACTACTTTTTACATTACCAATATTAGAAATGCACATGTGCATCTATATGTATCAACATGAAATAAGGTGTTTTGGTACAAAAAGTTTGTGATTTTAAATGATGAAGTAGGCTCATATACATGTGTTTTGGTTAGTTATATCTAGTGGTTTATGGTTTGATTATATTTGTCACTTTATGATGTAATATGTTGTTTGGATGGTATAAAGGGTGTTGATGTACATATAATATAATAAAGTGAAATATTGGTAATAATATTGTAATATGGATGGTAAAAAGCAATGGTATTGTATTACGGATGGTAGGAGGTAGTGGTAGTGGTAGTGGTAGTGGTAGTGGTAGTGTAGTATGGATGATATGATAGATGAAAGGGAATGTGTATTCAAAGTGGTGTAGTAAAACACGTTATAACATGTCCATATATATAGATGCACATGTGCATTTCTAGTGTTGCTAATGTTATAACAAGTTCATACATATAGATGCACATGTGCATTTCTATTAACAGGGTTATTGGATTTTATCACCCTCAACTATCGGCCTTTGGCCGTTGCCACCCGCAACTAACACTTTGACACCCTCAACTTGACTTTTTGTTTGTGCTGGCACCACTCAGTTAAATCTTCACTAACTGGGTTTGTTTCTTATCCGACGTGGCATGGACTTGCTGAGATGGACTGGATTACATGGCTAATGACGTGGCACTAACCTTCATCTCCTTCAAAGTACCAGAACTCAAAATGGTGTTCCAGGTGCAGGCACCACAATTCAATTCCTTATAATCATTCAATAGTCATCACCTTATTGTTTTTAACCAACTTTTTGATTAAAAAAAAACACAAAAAATCAAATCTTTAAACACACCCAATTGTTCAAATCTTTCTCTAGTGAATAAAGGCAACACTCGCATACAACAGAAGGTAATTTTGAAGGAATCTTTAGGTTTCTGCAAGTGTAATAACATTAACAGTACAAGTCATTAAACACACCCAACCCAATGTCATCTCTAATTAACATACAATACAATACTCACTTTGGCGATTCCTCTGCAATGTCGTCTTCACCCAACACCCAACACTCCTTCCCTTAACACCGTCTCTAACATGCCAGCTGTCTGATACCTTAACGCAAACGCTTTCTCTTGCGGAAAGAATCCAATCTGTACGCTAATTACAGTTGACATTTAGCCACACAATAAACCACCCCTAGATCCGCCGCCACATTGCCACACGACTTTCCGACGACGGGATGCCGTCGATTTCAATAAAATTTCAACAACAACCAGTAGATCTGAGTCGATTTCAACAAGGTGGGAGTGGAGGCTGATGGTGACGGTGGAGGCTGATGGTGGCGGTGGTGGCAATGGAGGTTGAGAGTGGCGGTGGTAAAGCGAGAAAGGGGTGGGTGGACTGATGTTGTCGGTGGTAGCAACGTGGGGGCAATGGAGAAAGGGGTGGTGTGCGGTGGTGGGAGGATTTGGTGAGTTGTGAGTGATGGTGTTGAGTGGTGGAGAGGGGGTGCCGGAACCGGTGGTGGCGGAGGAGTTGAAGCTGAGGCTTTGGAGGTCGTTGGAGGTCGTCGGAGAAATCATCTCTGGTGATGAAGATGAAGATGAGGCAAGGGGTTGAAGATGATAATGATTTGATTTTGTTATTGAATTTGGATAGTTATTCTCTGGACATACATACACATATTGTTGTATATAATTGGCCACCTCATCATTACACCTCATAAAAAACAAGACATGTCATCAAAAAATGGCCACGTCAGCCAAAAAAAATAACCAAGTTAGTGCAAAGTTAACTGGGTGGTGCCAGCACAAACTAAAAGTCAAGTTGGGGGTGTCGGGTGTCAAAGTGTTAGTTGCGGGTGGCAACGGCCAAAGGCCGATAGTTAGGGGTGATAAAATCCAATAACCCTTATTGTTAATGTAAAAAGTAGTGTATTATGAATGGTAGTGTAAATGAAAGTGCAATTGTCAGATATTTTTAATGAATTACGGAATTTGTCAAAAAAATGATAAAAATGCACATGTGCATGGATAACTGCTACTCGAAAATTTTCTTTTTTTGAAATTTTTTTTATTATTGACGAAATATAGCGATTTTTGCAAAAAAAAAATAGTAACAAAATTTTTTTTGGGTGTTTTTTTATATTTTTTTAGGTATTTTTTGGTTGTGTTCACATTGGTTCTCGCGGTTCTCGCAATAAAGGGTGGTTCCTAACGGATCCTTCTCCTATATATATATATATAGGGGAGAGTTCATTGGGGAACTCTAAAAAAATGGGGAACAGGGGCATTTTTGTCCAAAAAAAATATCTACTATGCCACCACATTCAAACAGAATCCTTCCTCACTTTGAAACCCTAGCTTCTTTCTGAGTCACCAACATACGCCGCCACCATCACCACCATAAACCACCACCACTACAATACGCCACCAGCATCAACGAACGCAAACATTAAACACCACTAGCAACAACCACTGCGATTTAATAGAAGGTCTAGCACCATATTTTTCAGATCTGTTCAATTTTTCAGATTTCGGCTGAGATTTTTCGAATCTACACTAGTAATCTACATATTTTTCAGATTTGCTTGAGGAAAACTATTACAAAACTATAGTTGTTGCCGATTTTGACTGAGATCTATGCAGTATTAGTTTCTAGGGTTTCAGATCTTAAATCTCAGGTTAAGGTATCATTTATTTGCGATTATCAATTAAGTTTTATTTAGTTTAACCTGATTATATGAAATTATGATTATACGTATATTTATGTTTCTGTTTTTAGCTTTTTTAGAAAAAAATTGTTTTAACATGTTAATAATTTTTAATTAAATTTCATTTATATAGAGATATGTTGTATATAACACTGCATTCATGTTATCTAGGTTAGATGTTATCATATTTGTTGTTAATCTGCAAATGCTAATATTAGATACAACACATAGAGGAGTTTATTCTGTTGTGTTGCTCAAAACTGATAAGTTAGAAGGTGTACACCAACTGCTCGATAAAATGATTCAACCAAAATTTCCTTTAGTACTGGTATGGTTACTGGTGTATGTAGTCTCTCTCTCTTGTTGAGATCTAATTTATGGACTCCTTCCTCTTGAGATTTTCTTATAATTCCGAAAACTGATTCGCTCTTTTGAGTATATTTTTTCCATCATCATTTTCTATAGCTTTGCTATACATAGTTAAATTCTCTTGCTTGGATTTCCTATAAGTTTAAAATATAATATGATGTACAATATTTCAAATTAACGTGTGTATCAAACTTGCTTCACAAATCGTGGTTCTACCTTCTACTGCATCTTCCACCCCTTCCCCATCCTCCTCCGTCGTACACCACTGCCCCTCGCCGTGAGATTGCCGCTTGAACCACTTGATGTGCGAGATCGAAGGCAATCACCTCACTGCTGGCTCAATCGTCAAATTTCGCAAGGTTCGTTTCATATTCATCATTTTACGTGAAATTTTAATTTTAAACTAATTTTTTCATCGAGTTGATTTGATTATTGCGTTATTTTTAGCTCGATTGATGTGCTTGAGTGTTGGATCTGATGGATATCGTTATGTATTGGTTCCGTATTCATCAATTTACTTGAAACTTTCATTAGACCTAATTTTCAATCCAGTTGATTTAATTATTTTGTATTGTTCGATTGATATGCTTAAATGTTCGGATCTGATCGATATGGTTATGAATCAGTCCGTATTCATCAATTTATGTTAACCTTTCATTTAACTTGACTTTTTTTTATTAAATTGATTTGATTATTGTGTAATTTTTAGTTGAACTAGTGTAATACCCTGCACGCGTTGCGCGCTTACCTGGACCGTTTTTGGTTTGATAACATGTACGTTGGTGTTTCATCTTCTTTTAATCTAATCTTATTATTTAAACTTAATAAAAATACACGTTGCCTAACTAACTTACTTTGCTGAGAAAAAAATAAGGAGAAACTACTTCATTCTCTTTAAGATATAAGAACTTTAACAAAAGGAAAACAAAACTCTATTTCACATTATACCCAACTAACTGAAACAATTTCAACCAAAAAAAACACTCAAATACCCTGCTAAATCATTAACCGTAGCAATATCTGAGGGAAGTCTTAACTTTTATGGTCATGCGGCTACTGAAACAGTAAATGTATAATTATGTACGATAAAGGAGATAAAAAAAACCTTCAGCTGCAAGCGTAGCTTAATAATTCCTCATTCACCCAATAGTGGTATTCATATTCGATCATATCTAAAGGTCCAATGATGATGTTTTTGTGGGCTTGAAAGTGGCATGGGTCAAATGTAATATGCAACACCAAATCAAACTGCAGATATTCAGAGTAGGTTGAAAGAGGGGGCAAGAATTCCCGTTTTTCTGTGACCAAGTAGCAGAGATCGAACGCTCCCCGGTGATCTAATAGTCCAATCGACCTCAAATTTTTATAGGAGCTTCACAACAACGTGCACACCTGCAAGCTTACCTGTTACGAATTAAAGAAAAAAAAATGTGACATGTATAGTGATCTGTTATAAGAAGGTAGGTGCAATCAACTAAATGCTACTTGCAAGGTGGCCTATTCCTAACCCATGACATAATGCATCGTATGAAACAACTTTACCTGCAATATGTAATCTTCCCTACCATATGCAATCTGACCCGTTATCAAAAGATTTATCCAAAAATTCAAGCAGCAACATGACACGCTAAAAGGAACATGTTCTAAAAAACGCTAGCTTAGTGACCATAATTTCAACCTACAATATGACCTATTATTGATCCACTACAAATGCAAGGCACTGTATAACCTAAGATATGAAAAAAAACCATGCTATCTTAGGCTGCTGGGGACATCTTTTTTGTTGGGTGGTTACGGAAAAGTAAGATAGCAATATTTCAAGGAAAGCGATACATACACAATTTCTAATCATTCTCACCTCAATTTCCAGATTAAAGTGTAATTCTTTTTACAGGTTGTGCCAATCAAAAAGTACAAAAACAGTAGAAGGTTGGTAAATATCTTTTAGTATTACTAATAAAGTTTGTCATGTTGGTGGTCTAATATAGTTTTTATAGACCATATTTCAAATATTTTTTTCTCTAGCTTATTAATTATTTTGTTTGATATAATGTTCCAAAAAATATTTATTTTAATAAACAATGAGAACTAAGGAAGATTTACACCTAGTTATGAAAACGCCTAAAACCAAAAACAACAATATTGACTTACTTGCATTAAGAACCATAAAAAGTGCCAATTTTGATCAATTTACTTGAAAAGCGAGTTCAGTTGTCCTATGTATTGTCTCCAACAGATCTACAAATAACATTTATGGTTCACCTTCAATAAAAACCAAATTGTTTAGTTGTGTACTTAGAATGACTGTTTTAACCGGAACCTGCATTGACCCGTTACCCAAACAGACCATTTTACCACCCCGTTGCTGATCATCCTGTCATATTTACAAAGGGACAATCTTCGACATCACTATAAGTTAAAGGGATCAATCATACAACATAGCTATTTTTGACGTCTCAAGTCAACACAATTAATTTGTGAATTGAAAAGTAATATGTTGTATCAACTATCATCGAAAGCCAAATCTTGCATAGATTCAATCTGAGGGAAACTTACATCGAGTAAATCTCGAGAGTTATGCACTTTTGATGAGTCAAAAGAAGCGGACTGAATAAGATTTCGCATTCTACAATTTCTAAATCCACTGCAAATATTGCTCGTAAATTCTCCACTTTCTGAACTTCGTTGGGAATTTGCATGCACAGCCACTACACCACCACTTAGGGCCGAATTGGCGCCATAGCCGCTATATTTTCCGCCTTCTTGTTTCCCGCAGATTTAGACCCTTGTGTAATTAGTGAAAGCCCAAACACTGTGTTGAAGCTCCGGGTGCCCAAACCATGCCACCTGGCTTCTTTCTGAAATAAGAGCTTTGTTAAATTATGTTTACTGACGTTCATTGAAAGAAAAGATGTTCATTTTACATTCACACATTTTCGCCCCAATCATCTCCAATCTATGAATGTTTATAGAAAATGAAGGTGGGTCGGTCCAAACACCCCATGAAACCATTAACCCAATAATTTAACTGGTTGACCTGGCTTGACAAGGTCTAGAAGCAATAATAATGCACATATATTAAAACTTGATTAAGAAAACCTTTTGATAAAACATGTTAATTAACCGACTTTCCTATTTCTTCGGCTGTTGCTTGGGGTGGTTTCACCTGGTGGCCTAACCAGCATCCCAAACAAACTAAACCACAAGCATTGGCAAAATCAACAAAAAAAAAAAAAAACAAATAACAAAATCAAATATCATGCACTTACTCTGAAGGTCTGTTTGATAAGTTGAATTGAAGCAACCTGCAAAAACCTTAATCTTATCCGGTGTATCTAAAAAAGAACTATTGAGATGTTCTTACATATGCTGCATAGAACCCCACTGAAGAAACAGAGTAAAACCCTCTGTATCCTGCGTTTGAACATATGCTGCATAGAACCTAAAAGACCTTTTATTTTGTGATAAAATAACAATCGATGAAGAAGTAAATCTGACAAGAAATAAAACAAATACCTGAGCACCATCGTTGCCGCTGAGGGTTCACGATGGGACCCTGCTTCGTCAAACCCTAGCAACTTCTTTTTCCGAAACGTTTTCGCCGAAACCGATCTGGGTAAACCAGATCTTCAAATCGCATGCCTCCTTCATTTGGATGGTGGTGTGTCACAGAAGAGACTTTGCGAGGTGTGGCGCACGGAATGGATTTAGGGCTGGCGGAGATCGAAAGGTTTTCTTAGGAATTCGATGTAGGGTGAAAGTTGAAGCAGGGGGTTCAGTTCCAAACCGCCATCGACGTTGAAACCACAACCATCATGGATGTACGACGCCTCTGTGGACCGTCGGTTGTGGTTGCCGCCAGGTTCAATAGCCGGAACCCTAGAGCCGCCACCACTTGTCGGAGTACGAAGACGGTTAGCCGGAGGAAATGGCCGGCAACCGTCACTCTCTCTCATCTCTTTCATCGTTCTCTCACATTTCTCTCTCTTTCCCTATGTCTCTGCTCTTTGAACAATCCACCACCGCCCTCAAATGACGTGTGGCCTATGCTTTGACACTCACCTTCCACCTGGTTTTTTAATATGCTCGAAATGAAATTATCCAAATGCCCTCATTTACTGTTCATTTCCTTTCCCTATTATCAGTTAATAATAATAATAATAATTGTTATGCTTAAGTGTGTTTGATTATTTTGTAATTTTCTCTGTAAAGTTGATGCTCCCTTATGCTTTTGGTTCTTTTCTTCTTCTCAAAAAGGTAACGAATGAAGCCTAATTAGTTTTTTAGTGGCACTTTGCGTATGCCACATTTGGTTAGCACATATTTTTAGTGGTATTTAGTTTTTTGTCACTAATTTAGCTTTTTAGTGGCACTTTGCGTATGCCATATTTGCTTAACATCTACTTTTAGTGACATTTAGTTTTTTTGCCACTAATTTAGGTTTTTAATGTCATTTGCAAAATTTCAAGACATTATCCTCTTTCCCTACAAGGGTGTTTAGTATTTGATTCGAATTCGAAATTCGACTCGATTTGCATTTGTTTGTCAAGCTTCGAATATGGATTTCATATATGAGTTTGATTCGATTAGGATTCGAGTCAAGTAATCGAATTCAAACTGAATACGAATTGGCCAAACTTTAAAAGCCCTTTATAATAGTTTGTAGTTTTAAAAATAAAAGTAAAATAATTTATTATTTAGGTTGAATTTGAATTAAATTGAATTATTCGAATTCGAGTTTCAAAGACGAATCAAATTTCGTATTGGGCATAAAGTTCGAATACCGTTCAGGTAAAAAAAATTCAGAAAGTTTGATTCAATTGATTAATTTGAAAATTTGCCAATCGTACTTAAATATGTGTCCACCATGAAAATTTTCCTAGTTTTATTTCACTAAAATTTTCGTTTCCCTCTTTTTATTGCCATGAAAAATTTTAAACGCTTTTTACATTTGGTTTTCGTAATAGATAATTTATTTATGTGTTTTGATTTTTTAACAAGGGTAAATTACACTTTTCGTCTTTTATGTTTGTATCGGATTGCAGCGGATACCCTTTAACTTCAATAATTACAATCACAATCCTTTATTTGAAAACTTATTACACCTTTCGTCCTTTAGCACTAACTAGATTAAAATGTTTAGTTAAGTATTTGCACATGAGGGTATGTTGGTAATTTTACTCATTTCTTTATACAAATACACAAATAATCCTAAGTGAGACCCATTCACTTCATCTTCCCTAACTTAAAAACACCACCATCTTGTTTAACCTTTGAACATCACTGAACACCACTTCAAAACAATAACCATCATCAGAGAACACAACTCAATATCACCGTAGTGGCTACAATGTAATATACAAAATTACGAAATTGCCCTCGTTGTAAAATGCTTTCTACTGCACCCACAACTTAACCGACTGAAATCACAAAAATTGACTAAAAGAAACAAGCTCTTCTGTATCAATGGCAACCTCCATCTCAGAGATAGCATTTTGTTTAATAATTGGTCCCATATTTAAAATTTTAATTCTGCTTCAAGCATTAGCATTAGCATTAGCAACACCAAGTTTCTAAACTTAATAAGTGAGATATTCAAATGGCAGTTACATGTGAGGTTGCAATAAGAGACTTTATCGGATCTGCTTCCCCTCGTCGCCAGCGTGAAACCTAAACCCTAGTGTTTTCTGAATTGCAGTGGTGGCGGTGGTGTTTAGGTTAGGCGATGGCGGTGGTTAGGTCAGACGACAATAGCAGTTATGATGGCTGTGTTCTGGTTGTTTGGGGTGGTGGCCGGCGACAGGAGTGGTGATGACCGGCGACAGGAATGGTGGTGGTGAGGGGATTAGGTTAGAGGGGTTTTTAGAGAGAGAAAAAGAGAGATAGTTGAAGGTGTGAATGTGTGATTGTTTGGTTTCTAAATATAATTTTATTTTCTTGTTTTTTCTTTTTTCTAAATATATTTTTTAAGTAAATAGGTAAAATTACAAAACTAGCCTCATAGGAATAAACATAACTTAAATTTTTAACCTGGTTAGTGTTAAAGGACGAAAGGTGTAATGAGTTTTCCAAATAAAGGATTGTGACTGTAATTATTGAAGTTAAAGGGTATACGTTGCAATCCGATACAAACATGAAGGACGAAAAGTGTAATTTACCCTTTTAACAAATTGGTTTCCCCCTCTTTTCAGTTCCGCTCCAAAATCAAAATACATCTCAAAATTTTTTCTTCCTCTCAATCTCGACGGGTTACCAACCAGATGGTGAACGTCTGTTCGCCACTGCCGCACCACAGTTCAGCAGCCCTTCATCATTCAACTTCTTCTTCCTCGTTCAGCAGCCGTTACGAAGGTGAGGTTCAGGAGGATTTCAATTGCCCGTCATAATTGCATCGGTCAAAAGCAATTTTGTGATTTTACCTTTATTATTATGATTCTTATTTGGTGCCCTAATCTTATAGTTTTCATTTCAGTTTATGAATCATTACTTATGGATACCCATCTGTTTGATTAAATGCCTGTGAGTTCTTGCCTTGATTTGGTTTCCTTGTTTTCTTTTGTTTAGATTCATAAAAACTATACTTGATGATATTCACTCCATATTTCAAAAACAATTAAATATTGGTCAATTAAACAGCAAGTTAGGGGTATTATTTTTCTAATTTATAATTTTGGTAGTGATAGACAATCATCAAGATTGAAAATTAATAGACCCGATACACATTAATAAATTCTTTGAATGTGTTATCATTAGTTGGAATGACTTGAGCGTTGAACCCCATTAGCATTTACTTTAGGTATTGTTAATATGAAATTTGTGCTAGGAGTGGGAGGTTATATGTTAAATCAGTCAATCATTTGTTTAAATCAAATGGATACAAATTAGTCTATGGTTTGAGTTGCTGCTATTTAATGATTAATGTTGTAAATATGATTACAAAGTTATAATAACAGTTCAATGTTTTTACATGATGTTGCCAATATTTAACAAGTATGACCCGTTTCATTTTAAGCCAAATTGATATCTCACGCTGAAATTACTTTGAATTTAATGTCCTCGTTAGATGACTGTGGGGAAACTTATGGAACCTGCATTTCTTCATTAAGGGTGGAGGGTATAGGAAGCGGGGACTTGAGCGGGGAGGTGGAGTCACCGATCGGTGACCACCCCCACATGTTTGAGTCACCGAAATTTTGACAATTTTCGGTGTATATTCACCGATTTGGGAAGAGGAGGGAAGGAGGAGGGAGAGAGGTTTAATGGTGGGTCCCAACCCCTTTCAACCAATCACAATTTTTTTTTTTTTAACCTACTCAAACACCCTAGGGTGATTGACCATACCCCCTGATTGAGTGCAAAATGGGGAGTTAACATGTCATAATATTATTGGGTATGATTTCACTTAAACACCCTAGGGTGATTGACCATACCCTCCACCCTAAGATCGTCCCAATTGCAAAGGTGTACTGCTTCTTTGAAAAACTATCCCCAGCAAACTTTACAAAAAGGTATAATAATTACATTTTACGTACGTCCTTTTTATTTTTTTATTTTCATTTGTTTTATTTTCTCTAAACTAACAAAATTACATGATCATTAACGGCTATTTATGCTGTCTATAACTTAACAAATAACCAAACGAGTGTAAACTGTGCACCTTATTCTTATACAGTTGACTTAATTATCTTCAAGCATGTAGGCGTGTACCTGACAATGCACCCAAAGAAATCATTTCGCTGAACAGTCTTGACACGTAGGCGTGAGTATTGGACGGGCCACCTGTTCTATTATGCAAATAAGTGCATTGCACGAATCAGGTGGTAATTTTCTTGTTTACTTGTTATCATCATCATATTATATACACTACGCACATTTGAGAATAATGATGTTTTAAAGTGGTTGATCACCTATAGGATAGAATGTTTGCATCATATTACACTTTGTTTTTTTTTTTGGGTAAATGAGCTATCGCCCGACAAACTTTTATAAATAGAAGAAAAATTACATGTTTAAAGGGGCATACCCCTGCCAAACTAAACACGAATCACCAAAACAAGCTTTGGCGATCACCTCAAAAAAACGGAAAACAAACAACGCCTACTAAAATTTAGTGTCGTAGTAGGAATAATATATTCCCCTATCAAAAACATAAACCCGAGCCCTAACATACAAAACAAACTATACACTGTATAACATAAAACCCACCATAAGTGGGCCTTCAACCAGCAGCTAAACGGGCCCAACTTCTGTCTTATAACACATAATAAGAGAGGAAAGCCAGTAGTCCAAAGAAATCTGCCATAATTATAAGCCCACTGCAGCCCAAATATACCTCCACCAGCATAAAACCAAACCGAAAAGAGAACACTGGGCCAGTTATGAGGATTGCTACAAACTGGAGAATCACGGCCCAAAATCCAGCGGCAGCCACTTTTAAAACATGGCCCAATGCTTAAAAGATAATCCCGGTATAAAGTAGCTTGGACGTTGATGAAAACCCGGAACTTGAAATAACAAAACATGGAGTTGGAGCTGGTATACACACCCGGAACACAGAGTTAGCGGCCAAGCTAAATCCAGAACAGAGTAAAAAACCCAGACAGTAGGAAGAACTCGAACAACAGCAAAAACTCGGACCCCGGACAGCAGCATAAAACCGGACGAGATAGACAGCCCCGGGTGCCAAACAAGAAGCAACAACTCCAACAACCCGGAGTAAACCCGGTAGCCGTATTCAGCGCCAAAATCCCGGAGGACAGAACAGTAATCCCAGAGCTGATTTCTTGCTTCCAAATATTATGACTTGAACATATTAAAACGGTCCTAATAATAGCCCTATAACTTCTGGGCAAAATAGAACCAGACCAAAACCAAATCCACTGACCAGACCTCTTGAAGCAAACATTGACCCTCAAAACATAAGTTACGACCAACTTGTCTAACCAGCTTATAAACCCAGCCTCGAAGATGAGAATGAAGAAGCAACCAAACACCAGAAGCAAACGAAACGATACAAAATGAGAACACCACAACAGAAAATAAAAAACGCTACGACGACCAATCATAGATATTATTTTTTGTTTTTGGGAGCCTTACAAACAACTAGATCGAAATATTTACCCGTTTTTGCCAACCGAGTAATGAATTGTGCTCATCCACTATCATCCTCCTCGACATCCTCGGTGCAATAATCCGGATCATATCCAAGCTCTGTACATTTATCCCAGAAAAAGTCACCAAAGGGCAAAAGCACGTGCCTAGGGGACGCTCAGCCAAACTGCTTTGAGTGCAGCAAGGCGCACACGCATATAACAAAAACCTGTCTGAACTGGCCAAAAGTAGTTTAAGATGATCTGAACCAGCCAAAAATCATACTTAACAAGCCATAAAGACTTAAGACATCTAAAAGTGGCCTGGATGTGTGTCTTGCTTGTCTCGGGCATGCGCTTATTAAGAGCCATGCGCTTGTAACTACCCTTGGTTTTTCCTGCAGTTGTTTATTTTATATTTTTTGTTGGTATGATAAAGTTTGAATTCCGCATTTCGATGCTAAAGTTAGCATGCCCTTTTTTTACTTCCTCTCTGTTTAATTGGCATTTGTGGATTTAAAAGCACAATGTTTTAAATCCAGTTGTTTAGTTATTGTAATTCTAATGGTTGTGTGTGGTCTTTTCTATTAATGTAGTTACCAAGACCATCGAGCGCAAGTTTGTCTTTTGCACCATTTTAAGTTCATTGCTACTGATCCTTCCCTTTTAATTTCTTCTGCATCGAGATGGGAAATTGTATAGGATTATGGAAATATGTCGTGCTTTTGATCAAACATTTAGAGAGCATCTTGATGGATTGTATGTATCAGAACGAGCCGCCTAATTGATTTAAAGTATCTCATTTTTTGTATAATATGTGCCTTTTATAAATTTACAGGCGACCAGGTGATGAAAAACTGTATAACATCTTTGATGATCAACTTCTAGCTGCCTCGAAAAGGTTACAATTTGACAAATAACTTTCTATGGAATATGTGAGAAAACTAATAACAAACTTAATGGATGCCTCATCTAATAGCCCCTGAACAAGGATATTGTTGTCTTGAATATTGGTGGGAACCCCCCATGCAAGAGGCTGTATATATTTTTCCTATAATATTAATGTAATTGTTTTTTTCTCAGTTATGCAAACAACGTGATATTAGGTAGAGATGGTAAAATAGGTGGGCTAGGCTAGATGTATAAATGGGTTAGGTTCAAAACAAGTAGTTTGTGACAATCGGCAAAATTCTGGTAATTCCGTACAACCTAAACAACCATTTCAACTATTATTTTCGCGTGTTTGACTTGATTTTAATTAATTAAGTCTTAGAAGTCTAGGAACTATAAAAATCATAGTTAAATATGATAACAAATCTGTTGCGATTAGAAACAATATCCTAGACTAACAATAGGAGCGCGAATAAACGATACTTGTCAGTACTAGTCGCGGTACAGTTTGACACGATGAAAACAAGACATACAGATATGTCTACACAAATTTTCTATAAAAACTGTCCAAAAATAATACGTACCTTATTATTTACAAAATTCCAATTAAAAACCAAATTGTCCAAGTCCGCAGAAAAATACAGCAATCCTGCGGAAAGATACAGCATTCCGCAGAACGAAACAGTAACTGTCCGAAAAACCCAAAAATAAATATTATTTGACATAAATAATATAATGGGTATTAAAAACGACACAAAATCCGCAATCGAATCTTATTGCTTTAAGTTGCACGGCTAGTTCAGTAAACTGCCAGTCAGCAAATCCGGTACCGGAACCGTGTCAAAAATAATAAAATTTTTAGTCTAAAAAGTTAGATTAATTATTTGGATAATAAAACACGTGCAAAAATAATTTTTGTTATGTATTTATCTAAACAAAACACGGTGTCAGTATTTAACCCGGTACAGGACCCGAACCGACTTTTTGACCCGAATTACAAACTAAAAATTTTGGTGAACTAGTTTTACCTAGTGTCACACTACTTTAAAATATTAGAGCTTAAAACCTTGTAGATATTTTTATATAAAATATCAAAGTTCTAAAAATGCTTAAAGTTTATTGTTTAAACAAGATTTTATTAAAAAAAAATCAGCAAAACCCCTCCCCCTTAGCTGATTTTCGGTTGATGTGGGACCCCCTCCAACCTCACTCATCAAAATATGTTGTGTTGAAAGCTTAAAGGTATGATTAGTGTCATTTTCCAAGGCCAAGTTGTTTCTAACACTCCACCATCTACCTTAATCACCAAAACCATCAAACTTTACCATCCTCTTCTCTCTCTCTCTTCAATTTTCAGCTAGAACCAAACATCCCTCACTCCACTTTCATTTCAATCTTCAAACTCAAGAATTCTTGCTCTTATGGAGGTCCATGGATGAAACAAGCTACTAGGGTGTTTAGAAAAGCTATTAGAAGCTTTTTTAGTGGAACTTGAAGCTTTAAATCATCAATATTTTCTTATTTTCATCTTTATTTCCTTGCAAAATTGTAAGAACATCATACTAGTCTCACTTTTATTTTTGATTTCTTTTATAAGTTCATCATAAACCTACTTGAAAAACAACAAGAAACAACTAAAAATCATTATTTTTAACCATGATTTTTCTATGATCATGAGATGAACTTTGGAGAAATCTAGCCTAACAAACTTGAATCTTGGTTATTTTTACACAAAAATATGATCTACATACATGCATGTAGGATCAACAGAGATTCATCAACAAAGTGATGAACATGAGTTTTTGATGAATATGCACGCTAGTAAAATGTGAGAAACCATTTAAAACCAAGAAAATAAATTTTTGAAAAATTTCTTGAATAAAGTTTCCATTTCTGGAAAGAATCAAAAGCAAGAAATATGTTAGTAGTAAACATTTTGAATACATATTTATGCATCAAATGTCCTTGTAAGACATCTAAAACAAGTGTTTTTCATAAAATTTTGTTCTACAAATTTTTGGCAAAAATAAGGAATAAAGTTTCCTTTTTGGGAAAGTTAAGAACAATATCATGTTCATACTACTTTTTTTGATAAGTTTTGATGGATATTGATACTTGGTGATGTTTTGTATTGAAATAAATTGAAAACAAGTTTTGTATAAACTTGGGGAAAAATCCATATTTCAAACAAAACTAAGGCAAAATTTTTATAAATTTTGTTATGTATTAAAAGTTGTTAAACAAAGAAGTATGTGACTAAAACAACTATTTATTCATGTCGGACATCAATCCTTAACTAGACACACTTTAAAACATGTAAGCCATTAAGCTAAATTAGTCAAACGGGGAGATGCGTTGGCGGGTTGTAATCAAGTTGTAAACATGTTAAACATGTTCTAATAAAAGGGTTAAATGGTTTGTGGTTTGATCGGTTTAGTTAAACAGGTTAAGCATGTCAAACTGAGCAGAGCACAACTTGTTTCATTAAACGGTTAGATATGAACATCCCATAGCTGATCATTTCTGGGCCGTGCCAGAAATTGCCAACGCTATTTTTAATGTGGGTCAAAACAGGTCATTTTATGTTGGGTTGAATTGACCCGTCAAAAGATTCTGACATAAAGAATGAATCTCAAATGCAGGGTGGCATCGCTCTATCATCATTGTTGAAAAACCAACATTGTTGATTAAAAGTCGTTAATTTGAGTAAGTGCCAGCAGCTGGGGCTTGTTGGCATACTTGGCATTATTCCCTCTTTAGCAGACAACACATCTATAGATGAGGTCAACTTGTCAGACAAGACTCTTAAACACGAGTATGATACTTTGATCAAAGTCGAAGCACATGGGAAGTCGTGAATGTTTTGTTTGAGCTTGGGATTGCTACTGACAGTGAAGATGAATCTGATGCGTTGACCTCGAGTCAAAGTTCATTCAACAACTTGCATCTGCTATTTCTATGGCAAAACAACTTCGGGTACTTGCTATTAGCAACAACAGGTTCTCTACAGAAACATTTTACACTTCATGGTCAACGAATTCGAGAGGTAGTTTGACACAAAGTCATATTATGGGAAACACCATTCATTTATCAATTGAGCCTAATCAATGTTGCAACAACAAACCACATTGCACAAGATTTTGATGCTGAATCGTTACATTTTTTTTGTTTTTTGGACAAAGTGTATATAAAAGATGCAAATATTTTTATTTGAGTTATATACTTATTAAAATGGACATGTTTTGATAGACATTAACGACATATGATATAGTTAATCTTCTATTTGATTGTGGTGAATCACTTGATTATAATGGTTTGGACATATGATCATCTTTAGTTGGCATACAAATCACATATCCGCAATTTCAGTTACGGAGAAAGATACACTTTAATATACAAATGTATGCATCAACAATGTCTCCGTTCTCTTTCCTATGACAAAACTTATGATCACGCAGGCTAATTTCCAAATATTAGGATCGTGTTTACATGCACGTAACACAAGCACTCTACACCAGAGAGAGTTGAAACAGAGCCCGTAAACTAATTCCTGCACATCTATTGGTCAAACATCAGACCAGGTCAAAGTTGTATGTTGTTATTATCGTTCAAATTTTAATGGATGTTCTTGAAGGGACTGTATATTGTTATTAGCCATGGTTCATCATTGCTTTGAACCCTTTATGCTTGAATATCTTCATTGTGTTTTAATTAAGATATATGCCTTGAAAAAACATGCTCATTTAACATGTTAAATTTATTCATTTTAATATTTTGAGATTGAATAGATCCATTCCATTGTTCCTGCTACAAAATGCCCCAAACCCTATATATATATATATATATATATATATACATAGGGAAGGGTTTAAATGAGAACACCCAATTTTTGTGAGAACCATGAGAACAAATCTCAGTCACTCATCTTTATCCCTTGTGTTTTAATGAAAAGGGTAATTTAGTAAAAATAACTTCTTATAATATTGTACTAGTCGTATCTAATCTAAACAAACCCAGATCTTAAATCATAAGATGAAATCACCCACTTACCAAATCAAGAAGAAGAAGAAATCTCATACGCAAATCTGAAATCCTCCAAGACTTCTTCAATCGTTTGATCAATTCAACGACTTTAGGGCTTTTTAATATTCAATCAGTTCTGTTCTGAAGCTATATTCATCATCGATTTCTCAGTGATTTGCAGGTATGAACTCAGGTTTTCGATTATTGTTTATTCAATTCTAATCTTTGTTGATTTGTTGTTTTTGTTACAAGTTCATTGAATTTCGATTTTTAATGACTGTTGATTTTGTTTATATAATTTTCACAATCTCAAATTGAATCTATGGATTTTACATGTTTGCTCATAATTTGCCCTAATTTGATTTCGATTTTTAATGACTGTTGATTTTGTTTATATGTTTCACAATCTCAAATTGAATCTATGGATTTTACATGTTTGCTCATAATTTGCCCTAATTTGTTGTTGTTTGGTTAATTACAGTCATGGTTTGTCTTACAACTTTTGAGAGCAATAGTGATTCGAATGGCATAAATGTTGTTAATCATGAGGAACAATTAGAAGGGCTGGTTGAAGTAGGTGGTGTAGCTAATATGAGGAATCTTCAATCTGGTAAATCAACTGTTCAGGAGCAAAACAACATGATGTCGAATGTGTCCAGCTCTGTTGATACACTGAACAATAGCTCTGATGATGCACTGAACAATTCCATTAATACCAATGTTGTTGATGAAGAAGGTACTACTACTCTAGATGTTCACAAGACGATGGATAAACGTTATTGTACAATTTGTGGTGTTTGGGGTTATCATGATGCTAGAAATTGTCCAAAAAAATAACAGTCTAGGGTTCAACATGTTTTTCAAGTAATTTTAGTGTGTATGTATTTGTTTGTATTGTACTTATTTGTGTAGTTGTTTCTTATTTTAATGCAATATCAATATGAGTGTTTATTCTTCTGAATTGTGTGTGCCTTGATGTTTTATCATTTATGTTGTATTGTTTCGACTTAAATTAGTTTGATGACTTGCTGTTCTGCTTTACACATGTGTAATCGCATACAAACAAATGAGGCTTGCGTGGTTGTTTAAGATCTTGAAAGCAGACATGTGTAAAAGCATCCTGTTCAGATTTACACATGTGTAACTGCTGATGGCTTTCTTTTCATCTTGTTTATATTTACACACGTGTAACTGTTTGTACTATTCTTTGTGTTATTGATGCCAAGTCTTTATCATATCATAATCCGATGTTCCATATATTCTATTTTATGTTATTGTAGAGCCACATATGCAAGATTTTCAGGAATCGGTTCGTAGTACTTTTTATCATTCACCGAATGGCACTAGATATTGGATACCCAATGTAATGGAAGCTTATAGACCTGTTTTGGGTACGGTATTTGCTAAATAGGAAGATGCAGCTTCCATGTATCAGTCATATGCTGAGAAAGCTGGGTTTGATATTAGGTTGTCGACAACTAAGAAATCAAAAGATGGTACTGTTACACTTAGGTATATTGTTTGTAGTAGATCGGGAAAGCCCAATTGCCAAAATGTTGATTCAATGGTTTTGAAGTCATCTTCCAAGTTGCCTCGTAGCACTAATTACAAGGTTTCAGACTGTAAAGCTAAAATAAAGGTTAAAGTTTTCAAGGGTTATCCTGGTTTACGGTTATATGAATTTGTTGAGTCTCATAATCACCCGTTAGTTTCAATTGAGAACATGGATTTGACGCGCAAGAGGCGGCAACTAGAATTTAGCGACCAAGATTTCATTCATAGGCTAAGTTTAGCTAAAGTTGGTCCGTCAACTGCCTTTAAGATGCAAACTGTTTTGAAAGGGGGACAACACAACGCCCGTGGTACCAATATAGAATATAAAAATTTCAGCAAGGATTTAAGAGCTTTCATTGGTAAAGGAGATGCTCAAATGGTTGTAAATGTGATGGATAAACGTAAAGTTAATTTAGAAAATTACTATTGCCATTACATAATTCGTCGTGGAGAGCTTAGGTCCTTATTTTGGGCAGATGAGGTTATGAAGTGCAATTACAGAGTTTTTGGCGAAGTGTTAGCTTTTGATGCCACTTACAGTACTAACTAGTAAGAATTTGTTTGTTTTTTTTTTTTCTATTTTCAGTTGTGTATTTTTTTATATATTATTTATCATTATGTTGTAGGTATAATATGATTTTTGTTCCTTTTACGGGGGTTGATCACCATAAGAATTGCGTAACATTTGCGGCTGCTCTTCTTTATGATGAAACTATTGAATCGTTCACATGGATGTTGGAACAATTTCTTGAAGCACATGGTAAGTGTTTCTATTTTACACATGTGTAACTTTGCTTCACAAAGTTTATGTTTTACACCATAAGAATAGCGTAACTTTGTTTTATAAATTCTCAGGTAAACAACCGAGGCTAGTGTTAACCGACTAAGACCCGACAATGAAACAAGCCATAGCTAAAGTGTTCAATGAATCTGTCCATCGTCTATGTATGTGGCATATTATGGATAAACTTCCTCATAAGGTACATTAAATTAAAAATAATTAATCTTGTCAGTTTTACAAATGTGTATTTATGTTTTTCTAGTTTCTGTGTTTTTATTAAACGTGTGTAATAATGGTATTTTATTTTTAAAATTTGTATTTACAGATTGATGGTGATGTGTTACAGAATACCAACTTGAGGGTACGTATACATAAGTTGGTCTGGAATATTTTTTATCACTCCTGCCACATTTGAGAAGCGATGGGAGTTATTGATAAATGATTGCAACTTGCAGCGTCACAAGTGGTTGTCTGATATGTTTTCTACTAGAGATCAGTGGGTCCCAGGTTATTTTAGGGACATACCAATGCGTTGTTTAATGAAAACAATGTCTAGATGCGAAAGTTCAAACGCACTTTTTAAGGTATACTCTAGCGCATCGAATACTTTGGTCCAGTTTATGTTGTGTTTTGAGATGGCAATTGATGGTCAACGCTATCGGCAATGGGTTTTTGAGCATAAAACTGATTCAACATCTGCTGCCTTATGCACTCCGTTACCTATAGAAGAACATGCAGCACTTATATACACCAGAAGCATTTTTAAGGAGGTCCAAAAGGAGATATCTAAAGCCTTATTATCATGTATGAATGGTAGACCTGATGTCGTTGATGGTTATGAACATTATACGGTTTCTCACTTTGAAAAAGGGACCGTTATTGGTGATTACACGGTAATTTCTTTTGTTTCATATTTTTATTTCTGCTTTATCCTTCATTTGTTTAGATATATACCATTATCAATGTGTCATAATAGAGAAAGTTATTATATTTGTGTAATTAAGACACTTACACATGTGTAAGTAGGCTGTTTATAAATGTTTTTAACTGTTTATATATTTGCAGGTTAAGATCTATTTGAGTGATAACTCAGTTACATGCTCATGTATGTTATTTACACGCATTGGATATCTATGTCGTCATGTTTTTTCTGCATACCGATTTCGAGGCATAAACAAAATTCCTGACAAGTATATAGCTCCAAGGTGGAAAAAAGATGCATTGCCTAAGAAAGTGTTCAACCTTGAATTCCGTTATGGTGTTGACAACTCAGAAAGCTTTAAGCTTAGGTCAGAGGCGCTGAATTTAGCTCAGCAATGTGGTGATCGATTACTGGGTGATTAAGTAAAGCTTGCTTGGTTTGTGGAACAAATCAAGGCTATTAAGAACAAAATTTTTGAAGAGGTCCCAACTTATCCAAGTTCTAAGAATAAAGGTGGTGTCTTTGAAGAATTGGTTGGAGAATCACAACCTGATAGTGTTTCTTTTGTGGCTCCCCAAGGTATTAAGAATAAAGGATGTGGGACATCTCGTCGTTTGATTGGCCCGGGAGAGAAAGCCAAGGTTAAGAGCAAGAAAAAAAAAAGGAATTGCAAATTGTGTGGAAAACGTACCTACCATGATTCTCGTAACTGTCCTACAAAAAAAAAGAAAAAAGAAAAAACGTAAACAAAGTCACAGTGACGAAGATAATGATGAAGAAAATGATGAAGATAGTGATGAAGATAGCGATGTAGATGGCAATGAAGATAGCGATGAAGATAGCCACGAAGATAGTGATGGTGAATGAAGTTTTTCTTTTATTTTCTTTTAGTTTTGATGTTGGATTTTAGAGTTTTATATTTTTTTATTTCAGTATTTTAATATACACATGTATAAGTTTCTGTTTTACACACGTGTAAGTGTTCAGTTAGACTTTTTTTGTTTATGATTTACATATGTTAAGGGTTTTTACATCTTTTTATAATGTGTACAATATATTTGCACCAATTTATCTTTGAGAAGTCCATATCTTCATTCAGTAGGTCAACGATTCAAGCTTTGCATAATCTGTTAATATGGCATTCGACCATTGTGTTGACGAACAAAACAATGAAATCAAGCTTGAACATCAAACCCTCCTTATCTTCTCCAAAAGATATCTTTTCGACAAATTTTTTTGCTTTAATAGTGAACTTGTTATCATGCCTTTTCTTGTAAGCTTTTCCAAGTGCCGTGTTCTCTTTGGGTGGGGTAACGGCTGTCAAATCAAACCCACTATTTGGAAGACCAAGCAGCTGGTAAATAGCTTCTTCATCTACTTTGATAGCTATCATTCCAAATTTTATTTCCATTGTGTTTGGATTGAACTAGTCAACCACAAAGTGAGCCAACTTTCCTAGGACTGTATCAATTTTTAATGACAGTATTTTACCAAATCCCATTTTGCAGACTATTTTCCTTTGTTTTTCAGTCAAAGCATATAAACATTCGTACATCTTTCTTGGGGATGATCTTGTTCTTATGCTAAAAAGTAAAGGCTCCCTAACATTTGTTTTCGGTTTCCTTTTTGTGGATTTGGCGGTTTTTGTAATCTTCGTTTTCTTCGTAACCGCTTCAGCAGTCTTTTTTTATTTTATTTGTTGCCTTGTTCGTAACCGCTTCTTTTCTTTTCCTCTTTTTGCCTCCTATTTCAAATTATACACAAAACTATTTTAAACCACCTTCTTAAGTAATATGCATTAGTAGCAGTTTGTGTAAACATCTTAATCACTAATTATCAACTTAGATTACTTACACATGTGTAGATTGACTAATCACTCAAATTCATTACTAACCAGGATGATTTACATATGTGTAAACTTATTGATCACTCTGATTCAACGCTAACCAAGATGATTTACACATGTGTAAACAGATTTCTTACACATGTGTAAACATATTACTTACACATGTGTAAACATCTTATTTACACATTTGTAAACAACTTATTTAGACATGTTTACACATGCGTAAACTGATTACTTACACGTGTAAACATCTTATTTACACATGTGTAAATATCCTATTTACACAACAACTTATTTACACATGTTTACACATGTGTAAACATATTACTTACACATGTGTAAACATCTTATTTACACATGTGTAAACAGATTACACTTTCACATGTTTGTGTAAACAGATTACTTACACATGTGTAAACAGATTACACTTTCACATGTTTGTGTAAATAGATTACTTACACATGTGTAAATATCTTATTTACACATGTGTAAACAACTTATTTACACATGTTTACACATGTGTAAACTTTTATTATATATTTTTTATATTACAAACCTTCACATGTGGCTACTTCAAGTTTATTTGTCTGTTTTTCAGCAACCATTTTCACCATCTGTTTTTCCTTTTTTCCTGTTAAAACAATAGAAAGCAGTTAAAAAAATTTATAAACAGCCTACTTACACATGTGTAAACAGCTTACTTACACATGTGTAAACAACTTATTTACACATGTGTAAGTGTCTTAATTACACAAATTCAATATTAACTATGACTATTTACACATGTGTAAACATCTAACTTTATGATGTGTTTTATTACAAACCTGCAAGCAATTCTTTAATCATCTCATTCCTTTGTCTTCTTAAAACCATCTTCAGATTCACTGAACTTCTGTTTAAATCAAAGAATTTAACCACAAGTTTATTTTATTTATTTAATGATCTATGAAAATGCATTTGTCTTACCTAATTGTCTTTCTAGTTCAGCATCCATTTCTGATAATGTATTAACTCGATCCACATTCAATGACATTTCAGAATCTGTAACCAAAAGTCGACAAAATTTATTGTTTGCATTCAATTTGTTATTCAAGTAATTATTTGATTTAAAATATTTTTTTGTTACTTGCCTGTTTCGTCATTGGTCTCAGAACTATCGTCATCAATTATGTCTGGATTTGTTTTTGTATTTGAGAAACTTTTTGCTTTAATCCTTAATATCCGTGGACTTTGCCGACCTGTAAATATAGTGTATTAATACATCATATTCTACAATATATCTTTATAAATCCGAGATTAATGTTTTAGGATGCTTACTTGCCATTCTTCCTTTTTTTCCTGTAGAATCTTCTGATAACAATACCATTAGACTTCCAAAAGCACTCTATTCAAGTCAAGTCATTAGTAAACATATGAGTAAACTCAGCAAGAAAGTAAAATAGCCCAACGAATACAAATATACAACAATCAACGCATCAACTAGTCCAAAATTAAACAGTATTACAATGCACTATAGCTGTTGCAAAATAAGCTTCAAACCCTAACTAATCAATAAACTCTTCACTAGTTACCAAACAGCCACCACCTCATTCATCGCTTTATTATACACAAATCTATAACTTCAGATAACTAATTTTCACATATTTCCAGTGCAAATACAACACTTTCAAAACTACAATCCAGCATCTAAGCCGCATCACTCCATCATCCATATAATACCCCAACGAACACAAACATACAACAATCAAAGCATACAACAGCATTACAAGATGCACTAAATCACTAACAAAACATACTTCAAAACCCTAACCAATCAACAAACAGCCACCACCTCCTCAACTAATTAATTACACGCAAACTCCACAACTTCGATTGAACAAAACGATTGCAATGTTTAATTTTAACTAAAAACCTTCACACACCAACTACTTTCAAACTACAATATGTAACAACACATAAATATTGACCAAAAAGCACAAAATCGGACTCTATAAGTAGGTTTCGAGTGGTGCGATTGCATAACAGATAGAAGGGGAAAGATGAGAGGCGTACCGAGTGGATGAATCAGCAGATTTTTGAGCTTCAAATCGAGTGTTCGTCGGTGTCTTTGGTGCAGATGATCAACGGTTGAGGGTTTCGGTGGTGCGCGGAATGGAGAAGGAGAAGTCCGTTGCTGCGTTTGGTGAATGATTTTGAGAAGTTGGATTTTGTGTGTTTGGACAATAATACCCTTTTCTATTTTAATTCAGCTTTTTTCCTTTTCATTTAAACCCAACTAATATTAGCCCTTAATTTAGGATGATCTATGAATGAGATTTGTTCTCATGGTTCTCACAAAATTTAGTGTTCTCAAGATAACCCTCCCCTATATACATATATATATAGGGGAAAGTTCTTGTACAAATAATCTTAACATACTAAATATACAAATTGAAGGAAAACTCAAAAAGACAAGGTGGCATTTTTGTAATTATCAATAACTATCAAAGTTACTCTACAAATATACCTAAAAAACCTAAAAAAAGCCTAATCCCCCCCCCCCCCCAAAAAAAAAAAAAAAAAAAAAAACCTAAACCCCCCACCCCCCCAAAAACCTAACACCCACCCCCCACCCAAGCTAAAATGCTAAAAACTAAACCCCCAAAAAACCTAAAAAAATCTAAAAAAATAAAAAACACACACAAATTATTATTTTTTTTAATTTTTTTTACTAAAAAATCGCTACTTTTAGTAGCAGCAAAAAAAAAAAAAAATTTTTTTTTGCTAACAAAATGTAGCGATTTTTTTATAAAAAATATTAAAAAAATTGTGTTTTTTTGGTTGAGTTCACATCTGTATAGTAACTTTGATAGTTGGTGGTAATTACAAAAATGACACCTTGTCTTTTTTACGTTTCCTTCAATTTGTATGTTTAGTAGGTTAAGTTTATTTGTATTTGATCTTTTGCCAATATATATATATATATATATATATATATATATATATATATATATGAGAAACCGTTTTCAGATCCAAACAATATGAAAATTCCTACAAATACATAGCATCCCTAACATGTATCTTATAAAGTATGGGTCCTAACTTAATATCATTCTCTATTCATTTTGAATTTGAACTTATCATTTCTAATAATAATTTTAAAAATTATAGAAAAAATAAGTGTGAGGTTCAATTTACCATGTTAAAAATATTTTTTTTTTAAATTTTTCTTTGGGCATTTAGATAAAGATGTGTAGAAGCATTCTAATAAAAAAATCAATTTAAAAAAAAACATTTTTAAGTTTCTACATTTATTTATATGCAAAAGCTCCGAAATTTTTTGAAAAGAAAATAATTTTGAACATGTTAAATTAAGGTTTTATGATATATTTAACATATTAAATGCATTGTTCCCCGGTTCTCTATTTTTTAAGTGTTCCACATTGAGTGGTGAATCAGGAAACCAAGTCATATGCTATAAAAAATTCAATTTCACGTGTTAATTTTTTTTTCAGGGCTTTTATATATAAAGATGTGTAGAACCATTCTAATAAAAAACATTTTTGTAAAAGAATATTTTTAAGTGTTCTCAAAGCATATATAAATTTTTTTGTTTTTTTTTGGAATGTTAAAGTGTGAGGTTTAATTTAACATGTTAAAAAATATTTTTTAATTTTTTTGGGCTTTTATAAGATGTGTAGAAGCATTCTAATAAAAAGCAAATTTTTTAATTATTTTTTGTTTATTTTCAAATTTTTTAATTAAAAAAGTTTATACCTGTATTTATATGTAAAATAGATGAACGAAATTTTGAAAAAAAGAATTAACATGTTAAATTAATTTTTTTATGATATATTTAAAATGTTAAATGCATGGTTCTGTGGTTTTCTATGTTTTAAATGTTCCACATTGAGTGGGGAATTGGGAAACAATGTCTTTAACTTGTTAAATATATTATAAAAAATTCAATTTAACATGTTAAAAATTATTTTTTCAAAAAATTTTCAAGGCTTTTGTATATACAGATGTGTAGAAGCATTCTAATAAAAAGTCAACTTTGAAAAAAAATATTTTTAATTGTTTTCAAAGTATTTTTTTATTTTTTTAATTCAAAAAGTTTCTACATGTAATTATATGCAAAAGCTATGAAAGAAATCTTGAAAAAAAAGTTAACATGTTAAATTAATTTTTTATGATATATTAACATGTTAAATGCATGGTTACATTGAGTGGTGTATCGAGAAACCATGTATTTCACATGTTAAATATATTATAAAAATCAAGTTAACATGTTAAAAAATAGATTTTTTTTTTCAAAAAAAATTAAGGTCTTTTGTATATAAAGATGCTTGGAATCATTTTAATAAAAAATCATTTTTGTATAAAAAAACATTTTTAAGTGTTTTCAAAGCATTTCTTATTAATTTAATTTTTTAATTAAAAAAATAAGAAAGAAATTTTGAAAAAAAATATAATTTTTAACATGTTAAGATATTTTTTATGATACATTTAACATGTTAAATGTATGGTTCCTCAATCTCTATTTTTTTGGTGTTCCACATTGAACCCAACCCAACATAAATCCATATAAATTGTAAAAGTTAACTAAAATAACATCTCTATTTGTGTAAATGCTTTTTTATCTTTTATTTAACCGTGTTTTAAGCTTTTTTATTTATTTTTATTAAAAAAGCTTTTACATGTATTTATATGGAAAGCACTGAAAAAGTTTTTGAAAAAGTTATTGTTTAACATGTTAAATTGAATTTTTATAATATATTTAACATTTAAATATATGGTTCCTCGGTTTTTCTCACTTTAAATATCATAACATATTCGTGATCGGAAGATGGTGATGACGGATCGAATACACACTTTTTTTTACTTAAGTGGGCTTTCTTACCTGTTACAAATGTGTAACCAAAGTTTGGTTGGTCATATGTACGTATGAGAATTAAAAATTATGTCATAAAAAACACATTTTTGCGTGTTTTGTGATAATTTAAAATCCATTTAACATGTTAAATATATAATAAAAAAATCAATTCAACATGTTTCAATTTATTTTTTTAATCGAAGCTTTTGCATATAAAGATATGTAGATGTGATTCTAATAAAAAATAATTTATGTAAATTTTTTTAATCTTTTATTTAACCATGTTGAAAGCTTTTTTTTATTTATTTTAATTAAAAAAGCTTTTACATGTACTTATATGTAAAAGCTTCGAAAACGTTTTTGAAAAAGTTAACTTTTAACATGTTAAATTAAATTTTATAATATATTTAACATGTTGGATATATGGTTTCTCGGTTCCTCCCTTTAACATGTTAAATATATGGTTTCTCGGTTCCTCCCTTTAAATATCATCATAACATATTCGTGATCGGAAGTTAGTGATAACGGATCAAGCACACTTTTTTTTACATAAGTGGGCTTTCTTACATGTTGGATATGTGTAACTAAAGTTTGGTTGGTCATATGTACGTATGAGATTTAAAAATGATGTTATAAAAACACACTTTTTGCGTGTTTTATGCTAATTTAAAATGCATTTAAATGTTAAATATATTATAAAAATCAATTTAAGATGTTAAAAATTAACTTTTTATTAAAAAAAAAATCAAAGCTTTTGCACATAAAGATATGTAGAAGAAATTCTAATAAAAAATAATTTTTCTAAATGTTTTTTTATATTTTATTTAATCGTTTTTAAGTTTTTTTTTAAATTTATTTTTATTTATTTAAAAAGCTTTTACATGATTTATATGTAAAGAGTTTTTGATAAAGTTAATTTTAACATGTTTAATTGAATTTTTATAATATATTTTACATTTAAATATATGGTTCCTCGGTTTTTCTCACTTTAAATATCATTATAAAATATTCATGATCGGAAGATGGTGATAACGGATCGAATACACACTGTTTTTTACTTAAGTAGGATTTCTTGCATGTTACAAATGTGTAACTAAAGTTTGGTTGGTCATATGTACGTATGAGAATTAAAAATTATGTCGTAAAAAACACATTTTGCATGTTTTGTGATAATTTAAAATTCATATAACATGTTAAATATATAATAAAAATCAATTTAACATGTTAAAAAGTATTTTTTTTAATTCGAAGGTTTTCCGTATAAAGATATGTAGATACCATTATAATAAAAAATAGTTTTGTAATTTTTTTAAATTTTTTATTTAACCGTGTTTAAAGCTTTTTTATTTGTTTTTATTAAAATAGCTTTACATGTATTTATATGTAAAAGTTTCGAAAACGTTTTTGAAAAAGTTAACTTTAAATATCATTGGCAGAGTGGATGTTAGGCCCTAAAGTGTGAGACTGGCGCATCAAATTAACACAACGGGCTATGGTTATGAACTGGGCTTTACCAGGTTAGTTTATATTAGGTTTGGACCATTATAGGTCACTTGGGCCAAGCTTTAGGCCATGCGGGCCAAGCAGGCCCAAGGGGAGCCCATGTGGGAAGTGGGCTTGTTTATGTATATAAACAAGTTTTCAACTTATTTTAGGGTTTGAACCTCATTGTTATAGAAATTCTAGAGAGAGAGAGAGAGGTGATTCTATTGTGATAACACTTGTACTAGACGGTTTTGCTTGTTCAAGTAACAGAATCGTGTGCAAGTGTTGAAAGGTGATTTTGGTGTTCTTCGTATTTCATATTTTCAGTTTTTGTAGAATCTCACCAAGTTTGGATTCCGCACAAACTTGGTGATTGTTTGATTGAAAGGTCTGGTTTTCGGGACTTACAATTGGTTAGTTAAATAAAATTATAAGTTAAGGGTTGTTTTGTAATTAATGGAAATGATAAAACTAAAGAAAATAAATTAACTAAGTTAGTAAGCTTAGTTAGTTTAGTTAGTTATTTAAATAAGAAATTAGTTAACTAAAGTTAGCATTATCCGCTAGTCAAGTTAGCAGTTATCTAAACATGAGGGACTGGTTTGCAAATAATAGAATCTACTTATCTATAAAAGGAGAAGTAATGCTGACCTAAGAAAAGCTTAGGTGTCATCCTCTCAGCTATGCCAACTTGGATTTTCATACTTCATTATTACATCATAAATCATAAATCACTTTAAAACTTTGCCCTCTTCATTTGAATTTCAAATTTCAAATTAGAAAATGAGCTCCATTATTACATCCTCCAAACTCTGACATTTCAAATTCACATACGACTTTCACTCTCTATATCCTCTCTCTCTGCAAATTAGGGCTTTTTTCTTCACAAATCCTTTGCAACCAAACGATGGATCGCGATGCTACTGTCGAGATCAACACTCCTCACTCCATGGGAACAACAATCATCAGAGTATTGTGATGATTCACTTGCAACAAACAACTACAGTTTGGTCTTGAAAGTAACGCCAACAGATTCACTTGCAATGAGTTGAAATCGATGCATTTCTACTTCACAATCTGATATGATTCTTTTTATACACCTCCAGAGCTCAATTTCGGTAAATTTTTTCTACATTTTTGATTTCGTATGCTTCAGTGTTCTATGATTGAGCTCGTACGGATGTTGATTATTCTTGAATGAAGAAATGAAGTATTGTGTTGTTGATTCTTTATGTGTTTTTAGGTTACTTATGATCGAATGGGTTAGTTAGGGCTTGTAGTTTCTGTGGTTTTAGGTTTGGATCTTGAAATTAGGGCTGATTAATGCTTTTTTAGGATTTTTATTTTATTTTTTTATTTTAGGAGTTAGGTGTTGAAAGTGAAATGTTGCTTTTAGTAGATTTTGATCTTATTTTAAGTGTCAGCAGTATATATAAACACTTTTGTTTCCTGTTTATTTCTTGAAAGTTATATTCATTGAATTATATAATGAGAGATGTGACATTGATGCAAATGACTTCATTTATTACATATATGCAAATGACTTCAAGTTGGTATATAAAAGCTGAAGCAAATTGAATGTTGGTATAAAATGATTTTAAATTCTGAATGTTGGTATATAAAAGCTGAAGCAAATTGAAGGGGCTCTCTGTGTTTGGGAAAGTAGGGTTGGTGATATGTTCTCATGTATATTCATGTGTAGGTACATGGAAGAGACTAGCCATACTTTTTTAAACAACGGCTGAGCTTCATGTAACGTAGGACTTATGAGAACTTTCTTCGTGTAGTTTACACTTCTCTTTTCAGTTTATTATTATTGCTGTAAATATCTTAGATTTGAAAAGGATCTTGTATGTTGTTTAGATGAAATAGTTTAGTAAGTAATTCATCTCTCACAAAAGAATTCACCTGATTAATGTCTGCAGGATAATGATCGATGAGTTTCTTAATTGATATCTGTAAAGTTTCTCTCCGAAACTCGATATCGATATCCGTTCAAACAGATGCTTTAAGACTTCTCTTTAGTTGTTCACTGACTTGGATGGTATGATCTTTAATCAAACTTGAACTGATAAGTTTCTTTATTTTTAATGAATCAATCATGGTTTTCTAACGAGTAACCATGGAATGCAGTTTCAGATAACTTAAAAGGGATGGGACATTAAAATTTGTTACTGAAGATCATAAAGGGAAAAATTGGTTTGGTGTAAGACAAATGTCGGATTCTGAAATGCTAAAGACCAATTCAACTGCCCTTTTAGTAGTATGTTTCGCTAGGTATGCTCAAGATGCTTGAAAGTTATCATAATTGCACATGACTCTCGATGAATAGTACTACATGTAAAACTTTTAAACCATCTTTTTATCATGATGATTTTGATTGCAAATGGTTTTTAACTATCTATAAATATTTGTTTCAGGTGCAGTGGATGGATAATGAACGAAATTGGCTTTCATGGTTTTAATCCTTCTCTTTTTACATTTAATTTATTATCTTTCAGTGAGCTATCGATCTTTTTGTCTCTGTATACTTTTTGTTGTTGCTTTTTGTAAGGAAAATACAAATAGGATGCATGGTGAAGGTATACAACAATGGAGATGTTTGTAAGGGTAATTTTTCCAAAGAATGTGCATGGTGAAGGTATACACCCTTTTAGCTTAATCTTTTGATTTTACCTATGTGGTCCAGTTGAGATATAAAAGATCATCCAAATTGACATGTTGATAAGTAGCTTATTTTGGTGAGTTTGTTGCTACCTTTTGTGAGCAGACCCACGGCCGGAAGCAATGGTATGAGGAGACATCTCATGACTTTGAATTCTCAAATGGTAATTTTACTTTTACATTGCAAAGTAGTTTTGGTGTTGTACATATCACTTCACATTTTAATTATAAAAATGACATCATTGACTATTTAACTCTGAACATTGTGTTAAATATATAGATTCTTTGCAATTTTGGCTTACTCACGAGATGTCTTTTATGCGAGCACACACCAGTTTTGGACTCGAATCTCTATATTTGTGTGAAGGACTTTACCAAACGTTAATGGGTCATAACAACCTGTAATGCAAGCTTCGATCATGCAGAGATGTTTCTACCGTAGTTTTTTAGGTATGTTAGCAAGTCTAAACACACAAGTTCGTGAAACGGATTAATAAAAGTGAGACCTCTTTTTGCTGATGTTTTTAGTTTTTTACTTTCAGTTTTTTTTTCTTCATCGCGAAACATAGATGGTTCTATTGTTGTTGACAAAGAACTGTGTGGAGCTGGAGCTGTTGATACAGAAGTCATGACAGGTACTCATCTGGTCACATAATCATCTAGACAAAGCCACAAAGGGCAATTTCTTAGGTAAGAAGTGTTTACTTAAAAATAGGCATTTTGTATGGATAAAGTGCATATTCTTAATCCATAAACCCCTAACTCTTTTTTTTCTATAAATCATAGAATCATTTTAGATAGTATCAATTTTGTAATCATACTTGATACTTGACATACTGATTGTTTATATGAACATAAAGAATTGCCCAAAAAGTGTATATACCAGGGTATTTTGATATAACATACATATAAAATTTTCAAAAACAAATTTTACAGTGTAATCATATTTATAAAAAAGCACACGCTATTTATCGCTATTTGCTATGTAGCATATAAGTATGAGTCTATGGTCCTCATCCCCATCCCTATAATCAAACACTGGATGAAAAGATATAAACGGTTGCATGTTAATATTAATAATCAAATGTAACACCTGTGCCTCCACGGCCATCAAACAAATACCAAACCAATGAAATATTATATTTCATACTTGGGATTTGTATAAATATGTGTATCTTTTGCACATATCAACTCTTGTTCGATTTCAAACTCTAAATCGCTTTCTGGAAGGTTATACGCGCACTAATGCGTAAATATAACCAGTTTAATCCAACGAACACTCCGGAATAGTGAAATAGGCTTAACATACCTTGAATAACCTTTACATAACTTATATATAAGTTTTGGAAGGTTTGGTGTGGTGAAATCAAGTTAAATCGCTTACAGGGACTAAAGTTGACAAACTGCGAAAGTATGCCAATTTGAACTGTAACAGACATTCCGGAACATGACCATAAGTTAAACACACCATAAATATCCTTTACATAGCTTAGAAATAGGCTTTAATGGGTTCGGTGTGCTAAAATAAACTTTTGGGTCATTCAGGGACTAAAAGTGTCAAAAAGTGCACAAGTTTGCATTTTCGCGCATAACTTACGTTCTGAATACATCCGGACATCCAAAAATTTATGTAAGCACTAAAATATTTTATTTTAGTGTTCGCCATAAGAAAACATGCAGAAACTCAGTTTTTCGCATTCGGGACCAGATTCGATGTATTAGCCGTTGTTTAATTCACAACCACACATTCTAAACATGCTTAGTCAGCGGATAAGGATGGAATCTAAGCACCATGACTTTGCAACACATGTATGGATGGAATTTAAGCACCTAAACACCATAACTTTGCAACACATGTATGGATGGAATTTAAACACCTAAACACCATAACTTTTCAACACATGTACGGATGGGATTAAGGCACGTTTTCCATGAAACGATCTTAACGGTTCGGGTATTCCTATAAATACCCCATACCCCCCATTGCTAAAATCACTAGAAACTTGATTTGAGAAACTCTAAGTTGAAACATTTGTTTCATACCTGAGATTTTTGAATCGAGTTTAGCATTCGGGGACCCTTCGTAAGTATTCTTTCGTTCTTTTCCTTATTTTATTGCTTTTCGAGTCAGAAAGTCAAACTTTGTTTGACTTTCAGCGTTGACCAGTAATGGTCAATGCGAAGTTCGTTTGAACTTCGCAACGTGAGTGTAATCACGTTGGTCATAGTCCCTTGGGACTATGCCCACTGATTACCACGTTGTCTAGGGTCGTAGGGTAGGCGATCTAATAAATCGCCTATACCTTCGAACTCGACCCATTTGGTCGATCATTAGGATCCGACCAAATACATTAGGTGACCATAGTAGGTAGGGAATAACCTTCCGAGGTTATACCCTATGGTCACATCGTTTGAGTAGTTGTATGATAGGTAGTTTATATGCCTTAGGTAAATTACCAGAATACCCTTTTCATGTATAATTGGTAATTAAGCATATGTAACCTAAACTTTTGTCACATAACTGATTATGTAACATGTTTAGGCATATAACACTTGTCATAGGACTAGTTAGACGGTCCGAACGCGTTTCACGCGCACGACGCGTTAAAGTAGCATATGTTACCTTAATGGGTCGCGATGGGTCGAAAGCAATTAGGTTAGTCTCAATGTAGTATGTAGGTCTTGTTAAACCATATCATATGAGTTCCAATACTCATTTGGTTTACCAAGCCTCATCCTATCCGATCTCCCGATTTAAGTCCGGTTTATTTATATAGTCTTAGATTGCCGACTGATTCCGTGCTCCCTCTAGCTTTGTTTGGTTGTTGTTCAAGACCTCCAAGCATTATCAGGCGAGTACATTATTCCCCTATTTTACTGTTTTCAATTGTTTTGGGGTGACTCATATGTGCTAAATGTTTTCGATGTTATAACGATGGTTTCAAAAACAATTAAGGCGATTTATACAAAACTAATAACGATTTCATAAAGTGAACAAACTTGTTGGTTGTAGTTACATAACAAATGACATTCATTAGCAATGATCAAGCCGACCAGTATTAGGTTATGGTACCATAGGATCTGACAAATCCCGTTATTTACTACACCCGTGGTTATGTGTGGGTATGGTAGGTAGCGACTGAATCTGTAATTGTTAACTTACCCTATGGAGGTTTGTTAATACGAAAACGAGAAGCGACGAGTGATGAGTCACGAAGGTTTGAATGTTATTAGCGAGACAATCATTTAAGTAGTTTCACGACCTAAAACGAATTAAACGATTAACGATTGGGTTTCACACGATATTTTAACGATTGGGTTTCACACGATGTTTTAACGATTGGGTAACGATTGGGTTTCACACGATGTTTTAACGATTGGGTAACGATTGGGTTTCACACGATGTTTTAACGATTGGGTAAACATTTGTACATGATTTACATTGGGCATGAACATTACTTGGGTGGTTTGGTTTGGATTAAGTGATTAAGTAACAATGCGTGTGGAATATGATACAAGCATGGTGGATACGCCGCTGGTACTTCCTATATATAAGTGTTTGTATGGTATTACATATTGTAGCGTTATTTGAATCATTTCAGCTCGAGACATAGAACATTTTATACAAGTAACATACTTTTCACAAGACATTTATTTACAAACAACTTATCTTATACAAACTCATTTTTCATGATTATTCATTTAATCATGCATTATTCTCTTATTATACATATCACCTGAACTTATTATTTTTCAAATGATTTATAAAGGCAAAGCAAATTACAAGGTTCATGACTAAACATTTTCTTAAACAGAAGTCATGAATCTTATTTTCACAAAACCTATGTACTCGCCAGCATTTCTTTGCTGACCTCGTTTTCACATATGTTTCAGGTATTGTTGAATGATATCGATTGATAAGATGCATGCTCACATAGGATTGGACAAGGCCTTAGTGACTAAATAACAATGATAGATTACGTTTAAATTGTGTATTTAGATTTCCAAACGATGTAATTATTCAATGTTTAATAAAACGAAACACTTTTGATATCCATGGTTATGAAACATTAATTCTGTTGCAACACGCCCCGATGTTTCCGCCGCGATTTGTTGTTTTACGCGGTCGGGGTGTGACATCAAACACTGTCTTTAAGATGCAATAATATTACCCTTTAAAATACGATCGTTACCTTTTTGTATATTTTGTTTTTGCAAATTAATTTTTATTTCTAAGATTTTTTTTATTTTGTAAAATTAGTGTATATCTGAATTAGAGCAGTTAAGCCAGCAAAGATTTGGATGAAACACAGGAAAATGTTAATGGATTTGTATAATTAGGGCATGAAAAAGTAATATCTATAGAGAAAATGGTAACAAACAACAACCTTAAAAAAAAATTCAGATGAAACATTTTCTAATTATCGAGAATGGAACAGTCTCTTTATCTTTAAACTCATAAAAAGAATTAAAAATAAACTGTGATAAGAAAAATTAATACGATCATCCATATAAAGTGTTAAAAAAGTAACAATTACATATAAAAAAGAAAACTAATCAGACACTTAAACTCTAATAGCAAGAATCAAGAAACTTTAACTTCAACTCCATGGAGCACTGAACTTCTCGATGTATGTCATTGATCTCTCTCATGAACTCCAGGTCTCTATCTCCACACTCTATATTACTCGCAATACACAGGTCAGGAACGGAATTAGTCGGTATCTCCCTCAGGTCTCTCGAAACCTGGTCTCTTGTCAGCAGACCAAGTTGTAGTCCATTAAAACACCTTTTCAACTCTTGAAGAGTAGACCTATCAGCCAAAACTTGCTCTTCGATTTGTTTAATAAATCGTTGCTTGAAATCATCAGAATATGACTCCGTTTTAATGTATTTATATTCACTAAAGCAAACAATAACAGTTGATCTTCTGCTTTCAGTGAATGAATCTGGGTATGATGAAACAACATTTGAATTGGCAATGGTATTATATAGAATCTGTGACAGCCCAAAGGTTAGATTTAAATGCAACCATTAAATAAAAATTTATATTTAAAAACCATGTACATTTAATGATTTAATGGGAAAACATGTATAAATTTATATTTAAAAACCATGTACATTTAATGATTTAATGGGAAAACAAGTAAAATTAAATATCTAGAAAACCAAAGAACAAAATTTAAACCTTCAAAAAAGGTTATCATAATTAGTACATGTCTATTCATTTACCCTATCAAACATTTTACACACTATAAAGGATCATGATTAGTTTACTTGAAAATATCAACACTTCATTTTTAAAAAAACCCTTCACCCTAAAACAAACTGTCCAAAAAACACTAACACTCTTTCTAAATGGCAAGCAAAAGCTTCTACCACTGGTCTGAAACAGCCGATCTTAAAATTGAATTTTCAAGATGGTCACTCGAAGAACAGAGAAAAGATGAAGAACTCAACAAAAAAGTTGCTATGGTGAGTGATAAATATTATAAGCAAACCTGGAGTAGCATTGCACTGCTGGATGAAGTTGTCTGTTCTCCTCCATTAGAGTTTAAAGAAAAAGCAGAAGAGTTTATCACACATCTACTGAAACAGGATTAGAAGACCTGTGATATGCTTGCTGGTCTGCAAATTAAAACAAATAATGAAATTGCATGGAAGAAGGCGAGAGAATGAGATATCCTATTAAGTGTTAATTGTAATGTATAATTTTTAATTTTTAATATTTTTCAAAATCAGAATTTTGTAATACTATTTAATATCGAATGAAGAAAATTCAAAGCTTCAAAATCAGAATTTTGCAATTTCACTTTTACCAGTTTCAATAATAACAAAACAATTTCCAAATACAAAAGACTCCAAACAGATATCACTGAAAACCACAAGAATCCAAACAGATATCACTTATGTATTTTAGAAAAAAGATGACATCATTTTTTAAAGAATTGACCTCACCCTTTTTAAAATAACATCATTTTTTAAAGAATTGGCATCACCCTTTTTTAAAGAATTGCCATCATTTTTTAATATCTACTATTTAAAAAATTATTATAAAAAAATAATTTAATTATAATATATACAATAATAATTATTAAATAATAATTAGATTGATGAGTTATACATTAACTGTCATTTTTTTCTAAAACAATTACTCATCTGTACATTATTTGTTTATAGGAGAGGTTCAATGTGGGTGTCGTGTCTCCATTTTGTCGACCCTTGGCTTCAATGACTGTTAGAACATGCATTTGTTCGGGTTTTCACCAACTTCGATTTCATCTTAAAGGTATGAACCATCACATTCAAAACACTAAATGTAGAGATCTGGTAACTAATTGTTATTCAATTTCTCCTACATATTTCTAGGTTTCCACCTTTAGATCATCTATAATTTGGCTTGCTATAAAATTTGTAGTAGCAGAATTGTTCAATTGCTTGTCTAAAATTTATGATCATGATGAAAATTCTGGATTTCTTCAATCGCTTATGAGCACTGGCTCCTTGAGTTCTTGGTTCTTGATGTTTTTTTATGCTTCTTGATTTCAGAGATAAAGATTGAAGACAGGTGTGTTATTACTCATGTTCAAGATAACATCCTTTGTGTCTTCCTCTCTTCTTGCGCACATGAACACGAAAGAGGTTATCTTGAACATGAGTAATAACACATTTAGGGTTGATGTGATGGTGAATAAAAATGAATGCAAAGTGCAATTCTCCTTTTCTTTCAAGATGAGGCTATGATGATTTTGTAGATCTGAGTAAAAACATGTTGATTGAAGATAGCATCATGGCATGGCAAGGTTGTAGGATGGCAGTTGTTCATGCAACCTCTCTTGCAGCCATGGTGTTGTCATCTTTATGCACAATCTAAGCCAAAATTTTGACAATGGTGTTGGTCAATTAGACCAACTGCACGTGATGTTGCTACCGAGGTACTCTTATTTTATTTATTTTTTCATGTCTTGTATTTGATTAGTAATGCTATTAGGAGTTATTTATGTAATTATTCTTTTTATGAAATTATTTTTTCATGCTATTTTGTAGTGACCGAATTTCATTTGTAGCTGCATATCTCTAGAACACTTGCAGCTGCATATCACTCCCCCAAGCAGTTCAAACTTCCTTTTACATTTCTCTAAAACACTTGCACATGGCATATCTGGTTGATTGACAAGTATGTAAAATTATATCAGATATATGACATTTGAGAGGAAGTATGATGATGGTCTTCAGACACTGCACGTGATGTTGCTACCGTGGTTCAGTTATTTTAATTATTTTTTCATATCTTGTGTTGATTAGTAATGCAATTAGGATTTATTTATATAATTATTCTTTTTATCTCAGGTTTCAGCAAATACTTAAGTATAGAATTTTTTGTTATTCACTGAGAGTAAGCAAATACTCAAGTAATTTTGCAAATTTTATCTATTTTCTTTTGAATATCTGGATGGTATGTTTCATTCTTGGTCCAATAATTGTTTTAAGGATTGATTGGTCTGTGAATAAATTAGAATGTGATTGTATATATGTGTATTTGAGAACTGCAAATTGATGATAAGTATTAGTTTACTAAAGCATAGTTTATGGTTGTTTAATGTTTGAATCTGCACACTGATTACATTAGGAATTATGTAGATGAATCATTTACTGTTGTAGAATACTTATATAAGTTTGAAATTTGTAGATTATTTATAATTTAGAAATTATAAATAATAAATTTTGATGCCATGAGGTAATGACAGTAATTGATAGTTGTTTTGTTAGTAACTTACATGTATCTCTGCAGTTTCCTTATGTTATTTTAACAGTAACTGAATGATAATTTTCCAGTTGTATGTCAAGTTGTATGAATAGTTGTCCTTATTTATATCTTCCTTCGTTACGTGGTGATTATGGTGGGAGGGGGCTTTTGGCCAGAAAATAAAAACACTTGCAGCTGCATGATAATTTTCCAGTTGTGTCACACCCTCAAAATCCACACGCGGAGTAATACCGTGAGGCATGTGACGACCAGGATCTTAGCCACTAGTTATTTTGAAACATTTAGTTATTATTACAAATAATGGTGTAATTAGCGGCTAATTTAAATTTTTCAAAACATAGTTTACGGTTTTGCAGCGGAGGGGAAAGTAGAACATATCGTAATTTAAAACCACAAGTTTATTATCATGAAACTTACAAACCACGCACTTTATCCGATTGCAACGTCCGTCCTAAACTGTATCGAGCAACCTGCAAAGCATGCAGTAGAGTGTCAACATAACGTTGGCGAGTTCACATGTTTGTAGTTTTTCAGTTTTAATTCCAAAAACTTATTTTAGCCAGTTAATTTATCCGTTTATACATGCCATGGGGAGCTACCCCATAAGTGAGCGACTAAACTGTTTTTCCCATACCGAATACTATTCATCCGTACGTTTCTGTAGAGTGCCCCGTTCGTCAATGTTCTATCATCATTGACGGTTTTGCCAGAGTACATTAGTTCACGCCCAATCCCATACGCGGGCACGGTGTGAGGTTGGTGAGACCTAAATAGCGCTATCAACTAATAACCCGTTCGCCCGACCCCGGCGACTAATCGGTATTAAGTAGTAGGGAATTGAGTGATAGAGTTTCGTTTAGTGTTGCTCGTTGCATTTCCGTACAAACAGTAATTAACTAAGAGTCCCGCATAAGGGGAGAAAAGTAGTTTGTATCCCTCACAAGGGGATAGCGTTGTTACCCGTATCCCACACAAGGAGATAGAAATACCGTATCCCGCACAAGGAGATAGTAAGCAATTCCAAACCAGGAAAAGTGTTTTGTTCCGTTTCCCAACCACCGGGAACGCATGCTTTAAGTAAAAAGTAGTGAACTCACCTTTGCTTTGCTCGGTTGACAATTTACTCGTGTTACGTTGGTCAACCATACCCTATTATGGTTGTTAAATATTTATTAGGTTCGCATGCAAGAAATGTCACGTATAATTTACACGTATCTAACATGTAGCACGTAAATCCACATTTCATGTAATACACACACTTTGCATAATGTACAGTAATTGTAACAGTAACACGTATCATACCAGCATGAACGATTAAATAGCAGTCGCACAAAGTTCGGTTAAGCAATGGAAAATAACACACAGTCCGAAACAGGTTTATCACATAGTGCGGCCCAATAACGGAGTCAAGCAGTCCAGTCGAAACCGGATAGTCTCGACTAGAGACTATGAGGTCTCGAGTCGTAACCACTGGATTCTAAGTCGAAATCAGCTGGTCTCGAGTTGTGAACATTTGAGTCGCAACCGTAGTGGTCTCGAGTCAGGTCTCGAGTCGAGATCAGGAGATCTCGAGTCGTAACCAAGCTGGTCTCGACTCCTGGAGCGCCTTGTCTGGTTTCGAGTTGTCAATCAATGGTCTCGAGTCGCAACCATAAGGTCTCGACTCGCAGTTATGCAGATGCTTCTAGAATTCTTCCGAATGGTACTATCCAATCAGGTTTAATAAGCACGTACTATCCAATCAAATTTCATTAACATGTTTTCAATACCGTACACTTCTAGAATTCAGATCAAATCACAATGATTTCAAATATTCATAGCACCTTCAACAGTTCATCATAAAAAGAGCATACAAATCAGTAACATCATATTTTCTTTTGAACAGTTTGTCATTAATATCTATACACATTCCTTTCATGACTTCCGAGATTACAAGAAACACAAGGCACACCTAAATATATATTCATATATATATGTATTTCAAAACATCATCATATACACAGTTTATACACTTTCTAGTTTTTATTCAATATCATCAAATGCTCACATCTTAATGCATAAACAGTTCAGCCGACTTAACATTCTAAGAATTATACCACCACAACATCATACAGAACATCTTGTATACCAACATACTAAGCAGTTGAAGCATGGCTATATTTATATGCGTATAACTTATGGTTCAAAATCCATCAACATTCAACTAGCATAATACACTCGATAGTCCAACAAGGATTTAAAATAATCATCAACATTCACACTGTCAAATAGTAACAATCACCTAATGCCATATACAAACACATGAATCGAACAACTGCCATGTCATTATTCCAAACCAAAACACAAGAACAAGCAGTGATATAAGACTGACCGAGACCCGAGCAGAACCCGAGGCTGTTGTCGCTGTCGTTGGGCCCGAGCCGAAGCTCCGGCGGCTGCTGCCATCGTCCATCACCACCCTTCTCCCTTCCGCAGCCATCGTGTCACCGAGGTGAAATCTCTGGCCTACCGTCGCCTGAGGTGACCGTCATTGGCGGCGGCACCACCGTTGCAGCTCCTTCTTCTTGGCTGATCTTTCTTCCGTCAGTAAACTTTGGATATAGAGAGGGGGGTTTGTGCGTGTGAGAGTGTGGCCGGAATGCTGGTCGAGAAACAGTTCTACCGGCTCAAATAGCGAGAGGGGGGTGGGGGTTCTGATGTGGAAGACGGATAGGTGTAGGCGTGTACAGGGGAGGTGTGTGTGGGTACTCGTCGGTTTAGAGGTGGGTGTCGAGATTCCGTTATCTGGTCGCCGGACGTACAACTCCGGTCGCCGGAAGTTCTGAATGAGAGTGATGGGCAGTGAGGTGTGCGGCTGTTAGCTGCTATTAGGGTTTTGGGCTTTAGCAAGAATGAAGGAGGTGGAAGGTTTAAGCTCATATTTAAAGGGTAGGGTTTTTAGATTAGTTGGCTTGGGCCTAGCCCAAGTGCATGAACCCGATAAATGATTGCGTGTCCCACTCTATTATACTGGCCCGGTTATTTCTAAAATATAACCGTGATACGTAATTAAATTTCTAATCGCGTGTGCTATTATTTTGAAAATACTTAATAAATAATACTAGTAATAATAAGAAGAACAATAATAATAATGATGAATGTGCGTATTACTAAAATGCCCTTCTCTCGACAACGAGGGTACGGGTTGTCACATTCTCTCCATGTTACTGGAATTTCGTCCTCGAAATTTAGACAAAAGTCAAACGATACACTCTATGTGTATACACACACTTCATTACCGTACGTAGATACAAGCAGTTTCACGAAAGTCCACCAAAACGAACATGTAAATCACATAGCACATAAGGTCACATAGCACGAAAAATCACGTAGCATTGGATTCACAGAGTTTGCACGTATCTCACATAGTATAGAATTTCACAAATTTAATTATAACATCCTAGTAATGTACAGGAAGACTCGAAGTGTCACATTATCCCCAAGTTCAAGAAATTTCGTCCCGAAATTTAGTACGCAGCCACTGGCAAGCTAGTGTGTTTAAACGTTTTCGTAGGGCGTCACATCGCCCCCTGTTGGTTTGAAATTTCTTCCCGAAATCTAGCGGTAGCCTCAGTGCTGGAAGTAATGTTTGTAAACAACTGGGGATACATGCGCATCATCTGGTTTTCCCGTTCCCAGGTAAGCTCTGGGCCACAGCGCGAGACCCAACAAACTCGGTCTGTTGGCATATTATACCACGCTTGAGAGTTTTGATTTCTTGATCCTTGATCTCAACTGGTTTCTCAACGAAGCGTAGTTTGTTGCTGATCACGAGTTCCTATAAAGGACGATGGATGTTTCATTTGACAGGCACTTCTTTGGATTAGGCACGTGAAAAACGTTGCGTCCGCATTCAGCTCTTCAGGCAGGCTTAGCCAGTATGCTACCTTACCGATCCTCTCAGTAATTTTGAATGGTCCGATGTATCGTGGATCAAGCTTGCCTTATTTACCAAAACAAACCGCACCCTTTCAGGGTGAGACTTTAAGTAGAACCCAGTCTCCGACTAGGAATTCTAGAGGTTTCTTACGCCTATTCGCGTAGCCTTTCTGACGGTCTGGAGCTGCCGCCATGCGTTGTCTATTCTAGGCAATCCTACCCGTTGTGTCATGTGCAAGTTCTGGGCCGGTAATTTGGCTTCCGCCCGACACAGAGGTGACCGGCATCTACGTCCGTGCAATGCCTCAAATGGTGTTGCCTGAATGCTAGTGCGGTAGCAGTTGTTGGAAGAGAATTCTACAAAAGAGAAGTGTCACTCGTATCCAAGGACGATAACACGTGTTCTCAGCATGCCTTTGAGTGTTCGGATGGTGCGTTTGGCCTGACCATCAGTTTGTGGGCGATAAGTGGTGCTCATGCCTAACTGTGAGCCAAAAGTCTTTGTGCACAGCCCTGCGACGAATCGGATGCAAAACGTGGGTTACGATCAGATATAAGAGAAGTTGGCATCCGGTGCCTAGTATCTACTTCTACCAAGTAGATGGTTGTAAGTTCAAAAACTTATCGGTTTCTTTGGTCGCATGCCATTACTAGAAGACATTTCATCAATGCCTTGGGCAGGATAGAATAAAATAGAAGCACCCCATAGATTATCTTCCAATTGCTGGAGTTGCGGATCGCTGGGCATCACTCTAATATCATGTGATACTTTTTCGAGTCTAAATCGTGAGGGGTCGCGTATACGGTCGAGAAATGCGGGCTTTGCGACGTTAAAAGTCATGCATTGAAAACGTAGCGCATGGCGGTTTTGCGTTGTAGAAGTACCGGGGTAGTGTGTAGGAGCCGTCCTGATTCCCACTGGTTTTCGGAATAGGTTCAGGCGCCGTCGGAAGAAACAAGTGTTGAATTTTGACAGGATGGAATAAATTCGAGTGTCGTAACTAGGTGTTGATCGTATCGAGTTTCGAAGAACAATGCTTGCGATACCCGTTACCCCTGGGGTATCCTTGGCTCGTTGCTCCAACGAGTAACATTCGTAGGAAGAAATTCGTCCAAACGGAGATTTGTGCAGAGTAGAGCAGGATAAGGATCATGGAATCCATGAAACATAACACGAGTAGCGAGATAATGCGAGAAGGGTAGTCAAATCTGATGTGTTCAACTCGAGACAAAACATAAAGGCTTTGGGATCGGCAATAGGGATTTATCTGATGTCGATGAGGTAGTTGATCATACACAAGCTATGGGCGTTTAGAATACAGAACGTTGCTTGCTGTTAAGGGGTGTTACGTCGATGTGGTTAGTGCAAAATGAAGTAGCTAGAAAGGGATGGTCGTCATGCGGGTCTGTAGGTTTCAGGGTCTACTTAGACGTCTGGCAGGATGTGATTTCTCAGGTCGGTAGAAGATCAAGTTCGAGTAGGTTGTTCTAAGTCGTACAAATGAGTTTGAAGTAGCGCTTGCATCATCGAGGGGGGGGGGGGGGGGGGGTTGATGTGAAACTGTAGAAACGGGCTCTCGAAAAGAGCACGATGAGATATGCGTTGCCAAAATTCAGGGTTTATGAAGTTTGTAGACTAAAGGTCGATCTTGCTGAATTTATTAACCTAGAGAGGAATCTGGTCAAAATTCCCATATGAAGAAACGTGGATGTCGTGATAAAGAAACGATAGAAGCGGGGATACCATCTTGAGCAATAAACACGGATTCGTACAAAAGCTAGCGAAAGGATTCACGGAATCAGAAAAGTCGTTAAATAATAACGGTTCTAGCAAATGAAGGATAAGGTAAGCATCTAGGTCACCGTACTCGTTGGTGTGTTGACTGGCTCGTGTCTTCGTCTAGCCACGCTTCCAAATACGCCGGTTTGTAAGAAAGATATCAATTTGTTGGGTTTTGGGGCGTGCTAAGGTATAAGGTTCAACTCGAATAAGGATTAACCATGTAACGAGGAATTAGGGAGAAGTAACTCTGTGGTCGATGGAAAGGTGATACGATTGCTGGCACTACAATGAGAAGCATACACCACGCATGCTTTTCGTGTTCGAGACGTGCAAACAGAAACCCGAAGGTGTAGACTTACTAGAATGCTTCAAGAATCTAGGTGATCAGTCGTATGAGGGAACAAGTCTCACTACTTAAGTCGGAAAAAGAAATACACAAGTAAAAAGGATGCGAATGACGTCGTTGTTCCTTCTAATATCCCATGATATAGGGGTGGCTCCCCTTCGTCGATTCGTTCTCACAACTTCTCTATGTGCTTCGTAGTAGACCTTTCCTGGGCAGGTCTTTCGAGTATATGTCCCTCGCGTCGGTTTACAGTCCAGGGATGATACCAAGAAATACATGGACAAGGGCTTGGAATAACTGGTTCCTTGCCCTTAGTGTATCGTGGTTTCGAACCAGGTTTAGGAGGACTCGCTCCTGTTTAACGTGTAACATGCTAGCCTAGCCTTCGTATGATCCACGGTGTTAATTACTAAATATACGCACACATACTAACATATATAAATGCTAATGACACACATACACACATGTGGGTTTACACACATAAGTTATGCACAAGTAAATGGCGTTAGCCTACCATTACCAGGTGAGCATCTGAGGTTAACGAACCTTGCAATCCGGAGTGTGGTGTCGTTGTGGTTTTCATTAAAGAACGGTTATAGTCTGGTTTTCATATATATAAAAATATTTTATTTCTCAAACCAAAATATTTTATATTTAAAACCTAGTTCGCTATAACCAATGGCTCTGATACCAATCTGTCACACCCCCAAATTCCACACGCGGAGTAATACCGCGTGGCATGTGACGACCAGGATCTTAGCCACTAGTTATTTTGAAACATTTAGTTATTATTACAAATAATGGTGTAATTAGCGGCTAATTTAAATTTTTTAAAACATAGTTTACGGTTTTGCAGCAGAGGGGAAAGTAGAACATATCGTAATTTAAAACCACAAGTTTATTATCATGAAACTTACAAACCACGCACTTCATCCGATTGCAACGTCCGTCCTAAACTGTATCGAGCAACCTGCAAAGCATGCAGTAGAGTGTCAACATAACGTTGGCGAGTTCACATGTTTGTAGTTTTTCAGTTTTAATTCCAAAAACTTATTTTAGCTAGTTAATTTATCCGTTTATACATGCCATGGGGGGCTACCCCATAAGTGAGCGACTAAACTGTTTTTTCCCATACCGAATACTATTCATCCGTACGTTTCCGTAGAGTGCCCCGTTCGTCAATGTTCTATCATCATTGACGGTTTTGCCAGAGTACATTAGTTCACGCCCGATCCCATACGCGGGAACGGTGTGAGGTTGGTGAGACCTAAATAGCGCTATCAACTAATAACCCGTTCGCCCGACCCCGGCGACTAATCGGTATTAAGTAGTAGGGACTTGAGTGATGGAGTTTCGTTTAGTGTTGCTCGTTGCATTTCCGTACAAACAGTAATTAACTAAGAGTCCCGCATAAGGGGAGAAAAGTAGTTTGTATCCCTCACAAGGGGATAGCGTTGTTACCCGTATCCCACACAAGGAGATAGAAATACCGTATCCCGCACAAGGAGATAGTAAGCAATCCCAAACCAGGAAAAGTGTTTCGTTCCGTTTCCCAACCACCGGGAACGCATGCATTAAGTAAAAAGTAGTGAACTCACCTTTGCTTTGCTCGGTTGACAATTTACTCGTGTTACGTTGGTCAACCATACCCTATTATGGTTGTTAAATATTTATTAGGTTCGCATGCAAGAAATGTCACGTATAATTTACACGTATCTAACATGTAGCACGTAAATCCACATTTCATGTAATACACACACTTTGCATAATGTACAGTAATTGTAACAGTAACACGTATCATACCAGGATGAACGATTAAATAGCAGTCGCACAAAGTTCGGTTAAACAATGGAAAATAACACACAGTCCGAAACAGGTTTATCACATAGTGCGGCCCAATAACGGAGTCAAGCGGTCCAGTCGAAACCGGATAGTCTCGACTCGAGACTATGAGGTCTCGAGTCGTAACCACTGGATTCTAAGTCGAAATCAGCTGGTCTCGAGTTGTGAACATTTGAGTCGCAACCGTAGTGGTCTCGAGTCAGGTCTCGAGTCGAGATCAGGAGATCTCGAGTCGTAACCAAGCTGGTCTCGACTCCTGGAGCGCCTTGTCTGGTTTCGAGTTGTCAATCAATGGTCTCGAGTCGCAACCATAAGGTCTCGACTCGCAGTTATGCAGATGCTTCTAGAATTCTTCCGAATGGTACTATCCAATCAGGTTTCATAAGCACGTACTATCCAATCAAATTTCATTAACATGTTTTCAATACCGTACACTTCTAGAATTCAGATCAAATCACAATGATTTCAAATATTCATAGCACCTTCAACAGTTCATCATAAAAAGAGCATACAAATCAGTAACATCATATTTTCTTTTGAAAAGTTTGTCATTAATATCTATACACATTCCTTTCATGACTTCCGAGATTACAAGAAACACAAGGCACACCTAAATATATATTCATATATATATGTATTTCAAAACATCATCATATACACAGTTTATACACTTTTTAGTTTTTATTCAATATCATCAAATGCTCACATCTTAATGCATAAACAGTTCAGCCGACTTAACATTCTAACAATTATACCACCACAACATAATACAGAACATCTTGTATACCAACATACTAAGCAGTTGAAGCATGGCTATATTTATATGCGTATAACTTATGGTTCAAAATCCATCAACATTCAACTAGCATAATACACTCGATAGTCCAACAAGGATTTAAAATAATCATCAACATTCACACTGTCAAACAGTAACAATCACCTAATGCCATATACAAACACATGAATCGAACAACTGCCATGTCATTATTCCAAACCAAAACACAAGAACAAGCAGTGATATAAGACTGACCGAGACCCGAGCAGAACCCGAGGCTGTTGTCGCTGTCGTTGGGCCCGAGCCGAAGCTCCGGCGGCTGTTGCCATCGTCCATCACCACCCTTCTCCCTTCCGCAGCCATCGTGTCACCGAGGTGAAATCTCTGGCCTACCGTCGCCTGAGGTGACCGTCGTTGGCGGCGGCACCGCCGTTGCAGCTCCTTCTTCTTGGCTGATCTTTCTTCCGTCAGTAAACTTTGGATATAGAGAGGGGGGTTTGTGCGTGTGAGAGTGTGGCCGGAATGCTGGTCGGGAAACAGTTCTACCGGCTCAAATAGCGAGAGGGGGGTGGGGGTTCTGATGTGGAAGACGGATAGGTGTAGGCGTGTACAGGGGAGGTGTGTGTGGGTACTCGTCGGTTTAGAGGTGGGTGTCGAGATTCCGTTATCTGGTCGCCGGACGTACAACTCCGATCGCCGGAAGTTCTGAATGAGAGTGATGGGCAGTGAGGTGTGCGGCTGTTAGCTGCTATTAGGGTTTTGGGCTTTAGCAAGAATGAAGGAGGTGGAAGGTTTAAGCTCATATTTAAAGGGTAGGGTTTTTAGATTAGTTGGCTTGGGCCTAGCCCAAGTGCATGAACCCGATAAATGATTGCGTGTCCCGCTCTATTATACTGGCCCGGTTATTTCTAAAATATAACCGTGACACGTAATTAAATTTCTAATCGCGTGTGCTATTATTTTGAAAATACTTAATAAATAATACTAGTAATAATAAGAAGAACAATAATAATAATGATGAATGTGCATATTACTAAAATGCCCTTCTCTCGACAACGAGGGTATGGGTTGTCACAAGTTGTATGTCAAGTTGTATGAATGCAAAGTGCATTTTTCTTTTCCTTTCAAGATGAGGCTATGATGATTATGTAGATCTGAGTAAAAATTGAATGAAGATAGCATAATGGCATGGTAAGGTTGTAGGATGGCAGTTGTTCATGCAACCTCTCTTGCAGTCATGGTGTTGTCATCTTGATGCACAATCTGAGCCTGGCATTCTGACAATGGTGTTGGTCAATTAGACCAACTCCACGTGATGTTGCTTCCCTCTGAATCGATAGAACTGGTGTAAGGGTTTCGATGACCTTCAATCGTCGATGATTTACAAACCCAATGCGACTGATTAAATATTTAGTTTTCAACATATGGGCTTGGGCTTTTGGGACAGTTTTAATAAACAGGTATTGGGCTTGGACCAGATTTAATAAACAAGGCTTTGGCTTGGACCAGATTTATAAACAAAGAATATTTGTCTTAGTAAAAATGAATGCAAAGTGCAATTTTCTTTTTATTTCAAGATGAGGCTATGATGATTTTGTAGATGTGAGTAAAAATTGAATGAAGATAGCATCATGGCATGGCAAGTTTGTAGGATGGCAGTTGTTCAACCAACTTCTTTTGCAGCCATGGTGTTGTCATCTTTATGCACAATTTGAGCCTGGTGTTCTGATAATGGTATTGGTGAATTAGACACACTATTCGGTCAAAAACTCCATCAGAATCTATTCTGTCATCAAGTACACTATTCACAGATTCTGATAAACGGTTAGAAGTGGCAGTTAGAAGTGGCTGTTAAACAGTTGAGCCGAACAGGATTACAGGTATGTTTTGTTCAATTATGCTTGACTTTTGGTCTTTTGACTTTTATATGTCAACTGTAATACTTTAATTTAAAAATGGTTTTTGAAAGTTCTGGTTCTTGATAAAATTCTGTTCCAAATTATGTTGAATTATAATTCAATGTTATTTTGGAACTAAAGATGAAATGACATGTGAGTAGATTCTGGATTTGGCTTTATTGGAAGAACCGAGACGAGAGGGTTTTTGAACTAAAGTATACGGATACAACCATGTATACTACAACTCAGAAGTGTGCAGCTGAACAAATGCAAATATCAAAATCAATGATGTTCCTATCAGAATAAATGGAAACCACTTTTGATCGAATTCTGGTTTGATTCGGTGATCAAAGAACGCTAAGGAAAGGGCATGTAAGTAAAACATGTTTTACATTTGGTAAATAATTGTGTTATTGAAATACACACTAGATACATAGCTTTCAATATATCCTTCATAGATTTTTTTGAAGTAAAGGCTTTAGTGTTTCATTTTTCAATTTCGTTGATAGCGTGATTTGTTGTCTAGCAGTCAGCTTACAATTGGTAAGAAGTTCACACCTTCATTACCTAATTTCAGGTATGAATTTCAAGGAAATCTGCCAATTTTTTTATTTAAGCTATATATGTTTTTATAATCAATCAACATATTTTATAATCCTACAGTCTCTACAAACTACACTTGAAAAAGTAACCCAAGACAACAAGCAATCTAAGAATCTGAGACGCTACATTGCTTTTGAAGATGTATACCAGGTATTGCTCTTTTTACAACCATCTTAATGCAACCTACACCCCGCTCCAGGATACTGAGTTAACCAGCCAACCCAACTCACCAATATAATACATCAATTATATATATTTTTTAAGTGGTTTAGTTTTGATCTTTGTCTTTGAAGTATAATTTGTTTGATTCTTTGAGGTCTATCAGGTCACTTGAAAGTTCAATTTCAGAGCTGAGATTGGACCTGTCCAGTAATCAAAGTTCATCCGAGGAAGTGATCCGTGATGATTTGCAACTTTACAAGACAAATGGAGACACGAGTGAGAGTAGAAAAAAGGTGTTTAAGTAAGCTAATGTTACTTTTTAGGTTTATTACTAACTACTGAAACAGTTGTTATGTATGTGTTAGATGTTGGTATCGTATGAACTTGGATGATGTGGTAAACCGTAATGTGGTTTACTTTTTTGTATTATTAACTATGTTTTATGCGACTCAACTATAATCTTTGCTTATAGTGTGTGTTTTGATTTGTGCAATATAGTATATGAGATGTGTATATTAGTATGTCGTAGTCTAAATTCTACTTTTTTAATATAATGTTTGAATGTATGTTTACTTTATAACCGCATTATAAAGAAATTTTTAATATCCACAAATTAACCTACCCTTTTATAAATTAATGTAGGAACCAATAGATTGATAAGAGCAAGACAAGGACGGCTAGAAAATATGTAGTATTTAAATCCATATAAATTTCGCCATGCACATAAATTATGGGACAATCTGACTCCGTAAAAATGTGTCATTAAACTTCAACTCCAAATATAAATTGGGTGGATCACGTTATACTAACTTCATTTTAGGAACCAGTATATTGGTAAAACCAAGACAATGATGATTAAAAAATATGTATTATTTAAATTCATATAAATTACGCTGTTTCAATTTAAGTTACTTATATGTTTTATACAAAAACCAGTATCTAAGGTAAATAACAAATAAAATCAGGATTTTAAAAATGTTAAGCATATTATACATGGTATAATACAACCATATTATACCAGGATTTTAAACCATATTATACATACAATACAGAGACAAAACGTAAAAAAACGTAAAAGTCCTAATATAGACTTTGCAATATAAACATGTTAAGCAAACAATATATCACAGTCCGACAAAGTATTGAATGCACACTTGTATTATACATACAATACAGAGACAAAACGTAATACCAAGAAAAATAGAAGGATATCCAACTTCATAGACTTGACGGAACTTACAGACTCGATAACAAAAGACCGTAACATACAATACAGACGAAAAAACGTTATACCAAAGAAAGAAATTATGGATGTTTACTGACTGGTGCACTTCGGAATGTAGCTGATAACCCCCTTTAGTGTAGCTCTTCGATTTTCCTTGAAATTCCAGAGCTCGCTAATTACATATCTGCCACTGGGGTTATATTCATTCAGGAGCAATTGATCGTTCTGATCAATTACTTCCTTATGTGCACCGCACCATCTTCTAGGAGGTTGTCAAGTGTTCTCGCCTTCGTAGTTGGTGTTTTGCGTATCTTTACATCCACAGCCATTCTGTACAATAAAAACATCCATAGTAAGAAACTCAGATTTCAACAAAACCCACAAGAATCAAACAAAACCTCTGTTTTGAAACCCGAGACAAAAACCCACAAGAATCAAACAATATTTTCACAAAAACATCACAAACAAACCTTCTGTTTTGATACTACTATGATAGCATAGAACAAAAACAAAACAAGCAAACATGTTATGTACAGTAGGTAATAGAAACTTTCCAAGAACAAACAATATTTTCACAAAAACTTCACAAACAAACCTTCTGTTTTGATACTATTACGATAGCATAGAACAAAAACAAAACAAGCAAACATTGAACAAAGTAGGTAATAGAAACCTTCCAAGAACAAACAATATTTTCACAAAAACTTCACAAACAAACCTTCTGTTTTGATACTATTACGATAGCATAGAACAAAAACAAAACAAGCAAACATTGAACAAAGTAGGTAATAGAAACCTTCCAAGAACAAACAATATTTTCACAAAAACATCACAAACAAACCTTCTGTTTTGATACTACTACGATAGCATAGAACAAAAACAAAACAAGCAAACATTAAACAAAGTAGTTTCAGCAACACATTTTGACCAGAGTGACCCATTTAGCTAACAAAAAAAAATACCCAAATCAACCCATTTATTGACACTTTTTCTTGAATGTTAACCAATTAATAAGTTTATTCATTGATAAAGGTTTGGTTATCAAAAACTGAAACCAAAGCAGAACAAAGAACTGATTATCAAACAACTCTAATCATTATCATATTATTGTACTGTCAGTACTACAACAAACAAATTGGTGAACTATACATATGCAGAACAAAGAACTGATTATCAAAATTGTGTTATATTCTATTCTTGAAAATATTTTCACAAAAACATCACAAGTTTAATGTATACTTAACTAAAATACGAATGTGAATTCAGCAAATAATTATTCACATAATATTTTATATATAAACATAGACAAAAACTTTTATCATTATAGTTATTATAACACTAACACAAACTGTCTTTAACATTATTTTATAAAGATATGTAACTAAAGACAAAAATTTAAATGATATATTATAATCTGTTTTTTAGTATTTGATTTCGATCGTTATTAAACCTACCCGTGTGGTTAATCAGCTGACAAGTTGGGAATGATAGAATCGGTAGGGGGGGGGGGGTTTCGTACTTCCGTTAGATTTACAAACAAACTTTCGAGTCAATTCGACTAAGATTTAATATGATCAATAAGATTGTGAAAGACCAAAGTGATATGGACATACGTAACATGTGAAACACCCAAAATATTATAACTCAATCTGTGGAAGACTTAAATTATTTATCTAATCTTTTTCAATATCAAGAATACCAACTGAAACTGTACTAAACATTGAATAGTGATTTTTAATATCAAGAACACCAACTGAAACTTACAAGAACAACAACTAAAACTTACAAAATCTTTATACCAACTGAAACTTACAAAATCTTTATACAATATCAAGAACACCAACTAAAACTTACAAAATCTTTACACAAAAAGTGATAAACACTGAGTTTTAACATAGCCCTAATTTATCAAATATTACATACATATACTACAATTTAAATTTGTTAAACACAAAAAATCTAAATTTCATCAACAAAACATGTTTAAAACCTATACCTAAACAACGTCAATGTCAAGAACAGTTATAATCCTCCAATTAAGTATCACAAATAGAAAAAATCTTTAGAATTTACATGTGAAACACCCAAAATATTATAAATCAATCTGTGGAAGACTAAAATTATATATCTAATCTTTTTCAATATCAAGAACACCAACTGTAAGTATACTAAACATCATAATCTTACAAAATCTTTATACAAAAACTGATAAAGAGTCATTTTTAACATAGCCCTAATTTATCAAATATTACATACATATACTACAATCTAAATTTGTTAAACACTAAAAATCTAAATTCTATCAATAAAACATGTTTAATATCTATACCCAAACAACGTCACTGTCAAGAACAGTTATAATCTTCCGATTAAGTATCATAAATAGATAAAATCGACAGAATCTACATGTAAATAATCAACAACATTGACTCATACAACGTCAAAAGAAAGCGAAATGATAAGAAATTTTTCGATCAAAGAAACCAAACATACTAAAATAGTAAAAGATGAAATTGAAGGTGAAGAGAATAATGTAGTGGATTCGGCGATGATTATCCGGTATCGATTGATCTCCGTTCATTTTCTGGAATCAACGATTCTTCCCTCTGAATTGATAGAACTGGTGTAAGGGTTGTGAAGATATTCAATCGTCGATGATTTTTACAAAACCCAATGCTACTGAACAAATATTTAGTTTTCAACATATGGGCTTGGGCTTGGACCAGATTTAATAAACAGGTTTTGGACTTGGACCACATTTAGTAAACAAGGTTTGGGCTTGTACTAAATTTATAAACAAAGAATATTTGTGTTAGTAAACATGTTTTGTGGGTTCGTTATGTTTCTCTTGTGTCTAAACTTAATTAGTTGACAAGTTGGGAATGACAGAATCCGTAGGGGCTTTTTCGTACTTCGGTTAGATTTACATATAAACGTTATTAATGTATTGTCACGGCCCCCGACCCGGTTTGACCCGTTTCAGGAGCCGCGGGACAGAAATCCCGTGGTATTTATTTAATTGAGTTTAACAGCGGAAGTTTTCTTCAGGATCTTTTTAAAACTGAAATATTTCTCGATTATTTTATTTCACAACTCGGGATAAAACCCGGTAATTTACAATATTGAGATTTAACGGGGAAATCTTTTATTTTACAAAACATGTTTCTTATTTTATACTGAGCCACTTCCTTAAGCTTGTAGTGCTTCTCGGCACTTTTCCTGGATCACAACAGATCACCTGAAACATGTTTGAAAAAGGTTATGTCAGCGGAAAATACTGAGTGACTCATTCTATTTATGAAAACGAATCGTTTGTTATAATTTACAGTATTAAGAGAGATTACAATGTTTCCAGATATCAAACCAACTACCCACAGTACTTGTCACTCGAACATCCATCGGTAGCCTCTTTGCCCGATGGTGTCTGTGACTATGGTCATATCACTCATTGGCTAACTTGTTGTCCAATAGTGATGGTTATCAAGTAATGAATACGAAACCCCACATACCGGCTGTAATATGGTGATTACATAAACTTAATCCCTGTAATTATAACCTTGAAAATATTTAAGAATTTATAAAGCATTTTGATAAAAAGAGAATGACTCACATTGCAGATTTAATTTGAGCAGAGCCTAGCCTACTGATTAGCCTTTTAACCTAAATTTAATAACAGGCACACAATTCGGTTAGTAACTTAATACAGCATTTACGATAACTCACGAGATCAACCCTCACAACGAATGACAAAGTGCTATGCTTAAACATCCATCGAATTAACGACTAATGACAAAGCATCACCCTAATGTGGGCAGCACTTAAACATCCATTGAGTACATTGATAGATCGGAAAATGAATCGTAATAGCGATCGAGTTATTACCCTGATTGTGGCGTCGATTAGTGATCCGTGTGTGTTAATTTGTGGTAAACAGAACGTAAGTCAGTGCATGTAGCGAGAATTTACGTCGTTTTAACTCCTGAATTCAAGTCCCAAGGTCCGCTATTTATACCCGAATTTTTGACAAGCTTGCGCACCGCAAGACTAGGACCTTTACGGTGCGCAAGGAATATGAATCGTTTATAGAGTTGCCACGTGTGGGACTAGCCTAGCTGAGTTGACAACTTCGAAAAATTCAAATTTGACAGCGTTTTATTTAGATAAACGTAACTAGGGTTTACCCCTCCTGAGTTTTAGGGGCCCTGATCCTGATTCCGATTGTTCTGAAAATTTTAGGGTTTGTGCAGAATCATTTGGGTGTCTTAATTAGGGTTTCCTATTGGACAATTAAAATAATAAATATGACTTTTGATGAGAGTTGTTACATTCTCCCCACCTTAATAAAAATCTCGTCCTCGAGATTTACTGGAATAATTGAGGATACTTTCGCTTCATTTCTGATTCCAGTTCCCAAGTGTATTCGGGTCCTCGTTTCGAATCCCACTTGACTTTAACTAGCACTAGTCGTTTGTGCTTGAGAAACTTCACTTTTCTATCTTCTATCTGAAGAGGTTTCTCTACAAATTTTAATTTTTCGTTTACCTCTATATCTTGGAGAGGTACTACCAAAGATTCGTCTGATAGACATTTCTTGAGATTGGATACATGAAATACATCATGTACTCCAGCTAACTCTTCTGGTAGTTGTAAACGATAAGCAACTGGTCCTATACGTTGGATCACTGGAAATGGTCCTACGTACCTTGGACTTAGCTTTCCTTTTTTACCGAATCTAACAACTCCTTTCCAAGGGGAAACTTTCAACAGTACTATGTCTCCAACTTGGAATTCTAACAGCTTGCATCTATTGTCTGCATAACTCTTCTGGCGATCTCGAGCCGTCTTTAGCCTTTCCTTGATTTGAGTAATCTTATCAGTCGTCTCTTGCACTATTTCAGGACCTGACAATTGATTTTCTCCTATTTCTGCCCAACAAACTGGAGTTCTGCACTTTCGTCCATACAGTGCCTCGAATGGGGCAGTTTCGATACTTGAATGATAACTATTGTTATAGGAGAATTCGATCAGAGGTAAGTGATCATCCCAATTCCCACCAAAATCTATTACACATGCTCGGAGCATGTCTTCTAGAGTTTGGATCGTCCTTTCACTTTGCCCGTCTGTTTGTGGATGATATGCCGTGCTTAGGTTTAGTCGAGTTCCCATAGCTTGCTGGAAACTTTTCTAGAAATGAGAAGTGAAACGACAATCCCTATCCGAAACAATGGAGAGTGGAACTCCATGTAGAGATACTACTTCATCTACATACAATTTTGCCAGTCTTTCCATGCTAAAAGTTTCTTTCATAGGTAGAAAGTGAGCAGATTTGGTTAATCGATCCACAATTACCCAAATCGCATCATTACCTTTTCTAGTTTTGGGTAACTTAGTAATAAAATCCATTGTTATGAGTTCCCATTTCCATACAGGCATCTCTAATTGTTGTAGTAGACCTGAAGGTTTCTGATGTTCTGCCTTAACTTGTGAACAAGTAAGACACTTAGAAACGTATCGAGCTATATCCTTTTTTCATTCCTATCCACCAAAAGCTATTTCTTAAATCTTGGTACATCTTATTGTTTCCTGGATGAATTGTATATCTAGATTTATGGGCTTCTTCTAGAATCTTATTTCTTAATTCTCCTTGCTTAGGTACCCATATTCTGCTTTTGTGGAATCTCCAAATTCCATCAGCTCCTTGCTCTAATTCTTTTATTCGTCCCTTCATTCCTTCAGCATCATCTTGGATTGCTGTTTCCTGAACATTCTTTATTTGTTCCATTAAATCTATTTGTAGATTTAATCGAAGAGCACGAACTCGTCGTTGTTTTTCATGATACTTACGACTTAAGGCATCTACAACTACATTTGCCTTTCCTTCGTGATACTGAATATCACAGTCGTAATCACTTAAGATTTCCATCCATCTCCTTTGCCTCATGTTTAACTCTTTTTGCCCGAATATATATCTTAGACTTTTATGATCGGTATAGATAGTAAACTTACTTCCGTACAGATAATGTCTCCAGATTTTCAGGGAAAAAATTACGGCTCCTAATTCTAAGTCATGAGTCGTATAGTTCTCTTCGTGCTTTTTCAACTGTCTTGAAGCATACGCAATTACCTTCTTGCATTGCATAAGCACACATCCAAATCCTAGTTTTGAAGCATCACAATATACTTCAAAATTTTCAGTTCCTTCTGGTAAGGCTAAGATTGGAGCATTGGTTAATTTTTGTTTTAATATTCTAAAGGCTTCTTCTTGTTTAGGTCCCCATTCAAACTTAACTGCTTTACCGGTTAGCTTAGTTAACGGTACAGCTATCTTGGAAAAATCCTTAATAAACTGTCTATAATATCCAGCTAAACCTATAAAACTTCTAATTTCCATCGCGGATTGTGGAACCATCCAATTGGTAATCGCCTCTATCTTAGCAGGATCTACATGAATACCTTCGTGATTCACCATGTGTCCTAAAAATTGTACTTCTTGCAACCAAAATTCACACTTTGAGAATTTGGCGTACAGCTTTTCTTTCCTTAACAAAGTTAAGAGTGCATGCAAGTGCTGACAATGTTCGTCCTGAATTTTTGAATAAATAAGTATATCGTCTATAAAGACAATTACAAATTTATCCAAATACGGTTTACAGATCCTATTCATCATGTCCATGAATGCGGCAGGAGCATTCGTTAACCCAAAGGGCATGACTGTAAACTCGTAATGACCATACCTAGTCCTGAAAGCAGTTTTAGGTATGTCTTCTTCTTGTACCTTCAATTGATGATATCCGGAACGTAAGTCAATCTTAGAGAAATATCTAGCTCCTTGGAGTTGATCAAACAGATCATCAATTCTAGGTAATGGGTATCGATTCTTAATTGTAACCTTATTCAATTCTCTATAATCAATACACATTCTCATTGAACCATCCTTTTTCTTTACAAACAACACTGGCGCTCCCCACGGGGATGAACTAGGTTGTATGAAACCTTTACTTAGTAATTCATCTAATTGCTTTTTCAGTTCTAACATTTCTGTAGGTGCTAACCGATAAGGTGCCTTAGCTATCGGTATAGTTCCTGGAATTAGATGAATCCTAAATTCTACCTCCCTATCTGGTGGTAATCCTGGTAATTCTTCTGGGAATACCTCAGGGTATTCTGAGACTACAGGAATTTCCTTAAGTTCTTTTCCCTTAGTACTAATGATTACTGAAATCATATACACTATTCCTTGCTTTCGTTCATAACTAGCAACTTTCATTATGGATATGAACTTCATGGGCTTACATGGTTTATCTCCTGTAATCATAATGACTTCTCCGGTGGGTGCCTGAATCTCTATAGAGTTCTTATCACAAAGAATTCGAGCATGGTTGGCTACTAACCAATCCATTCCTAACACAACATCAAATTCGGCTAATTTCATAGGTAATAGATTTGCAAAGAATTTATGACCTGAAAGTTCTAATTCTACATTTTGCAAAACCTTATCTATTTTAACTGAATTCCCATCAGCCGTTTCGACTGTAAAAATCTGCCTAATGTTGGTTAAGGGTATATTAAGAGCTTGGCAGAATGAAGTATTGATAAAACTTTGGTTCGCACCAGGGTCAAATAATACTTTGGCGTAAATGTTGTGAACTAGAAACGTACCAGCTATCACATCTGGAATCATCTCGGCTTCCTGAGTAGTTAACTGAAAGGCTCGGACATTCTTCTTAGTAGCTCCATCGGTTGTCTTGGCTTTGTTGTCTGCTGGTTTGATTAATTTAGGACATTCTGGCTTAAAATGTCCTGTTTCTCCGCAATTATAGCAGACTCTTGTTTTCTTTCTGCATTCCTCTTCACGATGTCCTACCATTTTACAAAAATTGCAGGTTACACTACATCTTCCAAAATGTTTCTTTCTGCAATTCCTGCAAAACAACGGATTTGAAGATTGCCCTGTTCCTCTTCTCTTGAAGCTGTTATTATTACCCATACGACATCCTTGGGTAATTTTCTGAGCCAATTCCTTCTTCCTGTTTTCATCTTGCGTGCATACCAGTTCATCGGTTAGGGTATTAGCTAATTCCACAGCATCGTCAATAGTGCGGGGTCTTGCAGCTTTAACGATGTTACGGATTTCACTAATCAGTCCCCAAATATAGCGAGAAATGAGTACCGGTTCTGGCGAAGCCAGTGTTGGTACCACTCTAGCATATTCAAAGAATGTCGAAGTATAACCGCGACAATCTACACCCATCATTCTATGGTTTAAAAACTTATTCGCCATTTGATCTTTTTCATATTCGGGACAAAATTTTCTTTCTACAAGACTCTTAAATTCTTCCCAGGTCATGGCATAAGCCCTATCTCTTCTTTTGGCTTGTAACACCGTGTTCCACCATTCTAGCGCCCCTTCTTTGAAAAGATTTGACGCGTACATGACCTGATCATCCTGAATACATTTACTTATGGCAATTACTGCCTCGGTTTTCTCTAACCAACGCAGTGCCGCAGTCGCTCCTTCATTGCCTGCAAACTCAGTGGATTTACAAGCAAGAAATTCTTTATAAGTGCAACCAGGTGTTGCAGATTTCATTTCTTAGGGAGCAGAGCTTGCCGTGGTTCATTATCATGATTAACATAATCATTGCCTCCGTTTACGCTATTGCTGAAGTTATCTTCAGAAATACCTTTGCTAGGAACGATTTGTTGCGGTTCTATTGGATTTTTAACAGCAGCAACGATTGCTGGAATAGCATTGGCTATCCCTTGAGCAATGATATTTTCTATATCCTGCCTAGTCATATATTGATCCCTCGGTTGTTGCTCAGATTGATTAATCTCATTAACTGGTTCATTATTGGCGTTTTCCATCTGATAATTAATATATATAATTTATTAGTATCAAATAAATAACAATTAGACAAAACAATTATACAGAGTTCATAACACCAATATAACCAAAACTACCGATTTCTCGATTTCTATTTATATTTAATAATATGCATCAATATACACCATTATCTTACAAAGTTTTATTTGTAGTTATTTTACAGATTGATTTTACTTATACTATTACACCACTACAGTTCCATAAACCCCTTATGTTTTGTCAGTTGATTGTCTAGTAATGGCGTTCTCTCTTATCGTAATTCCAGGAGATCTGTCCCCCAATCTCTTGGATCCTATTCCCAGCATCCATTAGTTCTTTGCCGGAATGGCGGAATTCATCCATATTCTCGTTACTTATTGGTGGATTTGGTAAAGGTTCTGGATTGAACTGAGGAAAAAGCTTATAGGGATTGTTTTGTAACTGTATTTCATTAGTCAACCATTCGTCTATTTGCAAGTGGATGGAAGGGTTTGGAATAGCTGGTTCTAAATTCATTGGTAGTTGGGTTTCAAGAGAGTGAATAGAAACATTTTCATTAATAGGCTTAATAGTATTATAGCTTGCCAATATAAAATCTAGCTCTTCCTGAGAAGGTAACCCCTCAATTTGCCTAGAGCTTTCCCCAATTTCCATTTTCTTAGGCTTGGGTTTCTCGAGAGGTGAAACGTTGAATTCTATAGGTTCTTCTATGTCTGGTATATACCTATTGAAATCTCTGGAAACCTCTATTCTTACTGGATAGAGTTTTAAGTTCTGAAGGGCGTCAGACAAGTCACTCATGCTGTTTAAATATGCAAAACAATCAAAATTTATTAAGTCAAAATTTTATAACAAAATTTCATAGAAAACCTTTTTAAATATTATTTCATACTGGTTAACTACCAAGACAACTGAAAATTAAAACACACTAAGGTTTACTTATTTATTTACTGAATAAGGTTTCTAGACTGTAGATAATAAAGGTGCTAAAACTTTGAGTCAGATTTTTTTAAAGATTTGTATTTACTGCTACAGTGGCTAGCATATAAAGATCTGCCCATACTATACACAATTAATCAGATAATAAAACACACAATCACAAAATAGTAATTAATAAAAATTAAGTATTTTCTAAATACTTAATTGGCTTAAATCAGTGGCTCTGATACCACCTTTTTCTGTCACGGCCCCCGACCCGGTTTGACCCGTTTCAGGAGCCGCGGGACAGAAATCCCGTGGTATTTATTTAATTGAGTTTAACAGTGGAAGTTTTCTTCAGGATCTTTTTAAAACTGAAATATTTCCTGATTATTTTATTTCACAACTCGGGATAAAACCCGGTAATTTACAATATTGAGATTTCATGGGGAAATCTTTTATTTTACAAAACATGTTTCTTATTTTATACTGAGCCACTTCCTTAAGCTTGTAGTGCTTCTCGGCACTTTTCCTGGATCACAACAGATCACCTGAAACATGTTTGAAAAAGGTTTTCTCAGCGGGAAATACTGAGTGAATCATTCTATTTATGAAAACGACTCGTTTGTTATAATTTATAGTATTAAGAGAGATTACAATGTTTCCAGATATCAAACCAACTACCCACAGTACTTGTCACTCGAACATCCATCGGTAGCCTCTTTGCCCGATGGTGTCTGTGACTATGGTCATATCACTCATTGGCTAACTCGTTGTCCAATAGTGACGGTTATCAAGTAATGTATACAAAACCCCACATACCGGCTGTAATATGGTGATTACATAAACTTAATCCCTGTAATTATAACCTTGAAAATATTTAAGAATTTATAAAGCATTTTGATAAAAAGAGAATGACTCACATTGCAGATTTAATTTGAGCAGAGCCTAGCCTACTGATTAGCCTTTTAAACTATATTTAATAACAGGCACACAATTCGGTTAGTAACTTAATACAGCATTTACGATAACTCACGAGATCAACCCTCACAACGAATGACAAAGTGCTATGCTTAAACATCCATCGAATTAACGACTAATGACAAAGCATCACCCTAATGTGGGCAGCACTTAAACATCCATTGAGTACATTGATCGATCGGAAAATGAATCGTAATAGCGATCGAGTTATTACCCTGATTGTGGCGTCGATTAGTGATCCGTGTGTGTTAATTTGTGGTAAACAGAACGTAAGTCAGTGCATGTAGCGAGAATTTACGTCGTTTTAACTCCTGAATTCAAGTCCCAAGGTCCTCTATTTATACCCGAATTTTTGACAAGCTTGCGCACCGCAAGACTAGGACCTTTACGGTGCGCAAGGAACATGAATCGTTTATAGAGTTGCCACGTGTGGGACTAGCCTAGCTGAGTTGACAACTTCGAAAAATTCAAATTTGACAGCGTTTTATTTAGATAAACGTAACTAGGGTTTACCCCTCCTGAGTTTTAGGGGCCCTGATCCTGATTCCGATTGTTCTGAAAATTTTAGGGTTTGTGCAGAATCATTTGGGTGTCTCAGTTAGGGTTTCCTATTGGACAATTAAAATAATAAATATGATTTTTGATGAGAGTTGTTACATGTATTCTTAAGTATAATGCGAACATGAATTCATTAAATAATTTCACACCAAATTTTACATATAAACGTTGGCTTACATTCAATGTTTACGATCTACCCGCGTCCATCGGACGGGTGTCCACCTAGTTACATATTAAAAGAAACAAAAAGCTGGCATCCTGTGGGATTAGAACCCGGGTCCAGCCGCCTCAAAGAAACACATTTAACCACTAGACTATGTCTAGCGTTTGTATCAAAGTTCAGTTGTTAGGATTTATAACCTAACTTTAAGGAAAGTTTTAAAAGAAAAAAAAAACATATAAGAAACGCTGAAAAAGGTTTTCGAATCTAGAACACATCGTTTAAAACCCAAGAAACTAACCAGCTGAGCCACACTCTTAGATGCGAAGGAATTCAGCGCCATTTTCACATAACCATAAACCAGAACCAGTTGTGTGCTTCTCCTTCTTCCTTCCAAACGATCCGACGTAAAAAGCATATAAGAAACTCATTTGTTTCAGCCATTAATGAATCAGTTACTTCGATTATTAAGTGGGTTTAACTCACATAATGTATCTTAAGGGTTTCCTAACAACTAATCATTGCTAATCATCAAAACAAGTGAGATTGGAATTTTAAACCAATAACATTAACATACACAAAGAACTCAAATTGGGTTTCCATTCACTTCGTGAAATTGACTGACAAAACTTACACCATTTGTTCCTTTTATCAAACCATGTAAAACCCCACTGAAATTTCTTCATTTCGTCAACCACATCTTGCGAATTTAATCGAAGAACATTCTAGGGCTTGTAACTTTACGTGACGATATCTCCTTCAATTCTCAACCTTTTCAGGTGATTCCAAAGCCTAAGCTTATTTATTTTTCGTGCTCTACAAATCCCTATCATCAATTTCTACATTTGTAGACATTAGGGATTCGAACTTAATTCTTGATAAACTAGGGTTCTTGAGTTCTCGAAATTTGGGGCTTTTGATCTTAGACACCTAATTTTAGTGAAATTGAATTTACCCTACTGTTCTATATCATATTATATTAGTTCATGTAAATTTTGAGATTTTCTGACTTGTTATGGATTTATTATGAATTTTAGCATATTATATTAATTTATAGATTATGGGAAAAATTTGTTCATGAGAATATTATATCCCAAACTACATAATCTGATTTTTTCAGTTATTCGTTAGATGTGGGAATTTAACAAAAAATTCATATTTAATCTACTAATTGATCATACTATATAATTTGATTAAATTGGAAAACTAGTTATAATATTTTCTCTAAAAATGACTAAATTGTTATTACAAAAATAATTCTTGTGACAACAATAATATTTTATTTATTATGATTTCCTATTGGTTACAAAATTGGTGGATAGTCATTTAGATTTTTGTTAGAAATAATAACCACAAAAAGGTAACAACATATACCAAGTGTAAGACTTTTCGAAAACGATAAAATTGATTAATGATGTTACGAATCAATATATAAATATATATGTTCTCATTTATATATATTTAAAAAACAAAACAAGCAAACATTAAACAAAGTAGTTTCAGCAACACATTTTGACCAGAGTGACCCATTTAGCTAACAAAAAAAAAAAAATACCCAAATCAACCCATTTATTGACACTTTTCTTGAATGTTAACCAATTAATAAGTTTATTCATTGATAAAGGTTTGGTTATCAAAAACTGAAACCAAAGCAGAACAAAGAACTGATTATCAAACAACTCTAATCATTATCATATTATTGTACTGTCAGTACTCCAACAAACAAATTGGTGAACTATACATATGCAGAACAAAGAACTGATTATCAAAACTGTGTTCTAATCTATTCTTGAAAATATTTTCACAAAAACATCACAAGTTTAATGTATACTTAACTAAAATGCGAATGTGAATTCAGCAAATAATTATTCACATAATATTTTATATATAAACATAGACAAAAACTTTTATCATTATAGTTATTATAATACTATCACAAAATGTCTTTAACATTATTTTATAACGATATGTAACTAAAGACAAAAATTTAAATGATATATTATAATCTGTTTTTTAGTATTTGATTTCGATAGTTATTAAACCTACCCGTGTGGTTAATCAGCTGACAAGTTGGGAATGACAGAATCCGTAGGGGGGTTTTTCGTACTTCCGTTAGATTTACAAATAAACTTTCGAGTCAATTCGACTAAGATTTAATATGATCAATAAGATTGTGAAAGACCAAAATGATATGAACATACATAACATGTGAAACACCCAAAATATTATAACTCAATCTGTGGAAGACTTAAATTATTTATCTAATCTTTTTCAATATCAAGAATACCAACTGAAACTGTACTAAACATTGAATAGTGATTTTTAATATCAAGAACACCAACTGAAACTTACAAGAACAACAACTAAAACTTACAAAATCTTTATACCAATTGAAACTTACAAAATCTTTATACAATATCAAGAACACCAACTAAAACTTATAAAATCTTTACACAAAAAGTGATAAACAGTGAGTTTTAACATAGCCCTAATTTATCAAATATTACATACATATACTACAATTTAAATTTGTTAAACACAAAAAATCTAAATTTCATCAACAAAACATGTTTAAAACCTATACCTAAACAACGTCAATGTCAAGAACAGTTATAATCCTCCGATTAAGTATCACAAATAGAAAAAATCTTTAGAATTTACATGTGAAACACCCAAAATATTATAAGTCAATCTGTGGAAGACTAAAATTATATATCTAATCTTTTTCAATATCAAGAACACCAACTGTAAGTATACTAAACATCATAATCTTACAAAATCTTTATACAAAAACTGATAAATAGTCATTTTTAACATAGCCCTAATTTATCAAATATTACATACATATACTACAATCTAAATTTGTTAAACACTAAAAATCTAAATTCTATCAACAAAACATGTTTAATATCTATACCCAAACAACGTCACTGTCAAGAACAGTTATAATCTTCCGATTAAGTATCATAAATAGATAAAATCGACAGAATCTACATGTAAATAATCAACAACATTGACTCATACAACGTCAAAAGAAAGCGAAATGATAAGAAATTTTTCGATCAAAGCAACCAAACATACTAAAATAGAAAAAGATGAAATTGAAGGTGAAGAGAATACTGTAGTGGATTCGGCGATGATTATCTGGTATCGATTGATCTCCGTTCATTTTCTGGAATCAACGATTCTTCCCTCTGAATTGATAGAACTGGTGTAAGGGTTGTGAAGATATTCAATCGTCGATGATTTTTACAAAACCCAATGCTACTGAACAAATATTTAGTTTTCAACATATGGGCTTGGGCTTGGACCAGATTTAATAAACAGGTTTTGGACTTGGACCACATTTAGTAAACAAGGTTTGGGCTTGGACTAAATTTATAAACAAAGAATATTTGTGTTAGTAAACATGTTTTGTGGGTTCGTTATGTTTCTCTTGTGTCTAAACTTAATTAGTCGACAAGTTGGGAATGACAGAATCCGTAGGGGCTTTTTCGTACTTTGGTTAGATTTACATATAAACGTTATTAATGTATTCTTAAGTATAATGAGAACGTGAATTCATTAAATAATTTCACATCAAATTTTACATATAAACGTAGGCTTACATTCAATGTTTACGATCTACCCGCGTCCATCGGACGGGTGTCCACCTAGTTACATATTAAAAGAAACAAAAAGCTGGCATCCTGTGGGATTAGAACCCGGGTCCAGCCGCCTCAAAGAAACACGTTTAACCACTAGACTATGTCTAGCGTTTGTATCAAAGTTCAGTTGTTAGGATTTATAACCTAACTTTAAGGAAAGTTTTAAAAGAAAAAAAAACATATAAGAAACGCTGGAAAAGGGTTTCGAATCTAGAACACATCGTTTAAAACCCAAGAAACTAACCAGCTGAGCCACACTCTTAGATGCAAAGGAATTCAGCGCCATTTTCACATAAACAAAAACCAGAACCAGCTGTGTGCTTCTCCTTCTTCCTTCCAAACGATCCGACGCAAAAAGCATCAAAGAAACTCATTCGTTTCAGCCATTAATGAATCAGTTACTTAGATTATTAAGTGGGTTTAACTCACATAATGTATCTTAAGCGTTTCCTAACAACTAATCGTTGCTATTCATCAAAACAAGTGAGATTGGAATTTTAAACCAATAACATTAATATACACAAAGAACTCGAATTGGGTTTCCATTCACTTCATGAAATTGACTGACAAAACTTACACCATTTGTTCCTTTTATCAAACCATGTAAAACCCCACTGAAATTTCTTCATTTCGTCAACCACATCTTGCGAATTTAATCGAAGAACATTCTAGGGCTTGTAACTTTACGTGACGATATCTCCTTCAATTCTCAACTTTTTCAGGTGATTCCAAAGCCTAAGCTTGTTTATTTTTCGTGCTCTACAAATCCCTATCATCAATTTCTACATTTGTAGACTTTAGGGATTCGAACTTAATTCTTGATAAACTAGGGTTCTTGAGTTCTCAAAATTTGGGGCTTTTGATCTTAGACACCTAATTTTAGTGAAATTGAATTTATCCTACTGTTCTATATCATATTATATTAGTTCATGTAAATTTTGAGATTTTCTGAACTTGTTATGGATTTATTATGAATTTTAGCATATTATATTAATTTATAGATTATGGGAAAAATTTGTTCATGAGAATATTATATCCCAAACTACATAATCTGAATTTTTCAGTTATTCGTTAGATGTGGAACTTTAACAACAAAATTCATATTTAATCTACTAATTGATCATACTATATAATTTGATTAAATTGGAAAACTAGTTATAATATTTTCTCTAAAAATGACTAAATTGTTATTACAAAAATAATTCTTGTGACAACAATAATATTTTATTTATTATGATTTCCTAATGGTTACAAAATTGGTGGATAGTCATTTAGATTTTTGTTAGAAATAATAACCAGAAAAAGGTAACAACATATACCAAGTGTAAGACTTTCGAAAACGATAAAATTGATTAATGATGTTACGAATCAATATATAAATACATATGTTCTCATTTATATATATTTAAAAAATAATATTTGTTACAAAGGTCCCCAAATCAAGAACCCGAATCACTAGACCCATTATATCGTTCCTTTTAATTTAGAATATATTTGTTATAACCAATTTAGGGCGATTTGGTCATTTGACTCACCTTGTATGCTCGTTCGGTAATTCTCGTGGATTGTTTCTTCGCAACCAGTGAGTAGATTCGACTCTTTCCCCATTTTTGCCATTAACTCTTTTTGGGGTGTATCTCGTGCTTGATTTCAAATTTATTTATTTAAATTGTTAACATGCTATTCGATGTGTTTCTATGTGTCACTTGTTGCTAAATTCTATTGTTTCTCTATACGTGCATCTATGTGTTACTCGCTTTGTGTCACAGGTTTTGCGTGGATCCACCTGGCTGACCGGTTCCCCACGGCCATGGGTCGAACTCGGTATCGCCATCATTGTTTCGCAGATTTGCATTTCGAGGCTTGAATCTCTATGTGTCTATGGTTACTAATATTGTTATGTTTGTGTTGTTTATGAGTTATGTGTTGAATTCTTATTATATTGAAAGACCTAGTTTCACATTTGATATGCATGTTATAAAATAAGGTTTTCTTAAATTAATAAAGAAAAAAACGTTTAAATAAAAAACTGAATCTATTCACCAACATGTTTGTTGACCCAAAACTCTTTTACGCGTGATACATGTTCACAAGGGTGGACGAATCTTGAGTTGAAGACATGTAGGATTGCCTTAGTAATAAACCGGCTATGATATGTTGCTTTTATTTATTTGACTTTGTAAGTTGGCATTTATATTTGGATTCTATGTTGTGGGTGACAAATTAAATTTGGTGACTTTAAATATTGATACCGATCACTGCTACGATACAATGTCGTTCTGCTAAAAAATTTCGTTCAAAGAGTCGAAACGCCGTTACGATAACGGGGTAATAACTCGATCACTGCTACGATACAATGTCCGATCGATTGAAACCGATCCGATGGATGTTTAAGTGCTGCCTGAATTCGGTCTATACTTTGTCATTCGTCGTGAGGGTTTTGATTTCATGAGATTATCGTAAATGTTGTATTAAGTTACTGACGGGTGGTCCGTAGGACAACCCTTAAGTACCTTAAAAAGATTAAAATCCCATGCTTTACACGTTTAATTGTTTGAACTTGGTAACTACTAGTTGTTTGGACGTGCAGGTGTAAATGAAGCTTAAAAGGGAAGTAATTTGGAGCATCAATAAAAAATAAAATATTGGAATTGAAGAACTAAGAATATCACATGATAGAGGATGAAATTATGAGAACGTGGGCGAAAACGGCGAAGAAAACGGAGTTGAAACGAGAAAGTTATGAAGAAAACAAGAAAACGAAATCTGGTGCCGCCGTAACCTACGGCTCCTGGCCGTAGGTTACGGCCCTCACTGTGTTTTCTGGTCCACCGTAGCTCAGTTCTGGCCCACCGTAAGAGTTTTATTGACCGTAACCTACGGCGGAGGGCCGTAGGTTACGGCTCTGACCAGCATAAAAGTTGTAACTGCCCCATTTATTGGCATTTTATGATGTCTTTTGAGTACCAATGATTCCCATTCGGTTACAGACACTTTAGAGACGAATTTTGGGTGTTCTTGAGGGCTTGAAACAATTTCTAAACATCTTGTTAGTGTTTTTAATACATATGAACATTGAACTAATGGTGAAGATGGTTGTTCTAGCCATGAATGGCTAAACTCTTTAAGGTCATCTTTAGTTGAAGGTTTGTAGAGACAATTGTGCTTGATTTCATATTTCTAGAATGGTAAATTGAATTTATGTTTTATTTATCATGGTGTGTTCTTATTTTCTTGTAAATTGTTGATGCTTATGATTATTCTATTTTGAAACCATACGTTCTTGGTGCCGTTGGCAATCGAGATATCATGGGTAGAACTAGGATCGGGTAAGGGTCAATTGGTCATCGGGTAACAACCTCACGTTCTAGGAATCTGAGTACTTAGTTCCCTTTTATCACAACAAGTAATTGCACATGAACTATGTCTATGTAGTTCTTTCTAGTGAATGATAGCACAAATGTTGAAGCAAACCGAAAACTAAAGATGGTCACTCGTCTCTAATTTGTTTACAACCAAAACACTTCCATTTTGCAATTAGAATAGTAGTCTTAGTTTTAAAAATCAACCAATCAAACCCACTCTTGAATTTATTTTATTTGCAATTAGATTAATTTAGTCAAGTTAGATATACACTTAGATAACATACATTCCACAAACTCCCTGTGTTCGATACCCACTTACCGCTAACTATTTAGTTGTATTTGGATTAAATTTGATTGTGACCACGACATCACGTCAAATTTTGGCGCCGTTGCCGGGGAGTAGTGCGCAACGTGTGTTATCTTGTGTATTAGTTTGAATTTTTTTTTTTTAAAAAAATAAAAACCATAAAGATTTCTTTTATGTTCATGATTTACACTTGGTAGTTGAGTTGTGTTGTGCAGGATGACAGGGCATTACACAAATTTCAGCTTATTTACGTGTAGATTGTGCGGGGGTCCACGACATCCATGTATTGGTTGCCACGAGGCTCACTACAGGAGGGCACATGGAAAACCGGTGTCTTATGTTTCACAGCTTCCACCTCCATCATACGTTGACGATTATGAATCAGAAATGGAGGATGACTATTATTCATATGGATACGATCAGGACGAGGAAGTTTATTATGAGGCAAGGATGGATGGTCTATGTTTTTGTTGCGGTCGCGATCACACTTATGATTATGATGTGTGCACGGTGTATTCGGAAAACCCGAAGTATTGGGATAAAAAGATGATGGATGCGCGCATCTATAGACCGTATCAGGGATATCGACAATATCATCCCGAAGAATATTCTGAGCCCGAGGGTGTTTATGTTTATGAGACCGAGGAAGAGAAAGAGCTTGCTGTATTGGAAGTAACTTTGTCCAAACTCGAGCAATATTTAGCAACACCCAACCTGTCCGATGAAGACCGAATCAGCTGCTTAGTTTCTAAGTGTCAAACTTTAAAATTGAAGTTAGAGATAGAAGAACGCCTCTCACCATTACCTGACGATATTAGAGATTATTCTCACATGAAGGAGGAGGTTGTGGAGGATAATACCACACCAATGAGTCCTTTATCTGATGAAGAGTCACTTGTAGATCAGATGATGTGTGCAGATTATAAGGTAGAGCAGGCTGATGGGATGGATATATGTACCGAACCTCTTCCCATATCAATGATTCAAATTAACAAGTGTGGGGAAGAGGGTTCAAGGAATAAGATGAGAAGGGTGAAACTACCAGACATTAAGGTATATGTCATGAAGTGGACTAGCAAAGCCCGCAGGAGCAGCTTTAACATGCCAAATATACTGACAAATTTATGGAGATGGCATGTAAATTTCAGGGCATTTGTTGGAAATGCTGCGGGTAAGTGTGCATTAAGACCACCATAACGCATATCAGGTATGGTCTGGCTGAAGACCTTTAAACTTAGCGCTCTCGGGAGGCAGCCCGAGGATGTAGAGTATTGTATTTGTGTTTTGTTTTGTTTTGCTTTGTTTGGTTTTGTTTTGGTGTTGGTGTTGTGTTTGTGTGTTGGCAGGTTATTACGTTTCAACCCTCGCGGATGCAATGATTCAAGTGTGGGGATGTTTGGCAACATCCCTGTTGAGATATCGGCGAATCTAAGAGATGTTTTTGAACCGGTTCGATTACCGCAGCTGCATCACTACCAACACTGCTGATTTACTAATCAGGCCGTGTCTTGTTCTCATCTTGTGCACCTTTGTATATATTCATGTTTAAGTTTTTGGTTGGGCGGTTGGGTGGTGTTTTGATGTGTTTAGTTTATGGGTTGTGAAGGAATTGGTGGTGTTTTTAATAATTAGAATTAAAAAAAAATAAAAAAAAAAGAAATTTGGGATTTAAGAGTATTAGCGAAAGCTAATGTTGTTGGTTAAGAGCGATCTTTCCCTCAAAACCATACATTGGGACAATGTATCCCAAGTGTGGGGATGGGGGAGAATTTTTTGAGAATTTTAAAAATTTTTGTGAAGCCAAGCGAAAATTGTCAAAATTTGAAAACTTGATATTGTTCCACTTGACACACCGACACCCATTCCTAGTCTTTTCTTGGTGAGAATTTGAGCCACATATGATTATTATAGATAGTTCTTTGTTTTGAGTGGCGGTGTGTGTTTTGTGTTAATAGAACTTGTGTACGAATTCTTGTTAAATCCTAGAGTTAGCATGCTTTTGAAAATGATAGGGGACTTTTAGGTAGCCTCGTCTAGATGTGTGAGAGTGTGGGAATTGGGGGTTGGACCTCATACGTTACATATATGAGCTTGGTATTGTGAGGGGTGGGGGTTTGGTCTTTAGAAAGCCATGTTTGAGCCTTATACCATTCGGTTGTGACCCAAACCTACTTCCTACAAAATTTTACCTATTGAGACGACCCGGTTTAGGAGATTTAGTATGTAGTGTTGATGTTCTTGTATATATTGTTGAGTTTTATGTGTTATGAAAAAAAAAAAAAAAAAAAAAAAAGAAAGAAAAGAAAAAAAAAAGAAAGAAAGAGAAAAATATGAGAAAAATACAAAAAAAAAGAAGGATTTAGTTGCAATAGTAGTTGAAAATGTTGATGAAGTTGTGTATATAGTTGATGTTTGCTTTGTTTAGTAGTAGAAATAAAAACCGGGTCGAATCAATGAGCTACTTTCACATTCCCACTATTTCCTACCTTTACACCTAGCCTCGTTACAACCCGTAAGTTCCTTTGATTCATAAGCATGCTCGATATTTGTTAGGAGGAGACTTGATTTTTATACAAGCTTTTTATCGCACAATCACACACGTGCATTGAGTGTTTTAGCATTATGTGCTAATATTTTTTATCACCGAGAGATTTTTGTGAGGGGTGTGTCTTGTGGGGCGATAAAAAGTTAGTAAAAGGACGATACATTTTAGCTTGGTTTGCATATTGATCGCTTGTAGTTTTGAAATGGTTTTTGAATGGGTTGCTTGGGACAAGCAACGGGTAAGTGTGGGGATGTAACCTAGTTTTGTTTACTAACCTAGTTTCGTTTGCATTATTACGTGGAATTACGACGAGATGGAACGTCGTTTCTAAGAAAGCCAGTTAACCTTAAGTTAAAAGTTTTGTATAATATTAATATGTGAAAAAAAAATAATATATATATAACAATAATAATAAATATTGTATAGTAATAACTAAAATAAAACATTTATAAAATAGATGATGTGTATTGATGCATAATATTATAAAAATATCAATGTCGCAATGTCGACGATTTTGGCGATATGTGTGACTTACTTGTGTTGTGATTGCCTTATTGTGTTTAATTGCTATTCATGTTGTGACAATAATTTGTATATATTGTTAATTATTCAGATGGAAAACGCAGTAAACCAACCGGAAAATGAAGTTAACCAATCTGAACCTAATAATGAAGACCATTTTCTCAATAGTCAAAATATAGAAAATATCGTTGCTCAGAGAATAGCCAACGCTATCCCCGCAATCGTCACTGCTGTTAAGAATCCCGTTGACCCTTCACAAGTCAACCATAGCAAATGCACTCGCGACGATAATTTCAGAAACAGTGTAAACAGGGGTGGCAATAATAATAATAATAATAATAATAATAATAATAATAATAATAATAATAATAATAATAATAATAATGTGGTCCAAGCCCCATTTCTTAAGAAAATGAAAGTAGCAACGGCTGGTTGCACTTACAAGGAATTTCTTGCCTGTAAGCCAGTCGAATTTGCAGGCAATGAAGGGGCAACTGCCGCACTGCGTTAGTTAGAAAAGACCGAAGCAGTAATTAAAATAAGTAAATGCGCCGAGGAAGACAGGGTTATGGCTGCATCCCACCTTTTCAAGGAAGAGGCGTTAGAATGGTGGAACACGGTGCTGCAAGCAAAAAGGAAGTGACGTGGCATATGCCATGAGTTGGGAGGAATTCAAGGAATTGGTGGAAAGAAAGTTTTGTCCCTCCTATGAAAAGGAACAGATGACGAATAAGTTCCTAAACCACCGGATGGTGGACGTGCACTGCCGAGGGTACACTTCAAAATTTTTTTGAGTATGCTAGAATTGTATCAACTCTGGCATCGCCAGAGCCGGTACTTATTTCTCGCTATATTTGGGGACTAATTAGCGAGATTCGTGATATAGTCAAAGCTGCGAGACCCCGAACGATTGACGATGCGGTCGAACTGGCTAACACATTGACTGACGGACTGGTGCGCATAAGAGAAGAAAACAGGAAAAAGGAACTGTCACAAAAGATTACCCAAGGTTTTCGTGGGGGTAATACTAATAGTAACTTTAAGAAAAAGGGAACGGGACAATCTTACACACCTCCATTATGCAGAAACTGTTGAAAGAAACATTTTGGTAAATGTTAGGAAAATTGCAATTTCTGCAAAGCACCGGGGCACCGAGAGGAGGAGTGTAGAAAGAAATCCAAGATTTGCTACAATTGCGGAGAAGCTGGGCACTTTAGACTAGAATGCCCTAAACTAGTCAAGCAAGCTGACAAAAAGGCAAAAGCAACTGAAGGAACTAATAAGAAGAATGCAAGAGCCTTCCAGCTGACAACGCAAGAAGCAGATCTGATTCCAGATGTGATAGCTGGTACGTTTCTTGTACATGACGTTTATGCAAAAGTATTATTTGACTCTGGTGCAAACCAAAGTTTTATAAATACTTTATTCTGCCAAGCTCTTAAGCAACCTTTAACCAAACTTAGGCAAATTTATACGGTAGAAACGGCAGAAGGAAATTCTGTTAATATTGATAAGGTCCTTCAAGAAGGAAAAATAGAACTCTCAGGATATAATTTTCTGCAAACCTACTGCCTATGAATTTAGCTGGATTCGATGTTATGTTAGGAATGGATTGGTTAGTAGCCAACCATGCTCGAATCCTCTGTGATAAGAATTCTATAGAGATACATACACCAGCAGGAGAAGTAATTGTGGTTACAGGCTATAAGCCATGTAAAGCAATGAAGTTCGTTTTAGTAATGAAAGTTGCTAGTTATGAATGAAAACAAGGAATAGTGTATATGATTTCAGTAATCATTAACACTAAAAGCAAGGAACTTAAGGAAATCCCAATAGTATCAGAATACCCGGATGTATTCCCAGAAGAGCTACCTGGATTACCACCCGATAGGGAAGTAGAGTTTAGAATTCATCTAATTCCTGGAACTACACCAATAGCTAAGGCACCTTATCGATTAGCACCCACAGAAATGTTAGAACTGAAAAAGCAGTTAGATGAATTGTTAGGCAAAGGATTCATACAACCCAGTTCATCCCCTTGGGGAGCACCGGTGTATTGTTCGTGAAAAAGAAGGATGGTTCAATACGGATGTGTATCGATTATAGGGAATTGAATAAAGTTAAAATTAAGAATCGATACCCATTACCTAGGATTGATGATCTTTTCGATCAACTTCAGGGAGCTAGATACTTCTCTAAGATAGACTTGCGCTCCGGATATCATCAGTTGAAGGTACAGGAAGAAGACATACCTAAAACTGCTTTCAGGACTAGGTATGGTCATTACGAGCTTACAGTCATGCCCTTTGGATTAACGAATGCCCATGCAGCGTTCATGGACATGATGAATAGAATCTGTAAGCCGTGTCTGCATAAATTTGTAATTGTCTTTATCAATGATATACTTATTTATTCCAAAAGCCAGGATGAACATTGTGAACACCTGCATGCAATCTTAACCTTGTTAAGAAAGGAAAAGCTTTACGCCAAATTCTCAAAGTGTGAGTTTTGGCTAGAAGAGGTGCAATTTTTAGGACACATGGTGAATCACGAAGGTATTCACGTAGATCCCTCCAAGATAGAAGCAATCACAAACTGGAAGAACCCACAATCCGCTATCGAAGTTAGAAGTTTTCTACGATTAGCAGGATATTATAGGTGCTTCATTAGAGACTTTTCTAAGATAGCTGTTCGATTAACCAAGTTAACCTGTAAAACTGTTAAGTTTGAATGGGAACCTCAGCAAGAAGAGGCCTTTAGAATTTTAAAGCAAAGGTTATCAAATGCCCCAATCCTTGCTTTACCAGAAGGAACAAAAGATTTTGAAGTCTACTGCGATGCTTCTAAGCTAGGATTAGGTTGTGTATTAATGCAACCAAAAAGGTAATTGCGTATGCATCAAGGCAGTTGAAAAAGCACGAGGAAAATTATACAACTCATGATCTAGAATTAAGAGCAATAATTTTTGCCCCTAAAATTTGGAGACATTATCTGTACGGAAGTAAATTTACAGTCTATACAGATCATAAGAGTTTAAGGTACATATTTGGGCAAAAAGAATTGAACATGAGGCAAAGAAGATGGATGGAAATTTTAAGTGATTATGACTGTGATATTCAATATCACGAAGGAAAGGCAAATGTAGTAGCAGATGCCCTCAGTCGTAAGTATCATGAAAAACTAAGGCGAGTTCATGCTCTTACATTAAATCTACAGTTAGATTTAATGGAACAACTGAAGAACATCCAGAAAACAACAATCAAGGATGATGCTGAAGGAATGAAAGGTCGGATAACAGAATTAGAACAAAGAACTGATGGAATTTGGAGATTCCATAAGAAAAGAATTTGGGTACCTAGACAAGGAAAATTTAAGAGAAAAGATTCTAGAGGAAGCCCATAAATCTAGGTATACGATGCATCCTGATAATAACAAGATGTATCAAGATTTATGGAATAACTTGTGGGGGATAGGTATGAAAAAGGACATAGCTAGATATGTTTCTAAGTGTCTAACTTGTTCGCAAGTTAAGGCAGAACATCAGAAACCCTCAGGTTTACTTCAACAGTTAGAAATGCCTGTATGGAAATGGGAACTAATAACAATGGATTTTGTTACTAAGCTACCCAAAACCAGAAGGGGTAATGATGCAATATGGGTGATTGTAGATCGATTAACCAAATCAGCCCATTTCCTACCAATAAAGGAAACCTTTAGCATGGAAAGATTGGCTAAGCTATACGTAGACGAGGTAATATCATTACATGGAGTTCCACTCTCCATTGTGTCAGATAGGGATAGTCGTTTCGCTTCACACTTTTGGACAAGTTTCCAACAAGCAATAGGGACGCGATTAAATTTAAGTACGACATACCATCCCCAAACGGATGGACAAAGTGAAAGGACAATCCAAACCCTAGAAGACATGCTATGGGAATGTGTGATAGATTTCGGTGGAAATTGGGATGACCACTTACCACTAATAGAATTCTCCTATAACAATAGTTATCATACAAGCATCAATGCTGCCCCATTCGAAGCACTGTATGGACGAAAGTGTAGAACCCCAGTATGTTGGGCAGAAATAGGAGAAAGTCAATTATCAGGTCCCGAAATTATACAGGAAACCACCAACAAGATAACTCAAATCAAGGAAAGACTGAAAACAGCTCGAGATCGTCAGAAGAGTTATGCAGATAATCGCCGTAAACGGTTAGAATTCCAATTTGGGGACAAGGTACTGTTGAAAGTTTCTCCTTGGAAAGGGGTAGTTCGGTTCGGTAAGAAAGGAAAGCTGAGTCCAAGGTACATAGGACCATTTACTGTTACCCAATGAATAGGACCAGTTGCTTATCAACTACAACTACCAGAAGAGCTAGCCGGGGTCCATGATGTGTTTCATGTATCTAATCTTAAGAAGTATTTATCTGATGAATCACTGGTAGTACCTCTTCAAGATATAGAGGTAAATGAGAAGCTAACATTTGTTGAAAAACCTCTCCAAATAGAAGACAGAAAGGTTAAGCACCTCAAACACAAGAGATTGGTACTGGTCAAAGTCAAGTGGGATTCAAAAAGGGGATCTGAGTACACATGGGAGCTGGAATCGGAAATGAAGCGAAAATATCCTTACTTATTCCAGTAATTCTAGAGGACAAGATTTTAAATAAGGTGGGGAGGATGTAATGACCGGCATGAAAATGTCCTAAAACACCCCGTAAGTGAAAACCTGAACCCCTAAAACCCTAATTTGTATAAAAAATCAAGAAAATTAAAATTTAGTAAGCTATCACGGGCCGCGAAAGACTTAAGGAAGGTCTACGCGGGGCGCGACAGCCATGCAATTCTCCGGATAAGCTTTACGGCCAAGTGTTAGACACGTGGCGGACCTAGGGTGTGACACGGCAGCCCTAGCTGTAGCTAGGGTGGCCCTCGCGGGGCGCGTAAAACGGTCTTAAGGCCTTCGCGGGCCGCGACAAACTCAAAAATCTGCTATAAATAGGTCGTTGCATGGGCAGGCTTTTGTGCTCTAAAATCTCTTCAAAATCACTATCATTCTGCTCAAAAATTTCGTTTAAAGAGTCAAAACGCCGCTACGATAACGGGGTAATAACTCGATCACTGCTACGATACAATGTCCGATCGATTGAAACCGATCCGATGGCTGTTTAAGTGCTGCCTGAATTCGGGCTATACTTTGACATTCGTTGTGAGGGTTTTGATTTCGTGAGATTATCGTAAATGTTGTATTAAATTACTAACCTAGTTTCGTTTACATTATTTAACTAGGTTACCAGGCTTAATTAGTAGGCAAATTCTGTCCATTTAAACTTGCAATTTGAGTCATTCTCTTTTTACCAAACTATTTCCAAAACCCTATTTGTTTTCAAGGTTATAATTACAAGGATTAAGTCTTTGTAATCTTCAGTTACTGCCGGTATGTGGGGTTTTGTATACATTACTTGATAACCGTCACCGTTGGACAACGGGTTAGCCAATGGGTGATATGATCATAGTCACAGATACGGTCGAGTGACAAATACCGATTTGGGGTAATTGGTTGATATATAAACATTGTAATCGCTCTTAATACTGTAGATTATAACAATGTGTCGTTTTGTGCAAATTGAATGATTCGCCAGTATTTCCCTGCTGATAAAATCTTTTTAAACATGTTTCAGGTGATTTACTGTAAACAAGGAAAAGTGCTGCGTAGCACTACCAGCTTGAATGAAGTGGCTCAATAAATAAATAAACAAGTTTTGCAATCAGGGGATTTCCCAGCGAAATTCCTTTATTATAAATTACAGGGTTATCCCGAAACTTGAAATAAAATAAATGGGTGTTTTCAGTTAAGCGATCCTGTTAAAATTTCCGCTGCCAAATTAACAACCAATACCACGGGTTTTCTGTCCCGCGGCGTCCGAACTCGGGAAACTGGGTCGGGGGTCGTGACAAAAAACAAGCAGTCGATGTCTTTCTTCGAACAGTTTACTTGTCACACCCCAACCACGTAAAACAACAAAACGCGGCGGAAACGTCGGGGAGTGTTGTAACAGAATCATTGTTTCACAACCATGGATTTAATAATTTCGTTTTATTGAATTATTGAACTCATCGTGTATAACAAATCCAATAAATACAATTATTATCTTTCAAGTTTTAAAGTCGCTAAGGCACGAGTCCATCCTATGTATAGCATGTATCAACAATCATCGCAAAGCAGTACCTGAAACATGTGTAAAAATAGGTACGTCAGCATAAAAATGCCTGTGAGATACATAGGTTTTGTTTATGCATGATTCATGACTTATAAGTTTAAAAGAATGTTTTTAACAAAAGTAGTCATGAACCTAAAAATGTTTTCTTTTATAAACAAGTGATAAGAAATCAGATTATAAAAGAAAGATGTATAAATAAATACTTAAGTAAAATAGGTTTGTAAAATAATGTTTTGATAAAAAGGATTGTAGTATATAAAAATATACTTTGGTTTTTAAGAAAGTCGATTAGGCAATATATCAAAATATATTTCGGTTCAAAAATCGTTAAACAAATAGTATATTAAATATACTTTGGTTGTCAAAATAATCGTTTTTGATAGTATATCAAAAGTATACTTTGGATTTATGAATAACATATTAAAATATGTTTTGGTTGAATAAATAACATATTTAAAATATGTTTTGGTAGTTAACAAAATATATGTTGTTTTGTACAATATCACACATGAGAGTATATCAAACTATACTTTTGGGAGTATAATAAAATATACAATAAAAATGTGACTTAAGAATTCAATCAGACCTAGTGCATCAAAATACACCTTTGAGACTATAGGGATACCACAAAGGCAATCCCTATTTGGATGGAGAAACAAATTTGTTTCAGACATTCCATGACAACAGGAATGGGGTGTCAAATCCTATAGCGCTATATCATACTACCAATCGGTCTGGTGAACATAATATGTACTATCCAATAATTTATTTTATAATCTTTGAAAAATCAGTGTTTAGATCACAAATAATCATTTGGTTTGTCAAAAGATAAATACCAATATGTATAATCAATTATACTTTGAAATCGTGAGCATAACAAATAGGTACACATATTTCACCCCAAAACATTTGAAAGCAGTAAAAGAGGGGACTATGTACTCACTTGAGAGTGCTTAGATGTCTTGAACAACAACCAAGCAAAGCTAGAGGGAGTACGGAATCAACCGGCACCTAATATAGGTAACTATGTTATTAAACGGATCCTAAATCGGGAGATAGGATAGAATGATGTTTTATAAATCAAATGAGTAATTGAACTCATATGGTATGATTTAATAGAGCTAACATTCTGATTTGAAAGTCTACCTAAGTGCTTTTGACCCGTTTCGACCCATTATGGTAGTATAAGCTACTATAATGCGTCGTTAGCGTAAGACTATGTTCGGATGGTTAACTATGTGCTATGCCAAGTCTTATATGCCCAATTATGCCTAAACATTTTACTAAATCAGATTATATGTCAAAATTACGTTCACATAGTCAAAATACGGATTTATGCTTCAAAAGGGTGTTTTGGTCATTTCCTATGGGCATACAAGCTAACTAGCAAATGACTAACCAAACCTATGTGATCATAAGGTATAACCTCAGGGGTTATTCCCTATATAACTATGATCACTAAGTAAGCTTGGTCGGATCCTAATGATCGACCAAACGGGTCGGGTTTGAAAGTCTAAGCGGTTGTTTAGACCGCTTAACTAACGACCCTAAACAAGCACCAAACTATTACTGACGAGTAAACATGTCAAAACAAGTTTAACCTACTGATTTGGTATCAAAACAAGGTGTTTTGACACCTAAAAGTAGTTCCGTTGCAAAATGCGTGCTAAAACACATTTTGACTGAAACTTTGACTCGTCACTATGCCTAGTTAATGTGGTAATCAGTAGGTATAATCACTAAGGATTATAACCATTGTGATTACAATCACATTGCAAAGTTCAATTGAACTTTGACTTGACCAATTGATGGTCAAAACCGAAAGTCAAACTGTTGGCCAAACTGTTTGACTTTCTGCACTAACATAAATAAACGAATGAAAGAATGCTCACTAAAGGTCCTTCCTATCTTTTCTACAAAGAACAAGCTTCCAATCAGATGAGAGAGCTCCCAATTCAGATTAGAGAGGAGAAAAGAAGGAAATGAGAAAATGAAATGGAAGTTGGCCATGCTATTTATACTTGTTGGTGATCAACAAGATCAAGACATGTGTTTGTGTGGCCAAGAAGCAAGAAATCCTAGCCATACAAGTGTTAGAGGCCAGCTAATTTGCTTGGAGAGGTGTTAACTTGGCTGCCACACCAAGAACTTGCAAGAACAACCCCTAAACTATCAAACAGTTGCTGAAAAACAAGTTTTTGGTCGCTGGGCCTGCCTTACGGACCATAAGGATATGGGCAATACGGTCCGTAAGCTACTTGCAGACCAGCAACTTTCAGAAATTGACAGTTTAGTCCCTGCACTTGAGAAACTTGATTTTTGATGCATTTTTGACACGTTTAAGCCCCGTTAACCCCATTTCAAAGCTCTAAAATGAAGTTAAAGTATAGGGAACTTAAAATATGCTCAAAAATATCTCGGATGTTGGTTCGTTTGGTCGTACGGTTGCGTTGTTCGGTTAATTACGACGGAAGTCGTAACGAACGCAAAAACGATCCAAATTAAGCGACGAATGGAATTTTTGCATGCTGATCACTAAAATAATAATATTTTAGTGTGTATAAAAATTTTGGATGTCCAGATGTGGTCAGAACGTAAGATATGCGTGAAAATGCAAACTTACGTCGTTTTTGACACTTTTAGTCCCTGAAAGATCATATAAGCATGTTTTCGCACACCGAACCACTCAAAGATTATTTCTAAGCTATTTTTAGGTTATTTATGGTATGTTTAGCTTATGATCATATTCCGGACTGTACGTTGCCTTATGAAACGACAGACTTTTGCAAGTTGACACAAATAGTCCCTATGAGTGAATAAACTTGATTTCGCCACACCAAACCTTCTAAAACTTATTTCTAAGTTATGTAAAGGTTATTTAAGGTATGTTAAGCCTATTTCACTATCCCGGAGTATTTTTTGCATTAAACTGGTTATATTTACGCATTAGATCGCGTATAACCTTCCAGAAAGCGATTTAAGGCTCGAAATCGAACAAGAATTGATATGTGCAAACGATACACATATTTATACAAATCCCAAGTATGAAACACATTATTTCATTGGTTTGGTATTTTTATGATGGTTGAAGTGACACAGGTGTCACAGTCTCCCCTACTTTAGGAAATTTCGTCTCGAAATTTAATTTTAGAGGAAACCTGTGAAGACAACTGTGATTGTTTCGCTTTCGAATGAATCCTTCAAACCCTAAGTAAACTCTGGGTCATGTCTGGATTCTTAGCGAAATTGTCAACTATCAACGTGAAGTCCTTGTAGTAACAAAACATGGAGTTTCGAACTACGGACAAAAGAACATTTCTTATGAAGACTTATCATAGGAAACTGGTGTGTGCTTGAAATCAGTGTCGGAGGGTGTAAAATGACATTGGTCAAGGTCCAGGACTTCTAGTAACTTAAATAACGCTACGTTCGCAATGTAATAAGGAACACTTATATATAGGAAGTACCAGTGGCGTATCCACCATGCCCTTTTTACATTGTTCCCGTTTCGTTATTCTCATCACTATAAGTCTTAACACATGACAAAATTCGCTGTGGTTTCTGTGCACTGAATTCCATAATTACGTATGCATCCATAATTACGTAATTCCTTGCACAGTCCGCACAGTTCATTTCATAATGCGCGGGGAAAAAAAATCAATCGAATAAATATGAAGTGACTTGACTAGACCACCAAAGGATCTTTTTAATTAGATCAACGAACAATCTTTTTTTTATTAGATCAACACATGATCTTCTTAACTAGATCGTCGTGCGATCTCTTTAAATTGATCACTTAAGGGATCTTTTCAACAATATCATCACATGATATTCCTAACCAGATTTTTGAATCAATCTGTTTGACCAGACCACTCAAGGGGTCCAATTATAGAATAGTACTTTATAATCCAAGGGACTTAACTACGACGTAGAAGTCCATTAAGGATTTAAGATAGTACCTTTTGATATCCTACTACGAATCTCTCATATAGAGATATGGAAGATTCTATGAGGATTTGGATAAAAACATGAAAGATAGAAGATAACACATAAACTCATAATCACATAATTTGTTTATTTTGATCTTCATTTTGTTAATTTTCTTGTTAATTGAGCGCACGAGTATTCAAAGCACACTAGGAACCCAATCCATGAATTCCGTTTGGCACTTTAAATATAAAAATGAAGATAAGAAGATCTTAATAGGAATTCGTCTTTGTTTCTTAAAAAGAAACGTGTATTTAAGATTTTCGGGGAGATCACAAGTGATCTTGAAATGACAGAACCACACGAGTAGTTTGTCGGCATCGAAGGGTTGGATCAAATATTCACACAATCGTATCAGTTTTTTAAAATAAAATTGAAACATCAAATTTTATTTATATAACAACTGAATTGTTCCCAACGTCAAAAGATAACAAACAAGGAAATACAAAAGACTAATTGTTCACTGCTGCATCGTTGTTCATGTTTGCCTCATTGATGTTAAACATTCGTCCATGCGCTGGAGGTATGTTAACAAGTCTTGGGCAATTGTTTCTGTAGTGAGTAAGGTCACCACAGTTATAACATGACCCCGGTGGGAACCGTGCTTGAACAGCAGCAGGGTTTATAGCAACTTGATTTGCATAACGACAAACATTGACCAAATGTCCCAATCTTCCACAGTGGGTACATTTGTGACACTGCTCTTGCTCCAGATGATGACGGTTGCATTTGTTGCACAAAGGTGCGGTACCAACATAATTTTTCCTCTTACGAGGTTGTGCTGGTTGGTCTGGTGCAACCTGATTGTTTTGAGCAGTTATGGCACAGTTTTGAGAAGCCTTACGCTTCTTCTTCTTGGATACCTCGGCCTGTTTTTCCTTTGGTTCAACTTGAGCAGCCTTGTCAGATGGTCTTGGGTCGCCTTTTCGAAAAAGCTTACCCTTCCTGATATGGGATTCAGTTAGGGTGGCAGATAATTCAATGGCCTGTCTGACAGTAGTAGGGTTGATGCCAGTAACGATATCCTGAACTAAATCAGGAAGACCATCAATGTACTTCTCAATCACCTTTTCCACAGGCGTGACCATGGCAGGACATAACAAGCTCAATTCCTCATAACGGTCAGTATAGGCTCGATGTTCACCGCTGTCTTGTTTAAGATCGTCAAATTCCCGTTCCAAAGCTCTGAGCTCATGACGAGGACAGAATTCCTTCATCATTAGAGCCCGAAGCTCTTCCCAGGTTTGTGCCATTGCTACATCGGCACCTCTATCACGCATCACCCTGTTCCACCATGTAAGAGCACGCTTCTCGAACGCACTGGATGCAAACTCAACCTTACGCTCATTCGGGCATTGCACGTGCCTGAATGTGCTCTCCAAACTTTCGAACCATTGCAGGAGCGCGGTTGCTCCTTGAGATCCAGAAAACTTCAAAGGTTTGGCAGAGTTGAAGGTTTTGAAATTACACTGGGTGTTATTGTTGTTATATAACTCATGAATTTGAGTTACTACACCGGGAAGCACTGCAGCCATTTGTTGAGCAACAAGGGCTGCGACTTCCTCAGCCGTAAAAGTTTGAGCATCACATCGAGGAGGCATTGTCTAAAGGGAACATGGGAAACGAGTGAGGTCGACGATTGGAAAACAAAAGAGGTATTGGAAACATCGACAAAACATAAGGAAGGCGATCATTTGTTCATTACCTCGAACAAACAAACGACACACAGTGACTAATCAAAGTAAATGGATCATTATAATGTATCACCGAAGACATGCTCGCCTATAAGTGAACACTCACCCCAAGAGTTCCCAGGTAAGAGTGACTGGTCCGATACTGTGGATTTGTACGAACACTCTAGCCTTAGACAGAAAACTCAGGGTACAGGCATTCACTCTTCCAGTTTGCACGTGTTCACATTATTTAGACCCAAACTTTGACGAGATTTTTGAAACTTTGAAGGTTCAAAACCTTACAATAAATCATCCTAGAACAGATGATTGATTTTCAAAGCGAATTTGGAATTTGTATTCTTGTTGTGGTTGTCACCTAAGGATAAGTGACGGTATTGTTTTAAAACTAAACACAAGATAACATGTGTTAGGGTCCTAGGAAGGTTATAGTCTAGGTCAAAGCATTACTAATAACCTAATTCCCTATAACCATTGGCTCTGATACCAACTTTTCTGTCACACCCCGACCACGTAAAACAACAAAACGCGGCGGAAACGTCGGGGAGTGTTGTAACAGAATCATTGTTTCACAACCATGGATTTAATAATTTCGCTTTATTGAATTATTGAACTCATCGTTTATAACAAATCAAATAAATACAATTATTATCTTTCAAGTTTTAAAGTCGCTAAGGCACGAGTCCATCCTATGTATAGCATGTATCAAGAATCATCGCAAAGCAGTACCTGAAACATGTGTAAAAATAGGTACGTCAGCATAAAAATGCCTGTGAGATACATAGGTTTTGTTTATGCATGATTCATGACTTATAAGTTTAAAAGAATGTTTTTAACAAAAGTAGTCATGAACCTAAAAATGTTTTCTTTTATAAACAAGTGATAAGAAATCAGATTATAAAAGAAAGATGTATAAATAAATACTTAAGTAAAATAAGTTTGTAAAATAATGTTTTGATAAAAAGGATTGTAGTATATAAAAATATACTTTGGTTTTTAAGAAAGTCGATTAGGCAATATATCAAAATATATTTCGGTTCCAAAATCGTTAAACAAATAGTATATTAAATATACTTTGGTTGTCAAAATAATCGTTTTTGATAGTATATCAAAAGTATACTTTGGATTTATGAATAACATATTAAACTATGTTTTGGTTGAATAAATAACATATTTAAAGTATGTTTTGGTAGTTAACAAAATATATGTTGTTTTGTACAATATCACACATGAGAGTATATCAAACTATACTTTTGGGAGTATAATAAAATATACAATAAAAATGTGACTTAAGAATTCAATTAGACCTAGTGCATCAAAATACACCTTTGAGACTAAAGGGATACCACAAAGGCAATCCCTATTTGGATGGAGAAACAAATTGGTTTCAGACATTCCATGACAACAGGAATGGGGTGTCAAATCCTATAGCGCTATATCATACTACCAATCGGTCTAGTGAACAAAACATGTCCTATCCAACAATTTATTTTATCATCTATGAAAAATCAGTGTTTAGATCATAAATAATCATTTGGTTTGTCAAAAGATAAATACCAATATGTATAATCAATTATACTTTGAAATCGTGAACATAACAAATAGGTACACATATTTCACCCCAAAACATTTGAAAGCAGTAAAAGAGGGGACTATGTACTCACTTGAGAGTGCTTAGATGTCTTGAACAACAACCAAGCAAAGCTAGAGGGAGTACGGAATCAACCGGCACCTAATATAGGTAACTATGTTATTAAACGGATCCTAAATCGGGAGATAGGATAGAATGATGTTCTATAAATCAAATGAGTAATTGAACTCATATGGTATGATTTAATAGAGCTAACATTCTGATTTGAAAGTCTACCTAAGTGCTTTTGACCTGTTTCGACCCATTATGGTAGTATAAGCTACTATAATGCGTCGTTAGCGTAAGACTATGTTCGGATGGTTAACTATGTGCTATGCCAAGTCTTATATGCCCAATTATGCCTAAACATGTTACTAAATCAGATTATATGTCAAAAATACGTTCACATAGTCAAAATACGGATTTATGCTTCAAAAGGGTGTTTTGGTCATTTCCTATGGGCATACAAGCTAACTAGCAAAAGACTAACCAAACCTATGTGATCATAAGGTATAACCTCAGGGGTTATTCCCTATATAACTATGATCACTAAGTAAGCTTGGTCGGATCCTAATGATCGACCAAACGGGTCGGGTTTGAAAGTCTAAGCGGTTGTTTAGACCGCTTAACTAACGACCCTAAACAAGCACCAAACTATTAGTGACGAGTTAAACATGTCAAAACATGTTTAACCTACTGATTTGGTATCAAAACAAGGTGTTTTGATACCTAAAAGTAGTTCCGTTGCAAAATGCGTGTTAAAACGCATTTTGACCAAAACTTTGACTCGTCACTACGTCTAGTTAATGTGGTAATCCGTAGGTATAATCACTAAGGATTATAACCATTGTGATTACAATCACATTGCAAAGTTCAATTGAACTTTGACTTGACCAATTGATGGTCAAAACCGAAAGTCAAACTGTTGGCCAAACTGTTTGACTTTCTGCACTAACATAAATAAAAGAATGAAAGAATGCTCACTAAAGGTCCCTTCTATCTTTTCTATAAAGAACAAGCTTCCAATCAGATGAGAGAGCTCCCAATTCAGATTAGAGAGGAGAAAAGAAGGAAATGAGAAAATGAAATGGAAGTTGGCCATGCTATTTATACTTGTTGGTGATCAACAAGATCAAGACATGTGTTTTTGTGGCCAAGAAGCAAGAAATCCTAGCCATACAAGTGTTAGAGGCCAGCTAATTTGCTTAGAGAGGTGTTAACTTGGCTGCCACACCAAGAACTTGCAAGAACAACCCCTAAACTATCAAACAGTTGTTGAAAAACAAGTTTCTGGTCGCTGGGCCTGCCTTACGGACCATAAGGATATGGGCAATACGGTCCGCAAGCTACTTGCAGACCAGCAACTTTCAGAAATTGACAGTTTAGTCCCTGCACTTGAGAAACTTGATTTTTGATGCATTTTTGACACGTTTAAGCCCCGTTAACCCCATTTCAAAGCTCTAAAATGAAGTTAAAGTATAGGGAACTTAAAATATGCTCAAAAATATCTCGGATGTTGGTTCGTTTGGTCGTACGGTTGCGTTGTTCGGTTAATTACGACGAAAGTCGTAACGAACGCAAAAACGATCCAAATTAAGCGACGAATGGAATTTTTGCATGCCGATCACTAAAATAATAATATTTTAGTGTGTACAAAAATTTTGGATGTCCAGATGTGGTCAGAACATAAGATATGCGTGAAAATGCAAACTTACGTCGTTTTTGACACTTTTAGTCCCTGAAAGATCATATAAGCATGTTTTCGCACACCGAACCTCTCAAAGCTTATTTCTAAGCTATGTTTAGGTTATTTATGGTATGTTTAGATTATGATCATATTCCGGACTGTACGTTGCCTTATGAAACGGCAGACTTTTGCAAGTTGACGCAAATAGTCCCTATGAGTGAATAAACTTGATTTCGCCACACCAAACCTTCTAAAACTTATTTCTAAGTTATGTAAAGGTTATTTAAGGTATCTTAAGCCTATTTCACTATCCTGGAGTATTTGTTGCATTAAACTGGTTATATTTACGTATTAGATCACGTATAACCTTCCAGAAAGCGATTTAAGGCTCGAAATCGAACAAGAATTGATATGTGCAAACGATACACATATTTATACAAATCCCAAGTATGAGACACAATATTTCATTGGTTTGGTATTTGTATGATGGTTGAAGTGACATAGGTGTCACATTACTAGCCACATTGGATCAAGCACATGAATCCGTCTGCATTCTCCGGTCTTCTCATTAAATAAAGTAATTATCGCTTCAGCTGTGCTTTGATTATAGAGCCAACCCTTGAAATCTTCATAGAAGTCTTGCTCCATAGCTCTAAGCGACATGTTCTTTAAGCACCTTGGTGGTTTGATCTTCAGAGTAATATCTTTCTCGCCTGTAATAGGATCAACTTTTACAACTTGTTTCGGCTTATGTGGCTTCTAATAAGGAAAGTTGTCTTTCGCTTGCAACGTGATATTGTGACAACTGACAGTTTTCCATGTGTTCCGTACAATAATAAACAGTAAACTATGCTTTAATGACTGTGCGTGATTATATTAACAAGACGAATGATTTTCTGATTACTATCGTATACATACAATGGCATTTCATGTTGCAAGATTTTTATCATTACTACATGCAACACAGCATGGTACAATTACTGCACGAAACAAAGTTAGCACAGGTATCAGACAAACTAGAAGTACTAACAGGAGTTCGGTACTTAGATAGACATAATGTTAAGACACAGATGAGCCCAAAACCAAGAGTTACACTAGGATAGTGTGTAGGAAACTAGGGATTACAAAACTGCCTTCCTAGTGATGACTTAGGTGCCGGAAAGTGCCAGAAACACACTAAAACTGCAAAATTCTGCAGAAAATAACCAAAATCAGCAAAAATTCAGCTTTTTAACATCTAAATATAATTCAGAATTATGATTAATTGGTCTAGAACACCTTCCTAGGTGACGGGAATTAAAACTGTCATGAAAGACAACGTAAAGCACACTAAACTGCGCAATTTAGTACTTTAACGAACCGGTAACCAACCGAACAACCGGACACTACCGGAACACCAAATTTTCACTAGAAGCATTGTTTTAGTGTTACGAAGCTAGTTATGGTCACCGAACATCATATTACATCTCATAAACACTAAATACATAAAATACCTAACTAGCACCATTAAATCCTAACTAAATCATGTAACTTACCATTGAAATGTTACACTTTACCCCCCCCCCCCCCCCTCTAGTTCATGGCCCAACATAGGGACCCACCTCAAGATTTTTTTTGCATTTGGTTAATTGATATGTTCATTCCTTTAGAGACATAAGGACCAAGGGATATATAAATGTTGGAGACTTTTCCTTTAAAAACCACAAGTTACTAGCACAAGTTCATTTCACCATTTTCATAACACAAACTCCTTCCTTCTCCCCTCATACCTACGGCTCCAACAACACTCATATACACCACCACTTTCTGTCATACCCCGACCATGTAAAACAACAAAACGTGGCGGAAACGTCGGGGAGTGTTGTAACAGAATCATTGTTTCATAATACATGGAAATTGAAATATTGTTTTATTAATTAAATGAGTTACAATGTCTTGACAATCACAGAAACATAACATAAATAACTAGTCTTGCATCTTTTATTGTCGCTAAGGCCCAAGTCCGCCTAAGTGTATCTTGATAAATCCTATGCATCATATCCTGAAACACATGTGAAAATAGGTACGTCAGCATAAAAATGTCTGTGAGATATATAGGTTTTGTGAAAATAGAATTCATGACTTATGTTTAAGAAAATGTTTAGTCATGAACCTTGTAATTTGCTTTGTCTTGTAAATCATTTGAAAAGTGATAAATAAACCAAATGATATATATGTATAAAAGAATAATACAAGGTTAAGTAAATAACCAAGTAAAATGAGTTTGTATTAGATAAGTTGTTTGTAAAACAATGTATTGTGAAAAGTGTGTTATTTGTATAAAATGTTATATGTTAAATCGAAATGATTCAAATAACGCTACGATATGTAATACCATACAAGCACTTATATATAGGAAGTACCAGCGGCGTATCCACCATGCTTGTATCATATTACACACGCCTCGTTACTTAAATCACTTACTCAAACCAAACCACCAAAATAAAATGTTTGTGTATAATCCAATGTCAAAATGTTTTGTGTATATCAATGTCAAAATGTTTATGTCTAATGTAAATCATGAATTGTGTATATCAATGTCAAAATATTTATGTCTAATGTAAATCATGAATTGTGTATATCAATGTCAAAATGTTTGTCTATTGTAAATCATGAATTGTGTATATCAATGTCAAAATGTTAATGTCTAATGCAAATCATGTAATGTGTATCCAAAATATCATGTATGGTAGGTGAAATATATCAACTAAACCATATGTAAAATGCACAAAAACAAGGTATTGACGTAAAACATGGTTTAAATCAAAGTTATGTTTTGTGGAACAAATGCATGCTATACTGATATAAAGATCTATGCGGTATTGTGAAAATTCATACATCCAAGCCTTGTGACTGTAGAATAAACCCTAGCACAAAGTCTAAGGTCCACCTAGAAATGTAGTCGGATTCGGTCATTCCTTCCAATCCAAACAAACCCGGGATTTCAGGAATGGGAGTTGTCAAGTCCTATGGTACCACTACCTACTACCGAGCGGCATGATCGGTGTTAATGAATGTACATTGTCATACCAAAATGTAAGCATGTGATGAATAATAAATGTACTAAGTATGCACACAATGGACATACATAGCATAGAATGTAATGTAAAATAATGTACTAAGTATGCACACAATGGACATACATAGCATAGAATGTAATGTAAAACAATGTACTAAGTATGCACACAATGGGCATACATAGCATAAAATGTAATGTAAAACAATATACTAAGTATGCACACAATGGGCATACATAGCATAAAATGTAATGTAAAACGATGTACTAAGTATGCACACAATGGGCATACATAGCATAAAATGTAATGAAATCATGTACTATAATGTACTAATGAACATAACAAGCATATGATATGAAAGCATGAAAGGCACGAAAGTAATAAGTAGGCACATGTGTTTCACCCCAAAATGTTTGGAAAACAGTAAAAGAGGGGTCTATGTACTGACTTGAGATTGCTCAATAGACTTTAGATATCCACCAAGCAAAGCTAGAAGATCACGGAATTAAACGGTACCTAATATAGGTAACTACATTAATAAACGGACCTATTCGGAGGATCAGGTAGCATGAGGGTTTGTAAACCAAATGAGTGTAGGAACTCATGTAATATGGTTTAACAAAGCCTACATACTAAAATGAAACCTAACCTAAGTGCTTACGACCCATTACGACCTAACTAGCCCTATGATAAGTAAAATATGCCTTAACACGTCTAATATTGTTGCCAAATCAGTTTATATATCAAAAGTTATGTTACATATGCTTAATATGAATTTTGGCGTAAAAAGGGCATTTTGGTCATTTACCTAAGGCATATAAACTATCTATCATACAACTAACTAAACGCCGTGACCATAAGGTATAACCTCGGAAGGTTATTCCCTATACAACTATGGTCACCTAATGTGTTTGGTCGGATCCTAAAGATCGACCAAACGGGTCGGGTTTGAAAGCATAAGCGATTGATTAGATCGCTTACCCTTACGACCCTAGACAAGCACAAAATTAAAAGTGACGAGCTAAGCATGTTAAAACATGCTTAACTAAGTTTAGAAAACAGGTTTGGTATCAAAACAAACGGTTTTGATACCTAAGAATAGTTTGGTTACAAAATACGCAAGAATACGCATTTTGGCCAAAACTACGACTCGTCACTGAGCCTAGATAACGTGGTAATCAGTAGGTATAGTCACTAGGGACTATAACCATCGTGATTACGCTCACGTTATGAAGTTCAAACGAACTTCGCATTGACCATAAACTGGTCAACGCAGAAAGTCAAACAAAGTTTGACTTTTAACACTAAAAGAATAAAAAGAACGAAAGAACACTTACAAAGGGTCCCCGAAAGCTAATCTTGATCCAAGTAGCTCAGGTATGAAGCAATGGCTTCAACTTAGAGCTTTTAGATAAGATTTTGTGGGTTTTGCAAATGAATGGGGTTGGGTATTTATAGATGTGGTAGAACCATTAGGATCGTTTATCGAATAACGTGCTTCAATCTCATCCATACACTTGTTGAAATACCCATGGAACACCAAATTGGCCCCTCATTATCCTGAAGAGGCAAGTGCAAAAGGGTTAGGGAGTGCTTAACAGCTGTTAACAGATGTTAAACTGATTTTTGCATATCTGACATTCTTAAGCGGGTCGCGTAAGGTTTTATGGGGGCTTACGCGGGCCGCCTGAGCCTTCTGATCAGCAAACAACTTTCATAAATGACAGTTTTGGTCCCTGTTGGTGTTCAAGGCTCATTTCGACATGTTTAAGGCCCGTTAAGCCAACTTTAAGGCCCTAAAATGATGCCTAAACATTGTGGACATGAAACATGCCCAAAAATATGCCGGATGTTGGTTCGTTTGGTCGTACGATAGCGATGTTCGCTTAATTACGACGGAATGCGCATAAGCGCGAAAAACGATCCAAATTGCGTGAAGAATGGATTTTTCTCATGCCAAACACTAAAATAAAATATTTTAGTGCTTACATAAATTTTTGGATGTTCGGATGTATTCAGAACGTAAGTTATGCGCGGAAATGCAAACTTGTGCACTTTTTGACGCTTTTAGTCCCTGGATGACCCAAAAGTTTATTTTAGCACACCGAACCCCTCAAGGCCTATTTATAAGCTATGTAAAGGATATTTATGGTATGTTTAACTTATGGTCATGTTCCGGAATGTCTGTTACAGTTCAAATTGGCATACTTTCGCAGTTTGTCAAATTTAGTCCCTGTAAGCGAATATACTTGATTTCGGCATACCAAACCTTCCAAAACTTATTTCTAAGTTATGTAAAGGTTATTTAAGGTATGTTAAGCCTATGTCACTGTTTTGGAGTGTTTGTTGCATTAAACTGGTTATATTTACGCATCGGTGCGCGTATAACCTTCCAGAAAGCGATTTAGAGCCCGAAATCGAACAAGAATTGATATGTGCAAACGATACACATATTTGTACAAATCCCAAGTATGAAATACAATATTCCATTGGTTTGGTATTTGTTTGATGGTCGCAGTGACCCAGGTGTCACAGTCTCCCCTACTTTAGGAAATTTCGTCCCGAAATTTATTCAGAGGAAACTTGTGAGAGCTTGAAACATGAAGTTGAAAAGATCAAACAACACTGGTTAGTGTCCTGAACTTCTAGTAACTTTACAATAACATCATGCTTGCAATGTGAGAGGGACACTTATATACAAGTATATAAAGCGTCATTGGTGCGTCCACCGTACCTCTATTACATTGTTCACATTTCGTTATGGTTGTCACTATCGGTTCTTACACATAATAAGTCTTACTGTGGTTTCCGTGCACTGAACTTCGTAATTATGTATGCATCCATAATTACGTCATTCCTTGCATAGTCACGTAGTGCATCTTATAATGTGTAGGGGAAGAAAACAATGAACGAGCCGGTGATGATTGTGACTGGACCACCATAGGGTCCTTTTTAATTAAATCAATAAATGATTTAAATAGACTACCAAGGAGTCTGTTCAGCTATATCACCACATGTCATTCTTAACCAGATTTTAAATCAATCTTTTTGACTAGACCACTAAAAGGGTCTCTTATGAATCAAGGAGTGGTATTATATAATCCAAGGGTCTTAACTAACACGTAGAAGCCCAATAAGGATTTAGGGTAGTAACTTTTTGAATATCCTTCTACGAATCCCTCATATGAAGATACGAAAGGTTCTACGAGGATTTGGATAACGAATATCCAGAGTATACAAAGACAAAAAATGCATAAAAGAAAACACAAAATGCATAAACACATAATAACATAATTGTTTAACTCGATTTTAGATTTGTTATCATTTTGTTAGTTTGTTCTGCTAACTGTGCACATGTATTCAAAGCACACCAGGTATCCAATCAGTGGATTTTGATTGGTGCTTTAAATATTTCCAAGAATCTAACTATAAAGATAGAATGAAGAAAATTCGATTTCAATTTTAAGGAACTGAAATGTTCGAATTTAGGTACACAAGGAATCCAAATTAAGGATTCTGATTTGTATGATAATCATCCACAAGGGTCTAATTATGGAGATAAAAAGATCCCATATGGATTTTAGAAGTTGGAGATGTTTTGAAACCTTGCACAGGATGTGCTTATGTCAAATCATGAAGTAAAAAAAATTCTTATGAAGTTGAGATGCTAGATATGCCAAGGCGACATATGAAGCGGAATTTGAAGGCTAAGTCAATGTATGAGAATTTTTTTTTTTAAACTATGCATGGGGTTTCTTTTAAAAATGTGTTTAATGTTTTTTTTGAACCTTATATATAATACTTTTGAAATCATAAAGTAGGTGTATTAGGTAAAAATGTTTTAAAATCATGCGAGATGAATTTTGAAATTATGTATAAGGTTTTTGAAAACATGATTGATGCTTTTCGAAATCATGCACTTGATAAGAAAATGTACTGTGTTAATATTGTTTTCAGACTATATGAAACATTTTGAAATTATGAAGGTTGTTTTTCTTTTTTTGAAAACATAGCCAATGTTTTTGAAATAACATAGACAATGCATTTGAAAAAAATTGTTTTCAAACTATATGAAATGTTTTGAGATCATGAAGATTGTTTTTGAAATACTTGTACTGTGTATGTTGAAAAATTAGAACGTAATGGGTATGAGATTTGAAAATACCCTTAGTTATCTAACCAAGGATTCAAAGGCACAGATGTGCAGAAGCATGATTACTCATAATGTCACTTTATTTTCTGTACTTCGTATCTTAGAATGAAACGAGTACTTAGAATTTTCTATGGGAATCATGAGTAAACACAAGAATGGGAAATATTCACAAGAGTAGTTTGTAAGGAACATAGTTCCTTAATGTAGGTATCATAGGGAAATGCCATACACACATGTAACTACACTTGTATATCAGAATTTGTGATCAACGATTTATTTATAAACAAAACAGATTGTTTCACATCACAAAAAAAATAGAAGAAACAAAAGCATAAGACAACAACATCTTCTAATCAGCCAACTGCTCATCCGTGGGTTGGATTTGCCTTAGCAAGCTTAGGGCATTTATTCACGAAATGACCCATGTTGCCACAGTTGTAGCACGATCCAGGCGGGAAGCGAGCTTGAGCAGGATTGGCTTGTGGTTGATTTGGACCACCTTGGTTCGGGTTACATCGACAAGCACTTGCCAGGTGACCAACTCGCCCACATGATACACACCGACGACACTGTAAGTGAGCTTGGTGATGCCCATTACATTTGTCGCATATTGGTGCCGTTCCCTTGTATTACTTCTTAGCAGGTGGTGTTGCCACCCGGATGGGTCCTGCTTGATTTGGTACAGCTGCAGTTGAGCATACCCTTGCTGTGTGACCTATAAGTCCACAAATCTTGCATTTGCGGCACTTCACACTAGCATGATGATGAAGGTTACATTGGTTGCACAAGGGTGCAGTTCCATTGTATGGCTTCCTAGCAGGGGGTTGAGCTGGTTGGGGATGGCTTGACCATTGTGAGCGACCACGGCGAAGTTCTGAGAAGCCTTTCGCTTCTTTGACTTCTTAGGGGATCCAGTCTGTTCATCCATGGTCTTTGATTCCTTGATTGGTTTCTTGGCTGGTGGTGCTGGCTTGACTTCTGCTTCCTTTGGTGGCTCTTGAGTGGCTTCATTGTTGAGACGAGACATGGCAATGCCTAATTCAACAGTCTTCAGGACTACTTCGCCTAATCGCTGGGCAAATTTGGCAGTCTGCTTGGATATCTGCGCATCGTTGCGATGAAGAGACATTCTGGAGGAAATGAAGGATATAGGAGGAAACAAATGAAGTGTTATCGGTAAATAAAACAAAATGACGACGCATAGAAATTGCGATCATTTGTTTGTTACCTAAGGCAAACAAATGAGACGGTGACTAATCAAAGTAAGCGGGTCATATTAATGTATCGCGAAGACATGCTTTAGCCTATAAGTGGACACTCACCCCAAGAGTTCCCAGGTAAGAGTGACTGGTCCGATTATGTGGATTTGTACGAACACTCTAGCCTTAGACAGAAAACTCAGAGTACAGGCATCCACTCTTCCAGATTGCATGTGTTCACACTATAAGACCCAAACTTTGACGAGGTTTTGAAAATTCAAAGGGGTTCAAAACCTTATAACAGAGGGTTCAAAACCTAGTAATCAATCATCCTAGAACAAATGATTAGTTTTCAAAGCGGTTTTGAAATTTATGTTCTTGTTGTGGTCGTCGCCTAAGGATAGGTGACGGTATTGTCTTATGACTAAACGCAAGTAAACTCACGTTAGGGTCCTAGGAAGGTTATAGACTAGGTCAAAGCATTACTAATAACCTAATTCCCTATAACCATGGGCTCTGATACCAACTTTTCTGTCACACCCCGACCACGTAAAACAACAAAACGTGGCGGAAACGTCGGGGAGTGTTGTAACAGAATCATTGTTTCATAACACATGGAAATTGAAATATTGTTTTATTAATTAAATGAGTTACAATGTCTTGACAATCACAGAAACATAACATAAATAACTAGTCTTGCATCTTTTATTGTCGCTAAGGCCCAAGTCCGCCTAAGTGTATCTTGATAAATCCTATGCATCATATCTTGAAACACATGTGAAAATAGGTACGTCAGCATAAAAATGCCTGTGAGATACATAGGTTTTGTGAAAATAGAATTCATGACTTATGTTTAAGAAAATGTTTAGTCATGAACCTTGTAATTTGCTTTGTCTTGTAAATCATTTGAAAAGTGATAAATAAACCAAATGATATATATGTATAAAAGAATAATACATGGTTAAGTAAATAACCAAGTAAAATGAGTTTGTATTAGATAAGTTGTTTGTAAAACAATGTATTGTGAAAAATGTGTTATTTGTATAAAATGTTATATGTCTAAATCGAAATGATACAAATAACGCTACGATATGTAATACCATACAAGAACTTATATATAGGAAGTACCAGCGGCGTATCCACCATGCTTGTATCATATTACACACGCCTCGTTACTTAAATCACTTACTCAAACCAAACCACCAAAATAAAATGTTTGTGTATAATCCAATGTCAAAATGTTTTGTGTATATCAATGTCAAAATGTTTATGTCTAATGTAAATCATGAATTGTGTATATCAATGTCAAAATGTTTATGTTTAATGTAAATCATGAATTGTGTATATAAATGTCATATATGGTAGGTGAAGTATATCAACTAAACCATATGTAAAATGCACAAAAACAAGGTATTGAAGTAAAACATGGTTTAAATCAAAGTTATGTTTTGTGGAACAAATGCATGCTATACTGATATAAACATTTATGCGGTATTGTGAAAATTCATACATCCAAGCCTTGTGACTGTAGAATAAACCCTAGCACAAAGTCTAAGGTCCACCTAGAAATGTAATCGGATTCGGTCATTCCTTCAAATCCAAACAAACCCGGGATTTCAGGAATGGGAGTTGTCAAGTCCTATGGTACCACTACCTACTACCGAGCAGCATGATCGGTGTTAATGAATGTACATTGTCCAATTTAAACAAACCAAATGTCATACCAAAATGTAAGCATGTGATGAATAATAAATGTACTAAGTATGCACACAATGGATATACATAGCATAGAATGTAATGTAAAATAATGTACTAAGTATGCACACAATGGATATACATAGCATAGAATGTAATGTAAAACAATGTACTAAGTATGCACACAATGGGCATACATAGCATAAAATGTAATGTAAAACAATGTACTAAGTATGCACACAATGGGCATACATAGCATAAAATGTAATGAAATCATGTACTATAATGTACTAATGAACATAACAAGCATATGATATGAAAGCATGAAAGGCACGAAAGTAACAAGTAGGCACATGTGTTTCACCCCAAAATGTTTGGAAAACAGTAAAAGAGGGGTCTATGTGCTCACTTGAGATTGCTCAATAGACTTTAGATATCCACCAAGCAAAGCTAGAAGATCACGGAATTAAACGGTACCTAATATAGGTAACTACATTAATAAACGGACCTATTCGGAGGATCAGGTAGCATGAGGGTTTGTAAACCAAATGAGTGTAGGAACTCATGTAATATGGTTTAACAAAGCCTACATACTAAAATGAAACCTAACCTAAGTGCTTACGACCCATTACGACCCGTTTAGGTAGCTTATGCTACTTTAACGCGTCGTTTGCGTAAAACGCGTCCGGAACGCCTAACTAGCCCTATGATAAGTAAAATATGCCTTAACATGTCTAATATTGTTGCCAAATCAGTTTAGATATCAAAAGTTATGTTACATATGCTTAATATGAATTTTGGCGTAAAAAGGGCATTTTGGTCAATTACCTAAGGCATATAAACTATCTATCATACAACTAACTAAACGACGTGACCATAAGGTATAACCTCGGAAGGTTATTCCCTATACAACTATGGTCACCTAATGTGTTTGGTCGGATCCTAAAGATCGACCAAACGGGTCGGGTTTGAAAGCATAAGCGATTGATTGGATCGCTTACCCTTACGACCCTAGACAAGCACAAAATTAAAAGTGACGAGCTAAGCATGTTAAAACATGCTTAACTAAGTTTAGAAAACAGGTTTGGTATCAAAACAAACGGTATTGATACCTAAGAGTAGTTTGGTTACAAAATACGCAAGAATACGCATTTTGGCCGAAACTACGACTCGTCACTGAGCCTAGATAACGTGGTAAACAGTAGGTATAGTCATTAGGGACTATAACCATCTTGATTACGCTCACGTTATGAAGTTCAAACGAACTTCGCATTGACCATAAACTGGTCAACGCAGAAAGTCAAACAAACTTTGACTTTTAACGCTAAAAGAATAAAAAGAACGAAAGAACACTTACAAAGGGTCCCCGAAAGCTAATCTTGATCCAAGTAGCTCAGGTATGAAGCAATGGCTTCAACTTAGAGCTTTTAGATCAGATTTTGTGGGTTTTGCAAATGAATGGGGTTGGGTATTTATAGATGTGGTAGAACCGTTAGGATCATTTATCGAATAACGTGCTTCAATCTCATCCATACACTTGTTGAAATACCCATGGAACACCAAATTGGACCCTCATTATCCTGAAGAGGCAAGTGCAAAAGGGTTAGGGAGTACTTAACAGCTGTTAAACTGATTTTTTGCATATCTGACATTCTTAGGCGGGCCGCGTAAGGTTTTATGGGGGCTTACGCGGGCCGCCTGAGCCTTCTGATCAGCAAACAACTTTCATAAATGACAGTTTTGGTCCCTGTTGGTGTTTAAGGCTCATTTCGACACGTTTAAGGCCCGTTAAGCCAACTTTAAGGCCCTAAAATGATGCCTAAACATTGTGGACATGAAACATGCCCAAAAATATGCCGGATGTTGGTTCGTTTGGTCGTACGATAGCGATGTTCGCTTAATTACGACGGAATGCGCATAAGCGCGAAAAACGATCCAAATTGCGTGACGAATGGATTTTTCTCATGCCAAACACAAAAATAAAATATTTTAGTGCGTACATAAATTTTTGGATGTCCGGATGTATTCAGAACGTAAGTTATGCGCGAAAATGCAAACTTGTGCACTTTTTGACGCTTTTAGTCCCTGGATGACCCAAAAGTTTATTTTAGCACACCGAACCCCTCAAGGCCTATTTATAAGCTATGTAAAGGATATTTATGGTATGTTTAACTTATGGTCATGTTCCGGAATGTCTGTTACAGTTCAAATTGGCATACTTTCGCAGTTTGTCAAATTTAGTCCCTGTAAGCGAATATACTTGATTTCGGCATACCAAACCTTCCAAAACTTATTTCTAAGTTATGTAAAGGTTATTTAAGGTATGTTAATCCTATGTGACTGTTTCAGAGTGTTTGTTGCATTAAACTGGTTATCTTTACGCATTGGTGCGCGTATAACCTTCCAGAAAGCGATTTAGAGCCCGAAATCGAACAAGAATTGATATGTGCAAATGATACACATATTTGTACAAATACCAAGTATGAAATACAATATTCCATTGATTTGGTATTTGTTTGATGGTCGCAGTGACCCAGGTGTCACACTTTCAAGCTTCCTTCTTCCATTCTAAGGTGATACAAGGGTGCCAGGAACTTAACTAAGGAGCTTGGTGCCATTGTAGATTGAAGGACCTCTCTCAAGAGCTTTTAAGCACCTATTTTCTTCATCATCTTGCTTCTTGTTCTTCCCTAGCCTTGTGCTAGTAGTAAGACTCTCATGATCTCATTTTACTCCTTATTATGTTGGTTAAAAGGTCAGGTAAAAGACTAAACATGAAGAACACTATGAACTAAGAACATAAATCTTAAACATAAGACTAAAAATCGTAAGAATACATGTTGGTTATGTGTTGTTATGCTACTTGATTGTTGATGGTTTATGTTAATGATGTTAAACATCATATGATCTTGCTAGATAGTGATTAAAGACATAATCTAGCAAAATGAGAGGATGATTATGTTAAAGATCAAGAGATCATCCTTATGTTTAAGCATGAACTTGAAGTATAAATTGTTTTCTTGAATAAAGATGATCAAAGTGTAATGAGAATCTTGTAAGTATATGATTTTAAGAAATATTTTTCAAGAAACCAAGAATAAAATACAAGATTTACATAAACTTGGTTCATAAAGAAACTAACCACATTTTTAGTGGTTAATCAAGTGTAGAAATATATATTTAACAAGAAAAATTCAAGAACAAATATTCTTAGAAAATCACTTTACAAGTTGTGAAGATCTAAATTCTTCAAGAATGATATTTTCAAATAAATAACCACACTTTAAATGGTAACTAAGCTTACTAAATACACTAGTAAGTTACTACAAATTTTTATAAATTTTCAAGTTCATGTAGTGATTAATGCTTCATTTATGGCACTTGGTAGGTATTGTTTGGATTATTGTTGATTGTGATGATTTATAAAAGAAAACGATATGCTTTGAAAGCATGGAAACCTCCATTTTTAAGGAGAAACTATGGCAACATTTTTCTAGAAATTAAACACTTAGGAAAATATTTTTAAACAAATATTTACAAGTATATTTTAACCATGATTTTTCATATAAAGTTTGCCATAATTTTTGTCACAAAAATTACAAAATATTGGAGGTTGGTTTTTGATAATAAAAGTGACTAAATATGTATTTAGGAGAATATATATTTAGATGTCACCATTTGTGTGATTATTTGTATATTATGTGTATTAGTTATATTATTTTAGGGCTTGAAATAATATAACTTACCAAAATACCAAGAAATACAATACTAAATATTACCAAAAATTCCAAGAAATAAATATACAAATTATACCCAAAAATATTGGAGAAACTGAACAAGGAATATAACTTACAATAAATATTCCGAAATTAGATTCGTAAGCATATTTTGGTAAACGGTATTTTGGAAACCAAGAAAAAAAAATATGATTTTCATAAGTATTATAAAATAAATCATATTTTTTACAAGAAGAAAATATATTATTTTTGGGTAAGGACAAATATATATGTTTTCTTGAAATTATTAGATGATACGTTATTTTTGGGAGAAAATATATATTTTCTTAAATAAACATAAAGTACATTATTTATAGGTGAAAAATAGATTTATATATATATTTTCTAAGTTAAACTTAATAATATATTATTTTTGAGGTTTAAACGAAAATACAATTATTTTTGCCAAAGGAAAAATTATAAATAATTTTTCTATGTAAGTTTCTTAAAATATATATTTTGAGAATATATATTTTTATTAGAAATATTATTCCGGAACGTTAATACAGAAATTAAGTATAAGAATACTTAATAAACCCAATAAGAATACGTATCCTCATACGTATAAATATACACCGGAATACGCCACCAATACTTGGCAAATACACAAGTCTAATAAACACAAGTATGATTATACCCATCCTTGGGAGAACACATACGTATAACTGCATGACATACCAAGTTAGAATATATTCTTTTAACAAATATTCCAAGTGGTTAATAAATATAATTTAAGTTAAAATATTATTATTTTAACAAAATAATTATATACTTTGGGATAATACAAGTACTTCAAAAACGTAGCTTAATGTCACGGAGTTAGTCTTTCAACTCGCTTGCGGCCTTAGAACACGATCTAAGTAAGCCTAGCCGACTTAGTGTCATTGGGTTTGGTTATGAAAGTTGCTAAAGGGAACGTTGGATCGCAAGGAAGTTTCTTGTAATACTTGAACACAAGTACACAAGAGAAATGCTTTGTATTATACAAAGAAAGCTTACAAGAGTGATGATGTTTACAAGTGTTTGGGGATGCTTCAAATGAGCCCCCATGATCCCTATTTATACTACTTGGATATGATCTAGATAGTTCCAAATCTAGATCATTCCTTTACAAATATCTAGCCTTAATACCTAGATATTTCCTACATAAATATCATGATATTTGTTGGGATTCTAGAATGTTCTTTGGCTGATTTTTATGGCAGTATTATGTAGCCCATTCTAGACCCTTCCGAGCTCCTTTAAGGCTGGTCTAGGACCTTCTAAGGGTGCCAAAACGTTCCAGTATTGTCTAGGTTGTTCCGGAGACTTCCGGGCAGCCCTAGACGCGTCCTTAGTGTTCCGGAAACTTCCGGAATGCTGACATTTTGAGTTGAATTTATGCGGGGCGTGACATCCTCCCCCACCTAAATTCGCAACGTCCTCGTTGCGATGCCCGAATGCCTCACGTGTTTTCATGAGTTGTATTGCGGATAACGTTTTGACTCGGGTCCTTGTGTTGGACTCCAAGGGTGTGGCGTACACTTTATCTCCTTTGAGGATGTAAAGTGTATTTAGAAATGGTGCTGGGAAGACATTTTCTTTCTCAAAGAAATCCAACCCGAGTATGATGTCGTAGTTGTCGATTGGTATAATTGAGAAGTGTAACTTGCCTGCCCATGTCCCGATTTTGGTTTTTACGCCCCAAGCGATACCTTCGATCGGTATGGGATCTCCGTTAGCGGCTTTAATCCAGCCTTCTTGAGTTGTGATTCTTAAGTCGAGTCTTCTCGCCTCGTTTGTTGACATAAAGTTGTGGCTAGCACCGGTATCGACCAATGCTTCTAAGGTTTCTCCTTTGATTTCTAGATTGACAAAGCGAAGACCCTTTCCCTTCGAATTGCCCACGACTGTTGTCGGGTTAGCTTGATTTGCCATCGCCAATGGTTTTCCTTCCATTTCGGTCATAGCATTTAAAACTTGAAGTTGCATTGCACCTAGGCGAACCTCTTCGGTTTCCTCAGGTTCATCATCGCCGGTCCTTATAAGGGCCGTTAGTCTGGCTTTCTTTGGGCAGTCTCGTGCATCATGAGGCCCATCGCAAAGGAAACAGCCTTTGTTAACGGCTTTTCCTTTGTTATATAATGTTAATGCCCGGTCATCATTCTTCCGGTATTGATTTTGGTTGGTGGGTTTTGCTCCCCCACCTTTTGCATCGCCAGTCTCTGTAGTTGCTGATCTTGTCGAACGATTTTCATTATGGTCGTGCAAGTTTTCAGCAACAGAGATTGCTGATGATAAGTCTTGAACATTTCGTCGTTCAAGTTCGGTTTTGGCCCATTGTTGCAAGCCATCGACAAAGTATATGAGAGCATCCTTGGGCGATAAGTCCGGAATCTCAAGCACAAGGGTAGTAAATTCATTGATATAATCTTTGATGCTACCCCTTTGCCTAAGGTTTCGTAGCCGAATCTTTGCATCGTGTTCGGCATTTTCCGGATAGAATTGCTTTTTAAGTTCTTTTACAAAATCAGCCCAAGTGTTGATGGTGCACATACCTTTTTCGATCTCCATGTGCTTTCGTCGCCACCATAGACCCGCAGTTTCCTTTAAGTATAAGGTCACCATCTTGATTTTCTTGCCATCGTCAATGATGTCTATAGCTTCAAAGTGCTGCTCAATCTCCCAAATGAAGTCGTCAACAGCTCGCGCCTCCCGTTTTCCAACAAACGGAGATGGCTTTGGGACTTCAGACTTTGAAGAAATGATAGTGTCACCTCGGTTTGCTAGTGCTTGTTTGCAAATGTTTAGCTCCATTTGCAACTCATTGAATTTTTCAGCAAACTTGCTCTCTATATTGCTTTGTACTTGCCCCAGTTCCTTCATAAACATCTCTTTTAATTCAGCTTGCATGACCTGCATAGCGAGTTTGATGTCATCTCTTAACTCGCCGAGCTCGCTACCAACTTGTTCCAGCGACTCGTTAGTGTTTGTATGGAAGATGTCAACTTCAGCCTTGAATTCTTCAACTTGTGTCTTGAATTCAGCTATCGATGTCTCCACGTCTTCCATGCGTTTGTCTAAGCTTGCTACCAAGTCCTTGGACATGTCTCGATTCTTTCTTCCTCCTTTGCGAGTGTCATCGCGCCCACGGGTCTCTTCTCCAGTAGCCGTGTTTATAAGTTGGGTCTTGTCATCAGCCATATTGGATGGATCGAAACCTGGCACAGATACCACTTGTCACGGAGTTAGTCTTTCAACTCGCGTGCGGCCTTAGAACACGGTCTAAGTAAGCCTAGCCGACTTAGTGTCGTTGGGTTTGGTTATGAAAGTTGCTAAAGGGAACGTTGGATCGCAAGGAAGTTGCTTGTAATACTTGAACACAAGTACACAAGAGAAATGCTTTGTATTATACAAAGAAAGCTTACAAGAGTGATGATGTTTACAAGTGTTTGGGGATGCTTCAAATGAGCCCCCATGATCCCTATTTATACTACTTGGACATGATCTAGATAGTTCCAAATCTAGATCATTCCTTTACAAATATCTAGCCTTAATACCTAGATATTTCCTACATAAATATCATGATATTTGTTGGGATTCTAGAATGTTCCTTGGCTGATTTTTATGGCAGTATTATGTAGCCCATTCTAGACCCTTCCGAGCTCCTTTAAGGCTGGTCTAGGACCTTCTAAGGGTGCCAAAACGTTCCAGTATTGTCTAGGTTGTTTCGGAGACTTCCGGGCAGCCCTAGACGCTTCCTTAGTGTTCCGGAAACTTCCGGAATGCTGAAATTTTGAGTTGAATTTATGCGGGGCGTGACATTAAGGATGCTAAGACATAACAACAAATACAAAGAGTCATTACACAACCTAAACGTCTAATAACACATGGCACATGTGTAGGTAGTTGTACGACTCATAGAAGGACCTTTGAGCATACGAGATAGCAGGACGCAAACTTGTGAGTTCATGTCCCCCTTTTCTCTTAACTGTTTTCGGATTTATAACTCTCGGGGGTGAAATACATGTTACATATGTTTCAATGGTATGACTTGGCTATGAAATGAACTATTAGATCATGTGAGCATAGATTGAAATTGAAATGCCAATAACTCTCAGAAGAATTATGGACAAATGTTAGATCTAATGGGTACGGCCGAGCCCCACTCATGGTCCTTTTGTGATCACTTAGAGTGCTTTAGTGTCCCAGTCGAGGTGATTCGACAACGGTCAAGGGTGATTTGACACAGTCAAGGTGACTTGATACAGTCAAGGGAATTTGACACAGTCAAGGTGAATTTGACACAGTCGAGGGGATTCGACAAGGACAAAAGTCTACTCATATTGTGTACTCCCTATGTCTTCACATAGATTAATGTCCTTGCAAAACATTAATTTGATCTGTTTATAGACGCTTTTCATACTTGTTTTCAAGGGAGTCTCTCAAATGTTTACAAGTTTATCAGTACTCATACAAAACGCATGAACTCGCTCAACTTTTGTTGATGTTTTCAAAATTACATGTGTTTCAGGAAACAAGTTGGATCTTGGGCGCTGGTGTTGTTTCTAGAAGTAAATTCCAATTTTGATGTCATCCATTTTTGTTGGTTTGTAACTTAGTCAAAGGTTGTTTTGTTTGAAACTTAAATGACTGTTTTTTTTTAATATTTTAAACTTAATGAATAGATGAACATCGTTTTGATCATATAGTTGTTTATTATGATTGATTGCAATGATATTGAACAAGTCACACATCATACGCTTCCATAAAAGTCAGGATGTGACAGTTTGGTATCAGAGTTTCGATTGTAGTGAATTAGGATTCCTTCTCGAGTCTAGACTACAATCACTAGGACTCTCTCACGAAAATATTTTCACAAAAAGGTTTTCATTACATTCACGAAAGCGCCAAGGGAGGAGAATACCCCAAATTAAAGTGCCAATTAGGGCATAGTCTACGTGAGATAGACTTGCCAAAGATAAAATGACCCCCTCCGAAAGGGCAAACGAGTGTTATATGTGACATGATGCATCTGTTTTCCTGTTTATACTAAGTAACATATTTATTTATTAATACATATGTGTATAAGTGTACGGAATAATTAATGACGTGAACGAGATACCTTCTACTCCGAATCCTATTATTGTTCTTGACTCGCACGATGAGACTATCGACCTCGCGTTTATTGCGAAGCTCATGGCTGGTGTGATTACCAAACGAGATCCTGAGCTGGTTCCGTAGAAGATGGTTGTTCTTCCCTCTCGAATGAGGAGGTGTCAGACTACGGTAGTGACGGCGAGGCGGAGGAGGCAACCTTGGATAACAACCTTATCAGCAGGACAAGGTCCTTGTGGCTTTTGTGAAACAAGATCGATGAAACTCTTGTCCAGACAAGGAAGATGAAGCACTCATCTTGAAGGTGCCCCTCTAACTACTAGGAATTCCCTTTATTCCTATTACGTCTAAGCATCGTGCCTATTCGCGCGTAACGATAACGGATGTTAGCGCGAGGACCACCACAATGGTCCTTTCCATGTTGGAGGTATAAGGACAGTAGTGTCCCCTCTCTGGTTGATCATCTGCTTTGAACGAGGGAAAATTGGGGTGACCATGCAAGACAATTTATTATTACGGGGGCCCATGTAATAACGACTTATAGTGCATGGAAATCCTGGTGGACTCTGTGGGTCAAGCTAATGATCACCACCCATCCAAAAATTTCTAAGTGTTCACACCTTCATCTAGTAGAACAATACCTAGACAATTGCTATAGCACTTTACAAAGTAGGAAACCTCTCTTTACCTACTTCGTGTCTGACACTTCTACCCGTACGAGTCGTTTGGGAACCAATATCTAAGCAAGTGAAGATGGCTAACACTCAGGAAAGATTCAGTGATGTTACACTCTCTATCACCCCTATATGTACAACCCCCATCTCTTGGGAAGTATACCCGTCTTTGTGAAGCTAAAGACCTAAGAAAAACCAATGTAGAAGGAAAATAACTACTACTTTCATATTATGGAACTTTTATGACCGAGGTGATGTAACCTCGAGTTCATTTTGTTTTCCCTGTTGCAAAAAATAAGTCAAGTTGTCAAACATATATGAAAGCTCAGTGGTCGATTTCTTACTTATACATTGTTGATTATACATGCATGTGATATTAGGAGATTACATGTTTGCTTGTGGTGATATATACCTCATAGATATTATGGAATGTTGTCTAACCTACCCCATACCTATTTGCCAGAAGTAATGCCGCCCAGACGTGACCCAGACACCAGTACGTTACCAAGAACTGAGGCCGAACTCAATGAGCGCATTTCCAAAGCTATATGTCGCAACCCCCGTCCCCTAACAACCCGGGTCCGGGCGGCCGCAACCAGTTTTGGTGGTATTCAGGTGTTCATCATTTTGGCAGTGAAAATTACATCAGGACCGTAGTTAGGAAATATTTTATCAGAGTAAAATACCACGCTTTTAATATATTAAACACATGGGAAAATACCAAGTTTCAAGTACACACATTTTTATAGGGATAAACCCTATTTTATTTAAATAAAACATCTCTTTATTTTAGGTAACTTTATTGCCACTTTTCCAAGCCTTCAGTGCTGTCCAGCTAGCTTCTATTTGGCTTTCACATTTTGTTACCTGAAACGCGTTTAAAAACATTTTGTCAGTGGGAAATACTGGTGAGTGAATCCCAGTTTAATCAAGTTAAGTAAAACCATTGTACAGTATTGAGGGCAGTCGCACAATTACATTTGTTTCCATCTACTTAATTACCACCCACGGTACTGTCAACCCGACTTGTGGTCATGTTACTCCTCGCAAGGTAGTAACACATTTTGTATGCAAAACCCCAACATACCGACGATAATTGTAGAATACAAATATTCAATCACTGTTTAATATATTATTAATTAGGCGAGGTTTTGTAAAAACAGTTTGCAAAAAAGGAGATTACTCACATTGTTGTCTTAAGTTTTCCTTTAGGGTTTCCTAGTGATTATCTATTAAATACACAAATGCACACGCGTTAGTATAATAACCCAATATTTACATTAGTAATACCCTCCCCGAGACGGCATTCCAACGACTACGTCGGGCAGAACCACGACAGCCGTTACGGAACCCTGGATCAATCGGGCAGCGTATCTAATACGTAACCGGGGTTTGATACTTACAACGGGGCATAACTTCGTTAATTAGGGGGGTATTATATCCGGAGATTATGCCTACTAGAGAGAAAGAGAATTGGGACGAATTGTGAACTGAAGCCAGCGACCTCTATATATAGTGCTGATCTCGGACCTTGTCGCGCCCCGCGTAGCAATCCAATTTCGGCCCAACAGACTGGGGTTCGGCACTTTCGTCCATAAAGTGCTTCGAATGGTGCAGCATTGATACTTGTGTGATAACTGTTATTATAAGAAAATTCTATCAATGGTAAGTGATGGTCCCAATTACCTCCGAAATCAATTACACAAGCTCTAAGCACGTCTTCCATTGTTTGAATTATCCTTTCGCTTTGTCCGTCTGTTTGAGGATGATAAGCGGTGCTTAGATTCAACTTGGTTCCCATTGCTTTTTGGAAACTTGCCCAAAAATGAGAGGTAAAACAACTATCTCTGTCAGAAACAATTGATAGAGGAATTCCATGTAATGAGAGTATTTCATTTACATATAATTTAGCTAATTGTTTCATACTGAAAGTTTCCTTCATGGGTAGAAAATGAGCTGACTTGGTTAGCCTGTCTACAATCACCTAGATTGTATCATTACCTTTTCTTGTTTTGGGTAATTTGGTAACAAAATCCATTGTTATCAATTCCCATTTTCAAACTGGCATTTCTAACTGCTGCAATAAACTTGAGGGTTTCTGGTGTTCAGCTTTGACTTGTGAACACGTTAAACACTTAGAAACATAATATGCTATATCTTTCTTCATTCCTATCCACCAAAAATTCTTTCTTAAATCCTGATACATTTTATCACTTTCAGGATGCATCATATACTTAGACTTATGGGCTTCTTCTAGTATACGGTGGCATAGGTTTCCTAATTTAGGTATCCATATTCTTTTCTTATGGAATCTACAAATTCCATCTGTTCCTTGTTCTAATTCTTTAATCATTCCTTTCAGTTTTTCAGTATCATCCTTTATTACTGATTCTTGTGCCTTTCTAATTTGTTCATTTAAATCTACTTGCAGATTTAGTTTTAGTGAACGCACTTTTCTTGGCTTTTCATGATACTTCCGACTTAAGGCATCAACTATTACATTTGCCTTTCCTGCATGGTACTGGATATTACAATCATAATCACTAAGTATCTCCATCCAGCGTCTTTGTCTCATATTCAATTTCTTTTATCCGAAGACATACCTTAAAATCTTATGGTCAGTGAAAATGGTAAACTTACTACCGTATAGGTAATGTCTCCAAATTTTAAGGGCAAAAATTATAGCTCCTAATTCTAGATCATGGGTTGAATAGTTCTCTTCATGATTCTTAAGTTGTCTAGAGGCGTAAGCTATAACCTTTTGACGTTGCATTAACACACATCCATAACCTAATTTAGAAGCTTCACAATAGAGTACAAAGTCTTCAGTTCCTTCTGGTAACGCTAATATGGGTGCATGGGTTAATCTTTGCTTAAGAATTCTAAAGGCTTCTTCTTGTTTTGGTCCCCATTCAAACTCAATAGATTTACAGGTTAGCTTAGTTAAGGGAATGGCTATTCTAGAAAAATCTTGAATAAATCTTCGATAATAACCGACCAATCCTAAAAAACTTCTAACCTCGGTTGGTGACTCAGGGGTTTTCCATTTGGTAATCGCCTCGATCTTTGTGGGATCCACATGAATTCCTTCATGATTGACTAGATGTCCAAGAAATTGCACCTGTTCTAACCAAAATTCACACTTTGAAAACTTAGCATAAAGCCTTTCTTTTCTCAATAAACTTAGAAGTGCGTGCAAATGCTTTGCATGTTCCTCTTTGCTCTTAGAATAAATAAGAATATCATCTATAAAGACAATTACGAATTTATCCAAATATGGCTTACATATTCGGTTCATCATGTCCATAAATGCAGCTGGGGCATTGGTTAGACCAAATGGCGTGACAGTAAATTCATAATGGCCATACCTTGTCCTGAAAGCGGTCTTAGGAATGTCCTCTTCCTGTACCTTCAATTGATGATATCCTGATCATAAATCGATTTTAGAGAAAAATCGAGCTCCTTGCAATTGATCGAATAGATCATCGATCCTTGGTAATGGATACCGATTCTTGATCGTGACTTTGTTCAATTCGCGGTAGTCAATTCACATACGCATCAATCCGTCTTTCTTCTTAACGAATAAAATCGGTACTCCCCATGGCGATGAGCTTGGCTGAATGAATCCTTTTCCAACAATTCATCTAGCTGTTTCTTCAGTTCCTGCATTTCTGTGGGTGCCAAACGGTAGGGTGCTTTGGCAATTGGTGATGTTCCTGGTAGCAGATGAATCCTGAATTCAATTTCCCTGTCTGGAGGTAGTCCTGGTAATTCTTCGGGAAATACATCTGAAAACCGAGATACTACTAGAATATCTTTTAGTTCTTTTCCTTTAGTGTTAGTGATTATGGAAATCAAATACACTAATGATCCTTTTCTTATATAACTTGTTGTTTTCATCATAGAGATGAATTTTGTAGATCTAAACGGCTTATCTCCTTTAATTGTGACCTTTTCACCCTTTGGTGAATTTACTTGAATTGACTTTTGATCACATAAAATACTGGCTTTATTGGCTATTAACCAATCCATTCCTAACACAACATCAAATCCTACCAGATTCATTGGGCAAAGGTTTGCAATAAATTTTTGATTTAGAAATTCTATTCTTGCTCCCTACAAGATTTCAGAAATCTTAATGATTTCCCCATTTGCTGTCTCTACTAGACATTCTTGTGGGAGTTTAGTTAATGGTCGATTGAGAAGTTTGCAGAATGAAGTATTAATAAAACTTTCGTTTGCACCAGAGTCAAATAATACTTTAGCAAAAATATCATTAACAAAAAACGTACCGACGATCACATCCGGGATCATCTTTGCTTCTTCTGCCGTCAGAACAAATGCTCTAGCATTTTTAGTATTCTTGGTGTTTGTGGCTGGAGCTAGTTTTGGACAGTTTGGCTTGATGTGACCTTTTTCTCCACAGTTGAAGCACATTCCATTATTAGTTTTCTTCCTGCAATCTTCTTCCTTGTGTCCTGGTATCTTGCAGAAATTGTAGTAAGTGGAGCATTTTCCTGAATGCTTTTTCTTGCAAGCCTTGTAGTACGGTGTAGAGGTAGAACCTACATTTTTCCCATGGTTGGAATTTCCATAACGAAATTCTTGGGTAAGCCTCTGAGCTAGGTTCCTCCTTTGATCCTCTTCTCGTCTACGTACTAACTCATCAGTCAAGGTGTTTGCTAGTTCCACAGCTTCTTCTATTATTTGAGGTTTAGCTGCCTTGACTACATGCCTAATTTCACTGATTAATCCCCAGATGTAACGGGAGATTAATACTGGTTCAGGTGATGCGAGGGTTGGCACTATTCTAGCATATTCAAAAAATAATGTAGTGTACCCCTTACTATCTACTCCAGTCATCCTAAGGTTTAGGAACTTATTTGCTATCTGTTCCTTTTCATTGGGAGGGCAGAATTTCCTTTCCACCATGTTCTTAAATTCCTCCCATTCCATATTGTAAACCCTATCACTTCCCCTAGACTGGAGGATAGTGTTCCACCATTCCAAGGCTGAGTTCTTAAACAAATTGGAAGCAAACATTATCTTATCCTCTTCCGCACACTTGCTTATTTTTAAGACTGCTTCAGTCTTTTCTATCCAGCGTAGAGATGCAACGGCCCCTTCATTGCCCGAGAATTCCATTGGTTTACAAGACCAGAATTCTTTATAAGAACAACCATAAGACATGGTTCTTCTTCTTTTGGGAATGGGCGCAAGAAGTATGGGTCCATTGTTTACGCTGTGTTCAGGTTCAGTGGGTCGTTTACTATCACGTTTACTTTTATTATCTGCTTCCTTAACCGTTTTGATAATATATGGCATTGCATCTAATATTCCTTGTGCCACTATGTGTTGGACGGCACTGTTATCCACTTGGTTTCAATTGTTATCATTGTTTGGGTTGTCGTTATTCGGGTTATTGTCATTCTGGTTATCATTATTCTGGTTTTCCTGGTTCACTTCGTTGTCCATCTGAATTTTAAACATTTGCCAATTATTAATATCACAAAATAATATTTAAGGCAAACAATCACACAACACACATATTGGTAAAAAACGTCGAACATTGCGACTTACTCTTTTCTTATAGTATGCATCTAATATTAACTGGAACTGGAATAAAAATTACAATACTGATATTCATCACTAACCACAAAGTGGTCTATACTATGATAGATATATAATTTTTTTTTCATACACACATATTATATATATATTATTACTATCACCATCACGGATATGGGTTCATCCAGAACTCCATATTACGCTCGTCGTACTTCCAGACGAGTCGTTCTCCGGTCTGCCTCATCCTGTCACTATTTTCTAAAATCTCCTCACCGAAGGTTCGGAGCTCTTGCACATTTTCTGCACTCATTGGGGGTGCAGGTGCTGGTACTGGATCTGGGTACTATGGCATGGGTTCTTCCTGGGGGTATGGATTCTCTAGGATTTCCCTAATGTATTCATCATTATCATAGTAGGGATCTAGAGGGTCCAGACCTGGGTAAGCTGCTAGGTTTAGCATGGGTTCGTCTGTTAGGTGGTAGCGTTGTACATAATCCCTATGATCATCAAATCACGAGTCATAGTCTGGGTCTAAGGGATTGGGTGCTGGTATCCTAGGTATCTCTTCGGGGTTAAAATCATGCATTTGGACTTGGTTTTCTGGGTTGTTTTCAATCTCCATTGGCTGTGTGGGAAACAAGGGTAGTGGTTGAGGGGCTATGAGTTGCTCCTGGTTTGGGTCGGCAGCTGTGGTTGCTAAGATATGGAAGTTTGCTAAACTCCTATTGAGTTGCTCCTGGTTTGGGTGTGGGCATCTGTTTCTCTCTTGGTGGCTGCTAGCACTCGCTTCTGTTGTAACTTTTTCATTCTCTTCCTACGCTCATGTGCTCCACTACTGAACCATCATCTCTTTTTAGGATGGAATGGCTCTTTAGACTGAGCCTTAAACACGAATATCCCATCTTCATTATCAGCTGAATACCCTGAGAGGGCAGGCTGTGAAGAGGTGCCTTCGCTTCTAGGTGAGCCGGACAACTGAAGATAAGCGTCGGAGGGTCCTTGATTGCTCATACTGTAAACTAACAAATAGTCAAATAACACACAACAATAAAATACTGATATGCACGTATTTCCATAATTAATTTCCTAACAATTTGAATAATATCTTGGTGTCAGCAGAACACTTCTGTGGCTGAATCAGTGGCTTAGCTCTGATACCACCTTCTGTCGCAACCCCCGTCCCCTAACAACCCAGGTCCGGGCAACTGCAACCAGTTTTGGTGGTATTCAGGTGTTCATCATTTTGGCAGCGAAAATTACATCAGGACCGTAGTTAGGAAATATTTTATCAGAGTAAAATACCACGCTTTTAATATATTAAACACATGGGAAAATCCCAAGTTTCAAGTACACACATTTTTATAGGGATTAACCCCATTTTATTTAAATAAAACATCTCTTTATTTTGGGTAGCTTTATTGCCACTTTTCCAAGCCTTCAGGGCTGTCCAACTGGCTTCTATTTGGCTTTCACATTTTGTTACCTGAAACGCGTTTAAAAACATTTTGTCAGTGGGAAATACTGGTGAGTGAATCCCAGTTTAATCAAGTTAAGTAAAACCATTGTACAGTATTGAGGGCGGTTGCACAATTACATTTGTTTCCATCTACTTAATTACCACCCACGGTACTGTCAACCCGACTTGTGGTCATGTTACTCCTCGCAAGGTAGTAACAAATTTTGTATGCAAAACCCCAACATACTGACGTTAATTGTAGAATACAAATACTCAATCACTGTTTAATATATTATTAATTATGTGAGGTTTTGTAAAAACAATTTGCAAAAAGGAGATTACTCACTTTGCTGTCTTAGGTTTTCCTTTAGTGTTTCCTGGTGATTATCTATTAAATACACAAATGCACACGCGTTAGTATAATAACCCAATATTTACATTAGTAATACCCTCCCCGAGACGACATTCCAACGATGACGTCGGGCAGAACCACGACAGCCGTTACGGAACCCTGGATTAATCGGGCAGCTAATCTAATACGTAACCGGGGTTATGATACTTACAACGGGGCAAAACTTCGTTAATTAGGGGGTATTATATCCGAAGATTAGGCCTACGATTCAGAAATTTTGAGAGAGAAAGAGAATTGGGACGAATTGTGAACTGAAGCCAACGACCTCTATATATAGTGCTGATCTCGGACCTTGTCGCGCCCCGCGTAGCAATCCTTCAGGGCTTTGTGGCCCGCGAGGCCAGCTAGGGTAGGCCCTAGCTTGGCTGACTCACCACTAGGCTTGACAAGAGTGGTGCCACGTGGCGGCTCAGGGGCTCGCCTGATCTCCTTGTTGTCGCGACCCACGTAGGAGGTAGCCAAAGGCTACGCGCCCCGCGAGAGACCATTAAATCTTGTTTTTATTTTTATTTTATTAAATTAAAGGTATTTAGGGCTATTATACGTATACGGGGTGTATTTTAGGACATATTGGGTCATTCTAATTATTTTTAGGGTGTCGAAAATATTTTGAGGGTTGTTATACTATAGCGCAGCATGAAGCCCTCCGCTCTGAACACAGTGGTGGCACTCCTGGAAATAACCCTCCAACTGTCTACACCTATAAACAGTTCCTGGACCACAAGCCATTGAATTTTGATGGCACAGGAGGTGACGTTGCTTTTGTTCGTTGGGCAGAAAAGACTGACTCCGTTCTGAGAATGAGTAAATGTTCGCCCGAGTAGAGAATTACCTATATCTCAGGGTTGTTTTTGGATGGCGCACTCTGTGACACCTGTGTCACTTCAACCATCATACAAATACCAAACCAATGAAATATTGTATTTCATAGTTGAGATTTGTATAAATATGTGTTTCGTTTACACATATCAATTCTTGTTCGATTTCGAGCTCTAAATCGCTTTCTAGAAGATTATACGCGAACTGATGCGAAAATATAACCAGTTTAATGCAACAAACACTCCGGAATAGTGAAATAGGCTTAACATACCTTAAATAACCTTTACATAACTTAGATATAAGTTTTGGAAGGTTTGGTGTGGCGAAATCAAGTTTATTCACTCACAGGGACTATTTGCGTCAACTTGCAAAAGTCTGCCGTGTCATAATCCGAAACGTGATCATAAGCTAAAAATACCATAAATAACCTAAACATAGCTTAGAAATAAGCTTTGAGTGGTTCGGTGTGTGAAAATATGCTTATTTGATCTTACAGGGACTAAAAGTGTCAAAAACGTCGTAAGTTTGCATTTTCGCGCATATCTTACGTTCTGACCACATCTGGACATCCAAAATTTTTGTACACACTAAAATATTTTTATTTTAGTGATCGGCATGCAAAAATTCCATTCGTCGCTTAATTTGGATCGTTTTTGCGTTCGTTACGACTTCCGTCGTAATTAACCGAACAACGCAATCGTACGACCAAACGAACCAACATCCGAGATATTTTTGAGCATATTTTAAGTTCCCTATACTTTAACTTCATTTTAGAGCTTTGAAATGGGGTTAACGGGGCTTAAACGTGTCAAAAATGCATCAAAAATCAAGTTTCTCAAGTGCAGGGACTAAATTGTCAATTTTTGAAAGTTGCTAGTCTGCAAGTAGCTTACGGACCGTATGCACATGTCCTTACGGTCCGTAAGGCATGCCCAGCGACCAGAAATCATATTTTGCAATCTGTTTGATACTTTAGGGGCTGTTCTTGCAAATTCTTTATGTGGTAACCAAGTTATCCCTTCTCCAAGGCTTTGAACCTGCATCCCACAAGTGTATGGCCATGATTTTTACTTGGAAGCTACACAAACACATGTCATGATCTTGTGTTCTTGCTACAAGTATAAATAGCCATCACCTTTCATTCATTCCTTGCTCATTTCATCTCAATCTCCTTTCTAATCTGAATTGGGAGCTCTCTTAAGTGATTGGAAACTTATTCTTGGTAGAAAAGATAGCAAGGACCTTTAGTGAGCATTCCTTCATTCTTTTATTGCTTACTAGTTTAAAAAGTCAAACAGTGTTTGACTTTCAGTTTGACCAGTCAATGGTTAACGCAAAGTTCGGTTGAACTTTGCAACGTGATTGTAATCACGATGGTTATAATCCTTAGCGATTATACCTACTGATTACCACGTTAACTAGGTGTAGTGACGAGTCAAAGTTTCGGTCATAATGCGTTTTAGCGCGCATTTTGCAACGGAACTATTTTCGGGTATCAAAACCCATTGTTTTGATACCAAATCAGTTTTATAAATTAGCTAAACATGTTTTGACATGTTTAACTCATCACTATTAGTTTGGTGCTTGTTTAGGGTCGTAAGCTAAGCGGTCTAAACAACCGCTTAGACTTTCGAACCCGACCCGTTTGGTCGACCATTAGGATCCGACCAAGCTTGCTTAGTGATCATAGTTGCATAGGGAATAACCCCTGAGGTTATACCTTATGATCACATAAGGATTGGTTAGCTATTCGTTAATTGGTTTACATGCCCATAGGAAATGACCAAAATGCCCTTTTGTAGCATAAATCCGTAATGTGCATATGTGAACATATTTTTGACATATAATCTGAATTAGTAACATGTTAGGGTATTATTGGGCATGTAAGACTTGACATAGCTCATAGATAACCATCCGAACATAGTTTTGCGCAACCGACGCATTATAGTAGCTTATGCTACCATAATGGGTCGAAACGAGTCAAGAGCACATAGGTAGACTTCCAAATCAGAATGTAAGCTCTATTAAATCATGCCATATGAGTTCAATTACTCATTTGATTTATAGAACATCATTCTATCCTATCTCCCGGTTTAGGAGCCGTTTAATAACATAGTTACCTATATTAGGTGCCGTTTGATTCCGTACTCCCTCTAGCTTTGCTTGGTTGTTGTTCAAGACTTCTAAGCACCCTCAGGTGAGTACATAGTTCCCCTCTTTTACTATTTTCAATGTTTTGGGGTGAAGCATGTGTACCTATTTGTTATGTTCACGATTTCAAAGTATAATTGATTATACATATCTTTTGACAAACTGAATGATTATTTATGGTTTAAACACTGATTTTTCAAAGATTATAAAATTAATTGTTGAATTGTACTTATTTATTGTTCACCAGACCGATTGGTAGTATGATATAGCACTATAGGATTTGACACCCCATTTCTGTTATCATGGAATGTCTGAAACCAATTTGTTTCTCCATCCAAATAGGGATTGCCTTTGTGGTATCCCTATAGTCTCAAAGGTGTATTTTGATGCACTAGGTCTGATTGAATTCTTAAATCACACTTTTATTGTATATTTTATTATACTCCCAAAGGTATAGTTTGATATACTCTCATGTGTGATATTGTACAAAACAACATATATTTTGTTAACTACCAAAACATATTTTAAATATGTTATTTATTCAACCAAAACATAGTTTAATATGTTATACATAAATCCAAAGTATACTTTTGATATACTATCGAAAACGATTATTTTGACAACCAAAGTATATTTATTATACTATCTGTTTAACGATTTTGGAACCGAAATATATTTTGATATATTACCTAATCGACTTTCTTAAAACCAAAGTATATTTTTATATATACTACAACATTTTATTCAAAACATTATTTTATAAACTCATTTTTACATGATTATTTATGCATCATTCTTTTATATCATCAAATTTCTCATAAATTTTCACATGATTTTATAAAGAAAACATTTTTAGGTTCATGACTACTTTTTGTTAAAACATTCTTTTAAACTTATAAGTCATGAATCATGCATAAACAAAACCTATGTATCTCACATGCATTTTTATGCTGACGTACCTATTTTTACACATGTTTCAGGTACAGCTTTGTGATGGTTGTTGATACATGCTATACATAGGATGGACTCGTGCCTTAGTGACTTTAAAACTTGAAAGATAATATTGTAATTATCTGAATTGTACTAAAACAATGAGTTCAATAATTCAATAAAACGAAATTATTTAATCCATGGTTATGAAACAATGATTCTTTTACAACACTCCCCGATGTTTCCTCCACGTTTTGTTGTTTTACGTGGTCGGGGTGTGACACACTCTCCTGGTGGAACCCTTAGGTTCAGACCCTTGGTGAAGTTACTTCTTATGCACTGAGTTGGGACGAGCTCAAGGAATTGATGCGGAAGAAATACTGCGCCAGGGAAGAAATCCAGAAGCTTGAGACTGAGTTCTGGAATTTGAAAATGGATGGGCCAAAGATTGGCGAGTACGTCCAACGCTTTCACGACTTGTCTTGGGTTGTTCCCTACTTAGTCGAGCCTGAATTCAAGAGGATTGAACGATTCATTTGGGGACTTGCACCTCAAATCCCGAGTATGGTCACTTCCTCAAAGCCTCCAACCATCACAGAGGCCATCGATTTGAGTATTACACTTACTGAAGAATTCTTCGTATGGGAAAGTTTTCGGGATCTGAGACAAACAAGAAAGAAACTCATGTGGAGTCTTCGGGCAATAACAAAAGAAAGTCTTCGAACCTAAAGATAGGCACCCAAGTCAGTTATGAAATCTCTAATGCAAACAAAAGAAGGGAAGTGGACCTGCCCCGTGGCATGCAAGCTTATGGAGCCACCAATAACGCCGGTGGTAAGGTTTACTTTGGGACTAAGCCGAGATGTGATGAGTGCAAGTTTCACCATGAAGGTCGATGTCTGAGGCCTAAGTGTGATAGGTGTGGAAAAGAAGGACACAGCAAGGACGCCTGTTGGGCGAAGTATCCCAAACAAGGAGTAAATGATGACGAAAACCAAAATGAAAATGATAATGGTAGAATACCAGGTTGCTTGAAATGTGGGGATGTGGGGCACTTTAGGAAAGATTGCCCAAGGAAGAACCAAGCGAGGAAGGGTCTTCACGATCGGAGCTCGTGAAGCACGCTAGGATCCAGATGCGGTTACGGGTACGTTCCCTATTTACCAACTCTATGCATCCATTTTTTATTGATTCTGGCTCCGACTTTAACCTTGTATCCATAGGAATTAAGAACCTACTTGGCCTAGTTTCAAGTAGGTTAGACGCCCCGTATTCTTTAGAATTAGCAAATAGAAGGTTAGTTAAAGCAGATGAGGTGATTAAAGATTGTATTTTGGAACTTAGAAGGCAGGAACCTTCTATTCCTGTTGACTTGGGAAGTCATGATATTGTAGTCAGCTTGGATTAGATATCCAAGGATAGAGCTGAAGATATTCGACATAAGGAAAATCATTCGCATCCCTCTTACGAATGATGAGACACTTATAGTACACAACCTTCTTGCATAAGATGCGAGAGCATTAAGCCCCATAAGGCGGTGGATTTGCGACGTCTCACATTGGTCATAGAGACACAGAAGCGCCCCCGGATAGGCTGCATAGCCTCCCTTGTTCATGTTGTCATTAAGGAGATCAAGAAACCAAAGCCTGAAGACATCCCCATGGTGGAGGAATTTCCAGAAGCCTTCCCTGAAGACTTGCCAGGGTTACCTCCACAGCGACCAGAGGAGTTTAGGATAAACCTAGTGCTAGGAGCGGCACCGGCAACGGATGATGCCATACCGAATAGCTTCGTTCGAGATACAAGGACTAACGACTCAACTACAAGAACTGCTAGAACGAAGGATTCATCAGACCAAGCTACTCGCCTTGAGAAGCTCCAATGCTATTCGTTAAGAAGGAAGTTGGCAGTTTCCGTTTTGCATCAACTTCAGAGAATTGGATATCAAGGACCGGTATCCTTTGCCAAGGATTGATGACTTGTTCAACCAATTACAAGGTTCTAGTTACTACTCGAAGATCGACTTGAGGTCAGGGTGTCCTCAACTACGAATACGAGAAGAAAGTATCCATAAAATGACCTTTAGGACTCGCTTTGAGCATTACGAGTTCCTTGTTATGCTGCTTGGCTTAACAAATGCACCGGCAGCACTCATGGGCCTCATGAATCGGGAGTGTAAGCCGTACCTGGATAATATCGTGATTATATTTATTGACTACATTCTTATGTTCTCAAGGAAGGTCATGAGCAACATCTGCAGTTCATCTTGGGACTCTTGGAGAAAGAACAGTTGTGTACTAGGATGTCGAAGTGCGAACCTTGGGTTCACAAGGCAAGATTCTTAGGTCACATGGTGAATAAGAATGGGATTCATGTCGACCCTGCAATCAAGAACTAAGGAGTCCCAAAGACACAACTAAGAATCTTTGGGGATTATAGGCTGTATCAGACGACTCCTAGAAAACTTTTCAAGGATCGCTCAACTGCTGACAACCCTAACCTAGATGGTACCTATCTTTCCTTCACCTGACAGTACCAATAGAATTGCGGTTCTTCTGACACTTCTTGACAAGGTCTCGATTGCGTGTTGATGCAACGAGACCAAGTCATCGCGTATGCGTCACGTTGATTAAAGGATCATGAGAAGAGACCCTGAACTAGGTACAGTAATTGCGCATTGAAGTTTTGGCGTCATTACTTGTATGGAAAACGCTGCCCGATCTTTACTGATCACAAGGGTTTGCAGCACATCTTTGATCAGAAGAACATAAACATGGGATAAAAAAGATGGATTGAGCTACTAAATGGTTATGATTGTGAGATTAAATATCACCTGGACAAGGCGAGCGTTGTAGCAGACGCCTTGAGCCACAAGGAACGCACAAAGCCTCTAAGGGTGTGAGCCTTAGAGATGATCATACAGACAAATCTCGTCACTTGGATTCGTGAAGCTGAGCAAGAGGCGCTCAAACCAGAGAACCTTCATGCTGAAGTGTTACATGGAATGGAAGTGCAGTTATTGTCTAAGGAAGACGGAACCTTATACTCCATGGGACGACTTTGGGGTTCCGACTCACGACAATTTACGTACGATAGTTTTGGGACAAGGCTCATAGGTCAAGGTACTCGATCCATCCTGGATCCGACAAGATGTACCAAGACTTGAAGGATTATTATGGGTGGCCCAAATCGGAAGCTGATATAGCTACCTATGTGGGTAATTGTCTTACTTGTGCCGAAGTTAAGGCGAAATACCAGAAACCATCAGGGCTGCTGCAACAACCTGAGATTCCCATGTGGAAGTGGGAACGAATCTCAATGTATTTTGATTACAAAAGCTACCAAGAACCCAAAGAGGTCATGATGTGATTTGAGTGATTATTGATCAACTCACCAAGTTTGCACATATCCTACCGATCAGTGAGGAAGGCAACTCAAGGAAATTAGGAGAGATTTATCTTAGAGAGGTTGTGGCGCGTTATGGAGTGCATGTTTCTATCTTGTTCGACTGAGATGGTCATTTTGTGCCAATGATATGGCAGACGTTTCAGAAGGCGTATGGGTCACGGTTGAACCTTAGTACTGCATTTCACCCTCAGACAAACGGCCAGAATAAACAAATGGTACAGACTTCGGTGGACATGTTACATGCTTGTGTGATGAACTTTGATGAAAAGTTGGAATACTCACTTGCCCTTAGTGGAGTTTTCCTCCAATAATATTTATCACACCGCCATTTAGGCCGCCTTGTTTGAAGCTTTATATAAACATAAGTATCGCCCCCCTATGTATTGGGAAGAAACTGGAGACAAACGATTCATTGACCCCAAGTTGATTCAGGAATTTATACGCAAGTTTGTCCATATACATTGTTGTATCAAGTCAGCATGTGATATACAGAAAAGCTACGCCGACAAGCGGCGAAAACTGTTTGAATTTGAGTTTGGAGAGATGATATTATTGAAAGTCTCGCCTTGGAAGGGCATGGTACGATTTGGAAGTTGTGGGAGGTTGAACCCATGGTATATTAGACCTATGAGATCCTGGAAAGGATTGGAATCAATGCTACAAGCCGAAACTCCCAGAAGAACTTAGCAATATTCACGACACGTTTGACGTGTCTAGTCTTTAGAAGAGTCTGACTCAAGAAACAGTCGTTGTTTCCACGCACAAGATTCACATCATGACCCAGAATTTACTTGGGAACATGAAGACCAAATTAAGTCTGAATATCCACATGGATTCACAACTCCCTTGCGACTGATAACATAGCCTAAATTTCGGGATGAAATTCTTCTAACGGCGGGAGAATGTGACAACTGGCATTTTTCCATGTGTTCCGTACAATAATAAACAATAAATTGTGCTTTAATGACTGTGTGTGATTATATTAACAAGACGAATGATTTTCTGATTACTGTCGTATACTTACAATGGCATTTCATGTTGCAAGATTTTTATCATTACTACATGCAACACAACATGGTACAATCAGTGCAATAAACAAAGTTAGCACAATTATCAGACAAACTAGAAGTACTGACGGGAGTTCAGTACTTAGATAGACGTAATGTTAAGACACAGAATTAGCCCAAAACCAAGAGTTACACTAGGATAGTGTGTAGGAAAGTAGGGATTACAAAACTGCATTCCTAGTGATGACTTAGGTGCCAGAAGGTGCCGAAAAGTGCCAGAAACACACTAAAACTGCAGAATTCTGCAGAAAATAACCAAAATCAGCAAAAATTCAGCTTTTTAACATCTAAATATAATGCAGAATTATGATTTAATGGTCCAGAATACCTTACTAGGTGTCGGGAATCAAAACTGTCATGAAAGACAACGTAAAGCACACTAAACTGCACAATTTAGCACTTCAACGAACCGGTAACCAACCAAACAACCGGACACTACCCGAAACACCAAATTTTCACTAGAAGCATTGTTTTAGTGTTACGAAGATAGTTATGGTCACCGAACATCATATTACATCTCATAAACACTAAACACATAAAATACCTAACTAGCACCATTAAATCCTAAATAAATCATGTAACTTACCATTGAAATGTTACACTTTACCCCCCTCTAGTTCACGGCCCAACATGGGGACACACCTCAAGATTTTGTTGCATGTGTTTAATTGATATGTTCATTCCTTTAGAGACATAAGGACCAAGGGATTTATAAATGTTGGAGACTTTTCCTTTAAAAACCACAAGTTACTAGCACAAGTTCATTTCACCATTTTCACAACACAAACTCCTTCCTTCTCCCCTCATACCTACGGCTCCAGCAACACTCATATACACCACCACTTTCAAGCTTCCTTCTTCCATTATAAGGTGATACAAGGGTGCTAGGAGCTTAACTAAGGAGCTTGGTGCCATTGTAGATTGAAGGACCTCTCTCAAGAGCTTTTAACCACCTATTTTCTTCATCATCTTGCTTCGTGTTCTTCCCTAGCCTTGTGCTAGTAGTAAGACTCTCATGATCTCATTTTAATCCTTATTATGTTGGTTAAAAGGTCATGTAAAAGACTAAACATGAAGAACGCTATGAATCAAGAACATAAATCTTAAACATAAGACTAAAAATCATAAGAATACATGTTGGTTATGTGTTGTTATGCTACTTGATTGTTGGGTTTATGTTAATGATGTTAAACATCATATGATCTTGCTAGATAGTGATTAAAGACATAATTTAGCAAGATGAGAGGATGATTTTGTTAAAGATCAAGAGATCATCCTTATGTTTAAGCATGAACTTGAAGTATAAATTGTTTTCCTGAATAAAGATGATCAAAGTGTAATGAGAATCTTGTAAGTATATGATTTCAAGAAATATTTTTCAAGAAACCAAGAATAAAATACAAGATTTACATAAACTTGGTTCTTAAAGAAACTAACCACATTTTTAGTGGTTAATCAAGTGTAGAAATATATATTTAACAAGAAAAAATTAAGAAGAAATATTCTTAGAAAATCACTTTACAAGTTGTGAAGATCTAAATTCTTCAAGAATGATATTTTCAAATAAATAACCACACTTTAAAGGGTAACTAAGCTTACTAAATACACTAGTAAGTTACTACAAATTTTTATAAATTTTCAAGTTCATGAAGTAGTGATTAATGCTTGTTTTATGGCACTTGGTAAGTATTGTTTGGATTATTGTTGATTATGATGATTTATAAAAGAAAACGATATGCTTTGAAAGCATGGAAAACTCCATTTTTAAGGGGAAACTATGACAAATTTTTTCTAGAAAATTAACACTTAGGAAAATATTTTTAAACAAATATTTACAAGTATATTTTAACCATGATTTTTCATATAAACTTTGCCATAATTTTTGTTACAAAAATTACAAAATATTGGAGGTTGGTTTTTGATAATAAAAGTGACTAAATATGTATTTAGGAGAATATATATTTAGATGTCACCATGTGTGTGATTATTTGTATATTATGTGTATATTATGTGTATTAGTTATATTATTTTAGGGCTTAAAATAATATAACTCTCCAAAATACCAAGAAATACAATACTAAATATTACCAAAAATTCCAAGAAATAAATATACAAATTATACCAAAAAATATTGGAGAAACCGAACAAGGAATATAACTTACAATAAATATTCCGAAATTAGATTCGTAAGCATATTTTGGTAAACGATATTTTGGAAACCAAGAAAACAAAAATATGATTTTCATAAGTATTATAAGATAAATCATATTTTTGACAAGAAGAAAATATTTTATTTTTAATTGGGTAAGGACAAATATATATGTTTTCTTGAAATTATTAGAAGAGATATTATTTTTGGGAGAAAATATATATTTTCTTAAATAAACATAGAGTACATTATTTGTGGGTGAAAAATAGATTTATATATATATTTTCTAAGTTAAACTTGAAAATATATTATTTTTGAGGTTTAAACAAAAATACAATTATTTTTGCCAAAGGAAAAATTATAAATAATTTTTCTATGTAAGTTTCTTAAAATATATATTTTGAGAATATATATATTTTATTAGAAATATTATTCTGGAAATGTTAATACAAAAATTAAGTATAAGAATACTTAATAAACCCAATAAGAATACGTATCCTCATACGTATAAATATACACCGGAATACGCCACCAATACTTGGCAAATACACAAGTCTAATATACACAAGTATGATTATACTCATCCTTGGGAGAACACAAGCGTATAACTGCATGATATACCAAGTTAGAATATATTGTTTTAACAAATATTCCAAGTGATTAATAAATATAATTTAAGTTAAAGTATAATTATTTTAACAAAATAATTATATAGTTTGGGATAATTCAAGTACTTCAAAAACGTAACCCAAGGATGCTAAGACATAACAACAAATACAAAGAGTCGTTACACGACCTAAACGTCTAATAACACATGGCACGTGTGTAGGTAGTTGTACGACTCATAGAAGGACCTTTGAGCATACGAGATAGCAGGACACAAACTTGTGAGTTCATGTCCCCCTTTTCTCTTAACTGTTTTCGGATTTATAACTCTCGGGGGTGAAATATATGTTACATATGTTTCAAGGGTATGACTTGGCTATGAAATGAACTATTAGATCATGTGAGCATAGATTGAAATTGAAATGCCAATAACTCTCATAAGAATTATGGACAAAGGTTAGATCTAACGGGTACGGCCGAGCCCCACTCATGGTTCTTTTGTGATCACTTAGAGTGCTTTAGTGTCCCATTCGAGGTGATTCAACAACGGTCAAGGGTGATTTGACACAGTGAAGGTGATTTGATACAGTTAAGGGAATTTGACACAGTCAAGGTGAATTTGACACAGTCGAGGGGAAATTCGACACAGTCGAGGGGATTCGACAAGGACAAAAGTCTACTCATATTGAGTACTCCCTATGTCTTCACATACATTAATGTCCTTGCAAAATATTAATTTCATCTGTTCATAGACGCTTTTCCTACCTGTTTTCAAGGGAGTCTCTCAAATGTTTACAAGTTTATTAGTACTCATACAAAACGCATGAACCCTCTCAACTTTTGTTGATATTTTCAAAATTACATGTATTTCAGGAAACAAATTGGATCTTGGGCGCTGGTGTTGTTTCTAGAAGTAAATTCCAAGTTAGATGTCATCCATTTTTGTTTGTTTGCAACTTAGTCAAAGGTTGTGTTGTTTGAAACTTAAATGACTGGTGTTTGTAATATTTTAAACTTAATAAATGGATGAACATCGTTTTGATCATACAGTTGTTTATTATGATTGAATGCAATGATATTGAACAAGTCACACATCATACGCTTCCGCAAAAGTCAGCGTGTGACAGATATAATTCCACATCTTTTGATCATGCATTTTAACCTCTAGACCATAATAGAACTATTTTATGTTCTTCCTTTGCAGTAGTTCTTCAATATCCTACCACGGCAGTGTCTTGATGTCTGATAAGAACTCAAAGTATTGCACTCCATGCTCTCTTCTGATTGCATAAACTTTTAAATCTTCCAAGTAGCCCCACGAGAGAATATCACCCAGAGATTTATCTGGATGATCAGTGAAGTATTGTAGCGGCCTTTTGAACTTTCTTTCTTTCGGCATCACTTTGAACCATCTTTTACGTTCCTCTAGAAGGTCTTGCTGTGGTACAGTCTCAGGAACCCCTTCTGTAGAAATCCTCTCCACTACTTTTCTTCTCACTTCATCTTCATTGTGAGATTGAAATAGTTCAGACAAGGTAGGAAAGTCGTCATCAACTCCAGAATAGTGAAATGGAGTATCTCCTTCAGAAAGATCAGAACCTTCTTCAATAATCACATCTTTAAAGTTATCAGCTTCATTTACGAACTTGAAAGAATATTCTCTATCAGGTGTTGGAGGAATCTCCTCTTCAATATCAAACTTGAACTTTCCATCTTCCATACCCAACTCCTCTAACATAGACTCTCGAGTCCTGTTTTCTTCTAACTCCCCCTCAACCTCTGCATGTAAGTAAATGACTTTGGGAAGTGTAAGATATACCTTATCACCAGCATGTTGAGTACCAGAAGATGAAGCTTCGTGATGTTGATCCTCTTGTTGCTCATTCAATTCATCATTCAAGAAATCATCAAGAGTATACTGACCGGAAGGCTTCACAATCATCAACCCTGTAGCTCCCTGATCATCATCATCATCATCATCATCACCATCATAATTATCAATTGCTTCAAACAAATCGTTCAACTCTCATCCTCTTCATCCTCATCCTTTTCTTCATCATCCTTTGATTCAGAACGACGTTTTTCAGTGATCTTTCTTCTATCAAGCCTTATCTCTTCAGCAGTAATATCTTTCAACTCACAAACTGGAATGATAGCAAGTGTATTATCCACTACATCTTCAGCTTCTTTCATCTCAACTTCATTCACATTAGAAGCTTGAAGATTAGAGATATGTACCTCATCAGCTTGAGTTGGATCAGGTTGGCTTGTAGATCCAAGAATCTCCTTTGTGTCTATCACCAAACCCTTCCTTTTATCTTTCTTTGACTCAGCAGCTTCTTCAGCAAGTCTCTTTTCTCTTTCAAGCCTTCTTGCTTCTACCCTTTGAATCTATATTTCATCAAACACAGCTTGAACATCAATTCCAAGCTTATGTTTAACTATAGTGTAAAGCATATTCAACTGCTCATCTTTTATCACTTTGTATGCTCTTAACACCTCTACTTCTTTTCTTAACACCTCATTCTCGTTTGAAGTAGACGTATATAGATCACTCAACATTTCATGCAACGTTTTGTTGGCATTATCAATAGTCTTGTATTGAGCATTTACCTCTTCAATATCATCAGTCAGCTGATCAATCACTTCAGCATGCTCCTCAATCTCCTTTTCAAGGTTGTTGGGATTGAACCCTTCCAAAGGAATAGTTGATAAAGCCAAAACTGGATCAGATCAGTGGATTCACAAAAAAGCAGTTGTTTGCAACAGTTCTTTCCCCTTGAAAGTGGCCTAACAACTGATGTCCTCTAAGTACTGCCCTTCTACAACAACTGCTGATCTCCAACAACTGATGATACCTAAAGATTGTTGAAGACAAAGCACTTATGCTCAATATACTGATATGGGTCAAGCACTGCTGAAGACACAAAGTACTGCTGGAGTTATAACAGTGGAATGAGAAGTAGTAGTTTACTTAGTATTTTGTTTATTCATTGTAATCAGTAGTTTATTAAGCAGTAGTTGTAATAGTCGGTGGTTAGAGGTTGTTAGGAGGTTAGATGTCACTTTCATGGTGACGTCAGCAAAGATTCTTCAGTGGTTTGTTCTGTACTATAAATAGAACACTACCCTGTACTGTTCTATTAGCTCTCTTCATCACCAAGTCATTCTATACGAACAATCACTGTGAGCTCAGGCTGAAGGGGAGACTTTATGCATGCATGCATTAGTTTTGTTTATTGTAATCAAATACAATCATTCGATTCTATGTTAAACATGGTTGCTTAAAATTGTTCTCTCTATGATTGTGTTGAAAGTTTATTCATCTATTTCCGCTGCAATTGTTTCTGTTTCATCTTCATTTTAGTTAAACAAACACAATCATATCAAACTCAGATCCTAACAATTGGTACCAGAGCCTGGACAGTCAAACCTGATCTAACAATCATTTTGACGTAAAAGTTCAGCTCAAAATCATTGATACTTTTAATTGTTCATTTTGTTGTAAACAGAGTAAGGTGTAATCACGTACAAAGTTGATTATTCAGTGCCTGAAAAACAACCAGAATGACATCACAATCACAAGATAACAGTAATAACATTGGTTCACTCTTCAAACCACCTATGTTAAAGAGATCTGAATACAACATCTGGGAGCGAAGGATGAGTCACATCCTAGCTCAACAGAATACCGGATGTTAGAGGTCGGTTGTCTTTGGACCCCATGTTCTATTGGTGCCAAGTGCTGAGGATCTAAAGGTTATGGTTCCATGATTGACTGTTGCTAAGGGTTTATCTCATGTCATTAAAGACATATGTTTAGAAGAATGGCATTTATGCTCTTGGTAATATATGACAGATGAACATAACCTTAGGAACAAGATCTTATATGTGAACAACAACTTTGAAAAACCCTTAAAAGTTAAAACAAAATTGTTTAAAATTTAAATGAAAATCAGTAGTCTCATAACACTGCATCAAACATAACCAAGGATAAATTCCAAACTATGGTTGTAATATACCTGTGTTTAAAAGGAGTTTAAAATCCTACTAAGGATATGTGCTGATGTTTAGAAAACCAGATGATGAGTAATGTGAAATTTGGCATAAGCATGTGAAAAATGACCAAATCTCCCAAAACATTGCTGAAAATGATTTTGGATTGAGTATTTCTTCCTTAAAAAACCTTCTAGTGAAAGTTTCAATGCTTAACTATGGAAAGGGTAAAAGAAAGGAAAGAAGAAAAATTGCAAAAACTCAAAAGTGTGTTTATCTCAAAACTTTTGAAATCAAAAGAAAAGAGTATAAGTCTAAAAGCACTTAAGAGTTCACAAGTGGGTCCTACAAAAGGAAAACCAAAAATAAACATACATCCTTGGTTAAACATATGTCATCAAGCAACCATGCACAATCACTGTATCAGGAAAACTCAGGTAACAAAGGTATCACCAGAATATCATAAAAGGAGAGGATTAGGCCAAACTCTTAGAAATTTCCCACATAGTATTATGGTTCATAAAGAACTCTCAAAACTATCGTGAACAGGCTACCTCATAGTTACAATCATCTGACAAGAAAATGGTGTCAAAACAGTGGTTACACAATTTTGGTTCAAGCCACTGCCCATTTTCCCAAACTTACGAATAAAGTGACTCTGACCTAATTAAAAGTTACTTTGACTTTGAAAATACACCAGATCTAACTGATGTTGTTTTCAGAAAAAAACTTTACTTATTTTTCTTGTAAAGTTTTTTTTTTAATAAAGCAGGATATATTATGTTTCTTTTTTCATAAGAATGATATATTTTGTACTTTAACTTGTTTTAGATAGTAAAAGTTCAAACTCCTGTCAGGATATAAAACCCTTTTATTTTTTCCTAGGGTGATATATTCCTTGATAATGGATCAAAAGGAGATGGTGTTAGAGTCTGGATCATTTCATTCATAAACTCCAATCTAAATCAGTAATAAAAGTTGATTGTTAATAAAATTCAAACATTTGGTTGCTCATGTTTTACTCTAAATTTTCAAAAGATTAAAACACAAAATGTGTGGTCAAAGTAATATGTGATAATCATCTGGGATACTCAACCACTGTCAAAATCTATAGGATGTTTAAAACGTGAAGTAGATGTGTGGTAAAACCTTGGATGCAAAAACCAGTGAATTTTCTGCATTAAAAATCCCTGTAAACCCTGCTGTTATGTCAATTCTGATAAATTTACATCTAAAATGTGTTTGTCAAGTATTTGGTTTTGCAGGAAACTCACCATCACCTTTAACAAATGCTGGATATGATATTGTGATATCACAAGTCAAAATCATTTCTTTCATCAGAGCAACAGATGTTCAAAACAGCTGTTAAAGCACATCCACTGATGAATAAACAGTGTTTGACCAAAAATAGATAAAAACTTCCTTCTATGACTCTTTCACTACCTCATTCCTAACCACTGCTGAGAAAAATTTCATCAAAATAGATAAAAATCATCAGTGAGCCATACCTATTCATCAAAACCCACTGTCTTCATTTCAAACAGCTATTGGACCATCTAAAGTCACCAACAGTTGTTAGCTCAGATGAATCACATCTGCAGCCTCACCTTTAAAACATCAATCCTTTTACAACTCATCCATTCCACCAAGCACTTGACAACATCAATGAAAAGGGATTCTTTCAAAAAGATCAATCCTAAAACACTTGTCGTCTTACTGACTTTCTACCATTCCATTAACAAGTCAAGTGCCATGTAATACTGAAAGACAGAAAGTTGGGTAGTTTTCTTTTAAGTAGAGCTTCAGCAGTTTAGTGACAACAAGTTTGAAAATCTTGTACCACAGCCTTAGGACATGAATCCAACTGGCAAAATGTGGTCCTCAAAGAACATAGCATATGTTAGGAGCATGGTTGTCAAGATTTATTGTACTCAGATAAATACCAACATCAAGAGTGTAAAAGCTTACATCAGGAGGATGTCAATACCTAAGCAGTAAGCTTAGTGTCCTGACTGAGCACAAGCAAGCAGATGTTACCACGACCACTGATTGAAGAATATTATAATGTTGCTGCTGTTGCTGAACTGTCCAACTATTTGTAACTTTAAATATGTTATTGGATTTTGATATAATTGCTCCAAAGACTTATTTTATGCAGGACAGTCAAGCAGCTGAAATATATCATCAAAAATTCAATATTACATTAATCCATCATCATTCAACATCAGACATCACTTTGTGAGGGATTGCTATGAAAATGGTTTGATTTCTCTGCATCATGTTCATACCAAGGATCAGCTGGCAGATGTGCTAACAAAGGCTTTAGACACATCTACCTTTGAAAGCTTGATCTCAAGGATTGGCATGCTGAACATGGAATAAAAGGCAAAATCCTGTTTTTCTATGAATAAAAGTATTAAAATGTTTTCAGAAAATCAAAAATTCATCCTTAAAAATAGCTAAAAATGAAAATTTTCATTAATCCTTAAAAGTCTGCCACAACCACTGTTTTTGGTTCAAACATCTATTCTGCTGAATGCTATCCACTGCTGAAAGTCAACCTCTGTTTCCTTCTTGTCCTTGTTAAAAACTGTTGTTAAACATCAGTGTTTTAATTCACTGATAGTTAAAAGTTAGCCACTGTTTCATTTTTACTGTTGTAAACCACTGATATTGCTCCATCAGTGGTTTCATAAACAACTATTATCCATTATTCATCAGAGGTTGTCACGTGGACAGTACTTAGCGACGATATTTTGTAACCGTTGCCACGTCAGCATTCACTTTTTCCACCTATAAAACCCTGATCAAAACCCCAAACAGTGTTTTCACCGTCGAATCGAATTCAAAATTCCTTTCAAAAGCAGTTTCCATAAAATTCTCTCCAAAATCACTCATCTTCTTCATTCGTTCTTAACCACCTTCGATTCACCATGGCTCTTCCATTCAAAACCCCTCACAACTACCTGTGTACACTTGATAAAACAAGTCAAAACACATATTTTCATTCCGTGATTGATGCACTTTCTTCTTCAAAGTACAAAACTTTGTTGACCTGCAATGGAACAATCTACCTGGATACCCAACAAGAGTTCTGGAAAAATGCAAAACTTGAAACTAAGGACAAAAAGCCCTTAGCTATTACTTCATCAATAAGGAGAATTCAAGTTACCATCACACCTCAAACCATTTCAGATGTTTTTAAAATCAATGATCTTACAGGTAAAAGCTCTTTCCCAAAAACAGAGTATCAAACTGATTTCATTGAGAGAGGGTATGAAGAAGAAATGAAAAAGGACACTTTACAAAAGGGCAGTTTTCCACCTGCCATGTGGTTTTTTTTTCCATACCCTCCTCATGTGTGTGCAAATAAAACCACAGCTTTCAATGAGATACCATTGAAAATCCAATACCTGGGCTATGCTATCATGGCTGAAGAAAATTTTAACTACTCCCAGGAGATTTTCAATGATCTGGTCAAAAATGTTAATAAAAAATCATTTTTATTATTTCCAAGGTTTTTAAGTTTTTATTTTCAAAAGAAATTTTCAAAGGATAATGCACATGTGCTTATCCAAGGCAATCCTCTTCAAATAAACAGCCTATCTTCTGAAACATTTACAAGGCTGTCAAAACCTTCAAAAACACAAACAAAGGTACCTGAGCGGAATTTAGTAGCAACCACGGCTCCTCAGGCTCCTGCTGTTGAGCCCACTGCTCCTGGTGATCACAGCAGCACAACCCCTGCTGTGAAACCCACGCCAAAAATCACCAAAAAGACCAAAAAGAAAACTATCCAAAAGCCCCCCAAACCCACCAAAAAGGTAACTCTGGAAGATGAGGTCCCAGAGGTTATACCTGTGACAACACAGAAGTCACCAATAACCACTGCTGCTACTTCCTCACAGCAGTTGGAAGAAAGACCTTAACCTGAGCCTAAAACTCCTCCTGCTTCCTCTCAAAAGGACCAGGTTGTATCCACAGGGACACCACAATATGAAGCAATGGATTCACTTGAATATATCTTCCACAGCCCAGCTCCCGGGGCAAATTATCTTTTTACCCCCATCTTCACTACACAACTTCCACCATCAATGATACCTTTGTTGGATGCACTTAATATAGCCCATACACAAATCAGTTCTTCTCAATCACCTGTCAATGAGAATATACCCCAACAAGTGACTGAGTCTGGTGTCTCTATCATTGCAAATCCACCAACAATTGAGGAGGCTACACTACAGGAATTACAAGTAATTCCAGTCAGTAGTTCAAGTGGAGCAACTACTACAGGTGTTGAACCCACTGGTTTACACCTGGACAGTAGTTTCATAAGTGAGACTCCCTTAAAGGCATTTTCTTCTTTGGGAACCATAGTATCCACTGGTGTGTTTCCATTATACACTGGTGAGCTTAAAATGGTAACCTCTGCTGAAGAAAGAAGACCCCAGTACCAAGAACAAGGGGCATCAGTGGATGATTTTTGGGAAACTTTCCCTAAGTCAACCACTTATACAACCACCACCACTGGTGGGAAATCAGATGATCCCATTAACTTGGGTGATGGTTTAAAATACAAGGAATTGACGGAGAGGGTTGATAAAATTGAAACTTCTATTGCAGATATCAAAAATATGTTGCAACAGTTGTTACAAGCTCAAAAGACTACACCCACTGCTGCATCATCTGCAACATCTGCTCCATCCCCTGATGAGCTATGGCATCTGTTTCAACCTCTGCTTCACAAACAAAGACAGTATGCAGATCAACAGCATGAAGTTCAACTTCAAATGGTCAGAAATGTCATGGAAGTTAGGTACAAAGATACTCAAGCAGATATCAAAGCCACAAAAGCTCATTTGCTTCAAACCATTGACACTACTCCCCGATAAATCATTTATGTTGAAAACCTTGATGATGCCAAAAAGGGGGAGAAAGGAAAGAAGGGAAAAGATGGTTTATACATAAAACCAGATCCAATGTCAAAACTTGTGGTAGAAATCCCAAGGCCAGATGGTTCCAAAAAGGTTGATGAGACTCAAAATGCATTTGCTGAACTAAAAGTAAACACGAAAGAGTCAATGGAAATAAAAGGGTCAAAAAGGTTTGCTCAGGAGAAGAAAGTTTTGATGGAAAAGGAAGAGCAGGGTACTTCTAAACCTAAAAGAAGACAACCTACCAGAAAAGTAAGCCAACCCAAAACCACACCTTCCAAAACCACTAAACAAACTCCTCAAATCCCCAAAAGTTCCTCTTATCAAACCTCCAAACCAACAGATGTTAAGACACCTATTGTATCAACAACTGTTGGTACTTCAGTGGTTTCAACCGATGTTATCCCAACAACTACCATCACTACTACATCAACATACACTCAATCCACTGCCATACCAAAAACAATATCACCACCACAAAAACCACCTGCCAAAAAGCAGAAGACAACAATGACACATCAGCTGTTGTAGTGACAACAGTGGTTGAAACACCAGTTGTTTCAACAGCTGTTAGTCAGACATCTACCACTTCAATCACAACCACTAAACCCACAAATACTCCAACAACTTCTCCAAAGCACAAAAGGAGAAGGGTAACTAACATTGTACTGGAAGATGACACTTCACCAACTCCAACATCTACACAACCACTGTCCCTTGTCACCATTCCAAACCCTGTTCCAATCTCTTCAGCTCAAGTTCTAAATCCAAACACTGCTATTGTTCCTGTGGGAGTACAATATCCATTGGATCTTCCGGCAGTTAGGGAGGAGATCAAATCCTATTACTCTGAAGATGACCCTGCAAAAAGGAAACTCCCATCTATTCAAGGTTATCCTTTCCCAAGAAACATAGAAGAGTATCTCAAAATAAAGGTCAAACAAGCAGAGGATATATCTCAAAGAGATACAGAGGGAAAGTCTGATAAAGAGATTAAGAGAAATCCGCAATACCTGCTCACCAAGGTCTGAACTTTAGAACAGTTCTCAAAAGACCTTTGCCAAAAATTTTCTAAAAAAGATGATGAAAGTATGAGGCAAGACTACCTTGAATACATCATGGCATACAAAAAGTACAGGGCAGAAAAGCACCAGTACAAGGAATGGACCATCAGTGAGCTACAAGAGGAGATAGCCAGAATTCAAAAGATGATGGAAAACAAAATAAAGCAAACTCCTCCTGTCTGGGCCAATTACAAGAAGAATATACCAGAAAGGGCTTTGAAACTAAAAAGAATGAAAGAAGAACTGATAGCTGCTAATTATGGGTCAAGGAACCAGGTTACAAGGTGGACAGAAGATAAAGTGTTAGCCACCTACAAAAGGTTGGAATAGTTGAGGAAGAGAGATCCCACTGCTCCTGAAAGGCATGATTATCCAGAAGCAGTGGTTCCAGTCAGACAACAAAAGTTACCAATCAGGAAACCCACTGTTCCAACTGCTACCATCCTTTATCAAAGAAGTAAACAAAAGCAGATGGATACAATGACAAAAGAAGACAAGGCTTAAGAAGAGTACATTATGAAGATGGTTCTTCATACACTTATGGCAGAAAAACAAGATTCAGCACAATCTCAAGACCCTGCCAAAGTTGTCATCACCAGGCCTCAATCTCCAAACTCATCAACAATAAAAACTCTCCCAAGAAACCCATTGGATTTAAAGATACTAAAGTGGAAGACTGATCAAAAGACCTACGTATTGACTCTGCTCAAATCCAATGGTGAAGTGAAGCATATATCAAGGGAAGAAGCACTTGGCCTGGGTGTTGAAGATTTACAAGATCTCCTTGAGCTTCCACTGTGCAGGGATGATGATGATGATGAGGACTCTATGAACTTTGAACTACAATTCAAAGTTCAAGTTAGGGAACTCTTGATGAGACAATAAAAGTCCAGTATAATGAAGAGTTTTGGCATCATCTGTTCCAGGGGGAGATTGTTGGGATTGAACCCTTCCAAAGGAACAGTTGATAAAGCCAAAACTGGATCAGATCAGTGGTTTCACAATAAGCAGTTGTTTGCATCTGTCTTTCTCCTTGAATGTGGCCTGACAACTGATGTCCTCTAAGCACTGCCCTTCTACAACAACTGATGATACCTAAAGACTGTTGATGTAATAACCATAAAATTAAAACCATTATTATTATTATTTATTTTAGTTAATAGGAAACCCTAATTAAGATACCCAAGTGATTCTGTACAAACCCTAGAATTTTCAGAATTTTCAGAATCAGGATTAGGGCCCCTAAAACTCAGGGGGGTATTCCCTACTTAACGATTATCTTAATAACTTACGGACGAAGTTGAATTTTTAAAAACTGTCGACTCAGCTAGGCTAGTCCCACACGTGGCAACCCTATACATAAAATAAGTTGCCACGCGGGCCGCGTAAGGATAGACTTAAGGTTACGCGGGCCGCGAGAACATCAAAATTCACCTATAAATACAGGACGTTGGCACTTGATTCTGGGCACAAAAACGACGAAGAAACTCCAAATACGCGCTGAGATATCGTCTGATTACTCTGAAAACACACACGGATCACTAATTAGTATAGCGAGGTGCTGCAGAACAGGGTAATAACTCGATCGCTATTACGATTCATTGTCCGATCGATCAATATATCCAATGGATGTTTAAGTGTTGCCCACAATAGGGTTATACTTTGTCGTTCGTCATTAATTCGATGAAAGAGTTTAAGTATTGTACTTTGTCGTTCGTCGTTAATTCGATGGATGAGTTTAAGTATCGTACTTTGTCGTTCGTCGTTAATTCGATGGATGTTTAAGTATCGCACTTTGTCGTTCGTTGTGAGAATTTGATCTCGTGAGTTATCGTAAAGGCTGTATTAAGTTACTAACCTAGTTGTGTGCATGTTATTTAAATTAGGTTAAAAGACTAATCAGTAGTCTAAACTCTGCCCGTATAAATCTGAAATATTATCACAAGGTAGCTTCACTTTGGAATTATTAAGGTACGGATCCTTACCCCCACTCCTGGTTATTTGATATTCAATTGTTATAAAACCGTTAAGTTCGTATAGCTTTTCAAACCTCATCACGTCTTTGATTATCGATTCATTTGACAGTCCGTTGAATTCCTATTCTAAAACTTTGAATTTAGCTTTCATGTCATGCGATAATTTTCTGTTAAGTTGTACTCATTATCGCATGTTCCAATATAAGTTACGTTTTGTTATGAAAAGTATTTTGATAAGTTATGTGAATAAGACCATTTGTACTCTGATACCCTGAGTTTTCGCTTCTCGTGGAGTGTCCCACGAGCATGTTGTTGCGGCATCGACATCATGTGCTCCATCCGTGACGGAGAGATCAGTTCACGGCGTCTCTTAAGTACAAGTGTGGTACATATAAGCTATTAGGAGGCGTATGGATCGATCCTAGGATTTAAGTATAAGGAGGTGGATAACGGGTATGCCAATTCGCCATCTCATGTGATAATTATGCAGGAGTAGCTACCTGTGTATTATCACGTTTTAAGTTTGCTCATGGGTACATCCGTAAGATATGATTATGAAATTATGTTCTTGCATCGTATCATTTTCGCGTATAGTTCCATCCGGATAATATTTTGTATAAAGCATTATTTGTTCTTTGAGCCTATAAATTCCGTACTGAGCATTCGGCTCATTCCGTAAACTTTTTGTATATACAGGTCAGCAGGTTACTTTGGGCAGGTAAAAGAGAGAAGAATAAAGCTTAGGAATAAATCTGAAGATATTAGTTAATGAAGTCGAATGTCTACGCTTGTATAATTAAACCTTAAGTTTCGTTGTTTTATGGTTGTATCCTTGTCAAATAAATAAATGGAATTATGACTTTTGTTTATGATACTACTGTTATTGTGACACGTCAGCCCTTCCGGGTTGGGGTGTTACAGCTATGGTATCAGAGCAAAGGCTCTTTCCTGTAGAAAACTTGAAGATAGTAATTAAAAACCTGTGAGGAATGGGTAGATATTTATGATAGGATTCAACTTGGTCTCTTATGTTTTCTTTTCTAACTCCTACGTCTATTATTATAGATGCCTCCTCGTCATCCGCTACGTAGGAGTACTCGTACTAACCATGTACGTAACAACACTTCTTCGAATGAGACTCCTGTTGATCCAAACGTAATTAACGCTATCAATCAGGCTGTTGCCGGGTTGCTTCCAAACCTTGTTGCTCAAACAGCTGAGGCTGTTATTCAACAAACTCGTCATCCAGAACGTAATAACACGAATCCAATCTCTGGTGAAGAAATTCGTGAGAATACCACTAACCATACTACCTATAGTATAGACATATGGATCGCTAAATTCCAAAAACAAAAGCCGAAATCCTTCAGTCACGCTACTAATCCAGTCGAAGCAAGAAACTGGATAGCTCATGTAGAAAAGATCTTCGGAGTTCTTGGAGTTCCGGAGCAATACAAAGTTAGATTGGCTACCTACAAACTTGAAGATGACGCACAAACTTGGTGGGAAGGATATAAGCAAGTCAAAGGAGGGGATGATTTTGACGCTAATCTTTCATGGGTCGACTTTCGTAGCATCTTTTACGACAAGTATTTTTCGACCGCTGATAAAGAAGCTTATATCAGGGAGTATGCAGTGATTCGACAGGGGAATGATGAGCCATCCTCTGAGTTCATTACTCGATTTGCAAGGTTGGCTAGTATTGTAGGAGACGTTGCGGGATCAGCAGAAGTCCAGGCAGAAAAATGCAAGTGGGCAGTCAATGATCGAATTCGGAAGTCGATCATGTACATGAAATTTAAGGATATCACCGAAGTTGCTGATGCAATCAAAACTTTTGAGTTCGAAAGGAAAGAATTTTTATCTCGAACTGGGGATAATAAGAAGAGAAATAGGGAAGGACAAATTAAGCAGGAAATCGGCCAATCATTCACTATGCCATAGCATCAAGATCGCAAGGTGCAAGGAAATCAAAACTCTGGAAATCAGGCACGTCCATGGCAACCTAGACTACAAAACCCGAGGCCTGCTCAGAACCAGATTCAGTTGTATGCAGAACCTAATAGAGCTCAACCACTGAATCAGCATGTAAACCCGAATCAGATTACATATCCTTTATGTAATACTTGTGGTAAGCAACATCAGGGCGTATGTCACCGAAGTACAGGAGCATACTTTAGATGTGGCCAAACTGGACACATGATCAAGGAGTGTACAAAGAAAGACACTAGGAAGAATAATCGACCAAACGTTGCACCACCCAATGTTGGAGGAAGAGTTTTCGCACTTTCTGCTACTGATGCTGCTAATGTTCCAGGTACTGTATCTGGAACCCTTCAGATTGGTGAACGTAGTATCTATGTGTTATTCGATACAGGAGCGACTCATTCTTTAGTATCCCACTCGTTTACTAAGTACCTTCCGATAAGACCAACTCTCTTAAATCATACCTTAACCATTTCCACTCCCATGGAAAATTCATCCGTAATCACTTACGTATATAAGGATTGTCCGATCCGTATTGAATCTATTGTGTGTAAGGCAGACTTATTTCCAATAGATATGTGTGACTTTGATGTTATTCTAGGAATAGATTGGTTGTCTCGACATCACGTAACTATAGATTGTCATTCTCGCCGTGTTATTTTCGGCAATCTTCATCATCCTGATATTATATATCAGGGAACTCAAGCTCATAAATCTCTTAAAATTATCTCTGCGCTCAAAGCTCAAAAATTCATATCAAGCGGCTGTGCTGGATTCCTAGCATCGATTAAGGATACTTCTGCTAGTGTTAAGAGTATCGATAGCCATCCCGTTGTCCGTGAATATCCTGATATATTTCCGGATGAACTACCAGGATTACCACCCGACCGTCAGGTAGAATTCACCATCGACTTGATCCCTGGTGCTGAACCTATTTCTAAAGCTCCATACCGTATGGCTCCAATGGAACTGAAGGAGTTGAAGGAACAATTGCAAGAATTGTTAGATCTAGGATTCATAAGACCCAGTGTTTCACCTTGGGGTACTCCGGTCTTATTTGTGAAGAAGAAAGACGGTAGTATGTGTTTATGTATTGACTACCGAGAGCTGAACAAGATTACTATTCGTAATCAGTATCCTCTGCCTCGCATTGATGATCTCTTTGATCAACTTCAGGGGGCTCAGTTCTTCTCAAAAATCGACCTGAGGTCCGGGTATCATCAGCTAAAGATAAAAAATGATGATGTTCCCAAGACCGCCTTTCGTACTCGTTATGGTCATTACGAATTCTTGGTTATGCCCTTTGGGCTAACTAATGCACCTGCAGTCTTTATGGATTTGATGAATCGCGTATTTCATAAATTCCTAGACAAATTCGTTATTGTTTTTATCGATGACATTCTAGTATATTCTAAGAGTCGTGAAGAGCATGAAACACATCTACATGCAGTACTTAGAACCTTGCGGCATGAGAAGTTGTACGCTAAGTTTTCCAAATGTGACTTTTGGCTTAGCCAAGTAGCATTTCTAGGTCATGTCATATCAGCAGAGGGAATTATGGTAGACCCAACAAAGGTTGAAGCTATTACAAAATGGCCAAGACCCACTTCTGTTACCGAAATACGAAGTTTCTTGGGTCTTGCTGGCTATTACCGAAGATTTGTTGAAAGATTCTCGGTAATTGCTTTACCACTCATAAAACTCCTAAGGAAAGGGGTGAAGTACTCATGGAATGAGGAACAAGAGAAAAGTTTTGAAGAATTGAAGAAACGACTCGTATCTTCCCCGATACTTGCTCTCCCTTCTGGATCAGAAAGATATCAAGTCTATAGTGATGCCTCAAAGAAAGGATTAGGTTGTGTGCTAATGCAACATGGGAAGGTTATCGCTTATGCCTCCCGTCAGTTAAAGCCTTATGAAGTTAACTACCCTACACATGATTTAGAACTAGCCGTAATCGTCTTTGCACTTAAGATTTGGCGACACTATCTGTACGGTGAGAGTTGTGACATCTTTACCGACCACAAGAGCCTCAAGTACATATTTACGCAGAAGGAGCTAAATATGAGGCAAAGAAGGTGGTTAGAACTTTTAAAAGATTATGACGCAAATATTCAATACCATCCAGGCAAAGCCAATGTTGTAGCTGACGCATTAAGCCGAAAGAATTCCGGGACTATATCTTGCTTATAAATTCAGCCTCGTATTAGGAGGGATCTCGAAAGAATGAACATTTGGCTTCAGGTTAGTAAATCTGATGGATATCTAGCTAGAATGCAGATTGAACCCTACCTCATATCAGGGATCAAAGATGCACAGAAGCAAGATGGAGAACTTTGGGCAATTGTGCAAAATCTTGAGGTGGGTAAGCAATCTGAATTTCATATAGACCATCATGGGGTGATTTGGTGCGGTAAAAGACTTTGTGTACCCGATGACTCCACCCTTCGTGAGTCATTGTTAGCCGAAGCTCACAACTCACCATTTTCAATTCACCCAGGATCTACTAAGATGTATCGAGACTTAAGACAGAACTTCTGGTGGAATGGCATGAAGGAAGACGTTGCTCGATACGTAAGTAAATGCCTCACTTGCCAACAAGTGAAAATTGAACACAAACGAGCAAGCGGTCTGTTGCAGCCATTGGATATTCCCATATGGAAGTGGGATGAGATCACAATGGATTTTGTTACTGGTTTGCCTAAGACATTCAAGAAGAATGATGTTATATGGGTTGTTGTCGATAGATTGTCGAAGTCAGCACATTTTCTACCAATTCAGCAAGGATTTTCGGTTAATAAGTTATCTGAAATATTTCTTCAAGAAATTATTCGACTCCATGGCACACCATCTTCCATTGTTTCCGATAGAGACCCACGTTTTACCTCACGATTTTGGAAAGGTTTTCAGGCAGCTTGGGGTACACGACTAAAGTTTAGTACGGCTTTCCATCCACAAACAGATGGGTAGTCAGAACGCACGATTCAGACCTTGGAAGACATGCTCCGAGCATGTGCACTTGAATGGTCTGGAAACTGGGATGAATATCTATGTCTTGTTGAGTTCGCTTACAACAATAGTTGGCACGCAAGTATTGGCATGGCACCTTTTGAGCTTTTGTACGGTAGGAAATGTCGCGCACCGATCTGCTGGGATGAAGTTGGAGAAAAGATTATTGAAGGGCCAGAACTAGTTCAGATTACAAATGAAAAAGTCACTGTGGCCCGAGAAAAACTGAAAGAAGCTCAGAGCAGACAAAAGAGCTATGCAGATCAAGATAGACGACCACTCGAATTTAAAATTGGTGATCACGTATTCTTAAAGGTATCACCTTGGCGTGGTATTCGTAGATTTGGAATTAAAGGTAAGCTTAGTCCTCGTTTCATCGGTCCGTTTGAAATCCTTGAAAGAATTGGAGAAGTGTCATATCGACTGGCTTTACCGCCTCAACTCTCTCACGTTCATAACGTTTTTCATGTCTCCTCGTTAAGAGGATATAATTATCATCCACTCCATGTCATTAGTTATCCGTTACTTACAATTCACGAAGATTTGTCCTACGAAGAGGAACCAGAAGCCATCTTAGATCGACAAGAAAAGGTTTTGCGTAGGAAAGTAATTTCGTTTGTTAAAATCCTCTGGAAAAATCACTCTGAACACGAAGCAACATGGGAATCTGAAGAATCAATTCGATCTCTATACCCTAATCTATTCTCGCAATAGAATTTTAGTCAAGATAACAGTGAATCTTGCTCTTTGATCTATGTTCAATTATTTCTGCTTATGGTCATTCATGCTTTGCTTTATGTGAATATATCTTAGTTATGATTAAACATGTTTATGTAGGAGATATCAGTATCAATAAGTCACTCTCGTTATCTGCAAGTATATGTTGATTTTCTGCATGATTAAATATGTTATTAAGATACGTAGTGGAAGAACCATTAGGACATGATGGTAAAGTAATTAAGAATTTTGGTCATGAACGCAATTATGAATTTCAGATACACATGTGTGTTTAGGAGATTCTTGTTATATAAGATAGTAACTCTGCTATGAAAGTTCCGTTTCCGTTACTTATGCAATATGTTATATTCTTATTTGAAAAATTTCGAGGACGAAATTTCTTTTAAGGGGGTAATAGTTGTAATAACCATAAAATTAAAACCATTATTATTATTATTTATTTTAGTTAATAGGAAACCCTAATTAAGATACCCAAGTGATTCTGTACAAACCCTAGAATTTTCAGAATTTTCAGAATCAGGATTAGGGCCCCTAAAACTCAGGGGGGGTATTCCCTACTTAACGATTATCTTAATAACTTGCGGACGAAGTTGAATTTTTAAAAACTGTCGACTCAGCTAGGCTAGTCCCACACGTGGCAACCCTATACATAAAATAAGTTGCCACGTGGGCCGCGTAAGGATAGACTTAAGGTTACGCGGGCCGCAAGAACATCAAAATTCACCTATAAATACAGGACGTTGGCACTTGATTCTGGGCACAAAAACGATGAAGAAACTCCAAATACGCGCTGAGATATCGTCCGATTACTCTCAAAACACACACGAATCACTAATTAGTATAGCGAGGTGCTGCAGAACAGGGTAATAACTCGATCGCTATTACGATTCATTGTCCGATCGATCAATATATCCAATGGATGTTTAAGTGCTGCCCACAATAGGGTTATACTTTGTCGTTCGTCATTAATTCGATGAAAGAGTTTAAGTATTGTACTTTGTCGTTCGTCGCTAATTCGATGGATGAGTTTAAGTATCGTACTTTGTCGTTCGTCGTTAATTCGATGGATGTTTAAGTATCGCACTTTGTCGTTCGTTGTGAGAATTTGATCTCGTGAGTTATCGTAAAGGCTGTATTAAGTTACTAACCTAGTTGTGTGCATGTTATTTAAATTAGGTTAAAAGACTAATCAGTAGTCTAAACTCTACCCGTATAAATCTGAAATATTATCACAAGGTAGCTTCACTTTGGAATTATTAAGGTACGGATCCTTACCCCCACTCCTGGTTATTTGATATTCAATTGTTATAAACCCGTTAAGTTCGTATAGCTTTTCAAACCTCATCACGTCTTTGATTATCGATTCATTTGACAGTCCGTTGAATTCCTATTCTAAAACTTTGAATTTAGCTTTCATGTCATGCGATAATTTTCTGTTAAGTTGTACTCATTATCGCATGTTCCAATATAAGTTACGTTTTGTTATGAAAAGTATTTTGATAAGTTATGTGAATAAGACCATTTGTACTCTGATACCCTGAGTTTTCGCTTCTCGTGGAGTGTCCCACGAGCATGTTGTTGCGGCATCGACATCATGTGCTCCATCCGTGACGGAGAGATCAGTTCACGGCGTCTCTTAAGTACAAGTGTGATACATATAAGCTATTAGGAGGCGTATGGATCGATCCTAGGATTTAAGTATAAGGAGGTGGATAACGGGTATGCCAATTCGCCATCTCATGTGATAATTATGCAGGAGTAGCTACCTGTGTATTGTCACGTTTTAAGTTTGCTCATGGGTACATCCGTAAGATATGATTATGAAATTATGTTCTTGCATCGTATCATTTTCGCGTATAGTTCCATCCGGATAATATTTCGTATAAAGCGTTATTTGTTCTTTGAGCCTATAAATTCCGTACTGAGCATTCGGCTCATTCCGTAAACTTTTTGTATATACAGGTCAGCAGGTTACTTTGGGCAGGGAAAAGAGAGAAGAATAAAGCTTAGGAATAAATCTGAAGATATTAGTTAATGAAGTCGAATGTCTACGCTTGTATAATTAAACCTTAAGTTTCGTTGTTTTATGGTTGTATCCTTGTCAAATAAATAAATGGAATTATGACTTTTGTTTATGATACTACTGTTATTGTGACACGTCAGCCCTTCCGGGTTGGGGTGTTACAGTTGAGGACAAAGCACTGAGGCTCAATCTACTGGTATGGGTCAAGCACTGCTGAAGCTATAACAGTGGAATGAGAAGCAGTAGTTTACTTAGGATTTTGTTTATTCATTGTAATCAGTAGCTTATAAAGCAGTAGTTGTAATAGTCAGTGGTTAGAGGTTGTTAGGAGATTAGATGTCACATTTATGGTGACGTCGGCAAAGATGCTTCAGTGGTTTGTTCTGTACTATAAATAGAACAGTACCATGTACTGTTCTATTAGCTCTCTTCATCACCAAGTCATTCTATAAGAACAATCACTATGAGCTCAGGCTGAGGGGGAGACTTTGTGCATGCATGCATTAGTTTTGTTTATTGTAATCAAATACAATCATTCGATTCTATGTTAAACATGTTTGCTTAAAATTGTTCTCTCTATGATTATGTTGAAAGTTTATTCATCTATTTCCGCTGCAATTGTTTCTGTTTCATCTTCATTTTAGTTAAACAAACATAATCATATCAAACTCAGATTCTAACAAAGGCAACATTCTCTGCTTTAACAGCTTCAAGCTCTGCCTCAGCTTTAGCTTTTGCTTTCTCCATAATGCTCACTTTTCTTTCTAAGACATTGAACTTTCCTTCATTGGACAAATCACCCACATCTTCCAACCCTATTGGTCCTACTCCAAGATCATGTGGAATTTTAGGAAATCCATGACTTGAACTTGAAGTTGTAGCTTTCTTTGATGCAGATGTAGGCTCTTCAACTTTCTTTGTTTGTTGCTCTGGAGTCTTTTCACGCTATTCTGAAATATGAATAGTTGGACTGATAGGTGTTGGTGGTGGTGTTGACTTTCTAACTCCCATAAACTCCACTTCAACATCTTTATCCCTAACTTCAGTTCTTTTAACTCTTTCATACTCGGGGCTTTCTAGAACTTTTGATTCCTGCTGAGGAATAGACGTTGTGTCTTTCCTAGCTCTGACACTTCTCGGAACAGCTCCAATTGTTGTATAATATTACCTTGATTGCGGGGGTATGCCTTGGAATGGGACACACGGGTATAATAGTATAATATTACCTTAAGCATATCACGAAGTTGAAAAATTGAAAGTTGAGCGTTAAAGTTTAAGTGGACAAACATATTGGCAATCGCATAGACTAGTTTGATTAGGCTCGTACTGAAAAGTGTTCCTTAGTCTGCCTGAGAACGAATTTTGATCTCATTGCAATTGTAATTGTATATTATTATAGTTGTTTATTTTAGTTCTTAAAAATTAAAAAATTAAAAGAAAACCAAAAATCCAAAAATAGAGTGCTTATTTGTTTTTTTTAAATTAAAAAAACAATCGTTCTTGAAGATTTGACTGATCATCAAAAGTTGAAAGAATTTAAATTGTGAAATCCGAGTGAAAGTACTTGGATGTACCTAGTGTTCATATGGTACTCTCCCTGTTGCATAAGAAATGTTTTCTTATGAATTTCTGAGCATGTGCAGAACTTGATTTAAATCAAGAAACAGGGGTTGCTGAAGATTGAAATGCTGTTAGCTGCTGACAAAGCATGAAGCATCACAACAACAAGTTGTACCTGAGTCAGAGGATCCGGATACAAAACGCCGTCTGACACTGAAAGTACATTTGAAGAAGTACATGTGAACCTGCTTGAAAAAGAGAAAGATCGAATTAGAAAAGAGTTGCTGAGAATCCTCCTCTCACATTCTTTTTAACAAGATTTTCAAGCAAAGCTGATCGAGATCCTGATATGAAGCTAACCACAAGATCTGAAGAAAGAGACCCAGTGCTGAGAGTTCAGAAGTCAAGAACTTTTGGATATTAATCAACTTTGGCCCCTGCTGACTCCAAGAACCGGCGAGTTTGACGGAGCCTCGGTCCCGAAACGACGTGTTCGGTGCGTTTATTACGACTAAGAAAGGAGTAGAAGATAGACACGAGACCCATCAGTCACTTACAATCTGGTCTCTATTGATTATTCAACGTTACAGCACCACGAGACTAGTTGGACAGCATGTCCCCTCTGGGAACCAAATGCCTGTCCAAATGGGAACCCCAAGTCCCTATTTATAGACAACTACCTATGTGTCCATCCGTCCGGATGGCAATCCGTCTGGATGGCTTTTACATTTACAAAACTGTTTCCAACTTTATCTATTCTATACAATATTCAACACACGCTTTATCTAGCTATTCGCACAGTGGCAGACGTACGAAATATGCACCAACAGATTCCCCCTCGGCTGTCATTGTCGAATCGTCTTTAAAACTTTAAGAACCATGAGCCGTGCTTGAAAATTTTGTAATCTTCAACTTCAATCAAGCATCTTGAAAGCTTATAATAGATTCCCCCTTGATTGATGATTCGTGTTTGCTTTTGTCAGTATAGAGCACTAATTCCCCCTGGAATGAATCTTCAGGTCTTTTGCACAGTTCATAACTCTCCTCTGATTTGCTAAACTGCAACCTTCACGAACAATCACCAACTTGAAACTAATCAATGTAGCATCCTCTATTTCAACTTTAAGCGCATCCGAGCTCAGTTTTTTATATGACCTGTAAGTACCATGATCTCGCTTTCCGCCTGCTCGATCTAAGAATGTACAAAAACTCAACCGGCAATTGATAGAAACTTCAAATACCCCACTGGTTAACTTCAAATCCGTGATTCCCCCTGAAGATCTGATATCCCGTTTACCGTGATCAACAATAACGCACCATAAGAATGATAGATCTGTGTAAATGATATTCTCCAAAATCAACAAATCTTCATCGGAAAACAAATCATCTGGTAATGTAATCCGATCTCCGAAGCATTCGTCCACAATCAGATTCATCTCCTCGGATAATCTAGATCTCGAAAGCTTTCACCCACGATCACTCTCAGATATCTAAAGCATTCGTCCACGATCAGATATCAACACCTCGGATCATCTTGATCTTGGAAGCTTACACCCCCGATCAGATTCACATTCCCCCTGACAATCTAAAGTCGAAACTACCTAAATACTGTTAAAGTGTCACGAATTTCAAAAATGCCGGAATTTCAACGTATGACTTTGAAATTTTATTCCCGCTCATTTTTGAAAATTCTGACGTCTCTATCACTGAATTTCCCCTCAAACTGAATTCAGTTTTCAATAATCTTTTCCAAAAAACTTGACCAAACAAGAATATTACAATATTCACCACTATTGTCAGTTTTTCGTCTTTGCGGATTTTTCGATTTGGCCCATAAATAGTCAGATACCCTGAATGATAAACGTTTTGCACTAGTATCATGACTACCCCACTAATTTCCAAAATCCGTGATTGCATCATCAAATCTGTACACTGAAGCCCCAGACGGTGTCCCCGAACAACCCAGCTTGGTCGTTAAAAACCCGAAAAAATTTTCAATCACCAATTTTTTTCTAGAGACTCACCTCGACGTTGCGATCAAAAAATGCCTTTTTTGGCATTTGATCATCTGGTATCGAATGGCATGGTGTCGGATGGTCGTCCGATCAGATGGCCATTCGATCGAAGGACAAAATGAACAAGATGGTATGATGGATCGGATGGTCATCCGATCGAATGATCATTCGATTGAAAGAAGTTAAACCTTCAATAATCCTTCAAGCAAGATAGTGATATGGATCGGATGGTCGTCCAATCGGATGGTCATCCGATCGGATGGTCGTCCGATTGGATGGTCATCCGATCGAATATGTTCTAACAGCTCAAGAACACTCCAAATCACGTTTTTTCGATCCAGAATCTTTATTTGTGTGAATTTCATGATGAAACTTCACAGGATTGTGCGTGAATCAATTCCGAACAGATTGACGGCTTCAATTCCAAAATCCATCCGTGAATTGACCTTTATTTTGATGATTTTCTCTGTTTAACGTCAAAACTCCCGTTTAACCCAAAATTGATGAGCTTTGGCTGATTTAACCGACTGATAGATCGATTAAATCGGTACCGTAGCTCTGATACCACTGCTGACTCCAGGAACCGGCGAGTTTGACGGAGCCTCGGTCCCGAAATGACATGTTCATTGCGTTTATTACGACTAAGAAAGGAGTAGAATATAGACATGACACAGATCAGACACTTACAATCTGGTCTCTATTGATTATTCAACGTTACAGCACCACGAGACCAGTTGGACATCATGTCCCCTCTGGGAACCAAAAGCCTGTCCAAATGGGAACCCCAAGTCCCTATTTATAGACAACGTCCAGTTTGTCATCCGTCCGGATGGCAATCCATCCGGATGGACTTTTACATTTATAAAACCGTGTCCAACTTTCTCTATTCTATACAATATTCAACACACGCTCTATCTAGCTATTCGCACAGTGGCAGACGTACGAAATATGCACCAACAGCCCCTCAACTTTGGCATCAGTCAACTTTGGCCCGAGAGACCCATTCTATACATACGACCAAAGAAAAAAAGTTTAGCTGTTTATATTTAGCATAGAGTCAAAATATGTGTTTTGACTTACAGACGGTGGTGGAGATCTGGATCTTGAAGGAGATCTGCAAAAGTTCCAGAAACAAGTGAGTTTAATATCCAAAAGTTCCTCTTATTTACTCTGATCCAAGAGCCTTGATGCCATTCCATAATCAATACAATGAACGAAAAAACCACAAACGTTTAGCAGCCCAACAGTTGCAAAACTAACAGGGAAATAATTAACGTTAAGTGCTTCCATGACCTTATCATAACTATAACAGCAAAAGCACACACCCCGCAGTAAATTTGTATGTTTAATAAGATACGATGAGACCATTTGCATTTAAGTGAAGAGGTGTTGGGGTAGAGAAGGTTACCTAGGATGGTAAATCACATCGAAGTTAGTTCTTGTGTTCAAGGCATAAGAGGCATGGAATAGTACACCATGTCGCATAGTGTTTTCGTCTACATTTGTACATACTTTTTTAATTCTAGTAGCGCTTTGAACCCCGATATATATTTCACCCAAGCCCCTGTCACAAAGAAATAAACAGTCAAACATTATATATACTATGAATATGCTATTTTGTACCATCAACCAAATTTGGCCCCTCAACTTTGGCGTTAACTAACTTTAGCCCCTCAACTTTAATAATGACATGTTTAGCTCCTTAACCCCGACCCTTAATAGAACCGATCCATTTTGACATGTTACCCAACATATCCATTTTACCACATCTAACCACTATACAGTACCTGTTGCCAATGTGTAGGAGGGTCCTCGGGTGTAGTGGAGAGAACACGTGCTTCATCAGGATTGGCATGTTTCCTCCTATGACCACGAGAAGGGTTTGTTTTTGTTGACTCATCAGCCGAAGATAGTGCACCAGTATTGGCAGGCCCACTAAACTCGACATTAAACCAGAAGGCGAACCCATTGAAAGGAGCTGAAATTAAAAAAAAATATATATAATAAAATAAAGTTCTACCAATTACAATCAGTTCTACCAATTACAATCAGTTCTACCAATAAAAATGATCATAAAATAATTTTTCCATTGAAAGGAGCTGAAATTACATTCAGTTCTACCAATTTCCGTATATACTAAACATACTACAAGAGTATCGTCTGTGTAGCCCCCAATAAACTCCTTTAGCTTTTCCTTCACTCGATCCCGCAACCTTCTAGATCCATCTTACATCAACATAGCTGGTTGGCAGGAATAAACCGGTCTTTAAAGAACCAAATACTTCCACCTGAAAAACACATGCTCGTCATTATCAACGCTGACAACAAGTGCATCAAGAATCCAATATACTTGAAATTTTAATACATTTCTTTAACAAATGCCGCAGCAGTACCATCTGTCAAATGTAGTCAAACAGTAGTCGCTGTTGCACGCCAATCAAAGATGACTTGAAAATTTACATTGCGACACACGTTATCAAGGAACAGAACATTTAATGAATCGACCATTCAGTAGTGTTGATTTTCATGCGCTCTTTAAGAAAGGAAAAAACAGTCAAAATGGTCAAAATTGTAAAAAATGAACCCCACGTGACCCGTTTCAACCTGAAGCCATCTGGAAAAGAAAAGCTTACTTAGGCTACAGCTGCATGAACGATCTACAGTACATTAGAACCAGCAAGAATGACTCCATCTGCATAAAAAGAAGCCAATTTTAGACCTGAATTGTGTAATTTATAACTCTAAAAGGGACCGGAAGAAATTAAACACAATGACAACAACCAATCACTCGGTCACTCTACTTATGTTTTTGTCTTGTTGTTGCTTTCTTCGTCACCGCCATTTGTTTTGGCGCCTTTTTTGGTCCTTTCTCCTCTGGGATCTCTACTTTGTTATTCTTAATGTCAGTCTCCTCGTCAAGAGCTTTAGGGGTGTTTTAAGGAATGCTAAATGACCTTAAGAAGTCATTCTAATATGCTTATTTATATATATATATAGGGAGGGGCTCATGCGAGAACTCCATTTATTGCGAGAACCGCGAGAACCAATGTGAACACAACCTAAAATAGCTAAAAAAACCTAAAAAAAAACCTAACCCCCACCCCCCCCCCCCCCAAAAAAAAACCTAAACCCCCCACCCCCTCCCCCCAAAAAAAAACCTAACCCCCCTCCCCCCCCCCAACCCAAGCTAAATGCTAAAAACTAAAACCCCCCCAAAAAACCTAAAAAACAACCTAACCCCCCCCCCCCCCCCCCCCCCAAAACCAAAACCCCCCTCCCCCACCCCCCAAAAACCTAAACCCCCCACCCCCCCCCCCCCCCCCCAAGCTAAAATGCTAAAAACTAAACCCCCCAATAAACCTAAAAAAATCTAAAAAAATAAAAAAAATCTAATTTTTTTTTAATATTTTTATGCTCAAATCGCTACTTTTAGTGGCCAAAAAAAAAAAATTTTTAATTTTTTTTTTGCTTCGAAAAGTAGCGATTTTTATATAAAAAATATATAAAAAAAATTTGTGTGATTTTTAGCTATTTTTAGGCATTTTTTGTTGTGTTCACGTTGGTTCTCGCAGTTCTCACAATAAGAGGTGGTTCTCGCATGATCTTCTCCCTATATATATATATATATATATATATATATATAATATCAGGTTCAAGAGTGAACACTAGTGTATTTGTGAACTGAGCGAACTAATCCTTTCCATACACGTGTGTAAATCAATGGCCAAGATTTGAACACTGAGTTCGCAAATACACTAGTGTTTACTCTAGAACCCATCCATATATACATATATATATATATATATATATATATGTAGGGAGAAGATCATGCGAGAACCACCTCTTATTGCGAGAACCGCGAGAACCAATGTGAACACAACCAAAAATGCCTAAAAATAGCTAAAAATCACACAAATTTATTTTTTAATATTTTTTATAAAAAAATCGCTACTTTTCGAAGCCAAAAAAAAAAATTTAATTTTTTTTAAATATATATTTTTTTGCTTCTAAAAGTAGCGATTTTAACATAAAAAATATTAAAAAAAAAAATTTAGATTTTTTTAGATTTTTTTTAGGTTTTTTTAGGTTTTTTGGGGGTTTAGTTTTTAGCATTTTAACGCGTCGTTTTTAAGTTTTACGATTTACGTTAAAACTTTTTACGTTTTACGTAAAACTTTTTACGTTTTTTTCGTTTTACGTTTAAAAAGTTTACGGTTTAACAGTTTTTTTTACAAAAACATTTTTACGCAACACGAACGCACCCAGAAAACGCAAACTTTTTACGTTAACATTTTTTACGTTTTTACATTTTACACGCCGGTTTTTTACGTTTTACGTAAAACTTTTTACGTTTTACTAAAAAAAATTTACGTTTTACCTAAAACTTTTTACGATTTACGAAAAACTTTTTACGTTTTACGTTTTTTACGTTTTACGTTAACAGGTTTACGGTTTAACTTTTTTTTTTACAAAACCGTTTTTACGCAAAACCGAACGCATCCAGAAAATCGCACACTCGGGAGGTGTCTCAGATAGTTTGCTATCATCATCGACGCCTAAAAAAAACCCCAACAAACAAAAATTAAAAGAACGAGTGGATTCTTGAAAAAAAAAACGAAGTTTTGGCTCAGATTTTTCGATAATCAGAGGCTGCAAAGTGGGGTTGCAGGTTCAAAAACCTACCCTCCACCATCCTTGCCGCGCCATCGTCAGTTTTTTTTTTCTTTTTTTTGCATCATCACCGCCGATTCAATAAGGCACCAGATTCAACTGATTTAAACATTCAAAAGGAATAAGAAGATCATTCAAACAGATTCAAACAGATTCAAACCTGTATAAACTAAGATCAACCCCCAAAACATCAAAAAAGGAATCAACACAGATCAACCCCCAAGAAACTGTGTGCTACAAATCAACAATAAATCACTTATGCAAACACAAAAACCGACATAATCAAAACACACAAATCATAATTTGTGTTCAAAAACACAAATCAAAAAACTATCACTGCCAAAATCTCAAAACCCCAAACATAATTTGTGTTAAAAAAACAGCTCACACAATCAGAATCAAAGAAACACAAATCATCCCAAACTCAAACCTGCATCCGGCTTCACCGGCTCAGCCACCGCCTTCCCTGGCTCAACCACCATCGCCGCCGCCGGCCCACCACCACCCAGCCGTCGAACCGCCACCACCCACCGTCGAACCGCCACCACTAACCCGCTGTTAGAACCACCGCCGTCGACCAACCACCACCGTAACATCATAGATCGGGACACCAACAACCACAACATCATAGATCGGGACACCAACATCATAGATCAGGACACCAACAACCATAGATCGGGACACCAACAACCACAACATCAAATCGGAGCTCACTACCCCCAAATCGGAGCGGCGATGATGGCGGCGGTGGTGATCTCGTCGGACGGGAAACAAGACGGGATAAGAAAGGGGGGCAGCGAATGGGGGCAGCGGTGATAGTTTTCTTCGGCGGGTAGGTTTTGAAGGAGTGTCAGAGACACATTTGAAGATATGAGAAATAGATGAAACAACTTTTGAGAAGATGAAGCTAAGCTCTGGTTATTGAAGATCGATGAAAGAGAGATCTGGTTATTGAAGATGATAGAGGTTAATGAGGAGAGGGACAAATGAAAGGAGATATAGGAGGAGAGATAAAATATCTGCTATATTTAAATGAAGAGAGAGAGTGAGAATTGACATTTGGGGTAAATGACCAAACTACCCTTTTCGTTTGCAAAATATGATTGGTGGAGAGTGGTTTATGGTTTTCATTTTAGCGGCTCCCTATATATATATATATATATATATAATATGTACTGCACATGTGCAATAATACGGAAAAGCCTAAACAACTTAAGCCACCCCCACCGACACCTCCCAAAAACCTAAACCCCCCACCCCCCTCCCGAAAACCTAAAACTAAACTCTAAACATAAACCCGAAAAAAACTAAACCTTCCACCACCACCCCCCAAAAACCTAACCCCCCCTCCCCCACCTAAAAATCTAATCCTAATACTAAACCCCCAAAAAACCTAACCTTAAAAGCTGAACTAAACACAAAAGCTGATTTTAAGCATGTAATGCACATTGTAGTACACATATAATGCAAATGTGCAGTACACGTTTTTTATTTTAATTTTTATATATAAAAAATAGCGATTTTTTGTAAAGAAAATTGTAAAAAAAATTAGTATGTTTTTTAGGTTTTTTTGTTAGATTTTTAGTTTTCTCATTTATATGTAGTTTTCTCATGATCCTCTCTCAATTGCGAAAACCGTAGAAACCACTTTTCCACCATTGATCTTTTGTGATTGATGGTTGAGATTAAAAGTAATTAAAAGATATATTTAATTCTTTTTGTCTTGTTATATATTTAATATTTTATTGCCATAAGGGTAGTTTAGTAAATTTGCAATTTTTGTCTTGTTTTGTTATTAATATTTTACAAATCAGAATTTTTTACTTAAAAAAATGTTTTTGTCTCATTTTGGTTATTAATATTTTACAAATCAGATTTTTTACAGAAAAAAAAAAGATATTTTTTATAGATTTTTTACAAATCAGATTTTTACGCTTCGGTTTTAAACTTGTTTTACGCCCCCGTTTAAACTTTTTTTACGTTCGGTTTTAAAAAAAAATTTACTCCCCGGTTTTAAACTTTTTTTACGCACAGGTTTTAAACTTTTTTTACGTCCCCTTTATAAGATTGTTTATGCCAACATTTTAAAACTTTTTTTAAGCCTCGGTTTTAAAAAGTTTGTTTACGCTAAAAAAAATCTTACGGAAAAACTTTTTTTACGACAAACATTTTTTTATGCCAAAAAGTTTTTACGGCAAACATTTTTTTACGGCAATTTTTTTTTTGCACTAACATCAGTATCAAACTCCAAACCCGACCCGGTTTCGGGTTTACGGAATTTTAGAATCTTAACAAACAAACTCAACCAAAACCACGACTCACATATGTCTCAGATAAGTTAAGTTGATACTTATCATCATCGACTGAAAAAAAAATATAAAAACTAACAACAAAAATCAAAACCATGTGTGGATCCTGAAAAAAAAAATCAAAACCATGTGTGGATCCTGAAAAAAACAGAGTTTGGCTCAAAGTTGATACTTATCATCATGGCTGCAAAGTGGGGTTGCGGGTCAAAAACCTACCCTCCACCATCATTGCCACGCCATCGTCATCAATTGTTGGAAAAAAAAATGTTTTGAACTTTCACTGCCAACTCAACCCACTCTAAGATTCAAATCTAGAACACTATAGTAAACAAACCACAAAACACAATCAACTATCAAGATCAAAACAACCATCAATCAAAGATTCAATAAAGCAACTCAGTTTTTGCAAAAAAAAAAAAAAAAAAAAAGAAAAAAAAAACTAAACACAATCAAGATCAAACAACCACCAATCCAAGATTCAAAAAGCAACTCACTTTATGCAAACTCCCAGGCCACTGAATAGGAATAGGATACCCTTTAGGCTGAGGAACCAAACACAAAGGAGTCTCAACAACAACTAGAGTCCCAACACCACCACATCAATCAATGGCCAATAATTATGTATGTACAATTATCGTGGCACCACCGGCAACACCGGGACCACCGGCACATCCGGGATGAAACAAAGACCACCGGCACCACCGGGACCACGACACCACCGACTGAAATACAAAAGCCACCGACAAATCAGCACCACCTGCATCACCCACCTCTGCATCCTCCCTCCCTCTATTGTCTCTCTTTCTCTCTCCCCCCCACACCATCACCCAACAAACCCATCAAACCATTTCATAAAGAAAACCCAGCAAAACCATTTAAGCAAACACCACTAGGCGGTTGGTGGGGTTGAAGCCACCCACCACTAGGCTGTCGGACATCATCACCCACCACTAGGCTGTCAGACACCATCACCAAACCATCACCCCGCCTCTACCCCCCACCAAACCCCAACACCACCGCCAAACCCCAACGCCACCACTACCAACACCGTCGCCCCATCCTCTGCCCCACACCATCACAACCGGTGAGTAAAAGAGAGAGAGAGAGAGAGAGATCTGGTTTTCGAGAGATGAGAGAGAGATAAAAAGATCTGTTTATTGTTATGCGTGATAGAGAGAGTGAAGACTTTAAAGAAAGACAAAAGATTTGACTTATTGAGAAAATTACCAAATTACCCTTTAGGTTTTAAAATAATAGTGCATACGTGTCATTATCTGATTACTGGAGAGTGGTTCCTACGGTTCTAGCAACTGGAGGTGGTTTTTATTTGAACTGATTCCTATATGTGTGTGTGTGTATGTGTGTTGTATTGGTCAAGATGTTTGTGTTGTATTGTACAGTATCAACACTTTTCTCTTTTTCTTGACGTAATTAAAGTTATTTTTTTATCTTGACGTAGTTAAGTTATTATTATTTCTGAAATGTTCTCTTCCACATATCATTGCCAAGTCGTAAGTTCGTCTTTGTTGATTGGTATAGAGAATGAACTAGGGTTTGAATTGTATTGATCAAGAATTGTATTGAACATCTCAATTAGGGTTACAACTAAAAGGTGTCTTATATAGAACACCAAGTTACAAACTAGACCCTATACTATTAATTTCCTTCTTTCTGACACTCCCCCTCAAGTTGAGTAGTGGGGTCACCAATACTCAACTTGCTCAAACAGCTACTAAACGCGTTTCCGTTGACTGCCTTTGTTAGAATATCTGCAAGTTGATCTTTCGAGGCTATATATGGGAGCTCTATGATACCTTCCTCCAATTTCTCCTTAATGAAGTGCCGATCTACCTCTACATGTTTTGTTCGATCATGTTGGACTGGATTTTCTGAGATCTGTATAGCAGCTTTATTGTCGCACATGATTTTGGTTGCTGTAGTAGGAAGAAAGCCAATCTCAGTTAGGAGCTTGCGAATCCACAGAACCTCTGCTAGGCCACGAGCAACCCCTCGGAATTCAGCTTCTGCAATAGATAGGGCGACTACCTTTTGTTTTTTACTTCTCCATGTAACAAGATTTCCTCCAACCACGGTGAAGTATCCAGAGGTTGACCTTCTCGTTCCTTTATCCCCTGCCCAGTCGCCGTCTGCATAAGCTTGGATTTCTAAGTGCCCATTTGATTTAAACAGAATACCATGACCTGTTGTTCCCTTGAGATACCTGATGATTCTTAATACTGCTTCCATATGGCTTGCTTGGGACTGGTGCATAAACTGACTCACCACTCCTACTGCATAGGCTATATCTTGATGAGTGTGGGAGAGGTATATCAGTTTTCCCACCATTCGTTGATATCTCTCCTTATCTGCTAGATTTGCTCCATCTTCCATGTGTAAGCCATGATTAACCACTATTGGGGTGTCCGCCGGTCTACATTCAATCATTCCGGTTTCAGCTAGCAGATCAAGGACATATTTCCTTTGACAGATAAAAATCCCTTGTTTAGATCTCAGAACTTCAATTCCAAGAAAGTACTTCAATCTTCCCAGATCTTTCATCTCGAATTCCGAAAACAGTTTATCTCTTAACATTGACATTTCCTCTTCATCGTTTCCCGTAAGAATCATGTCATCAACATAGATAATTAAGCAGGTCACAAGACTGCCCCTACCTTTCAAAAATAGGGTATGATCTGAGTTGCTTTGTTTGAAGCCATATTTTTTCATAGCAAGGGTAAACTTCCCAAACCAAGCTCTAGGAGACTGCTTAAGCCCATACAGAGATTTCTTCAACCGACATGTTTCTCCAGCCTTGAAATTCTCATTGAAACCTGGTGGAGCATCCATATAGACCTCCTCGCTCAGTTCCCCGTGAAGAAAGGCGTTTTTTACATCAAATTGATGAAGAGGCCAACCTTTATTGGCAGCTATAGAAAACAGGACTCTGATTGTATCAATTTTTGCTACTGGGGAGAAGGTTTCAGAGTAGTTGATTCCATAAGTCTGAGTGTAACCTTTTGCAACCAGCCGAGCTTTGTATCGTTCAATCGTTCCATCAGGTCTGTGTTTGACTGAAAACACCCACCGACATCCCACTGGTTTCTTTCCTGGAGGGAGGATGCATTTTTCCCATGTGTTATTCTTCTTGAGAGCTTCCATTTCGGTCTCCATTGCCTTTTTCCATTCTTTAGATTTCAAGGCTTCTTGTGTTGTAGATGGCATTTGTTCAGAGCACAAGGCAGCTGTAAAAGCTTTAGCTTCCTTAGACAAGTTTCCAGTGACAATGTTTGCCACAGGATACCTAGACCTTGGAACCACCTTTTCTGGGGAGTATCTCTTAGGAGGAACTCCTCTATTTTCTCTTGGAGGGAGGGAATACCTTCCGGTTATCTCTGCTGCAACTGGTTCAACCTGTTCAACAACTGGTTCAACCTGCTCAACAACTGGATCAACATGTTCTGTATTCTCTGTTGTTGTTGGTTCTGTGGGTTCCCCTGTTGTCTCATAGTTATAAGACGTAGAACATTCAGGGTTCTCAGTATTTCTTACCTCTGGTATCACGTTGGGTGGACTATCTTCAGTGGTACTGTGCTCCTCTGATTGTACGGCTGTGTTTTAAGGACTCGAAGCACTGTGATGGTTTTCTGTTGTTACTTCTTCAGATGAGGGAAATTGGGTTAACCAACTCAGAGTGTCTATACTGTCATTCTCCCCCTGACCACTGAGTTGGGTAGTATAAAAGTATTTTGTTTCAAGAAAGTGAACATTCATTGTGGTGAACATTTGACGAGTTGTTGGATTATAGCATCGGTACCCTATTTGATCAATCCCATAGCCGACAAATACACATTTCTCGGCACATGGGCCAAGCTTGTTTCGGTTGGTTTTGGGTATGTGGACGAATGCTGTACACCCAAAGATTCGAGGTTCAAGTGTAAGGGGGTGGGGAATACTGGCAGACTTAGACATACAATCTAGGGGAGTCTTAAACTTAAGAGCTTTGGTTGGGAGCCGATTTAGGAGATACACGGAGGTTGCAACTGCCTCCGGCCAGAAAGATTTGGGTACCTGAGATTCAATTAGAAGGGCCCGAGTCATTTCAAGAATAATACGGTTTTTCCGTTCGGAAACACCGTTTTGTTCGGGGGTATGAGCACAAGAAGTTTGATGAATTAATCCTTTGGTTTTAAAGAATTGTTTCATAGATGTATTGACAAATTCCCCCCCATTGTCGGATCGAAGGATTTGAATTTGAGTTTGGAATTGAGTTTGAATCATAGCATAAAACGTTATAAATTTCTCGTAAACTTCGGCCTTGTTTTTTAAAAAATACACCCATGTCATGCGAGTGCAATCATCCACGAATAGTATAAAGTACCGAAGGCCTTGCCCCCCCCCCCCCATCACAGGAGCAGGACCCCACACATCAGAGTGGATTAGTGAAAAAGGTGAAGCAACTTTTGTATTGCTAGGTTTGAATGGTTGTCGATGGCTTTTGGCACGAAAGCAGGTTTCACAATCAATTTTTCCCTTCGACGGGAAGAGTTTTGGAAGCAGGAGATGCGAGTAGCCAACGGATGGGTGTCCCAAACGTCTATGCCATAGCCAGGCTTCCCGGTTTTCGGTTCCATGTGCTAACATCACAGTACCCTGTTGAGCCACTTCATCCACATAGTATAATCCTTGGCGCTCAGTACCACGTCCAATAATCACACCCGTCCTGATATCCTGTAAAAGGCAAAAATTAGGGTGCATTAGTACAGTACAATTCAGCTCCTTGGTAATGTGGCTGATGGAGAGCAGTTTGTGTGATAATGATGGAACATAGAGACAATTTGATAATTTCATAGTCGGTGAAATTTCAACAGTCCCTCCTCCTTCTACTTGCATCATTCCATTGTTTGCGGTCTGGATTTGAGTTTTTTTAGGATTGGACAATGACTGTATGTCCAATGGATCAAAAGTCATGGTGTCAGTGGCTCCAGAATCGAATATCCACGAACTGGCATGATTGATTTCCATTTTTTCCTTTTTTTTTCCTCTTTTTTTTCCCTTTTTTTTTCCTTTTTTTTCCTTTTTTTTAAGACAATAAATAAATCGAGCGTATTTAATAGACAGTCAAATACGCCGAAATCTCGTTCAAAAAATAAGTTCGGAATAACTCCGCTAAATGGCGAAGCTATCTCACGCGGCGAATTTATCACAATCCACCGGCGACTTGAACTCGCGTTCAAGATTTAGGTTCGGAATAACTCCGCTAAGAGGCGAAGCTATCTCAGCCGGCGAATTTATCGAAATTCACCGATGACTTGAACTCGCGTTCAAGATTTAAACAAACCGCTACGGGCGTATTTATTTATCACAAAAGAAACTCCAAGATTCGGGCGTATTTATTGCAAAAAGAAGGTGGCGAATTAAGGGTTATCACAAAGGATGGCGAATTTAGGGACGGCGTATTTCTCAAAAGGAAATTAGGGTTTTGCAGAGAAGTAGCGATTCAAAGGAGATCAACGGGACTGTTTTTATCAGGATCGAATTTAGGGTTCTGCAGATCAATGGGACTGTTGTGCGACTGTAGTCGTGAAGCTAAGACAGGTTCTGATGTTTGTCAGATCCGATCGAATAACCACACGCAGGTTGTTGAGAGCCGTCTGTTGAGAGCTTCGCCGGAACTGAGTGAAGATCTGAGTTGAGCGGATTGACTAACTGATTCGTCGGAGCTTTTAGGGTTTTGTGCGGCGGCGGCGCTACTGGTTTGATATCGGCGGCTGCTGCTGTTGTTGTTTGATGGATTGAAAAGAAACTTGTAGGTTTGATTTTTGGAACTTTGATTTTGATTTTGGTTTTGGGTTTTTTTTTTTTTTCTGGTTTGAGATTGGATTGATGATGAGCAACGTGTTCAAGGATCAACACTGCTCTGATACCATGTTGATTGGAGAGTGGTTCCTACGGTTCTCGCAACTGGAGGTGGTTTTTATTTGAACCGATTCCTATATGTGTGTGTGTGTATGTGTGTTGTATTGGTCAAGATGTTTGTGTTGTATTGTACAGTATCAACACTTTTCTCTTTTTCTTGACGTAATTAAAGTTATTTTTTTATCTTGACGTAGTTAAGTTATTATTATTTCTGAAATGTTCTCTTCCACATATCATTGCCAAGTCGTAAGTTCGTCTTTGTTGATTGGTATAGAGAATGGACTAGGGTTTGAATTGTATTGATCAAGAATTGTATTGAACATCTCAATTAGGGTTACAACTAAAAGGTGTCTTATATAGAACACCAAGTTACAAACTAGACCCTATACTATTAATTTCCTTCTTTCCGACAGTCTTCACTCCATTACGCTTGACTTCCCTCTCTTTAATTGTGGTTTCTCCCTGAGTATTTTAGAGGCGGTGAACATCACATGTTTTATGGAAAATGTCCATTGCTAGAGATCGACACCGTCGCATAAGGAGAGAGGAAGGAACTGTGAGAGGGAGAGAATGCAATTTGGAGAGATCGAGACGATGAAGCTTGTCGATGGGAAGGCCATTTTTCAGACGTGACACTTGTTTGGGAGAGCGACCATTACAATGCTCTTAGTGGTTTTCTTGGTAAAACTTTACAAATATAGGCTGATGTCATTTAGTTATGAATTTCTTTACTAATAAGCAAAAATTATAATTATCTTTTTTAAATGTTTTCAACAATTTAATATATATGGCCAACATTATAGTCATCCAGCTAGGAACCTAATATACTATTAGGGAATTGGCATCAATATGTTACATATATACCTTTAAGTATTAAAACTTGAAAAATGGGTATATATGATTTCACATGTTAACTTTTAGGCCTCTTTAAGGAGCGTTGAGGCAACATGACCTGGGACTCAACCTTATCATAATTTGAGATGAGCCGGCTTCTTCAACATGTGGCGGAAGTTGAGCCCATTGGCTTATAATCCGAGCTAAAACTTGAGCTTGGTATTTGTAATCTTGAATCCGATCATTGTAAGTTGCACCCTATATATTAAAAAGTCAGGTGATAATTTTCAAAGGTGACCAATTGATATAAAAAACTTAAAACTGTTATTATGAAGACACAAAAATTGAGACAAAAATGTCAATGAGGCCTTGTTTCCATTGATGGTAATCCATCACTAACAAAGAGATAGTTGGCATCTTTTCTTGGACAGCCTAGCTACCCACATGTCCCCTTCTTTAAGTTCTCTTTTAGTGTTTTCTTCTTTCTTTCTTTCTTTATTTATCTTTCTTTCTTTATTTATATATTATTACTTTTTTGAAACACCAACCTCTCACTGATTCTCCCACAAACTTATTTCTTAAGTTTCATTCAATCTATCAGATCTGCAATCATTCTCTCCCCCTCTCTCTCTCTCTCTCTCTCTCAAGGTACTCTCTCTCTCCCTCTCTCTAGTTGTGACTATGTATGTGTACGATTGCTGTTCACGGCATTGATTCTCATATGTTAAGTGATGCATCATGTTGAATGATAGTCTCTCTCTTTCTCACAATGGAATAAAGTAATTTTATATATTTTTCTGCTTATCATACATGGGCTGAACCAAGGGATCAAGAGGATCCATGACCTCTCCGTGACCGTCACCGGAACTTATTGAATTTTAATATATAAGAAAGTTGATTTTTCTTTTCAAGGAAACATGGGTTGGTCATTAGATATAACTGATAGAGAAAAGAACTTCACGTTAACTCGTGACTAAGAAGTTCTTGTTCCCCCACTCTATTTATATTTATACGAGTATGATAAAGTTGTTATTTATTTATTTATTTTTTTCATGTTTTAAAGACTAGAATCATAAGCCATGGCAACTGAGGCACCAAGCTGGGCAGATCAATGGGGTGCGGGTGGAATCGGTGCTATTGAAGAAGAGAAGGTGGAGGTAAAGAAAGAAGACGATAATAAGAAGAAGGGTTCAACACCATTTGCCAAAAAACTCAAGAACGGGACGTCAAATGGGATCAAATGGCTAAAAAACAAATGTCAAAAGAACTCTAACTTAGACTCAAAATAATTTATTTATTTTTCCCTCGGATTTGTACCAAGATTGTAATTTCAAGATTCAAATTTGTATCATTCTCATGTTTCAATTGATGAAACTTAAATGCAAATTATATACGGGAGGGTTATCTTAAGAACGCTAAATATCGCGAGAATCGTGAGAACGAATGAGATGACCAATTAAGGGCATGTTTGGCTAAGTTTTTTGAAACAACTTATTGACTTATTGACTTTTTGAAAAATCATAAGCTCCAAAATGATGTTTGGCAATGAGGGTGTATGTGAGGGGAAAAAGCGAATAAGTCACTCCATACTAACTTTTCCAAAAAGTCAATAAGTTGTTTCAAAAAGCTTAGCCAAACATACCCTAAAACCAATTTCTTTTAACACAAACCTCAAAGTAATTAATGTGCAACATCAAAAAAATAATTTACAACATCAAATAATTCATCTTTCCTCTCAAAATCACTACTATTGAAATTTTTAAACATGTGTAAACTTGTTAAAAACAACATATTTACACATGTGTAAATGAGAAAGTCACACATGTGTAAATTTATAATTTTACAAATAAATGTAAATTTAAACATGTAAATTTAGTTTCTACATTGTATTCGAATAATAATAATTAGTGTAAAAAGAAATTTTGAATTAAAATTGTTTTTGACCAAGTTCTTGCTGTTTTTTCATTCGTTCTCACGGTTCTCATAATATTTAGTGTTTTCAATTAAACCTTTCCTTTATATATATATATATATATAGGGGACCGCGAAAAAGAGAACCACCTCGAGTTGTAAGAACCGTGAGAACTACACCGTACGGGGCGAGGTGGACCAAATTTTTTTTACATAAACGTAGATGTGTGTATTATAAACACATTTGTAAAAAAATTCAAAAAAAAAAGTCGTGTGTGTAGTTTTGAGCACCACAAGTTTGTGTTTACGGGTACCGTAAATCCTACCGGAAAATTTATGGTACCCGTAAGCACAAACTTGTGGTGCTCAAAACTACACACACGACATTTTTTTTTTGAATTTTTTTACAAATGTGTTTATAATACACGCATCTACGTTTGTGAAAAAAAATTTTGGTCCACCTCGCCCCGGATCAAAAAGTTCTCACGGTTCTTACAACTCGAGGTGGTTCTCATTTTAGCATGATTCCATATATATATATAGGGTGGGAGTTGGCTACAAAGTCCATTTTTCCTACAAAGTGTACAAAGTCTTAAAACATCATAATGTCAACCATAAAACACACTCAAATCCCACAAATAACATAGTGGAGATTACTAAAACACCATATTTGTGGGTTTTGTGTTGTGTTTTAAATGAAAAGGCTTTAATTATCGAATGACTAACATCAGTGTGTTTTATGTTGATTATCATGTTGTGTTTTATATTCATAGTTGTACGTTGATGTGTTTGAAGTTTTTAAGGAATGTCAGGGTTTGAATATTGTGTTTTAGTGATCTTCACTATGTTATTTGTGGGTTTTGAGTGTGTTTTATGGCTGAAATTGTGGTGTTTTAAGACTTTGTACACTTTGTAGGAAAAATGGACTTTGTAGCGGAACCCATATATATATATATATATATATATATATATATATATATATATATATATATATATATATATATATATATATATATATATATATACAGAGAGAGAGGGAGAGAGACCCGTAAACTTACAATACATCTTATCCTACACTATGTACGAGATGCCCACAGCCGTACGATCTTCACTCGATCAAACGCGGGCTAAACTAATATATATGATTAAATTATTCATATTAATATATTCAAATCATACCGAAAAGGTTAAAAACAACATTTCGAGATCTTCCCCAAACTCCCTTCGTTCCTTTTGGTGCGATTTCATCATACGATGATAAGAACTACTGATTTTGGTGCGATTTCATCATACGATGACCAACAATCGAAGAAGATGAATCCATGTTATTGATTATTGTAATATGCGAACTCTAACCTAGACTCAAAATAATTTATATATTTTTCTCTCGGATTTGTACCAAGATTGTAATTTCAAGATTCAAATTTGTATCATTCTCATGTTTCCATTAATGAAACTTAAATGCAAATTATATATATATATATATATATATATACACACACACTAGGTTACCATCTTAAAAATTAAAAATACTTATGAAATATAAGGTTAAGAAACCAAATTGATCATATTAGTTTACAATATTATTAAAATAATCTTAAATTACTGGAGGCTCAACTTCTTATTTAACATATGCAACACGTTGCTATGGAGGACGAACCAAAGCTTCTTGTGAAGTAAAATAGATTTGTAATAAATTTTTATAGAACGGGTTTAAACTAGAGACTCAACTTCTTATTTAACATATGCAACACGTTGTTATGGAGGATGAACCAAAGCTTCTTGTGAAGAAAAATAGATTTGTAATAAATTTTTATAGAACGGGTTTAAGTTAGGATAGCTAGGTCACTCTTAAAATTACCATTATGGTCCGGGTTATGACAACAATCACATGTAATTAAAAAAGGAAGAAAAATGAGATAAATAAAAAAAATTAAAAGAAGAGTTAAAAATCAGAAAAATACAAAATTGCTAACGGAGGAAAGTTATTAGATATAAATTTTTTAATTACAAACGTTTTTTATTAATAACCCAAAAACACATTTATCAAACTAAACACTCTATTATCTACACAAAGAGTAAAAAAAACACAATCAAACACACAACAAATTAAACAACACACTTAATTCACAACCTGCCACAATATCAACCTAGATTTATACCAAAACCACAATCGAAATCACTATTAACAATACCCCGTCCTCACACATCTATAAACTTATCAAATTCAAATTATCATCATAAACACTTACTGCTATCGCCGACCAAAGGAGCTTAATCATCTAATCATAACCTACTAGTGCTTGTGTTGGAGGAGCGACCGTTCATTCTTTATTACATCTACTACATCATTAGATACAATTTCACCATATCAACATCTACTTCACTGAAAAAGAAATCATAAAAGCATACTTCATCTTAAAATGGTATTACAGAATTCGAGTGATATAGATATATGATCAATAAAATATATTAAACCTAAAACATTTCTCCTATATTATATATTCTTGAAAAGAATTACTTTTTATATCATCATATTACCTTATTTCTCAACCTCTAGCATTCTTCTCGAGTCTAGTGGATTGTCATGTCCAAAACATTTTGCAAAATATGATCTCAGTATCTATGCTTTTGTGTTTCTTCTCTACGTACCAATATTAGAAAATTAACAATGACAATGAAAATAAAACACTAATAAAATACACAATTATTGTAAGATAACAATACAAGTTCATAGTAACATTATAAGGAACCCTACCTAACTATTCCACATAATTTAAGGTCTATAAAACTTTGAAAAGAAAAAAAAAACAGATTAACAATACTAACATCTTTGCCAATATATATATATATATATATAGAAAAAGTGTAGCATACAATAGGGCTTATCGTACGATCGTACGATATTGTAAACTCGCATGTTATAAAAAAGTATGAATCGCATATTGTTTTTTTTTAGCAATTTCGCATGTTGGTAAAGATGATGAAATCGCATGTTGGTATATAAAGCAATTTCGCATGTTGGTTTTTCAGCACAAATCGCATGTTCAAGATTGAATTTGCACCAGATCGTACGGCCGAGAAGATCTCGTACATTTTGTACGATAAGAGCCATTGTACGTTAACCTAACCCAATATATATATATATATATATAGGGTGAGGTTCCAGCGTGAACAACCTCCCCTGCGTGAACTGCGTGAACATATTTGGACCGTTGATTAATATGATCTTGATATTTTAAATTAGTGGCATAATTGTAATTAATAGGTTACTTTTTATTGTTTTATTAAAAGCAAAAGGGTAAAATTGTAATTAGATTAATTACTCTATTAAAGAAAAGTGCAAGATTATTTCCATAATGAAAGATGAAATCCCGTAATTGTCTATTATTTTGTTACTCAAATATTGTCATATCCCCTTTAAAAGGAAATGTACGTAATGTGTGTGTAATTTTCTTGAATTTAATTAAACGCTTTCACAGACTACAAAATGAGCAGAGTTATCACATAGTAAAGTATGTACACATGTTTACTTGTGATGTTATCATCCAAGTACACATGTGTACAAACATAATAGCATATAAGTACACAAGTGTACGGTTTTAATTTTCATATTTCTACACTAAACTGGAATGTCACTTATGTCTATGTGGAACTTTTTTTCATCAATATAATACAAGCCTTACCTTTAAAGAAAAGAAAAATAATTACAGAAGAAGATAACAGGTTTTATTATGCATGAAACAAACTCAATAACAATTATGCATCAAACAATCCCACAAACAAATAACAAACGCTAAAATAAAAATCACAAAACAATAAAAGGAAAAGGTTCACCAAATTGTTTACAATTGTTTGTAAATTCAAGAAAATTTCTAGATGTCACTACCATTATCTTCGCCATCAGTACCGGTTTCGTTTCGTAAACGTTTCTAGCAACCGACTCTGCACAATTACAGTAAAAAAAATCATTCAAAAAAAATAAAGACAACAATGCTACGGGTCACATGTCTACTATACCGTGTATTATACACATGTGTACTATCGTGTAATACACTATTAACATGTAAAAAACGTGTTGTAACACCCGTGTCATTCCAACCATCAAACAAATGCCAAACCAATGAAATATTGTATTTCATACTTGGGATTTGTAAAAATATGTGTATCGTTTGCACATATCGACTCTTGTTCGATTTCAAGCTTTAAATTGCTTTCTGGAGGGTTATACGCACTCTGAGGTGTAGATATAACCAGTTTAATCCAACGAACACTCCGGAATAGTGAAATAGGCTTAACATACCTTATATAACCTTTACATAACTTAGATATAAGTTTTGGAAGGCTTGGTGTGGTGAAATCAAAGTTAAATCGCTTACAGGGACTAAAGTTGACAAACTGCGAAAGTATGCCAATTTGAACTGTAACAGACCTTCCGGAACATGACCATAAGTTAAACATACCACAAATATCCTTTACATAGCTTAGAAATAGGCTTTGAGGTGTTCGGTGTGCTAAAATAAACTTTTGGGTCATTCAGGGACTAAAAGTGTCAAAAAGTGCACAAGTTTGCATTTTCGCGCATAACTTACGTTCTGAATACATCCGGACATCCAAAAATTTATGTAAGCATGACTACATTATATTTTAGTGTTCGCCTTAAGAAAAATCCATTCGTCGCGTCATTTGGATCGTTTTTCGCGCTTATGCGCATTCCGTCGTAATTAAGCGAACATCGCGTTCGTACGGCCAAACGAACCGACATCCGACATATTTTTGAACACATTTTAAGTTCCCTATACTTTAACTTCATTTTAGAGCTTTGAAATGGGGTTAACGGGCCTTAAACGTGTCGAAAATGACCTTATTGCATAACAGGGACTAAAAGTGTAATTCTGCCAAATAGTGCCTAGCGGTGCGCTACACTTTAAGCGTAGCGGTGCGCTAGGGGTCTGCAGACCAGATGCAGAGTACCAAACAGCCTGTTTGCAGCAGTTTAACCCACAACCACATGTTCCTAATTATCTAGTCATAAGATAAGGATGGAATTTTAGTCACCATAAGGTCCCGACACTTGTACGGTTACGATTAAGGCACGGTTTCCTTGAAACGATCTTAACGGTGGACCAAATACTATAAATACCCCACCCCCATTGCTTTAAAACTTACAAGAATTCTGATTTGAGAGCTCTAAGTTGAAACCATTGTTTCATACCTGAGTTCTTGAGTCGGGATTAGCATTCGGGAACCCTGGGTTAGTATTCTTTCGTTCTTTTCCTTATTTTTACTGCTTTTCGAGTCAGAAAGTCAAACTTTGTTTGACTTTCAGCGTTGACCAGTAATGGTCAATGCGAAGTTCGTTTGAACTTCGCAACGTGAGTGTAATCACGTTGGTCATAGTCCCTTGGGACTATGCCCACTGATTACCACGTTGTCCAGAGTCGTAGGGTAGGCGATCTGATAAATCGCCTATACCTTCGAACTCGACCCATTTGGTCGATCATTAGGATCCGACCAAACACATTAGGTGACCATAGTAGGTAGGGAATAACCTTCCGAGGTTATACCCTATGGTCACATCGTTTAAGTAGTTGTATGATAGGTAGTTTATATGCCTTAGGTAAATTACCAGAATACCCTTTTCATGTATAATTGGTAATTAAGCATATGTAACCTAAACTTTTGTCACATAACTGATTATGTAACATGTTTAGGCATATAACACTTGTCATAGGACTAGTTAGGCGGTCCGAACGCGTTTCACGCGAACGACGCGTTAAAGTAGCATAAGCTACCTAAACGGGTCGTAATGGGTCGTAGACACTTAGGTTAAGTTTCATTTAGTATATAGGCTTTGTTAAACCATATCATATGAGTTCCTACACTCATTTGGTTTACAAACCCTAATGCTACCCAATCTTCCGATTTAGGTCCGGTTATTTAACATAGTTACCTATATTAGGTGCCGTTTGATTTCCGTGATCTCTAGCATTGTTTGGTTGTTACTCAAGGACTACTGAGCAATCTCAAGCGAGTACATTATTCCCCTCTTTTACTGTTTTCAACTGTTTTGGGGTGACTCATATGTGCTAAATACTTTATCAATGATTTCAAGAACAATTACAATGTGGTTTCAAGAACAATAACAATTATTTCAAGAACGCTAACAATGATTTCAAGAACGAATACAATGATTTCAAAAACTAATAACAAATTTCAAAAAAGTGAACAAACTTGTTGGTTGTAGTTACATGACCGATGACATTCATTAGCAATGATCAAGCCGACTAGTATTAGGTTATGGTACCATAGGATCTGACAAATCCCGTTATTTACTGCACCCATTGTTATGTGTGGGGGTTGTGGGTAGCGACTGAATCTGTAATTATTAACTTATCCTTTGGTAAGGGTTTGTTAAGAACGAGAGCGAGAGCGAGATGGAGCGAGGAACGCGTCAAGAAGGTTTGAATGTTATTAGAGAATCGACCATAAAGTAGTTTCACAATTAAAACAAGAACGATTTGGACAATTAAAACAAGAACGACTAGAACAAATTTACAAAATGGGTTAACGATTGGGTAAACAGTGGGACATGATTTACATTTGATCATGCATTTACACGAAACATAGTATTGGTTTAAACCAAGTTTTACTTCAATACTTTGTTTTGTGCGTTTCACCTATGGTTTAGTTGATGCATTTCACTAGCCATACATATCATTTTGGTTGTACATTACATGATTTACATTGGACATGAACATTACTTTGGTGGTTTGGTTTGATTAAGTGATTAAGTAGCGATGCGTGTGTAATATGATACAAACATGGTGGATACGCCGCTGGTACTTCCTATATATAAGTGTTTGTATTGTATTACATATCGTAGCGTTATTTGAATCATTTCAGGTTGAGACATAGAACATTTTATACAAATAACATATTTTTCACAAGACTTTGATTTACAAACAACTTATCTAATACAAACTCATTTTACATGGTTATTCATTTAACCATACATTATACATTATTTATACATATCATCTGATCTTATCGATTTTCAAATGATTTACAAAACAAAGCAAATAACAAGGTTCATGACTAAACATTTTCTCAAACATAAGTCATGAAACCTATATTCACAAAACCTATGTATCTCACCGGCATTTTTATGCTGACGTACCATATTTTCACATGTGTTTTTCAGGAACTGTTGCATAAGATGATCAAGATATACATAGGCAGACTTGGGCTTTAGTGACAATAAAAGATGCAAGACTAGTTAATTATGTTGTATTTTCCTTGTTTGTTAAGACATTGTAACACTTTTAATTAATAAAACGAAACTTCAATTGCCATGGATTTGAAACGATTAATTCTGTCACAACACTCCCCGACGTTTCCGCCACGTTTTGTATGTTCCACGTGGTCGGGGTGTGACAGAAAAGATGGTATCAGAGCCAATGGTTATAGGGAATTAGGTTATTAGTAATGCTTTGACCTAGTCTATAACTTTCTAGGACCCTAACGCGAGTTTACTTGCGTTTAGTCATAAAACAATACTGTCACCTATCCTTAGGCGACGACCACAACAAGAACATAAATTTCAAAACCGCTTTGAAAACTAATCATCTGTTCTAGGATGATTTATTACAAGGTTTTGAACCCTCTGTTATATGGTTTTGAACCCCTTTAAGTTTTCAAAATCTCGTCAAGGTTTTGGGTTATAAATAATGTGAACACGTGCAAACTGGAAGGGTGAATGCCTGTATTCTGGGTTTTCTGGCTAGGCAAGCACTTCGTATACATCTCATCAGACGCGAGACCAGTTGTGCTTACCTGGGAATTCTTGGGATGAGTGTTCACTTATAGGCGAGCATGTCTTCGCGATACATTATATTAACCCATTTACTTTGATTAGTCACCATCTCATTTGTTTGCCTTTGGTAACAAACAAATGGTCACAATCTACATGCCTTGTCATTTTCTTTTGACTATCTTTCGCTTGTTTCCTCCTATGCCTTTCGTTATCTTCAAGATGCTTCTTCATCGCAACAACAACGTCCGAACCAGGTGCTGCAATTACCCAGGGAATAGGCGTCGTACTCCAGAGGACCGTTGACTTAGCTATCACCATGACTTGTCTCAGGGATGAAGCTGTATAAAGGGAACTGCACCTTGGTGCAATCAATGCCATCGTCATTATTCAAATCAAATACCCTGTTACAAATGTACCCACGGTGGACGATGGAGACATTTGGTTAACACATGCCGCTTTGCAATCCAAAGCAAAGCTGTTACAAATCCTGCTGCTACTCAACCTTCAAACTCTGCTTCATATGTCGCTTGACATATCTGGCGCCTCAACCTCATGAACTTTCTACCTTGTGTATCGAAGTAAGCACGCCTAGTGCAAGGTGTCGAAACACCTCCCGTTACACAAACTCCAAAAATCCATGTAGGATCTTTCTATCCTCATAATTAGATCCTTGTGGATGAGTATCATTCATCGGAGTCCTTAATTGAATTCTTTGTATGATTCAATACGTACATCACAATTCAATAAGGACAAAGCCGAATTCCTTTTGAGATTATCCTATCTTCATAGATAGATTCTTGAAATGATTAAAGTGCCAAATGAAATCCACGAATTGGATTCCTGGTGTGCTTTAAATATCCGTGTCCAAAGATAACAAATTAATAAACAAGTCAAACAACTATGTGATTATGTGCTTATGTGTTTCCTTTTATGTTTTTGTGTGATCCAAATCCTTGTCATCCAAATCCTCGTAGAATCTTCCATATCTTCGTATAAGGGATTCATAGTAGGATACCCAAAGGTACTACATAAAATCCTTAATGGACTTCTACGTTGTAGTTAAGTCCCTTGGATTATAAAGTACTATTCAAAAAAAGTTAAATATTCCCTGTGGGAAGTTTAGTTAAAGAGATCCTACGTCGATCTAAGTTAAATAGATTGGTTCGACAATCTAGTTAAATACATCCTACGTCGGTGTAGTTAAATATTCCTCATGGGTAGTTTTGTTGAAGAGATTGGTTCGACAATCTAGTTAAAGAGATCCTACGTCGATCTATTGAGTTAAAGAGATCCTACGTCGATCTATTGAGTTAAAGAGATCCTACGTCGATCTAAAGTTAAATACATCCTACGTCGGTGTAGTTAAATGTTTCTCTTAGATAGTTGAGTTAAAGAGATCCTACGTCGATCTATTGAGTTAAAGAGATCCTACGTCGATCTAAAGTTAAATACATCCTACGTCGGTGTAGTTAAATGTTTCTCTTAGATAGTTGAGTTAAAGAGATCCTACGTCGATCTATTGAGTTAAATAGATCCTCCGTCGATCTAAAGTTAAATACATCCTACGTCGGTGTAGTTAAATGTTTTTCTTAGGTAGTAAAGTTAAATAGATCCTCCGTCGATCTAAAGTTAAATACATCCTACGTCGGTGTAGTTAAATGTTTTTCTTAGGTAGTAAAGTTAAATAGATCCTCCGTCGATCTAAAGTTAAATACATCCTACGTCGGTGTAGTTAAATGTTTTTCTTAGGTAGTAAAGTTAAATAGATCCTCCGTCGATCTAAAGTTAAATACATCCTACGTCGGTGTAGTTAAATATTTCTCTTGGGTAGTTTAGCTGAAAAGATTGTTGTTTATCTAATCCTTTGGTGACCTTGTTAAAGAGACTCTATTGCAGTCAAGTTAATTCACCACAGGATTATTCGTTTAATTTTTCCCCATACGCATTATGAAATGAACTGTGCGGACTGGGCAAGGAAATAAGTAATTATGGAGGCCTACATAATTATGGAATTCAGTGCACAGAAACCACAGAAAGTTTTGTCATGTGTTAAGACCAACAGTGGCAAGAGTAATGATACGGGAGAAGTCTTGGACTTCGACCAATGTCATTTATTCTCACACTTCCCAATTCTGATTTCAAGCACACACAGTTTCCTATGATAAGTCGTCATAAGAAACGTTCTTCTGTCAGTAGTTCAAAACTCCATGTTTTGTTACTACAAGGACTTCACTTTGATAGTTGACATTTTCGCTAAGAATCCAAACATGGCCCAGAGTTTTACTTAGGGTTCAAGGGGTTCATTCAAAGCGAAAACATCACCTTCGTCCCCACAAGTTTCTCCTAAAATTTAATTTCGGGACGAAATTTCCTAAAGTAGGGGAGACTGTAACACCCGTGTCATTCCAACCATCAAACAAATGCCAAACCAATGAAATATTGTATTTCATACTTGGGATTTGTAAAAATATGTGTATCGTTTGCACATATCGACTCTTGTTCGATTTCAAGCTTTAAATTGCTTTCTGGAGGGTTATACGCACTCTGAGGTGTAGATATAACCAGTTTAATCCAACGAACACTCCGGAATAGTGAAATAGGCTTAACATACCTTATATAACCTTTACATAACTTAGATATAAGTTTTGGAAGGCTTGGTGTGGTGAAATCAAAGTTAAATCGCTTACAGGGACTAAAGTTGACAAACTGCGAAAGTATGCCAATTTGAACTGTAACAGACCTTCCGGAACATGACCATAAGTTAAACATACCACAAATATCCTTTACATAGCTTAGAAATAGGCTTTGAGGTGTTCGGTGTGCTAAAATAAACTTTTGGGTCATTCAGGGACTAAAAGTGTCAAAAAGTGCACAAGTTTGCATTTTCGCGCATAACTTACGTTCTGAATACATCCGGACATCCAAAAATTTATGTAAGCATGACTACATTATATTTTAGTGTTCGCCTTAAGAAAAATCCATTCGTCGCGTCATTTGGATCGTTTTTCGCGCTTATGCGCATTCCGTCGTAATTAAGCGAACATCGCGTTCGTACGGCCAAACGAACCGACATCCGACATATTTTTGAACACATTTTAAGTTCCCTATACTTTAACTTCATTTTAGAGCTTTGAAATGGGGTTAACGGGCCTTAAACGTGTCGAAAATGACCTTATTGCATAACAGGGACTAAAAGTGTAATTCTGCCAAATAGTGCCTAGCGGTGCGCTACACTTTAAGCGTAGCGGTGCGCTAGGGGTCTGCAGACCAGATGCAGAGTACCAAACAGCCTGTTTGCAGCAGTTTAACCCACAACCACATGTTCCTAATTATCTAGTCATAAGATAAGGATGGAATTTTAGTCACCATAAGGTCCCGACACTTGTACGGTTACGATTAAGGCACGGTTTCCTTGAAACGATCTTAACGGTGGACCAAATACTATAAATACCCCACCCCCATTGCTTTAAAACTTACAAGAATTCTGATTTGAGAGCTCTAAGTTGAAACCATTGTTTCATACCTGAGTTCTTGAGTCGGGATTAGCATTCGGGGACCCTGGGTTAGTATTCTTTCGTTCTTTTCCTTATTTTTACTGCTTTTCGAGTCAGAAAGTCAAACTTTGTTTGACTTTCAGCGTTGACCAGTAATGGTCAATGCGAAGTTCGTTTGAACTTCGCAACGTGAGTGTAATCACGTTGGTCATAGTCCCTTGGGACTATGCCCACTGATTACCACGTTGTCCAGAGTCGTAGGGTAGGCGATCTGATAAATCGCCTATACCTTCGAACTCGACCCATTTGGTCGATCATTAGGATCCGACCAAACACATTAGGTGACCATAGTAGGTAGGGAATAACCTTCCGAGGTTATACCCTATGGTCACATCGTTTAAGTAGTTGTATGATAGGTAGTTTATATGCCTTAGGTAAATTACCAGAATACCCTTTTCATGTATAATTGGTAATTAAGCATATGTAACCTAAACTTTTGTCACATAACTGATTATGTAACATGTTTAGGCATATAACACTTGTCATAGGACTAGTTAGGCGGTCCGAACGCGTTTCACGCGAACGACGCGTTAAAGTAGCATAAGCTACCTAAACGGGTCGTAATGGGTCGTAGACACTTAGGTTAAGTTTCATTTAGTATATAGGCTTTGTTAAACCATATCATATGAGTTCCTACACTCATTTGGTTTACAAACCCTAATGCTACCCAATCTTCCGATTTAGGTCCGGTTATTTAACATAGTTACCTATATTAGGTGCCGTTTGATTTCCGTGATCTCTAGCATTGTTTGGTTGTTACTCAAGGACTACTGAGCAATCTCAAGCGAGTACATTATTCCCCTCTTTTACTGTTTTCAACTGTTTTGGGGTGACTCATATGTGCTAAATACTTTATCAATGATTTCAAGAACAATTACAATGTGGTTTCAAGAACAATAACAATTATTTCAAGAACGCTAACAATGATTTCAAGAACGAATACAATGATTTCAAAAACTAATAACAAATTTCAAAAAAGTGAACAAACTTGTTGGTTGTAGTTACATGGCCGATGACATTCATTAGCAATGATCAAGCCGACCAGTATTAGGTTATGGTACCATAGGATCTGACAAATCCCGTTATTTACTGCACCCATTGTTATGTGTGGGGGTTGTGGGTAGCGACTGAATCTGTAATTATTAACTTATCCTTTGGTAAGGGTTTGTTAAGAACGAGAGCGAGAGCGAGATGGAGCGAGGAACGCGTCAAGAAGGTTTGAATGTTATTAGAGAATCGACCATAAAGTAGTTTCACAATTAAAACAAGAACGATTTGGACAATTAAAACAAGAACGACTAGAACAAATTTACAAAATGGGTTAACGATTGGGTAAACAGTGGGACATGATTTACATTTGATCATGCATTTACACGAAACATAGTATTGGTTTAAACCAAGTTTTACTTCAATACTTTGTTTTGTGCGTTTCACCTATGGTTTAGTTGATGCATTTCACTAGCCATACATATCATTTTGGTTGTACATTACATGATTTACATTGGACATGAACATTACTTTGGTGGTTTGGTTTGATTAAGTGATTAAGTAGCGATGCGTGTGTAATATGATACAAACATGGTGGATACGCCGCTGGTACTTCCTATATATAAGTGTTTGTATTGTATTACATATCGTAGCGTTATTTGAATCATTTCAGGTTGAGACATAGAACATTTTATACAAATAACATATTTTTCACAAGACTTTGATTTACAAACAACTTATCTAATACAAACTCATTTTACATGGTTATTCATTTAACCATACATTATACATTATTTATACATATCATCTGATCTTATCGATTTTCAAATGATTTACAAAACAAAGCAAATAACAAGGTTCATGACTAAACATTTTCTCAAACATAAGTCATGAAACCTATATTCACAAAACCTATGTATCTCACCGGCATTTTTATGCTGACGTACCATATTTTCACATGTGTTTTTCAGGAACTGTTGCATAAGATGATCAAGATATACATAGGCAGACTTGGGCTTTAGTGACAATAAAAGATGCAAGACTAGTTAATTATGTTGTATTTTCCTTGTTTGTTAAGACATTGTAACACTTTTAATTAATAAAACGAAACTTCAATTGCCATGGATTTGAAACGATTAATTCTGTCACAACACTCCCCGACGTTTCCGCCACGTTTTGTATGTTCCACGTGGTCGGGGTGTGACACGTGTATTATACACATGTGTACTATCGTGATGGGTTGAATAAAACATACCAGTACACATGTGTACTACGGAGCTAAGAGTTATACACAAGATGTCCGGCGATTAGGGGCAAAGACAATAAAGATGACTGTTGATGTCCGGCGATTAGGGGCAAAGATACAGACGACTTACTCAGCAAAAATCAATGTCCGGCGAGATTTTCAGGTTTTTGAAAAGTTTGTGTCCGGCGAGATTTTCAGGTTTTTGAAAAGTTGATGTCCGGCAAGATAATATTGATCGACGTGAATTGCAGATGATATTTATCAACGTGAATTGTGGATCAAAAATCATGAAGATATGGATGTTTGTTTAAAAGATTATGAAATATTATTTTGATAAATATAAAATATGTTAAGATTCTCTTTAATAAATAAAAAAAATTATGATTCTAGAGTTGTCATTGTTGAAAGATTACGAAAAAAGTTTGTTGAGAAGATTACGAAATAGTTTGTAACTGATGATATGGTAGGCTTTTGAAATTAATATGATAATAATTAAAATTCAATATTTATATGAAGTTACAATCTTACCCTTGTCAAATGGATATGAAATCAATGGTTCAGATCAGTTCACGCGGTTCACGCTAGAAAATTTGTTCACGTTTGAACCTAATCCTATATATATATATATATACAGGGTCAGGATTTAGAGAGAACGGTGAAAAGTGTGAGAACGGTGAGAACGATTTTGGTGGTGACATGTGGCATTGATGTTAAATTACACTAAGGGGTAATATTGTAAAAAAAAAACCCACTCACATGAACTGGGTGTTCAAATAAAACGCCATAAAAACACCCAATTTAGAAAAAAACGCCAAACACTCAAAAGCTATTTTTAAGCTATAATTTACAACAGCTCAAAAAAACCATTTTTTTGAACGCCATAAAACACTCAAAAGCTATTTTTTGAGCTATAATTTACAACAGCTCAAAAAAATCATTTTTTTTTTGAGCCAGCTCCTAGTTAAAACGCCATAACAAAAAAGCTATATTTTCAGGGTCCAAAGTGTAACTTATAGTGTGAACAAGTGTAAACAAGTGTGAACACAAGTATTTAATTAGTTTCATTATACAAAACGCCATAACAAATACAAAACGCCATAACAAAAAAAACTATATTTTCAGGGTCTAAAGTGTAACTTATAGTGTGAACAAGTGTAAAAAAGTGTGAACACAAGTATTTAATTAGTTTCCATACAAAACGCCATAACAAATACAAGCTATATTTTCAGGGTCTAAAGTGCAACTTATAGTGTAAACAAGTGTGAACACAAGTATTTAATTAGTTTCATCATACAAAACGGCATAACAAATACAAAACACCATAACAAAAAAACTATATTTTCAAGGTCTAAAGTGCAACTTATAGTGTGAACAAGTGTAAACAAGTCTAAACAAGTGTGAACACAAGTATTTAATTAGTTCAGAAGAAAAACGCCATGAAAATACCTAGCCTAAAACGCCATAAAACACACAGTTCAGAAAAACGCCATAAAACCTAGTTAATTTTTTTTCGAAAAGTATATCAATAGTATACTCATTGGAAAGATAAAAAACGCTGAGTTTTATGATGTAATTTTTTTCAAAAAATAATCATGTATAAAAAAGTTATTGTCGTTTAATTATGATGGGGAAAATGGCATGTGATTAGCATGTGCACCTTTGATTGGATCTTCCTATTTTACCCTTCCTGGTAGTTCCAAGACCCCTATTATTTACAAAAATGTCACCGCATTAATCTCAGCCACAAACCACTAAGATCTTGTGGCTGAGAATCGTTCTCACCGTTCTCACACTTTGATGCGTTCTCTCCTGATCCTGTTCCTCTCTCTCTCTCTCTCTCTATATATATATATATATATATATATATATATATATATGTATATATATATATATAGGGGAGCGCTAAAATGAGAACCACCTCGAGTTGTAAGAACCGCGAGAACTACACCGTACGGGGTGAGGTGGACCAATTTTTTTTTCATAAACGTAGATGCATGTATTATAAACACATTTGTAAAAAAAAATTCAAAAAAAAAAAAAAATGTCGTGTGTAGTTTTGAGCACCACAAGTTTGTGTTTACGGGTATCGTAAATCTGGCCGGAAAATTTACGGTACCCGTAAGCACAAACTTGTGGTGCTCAAAACTACACACACGACATTTTTTTTTGATTTTTTTTACAAATGTGTTTATAATACATGCATCTACGTTTATGAAAAAAAAATTGGTCCACCTCGCCCCGGATCAAAAAGTTCTCGCGGTTCTTACAACTCGAGGTGGTTCTCATTTTAGCGCAATTCTATATATATATATATATATATATATATATATATATATATATATATATATAAACGAAAAACAGAAAATGAAATACCATGCAAAATACTTGGTTTTCCAGCTTAGGAAGTGTCTTTTTTTACTTTCACTATAGTATCAGCACGTAACGCTTTTAGCATTTTGGGCCACTCCTGCAAAGAATTAGCAAAAAGAATGAAAATGTAAAGGTTATTAGTTCAGTTAACGTTTATTTGGGTAAAATACTTTAAATATAAAAATAGCTAAAGAGAGATACCTGTAGAAGAGATTGAAAATATTCTTAAGGGGTAGGTGTAACGACCTCTTAAAGGAATTTATCAAACAAATGTCAATACAATTATTCTACTTTTTTATTATCAGGGTGAAGTATCCTAAACATTTGGTTATTTCATTTTTTACATATATACCTAAGAATTCAATACCTAAACATACAACCTTTTTATGATATGCCAATACTCGGATAAAAACATAGTACAACTTTATACCACGGTAAAGTATCTTTGTTTTTCAACCTACATTTTCCTAGAAAATATAGACCACAGAGTAATGGAAGTGACAAAAATATTATATTAACTATATTAACAAATGTACTAAAAAGTGCATTAACAAAGGCTCTCACATTTTTACAAAAAACATTTTCTTTGAAGTAAAGAAAAATATGTTAGTAAGTGATTAAAAGAAAATTAACATGATGAATAAAAAAACTGAATAATCAACAAATAAACATGCTTGAATCGGACAACATAAGTGGAATTTAACATAGAATTTTACAATTAAATATCAACCAGTGAACTAACTAATGTAGATCTAATTATTTTTTAAACATAGAATTATATACCATCTAAACCCAAAATAACTGTTAAATAAAGAAACAATACATCAAAACAAAAGGCCAAAAGACTAAAGAACATAACTTCAATTATGGATAATGAATCGAAGAAGAAGTAGATGAATCGAAGAAGCAAACGCACGGTGTAGGTATTTAGGTTTGTGAAGAAGTAGATAATCCAAGGTTCAATAATCTTCTTAGATGATTACCATGAAATTAAAACATATCATCAACAAAAAAAGGATTAATAAACAGAAAATACTTGATTGAACATGGATGCAATTAACAATAAATATAAAAAACGAATGAATATAAACCATACCTTGTATGATCAAAATTGAATCAAAGAAGATGGATTGAATCAGAAATCATGTTTATGGATAGAATCAGCGCCGGAGGGATTTAGGGTTTGTGAAAATTTTCCTAGGTTGAATACGTATTGAGAAAGAAAGAAAAGGCTGAGGGGAGATTGTATAATTATTAAACTATAATTGAAATCATTTAAATCACATTAGAAAACAGTTGTTGATATCTCTTCCAACTTATGTATTTGTTTCATTACTTACATTTCAATTTATTAATTGTTTGTTTTGAGCTTGATTAAAACCACAAATATTAAAACCTCAGATCCTGCAATAATATTTTTTATATTGTTACTACTTTTTTTGTGTTAGTGTGGTGCCATTTTTGGAGATGTATAAAGAATATATATTTCTTATTTTTTATGGCAATTAAATTTTAATTTTTTCATAAACTAACACCTTTATTTTTTGTTTTGATTACACATATGAGAGGTATAGTGATCGGTAGTATTGAAGGTATGCTACAACAAATTCCTTCGCAGTACTTCTTGATCCACAAATGTGGGAGGAGAATGTTGGAGGCTAAAAGAAGAGGCGACTCTTCGGCTTCGAGACAAATATCTATTCTTTCTATTTAATATAATTACTATATCATCAACAAATCTATCCTACCTAATAAAGTTCATACTTAGGGGACACATGGCCCCCATCTAGGGCCTCCATGGACTATCCATAGCCTAAAACGAGTTAGAATTCGCACGAATATATAAAGTTATAACCCGGCTCCTATCATTCTTTACCTTACATTCTCAATCGCCGATTAAGGTTTCAGCGTGTTCTCAAAGCTTTCACACACAATCTCAATCATCATTCGATCTGCTCTCGAAACCTTCTTCTTCCTCGCTTCGATCCAGCCTTCATCAGGTTTGCTTTTTCTAATCTACGACACATTTGGTCAAATTATGTATCCTTTGATTTATCAACACTCTATTCTATAATTCATTTACTTGATTTATGTTATGCTCTATTGATTTATGTTTTCATCAAAAGACACATGACTAATCTGGGTCGATTCTCTTCGATCGAGCCTCATTATTGGAGCAAAAGGTTTGATTTTTTGTTATTTCTTAGCAATTGACCTGAAGAGAAGTTCATCTGCAATAGTAAGTGTATATTTTAGATTTGTGCATCTTCTAAAATTAGGATTTATATCAGTTTCTTTTAGCATTAGTATGTTTATTTCACTATTCTTTATTTTTATTTCATGATTGGTACGGTTTTTATAAGTTAGGGTTTGTAAAATATATAAACATAATCCCTGACTTGGTGTCTCACAATTTGAATTTTTCAATTTATTTTTAACTATTTGGCTAAATATTTAAAAGAGCTTTAACTCCATATGCGAGGTGTGTTGAATGAAGGGTGTAGATCTTATGATGTGTAGAAGCCACATTGAAGGAGTGTATGCAGCTACTGTGTTTTGTTCATGAAGAATGGGAAAAAGGATTCACGATTACGTGATTAAAACATCACAAGAATATGAAAAACAAGAATAGTTATAGAAGACAAGTGAATCCACTTGCTTTTTGATTTAGTTTCGTTTTATTATGGTCGCATTTCTTTCATTCGTGATAAAAGCATGGACAGTAAGAATGACTTGGATTAATAGACTTCTTGCTTCGTTTTGTTATACATGTTTTTGAGTTATGATACTAACATTAAGGTTTTTTAGGGCTATACATTGATTAGGAAACACAGATTTAGCATTTTAAAGAGCCGACGTCATTAGCTAATGTATCATCATCTTTCTCTATGTGGCGGTTAATTTCTAAAAATTTGGATCCATCTAATAATGTGCTTATTAGTGAGTTTGCCAAAGTTGGAATGTGTTTGATTTTTTATTTGTAATTGTTTACAGGAGCATCGCATCACATTCGTTCTTGCAAGTGGCAGCCTCGAGGAAGGGAGTTGCACGACCTCTAATTTGTTTAGATCAAAGGAATAATGACTACTTCAATGTAGGTTTCACATTTTAGTGAAGTTCATTGTTTTACAAAAAGAGAAAGATTTAAGTTGATACTGTGTGCTATTAGTTATTTTAGTATTACATCTCCAAGAATGTCTAGAAACACCACCACCACATCCATTGCCTCTATGTAACTCCTAGAACCCCAACCGGATATCACAATACACTAAACAAGTGGCAGAATAACAAGAAATGTGTAGAAGAAGACGGATTATATTGATTGAATATCAAAGATGCACACAATCACAGGAGATCATCTGGTACACGATTACAAAGGTTTTCAAAACAATCAACAACCAACTAATGACCTAGGTGCATCCTATTTAAAACACAAAGAATGACCTATTATAACTAGGCCAAGCCCAAACCCTAATGTTTGAGCAAGAGCTGAAAAGTTGGTCCCCTCTTCTGAAAAGAAACACAAGATACGGACTTGTAAGAAATGTTTGAGCAAGGCCTAGAAGTTGCAAATATTTTTGTCTCTGGGCATCGGTTACGGACCGTAAGAGCTAAGGCTTACGGTCTGTAAAGGGTTGCTTACGGACCGCAAGCTTGAGTCTTACGGTCCGTAAGGCTGTCGTTGGCAGCAGAAGTGGACAGCTGCCTGTTCAGCCTGTTCCACCACCTTAGATAAGTGGTTTTCGAAATCAGGGGCCCTATAACTGGTTTTTAGCATCATAGGAACACCTGGGGTGATCTTGCAACACATGTAGGCTACTTTGGCATGATCTAGTGCATTTGGGTTCACTATATAAGAAGAACAAGTTGCTACATTCTCACTTCCTCACTTGGAAAAATTTTCAAGACTTCTCTGGAGCTCCTCTGATCAGCAACAAATTTCCTTAGGCTACCTAATCATACTTAGGACCTTTGTAAGTGTCCATAATCCTTTTTAATTCAGTTTAGCTTAGTTATTTTGCTAAAAGTCAAACCGTCGTAATTAAGGTTTGACTTCGAGATTAATTAAAATTTGTTCAGTCAAATCTCGAATTAAAAGTACCTATAAGTAGGTATTTATGTGGGTAATAAACCCTTAAAAGGGTACCCTCTGATTCCCACTCTATCTAGGTCAATTGTTTGGTCAAAGCTAACTTTAAAAAGTCAACAGAATACTTAATTTCAAATTAATACATAATTAGCAATGTAGGATCCATGTAACCTGTTTTATCATTAATATAACTTGGTAATTAATGTAAGAACATGTCTAAACATGTTCACCCCGACAATTTTCAGTTTAGGCTCGGTTCGGAACCGAAAATCGCATAATTTGACTTTTGCTTTGACTTTCAGTTCTGACCCGTTTAAGCCTAGTTTAGGATTTCCTTAGAGCTTCTTTTGAACCTAGTTACATGTTAGTATAACCCTCTGTGATTATACGGCTTGGTTCATTAGTTGTCTAATTGTTATGCAAATTTCCGTTAATTGCCTAAATGTTGACTAGTATGCCCTTTTCACCATAAAATATGATTTTTGAAAATATAAAAAAGTAGACAACTTGGTTACTGATTCATAAACTTGTACCCAAAATTTGATATCAGTTTGAGGTCTAGATTAGGAGTTATGCTCATTAGCGTAATTAGAAGGCTTTTTATGAATTAAATGGCATAATTAGCATATAGCCTATCTAAACCCGATTTTTAATACCAAACTTTTTACCCACTGATGTAATATAATATTTTGGGATTTTTGAAGATTTTTAATTAATTTTAGGCTGAGCATAACATAGGGTTGTAGCTTTAATTCGGTTAATGCCGGTTTTGCCCTTTTGGGCTATAAAATGAGTTTTACAAATCTTTTTGACCCCAAATCTTTTGCTACTGATTTTATATGATAAATAAATTATTTTAAACCTTCTGGAATAATAAAAATATCAGCTTTCTATATAGAAACCGGAAATGGCTCCAAATCGCCTTTTTAAGCGTTTTTAACGCATAGTATGTATTAAAACTATTTTAAACATATAAGGTTTGATACCTACTGATATTTTAAATATATTTTTATACTTTGACAGTAAGCTAAAGTTTTAAACTCAGAATTTCAGTTTTGACCTTTTTAGCCTATGTGAAATTACCAAAATACCCCTAAGGTGCATAATTTGGTTTTAAATGATAAATTTCACATATATCTAGTACCCTACTGTTATAACTTATTAAATTAAGTATATTTACTAAATAAATCAGACCTGTAACTCATATTACTAATTAAACTCTTTTATAACCTTTTAAATGACCAAAATGCCCTTACGAGGCATAGTTTGAGTTTAAATCCTTTTCAGGCATAATGGAAGACATCTTACTGATGTCACAACATATTTAAGGCATATTAAATTAGGAAACTTGCATATGACTCATTTGGTTACTCGTTACGCACTTTTCGCGTTCGGATCGGCTTATGTAACTAGTTTGCATATATTAGCTGAAACGGGTCAAACCTTTTCATTTTTGTCTCATAATCCAGAATGTGTTTAGTTTACCCATATTATATAAGTCTTCAAACTTGTCGGGTTTAAATCACATTCTATTCCGGTCTTCGCTTATACATGCGTTTGAACCGTATCTTCCTTTAAAAACTAACCGGTCTAAGCTTAAGCTTAATTAAAGACCCGTTAGAAATCTAATAGGTTATTATAAACCTTTGTTTCAGAATAGGAGACTCAGTAAAATCTACACGCACTTGCTATTTGTGATTAATACTTGCAAAAGTAAATATTTATAACTTATTTTCCCTATACGGGCTTGGGTTATGGTATATAAAATACCGCTTGGTCGGACATTGAATCTTTAATCGAATAGAGGTTAAATCATTGAAATGCTCCATTTGGAAATGTTTTGTTTGCTTAAAGCCTTTGGGGGGTTAATGACCATGTCCCGGATATCCTTAGCATCATTTTACGAAATGGCAACGACCTGAGCACGGGGTGTAGGCATACACCCGTCAGTGCCTAAACAAATAATGTGGTGTGTCTATTGATCTTTAACCCGTCACAAACCGGGCTACGGAACGCATAAGAAACATGTAATTCTTTTACAAGATTATATTCAAATAATTATCCCAAGTTATAAAAGTTTTATGCCACGTGCATTCAAATCAATTTTATTAAACTTTTCAAAATGAGTCAGTTAATTGTATTTACCAGTGTAAACTGACGTATTTTCCCAAAAAGGTTAAGTGTAGGTACTACTCGAACTAGGCTGGCTTTCTCCTAACGTCCACAATAAGTCTGGCAAGCTTGGATGTCATGAAACTGTTGAACAATGTTTCCTTTTTATTTTGATCCACCTGTGGATCTGTTTCAACTATTTGTGATACTTAATATTATAATTTATTAAATTTGAAATGAATCTATCTTTTGCTTCCGCTGTGCATTTAAATTTGTGTTGTTTGACTATGATGATATCAACTACGTCACGATACTCCGCACCGGGCCCACCGGTAATACGTGGAAATATCGGGGTGTGACAGGTTGGTATCAGAGCCAACATTGAGTGAATTAAATACTAGCCTTTTATGTTTAATCTCAGTTACACAATTGCACATTCTTCAAACCTTCGAGTCTAGACAAAGAACATAGGACAAATCTTGTTTTTTGTTTTATTTTTTTTGTCTGTTATATTTTTCCTTGTTGTTATCTTTGATTATGTTGACAGGTCTAAATATGCCGCCAAGATTCTTTAGAGGAAAAGGAAAAGGACCCGTAGCAGGCCACGACCATGAGGCCGGGCCTTCTCAAAGACGAACCTCACCTATCCCTATTAGTCACCGTCTTACCTTCATTCTTTTAGACCCCATTCAGAAAATGAGCCAGAAAACCCACAGCCTTCATTTATCCCTCTCCAGAGGTCCAACTCTCGTCACTCCTTTGATAACCCATCCCATATCTTCTGTAGCCGGTTCAATCCGGCGAACTACCTCGAGGAACCAGTGGGTGTTAACCCATTGGGACCTGAAGATCACTTTTCTGGAGATCACGCCATGGATATGGAGGAGGATACCGACCCTACCGAACCACCGACCGGTACCCCCACACATCCCATAGAAATTTCTGATGGGTCATCTTTTCATGGATCACCTTACCGTGGTCCAGATAGCTACCAAGCAAGGTTCAACCAGATTGATTGGTATTTCACACCCTCGCACCATTCATCGCCTTACCAGCAGCAGCAGCAACAGGATCCTTCCGGGGATTCACGCTTTATGGCAGTTACCCCGCCACCACCACCACCTCAGCAGCAACCTCCTGAGCCACCAAGGCGAAGGAGATCAAACACACGGATGTCGGTGCGAGGAGGGGTACATATCAGCAAGCCTCAACCATCGAGTGGCAGCCACTACCCGCCGCTCCGAGAAAACCAGCAGATGGGGGGACCTTCAAACCCCAACCCGGAAGTGAACTCGGCACCTGTCATGCCACCACCAATGGGCTTTGACAACCCAATACGCACGTACGCTGGCCCAGCAACGTATAATCCCTTTGAGCAGCCGGCTCACACCAACTTCAATTATGCTGAGATAGACCCATACCTAGCGGCCTGGAACTACAATGATCTCAACCCCGAGGGACCTTACGGAGCTCCCTGGGGAGTTGGATACCCAGCTTATGGATACCAACAGCAGCCGTCTCTTCGACCTCCACATCAGCCGCAGCCCCAGCCGCAGATACCAAGGTTTTCCTCGCCTGAACGGGAGGAAATTTTCCAAAGGTTGGATCAGGTTGAGCGGGAAGTTCACAGGGATCGCAGGGAATGACAGGGCTTCTTTAAGGGATTGGCGAGTTTAATAAAAGGAAAAAGCAAGAAGGACCATTGAATCCTTTAAATTATTGGTTGTATTTCCTTATTTTCAAGTAGAGCCCCTGCGTGGGCCTGTTTTTCTGTTTTAACCCCTGCGTGGGTATATCATTTTGTATTCTGCCCCTGCGTGGGCATGTTTTTCTGTTGACCCCTGCGTGGGTATGTTTGTTTGTTTTAAGCCCCTGCGTGGGCATGTTATTTTAATTGGAAGTCCCGTTCAGGGCAGACTCATATTTTTAAATTCATGTGGTGAATGGTTAAATTTAAATTCTTATTTTTAGTTATATGCATGAACAAAAATATAAAATAAATAATAACAATATTGTTACAAGATCTATCATTATATTAAAATGATAAAATCTAAAGGGACAAGGCCTAGCCTTTGTGTCATTTTAAGACAAGGCCAAGACGGTAGTTCCCCAATTAGATTCGGATCCTTATTAACATCTCAATTTAGGATTGTTCTGCATTAAATGGTAAATAAGAATCTTAAAAGGTAAAACCTAGCTTGTATGTCATTATAAGACCTGGCCAATATGGTAAAACCTGTTTTAAAAAGATTCAAATCTCTGTTAACATCTGCAAACATGTTAACATTCTTGGCTAATGTGATCCGCAAAATCACACATGTCACTCTTATGTTGAATTATTTCAATTCTTTTTACATCCGATTGTGATGTAATGCCTACGGGCTATAATTTTTGTCATATAAGACAAAAGACAGTCGTAACTTATAAACTCCCTGTCAAGAAAGGTAATGAACCTTGATTCAAACCTTAATACCCCGATTCTGTAAAATCTAGGCTTATAAACTAAATTTGTCTACATGACTAGGCCTTTGTGCCATTGCTAACTTATAATTTAGGATTATGATAAAGATCATGAATAATTATATATTTAACAAATTAACTGAAATGGCTATTAAAAACCATAGTTAATAAATTGTCAAAAACAATAAAACTGTATAAGCTTCTATATAAACCTTGCCCTTATTTGATTTTATGTAGCAATTAAAGCTACATGGCTAGGTCAGAAGAGGTAAACAGTTATCCGGTGGAAAACCATGAAAATACTAAGATACATGTGACCGGTGTGGAGCTGCAAGTATTAGTAGATAATGCTGTTACAAAAGCTATAGAACGGCAGTATAATGAATCTAGCGGGACTCGAAGTAGGACCCTATCCACACCACATTCCAAACCTAAGACTCATTCAGAGGCTCATAGCAAGCCACCCTCTAAGAAAGATGAGCCAAAGAAAGATGATGATCGACATTCATCTAATCAAAACAGTGTTCCATCAAAGAGGATCAAGATTAAGCAGGAACCGCGTGGGAAGTCCTGTACATATAAATACTTCGTCTCATGCAAACCCCGGGACTTTACTGGTGAAAAAGGGGCAGTTGATTGTATGACATGGTTGGATGAGATGGACACTGTGGTAGATATCAGCGGGTGCGCTGATAAGGATGTAGTAAAGTTTGTATCCCAATCGTTCAAGGGTGAGGCCTTAGCCTGGTGGAGACCGTTGATTCAAGCTACTGGGAAGATTCCACTGTACAATATGACATGGGAACAATTTGTTACCCTCATCAAGGAGAACTACTGTCCTCAGCATGAGGTTGAAAAGATTGAGTCGGATTTTCTATCATTGGTGATGAAAAATCTAGATTGCCAAGCTTACCTTACGAGCTTTAATACAATGTCAAGGTTGGTTCCTTATCTTGTGACCCCGGAACCCAAAAGAATAGCTCGTTTCATTGGGGGTTTAGCCCCAGAGATTAAGGCAAGTGTAAAAGCCTCTCGGCCAGCTACATTCAGGTCTGTAGCTGACATATCTTTGTCCCTCACACTGGACACGGTCAGGCAGAGATCGCTGAGGAACACGGATGCCGAGAAGAGGAAGCGTGAGGATGACAACTCAAGACGTTCAGACAAGAGGCATAAAGGAAACAATGACCACATAAAGAGTTCTGGATCCAAGAAAGATGGTCATTAGTCGGGTGATAAACCCAAGTGTAAGGTTTGTAAGAAGCACCATTTTGGGAGATGCATATTAGAGTCTAAATCCCAGTCACAGCCGAGAGCTTGTGGGATTTGTAAGTCTTCTGAGCACAAGACCTTAGACTGTAAGAAAATTAAGGATGCTACATGCTATAGCTGCAATGAAAAAGGGCATATCAGGTCCAACTGCCCAAAACTTACAAAGAAGACTGAGGATGGGAAAAAGACCAACGCTAGGGTCTTCAGGATGGATGCGAAGGAAGCTGTTCAGGACATCAATGTGATCACAGGTACCTTCCTCATAAATGATGTTTATGCAAGAGTGCTATTTGATTCAGGAGCTGATAAATCATTTGTAGATAATAAGTTTTGTAAGTTACTGAATTTACCTGTTAAAACCCTAAGTGTGAAATATGAGGTGGAATTAGCTGATGGTACCTTAGAAACCGCCTCAACCATATTAGATGGATGTTTCATATCCATTAGGGACCACTCCTTTCCACTATCCTTGCTTCCTTTAAAGTTAGCCGGTTTCGACATCGTGATAGGTATGGATTGGTTATCGCATAACCAAGCCCAGATTATGTGCAACAAGAAGCAAGTTATAGTCAAGACCCCGTCTGGTGAGCCACTTACCATTCAGGGGGATACCCAGTATGGACTGCCTGAGCAAGTGTCTATGCTCAAGGCCTCTAGGTGTTTAAAGAAGGGTTGTGTCATCTACATGGCACAAGTGATTATGGATGAGCCGAAGCCTAAGATTGAGGATATCCCCGTCATTTCTGAATACCCTGAAGTTTTCCCTGAAGAACTACCTGGTTTACCACTAGATAGACAAGTAGAATTCAGAATCGACATCATCCCGGGAGCAGCGCCTGTTGCAAGAGCGCCTTATAGGTTGGCACCAACAGAGATGAAGAAATTGAGAACACAACTAGATGAATTGCTAGCCAAAGGTTTTATTAGACCTAGTTCGTCTCCTTGGGGAGCGCCAATCCTATTTGTCAAGAAGAAGGATGGGTCGATGCGTCTGTGTATCGATTATCGTGAGCTTAATAAGGTCACTATCAAGAATAGGTATCCTTTGCCCAGGATCGACGATCTGTTCGATCAATTACAAGGGGCAAGCTACTTCTCGAAGATCGATTTGAGGTCAGGCTATCATCAATTGAAGGTTAAAGATGAAGATGTACACAAGACTGCATTTAGGACTCGTTATGGTCATTACGAGTTCCTAGTGATGCCTTTTTGGCTCACTAATGCACCTGTCGCGTTCATGGATCTCATGAATCGCGTCTGCAAGCCTTACTTTGATAAATTTGTCATCATCTTCATTGACGACATCCTCATCTACTCGAAGAACCAAGCTGACCACGAGAAACATCTTCGCTGTATTCTTAAACTTCTACATCATGAGAAGCTCTATGCCAAATTTTCAAAGTGTGAATTTTTGCTTCGAGAAGTCCAATTCCTTGGACACGTGGTTAGTGAGGGTGGTATCCAAGTGGATCCCGCTAAGGTGGAAGCAGTTATGAACTGGCAAGAGCCGAAAACGCCCGCTGAGATTCGCAGCTTTCTAGGACTAGCAGGATACTACAGGCGATTTATTGAAAACTTCTCAAGAATTGCAGCACCCCTGACTTTACTCACCCGCAAGAATATCAAATTTGACTGGGGGCCTAAGCAGCAAGAATCTTTCGACATTTTGAAGCAGAAGTTGAGCAACGCTCTTGTATTGACGTTGCCTGATGGAATTGATGAGTTTGTAGTATATTGTGATGCATCACACACCGGTATGGGCTGTGTGCTTATGCAGAAAGGCAAAGTCATTGCCTATGCTTCACGACAGTTAAAGGTGCACGAGAAGAACTACACCACCCATGACTTGGAGCTGGGTGCCGTTGTATTTGCATTAAAATTGTGGAGACATTACTTGTATGGAACCAAGTGTGTGATCTATTCAGATCACAATAGCCTTCAATATATGTTCGATCAGAAGGACTTGAACATGAGGCAGCGACGTTGGATGGAAACTTTGAATGATTATGACTGTGAGATAAGATATCATCCATGAAAGGCAAATGTGGTTGCTGATGCCCTAAGCAGGAAGGAAAGAGTGAAACCTATAAGAATCAATGCCAAGAGCATTGAGATAAAGAATAGTTTGAACGAAAGTTTGTTAGCTGCACAGAAGGAAGCTGTGTTGGAAGCTAACTATCCTAATGAAAAGCTAGGAGTAACTGAAGAGCAGTTATCCTATGACAAGGATGGAATCCTAAGGTTAAATGGATGAATATGGGTTCCAGTTTATGGAGGACTTCGGGATGTTATCCTCCAGGAAGCCCACAGTTCCAAATATTCCGTTCATCCTGGAGCTAATAAGATGTACCAGGATCTAAAGGCTAACTATTGGTGGATAGGCTTGAAGAAGTCTATAGCTGCCTATGTAGCTAAATGTTTGACGTGCGCGCAAGTCAAAGCTGAGCATCAGAAGCCGTCAGGTTTGCTACAACAGCCTGAACTTCCCACATGAAAGTGGGAGATGGTGACAATGGATTTCATCAGTAAGTTGCCAAAGATAAGGAAAGGAAATGATACTATATGGGTAATAGTAGATAGACTGACTAAGTCAGCACATTTCCTACCCATTAAGGAGACTTATAGCTCCGACATGTTAGCCCAATTGTACGTAGATAAGATTGTATCTCTGCATGGCGTTCCAGTGTCAATTATCTCTGATAGAGATACGAGATACACATCACATTTTTGGAAAAGTTTCCAACAGTCTTTGGGCACGCGCTTGAATTTTAGTACGGCTTACCACCCCCAGACAGATAGGCAGAGTAAGTGTACCATCCAAACTTTGGAAGACATGCTTCGTGCATGTGTGATCGATTTAGGTGGTAGTTGGGATAACCACCTGCCATTGATTGAGTTCTCCTATAACAATAGCTATCATACGAGCATTAAGGCTGCGCCTTTTGAGGCGTTATATGGTAGGAAATGCAGAACGCCTATTTGTTGGGCGGAAGTAGGAGAAGTTCAATTATCAGGACCTAACTTAGTCTTTGAAACGATGGACAAGATTGTTCAGATTCGTGACTGCCTGAAAGCTGCCAGGGATAGGCAGAAAAGTTATGCTAATAAAAGGCGAAAACCTCTAAAGTTTGAGGTTGGTGATAAAGTTTTGCTTAAAGTATCTCCCTGGACGGGGGTGATGCGATATGGTAAGAAAGGTAAGTTAAGCCCAAGGTATATAGGACCATTTGAGATTATCGAATGTGTTGGGTCAGTGGCTTACAAGTTGAACTTGCCTGAAGAGATCAGTGGTATTCACAATGTATTCCACATCTGGAATCTGAAGAAATGTCTAGCTGATGAATCGCTAGTCATACTACATACATATGTACACATAGATGAGAGCTTGAAAGTTGTGGAAAAACCTTTGTCGATCGAAGATCGACGGGTTAAAAAGCTTCAGAGGAAGCATGTACCTATTGTAAAGGTCAAATGGGATGCACGAAGAGGTCCCGAGGACACGTGGGAGGTGGAGTCCACCATGAAAGAAAAGTACTCTCAATTGTTTCAGTAAATCTCGAGGTCGAGATTTCTTTTAAGGGGGTGAGGATGTAACACCTCGTAAAATCATGCCCAATAAAATAAAGACACGTGTCATGTGATGCAAACGTGTTATGAAAACGGATCCAGACAAAGATGTACGGTAGGATTTAAAAGCGTCGACATGTTAATTTATACCTCTAAGCGACCTATTAATAAATCCCTAACCATTATATATTTAATCAACATCTCAAATTATGCAAATAAATCTGGTTATCCTAAATGGCAAATTGATTATAACATAAGTCATGAATTCAATATGAATTCTTGGTATTTCCGACATTTAAAAACTTCCCACAAAGATCCAAAATTGTGTTAGTACATGCAAGGCATGCAAGAGCTGAAAAGTTGGTCCCCTCTTCTGAAAAGAAACACAAGATTCGGACTTGTAAGAAATGTTTGAGCAAGGCCTAGAAGTTGCAAATATTTTTGTCTCTGGGCGTCGGTTACGGACCGTAAGAGCTAAGGCTTACGGTCCGTAAAGGGTTGCTTACGGACCGCAAGCTTGAGTCTTACGGTCTGTAAGGCTGTCGCTGGCAGCAGAAGTGGACAGCTGCCTGTTCAGCCTGTTCCACCACCTTAGATAAGTGGTTTTCGAAATCAGGGGCCCTATAACTGGTTTTTAGCATCATAGGAACACCTGGGGTGATCTTGCAACACATGTAGACTACTTTGGCATGATCTAGTGCATTAGGGTTCACTATATAAGAAGAACAAGTTGCAACATTCTCACTTCCTCACTTGGAAAAATTTTCAAGACTTCTTTGGAGCTCCTCTGATCAGCAACAAGTTTCCTTAGGCTACCTAATCATACTTAGGACCTTTGTAAGTGTCCTTAATCCTTTTTAATTCAGATTAGCTTAGTTATTTAGCTAAAAGTCAAACCGTCGTAATTATGGTTTGACTTCGAGATTAATTAAAATTTGTTTAGTCAAATATCGAATTAAAAGTACCTTTAAGTAGGTATTTATGTGGGTAATAAACCCTTAAAAGGGTACCCTCTGATTCCCACTCTAACTATGTCAATTGTCGGGTCAAAGCTAACTTTAAAAAGTCAACAGAATACTTAATTTCAAATTAATACATAATTAGCAATGTAGGATCCATGTAACCTGTTTTATCATTAATATAACTTGGTAATTAATGTAAGAACATGTCTAAACATGTTCACCCCGACAATTTTCAGTTTAGGCTCGGTTCGGAACCGAAAATCGCATAATTTGACTTTTGCTTTGACTTTCAGTTCTGACCCGTTTAAGCCTAGTTTAGGATTTCCTTAGAGCTTCTTTTGAACCTAGTTACATGTTAGTATAACCCTTTGTGATTATACGGCTTGGTTCATTAGTTGTCTAATTGTTATGCAAGTTTCCGTTAATTGCCTAAATGTTGACTAGTATGCCCTTTTCACCAAAAAATATGATTTTTGAAAAATAAAAGAGTAGACACCTTGGTTACTGATTCATAAACTTGTACCCAAAATTTGATATCAGTTTGAGGTCTGGATTAGGAGTTATGCTCATTAGCGTAATTAGAAGGTTTTTTATGAATTAAATGGCATAATTAGCATATAGCCTATCTAAACCCGATTTTTAATACCAAACTTTTTACCCACTGATGTAATATAATATTTTGGGGGTTTTGAAGATTTTTAATTAATTTTAGGCTGAGCATAACATAGGGTTGTAGCTTTAATTCGGTTAATGCCGGTTTTGCCCTTTTGGGCTATAAAATGAATTTTACAAATCTTTTTGACCCCAAACCTTTTGCTACTAATTTTATATGATAAATAAATTATTTTAAACCTTCTGGAATAATAAAAATATCAGCTTTCTATATAGAAACCGAAAATGGCTCCAAATCGCCTTTTTAAGCGTTTTTAACGCATAGTATGTATTAAAACTATTTTAAACATATAAGGTTTGATACCTACTGATATTTTAAATATATTTTTATACTTTGACAGTAAGCTAAAGTTTTAAACTCAGAATTTCAGTTTTGACCTTTTTAGCCTATGTGAAATTACCAAAATACCCCTAAGGTGCATAATTTGGTTTTAAATGATAAATTTCACATATATCTAGTACCCTACTGTTATAACTTATTAAATTACATAACCCTACAAAAAGTAACTTGGGGTGCCTTAGGTAAGTCAAAAGTTATGTCTCTTTACATCACACCTTTTACTAATACCCTTGCCTTAATAAACATATAACTCAAACCAACATGTCCCAATATACACAGCGTTTAAATATCTACAAAAAGTAACTTGATGTACATCGAAAGGACACAACCCTTTGAATAAAGGGGTCATACTTTTTCATTTAAAAATCACGTTAGTTATATTACCAACTTGAGATACGTACCCTTTTGTTTAACCATCATATCTCCTAACCAAATGGATATAACACAACATACCCACTCAAATGATACCAACACACCCTTTTAGTTTGATTATTAACATGTTAACACAACTTTGCATCCTTTCCTTTTTTTATTTCCCGTGCAATACTGAGTCGACACGGTTGTGATGTTCCTTTTTTTAATACATGTTAAAATCCTTAACACCGCTCATGTGAAATTTTGTTCTCATTCCACGCGTAAAAGACCCCGAATGCATTTTTTTTGGCTTTCTCCCCTCAATAAGTCTATCCCATTAGTCTTCATTTTTCTCACTTTCGAATTCGTTCCACAGGTTTGTGTTTGTGTTCATCGGGTTAGAGATTGGAGATGAAAACAAAACGATCACCGTTGGGAAGGCGTCTGGAATTGGGAACCGTAGATCTGAGGAAGATGGTGACAGGCGTGTCATAGTGAGAGACGGCCAAAACAGTGTGCGGTGGCGCCGTTTTCTTTCTTTCCCACCTTTTCGTTTTTAACCGTTCCGGGGACTTGCGTCGTTTCTTTCTTTCTCACCTTTCCGTTTTTAACTGTTTCGGCATATCCTATACCGCCACACAACATCGGATGAGTACGTAACCATTAACCGTCATAAAACCCACCATCGCATCCCCTCCGAACAAGAACCGTCGTAACAACCTTTCCGTTTTTAACCGTTCCGGCGTATCCCATACCGTCACATATCATCGGATGAGCACACGTAACCATTAACCCCTATAAAAACCACCATCGCATCCCCTCCGAACAGCAACCGTCGTAACAATGAATATTATAATTTTCAGATGCATGATTTAAAGAAAAAAGTTTTTGTCACAGGCAATGAGATCCGCCCGTCAAAGGGCGGCTTAACCACTGTGACGACGGTGAAGGCTTGATTTTCGATAATTTACATCGACAACTCAACCATATCTCTTAAACGCATATATACCATATCGCCCCAATGGATTGTAAATCATTAGAGATGAATATGGATTGAAAGGAAAGTGTGATATTATCGTCGGGGAATGGGGTTGTTAGAGTAGGCGAATAGGGTTGAATGTTGTTGACGTTAGTGAAATTATAGGAAAATGGATTAAGGGATGGTGTTAGTGATGCATTTTGAGCCGTCGGATTATGTGATAGTGATATCATATATATCTATGTTCTTTAACCCAATGGTTTTTGTTTGGGGTTTGTTTGTTTTACCCCAACATGATATCTACCATTTGTATTTATTTTCAACTCATAATATTTATAAATTCTGCATTTACCGTTCTATTTCACTTTCTAGGAATTTTTTTCTTTAAAAACAGAATTTTGATAAAAATTCCGAGCACGGCATTTCGAGGTGATTATTAACCGGTACCAATACTCATTTTAATAATTTTGGTTATAAACTTGATAATTTTCATATCTCAACATCCCGCCGCAACGCGCGGGTTAACGTTAACTCGTTAAGTATATTTACTAAATAAATCAGACCTGTAACTCAGATTACCAATTAAACTCTTTTATAACCTTTTAAATGACCAAAATGCCCTTACGAGGCATAGTTTGAGTTTAAATCCTTTTCGGGCATAATGGAAGACATCTTACTGATGTCACAACATATTTAAGGCATATTAACTAAGGAAACTTGCATATGACTCATTTGGTTACTCGTTACGCACTTTTCGCGTTCGGATCGGCTTATGTAACTAGTTTGCATATATTAGCCGAAACGGGTCAAACCTTTTCATTTTTGTCTCATAATCCAGAATGTGTTTAGTTTACCCATATTATACAAGTCTTCAAACTTGTCGGGTCTAAATCACATTCTATTCCGGTCTTCGCTTATACATGCGTTTGAACCGTATCTTCCTTTAAAAACTAACTGGTCTAAGCTTAAGCTTAATTAAAGACCCGTTAGAAATCTAATAGGTTATTATAAACCTTTGTTCCAGAATAGGAGACCAGTAAAATCTACACGCACTTGCTATTTGTGATTAATACTTGCAAAGGTAAATACTTTTAACTTATTTTCCCTATACGGGCTTGGGTTATGGTATATAAAATACCGCTTGGTTGGGCATTGAATCTTTAATCGAATAGAGGTTAAATCATTGAAATGCTCCGTTTGGAAATGTTTTGTTTACTTAAAGCCTTTGGGGGGTTAATGACCATGTCCTTGATATCCTTGGCATCATTTTACGAAATGGCCACGACCTGAGCACGGGGTGTAGGCGTACACCCATCAGTGCCTAAACAAATAATGTGGTGTATCTATTGATCTTTAACCCGACACAAACCGGGCTACTGAACGCATAAGAAACATGTAATTCTTTTACAAGATTATATTCAAATAATTATCCCAAGTTATAAAAGTTTTGTGCCACGTGCATTCAAATCAATTTTATTAAACTTTTCAAAATGAGTCAGTTAATTGTATTTACCAGTGTAAACTGACGTGTTTTCCCAAAAAGGTTAAGTGCAGGTACTACTCGAACTAGGTTGGCTTTCTCCTAACGTCCACAATAAGTCTCGCAAGCTTGGATGTCATGAAACTGTTGAACAATGTTTCCTTTTTATTTTGATCCACCTGTGGATCTGTTTCAACTATTTGTGATACTTAATATTACAATTTATTGAAGTTGAAATGAATCTATCTTTTGCTTCCACTGTGCATTTAAATTTGTGTTGTTTGACTGTGATGATATCAACAACATCACGATACTCCCCACCGGGCCCACCGGTAATACGTGGAAATATCAGGGTGTGACATACATCCAGAATTTTAAATCCTTTAAACTGTTGTCTGGAAGATCCTTTAGTAGAGAAACAGTGTTTGTCTGCTTCGTGGGAGGCCACATCACTGTCTTTAGCGGCAGGTTGGTGGAAGGATCTATGATATCTTCATACACCCTGATAAACGATTGCGCTAGATCTTGTGGGTGTTTTAAGTATCCTCCAAGGCTTTAATTCTTGTCCAAACACATGTAAGGCCATGATCTTTCCTTGGGCAACACATAAACACTTGGCATGATCTCATAATTCAAAGAACACTATAAATAGCAAGTTCCATTCACTTCACCAACTTGCTCATTCCATTTTTCTTCGTCTCTTGCTCTAGGTAGAGGCTACCACCTTGTTAGAGGCCTCTTACCTGAGTTCATCTTCTTCCTAGAACACTTGTAAGTGTTCTTCCTAGTCTTGTTTAGTTATTTTAGCTATTTTAAGCTAAAAGTCAAACAATGTTTGACTTTCGGCTTTGACCATTAGTTGGTCAAGACAAAGTTCAATTGAACTTTGCAACGTGATCGTAATCACGATGGTTATAATCCCTAGCGATTATACCTGCTGATTACCACGTTAACTAGTCATAGTGACGAGTCAAAGTTTCGGTCAAATTGCACGTTTATGTGCATTTTACAACGGAACTATTTTCGGGAATCAAAACACTTTGTTTTGATACCAAATCAGTTTTCTAACTTAGTTAAACATGTTTTAACATGTTTAACTCGTCACTACTAGTATAGTGCTTGTTTAGGGTCATAAGTCAAGCTGTCTCGACAACAACTTAGACTTTCGAACCCGACCCTTTTGGTCGATCATTAGGATCCGACCAAACATATTTTATGACCATAGTTGTATAGGGAATAACCTACTGAGTTTATACCTTATGGTCACTTAGTTTGGTTAGTTATTCGTTAAGTCGTTTATATGCCCATAAAAATGACCAAAATGCCCTTTTTGAGCATAAAATCATTTTTATCATATGTAATCAAACTTTTGACATCTAAACTGATTTAATAACATTTTTAACATGTTTGGGCATATAGGACTTAACATATGACATAAATAACCATCCGACCTTATATTTACACAAACGACACGTTAAAGTAGCTTAAACTACCTTAACGGGTCGAAACGGGTCAAAAGCACTTATGATAACTTTCTAATCAGAATGTTAGGTCTATTAAATCATGCCATATGAGTTCCAATACACATTTGATTTATAAAACTTCATTCTATCCTATCCTCCGGTTTAGGATCCGATTATTAACATAGTTACCTATACTAGGTGCCGCTTGATTCTGTGATTTCTCAAGCTTTAATTTGTCTTTATTTCAAGACTATTAAGCAATCCCAAGTGAGTACATAGTCCCCTCTTTTACCGCTTTCAAATATTTTGGGGTTATACACACGTGCCTACTTGTTACTTTCATGTTTTCATGCTTTTTATGACATATACTTGCTATGTTCAACTAGTACACATATAGTACATGATTTCAATTATGTTTTGCTATGTGTGTTGACTGAGCATGCTAGCACATTGATTTCATAAGACACTTTGTTGCATATGTTTACTCAGCATATGGACACATTGATTTACATTACATTTCTGCTATGTATGTTCACTGAGCATGCTAGCACATTGATTTCATGGACATTTCTACTTCGTATGTTTACTTCGCATACTTAGTACATGGTTTTAACGTAACATGCTTACATTGGTTATGACATTTGGTATGTTTAACGGGACAATAATACATTCATTAACATTGATCACGCCGCTCGTTAGTATGTAATGGTACCATAGGACTTGACAAATCCCGTTCCCGGCTTCCTAGGTTTGTTTGGAAATAGGGAATGACAGAATCCGAAAACATTTTTGATGAACCTCTTTAACTTGTTAAGGGTTTATCTGACAGTCTCAAGGCTTAAATGTATGCGATGAACATATCCACATAAATGTTTGTAACAATAAAGCATTGGTTTTGCAAAACATAACTTTTGATTTAAAGTTAGGTTTATTCAAACACATTGTTTTGTACATTATACATATGGTTTGAGTAAATACTCTTTATTCACCATACATGACATTTGGTTACACATTGACATTATACATATGGTTTGAGTAAATACTTTTTACTTGCCATAAAAGACATTTGATTATACAAGACATGGTTTACACTTGACATTGGACATTGTTTACACATAACATTTTGACATTGGTTTAAACAAGATATTTTTGGTGGTTATTGATAAGTGATTTAAATAACGAGGCGTGTGTAATATGATAAAAGCATGGTGGATACGCCGCTGGTACTTCCTATATATATGTGCTTTTATGATATTACATATCGTAGCGTTATCTAAACCACTTCGACAAAGACAAAGACATGACACGTTTTGTACACATGACTTATTTTTACAAGACATTGTTTTACAAATGACATGTTTTATACAAATTCATTTTTACTTGGTTATTTATTTAACAATGCATTATTCTTTTATATCATCTGATTTTCATATGATTTTATAAAAGAAAATGTTGGACTCTGTATGCCCAAGACACATATTAAATTGATGTGGCTAGTACGTTATGATCCAAGTCGAGTCATACCCAATAACAAGCTAGACAAACACTTACAATATTTATTTATGATATGATCAAACAAATAAATATTAACACTTACAATATTTAGAGATTGGTTTTCTAAATAATTGCACTTGACAAACTAATAAATTATATGGATAATTTATTTTGAGAGAGTATTTTATTCTGTTATTTAATTGGTTAAATAACATAATAAAAGTAGCATAAGTCTTATAACATATAATGTTATATTTTATAAAAGTTATAAATGTAAGACTTATATTATTTAAAAGAAAAATTAATTTTTTTTTAAATAAAAAGACTAGGCCGCCACCCCCCCCCATGGGGTCTTCCCAAAATTGTTGGTCCAATCACACCACATGCATGTCTTACAAGTTAGATGGGTTGTGATTGGGTGATCTTCCCAAGCAATTTTGTCCAATAGCATTACATGCAATTGCATGAACCTTGATTGGGGAAGATTGATGGTCCAATGACATTTCATGCAAATGTCATAACTAGAGGCCTTTTGATTGGGCAAGATATGTGGCAAGATTCTCTCTACATCTATAAATACCAAGATGTCAAATACAAGAAGGTGCAACACTTGAATGAACTTGAAAGACTTAGAGAACTCTCTCTAAAAAATCGGCCAAGATAAGAGCCAAATGAGGAGATAATTTCAAGTGAAGAACTTGTAATACTATCTCTAATTTTCGGCCATGGTGTGGTTGATCAAGAAGGGTCTTTCAAGTTGATATATCAAGTGCAAGAACTCCATAACTTCCCTTGATAATTTTCGGCCAAGAGTTGGTTCCAAGAGGGATTTTTCTAATGAGTTCATAAGTGTAAAATCCTAGCTAAACACAAGGTGTTTGTTGGAAGGCTTGGGGTATACAAGCTTGAGGTCTTCTACACTTGAAGGCAACCATTCAAGAATCATCATCTTCTTCATATACTTTGCTCCTTGGAAGGTAGTATTCTAAACACCCTATGGTTGTGTTTTATTTTGATAGCATGCATGTTCATATATGGATCCGGGTTTGGGTTTTACATATAAAATGGGTTTTATATCTTGAAAGTAAACATGTTTTAAATAATTATTTCCGCTGCGTTTTTATTTTATATGGATAAAATACTTTGATAAACATGTCAAAAACCTAACAGTGGTATCAGAGCCGCTTATATGAGTGCATGCTTCATAGGATATGAAATTTTCGGGTTTCGGATTTGGTTAAAACCCTATGGCCGAAATTTTATATATGGTTATCCTTTTGTTTTTCAAGATTATTTTAATACATGCATAAAAGTATCTTGAAAAATTAGGTCATTTGGATGATTTGTTTGTTTGGACAAAAACCCACTTTTTCGGTTTTTTCATTCTTGACCGAAAAGTAGGTTATAAAAGGAAACCATTTTGCTTCTTGAATTCTATATATTTGGATATATATATTTTTGGTGTTCATAACCTAGCCATGACCTTGTGTGAATATGTTGAATATTTGTGTTTGTGATTTGTATTTATGGGTTGTAATAATTATTATTTTGTTCTTCCATTTGTAAAGTTATGTAATTTATTTATTTTCATTTGGCATGTAAATAAATAGATTAGGTGCATTGTATTTTACTAGAAAAATGTATTAGGATATATATTGTAAAAGAAGATGCACACAAAAATGTGGTTTTGGTTTTGGCTAATTTCGGGCCTAAAGGACTTCATAGTTCTTAACGGGATTTTAGCCCGATAACCAAAACACATTTTGAAGTCCAAAGGAGTTTGGACCTAAATATAAAAGACATTTGGAAGCCCAAAGAATGTGAAGAAATCACAACACAAGATGGAGACTTGAAGCATTTGGATGCGGGATCAAGTGGGAGTTCAACGACACATCGCTTGTGTCATTTTTCACCCTTTAGGAAGGACCTTTTGGCACACTTGTTTCGGCTAACGAGTGTTGTCAAAAATAGTTGGCTATGGTTATGCACCTATTGTTATTTGTGCTTGTGTGGTTGCTTATTTTATTGTTTGGATGATATTTGGATATGCATGCTTAACAAACTAATAATCAACAACAAGCTTAAAATTGGTTCTTTAAAGATCATTAAAAATGGTTAATAAAAGGTTATTAAAATTAATGATTTTATAATAAAATGGGTTTTATCAAAAGGAACCTTGAAATTTTGTTTTCACTAAAGTACCAAGGATTTGAATGCATGCAAATGTATGGTACATAAAGTTTTCTAAACTAGAATTTTGAAAACTCAAAATCCCTTTTATAAAACAAGTCAAACACCATCCTTTTATACAACACTCGAAACACTTGGGAACTCTTTTGTGGGATAAAGGTCACCTAACCACATTTGAGGGAACTTGTATGTTCGAGGTGGGTTTACCATGTTTGTGGGATAAAGGTCACCTAACCACTTATGTGTATAAACTCACACGTGTGTGTAAGTTGGACGACTAGATTTGGAAACCATGAACTTAGGGTCACCGAAGCATGGGGAACAAAGGTGTTGATGGGATTAAACATGCCAACTAAACATAAAGATGTTTAACCGATCCCATATGGCTAGAAGTTGCAAAGAGTTGCAATTGTCAAACGTTGACTATCTTGTTAATTTAAATAGAGGGATAAAGGTCACCTAACCAATATTTAAATGTAACGTTGGATTCTAGATTTTAATTATTAATTGTCTATGAGACACAAAAGGGTATTAATGATTAAAATATAATAATATTGAAAATACTAAAATTGAACCTTGTTAAATTTTGTAGATGGTCGCTAACAATATTACCCAAACCGTCCGTAACCTATCACTAAAAACAATCCTTAAAAAAGGATCGTTTCAATCAAAACACTTTATGGATTAATATCAAAACTTAAGAATCGTTCTCAAGTAAGAAAAGATATCCTATGTGTTGAACGATCCTAATCCCAATGAACATCTTATGGAAGATAAGGATGCCTATAACGATTGGATTAAGTATATCGAGGATACTATGCAAGCCTCTTGCCTCATGTTAGGAATTATGATTCCCAAGATTCAAAAGGTTTTGAATATCATGAGCATACGACATGATTACCCAATTGAAGGAAATGTTCCTACAATATGCAAGGGTAGAACACTTCGGGCGTTTCATGCATGTCGAATGGAGGAAACCCAATCGGTCTCATCTTAAGTCTTTAAGATGACAAATCCACATTGAACACCTCGAAAGGCTCAACATGGGTAAAAGGGTTTTATCCATTCTAACGATCAATGAGGGTGGCAACTAGAAAGGGCATCACCCCGACACCAAAGCAAATGTTGAAAATGGAAACGGGTAATTCAAAGGGAAAAGGTTAGAAAGACTAGAGCAAAACCACCGAAACCAAAAAGGAAGAAGGCAAAGGTTGCCATGAACGATCCATACTTTGAGTGTGGTGAGATAGGGAATTTAAATAGGAATTGTCCAACCTATCTCAAAGAGTTGAAAAACAAGAGGGATGCTAGGCAAACCTCAGGTACAATCTTAATGATACATATTGGCCTTAATGTTATTTCTTCTAACACATGGGTATTAGATACCGGATGTGGAACTCATGTTTGCAATTCGTTGCAAAAGGTTCAAAAGAAATTAACATTACAAGAAAGGAGACTATGTTTTGAAACTTCCAAATGGTTTGGAAATTGTTTTAAAATGTCTTGAATGCTCCTAGTTTGACTAGAAACATTATTCAAGTTTCCCTTATAAGACAATATGGTTTTAATTTAAAGTTTGTAAACAAAGACATTTATATTTCGATAAATGACGTGTTTTACTTTAGAGCTATGCTTTCAAATGGTATTTATGAATCGGTTCATAATAATACATCATTTGATAGCTCAATGTACCAATCAATCACCAAGAAACTCAAAATGGATTTGAGTAAAACCTATCCTTGGCATTATCGCCTTGGTCATATAAACAGATGACGCATGTAAACACTTCGAAAGAATTGTCTTTTGGAAACAAATGAAATTGGTTCATTTGATACATGCGAATCTTATTTACAAGGTAAAATAACCAAGTAATCCCTTAGTGGGAAAGGGCAAAAGATTTAATTAGGTATCATACATTCGAATGTATGTGATCCCTTTAAGCCAATGACTAGGAATGGTGAAAGATACTTCATTATTTTACCGACAACTATAGTAGTTATGGTTATGTGTACTTGACACAAAGATGGAATTTTGAAATGTCAAAGCCTTCAAAAGGTGAAGTACTAAATCAACTCAAGTAAAGTTCTTCGTTTCGATAGAGGAGGAATCAAACTCTATTTGGATATGGTTCGATCTATGATGGCTAGGAGCACATTATGTCTATCATTTTGGTGTTACGCTTTGCTCTCAATGGCCCGTATATTAAATGTGGCCTTAACCAAGAAAGTGGATAAGACACCTTTTAAAATATGGCATGGAAGGGATCCATCATTATCATATTTGAAGATATGGGGTTGTGAAGCTTCTGTGAAGCAATACACCCCAAATAAAAGTACGATCCACTAAGTGTATCTTTATAGGATATCCTAAAGATGGTATAGGATATTATTTCTACGATCCAACAGAGCAAAAGGTATTTGTTGCTCGAAAGGCTGAGTTCTTGGAAGCTAAGTTCCTTGTGGAAGGAATTATTAGAACAGTGGAACTTGATAAGGATCAAGAACCACAAGCCGATACACGTTTGGTTAAAACTAGCACTCAACAAAAGGTTGTTAAAAATGGTCAAGTGGTTGATCAACACACACAATACGTTCGCAGATCTGGTAGAATTAGTAGTCCACCTGAAAGATATGGATTTTCATAGATGGATGTTACGTGGTAGATTCGGGTGAACCTACCACATACCATGATGCAATGTCAAAATCCGATTGTGACAAATGGCTTGAAGCCATGAACGTAGAGATGCAATCCATGTATGACAACCAAGTATGGGAATTGGTTGTGCCGTCTCTTAATTCCAAAGTGGTTGGAAATAGGTGGGTTTTCAGGATGAAAACACATATGCATGGTAACTTGGATACTTATAAAGGGAGACTTGTAGCAAAAGGTTTCATTCAAACTCAAAGTGTTGATTATGATGAGGCCTTCTCGCCCGTCGCGATGCTAAAGTCAATTAGGATATTATTTGCCATACCTGCATAATATGATTATAAGATCTGGTAAATGGATGTCAAAACGGCTTTCCTTAATAGATATCTTGAGGGAGATGTCTATATAGTTAAGCCTGAAGGTTTTGTCGATCCAAAACTTCCTGACAAAGTATGCAAGTTAAAGAAATCACTCTATGAATTGAAACAAGCATCTAGAAGTTGCAATCACCGTTTTGATGAAGAGATTAGGGAATATGGATTCATAGAGAACGTCGATAAAGCTTGTGTATATAAGAAGGCTAGTGGGAGCATCATCACTTTCTTAGTATTATATGTCGATGACATTCTACTATTTGGAAATAACATTCCAAGACCTTGGAAGGAGTAAATGCCTGGCTTGGAAGTTGTTTTTCCAATAAGGATCTTGGTGAAGTCACCTATATTTTGGGAATAAAGATCTATAGGGATAGATCAAGGCGCTTGATAGGTTTAAACTAAAGTGCATACATTAACAAAGTCTTGAAAAGGTTCAAGATAGAGAGCTCTATGAAAAGGTTTGGTACCTATTCAAAGAGGGGACAATATTGAATGCGTTTCAATATCCAAGCTCAAAAGATGAGCAAGAAAGAATGAAAGGAATGCCATATGCGTCTGTTATAGGATTCATTATGTATGTAATGATATGCACTAGGTTGGACAAGTTATGCGCTTTAAGCATGACGAGAAGATACCAGTGAGTAACGGTCATTGGGTGACTGTTAAAATATATATATTGAAATACCTTAGAGGGACTAAGGATATATTTCTAATATATGGATCTGGTATTTAGGAACTCGTTGTAAAGGGTTATAGGGATGCGAGTTTCGGAATTCGTTGTAAAGAGTTACATGGATACGAGTTACCAAACTGATCGAAATGGTCCTCGATCACAATTAGGGCAGCATTGTCCACTACAGAATCAGAATACATCGCCGCTTCATTGATCGAGATAATTCATATGGATCTACCACTTGAATTATTGCCGATCTAGGGGTAGTCCCTACCATTCGGGAGCCCTAGAGATTTTTGTGATAACGATGGTGTGATTGCTCAAATCAAGGAACCTCGTGCACATCAAAAGTTTAGGCACATTGAGCGGAGTTTCAATTACATAAGGGATGAAGTTGAAAAGGGGAAAGATATGTATTCGCAAAGTTTACACTGATCAAAATATTGCGGATCCACTCACGAAGCTCCTTGAACGGGCAAAGCATGAAGGATCATACTTGTGCCCTAGGACTTCGATATTCTAGTGAATGGATTTGATCTGTTTTGTATTTGGATATTGGAACAATTGTTAATATAACTCTTTATGGTATTCTGAGTTATGTTCCATATTAGCATGTTTTAAATCCGTGAATAAGTTAATTATTCTAAATGTCCGTAGTCGATCATGCTTGTGGGAACAAATATGAATGTAAGACTATTATGAACCTGGATTGGTGGATATTCATTAGGTATGAATATAGAGCAAAGTGTTGCTGCCAAAGTTCATAGATATTTGTGGGATACAAATATTGGACTGACTCGCTCTCAAATATTACTGCATGGAATCATCTGTGATTGATCATAAGTAAATTTGAGTAAAGGAGAATATCATAGTATCCTCAGACCTGAGATACATATTGGGTCTTGATATTCACCGAATATTATACCTTGACTTTTTCTTCGCTGTTAGTAATGTGACAGTACATAAGGCTAAGCTCAGGTGTGGTACAAGGTGATTGTGAGAGACGTATGTAGTCAAGAAGGGATTTGTTCCTCTTATTCGTTGAGAGTAAGATGTGTAAGGCCTGCTAAAGTTAAATCAACAGAGAGTGATCACTCTGTGTCTCTGGATTTGACATGACATCTGTAACGAAAGGATAAATGATAGATTCACCTAAATCATTTTCAAGTAAGGGACTTGAAGGGGACGATGTTATTGAATGGCACATATAGTCATACGTATTAGGGGTAGTAAACCGTAGTTAGGCGTTATTTACTGCTTGCATCAATCTTCTATGTATCTTGTGCAAGTGGGAGATTGTTGGACTCTGTATGCCCAAGACACATATTAAATTGATGTGGCTAGTAAATTATGATCCAAGTCGAGTCATACCCAATAACAAGCTAAACAAACACTTACAATATTTATTTATGATATGATCAAACAAATAAATATTAACACTTACAATATTTAGAGATTGGTTTTCTAAATAATTGCAGTTGACAAACTAATAAATTATATGGATAATTTATTTTGAGAGAGTATTTTATTCTGTTATTTAATTGGTTAAATAACATAATAAAAGTAGCATAAGTCTTATAACATATAATGTTATATTTTATAAAAGTTATAAATGTAAGACTTATATTATTTAAAAGAAAAATTAAATTTTTTTTAAATAAAAAGACTAGGCCGCCACCCCCCCCCCCCATGGGGTCTTCCCAAAATTGTTGGTCCAATCACACCACATGCATGTCTTACAAGTTAGATGGGTTGTGATTGGGTGATCTTCCCAAGCAATTTTGTCCAATAGCATTACATGCAATTGCATGAACCTTGATTGGGGAAGATTGATGGTCCAATGACATTTCATGCAAATGTCATAACTAGAGGCCTTTTGATTGGGCAAGATATGTGGCAAGATTCTCTCTACATCTATAAATACCAAGATGTCAAATACAAGAAGGTGCAACACTTGAATGAACTTGAAAGACTTAGAGAACTCTCTCTAAAAAATCGGCCAAGATAAGAGCCAAATGAGGAGATAATTTCAAGAGAAGAACTTGTAATACTATCTCTAATTTTCGGCCATGGTGTGGTTGATCAAGAAGGGTCTTTCAAGTTGATATATCAAGTGCAAGAACTCCATAACTTCCCTTGATAATTTTCGGCCAAGAGTTGGTTCCAAGAGGGATTTTTCTAATGAGTTCATAAGTGTAAAATCCTAGCTAAACACAAGGTGTTTGTTGGAAGGCTTGGGGTATACAAGCTTGAGGTCTTCTACACTTGAAGGCAACCATTCAAGAATCATCATCTTCTTCATATCCTTTGCTCCTTGGAAGGTAGTATTCTAAACACCCTATGGTTGTGTTTTATTTTGATAGCATGCATGTTCATATATGGATCCGGGTTTGGGTTTTACATATAAAATGGGTTTTATATCTTGAAAGTAAACATGTTTTAAATAATTATTTCCGCTGCGTTTTTATTTTATATGGATAAAATACTTTGATAAACATGTCAAAAACCCAACAGAAAACACTTTTAAAGGTTCATGACTACTTTTGTTAAACACTTCTTTTAACTACAAGTCATGAATCCTTCATCAACAAAACCTATGTATCTCACAGTCATTTTTATGCTGACGTACCTATTTTCACATGTGTTTCAGGAGCTAATGTTTGAGGTTGATCATGCTACACTTAGGCGGACTTGGGCCTTAGTGACTTAAAATGATGCAAGATAGTTTAATTTCTATTATGTTTTAGTTAAATTCCAAGACAATGTAAACACTTTAATTAATAAAACCAAATCTTTAAATACCATGGTTGTGAAACAATAATTCTATTACGACACTCCCCAACGTTTCCGCCGCGGTTTGTTGTTTGACGTGGTCGGGGTGTGACAGACGACTTGGTATCAGAGCTCATGGTTATAGGGAATTAGGTTATTAGTAATGCTTTGACTTAGACTATAACCTTTCTAGGACCCTAACACAAGTTTTCTTATGTTTAGATCTTAAAACAATGCACATCACCTATCCTTAGGTGATTACCAAAAATAAAACATAATGGAAGGCATGAAGCCAAAACGAATCATCAATCTCTTAAACCTTCCATGTTTTTCAAAATCTAGTCAAAGTTTGGGTCTAAATAATGTGAACACGTGCAATCTAGAAGGGTGGGTCCCTGTACCCTGAGTTTTCTGTCTAAGGCTAGAGTGTTCGTACAAATCCGCAGAATATGACCAGTCACTCTTACCTGGGAACTCTTGGGGTGAGTGTCCACTTATAGGCTAAAGCATGTGTTCGCGATACATTATTATGACCCATTTACTTTGATTAGTCACCGTGTGTCGTTTGTTTGTTTTAAGGTAACGAACAAATGACCACCATCCTTACATTTTGTCAATATTCATGACATCTCATTTTTCATTATATCATCTCACTTGTTTTCTCTCATGTTTCCTCTTTTAGAATGCCTACTCGACGCAACGTACAACAACCCGATGCCGAACTGGAAACTATTATAGCACAGCAGATGGCTGCTGTACTCCCAAATTTCATTACTCAAATCAACCAAGCCAACAATAATAACAAGAATGCACCTACTCCGTGCAACTTTAAACAGTTTAATTCGGCTAAACCGCTCAAGTTTAGTGGTTCTGAAGGAGCAACTGGGCTCCGACAGTGGTTTGAGAGTCTTGAGAGTACCTTTCACCATGTTCAGTGTCCTAACAACCGTATGGTCGAGTTTGTTTCTAGCGTGTTTCAAAAGAGGGCACTAACATGGTGGAACGGAGTGATGAGAGATCGAGGGGCTGATGTTGCTTTGGGTCAAACATGGGAGGAACTCAGGGCTCTAACGATGAAAGAGTTCTGCCCTCGTCACGAGCAGAGGGCACTAGAGAATGAGTTCCATGATCTGAAGCAAGACAGTGGTGAACACCGTGCTTACACTGATAGATATGAGGAGTTAAGCTTGCTATGCCCAACGATGGTCACGCCTTTGGACAAGGCGATTGAAAAGTACATTGACAGTCTACCAGACCCTATCCAAGATATTGTCACTGGTAGCAACCCTACTACCGTCCGATAGGCCATCGAGCTAGCTGCAACCTTAACTGACTCTCAAGTCAAGAAGGGTAAACTCCACAGAAAGGGTGACAAGAAATAATCCGACAAGAACGAGAAACAGAAGGGCAAAAAGGCTGAGTCTTTGAGGAAATCTAAGAAGCGTAAAGCTTCCAAGAATTTTGCTGTTACTGCACAGACTAATCAGGCAGCTTCTAATCAGCCTGCACAACCACCAGCCAAAAGGCAGTATGCTGCTGGCAATGCACCTCTGTGCAACAAGTGTAACAGCCATCACCAACCACATGTACAGTGCCGCATTTGCACTAACTGTGGGAAATTTGGTCATCTCGCCAATACTTGTCATTTTGCTCCTACCCAAAATCAGGCAGCATAAAACCCCGCATAAAACCGTGCTCAACAGCCTGCACGACCTCACTATCTGTCTGGGTCTTGTTATAACTGTGGGGATCTGACCCACTACGGGAACAATTGCCCGAAGTTGGCAAATGCAAATCAGGCACAGGTTCGTGGGCGAGCCTTTAACATGAACGCAAATGAGGAACGTGCAGATAACGAAGTGGTGAATGGTACGTTCTTTGTTAACTACCAACTTGCTTCTGTTCTTTTTGATTCGGGTACCGATAAGAGTTTTGTTTCCTTAGCTTTTGAGCCTTTGCTTTCCATGACTAGAACAAAACTAGGAAAGCGCTCGACAGTAGAGGTAGCTAGTGGTGAACCCGTTGTACTCGATTCTGTTCTTCGAAATTGCCAGTTGAACCTTAATAACCATCTTTTTCCTATCAACCTCACGCCAACTCAACTTGGAAGCTTCGATGTTATAGTAGGAATGGATTGGTTAGACAAGTACCACGCTGAGGTGGTTTGTTTTGAGAAGATTGTCTGTATACCGCTTTCGACTGGCGAGATCTTAGAAGTTCGTGGGGAGAAACCCGTTAGTAGTCCTAAACTCATGACGTGTACCCAAGCCCAAAAATACCTATGAAAGAATTATGTGGCCTTCTTGGCACATGTCAAGTTGAGTTTCATATTGATCTTATACCTGGTGCAAATCCTGTTGCTAAATCACCTTATCGTCTTGTACCGTCTGAGATGCAAGAGTTATCTAAACAGCTTCAGGTTCTTTCTGACAAAGGATTCATCCGTCCGAGCTTTTCACCTTGGGGTGATCCCGTTCTATTTGTGAAAAAGAAATATGGATCTTTCAGGATGTGTATCGATTATCGTGAGCACAACAAGCTCACCATCAAGAATCGATATCCCCTACCTCGCATTGATCTCTTTGATCAGTTACAGGGTGCTACTTGCTTTTCAAATATTGATCTACGTTCTGGGTATCATTAGCTTCGTGTACTCGAAGAAGATATTCCCAAAACAGCTTTTCGCACAAGATATGGTCACTATGAGTTTAACTAATGCTCCTGCTATTTTCATGAACTTGATGAATAGGGTTTGTAAGCCTTATTTGGACAAGTTCATCATTGTTTTCATTGATTACATTTTGATCTATTCAAAGACACGAGCTAACCATGAACAACATCTCCGTCTTACAATGGAACTCATAAAGAAAGAATAGCTTTTCGCCAAGTTCTCCAAATGCGAATTTTGGCTTAAGGAAGTTTAATTTTTGGGACACATTGTTACTGAACATGGTATACATGTAGATCCCGCCGAAATCAGTGCGATTAAGGATTGGGATACACCTACTACTCCTACCGAGGTTAGTTCATTTCTTGGTCTCGTGGGTTATTACCGTCGTTTTATTTCAAACCTCTCCAAAATTGCGGTTCCTCTCGCAGATTTAACTCAAAAGAATAAACCTTTTGAGTGGGGACCCAAACAGGAAGAAGCTTTTCAGACCTTGAAACAGAAACTCTGTGATGCACCTATCCTATCTTTACCTGAGGGCAAAGACGATTTTGTCGTATACTGTGATGCATCCAACTTAGGCCTTGGTTGTGTTCTTATGCAAAGAAACAAAGTCATAGCCTATGCATCGAGACAATTAAAGGTACATGAGAAAAACTACACAACTCATGATCTTGAGTTAGGTGCAGTAGTTTTTGCTCTCAAAATTTAGAGACACTACCTGTACGGAGGACCATTTCTCCATGGACATGGAAGAGGATCCGGAACCTGCCGAGCCGCCAACCGGAACACCTACTCACCCCATCGAGATTTCGGATGGGTCGTCATATCATCGATCACCTTATTGTAGTCCAGACAGTTATCAGGCAAGGTTTGCCCAATACGACTGGGTGTTTACTCCCAGTTACCACTCATCGCAGCAGCAGGATCCCTCGGAGGATTCGTGATTTGTAGCGGTTACTCCACCGCCACCACCACCAGTGCAGCAGCCGCCTCCGGATCCACCGAGGCAGAGAAGATCAAACGCATGGATGTCCGTGTGAGGGGGTGTACGTATCAGCACTCCTCAACCTTCCAGTGGCAGTCATTACCCGCCACTATACGAAGACCCGCAGATAGGTGGGCCTTCGAACCCAGTTTCTGAGGTGGAGTCTTCACCAGTCGCACCGCCACCAATGGGTTATGATAACTCGATTCCTCCATATGCCGGTTCAGCGGCGTATAACCCTTTTGAGCAGCCAGGCCATACTAACTACAACTACGCCAACGTTGACCCTTATCTAGTAGCGGCGAACTACAATGCTTTTAATCCCGAGGGGCCCTATGGAGCTCCCTGGGGAGTTGGATACTCAGCTTATGGGTACCAACACCCGCTACCTCCTCAACCTCCACATCAGCAGCCGCCGCAGCCGCCATTGATACCGCCAACACAACAGCAGGAGATTCTCCAAAGGTTGAGCCAGGTAGAGCGCCGTGGATTTCTCAAGGGTTTGGCAAGCTTAATCAAGGGGAAGAGCAAAAAGGATCATTAAATCCTTTATTTGTTTATTTGTTTTTCTTTAATTTTCAATCAAGTCCCTGCGTGGACATCTGTTTCTGTAACCAGTCCCTGCGAGGACTTGTAGTTTCTGTTTAGCCCCTGCGTGGGCATGTCATTTCTGTTTAGCCCCTGTGTGGGCAAGTTATTTCTGTTAAAAGTCCCGTTTGGGCAATCATGTACTCTTTAATTTAGTAATGGAATGGTTAAATTTAAAATTTCATTTTTGTCATTATATGCATAAATGTAAAATGTATGAAATAAATAAATAAATCCAAAATATGTCATTCCTTTTATAAGATCGGCCTTTAATTATTAAATAAGAATCTTAAAGGGTATAACCTAGCCTGCATGTCATTATAAGACCTAGTTATGATGGTAAAACCTGTTTAAAAAGATTCAAATCCTTGTTAACATCTGAAAACATGTTAACATTCCTGGCTGATGTGATTCGTAAAATCTAACTTGTCATCCTTATATTGGATTATTCCAATTCCTTCTTTATTATTTAAACATCCATTTGTGATGTAATGCCTACGGGCCATAATCATTGTCACATAAGACAAAAGACAGTTGTAGCCTATAACTCCATGTCAAGAAAGGTAATGAACTATGATTCAAACCTTAGTACCTCGATCATATAAGACCTTGACTTATAATTTAAATGTGTCCACGTGACTTGGCCTTTTGTGCCATTACAATATTTAATTACAACTGAGGGTTATTAAAAAAAATCCTGAATGAATTACTAAACAAATTAACCAATATGGTTCTTTAATACCATGGTTAATAGATTAATAAGATGACAAATCTAATATATACCTCTAAATAAATCATTGTCATCATTTATTGTAGCAATCAAGCTACATGGCAGAGTCTGAAGAAATAAACAGTCATCCAAGGGAGAATCATGATACCACTAGGATCAATGGAACGGGTGCGGAACTTCAAGCATTGATTGATAATGCTGTTACCAAGGCCATGGATAGGCAGTTTAATGAATCTAGTGGTACTCGAAGCAGGACCTTATCTGTACCCCATTCCAAATCACAACCTAAGACTCACTCTGAGGCTCATAGTAAGTCATCTCCTAAACCTAATGGGTCAAAGAATGATGATGACCGACACTCATCAAATCAGCATAGTGTTCCGTCGAAGAAGATTGTACTCGATCAAGAGCCACATATTAGGGGTTGTTCCTATAAGTATTTCGTATCCTGTAAACCCCGAGATTTCACTAGGGAAAAGGGAGCTATTGACTACATGACGTGGCTAGACGAGATGGACACCGTGATTGATATCAGTGGTTGCGCCGATAGGGATGTTGTGAAATTTGTATCACAGTCGTTTAAAGGTGAAGCACTAGCTTGGTGGAGGTCTTTGATCCAAGCTACTGGGAAGATCCCGTTGTACAATCTGTCATGGGATTAGTTTGTTGCTATCATCAAGGAGAATTACTGTCCTCAGCATGAGGTTGAAAAGATCGAGGCACTTATTATCTTTGGTAATGAAAAACCTAGACTGTCAGGCTTACCTTACTAGCTTCAATACCATGTCACGTTTGGTTCCATACCTGGTTATCCCGGAACCAAAACGTATAGCCCGTTTTATTAGGGGTTTAGCCCCAGAAATCAAAGCTAGTGTGAAGGCATCCCGACCTGCTACTTTTAGGTCAGCGGCTGATTTATCTTTATCCCTTACTTTGGATGCAGTCAGGCAGAGATCGCTTAGGCATTCTGATGTTGAGAAGAGAAAACATGAGGATGATAACTCACGCCATTCTGACAAGAAGCACAAAGGGAACTCTGACCACAAAAAGAGTTCAGGGTTCAAGAAAGGTGACCAACAGTTGGGTGAGAAGCCCAAGTGTAAAATCTGTAAGAAGCACCATTTGGGAAGGTGCAGATATGAATCCAACTCCCAATCGCAGCCAAGAGCTTGTGGGATTTGTAAGTCAAGTGAGCACAAGACGATAGAGTGCAAGAAGATAAAGGATGCAACGTGCTATAACTGTAACGAGAAGGGGCACATCAAGTCCAACTGCCCTAAGTATGCCAAAAAGCCTGAAGAAGCCAAAAAGACCAATGCTAGGGTCTTTCGAATGAATGCACGGGAAGCAGTTCAGGATGATAAAGTGATAACAGGTACCTTCCTTATAAATGATGTTTATGCAAGGGTATTATTTGATTCGGGTGCGGATAAGTCATTTATCGATGATAAGTTTTGTAAGTTGCTAAATATGCCTGTTAAAACCCTAAGCATGAAATATGAAGTAGAGTTGGCCGATGGTACCATAGAAACTGCCTCAACTATATTAGATGGATGCTTTATATCCATTAGGAACCACTATTTTCCGTTATCCTTGCTTCCTTTGAAATTAGCTGGTTTTGACATAGTGATAGGTATGGATTGGTTATCTCATAACCAAGCCCAGATTGTTTGTGACAAGAAACAAGTGGTGATTAAGACTCCGTATGGTGAGCCACTTACCATACAGGGAGACACTCAGTATGGGTTGCCTAAGCAAGTGTCCATGCTTAAGGCATCAAAATGTTTAAGGAAAGGTTGTGTCATCTACATGGCACAAATAACTATCAATGAACCAAAACCCAAGGTTGAAGACATCCTTGTCATTTCTAAATATCCAGAAGTATTCCCTGAAGAACTACCTGGTTTACCACCAGATGGGCAAGTAGAGTTCAGAATTGACATAATACATGGAGCAGCACCTGTTGCAAGAGCACCTTACCGGTTGGCCCCGACTGAGATGAAGGAGTTGAGAACTCAGCTGGATGATTTGTTGGCAAAAGGATTTATTAGACCTAGCTCATCTCCCTGGGGAGCACCAATTCTATTTGTAAAGAAGAAAGATGGATCGATGCGTCTATGCATCGATTATCGAGAACTGAACAAGGTTACAATTAAAAACAGATATCCATTGTTCAGGATCGACGATCTGTTCGATCAGCTCCAAGGAGCAAGTTACTTCTCCAAGATTGACTTGAGGTCAGGTTACCATCAGTTGAAGGTTAGAGATGAAGATGTGCACAAGACTGCATTTAGAACTCATTATGGTCACTACGAGTTCTTGGTGATGCCTTTTGGGCTCACTAATGCACCAGCAGCGTTCATGGATCTCATGAATCGCATCTGCAAGCCCTACTTGGATAAATTTGTCATCGTCTTCATTGATAACATTCTTATTTACTCAAAGAATTAAGCCGACCACGAGAAGCACCTCTGTTGTATTCTTAAACTCCTTCAATATGAGAAGCTCTACGCCAAGTTTTCAAAATGTGAATTTTGGCTTCGTGAAGTCCAATTCCTTGGACATGTGGTTAGTGAGCGTGGTATCCAGGTGGATCCTGCTAAGATTGAAGCTATCATGAACTGGCAAGAGCCGAAGACGCCCACAGAGATTCGTAGCTTTTTGGGTCTGGCAGGATATTACAGGCGTTTTATTGAAAATTTCTCAAGGATTGCTGCACCCTTAACTTCACTGACCCACAAGAATATCAAGTTTAACTGGGGTCCTAAGCAGCAAGAATCTTTTAACATTCTTAAGCAGAAGTTGAGCAATGCACCTGTGTTGACATTGCCTGATGGAATACAAGAATTTGTAGTATACTGCGATGCATCACACACTGGTATGGGATGTGTGCTCATGCAGAAAGGCAAGGTTATTGCTTATGCTTCCCAACAACTAAAAGTGCACGAGAAGAATTACACCACCCACGATTTGGAGTTGGGTGTCGTTGTGTTTGCACTAAAACTTTGGAGGCATTATCTATATGGTACCAAGTGTGTGATCTATTCTGATCACAAGAGCCTTCAACATTTGTTTAATCAGAAGGATTTAAACATGAGACAGTGTCGATGGATGGAGACGTTAAATGACTATGATTGTGAAATCAGATACCATCCAGGCAAGGCAAATGTGGTTGCTGATGCCTTAAGTAGGAAGGAAAGGGTGAAGCCCATAAGAATCAATGCCAAGAGCATTGAATTAAAGAACAGTTTGAATGAAAGACTGTTAGCCGCGCAGAAGGAAGCCGTATTAAAAGCTAACTATCCAAATGAAAAACTGGGAGTCACTGCAGAACAGTTATCATGTGGTAAGGATGGAATCCTAAGATTGAATGGATGGATATGGGTTCCAATCTATGGAGGACTTAGGGAAGTGATCCTTCAGGAAGCCCATAGTTCCAAGTATTCCATTCATCCTGGAAGTGACAAGATGTACCAGGATTTGAAGGCAAATTATTGGTGGATATGCTTGAATAAGTCTATAGCCACTTTTGTAGCCAAATGTCTGACATGTGCTCAAGTTAAAGCAGAACACCAGAAGCCGTCAGGATTGCTGCAACAGCCTGAACTTCCCACCTGGAAGTGGGAAATGGTGACTACGGATTTTATCACCAAGTTACCAAAGACAAAGCGAGGAAATGATACTATTTGGGTTATAGTGGATAGATTGACTAAGTCAGCCCACTTCCTACCTATTAAGGAAACACACAGCTCAGATAAGTTAGCTCAGCTATACGTGGATGAGATTGTATCTCTCCACGGAGTGCCAGTGTCTATCATCTCTGATAGGGATACGAGGTATACGTCGTATTTCTGGAAAAGCTTTTAGCAATCCCTAGGCACTCGATTGAATTTCAGCACAGCATATCATCCTCAGACGGATGGTCAAAGCGAGCGTACTATTCAGAAACTCGAGGATATGCTACGAGCTTGTGTTATTGATTTAGGGGGAAGTTGGGATGATCATCTTCCATTGATCGAATTTTCGTATAATAATAACTATCATTCCAGTATTCAAGCTGCACCATTTGAAGCTTTGTATGGAAGGAAGTGCAGGACGCCCGTTTGCTTAGCAGAAGTTGGAGATGTCCAACTAACAGGACCTGATATAGTCCTGGAAATGACAGATAAAATTTTACAGATACGAGATCGTCTCAAAGCTGCCAGGGATAGGCAGAAAAGCTACGCAGATAAAAGGCATAAACCTCTATAGTTCGAGGTAGGTGACAAAGTGTTACTAAAGGTATCACCCTGGAAAGGGGTAATGCGATTTGGTAAGAAAGGAAAGTTAAGCCCGAGGTACATAGGACCATTCTAGATCATCGAATGTGTCGGAACAGTGGCTTACAAGTTAAATTTGCCTGAAGAGCTCAGTGGTATTCATAATGTATTCCACATCTGCAATCTGAAGAAATGTCTAGCCGATGAATCGCTAGTCATACCACATACGGATGTGCATATAGATGAGAGCCTGAAATTTGTGGAAAAACCTTTGTCGATCGAGGATCGACAGGTTAAGAAGCTTTGAAAGAAGCACGTGCCAATTGTAAAAGTTAAATGGGATGCCCGTAGAGGTCCCGAGTATACATGGGAGGTAGAGTCCACAATGAAAGTTAACTACCCTCAATTGTTCCAGTAAATCTCGAGGTCAAGATTTATTTTAAAGGGGTGAGGATGTAACACCTCGTAAAATCACATCCGATTTAATAATGACACGTGTCATAAACCCTGATTGTGATTAAAGATATCTTGAGGGACTAAAACTGCCAACTAGTGCAAAGATGTAATCAAAAGGTCCAAAAGCGTCATCATGCCAAACTTGTGCCTCTGAATGACTCTATATAATGTCCGTATTCATTATTGAATAAATTATCAAGCACTAGAAGCCGTTTGCGCTTATGAATCAAAAGTTACAAAACACAGGGGTTAAAAGTGTCAACATGTTAATTTTACCTCTGAGAGGCCTTTTTACATTCCCAAAAGTTTTGTAATACATTATTACACCCTCAAGAACATCTGATAAAAATTTCATAAAAATCCAGTTCAAGATTGTGATATAAATTAAAGTTTCCTAGAATAAGGGTTAAAAGAGTAAATATCACAATTCTTTGTTCGGAAGCCATTTTCAAAGTATTCAAGACTTTCCCATGCATGGCCACACTCCCTAGGACACCCCTAACCTGTTTTCACTGACTTTGCATGCTGAAAATGTCAGATTATCGAATATCAAGAGTGTAGGGACTGAACATGCAACAAAACAAACAAACTTTAAAACCGGCTCCCTCGCGTGACGTGACGCCCTGTCGCGTGGCTCGACGGAGGCTGTTTTTCAGCAGACTGGCAGTTTCTTGTTGCAGTAGGTAGCACCACCTTAAGGGTCTGGTTTTCGAAATACAGGGGTTTAGCTAGTAGTTTTACATGCATAGGGACACTTGGGATTGATCTAAGATCAGTTATAGGCCTTGTTGTAAAGATCTTGTGTGATTTAAGCCCCTATATAAGAACACTTGTTACAACATTTTGGACACTCACTTGAAATCATTCATAACTCAATTTCTGGAGTCTCCTGGAGCTCAACACCATTCCCTAAGGATCATTAGTCGTGCTACGTACTTCAGTAAGCATCCTTGACCTCCCTAATTCATGTTTTATTAGTTTAATGGCCTAAAGTCAAACCCGTCGTAATTAAGGTTTGACTTAGTGATTAATCACCAACGGTCCAGTCAATTCTCGAATTGAAAGTACCTATGAATTGGTAATTATATGGGTAACAAACCCTTAAAAGGGCACCCTCTGATTCCCACTCTAACTAGGTCAATTGTCGGGTCAAAGCTAATTATAAAAAGTCAACAGAAAGCAAATTTTCGCATAAACACATAATTAACAATGTGGAAGCCATGGAACCTGTTTTATCACTCATATAACTCGGTAATTAATGTAAGAACATGTCTAAACATGTTCAACCCAACAATTTTCAGTTTAAGCTCGGTACGGAACCGAAAGTCGCAAAAGTAGACTTTTGCTTTGACTTTCAGTTCTGACCCAATATAGCATAGTTTAGATATGCCTCAAAGCTCTATTAGGACCAGGTTATAGATTAGTGTAACCCTCGGAGGTTATACAACTTGGTTCATTAGTTATTCGATTCATATGCATGTTTCCGTTATATGCCTAAATATTGACCATAATGCCCTTTTGACCTTAAAACGAGATTTTTGAAAATGTGAGAGGTCAAAACTTTTATTACTGATTTATAAACTTGTCCTAAAAATTTGACATCAGTTTAAGGTCTAGACTAGGAGTTATGCTCGATATCGTAATTAAGAACCTTTTTATTAATTAAACGACGTAATTAGCATAAAGCCTATCTAAACTCAAATTTTAACATCAAACTTTTCACCCAGTGATGTAATATAATATTTTGGGATTTTTGAAGATTTTTATTTATTTTTAAACTGATCATGGCATAGGGTTCATGCCTTGATTCGGTAATTGTCGGTTTTGCCCTTTCGCCCTATAAAATGAGTTTTACATAATGTTTTGACACCAAACTTTTGCCACTGATTTTATATGATAAATAAAATATTTTGAACTTTATGAACTGATCAAAAACTCAGATTTCCTATTTTAACCCGAAAATCGCTTAAAAGCGACTTCTACGCGTTTTAAGCGCATAGTATGGCTTAAAACTATTTTTAACATATAAAACTTGATACCTACTGATGTGTTAAGTAAATTTTTATAATTAAACAGTAAGCAAAAGTTTTGAACTCAGAATTATAATTTTGACCTTTAAAGCCTATGTGAAATTACCAAAATGCCCTTACGGTGCATAGTTTGGTTATAAAAGATAGATTTCACATATATTCAATACCCTACTGTTATGACTTATAAAAAATAAATATTTTTAATGATTATATCAGACCTGAAACTCAGATTGATATTTAAACTCTTTTATAAGATTTAAAATGACCAAAATACCCCTACAGGGCATAATTTGAGTTTAAATCCATTTTGGGCATAATGGAAGGTATCTTACTGATATCAAAACATATTTAAGGCATATTAACTTAGGAAACCTGTTCATGACTCATTTGGTTACCCGTTACGCATTTTTCGCGTTCGGTGCGGTTTATGTAACTAGTTTGCATAAATTAGCCGAAACAGGTCAAAACTTATCATTTTTATCTCAAAATCCAGAATGTGTTTAGTTTACCCATATTATACAAGTATACAAACTTGTCGGGTCTAAACCACATTCTAATCCGGTCTTCGCTTAATCGTGCGTTTTGAACCGTATATCTTCCTTTAAAACTAACCGGTCTAAGTTTAGACTTAATTAAGACCCGTTAGGAATCTAATAGGTTATTAAAACCTTCGTTCCAGATTAGGAGACCAGTAAAAGATACTTGCACTCGCTGATTGTGATATATACTTGCTCAGGTAAATACTTTTAACTTATTTTCCCTTATACGGGCTTGGGGCACGGTATATAAAATACCGCTTGGTCGGGCATTGAATTGTTAATCATATAAAGGTTAATTCATTGAGATAACCCATTTAAACTGTTTTGTTTGCTTAAAGCCTTTGGGGGGTTAATGACCATGTCCCGGATATCCTTGGCAGCATTCATTGAAATGGCCACGACCTAAGCACGGGGTGTAGGCATACACCTGCCAGTGTATATATATAAAAAGGTATAACCGTCGGTTCGAGAATAACTCGCCGCGGGATTATATCATGTGGTGTGTCTATTAATCTTTAACCCGGTATTCAGCCCGGGCTACTGAACGTATAACGAACATGAAATTCTTTTACAAGTTTATATATAAATAATTATCCCAAGTTATAAATGATATTTTGTGCCATGTGCATTCAAACCAATTTTCTTAAACATTTTCAAAATGAGTCGGTTAATTGTACTTACAAGTGTAAACTAACGTATTTTCCAAAAAGGCTAAGTGCAGGTACTAAACGGAATAGGATGGCTACTCCTAGCATCAATAAAGAGTCTTGCAAGCTTAGATGTTATAAATCTATTGAACAATGATCTTTTTAACTTTTGATCCGCCTGTGGATCCCTTGCAACCGTTAATGTAATACACTTGATATTACTTTTAATTCGGTTTGTAATGATTTTATCTTTCGACTTCCGCTGTGTATATAAACTGTGATAAATTGTCTATGATGATATCAACTACGTCACGATACTCCCCACCGGGCCCACCGGTAATACATGGAAATATCGGGGTGTGACAACCGCCGCCGATCACCTATCTCGCTAAGAAGATCCCCCTTTGGAGCTAACTTGGGAAGAGCTCAAAGATCATCCAACCAAATCCGACTACGAAGTTTACCACCGAATCCTTGGAAATGGTCGAATATCAAGAAGAACCATGGTACACCGACTATGCTAATTACCTCGCTAGTGGCATTTTAGTCAAAGTTTGGTCACATCAACAAAGAACAAAATTCTTTGCCAATGTAAAACGCTACTTTTGGGAAGACCCATGTCTTTCTAAAATAGGTTCCGACCAACTCATTCGAAGATGCGTCCATGGTCAAGAAGCAAGAAAGATTCTTCGCCATTGTCATGAAGGATCGTACGGAGGACATCACGGAGCCACGAGCACCGCACGAAAGGTACTCCATTCAGGATTTTATTGGCCAACCATCCATAAGGATGCATACAATTTAACTAAAACATGTGATGCATGCCAACGAACAGGTAATATCTAATCAAGAAATGAAATGCCCCAAAACGACATTCTTATTTGTGAAATTTTTTATGTTTGTGGTATGGATTTTATGGGACATTTTCCACCGTTAAAAGGGAACAAATACATTCTTTTAGCTGTCGATGACATGTCCAAATGTGCCGAAGCCAAAGCTCTTCCAACTAACGATGGGAGAGTTGTGGTTTAATTCCTAAAACGATTATTCTCTCGTTTCGGCACTCCAAAAGCACTCATTAGTGATAGAGGTACCCACTTTTTGCAATTATCAAATAAATAAAATTTTAACAAAATATGGGGTCTATCACCATCTTTCAACCGCCTACCATCCTCAAACCAACGGTCAAGCCGAAGTAACTAATCGAGGGCAAAAGAGAATCTTAGGAAAAAATGTAGGTCAAAATAAAAAGATTCAGCATATAAACTAGACGATACTTTATGGCCTTCCGAACCACCTATAAAACACCAATAGGCACCACCCCATAGTGTCTATGGAAAAAATTGTCACCTCCCAGTAGAAATTGCACACAAAGCATATTGGAAATTAAAAAACGAAAAACTAAACCAAGAAACTTCGGGTAAAAATCGATTTTATTAGTTAAACGAATTGGATGAATTGAGAAATTAAGCATACCCCAACTCCGAAATTTATAAGGAACGCATGAAAAATATACATGATAAAATACGCAAACCTAAAGAATTTTAGGAAGGGGATCAAGTGCTATTGTTTAACTCAAGACTTTGTTTATTTCCGGGATAACTTAAGTCGAAGTGGACGGGACCTTTTTTCTATTACCCAAATCTTTCCATACGGAGCCGTAGAAATTAAGCCAACAAACGATGAGCCTTTCAAGGTAACCGGACAAAGGCTTAAGCTTTACCGAGGCTTCATTGAGGATGAGGAGGATGAATTAACTCTTCAAGAGGTAGATACGTGATCGGAAAACGATCAAACATTAATTGTAAATATGCATTTTTTTTCTTTTTAATCATCTTGTAGGAACAATTGGAAAGTATCATCCTTGAAGATTGAACGAGGAACATGTAAAAAGGAACCCTCGGAAAAACGGTTACACACACGTGCACTATCAAAATTATGATACTGGCACTCTGACCACGGGGCCGTGCCCACTTGGCATGCCCCCGTGTCTAAACGCCCAGTACCACAAAAAATTAATAACAGGCCACGGGGTCGTGCTGAACCAGCATGGGGCCGTGGCCGACCTGCAGACATGGTATAAAAGGTCTATCTTCACTTTTTCAACAAAAACCACGACCCGTTTCTCCAGAGGCACCGGTTCCTTACCTTTTTCCACCAAATTTCACGATCATCCTACCAAATCCGACTATGAGGTATGATTCTAACATCGTAGTTAGTTAGTTTAGCGATTTTCATGTAGTATAAGATTAAATATTTGGGGTTAATCTAGGGTTCTTGGACTAGACCCGTGCGGATCTCGAATTTTTGTTTAGATCTTGTTAGTAGTAGTTAGCTTTAATGTTTTGAGAAGTAAATCACTGCACATTGTTTGATTTTCGGGGTAACCGCATCTAATGGACCAAAAATTTTGAATTTTGGAAGTCGGCTCGAAAACCATAATTTTTGGGTTTACAGACGATTTGACACGGGGCCGTGTGCAATCCAGACCCCAAACACGTGGTCATGTCTGAAAGACACGAGGCCGTGTTCAGACCATCTGATTTCAAATTTTCGCATAATTTTCAACATACCAACTATCTTCTGGTTCTTTCTTGCAGAAATGGCGCCACACAAGTTTCTATGGTTCAAATCTTCTGAGCTTGACTACCAAAATCGGTTGGAGGTGTTGCAAGCTATGAGTGAAGAGCCTCCCAGACAAGTTTGCTATGAGACGCTTGACACTTTGGGATAACGGGAAAGATATGAAGCTCTCGTCACTGGTCCTCTCCGTATCTTCTTAGAGACTCGGCTCTGATCAATCCATGAGTATAACATGGAGTTCTTGAGCACACTAACTTTCAACAAGAATGAGCCAGATCTCTTTGAGTCCGACGCAGTCCAATTCAGGTGTGGGGGTGTGTGGTACAATGTATCAGTCGCCCAATTCGGTGTGAATATTGGGCTTTACACCGAGGAAGATACTGCTGAATCCGAATTCACAGAAGCTATCCGTGAACTACCAGACAACCTGAGGTAGGCTTCAAGGGCACAGATCGGAGACGACCCGTATAACCTGAGCTCCATGAAGAGCACCAACCCGCTTATTCGCTACATCCATCGGGTCTATAGTGGTTCTTTGTGACAGCGGAAATATAGCGGTGGGGTGGTGAACCTTCGCGAGCTCACTTGCCTTTATTGCCTCGTGAACCACCAACCCTTCGACATCGCCCACATGCTTCAGAGAAACATGGCCACCAATGCACCGCAGACACATGCACACCCATCTCTTACGGAGGGTGGATCGCCAAACTCTTCAAGAACAACATTAGGTGAACTCCGACTACATTTCACAAGGGTGTAAGTATGACGCGAGCTAATCTTGCTTTGTGCCAAAGTCTGAACCTCATCATCGATTGCCACAACGAATTGATGTGCTTTAAGGATGCACGTGGCCGGGTTTGGAACCTGAATGACCCAGACGAAATCATTGCAATCGAAGATGTCCCCAATCGTCCTCCACACCCCGAATCATTTCCAGGTTCCTCATCCCAAGGGGGAGGAGATTTTCCTAACCTCTAAAATTTATATACTATCAACATAAATACGATGTTAAAAATAAATAATTTTAACTATTATATCTAGAATAGATATACATATATATTTGTGAAACTAATATACGCAATCGAACCGAACCTACTGTAAGTCCGGAAAACTACAATCAGATACCACAAACACCTAATCAAGTTGTGGAAAAACAAGCAAGGTGTAGAAGATGAAGAAAATATGTCGATTATATTGATCAAAGTGCACACGGTTTCAATGAACCGTCTGGCACACTAATACGCTAGTTTGCAAGATAATCAACAACCAAAGCAAGAATAAGGAGCATCCTCTTTTAACTAAGTCACAAACAAATAAATTTTCAAAAGAAAAACCGACATTTTACAATTTTAGCCACTTTCAATAAAACACAACTACCCGAGCCACAACCTACCCTCTCAAAGCCCTCTTGATATTTACAAGGATTAAAACGTCAAAAAGGAGGAGGTTTGATTGTTTGTCAAGCCTATAGTAAGAGTAAGTCCCAAACTGGGACCGAGCGTTTTCACTTATACATCTTCGGCCAAGTGTTTAGTGACTACTTGTGAGGTATGTAAATTTGTGTATAACTAAATAGAATTTTATAAAGGCATGTTATGCCCAAAACAAATAATTTTTCTTAATATGTGTTTTAAATAAATCATGACGAATAAGATTCTAAATAAAATAAAAACAAAATAAATTTTGAACTTGGATTTCCGACACTCGAAATATAAGCCCAAAACTTCTCTTCTACCTATTCGGTTTGGGTGTGCAAGCCACGTTATAGAGTTTTGCTTGAGGACAAGCAAAGATTCAAGTGTGGGGGTATTTTATGTGCGTAAAATACAACATATAAATTATATCAAATACGGCATAAAATCAACCCTTTTTCTGTGCTAATGTTGGAAAAGGCGTGCTTCTTTGTTCCTTTTTAATTTACAGGGTCAATAGAGCTTAAACGCACAAAAGAAGCAAATTAACAGTAGAAACCAACATAAATACAAACAAGGAGGATTGACACGACTCGCCAAGCCTCCATTCACATCCAAACCAACAAAAATAACAAGAACAAAAGCTCTGGCATGGGGCCATGTGTAACACCCCGAAACGGGATTGGTAATTAAAACAAGTTAATAATAATGAACGGGTAAAACACCGTTAGTGGTAAAACTAATCAGGTGAATATTAGGATTTAAACAAATAATACTAATATTAATTAAAAGGAGAATAAATGCTTTGAGAAAAGTAAGTTTATAAGAAGCCCGAGTTAACAAGACTTAAAATAAAATGGGTTATAACTCCCGAGACCCACTAAGTAACTAGGAATATCAACCTAGTTAGTTAAGTGTTTTAAAATAATGAAGGAACTTGATTATGTAACCTTTTTATAACCTTTAGAAACTAGAGGGACTAAAAGGGTTTAGTGTGAAAGTAATTGTTATTAAAACAAAAATAAAAAAACCCCAAACACACACAAAGTGTGTGTTTTGGTCATGATTTACACAGGAGCCAAAAGGGGATTCTTGATCAAAACCCTAAATCACAAGAAATTCAGCCAAATCATGGGAAATTAAGCTAGGAAATTGGGGTTTTAACTAAAATCATGATCACCTAGCTTAGGGGATCACAAGGTATGTTGAATTTTGAAGTTTGGTGATATTTTGAAATTTTGATAAACATGCATGAACGAAATTCTGGAATGAATGTTGAATATATGAATGATATTGAGTTGAAACAATTTCTAGGAACAAACCCTAGTTGATAATTTGACGAATTAGTGATGAAAACTGTGAAATTGATAATCACCCATATATGTGTTAAGTGGGTTTTTAGAACAAAGTGATGAACACAAGAATTTGTATCTTAGGTTGTGAAAATTGATGTTATGATGCAAGATTGATATTGTTCATGAGTGTTAGACATAAGGGTTTGATTTAATTATTGAAACCTGGATAAAAAGATTAGCCATGAACTAAATAGAAGAGGTATAGAAATCGTGTCCGCTAGGTGTTTGTTAAAATGCCTAAACGGATGTTTATATGTTAAAATTATGAAAGAAACACGTAATTGGCTAACTTGACTAATTTCGTGTGATATGGAATAGTACGAGTTTTAAACATGATTGTGTATGAGAATCACCAAATAGAACTTGAATATATGTTAATTTTAGTTCTAGTTCTTAATTTGACAAAGATGAAGTTGAGAAGATGGTAAAATTAGGATTCATATGATGACTTTTTGAAATAGATGATGTTTTGACATCTCTTAGCTTACAATCACTGTGTTATAGGTTTCTAACCATTACCAAGAGTTTAATAAGGGTTATAGCCATGGAAATGGGTTGGATTTGATGGTTTGGGTCGAATTTGAAAGGACCCTAAACGTGATTTCCGTAGCTTTTTATATGGATTTTGACTAATCTTAAAAAAATCATATAAAATCAACCGTTTATCCGATTTGGGTGTTCTATACCTTTTCGGAAAGCTTAGGGAGTAAATTTTTACTGTTTTCAATCATAAGAAACAAATGTGTTTGTTAAATAGGTCAAAAAGATGAATTAAAACTGCTATTCAGAAACCTTGAAAGCTGATTGAAAAATGAAAATATAGTTGCTTTGCTGATTTTATAAAAATCATAGAAAATTCATTAGAAGGTGTACGTTATATGGTTGCGAAGGTATTGGATTTTTCTATGATCCATCTTTGAACATGTTAATCTAGTTCGGATTCTAAATGGGTCATAATGGTCAATTACAGCAGCTGTGTTGAAAATCGCTACACATTAATAATGTTATTATTAATCCAGAAAAAGACATATGATTGCGTATACTTGATTTAGACATGAAATATTTATTGTTAGGGACAAATAACACTTTATATGACATGCTTAAAGTGTTCAAAATCACTAACTAACTAGTTTGTATAAGTAACTTGACTAACGGGTCAAACGATTAGTGAATGAAAAGAATTATGAAAAAAAAAAGTTGTTGAATAAATAGCATACTTTGATGAATAAGTGTGTGAATCCATAAGGTGTGATGGTCATGTTAATGTTTGACTAATCTAATCATCTTATGGATATGATATGGTAGTTTGACTCTGAGAAGCTAGGTAGAAGCTTGGAAATGTACGGGTCAAATGGATACAAGTTCAAGTATGAAGCTCGCAAGGATGCAAGGTAAGTAAAGCTTAGACCCTTTTGTAAGATACGTATTTACTTTATAGGTTATAAATACGACCAAGTTTATATCCGAAATATGGGTTCCGACATGAAATGATACGGGTCGGAACGAATAAAATGATAAATACCATGTTTAATGGCAAAAAAAAAGGTGCGAAATGGGTTAAATAATGAAATGGTAAATAAATACCATTCAATTATAAGTGCAAAATATTTGGTTGTTTAGACTAAAAGGGTCAAATGGTAATGTTAACACCATTTGAAGATTAATGACTAACGAGTGCTTGTCGAGTCTAATGCTCACAGGGTAAAACGGTTTATGGAATTTGCGTTGCTATGACATCAGCAAATTATTAAGGCAATGTATTAAAATGGGTCAATACTTGACCCGAGCCAGGTACACATAAATAAGTTTATAGTTAAAAAATGCGATTTTGGTCAAATAATTAGTGAAAGTCCTTAGTCGTAAAACGAGGGACTAAAATTGTCCAAAAAGCCTTTGATGGGTAAACCAGGTAAACAACCTTTAGAGGTTGTTTAGGAACTTGTATTATGATTTTGTAGCCCCTAGATACGTATAAGAGTTATAGGCATAAACTTTCGTGGGTCAAATGCCTAAAAATGGGTCATTAGCGTAAAATGACTAACCGAAGAGTAAAACTTAGGATAATTGGTTTCTATGTTAAATCCACCACAAAAAAAATAGTTGTGGTGGGATATAAGTAGGTATTTTAAAATAGGAATACGAAGTGTAAAAAGAGAAGAGCAAGCTTGATGCTTAAATGCATAAAAGTCGCTCTAAACGGGTCAAAACGAATTACGCGCATAACTCGGAAAACGGCCGCGTAATTCACTAAGTAATAAATATAAGTTAAAAATTAGGAGTTAAAATAGCCGTTTATGACTTAATAGTAAACGAGAAATAAATGTGGATAATGAATTACGAAACGGGTCGATTAATTATAAAAAGGATTTATAAGCCTTTAGCTTATAAATCGGATTTTGATACGAACAAAGATGTTACACGGATTCGTGATTTATTTACGGTCGCATAGGAATAAGAATCCCCCAAAACGGACATCTAGATCAAAAGTTATGCAACTTTTAAGTCGAAAAATTGTTTGAAACCATAGCTGGGAAATATGCAGCAACAAAGAAATAACCTGCTGTAAAAAAGTCTCCCTCGCGCTACGCGAGGGATCAGAGTGATCAGGGCGCGACACGCGACGCGCGACGCGAGTCATGGCCCGCGACAAATACAGCCTAGTCTCTCGCGGCCCGCATGAGACACGAAAGCTGGCAAAGATTTATTTTAATTGTTGTTTAATGCTTAGAACTTGTTTAATCTATTATTTAAGTTATCAAAACTAACCTTTAAGTGGGTTTTGATCATAGGTGAATATCAAGAGTGCCCGGATGAAGATCAAGCGATGTACAAGAACCGAAAATATGAAAATGAAGCTTCCGCACGTTGTTTTGTCGTTATTTTTTTATGATGAACTCAATCACTTTATGTTGTAATATATTTTTTTTTTGTAAAAGTTTTAATAAACCCGTATTTTCATAAGTATGTGTAGTCGTAATTACATATTTAATTGTCGATATTTATACGGAAATCGTTAAATATTAGTAAGGGTCTTACAAGTTGGTAATCAGAGCTCATGGTTAAAGAGTAAAGTGTGTTCGGTTCGGGGCTTGATCGCAAATCCGGTAAGTTATATGTATATAAACGATTTAGCATATTGAAGTGTTATAATCAACACATAGGGTTATCGTGTAATACACATTACTCCAATTAAATGATTAATATAGTTAACGAAAATACGTGCGTTGACACATATAGTAGAAAATCTCGTATTGTAATATGGGCGTTTATTAATGTCGACATTACTAATCTTTGTAAATGTGTAATTGAAGGCACTCGTATCTGAAGTTGGTGAGAATCTGACAAATTGTGGCTATGACGGAGGAACGGTCCGAGTATGACAAGCAGAGCATGCTCACCAAGGATCTAAATCGCGTAACGATCACGAACAAGGTTAATGGCATGGAAAGCCCGCTAGGGTAGGCATTACCAGGTTCACGTTTTAAATCTAATCTCACAAATAGTAATATGCAACGAACACGTAGAGAATGACGGTTGCATATGTAGGATAAAACTTGGAAAACCTAAATATGATATCTATTCAGGATGGTGTTTGCAAGAGAAATCAAATAGAAACATGTGTTATTCACGATTATGAATAACAAGACAATAATAGAATTAGTTATGTGGAAACTTGGACTGGAGTAATTATCCAAGTGAATAGTTCCCAAAATAATACTATTGAGGAAAGTAGCGATCACATTAACGAATGTGATTTTATAATAGTTCGATAAAAAGGAAAACATTTTATATGTTCAAGTGCAAAACGAGTAAAACTAATGAATGTTGTTAGCAATTAAATAAAGTTTTACTAAATGAAATCAAAGATATAGAAATAAATAGAGGCGTTACTTACATAGGGCGTGATGTGAAAATTATAAAAAGGTTACGTGTGTCATGTGTTGACCGCTTACTTTGGCCAAGTAAGTAGTGAACACATGATACCATGAACTTCTTATGATGGACACATTCACGTCCGATGTTGTAAGGACGAGGTGAATAGGACGAATTAAAAAGGTACCCAAAACGGATCAAATAAGTAAAATATTTGATAATAAATGTGAACGCAAACCAGGCAACGGGAGCGTTAAAAACATTAAAATAAAATAACCCGGGTAACGGGTGGTAAAGTATGAACCGGATAACGGTAAGCGAAGAACAAACCGACGCGTAAATGACGTAAGAAGTCATAGAGTCGGAAGAATAATTTGAAAGAAAACAAATGTAGCTTTAGACTACAGTCAAGGTCAAATGAAATGAAAAAGCAAAAATAAACAATTCTAAACATAAAAAGGGGGTGCCTTGATGCTATGTAAGTATATATATACAAATAGACTTTAATAAGGACATGAGTAAAAGATGATCTATGGGATCATCATAACCTTTGGGATTATAAGTGGTGATAAGGTCTACGGAACCAAAAAGACCCTTGGGTTGCAAATAGAAAGAAACAAACTATTGACGTCTCACCTTAAAAAGGTAAAAAGGTGAAAATCTAAAGAAATAGCCTACAAGGCTAACTGAAAGAACCTATGGGTCACTTGGGTAAAGCGTGGAAAACTGGTTACGATTCCCCGCAAAACATAATAACGGAAAGGAATAAAACTTTGGACGAAAATTCCTTGATATAAGTAAATGACGTAAGACAAAGAGAAGACGTTAAACTAAAATTCAGTTTTTAGTCAAAAGCAACATTTTAGCAAACACAAGTAGTATGAGGTGGTTTACGAAATCATAAACACACATAAGGCCGGAGAGAGCAATATGGTATACCCGAGAGACGGGGTACGAAGTGACGGTGACTAATCAGTCTAGCCGGTAAAAGTATTCAAAATCGAAATAGTGTTATGACTTATACGAAGCACTTGTCATTATAAGATTAGCATGGAGTAAACATGTGGACGGACTAATACGACCGAGTGGTTAAATGGAAACTCGGTCAGATAGGCGACAAAGATAAGAAATACAAGGTGAAAGCTACGGTCCATGAGGACTTATACATAAAAAACACCCATGTCCATACGAACGATAACTCTTTACCGAAAAGAATGAATGCCTTGAAAATGACACTAAGTTCCCTGGTCTAACCAATGAACTATGTAAAGAATGTTTCGGGGACGAAACCTCTTAAAGGGGGGTAGACTTGTAACACCTCGAAAACGGGATTGGTGATTAAAACACGTTAATAATAATGAACGGGTAAAATACCGTTAGTGGTAAAACTAATCAGGTGAATATTAGGATTTAAACAAATAATCCTAATATTAATTAAAAGGAGAATAAATGCTTTGAGAAAAGTAAGTTTATAAGAAGCCCGAGTTAAGAAGACTTAAAATAAAACGGGTTATAACTCCCGGGACCCACTAAGTAACTAGGAATATCAACCTAGTTAGTTAAGTGTTTTAAAATAATAAAGGAACTTGATTATGTAATCTTTTTATAACCTTTAGAAACTAGAGGGACTAAAAGGGTTAAGTGTGAAAGTAATTATTATTAAAACAAAAATAAAAAACCCCAAACACACACAAAGTGTGTGTTCTGGTCGTGATTTACACAGGAGCCAAAAAGGGATTCTTGATCAAAACCCTAAATCACAAGAAATTCAGCCAAATCAAGGGAAATTAAGCTAGGAAATTGGGGCTTTAACTAAAATCATGATCACCTAGCTTAGGGGATCACAAGGTATGTTGAATTTTGAAGTTTGGTGATATTTTGAAATTTTGATAAACATGCATGAACGAAATTCTGGAATGAATGTTGAATATATGAATGATATTGAGTTGAAACAATGTCTAGGAACAAACCCTAGTTGATAATTTTACGAATTAGTGATGAAAACTATGAAATTGATAATCACCCATATATGTGTTAAGTGGGTTTTTAGAACAAAGTGATGAACACAAGAATTTGTATCCTAGGTTGTGAAAAATTGATGTTATGATGCAAGATTGATATTGTTCATGAGTGCTAGACATAAGGGTTTGATTTAATGATTGAAACTTGGTTAAAAAGATTAGCCATGAACTAAATAGAAGAGGTATAGAAATCGTGCCCGCTAGGTGTTTGTTAAAATGCCTAAACGGATGTTTATATGTTGAAATTATGAAAGAAACACGTAATTGGCTAATTTGACTAATTTCGTGTGATATGGAATAGTACGAGTTTTAAACATGATGGTGTATGAGAATCACCAAATAGAACTTGAATATATGTTAATTTTAGTTCTAGTTCTTAATTTGACAAAGATGAAATTGAGAAGATGGTAAAATTAGGATTCATATGATTACTTTTTGAAATAGATGATGTTTTGACATCTCTTAGCTTACAATCACTGTGTTATAGGTTTCTAACCATTACCCAGAGTTTAATAAGGGTTATAGCCATCGAAATGTGTTTCATTTGATGGTTTGGGTCGAATTTGAAAGGACCCTAAACATGATTTCCGTAGCTTTTTATATGGATTTTGACTAATCTTAAAAAAATCTTATAAAATCAACCGTTTATCCGATTTGGATGTTCTATACCTTTTTGGAAATCTTAGGGAGTAAAATTCCACTGTTTTCAATCATAAGAAACAAATGTGGTTGTTAAATAGGTCAAAAAGGTGAATTAAAACTGCTGTTCAAAAACCTTGAAAGCTGATTGAAAAATGAAAATATAGTTGTTGTGCTGATTTTATAAAAATCATATAAAATCATTGAAAATTCGTTAGAAGGTGTACCTTATATGCTTGCGAAGGTATTGGAGTTTTCTACGATCCATCTTTGAACATGTTAATCTAGTTCGGATTCTAAATGGGTCATGATGGTCAATTACAGCTGTTGTATAGAAAATCGCTGCACATTAATAATGTTATTATTAATCCAGAAAAAGACATATGATTACGTATACTTGATTTAGTCATGAAATATTTATTGTTAGGGATAAATAACACTTTATATGACATGCTTAAAGTGTTCTAAATCACTTACTAACTAGTTTGTATAAGTAACTTGACTAACGGGTCAACGATTAGTGAATGAAAAGAATTATGAAAAAAAAAATAGTTGTTGAACACATAGCATACTTTGATGAATAAGTGTGTGAATCCATATGGTGTGATTGTCATGTTAATGTTTGACTAATCTAATCATCTTGTGGATATGATATGGTAGTTTGACTCTGACAAGCTAGGTAGGAGCTTGGAAATGAACGGGTCAAATGGATACAAGTTCAAGTATGAAGCTCGCAAGGATGCAAGGTAAGTAAAGCTTACACCCTTTTGTAAGATACTTATTTACTTTATAGGTTATAAATATGACCAAGGTTATATCCGAAATATGGGTTCCAACACGAAATGATTCGGGTCGGAACGAATAAAATGATAAACATGTTTAATGGCAAAAAAAGGGGCGAAATGGGTTAAATAATGAAATGGTAAATAAATACCATTCAATTATAAGTGCAAAATATTTGGTTGTTTAGACTAAACGGGTCAAATGGTAATGTTAACACCATTTGACGATTAATGACTAACGAGTGCTTGTCGAGTCTAATGCTCACAGGGTAAAACGGTTTATGGAATTTGCGTTGCTATGACATCAGCAAATTATTAAGGCAAGGTATTAAAACGGGTCAATACTTGACCCGAGCCAGGTATGCATAAATAAGTTTATAGTTAAAAAATGTGATTTTGGTCAAATAATTAGTGAAAGTCCTTCGTCGTAAAATGAGGGACTAAAATTGACCAAAAAGCCTTTGATGGGTAAACCGGGTAAACGACCTTTAGTGGTTGTTTAGGAACTTGTATTATGATTCAGTAGCCTCTAGATACATATAAGAGTTATAGGCATAAACTTTCGTGGGTCAAATGCCTAAAAATGCGTCATTAGCGTAAAATGACTAACCGAAGAGTAAAACTTAGGATAATTGGTTTCTATGTTAAATCCACCACAAAAAAAAAAGTTGTGGTGGGATATAAGTAGGTATTTTAAAATAGGAATGCGAATTGTAAAAAGAGAAGAGCAAGTTTGATGCTTAAATGCTTAAAAGCCGCTCTAAACGGGTCAAAACGAATTACGCGCATAACTCGGAAAACGGCCGCGTAATTCACTAAGTAATAAGTATAAGTTAAAAATTAGGAGTTAAAGTAGTCGTTTATGACTTAATAGTAAATGAGAAATAAATGTGGATAATGAATTACGAAACGGGTTGATTAATTATAAAAAGGATTTATAAGCCTTTAGCTTATAAATTGGATTTTGATACGAACAAAGATGATAAACGGGTCCGTGATTTATTTACGGTCGCGTAGGAAAAAGAATCACCCAAAACGGACATCTAGTTCAAACGTTATGCTACTTTTAAGTCGAAAAATTGTTTGAAACCATAGCTGGGCAAAATGCAGCAACAAAGAAATAACTTGCTGCAAAAAAGTCTCCCTCGCGCTTCGCGAGGGATCATAGTGATCCGGACGGGACACGCGACGCGAGTCGCGGCCCGCGACAAATACAGCCTAGTCTCTCGCGGCCCGCAAGAGACACGAAAGCTGGCAAAAAATTATTTTAATTGTTGTTTGATGCTTAGAACTTGTTTAATCTATTATTTAAGTTATCAAAGCTAACCTTTAAGTTGGTTTTGATCATAGGTGAATATCAAGAGTGCCCGGATGAAGATCAAGCGATGTACAAGAACCGAACACATGAAAATGAAGCTTCCGCACGTTGTTTCGTCGTTATTTTTTATGAAGAACTCAATCACATTATGTTGTAATATTTTTTTTTTAAATTGTAAAAGTTTTAATAAACGTGTATTTTCATAAGTATGTGTATCGTAATTAAACATTTAATTGTCGATATTTATACGGAAATCATTAAATATTAGTAAGGGTCTTACACCATGACCACCAGGCATGGGCCGTGCCTAGTTAAGATTCCCTGTAGAAAAAGACAAGAAGAAAAGGCAAACCAACACGGGGCATGGTCAACTCTAAGATTCGCTGAATCTGAGATAGTACAACAAGTACAAGTGCCACAGGTCGTGCCGTTGACACACGGGGTCGTGTTAGCACAAGGTCTGACACTTCAGTTAATAAAGAGGAGCGATAATGAAAGCCACGGGGCCATGCAAGGAGGGCACGAGGCCTTGTTGACAGTCTGTTTCAGCTACAAATAGGGGTGCTTGGTTTCATTCCAGTCCATCCCTTGGCAAACCAATTCTCTCACACTTGCCACCACTCCACCACCACTACAACACCAACACCCACCACCATCATCCTTCTTCCATATTTTAGAGTGTGTAGTAGTCTCGGGATCCAAGATCGATCATAAGAGTTCTTGCCAAACAAAGGTCATGCTTGGCTAAACTCTTACATCACTTGGTGAAGACAAATCTTTTAGGTATTACTTTTTGATTTCCAACCTTTTGCTCCTTTTTATTTGGGTATGTATTAATGACTTTAATAACTAGTTTTCTATATTGTTGGCGAATTTTACTTAATCATTCTTCATGTCTTCTTGATTCACTCATTCGTGTCTTTATGGTCTATATAAAGCAAGTTAACTGCCTGGAAGGGGGTTAGAAGGGTGGTTGGGTAAATTCTTGTCTCATTCAGTGTATAGATCCTGCGAGAACCTGGTTCAAGCCTAGTAAAGAGTTCATGAGTGGACGGTCCAATCTGCCTCGGGAGAAGTAAGAACCGCTTGAACCCCTTATCTATAAACTACTATTAAAACATTAAACTGACCTTGCGGGGCTATATCCTTGTTGACTCAGACCAATAGGTTAAGGGTAACGTTGCCTAGAAGGGGGCCTACCACTTTTCGCATTAATAACTTACTTAATTATCTTTCTATAATCCGACCTTGCTGGAATGTATCCCTGCTGACTCAGACCAATAGGTTTAGGGTAACACTGTCTGGAAGGGGGCCTACTACTATAACTTAAAGATAATCTTTTAAAATGCACAAAGTGCAGAAATCATTAAAGGATACATAAAAGAGGAGTTGGAACCAAGTGATTCCTTATTAGGACTGTAATCGAACGAACATGAACATAGGCATGTTTGTGTTCGTTCATTTAACTTTAACCGAATACGAACACGAACACGAACATATAATCGAACACATTTTTTTGTTCGTGTTCGTTCATTAAGAAATCGGGTATGTTCATGTTCGTTCATTTTCGTTCGTTTAAAGCCTAAACGAACAGTTCACAAACATTAACGAACACAAACGAACATAAACAAAAATAATTAACTAAACATATTTGAATAAACATAAACAAACATAAATTAACATGATTGAACAAACAAGTCTAATATATTACAGTTCATCCGAAAATATATCTAAATTAAAGTTCATGAACACACTAGTTAGTCATGTCAATATAAATAGTTAGAAAACCTAATATTTATATAAATATAACTATTTATGTATTTACTAAAATTTAAACGAACATTTATGAACGAACATAAAGGAACGTTCGTGAACATAAATGAACGAACACAATGTGTGTTCATGTTCGTTCATTTAATTAAACGAACAATTTTTTTGTTCGTGTTCGTTTGTTTATTAAATAAACGAACATAAACGAACTTCCCGCCAAACAAGTTCATGAACAGTTCATGAACGTTCGGTTCGTTTACAGGCCTATCCTTATTGTCTATATGTTTTTTCTCCTTATATTTATATTTTTACTTTTAGTTTATCTTTTTATAACTTTCAAAACTTTTTATCACAATTTGGTTAGATTAGACGTTAACGATAAGCTGATACTAAAAACTCTTGTGTCTTTGGACGACCTCGGTATCTTGCCATCACTATACTACGTCCGGGATGGGTGCACTTGCCCTAACGTGTGTAGAGTGATAGAATTATATCGTGTTTTATAAATTTAAAACTTGAAGCGCGAGTAAAAATAGCTTAAAATATATCTAAAAATTATATACATCGGCACACACGTCAACCACTAATATGGATCCTTTAAAAGTTAATTAAAGAAAGACGTGAATGTAGCGTTTTTTCCATTTTATAAAAGTTAATTAGAGAATGACGTGAATGTTGCGGTTTTTCATTTTTATGGGTATTAAGAATTCCACATGGTAAAATCTTATTCTCACATGGTGTATACATGCAGTATAAGGTTATACGACCCGTGTAGAATAAAGGGAACTGTAAAAGGTTGTGCCATCACACGCCAGGTTGATCCGATAGGTAGGGCCACACCAGTCTCGATAGGGGTTGCTCACGAGGTGTTACCGGACAAGGTTTGGGTGATTTGGTCGCTTGATAATGGTAGTACCGAGTGGTACACAGGGCAGCCACCGCAGAGGGAGGTGGGTCAGGGGGAGAGGGAGGTGAGGGTGATGGTGAGGGTGATAGGGGAGAGGGAGATGGAGGCGGGGTAGAGGGAGGTAGGTCTACGACGAACTCTAAAAATAATATATTTTAGACCTTGGATAATATGTATTTCAATACTCTTAAATTCTGGAAAGTGTAATATAAATAATTACGAAGTGTAAATACACAAGTATACAAGTATACTAATACATACAAGAATACGTACAATAATACACTTGGTGAAATTGCAAGTATACGAGGAATGTACATTTACACAAATACGTATAAATACGACATAAATACTGACAATAAAATATACAAGTAAAGTATATACATGGTATATGTATATGAATAAATATGCAAGTACATAGTGATGTAATCAAATACACTAGTTGAAGTGTATACTCCCAAAAGATACCGTACATATACATCAACATAAATACGATGTTAAAAATAAATATTTTTAACTATTATATCTAGAAAAGATATACGTATATATTTGTGAAACAAATATACGCAATCGAACCGAACCTACTGTAAGTCTAGAAAACTACAATAGGATACCACAAACACCTAATCAAGTTGTGGAAAAACAAGCAAGGTGTAGAAGATGAAGAAAATATGTCGATTATATTGATCAAAGTACACACGGTTTCAATGAACCATCTGGTACACGAATACGCTAGTTTGCAAGATAATCAAAGACCAAAGCAAGAATAAGGAGTATCCTCTTTTAACTAAGTCACAAACAAATAAATTTTCAAAAGAAAAATCGACATTTTACAATTTTAGCCACTTTCAATAAAACACACCTACCCGAGCCACAACCTACCCTCTCAAAGCCCTCTTGATATTTACAAGGATTAAAAAGTCAAAAAGGAGGAGGTTTGATTTTTTGTTAAACCTATAGTAAGAGTAAGTTCTAAACCGGCACCAAGCGTTTTCACTTATACATCTTCGGCCAAGTGTTGAGTGACTACTTGTGAGGTATGTAAATTTGTATATAACTAAATAGAATTTTATAAATGCATGTTATGCCCAAAATAAATACTTTTTCTTAATATGTGTTTTAAATAAATAATGGCGAATAAGATTGTAAATAAAATAAAAACAAAATAAATTTTGAACTTGGATTTCCGACACTTGAAATATAAGTCCAAAACTTCTCTTCTACCTATTCGGTTTGGGTGTGTAGGCCACGATATAGAGTTTTGCTTGTGGACAAGCAAAGATTCAAGTGTGGGGGTATTTGATGTGCGTAAAATACAACATATAAATTATATCAAATACGACGTAAAATCAACCCTTTTTCTGTGCTAGCGTTGGAAAAAGCATGTTTCTTTGGTCCTTTTTTTTATTTACAGGGTCAATAGAGCTTAAACGCACAAAAGAAGCAAATTAACAGCAGAAACCAACATAAATACAAAGAAGAAGGATTGACACGACTCGCTAAGCCCCCATCCAAATCCAAACCAACAAAAATAACAAGTTCATGAACAGTTCATGAACGTTTGGTTCGTTTACAGGCCTATCCATATTGTCTATTGTTTTTTTCTCCTTATATTTATATTTTTAATTTTAGTTTATCTTTTTATAATTTACAAAACTTTTTATCACAATTTGGTTAGATTAGACGTTAAGGATAAGCCGAAACTAAAAGCTCTTCTGTCTTTGGATGACCTCGGTATCTTGCCATCACTATACTACGTCCACGATGGGTGCACTTGCCCTAACGTGTGTAGAGTGATAGTGTTATATCGTGTTTTATAAATTTCAAACTTGATTCGCGAGTAAAAAGAGCTTAAAATATATCTAAAAATTATATACACACGTCAACCACTAATATGGATCCTTTAAAAGTAAATTAGAGAAAGACTTGAATGTAGGGTTTTCCATTTTTTAGAAGTTAATTAGAGAATGACGTGAATGTAGCGTTTTTTTTCATTTTTATGGGTATTAAGAATTCCACATGGTAAAATCTTATTCTCACATGGTGTATACATGCAGTATAAGGTTATACGACCCGTATAGAATAAAGGGAACTGAAAAAGGTTGTGCCATCACACGCCAGGTTGATCCGGTAGGTAGGGCCACAACAGTCTCGATGGGGGTTGCTCACAAGGTGTTACCGGACAAGGTCTGGGTGATTTGATCGCTTAATGATGGTCGTACCGAGTGGTACACAGGGCCGGCACCATAGAGGAAGGTGGGCCAGGGGGAGAGGGAGGTGAGGGTGATGGTGAGGGTGAGGGTGACAGGGGAGAGGGAGAGGGAGGCGGGGTAGAGGGAGGTGGGCCTACGACGAACTCTAAAAATAACATATTTTTAGACCTTGGATAATATGTATTTCAATACTCTTGAATTATGGAAAGTGTAATATAAATAATTACGAAGTGTAAATACACAAGTATACAAGTATACTAATACGTATAATAATACACTTGGTGAAATTGAAAGTATACGAGGAATGTACATGTACACAAATACATATAAATACGACATAAACACCGACAATAAAATATACAAGTAAAGTATATACATGGTATATGTATATGAATAAATACGCAAGTACATAGTGATGTACTCAAATACACTTGTTGAAGTGTATACTCACAAAAAATACCGTACATATACATCAACATAAATACGATGTTAAAAATAAATATTTTTAACTATTATATCTAGAAAAGATATACATATATATTTGTGAAACAAATATACGCAATCGAACCGAACCTACTGTAAGTCCAGAAAACTAAAATCGAATACCACAAACACCTAATCAAGTTGTGGAAAAACAAGCAAGGTGTAGAAGATGAAGAAAATATGTCGATTATATCGATCAAATTGCACACGATTTCAATGAACTGTCTGGTACACGAATATGCTAGTTTGCAAGATAATCAACAACCAAAGCAAGAATAAGGAGCATCCTCTTTATAGATCATAGGAAGACCTAATACACATGGGTTAAGCCCAACCCCTATTCGGCCTTAAAGCACATCGACCCAACCCAAACCAAGTAAACCAAGTCAAACATAAACCTAAACAAGTTCATGCCCTTACAATATCCCCCTAGGTTTATGTTGTCTTAGCTGCTCATGTGCTACTTGCGTTTCTTCTTTTGCTTCCTCTGGGGATCAGGTAGCTGTCTTCCAACAAACGGACCAAACAGCTGAGTTTCCACTCTTGAACGTTCTCCTGACCATAGCTTGAACAATGTAATTTGTGCAATCGCAACTGTGAAATTTTTAGCACAGACTTCATATTGAGGATCGCTCTTGATCTGTGTTCTTCCAAGAAGCTTTATATCATTTTCTCTAAAACGCATTAAATCTTTTGTGTCAGCAACCCTGTACTCTTCATTTGCACACACAATCAATACTTGACCAGTAATAGGATCGTACATCCAAAATTTCAAATCCTTTAAACTATTATCCGGAAGCTCCTTCAACAATGCAACAGTCTTTGTTTGTTTCATTGGAGGCCACATTACTGTCGTAAACGGCTTGTTAGTGGCAGGATCTAAGACATCTTCATTCTCCAAGAGAAACGATTTAGCTAACTTCATATCCTTGAAGTTTACTTTCGCTTGTTGCTGCAATCTGTTATAAAAATTCCATCCAATCTTGCTGTGGAGACTTGTTCATTGATTGTGATAAGGAGCTTGACTCAACTCCCTAAGATCCACTACTGTCCAAAACACGAAAGCATCAGAGTGACTGTAGTACTCCACCGCTCCATTGTTCCGTTTTACAAGAAACATTCCCTTTTCCTCGTTATATGCACGGCTAACAATCCCAGACACAGTTTCCATACACATCAAATCTATTCGTTTCCGTAGTGACGACATACCTGTCTAGCTTGTCTTGAAAACCAAAATCCCTTTCAGCACCCACATTTCTCATAATAACCTCATTCTGCTTCCATTTCTAATTAGCAGTACGAGGAGGATTTTGAATATAACGATTAATTTATTCCTCATGCTCTTTATCCATTCGCGCCTTTTCAGCAGTAGTATTTCTTTAGGCGGGTCAGCAAATTCCTTCGGAAACTTTCCTTACAACTTTTGTTTATGATCCATAACTAGTGCTGTGAAGGATCCCAGATTTGTTTCAAGTTCATGAATCTGCTGATTTTTGTGAGTCATTTCTTCCATTAGGCTAGCAATCTGGACATCTTCGAAATTCTTGTCTTCTTCAAGAGTAGTGACTCTTTTCATCCTAATAGCAACTTCATTATCCTCAAACAACTCTTCACTATCAGGGCTACTTGACGCTTCTTGAGTTCTTTCCTGAATAGATTCAGTAGCTATTGCAGCTTCCTTAGCAGCTTGTCACAATAACTCAGTAGCTTTCAGAACACCGGCGTTAGACGGACCGCTGCTCGACCCTTCACCTGCCTTTGGAGCAGGCATATACATTGCTACTCTTCGATTTAAAATGAAATCAACTATTGCATCATTTACAGGTGTTCCAGAAACATGAATGGGTGGCCGTTCAGAAGTCGCAGGCATGGTCGACTCAAGGTTTGATCTTGTTGCAGCATCAATCTCACGACTGATCCTAGGATCTCCTCTGCTATGCTTCCTAGGAGGAAGATCAGCCGTGGGATCTATAGTTGTATTTTCAGGTTCAGCAGATATTGTCTCAATCGGTTCAGTGCGAGGAGGATTCACACATGACAGTTGATCTACATTGGGCGCTTCTACTGTGAGGCTCTCGTATTCATCTTTGTTTCCACATCAGCGACATTCTCGTTCAGCTCTACATCATCCATCATCCTTTCATCAAACACATTATCTTCCTCACTTTCAACCTCCGTCAGATCTCTGTTCTTAATTGGCTCACTTGATCCAGGAGGAGCATCTATGATCTGTACATCATGTTCATCCGCTACAGCAACATTGATTGGTGCCTGTACTTGTTCAACAATCTTAGGAAACGCACCAAACTTAACCAACGGCTTCCTGTTCTGATAGGTTACTTGAACATCTGCTCTTGGTTTCTGATTTAGCATAGAGAAAACCATATGATTCATTATCTTTATATCGTAGATGCTCACAGTTGGTTGCAGCTGAGAATACCTGGTTTCTAAAATCATCTGTAGGAACCTTGGAAACTTGAACCAGTATTTCTTGTTCAACATTTTCACATTAGCCATCATATCATCGAACATGCATCTTGAATAATTAAATATCTAACCCTCAACTAAAGACACCAGTCCAGAGGATTATCTAATGGTTAGGGTATCTATGCCACTCTTGTTTCCACTAATACACACCAGATACACATACGCCAAAAATCTTCAATATGGGTGCAGCAGCTTCTTAGTGGTTGGAGGATACGATCCTTCATAACTCATTTTATCGAAGACTTTGGCAACTTTCACTTTTTCGTGTTCTACGGGATCGTCTGCAGCATCTCCAAACAATAACACTTCTCGAATCACTTGTTCAGTAATCAAAATCTCCTTGTTTTGAATGGTAGATCTGATAACTTTATATCCCTTCTTTACAGTCGCATAATTCCAGAAATCACGTATCCAACCTTCACGAATTATTGGATTTTCTCGAAACTCGTGAGCAAGTCTACATGTATTCAATCCCACCATCAAGGACTTGTACATCTCGTGCCCTTATGGAGGTTCACTTAGATAACACGACACGTTCATACTCTTCTCCCAAGTTAGAACATGATTATCTGCTGCCTGGTTTCCTTTATCTGCACCAAATGAATCACGTTAAACGTACGTGATAAACATTGAAACCCGAGATTCCTGAGTTTGACCATAAACTTGGTTAATTATTCAAAACAATTTTTGATCTTTATTAAATTAAATTGTTTTCAACAATTTTTAAAAATAAATAACTTCCAAATTATAATGAAACTGATCTAGGTTCAATACGTATTCATAAACAGGCCCAACGGTGAATCAGGCCTAAACAATGTCTAGTGTGCAGTCCACACACTGGTGTGCGAGGGCAACAATGTCTTTTCCAGTTGGAACAGGGAGGACAAATTGGTAAACTTTCAACAAGTCGCACACTTGTTTAGTCAACGAGTCAACCGCATAGTCAACTTTGGTCAAACGCACAGTATGACCTGCACACTGGTAATAACCCAGTGTGCGAGGGGTAATATTGTAACACCCCGAAAACGGGTTTGGTAATCAAACCCCGTTAATACTAAAAGACGGGTAAAATACCGTTAGCGCTAAAAGTAACCCGGTAAATGTTAGGATTTAAATAAATAAACCTAATATTAAATAAAGAGTGAATGAAAGATTTTAAGGAAATAAAATGGTTAAAAGGCCCGAGTCAACGGGACTTAAAATAAACCTAGTCATAAACTTCCCCGAACCCACCAAGTTAACTAGGGATGTTTAACCCGGTTAATAAGAGGGAATATGGATTAGAAATAAGTAGGTTGTAACCTACTTAATAATTAACCAAACTTGAGGGACCAAAGTTAGATAGTTGGAAAAGTTTATTTATTAAAACAAAATAAGAACACACACACACACGGTGTGTGCGTGATCGACCAGAGGAGAAGGCTCTAGAGCCAAAACCCTAACTCCAACAAATCCATCCGATTGAAGGGCCAAACGAAGCTCAAATTCACAACCGAACGCGAATTAATGATCACCCAAGCTAGGGGATCATGAGGTATGTAAAAATTTGATGATTCGTGAAGTTGTAAAATTTGAGTAATCATCATAATTGCGAACTATGATTAGGGAAGCTATTGCTCAATTAGTAAACTATAATTGCTTAGGAACTAAACCCTAAGTGAAAAACATACATATGGTACTATAAATTGAATGATTTGATGAATTACCACATTAGGATAAGTGGGTTTTGATATAATAGTAAAGATGATGATAAGTTTGTGTTCGAAGTCATCTTAAATGGTAGTTGAAGTAAGATACTAGAACGATTTGCAAGTTTGAGTATTTGATCTTGCATGATAGAGGGTGAATTTTGATGTTAATCTTGGTAAAAATGACTAGTTATGAGCTAGTTAGTAAATGTTTAACAATATGCCCAATAGGTGTTTGTTAAAATGCCTAAATGAAAGCTAAGATGTTGAAATTTCGAGTGAAACGCACATTTGAATAATATGGCAAATTATGCGAAATATGAAACGATAAGAGTTCTAAATATCATGTTGATTAAACTTAATGTTGTAAACCATGTGATTGAAAGTAGTTAACTTTGATAATCTAAGTTAACTAATGATGAAGTCGAATAGTAGTTTCGACATAGAAAATAAGTGAGGTGAAATAGTCATGATTGTTAATGACTAATTTAACCGCCTTGTCAATGTTGACAATAGTTTGACGCTTAACGAGCTAGGTGGAGGCTTGGGAAAGAAGCGGTCAAATGAATCAAGTACGAGAAGAGAAGCGTAAACCGGATGAGAGGTAAGTGAAACTTACACTTTTTTAGAATACTTATTTATTCTATAAGTTATAAACTTGATAATGATAATATTGGAAATATCGATTCCGACGCAATTGATAAGGGTCGGAACAAATATAAACGATAAAAACCATGGTTTGTGATAAAAAGGGCGTAACGGTAAATTGGTCATGTAATGACTAAAAAATTATGAGTTTTCGATAAGATCACCTTGTAGTATAATCTAATATTGAGAAAAAGGGTAAAAATGGAAATTTGGTCAAGTGTCGACTAATATAAACCAAAGCTAAAAAGATACCCATGGTGCAAGCCAAAATGGGTTAAATAAGTAAGAAAAGAGAACTAATGAAAGAAAAATCCGAAATGGGTCGGATGGGAAATTGGTAATTAAAAACCATGTTTTGCTACATATGTAAATGTTTGGTCATATAGGCCGAACGAGTCAAATGGTGGTGATAACACCACTTGACAATTATCGACTAATGTGGTTGTCAAGTCTTATGTTGATAGGAGAGATTAGTAATTCGGATAATTGCATCGCCATAGATTGTGCGATATTAAAAGCGAGGTATAAATCGGGTCTATTTGGTGACCCGGGCCAGGTACGCTATATGGACTTAAAAATAAAAGTGTAATGTGGGTCGAATATTTAGTGAAGTCCTTCATAGTAAAAATGAAGGATTTAAAAATGACTAAAAAGCCCTTGATGGGTGAACCCGGTAAACAACCCTTAGAGGTTGTTTAGAAACCTATATTATAACTTTGTAACCCTTAGATGCGTATAAAAGTTGTAGGCATGAACTTTCAAGGGTTAAATGTCTTGATGTGCGTCATGCTGTAACATAACATATCCTAGGGATAGAAACCGGAATAAGTAGTCTAGTACATTAAATCCACCACAATTATAATTGTGGTGGAAGACTAATCAATATGAATGAGTGGACTTATGATGCATACATGGAATGAGTGAAATTTAAGCTTAAAAGTGCATAAATACTCTTAACGGGTCAAAATAAGATTTCAAGTAAAAACGGGTTAAGAATACATAAGAACCCGTAATTTGAACCTTGAATATTAGTAAACTGATATAATGTGATTTGTGTAACATTTTAAAGGTAACCAACAAGTTTGTTTGATTAAAACACAAACAGGTCAAAAAGAGTTTAAATTGAATTTCAAGCCGAGGGCTTGAAATCCTATATTTTATAAATTCAGATGTCGGGTTATAACTCCATGTGATGGAGAATTAAATTTCGATCGTATAGGAAAAAGAATCACGAAGAACGAACTTGTAAAACGGAAGTCATGCAAGTTTTAAATTTACAAATGGGTTAAACTTTGAGCTGGGCATCTGCAGCATTAAACAACAAACCTGCTGGAAAAATATGGCCGTCGCGCAACACGACGGCAGAGCCTTAAAGGTGTCGCGTGACGCGACGAGGGTCGCGGCCCGCGTAGGAATCACCCCTACTCGGTCACGCCCCGCGAGAGCTGTTATTGCTGGCAATTTGTGTTATTTTAATTGTTTGACCCATATGACTTGTTTAAACATGTTATTTAACTACCAAAGCTAACCTTTAAGTTGGTTTTGGTCATAGGTTTATGTCAAGGGATTTTCGGATGAAGATCAAGCTAAATGAAGAACCGAACACACGAGATTAAAGCTTTCGCACGACGTTATGTCATAACTTTTAAACGACGAACTCAATTACATTTGTTATAAAACTTTTAAACTGTAAAAGTTTTTTGTAAAACCCGTATTATATATGTACGCGTATTCTTAAGTACACATTTAATTGTCGTTTTTAGTACTAAAACTCTCTTATAATAGTAAGGGTGTTACAAGTTGGTAATCAGAGCTCATGGTTAAAGAGTAAAGCGTGTTCAGTTCGAGGCTTGATCGCAAATCTGATAAGTACATGTATAGTAATGTTTTGGTATGGGTTAAAATGTTGTGAAGAACACATAGGGTTATCGTGGGATACACATTACCTCAATTAAATGATAAATATAGTTGATGAAATTGCGCTCGTTGATGTATAGTAGAAAACCCTTGTATTATAATACGGGCGATTATTGAAGTTGATATTACTAACTCTTGTAAATGTTTTAATTGAAGGACACTCGCATATGAAGATAGCGAGAGTTTAACAAATTGCAGATTTGACGGAGGAACGGTCAAAAGTATGACAAGTAGAGTATGCTTACCAAGGACCTAAATCGCGTAACGATCGCGAATAAGTTAATGGCAAGAAGAGCCTGTTAGAGCAAGCATTATCAGGTGCACGTTTTAAATTATTACGTGAATAATAATATACAACAAATACGTAGAGATTGAAAGTTGCATATGTAGATTAAAAACTTGGAAAAACCCGAATAGAAAACCTATCCGGGATATTGTTTCCAAGAGAAACAAATAGAGGCATTACTTACATAGGGTGTAATGTGAAAATTATAAAAAGGTCATGTATACCAGGTGTTGATCGCTTACTCTAGCCAAGTAAGTAGTGAACACGTGGTACCATGAACTTCTTATAATGGACATATTTACATCTGTTGTAGTAAGGACGGGGTGAATGGGACAAATTAAAAAGTACCCAAATGAAACAAATAATCAAAATACTTGATAATAATGTAAACGCACAGCCGGGTGATGGAAGCGTATTACATTAGAATAATGACCCAAAGAGAAGGGACAAAGACCAATGTAAATGATGATATAAATGAATAACCTGACGAAAATCCACGAAAATAAGTCATTCTGGACGAAAGAGCCATGGTTGACAAAATGGGCAAGTAAAACCAAAGTATAGATGATCCGTCGGATCATAAAAACGAAGATATTGCCCATACGAAAAAAGATAATCAAGGTTGTTAACTTTAGTCGTAGTAAAGCTAGGATGACGATGATAATCGTCACTCAGAATCTATAAGGCCGTCAAGGATGGTCACATAAGGAATAAAAGACATGGTTGAATAAAAGCGATGGGTTTCGCTAAGACGACCAAATCAATCGAAGCAAAGTCTTAATGCATACCGGAAGGGTTGCAATGATAACGACTTCGGTAAAACACCCGATTGATGGGTAGAATTTTGAGTGAATGCGTAAACCAAGACACGGGAACGCGAATTGAAAGTCAAAGACTCGGGTTTCGAGTCATAACTAAAAGACGATAAGATACTATAAATAGAAATTTTGATAAATGACGTTCAACTATTTTAAAGTTGAACGGGTCGAACAAAGAATGAAGTTTGACATTCATAAGTGATGAAATTTCACACGAACAAGTCAAACAAATTAAATAAAGAATAACGCTTGCTAACGTAAGTAAGCGGGAACCAAATAAATAAAAGCGCGAAATATTAATAAACCTATGCAAGGGGCTATGGGCGCTAAAAACCTTAAGGTAAAAGAACCCGGGTAGTGGGTTGCAAAGAAATACATGTGAGAACCAGATAGTGGTAAGCGTAGAACAAACCGACGTGTAGATGACGTAAAGAGTCATAAAATCAGAAAATTAGTCCGGAAGTAAACTAACGAAACCTTAGACTATGGCCAAGGTCAACTAAAGTTCAAAAGCGAAAATAAACGATTCCAAACATAACAAGGGATGTTTTGAAGCTATATATGTATATATACATTTAAATATAGACACGAATAAAAGATGATCTACGGGATCATCATAACCTACGGGATTAAAAAGTAGAGTTAAGGTCTACGGGACCAAGAAGACCCCTGGGTCATAAAAGAAAAGAAACGAACTGTTGAGGTCCCACCTTAAAAGGGGTGAAAATCTAAAGAAATAGCCAATGAGGCTAAGTGAAAGAACCTATAGTGTAAGGCGAGGGAACTGATTACGATTCCCCATGAAAAAAAAAGAGAACGGAAAGGAATAAATTATGAGTTGTCAATTTCCTTGGTATGAGTAATTGACAAAGTTAAAAGGAAAAACGTTAAGCTAAAATTCAGTTTTAGTAAGAAACAACGTTTTAACAAATACGAATATTATGAGATAAATTCGGAAAATGATAAATATCAAAGAATATAGATCTTAACACCGATAGGTGCAAGGCGATACATTCGAGAGAGATTTTCAGAATGAAAAGTCGACATAAACTTGAACAAAACGTGATGTGACCACGGTCACAAAAGTGACACGGAATATAACCATGGCGTAACGTGAGTTACGAGATATGAAATCAGAAAACATGCAAAGAGCCTGGTTGGCAATAGATATACCCGAATAACGGGGTATAAAGTGACGGCGACTAATCAGTTTAGCCGGTAAAGCCTTTCAAAGTCAAGATAGCGTTACGACTTATACAAAGCGCATGTCAATATAAAAATTATCTTGAAGTAAACATATTAAAGAATAAATATGATTGAGTGATCAGATGACAACTCGGTCAAATAAGTGACCAGAATAAGAAATAGAAGATGAAAGTAACGGCCTACGATGCCTTACACGTGAAAGGCGCATACGTTTGAAAGCCAAAATGACATTACCATACTGTCCTGGTAAGATTATTAAATGCAAGCAATGCTCAAGTAATTACTGAAACTAAGTCCATGGAGTTCAACCTAAGAAACTACGTAAGAAAGGTTTCGGGGACGAAACCTCTTTAAGGGGGGTAGACTTGTAACACCCCGAAAACGGGTTTGGTAATCAAACCGCGTTAATACTAAAAGACGGGTAAAATACTGTTAGCGGTAAAAGTAACCAGGTAAATGTTAGGATTTAAATAAATAATCCTAATATTAAATAAAAAGTGAATGAAAGATTTTAAGGAAATAAAATGGATAAAAGGCCCAAGTCAACGGGACTTAAAATAAACCTAGTCACAAACATCCCCGAACCCACCAAGTTAACTAGGGTGTTTAACCCGGTTAATAAGAGGGAATATGGATTACAAATAAGTAGGTTGTAACCTACTTAATAATTAACCAAACTTGAGGGACCAACGTTAGATAGTTGGAAAAGTTTATTTATTAAAACAAAATAAGAACACACACACACACGGTGTGTGCATGATCGACGAGAGGAGAAGGCTCTAGAGCCAAAACCCTAACTCCAACAAATCCATCCGATTGAAGGGCCAAACGAAGCTCAAATTCACAACTGAACGCGAATTAATGATCACCCAAGCTAGGGGATCATGAGGTATGTAAAAATTTGATGATTCGTGAAGTTGTAAAATTTGAGTAATCATCATAATTGCGAACTATGTATGGATTAGGGAAGCTATGGCTCAATTGGTAAAGTATAATTGCTTAGGAACTAAACCCTAAGTGAAAATCATACATATGGTACTATAAATTAAATGATTTGATGAATTACCACATTAGGATAAGTGGGTTTTGATATAATAGTAAAGATGATGATAAGTTTGTGTTCGAAGTCATCATAAATGGTAGTTGAAGTAAGACAATCGAACGATTTGCAAGTTTGAGTATTTGATCTTGCATGATAGAGGGTGAATTTTGATGTTAATCTTGGTAAAATGACTAGTTATGAGCTAGTTAGTAAATGTTTAACAATATGCCCAATAGGTGTTTGTTAAAATGCCTAAATGAAAGCTAAGATGTTCAAATTTCGAGTGAAACGCACATTTGAATAATATGGCAAATTATGCGAAATATGAAACGATAAGAGTTCTAAATATCATGTTGATTTAGACTTAATGTTGTAAACCATGTGATTGAAAGTAGTTAACTTTGATAAGCTAAGTTAACTAATGATGAAGTCTAATAGTAGTTTCGACATAGAAAATAAGTGAGGTGAAATAGTCGTGATTGTTAATGACTAATTTAACCGCCTTGTAAATGTTGACAATAGTTTGATGCTTAACGAGCTAGGTGGAGGCTTGGGAAAGAAGCGGTCAAATGAATCAAGTACGAGAAGAGAAGCGTAAACCGGATGAGAGGTAAGTGAACCTTACATTTTTTTAGAATACTTATTTATTCTATAAGTTATAAACTTGATAAAGATAATATTGGAAATATCGATTCCGACGTAATTGATACGGGTCAGAACAAATATAAACGATAAAAACCATGGTTTATGGTAAAAAGGGCGTAACGGTAAATTGGTCATGTAATGACTAAGAAATTATGAGTTTTCGATAAGATCACCTTGTAGTATAATCTAATATTGAGAAAAAGGGTAAAAATGGAAATTTGGTCAAGTGTCGACTAATATAAACCAAAGCTAAAAAGATACCCATGGCGCAAGCCAAAATGGGCTAAATAAGTAAGAAAAGAGAACTAATGAAAGAAAAATCCGAAATGGGTCGGATGTGCAATTGGTAATTAAAAACCATGTTTTGCTACATATGTAAATGTTTGGTCATATAGGCCGAACGAGTCAAATGGTGGTGATAACACCACTTGACAATTATCGACTAATGTGGTTGTGAAGTCTTATGTTGACAGGAGCGATTATTAATTCGGATAATTGCATCGCCATAGATTGTGCGATAATAAAAGCGAGGTATAAATCGGGTCTATTTGTTGACCCGGGCCAGGTACGCTATATGGACTTAAAAATAAAAGTGTAATGTGGGTCGAATATTTAGTGAAGTCCTTCATAGTAAAAATGAACGATTTAAAAATGACTAAAAAGCCCTTGATGGGTGATGTGCGTTAGGTGTGATAGGTTTTAATGTATAATTTATACCCTTTTACACTTTTTTGCCAAGTTTTAAATTTATAAAACACGATATTTACTAACACTAAACACACATATGGGCAAGTGCACCCATCGTGAGCGTAGTATAGTGTTGGTAAGATACCGAAGTCGTCCAAGGACACAAGAGCTTTTAGTACCGGTTTATCCTCAATGTCTAATCAAATCAAAAGTTAGAAAAAGGTTTTAAACTAGAAAAATAAAACTAACTAAAAAGCTGAAAAATAAAATAAAAATAGAAACAGATAGACAAGATGAATCACTTGGCTCCGACTCGAGTTTAGTGTAACCTTTGATTATTTCCGCACTTTTGCACTTTTTAAGAGATTATCTTAGTTATTGTAGTAGGCCCCTCTTTTGAAGGTGACGTTACCCTCAACCCAGTAGTTTGAGTCAGCAAGGATACAATCCTAAAGGGTCGGATTATTGAAAGATAATTAATTAAGTTATTAATGCATAATGTGGCAGGCCCCTCTTTTAAAGGTGACGTTACCCTCGGCTAAGTAGTCTGAGTCAGCAGGGATACACTCCTAAGTAGCCGGGTTAAAGTTTTAATAGTAGCTTACATATGAATGATCAAAGAGTTTGGACCCCCGCCATCCAATACCAGTGGGTATTGAAGGAGGTCCTACTAAATTTGACCCAGGTCCTTGCAGGATATATACACTGAACAAGGCAAGACTCTTACCAAACCATTCCCTTAACCCTCGACCAGGTAGCCACCATATCTCCATATAGACCGTGAAGATATAAATGGTGAAAATCTTTTATTTTATATAGACAGTAAAATAATGCCAAGACACCACTGACAAATGATAAGGAAGAATCACCTTCAACATAAGAAACTAGTTATTAAAGTCATTAATACATAACCAAGTAAAAAGTGCGAAAAGATTAAAAATAAAAAAGTATTACACTAGACACTTGTCTTCACCAAGTGATGCAAGAGACCTAGGCAAACATGGCCTTTGATTGTCAAGAACTCTTACGATCAATCTTGGATCCCGAGACGACTCACACACTCTATGATGGATGATGGTGGTGTGGTGGTGGTGGAGTGTGGGTGAAGTGTGAGAGAGGTGGTGTGCCAAGGGATGGTTTGCAAATGAGCCAAGCACCCCTATTTATAGCCTGAACAGACGCTCGGGCACGGCCCCGAGTCCATTGGGCACGGCCCCGTGTCCATACTCTTTCTCTTTCTTCATTAATTGCAGTTTGTCTGCATTAGTTGACCACGCCCCCGTGTCCGCTGGGCACGACCGCGTGTGCAGAAGTGTATCTGTACTATCAAGATTTCCTCAGATTCTGTGAATCTTAGAGTTGACCACGGCCCCGTGTCCGCTGGGCACGCCCCCGTGGTGGGTGATAGAAGCTTTTACAGCTTTGTCTTTTCTGCAGACACTTGGGCACGCCCCCGTGCTCACTGAGCACGGGGCGTGTTCAGCCTTCTGTTCTCTTGTTTTGCTTGGGAAGATGCTGTCAGGGGGTCGGGCATGCCATGTTTATTCCTTTTCTTGTATTTTTGTTAGATTTAGCTGCCTTTTTGCTTCTTTTGTTCATTTGAGCTCATTTAATCCTGAAAATACAAAAGGAAGACAAAAACACACTTTTTCCAACATTAGTACTAAAAAGGGTTAGTTTTATGCCTCATTTGATGTAATTTATATGTTGCATTTTGCACACATCAAATACTCCCACACTTGAATCGTTGCTTGTCCTCAAGCAAAACTCTTTATAATGTGGCTTTACACTCCCAAATAGAATGGGCAGAAGAGAAGGTTTTTGGGCTTGTCATAGAGTGTCGGGATATCCAAGATTCTTTATTAAGTTTTATTTTTATTTATTTACAATCCTATTCGTCATGATTTATTTAAAACATTTCATAACATAAATTACTTATTAGGGCATAACATGCCTTTTTAAAATTCCATTTATATACAAGTTCACATACCTCACGGGGGATCACTCAACACTCGGCCAAAGATGTATTTTTGTGAAACACTCAAGAGCGGAATGGAACTTACTTCTACCATAAGCTTGCCAAGCAATCAATCCTCCTCCTTTTTAACTATAAACCTTTGTAAATATCAAGAGGACTTTTGGGGTGAAGGGTTAGGCTTGGGTTAAAGGTAGGTGGTTGGGTTAGTGGTTAGTAGAAAAGGGCGAAAGGCGTAAAAAGTGTCGGTTTTTTGCAAAACATATTGTTTTTGTGACTTTTTATTCTAATGAAACATTTTTCAAACAAGCCTTCTTTTGATGAGCTTTGTTTGTTTATTGCTAACTTCATTTATTTATTTTTTCTTTATCAACGCTTTTTTTCAACATAAGAAAGTCACACAAAAAACCGAGCTTTGTTACTAAAATAAGGGTTTAAAATGAAAAAGGGTTTTGGGGGGTAAAAGGGTGTTTGTTTTGGGTTAAGAAATGAAAAGGTTTAGCCTCAAAGGGGTTAACTAGGGGGATTTTGGGTAGGTGTTTAAAAAAATATTGGTGTAGAAATAAAAAGGGTTAGTCCTAATGCCTCCATCATTTACTTACTCGGGTTTAAGTTGGTAAGGACCGGGAATGTATCGTCGTGGCAAGTTTTAGAGTCGTAAGAACCAAGCGGCTATTCACACAAGAAACGAAAAATGAGCATTTAGTTTAAAGATGCGTATCTGTATGCTCAATAAAGGCTCAAAACTCACTTTTTGTGGGAATGGATTTTTATGTGATCAAGTATATATAATCAAATTTTAACTAGGTTTGTCATGCCCTTTCATAATTTTCTTATGTTGGTTCTTTTTATCACGACGCTATCGGTTGTAAATTTGTAAAAATATCACCTTTTTAGAATTTGAACTTCCCAAATTAAACCTAGACAAGTAAAAAACTGATTTTTTTTTTTGAAAAAATTTGGGGTGTTTAGCGGTTCCAATAGAGTTTTGTGTAAGGCTTGTAATTAGGACTTGCAAAATTCAAGGTTTTAGCACCCCCCCACACTTAAATTACACATTGTCCTCAATGTGTCCCAAAAATAGGTTTTTAGGTTGATTGGACGTGTAAAAAGGTGTGAAAAAGCAAAATTTTATGTTACTGGACGTCTGGACACGGCCCCGTGGTGTCCGGGCACGACCCCGTGTTCAGATCGCCAGTAACAAAAAAAATGAGTAAAAAGAAACAGAAGCCTGGGCACGGGGGCGTGTTCAGTGAGCATGCCCCGTGTCCAGTTATCTGAACTGGGCATTTTCTGCAGATGGTTGGGCATGGGGCGTGTTGGGTGAGCACGGCCCCGTGCTTAACTTGCTGTAATGAAGAAAAATTTGTCGGGTGGCCCTGTTTTTATGCATGGGGTGCTGGTTCAAGTTTCCCTTGGTATCTTTCACCATCCTGAGTGTGTTTTATTCCTGAAAATCAAAACTAAACTAGAAAACATAAAAAATAATCTAAACTAAACTAAGGATAGTTCCGCGGAATGCCTCCGTGGTACGCCACGTTTATAAGGGTCTTTGGCTAGACCCAAAGCCTGGTCATATGTTACCCAAGTGGGATGACTTGCATCCCATGTTGCACCGTCAGAGAGCATCATCCAAACTTGGGTCTATGACCTTCATGTAATTGACCGGGTCGTCGTCTTCTACTCTATTCCTAACTCCAAACTTCATTTCCTGGTCCCCAATCCTTAGTGTCAATGTTCCACCATTCATATCCACCACTGCTTGGGCCGTGGCTAAGAATGGCCTTCCTAAGATGAGTGGTACTTCGATATCTTCCTCCATATCTAGTATAACAAAGTCGGCCGGAAAGACAAATTCGCCGACTTTGACCAATAGATTTTCAGCGACACCTTGTGGATATTTTACGGTCCTATCGGCGAGTTGTATGCTCATCTTTATAGGGCTTGTTTTCCCTAGGCCGAGTCGGTTGAACATTGATGCGGGCATGAGGTTGATGCTAGCCCCGAGATCAGCTAGTGCATTGCGAATGGGGAATTCCCCAATCGAACAAGGAATGGTGAAGCTTCCAGGGTCAATCTTCTTTTGTGGGAGTTTGTTGAGTAGTAAGGCGGAGCATTCTTCTCCTAAATTAACTAATTGCAATGATTCAATTTTCCTTTTATGAGTGAGGAAGTCCCTCATAAATTTTGCATATTTAAGCATTTGAGTTAGGACTTCGATAAATGGAATATTAACATGCAATTGTTTTAGCAAATTTTTGAACTTTGCGAATTGCTCATTGGTCTTTTGGCGAATTAACCGACCGGAGTATGGAACCGGAGGATTCTTGGTGGGCTCTTAAATTGGTGTAGAAGCCGTCTCTTGTTGGGGGTGTGGGTGGAGTTGTAGTTTGGCTAGATCGGCTCTTTTCAGTTGGAGGTAATGGAGCTTCCTCGGGACCCACGGTACGGTTTCTCAGTGTGATGAGATGTACTTGCGCTTTTGGGTTGGTTTCGGTATTACTTGGTAACGCGCCTTGTGGTCTCTCGGCGAAATTTTGAGCTAGTTGATTTAATTGTTTTTCAATGTTTTGAATACTAGCCTGTTGATTTTTAAAATTCGATTCCAATTGTTGAAATCGATCCGAGTTTTTCTTTTCGGTGTCGGAGATGAGGCAAGATACGGTATCTTCAATCCTTTCTCGTCCCCTTTGTTGTTGAGAGAAATTTTGTGACTCGTTTCTTGGTTGTTGAAAGTTTGTTTGTTGGTTTAGATTTTGTTGGTTACTACTATTTCCGGGTTCTCTCCAACCAAGGTTAGGGTGGTTACGCCTTCCTTGATTGTAGGTACCCGTTGGAGGACCTGACGGCCTAGGTCTATTATCAATATAGTTTACCGATTCTGTTTGATTATCCATTTCTTTCATACAACTCCAATTTTCATGTGGACCACCACACCCCTCGCAAGCCATAACCGACACCGTTTTTGCCATTTCTAACTTTTTGATTTTTGAAGAGAGGGCCTCGATTTGGGCTTGCAAGGAAGTGCTTTCATCAACCTTATGGGCGCCCGGGGCAATGGATTTGTTGCCTCGGGGAGTGTGCCACTGAAAATTGGTTTGATCAATTTCCTCAATTTGATTATAAATTTCATTTGGGCGACGATTACCTAAAAGTCCCCCAGAGCTAGAGTCAAGTGTTTGTCTTGTGTGTGGCAACAACCCATTGTAGAAAGTGGATACTTGTTGCCATACCGCAAGACCGTGATGAGGACACTTTCTTAGTAGCTCCTTGAACATTTCCCAAGTTTCATACAAAGATTCCCCATCCTCTTGTGAATATATATTAATTTCAGTCATTAATTTAGCTGTTTTAGCAGGAGGGAAATATTTAGATAGAAACTTTTGGGCTAGTTCATCCCAGGTGTTACCGAGCCAACTGGGAGGGTATTAAGCCAAGCCTTATGCCGGTCTTTTAGTGAAAATGGAAACATTCGAAGGCGGATGGCGTCGTTCGACGCTCCATTGATCCGAAAGGTATCACATATTTCTAAGAAATTAGTGATATGTAGATGGGGATCCTCGTCCGCAAGCCCATGGAAAGTTGCGGAGTTTTGAAGCATTTGTATCAAATGCAGCCGAAGTTTGAAGTTGTTGGCTTCGACATTCGGTGCAATGATAGCGGTGTCAAGATTACCCACGGTGGGTTGTAGGTAATCCTTGAGGGTACGTTGATCCGCAGTGGGTCCCCCAAAACTTTCTCTTGGTTTTTAGCTTTAAGTCTTTTTCTGAGAAAGCGTTCGGGTTATTCTAAAGGTTCTTTTATGTCTCTACTAGAACTGGAGCTCATACACTACGTAGAAAGTTCAGATGTGGCGCCTGGGTTCCAAGTCCTGCAATAAAAACAGAAAAGAATGTTGGTCAGAAGGTTCACCACGGCCCCGTGCTCAGTTGAACACGGCCCGTGGTCGGAGATACAGTAGTTGTTTTCCGGATCCCTGTTACTGGGGAGTTTGACACGGCACCGTGCTGCACCGACACGGCCCCGTGTTCAACTCACTGTAACTCGAAAAATAAAAACTGCCAGTAATAATGCTGAGCACGGCCCCGTGTCTGACCAGGCACGGCCCGTGCTGAGCTCTGCAGAAACTGAAAATCTAAAAAAAATCCTAAAAAAACAGAAAAATTAGAAAAAAAACGATTAGGCCGCTGATTCCTAACTTTCTTAAAATCCTTGTGTCCCCGGCAGCGGCGCCAAAAACTTGATGTGCGTTAGGTGTGATAGGTTTTTAATGTATAATTTATACCCTTTTACACTTTTTTGCCAAGTTTAAATTTATAAAACACGATATTTACTAACACTAAACACACATATGGGCAAGTGCACCCATCGTGAGCGTAGTATAGTGTTGGTAAGATACCGAGGTCGTCCAAGGACACAAGAGCTTTTAGTACCGGTTTATCCTCAACGTCTAATCAAATGAAAAGTTAGAAAAAAGTTTTAAACTAGAAAAATAAAACTAACTAAAATGCTGAAAAACAAAATAAAAATAAAAAGAGATAGACAAAATGAATCACTTGGCTCCGACTCGTGTTTAGTGTAACCTTTGATTATTTCCGCACTTTTGCAATTTTTAAGAGATTATCTTAGTTATTGTAGTAGGCCCTTCTTTTGAAGGTGACGTTACCCTCAACCCAGTAGTTTGAGTCAGCAAGGATACAATCCTATAGGGTCGGATTATTGAAAGATAATTAATTAAGTTATTAATGCATAATGTGGTAGGCCCCTCTTTTGAAGGTGACGTTACCCTCGGCTAAGTAGTCTGAGTCAGCAGGGATACAGTCCTAAGTAGCCGGTTTAAAGTTTTAATAGTAGCTTATATATGAGGGGATCAAAGAGTTTGGACCCCCGCCATCCAATACCAGTGGGTATTGATGGAGGTCCTACTAAATTTGACCCAGATCCTTGCAGGATCTATACACTGAACAAGGAAAGACTCTTACCAAACCATTCCCTTAACCCCAGACCAGGTAGCCAACATATCTCCATATAGACCGTGGAGATATGAATGGTGAAAATCTTTTATTTTTTATAGACAGTTAAATAATGCCAAGACACCACGGACAAATGATAAGGAAGAATCACCTTCAACATAAGAAACTAGTTATTAAAGTCATTAATACATAACCAAGTAAAAAGTGCGAAAAGATTAAAAATAAAAAGTATTACACTGGACACTTGTCTTCACCAAGTGATGTAAGAAACCTAGGCAAACATGGCCTTTGATTGTCAAGAACTCTTACGATCAATCTTGGATCCCGAGATGACTCACACAATCTATGATGGATGATGGTGGTGGATGATGGTGTTGTGGTGGTGGTGGAGTGTGGAGTGTGGGTGAAGTGTGAGAGAGGTGGTGTGCCAAGGGATGGTTTGCAAATGAGCCAAGCACCCCTATTTATAGCCTGAATAGATGCTCGGGCACGGCCCCGTGTCCATTGGGCATGGCCTAGTGTCCATCCTCCTTCTCTTTCTTCATTAATTGCAGTTTGTTTGCCTTAGTTAACCACGCCCCCGTGTCTGCTGGGCACGACCCCGTGTGCAGAAGCGTATCTGTACTATCAACATTTCCTCAGATTCTGCGAATCTTAGAGTTGACCACAGCCTTGTGTCCGCTGGGCACGCCCCCGTGGTGGGTGATATAAGCTTCTACAACTTTGTCTTTTCTGCAGACACTTGGGCACGCCCCCGTGCTCACTGAGCACGGGGCGTGTTCAGCCTTCTGTTCTCTTGTTTTGCTTTGCTTGGGAAGATGCTGTCGGGGGGTCGGGCATGCCACGTTTATTCCTTTTCTTGTATTTTTGTTAGATTTAGCTTCCTTTTTGCTTCTTTTGTTCATTTGAGCTCATTTAATTCTGAAAATACAAAAGGAAGACAAAAACACACTTTTCCAACATTAGTACTAAAAAGGGTTAGTTTTATGCCTCATTTGATGTAATTTATATGTTGCATTTTGCACACATCAATGGGTGAACCCGGTAAACAACCCTTAGAGGTTGTTTAGAAACCTATATTATGATTTTGTAACCCTTAGATGCGTATAAAAGTTGTAGGCATGAACTTTCAAGGGTTAAATGTCTTGATGTGCGTCATGCCGTAACATAACATATCCTAGGGATAGAACTCGGAATAAGTAGGCTAGTACATTAATCCGCCACAATTATAATTGTCCGCCACAATTATAATTGTGGTGGAAGATTAATCAATATGAATGAGTGGACTTATGATGCATACAAGGAATGAGCGAAATTTAAGCTTAAAAGTGCATAAATACTCTTAATGGGTCAAAATAAGATTTCAAGTAAAAATGGGTTAAGAATACATAAGAACCTGTAATTTGAACCTTGAATATTAGTAAACTGATATAATGTGATTTGTGTGACATTTTAAAGGTAACCAACAAGTTTGTTTGATCAAAACACAAACAGGTCAAAGAGTGTTTAAATTGAATTTCAAGCCGAGGGCTTGAAATCCTATATTTTATAAATTCAGATGTCGGGTTATAACTCCATGTAATGGAGAATTAAATTTCGATCGTATAGGAAAAAGAATCACGAAGAATGAACTTGTAAAACGGAAGTTATGCAAGTTTTAAGTTTACAAATGGGTTAAACTTTGAGCTGGGCATTTGCAGCATTAAACAACAAACCTGCTGGAAAAATATGGTCGTCGCGCTACGCGACGGTGGAGCTTTAAAGGTGTCGTGTGACGCGACGAGGGTCGCGGCCCGCGTAGGAATCACCCCTACTCGGTTGCGCCCCGCGAGAGCTGTTATTGCTGGCAATTTGTGTTATTTTAATTGTTTGACCCATATGACTTGTTTAAACATTTTATTTAACTACCAAAGCTAACCTTTAAGTTGGTTTTGGTCATAGGTTTATGTCAAGGGATTTCCGGATGAAGATCAAGCTAAACGAAGAACCGAACACACGAGATTAAAGCTTCCGCACAACGTTATGTCATAACTTTTAAACAACGAACTCAGTTACATTTGTTATAAAAGTTTTAAACTGTAAAAGTTTTTAGTAAAACCCGTATTATATATGTACGCATATTCTTAAGTACACATTTAATTGTCGTTTTTAGTTCTAAAACTCTCTTATAATAGTAAGGGTGTTACAAATATGGTCTTTTTCAAGAGTGTACGAGGGGCAAAATGGTCCAAACAAGTTAGTTCATTCACCCCGCACACCATCTAAGGGAAATTTGTCAATTCACAGGGTGTTCTAGGGACTGGTCGGTCAATTAACAGTGTGCGATTTCCACACCTAAATCACCTATTAATAATTCAACTCAAAAATTAATCGACCTATTGATTTTATTTTAGATGTAGATGTTGGGATTGAACCCTACCAGAGGAACAGATAATTAAAGCCAAAACTGGATCAGAGCAGTGGATCCAGAATAAGCAGATGTTACATACAAGTCTCTCCCCTTGAAAGTGGTTTTCAACATCTGCTGACCTCCTATCTACTGATCGTGCAAACTGCTGACCTACAAACTGCTGATCAAGAAAAGGCCTGATGAAAGACTAAAGCTCTGCTGTTCAATCTACTGCCTTGAGTCAAGCTCTGCTGATCCGGACAAGTATTGCTGGCTTCACAGCAGTGGAAGGTTTCAGCAGTTACTTAGATGTCTTTTATGTAATGAAATGTAATAGCAGTAGTTAGTATAGCGGAGGTTGTATTGATCAGAGGTTAGAGTTTGTTAGGAGGTTAGATGTCACTTTCATGGTGACGTCAGCTTAGATGCTCAGTGGTTTGCTAGTGCCTATAAATAGAACAGTGCTCTGTACTGTTCTATTAGCTCTTGTAAAATTGCTTTCCTGCACGAACAAACACTGAGCTCTGGCTGAGGGGGAGTTTGTATTCAGCATTGCATTGTAATCGTAATTGAAATAAATTCAATCCTTCGGTTCTTTGTGAAAAATGTTTGATCAAAGCAATTCTCTCGTTTGATTGTGTGTAAAGTTTGTTTCCATCTTAATTCCGCTGCACAACTCATCCATCTTCATCTAATTCAAACGTAAAAACACAATCAAAACCAAACTCAGATCCAACAATTGGTATCAGAGCTTGGACAGTCAAATTTGATTTAACAATCATTTTGACATAAATAGTTCAGCTCATAATCGTTGATATCGATAGTTTGTTCGGTTTGTTGAAAAACAGAGTAAGGTTTAATCACCATTAAAGTTGATTAATCAGTGCCTGTAAAACAACCAGGATGACGTCACAATCACAAGATGATAAGAATAACATTGGCTCGCTTTTTAAACCACCCATGCTTAAACGTAATGAATACAACATCTGGGAGAGAAGGATGGGTCACATCCTTGCTCAACAGAACACTAGATGTTGGAGGTCTCTTGTTTTTGGTCCCCATGTTCCTATGGTGCCAAGTGCTGAGGATGCAAAGAAGTTCGTTCCTAAACCAACTAAAAACTATACTGAAACTGATTTTCAAAAGTTCAAACTCGATGCCAAAGCATTTAGCATCATAGCATCTGCATTACCCAATGAGATCTATGCTGGACTGTTACATTGTAACAGTGCCAAAGAGCTATGGGATGCACTGAAGGAACAGTTTGGGGGTAGATAAGAAGTCATTGAAAACAATAGGGAAATTCTGAATCAGCAGTATGAAACATTTTGTCACATCAAGGGTCAATCACTGACTCAGCAATTTGAGCGATTCAGTTGTCTCATTAGTGAACTAAGGCTTGTTAAAGTAATATTTCCAAATTCAACTCAAAATAGCAGGTTCCTTAGGTCACTACCAGAAAAATGGGATACCATAGCTTTTGTCACTAGAAACTCTACTGAGTTCAAAGATCTGCCCCGGACCCAACTTCATGGTAGACTCCTGACCTATGAAAGGGAGTTGAATCAGAAAAAGAAGTTGCAAGAGTCTGGCAAAGTTGCTGATGATTATTCATTCGGTAGCACATCTCTTTTTGGTCAGGAAGAATCTGGTAGCAGTGGTAAGGATCAGGGTTATGATCACTTCATTGATATAACTGCTGGTGGAAATTTTAACAACCCTGATCCTCACTCTGCAAATTATGCTTTTACTGCAAATTGTGAAAACCAGATGTCAGATAATTTGTGCTTTGAACTCAATGATTTGCAACACTTTGATCCCACTGACTTAGAAGAGATGGACATTTTGCATCAACTGGCTTTGCTTAGTGTAAGAACAAGCAAATTCTACAAAAGAACAGGGAGAAAATTCCCAGGGTTACATGGGAATTTAAGGGTGGGGTTGGATAAATCTAAAATCAAGTGTTACAAGTGCAATAGGCTAGGTCATTTTGCTAGGGAATGCAGGAGTCAAACTACTGGTCCTATAATTACTCATCCCAGCTCAAACCCTAGGCCACAAAATCAAAGCACTGTTCACTATACCCAATACACCCCTGCAGCCCATGTTAACACTGCTCACTATGCTGCAACCCCTGTACCTGTCCATTATGTCTAAACCACTGTTCCACAAATTCAGTATGTTCAAACCCCTGTCCCACAGGCACAAGTGCAATCTGTTGCACCTTAAACAGCTGCTCTAGCAGTTGTACAACCAGATCAGCAAAGCTTCTTCACTCAAGGCTTTGTTGACTGGAGCAGCATGCCTGATGAGCTTGGTGATGAAACTTTTGCACTCTATGCTTTTAATGAACCTTCTAATGATGAATTTTGTTTGATGGCATTAGAGTCAATACCATAGGGGGTAAAAACTGAAGGTGAACAGCTAAGTGATGAAACAGTGGATGAGGTGACGCTTAGTTGTTAATACAGTTGCTGGTGAACTGCTGCTGGGAGAAAATTCAGAAACCCTGATTGAACCACTGACAGACCCCTGGTCCAAAGAGGACAAAGAAGAAGAGGAAGAGAAGAGAGTACGTGAGAAGGAAGTAAGAGCTGATGATGAAGAAAATCATCAATGTGATTGTGCCATGATGGCTGCTACCAAGGTATCACCTCAAGTTCTTGAAAAACTGTGTTCAGATAATTGCATTATTTCTTTTGCTAACATCAAAGAGGTAAATGAAAACCTTAGGGATAAAATCTTAACTGATGAAGTCAAATTTGAAAGGTCTTTAAAAGAACTTAAAAACAAATTGACTGAAAAGGAAAAAGAGATCAGCAGTCTTAAAGAAGAGCAGAGCATAACCAAAACTCAACTCCAAACTGTGGTAGAAAAATACCAAGTTTGCAAAAAGGAGTTGGAGTCCACCCAGATCACCTGTGAAAAATGGATGGAATCATGCAAAGGGTATGAGGTTATGTTTGAAAAACAGATTAAAAGCAATGTGAAATTTGGTGTTGGTTATAGAAAATATGATGATGAAAGCACGGCTTGTGAAAAATCTGTTCAAACCATTGATGTAACCACTGAGTTCATCCCCACAAACAAGAATGGCCAAGAAGTGAAAATCACTGATAAACTTGGTAACAAAATCACACTTGACAGACCAGTGGGATCCTCTACTTTTGAGGAGCTTGAAAAATATCAGTTTAAACCCACATGGTCTGGTGAGTGTGACATTCTTGAAAATTTTAAGCCCATGGACTTTACAACCACTGATGGTGTCAAAGCTCCAAAAGCAAAAGTCATTCCTCTTAAGGACATCCCAACAGAGGTTAAAAACTCTGTTGCAAAGGAGTCTGAAAAGAGAAAGAAGAGAGAAAAGATCAATAACTTGTTTTGTGAATTTTGTGAGAAAAGGAATCATCTAACAAAAGACTGTTTCCATTTAAAAGCATATGATTTGAACAAAACAAGTGTCATTGTTCCTGCTGAAAGCTGCATTGTCTGTGGTAAAACAAACCACAAAACTCAAGCTTGTGTGTATTTCAAAAACTTTGACGTGAAAAAGAATGAGTACATTGCTAAAACATCCTTGAGTCCATCAACATCATCTGTCAAATTCACCAAAAACCAACCACTGTTTGTGCCAGTTCAAACAGCTGTCACAAAACAGCTGAACCAAACATCTGTCAAAAGAGATGTTCAGGTTACTGATGCACCCCCTGCCAATCAATACAGAAGAGGTAAGGAAAAACAGTCTTACCAAAGGATTCCACACGTTTATGAGACCTACAAAAGGCCATCTAAACCTAAAGTGAACAGGCATCCTTTTGGGTACCAACAGGTGATTGGGCAAAACCCACAACAGTGGTTAGAGAGAAACAGTCCTAAAACTGTCCAAACCCCTGACCTACCCACTGTCCATCAATCTGCATCCATCCCAGACACTGTTGAGACCCCATCCAAAGCCTTATTGGCTTTGGAAACCCTAATGAACTAATCCTTTTACTTCATGTGCAGGGAGATTCTGCATGCTTAGATAGCCTTTGGTATGTTGATATTGGAGGCTCCAGGCACATGACTGGATGTAAAGCCCTACTCAAAGATTTCAAAATTCATGGAGGGGGTGATATATCCTTTAGGAATAATAGTAAAGGGAAAGTTCTGGGGTCTGGTACAGTACAGTCTGGCAATGTAAAATTTGAAAATGTCAATCTGATAGACAGTCTGAAATTCAACCTCCTGAGTGTTTCACAAATGAGTGACAAGGGGTATGGGTCATTCTTCACAAAGGAGTGTTGTAGGATTGTTGGACCAGAAATGGTCAAAAAGATTGAAGAAATAATAAAAACTGGAAAAACAAAACTTGTTGCTCAAAGAAGTGGCAATGTTTATGTTGTTGATATGTCAAAAGAGTGTCCCAGAGCTGATGCCTGTCTATTCTCAGCTGCCTCTAACAAAGAGACAGAACTTTGGCACAGAAGACTGGGGCACACAAATCTCAAGGCAATCACTGAAATATCAAAAAATGGCCTTGTAAGAGGCTTGCCACAAAAATTGTTTTCATGTCCTGAGCATTGTGTTTCCTGTTTAAAAGGAAAACAGCATAAAAGCTCTTTTAAGTCCATTGAAGAGTCCAAAACAACCCAGTGTTTGCAAATGCTGCACATGGATTTGTTTGGCCCAGTTCAAGTCATGAGTCTCAAAAAGAAGAGATATTGTTTGGTTATTATTGATGACTTCTCTAGGTTTACATGGACTTTCTTTTTACACTCAAAAGATGAGACTGCAGGCATTTTGCAAGACTTTGTGACACAGGTTGAAAAGCAATTTGACCTTCCAGTAAAAGTCTTCAGGAGTGACAATGGCACAAAATTCAAAAATAAGGAGTTGGATGCCTTCTGTGTGAAGAAAGGGATTGTAAGGCAGTACAGCATCCCTAGAACACCAGAGCAAAATGGGGTAGTTGAAAGAAAGAACAGAACTTTGATTGAGGCTGCCAGAACCATGCTTGCTGATTCAGGTCTGCCATTAACTTTTTGGGCAGAGGCAGTAAACACTGCTTGCTATGTCCAAAACAGAGTTTTAATAAACCCCAGGCACAAAAAGACTGCTTATGAAATTCTGTATAAAATCAAACCATTGATCTCATACTTCAAGGTATTTGGCTGCCCATGTTTTATTTTGAACTTAAAAGATTCCATCTCAAAATTTGCAGCCAAAGTAGACTGTGGTTATCATCTGGGATACTCAACCACTGTCAAGGCCTACAAAGTGTTTAATAAACGGACCAAAGCAGTGGAGGAGACTTTGAATGTAAAGTTCAATGAACTTTCATCAATGAAAATCCCAGCAAATCCTGCTGATTTGTTTGATCTTGATAAATTCACTTTTGAAAATACTGCTGTCAAGACTAACAGTGCAGGTCCATCAGAGGACTCATCACCAGACTATGGGTATGAGATCATCGTTCCTCAACAAAAGTCTACCACAATGGGAAAAGCATCAGTTGTACAAAACAGCTGTCAAAGCCCAACCACTGCTACCTCAACATTTGTTGACCAAAGTAGCCCATCCACCACTGCTTCCACATCATCAAACACTGCTGACAAAAGTCCCCAAATAGTGGATAAAAGTCAGCATGTGTCCTCACCATTACCTCCTATTCCACCACCTTTTGAAGCCACTGATGTGTCATCAAAGTCACCAGCAGTGGTTAGCTCAGATGATACACATTTTCAGCCTTCACCAACAAATGCCATCATTCCATACCAAGGAGATTTAATCTACTTGAGATCTCATCCACCTGATCAAATTATTGGAAACATCAATGAAGGGGTGCTCACAAGAAGCCAAACCCAAAACATTTGTCTTTTTGCTGGTTTTCTATCACTCCATCAGCCAGTCAAGTACCAAGAGGCACTGAAAGACAACAGCTGGGTAGAAGCCATGCAAGAAGAGCTCCAATAGTTTAAAAGACAACAAGTATGGGAGCTTGTACCACTGCCAAAAGATGTAAGTCCCATCGGCACAAAGTGGGTCTTCAAAAACAAAACTGATGAAAGGGGCATTGTTGTCAAGAATAAAGCCAGGCTTGTGGTTCAAGGTTACAGACAGGAAGAGGGGATTGATTATGATGAAACAATCGCCCCTGTAGCAAGATTGGAAGCTATAAGACTGTTCCTAGCCTTTGCTGTCAACCACAACATGAAGGTGTTTTAAATGGATATCAAAAGTGCTTTCCTCTATGGTACAATTCAAGAAGAGGTGTATGTTTGTCAACCTCCAGGCTTTGAGGATCCATTTTATCCAGATCATGTCTACAGGCTAAACAAAGCCTTGTATGGCCTGAAACAAGCACCTAGGGCCTGGTATGAAACTCTTTCCACCTTTCTACTCTCAAATGGTTTCAAAAGAGGTACCATTGATAAAACACTGTTTCTAAAATGGAGAGGAAAGGATTTAATGATTGTCCAAATTTATGTGGATGACATTATTTTTGGAAGCACATGTAATAAAATGTGTGAAGAGTTTAGAGAACTCATGACAGCTGAGTTTGAAATGAGTGCAATGGGTGAGCTGCAATGCTTTCTTGGTCTCCAAGTTCAGCAAATGCAAAATGGAACTTTCATTCATCAAAGCAAATATGCTAAAGAACTTTTGAATAAATTTGATATGAATGATTGTAAACCATGCAGCACACCCACGGCAACAAATAAGCTTGTCATGTCTGATGAAAAGGATGAGCTGATTGACCAAACACTTTATAGAAGCATGATTGGGTCTTTACTGTACCTAACTGCATCTCGACCAGACATCATGTTTGCAACATGTGTCTGTGCAAGAAGTCAATCAGCTCCCAGAAAATCAAACCTCATTGCTATAAAAAGGATCTTCAGATACATAAAAGGTGCTCCCACACTTGGTATCTGGTATCCAGCTAATGGGAATATCAAGCTTTCAGGTTTCTCAGACAGTGACTTTGCTGGATGTAACACCAAAAGGAAGTCCACTTCAGGAGGGTGCCAGTTTCTAGGTAATTGCTTAGTCTCTTGGCAAAGCAAAAAGCAAGCAGCTGTTTCAACATCCACTGCTGAAGCTGAATACATTGCTGCTGCAAGCTGAACAGCCCAACTCCTGTGGCTTCAAAATCAGTTGCTGGATTTTGGTATCACTGCCTTAAAGACACCACTCATGTTGGATAGCCAGGCAGCAGAAAATATCATCAAAAATCCAGTTTCTCACTCTACCACCAAACACATCGACATCAGACATCACTTTGTGAGGGATTGCTATGAAAAAGGTTTGATATCTCTGCATCATGTTCCAACTAAAGACCAGCTGGCAGATGTGCTCACAAAAGCATTAGATACTGCCACCTTTGAAAGCTTGGTCTCTAGGATTGGCATGCTAAACATGGAATAATAAGCAACATCTTGTTTTTCTATGAATAAAAGCATTAAAATGTTTTCAGAAAATCAAAAATCCATCCTTAAAAATAGCTAAAAATGAAATTTTCATTAAAATCCTTAAAAGTCTGCTATAACCACTGCTTGTTCAAAAGTCTGCTCTACTTCAAAGTCTGTCCACTGCTGAAAGCCATCCCCTGTTTTTTCATTTCTTTTGATAAACACTGTTGTTCAAAAGCAGTGTCTTATCCACTGATATGCTATCCACTGATAGTGAAAATCATCCACTGTTTCCATTTGTTACCATTGAAAACACTGCCTTCATCAGTATCTTTCATAAAAGTATTGTCCTTCATTTCACCAGGGGTTGGCATGTGGGCAGTACATAGTGGTCAGACCTTTTGTAACCGCTGCCACGTCAGCCTTCACTTTTTCCTCTATAAAACCCCCATTCACTCTAAAACAGGGTTTTACTGTCGAATTGAATTCTCAAAAATTCTCTTCTCAAAGCAGTTTCTTCATCAAATTCCTTCAGCACTTTCTTCGATCATCATCTTCAAAATGACAAAATCGAAATCATCTGCAAAACCCATTCCCAAATCATCTTCGAAAGAAGCCTCTCAAAAGGCTAAACCCACTGAAATTTCACACAAACCATCTCACAATCTTCTGGGTCTCCTCACAAAACCCGGCATAATAGATGCCTTCGATTCCATCCTTGCTACCATATCTGCATCAAAGTACAAAACTTTGTTAACAGCAGATGCACCAATTTACTTGACAACCCAAAGAGAGTTTTGGAAGAATGCAACCCTTGAAAAACAAGGAGACACTCTTACAGCCATTAACTCTTCTCTAAAGGGTAAAGATGTCAAGATCACACCACAATCCATATCAGAGGTCTTTCAACTCGATGATCAGACAGGTTTAACTTCTATCCCTAAAAATGAGTTAAAAATTGACTTCATTGAAAGAGGGTATACTGACACAATGATGAAGAGGGATACCTTACAAAAAGGTTTCTTCCCTCCTGCAACAAGGTTTTTATTTCATACCCTTCTAATGTGTGTTTCAAACAAAACCACTGCTTTTAATGAAATACCGTTAAAAATTCAAAATCTGGGATATTCTATTCTTCAAGAAGAAAATTTTAATTATTCCCGGGAAATTTTTAATGATCTGGTTAAAAATGTTGAAACAAAATCATTCTTACTGTTTCCAAGATTTCTAAGTTATTATTTTGAAAAGAAATTCAGTAAAAATGATATTTCTACAATAAACCAAGGTGACTCTTTACAAATGCACAGCTTAACTGCTGAAACTTTTACAAGAATGTCAACACCTTGCAAAACACAAGCAGAGGTGCCTGAGCAGAATTTAGCAGCTACCACTGCTCCTCAGGTATATGCTGCTTAGCCCACTGCTCAAGGTGATCAAAGTAGCAAAACAACTACTTTGAAACCTACACCTACAATCACCAAAAAGCCAACAAAAAGAAAAACTCAAAACCCCCCCAAACCCATCAAAAAGGCAACTCTGGAGGATGAGATACCAGAGCAACTGCTTGTGACAAAACAAAAGTCACAAGAAACCACTGCTGCAACTTCCTCACAGCAGTTGGTACAAGTATCTCAACCCATAACCGAAACTCCTCCTGCTTCTTCTCAAAAAGAACAGGTTGTAGAAATTGGGACACCACAATATGATGCTCTGGAATCACTCGTTTCCATCATCCACAGCCCAATGCCCCGGGAAAATTCTCTTCTAACCCCAAACCTTACATTCACAATTCCTCCACCTACAAGACTTTTGTTGGAAGCAATTGATTTTAAACAGGCACAAACCAGTCCTCCTCAATCACCCATCAATGAGAACATGCCTCAACAAATGACTGGGTCTGATGTATCAATCCTTGCTAACCCACCAACACAACCTGAGGAGGTTACACCCCTTGAGTTACAAGTAACTATTGGTGGTAATCCAAGTGAAGCAGCCACTACAACTGTTGAACCCACTGGTTTACATTTGGACAGTGGTTACATTAATAAGACTTCCTTGGAGGCAATTCCTTCAATAACACCTCCGACATCTACCAGTGAATTCTTTTTGACCACTGGCAACATCAAAAGATTGTCAAGTGTTGAAGGAAGAAGACCCCAGTACCAAGAAAAAGGGGCATCAGTGGTTAATGTTTGGAGTACCCTCCCTACCTCAACCACTGATAAAACCACGGCTAGTGGGAAATCAGATGATCGCATTAAATTGGGTGATGGTTTAAAATATAAGGATTTGACGGAACGAGTTGACAAATTGGATACAGCTGTTGCAGATATCAAAGACATGCTACAACAGTTGTTGACAATACAAAAGATGCAATCCACTGTTGATCCACCTCAAGCACCTGCTCCACCACAAGCGCCTGCTGCAAATGAGCTCTGGAATCTATTTCAACCTTTTCTCCAACAACAAAAACAAATGGCTGATCAGCAACATGAAATACATGTACAAAAGCTGAGAAACATCATGGAGTCTAGGTTCAAGAACACACAAGCTGACATCAAGGCTCTCAAGGCCCATTTATTGGAAACCACTGGCACTGCTTCTCCAACTGTTCTCTTCATCGATCAATTACCCCCAGATAATGCCAAAAAGGGGGAGAAAATCAAAGAATGGAAGAAGAAGGGAACATATAATGGACTATACATAGAACCAGAAAAGGAGAATATGACCAAGCAGATACCTTTGCTAGATGGTAGCAAAAAGGTTGATGTTACCCAAAATGCACTTGATGAAGCTATTGAAAGTGTAAAAAGGGACAGAGCGGCAAATGATATGTCAAGGTGGAACAAGGAGAAAAGAGCTTACATGGAGCTGAATGCGTAGGGTTGTTCTGGGCTAAAGGATGTTCAAAATCCTGAGCTAAAAAGAAATGCCACTAGAAAAGTGAGGAAACCCAAGTCCACACCATCCAGATTCAAAAAGCATACTCCTAAACCATCATCCAAAAGCCCCAACATCAAACCTCCACCCAAACAGCTGTTGTAACTCCTGTTGTATCAACTACTGCTGGTACTGCAGAGGTTTCAACATCTGTTACCACTTCAACACACACCACAACCACTGCCTTACCACTACCACCATCACCACCAAAAACAAACTCACCACCATCCTCTCCTGCCAAAAAGCATAAGACAGCATGTGTTACAACATCCGCTGTAATGACAATAGTGGTTGAAACACCAGTTGTTTCAATAGCTGTTAGTCAATTACAAACCACTGCCACTCAAATCACCACCACTGATCCACCCAAAACATCATCTGCCTCTCCTAAAATAAAAAGGAGAAGGATTTTCATATCAGATGATGATTCACCATCACCACCACCAACATCTTCAAAATCTCTATCACTTGTTACAATACCAAAGCCAGTTCCTCTCTCATCAGCTCCTGCACAACAATTAATCCCTGTTCTTACTCCTGCAGGTGTCCAATTTCCTCTAGAACTTGAAGCAGTTAGAGAAAAGATCAAATCCTTCTACTATGAGGATGACCCTGCCAAAAGGAAGTTGCCATCAGTCAAAGGATATCCAAGGCCAAACAATATTGAAGAATATTTGAAAGTCAAAGCTAAACAAGCAGAGGATATCTCAAAAAGAAATGCTCAAGGAAAATCTGATAGAGAAATTGGACAGAATTACCAATTCTTGCTCACACAAGTCAGATCCTTAGAGCAATTTGCAAAAAATGTGTGTCAACAAATCTCAGAGAGAGTAGATGAATCTTTGAGAAAAGACTACATTGAAAGCATCATGGCAACAAAGAAGTACGAGGGAGAAAAGCACATGTACAAGGAGTGGACCATCCCTGAGCTTGAACAAGAAGTAGCCAGGATTCAAGAAATGATATAGAATAAGGTCAAACACACTCCTCCAGAATGGTCAAAGTACAAAAAGAATGTGCCTGAAAAGACACTGGAGCTGAAGAGAATGAAAGAGGAATTGGTTGCTGCTGATTATGGGTCCAAAAATCAAGTGATGAGATGGAAAGAAGATAAAGTTAGGGCTACCTACAAAATTTTGGAGAAATTAAGAAAGAAAGATCCAAATGCTCCACAAAATCCTGACTATCCTGAAGCAGAGGTTTCAAAAAGACCCTCAAAGCTGCAAATTAGGAGAGCCACTGCTCCAGCTGGTGCAGCCATCTACAAAAGAAGACCACACAAACAGTTGGGTACTGAAACAATCCAAGAGCTAATAAAAGGTGATGACCTTGTAAAAGAAGGCATAAAGAAAATGATTGTAGAAACTCTTGGTTTGGATCAACCTGCAAGTACTGCTCAGACAGTCTTAAATAGGCTAGCTTCACCAAACACCTCTTCAAATAAAAATCTCCCAAGAAACCCACCAGGCTCAAAAGTACTAAAGTGGGAAACTGACAAACAGACCCATGTATTGACTATGTTCAGGTCTGGTGGAGAAGTGAAGAAAATATCAAGGGAACAAGCACTTGGCCTAAGTCTTGAAGATATGCAGGATCTCCTTGATCTTCCACTTGGTAGGGATGAAGATGACACAGATGCCCTAGACTTTGAGTTACAACTTAAAGGTCAGATAAGGGAGCTGTTGATGAGGCAATAAAGTTCCACAATAATGAAGAGTTTTGGCATTATCTGTTCCAGGGGGAGATTGTTGGGATTGAACCCTACCAGAGGAACAGATAATTAAAGCCAAAACTGGATCAGAGCAGTGGATCCAGAATAAGCAGATGTTACATACAAGTCTCTCCCCTTGAAAGTGGTTTTCAACATCTACTGACCTCCTATCTACTGATCGTGCAAACTACTGACCTACAAACTGCTGATCAAGAAAAGGCCTGATGAAAGACTAAAGCTCTGTTATTCAATCTACTGCCTTGAGTCAAGCTCTGCTGATCCAGACAAGTACTGCTGGGTTCACAGCAGTGGAAGGTTACAGTAGTTATTTAGATGTATTTTATGTAATGAAATGTAATAGCAGTAGTTAGTATAGTAGAGGTTGTATTGATCAGAGGTTAGAGTTTGTTAGGAGGTTAGATGTCACTTTCATGGTGACGTCAGCTTAGATGCTCAGTGGTTTGCTAGTGCCTATAAATAGAACAGTGCTCTGTACTGTTCTATTAGCTCTTGTAAAATTGTTTTCCTGCACGAACAAACACTGAGCTCTGGCTGAGGGGGAGTTTGTATTCAGCATTGCATTGTAATCGTAATTGAAATAAATTAAATCCTTCGGTTCTTTGTGAAAAATGTTTGATCAAGGCAATTCTCTCGTTTGATTGTGTGTAAAGTTTGTTTCCATCTTAATTCCGCTGCACAACTCATCCATCTTCATCTAATTCAAATGTAAAAACACAATCAAAACCAAACTCAGATCCCACAATTGGTATCAGAGCTTGGACAGTCAAATTTGATTTAACAATCATTTTGACATAAATAGTTCAGCTCATAATCGTTGATATCGATAGTTTGTTCGGTTTGTTGAAAAACAGAGTAAGGTTTAATCACCATTAAAGTTGATTAATCAGTGCCTGTAAAACAACCAGGATGATGTCACAATCACAAGATGATAAGAATAACATTGGCTCGCTTTTTAAACCACCCATGCTTAAACGTAATGAATACAACATCTGGGAGAGAAGGATGGGTCACATCCTTGCTCAACAGAACACTAGATGTTGGAGGTCTGTTGTTTTTGGTCCCCATGTTCCTATGGTGCCAAGTGCTGAGGATGCAAAGAAGTTCGTTCCTAAACCAACTGAAAACTATACTGAAACTGATTTTCAAAAGTTCGAACTCGATGCCAAAGCATTTAGCATCATAGCATCTGCATTACCCAATGAGATCTATGCTGGACTGTTACATTGTAACAGTGCCAAAGAGCTATGGGATGCACTGAAGGAACAGTTTGGGGGAACAGAAGAAGTCATTGAAAACAATAGGGAAATTCTGAATCAGCAGTATGAAACATTTTGTCACATCAAGGGTGAATCACTGACTCAGCAATTTGAGCGATTCAGTTGTCTCATTAGTGAACTTAGGCTTGTTAAAGTAATATTTCCAAATTCAACACAAAATATCAGGTTCCTTAGGTCACTACCAGAAAAATGGGATACCATAGCTTTTGTCACTAGAAACTCTGTTGAGTTCAAAGATCTGACCCTGACACAACTTAATGGTAGACTCCTGACCTATGAAAGGGAGTTGAATCAGAAAAAGAAGTTGCAAGTCTGGCAAAGTTGCTGATAATTATTCATTCGGTAGCACAGCTCTTTTTGATCAGGAAGAATCTGGTAGCAGTGGTAAGGATCAGGGTTATGATCACTTCATTGATATAACTGCTGGTGGAAATTTTAACAACCCTGATCCTCACTCTGCAAATTATGCTTTTACTGCAAATTGTGAAAACCAGATGTCAGATAATTTGTGCTTTAAACTCAATGATTTGCAACACTTTGATCCCACTGACTTAGAAGAGATGGACATTTTGCATCAACTGGCTTTGCTTAGTGTAAGAACAAGCAAATTCTACAAAAGAACAGGGAGAAATTCCTAGGGTTACATGGGAATTTAAGGGTGGGGTTGGATAAATCTAAAATCAAGTGTTACAAGTGCAACAGGCTAGGTCATTTTGCTAGGGAATGCAGGAGTTAAACTACTGGTCCTATAATTACTCATCCCAGCTCAAACCCTAGGCCACAAAATCAAAGCACCGTTCACTATACCCAATACACCCCTGCAGCCCATGTTAACACTGCTCACTATGCTGCAACCCCTGTACCTGTGCATTATGTCCAAACCACTGTTCCACAAATTCAGTATGTTCAAACCCCTGTCCCACAGGCACAAGTGCAATCTGTTGCACCTCAAACAGCTGCTCTAGCAGTGGTACAACCAGATCAGCAAAGCTTCTTCACTCAAGGCTTTGTTGACTGGAGCAGCATGCCTGATGAGCTTGGTGATGAAAATTTTGCACTCTATGCTTTTAATGAACCTTCTAATGATGAATTTTGTTTGATGGCATTAGAGTCAATACCAGAGGGGGTAGAAACTGAAGGTGAACAGCTAAGTGATGAAACAGTGGATGAGGTGACTGAAGCAGTTGTTAATGCAGTTGCTGGTGAACTGCTGCTGGGAGAAAATTCAGAAACCCTGATTGAACCACTGAAAGACCCCTGGTCCAAAGAGGACAAAGAAGAAGAAGAAGAAGAAGAGAAGAGAGCAGGTGAGAAGGAAGTAAGAGCTGATGAAGAAGAAAATCATCAATGTGATTGTGCCATGATGGCTGCTGCCAAGGTATCACCTCAAGTTCTTGAAAAACTGTGTTCAGATAATTGCATTATTGCTTTTGCTAACATCAAAGAGGTAACTGAAAACCTTAGGGATAAAATGTTAACTGATGAAGTCAAATTTGAAAGGTCTTTAAAAGAACTTAAAAACAAATTGACTGAAAAGGAAAAAGAGGTCAGCAGTCTGAAAGAAGAACTTTTCAATTTGATATAGGTTTTTCGGATATTTTTTGGGCACTGTAGGGCCTCTTTTTGGGTGTAATTGATCTACAGCACGACAACATACAGCTAGGTCAGCATGTAGCTGGATGCAGTAGAAGCTGACGTTGCCTAGCACCTCCAGGTCTTCTCTCATGCAAAACAGAGGAGATACACGAGTTGGTCAGAAAAGATTTCAGAACTAGAACAAAATTGTGTGTATCGGGACATCACACAAGCATTTAAATATACATGTCCTAATTCCAAGTGATGTTCTTTCCTAAGGCCATAGTTTAATTTAATGTTCTATACAGAACCAGTCAAAGTGTCCAGCCATCAGGATAAAGCCTGCCAACATATCGCTCTAGAGTCAGACCATTTCAATATTGAGTCAGCCTTAATCCACGTATAGAAAATTCATTTGATTTCCCACGTTATATCAAAAGGCTTAGCAAAAACTATTTTTGAAATTTTTGATTTTTTTATTGTTTTTGTATTTTTCTGATTTTTTAATGTTTTTATATTTTTCTGAGAGAAAACATCCCCCTAAATTTTGCTTAAATCTGAAAATAAAAAGAATAAACAAAAAGGAATTTAAGAAACAAATTTACACAAACGAAGAAAAATATTTTTGTGTGACCAAGTTCAATCCTCAAATTCGAACACTTTTAGCAGTTCAAGAAGAGTAGTAAAACATGCTTTATCAACCGGTTTTGTGAAAAGATCTGCGACATTGTCGTCAGTATGTATTTGTTCCATTGTAATGAGTCCTTGGTTAAAATAGTCACGTATGAAATTGTTAGGATCTGAGTTTCTTTTGATTGTGTTCGTTTGATAAGAATGAAGATGAAACAGAGTTAAATGCAGCGGAATTAGATGAAACAAATTTCAACACACATCAATGAGAGAATAAGTTTTAGCAAACATGTTTAACTTGAAATCGAATGATTGTATTTATTACAATAATCAATCACAATGCATGCATGCACTAATCTCCCCCTCAGCCTGAGCTCACTTGATTGTTCGTACAAAATGACTTGTGTGAAAGAGCTAATAGAACAGTACAGAATAATGTTCTATTTATAGTACATAACAACCACTGAGCATCTTCGGCTGACGTCACCATGAAAGTGACATCTAACCTCTTAACAACCTCTAACAACTGTCCTATACAACAACTGATCATAAACCACTGATTACAATAAACAAATACAATACAATACTAAACTGCAGATTCTTCATTCCACAGTTATCACTCCAGCAGTGCTTTGGCCTTCAGCAGTACTTGAGACATATCAGTAGATTAAGCTTCAATACTGTAACACCTGTGCCTCCACGGCCATCAAACAAATACCGAACCAATGAAATATTATATTTCATACTTGGGATTTGTAAAAAATATGTGTATCATTTGCACATATCAATTTTTTTTCAATTCCAAACTCTAAATCGCTTTCTGGAGATTTATACGCAAACTGGTGGGTAAACGTAATCAGTTTAATGCGACAAATACTCTGGAACATCAACATATACTTAACATACCTTAAATAACCCTTACATAACTTAGAAATAAGTTTTGAAGGCTTTGGTATGGCAAAAACAAGTTAATTCATCTACAGGGACTAAATTTGACAAACTACGAAAGTATGCCAATTTGAACTGTAACAGACATTCCGGAGCATGACCATAAGTTAAACATACCATAAATATCCTTCACATAGCTTAGAAATAGGCTTTGAGGGGTTTGGTGTGCTAAAATAAACTTTGGGTCATTCAAGGACTAAAAGCGTTAACCTTGAAAGTTATGACTTTTCGGGTAACAATAAAGTTAACCGAGGACTTAACAAACTGGGTAAATACCTTGAGGCCCTTATGTATCAATAAGAAGGGCTCAAATTGCAAAATATAAGCTTAATTGCCCTTTCAAAAGGCCAAGGGACAAGTTAGAACATTTTTGGCTTCTGGGGACATGCTTGCGCATCGCAGCACTCCTAGCCTTACGATGCGCAAGGCATGCCCAGCGACAGCAACTTGGCTGTTGGCTGTTTTAAGAGTTGCAATCGACTTTAACTCGATTTTCCCCATCTCCTGGACCCCTAAACGCCCCCTAAACACTTAGGGACATGTGTTAATCAGTTGTGGTGAGTTGTAGACTCATGTGTCAAAGATTTGTGGTGATTAATTCACTATAAAAGGGCATGAGGTGCAACCTTAGTTCTTCACACCTTCATTCAGCCTTCTGGAGCATTTCTAGAGCACAAGTCCTCTCTCAAGTGATCTCTAATCATTCTTAGGACTTCAGTAAGTTTTCTAATCCTTCCTTAGTTTAGTTTTTAGCTTAGTTTAGCTTAAAAGTCAACCGTCGTAATTAACGGTTGACTTAACGATTAATCACTAATGGTCCAGTGATTAGTCGAATCAAAAGTAGTTATAAGTTGGTAATTATGTGGGTAATAAACCCTTAAAAGGGTTCCCCCTGATTCCCATTCTAACTAGGTCAAAAGTCGGGTCAAACTTGCTTATAAAAAGTCAACAGAATTGTTAAATTCTAATTTATGCATAATAAGCAATGTAGAACATATACAACCTGTTTGATCATTAATATAACTTAGTAATTAGTGTAAAAACATGTCCAAACCTGTTCAACCCGACATTTTCCTGTTTAGACCCGGTTCGGAACCGAAAGTCGCATAGTTTGACTTTTGCTTTGACTTTCAGTTCTGACCCATTTAGGCATGTTTTAGAAATGCCTCAGAGCTTTAATTGGACTAAGTTACATACTAGTATAACCCTCTGCGATTATACACCTTGGTTCATTAGTTATCCAATTAATATGCATATTTCCGTTAATTGCTCATATGTTGACCATTATGCCCTTTTCACTTTAAAACGTGATTTTTGAAAATGTAAAAGAGTAAAAACCTTTGTTACTGATATATAAACTTGTATCCAAAATTTGAGATCAATTCGTGGTGTAGATTGAGAGTTATGCTCGTTAGCGCAAAATGAAAGCTTTATGTTAATTAAATGGCGAAATTAGCGTATAGCCTAGTTAAACCTACTTTTTGATATCAAACTTATTACCCCCTGATGTAATATATTATTTTGGGATTTTTGAAGATTTTTAATTAATTTTAGGCTGAACATAACTTATAGCCGTAGGCTTAATCCGGTAATTGTCGGTTTTGCCCTTACGGGCCATAAAATGAGTTTTACATATCCAAATGACTCCAAACCTTTTGCTACTGATCTTAAATGATAAATAAATTATTTTAAGCCTTATGGAACAATAAAAATATCAGCTTTAGGTATATAACCCGGAAACGGCTCCTAATCGCCTTTCTAAGCGTTTTTAACGCATAGTATGTACTAGAAACTATTTTAGACATACAAGGGTTGATACCTACTGATATTTTAGGTAAATTATAATGTTTTAATAGTAAGCAAAAGTTGTTTAACTCAGACTTCAGTTTTGAGCTTTACGGCTTATGTGAAATTACCAAAATGCCCCTACGGTGCATAGTTTGGTTATATTTGATAAATTTCACATATATACTTTACCCTACTGATATAACTTATCAAATTGAGTATATTTGCTGATTACATCAGATCTGTAACTCAGGTTAACACTTAAACTCTTTTATAACCTTTTAAATGACCAAACTACCCTTACGGGGCATAGTTTGTGTTTAAATACATTTCGGGCATAATGAAAGACATATTACTGATGTCACAACATATTTGAAGCATATTAACTTAGGAAACCTGTATATGGCTCTTACGGTTACCCGTTACGCTTAGTACGCGTTCGGTTCGGTTTATATAACTAGTTTACATAGATTAGCCGAAGCGGGTCAAACCTTATCGGTTTTATCTAGAAATCCAGAATGTGTATGAAATACCCACATTAAACAAGTCTTCAAACTTGTTGGGTCTAAGTCACATTCTATCCGATCTTCTGACTTAGGTCCGGTTTATTAATGTAGTTACCTATATTAGGTGTCGTTTGATATCCGTGATCTCTAGCATTGTGTGGTTGTTACTCAAGGACTACTAAGCAATCTCAGGTGAGTACATAGACCCCTCTTTTACTGTTTTCCAAACATTTTGGGGTGGAACACATGTGCCTACTTGTTACTTTCATGCTTTCCATGTTTTCACATCATATACCTGCTATGTTCGTTAGTACATTATAGTACATGATTTCATTACATTTTATGCTATGTATGCCCATTGTGTGCGTACTTAGTACATCGTTTTACATTACATTTTATGCTTACATTTTGGTATGACATTTGGTTTGTTTAAACTATACTATACATTCATTAACACCGATCACGCCGCTCGGTAGTAGGTAGTGGTACCGTAGGACTTGACAAATCCCATTCCTGAAATCTCGGGTTTGTTTGGACGTAAGGAATGACCGAATCCGAATACAATTTTTGATAACCTTTACTAAAAGGGTTATCCGACTGTCGCAAGGCTTGGATGTATGAATTTTCACAATACTGCATAGATGTCTATATCAGTATAGCATGTATTTATTACACAAAACATAACTTTGATTTAAACCATGTTTTACTTCAATACCTTGTTTTTGTGCATTTTACATATGGTTTAGTTGATATATTTCACTTACCATACATAAACATTTGTTACACATTACTTGACTACTTTTGGACTATCAACATTTGACATGGTTTATACAAGGACTTTTGACAATTGGTTTAAACATAGACATTATACATTGTTGGTTGGTTGACTTATATTTGACATAAACATTAGACATAGACATTAAACATTTGATTATACATAAACATTTTACTTTGGTGGTTTGGTTTGAGTAAGTGATTTAAGTAACGAGGCGTGTGTAATATGATACAAGTATGGTGGATACGCCGCTGGTACTTCCTATATATAAGTGCTTGTATGGTATTACATATCGTAGCGTTATTTGAATCATTTCAATTTAGACACATAACAATTCATACAAACAGCATACTTTTCACAAGACATTGTTTTACAAAACAACTTATCTTATACAAACTCATTTTACTTGGTTATTCTTTTAACCATACATTATTCTCTTATTAATACATATCATCTGATCTTATTGATTTTCAAATAATTTACAAGACAAAGCAAATTACAAGGTTCATGACTAAACATTTCTTAAACATAAGTCATGAATCTTATTTTCACAAAACCTATGTATCTCACAGGCATTTTAATGCTGACGTACCTATTTTCACATGTGTTTCAGGATATGCTGCATAGGATCTATCAAGATACACTTAGGCGGACATGGGCCTTAGTGACAATAAAAGATGCAAGACTAGTTATTTATGTTATGTTTCTTTGATTGTCAATACATTGTAACCCTTTTATTTAATAATACAATATTTCAATTTCCATGTGTTATGAAACAATGATTCTGTTACAACACTCCCCGACGTTTTCCGCCACGTTTCGTTGTCTCACGTGGTCGGGGTGTGACAGAAAAGTTGGTATCAGAGCTCATGGTTATAGGGAATTAGGTTATTAGTAATACTTTGACCTAGTCTATAACCTTTCTAGGACCCTAACGCGAGTTTACTTGCGTTTAGTCATAAAACAATACTGTCACCTATCCTTAGGCGACAACCACAACAAGAACATAAATTTCAAAACCGCTTTGAAAACTAATCATCTGTTCTAGGATAATTGATTACTAGGTTTTGAACCCTCTATTGTAAGGTTTTGAACCCTCTGTTATATGGTTTTGAACCCCTTTGGACTTTCAAAATCTCGTCAAAGTTTGGGTCTTATAATGTGAACACGTGCAAACTGGAAGAGTGAATGCCTGTACCCTGAGTTTTCTGTCGAAGGCTAGAGTGTTCGTACAAATCCACAGTATCAGACCAGTCACTCTTACCTGGGAACTCTTGGGGTGAGTGTTCACTTATAGGCGAGCATGTCTTCAGTAATACATTAATATGACCCGTTTACTTTGATTTGTCACCATCTCATTTGTTTGCCTTAGGTAACAAACAAATGATCGCAATTTTCATTCGTTACCATTCTGTATTGATTATCCAATAACCTTTCACTTGTTTCTTCCTATTTCTTTCATTTTCTTCTAGAATGTCTCTTCCTCTCAGCACTGGTCAAATGTCCGAGCGAACAGCCAAATTTGCCCATCAAATAGGCGAAGTGATTCAGAAGACTGTGGATTTAGGCATTGCCATGGCTCGTCTCAACAATGAAGCCTCTCGTCTCGAAAATGAAGCCACTCAAGAGCCACCAAAGGAAGCAGAAGTCAAGCCAGCACCAAAATCAAGGAAGCGTAAGGCTTCAAGGAAACCCGCAGCGGTTACACCTAATCAAGCGGGACCTAGCCATGTGGCAAGGCCACCAGCTAGGAAGCCATACATAGGAACTGCCCCTTTGTGCAAACGATGCAACCGTCATCATTCAAACCTCATACCCTGCTCCAAATGTACCTACTGTGGACGGAGGGGACATTTGGTCAACACATGCCGCTTTGCTATCCAAAACAAAGCTGCTATAAACCTTGCTGCTACCCAACTCCAAGTCAACCCTACTCAAGCTCGTTTTCCGTCTGGTACTTGCTATAACTGTGGCGAGATGAGCCATTTCAGGAACAACTGCCCAAAGCTTGCTAATGCAAATCCAACCCATGGATGAGCAGTTGGCTGACTAGAAGATGTTGCTGTCTTATGCTTTTATTCTCCTGTTTTCTTGTAATGTGAAACAATCTGTTTTGTTTATAAATAAATTATTGTTCACAATTCTGATATACAAGTGTAGTTACATGTGTGTATGACCTTTCCTATGATACCTACATCAAGAAACTATGTACCTTGCAAACTACTCATGTGATTTCTCTCTTTCAAATGATCGCTCATGATTCCCTCAAAAAATTTTAAGTACTCGTTTCATTCTAAGAAACGAAGTACATGAAATAAAGTGAAATTATGAGTAATCGTGCTTTTTACACATCTGTGCCATTAGATCCTTGGTTAGATAACTAAGGGTAGTTTCAAATCTCATACCCATTACGTTTTGATTTTTTCAACATACACAGTACAAGTATTTCAAAAACAATCTTCATGATCTCAAAACATTTCATATAGTTTGAAAACAATTTTTTTTCAAATGCATTGTCTATGTTATTTCAAAAACATTGGCTATGTTTTCAAAAACAACCTTCCTAATTTCAAAATGTTTCATATAGTCTGAAGGCAATAGTAACACAGTACATTTTCTTATCAAGTGCATGATTTCGAAAAGCATCATTCATGTTTTTTCAAAAACATTATACAAAATTTCAAAAAAAATCATTTCGCATGATTTTAAAACATTTTTATAAATATACTTATCTAAAAACCTACTTTATGATTTCAAAAGTATTATATATAAGGTTTCAAAAACATTTTTTGAACCCCATGCATAGTTTTCCAAAAATATTTTCTTCATACATTGACTTAACTTTCAAATTTCGCTTCATATGTCGCCTTGGCATATCTGGCATCTCAACTTCATAAGCATTTTTACTTCATGTTTTGACATAAGCACGTCCAGTGCAAGGTTTCAAAACATCTTCAACTTCTAAAATCTATATGGGATCTTTTTATCTTCACATTTAGACCCTTGTGGATGATCATCATTCAAATCAGAGTCCTTAATTGGATTCCTTATGTACCTGAATTCGAACATTTCGGTTCCTTATAATCGAAATCGAATTTCTCTTTTAAAAAATCTTTCTATCTTTATAGATAGATTCTTGTGAATGTTTAAAGTGCCAAATGAAATCCACGAGATGGATTCCTATTGTACTTTAAATGCATGTGCTCTGTCGACAAAACAAATTAACAAATAAAAAAAATCTTTGTGGTTATACGACTATGTGTTTATTCATCTTATGTTTTCTTTTATGCATTTTGTGTTTTTATACTCTGGATATTTGTTATCCAAATCCTCGCAGGATCTTTCATATCTCCATATGAGGGATTCGTAGCAGGGTAGTCAAAAGGTGCTACCTTAAATCCTTAATGGGCTTCTATGTAAGAGTTAAGACCCTTGGATTATATAGTACCACTCCATGATTCATAAGAGACCCTTTTAGTGGTCTAGTCAAAAGGATTGATTCACAATTTGGTGAAAGAACGACATCTAGTGATGTAGCTGAACAGACTCCTTGATAGTCTATTTAGATCATTTATTGATTTAATTAAAAGGACTATATGGCGGTCTAGTCACACTCATCACAGGATTGTTCATTTGGTTTTCCCCTACACATTATAAAATAGACTGTGTGAACTGTGCAAGGAATTGTCTGATTATGGACGCGTACATAATTATGAAATTTAGTGCACAGAAACCTAGTAAGGTTTATTATGTGTAAGAACCGATAGTGACAACAATAACAAAATGAGAACGATGTAATGAAGGCACGGTGGACGCACCAATGACGCTTCATATACTTGTATATAAGTGTCCCTCTTACATTGCAAGCATAATGTTATTAAGGTTACTAGAAGTTCAGAACCCTAACCAATGTTGTTCGATCTTTTCAACTTCATGTTTTAAACTCTCACGAGTTTCCTCTAAATAAATTTCGGGACGAAATTTCCTAAAGTAGGGGAGACTGTAACACCTGTGCCTCCACGGCCATCAAACAGATACCGAACCAATGAAATATTATATTTCATACTTGGGATTTGTAAAAAATATGTGTATCATTTGCACATATCAATTTTTGTTCAATTCCAAACTCTAAATCGCTTTCTGGAGATTTATACGCAAACTGGTGCGTAAACGTAATCAGTTTAATGCGACAAATACTCTGGAACATCAACATATACTTAACATACCTTAAATAACCCTTACATAACTTAGAAATAAGTTTTGAAGGCTTTGGTATGGCAAAAACAAGTTAATTCATCTACAGGGACTAAATTTGACAAACTGCAAAAGTATGCCAATTTGAACTGTAACAGACATTCCAGAGCATGACCATAAGTTAAACATACCATAAATATCCTTCACATAGCTTAGAAATAGGCTTTGAGGGGTTTGGTGTGCTAAAATAAACTTTGGGTCATTCAAGGACTAAAAGCGTTAACCTTGAAAGTTATGACTTTTCGGGTAACAATAAAGTTAACCGAGGACTTAACAAACTGGGTAAATACCTTGAGGCCCTTATGTGTCAATAAGAAGGGCTCAAATTGCAAAATATAAGCTTAATTGCCCTTTCAAAAGGCCAAGGGACAAGTTAGAACATTTTTGGCTTCTGGGGACATGCTTGCGCATCGCAGCACTCCTAGCCTTACGATGCGCAAGGCATGCCCAGCGACAGCAACTTGGCTGTTGGCTGTTTTAAGAGTTGCAATCGACTTTAACTCGATTTTCCTCATCTCCTGGACCCCTAAACACCCCCTAAACACTTAGGGACATGTGTTAATCAGTTGTGGTGAGTTGTAGACTCATGTGTCAAAGATTTGTGGTGATTAATTCACTATAAAAGGGCATGAGGTGCAACCTTAGTTCTTCACACCTTCATTCAGCCTTCTGGAGCATTTCTGGAGCACAAGTCCTCTCTCAAGTGATCTCTAATCATTCTTAGGACTTCAGTAAGTTTTCTAATCCTTCCTTAGTTTAGTTTTTAGCTTAGTTTAGCTTAAAAGTCAACCGTCGTAATTAACGGTTGACTTAACGATTAATCACTAATGGTCCAGTGATTAGTCGAATCAAAAGTAGTTATAATTTGGTAATTATGTGGGTAATAAACCCTTAAAAGGGTTCCCCCTGATTCCCATTCTAACTAGGTCAAAAGTCGGGTCAAACTTGCTTATAAAAAGTCAACAGAATTGTTAAATTCTAATTTATGCATAATAAGCAATGTAGAACATATACAACCTGTTTGATCATTAATATAACTTAGTAATTAGTGTAAAAACATGTCCAAACCTGTTCAACCCGACATTTTCCTGTTTAGACCCGGTTCGGAACCGAAAGTCGCATAGTTTGACTTTTGCTTTGACTTTCAGTTCTGACCCGTTTAGGCATGTTTTAGAAATGCCTCGGAGCTTTAATTGAACTAAGTTACATACTAGTATAACCCTCTGTGATTATACACCTTGGTTCATTAGTTATCCAATTAATATGCATATTTCCGTTAATTGCTCATATGTTGACCATTATGCCCTTTTCACTTTAAAACGTGATTTTTGAAAATGTAAAAGAGTAGAAACCTTTGTTACTGATATATAAACTAGTATCCAAAATTTGAGATCAATTCGTGGTGTAGATTGAGAGTTATGCTCGTTAGCGCAAAATGAAAGTTTTATGTTAATTAAATGGCAAAATTAGCGTATAGCCTAGTTAAGCCTACTTTTTGATATCAAACTTATTACCCCCTGATGTAATATATTATTTTGGGATTTTGGAAGATTTTTAATTAATTTTAGGCTGAGCATAACTTATAGTCGTAGGCTTAATCCGGTAATTGTCGGTTTTGCCCTTACGGGCCATAAAATGAGTTTTACATATCCAAGTGACTCCAAACCTTTTGCTGCTGATCTTAAATGATAAATAAATTATTTTAAGCCTTCTGGAACAATAAAAATATCAGCTTTAGGTATATAACCCGGAAACGGCTCCTAATCGCCTTTCTAAGCGTTTTTAACGCATAGTATGTACTAGAAACTATTTTAGACATACAAGGGTTGATACCTACTGATATTTTAGGTAAATTATAATGTTTTAACAGTAAGCAAAAGTTGTTTAACTCAGACTTCAGTTTTGAGCTTTACGGCTTATGTGAAATTATCAAAATGCCCCTACGGTGCATAGTTTGGTTATATTTGATAAATTTCACATATATATTTTACCCTACTGATATAACTTAGCAAATTGAGTATATTTGCTGATTACATCAGACCTGTAACTCAGGTTAACACTTAAACTCTTTTATAACCTTTTAAATGACCAAACTACCCTTACGGGGCATAGTTTGTGTTTAAATACATTTCGGGCATAATGAAAGACATATTACTGATGTCACAACATATTTGAAGCATATTAACTTAGGAAACCTGTATATGGCTCTTACGGTTACCCGTTACGCTTAGTACGCGTTCGGTTCGGTTTATATAACTAGTTTACATAGATTAGCCGAAGCGGGTCAAACCTTATCGGTTTTATCTAGAAATCCAGAATGTGTATGAAATACCCACATTAAACAAGTCTTCAAACTTGTTGGGTCTAAGTCACATTCTATCCGATCTTCCGACTTAGGTCCGGTTTATTAATGTAGTTACCTATATTAGGTGTCGTTTGATATCCGTGATCTCTAGCATTGTGTGGTTGTTACTCAAGGACTACTAAGCAATCTCAGGTGAGTACATAGACCCCTCTTTTACTGTTTTCCAAACATTTTGGGGTGGAACACATGTGCCTACTTGTTACTTTCATGCTTTCCATGTTTTCACATCATATACCTGCTATGTTCGTTAGTACATTATAGTACATGATTTCATTACATTTTATGCTATGTATGCCCATTGTGTGCGTACTTAGTACATCGTTTTACATTACATTTTATGCTTACATTTTGGTATGACATTTGGTTTGTTTAAACTATACTATACATTCATTAACACCGATCACGCCGCTCGGTAGTAGGTAGTGGTACCATAGGACTTGACAAATCCCATTCCTGAAATCTCGGGTTTGTTTGGACGTAAGGAATGACCGAATCCGAATACAATTTTTGATAACCTTTACTAAAAGGGTTATCCGACTGTCGCAAGGCTTGGATGTATGAATTTTCACAATACTGCATAGATGTCTATATCAGTATAGCATGTATTTATTACACAAAACATAACTTTGATTTAAACCATGTTTTACTTCAATACCTTATTTTTGTGCATTTTACATATGGTTTAGTTGATATATTTCACTTACCATACATAAACATTTGTTACACATTACTTGACTACTTTTGGACTATCAACATTTGACATGGTTTATACAAGGACTTTTGACAATTGGTTTAAACATAGACATTATACATTGTTGGTTGGTTGACTTATATTTGACATAAACATTAGACATAGACATTAAACATTTGATTATACATAAACATTTTACTTTGGTGGTTTGGTTTGAGTAAGTGATTTAAGTAACGAGGCGTGTGTAATATGATACAAGTATGGTGGATACGCCGCTGGTACTTCCTATATATAAGTGCTTGTATGGTATTACATATCGTAGCGTTATTTGAATCATTTCAATTTAGACACATAACAATTCATACAAACAACATATTTTTCACAAGACATTGTTTTACAAAACAACTTATCTTATACAAACTCATTTTACTTGGTTATTCTTTTAACCATACATTATTCTCTTATTAATATATATCATCTGATCTTATTGATTTTCAAATAATTTACAAGACAAAGCAAATTACAAGGTTCATGACTAAACATTTCTTAAACATAAGTCATGAATCTTATTTTCACAAAACCTATGTATCTCACAGGCATTTTTATGCTGACGTACCTATTTTCACATGTGTTTCAGGATATGCTGCATAGGATCTATCAAGATACACTTAGGCAGACTTGGGCCTTAGTGACAATAAAAGATGCAAGACTAGTTATTTATGTTATGTTTCTTTGATTGTCAAGACATTGTAACCCTTTTATTTAATAATACAATATTTCAATTTCCATGTGTTATGAAACAATGATTCTGTTACAACACTCCCCGACGTTTTCCGCCACGTTTCGTTGTCTCACGTGGTCGGGGTGTGACAAATACATTGACTTCATCAGTTCTTTAGGATAGCAACAGTTGTGAAGAGCAGTGCTTTGAGTCATCAGATGTTAGGGCCACTTTCAAGGGGAAAGATTAAGTACAAACAACTGCTTATTCTGGATCCACTAATCTGAACTAGTTTTGGCTTTATCAACTGTTGCTTTGTATAGAGTTCAATCCCAACAGTCTCCCCCTGGAACAGATGATACCAAAACTCTTCATTATTTTAGATCTTTATTGTGTCATCAAAAGTTCCCTGATTTGGCCTTTGAATTGTAACTCAAAGTTCATGGAATCTTCATCATCTTCATCCCTGCACAGTGGAAGCTCAAGGAGATCTTGTAGATCTTCTACACCCAAGCCAAGTGCATTTTCCCTTGATATGTGCTTCACTTCACCACTGGATTTGAGCAGAGTCAATACGTGGGTCTTTTTATCAGACTTCCACTTTAGTATTTTTTAATCAAGTGGGTTTCTTGGGAGAGTCTTTATTTTTTATGAGTTTGGAGAAAGGGTTCTGCTTATGACCCCTTTGGCAGAATCTTGTGATTTTGCTAAGTCTTGATTTTCTGCAATTATTCTTTGAAGAGCTTCTTTCATAATTAGATCTTCATGAGCCTTGACTTCCTTTTCATCCATTTGTTTTTGCCGCTTTCTTTGGTTTAAGGCAATGATGGAAGTATCAAAAGATGTGAACAAGGTCCTCAAGGAAAGGCCCTGCTACTATGGATCATCAGCTTTCTTATCTTTGTATTCAGGCTTCTTTGGAAGGCTAGGCTCTATCTCTCTCCTTTTTCTCAGCCTTTCATAAGCCTCATCAGTGTATTGCCTTATCCATTTTTCTATGGCTTTGGCTGTACCAACCTTTGCTGCAACCAACTCTTGCTTCTTTCTTTTATACTCTAAGGTAAGATCAGCAATTGTGTTTTTGTATTTGCTCCAATTTGGTGCTAATCTTTTCATACCTGGATCATTCTTGATTCTTTCAATTCTATTTGCTTCATGTTTCAGTGCAATGAGTGGCCAGTCTCTGAACTGCTCAACCTTGGCAGGATAGAACTTTTCCCTCATGATCAAAGCAAGAAGGTCTTTTCTCATTTCCTGTTGCAGATCAGCTTCTGGTGGCAGGTTGGACATTTCTTTACTCAAATCTCTTACATAGTCTTCTATTTGTTTAAGTTTGGTAAGCAAAAACTGCATATGACTTAAGATTACATTATCACTTTTCCCTTTGCATTCAAGTTTAGCTCTTATTTCAGCTTGCCTGGCTTTAAGTTTTAAATACTCATCCCTGTTGACTGGATCTCTAAAACCAATCAGAGAAGGGAGTTTTCTCTTTGAAGGATCATCCACTGTCTAGAACTGCTTCATTTCATTTCTTACTGCATGCAATTCTAGTGGATAACTGGCAGCTACTGGTATAACATCAACAGGGTCATATCCTTCAAGTTCCTTTGGATCTTTGATTGGGTTAGCCAAGGTGGGAGGAATGAATGGTTGAGCTTTGGTGATATTGTAAGGGGCAGATGAAATGGGATCAGGTACTGGTATGTCATCAGCATGCACCTAAAATTTTCTTTTTCTTCTATAAACCTTTTTGGGAGAAGGTGTTTGGTGTTTCAACCACTGTTGTCTTCTGCTTTATGGCAGGTGGTGGTTTTTGTGATGGTGGTTTTGTTTGTGGTGTAGCAGTGGATTGAGTAGTGATGGTTGGTGAAAGAATGATGGGGGCAGTGGTTGACACAACATTTGTTGAAACCACTAAAGTATCAACAACTGTTGATACAACAGGTGTCTTAACATCTGTTGGTTTGGATGTTGGTTTAGAGGTTTGATGTGAGGAACTTTTGGGGATTTTAGGAGGAGGTTTAGTGGTTTTGGGAGGTGTGGTTTTGGGTTGGCTAACCTTTCTAGTAGTCTTTCTTCTGTTTGAAGTACCCTGTGCCTCCTTAGCCATAAAAACTTTCTTTTCCTCTTCATATCTTTTATCTCCCTTTGTTTCCATTTTCTCTTTTAACCTTGCTTTTTCTTCAGCAAAAGCATTGAGGGTCACATCAACCTTCTTTGACCCATCTAGCTTTGGAATTTCTACCACAAGTTTAGACATTGGATCTGGTGGTAGATATAAACCTTCTTTACCCTTCTTTCCTTTCTCACCCTTTTTGGCATCATTAGGGTTTTCAACATAGATGATTGAAGGAGGAGCAGTGCCAGTGGTTTGGAGCAGATGAGCTTTAATGGCTTTGATATCTGCTTGAGTATCTTTGTACCTAGCTTCTAGGACATTTCTAAACATTTAAAGTTGAATTACATCTTTTTGATCAGTATATTGTCTTTGTTTGTGAAGCAGAGGTTGAAACACTTGCCATAGCTTAGCAGGGGATGGAGCAGATGATGAAGCAGTTGATGGAGCCTTTTGAGATTGTAACAACTACTGCAGAATATTTTTGATATCTGCAACAGATGTTTCAATTCTCTCTACTCTCTCCGTTAATTCTTGGTATTTTAAACCATCACCCAAGTGAATGGGATCATCTGATTTCCCACTAGCAGTGGTTGTATCAGTAGTTGACTAAGGAAAAGTTTCCCAGAAGTCATCCACTGATGCGCCTTTGTCTTGGTACTGGGGGACCTCTTTCCTCAATAGTGGTTACCATTGTAAGCACACCAGTGAATAATGGAAATACACCAGTGGTCACCTTGGTTCCCAAAGAGGAAATTGCCTTCAAGGGAGGCTTACTAATGAAACTACTGTCCAGATGTAAATCAGTGGATTCCACACCTGTAGTAGCTGCTCAACTTGAACTACTTATAGGAATTACTTTTAATTCCTGCAGTGTAACCTCCTCAGCTGTTGATGGGATAGCAATGGCAGAGGAATCAGACTTAGTCACTTGTTAAGGTATTTTCTTAGTGATGGGTTGTTGAGAAGAACTGATTTGTGTCTGATCCATGTCCAAGGCATTCAACAGAGGTAGAAAAGATGGTGGAATTTGTGAAGTAGGGATAGGGGTTGAAAGAGAATTTGCCTCGGGAGCAGGGCTGTGGAAGATGGATTCAAGTGATTCCAGAGCTTCATAATTTGGTGTCCCTGTGGATACGACCTGATCCTTTTGAGAGGATGCAGGAGGAGTTTTAGGCTCAGGTTGAGATCTTTCTACCAACTGCTGTGAGGAAGTAGCAGCAGTGGTTTCAAGTGACTTTTGTGTTGTTACAGGAGTTACTTCTGGGAACTCATCTTCTAGAAGATCCTTTTTGGATGGGTTGGTGGGCTTTTTGGTGACTTTCTTTTTGATGGTCTTTTTGGTGGGTTTTGGTGGGGGTTTCACAGAAGTGGTGGTGCTACGGTGATCACCAAGAGCAGTGGGCTCAACAGCAGGGACTTGAGGAGTAGTTGTTGTAGCTAAATTCTGCTCAGGTTCCTCTGTTTGTGTTTTTGAAGGTTTTGACAGCCTTGTAAAGGTTTCAGAATATAGGCTGTTTATTTGAAAAGGATTTCCTTGGATAAGCATATGTGCACTATCCTTTGGGATTTTCTTTTGTAAATAAAAACTTAAAAGTCTTGGAAACAATAAAAATGGTTTTTTCTTTTCTTTGATATTTGCAACATTTTTGACCATATCATTGAAAATCTCCTGGGAGTAGTTAAAATCAACTTAAGCCATTATAGCATAGCCCAGGTATTGGATTTTCAATGGTATCTCATTGAAAGCAGTTGTTTTATTTGACACACGCATGAGGAAGGTATGGAATAAAAATCTCATGGGAGGTGGAAAACTCCCTTTTTGCAAAGTATCTTTTTTCATTTGTTCCTCATATCCCTTCTCAATTAAATCAGTTTGATATTCCTCCTTTGAGAAGGAAGTTTTACCTGTATGATCGTTTATTTCAAAAACCTCAGAGATAGTTTTGAGGTGTGACAGCAACCTGAATTCCCCCAACTGTTGAAGTAATAGCCCAGGGCTTTTTGTCCTGAACTTCAATTTTTGCATGTTTCCAGAAATCTCGGAGGGTGTCCAGGTAGATAGGTGCGTTGCAAGTTAGCAAAGTTTTGTACTTTGACTTGGAAAGAGCATCAATGACGGAGTGAAAGGTTGTGTTTTGACTTGTTTTCTCAAGTGTACACAGGTAGTTATGAGGGGTTTTTAGTGCGAGAGCCATGGTGAATCGAAAATGGTTGAGAGCGAATGAAAAAGATGAATGATTTGAGAGATTTTGATGAAAACTGCTTTTTAAAGGAATTTTGAGTTCGATTCGACAGCGAAAACCCTGTTTGGGGTTTTGATCAGGGTTTTATAGGGTGAAAAAGTGAATGCTGACGTGGCAGCGGTTACAAAAGATCTGACCGCTAAGTACTGTCAACGTGACAACCTCTGATGAATAATGGATGACAGTTGTTTAGGAAACCACTGATGGATCAATATCAGTGGTTCACAATGGTGAAGATGAAAATAGTGGCTAACTTTAACTATCAGTGGATAGCCTATCAGTGGATTAAAACACTGAGGTTTAACAACAGTGATTAACAAGAAAAATGAGAGAACAGAGGTTGACTTTCAGCAGTTGAAAGAATTCAACAGAACAGATGTTTGAACCAAAACAGTGGTTATGGCAGACTTTTAAGGATTAATGAAAATTTTCATTTTTAACTATTTATAAGGATGAATTTTTGATTTTCTGAAAACATTTTAATGCTTTTTATTCATAGAAAAACAGGATTTGGCCTGTTATTCCATGTTAAGCATGCCAATCCTTGATATCAAGCTTTCAAAGGTAGATGTGTCTAAAGCCTTTGTTAGCACATCTGCCAGCTGATCTTTGGTATGAACATGATGCAGAGAAATCAAACCTTTTTCATAGCAATCCCTCACAAAGTGATGTCTGATATCAATGTGTTTGGTGGTTGAATGTGAAACTGGATTTTTAATGATATTTTATGCTGCCTGACTGTCCAACATGAGAGGTGTCTTTAAGGCAGTGATACCAAAATCCAGCAGTTGATTTTGAAGCCATAACAGTTGGGCTGTACAGCTTGCAGCAGCTATATACTCTGCCTCAGCAGTGGATGTTGTAACAGCTGCATGCTTTTTGCTTCGCCAAGATACTAAGCAATCACCTAGAAATTGGCACCCTCATGATGTGGAGTTCCTTGTTGCATTGCACCCAGCAAAGTCACTGTCTGTGAAACCTGAAAGCTTAATATTCCCATTAGCAGGGTACCAGATACCAAGTGTGGGAGCACTTTTTATGTATATGTGTATCCTTTTCACAGATATTAGGGCAGACTCTCTAGGGGCTGATTGGGATCTCGCACAAACACATGTTGCAAACATGATGTCTGGTCTAGATGGAGTTATGTACAATAAAGACCCAATCATGCTTCTATATAAGGTTTGATCCACCAAATCATCATTTTCATCAGTCATGACTAGCTTGGTGGTTGCCATGGGTGTACTACATGGTTTACAATCATTCATCTCAAATTTGTTTAGAAGTTCTTTAGCATATTTGCTTTGATGAATGAATGCACCATTTTGCAGTTGTTTCACTTGGAGACCAAGGAAACACTGTAGTTCACCCATTGCACTCATCTCAAACTCAGCTGTCATGAGTTGTCTGAACTCTTCACACATTTTAGAACATGTGCTTCCAAAAATGATGTCATCCACATAAATCTGGACAATCATCAAGTCTTTCCCTCTCCATTTTAAAAATTGTGTTTTGTCAATTTTACCTCTTGTGAAACTAATAGAGAGAAGAAAGGTGGACAGAGTTTCATACCAGGCTCTAGGTGCTTGTTTCAAGCTATATAAAGCTTTATTTAGCCTGTAGACATGATCTGGATTATATGGATCCTCAAAACCAGGAGGTTGACAAACATATACCTCTTCTTGAATCTTACCATAGAGGATGCACATTTGATATCCATTTGAAACACCTTTATATTGTGGTTGACAGCAAAGGCTAAGAACAGTCTGATAGCTTCCAATCTTGCTACAGGGGCAAAAGTTTTGTCACACCCTGACTTTTTGCGGAAGCGTGATTATGGTGTGACTTTCTTAATACCATTGCATTCAATCATAACAACAACTATGTGATAAAACCATAGATGGTCATCCATTAATTAAGTTTAAAAACATAACAACATTGTCTTAAAAACATAAAAATTCAAATTCGAGTACAAACCATGCAACTTGTTTAAGAGTTCACAAGGACTCGACAGATGACATTAAATAAAACCAGGATTTGGGAGACGTGTCTCATCCAGGAATAAGACACCCTGACCAAACCTGAAGACCATGGATGACATCTTTTATTCTTAAACCACACTTGGAACTTCCGAACACCCGCCAGATCCAAAACTAATTCCCTGAAATACATGTATTTTGAAAACATCAACAAAAGTTGAGCGAGTTCGTGTATTTGTTTTTGTGTAAGAATAAACCTTTGAAAACATTGTAAGTATGTATTTAAGTTTGTAAATCCCGGTATGAAAGCAACAAGGAAAAACAGAACATTAATGGTTTGCAAGGCCATTTATATGTGTGACGTGATTCAGGAAAGCTCAAACCTAGCAGACTTTGCACCGGGCCTCCGGCTGTAAGACATAGTCAACCCGTGGGCCACCCTGGTCCAACATGGGCTAGGCTCGCTACACCCAAATAGATCTATCACTCATGTCCCTCGGTCCTACAACGAGGATTGATGGCCTTAAGCGTCATACCCACCACTCACATGATCTAGAAGTACCCTTCCTTAGCTAACCATACCAAATAATAACGTTTGTAAACAGTTGAAACATGTACTTCATCCCCGAAGTTAAAAAACTGAAAATAGTAAAAGAAAAGGGGGACACGAAACTCACAGTCTTGCGTCTTCAACAATCGTAACTTAAGCTTCTTCGGTGAACACGACTACCTACAACGTACTAATGTCTATTAGACGAACGGGCCGTGCCTTGACTTAGTGTTAATGTCTTCGAGTTACGTTTCTTTTGTGTCTTCGATATTATTCCAAGTTATATAATTATTTGTTAAAATAATTAATATTTTAACTTAAACTATATTTATTAAATTTTGGAATAATAATATATTTTTGACTTGATAGACTTCGGGTATTTATACATGTATATCCTTCCCAAGGATGGGGGTATTTGTATTCGCATTCTTATACTTGTATATTTTTGCCATGTATTAGGGTCGTATTCTGGTGTGTATTTATACGTACGAGAATACGTATTTTTACGGTATTCATTAGGTATCCTTTATACTTAATTTCATATTAATTATTCCGGAATATTTTTCTTTAATAAGGATTCAATATATATTTCCAAAATACATATTTTAGGGAATATTACTTAGAAAAATTATTTATAATCTTTCCTTTGGCAAAAATATTTGTATTTTCTCATAAGTTCAGAAATTAATATATTTTCAAGACCCACTTGGAATATATATATATATATATATATAAACTCATTTTTCTTCAAAAATGATATATTTCATATTTATTTGAGAAAATATATATTTCTCCCAAAAATTCATGTTTGTGTAAGAAAATATATATTTCTTAAAAATAATATATCTTCTAAAAATTTCAAGAAAATATATATTTCATACTTGCCAAAAATAATATATATTCTTTGTCAAAAGTATGATATATTTTTATAGTAATTGTAAAAATCATATTTTTGTTCCCTTGGTGTCCAAAATATTATTTACCAAAATATACTTGTGAATAAATTTTCCGGAATATTTTGTAAGTTATATTCCTTAGTTCGGTTTCACCAATATTTTGTGTAAAATGTGTATATTTATTCGTTGGAATTTTGGTAATATTTTGGATTGTAATTCTTGGTATTTTGATGTGTTATATTATTTCATGTCCTAAAATAATATAACTAATACACAAAATATATAAATAATCACACACATGGTGTCTTCTAAATATATATTTCCTAAATACATATTTAGTCACTTTTATTTATGAAAATCAACCTCCAGTAATTATATTTTTGTAACAAAAATTATTGCAAAGTTTTTGTAGGAAACTCATGGTTTAAAATACACTTGTAAATATTTGTTTAAAAATATTTTTCTAAGTGTTTATATTTTTAGAAAATTTTGCCATAGTTTCCCCAAAAAATGGAGGTTTTCATGCTTTCAAGCATATCATTTTCTTTTGTAAAAATCAACACAATCAATTCATAATCATCAACAAACAACCTTTACTTAACAATTTTGCCAAAAACAAGTAATAATCTATCACTTCATGAACTTGAATATTTGTAAAAAATTTGTAGGAACTTACTAGTGTTATTAGTAAGCCTAGTTATCCTTTAAAGTGTAATTAGTTCTTTAAAAACTTCATTTTTAAAGAAGTTAGATGTTTACAACTTCTTGTCACATTTTCTAAAAATGTTTCCATATGAAATTTTCTTGTTTCACAAGTGTTTTTAAACTTGTTTAACCATTAAAAATAGAGTTTGTTTTTGTAAGAACCAAGATTTAATAAAACTTATATTTTTGACTTGGTTTCTTTGAAAGAACATTCATAAATCTTTAGATCTACAAGTGTTACTACTCACTTTGTTCATTATTTTTCAAGAAAACCATTTAGTCATTCAAGTTCATGATTCATATGTCGATGATCCATCATCCTACCATATTTCTACTTTCTCATCTTGCTAGATTATGTTTTTAATCATGATCTAGCAAGTTCTTATGATGATCAACATCAATTCTACAAACAATCAATGATCAACAAGCATAACAACTCATATTCATCAAGATTACTTCATTAAACATGCTTATGTTCAAGTTTACTTTTTATGATCTTTAGTGTTCTTTAAGTTCTTGATTATGATTCTTCTTTAACAACTAAAAATGGAAGTAAAATGGAGTGTACAAGGTTCTTACCACTAGCTCAAGGCTAGGGATGATTCAAGTGTAGAAAACAAGTGGATAAAAGTAAATGAACAAGGTCTTTCCACTTCCACAAGCTCCTAGCTTCTTTGTATGATCTTTAACACCTTTGTGTGTATGTAGATTGTAGGAGAATGGATGAATGAAGGTTATGGTGGTGGTGCTTGGGGTCGGCCGAGAATAAGAGAGGGGAAGAGGAGAGTAAGTGTGTGTTAGTGTGTGTGAGAAATGAAAGGTATGAACTCTAGTGTCTTCTTATAACCCATTTCACCACTTAAACTCTTGGATATTATGTTACACAAAGCACAAACATGATCTATTAAAAAAATAAAACAAATCAACTTGTGGGGGCCATGTTGGGCCGTAAATAGGTGGGGGGTCTAGCATAGGTTTTAACTAGTTTAGTTACAATCTAGTTTAAATCCAAGTATAAGTTACATGTTTTAGTTATTAGATATTTTTAGGAGGTGTTATGGTGTTCGGGGACCTTAACTAGCTTGGTAATGTTAAAACAGTGCTTCTAGTGTAAATTTGATGTTTCGGGTAGTGTCCGGTTGTTCGGTTGGTTACTGGTTCGTTAAAGTGCTAAACTATGCAGTTTAGTGTGCTTTATGTTACCTTTTGTGACACTTTTGATTCCCAATACTTAGGAAAGCATTCAGGACCATTTTACCATATTTCTGCAATATTTTAGTGTGTTAAATTGCTGAATTTTGCTGAATTCAGCACTTTGGATGAGTTTTAGCCACTTTCCGGCACTTAAACTATCACTAAAAAGGCAGTTTTATGATCCTTACTTTCCTACACACTATACTAGTGTCATACTTAGTTTCTGCTTCATTCTGTGTCTTAATGCACTTTCTATCTATGTGCTGAGTTCTGTCACGTTTTCCAGCTCTATCAGATAACTGTGCTAACTATACTTAATGCATCATTTGAGGCAATATAGCTTTCATGCAATATTGGTATGACATTAAACAATGTATGATGCACATGTATGTATATGGCAGTAATCAGAAAGCAGTTAATTACAAATTTAGCACAGTCATTAAGCATTAATCATGGTTAATTAATTGTACGGATACCTGGATTTTTGACAGTTGTCACATTCTCCCCCTTGTTAAGAAAATTTCGTCCTGAAATTTTAAGCTTTACTACTAGCTGCAGGGGAGTTAGGGAACAAATGCGGGTATTTAGCTTTCATGCGGTCCTCACGCTCCCAATTAAACTCCGGGCCGTGTCGCGCATTCCATCTAACTTTAACGAGCTTAACACTACTCCTCCGAGTTTTGTTAACTTTCCAATTAGTAACCTCGACGGGTTCTCCGGTGAAGTGGAGTGTGTCATCGATGTGAACTTCGTCAGCAGGAGTGACCACTATTTCCTGTGTTGGACTCTTCTTCAGATTGGATACATGAAATGTATCATGAACACCATTCAGTTCCGCTAGTAGTTCCAACTTATATGCTACAGTGCCAATCCTTTCCAGGATTTTGAACGGTCCAATGAATCGTGTGTTTAACTTTCCATGCTTCCCAAAGCGTGCTACACCTTTCCTAGGTGAGACTTTTAACAACACCATATCTCCCACTTCGAATTCCAAAGGCTTCCTTATTTGGTCCGCATAGCTCTTTTGTCGATCACGAGCCGCCTTAATGCGTTCTCGGATCTGCATGATCTTATCTGTCGTATCTTGGACCAATTCGGGACCAACAAGCTGTCTGTCGCCTGCATCTGCCCAGCATAACGGCGATCGACACTTCTGTCCGTAGAGAGCTTCAAACGGTGCAGCTTGAATGCTTGTATGGTAGCTGTTGTTATAGGAGAACTCAACCAAAGGCAGGTGAGTGTCCCAACTGCCACCCAAGTCCATTACGCAAGCGTTCTCTCACTTTGACCGTCTGTTTGTGGGTGAAATGCGGTGCTTAAATTCAACTGTGACCCAAACGCTTCTTGAAAAGATTGCCAAATCCTTGATGCAAATCTCCCATCTCTATCAGATATAATCGAGATAGGCACTCCATGACATGCAACTATCTCCCTTAGGTATAGCTCAGCTAGCTTACCAGTGTTATCCTTTTCTCTGATAGGAAAAAAGTGCGCAGACTTTGTCAAATGGTCTACGATTACCCAAATCGTATCATGACCTCTGGGCGTCTTTGGCAACTTGGTTATGAAGTCCATCGAGATCTGCTCCCACTTCCACATGGGTATCTCGGGTTGTTGTAGGAGACCTGAAGGCCAAACATGTGTATCAGAAGCCTTCACTTTGGCACAAAGCATAAGCAATAACCTTCTGTTGTTGCATCAGCACGCAGCCCTATCCCTAACGCAAGGCGTCACAGTACACCACGAAGTCATCGGTGTCTTCGGGTAGGGATAGAATAGGTGCATCGCAAAGCTTGTTCTTTAGCAACTGAAAAGCTTCCTCTTGTTTGTCTCCCCATTCATACTTCTTATCCTTTTGAGTGAGAGAGGTCAACGATTGAGTGATTCTTGAAAAATCCTCAATGAATCGGCTATAATACCCAGCTAAACCTAGAAACTGACGGATCTCGGTCGGCGTCTTTGGAGTTTCCCAATTCTTGATCACCTCGATCTTGGCGGGATCCACATGAATCCCATATTCGTTCACTACGTGACCAAGGAATTGTACTTCACGCAACCAGAACTCACACTTCGAGAACTTTACGTACAGTTTCTCCTTCTTGAGCAGCTCTAAAGTAGCTCTCAGGTGTCGCTCATGCTCTTCTTTCGTCCTTGAATAGATCAAAATATCATCGATAAACACAATCACGAATTTATCGAGATATGGCTTGCAAACTCGGTTCATCAAATCCATAAACACTGTTGGCGCGTTTGTCAGACCAAACGGCATCACTAGAAACTCGTAATGTCCATAACGAGTTCTAAAGGCAATCTTTGGTATACTCTCTTCTTGAATCCGTAGCTGGTGATAACCAGATCGAAGGTCGATCTTGGAGTAATAACTCGAACCCTGAAGTTGATCGAAGAGATCATCAATCCTCGGCAAGGGGTATCGATTCTTGATGGTCAACTCGTTTAGCTCTCGGTAGTCAATGCACATGCGAAAACTACCATCCTTCTTCTTGACAAACAGCACTGGAGCTCCCCAAGGCGAGAACCTTGGTCTAAAAAATCCCTTGTCCAAAAGCTCTTGAAGTTGTGTCGACAATTCTTGCATCTCGGAACGCGCAAGTCGATAAGGTGCCTTGGCTACAGGCGCGGCGCCCGGAACCAAGTCAATGTGGAATTCGACTTCTCTTTGCGGCGGGAATCCTGGCAAGTCTTTGGGGAACACTTCAGGATATTCCCTTACCACAGGGATATCTTCCATCTTCGGCTCTTTGGCTTCCTTATCAACAATGTGAGCCAAGAAGGCAATAAATCCCTTCTGCAAAAACTTCCGGGCCTTCAGACAACTGATAATCCTTAGAGGCGTATCATGCTTCTCTCCATGCACTACAATCGTCTCTCCATTTGCCATCGGGATGCGAATGATCTTCTCATGGCATACGATTTCGGCTCGGTTGCTTGACAACCAATCCATTCCAACTACCATGTCAAAGCTTCCCAACTCGACTAGTAGAAGATCAAGCGTAAACTCATGCTCTCCAAGCTCTATTACACAACCTCTAATCACTTCACGTGCCTCTACTAGCTTCCCAATAGCTAGTTCTATCGAGTATGGGATATCTAACTTACTGGCAACTAACCCAAGTATATTCTTAAACTCTAGGGATACAAAGCTATAATCGGCACCAGTATCAAACAGTACAGATGCAAAGTGTTGGTTGATAGGGAACGTACCCATAACTACGTTCGGATCCTGGCTAGCTTCCCTAGCTCCAATATTGAAAACTCTTCCTTGGGCTTGATTGTTCTTTGGGCAATCTCGCTTGAAATGCCCGACATCTCCGCAACCAAAGCATCCTTGCTTGTTTCCAGTACCACCCGGGTTGTTGGTTTGGTTGCGGTTTCCATTACCAGCCTGGTTTCCTGAACCACCATGATTTCCATTACCGCCATTTCCTTCTTGATTGCGGTTTCCATAAACGTTTCCACCACGGTTACAACTGCCATTACCATTACCACTACCTCTCTGACCACCATTTCCACGACCAGTACCAGTACCAGCCCAGCATGTCTCCTTCGAATGACCATTCTTTCCATAGTTTTTACACTTCCTAAACCTACACTGGCCAGCATGATGGAACTGGCACACATTACACTTGGGCAAAGTGCCCATGTAACCTTTCCCTTTACCTTCCGCACTTGCAACACCAGTCCTGACCTCGGCTGGTGGGTTCGCATCTCTTTTCTTGTTACCACCGTTGCTTCCTTGGGTACCCTTCTTGAAGTTTGAGAACTTCCTCTTGTTCTCTCCTGATGACTCGACATGAGTCTCCTTCTTCTTTCCATCAGAGATCGAAAACTTGTTTAGCCTAATCGCTTCTTCAGTCAATGCCACACTCAAATCAATGGCCTCACTGATGGTTGGAGGCTTTGATGTCATCACCATGCTCGTGATTTGGGGTGCCAATCCCCAAATGAAACATTCAACTCGCTTGAACTCTGGTTCTACCATGTAGGGGACAATGCGAGACAGGTCATGGAATCTCTGCACGTACTTAGCAATCTTCGGACCATTCATCTTCAGATTCCAGAACTCGGTTTCCAGCTTCTGAATCTCAGCTCTCGAACAGTGCTTCTTGCGCATCAATTCTTTCATCTCATCCCAAGTCATAGCATACGCAGCCTCTTCTCCTAGAGTCTGAACCTGAAGGTTCCACCATGATAGAGCTCCGTCTAGGAAAAGTCCAGAAATGTAGGTGACCTAGTGCTCTGGAGCACACTTGCTCATTCGCATTACAGAATCGGTTTTCTCAGCCCATCTAACGAAAGCTACAGCACCTCCAGTGCCGTCAAAATTCAGAGGCTTGCAGTCTAGGAACTGCTTGTAAATACAGCCTGCACTGGCAACATCATTCACAGTAACCATTAGCAATTGCACACGGAAAGTCCAAACGTATCGTAATGTGTCTTAAATGACTTAAACATTACCGTGAGGTGGGTTATTTTCTGGGGTACCTCCGCTGTGTTCAGAGCGTAAGGCCTCATGTTGTGCGATTACTTGTGAAATCCATTCTTGCAGTTCTGCCTCTGATGTGGGCAACTGATTGTTCCTTCGAGGAGGCATCTTCTAAAAGAAGATTGTATAGGTCAAGTCTTATGTATATAGTAAGTATACGTATATAATAGTGTTTGTCATAACAAGTAAGCAGGCAATCATGGCATAAACAAGTAATTTCAACAGTGTATTTAATGAGAACATTACGATTGAGCTTTCATTAATCATCGACCACTAGTATTATTACATGTTTTACAAAAAAGGATCATATCAAAAGGAACACAGGGTCACACTACCCTTGTCCAAAATGTCTACCAATCTACCATACGTCATACAGTCTAAAGGTGGGCTCAAAAAGGCTTCACTAGCTAGGCTCAATAGCGGTGCTCTCATCAAAACTAAGCTACCTACATAAAACCAAAAACCGTCTATGCTGATGGTGGTGGAGGAACAAAAAGCAAGTTATGCACATGCGTAAGCTCCTCCTCAAGATCATAAACATGACGCAACAAATAACTAATCTGCTGCTCAACGGTAAGAAATCGAGTGTCAAACTCGGGAAATGGAGTAAGCGGTGCAGGGGGATGATAAAATGGGGACGATGATGAACGAGGGGGAACAAAAGATGGCTGACACGGACATAGCAAAGGTTGCGGTGTCATTTCAAGCTCTAAGATCCTACGACTCATGATCTCGAACTGAAGCTGCTAGGATAGGAGTAACTCATCCCGTGTATAACCAGTAAAATGTGAGAGATGGTAGGGATCAGAAATCGGCATGGTGTAAGGTGGGAACCATCTGAATGGCTCATCAAGTGGTGAAGAAGTAAAATGAGCAGAAGGTGCAGATAGAGGCATGTGAGGGAATGCTGCTGAAACATGTGGGTTATGGCTAGGCTACTGGCTAGAAGGCCTTTCCCCTGGACAAGGTGGAGGGATGTCCTGCAAGAAAGTGATAGGTAAGTCAGTGCGGTGAACATCAGAATCAATAGGGTGAAATGGAGCAACATCAACAGGTGCAGGTGCAAGTGGGGGAGTAACTGGCTCAATAACAGGAGGGTCAGCGGGTGCAGGAACTGGATCTGGTATAAGTGGTGCAATATTAGGTATGCCAAAAGGGGCAGGGTCATGATCAGGCACAGGCTCAGGTGCAGGTATCGGCTCAGGATCAGCGGGTACATCAACAAGATGATCATCAGGAACAAAATCAGGCTCAAGTCCAATGTCGTGTGGAGGTAACGGTGCAGCTGACATAGCTGGATCGTCATCAGAGTCAGTGGCGTAACGTCACAAACCAACTGCCTGCAAGGCGGAGGAATATACAGCCTCAAAGGAATCGGGGATAAAATGTAAACTAGAATCAGAAGAAATCTCAATAACAGGAATTCCCAGAAGTGGAATAGCAACAACGTCCTCATCGAGCTCTCCATCACCATGAGCGTCATCGGGAGGACCATCGATAAACAGGTCAACATCATCATCAAAAAGATCATTAAAAGGCCAATCCTCAGGGGGAATGACCATGAGAGGAACAGGAGCAAGGATCGGTGCCACGACATGCTCACCATTGGGGTGACTGATGATAAGGTGATCGTGAACAGGAATAGGAATAACAAAAGGATCCTCATCTAGGATACCATCAGCAATCGGTAAATCAACTCCAAAATCAGGCAGCGCAAAGGGCTGAAAGTCGTCGTCATCGTCGGACATCATCTCCAGGTCACTCTCGGTATCGGAAGTAAAGATCTCTGGCTTGGGTGCAATCTTATCATCTGAGACTAGAGCCATAGGGTCATCGGTATCGGACAAACCACTCTCGGATGATGACATAGTGTGTGTAACAAAACAATCACAACATATGCACATATATCAACAACTAACATTGAACATGCAATCAATAACAATGTAATCACGTATCCTTCTTAGTCTCCCAGACTAAATTACCTAGTCTCCCAGACTAAACCTCTCAGTCTCTTAGACTGAACTACCTAATTTCCCAGACTAAACTTCCCAGTCCCTCAGACTGAACTACCCAGTTTCTCAAACTGAACCACCCAGTCTCTCAGACTGAACCATCCAGTCTCTCAGACTGAACTACCTAGCCTCTCAGACTAAGCCTCCTAGTCTCCCAGACTGAACTACCCAATCTCTCAGACTGAACCATAAACAAAAACCTTGAAAAGTGTTTTGTGTCTTTTGTTTGTAAAACGTTTGTTTCCCTGGGATCTAGGCGGTTTTATGTACGCAATGAAAACATGTTGTAAAAATATTTTCGTGAGAGCCCTAATGATTGTAGTCTAGACTCGAGAAAGAATCGTAGTTCGCTACAATCGAAGCCCTCATACCAAGATGTCACACCCTGACTTTTTTGCGGAAGCGTGATTATGGTTTAACTTTCTTAATACCATTGCATTCAATCATAACAACAACTATGTGATAAAACCATAGATGGTCATCCATTAATTAAGTTTAAAAACATAACAACATTGTCTTAAAAACATAAAAATTCAAATTCGAGTACAAACCATGCAACTTGTTTAAGAGTTCACAAGGAGTCGACAGATGACATTAAATAAAACCAGGATTTGGGAGACGTGTCTCGTCCAGGAATAAGACACCCTGACCAAACCCGAAGACCATGGATGACATCTTTTATTCTTAAACCACACTTGGAACTTCCGAACGCCCGCCAGATCCAAAACTAATTCCCTGAAATACATGTATTTTGAAAACATCAACAAATGTTGAGCGTGTTCGTGTGTTTGTTTGTGTGTATGAATAAACCTTCAAAAACATTGTAAGTATGTATTTAAATTTGTAAATCCCGGTATGAAAGCAACAAGGAAAAAACAGATCATTAATGGTTTGCAAGGCCATTAATATGTGTGACGTGATGCAGGAAAGCTCAAACCTAGCAGACTTTGCACCGGGCCTCCGGCTGTAAGACATAGTCAACCCATGGGCCACACTGGTCCAACATGGGCGGGGCTCGCTACACCCAAATAGATCTATCACCCATGTCCCTCGGTCCTACAACGAGGATTGATGGCTTTAAGCGTCATACCCACCACTCACATGATCTAGAAGTACCCTTCCTTAGCTAACCATACCAAATAATGACGTTTGTAAACAATTGAAACATGTACTTCACCCCCGAAGTTATAAAACTGAAAACAGTAAAAGAAAAGGGGGACACGAAACTCACAGTCTTGTGTCTTCAACAATCGTAACTCAAGCTTCTTCGGTGAACATGACTACCTACAACGTACTAATGTCTATTAGACGAACGGGTCGTGCCTTGACTTAGTGTTAATGTCTTTAAGTTACGTTTCTTTTGTTTCTTCGATATTATTCCAAGTTATATAATTATTTGTTAAAATAATTAATATTTTAACTTAAACTATATTTATTAAATTTTGGAATAATAATATATTTTTGACTTGATACACTTCGGGTATTTATACATGTATATCCTTCCCAAGGATGGGGGTATTTGTATTCGAATTCTTATACTTGTATATTTTTGCCATGTATTAGGGTCGTATTCTGGTGTGTATTTATACGTACGAGAATACGTATTTTTACGGTTTTCATTAGGTATCCTTTGTACTTAATTTCATATTAATTATTCCAGAATATTTTTCTTTAATAAGGATTCAATATATATTTCCAAAATATATATTTTAGGGAATATTACTTAGAAAAAATTATTTATAATCTTTCCTTTGGCAAAAATATTTGTATTTTCTCAAATAAATATGAAATATATCATTTTTGAAGAAAAATGAGTTTATATATATATATATATATAAACTCATTTTTCTTCAAAAATGATATATTTCATATTTATTTGAGAAAATATATATTTCTCCCAAAAATATTGTATTTCATGTTTGTGTAAGAAAATATATATTTCTTAAAAATAATATATCTTCTAAAAATTTCAAGAAAATATATATTTCATACTTGCCAAAAATAATATATATTCCTTGTCAAAAGTATGATATATTTTTGTAGTAATTGTAAAAATCATATTTTTGTTCCCTTGGTGTCCAAAATATTATTTACCAAAATATACTTGTGAATAAATTTTCCGGAATATTTTGTAAGTTATATTCCTTAGTTCGGTTTCACCAATATTTTGTGTAAAATGTGTATATTTATTCGTTGGAATTTTGGTAATATTTTGGATTGTAATTCTTGGTATTTTGATGTGTTATATTATTTCATGTCCTAAAATAATATAATTAATACACAAAATATATAAATAATCACACACATTGTGTCTTCTAAATATATATTTCCTAAATACATATTTAGTGACTTTTATTTATGAAAATCAACCTCCAATAATTATATTTTTGTAACACAAATTTTGGCAAAGTTTTTGTAGGAAACTCATGGTTTAAAATACACTTGTAAATATTTGTTTAAAAATATTTTTTCTAAGTGATGATATTATTAGAAATTTTGCCACAGTTTCCCCTAAAAATGGAGGTTTCCATTCTTTCAAGCATATCATTTTATTTTTTAAAAATCAACACAATCAATTCATAATCATCAACAAACAAACAACCTTTACTTTTATGAAAATCAACCTCCAATAATTATATTTTTGTAACACAAATTATGGCAAAGTTTTTGTAGGAAACTCATGGTTTAAAATACACTTGTAAATATTTGTTTAAAAATATTTTTTCTAAGTGTTGATATTTTTAGAAAATTTTGCCACAGTTTCCCCTAAAAATGGAGGTTTCCATTCTTTCAAGCATATCATTTTCTTTTGTAAAAATCAACACAATCAATTCATAATTTTGTAGGAAACTCATGGTTTAAAATACACTTGTAAATATTTGTTTAAAAATATTTTTTTCTAAGTGTTGATATTTTTAGAAAATTTTGCCACAGTTTCCCCTAAAAATGGAGGTTTCCATTCTTTCAAGCATATCATTTTCTTTTGTAAAAATCAACACAATCAATTCATAATCATCAACAAACAACCTTTACTTACCAATTATGCCAAAAACAAGTAATAATCTATCACTTCATGAACTTGAATATTTGTAAAAGAGTAAACTGCCATTTTGGTCCCTGTGGTTTGGCCAATTTTGCCACTTTAGTCCAAATCTCAAACTTATTACATCTGGGTCCCTGTGGTTTGCATTTTGTTGCCATTTTAGTCCAAAATTCAAAAACCTCATTTTTTTTACTATTACAACCTCCTATTTTGTCCTTTAGTGCAGGGGCATTTTGGTCCATGTTAATTTATTATAACATTTCAATAATTAATAAATTCATCTTCAAGAACATCATCAAACTTCATCATCAAAACCCAGAAAATCCAGAAAATCAAGAACATCATCTTCAAGAAAATCAAGAACCCAGAACAAAACCAGAAACCATCACAAAAATCAAAATACAGACAACAACAAATCAAAACAAAAACCGATTTGTAAAAAGAAACGAGCCTCAGATCTGTATCTTCAAGAACATCATCAAACATCATCATCAAAACCCATAAAATCCAGAAAATCAATAACAACATCTTCAAGAAAATCAAAAAACCGATTTATAAAAAGAAACGAGGCTCCAACAACAAATCAAAACCGACATGGCTGCAAACAGAGGTTGCAAGCGCACTTGCCCTCCTCCGATTCTGCCACGCCAAGCTGCGGAAAATCTCAAATGTTGACCCAATTTTGACTCGGATTAGGTGAAATCATCACAGCCTCGTGGTGAATAAAAGGAACTAACAAAATCAGAGATCATCATCCATCACAAAAACTAACAAAATCATAGATCATCTCGATGTGAATAAAAGGAACTAACATATCATCATCCATCATTCCGATCCCGTAAAACTAACAAAATCACAGATCATCATCCATCACAAAATCACAGATCATCATCCGTCTCCCCTCCAACACCGTACACCCTCCACCACCGTCTCCCCTCCACCACCGTCTCCCCTCCACCACCGTAAACCCTCCACCACCACCGTCTCTGACCACACTGTAAAAGCAGATGATTTACCTGGTTTTCAACAATACTTTTGCTACACCATCGTAGATCGAACATAGAAGGTTCCAGATCTGCTAAACTTCCGGCGGTTTAGGGTTTCAGTATCGGCTTTGATGGTGACAGCGGTGGTGGCGCTTTAGGGTTTCAGTGGTGGCGGTGGTGGAGTTCACGGTGGTGGTGGTGGGAAGGGGGTGGAGGTGGCGGTGGTGGTGGTGGTGGTGCTATAGAGAGAGAGAAGAGAGAGAGAGGGAGGAGGTGGCGGTTGTGGTGTTATAGAGAGAGAGAGAAGAGAGAGAGAGAGAGAGAGAAAGAGAGAGAGAGAGAGAACTGATTATGATCATCATCATCCCCAACATCATCATCCTCAATATATATTAAAAAAAAAACTAAAACAAATGAAATTTAAAAAATGACCAAAATGCCCCTGCACTAAAGGACAAAACAGGAGGTTGTAACAGTCAAAAAAATGTTTTTGAATTTTGGACTAAAATGGCAATAAAATGCAAACCACAGGGACCCAGATGTAATAAGTTTGAGATTTGGACTAAAGTGGCAAAACTGGCCAAACCATAGGGACCAAAATGGCAGTTTACTCTTTGAAAAAATTTGTAGGAACTTACTAGTGTTATTAGTAAGCCTAGTTATCCTTTAAAGTGTAATTAGTTCTTTAAAAAAACTTCATTTTTAAAGAAGTTAGATGTTTACAACTTCTTGTCACATTTTCTAAAAATGTTTCCTAATGAAATTTTCTTGTTTCACAAGTGTTTTTACACTTGTTTAACCATTAAAAATACAGTTTGTTTTTATAAGAACCAAGATTTAATAAAACTTATATTTTTTACTTGGTTTATTTGAAAGAACATTCATAAATCTTTAGATCTACAAGTGTTACTACTCACTTTGTTCATTATTTTTCTAGAAAACTATTTAGTCATTCAAGTTAATGATTCATATGTGGATGATCCATCATCCTACCATATTTCTACTTTCTCATCTTGCTAGATTATGTTTTTTAATCATGATCTAGCAAGATCTTATGATGATCAACATCATTTCTATAAACAATCAATGATCAACAAGCATAACAACTCATATTCATCAAGATTACTTCATTAAACATGCTTATGTTCAAGTTTACTTCTTATGATCTTTAGTGTTCTTTAAGTTCTTGATTATGATTCTTCTTTAACCACTAAAAATGGAAGTAAAATGGAGTGTACAAGGTTCTTACCACTAGCTCAAGGCTAGGGATGATTCAAGTGTAGAAAACAAGTGGATAAATGCAAATGAACACGGTCCTTCCACTTCCACAAGCTCCTAGCTTCTTTATATGATGTTTAACACCTTTGTGTGTATGTAGATTGTAGGAGAATGGATGAATGAAGGTGATGGTGGTGGTGCTTGGGGTCGGCCGGGAACAAGAGAGGGGAAGAGGAGAGTAAGTGTGTGTTAGTGTGTGTGAGAAATGAAAGGTATGAACTCAAGTGTCTTCTTATAACCCATTTCACCACTTAAACTCTGGGATATTATGTTACACAAAGCACAAACATGATCTATTAAAAAACTAAAACAAATCAACTTATGGGGGCCATGTTGGGCCGTAAATAGGTGGTGGGGGGGGGGTCTAGCATAGGTTTTAACTAGTTTAGTTACAATCTAGTTTAAATCCAAGTATAAGTTACATGTTTTAGTTACTAGATATTTTTAGGAGGTGTTATGGTGTTCGGGGACCATAACTAGCTTGGTAATGTTAAAACAGTGCTTCTAGTGTAAATTTGATGTTTTGGGTAGTGTCCGGTTGGTTACTGGTTCGTTATGTTACCTTTTGTGACACTTTTGATTCCCGACACTTAGGAAAACATTCAGGACCATTTTACCATATTTCTGCATTATTTTAGTGTGTTAAATTGCTGAATTTTGCTGAATTCAGCACTTTGGATGAGTTTTAGGCACTTTCTGGCACTTAAACTATCACTAAAAAGTCAGTTTTATGATCCTTACTTTCCTACACACTATACTAGTGTCCTACTTAGTTTCTGGCTCATTCTGTGTCTTAATGCACTGTCTATCTATGTGCTGAGTTCTGTCAGATTTTCCTGATTTATCAGATAACTGTGCTAACTATACTTAATGCATCATTTGAGGCAATATAGCTTTCATGCAATATTGGTATGACATTAAACAATGTATGATGCACATGTATGTATATGGCAGTAATCAAAAAGCAGTTAATTGCAAATTTAGCACAGTCATTAAGCATTAATCATGGTTAATTAATTGTACAGATACCTGGATTTTTGACAATTGTCACAAGTTTCATCATAGTCAATGCCCTCTTCCTGTCTGAAACCTTGAACCACTAGCCTTGCTTTATTCTTGACAATAATGCCCCTTTCATCAGTTTTATTTTTGAAGACCCACTTTGTGCCAATAGGACTCACACCCTCTTGCAGTGGTACAAGCTCCCATACTTGTTGTCTTTTAAACTGTTGGAGCTCTTCTTGCATGGCTTCCACCCAACTATTGTCTTTCAGTTCCTCTTGGTACTTGACAGGTTGATGAAGAGATAGAAAACCAGTAAAAAGACAGATGTTTTGGGTTGACTTCTTGTGAGCACCCCTTCACTGATGTTGCCATTGATTTGGTCTGGTGGATGAGACTTCAAGAAGATTAGATCTCCTTTGTATGGAACAATGGCATTTAAGGGTGAGGGATGCAGATGTGAATCATCTGAGCTAACAATTGTTGGTGACTTTGATGATCTAACAGTGTCTTGAAATGGAGGTGGAGGAATTGGTGTGAAACATGTTGATTTTTATCCACTGTTTGAGGATTTTTATCAACAGTGTTTGATGATGTGGAAGCAGGGGTTTTAGGGCTACTTTGGTCAACAATTGTTGATGTAGCAGTGGTTGAGCTTTGACAACTTTTTTGAACATCTGTTGCTCTGGCAATGGATTTGAAATTTTGTTGTGGAATGATCACTTCATATCCGTTGCCTGATGGAGGTGGTTGAGATGGAACTGCGCTATTAGTCTTGACAGAAACATTTTCAAAGCTGAATTTATTAAGATCAAATAACTCAGCAGGGTTTACAGGGATTTTCATTGAAGAAAGTTCATTGAACTTTACATTCAAAGTCTCTTCCACTGTCTTAGTCCTAGTGTTAAACACTTTGTAGGCCTTAGCAGTGGTTGAGTATCCAAAATGGTATCCACTGTCTACTTTGGCTGCAAATTTTGAAATAGAAACTTTTAGATTTAAAATGAAACATGGGCAACCAAATACTTTAAAGTATGAGATCAGTGGTTTGATTTTATACAAAATTTCATAGGCAGTCTTTTGATGCTTGGGGTTGATTAAAACTCTGTTCTGGACATAGCAGGCAGTGTTTACAGCCTCTGCCCAGAAAGTTAATGGCAAACCTGAATCAGCAAGCATGGTTCTGGCAGCCTCAATCAGTGTCCTGTTCTTTCTCTCAACAACCCCATTTTGCTCTGGTGTCCTTGGAATGATGTACTGCCTTACAATTCCTTTTGACACACAAAACTCATCCAACACCCTATTTCTGAATTTTATGCCATTGTCACTCCTAAAGACTTTTACTGGCAAGTCAAACTGTTTTTCAACCTGTTTGACAAACTCTTACAGAATGCCTGCAGTCTCATCTTTAGAATGTAAGAAATAAGTCCATGTAAATCTAGAAAAGTCATCTACAATTACCAAACAATATTTTTTCTTTTTAAGACTCATGACTTTTACTGGGCCAAACAGATCCATGTGCAGCATTTGCAAGCACTTGGTTGTTTTGGACTCTTCAATGGACTTAAATGAGCTTTTATGTTGTTTTCCTTTTAAACAAGTAACACAATGCTCAGGACAGGTGAACAGTTTTTGAGGAAGACCTCTTACAAGACCCTGTTTTGACAAAGCAGCGATTGTCTTGAGATTTTTGTGCCCCAATCTCCTGTGCCAAAGTTCTGTCTCTTTGTTAGAGGCAGCTGAGAACAGACAGGCATCAGTCCTGGGGCTCTCTTTTGACAAATCAACTACATAAACATTGCCACTCCTTTGAGCAACAAGTTGGGTTTTTCCATTTTTTTTTATTTCTTCAATCTTTTTGATCATTTCTGGCCCAACAATCCTACAACAATCCTTAGTGAAGAATGAGCCAAAACCTTTGTCACTCATTTGTGAGACACTAAGGAGGTTGAATTTTAGATTGTCAATTAGATTGACATTTTCAAACTTAACATTTCCAGACTGTACTGTACCAGAACCCATCACCTTCCCTTTACTATTATTACCAAAAGATATATCACCCCCTCCATGAGTTTTGAATTCTTTGAGTAGGGCTCTACATCCAGTCATGTGCCTGGAGCCTCCACTATCTACATACCAAAGACTATCTAAGCATGCAGAAGCTCCCTACACATCAAGTAAATAATTAGTTCAGGAGGGTCTCCAAAGCCAATAAGGCTTTGGATGGGGTCTTAACAGTGTCTTTATTAAGTTCAGGTCGATGGACAATGGTTAGCTCAGGTGTTTGGATAGCTTTGGAACTGTTTTTTCTCTAACCACTGTTGGGGGTCCTGTCCCATCAACTGTTGATACCCAAAGGGATGCCTGTTCACTCTTGGTTTAGAAGGCCTTTTGTAAGCCTCATAAACATGTGGGACCCTTGGGTATGGTGGTTGACCTTTACCTCTTTGGTATGGTTAGCAAGGGGTGCATTAGTCATCTAAACCTCTCTTCTGACAGAGGTTTGGTTCAGCTGTTTTGTAACCGCTGTTTGGACTTGCACAAACAGTGGTTTTTTCTTGACTTGTGGTTTTGATGAACTCATGAGTGTTTTTGATGTGTACTCTTCCTTTTTGACCTCAAAGGATTTTAAATACACACACTCCTGAGTGGAATGGTTTGATTTACCACAGATGGTGCAACTCTTTGAAGGTACAATGGTACTTGTTTTGTTAAGATCATAAGCTTTTAAATGAAAACAATCTTTGGTCAAATGTTTTTTCTTTTCACAAAAGTCACAAAACAAGTTTTTAATCTTTTTTCTTCTTTTCTTCTTTTCAGACTTTGCAACAGAGTTTTGAACTACTGTTGGGATGTCCTTAAGAGGAATGACCTTGGCTTTTGGAGCTTTGACACCATCCATAGTGGTGAAATCCATGGGTTTGAAATTTTCAAGGATGTCACACTCATCAGACCATGTGTGTTTGAATTGGTATTTCCCAATCTCCTCAAAATTTGAGGACCCCACAGATCTTTCCAGAGTGATTTTGTTGCCAAGTTTATCAGTTATTTTAACTTCTTGACCATCCTTGTTGGTGGGTATAATTTCAACAGAACCAGACTGATTTGCAGCAGTGTTTTCAACTTGGTCATTTTTCCTAAACCCTATGCCAAATTTTACATTGCTTTCAATCTATTTTTCAAGCATAATCTCATAACCTTTGTAGGATTCCACCCATTTTTCACAAGTGATTTGGGTGGATTCCAACTCCTTTTTACATTTTTGATATTTTCTATCATGGTCTGGAGTTGGTCCTTGGTTATGCTATGCTCATGTTTGAGGCTGCACATCTCATTTTCCTTTTCAGACAATTTGATTTTCAATTCTTTTACAGATTTTTAAAATTGTACCTCATCATTTAACAATCTATCTCTAAGATTTTCATTCACCTCTTTGATGTTTGCAAATGCTATGATACATTTGTCTGAACAAAGGTTTTTAAGAACCTGAGGTGATACCTTAGTTGCAGCCATCATGGCACAATCACAGACATGTTCACTCTCTTCTGGCTTCTTCTCTTCCTTTTCTTCTTCAGCAGACCATGGGTCAGATAGTGGTTCCAACAGGGGTTCTGATTTCTCTTCCAACAGTTGTTCACTAACAACAGAAGTAACCACTGCTTCAGCAATTTTATCCACTGTTTCAGCACTGGATGTTCCTTCTTCAGTTTCCAGCCCTTCAGGAATTGACTCTAATGCTACAAAACAAAATTCATTACTAGAAATAGCATCATCAGCATATAGAGGAAAGTCTTCATCTCCTAGTTCCTCAGGCAGGCTACTCCAATCAACAAAGCCTTGTGAAAAAGCTTTGCTGATCTGCTTTAGCAGCTATTTGTGCAGCTTGTTGAGGTGTAGCTTGTTGCACCTGAACCTGAGGAACTGGGGCTTGGACATACTGTATCTGAGGAACAGTGGTTTGGACATAGTGCACATGAACAGGGGTTGCAGGGTGTGCATAGTGTGACACATGTGCCTCCGCGACCATCGAACAAATACCAAACCAATGAAATATTGTGTTTCATACTTGGGATTTGTATAAATATGTGTATCATTTGCATATATCAATTCTCGTTCGATTTCGAGCTCTAAATCGCTTTCTAGAAAGTTGTACGCGAACTGATGCGTAAACGTAATCAGTTTAATGTGACAAAACTCTGGAACAGTGACATAGGCTTAACATACCTTAAATAACCTTTACATAACTTAGAAATAAGTTTTGGAGGGTTTGGTGTGTCGAAATCAAGTTTATTCGCTTATAGGGACTAATTTCGACAGACTACGAAAGTATGCCGATTCGTACTGTAACAAACTTCTGGAATATGATCATAAGTTAAAAATGCCCTAAATATACTTTACATAGCTTAGAAATAGGCTTTGAGGTGTTTTGGTGCACAAAAATAAACTTTATTGATCAATAGGGACTAAAAGCGTCAAAAAGTGCCTAATCTTGCATTTTCGCGCATATCTTACGTTTTGAATATATCCGGACATCCAAAAATTTATGTAATCATTAAAATATTTTATTTTATTGATTGGCATGATAAAATTCCACTCGTCGCGTAATTTGGATCGTTTTTGTGTTCGTTACGATTTATGTCGTAATTAACCGAACAACGCAACCGTACGACCAAACGAACCAACATCCAAGATATTTTTTAGCACATTTCAAGTTCCCTATACTTTAACTTTATTTTAGAGCCTTGAAATGGGGTTAAAGGGGCTTAAAAGTGCCAAAAAAATAAGTTTTACAAGTACAGGGACCATTTTTGAAATTTCTGGCAGATACATTGAACTTGGTCTATTTTGAGGATTGGATGGTTTTAACCCAAGGTTTTGCACTCTATGGGCTGGAATTTGATAGTTTTAAGTATTCCCATGGTTTTGAAAACCATGTGCCCACATGGAGGGTCAAGATCAAGGCACGAAATGCGAGAAACGATCCTAACGGTTCTCCGAAATCTATAAATACCCAAGCTTTCATTCCATTTTCCTCACACCTTGATCTAATTTTATGCTTTAGGTTGAAGCTTTATGTTTCATACCTGAGTATTTAGATCAAGTTCTTCCTAGCTTGGACCCTTTGTAAGTCTCTTTCATGCTTTTATGCGTTTTAAGCGTAAAAGTCAAACAGTGTTTGACTTTCTGCTTTGACCAGTCTATGGTCAACACGAAGTTTGTTTGAACTTCATAACATGAGCATAATCACGATGGTTATAGTCTCTTGTGACTATACCTACTGATTACCACGTTATTTAGGTGTAGTGACGAGTCATAGTTTCGGTCAAAATGCGTATTCTTGCGTATTTTGCAACCAAACTATTCTTGTTTTCTAACTTCGTTAAACATGTTTTAACATGTTTAGCTCGTCACTTTAGGTTTAGAGCTTATATAGGGTCGTAAGATAAGCGGTCTAAACAACCGCTTAGACTTTCGAACCCAACCTGTTTGGTCGATCATTAGGATTCGACCAAGCATTTATTGTGACCATAGTTGTATAGGGAATAACCTTCCGAGGTTATACCTTATGGTCACTTCGTTTAGTTAGTTGTATGATAGGTAATTTATATGCCTTAGGAAAATGACCAAAATGCCCTTTTTACGCATAAATTCATTTTAAGCATATGAAACATAAATTTTGGCATCTAAACTAATTAGGAAACATTATTAGACATGTTAAGGCATATAATACTTTTCATAGGACTAGCTAGGTGGTCCGAACACATTTTACGCGAACGACGCGTTAAAGTTGCGTAAGCTACCTTAACGAGTCGTAATGGGTCGTAAGCACTTAGGTTAGGTTTCGTTTTAGAATGTAGGCTTTGTTAAACCATATTACATGAGTCCTGACACTCATTTGGTTTACGAAACCTCATTTTATCTGATTCTCCCGATTTAGGTCCGTTTATTAACTTAGTTACCTATATTAGGTGCTGTTTGATTTCCGTGATCCCTCTAGCTTGCTTGGTTGTTATTCAAGACTTCTAAGCATTCTCAAGTGAGTATATAGACCCCTCTTTTACTGTTTTCAAATGTTTTGGGAAACACATGTGCCTACTTGTTACTTTCGTGCTTTTCATGCTTTTATATTATATACTTGCTATGTTCATTAGTACGTATATAGTACATGATTTCATTATGTTTTGCTATGTATGTTCTCTTGGCATGCTAGCACATTGATTTTTATGTCACATTTTGTTGCATATGTTCATCCAGCATATGGACACATTGTTTTACATTTTGAATTGTTTTAAACCGTTTAAATTGTTGGTCTATGTGAACCGTTTGAATCTGATTGATTATGTGATCCGTTTGAATCTGATTGATTATGTGAACCGTTTGAATCTGATTGATTATGTGAACCGTTTGAATCTGATTGATTATGTGAACCGTTTGAAACTGTTTGAACCGCTGGGCTAGGGAAGTGATTAAGTAACGAGGCGGGTGTAATGTGTTAAAAGCATGGTGGATACGACGCTGGTACTTCCTATATATAAGTGCTTTTAACACATTATATATCGTTGCGTTATCTAGTTCACTTGGGCAAGGTTATGAAAACAAAGTTATATTACAAGGTTTTTCTAACAATATAAAACACTCGAGTTTTATTTCAAAAACGATTTACAATTTGGGTTTACTTAAACAAATGTTTTGAGTAAGATTCATGGTATCGGGGTTTTATAAATTATAACAAATCTGTTTTAACTTGGTTATTTCAATTCACAATCTAAACATTTTACAAAACTAGTTTTTCTAATATCGAATAACAAAGTTGTTTGAGTTATTTCAAAAGGTAAAACGAGCCATGAATCTGACACTCACATAAAACCTATGTACTCGCCGGCATTTTTATGCTGACGTATTTTCACATGTGTTTCAGGTACCATAGTTGATGATGTTTGATGATGATATTGATGCATGCTCACATAGGAATGGACGAGGCCTTAGTAACTTAATAACAATGAAAGTCTATTTGTTCATGTTTTGTTTCTAATTTCAATGTAATGTAATACATTTAATTTAATAAAACAGAACTTCAATTCATATGTTATGAAACAATGATTCTGTTACAACACTCCTCGATGTTTCCGCCACGATTTATTGTTTTATCATGGTTATAGGGAATTAGGTTATTAGTAATTCTTTGACCTAGTCTATAACCTTCCTAGGACCCTAACGCGAGTTTACTTGCATTTAGTCATAAAACAATACCGTCACCTATCTTTAGGTGACAACCACAATGAGACCATAAATTTTGAATCCGCTTTGAAAACTAGTCATCTGTTCTAGGATGATTTATTATAAGGTTTTGAACCTTCAAAGTTTTCAAATTCTCGTCAAAGTTTGGGCTAAACAATGTGAACACATGCAAACTGGAAGGGTGGGTGCCCGTACCCTGAATTTTCTGTCTAAGGCTAGAGTGTTCGTACAAATCCGCAGTATCGGACCAGTCACTCTTACCTGGGAACTCTTGGGGTGAGTGTCCACTTATAGGCGAGCATGTATTCGCGATACATTATGAGGACCTATTTACTTTAATTCAGCATCCGTGTGTCGTTTGTTTGTTTCATGGTTCAAACAAATGACCATCATCCATGCCTTTTTGGTCGGTAATTGTAACATCCTATCCTTACCCAATGCCATTTCATTTGTTTTCTCTCTTGTTTCCCCTTTTAGAATGTCTCCACGATGCAACAATCAGGTACCTAATGAAGAACTGGCAGCTATCATTACAGAGAAAATGGCTGCGGCAATCCCAAACATCATTGCTCAATGTAACCTTGCCCTCAACAACAATAATGCCCCATGCAACTTCAAGACGTTCAACTCAGCTAAGCCATCAAATTTTTCTGGGTCCCAAGGAGCAACTGCACTTCTGCAATGGTTCGAGAGTCTAGAGAGTACCTTCAGACATGTTCAGTGTCCAATCGAGCGAAAGGTTGAATTCTCATCTAGTGTCTTTGAGAAACGAGCTTTAACATGGTGGAATGGTGTGATGAGGGATAGGGGTGCTGAGGTAGCACTGGCTCAAACATGGGAAGAGCTTCGAGCTCTACTGATGAAGGAATTATGTCCTCGTCATGAGATTAGGGCATTGGAAAGGGAATTCGACGATCTTAAGCAAGATAGCGGTGAGCATCGAGCCTACACGGACCATTATGAGGAGTTAAGTCTGTTATGCCCAAACATTGTTACGCCCTTGGATAAGGCAATCGAAAAGTACATTGATTGTCACAGCCTGTCTTTTGCGGAAGCGTATGATGTGTGACTAGCTTGTTATCATTGCATTCAATCGTAACAAACAACTACATGATCAAAACGATGTTCATCCATTTATGAAAATTTGGGTATTACAAACACTTGTTATTTAAGTTTTCAAAACACGACCTTTGACAAGGTTACATTTCAACAAAAGTGGATGACATCTAAACTTGTAGTCTACTTCTAGTTACGACACTTGCGCCCAAGATCCATCCTGTCACCTGAAATACATGTAATTTTGGAAAACATCAACATAAAGTTGAGCGAGTTCATGCATTTTTGTATTTCACATTTTTATACTTTGTATGAAAACATAGTATGTGTCATGTATAATTCAAATCTTTCTTGAGTACCCCACGTACTCAAGTATAATTCCCGTTTTCTTGAGTACCCCACGTACTCAAGTATCATTCAAGTTTTCTTGTGTACCCCACGTTTTAAATGATTGTTTATACAAGGACATTAAGGCACGTGAGGACATAAGGAGCATTAGTATTTTCTCCTTTAAGGCATGTGAGGACATAGGGAGCATTAGTATTTTCTCCCTCAAGGCATGTGAGGACATAGGAGCATTAGTATTTTCTCCTTTAACTGTGTCGATTACCCTCGACTGTGTCGATTAACCTCGACTGTGTCAATTTCCCTTGACTGTGTTGATTTTCCCTCGACTGTGTCGATTTACCTCGACTGTGTCAATTTCCCTCGACTGGGACACCGAAGCACTCAAGAGGTCACATAAGGACCCTGAGTGGGGCTCGGCCGTACCCGTTAGATCTAACCCTCGTCCCTAATTAAGTATTAATGGCATCTCAACATCTAGTTTAAGCTCACATGATCTAGTATTTTCTAGGCTTTTCTTAAAGCTCATCATATTGCACTCACCACGAGTGCTTCTCGTATTCTTTTGTATTCTCAAATCATATTGCACTCGGTACTCGTTCTCACCAAGAGTGCTTCTCGTATTTTTACCATTTGTAAAAATTGTAATATTTGTAACATGTATTTCACCCCCGAGAGTTATAAAACTGAAAACAGTTAAGAGAAAAGGGGGAGCATGAACTCACAACTTTGTGTTCCTTGCGTCGTAAACTTCACCGGATTTGCTTAATTAACGTCGTAACCTATACGCGTTTTCTTAACGTTAGTCACTAGACTTGCGTCGCACAAGTACAGTCACTCTCTTGTACATATTCTTGTGTTAAAAATATTCTATATTTTTAACTAAGTGTTTTACTTATATTATTTTCTCAAAAATTAATATAAGTATCTCATGTTTTGCACTTTGCACCCGAATTATGTATCTTGTATGTTGTATGCGTATTTTTGTATTTTTACTCGTCACGAGTATCTCCAAGTCATATTATTTTTATTCTAAAAATAATATATACCTATTTCACAAAATAATCACATAATCATACAAGCGATAAATATATATTCTAAATATATATTTAACAAGTTTCATTTATGAAAATCCACCTCCGGTATTTGGTATCATGTACTAAAAATCATGGCGAAGTTTATATTCTGAAAACAAGTTAAAAATATATTTATAAACACTTATCACAAAAATATTACTAAGTGTTATATTTCTAGAAAAATTTCGTCAGAGTTTCCTCTGTAACTGGAGGTGGCCACGCTTACTAGCGTATCATTTTCTTTTAAAATCCAAATCAACAATTTCCTCAATCAGCAATAAACAATATTCAACTAGTTAAAATAGATATAATCGCAAAAATACATGAACTTGTGGTTTTTCCAAAATATGTAGTATCTTTCCATTATTTTTCGTGGATCTTTGTATAGATCAACTCGGTTACTTCAAAGTCTCGTTTTTAAAGAAGTTACATCTTTACAACTTCTTGTCAATATTTACAAAAATAGTTCTTTTGTAAAAACTTTGTGTTACACAAGTGTCTACACACTTGTGTGTTTACAAAAATCACTCTTGTTCAAGTAAAATCCGGTTTTAGAAAATAAGATTTCCTTGACACTTGGTCCTTTGAAAATACCGCTTGTAGATCCGTAGATCTACTAGTTTACAACTCTATTTCATAAGAAATATTGATTTTACACAAGTTCATGCTTAATGTGTAGTAGTGTTCATCATTTAACCCCTTTGTACACTTAAACAAACTCTATGCCATGATCCTTGACCATGACTAATCCGGGTTAGATGATGATCCGAGCTATTACAATCATAGATCAACACTAAATAATCACAACAAAACAAGTCTTACAAGTTTTACACAACTCTATAGCTTTTATCCATCATTTTTAACATTTTAGTAGACTTTTAACACTTCATCTTGCAAGTTCACGAGTTTTAACCGTCATATCTTATTTTAACCACTTTAAAATAGATCGAGAGTGTGTTTCAAGAAACTTACTACTAGCTCGAGGCTAGGGAAGAATCTAGTCGAAGAATGAGTGGATAAAAGAAATGAGAAGAGGTCCTTCACGTTCCGAATGCACCAAGCTCCGTTATTCACCTTTGTGCACCTTGAGGAGGCCTTGGATTGCTTGGAGGATAAACGAAAAATGGTGGTGGTGGGGGATCTATGTTCGGCCGAGAGAGGGGAAGCAAGGAAGAGGAAAAAGTGGTGAAGTGTGAAGGTGTTTATGGGTTCTTATAATCCATAAAGCTAATGTCCAAGAGTTCTTGTGTCTCTTATGTACAAGGCACAATATCTAATCAAATCTAAGAGAATTATATGGAGAGATTTAGAGGAGATTGTGGTGATCTTGTAAGGAATAGGTGGGGCCAACACCTTGTGGCCGTGAACAAGGAATGGGGGGGGTAAGTTGTAACTTGTAATGATAATGTAAGATAACTAGTTGAAAACCAAATGTGTTAGTTAGTTTATTATGTGTATGATTTAATATATAGTGTGTTAGGGTGTTCGAGAACCCTAACTAGCTTAGAATAATAAAAACATTGCTTCTAGCAATATTTTAGTATTACGGGTAATATCCGGTTGTGCGGTTAGACACCGGTTCGTTGAAGTGCTAAATCACACTTTTTAGTGTCTTTTAAGTACCTTTTTGTATCCTTTCAGTTCCCAACACTTAGGGAAGTATTCTGGATGATAAAACGTAATTTCTGCATAATATTTATACGTTTAAAAGCTGATTTGAGCTGAATTTATTAGAATTCTGCACTTAAAGTGCGTTTCGGGTGCTTTTTAGTGCTTATTTTTGCTTTCGTAATGTCTATAAATTAAACCCTTACATGTACTCTTGGGTTTTAATGTACTTTTGTCGTCGGACCTACACCTAGGCCTCAATTTTATTGTCTGACTGCTTTCTGCAGTTCTGTTGACACGATGTGTGTTACCGGTGAGTTTACTAATATTTCTGACGCAACGCTCTCGTTTATGCATAAAGCTATATTTTGTAGCACAAAATGTGCATGAATTCACTTGCATGGAATTCAGAAATTTATTTGTCTGGTAACTAGATCATGTACAGTCATTAAAGCACAAATTACTGTTCATCTAGTGTACGGAATGTACGGAAAAGTGACGGTTGTCACAGTCTCCCCCCGTTAAAAGAATTTCGTCCCGAAATTCAAGCGATGCCATCAGTCGCAGGGGAGTTGTGAAACCAATATGGTCACTTAGATTCATGATTTGTCTTCATGTTCCCATGAAATCTCTGGGTCATGTCATGAATTCTATCATGCTCAAGTAGATCAATCATGTCTTTTCTGTATCTTGTGGACTCTTGGTCTATTACCTCAACAGGTTTCTATAGTATCACGGACTCTTGGTCCAAAACCTCAACAGGTTTCTATATTATCACGGACTCTTGGTCCAAAACCTCAACAGGTTTCTATATTATCACGGACTCTTGGTCCAAAACCTCAACAGGTTTCTATATTATCACGGACTCTTGGTCCAAAACCTCAACAGGTTTCTATATTATCACGGACTCTTGGTCCAAAACCTTAACAGGTTTCTATTGTAATTCTTGTCGTTTGTCATTGACGTGAATCTTATTTGTGGGAACAACGACTGTTCCTTAAGTCAGACTCCTCTACAGACTAGACACATGAATGTGTCGCGATCACTACTGATCTTTTTCTGGGAGCTTCATCTTGTGAGCAATGGTTCTGATCCCTACACCGGGGATTCTACCTTTTTGTTTTTCAACTCACACTACGCCTTCTCTAGGCGAGGATCTCATTTAAGTCATACTTCTTGCCTCAAATTCTTACGATTTCTGCCGCTCATCGGCGTAATCTTTCTGTATTCTACGGGCTGTCCTGATATGATTACATATCTGAAGGATCTGGCCTCTAGTTTTCCTGGGCCATCTCGGGCCAGTTGATTGTTTATTTCTCGTCCCCGGTCAACATGACGGGAATTTACTCATTATGTTCCGTCTAAAGCCTTACACGAAGCGGTTTAGACGACGGTGTGATAGATACCGTTGTCGGAAAACTCCACTAAGGGCAAGTGAGTATTCCGACTTTTCATCAAAGTTTATCACACAAGAACGTATTGTGTTCATACAGTCTGCATTGTTCAGCAGCTCAGTTCATATTCGAGTTCTTACGATCATCGGTGTGTTGCAACCCTTGTGATCAATATAGATCGTGCAACGTTTTCTTTCAGGTAATGACGTCCAGTTGCAGCACGCAATCACTGTATCTATCTCAAGATCTCTTCTCATGATTCCTTAATCAATGTGCCGCGTGTGCAATGTCGTGGTCTCGTTGTATCGACGTACAATCGAGACTTGTCGAGAGACGTCACATAATTGCAACTCTAGCTCCTTAGCTCTTGGTTGCAGGGTTGGTGTGAATTTCGTTCTTATCCACCATGTATCTTAAAGTTCTCCCTTCGCGAACTCAAAATCCGCTTTTCGTCATCATTGCACGTAACTGTGCTTTCTCTAAGAGTTGCAAGGTAAATTGCGGCTGTTGCTCACGACCTTCCTTGGTCGTTGGCCATATAAGAATGTAGTCAATAAGTATATGACTTATCCAGGTATGGCTCACACGTTCGATTCATGAGGTCCATGAATATTGTCGATGCATGTGTTAAGCCAAATGATACGACAAGGATCTCGTAATGCTCGAAGTAAGTCCTAAAGGTCGTTGTATTCACAGTGGAGGACCTCTTGTCCTCAAGTTGATCTTTGAGCGGTAACTGGAACCTTACGATTGGCTCATTTGTGTCATCAGTCCTTGGCAAAGGATTCTGATTCTCAATTTTCTGAAGTTTATGTAAAGTGGAGACTACCAACTTTCTCCTTGTCTCCTTAACTAAGGATGTCATGTCTTTAATTTCCCTCTGTCTAGCAGCTCTTGCAGTTATATCAGAGGTTCATGCTTCGCTGGTGAAGCTAGTCGGTATGGCGTCATTCGACACTGGTGTTGCTCTTGGCACGCGATTTATCCTGAAGTCCTCTCGTCGCTACGGAGAGGCGTTCCTAGCAAGTCTTCCGAAAAGGCTACTGGGACTTCTTCCGTCACAGGGATGTTCTCAGGCTCTGCAGTCTATTCGGAGGCGTTTCTATGCCTCTTCGACCAATGAGTGATGTCGTAGATCTGCCGCCTTGTGGGGTCTAGCGTCCTTGCACCTATTGCAGGAAAGTTGGGTTTCATTATCCGCAAGAGGGATGTGTCTGATTTTCTCATATCGAACGACTTCAGTTGTATACTTGGATTTCTGATCCATGCTGACTATCATATTATGACTTCGCGAGTCAATGGTAATAGAAGGTTCCGGCCTTCTGAGTCCCTAAATACAATCCTTAATCGCTTCGATCGTTTAAACTATCCTTCTATATGCCCATTTCTAAAGAATACGGGACGTCTATCTTACTTGAGACTAGGCCAAGCAGTTTCTTAAGTTCTAAGCATGCAAGGTTGAAGTTGATGCCAGTATTAAAAATAGATGCATAAGGTTGGTTAATTGGGAACGTACCCGTAACCGCATCTGGATCCTGGCGTGCTTCACGAGTTTCGATCGTGAAAACCCTTCCTTGCTTGTTTCTTCCTAGGGCAATCTTTCCTAAAGTGCCCTGCTTCACCACATTTGTAGCAACCTGGTATTCTCTTATTTCTTCCATCTGGGTCCTTTGCCCAACAGGCATCCTTGCTGTGCCCTTCTTTTCCACACTTTCCGCACTTAGGCCTCGGACATCGACCTTCATGGTGAAAATTGCATTCTCCGCACTTCGGTTTAGTCCCCGAGTATATTCTACCACCGGCCTTATTAGTGGCTCCATCAATTTTCCTGTCATGCGGCGGTTTCACTTTCTTTATTTTGCCTGTTTTAGAGCTTCCATAGTTGACTTGGGTGCTCATCTTTAGGTTTGAGGACTTCCTCTTCTTGTTGCTTGACGACTCCACCCGAGTCTCTTTCTTGTTATCCTCAGATTCCGAAAATTTTCCCGCGCGTAGAGCTTCTTCAGTAAGAGCGACACTCATATCGATAGCCTCTGCAATGGTTGAGGGCTTTGAGGTAGTAACCATGCTCCTGATCTGAGGTGCAAGTCCCCAAATGAATCGTTCAACCCTTTTGAATTCCAGTTTGACTAAGTAGGGGACGACCCTAGACAAGTCGTGAAATCATTGGACGTATTCAGGAATCTTCGGTCCATCCATTTTCAAGTTCCAGAACTCCACCTCAATCTTCTGGATTTCAGCCCTAGAACAGTATTTCTTTCCCATCATTTCCTTGAGCTCGTCCCAGCTTAGTGCATAAGCAGCATCTGCACCAAGGGTTTGAACCTGAAGGTTCCACCAGGAGAGTGCGCCATCTACGAATAGCCCTGAGATATAAGTAACACTCTGTCGGGGCGAACAGTTACTCATTCTTAGAATGGAGTCACTCTTTTCTGCCCAACGAACAAATGCAACGGCACCTCCTGTGCCATCAAAATTCAATGGCTTGCAATCCAGGAATTGTTTATAGGTGCAGCCAGTCGGAGGGTTATTTCCAGTAGTGCCATCGCTGTGCTTAGAGCGGAGGGCTTCATGTCGAGCAATCGCCTGTGAGATGCATTCTTGCAGCTCGGCTTCTGTCCTTGGCAACGTACTGGTGTTTGTGTCTCGCCTGGGCGGCATTCTCTTCTGCCAAAATGGTATGAAGTAGATTAGACAACATTCCAATTGTCTATGAGATACATAGCACCATAAGCCATTATGTAATCACCCAATTTCACATGTATATATAATCAATGTATGAGCGAGGAAACAGTTACTGAGCCCTCACATAGGCTTGCCAACTTGGCTTATTGTTCGTAATAAAATGAGCTCGAGGCTACATCGTCTCGGTCATTCAAGTTTTAGTTATTTCCTGCTACATTGGTTTTTCTTAGGTCTTTGGCTTTACTGGCGCGTATATTTTCCCTTAGATGGGGTTGTCCGTGTTGAGGTGGTAGAGAGTGTATCGTCACTGATTCTTCCTGAATGTCATTCCACCTCTCTTGCTTAAACATCGTCCTCTCAAACGTCTCGTATGCAGGTAGAAGCGTCAGTCACGAAGTAGGCTAAGACAGGCTTCCTACTTTCTAACGTGCTAAAGCACTGATCTATGTGTTGTTCTACCAGATGAAGGTGAGGACACCTATAGATTAATTTTGTATGGTTTTCATTAGCTCGGCCCGCAGAGTCCACCAGGATTCCTGTGCACTACAAGTCGTCATTACGTGGGCCCCCGTAATAATAAATTGGCTTGCACAGTTACCCCAATTTTCTCTCGTCCAAGCAGATGATCAATCAAGGAGGGGACACTATTGTCCTTATACCTCTTGTCATGGAAAGGACCCTTGCGATGGTCCACGCGCTAACATTCGTTATCGTTACGCGCGTATAGGCACGATGATTAAATGCAATAGGAATAGAGAGAATTCCTAGTAGTTGGAGGGGCACCTTTGAGATGAACACTTCATCTTCCTTTTCTGGTCAAGTATGTCGTCAATCTTGCTTCACATAAGCCGCAGGGATCTCGTCCCGATGATTGAGAATTCGATCAAGGTTGCCGCCTCTGCCTCGTCATCATCACCGTAGTTAGGCATCTTCACGATCGAGAGGGAAGAGCAGCCATCTCCTACGGAAGCAAGCTCAGCATCTTGTTTGGTAATCACTCCCAGCCATGAGCTTTGCAAAGGACGCGAGGTCGGTAGCTTCATCGTGCGAGTCACGTACAGTAATAGGAGTCAGAGTCGAAAGTATTTTATTCACGTCAAATATCATTCCGTACACTTATTTGTATGTATGTATATCAATAACATATATGCTACTTAGCATAATCAAGCAATTTAATGCATTATATCACGTATAACTCTCGTTTTTTTTGGGGGGGGGGTCATTTTGTTTTTGGCAAGTCTAACTCGTGTAGACTATGCTTTGTTTGGCACCTTATTTTAAAGGTATTCCTCACTAATGTCCTTGCCTTGTCACTTTTTAAAAAGTGTCTGACTTGTGGATCTTGGCGCTTTCGTGAATGCAATGAAAACCTTTTTGTAAAATGTTTTCGTGAGAGAACTCTAGTGATTGCAGTCTAGACTCGAGAAAGAATCCTAGTTCACTACAATCGAAGCTCTGATACCAAACTGTCACACCCTGTCTTTTGCGGAAGCGTATGATGTGTGACTAGCTTGTTATCATTGCATTCAATCGTAACAAACAACTACATGATCAAAACGATGTTCATCCATTTATGAAAATTTGGGTATTACAAACACTTGTTATTTAAGTTTTCAAAACACGACCTTTGAAAAGGTTACATTTCAACAAAAGTGGATGGCATCTAAACTTGTAGTCTACTTCTAGTTACGACACTTGCGCCCAAGATCCATCCTGTCACCTGAAATACATGTAATTTTGGAAAACATCAACATAAAGTTGAGCGAGTTCATGCATTTTTGTATTTCACGTTTTTATACTTTGTAGGAAAACATAGTATGTGTCATGTATAATTCAAATCTTTCTTGAGTACCCCACGTACTCAAGTATAATTCCCATTTTCTTGAGTACCCCACGTACTCAAGTATCATTCAAGTTTTCTTGTGTACCCCACGTTTTAAATGATTGTTTATACAAGGACATTAAGGCACGTGAGGACATAAGGAGCATTAGTATTTTCTCCTTTAAGGCATGTGAGGACATAGGGAGCATTAGTATTTTCTCCCTCAAGGCATGTGAGGACATAGGAGCATTAGTATTTTCTCCTTTAACTGTGTCGATTACCCTCGACTGTGTCGATTAACCTCGACTGTGTCAATTTCCCTTGACTGTGTCGATTTTCCCTCGACTGTGTCGATTTACCTCGACTGTGTCGATTTCCCTCGACTGGGACACCGAAGCACTCAAGAGGTCACATAAGGACCCTGAGTGGGGCTCGGCCGTACCCGTTAGATCTAACCCTCGTCCCTAATTAAGTATTAATGGCATCTCAACATCTAGTTTAAGCTCACATGATCTAGTATTTTCTAGGCTTTTCTTAAAGCTCATCATATTGCACTCACCACGAGTGCTTCTCGTATTCTTTTGTATTCTCAAATCATATTGCACTCGGTACTCGTTCTCACCAAGAGTGCTTCTCGTATTTTTACCATTTGTAAAAATTGTAATATTTGTAACATGTATTTCACCCCCGAGAGTTATAAAACTGAAAATAGTTAAGAGAAAAGGGGGAGCATGAACTCACAACTTTGCGTTCCTTGCGTCGTAAACTTCACCGGATTTGCTTAATTAACGTCGTAACCTATACGCGTTTTCTTAACGTTAGTCACTAGACTTGCGTCGCACAAGTACAGTCACTCTCTTGTACATATTCTTGTGTTAAAAATATTCTATATTTTTAACTAAGTGTTTTACTTATATTATTTTCTCAAAAATTAATATAAGTATCTCATGTTTTGCACTTTGCACCTGAATTATGTATCTTGTATGTTGTATGCGTATTTTTGTATTTTTACTCGTCACGAGTATCTCCAAGTCATATTATTTTTATTCTAAAAATAATATATACCTATTTCACATAATCATACAAGCGATAAATATATATTCTAAATATATATTTAACAAGTTTCATTTATGAAAATCCACCTCCGGTATTTGGTATCATGTACTAAAAATCATGGCGAAGTTTATATTCTGAAAACAAGTTAAAAATATATTTATAAACACTTATCACAAAAATATTACTAAGTGTTATATTTCTAGAAAAATTTCGTCAGAGTTTCCTCTGTAACTGGAGGTGGCCACGCTTACTAGCGTATCATTTTCTTTTAAAATCCAAATCAACAATTTCCTCAATCAGCAATAAACAATATTCAACTAGTTAAAATAGATATAATCGCAAAAATACATGAACTTGTGGTTTTTCCAAAATATGTAGTATCTTTCCATTATTTTTCGTGGATCTTTGTATAGATCAACTCGGTTACTTGAAAGTCTCGTTTTTAAAGAAGTTACATCTTTACAACTTCTTGTCAATATTTACAAAAATAGTTCTTTTGTAAAAACTTTGTGTTACACAAGTGTCTACACACTTGTATGTTTACAAAAATCACTCTTGTTCAAGTAAAATCCGGTTTTAGAAAATAAGATTTCCTTGACACTTGGTCCTTTGAAAATACCGCTTGTAGATCCGTAGATCTACTAGTTTACAACTCTATTTCATAAGAAATATTGATTTTACACAAGTTCATGCTTAATGTGTAGTAGTGTTCATCATTTAACCCCTTTGTACACTTAAACAAACTCTATGCCATGATCCTTGACCATGACTAATCCGGGTTAGATGATGATCCGAGCTATTACAATCATAGATCAACACTAAATAATCACAACAAAACAAGTCTTACAAGTTTTACACAACTCTATAGCTTTTATCCATCATTTTTAACATTTTAGTAGACTTTTAACACTTCATCTTGCAAGTTCACGAGTTTTAACCATCATATCTTATTTTAACCACTTTAAAATAGATCGAGAGTGTGTTTCAAGAAACTTACTACTAGCTCGAGGCTAGGGAAGAATCTAGTCGAAGAATGAGTGGATAAAAGAAATGAGAAGAGGTCCTTCACGTTCCGAATGCACCAAGCTCCGTTATTCACCTTTGTGCACCTTGAGGAGGCCTTGGATTGCTTGGAGGATAAACGAAAAATGGTGGTGGTGGGGGATCTATGTTCGGCCGAGAGAGGGGAAGCAAGGAAGAGGAAAAAGTGGTGAAGTGTGAAGGTGTTTATGGGTTCTTATAATCCATAAAGCGAATGTCCAAGAGTTCTTGTGTCTCTTATGTACAAGGCACAATATCTAATCAAATCTAAGAGAATTATATGGAGAGATTTAGAGGAGATTGTGGTGATCTTGTAAGGAATAGGTGGGGCCAACACCTTGTGGCCGTGAACAAGGAATGGGGGGGGGGGGGGTAAGTTGTAACTTGTAATGATAATGTAAGATAACTAGTTGAAAACCAAATGTGTTAGTTAGTTTATTATGTGTATGATTTAATATATAGTGTGTTAGGGTGTTCGGGAACCCTAACTAGCTTAGAATAATAAAAACATTGCTTCTAGCAATATTTTAGTATTCCGGGTAATATCCGGTTGTGCGGTTAGACACCGGTTCGTTGAAGTGCTAAATCACACTTTTTAGTGTATTTTAAGTACCTTTTTGTATCCTTTCAGTTCCCAACACTTAGGGAAGTATTCTGGATGATAAAACGTAATTTCTGCATAATATTTATACGTTTAAAAGCTGATTTGAGCTGAATTTATTAGAATTCTGCACTTAAAGTGCGTTTCGGGTGCTTTTTAGTGCTTATTTTTGCTTTCGTAATGTCTATAAATTAAACCCTTACATGTACTCTTGGGTTTTAATGTACTTTTGTCGTCGGACCTACACCTAGGCCTCAATTTTATTGTCTGACTGTTTTCTGCAGTTCTGTTGACACGATGTGTCTTACCGGTGAGTTACTAATATTTCTGACGCAACGCTCTCGTTTATGCATAAAGCTATATTTTGTAGCACAAAATGTGCATGAATTCACTTGCATGGAATTCAGAAATTTATTTGTCTGGTAACTAGATCATGTACAGTCATTAAAGCACAAATTACTGTTCATCTAGTGTACGGAATGTACGGAAAAGTGACGGTTGTCACATTGATGGCCTCCCTGACTCAGTACAAGACATTGTTACTGGTAGCAACCCCACTACAGTTAGGCAAGCCATTGAGCTATATGCTACCTTGACTGAATCCCAGATCAGGAAAGGTAAACTTTTCCGAAAGGGTGATAAGAAACCGATCGAGGAATCAAAACCAAAGGATGAACAGACTGAATCCTCTAAGAAGTTAAAGAAGCGAAAGGCTTCTCAGAACTTCGCCGTGGTTGCCCACAATGATCAAGCTGTCCCCAACCAACCGGCTCAACCCCTGCTAGGAAGCCATACAACGGAACTGCACCTTTGTGCAACCAATGTAGCCTTCACCATCATGCCAATGTAAAGTGCCGCAAGTGCCAAACTTGTGGACTTATAGGCCATACAGCAAGAGTCTGCCCAGCTGCAGCTGCACCAAATCAAGCTTGCAACAATCTTACTCAAGCTCATTTTCCACCAGGTTCTTCCTTCAACTATGGCGAGATGGGCCATTTTCGAAGGAATTTCCCAAAGCTTTCTAATGCAAATCCAGCGTAGGGATGAGCATCTGACCGATTGGAAGACAACGCTATTTAGAAATAATCAAGATTTATGTATTATTTTCTTTTGTTGTCAAGGTCTATGAAACAATTGTTGATGTTGTTTATAAATAAATCTTTTATTTACATTGCAATGTATTTATGTGGTTGCATGTATAAACAACATATCCCCTACAATACTGACAATCAAGGAATCGTATTCCTTGAAGAGCAGACTACTCCCTAATTCTTCCATTTTATGATCTCTTGCGTTTTCCACGAAAATCCTAAGTACCCGTTTCTTCCAAGGAAACGAAGTACAAGGCGCAAGTTACAACTCTGGACAAATACCCAAAGTGCCTCTATAAATCCTTAATAGGATACCTAAGGGCATTTCCGTAAGTCCTTAATTGTTGTGTATCTTAATTCGAATGTTATGATTCCTTGTAATCAAAAATCGAATTTTTGGAAGATCATCCTATCATTTCAGATAAATTCTTGAGGACGTTGAAGTCCATCGACTTGGTTCCTGGTATACCTTGAATACCCATGTTCAAATCAACGTCAAATTAATAACAAATTAATAACCAAGAAAACAATTATGTGCTTATGTGTTTATGTGTTAACCTAATCAAAGTTGTCTCAAGCTTGTTCAAATTCTATCCCTTTCACATTATAAAACAAACTGTTCGAACTGTGCAAGAAATTACGTAATTATGGATGCATACATAATTATGGAATTTAGTGCACAGAAACCACAGCAAGTTTTGTCATGTGTCTAGAGTTAATTCTATTCATTTCCATTTCTGACAAAGCACCCGTTGAAAATGACTCTGTCCATTCATTTTCGTTTCCGAAGAGTGTCCGTTGAGGGAAATGAATATCCTTTTGAGTTAATTCTATTCATTTCCGTTTCTGATGAAGCACCCGTAAAAAATGACTCCGTCTGTTCATTTTTGTTTCTGAAGAATGTCCGTTGAAGGAAATGAATGTCCTTTTGTTTATTCTTTCATTTCCATTTCTGAAGAATACCCGTCGAAGAAAATGATTATCCGTTCATTTTCATTTTCGTTTCTGAATAATGTCCGTTGAGGAAATGAATATTCGTTTGATTATTCCTTCATTTCCATTTCTGAAGAATGTCCATTGAGGAAATGAATATCCGTTTGATTATTTCTTCATTTCCATTTCTGAAGAATACCCGTCGAAGAAAATGATTATCCGTTCATTTTCATTTCTGAAGAATGTCCATTGAGGGAAATGAATATCCTTTTGGTTATTCCTTCATTTCCATTTCTGAAGAATACTCGTCAAAGAAAATGATTATCCGTTCATTTTCATTTCTGAAGAATGCCCACTGAGGGAAATGAATATCCTTTTGGTTATTCCTTCATTTCCATTTCTGAAGAATGCCCGTTGAGGAAAATGACTCCATCTATTCATTTTCACTTCTGAAGAATGTTCGTTGAAGGAAATGATAGGATTATGCCTTATCTTTGATGGTTATTTAACATAAACTCACAGACAGGCTCCTACGAATAAATTTCGGGACGGAATTTCCTAAAGTAGGGGAGACTGTGACACCTATGCCTCTGCGACCATCAAACAAATACCAAACCAATGAAATATTGTGTTTCATACTTGGGATTTGTATAAATATGTGTATCATTTGCACATATCAATTCTCGTTCGATTTCGAGCTCTAAATCGCTTTTCGAAAAGTTATACGCGAACTGATGGATAAACGTAATCAGTTTAACGTGACAAACACTCCGTAACAGTGACATAGGCTTAACATACCTTAAATAACCTTTACATAACTTATAAATAAGTTTTGGAGGGTTTGGTGTGTCGAAATCAAGTTTCTTCATGGAATCCTCGTTTTTCTTCGTGATCTGATGCATAACAGTCTGTGATTAGAGCTTTGATTCGTCATAACTCTATAACGAACTCGTTAGCATTTGGGATCGATCTAAAATTAGGGTTTTTTCTGTTTTCTTCTACAATCGCTGCTCTAGTTCTTCAATTTGAAACCCTGATTTATTATACTGGTTGTTATTGGTTGCGGTTAACTGAGATTAATTTAGCTAGATTGATACTCTAGTATAATCGATTAAGGGTTAAAGATTGATACTAGGGTTTGAAGGATTAGGGTTTTACGTTTTCTGTCTTCTTGGTTTTCTGGTCTTCGTGTTCCTGCTGCATGGTGTTTTCTGAGTTTTGTTAAAGTGAGAGGTGATTTATTTTAAATGAATGAACATGGAAAATCTGGGGGTAACACCCCGAACAAGGATTACTTTGATCTGGATGGGTATCCGCTATCTCCGATTGCAACTGATGGATTGAAGGAACCGAGTGTTGATGGGTCTACGCCTGGTACTGTTCCTGTTCGAGGTATTGGATTACGTGTGACTAACATAGAAGGTAACTCTATGATGCCGAGGAGAGGTATGTTTTTTACAAATAATGTTTCGGTCTTAGATGGGTTGGCTGCCATATCAAAACCCGTGAATCTGGATAATGTGGTTAAACCTAATGCGGAGGATAATGAGGGAGAGAAACATCAAAACAAGGATGATGGGAACCAGCCAACGTCTGGGAATTTAGGAAAACATGTGTCTTATGCTGAATCTGTTAAGGGTGCTAGTTCGAACAAAGCGGGTAGTCAGAACCCAAAGGAGTCTGTTAAAGTCAATTTCAGGAAGATGGAACCGGAGAGTAACATGGATGGGGTGGATGTGATTATTCCAGTTGAGTCGGTTAAGCAGGTTAGTGACAGATTTGCTAATACTCTATATGGTTACTTCTTGGGTAAACGTTTGGCGTTCCCTGTTGTCGAGTATTTTGCTAAAAACCAATGGGCTAAATATGGTTTAACAAGATTAATGATGAACTCAAAAGGATTTTTCTTCTTTAAATTCAAGTCAAAAAGTGGATTGGAAAAACTGATGGAGGATGGTCCATGGATGATTCGAAATGTCCCGATTATTTTGAATGAATGGTCTTCGTCGGTGTCTTTAGCTAAAGAAGATATTAAGGCTATTCCTGTGTGGGTTAAGATGCATGATGTACCATTAGCGGCGTTCACTGAGGATGGATTGAGTTTGTTAGCCTCTAAGGTGGGTGTCCCGAAAATGTTAGACTCATACACGGCTTCGATGTGTGTAGAATCTTGGGGTAGAAGTAGTTTTGCTAGAGCCCTTATTGAGGTGCATGCTGATTCGGAACTTAAAAAGAGCGTTAAGGTTGCTGTTCCAGGGTTGGAAGGTGGTGGTTTCTTAATGACTGAGGTTAAAATTGAGTATGACTGGGAACCGCATAGGTGTGCCAGTTGCTGTGTTTTCGGTCATGATGACACTACTTGTCCTAAGAACCCTCGTAGGAAGATGGAGGATGGTAAGAAGACTGATGCTGATGGGTTTCGAGATTTCAAAGGTAAAAACAAAAAAAGTACTCAGCAAGGGATCCAGATTCATAACAACAAGCCGAAAATGGTGTATCGGCCGGTTTCTAAAGCTAAACCTCAGGCGGATAAAGGTGCTTCATCTTCGGCTCAGGTTAAAGTTTCTAACTCGTTTGGTGCGTTACAAGATGAGGAAGTGGTGAATTTAGCAGATGGTTTGGATAATAACCTGTTTGAAGGTCTGCGTGATGATACTGATCTGGATCAACAAAAGGTCCCGTCTGAAGCTGAAACGAGTGGAGTGGAGAAGCAGAATACAACAAAACCAAAGCAAAATCAGTACAAAAGCTCGTCTATGGAGGAAGTGATTGTGGATACAGTGGGTGTTGATGATTTAATAGCTGATGTTTCGAAATTCGGTGGAAACAAGAAGGGGAACCAAGACTCTAAGGGTGCAAGCACACCCGGTAAAGATGGTATCCATGGGTAGCTTAGCGTCTTGGAATATAAGGGGTCTGAACCGCACCCCTAAACAAAAAGAGGTTCGGCAGGTGATGTTAGATAATCATTTGCAAGTGTGTGCAAATATGGAGACTCATGTGGATTCGTCTAATATTTCTGATGTTTGTAAAAAAGTTTGCAATTCATGGAGTTGGGCTACTAATGCAAATTATTGCACGAGGGGTACTAGAGTAATGGTTGGTTGGGATGCCAATTTAGTTGATGTGATGATTCTTCACCAAACGGACCAAGTGGTGCACACTCAGGTGATGTTTAAGTTGGATAGAAAATCTCTTTTTGTGTCTTTTGTTTATGCGGAAAATTCTTACAAGGATAGGAGGGACTTGTGGAAGAATTTATTGGCGCACCGTATGTTTATGCGTGACAAACCATGGGTGATGATGGGAGATTTCAACTCATCTTTATCTAGTGACGATACAAGTGTAGGATCTTCTACGCTTAACATAGGGGACCGGGAGTTTAAGGAGTGTGTTTATGAGCTGGAAATGTTTGATGTTAATAGCTCGGGCCTACATTTTACTTGGACGAATAATCAACATAAAAAAGGACCGATTTTAAAGAAGATTGACCGTATAATGTGTAACATACATTGTATTGATATGTTTCCTAATGCTTCGGCGTTTTTTCATCCGTATCGAGTGTCGGATCATGCTCCTAGTATATTAAAGCTGCCGAATGTGACTAGGGACAAACCAAAGCCGTTTAAATTTGTTAACTTGGTGGCTGAAAAGGATGGGTTTATGGAAGAAGTTAAGCGAGTTTGGCAGGCTAATATTGATGGTTATCGTATGTACCAAGTGGTGAGGAAGCTGAAGTTGTTAAAATCTCCTCTTCGGAAATTATTTCATAAACAGGGCAATCTTCATGAGAAGGTCAAGAGTGCTAGAAAAGCTTTAGATGTGTGCCAAATGAGCTTAGATGGTGATCCGTTAAATGAAGACATTTTAGCTCAACATGGTATATTACTTCAAAATATAAGGAAGCCGTTCATGATGAGGGATCCTTTTTGAAGCAAAAATCTAAGGTAGAGTGGCTTGCGGTGGGAGACTCAAATACGAAATACTTCCATAATGTCGTGAAAACAAAAAATCATCGAAGCCATATTTTCTCTGTTAGATATGCTATGGGAACTCTACACGAAGGGGGAGCAGTGCCTCAAGTGATGGTTGAGCACTATACGAAGTTTTTTGGAAGCACGGGTGAAATCAGCTTACATCCAACGCCGGAGTTATTCCAGAAAGTGCTTCATTCTGATACAGCGAGTAACATGGTGCGGATGGTAACGGAAGAGGAAGTTAAGGCGGCTATGTTCTCTATTGAGGGGAATAAAGCGCCTGGCCCGGATGGCTTCACATCAGTCTTCTTTAAGAAGTCTTGGGAGGTAATCGGGAAAGACGTTTGTGGTGCTGTGCAAGATTTTTTCCAGAATGGTAATCTTCTTCAGGAGCTCAATCACACGATTATTGCCCTAATACCAAAGGTATCTACCCCTTCGACTATTTCTGATTATAGGCCTATTTCTTGCTGTAATACTCTGTACAAGTGTATCAGCAAGATAATTACGAATCGCATTAAGGAAGGGTTGGCCGATATTGTTAGTATTAATCAGTCGGCGTTTGTTCCTGGTAGAAGAATATCGGATAATATTCTGTTAACCCAGGAATTAATGCATAACTATCATCGAGATGCTGGACCCCCAAGATGTGCTTTTAAGGTTGACATCCAAAAGGCTTATGACACGGTTGATTGGAATTTCTTAAAACAAATTTTAATGGGCTTTGGGTTTCATAGGAAGATGGTGTGTTGTATAATGAGGTGTGTAACATCAACTTCATTCTCAGTGGCGCTTCATGGTAATCCGTATGGGTATTTTAAGGGGAAGAGAGGGTTGCGTCAGGGTGATCCGATGTCTCCTTATCTTTTTACGTTGGTGATGGAGGTTTTAACGTTGATTTTGATAAAGAAAGTTACAGTGTCGTATGATTTTAGATTTCACAATAAATGTCAAAAACAGAAAATAATAAACTTGTGCTTCGCGGATGATCTTTTTTTGTTTGCTCGAGGGGATCAACCGTCAGCTAAAGTTATTATGGAGTCTTTGAACGCATTCAAGAATATGTCGGGCCTGGTTCCTAGCATGAATAAGAGCACTGTTTTCTTTTGCAATGGGTCAAACGGTGTGAAGGACCGTATTCGTGATATAATGCCGTTTGAGGAAGGTAGGCTGCCTGTCCGATATCTTGGAGTACCTTTAATAACATCTAGACTTACTTACAAGGATTGCAAGCAGCTAGTGGAAAATATAGAATCAAGAATAACGGACTGGAAAACAAAGACGTTATCTTTTGCAGGTAGGCTTCAACTGATTCGTTCGGTGCTAGCATCCATGAATATTTATTGGGCCTCTATGTTTGTTTTGCCAAAGCGTCTAGTTAAGGAGCTGGAGGATAGGATGAGGCGTTTTCTTTGGGCTCAGGGTAATAACATAAAAGGGAAGGCTAAAGTGAAATGGAGTAAGGTGTGTTTACCGAAAAAAGAAGGAGGTTTGGGGATTCGTAGAGTGTGGGATATGAATATAGCTCTCATGGTCGCTCGTGTTTGGAGTATTCTTACGGGTCGAGAGTCTCTATGGGTCAAATGGATTCATGAGTATCGTATTCGTAAAAGAATTTTCTGGGATATTCCAAGTAGAAATAATGAGACGTGGACATGGAGGAAAATCCTTCAAATTCGACCTATCATACGTGACCGTATATGGATTAACATTGGAAATGGTAATAGAACGATGGTATGGTTTGATAAATGGGATGTTGTTTGTCCTCTGATCTCGTTTATCACTCCAAGGATGATAGCTAATGCGGGTTTTGACTTGAGCTCCACAGTTGCCAATGTGTGTGACCCGGGAGGTTGGAGGTGGCCGAACACTTGGCTGATTCGGTTCCAAGATTTGAATAATATGCAACCGGTAATCTTTCACCCAAACGTCCAGGATAGGGTCGTATGGAGAACGAGATCGGGCATGGATATGGATTATCAAACTATGTGTGTTTGGGATGATATTCGGCCTCATCGGAATGAGGTGTCTTGGGCTAGTCTGGTGTGGTATCCTCAAGCTATTCCTCGTCACTCGTTTCTTATGTGGCTGCTTATTAATAAAAAAACTGAAGACGCAGGATGTGATAACTACATGGGCTTCATCGGGTAACTATAATTTCAATCTTATGTGTTGTTCCTTATGCACATCTGGGCCTGATTCACATGAACACATGTTCTTTGCGTGTCCTTATGCAACACAAATTTGGCATGGCGTTAGGGGGAAGGTGGACATGGGATCGATTAACTCTTCATGGGATGAGATTTACACGTATTTGTTAATGTTTGCGGATTCAAAGAAGGCTGAGCATGTGATTATGAAGCTAGTGGTTGGGGCGTCCGCATATTTTGTCTGGCAGGAGCGGAATTATCGTCTTTTTTCTAGAAAGAAAAGGAGTACGAATCAACTTTTTGAAGTGATCTTGAATACGGTTCGAATGAAGCTACACACTATGAAGTTTAAGGCCACAAATTACGCTACTAGAGTCTTGCATGAATGGAGGCTTCCTAGAGGTTTACTGGTTCAGGATGACGACTGCGGCTAATGTTTTATGATTTTAGTTAGTATGTAGTCGGTTGTCTAGTTATTTGTTTGCAGTTTTGCTTGTTCACTCAAATATGGCATGTCGTATTTGAGAACTGGGGGTTCGTGTATTTGGCTCCCACTTGGTTTGTATTTGTTGTTTTGAGTGATATAAAATTTGACCGGGGTAACCCTTTACCCAAAAAAAAAATCAAGTTTATTCGCTTACAGGGACTAATTTCGACAAACTGCGAAAGTATGCCGATTCGTACTGTAACGAACCTTCCGGAATATGATCATAAGTTAAACATGACCTAAATATACTTTACATAGCTTAGAAATAGGATTTGAGGTGTTTTGGTGCGCAAAAATAAACTTTATTGATCAATAGGGACTAAAAGCGTCAAAAAGTGCATAAGCTTGCATTTTCGCGCATATCTTACGTTCTGAATATATCTGGACATCCAAAAATTTATGTAATCATTAAAATATTTTATTTTAGTGATTGGCATGATAAAATTCCACTCGTCGCGTAATTTGGATCGTTTTTGCGTTCGTTACGATTTCCGTCGTAATTAACCGAACAACTCAACCGTACGACCAAACGAACCGACATCCGAGATATTTTTGAGCACATTTCAAGTTCCCTATACTTTAACTTTATTTTAGAGCCTTGAAATGGGGTTAACGGGGCTTAAAAGTGCCAAAAAAATCAAGTTTTACAAGTACAGGGACCATTTTTGAAATTTCTGGCAGATACATTGAACTTGGTCCATTTTGAGGTTTTGATGGTTTTAACCCAAGTTTTTGCACTCTATGGGCAGGAATTTGATGGTTTTAAGTATTCCCATGGTTTTGAAAACCATGTGCCCACATGGAGGGTCAAGATCAAGGCACGAAATGCGAGAAACGATCCTAACGGTTCTCCGAAATCTATAAATACCGAAGCTCTCATTCCATTTTACTCACACCTTGATCTAATTTTATGCTTTAAGTTGAAGCTTTATGCTTCATACCTGAGTATTTAGATCAAGTTCTTCCTAGCTTGGACCCTTTGTAAGTTTCTTTCATGCTTTTATGCATTTTAAGCGTAAAAGTCAAACAGTGTTTGACTTTCTGCTTTGACCAGTCTATGGTCAACACGAAGATTGTTTGAACTTCGTAACGTGAGTGTAATCACGATGGTTATAGTCTCTTGTGACTATACTTACTGATTACCACGTTATTTAGGTGTAGTGACGAGTCATAGTTTCGGTCAAAATGCGTATTCTTACGTATTTTGCAACCAAACTATTCTTGGGTATCAAGACCCTTTATCTTGATATCAAACTTGTTTTCTAACTTCATTAAACATGTTTTAACATGTTTAGCTCGTCACTTTAGGTTTAGTGCTTATATAGGGTCGTAAGATAAGCGGTCTAAACAACCGCTTAGACTTTCGAACCCGACCCGTTTGGTCGATCATTAGGGTTCGACCAAGCATTTATTGTGACCATAGTTGTATAGGGAATAACCTTCTGAGGTTATACCTTATGGTCACTTCGTTTAGTTAGTTGTATGATAGGTAATTTATATGCCTTAGGAAAATGACCAAAATGCCCTTTTTACGCATAAATTCATTTTAAGCATATGAAACATAAATTTTGGCATCTAAACTGATTAGGCAACATTATTAGACATGTTAAGGCATATAATACTTGTCATAGGACTAGTTAGGCGGTCCAAACGCGTTTTACACGAACGACGCGTTAAAGTGGCGTAAGCTACCTTAACGAGTCGTAATGGGTCGTAAGCACTTAGGTTAGGTTTCGTTTTAGAGTGTAGGCTTTGTTAAACCATATTACATGAGTCCCTACACTCATTTGGTTTACGAAACCTCATTTTATCCGATTCTCCCGATTTAGGTCCGTTTATTAACTTAGTTACCTATATTAGGTGCCGTTTGATTTCCGTGATCCCTCTAGCTTGCTTGGTTGTTATTCAAGACTTCTAAGCATTCTCAAGTGAGTACATAGACCCCTCTTTTACTGTTTTCAAATTTTTTGGGGCGAAACACATGTGCCTACTTGTTACTTTCGTGCTTTTTATGCTTTTATATTATATACTTGCTATGTTCATTAGTACGTATATAGTACATGATTTCATTATGTTTTGCTATGTATGTTCTCTTAGCATGCTAGCACATTGATTTTCATGTCACATTTTGTTGCATATGTTCATCCAGCATTTGGACACATTGTTTTACATTTTGAATTGTTTTGAACCGTTGAAATTGTTGGTCTATGTGAACCGTTTGAATCTGATTGATTATGTGAACCGTTTGAATCTGATTGATTATGTGAACCATTTGAATCTGATTGATTATGTGAACCGTTTGAATCTGATTGATTGTGTGAACCGTTTGAAACTGTTTGAACCGTTGGGTTAGGGAAGTGATTAGGTAACGGGGCGGGTGTAATGTGTTAAAAGCATGGTGGATACGCCGCTGGTACTTCCTATATATATAAGTGCTTTTAACACATTATATATCGTTGCGTTATCTAGTTCACTTGTGCAAGGTTATTAAAACAAAGTTATATTACAAGGTTTTTCTAACAATATAAAACATTCGAGTTTTATTTCAAAAACGATTTACAATTTAGGTTTACTTAAACAAATGTTTTGAGTAAGATTCATGGTATCGAGGTTTTATAAATTATAACAAATCTGTTTTAACTTGGTTATTTCAATTCACAATCTAAACATTTTACAAAACTAGTTTTTCTAATATCGAATAACAAAGTTGTTTGAGTTATTTCAAAAGGTAAAACGAGCCATGAATCTGACACTCACATAAAACCTATGTACTCTCCGGCATTTTTATGCTGACGTATTTTCATATGTGTTTCAGGTACCATAGTTGATGATGTTTGATGCTGATATTGATGCATGCTCACATAGGAATGGACGAGGCCTTAGTGACTTAATAACAATGAAAGTCTATTTGTTCATGTTTTGTTTCTAATTTCAATGTAATGTAATACATTTAATTTAATAAAACAGAACTTCAATCCATGTGTTATGAAACAATGACTCTGTTACAACACTCCCTGACGTTTCCGCCATGATTTGTTGTTTTATCATGGTCGGGGTGTGACACATAGTGAGCAGTGTTTACATGGGCAGCAGGGGCATATTGGGAATACTGCACAGTGGTTTGGTGATTTTGTGGTCTAGGACTAGGATGTGTGATGATTAGTCCACAGTTTTGACTCCTACACTCTCTAGCAAAATGACCTAACCTATTACACTTGTAGCATTTGATCTTTGATTTATCCAACCCTACTTTCAAATTCCCATGTAACCCTAAAAATTTTCTCCATGTTCTCTTGTAAAACTTGCTGCTTCTAACACTCAGCAGTGCAAGTTGATGCAAAATATCCATCTCTTCTAGATCAGTTGGAGATCATTGAGTTCAAAGCACAGATTGTCAGAATTCTAGTTTTCTCCATTTGCTGTAAAATTATAATTAGATGAGTGAGAATCAGAGTTGTTAAAAGCAGATGTTATGTCAATGTAATGATCATAACTCTGATCCTTACTACTACCAGATTCTTCCTAACCCAAAAGAGCTGTGTTGCCAAATGAATAGTCATCTGCAACCTTCCCAGTCTCTTGCAACTTCTTTTTCTGGTTCAACTCCTTTTCATAGGTCAGGAGTCTACCATGAAGTTGGGTCAGGGTCAGATCTTTGAACCCAACTGAATTTCTGGTTACAAAAGCAATTGTGTCCCATTTTTTTAGGAAGTGACCTAAGAAACCTACTATTTTGGGTTGCTTTAGCAAATTCAACCTTAACAAGTTTTAGTTCACTTATGAGACAGCTAAAACGTTCGAACTGTTGTGTTAGTGATTCATCCTTAGTGTGACAAAAGGTTTCATACTGTTGGTTCAAAATTTCCCTGTTATTTTCAATTACTTCTTCAGTCCCACCAAATTGTTCCTTAAGTGCATCCCACAATTCCTTGGCACTGTTACAATGTAACAGCCCAGCATAAATTTCATTTGAGAGTGCAGATGCAACGATGCTAAATGCCTTGGCATCCAGTTCAATTTTCTGAAAATCCTGATCAGTATAGTTTTCAATTTTCTTAGGTTCAAAAACTTTTGGATCCTCAGCACTTGGCACCATTGGAACATGTGGTCCAAAGACAACCAAATTCCAACATCCGGTATTCTATTGAGCTAGGATGTGACCCATCCTTCGCTCCCAGATGTTGTATTCAGATCTGACCAACATAGGTGGTTTGAAAAGAGAACCAGTGTTATTAGTGTTATCCTGTGATTGTGTAGCCATTTTGGTTGTTTTACAGGTACTGAATAATCAACTTTTGTAGTGATTAACCCTTACTCTATTTTTCAACTAAATACGAACAATCGAAAGTATCAATGAAATTTGAGCTGAACTTTAACATCAAAATGATTATTAGATCAAGTTTGACTGTCCTAGCTCTAATACCAATTGTTAGGATCTGAGTTTCTTTTGATTGTGTTCGTTTGATAAGAATGAAGATGAAACAGAGTTAAATGCAGCGGAATTAGATGAAACAAACTTTCAATACACAATCAATGAGAGAATAAGTTTTAGCAAACATGTTTAACTTGAAATTGAATGATTGTATTTATTACAATAATCAATCACAATGCGTGCATGCTCTAATCTCCCCCTCAGCCTGAGCTCACTTGATTGTTCGTACAAAATGACTTGTGTGAAAGAGCTAATAGATATTTATAGTACAGAACAACCACTGAGCATCTTCGGCTGACGTCACCATGCAAGTGACATCTAACCTCATAACATCTAACAACTGTCCTATACAACAACTGATCATAAACCACTGATTACAATAAACAAATGCAATACAAGACTAAACTACTGATTCTTCATTCCACTGTTATCATTCCAGCAGTGCTTTAGCCTTCAGCAGTTCTTGAGACATATCGGTAGATTGAGCTTCAGTACTTTGACTTCATCAGTTCTTTAGGACAGCAGCAGCTGTGAAGAGTAGTGATTTGAGTAATTAGATGTTAGGGCCACTTTCAAGGGGAAAGATTAAGTACAAACAACTGCTTATTCTAGATGCACTGATCTGAACCAGTTTTGGCTTTATCAACTGTTCCTTTGTATAGGGTTCAATCCCAACAGAAATGAATTTTTATGGCAATGTGCTTAGTTTTAGAAAAATACATAAGATTTTTCACTATTTGGATAACTGGATCATTGTCACAATATATGGCAGTGTGAGAGAAATTCAAACTGTAGTCCACCAGTTGGTGTCGGATCCATATAACCTGGGAGAAACAGGCTGAAGTAGCTACATATTTGGCCTTTGCAATCGACAGTGAGACAGTCTACTGCTTCTTGCATTGCCAGGAGATGAGGCGATCCCCCAAAAACTGGAATCCATCTGATGTGGACTTCATATCCCTCCTCGCACCTCCAAAGTTACTGTCAGAGAAAGCACATAAATAAAATGGGGAATGTCTTCGATACAAAAGTCCAAGCCTAGGCTTGCCCTTAAGATATCGAAAGATTCTTTTGACAGCATTAAGGTGAGAAAGTTTAAGAATAGCCTGATAACGTGCACATTGACACACAGCAAACATAATGTCCAGTCTACTGGCAGTCAAATACATCAACGGGCCAATCATCGACCGGTACAATGTCTCATCAACATCTTCTCCCTTTAGATCATCGGTCATAACAGGACTTTCTTCCATGGGAGTATTTGCAGGCTTTGCATCCTGAAGTTTGAATTTTGCAATAACGTCGTCAACATACTTTCCCCGGTGAATCAGGATGTGTAGGGTCGTTGAATCAATCAAACGAGACGTTCAAAAGAGTTCTTGATCAATACGAAAGGCGGAATCAGACGTATTGATGTTGTAGCAGCTTGATTTACACTTAGAATCACTTTAACTGTCGATTGTATTGATTTCACAACGTTTTACAGGCTTGGCGACACTTCGGCAGAGCTTCGCTACCGGAATCAGAAGTTACAAATGAAGAACCAAGACCTCCTATATATAGGGTCAGCCAGGTCGCATGAACCTGCTGGTTCTGACCTATTTCCCGTTTTTCTCGTACAACGTGTCCTGGTCTATATATCTAGTTACATGACTCGATACAAGATGAAGTCAACAGACATATGCACTAAGAAACTCCCCCTTGGATGTTGACGAGTCTTTAGTGTATTGAGTCTTCAGTCTTGATCGGTCTTCTCGCTCTTTCCAAAATGTCTTTCTCTGCAAGCATCCTTCAATCTTTCTCTTCTTCTATCAGAATCTCAACCTGGCTCTATTCTCTCTTGATCAGATCTCTTGATTCTTTAAACTCTTTAGCAATCTGAAATCTGGCTCTTAAGTCTTCAGACTCCCCCTTTCGATAATCTGGGATCGCAGTCTGGAATTTACTATCTGCATCTTTCACAAGTTCAAGAACGTCTCCTGGCTCTCCGTAGCAACAGGATAAGAAACCTGGCTCTAATCTGCATATGCTTATGCGGAAAATCCTCAGGATTCGAAATCTAGCTCTTTCAACGCTCTTTACCTGCTCATACTCTACCCAAAAGTAAATTTCACACTTGTTTAAAATTTAACAATTTAGAAACCACTTGTAGATATTATTCAATCATCATCAATATTTATTCAAACTCTAACTTCATTTTTCAAAGCTTATGTTTTGGGTATTTTTATTTATAACAATGTTAAAAACTTCTTGCAACATTCTCAAATAAACCACTTGTATTCAAAACACTCAAATTTGGTTTCAAATTAATGAACCATTTAATCATATCAAATTCATTTCTCATTTCGAACAAACTCTCCCATCCCTGTTGTCCATCATGTTCAGCACTTGGAATTTTGAAAATCAGTTTTTCAACATCAGTTGTCGAAAATAAGATGAAATAAAATCTTTTTTGAATTTTCAAAATTTTATGCTAAAACACATTCTTTTTGGATTTTTTAAGATTTTCAGAGTGTTAAAATGCAATAAAGAAATATTTACAGACAATATTTTTGTGAATTTGTGTAAGAGGATCATATCAGTTTTTGACAAATCACTAGCACCGTTGAGCTTTAAACACTTTAAGATCTAAACGATTCACTTAGATTGTCAGTATACTGATCCACTTAAATTTTCACACAAAGTTCAATTGTTTCAAGATACGAGATTAGTGTTTTAATGGACTTAATTTATTCGCGTGTCCCACCTCAGAATATACTCCCGTATCCAGACTCCTATATTAAGTCTTACAGATGAATGTACACTAATGATATCTGTAAATGGGTAATGCGAGACCATGAGAGCTCAGGTTAGAACTTCCGTTCAGACAAAGAGATGATGGCTCGACTTTTAGGTGTGTCCCGTTTGGGGATTTTTTCTTCAACAACGCATGATTAGCATTTTTCAATGTTTCATCATTTTTTATGCTGAGGGTGGGCTTTATGATTAAAGCAGTGCAAAGTATTATACGAGGACTAGGCTATTGCTCCCGCAAAATCAGAAGTCCTGGTATAATACCCCAGATATCATCACGAACAAAGACCTAGTATGTCAGAAATAGAAAGCCCTTCAAACAAGATTTCAGGGGTTACCTATATATCCGAGAGATGTTCCCCACGAAATAAGTAAGTATTTGATATTTAGTTTTATATCTCGAAAACAATCTACTAAGCGTGTAAAAACCTACTGGCATATCATCAGTGAGACCGTTTATCACATTTTAACTTTCCAATTCTATAGTGTACTGTGATTGTCTACTGGTGTACTATCATTTCCACTTTTTCACAACAAAACTCATTTTAATTTTTCAATGTTTTTGGTTTTTAGATTTTATCATGTTTTTGGATTTTTCAAATTTTCAAAATTTCTAAATTTTTTACTCCCCCTAAAATCAAAAATATGTTTCAATTTTTTATTTTCCGAGAAAATTTGAAAATATGATGCTTTTACTTTCAAATTTAAGCAATAAACTGTACAAATAAAATGACAAACTGATGTGAATTGCTTCAATTCTCCATTCACTTGGCTTAAACAATCAGAACTCCCCCTGACAACAAACTATTTTCCCATTATGATTTCAAAACACTTAAGTTTGTTTTAATCAAAATGGTTTTTCCGGAAAATTAGTTTTGTTGATTTCACACATCATGGGGTTTAATTCATCATTTTGTTCTTTCAATAGCTTATGAATGAATCCCTTTTTTCTTTTCTTAAACCACTTGTAGGTTTTTATCAATAATACCACTTGTAAGTCGAAATATAACAGTTTTGAATTTCTCAAGAAAGATGCCGATTCATACTCCCCAATTACCAACCTGGGAGTTCCGGCAAGTCAGGATTTTCAGTTAAAGAGATTCACCCAAGCCTGACGGTCCTTGGGTGATTCCGAGTCATCATCACTCGGTTTCTTTCCTTTCTTATTCTTTTCATAGAATTCCTTTACCCCTTTGACCTTCCCGTCAACCATTTTTCCAAAAATATTTAGAACTTTAGGGTTAAAGACTTTTTCAACATCAAATTCTTTCTTTTCAGAAAAAAATTGATTTGAAATCTCAACTTTGCCAATTTTTTGCTTTAGGTTTCCGTTTGACAATGGTGGAAAATTTGCATCATCCATTGTCGGAATGGAATTATCACTTTTTAGCTCAACTTGTGGCTCCTCTGACTTTGACGAGTCAGATTCATCGCCAGAAAGTGTCTCTGATTTCTTAACAACCCACTTTTGGTTGTTCAGATTCACTCTTCTTTTATAAAAACATTTTGAACTCTCACCAACCTCAAATTTTGAACTTTTAAACATTTTAAATTGTTCGGTTGGTGGTTCATTATCAACCATCTTTTCTTTCAAGTTTTCAGAGACTCCCTGTTTTGTTTGGGTTGCCTTTGGACAGTTCCATGCAATGTGCCCAACTTTTTTAAATTGATAACAGGTTCTCATTTCCTTCTTCTGAGCAACATCATTCTTCATTCCCTCTTGCTTCTTAGCAAGGAATTCTTTGTTCATCTGCTTTCTGAATAAATTCTCTTTCTCCTCTTCAGAACTTGTTCCTGATACAAAAACAGTTTTTGGTTTATAAATTTTCTCATTTTTATGATTTTCTGGTGGAATAAAACCCAATCCTTTCTTTTTGAAATTACTGTTATGGTTTGGTTTCTTTTGATAACAAGAACCAGAACTGTAACCTTTTTTTCTTGTTCAATCTTTGTTGAACTCTTGAAGTGTATTTTTTAGGTTTTTCAGTAAGATTTACATCTTTTATTTTAGAAATATTAATTTCTGTTAATTTGAAAACCTTGTTAATCATTTTAGTTTTAACACCTCTTATTGGAAATTCTTCATTAGAATATAATTTGTCGGAGTCATTCAAAGTATATGCTACTTTGAATGTTTCGTCATTCAAATTATTTTTTGATATCAGAAAATCATTATTGTAAACCCTTTTAACTGATGATTTCGATCTTTTGAACTCGATGTTTTAGACTCAGACTTTGACTCTGACTCCTCATCCTTATCCAACACCTGATCAACCACTTTCTTAATTAACTCGGACTCATGATCAGTATCGGATGTTGTGAAAGTGACATCGATGTTATCTGGCAATCCATCTGAAGGTTCAGATTCCCACTTTAAATTGGTTGCCTTTTTGACTCTTTCTGAATTAGGATTTCGTGGAGAATATCCTTCTTCAAGCGGCGGTGGACACTTGGTATAATTGATACTATGTTTCTTACCAGTATCCTTTACTTCAGATTTCTTCTCTTCAAACGCTTCCATGCCTTCTACTGTAGGGTAAATCCTGTCAATCACGTAAGAAGCACACGAATAACTTTTCAATAACCTGTTTACCCTCTCAGTTTCTATCCTCTGAGTTTCCAATTTTTGTTCAAGTTCAACACTGTCACACCCCTTTCTATGGCGGGAGCACGAGGTGTGATCATGAAAGGTTCTCATTGCATACGAAGAGTAAACATGCTACATGCTCATAAAATAACATCAAATACCATGATTTGAAAACATAAGTTTAGCGTTTACATCGCGAGACAGCTTAAAACATTGTCTTAAAAGTTTACAACTTTATTTAAGGTTAAACACAAGCGACATCCACGAGCATAAGCAAGACCACGCGCACATCCATCCTAGTTACCTGAAATACATGTGAGTTTTTGGAAAAACGTCAACATAATGTTGGTGTGAATTCATGCAGTTTTGTATTTCATGTTTGTATACTTTGCATGAAAACATAGTTTGTGAGTAAATCAAGTTTTCATATATAAATCCAGTTTCATGTGTACATCACGTACCCATGTATAATTCAATCTTTTCTTGAGTACCCCACGTACTTCAAGTTACATATCAATCATCTTGAGTACCCCACGTACTTCAAGTTATTTATCAATCCTCTTGAGTACCCCACGTACTTCAAGTTATATATCAATTTTTAGTATGGTATGAATTTTATGTAAATACAGTATTTCTGTACTTATCAGATTGTTAATGGGTTGCAAAGCCATTAACATGTGGCACGTCATAGGAAGTCACCAAACCTAAGGCATTTAATTGGTATATTCTGAGACACAAAAGCACTTCCTCGGTTCTCGCCCCGACCGGGAGTGTGGCTGCCAGGCACCCGTTAGATCTAACCTTTTGTTCTGCGGTCTGAATGTATACGTTGATTAATGGTGCTTCTGTACCCTATTCGTGACACTATTTCTCATAACGCATCCTACTTGGTTCTCGTCCTCACCAAGCGCGTTTCTTGTTATCATTTCTTATAGCGCCTCATACTTGGTTCTCGTTCTCACCAAGTGCGCTTCTCATATTCTTATATTTCGTCACACTTGGTTCTCGTTCTCATCAAGTGTACTTCTTGTATTTATATCATACCATTTATAAATATTGTACTTTTGTACATGTATTTCACCCCCGAAGTTATAAAAACTGAAAACAGTTAAAAGAAAAGGGGGAGCATGAACTCACAACTTTGCGTTCCTAGCGTCGTAAACTCCACCGGATTTGCTTAATTAACGTCGTAACCTATACGCGTTTTCTTAATGTTAGTCACTAGACTTGTGTCGCACAAGTACAGTCACTCTCTTTTGTACATATTCTTGTGTTAAAAATATTCTATATTTTTAACTACGTATCTTACTTATATTATTTTCTTCAAAAATAAATATAAGTCTTTTGTGTTTTGCACTTTGCACCCGAATTATGTTTCTTGTATTTTGTATGTGTATTTTTGTGTTTATACTCCTCACGAGTATTTAGTGTATTTTTAAGTCTTAATACACTAGCACGTATCACACATACTATACACACTTAGCACAAAAGTTGGTGATAAAATAATATATATTTTTCTCTCAAAAATATATATACATAATATCCATTTTTATTTTTGAAGAAATCACCATTTCTTATCACCAAAAATTAGGGAAACCTTGGTAATACTCTTAAGTACAATTTTAGGGAATAAGTTTCTCAAAAACTTATATTTTTTCTAAGTGTCAAAATTTATATAAATTTTAACAGAGTTTCCCCTAAAAATGGAGGTTTCCCACGTTTTCAAAACGTGTGTTTATTTTCTTTTAAATCATTAACAATCATCAACAACAATTATCAACACTACTCATCAGCAATAATCACTAGTTTCTCCATTTCATGAACTTGAATATTTACAAAAATGTGTAGTAACTTACTAGCACATTTAGTAAGTCTTGTTATCTTTAAAAATAAGTTTAATTTCTTAAAAACTTTATTTTTAAAGATTATGAAGTTTTACAACTTCTAGTCGGTTTTTACGAAAATTATTTCTTTGTTAAAACTTTTGTTACACAAGTATTCCATACACTTGTTTGTTCCCAAAAACCACTTTTGTTTGTGTAAGATCCGGTTTAGAACATGTGATTTCTTGGACACTTGGTCCTTTGAAAATACCGCTTGTAGATACGTAGATCTACTAGTTTTAAACACTTTTGTACAAGTTAAAACATTTTTACACAAGTTCATGGTTTATGTGTGGTAGGGTTTCACCTTTTAACCCTTGTTACTTCTAAAATAGCTTTATGTTAAGATCCATGATCTTACTAAGCCGGGTTAAACGATGATCCGAGCTACCACATCATAGATCGGGTCTAGATAACCATATATTTCAAATACTACAACTTTTACACAACTTATGTGCTATTAACCACCATTTTTCATGCTTTTAGTAGACTTTTGTGCATCTTTTCGCATTTTAACGAGATTTAACCAACACAAATCCTTTTAACCACTTTAGATAAGTTCAAATATAAGTTTTAAGCATTATACCTCTAGCTCGAGGCTAGGGAAGAATCTATGCGCAAAAGAGGTGGATAAAAGCAAAGTAGAGAGGTCCTTCGCCTTCCGTTTGCTCCAAGACTCCTAATACGTGACCCGTAACACTTGTATAACCTTGGAATGTGATGAACTAAACTTGAAATCGGATGGATGGAGGTGGGTGGTCTTGGCCGTGAGCTCCAAGGGTGAGAGAGAGAGAGAGAGTTTTGGTGAAATGTTATGTGTAATAACTTATGTGTTAAGTGGTGGTATTTATAGACAAGTTCATGTTCTTCGTCCAACGGATTTCGTGTCCCCTTGATATTAAGCATAAGACAATATAATAATCAAAAGTTGTACTCCCTTGGTTACCCCTTGTTGGCCGATCTCATTAGGGGGGGGGGGGGGTATCCAGTTTGTTTCCAAGTATTAGTTAGGTTAAACGAAGTTAAGTTAAGTGTTTAACCCCGTTACTAATGTGTAGCGTGTTATGACGGGTGTTAGGGTATTCAGAGACCCTAACTAGCTCAGAAAAAGATGAATAATGAAAACATCAATATTTTCATGTTTCGGGTATAGTCCGGTTGTTCGGTTACATACCGATTCGTTAAAGTGCTGAATCACACTTTTTAGTGTCTTTTAAGTACCTTTCTTGTACTCTTTCAATTCCCAACACTTAGGGAAATATTCTGGATAATAAAACGACATTTCTGCATAATATTTATATGCTTAAATGCTGATTAGAGCTGAATTATACAAAATTCGGCACTTAAAGTGCGTTTCGGGTGCTTTTTAGTGCTTATTTTTGCTTTCGCAATGTATATAAATTAACCCTTGTATGTACTCTTGGGTTTTAATGCATTCTTGTCGTCGGACCTACACCTAGGCCTCTATTTTATTGTCTGACTGCTTTCTGCAGTTCTGTTGACACAGTGTGTCTTACCGGTGAGTTTACTATTATTCTGACGCAACGCTCTCGTTTATGCATAAAGCAATATTTTGTAGTATACAACATGCATGAATTCACTTGTTTAATCATGTGTTCAGACATTGCTGACACTTAAACTCATAATTGCAGTCATTAAGCAATAATTATAGTGTACGAAAATTACCGGTTTGTGCCAGTTGTCACAAACACATTTCTCAATGTACTGATTGATGATTTTCTGCTTCATCATGAACGCTCCATTGAGTGTCTTCATAGCTATCTCTTTTTCATTGCTTGACTTGCTATATTGATTCATAGCTTTGTTTAAAACATCATAAGATTCTTTCAGTCTGTTCATGTTATGAATCAATTTATTGTTGTGCCTTTTCACAGTATCACAATTTTCACACTTCTCAGGTATCTTTTCAGTATATGCTTCCTTTTCAACCTTGACAGCTGGAATTTCTTTAACCTGCTTCTTTACTTCTCAAACATTTTCCTCAGGTTTGACCTTTACTTCAACAATTGCTGCTTTATGATTCTTCTTTTTCTCAGCTTGTCTTTCTTTGATCTCTTCCATTTTATCTGCAAAATACAAATTATACCTATCAGATGAAAATTCTCTTTTATAATATTCAAGTTTTCGAATTTCTTCACTGTCATCATCACTCTCTTCATCTGATGAGTGATCAAAGATTGGTGCTTTTTCTGAAGCCTTTTCTGTTGAAACTTGTTCTTCTTCTTCCTTTTTAGGACTGAATTGCTGAGATTCGTAATAAGCATATGCTAATTCATCTTCAGCAGTTGAATCTTCAAACATTTAAGCAACAAATGCTTTAGAATCTGCAGTTCTGTTAGGATTATAATGATCCCAATTAAAACCTTCTGGAATCCTTTCATCTTCTTGATGAACTAGATAAGCTTTCTTTGATGACTCTTCGATCAGATCCTTCCTAGCATGTGAAGCTTGTGGCGATTGTTGTTGATGCGGAGCAACTTGATGATAAATCGCTTTTTGATGATAATCATTGTTGCCGAATGGATTTTGAGCTCCACTTGCTTCGCGATTTGTGCATTCTCGCTTAAAGTGCCCCTTCTCCCTGCAACGAAAACAAGTAACTTTAGATTTATCAAAACCTAAAGGTGAAGTTCCAACATCATGGAAATCATATCTTCCAGTGATCTGTTTAAACTTCTCAGCTCTTCTCAACACACTAGCCATACACCACTTTATATCCATTAGTTCCATCTCTTCAGCATCAATCTGACCATAATCCTCTTTGGTCAACATTGGATTACCAATCCTTCCGGCTACCAAACTTTCATAAGATTCTAATACGGTCACCAATAAAGACATATGACCTTTGGCAACCTCTTCCGAGAAATTCTGACCATTCTGAAGATTTATTGCAATGTTGCATTGTAGTACTTGGCCATTATTGTTGTATGAGCTTTGTAGTTTAGAATTGGTTACTGAAAAATTTGGATCAAATGATGGATATGAAGAGAATCCAGTATTGTTGTTTGACCCTTGAGATGACCCTCCAGAAGAATTGTTTGCGTTAAATGCAGTTTCGATCTGTGGGGCAATGTTAGTCTTATCACTCGTACTTTCTTTGTAGTACAAACCAATCTCCTGTTCACCATTAGAATTCTTCATTTTCTCCATCTTCCGTTGTTCCATCTCTTGAACTTCGAGTTTTTCAATAAACTTGCTCAGCGATAGATTTGAAAATTCACCATTATTCTTCAGAATCATAAGATACGTGCCCCAAACATCTTGTGGTAACGCATCGGCCAACTTTTCAACCCATTCTTCTCTATCTTTCTTGATATCCAAACGTTTCATGTTAACCACCAAATTGCAATATCTTTCTATAATCGTTTTGGTGTTTTCAGTTTTTAATCCACGAAATAGATCAAATTCTTTCTTCAAAAGCGATTTTTTGTTCTTGATCATGTCTTGACTTCCAACAAACTTCATTTTTAGTGCTTTCCACATTGAGTGTGCACTTCCATTGTGTTGCAATAAAATCAAGATGTCTTCTTTAATGGCTTGTTGCAATATACTGATCATCATCTTTTTACTTTTGTATTTCTTTCTCTCTTTGTCATCTAAATCTTTAATAGCAACAATCTCTCCGTATTCATCAATCGGTCAAACATATCGTTCTTCAACACATTCCCACGCATCTAAGTGATTAGCTTGAACCCAATTTTCAAAGCGTTCCTCCCATCCATTATACTCCTCGATACTCATGAGCTTAGGCGGTTTTTGCATAGTACCCATTTCATTTTCTAAGTTCACATTCTGAGCCATAGTGATCGGGGTAGCAAATACGTTGTAAAATTCAGAATCCATGTTTCGGTTTTTAAAATTCACAATTTGTCATTTTCAAACGATCTGAGATTGAAACGAACTGGACTTTTCAAACTGTTTGGACCACTTCGTACGATCTGATGAACCTCAAACGACCTGAATGTTCTTAACCCTCCTCGTACGGCCTGGATATTATCAATTCGTATGATCTGGACCTAAATCACACGATCTGGATCTAATTCGAACTATCTGGTGAGATTTCAAACGAACTGGACACAATTCCAAGCGACCTGAAGTCAATTCGTGCGAGCTGGGGTCACTTCGTGCAACCTGATCTAAATTTTCACATGACCTGACTAAAAACACCCGACCTCATACGAACTGGAAGTAATTTCACATGACTTGAACCTCCTTCAAATGACCTGGTGATGTATCGAACGATCTGACATGTTTTTCACGCGATTTAGTCAATTTTATTAAGTTTTAGGTTGAATTAGGTCCAGATTTGTTCAAGGATTGATTAAAACTGAGTTTTACATGTTATATGTGAAAATCAAGTCATTTTATCCGTGAAAACTTTCTGATTTTGAAGAAAAAGAGTAGAAAACGAGTAGAAAGAAGTTGTTTTTGAAGAAAATAAGCTGAAATGGTAAGAACTCTTCCTCCTGAGCTCTGATACCACTTGTAGGATCATTTAATCGATCAAATGAGACGTTCAGAAGAGTTCTCAATCAATACGAAAGGCGAAATCAGACGTATTGATGTTGTAGCATCTTGATTTACACTTAGAATCACTTTAACTGTCGATTGTATTGATTTCACAACGTTTTACAGGCTTGGCGACACTTCGGCAGAGCTTCGCTACCGGAATCAGAAGTTACAAATGAAGAACCAAGACCTCCTATATATAGGGTTAGCCAGGTCGCACGAACCATACATGCCACTTCGCACGAACTGGCCAGTTTGCACGAACTAGTCAGTTCGCATGAACCTGCTGGTTCTGACATATTTCCCATTTTTCTCGTACAACGTGTCCTGGTCTATCTATCTAGTTACTTGACTCGATACAAGATGAAGTCAACAGACATATGCACTAACAGGATACCCTTTTGAATCTTGACGAACTTGCATACCAAGAAAGAAATTCATTTCTCCCAGTGCACTCATTTCGAACTGCTTCTTCATGACTTCTTCGAACTCCTTGCATAGTGCATAACTAGTGAATCCAAAGATGATGTCTTCCTCATAGATTTGCACCAAGATTTGGTCTTCTCCCACCTTATGAATAAAGAGAGTATGATCGATGATTCCATGAGTGTATCCATTTGCGAGCATATGCTCTGTAAAATTAGCGTACCATGCACGGGGAGCCTGATGTAACCCATACAATGCTTTGTCGAGCTTATAAACGTGTGATGGATAACGTGGATCAACCAAACTTGGTGGCTGTGATACGTACATCTCTTCTTTCACTTTACCATACAGGAACGCCGTCTTAACTTCCATCTGATAGACCTTGAACCCCAAAAATGATGCATAGGCCAGAAAGATTCGAATTGCTTCTAACCTAGCCACAGGAGCATATACTTCGTCGTAATCAAGGCCTTCAATCTGTCTGAACCACTGCACTACCAATCTTTCTTTATTCCATACAATCACTCCACTATCATCCCGTTTGTTTCAATAAACCCATCGAGTTCCGAGTGATTTCTTTCCAGCAGGCAATCGAACCAACTTCCATACTTGCAGTTTTTCAAACTGGTTTAACTCATCCAGCATGGCGTCTACCCTGCTAGGTTCTTAAAGAGCCATATAGATTGTCTTAGGCTCAATTTGAGAGATGAAGCACGAGTACAAACATGTCTTGATGACTCCCGTCTGACTTCTGGTCAAAACTCCAGCTTCTACAGGTCCAATCACATTCTCAATAAGATGATCCCCTTGGACACTAGCATGAATAATAGTTTCTGGAACAATTCCTGTTAGTGGCAGTTTTGTCAGGTTCTTAGTTGCTGCTGGTTCTGACTATTCAATTACAGGTTCCTCCACTGAATCGTTCACAACATACTCATTTGGAATAGGATCATTAGAGAACAAATCATTTTGATTGTTCAACATGTCTTCATCATCAGACGAATTTGAAGCCTCCCCTTCTGTGTTGAGAATGTCTGATTCAATTATAGGTTCCGCCACTAAATCGTTCACAACATACACAACATGTTTATTTACTAATTTGAATGAATATTTATCATATTGATGTGCACAAAATGCAACATATAAATTACATCAATTGTGGCATAAAACTAACCCTTTTTTAGTACTAATGTTGGAAAAAGTGTGTTTTTGTCTTCCTTTTATATTTTCAGGATTAAATGAGCTCAAATGAACAAAAGAAGCAAAAAGGCAGCTAAATCTAACATAAATACAAGAAAAGGAACAAACGTGCCATGCCCAGCCTCCCCGACAGCATCTTCCCAAGCAAAATAAGATAACAGAAGGCTGAACACGCCCCGTGCTCATTGAGCACGGGGGCGTGCCCAAGTGTCAGCAGAAAAGACAAAGTTGTAGAAGCTTCTATCAGCCACCACGGGGTCGTGCTCAGCAGACACGGGACCGTGGTCAACTCTAAGATTTGCAGAATCTGGGGAAATATTGATAGTACAGATACGCTTCTGCACACGGGGTCGTGCCCAGTGGACATGGGGGCGTGGTCAACTAATGCAGACAAACTACAATTAATGAACACAGAGAAGAAGGATGGACACGGGGCCATGCCCAATGGACACAGGGCCGTGCCCGAGCTGCTGTTCAGGCTATAAATAGGGGTGCTTGGCTCATTTGCAAACCATCCCTTGGCACACCACCTCTCTCACACTTCACCCACCACCCACCACCATCACAACACCATCATCCACCACCATCATCCATTGTCCATCATAGAGTGTGTGAGTCGTCTCAGGATCCAAGATTGATCGTAAGAGTTCTTGACAGTCAAAGGCCATGTTTGCCTAAGTCTCTTACATCACTTGGTGAAGACAAGTGTCTAGTGTAATACTTTTTGTTTTTAATCTTTTCGTACTTTTTATTTGGTTATGTGTTAATGACTTTAATAACTAGTTTCTTATGTTGAAGGTGATTCTTCCTTATCGTTTGTCCGTGGTGTCTTGGCATTATTTTACTGTCTATATAAAATTAAAGATTTTCACCATTCATATCTCCACGTTCTATATGGAGATATGTTGGCTACCTGGTCGGGGGTTAAGGGAACGGTTTGGTAAGAGTCTTGCCTTGTTCAGTGTATAGATCCTGTAAGGACCTGGGTCAATTTAGTAGGACCTCCTTCAATACCCACCGGTATTGGATGGCGGGGTCCAAACTCTTTGATCCCCTCTTATGTAAGCTACTATTAATACTTTAACCCGGCTATTTAGGACTGTATCCCTGCTGACTCAGACTACTTAGCCGAGGGTAACGTCACCTTCAAAAGAGGGGCCTACCATAATATGCATTAATAACTTAATTAATTATCCTTCAATAATCCGACCCTTTAGGATTGTATCCTTGCTGACTCAAACTATTGGGTTGAGGGTAACGTCACCTTCAAAAGAGGGGCCTACTACAATAACTAAGATAATCTCTTAAAAAGTGCAAAAGTGCGGAAATAATCAAAGGTTACACTAAACACGAGTCTGAGCTAAGTGATTCATCTTGTCTATCTGTTTTATTTTTATTTTATTTTTCAGCATTTTAGTTAGTTTTATTTTTCTTATTTAAAAAAACCTTTTTCTAACTTTTGATTTGATTAGACGTTGAGGATAAACCGGTACTAAAAGCTCTTGTGTCCTTGGACGACCTCGGTATCTTGCCAACACTATACTACGCTCACGATGGGTGCACTTGCCCATATGTGTGTTTGTTGTTAGTAAAATATCGTGTTTTATAAATTTAAAACTTGACTAACGTGTAAAAAGGACTTAAAATATACTTAAACTTATATACACACTCGCAGACATCAAGTTTTTGGCGCCGTTGCCGGGGACACAAGAATTTTAAGAAAGCTTAAAATCGACGGCCTAATCAGTTTTTTTAAAAACCTTTTCAAAACGCGCGCACATTTTTCTGCATTTTAGTTTAGTTTTGCATTTACAGTAACCTGAACAATGGCCGTGCTCATTGAACACGGGGCCGTGCTGCATATTTTTCATAAAACACCCAGATACAGAGCCTGAATAAGGGGTCGTGCTCACTGAACACGCCCTCGTGCTCAACGAAACCAGTACCTTTAATTAAAACGCCCAGATACAGACCCTGAACACGGGGTCGTGTCCACTGAACACGGGGCCGTGTCCAGCCTCTGTTTCCGTTTTCATTTTTGTTTTCTGGTCTCGAGACGTTGTTGTGGTCTGCTGAGTAATTCTTATGGATCAATACTCAGGAGGTTACAACTACACCTATGAGGAGGATGATTGTAGGAAATATTATTGCACCAATTACGGTAACACTCACTCGGTTCAATATTGTGACTTATTTCAACCATCCACTTCATACACCTACTATAAGGAGCCCAGGTACGAGCCATCAACTTCATACACATCCTATGAAGACCAAAGGTATGAACCTTCTCCCTCATACTCATATTTTGATGAACCAAGGTATGAGCCTTCATACTCATTCTTTGAGGAACCAAGATATAAGCCTCCACCTTCATATACTTATTATGAGGAACCTTGGCGTGAACAACCCACCTCATATGAGTATTATGAAGAACAAAATTACGACCCTTATCCATCATATACTTACAATGAAGGACAATGGTGTGAACCATTCACTTCCTATGAGTATTATGAAGAACAAAGGATCGAACAACCGGATTCAAGCTTTGAAAATCCCGATCCTTACTCTATCACCGAAATGACCGATAGGATATTAGAACACCTTAAAACTATCGAACGCTACATAAAAGAATCTCGCGCAAGGGAAGAGGTGTCCCGCGCAAGAGAAGAATTAACTTGTAATAAAGAAAAGATAGTTGAAGAGGTAAAAATGGAAGAACAAATAAGTGAAAAACCGACACATGAGTTAAACAACGAAAAAGGTGAGTCCGTTAACGTTAAAATTCAAGAAGAGTCTAATTTTGAAGAAATTAATCTCTTGTCACCTTCGTTTGAAAACCATTGTTTAGTACCTACTCATGCTAAGTTTTTAAAAGAGTTAAACACTAACACTAAAATTGACGAAACGGTAAGCGTTAAGTTAACTAACGAACAAACTTCACTAATAAAAGAAGACCCATTTGAAATCAACATTACACCGGTTCCATGTTTTTTTCAAAATTCGTTTATTAGTAATGTCACAATCGATAAAGATCTTTGTGTTAACATAATGCCCAACTACATTTTCGAAAAATTAAGTATTAGTGATTTTTCTCCACTTCAAATACCCATTTTTCTATCCAATCGGAAAGTAATAAAATCAATCGGTGTAGTTGAGGATGTCTTGGTTCAAACAAATCAAATGGTAATCCCAACCGACTTTGTCATCCTCGATGACACTCCTCTAGTGTTGGGACGACCCTTTGTAAAAACCCACGAAGCCTTGAAAAACCGGAAGTACAACAATCTATCTATTCAATTAGGGGCATTTAAAAAAAGTGTCGATCTTGAGCGATCAATGAAATATCCTTTCGGCAATAATGACCCCCTAATTGAAGATGAAGATGAGCCACCCGATACAAGTGAAAAGATTAATCACTTTGCTGAAGAAGAGGTTGCCATAGAACAAACTTTTAAAGTTCTTGATCAAAATGAGCAACCCAATAAGGAGTCTTCTAAAGACCCACCTCTTGAGCTCAAAGAACTTCTAAAAGGTTTGGAATATGCTTTTCTAGACAAAGATGGTAAATCACTTGTAATTATTTCGTCTAAATTAGGTAGTTTAGAAAAAGAAAAATTAATTAAACTTTTGAAAAAACACAAAAATGCGAGTGCATGGAAGCTTGTAGACATTAAAAGGAATAAGTCCTTCCATGTGCACACACAAAATTTTAATGAACGATCAAATCGGTAATACAACCACAAAGTCGAGTAAATCCAAATGTTCAAGAAGTGGTTAAAAACGAAGTCATCAAATTACTTGACGCCGGACTTATTTATCCTATCTCCGATAGTCCTTGGGTAAGTCCCGTCCAAGTAGTTCCAAAGAAAGGAGGTATGACGGTAATAACTAACGAAAAGAATAACGAGAACCGTCACAGGATGGAGGGTATGTATAGATTATAGACGGTTAAATGAAGCAACAAGGAAAGATCACTTTCATTTGCCCTTCATTGATCAAATGTTAGAAAGATTATCCGGTCATAAATTTTACTGTTTCTCGGATGGTTTTTCAGGTTACTTTCAAATCCCGATAGCACCCGAAGACCAAGAAAAGACAACCTTCACAAGTCCCTATGGAACTTTTGCCTATCGACGCATGCCATTTGGTCTATGTAATGCCCCTGCAACCTTCCAACGTTGCATGGTAGCCATTTTCCATGACATGATAGAAAAGACAATGGAAGTCCTCATGGACGACTTTTCTATCTTTGGGGATTCATACAACCAATGCCTCGATAACCTTGAATGAATGCTATCCTGATGTGAGGAAACTAACCTCGCCCTTAACTGGGAAAAATGTCATTTCATGGTAACGGAGGGAATAGTACTCGGTCATAAAATCTCAAGCGAAGGAATGGAGGTTGATCGAGCCAAAATAGACACTATTTCTCGATTACCAACCCCATCCTCCGTTAGAGGTATCAGAAGTTTCCTAGGGCATGCCGGATTTTATAGGCGGTTTATCAAAGACTTTTCTAAAATATCAAGGCCTCTAACAAAATTACTTGAAAAAGATGCCCCTTTCATCTTTGACAAGGATTGCAATCAAGCATTTCTAGCCCTAAAGGAAATGCTAGTCAATGCACCTATCATGATAGCGCCTGATTGGAAATTTCCTTTCGAAATCATGTGTGATGCAAGTGACTTTGCAGTTGGAGCTGTCTTGGGACAAAGAAAAGAAAAGCATTTTCACCCAATTTATTTTGCTAGTAAAACACTTAACGATGCACAAGAAAATTACACAACAACTGAAAAAGAGTTACTAGTTGTGGTATTTGTTTTTTATAAATTTCGTTCTTATCTTGTTCTATCTAAAACAATAGTCTATACAGATCATGCAGCCATTCGATATCTCTTCAAAAAGCAGGACATAAAACCACGTTTGATTCGGTGGATTTTACTCCTCCAAGAATTTGATATTGAAATCAAAGACAAAAGAGGAGCTGAAAACACCGCAGCAGATCATCTTTCACGCTTAGAAGACCCAGCTTTGGAGGCAACCAGGGACGAGCAAATCAACGAAAAATTTCCAACAGAGTCCCTAGAAATGGTGGAATACAGACAAGAACCATGGTACGCCGACTATGCTAACTACCTAGCTAGCGGTATAGTCGCAAAAGGTTGGCCACATCATCAAAGAAAGAAATTCTTTGCTGATGTAAAACACTATTTTTGGGAAGATCCCTATCTTTTCAAAATGTGTGCCGACCAACTAATCCGACGATGCGTACATGGTAGCGAAGCATGAAGAATTCTCCGCCATTGTCATGAAGGTCCATACGGAGGACATCATGGTGCCGCTAGTACCGCACGAAAGGTATTTGATTCAGGGTTTTATTGGCCAACCATTTACAAAGACGCCCAAAGTCTTGTCATGACATGTGATTCTTGCCAAAGAACATGTAATATTTCTTCCAAAAACGAAATGCCAAAAATGGCATTCTTGTTTGTGAAATTTTTTATGTGTGGGGACTCGACTTTATGGGACATTTCCCACCGTCAGAAGGAAACAAATATATACTTGTGGCAGTAGATTATTTGTCTAAATGGGCCGAGGCCGAGGCACTTCCAACAAATGATGGAAGAGTCATGGTAAGATTTCTGAAAAAAATATTCTCTCGTTTAGGAACACCTAAAGCATTAAGAAGTGATAGAGGTACCCATTTTTGCAACCATCAACTTGAAAATTTTTTAACAAGATATGGGGTCTATCACAGGGCCTCAACAGCATATCACCCTCAAACAAACGGACAAGCCGAAGTGACTAATAGAGGTTTAAAACGAATACTTGAAAAAACCGTAGGGTTAAATAAAAAGGAATGGGCCGATAAATTAGATGATGCTTTATGGGCTTTTCGAACTGCTTATAAAACAACAATAGGTACAACCCCATATAAGCTCGTCTATGGAAAAAGCTGTCATTTTCCGGTAGAAATAGCACACAAATCCTACTGGGCAATTAAAAATGTAAACTTAGATTTAGAATTTGCCGGTAAAAATCGGTTTTGTCAATTAAATGAATTAGACGAATTAAGGAATTATGCATACTCGAACTCTGAAATTTATAAGGAAAGAATGAAAAATTTACACGACAAACACATTAAACCTAATGAATTTCGAGTAGGAGATCAAGTTTTATTGTTTAATTCACGACTTCGATTATTTCCTGGATAAAACCCCTTTTTCAAAGCAGTTTCTTCATTTACACACGCCCCGTTTCCCCAAAAACGCTCTGGTTCAGGCGATTTTTCCATGGAATTCTGACGTCTCCTCTACTTCTAACAACATCAAGGTATGATTCTATCATCATTAGTAGTTAGATTAAGCACTTGCATGTAGTTAAAACATCAAAAATTTGGGGAAAAATCTAGGGTTCTTAAACTTCATCCGGATCGAACCTCAAATTTTTGCATAAATCTGTTAGCATTAGTTTAGATTAGTGTTATAGAAAGTAAATCCATTTGTATTGTTCATAGATTTGCCCGATTTCTCACAAAAACCCTAAACCCTTGTTTTTGAACCGAAAAAGATAAAATCGAAGGGGTAAACGATTTGTTTTGGGAAAAACGGCACTTGGGGTTTCATTTTCGGGGGAAACCGCACCTACTGGACCAAAAATTTTCAAGTTTTCGGGACCGGGTCGAAAAATGAAGTTTTTAAATAACAGACGCCTGGACACGGGGTCGTGTCCGCTGAACACGGGGCCGTTTCCAGCTAACTGTTTTCAGTTTTCTCCGAATTTTTCACTATTTCGTGCTAACTTTTGGTGTATTCTTTCAGATGTCAAAGAAATTCACAAGGTTCAATGCAACTGAGCAGGATGCTAAGGCAAGATTTGATGTGCTTCGAACCAGACCGGAGGAATACCCAAGACAAGTGTGCATGGATCTTTTGGCAATGGTGAACCAACTTGACCGGTTTAATAACCTCGTTACCGGCCCACTAAGAGCTGCCCTAACCACTCGACTTCGCTCAATCCACGAATACAATCTGGAATTCTATAGCACCTTCGTGTTCAATTCAAGATGCGACCCATTTGATAATGATGGGGTAGAGTTCCGATGTGGTGGGACTAAGTACTCGATTTCGATGGCACAGTTTGGGTCGATAGTTGGGTTGTATGCGGAGGAAGATGCGGGTAATGAAGAAAACACCAGAGGGGTGCGAGAGTTGGATGAAAACGAGCACCAAGTCGCTTGGGCTCAAATTGGAGAAGGGCACTACAACCCGAGCAGCACTAAGAGCACTAAGCTGAGGGACCCGCTTTACCGTTACATCCATAGGGTCCTCACTTACTCTCTTAGCCAAAGGCATGACAGTAGTGGCGTTGTTGGGTTGAGAGATCTGGTGGTCCTTCATTGCATTCATAACCGCAGACACCTCGATGTTCCGTACCTCCTGCTCCGCAACATGCATTGGAACCGGCTTGCTACTCCACCAACCCCTATCTTCTTCGGGGGGTGGATTTACCGTCTCTTCAAGAACTTCGTGAACATGCCTAGGTCCTTCCAAAACAACCCATGGTCGGGAAGAGTGGATATACACATTTGCCGCTCCATGAACTTGATCTATGAAGCCGAAGACGGGTCGGTTTACTTCCAAAGATTCCAAGGGCATGCATGGAACCTGCAAGAGGCACTCGTCCTTCACACTCCACAGTTTCAACAACCTCCTCATTTCCAATACCAGCCCCACGGTGATCCGAGCCATTCCTCCTCACAAGGAGGCGGTTTTCCTAACTTCCAAAGGTTACATGACTTATTGCAGGAAAACCTCATGTGCACCAGGAACACCTATAACATGGCGAGCAACACGTACACCCGGGTCGGAGCAATCGAGAGAAACTTATCCGACATTCAAGATGACATTGGGAATATCCGGGAGTACATGGCGGGGCACAGAGGAGGAAGTGATGACGATGAGGACGAGGACATGGACTAGGCGGGAGGAGTAAAGGCAGGAGCGACTGGTTGGTGATCCGACAGGTTAACCCCCTTTCCCTTTTGAACAATTTCTGGCCTGCGTGCCATGTGTTGAATAATTTACTTCCTTTAACTCTTTTTATTTTCTGCATTTTCTTTTCTTTTTAACTTTGTGATTTAGATGTTGAACTATGGTAATTTAGGATGCTTGTTATGGTTTGGTGTAGTGTTTAGTGATAAAACAGGTACATACGAGGCTTAGAGCACTAAACATTAGTGCTACTAAAGCCGGGACAGGAAAACCGAAGCCAGAAACCTGTTTTTCACCTTTGCAGATTGTCTACACGGGGTCATGTCCAGCCGACACGCCCCCGTGCCCACTTCCCCAGACCTGCTGTTTGTTTTATTCTGCAGACTTTTGCCAGACACGGGGTCGTGTCCAGCCAACACGCCCCCGTGTCCACCTTCTGTAAGTAATTGTTACTGGTACTCTGACCACGAGGTTGTGTCCATTTGACACGGGGCCGTGTCCAGACGCCCAGTAACATAAAATTTTGCTTTTTCACACATTTTTACACATACAATCAACCTAAAAACTTATTTTTGGGACACATTGAGGACAATGTGTAATTTAAGTGTGGGGGGATGCTAAAACCTTGAATCTTGCAAGTCCTAATCACAAGCCTTACACAAAACTCTATTGGAACCGCTAATCACCCCAAATTTTTTTTTCAAAAATTTTTCAATTTTTTACTTGTCTAGGTTTAATTTGGGAATTTCAAGTTCTGAAAAGGTTATATTTTTACAAATTTACAACCGATAGCGTCGTGATATAAAGAACCCACATAAGAAAATTATGAATCAGCATGACAAGCTTAATTAAAATTTGATTATATATACTTGATCACATAAAAACCCATTCCTACAAAAAGTGAGTTTTGAGCCTTTATTGAGCATACAAATATATATCTTTAAACTAAATGCTCATTTTTCGTTTCTTGTGTGAATAGCCACTTAGTTCATACAACTCTAGAACTTGACACGACGATACATTCCCGGTCCTTACCAACTTAAACCCGAGTAAGTAAATGATGGAGGCACTAGGACTAACCCTTTTTATTATTTTTACCACCTACCCAAAATCCCCCTAGTTAACCCCTTTGAGCCTAAACCTTTTCATTTCATAACCCAAAACAAACACCCTTTCACCCACCAAAACCTTTTTATTTTTAAACCCTTTGTTTTAGTAACAAGCTCGGTTTTTCTTATGACTTTCAAAAAAAATGATGATGATGAAGCAAAAGAGAAATAAACAAACAAGTTTATCAAAAATAACTTTGTTTGAATAATGGCTTCATCAAAATAAAAACTTCAAAAAATAAAAAAGTCTTATGAAAACCGACGCTTTTTACGCCTTTCGCCCTTTTACTAACCACTAACCCAACCACCTACCTTTAACCCAAGCCTAACCCTTCACCCCAAAAGTCCTCTTGATATTTACAAAGGTGTATAGTTAAAAAGGAAGAGGATTAATTGCTTGGCAAGCTTATGGTAGGAGTAAGTTCCATGCCGCTCTCGAGTGATCCACTAAAATACATCTTCGGCCGAGTGTTGAGTGATCCCCGTGAGGTATGTGAACTTGTATATAAGTGGAATTTTAAAAGGCATGTTATGCCCTAATAAGTAATTTATCTTATGAAATGTTTTAAAATCATGACGAATAGGATTGTAAATAAATAATAATAAAACTTAATAAACAATCTTGGAAATCCCGACACTCTACAACAAGCCCAAAAACCTTCTCTTCTACCCATTCCATTTGGGAGTGTAAAGCCACATTATAAAGAGTTTTGCTTGAGGACAAGCAAAGATTCAAGTGTAGGGGTATTTGATGTGCACAAAATGCAACATATAAATTACATCAATTGTGGCATAAAACTAACCCTTTTTTAGTACTAATGTTGGAAAAAGTGTGTTTTTGTCTTCCTTTTGTATTTTCAGGATTAAATGAGCTCAAATGAACAAAAGAAGCAAAAAGGCAGCTAAATCTAACATAAATACAAGAAAAGGAACAAACGTGGCACGCCCAGCCTCCACGACAGCATCTTCCCAAGCAAAACAAGAGAACCGAAGGCTGAACACGCCCCATGCTCAATGAGCACGGGGGCGTGCCCAAGTGTCAGCAGAAAAGACAAAGCTGTAGAAGCTTCTATCAGCCACCATGGGGTCGTGCTCAGCGGACACGGGACCGTGGTCAACTCTAAGATTCGCAGAATCTGGGGAAATCTTAATAGTACAGATACGCTTCTGCACACGGGGTCGTGCCCAGCGGACACGGGGGCGTGGTCAACTAATGCAGACAAACTGCAATTAATGAAGACAGAGAAGAAGGATGGATACGGGGCTTGTCACACCCCGACCACGTTAAAACAACAAACCGTGGCGGAAACGTCGGGGAGTGTTGTAACAGAATTATCGTTTCACAACCATGGTAATTAGAAGTTTCGTTTTATTGATTCATTTAATAAATTACATTGTCTTAATACCAAAACAAACAAACTACACATTGTTTATAACTGTTTTTAAGTCACTAAGGCCTCGTCCAGGTCCTATGTGATACAAGCTTCTTAGCAAGCAACATCAAGCAATACCACCTGAAACATATGTAAAAATAAAGTCAGCAAAGAAATGCTGGCGAGCACATAGGTTTTGTGAGAGTATTGGATTCATGGCTCGTTTGTATGTTGCAGTACCTCATTAGACTACAAGAGTCAAAAGTACAAACCTTGTTTTTAAAAAGTGTATTGCAACATAATTAACCAACTCAAATCAAGTTAGTTATATTTTATAAAATCTCGTAGCCATGATTCTTAACCCCAAAACATTTGTTTTAGTAAACCAACTCGCAGAATATCTCGTAAAAACTCATTAATAAAACTAGTATGGTTTATATACTTTCGAAATCCTCGTTGTGTGACATCGTTTCAAATCGTTTCCCATGTGAACTAAATAATGACATGAAATGTAATATGATGAAAGCACTTATATATAAGATGTACCAACAGCGTATCTACCATGCTTCTATCATGTTACACCCATCCCATTACCTAATCACAACCCATACCAATCGTTCGTTCAAATCGTTTTATCTCGTTTAAGTCGTTCCAAATCATTTTAACTAGTCCCAAAATCGTATTCGTTTTAATTATGAAACTACTTTTGGTTGTCTCGCTAATAACATTCAAACCTTTGTGACTCGACTATCTCGTTTCTCGTATTAACAAACCACAAAAGGGTAAGTTAACAATCACAGATTCGGTCGTTACCTACATAACCCCCACACATAACCATGGGTGTAGTCTGATAACGGGATTTGTCAGATCCTATGGTACCATAACCTAATACTGGTCGGCTTGATCAATGCTAATGAATGTCATTCGTTATGTAATTACAACCAACAAGTTCGTTCACATTATCGAAATCGTTATTAGTTTAATATAAACCATCTTTATTGTTTTTGAAACCATCGTTGAAACCTTGAAATCGTTTTGTACATATGAATCACCCCAAAACAATGGAAAACAGTAAAATATGGGAACTATGTACTCACATTGAATAGAAGGGTATCCTTGATCTAAAGAACTTAGCGAAGCTCAGGCAAACCAAAGAAATTCAAGTAGTACGTAGTAATCGGATCACTAGTAAATAAATCGACACCTAAATCGGAAGATCGGACAGAATGAGTTTTCGTAAACCAAATGAGTATTGGAACTCATGTGATATGGTTTAATAAAGCCTACATTCTAGATCGGAACCTAATCTAAGTGCTTTCGACCCGTTACGACCCATTAAGGTAGCTTTTGCTACTTTAACGCGTCGTTCGCTCAAAACTATGTTCGGATGGTTAACTATGTGTTATGTCAAGTCTTACATGCCCAATAATACCTAAACATGTTACTAAATCAGATTATATGTCAAAAACATGTTCACATATCTAAGATACGGATTTATGCTTCAAAAGGGTTTTTTGGTCATTTCCTATGGGCATATAAGCTAACTAACAAATGACTAACCAATCCTATGTGATCAGGTATAACCTCAGTGGTTATTTCCTATTCAACTATGATCACTAAATAAGCTTGGTCAGATCCTAATGATCGACCAAACGGGTCGGGTTCGAAAGTCTAAGCGGTTGTTTAGACCGCTTAACTTACGACCCTAAACAAGCACTAAACTATTAGTGACGAGTTAAACATGTCAAAACATGTTTAACTAACTTATAAAACTAATTTGGAATCAAAACAATGGCAATGCGCATTTTGACCGAAACTTTGACTCGTCACTACAACTAGTTAACGTGGTAATCAGTAGGTATAATCGCTAAGGATTATAACCATCGTGATTACAATCACGTTGCAAAGTTCAATTGAACTTTGACTTGACCAATTGATTGGTCAAACTGAAAGTAAAACTCTGTTTGACTTTTTAAGCTAGGAAAGAAATAAAAGAATGAAGGAATGCTTACAAAAGGTCCTTGCTAACTTTTCTACAAAGAATAAGTTTCCACTCAGATTAGAAAGCTCCAAATCAGATTAGAGAGGAGATTGAGAAGAAATGAGCAATGAAAATGGAAGAGAGCTTGGCTATTTATACTTGTTGCATGATCATAGGATCATGACAAGTGTTTTGTGTAACCTCCAAGCAATGATCATGGCCATACAAGTGTTTGATGCAGGTTCAAAGCCTTGGAGAGGTGTTAACTAGGTTAATACACCAAGAACTTTGCATAACAGCCCCTGAATTATCAAACAGATTACAAAAATTGATTTTTCTGTCATTAGGCATGCTTTACGGTCCGCAAGGGACTCCTTACGGTCCGTAAGCACCCTGCATCTGATCAGCAAGTTTCATAAAATGACAGTTTTAGCCCCTGAAGCCCCAAACTTGGTTTTCAATGCATTTTTTACATGTTTAAGCCTCGTCAACCCCATTTAAAAGCTTTAAAATGAAGTTAAAGTATAGGGAACTTGAAATGTGCTCAAAAATATCTCGGATGTCGGCTCGTGTGGTCGTACGGTTGCGTTGTTCGGTTAATTACGACGGAAGTCGTAACGAACGCAAAAACGATCCAAATTAAGAAACGAATGGAATTTTTGCATGCCGGTCACTAAAATAAAAATATTTTAGTGTATACAAAAATTTTGGGTGTCCAGGTGTGGTCAGAACGTAAGATATGCGCGAAAATGCAAACTTGCGTCGTTTTTTACACTTTTAGACCCTGTAAGATCAAATAAGCATGTTTTCGCACAAAGCTTATTTCTAAGCTATGTTTAGGTTATTTATGGTATTTTTAGCTTATGATAAAGTTCTGGACTGTTCGACACCATACGAATCGGTATAGTTTCGCAGTTTGACACAAATAGTCCCTGCGATCGAATAGACTTGTTTTCAACACACCAAACCATCCAAAACTTATTTCTAAGTTATGTGAAGGTTATTTAAGGTATGTTAAGCCTATTTCACTATCCTGGAGTATTTATCGCGTTAAACTGATTGCGTTTACGCACCAGTTTGCGTATAACTTTCCAGAAAGCGATTTAAGGCTTGGAATCGAATTGAATCAAATTATAAAATCACCAAACACAAATACACACATAAAACACATATAATAACACCAAAGAACATTTTTTATTGATAATTAACATTGTTCTACATTGTTCATCGATTTGAGAGCACAGTTGTCACAGTCTCCCCTACTTTAGGAAATTTCGTCCCGAAATTTTAACTAGAGAAAACTTGTGAGAACAATTGCGGATATTTCGCCTTCATTTGGTCCTCACGTTCCCAAGTAAACTCTGGGCCACGTTTGGATTCCCAGCGAACCTTGACCAAATGAATTCGTTTGTTCTTCAACTGTTTGTATGTACGGTCCACTATCTCCACAGATTTCTCGACAAAGTGCATTGTTTCATCGATTTGGATCTCGTCGAGAGGAATGTGAAGATCAGCGTCAGCTAAACACTTTCGCAGATTGGACACGTGAAAATTCGGATGAATATTTCCAAGCTTTGGAGGTAGCTCTAGTCGATAGGCAACCTTTCCAACCCTTTCAACAATCTTAAATGGTCCAACATATCGTGGTGCAAGTTTTCCTTTCTTTCTAAATCTCACCACTCCCTTCCAAGGTGACACCTTGAGTAGGACACGGTCTCCGACTTGAAATTCTAAGGGTTTATGTCGCACATCCGCATAACTCTTTTGACGGCATCTAGCTGTCACCAGATTATCGCGGATTTTCTTGATTTTGTCTGTTGTTTCCAGAACAAGCTCAGGTCCAGTAAGCTGAGCTTCACCGGTCTCGTTCCAACAAACAGGTGAATGACATTTTCGACCGTAGAGAGCTTCAAATGGTGCCATTTTAATGCTAGCATGATAACTATTGTTGTAAGAGAACTCGATCAATGGAAGATGAGAATCCCAATTACCACCAAAGTCTATCACGCATGCTCTAAGCATATCCTCCAAAGTTTGAATCGTTCTCTCGGATTGTCCATCTGTTTGGGGATGATAAGCAGTGCTTAGATTTAGTTGGGTTCCCATAGCAGATTGCATGGTTCTCCAAAAATGAGATGAAAATCAAGCATCACGATTGGAAATGATATCCAAAGGAACACCATGTCGTGATACAATCTCATCAACATAAATCTTTGCAAGTTTATCAGCAGATAGATCCTCGCGAATCTCAATAAAAGGAGTTGTCTTTGTTAATCGATCGATAACAATCCAAATAGCATCATGACCTTTAGATGTACACGGTAATTTAGTGATGAGATCCATCGCAATGTTCTCCCACTTCCAAACCGGTATCTCTGGTTGTACAAGCAAACCAGACGGTCATTGATGTTCAGCCTTGACTTTGAGACAAGTTAGGCATTTCGACACATACAAGGCAACATCTTTCTTCATACCAGGCCACCAGTACTGAGTACGAAGATCCTTGTACATTTTATCAGCACCAGGATGGATAGAATATCGAGACTTATGAGATTCGTCCATCACTAAAGTGCGAAGATCGTCTTGTTTCGGGATCCACAGACGATCCTTGAAATAAAGCAATCCATTGTCCTTCGCTTCGAGTTTAAGCTCAAGCTGACGTGGTAATTCCATACCCATCAAATTTTGTGAGACACAAGATTGCTGAGCTTGAAGAACACGAGTTTGAATATCAGATAGAGTTCGAACAGAATGAAGCTTGACTCGCTCCTTTCGACTAAGCGCATCTGCTACGACATTCGCCTTACCAGGATGGTAGCGAATCTCGCAATCGTAGTCGTTTAAGAGTTCAACCCAACGACGTTGCCTTATGTTGAGCTTTTTCTGATTAAGAATATGCTAGAGACTTTTGTGGTCTGTGAAAACCACACACTTCGTACCATAGAGGTAGTGTCTCCAGATTTTGAGAGCAAAAACTACAGCTCCTAACTCAAGATCATGAGTCGTGTAGTTTTTCTCGTGAACTTTCAATTGTCTAGATGCATATGCTATAACTTTACCTCGTTGCATGAGAACACAACCAAGGCCTAAGTTAGACGCGTCACAATAGACAACGAAATCATCATTTCCCTCGGGTAGAGATAAAACAGGAGCATCACAGAGCTTTCGTTTCAGTATTTGGAATGCTTCTTCTTGCTTGGGTCCCCACTCAAAAGGCTTATTCTTTTGAGTCAAAGCAGTGAGTGGAACCGCAATCTTAGAGAAATTTGAAATAAAACGACGATAATATACAGCGAGACCAAGAAAAGATCGAATCTCTGTAGGTGTTGTTGGTGTATTCCAATCCTTAATAGCAACAATTTTGGATGGATCCACGTGGATATCTTGCTCGTTGACAATATGTCCCAAGAATTGAACTTCCTTAAGCTAAAATTCACACTTGGAGAATTCAGCAAAAAGTTGTTCCTTCTTTAGAAGTTCCAATGTCAAATGAAGGTGTTGCTCGTGATCGGCTCGAGACTTTGAATAAATAAGAATATCGTCGATGAACACAATGATGAACTTATCTAAATAAGGTTTACAGACCCTATTCATTAAGTCCATGAAGATAGCTGGAGCATTTGTCAAATCAAAAGGCATGACAGTGAACTCGTAATGCCCATATCTTGTTCGGAAAGCAGTTTTGGGAATATATTCCTCGAATACACGAAGTTGATGATACCCAGAACGCAGATCAATCTTGGAAAAACAGGTAGCACCTTGTAGCTGATCAAAGAGATCATCGATTCGGGGTAGGGGATATCGATTCTTGATGGTAAGCTTATTCAGCTCACGATAATCGATACACATCCTAAAAGATCCGTCTTTCTTTTTCACAAAGAGGACAGGAGCACCCCAAGGTGAATAACTCGGACGGATGAATCCTTTATCAGATAATTCTTGAAGCTGTTTTGATAATTCTTGCATCTCAGACGGTGCAAGACGATAAGGTGCTTTCGCAATCGGGTTGGCATTGGGTACAAGATCAATATGAAACTCGACTTGACGAACTGGAGGCAAACCAGGCAGTTCATCAGGAAACACCTCTGGATAATCCCGAACAATCGGAATATCCTGAATACTCTTGTTCTTGCCTTTCTCCTTGGTGACATGTGCCAGAAAAGCAACATATCCTTTTCGTAAGTAACTTTGGGCTTTCGTACATGACATGAGTTTCAATCCACCAGATGGCTTCTCGCCACGTATTTCCAGAACATCGTCAGACAAAAGAGGAATACGAATGATCTTATCGAAGCAAACCACCTCAGCATGGTGTTTGGTTAACCAATCCATCCCCACGATAATGTCGAAACTCCCAAGTTGCATTGGTACGAGATCAATAGGTAAAAGATGGTTATCGAGGTTCAATTGACAATCATGAATAACAGAATCGAGCACGAGAGGCTTACCAGTAGCAAATTCGACAGATAAAGGTTTCCTCAGTTTGGTTCTAGGTATCGCAAGTAAAGGCTCAAAGGATAACGAAACAAAACTCCTATCGGCACCAGAATCGAAAAGAACAGATGCAAGTTGATTGTTAACAAGGAACGTACCGTTAACAACCTCGTTGTCCGCCCTTGCCTCATTCGCGTTCAAATTGAATGCTCGTCCATGGGCTGGATTCACATTCGCGATCGTATTACCATTCAGATTCGCATTTACCAATCTTGGGCAGTTGTTGCGGAAATGACCCATTTCTCTGCAATTAAAACACGAACCAGGTGGGAATCTCGCAGCATTCCCCTGAACTTGTGCTGGAACCTGAGCAGCCTGATTTTGGCCAAAACGATAAACGTTGGCCAGATGCCCAAGTCTACCACACGTAGCACACTGTTTACAGGCCTGTTGGGCAACATGGTGACCATTACATCGAGCACAGTGAGGTGCGGTACCAGCATATGCTTTCTTTGCAGGAGGTTGAGTCGGTGGGTTCTGAGGAGTTTGTGCTGTAACTGCAAAATTCTGAGCACCCTTTCGCTTCCTCGACTTCTTCGACGACTCACCTTTCTTACCCTTAACCTTTTCCTTGTCAGAGTCGGTCGACTTCTTTTTATCACCCTTGCGGGTGAGTTTACCCTTCCTGACTTGGGACTCAGTCAGGGTAGCCGATAACTCGATCGCATGACGAATGGTAGTAGGATTAACACCGGTCACAATATCCTGAATGGAATCGGGTAAACCATCGATATACCTCTCAATTGCCTTTTCCAACGGGGTAACCATCGTAGGACACAACAAACTGAGCTCCTCAAATCGATCCGTGTAAGCACGGTGTTCTCCCCCGTCTTGTTTCAAATCATCGAATTCTCGTTCTAATGCTCGAATCTCGTGACGGGGACAGAACTCTCTCATCATGAGAGCTCGGAGCTCTTCCCAAGTTTGTGCTAATGCCACTTCGGCACCCCTATCGCGCATAATACCATTCCACCAGGTAAGCGCTCACTTCTCAAACACGCTAGATGCAAACTCAACCTTACGCGCATTCGGACACTGCATATGTCAATGTGCTCTCGATACTCTCGAACCACTGCAGGAGCGCAGTTGCTCCTTGTGACCCAGAAAACTTTAGCAGCTTAGCAGAATTAAAATTCTTGAAATTACACTGTGCATTATTGTTGTTATTATTGTTGTTGTATAATTCATGAATCTGAGTCACTACGCCTGGAAGTACAGCAGCCATTTGTTGAGCAACAAGAGCTGCGACTTCTTCAGCAGTAAAAGATTGAGTATCACGTCGAGGGGGCATTGTCTAAAAGAAAACATGAGAAACAAGTGAGGTCAACAATTGGAAAAAAAAAAGAGGTATTGAAAATATTGCTAAAACACAAGGAGTGCGATCATTTGTTCGTTACTTCGAACAAACAAATGACACGCAGTGACTAATCAAAGTAAATAGGTCATAATAATGTATCGCCAAAGACATGCTCGCCTATAAGTGAACACTCACCCCAAGAGTTCCCAGGTAAGAGTGACTGGTCCGATACTGCAGATTTGTACGAACACTCTAGCCTTAGACAGAAAACTCAGGGTACAGGCATTCATTCTTCCAGTTTGCACGTGTTCACATTATTTAGACCCAAACTTTGACGAGATTTCGAAAACTCAGAAGGCACTATGCCAAGTATGAGTTAAACTGGAAGGGTTCAAAACCTTATAACAGAGGGTTCAAAACCTAGTAATCAGTCATCCTAGAACAGATGATTAATTTTCGAAGCGGATTTGTTATTGTGTTCTCGTTGTGGTTATCACCTAAGGATAGGTGATGGTATTGTTTTAAAATCTAAACATAAGTAAACTTGCGTTGGGGTCCTAGAAAGTTATAGTCTAGGTCAAAGCATTACTAATAACCTAATTCCCTATAACCATTGGCTCTGATACCAACTCTTCTGTCACACCCCGACCACGTTAAAACAACAAACCGTGGCAGAAACGTCGGGGAGTGTTGTAACAGAATTATCGTTTCACAACCATGGTAATTAGAAGTTTCGTTTTATTGATTCATTTAATAAATTACATTGTCTTAATACCAAAACAAACAAACTACACATTGTTTATAACTGTTTTTAAGTCACTAAGGCCTCGTCCAGGTCCTATGTGATACAAGCTTCTTAGCAAGCAACATCAAGCAATACCACCTGAAACATATGTAAAAATAAAGTCAGCAAAGAAATGCTGGCAAGCACATAGGTTTTGTGAGAGTATTGGATTCATGGCTCGTTTGTATGTTGCAGTACCTCATTAGACTACAAGAGTCAAAAGTACAAACCTCGTTTTTAAAAAGTGTATTGCAACATAATTAACCAACTCAAATCAAGTTAGTTATATTTTATAAAATCTCGTAGCCATGATTCTTAACCCCAAAACATTTGTTTTAGTAAACCAACTCGTAAAATATCTGGTAAAAACTCGTTAATAAAACTCGTATGGTTTATATACTTTCGAAAACCTCGTTGTGTGACATCGTTTCAAATCGTTTCCCATGTGAACTAAATAATGACATGAAATGTAATATGATGAAAGCACTTATATATAAGATGTACCAACGGCGTATCTATCATGCTTCTATCATGTTACACCCATCCCATTACCTAATCACAACCCATACCAATCGTTCGTTCAAATTGTTTTATCTCGTTTAAGTCGTTCCAAATCGTTTTAACTCGTCCCAAAATCGTATTCGTTTTAATTATGAAACTACTTTTGGTCGTCTCGCTAATAACATTCAAACCTTCGTGACTCGACTATCTCATTTCTCGTATTAACAAACCACCAAAGGGTAAGTTAACAATCACAGATTCGGTCGTTACCTACATAACCCCCACACATAACCATGGGTGTAGTCTGATAACGGGATTTGTCAGATCCTATGGTACCATAACCTAATACTGGTCGGCTTGATCAATGCTAATGAATGTCATTCGTTATGTAATTACAACCAACAAGTTCGTTCACATTATCGAAATCGTTATTAGTTTAATATAAACCATCTTTATTGTTTTTGAAACCATCGTTTAAACCTTGAAATCGTTTTGTACATATGAATCACCCTAAAACAATTGAAAACAGTAAAATAGGGGAACTATGTACTCACATTGAATAGAAGGGTATCATTGATCTAAAGAACTTAGCGAAGCTCAGGTAAACCAAGGAAATTCAAGTAGTACCTAGTAATCGGATCACTAGTAAATAAATCGACACCTAAATCGGAAGATCGGACAGAATGAGGTTTCGTAAACCAAATGAGTATTGGAACTCATGTGATATGGTTTAACAAAGCCTACATTCTAGATCGGAACCTAATCTAAGTGCTTTCGACCCGTTACGACCCATTAAGGTAGCTTATGCTACTTTAACGCGTCGTTCGCGCAAAACTATGTTCGGATGGTTAACTATGTGTTATGTCAAGTCTTACATGCCCAATAATACCTAAACGTGTTACTAAATCAGATTATATGTCAAAAACATGTTCACATATGTAAGATACGGATTTATGCTTCAAAGGGCGTTTTGGTCATTTCCTATGGGCATATAAGCTAACTAACGAATGACTAACCAATCCAATGTGATCATATGGTATAACCTCAGTGGTTATTCCCTATTCAACTATGATAACTAAATAAGCTTGGTCGGATCCTAATGATCGACCAAACGGGTCGGGTTCGAAAGTCTAAGCGGTTGTTTAGACCGCTTAACTTACGACCCTAAACAAGCACTAAACTATTAGTGACGAGTTAAACATGTCAAAACATGTTTAACTAACTTATAAAACTAATTTGGTATCAAAACAATGGGTTTTGATACCCGAAAATAGTTCCGTCGCAAAATGCGCGCAATGCAGGCTATAAATAGGGGTGCTTGGCTCACTTAAAATGCATCCCTTGGCAAACCTCCTCTCTCCCACTTCACCACCACTCCAGCACCACTACAACAGCCACATCCACTACCATCATCCATCATCCACCTTAGAGTGTGTGTAGTAGTCTCGGGATCCAAGATTGATAGTAAGAGTTCTTGTCAATCAAAGGCCATGTTTGGCTAGCCTCATATATCACTTGGTGAAGACAAGCATTTAATGTAATACTTTTGATTTTTAATCTTTTCGCACTTTTTATTTGGTTTTGTATTAATGACTTTAATAACTAGTTTCTTATGTTGAAGGTGAAACTTCTTTATCATTTGTCCGTGGTGTCTTGGAATTACTTTAATGTCTGTAAAAGTAAAAGATTTTCACCATTCATATCTCTACGGTCGGTATAGAGATATGTTGGCTACCTGGTCAGGGGTTAAGGGAATGGTTTAGTAAGGTTCTTGCCTTGTTCAGTGTATAAATCCTGCAAGGACCTGGGTCAAGCTTACTAGGACCTCCTTCAATACCCACTGGTATTGGATGGCGGGGGTGCGAATGGCTTGATCCCCTCATTTGTAAACTACTATTAACACATTAACCCGGCTACTTAGGATTGTATCCCTGCTGACTCAAACCATTTAGCCGAGGGTAATGTCGCCTTCAAAAGACGGGCCTACCACTTTACGCATTAATAACTTAATTAATTATCGTCCAATATTCCGACCCTTTGGGATTGTATCATTGCTAACTCAAACCACTTGGTTGAGGGTAACGTCATCTACAAAAGAAGGGCCTGCTACTATAACTAAGATAATCTCTTAAAAAGTGCAAAAGTGCAGAAATCATCAAAGGTTACATTAAAGGCGAGTCGGTTCCAAGTGATTCATCTTATCTATCTGTTTTTATTTTATTTTTATTTTCAGCATTTTAGTTTTTTTATTTTTCATGTTTAAAACCTTTTCTAAAAATTTTGATTTGACTAGACGTTGAGGATAAACCGGTACTAAAAGCTCTTGTGTCCTTGGACGACCTCGGTATCTTACCAATGCTATACTACGCTCACGATGGGTGCACTTGCCCATATGTGTGTTTAGTGTTAGTAGAATATCGTGTTTTATAAATTTAAAACTTGACTAATGTATAAAATGGGCTTAAAATATCAATAAAAACATAACACACCTAATGTACATCAAGTTTTTGGCGCCGTTGTCGAGGACACAAGGATTTTAAGAAAGTTAGGAATCAACGGCCTGATCGTTTTTTCTTGTTTTTCTTTTTTTTAGGATTTTTCTAAAATTTTCAGCTTCTGCAGAGCTCAGCACGGGGCCGTGCCCGCTGAACACGCCCCCGTGCCCAATCTTTGGTACTTGCAATCCTGTTTTAAGTCAGACAGTAGCTGGACACGGGGCCGTGCCCACTAAACACGCCCCCGTGCCCAAGCCTCAGATACTGAAAACAGAACCGTAAGATCCCGACGGTTGGTAATTTCTGACACAAACATGAGTGATACTGATCATTTTTACTTCCGCTCCTCTTTTGGTGTGTGGTGTCAAATATGTGGCGGATCTCATGAAGATTTAAAATGTTATTTTTTTTAAATTACATTCCCCAATATATAGACCCATGGTTTTCCTGTAACCTTAAGATGGGCGAAAGTAAAAACAATCCCTATCTCTCCCTCGAATGCTCTTAATCGTCTCTTCTAGATGATATGATTCTCGAAGAATTATTTCAAATGGAAGAAGTAATTCTCCAATTGATAAGAGAATTTGAGATGGAAATAACTAATTCATCTCAAGTGGACAATCAATGAGAAATATTGAGATCGTATTCGGAATATAACAACATCGTTGCTCCCGAAATCACCTCTAACTCTTGTGAGGACTTGAGCGATAGTCATCCCTGTGTCGATTGTGCCGTGAAGGACTCTCCATCAGTCTCCGCCAATGCATACATAGACCTGAGCGATTCGATATATACCTTCTTTAACGAGAGCCCGGATATGGGAAATAAAGGTTGGTCTCGCCCACCGGTATTTAGCGTAGGATTCACCCTTTCCGATAACCTCTTGTGTTCTTGTCTAAAACTAGGGCAACTTAGGTATCTCAGGCACTTCGGTGTTGTTCCGTCCAGTAAGGAATCACCCGATCCGGATAAATTCCTTAAAATAAGACAAAACTTCATAAAAACCTCTAGCCACGGGGCCGTGTCCAGGTCAACACGCCCCCGTGCCCGCCTGAAGATTCTTGTCTGACTTTAAGTCAGAATACGGACAAAAAGTGTCAGATTCTTGTCTGGCCACGGGGCCATGTCCAGCCGACACGGGGCCGTGGTCAGCGTGCTGTCGTTTTCTATAAATGTAGCAAGATTCCTGCACTCTTGGACCCATTCCAAAGACAAAGATCTGGTGGGATCGTCACATATACCCTATAAGGTATATTCTAAAGAAGGTTCTCAACAACCATCTTGTCTTTTCTACTTTTGTCTATTGCCTTCTTCTTCATTTTCTCCTCAAAACCTTCATTAAAACTTGAAATCTCCATGTTTTCAAGCTTTATTGTGATATTTGTTAGGTTTGTATTCAATGAATCTTATTAAAAATAAGTTTTACAACACTGTTTTAAGTTATTTCTGCTTAAAAATGCTTCAAAAGATAGAAAAATAATTTAAAGCTCCAAGATTCCTTGCTTCAAAAATCTGCAGAGAGGTGGCCAAGGGGCCGTGCTCAGTGAGCACGGCGCCGTGGCCGGAGTACTGTTTCATTAATTTGAAATTTTTTCGGCTTGTTTTCTTAGAATGTCGAGCTAGAATAGCGGAACCTTTTCAGCTCATTCAAGGAACAGTCGCAGGGAACGAAGGCCTTCGATCGAAGCAACCCTTGTGCGCTATGTGATGGCACTAAGAGAAGCTCTCGACGAAATGACATCCATAGAAGAAGTCCTAATCGACCGTATCAACAATCTAACGGTAGGGCTAGAAAATAGCTTCCAATAAATCAACCTTTTGCACCAAAGGTTGTATATTCTTGCAATCCCTCTTATGGAACTAATCTTCCCCCAAGAAGACTGGAACTTGGCACAAGAAGTTATCAATCCCACCGGTTGGGATGACATTCCCGCGGAACCTCCTCTTGACGCCTTACAAGAGGTTCCGGTGGAAGTCGCACCACCTCAAAATGAGGAAGACAATGAGCCCGCTTTCCTTCTCCCTCGGGAGATGTGAGGGGTCCTTTCCGAAGAAGAAGTTCTACAAACCTTTTTCAACCGAAAGATTATGTTTTCGGAAATTTTGTTCCTAAAATAAAAATACCTAGGCTAGGACTTCTTTGTGGTTTAAAATTTCTTGTATTTCATGACCTATTTATCTAGATTAATTTATGCTTTTTATTTCCTAGGAAATTATGTAATTCACTCTTGAATGAATGATGGTTTCTAAGTATTAAATGGTGTTTGGATTATGTTGTAATGGTTAAAACACACTCGGAATGGTGGAGGTTACTAAGGGAACCTTAAACCCACACCCCATGTAATGGTTAAAACACACTCGGAATGTTGGCTACCAGGTCGGGGGTTAAGGGAATGGTTTAGTAAGGTTCTTGCCTTGTTCAGTGTATAGATCCTGCAAGGACCTGGGTCAAGCTTACTAGGACCTCCTCCAATACCCACTGGTATTGGATGGCGGGGGTACGAATGGCTTGATCCCCTCTTATGTAAACTACTATTAATACATTAACCCGGTTACTTGGGATTGTATCCTTGCTGACTCAAACCACTTAGCCGAGTGTAACGTCGCCTTCAAAAGATGGGCCTACCACTTTACGCATTAATAACTTAATTAATTATCTTCCAATATTCTGACCCTTTGTGATTGTATCCTTGTTGACTCAAACCACTAGGTTGAGGGTAACATCACCTTCAAAAGAGGGGCCTACTACTATAACTAAGATAATCTCTTAAAAAATGCAAAAGTGCGGAAATCATCAAAGGTTACGTTAAAGGCGAGTCGGATCCAAGGATTCATCTTGTCTATGTGTTTTTATTTTGTTTTTATTTTCAGCATTTTAGCTTGTTTTTATTTTTCATGTTTAAAACCTTTTCTAAAAATTTTGATTTGATTAGACGTTGAGGATAAACCGGTACTAAAAGCTCTTGTGTCCTTAGACGACCTCGGTATCTTACCAACGCTATACTACGCTCACGGTGGGTGCACTTGCCCATATGTGTGTTTAGTGTTAATAGAATATCGTGTTTTATACATTTAAAACTTGACTAATGTGTAAAATGGGCTTAAAATATCAATAAAAACATAACACAGCTAACACAGATCAGTAGTCAACCCAATAGATCTATAAACAATTCCACGTGTGCGTTACTTAATGATTAAAACAGCTATGATGCATCTAATGCCTGCCTCAATAAACTATTACATATAACCTACTGAATAACAATTTAATATTTGGTGTTGCACAAATTCCCAGCATCTCCCACGCAATGTAAGCCAATGGTCGCTACTTACATTCTTGAGATATGTCCAATTTGTCCCAACTTAGATTTAAAGAAAACGTTTATAAATCTTTATAATCGTTATACTCATAGCATCGTATATTTACCCAGTTTCCTCCCCGAAACCAACATAATACATTTTTAAACTCGTTTTTCTCGAAAACAGTTTAAGTTACACATCTTTTTGAGTTCATAAACATACTATGATACTCTAAAAATCGTATTCTCGATGAAAATACATTTTTATATAATTTAAAAGCATATTTTATATGAAAACATATACTTAGCTTTTAATAACATGTTTTTCTCTGAAAACAGTATATAAGATGGAAAAATGACGTTTTAGTGAATTCTCACTAAAATACATTTTTTTGAAATCATGTTTTATACGAAAACATATATTCATTCATATTAAAGACGTGTTCTTTACCCCAAAAACAGTTAATAAAACAGTAATAAGTGGGGTTCTCTGACACTCACTAAATCACATTATTCAAGAGTATGTTTTATACACAAAAACATATTTACAATCTTTTAACGACGTGTTCTTCCCCCAAAACAGTTCATAAAACAGTAAAAAGTGGGGACGTAGTGATACTCACCTTTGAGTGCGTTTTATATTATCGCAATCCCTCAAATTGGTTTATTCGTCTTAAATTAAATAAGAACAATTCAATAACCAATTATTCTACAATTAACTAAGTTTCTCCGATACTTATAATTTTCACATAACTTAGAGATTTTCTTTAAAAGTCTTTATTTTGATTATGTTGGTATTTATATATATGTGTATATTCACACACGTATACATTTTAAGATTTTTGCAATTTGAACGATTTTGTTGGTGACACTTTATTATGTCTACTTATTCACAATACATATATATATATATATATATATATATATCGTAATTCACGTATTACGTTATTTCACACACACACACACACACACACACACATATATATATATATATATATATATAGGGTTAGGTTAACGTACAAATGCCCTTATCGTACATTACGTACGCTACAATCTCAGCCGTCCGATCATCTTCCCGCATTGAATTCGCATGTTGTTTTTTTACCACATGCGAAATTGTTACAAAAAAACATGCTATTTCATCAAAATTATCACATGCGAAATTGGTATAAAAAAACACATGCGATGTCACACCCCTTTCTGCGGCGGAAGCACGAGGTGTGATCATGAAAGGTTCTCATTGCATACGAAAGGTAAACATACTACATGCTCATGAAAAATAACTTCAAATACCATATTTTGAAAACATAAGTTAGCGTTTGCATCGCGAGTTAACTTAAAACATTGTCTTAAAAGGGTTTACAACTTTATTTAAAGACAAACATAAGCGACATCCACGAGCATGGGTAAGACCGCGCGCACATCCACTTCTAGTTACCTGAAATACATGTGAGTTTGAAAAAAAAAACGTCAACATAATGTTGGTGTGAATTCATGCAGTTTTGTGTTTAACGCTTGTATACTTTGTATAAAAATCATGGTATGTATTTGTTAAATCACGTATTCAAGTGTAAATCAAGTATTTCCACATGTATCAAGTGTTAATGGGTTGCAAAGCCATTAACATGTGACACGACATAGGAAGTCACCAAACCATAGGCATTTTTCTATAGTCGATTCACGACTGAGACACAAAAACACTACTTGGTTCTAGTTGTCACCAAGAGTGGGGCTGCCCTGAACCCATTAGATCTAACCTTTTGTTCTGCGGTCTAAGTATGTACACGATTAATGGTGCTTATGGTACCCTATTCGTGACACGATTTCTCGTATCAATTCTTGGCACTAGTTGTCGCCAAAAGTACTTCTCGTTTTAGTACATATCATACCATTTTGTAAATATTGAAGTATTTTGTAACATGTATTTCACCCCCGCGGTTATAAAACTGAAAACAGTTAAGAGAAAAGGGGGAGCATGAACTCACAACTTTGCGTTCCTGTGCGTCGTAAACTTCACCGGATTTGCTTAATTAACGTCGTAACCTATACGCGTTTTCTTAACGTTAGTCACTAGACTTGTATCGCACAAGTACAGTCACTCTCTTTTGTATTTGTATTGTTATGTTAAAAATATTTCATATTTTTAACTAAGTATTTTACTTATATTAGTTTCTCAAGATTTAATCTAAGTATTTTGTATTTTGCACTTTGCACCCGAATTATGTATCTTGTATGTTGTATGTGTATTTTTATGTTTATACTCCTCATGAGTATTTAGTGTATTTTTAAGTCTTAATACACCAGCACGTACCACACATACTATATACACTTAGCACAAAAGTTGGTGATAACATAATATATATTTTTCTCTCAAAAATATACATACTTATATCCATTTTTATTCTTGAAGAAATCCTCATTTCTTATTACCAAAAATTAGGGAAACCTTGGTAATACTTTTAAATACATTTTTAGGGAATAAGTTTCTCAAAAACTCATATTTTCTAAGTGTCAAAATTTATAAAAATTTTGACAGAGTTTCCCCTAAAAATGGAGGTTTCCCATGTTTTCAAAACATGTGTTTATTTTCTTTTAAATCGTCAACAATCATCAACAACAGTTATCAACAATAATCATCAACAATAATTACTAGTTTCTCTATTTCATGAACTTGAATATTTACAAAAATGCGTAGTAACTTACTAGTACATTTAGTAAGTCTTGTTATCTTTAAAAATAAGTTTAGTTTCTTAAAAACTTTATTTTTAAAGAGTATGTATTTTCACAACTTCCAGTCATGAATTTCAAAAGTATTACTTGTTAAATTTTTCTTGTGACATAAGTGTTTACACACTTGTTTATTCACTAAAATGCTTTTAGTTTATGTAAGGTCCGGGTTTTGACAAAACTAGCATTTTCCGCTTGGTTCTTCCGAAAAACCACTTGTAGATCTTTAGATCTACATGTTTAGAGTCTTATTTTACAAGAAAAATTATATTTACACAAGTTCATGTTTAATGTGTGGTAGAGTTTCATCATTTAACCCTTTGTACACTTAAACAAACTCAATGTCATGATCCATGATCACGACTAATCCGGGTTAGATGATGATCCGAGCTACCACAACATAGATCGGCCCTAAATAGTTACACAAAACAAGTCTTACAAGATTTACACCACATCATAGCTTTTATCCAACTTGGTTATCATTTTAGTAGACTTTTACATATCATCTTGCATGTTCTTGAGTTTTAACCGTTACATTTCATTTTAACCACTTTAAAATAGATCAAGAGGGCGTTTATAGCAACTTACTACTAGCTCGAGGCTAGGGAAGATTCTAGTCGAAGAATGAGTGGATAAAAGCAATGTAGCGAGGTTCTTCACAATCCGAGTGCACCGAGCTTCCTTATACGCAATCCTTAACACTTGTAGATACTTGGAAAGGCAAGATCAAAGCTCGAAAATGGATGGGTGTGGGTGGGTGTGTTCGGCCGTGAGTTTCAAAGAGAGGGAGAGAGAAGTGTGTTGTTGGTTAAGTGGTGAAATGATATGGTGTGCTAATGCTTGATCTTATAGACAAAACTTTTCACAATTAACCAATGGTTCTTATGTCTAATTGATATTAGACAAACAAGATTATAATATTCAAAAGTGGTAAGTATTTGTTCCCTTGGGGAACCGAACTCGTTAGGGGGGGGGGGTATTCGGTTAGATTGTAACTAAATGGTTAAGATCTAGTTAGTTAATTAGGAGGTTAAACCGGTTACTAGCATGTAGTAAGTTGTAACGGGTGTTAGGGTATTCGGGGACCCTAACTAGCTTAGAAAAATAAAAACAATGCTTTTAGCATTATTTTGGGGTTCCGGGTAATATCCGGTTGTTCGGTTACATACCGATTCGTTAAAGTGCTAAATTGCACCTTTTAGTGTCTAATAAGTATCTTTTTGTAACACTTTCGATTTCCAACACTTAGGGAAATATCCTGGATAATAAAACGACATTTCTGCAAAATTTTCATATGTTTAAATGCTGAATTATTGCTGGATTATATAATGTCTGCACTTAAAGTGCGTTTCAGGTGCTTTTTAGTGTTTATTTTTGCTTTCGTATTGCATATATATTAAACCCTTGTATGTACTCTTGGGTTTTAAGGTATTCTTGTTGTCTGACCTACACCTAGGCCTCAATTCTAATGTCTGACTGCTTTCTGCAGTTCTGTTGACACAGTGTGTCTTACCGGTGAGTTTACTATTATTTCTGACGCAACGCTCTCGTTTATGCATAAAGCAATATTTTGTAGTATACAACGTGCATGAATTCACTTGTTTAATCGTGTGTTCAGACATTGCTGACAATTAAGCACATAATTGCAGTCAATAAATAATAATTAAAGTGTACGGAAATTACCAGTTTGTGCCAGTTGTCACAGTCTCCCCCCGTTAAAAGAATTTCGTCCCGAAATTCAGGCTGAACTAACTCTCGCAGGAGTCTTCTTGAATAGGTGGGGATACTTTTCTTTGAACTGGTCTTCACGTTCCCATGTGTACTCGGGTCCGTGCTTAGAGCTCCAACGTACTTTGACAAGTTTCACACTGCTCCTCCTGGTCTTGTTGACCTTCCAGTCGGTAACCTCAACGGGTTGTTCTGTAAATCGGAGGGCTTCATCAATATGCACTTCATCTATCGGGATGATCACGTTTTCTTGTGTTGGACTCTTCTTCAGGTTGGATACATGAAACGTATCATGTACTCCATTAAGTTCTTCCGGTAACTCCAATTTGTATGCCACGGTGCCAATTCTTTTCAATATTCTGAATGGTCCGATGTATCGTGGATTCAGCTTTCCACGTTTTCCAAATCTGACTACGCCCTTCCAAGGTGAGACTTTTAACAACACTTTGTCTCCCACCTTGAATTCTACTGATTTTCTTTTCGGATCAGCGTAGGTCTTTTGTCAATCTTGAGCCGCCTTAATGCGCTCTCGGATCTGCGCAATCTTGTCGGTTGTCTCTTGTACAAGTTCAGGACCAACCATACGTTTATCTCCAGCGTCTGCCCAACATAGGGGCGATCGGCATTTGCGGCCGTACAGAGCTTCGAACGGTGCGGCTTTTATGCTCGTATGATAATTGTTATTGTAGGAGAACTTAATTAACGGTAGATGAGTATCCCAGCTGCCGCCTAGATCCATGACACATGCGCGGAGCATATCTTCTAACGTTTGTATAGTCCGTTCGCTCTGGCCGTCTGTTTGCGGATGGAATGCCGTGCTTAGATCTAACTGAGATCCAAAGGCTTCCTGAAATGATTGCCAGATTCTCGAGACAAAGCATCCATCTCTGTCTGAAATGATTGAGATTGGCACTCCATGACGTGCCACAATTTCCCTTAAGTATATCTCTGCAAGCTTTCCAGTGCTATCCTTCTCTCGGATTGGTAGGAAATGCGCAGACTTCGTCAATCGATCAACTATTACCCATATCATATCGTGCCCTCTTGGGGTCCTGGGTAATTTCGTTATGAAGTCCATCGAGATTTGTTCCCACTTCCACACGGGAATCTCTGGTTGTTGTAGTAGGCCGGACGGTTTCTGATATTCTGCCTTAACCTTAGCACAGGTTAGGCATTTTCCAACATAGGCAGCAACGTCGCTCTTGAGTCTCGGCCACCAATAATTGTAGGACCGATTTGACCGATCAAATGAGTCAATTTGAGCTAAGATACACTATTTAAGTGGCGGAAACACTTAAACAGATTAGAATCAAAGAGAACGGAGTAGAAAACAGAAGAATATCACTTTAAACGTTGTTTCTCATTAATATTTCTCAGAAAAATCCGGCAGCAGTTCGGTTACAACTTGAAGGATCGATTACAAATGAGAAACAAACACTACCTATATATAGGCTGTCTTGTTAGCTTGAAATGGACATGACATGTTCAAGCTACCAGGCCTGTTCAAGCTACCAGGCCTGTTCAAGGTACCAGGCATGTTCAAGCTACCAGGCAACTTGCTTGTCATTTCAAGCTACCAGACATGAAACATAAAATAAACTTACAATTCAGCCCCTATACTATACAAACTTGACAAAACAGACACTTAGACTTAAGACAAAGGCTTTAGACATTATGCACTAACAAACTCCCCCTTGGATATAGCCGGAGTCTTCAGTCTTGGTCTTCACAGGGACTTGAACGTTTCTTCACGATGTTTAGATCCGCAACGAAACCGAGACTCGATATAAGACGGAGTCAACAGACATATGCACTAACAATCTCCCCCTTGGATGTCGACGGAGTCTTCAGTACGAGACTTTAGTACGTCAAAACTTCAGTCTTAATCAGTCTTCACGCTTTCCAAAATATTTATCGCTAAGCATCCTTCATACTCTCTCTTTCTCTTCACACTATTGCTAACAGACTCCCGCTTACTTTGTTCTGGGATCGTAATCTGATATAGCACTCTCTATCTTCTCACATTAGCAGCTTTCACAGATTCAGGACCATCTCCTGGCTCTCCATAGCAACAAGATCAGGAACCTGGCTTTTACGTCTACACACTCCCCCTTTCGACAAGCTGGGATAGTAGTCTGGAATTTACTAGCTGCATACCTGCATATACTCTAATCAACATTAAGATAAACTTTATGCTTACCACTTGAATTTAAAATGATTAAATTGGATTCAAATTAATGATCCATTTATCCATTTCAAAAATCTTTCTCAACTAAAATAAACTTTCCCAATCCAATATCATTCATCATGTTTAGCACTTGGGATTTTGAAAATCAGCTCATCAACATTTGTCGAAAATCTTTTTGACTTTTTCAAAAATTATGCTAAAACACACTAAAATCTTTTTGGATTTTTGTTATTAATAAAATGCAGTAAAGAAATATATACAGACAATATTTTTGTGAGTTTGCGTAAGAGGATCATATCAGTTTATGAAACATATCATCAACATCGTTAAGCTTTAAACATTTTAAGTTTTAAACGATTCACATAGATTAACGATATTGTTGTCCTCCTAAACTCAATCTAAAAACTTTCGAAGTGCTTACCGATACGTTAAGGTATATTAATTTTGCACTAAATTCTTATGGACCCCACGATCTCAGCATATCCCCTCATCATGCAATACACTAACTCAAGTAATGCCTTTAAACTTTCATCAACTGTGATTTGTGCGAAAACAACGCAGAATGTTTAAACATTAACAATCAGGTCGATCTTTCGATACGCAGAGAAAGTCCAATGTTTAAACAAAATAAGAAAAATAAAACAAGTTGAAGTTGTTTAGGCTTTAACCACCAGGTCGATACTCCCGTATACGCAGAGGTGATCCAAAGCTTAAACGAAACACCAAAGAAAATAAAGCAGAACGTTTAGGCAACAACATCCAGGTCGATACTCACGTATACGCAGAGGATGTCCGATGCTTAAACAAAATAAAGAAATAAAACAAGTTTAAGTCTTTGCAAAATGAAATGCACAATCACAGCGACTTTTCAGCAAAGTTGTGAAAATTCACAAACTTAACCAGTTTTATGTCTTTCGACAATCAGCGATTACTGAGTAGGTACACAGTCAAGAAGGACAAAACTAAGTACTATGCTTTCAACCGTGTTTCCCACTAGAACTAGGCTTTTCATTTAGGTTTGTATCGTTATCGCAAATCTACTAGTCTAGCTGAGCCTACCGTCACATCTTTAGTGAGACCGTTTATCACATTTAGACTTTTCATTTCTTTAGCATGCTGTGATAGTCCACTGATTTTCTATCATTTCCTCTTGATTCAGCAAAACTCATTTTGAATTTTTCAATGTTTTTGAATTTTTCAAATTTTCTAATTTTTTAAAAATTTTTCTCCCCCTAAAATCAAAATATGTTTCAATTTTGATTTTCTGAGAAAATTTGAAAAATAAAGCAGTAAACTATACAAACAAAGTGACAAACTGATGAGAATTGCCTCAATTCGCCATCCACTTGGCTTAAACAATCAGAACTCCCCCTGACAACAAACAATTTTCCCATTATGATTTCAAAACACTTAAGTTTGTTTTAATCAAAATGGTTTTTCCGGAAAAATTAGTTTGTTTACTAATCATTTGTAGATTCGGGGTCACTTCATCACATTGTTTTCTTCGTACACATGAAAAATTTTACAATTTCAGTTTTAGATCTCAAACATCACTTGTAGAAAATCAAGTACAACTTAATGTCCCTGATTTACCACATGTAAGGCGAAAAATCACCAGAGTGAAATTTCTCAAGAAATGTGCCGATTCATGTTCCACGCTTACCAACCTGGGAACTCCGGCAAGTCAGGTTTTTCATTTAAACAGTTTCACCCAAGCCTGGCGATCCTTGGGTGCTTTTGAATTCTTGTTCAACAATGGTGAAAAATTTGCATCATCCATTGTTAAACCAGAATTCTCTACTTTTACCTCAACACATGGCTCTTCTGGCTTTACCACACCAGATTCATCGCCTGATCGTGGCTTGTCTGAATTTAACGAGTCAGATTCATTGCCAACAACTTTCTTCTTCTTCTTTTCTTCTTTCGTCCTCAGATTTGTATCTGATGAATTCGTCTTGCTTGACTTTGCAATCGAGGGAGTAGATTCATCAGAACTCTTATTTTTATCAACAGATGAACCTGAGGACAAAATCTTCTCCAGATACTCTCTCGCCTTCTTCCTCTTTTTTCGCAGTCTGTCTTTCTGCCCCTGAGAAAGCTTCACTTTCTTTTCTTGAACTTTAGGTTCTTTGACTTTCTGTTCTGAAACTTTCAGTTCCTTGGGCTTTTCGACTTTGACTAACTTCATCACCCTTTTCTGAGATACAGCCCTCGATCTTTCAATTGATCTCATTGGGCAATCTCTGGTAATGTGACCTTTGATTTGGCATTCATAACATCTTCTTGTCTCAAATCTCTGTCTCTGGCAGTTAACAGCAATGTGTCCTTGAAAACCACAGTTGTAACACACCCTGTTATCATACCATGTACCACCTTCACACCAAACGCTCAGATCATAACACTGATTTGATTTGTAGTACTCATGACTTCTCCTATAATCTTGATTTGACGCTTGAGCACTGTGGTCAAACCTGCACCACATATCACCAACTTTTTGTGAGTTTTGGGTTTTCAATTTTTGTGGTTTTTTATCTTGATTGGATGATTGAACTGATGAGCTTTTATTGTTGTTTTGAAAATTTTTCGAATTTTTAACATTTTGTTTTTGTTCTACATTCTTCTTAACAGGTTTTTGCTTTGAGCATTCACCTATTTCAGTCGAATGTAAAACAGTTTCTTTAAATTTTTCTTTTAATTTCAAAAATATTTTTCTTTTCTTTTCTTTTTCTTTTTCATCATCAGCTTTGTCATCACAATCTTCAATTTTGACTTTGTCAAAATTTGTGACATTGTCACTTATTGGAACGGAATTGATCGGTTTTGGACATGGATAATCTGGTGTTGATGACGAAGTCTCAAAACCTTTCAATTTTTCTTCAAGCTCTTTGATTTTAATCCGAGCTTTTTCAGTTTCATTTTCAAGCCGAATGATTTTCTGAAGATGAGAGTTTATTTCAATCTGTTTTTCAAGATTATTTTTAAAAATAGTAGATTTCTCATTTTCTAAAATCTTCATTTGACTTTGAAAATCTTTTTCAAATTTCAATTTTTCAATTTCAAATTCTTTTTCCTTTTCTCTTAAAATCTCGTTTTTCAATGTCAAACTGTTCAAATCATTTAACAGTTTAACATTTTCAGATCTCAGCTTTTCACAATTTTTCTGCAAATCAAAAATCTGTTTCTCATCAGCTTTCTTTTCGTCTTTCAAAACTGAAATATCTTCAGTCTGTTCCTCTCCCACTTGGACACCTTTACTCTTGCTCTTCTTCTCAGCATTTCTCTCCATCTGTTCTTTAAGTTTCTCAATGAATTGACAAATTGTCAATCTAGAGTATTCTCCGGTTCTTTTCAAATCCAAAAGATATGTACCCCACTCTTGTTGAGGTATGGCTTTGGCCAATCTTTCAACCCATTCATTTGGACTTTTCTGAATACCCTTCTCAGACATTGAGCGAACAAGATGGCTATACCTCTAAATTATAGTCTTTGTACTTTCTCCTGGACAACCTGAAAATGAATCAAATTCTTTATTTAATACATTTATTCTATCAAGTGTTTCTTTAGTCATATTAAAGAAATTAATATCCATGATTCGGAAACCCGTTTTTCAAGACAGTCACGTTCGAATGAACTTGTTCACTTCGTAAAATCTATTGGCCCGTAAGTCTTGATTAATACACAATGCACTTTTCAAGTGAACAACTCTTTCAAGCTACCAAACACTTTCAAGCTACCAAACCCTTTCAAGCTGCCAAACCCTTTCAAGCTGCCAAACACTTTCAAGCTGCCAAGCACTTTCAAGCTGTCAAACACTTTCAAGCTGCCAAGCACTTTCAAGCTGTCAAACACTTTCGAGCTGCCAAGCACTTTCAAGCTGTCAAACACTTTCAAGCTAGCAAGCTAGTTAGCTTGAAACTGCTTTCAACTTTTCAAGCGACCAAAGGATTTTTCAAGCTGCCAAAGGATTTTTCAAGCTACGAAACCATGTTCGTTCAAGCTATCAGAGGTTTTCAAGCCATTTTTATCTGTTTTACTTCGAATTCTAAACTGAAACTCTCAAGGGTTTGTTAAAACTCACTTTTACACACAATACTCAAAAATCAGTCCATTTTGTCCGTGGCAATGTCCGGAAATCCTAAAAATGTAGTAAAAAGACTTTGATTCAGGTATTTTAGCTCATAACTGGCTCTGATACCAATTGTAGGACCGATTTGACCGATCAAATGAGTCAATTTGAGCTAAGATACACTATTTAAGTGGCGGAAACACTTAAACAGATTAGAATCAAAGAGAACGGAGTAGAAAACAGAAGAATATCACTTTAAACGTTGTTTCTCATTAATATTTCTCAGAAAAATCCGGCAGCAGTTCGGTTACAACTTGAAGGATCGATTACAAATGAGAAACAAACACTACCTATATATAGGTTGTCTTGTTAGCTTGAAATGGACATGACATGTTCAAGCTACCAGGCCTGTTCAAGCTACCAGGCCTGTTCAAGGTACCAGGCATGTTCAAGCTACCAGGCAACTTGCTTGTCATTTCAAGCTACCAGACATGAAACATAAAATAAACTTACAATTCAGCCCCTATACTATACAAACTTGACAAAACAGACACTTAGACTTAAGACAAAGGCTTTAGACATTATGAACTAACAAACTCCCCCTTGGATATAGCCGGAGTCTTCAGTCTTGGTCTTCACAGGGACTTGAACGTTTCTTCACGATGTTTAGATCCGCAACGAAACCGAGACTCGATATAAGACGGAGTCAACAGACATATGCACTAACAATAATATTCCTTCAAATCTTGATACATTTTGTCTGATCCTGGATGGATCGAGTATCTCGATTTGTGTGCTTCGTCAAGAATGACTTCTCGTACGCCACCATAAAGTGGAACCCAAATACGCTTCTTGAAGTATAAGGCTCCCTCTTCGTTTGGCACCATGTATTTCAGCATACCCCGTAGGTATTCAGCTTTGCGGTTTTCTCCTTTAAGAGCTTCTTGTTGTGCATCACGAATGCGTGCAGTGAGGTTTGTTCGAATCGTCATTTCCAATGCTCGAACCCTTAGGGTCTTAACCCTTTCTTTTCGGCTTAGTGGGTCTGCTACAACGTTTGCCTTTCCAGGATGGTACTTGATCTCACAGTCGTAATCATTCAGCAGCTCAACCCAACGCCGCTGGCGCATATTCAATTCCTTCTGATCAAATATGTGTTGTAAGCTTTTGTGATCTGTGAAAATTGTACATCGAGTACCATATAAATAATGTCGCCAAATCTTCAAGGCGAATACCACTGCGCCCAGCTCCAGGTCGTGAGTGGTATAATTTCTCTCGTGAACTTTCAATTGTCTTGAAGCGTAAGCGATGACTTTTTGGCGCTGCATAAGCACGCAACCCAAGCCTTGTCGTGAGGTGTCGTAGTATACCACGAAGTCTTCAGTGCCTTCGGGTAATGATAGTATCGGTGCATCACAGAGCTTGTTCTTAAGTAGCTGGAAGGCTTCTTCCTGTTTGTGACCCCAGTCGTGTTTCTTGTCTTTCTGTGTAAGGGTCGTTAGCGGTTGGGCTATCTTTGAGAAGTTCTCGATGAAACGTCGGTAATAGCCCGCTAAGCCCAAAAATTTTCGAACTTCAGTTGGGGTCTTGGGAGCTTCCCAATTCTTTATTGCTTCTATCTTGGACGGGTCTACATGAATGCCCTTCTCATTCACAACGTGACCAAGAAACTGTACTTCGCGAATCCAAAATTCGCACTTTGAGAACTTCGCATAGAGTTTCTCTTTCTTCAGTAGTTCCAGAATAGTTCTGAGGTGTTGCTCATGTTCCTCCTTCGTTCGCGAGTAGATCAGGATATCATCGATAAATACAATCACAAATTTATCGAGATATGGTTTGCATACACGGTTCATCAGATCCATAAAGACCGCTGGTGCATTCGTCAGCCCGAATGGCATCACAAGAAATTCGTAGTGCCCATATCGCGTTCTGAATGCAGTCTTCGGTATGCTTTCCTCTTGGATTCTCAGCTGATGGTATCCAGATCGAAGGTCGATCTTGGAATAGTAGCTTGATCCTTGCAGTTGATCAAAAAAGTCATCAATCCTCGGTAGCGGGTACCGATTCTTGATAGTGAGCTTGTTCAGTTCCCTGTAATCGATACACATCCGCAGTGTTCCATCCTTCTTCTTCACGAATAATACTAGAGCTCCCCAGGGCGAGAAGCTTGGCCTTATGAATCCTTTATCCAACAACTCCTGGAGTTGTGTAGATAATTCTTGCATCTCGGATGGAGCAAGTCGATAGGGAGCCTTGGCTACAGGAGCGGCTCCTGGAACCAAGTCTATATGGAATTCGACTTGTCGTTGCGGAGGTAATCCTGGCAGATCGTCGGGAAAAATGTCAGGGAATTCCTTCACCACAGGGATGTCTTCGAGTTTAGGCTCCTCAGCCTTCGTGTCTATAACGTGTGCTAGGAAGGCAACACATCCTTTCTTTAAGCACTTCCGTGCCTTCATGCTGCTGATGATTCGAAGAGGCGCGTTTCGTTTTTCTCCATGCACGATGAGAGTTTCACCATTCGCTAAAGGGATGCGAATGATTTTCTCATGACAAATAACCTCAGCTTTGTTCTTGGACAACCAGTCCATTCCGACTACTACATCGAAGCTACCCAATTGAATAGGTAAGAGGTCGATGCTAAATCTTCGTTCACCAAGTTCTAATGTGCAGCCTCTGACAACTTCGCCCGATTCAATAAGTTTACCATTGGCTAGTTCTATAGAATAGGGAATTTCTAATCTACTAGATTCTATTCCGAGTGTGCGTTTAAATTCCACAGACATGAAGCTATAATCGGCGCCAGTGTCAAATAATATGGATGCAAAGTGATTGTTAATGAGGAACATACCGTTGACCACATTAGGGTCCTCGCGTGCGTCCCTTGCTCCAATCACAAATGCTCAGGCCTGAGCATTGTTTCCTTCTGGGCAATCCTTCATGAAATGATCTTTGCCTCCACATCTGAAGCATCCTTGGTTTCGCCCATTCCCGTTACCAGCACCATTTCCATTTCCACCATTGTTCCTATCATCAGCCCCATTACGATTTCCATTCCCGTTCCTCTTACTCCAACAGTCTTCAGTGCGGTGACCCAACTTTCCACACTTGTCACACTTTGAGATGCGACAAGCTCCCTCGTGATGGCGTTTACACCGATGGCATTTGGGCAAGGTGCCCAGGTATCCCTTTGCTGGAGCGTCGTTCATGGCTGCAAGAGATTTCGCCTCCTGAGGCGGGTTGGGGTCATGCTTCTTGTTGGAACTCTTGTTGTTACGAATTGCCTGATTCAGGTTTGCATGCTTCCTCTTCTTGTCCCCAGATGACTCAGCATGTGTTTCAGACTTTTCTGTTGGGTTCAAGGATAGCTTCTTCATGTGAACACAATCTTCAGTAAGGCTGACAGCCAGAGTTACAGCCTTAGTGATCGTTTGTGGTTTGGCCGACGTCACCATGCCATGAAACTCTGGGGCCAGTCCCCAAATGTAGCGTTCAACGCGCTTGAATTCGGGAGTCACCATGTAGGGAAGCACTCTAGACAGATCGTGGAACCTTCGAGTGTAACCATTAATGTCAGCACCTTCCATGGTCAAGTGCCAGAACTCTGTTTCCAGCCTTTGGAGTTCAGCACGAGAGCAGTACTTTTCTCTCATTCTTTCCTTCAGTTCATCCCAAGTTAGGCCATAAGCGGCATCATCGCCCAAGGTTTGGACTTGCAGGTTCCACCAAGTCAGAGCTTCATCGACAAACAACCCAGTAGCAAAGGTGACTTGTTGATCCACGGTACACTTGCTCATGCGGATAGTAGCTTCAGTCTTCTCCGTCCAGCGCACAAATGCTACTGCACCTCCTGTGCCATCATAGTTCATCGGCTTGCAGTCGAGGAACTGCTTGAAAGTGCAGCCTTGAGCTGCATTGCCTCCAGACGAATCTCCATTCCCATTACGCCTAGCGTTGCTTAGTCCTCCACTGTCTTGAGTACGGTTCACCTCGTATTGGGCGATAGCAGCGGAGATCCTTTCCTCCAGTAGAGCGTTCAGTTCTTCAGCAGTTCTTGGCAGTGGGGGAGGAGGAGGTTGATCATCATTGCGAGCATTCACAGTTTTCCTGGGTGCCATGTTCTAACGGAACATAACACAACAGGGTTAGACATTTTTTTGATATCGTCACACTAGACAGTAGTAGTGTATATATATATACAGGCATACATCACATAAGCGACATCAAACAATTATTATTCCAGCGGAGAACTTAATAGGCTTACACTAAGGGAATCCATACGTGACAAGACTCGCTGTGATTTCTGTGCACTAAATTCCATAATTATGTATGCATCCATAATTACGTAACTCCTTGCACAGTTCGTTTCATCCTCGTACCTCTTCCTTCAGATGGGCCGTCGTTTTCAGGTAAAGTCACGTATACTTGTGACATTCTACTTCTAACATGTGTAAATATCAATTATCACACATAATTGCAAGTAATTTCTAGTCACTACAGGTGCTACTTCTGTGCACCCTAAGTCTCATAGTGTCTTTTCTAGACTCTTGTAGTCGGTTTCAGGTAGTGGATGTCGCGGGACGTTTTATGCAATGAAAACTCTTTGAAAATTGTTTTCGTGAATGGATCCTAGAAATTGTAGACTAGACTCGAGAAGGAATCCTGGTTCACTACAATCGCAGCTCTGATACCAATCTGTCACACCCCTTTCTGCGGCGGAAGCACGAGGTGTGATCATGAAAGGTTCTCATTGCATACGAAAGGTAAACATACTACATGCTCATGAAAAATAACTTCAAATACCATATTTTGAAAACATAAGTTAGCGTTTGCATCGCGAGTTAACTTAAAACATTGTCTTAAAAGGGTTTACAACTTTATTTAAAGACAAACATAAGCGACATCCACGAGCATGGGTAAGACCGCGCGCACATCCACTTCTAGTTACCTGAAATACATGTGAGTTTGAAAAAAAAAAACGTCAACATAATGTTGGTGTGAATTCATGCAGTTTTGTGTTTAACGCTTGTATACTTTGTATAAAAATCATGTTATGTATTTGTTAAATCACGTATTCAAGTGTAAATCAAGTATTTCCACATGTATCAAGTGTTAATGGGTTGCAAAGCCATTAACATGTGACACGACATAGGAAGTCACCAAACCATAGGCATTTTTCTATAGTCGATTCACGACTGAGACACAAAAACACTACTTGGTTCTAGTTGTCACCAAGAGTGGGGCTGCCCTGAACCCATTAGATCTAACCTTTTGTTCTGCGGTCTAAGTATGTACACGATTAATGGTGCTTATGGTACCCTATTCGTGACACGATTTCTCGTATCAATTCTTGGCACTAGTTGTCGCCAAAAGTACTTCTCGTTTTAGTACATATCATACCATTTTGTAAATATTGAAGTATTTTGTAACATGTATTTCACCCCCGCGGTTATAAAACTGAAAACAGTTAAGAGAAAAGGGGGAGCATGAACTCACAACTTTGCGTTCCTGTGCGTCGTAAACTTCACCGGATTTGCTTAATTAACGTCGTAACCTATACGCGTTTTCTTAACGTTAGTCACTAGACTTGTATCGCACAAGTACAGTCACTCTCTTTTGTATTTGTATTGTTGTGTTAAAAATATTTCATATTTTTAACTAAGTATTTTACTTATATTAGTTTCTCAAGATTTAATATAAGTATTTTGTATTTTGCACTTTGCACCCGAATTATGTATCTTGTATGTTGTATGTGTATTTTTATGTTTATACTCCTCATGAGTATTTAGTGTATTTTTAAGTCTTAATACACTAGCACGTACAACACATACTATATACACTTAGCACAAAAGTTGGTGATAACATAATATATATTTTTCTCTCAAAAATATACATACTTATATCCATTTTTATTCTTGAAGAAATCCTCATTTCTTATTACCAAAAATTAGGGAAACCTTGGTAATACTTTCAAATACATTTTTAGGGAATAAGTTTCTCAAAAACTCATATTTTCTAAGTGTCAAAATTTATAAAAATTTTGACAGAGTTTCCCCTAAAAATGGAGGTTTCCCATGTTTTCAAAACATGTGTTTATTTTCTTTTAAATCGTCAACAATCATCAACAACAGTTATCAACAATAATCATCAACAATAATTACTAGTTTCTCTATTTCATGAACTTGAATATTTACAAAAATGCGTAGTAACTTACTAGTACATTTAGTAAGTCTTGTTATCTTTAAAAATAAGTTTAGTTTCTTAAAAACTTTATTTTTAAAGAGTATGTATTTTCACAACTTCCAGTCATGAATTTCAAAAGTATTACTTGTTAAATTTTTCTTGTGACATAAGTGTTTACACACTTGTTTATTCACTAAAATGCTTTTAGTTTATGTAAGGTCCGGGTTTTGACAAAACTAGCATTTTCCGCTTGGTTCTTCCGAAAAACCACTTGTAGATCTTTAGATCTACATGTTTAGAGTCTTATTTTACAAGAAAAATTATATTTACACAAGTTCATGTTTAATGTGTGGTAGAGTTTCATCATTTAACCCTTTGTACACTTAAACAAACTCTATGTCATGATCCATGATCACGACTAATCCGGGTTAGATGATGATCCGAGCTACCACAACATAGATCGGCCCTAAATAGTTACACAAAACAAGTCTTACAAGATTTACACCACATCATAGCTTTTATCCAACTTGGTTATCATTTTAGTAGACTTTTACATATCATCTTGCATGTTCTTGAGTTTTAACCGTTACATTTCATTTTAACCACTTTAAAATAGATCAAGAGGGCGTTTATAGCAACTTACTACTAGCTCGAGGCTAGGGAAGATTCTAGTCGAAGAATGAGTGGATAAAAGCAATGTAGCGAGGTTCTTCACAATCCGAGTGCACCGAGCTTCCTTATACGCAATCCTTAACACTTGTAGATACTTGGAAAGGCAAGATCAAAGCTCGAAAATGGATGGGTGTGGGTGGGTGTGTTCGGCCGTGAGTTTCAAAGAGAGGGAGAGAGAAGTATGTTGTTGGTTAAGTGGTGAAATGATATGGTGTGCTAATGCTTGATCTTATAGACAAAACTTTTCACAATTAACCAATGGTTCTTATGTCTAATTGATATTAGACAAACAAGATTATAATATTCAAAAGTGGTAAGTATTTGTTCCCTTGGGGAACCGAACTCGTTAGGGGGGGGGGTATTCGGTTAGATTGTAACTAAATGGTTAAGATCTAGTTAGTTAATTAGGAGGTTAAACCGGTTACTAGCATGTAGTAAGTTGTAACGGGTGTTAGGGTATTCGGGGACCCTAACTAGCTTAGAAAAATAAAAACAATGCTTTTAGCATTATTTTGGGGTTCCGGGTAATATCCGGTTGTTCGGTTACATACCGATTCGTTAAAGTGCTAAATTGCACCTTTTAGTGTCTAATAAGTATCTTTTTGTAACACTTTCGATTTCCAACACTTAGGGAAATATCCTGGATAATAAAACGACATTTCTGCAAAATTTTCATATGTTTAAATGCTGAATTATTGCTGGATTATATAATGTCTGCACTTAAAGTGCGTTTCGGGTGCTTTTTAGTGTTTATTTTTGCTTTCGTATTGCATATATATTAAACCCTTGTATGTACTCTTGGGTTTTAAGGTATTCTTGTTGTCTGACCTACACCTAGGCCTCAATTCTAATGTCTGACTGCTTTCTGCAGTTCTGTTGACACAGTGTGTCTTACCGGTGAGTTTACTATTATTTCTGACGCAACGCTCTCGTTTATGCATAAAGCAATATTTTGTAGTATACAACGTGCATGAATTCACTTGTTTAATCGTGTGTTCAGACATTGCTGACAATTAAGCACATAATTGCAGTCAATAAATAATAATTAAAATGTACGGAAATTACCGGTTTGTGCCAGTTGTCACATGCGAATTCATCAAAAATTATCACATGCGAAATTGTTATAAAAAAAAACAACATGCTATTTCATTAAAATTATCACATGCGAAATTGGTACAAAAAAACAACATGCGAATTCATCAAAAATTATCACATGCGAAATTGTTATAAAAAAAAGAACATGCGATTTTAAAAAGCGGGAAGATGATCTGACGGCTGAGATTGAAGCGTACGTAATATACGATAAGTAATATTGTACAGTACTCTTTACCTATATATATATATATATATATATATATATATAATAGAATCACGCTAAAATGAGAACCACCTCAAGTTGTAAGAACCGTGAGAACTACACCGTACGTGGCGAGGTGGACCAAAATTTTTTTTCACAAACGTAGATGCGTGTATTATAAACACATTTGTAAAAAAAAAAATCAAAAAAAAAGTTTTTGAGCACCACAAGTGTGTGTTACGGGTACCGTAAATTTTCCGGTAGGATTTACGGTACCCGTAAACACAAACTTGTGGTGCTCAAAACTACACACACAACATTTTTTTTTTTGAATTTTTTTTTACAAATGTGTTTATAATACACGCATCTACGTTTATGAAAAAAAATTTGGTCCACCTCGCCCCGTGCGGTGTAGTTCTCACGGTTCTTACAACTCGAGGTGGTTCTCATTTTAGCGGTCCCCTATATATATATATATATCATACTTAAACACTTAATATATTCCAAATAACTCATCAAGTTACTTTAAACATATTTATCATGTAAATCACAAATTTTCACACATAATACGATTTCTGATCTAGTTTACCGTTTCTACCGTACAAACGCTTAAACATAGCATCATTTCATATTATCATGAAATCACTTAGAAAATCACATTACACATAATAATATTCACATATCAATCTATATCACACAAATTTCACTCTTGAACATCATGTTTTCGCGTACGTTGAAATATGCGTATTTTACCGTTTCGGTAGCGTTTTTGGGCGTCAGAAGTCACGTATGACCAACCAAACACCAAAAATATTTAATATAAGTTAAAGTACTTATATTTATCATATGACATCACTTTGAAATCAGATTTAAAACAGTTTTATAAAAATCACCTAAAAAGCCGATTTTTACAGTTTTTAACGCATAGTTTCGTACCGAACTTTACCGTAACCATCCCAAAGCATCATGACTTGATATTTTAACATAACAAATGTTATCTACTGATCAAAACAATTATTTGAATCATATATATGCAGGTCTCATAGATAGCACAAAAATCATGCAAACATCACCCGATTTACTACTTTTCAAGCCATAAGTACAACATGCAAAGCTACCAAATTATAACATAATTTTTATGTCTTAAAAATACAACATATAGCTTTATTTTACAAGTTTATTTACTGATTTGAATGAATATTTATCATATCATACGCAAATCATCAAACATATGCATCTTATCTATCATTCAAGAACATGCAACAACTTACAATTTCACAAATATGTCTAGTAATTTTCGGCCATATGCATGAACATATACTAACATTACTTCAAATCAAAAATCATGATTGAATCATTCCTTTATATCTCTAAAACATTTGCCCATAATCTTGTTCATTCAAGCAAACATCTTACAAGTATTATTGCAAACAAAAATTAAAATATAATCACTATACACACATTCATACCTACTACGAACTATACAAACCCACATATATCACCACTTTTTATTTGATTAAACCATTTTCTTGTTTAGTATATTCAAGTGAGTGAAGAAATTCAAGTATTTGAGAAACTTTCCATCATCATCATTACAATGAAAGAACATGATCTTTAAAAATTAAATTTTATACCTTTCAAGATTATAAATGGTTTTTTGATGATGGTTTTTATGATAAGAAGCTTGCATCTCTTCAAAAGCTCCATGGAATGATCTTCAACACTTTGAAAGAACTTGGAAAAAGCTTTAATCTTCCGTGGATGAAATTGAAATTTCAAAGTGATGTGCATATGTGTGTGTACGGTTTCCTTGATGGAAATGAAAGGAAGTTTGCAAATTTTGATTCTTGGAAATGATTATATTGGATGTGAAAGAATTTTCTTATTGGACCAACATTCTTATGACAACACAAGGCATGATTTGGAAGAAAAGTAGCAAAGTTAAAGATTTCTTGGTTGACACTTGTCACACACACACATAATTACATGCATTCTATATATATATACATATCATATATAGTTAAATACAGGTATTTAACTGACTACCGGGTATTTTATCTCGCGTTTAAATTGCGTTTTAGGTCGTTTAAAATTATTTTTATCGTTCTATAAAAATAAACTTGCCATAATATTACTGAATAATATTTTATTTGCCTAGAATGGTTGCGTTGTCCGCGTTTTGAAGTATACGCACTGTATTGCGCAGTATGCGCTTAAACTCGAAAAATAGCGTTTTTAAGCGTTTTAATTAATTCTTCTTCAAAAATATGATTAAAAATATAATTTTAATCATAACGGAATATTTTTAGGATTTTAACATTATCCGGGCGGTCACAGATGTTCGTTTCGCATTTTGTTCATTACGTGATAATCGTTTATCCTGTTATTGCCAACATAATTTTTATCAAAGTTTAGATTTTCTAACATACTAGATATCACATAATTACACCTTATTTACTAAACTATTGCCTTTATTTATTTATAACACGTGTCACACTAGTACGGTACGGACTCAAAATAGCCGGGTGTCACATAGTAAGACTTCACGGGTGGGCGGTATTGTCTGGCTCAGGAGAAGTAAGAACTGCTTCAATCCCTTATTTATAAACTACTATTAAAACTTTAAACCAGCCTTGAGGGACTGTATCGTTGCTGACTCAGACCAATAGGTTGAGGGTAGCGCTTCCTAGAAGGGGGCCTACCACTTTTCGCATTAATAACTTACTTAATTATCTATCAATAATCCGACTTTACGGGACTGTATCCCTACTGACTCAGACCAATAGGTTGAGGGTAACGCTGCCTGGAAGGGGGCCTACTACTATATCTTAATGATAATATCTTAAAATGCCGAAAGTGCATAAATCATTAAAGGATACATAAAAGAGGAGTTGGAACCAAGTGATTCCTTCTTGTCTATTTGTTTTTTTCTCCTTATATTTTATTTTTACTTTTAGTTTATCTTTTTATAACTTTTAAAACTTTTCATCACAATTTCGTTAGATTAGACGTTAACGATAAGCCGGTACTATAAAAGTTCTTGTGTCCTTGGACGACCTCGGTATCTTGCCATCACTATACTACAACCACGATGGGTGCACTTGCCCTGGCGTGTGTAGAGTGATAGTATTATATCGTGTTTTATAAATTTAAAACTTGATATGTGAGTAAAAAAAGCTTAAAATATATCTAAAAAATATATACACCCATACACGACACCAAGTTTTTGGCGCCGTTGTCGGGGACACATGGATTTTTAAGAAAGCTTAAAATTAGTGGCCTAATCAAATTCTAAACATTTTTCAAAACTGCGCGCCTATTTTCAAAACTTTTTTTCTTTCTACAGTAGGTTTAACAAGGGGCCGTGCCACTTGGACACGCCCCCGTGCTGTAAATTTTCAGAAAAACTTTTTCAAACGCCTAGATACAGACTTGCCCACGGGGCCTTGCCGGTTCAGCACGGGGTTGTGGTCAACATTCTGTTAAATTTTAATTTTCCATTTTCTGATCCCGAGACTCCTTATTCTTCTGAGTATCTTCCAATACAATGGATTACTACTCAGAAGACTACAGCTACTATATTTAGGATGATTACGAGGCTGGAGGTTACCCTCACCAATAACGAAGTAGTAGCAGCATCAGTCATCTCTTCAGCAGAGTTAGGGGTCCCGCTGACGGGAGTGGGTGGAGTCGACAATTCCATTTGATTTTTGGAAGAAGAACCTACAATATGCCATGGGTAAGTATATGGCTAGTAGCACTTAGCTAAACAAATAAGTGAAAGAGTATACCTAGATTGGCAAGTACCGCCGTTTCGTGGCAAACTGGGATAACACCGGTGTAGCCCTCATTCGTTTAGATATGGGCATCTCGGTTGGTCTCTTAGATGACATTGGTAGTAGGGGAAGGACGCTGCAACGGGTATGGACACGACAGCGGTGGCCAATGAGGATTACATCACCCTCACCTCGGATATGACGGGTTCCTCGGGAGTGGAGGTACCTACAGGATTATCATTTCCCGACCTTCGAATCCGAATGATTTTTTTTCTTGTAGCCACAGTGGTAGAGGTGTTTTCATTAACCGTCGCCACAACAACTGGCTCCCCCGCCACAGCGTTGGGCGCGCTGGACATGGTGGCCCCGCTTATAGCATTGGAAAGAAGCAAAACATTCCCTACATGCATACCCAGGACACTGTCTTCTCTAGTCGCGAGTGGGCGAGTATCTTTGATCATTAATGACGCTTTTTTAGGTTCAAGGAAATAAAAAAATGACCAGCCTGAGGAAATCAAAGCTAATTAAACAATGATTACTAAAACATGAATGTTGTGTTAATAGGTAATGTACTTACTCCAAACAGTTTTAAAGCCAAGGTAAATTCGAGGATTTCTCTAGGATTGGCTCATCCCAACAAGCACCTGAGTACCCCTCGACACCACTGTACATTCAGAAGGATGAGTAGATAAAGCTTTAAACAGGGCATTCTTCTTGTACTCTGCCAAAGCAGGCGCAGTGTCCTTAACTTTCTCCTTCAAGGACATGGTTTGACAAGCCGTGGGATAACGGCGACATCCAGATAAAAGAACTTTTTCTTCTGTTCTTTGTCCCTGGAGCTGGAGGGCACCGATCGAAGGAAGGAGGCATCCGTTCCCCGATGATCGAAGGTAAAAAAGGCTTTCCATACCAAACAAAAGAAGGCTAACATTTCCGGAAAATGTAAAGATGCATACTCGAAATGTCGTAGTATTACAAGACCTAGCGGATGTACCTACGACAGATGGATGGCAAAGTTTTACTCGAAATCCTTTATTCCTTTATCAAATTGTCACACGATGCTCTTCCCAATTTATAGTAAAGGGTGTCTTCGTTTTGATTGATCGGATGGTTTGGGTGCCATTAGTGGTTTAGGGTATGGTGAAGCGACGACAATTGAGAATTTGGGGGAGGGAACTATGTCTAGTTGCTCTCTCCAATTTATACTCACCAAGTGCTTTTTCAAATTTTAAATATGGAGACCAATCGCGGCACGTGTCCACACAGGTTCTAACCAGGGGTCACATCACTGGTTGGCATGTGCCGCCATATTATGCCCCGGCAGGGTTTCCTATCTTTGATTAGGTCAGTTTCTTCTCCTCAAAAGATAACATAATACAAAATTAAGCAATACTTTTCTCTTTTTTGAGGCCGACCCCATATATAAATCCTATATCGGACTGGGGGACATGTAGAGGAATGACCCGGTTTGGTCATTCCGGTTCAGTCAAACTCATAATAAATAGAATATAAATACAATAAATATTCTACAGATATTCCCATGCAGATAAAGTATCTTCTAAATCTTCTAAAAATGAGTCTGGTCCCTATGTAACCGATTCCTCTAGAAAAGAGGAAACCCTAAACCACCAAAAAGTATAAATAGGGAGCAAAACTCAAGGTAAGATTCATCCACTCAATGCTTTCTCTCTCACTCATATATATATATATATATATATATATATATATATATATATATATATATATATATTCTCTTCCTATCAATATTTATTCTCACGCCGGAGGATGGTTACATGAATAACCCATTCCTGTGACGAGTCCTAACAGTGTTCTCTTTTACAGATCGAAGTTCAGACCACTTTCAGTCAAGATATCCATCAAGGGGACATATCTCAGTCAACGTTTCAACACGAACCTTTCACAAATTGAAACTCTTTGAAACCAACATTGAAACGATCAATCCATTGTATATGTGAGCAATTGAAATTCTTGGTGTGCATTAATCCATACTAATTCTTTTAATTATAAACATCTTAGAGATAACACTATTAGGCGTAGAGGTGCTTCACTTTCTATCACTCACCACATCCAATCATTGTCTGCCACGTCATTGAGCTTGATTTCATCACTAGTGATGGATTTTAGTAGGGGTGCTCATCACTGGTTCCCTCACTCCAAAGATACCAGCGAAGATGGTTCAGACGCGTCATGAGTTCCACGCGTGATAGGATTGAGTGGCGGCAGTATTCCACAGGGATCTACGCGTGGTCACCGTGCCACCACGGAGCGCCCCGTCCCCCATAGAATTACATTTAAGCATTGTTAAATTATATTCAAAAGTAAATAACTAATCCAAGTTTACCATTACAAAACTTTATAGCTTTATTATGAACCCTTTAGTAACAAATATTTAATCATCTAACTGAAAAAAAAAAACAAAAATAAATAAAAGACTTCAGCTTAAATCGCTTTGAAGAGAAAGTGACACAAACATAATGAGGAAAACAACCTTTTGCAACCTTTGCAATGGAGTGAATTATGATAATGGAATATCATTCAAGAAAACCAGTCTTGGTTAAGATGGCGTTCCTCAACTTACTGAGGTCTCTTCCCTTGAGTGTTCTCCCAACACCTTCACACATTGAAAATGGAGCAATCAGACTTCTTTCCACCCTTTTGTTAATGTATTCATGTGGTGGCATCATCTCATCATCATTGTGAATAATAGCATCACATCCATTCACAAAATCCTTTGGCTTTTCATTGTAAATCTTTGACCAGTCAGGGATTTTCATTGGAGCTGATGATTGTTGTTTCTTCTTCTGTTGTTGATGATGAGTTACCCTGCTACCCTTTAATATTGTTCTTGGAGCACCATATGATGTTGATGATGGTGGAGGTGGAGGTATATATCTTACGAGTTTTTCAGATTTGTTGACTTTAGGGTTTGACTCTTCAATCCCTTTCCCAACAGCCCATATTTCATCTTCTTGAAAGTCTTCATCTTTCAACAAGCTTTTCTCATGACAATCTGCCATCTCCTAACAAAATTCAAGAAACCCAAATGAGTCTAATTAAATCCAAAATATTGCTTCTTAAAAAACATGTACAGTCTGTATCACAATTTTACTTTACACATTATTTATAAAATTTAGCCTTGGAAAATGTGGTTGCCTGTTTTAGGCAAACCCTGAATCCCACCTGCTTTGTTGTTTCTCAGGGCAAAATTTGTTGGTTTTATATGTGTGTTTTTGTGTGTGTGTGTGAATTCAAGAAAGAATAATAACAGGAATCCAACTTGCATCCACACTAAAGATATACCTAATATTTAATATAAGTATCCATCATTTTCTTTTTCATAAGGGTGGAGTGAGTGGTGAATCATAGGTACTTTTTAGTCAATAATATCATGTCATGTCAAGTCCTTACTCCACTCTACATTTTACACTCAATAACTAGCAATGATCAAACACATGGAGAGTGGTAAAGAATTTTAAAAAAAAATGTGATTAATTGAAAGGAGTTGGGGCCCACCATTCACCCATTCTCTCTCCTCTCTATCTTCTCTTCCCGCATCGGTGACTACTGTACTGACTGCCCCTCCTGCTCACCGCTCCAACACCGACATCCCCTTCCCCATGCGGCAACCCCACTCCCCGAGACCACTCACCGCATGCATACCGTCCTCCCTAAGTGGCAAAAATATATATGAAAGAAGAAAATCAAATTGGCTGAAGCTGAGAAAGAGAATAGTTCCATATTTTCTGTGACTTCGCAGATTCCAAGAGGGAAAATCACACTTTTCAAGAAACTGAAAATAGGGTTTTGGGAAATGAAATACATATGAGACGAACTGACAAACAACCAAACGATAAAAGAGTTAAAATGAAAACCTGTGGAGAATCTAAGTGGCTCTTTTACATGAGTGAGAATACATGTGAACAAAAAGTGCTTTTTGTGTGCGCAAAAAAAGGCATTGTTGATGAAATATATGCATGTAGGGCTGTAAACGAACCGAACGAACACGAACAAGGCCTTGTTCGTGTTCGTTCGTTAAGGAAATAAATGTGTTCACGAACGGTTCATGAACACTTACCGAACGAGATTTTATGTTCGTGTTCGTTCATTAAGGAAATGAGCGTGTTCGCGAACGGTTCACGAACACAAATAAATTTGGCGAACGCGACGAAGGATAAAGATAGATGGCCCAGAGAGTAGCACTCGAACTTGAATCCCTTATTGTGGAACAGAGGTCGATCGTATTCGCCGATGTAAATAATGAGAAATGAAAGGGAAATGATGTATAAACAAGGTGAAAGTGGGTTTCATAGTTTAATTGTTAAGGTAATAAAATAAATAAAAGTTTAATAATATATAAAGTACAAATAAAATATAAGAAAGTATAAATATCTTCAACTAAAACACAAAAATACGAACATAAACGAACGCAAATCAATGAATGTTCACGAATGCGTTCACGAACACCTTACCGAACGTTCACGAACACAATCGAACGAACGAGACCTCTGTTCATGTTCGTTCATTTAACTAATCGAACGAAATTTCTTGTTCATGTTCGTTCGTTTATTAAACGAACGAACATAAACGAACTTCCCGCCGAACGGTTCACGAACTGTTCGCTGAACGTTCGGTTCGTTTACAGCCCTATATGCATGTATGTAACTTTTCTATAGGAATGCTTAATTTATGTCGTATTGATATAATAGAAATAACCATTAGGCTTCTTTATTATACATAACTAAAGTGTGTAAACATGTGTAGAATACACGTAGCTGGGATTTATGAAAAAAAAACGTAACATAACTTTCAGAAAAAAAAAACAAATAAAAAAACTAATTTTATATCTCTTTGTTAATAACTTCTCCATCATCCATCGACTCCTTAGAGCCCACGTTTGAAAGCCTATGAGCCCAAAACCTCCCATTGCGAAATGACTCATAAACTACTGTGTCTGAAAACTATATGGTGCGAGCCCCAACAACTACACATTCCTTCCACGAAGTTGAACTTTTTTAGCTTGACCCCTTACAATTTCCCCATGCACCTTTGCCGAACCTTTTAACCTAAGCCTCCTACGACCCTACTCCGCGTATATTGCACTTCTCTTAACAGTTAAATACACATGTTAACCCATTAACGAACCTCGTTGACCTCTTGCATTAACCCCACACACCAGTCAACTCTTAGATCCACACGAACTACCCTGACATATTCTCAAATTTACTAGGTATGAACAAAATAGAAACTAGTAATGCTGCCAATTCCAACCCAACACGATTCCATCGGACAGTAATAGCCGAAAATCTTTGGACCCTAACAATGTAATTAGACCATCGTAATGCGCAAAGAGAATTAACGGGAATAGAAGCTCATGTACTAACCACTTCAACTCTTGATTTAGCTAGATGCAAACTCAAAGTTGTGGCTTCCTTTTTGGAGTCCCGAACAATTCATGGCATTAACATAATGCTCAACCTATCGTTTCTAGAACTGTACGATTTCTTGAGCCCATCATGTACCGCCATCCAACCAAACTACCATGGCCCTCAAAGTAGGACGTGACAATCACCCAATGAGACCATCACATACCATATTACATCCGTATATTTTAACCCGATTGATAACACAACCACTTAGCTTTATAAACCTACACCGGTTGGTTCTAAAAGTGTCTAATGTTATCAACAAAGTCAGGTCAACAAAGTTAACGCCAATGAGTTGAAGTCAACACGTAAATCGGAATGAGATGATCGGGCGAAGGATTGGCGTGTGAAAGTTCAAATATATGTATTATTCTGGTTAATTAAATATATTTTGGGGCTTGATTGTAATTAGCTTAGATTTCTTATTTAGGTAAACTTTTGGGGCTTGATTGTAATTAGCTTAATCTTGTGATTAGGCGACAAATAGACAGACTTTAGGCTTTTGCAACGAACACACACATTAGAGGTTTTGGGGGTTTTCTTGTATTCATCTATTGCCAAATCAATATAAAGTTTTATTGAATATCTTGTGTGTTTTTGATTGAGGTGTTCTTCATTTAATTACATATTTGGATCTGTTCATCAAAAAGATTGATGGAAATGAGGAAAAAAAAGGTGTTTGGTTAGTCAATGGAATGGACCATTCCTTCAAAATCATTCCATCCCCCCCCCCCACTTTTTTCATTCCATTCTCTTTTTCACCCTTCAATAACAGCACCATAACCCACCACCGCCGGCACCACCCACCACCCCGCCACCACCCACTTACCACTACCACCAATGCAACCCACAACCACTACCATAACCCACCATTGTCGCCCACTGTCATCGCCACCACCACCTACTACCTACCACCCCCATCGACCACCACCATCACTTATTGCTACCACCACCATTGCCGCCAACCACCACGACCACCCACCGGCCACCACGTCCAGCCACCGCCGCCACCACATCCACCACCGCCACATATCACCGCCACCCACCGTCGATTTTATTTTTTCGTCTTGTTTTGCCTACCAAACAACTCAAAGTAATGATACATTCCATTCCCACATGGTAACCAAACAATTCATCGAATGGCAGTGAACCATTCCATTAACTTGTCCATTCCATTCCCTTGTTTATTCCACTACCCATACCGAACAAATAATCTTTGTAGGAAAATGACGTGCGTGCGGGTGTATATATTTTTAGCTCTTTTTACTCGCCGATTCCAAATTTTAAATTTATAAAACACGATATTCTACTATCACTCTACACACACGCTAGGGCAAGTGCACCCATCGCGGACGTAGTATAGTGATGGCAAGATACCGAGGTCGTCCAAGGACACAAGAGCTTTTAATATCGGCTTATCGTCAACGTCTAATCGAACCAAGCTTTGAGAAAAGATTTAAAACTATAAAAAGATAAACTAAAAACAGAAAATAAAATAAAAGTAAAAACAGATAGACAAGAAAGGATCACTTGGTTCTGACTTATCTTTCATGTACCCTTTTGATGATTTCTGCACTTTGGGCATTTTAAGAGATTATCTTAGTTACAGTAGCAGGCCCCTCATGTGAAGGCGACGTTACCCTCAACCTAGTGATTTAAGTCAGCAAGGATACAATCCCACTAGGTCGGATTATTGAAAGATAATTAAGTAAGTTATTAATGCAAAAAGTGGTGGGCCCCCTTCCAGGCAGCGATCACTCTCAAACCGTTGGTCTGAGTCAGCAGGGATACAGTCCTCGCGGGGTTGGTTTAAAGTTTTAATAGTAGTTTATAGATAAGGGATTCAAGCGTTTTGCACCTCTCCCATGGTGGGTAATGCCTGCTCCGACTCGTGAGGTGTTACTAAGCATGAACCAGGTTCTCGCAAGATCTATACACTGAACGAGATATAAAATTTACCCAACCACCCTTCTAACCCCCTTCCAAGCAATTAACGCGCTTTATATAGACCGTAAAGACACGAATATGTGAATCAACGACATATGAAGAATGATTTGTTAAATTTGCCTTCAATATAAAAAATAAGTTATTAAAGTCATTAATACATACCCAATTAAAAAGTTCCCAGAGATTGGAAATCATAAAAGAAAATACATAAAAGATATGTCTTCACCAAGTGATGTAAGAGTTTAGCCAAGTGAAGAAACACCGGTTAAATGACCGGAATTAGATAAACCAGGGGCTTAGGTTCTGCATAAAAAGGGTTGGTTTATTCTCGTTCGATTCAGGGGGACAGATCTTCTCATCTTCTCGATAACTGCAAAACAAACACCGTCAGACTCGCCACGGGGAGAATCGGGGTTCTCTCCGTGACCACCCTCAGGCATGAGAATAAGTATCGGTATATGAAGAAGAAGAAGTATAAGTGAAGTGAATGTAACTTGAAGATTGTACCTGAATTACTCTTCTATTTATAACCGAGAGTTTGGGTGGGAAAACCTGTTATTGAAATATTAACAGAAAATGCTAACTCCGTAAGCGGTTATTTTTCCCTCCGTTAATCTCTTAATCGAGTGTGAGAGCACACAGATCGTGATCTAGAACAATGGATGGGGTACTGCCACGTGGAAAGTGGGCAAGTGGAGTTTCCCTTCAATTCCATGTCATCATCGTGACTTCAAGGGAGCCCGGGATGATGAGACGTGGCCAGACGGTTATAACCGTCTAGTGGTGCATGATTGAGTCTTCTAGAAGATTTACAGCCGTAATCCAGTGTGATTCCTTATCGTGTGGTATCAGTGAAGTAAATAATATCCAAGTCTGGGTATTATTTAAGCGATTTAAGTGGGAGTGCTTGCTGGGATTTTTATCCCTTATTACAGAGAGAGGCGCAAGGATACATTAGCTCCCTTTTGGCGCGCAGGTGTTGCTTGTTGTCTTTCTTCTGTGTCCTCTTTGTTGGACCAGTGCGCAGCCGCGCAAGATCTAAAGAGGGTTAAAGATGAGGTCGTGGTATGGTCTCAAGTACTTAAAGCGAGGTTTTTGGGACCTTACCCCTTCAAGTCCCCCCAGTCTAGTGTTGCTCTTATGCAAATAAGTGGAGCACTTGACTATGAGAGAGAGGTGCTTTTTGCTTTAGAGGTTTTTTTTGCGCGAATATGGAGAATCTTCTGGGAGAAGATAATTTTTGCTCATTATTTTGATTTTTGAAAATCTTGACCTTGGGTCTACAAAAAGGTGCGGTAATGACTATTGACGTATGACAGCTGTCATTGTCAGCCTGTATATTACTGACCGTGCTTCACACGCGCGCATGAACTCGCGTTTGTGCTCTTCCCCACTCACCCCTGACGCTTGGATAACTGTACCATCCCGAAAAAGGTGTTGTTGCAGTTACCTAGGCTATTTATGGTGGTGAGTATATAAGTGTTTTCAATTGCCTATTCTTGTTAATCATTACTTTCTTGAAAACCTTTTTCTTCTTTGTCTTCTTTATCCGTTCCTAGATAGAATTTGGAATTTCTTCCTCTTATGTCAACCGGAGATCATCACGAAGACTCTACTGAAGAAATGGCTGCCGAACTTCCACCGTTAAAGTGGTCTAGGGCAACTTTTGATGGTTTGATTCGGAATTTCAGGTTTCCGGAAAACTGGGGTACCCGATACCCTGACGAGGGTCAGACGGCGGCGGATGCTCTGGCCGGGTATATGACCCTATTTTGGGATTTCTTCTCTGCAGGCAACTTCCGTCTGCCTTCAACAAAATTATTTCTTGAAATTCTTGAGTATTACAAGTTCCATATCTCCGAGATGCACCCTATTGGTATGGTTAGGGTTCGTCATTTTGAATTTGTGTGCCGGACGATGCATATCGAACCAACAGTTCCTCGATTACGTGTTTTCCACCAAATGCATTGCTCTCAGGGGTTCTATTCTTTTGTGCAAAGAGCATCTGCAAAGAAGATCTTGCTGCAACCCCCGAAATCCTTCCATGATTTGAAACAGAAATTCTTTTTTATCAAAGCAGGAGTTATCCCAATGAGGATGATTTTTAGGGGAAAGGAGGATGTCCCCACTGAGACCATTCAAACTCCTGTTGACGAAAATTGGTACCAGGATCTGAAAGACGTTCTGTCTATCGCCTTGCCAGAGAAAGCCCTTGTTGGTGCCAGTATGAGTCTGAATTGGAAGATGAATCGAGAAGAGAAGCCGGTGTACATGGAAGATGGCAAAAGTAAGATTTGGGTTTTGCCCTGCTTCTTCACTTTCCTTTCTTCTCACTTTTTTTTTCTTCTTTTTTTTTTTTTTTTTTTTGCCTTTGCTTGTCCTTCGCGCAGTTGTTTCTCTATATGTTGTTGCTTTCGAAAGGGAAGGCGGGAAAATGACTACCCTTCCCAAGAAACCAGATGAGGAACTGTGGTATCACCACATTGTGAAGAACTTTGTTCTTCCGCTGGATAATGACCTGTCTGCGCAACCTGCTGCTGGTGCTGGTAAGTTTTTATCGCAGTGTTTTTTGTTTGCTGTTTTTGTGCGCTCAGATAAGTTAAGTCTGAGTTTTATAGTAGGTGAACTGTCTAATTTGGGCATAGGCCCTGAGAAGAAAAGACGCGAGCCGACAACTTCTGCTGCGCCAAAGAAGAGCGATGTTGAGAAAGCTCAACCTTCCAAGGCCAAAAATGTTGGGGGAGAGAAGAAAGGTATGCGTCGTTCCTCTGATCCTGGTGTGATTATGTGGTGGTATCTGATTCATTGGAGGGTCTTGCGCCTGCAGTTATAAGAAGACTGAAGCCGGAATCAAAAGATAAAGCTGATATCCCTCCATCTAACCCTGATGATCCCATTGATTTTGAATCAAGTCCTGAGCGCTTAGTGAGGAAGAAAGCAGGAAAAAGAAAACAGACTGGCGCTGAAGCTGAAGGACAGCCTGCGAAGAAGATTCAGAGGAAGAAAATTACTAGGAGGGGCAACCTGGATGCCTTTATTTCATAATCTATTCCTGGTAAGTGTTATTTTTTGCTCTCTTCCTTTCACTTCTTGAATAATTGTGATTCATATGTTTGTTTTTACAGAAAAAACTAAATTCCCTGTTCCAACAGAACCATCATCTGTGGTTAATGAAGAACTTCCACCCTCCCCCCCCCCACGCGCCTCTGTTGCTGACCAGTTAAAGAACACTGAGATTCCTAAGAGTGAGGCGGGGAAGACTGCTGGGGCTAAGAATCTTGAGGCTGATAAGCCTGTTGATGTTGTTGTAGGTGCGGAAAAAGTTACTAGCCCAGAGATTGTGGATGGTGTTGGTAATCCACAAACTCCTGAACTTGTTGCTCATGATTCGGAGAAAGGGTAGACTGCTGAAGAGATCCTTGTTACAAATTCTCCTTCCAACGCTTCTGGTTCTATGCCTAAGAACATTGAGAAGGTCACTGTTGAAGACCAAGGCTCATTCTCTGATGCTGACAAAAATTCCCCAATCCGCCCGGATGAAACTCTAGGGGATTATTATTATAGAAGTTATTCAGAGAAGAATGCTTCCGAGATTCATTTCCCTGTCTAGAATCTGAAGAAAGGTGACACTTTCTCAGATTGACGCGTGTGTCGAGATTGGTTGCAGGGAACCTTTCCTCCTGGGGAAGTTAAATTTCAAAGGGACGCCTTCACGATCAAACTTTTCATGCTTATCTTGAGGAGGCCGCTTCTTATACATCTACCACGCACCGTATAGTGCGTGAGTGGCATAGTATGCATTAGGAGTGGGCCGCTTTTAAGGCATCCAAGAAGAAGATTGCTGAGAATGAAGACCGTGTTGCCCAGTTGAGGGCTAAACTAGAAGCTGGTCAGGCCAAGTTTGAGACTGATCGGAAAACTGAAGAGTGGTCCATTGCGGGCTGGAAGAGAAAAGTGGAAGCCGAAGCTGTCCTTCTTTCCGATGAGCGCAAGAACTGGAAAAAGATCTGCGAGAAAGATAATGCCGAGAAGATGGGTCTCCGCAATGTTATCAACAATCTCAAGGCTGAGGTTGAGAAATTGAAAAAACAAGATGCGGAGATCGAAAAGTTGAAGAAGGAAAAAGCTGACGCTGAAGCTGCGCGAGATGAAGCGTGTTCCCATAGGGAACGAAGTGAACAACGAGAGGTACATACATGCGCCACTCTTGCTCTTAGAGATAAAGAGATAGAAGAACTTACTGCTTTACTGTCTGATCAGGAACAACTCAAGAAAGATTTGGAGCTTACGCATTCTGAGAAGGCTGAAACTTCCCGTTGTCTAGCTGAAACTGAAGAAAAGCTAGAAAATTCTGAAACGGCACGAGCGACGGCGGAGAGTGAACTTGAGCCTTTGAAAAGTGACATGTTATGGCTGAAAGAACACGGGATCCCCAGTGTAAGTTGCTTTCTGCTTGCAATTCTTGTGGAAATGTTTTGCGCTTTTTCCTTATTTGCCTTTATTGTTTTTATAGGTTGCTGAATCAGTGTTGAATTCTGAAGAACTAGATAAAACGGTTGCGCGTTTGGTGGTTGCTACGCGAAATGACGGATATGATCAAGGGTATGCGGAATGCTCGCACCATGTAGTTAATGCTTTGAAGGTTGATTGGGATAATAGTAGATCCGCTACTCATGGTGTTAATACTGGCGTTGCCCTTGTAGCTATGAAAACAGAATTCAACAACTTACAGCTTCCTGTCATGGATCTTATAAACGTTGCATTGCAGTATGAAGATCATGTAGCGCAACTGAAGGAAATCTTCCCAGATGGAGATGAAGATGAAGATTTAGCGTAGGTTTCATCTTGTGGTTGTATGAACAATTATTTTTGTAGTTTTTTGGGATGTGTATCCCTTTTTTGTTAATGCGCTGCCGCACAAGTAACATGTATTGAAACACTGTCGTGTTTGATAATTTTTAAGGGGTATTGGTGCGCCGGGAGTAGTATGTGTTTTGGTTTACAATATTTTGCATGGGTACAATTACTTTGATTAGGTAAGGCGAATAAAGGTGGAATGAAGCTCATGTGAGAACGTATTGTCTTGACGTAATCACTGACCGTTCATGAGACTTGTATTTGTAGTTACCATAATGTTTTTGCGCTTACCAAAAGAAATTGCATGCACTTTGTAAGAAAAAACACAAGAATAATAGAAACTTTGTTGTTTATTCATCGATAAGGCGCAAAGGCCCTACAAAGTCTATTAAAATAATTACATAGGACTTAACTTACACAATAGTCTTTGCTTAGAATTGATAAACTGTAGAGTCTGTCCAATCTGCAAGGAGACTATAGAGTTGTTACTTAATTCTTTGCCTTTTTACTCGGGCCCTCCTTGCCACGAGTAATTTGTTTTATCTCCTTGCGTACATTTTGTAACAGGTGAGTGAGCTCACCGCTTTTAAGCGCCTTCTCGATCTCAGTGCGCAAGCAGATGCAGTTATTGGTGGTATGACCGTTATCTTTGTGATAATCACAATACTGACTCGGGTCCTGGCCGCGTTTATTCTTCATAGGTGGAGGAGCCTTGAACTGGTAATCCTCCGTACTCAGTACTTCTGCGGGAGTTTTGGTCAGAGGAGTCCATTGTCTCTCTCTGTTTTCTTGTTTAGCTTCTCTCTGTGCAGCGAGCTTATTAATGGTAGCTCGTGCATCTTCTGATGAATAATTTCATGAACTCGAATCGCGCCAGCCTTTCTTAAATTTTTTCCCGCTGCTCGGGCCTAAATCTGTTCGGCAGCTGTGTGGTGGTGGCGGCCTGTTGGTGCTGAGATTTTTCTCAGTTTGGGCATAAACCTTAGCCGCCGCCATTAATTTTTCCCAGCTTTTTGGGAGTCCCTCCGTTCCGGACAAAACTTTTATCATGTCGTCACATCTGACGGTATATTTAAATTGGGCTCGGATCAGGTGCTCGTGAACGTCTCCTATTTCGAGCACTTCTTTGTTGTAACGGGTAATGAAGTCCTCTAAACTTTCATCATCGCGGCGCCAGATATTCATTACGTCCGCCGTATCGCGGATGGACCCCCTTTGCTGGCTGAAGTGTACCAAAAACTTCTCGCGCAAGTCTACCCATGACGTAATTTTTCCCACAGGCAGGTTATCAAACCAGAGCCTTGCGGCGCCTGTAAGGGTTTGAATAAAGAGGTGACACCACATCGGCAGAGTCCAGCCTCCCACCAATCATGCGCTTGTGAAGACCCGAAGATGGTCATCTGGGTCCGTCATACCATTAAACTTGCCTACGTTGGATGGGAGCTTTGTTTTTTCTAGTGAAGCCAGAGCAATTTCGCTGATGAATTTGGAATTCTCTGCCGCTTCTGCAGGGCGATAGATCAGATCATAATTGTGTTCAGCTTCAGGATTGTAAATCGCACGGGGTTTACATTTGTTGTAGTTCGGTTGTAACCGACAAAACACACTTGCACTGTCTCCTTCACGGTAAGTTTGATCGTATTCACTGGTGTGGGTGTTCCGTTGTGAACCCAACCTGGTGTGAACTGATGGCCTTCTATGAGAGTGGGACTCATCTCGATATTCTGTTCTGCGATTTTCGGACTGAGTATACTCATATCTCGTTGGAGATCTAGAGTAGACTTCGGTGTCTTCGATCTGAACCCGTGATGATCCTTCATGCCGAGAAACATGTGGGACTGATGGTGCTCGATTACGGGATACAGGCCTTCGTGATTGGGTTTGGGGAACAGTTTATGCACAGAGTTGTGCATACACAGCATTCAGTGCCCCCTGAGATCTTACATACCAGGAGATTGGGGTCTCTCCTGGGGGTAGAATTGAGCTTACAGGGATTTCAGGCTGTACCCCTGGGGTGACAGGTTCGTTTGGATGATTAGTAATGAACTGCACCTCATTGTCATCCGAAGCTTCTTCTACAATACCCTCAACCTGGGTATTGTTAACGAAATTTGGCCGAGGGCCATTTTGACGGTGAGTTGAAGTTTCTTCCATCTACAAATGGAACAACAAAGTGAATCGAAACGAGAAAAAACGGATGAAACAGAGAAATCGGTGGGCGCCAATGAAGAAACACTGGTTAAATGACCGGAATCAGATAAATCAGGGGGTTAGGTTCTGCATAAAAAGGGTTGTTTTATTCTCATTCGATTCGGGGGGCAGATCTTCTCCTCTTCTCGATAACTGCAAAACAGACACCATTAGACTCGCCACGGGGAGAATGGGGGTTCTCTCCGTGACCACCCTCCGGCGTGAGAATAAGTATCGGTATATGAAGAAGAAGAAGAAGAAGTATAAGTGAAGTGAATCTAACTTGAAGATTGTACCTGAATTACTCTTCTATTTATAGCCGAGAGTTTGGGCGGGAAAACCTGTTATTGAAATATTGACGGAAAATGCTAACTCCGTAAGCGGTTATTTTTCCCTCCGTTAATCTCTGAATCGAGTGTGAGAGCACACAGATCGCGATCTAGATCCATGGATGGGGTACTGCCACGTGGAAAGTGGGCAAGTGGAGTTTCCCTTCAATTCCATGCCATCATCGTGACTTCAAGGGAGCTCGGGATGATGACACGTGGCCAGACGGTTATAACCTTCTAGTGGTGCACGATTGAGTCTTCTAGAAGATTTACAGCCGTAATCCAGTGTGATTCCTTATCGTGTGGTATCAGTAAAGTAAATAATATTCAAGTCTACGTATTATTTAAGCGGGAATGCTTGCTGGGATTTTTATCCCTGTTTGTTACAGAGAGAGGCGCAAGGATACATTAGCTCCCTTTTGGTGCGCAGGTGTTGCTTGTTGTCTTTCTTCTGTGTCCTCTTTGTTGGACCAGTGCGCGGCCACGCAAGGTCTAAAGAGGGTTAAAGATGAGGTTGTGGTATGGTCTCAAGCACTTAAAACGAGGTTTTTGGGACCTTACCCCTTCACCAAGCATGGCCTTTGTTTGACAAAGACTCTTACTGTCAATCTTGGATCCCGAGACTACTACACACACTCTAAAAGATGGAAAATGGATGATGGTGGTGGATGATGGTGATGTAGTGGTGTTGGAGTGGTCGCAAGTGAGAGAGAAGTGATTTGCTAAGAGACGGTTTGGAATGGAACCAAGCACATCTATTTATAGCTGAAATCAGAAGCTCCACCACTGCCCGTGCCCACCTGGCACGACCCCGTGGTTATATCTCTCTCTCTCTCTCTCTCTCTCTCTCTCTCTCTCTCTATCTCATTAACTGCTTGTCAGCTCTTGTTCTAACACGGTCCCGTGTGTTAATGGCACGGCCCGTGGCTAATGTACTTGTTGTACTATTGCAGATTCTGAAAATCTTTGAGTTGACCACGCCCCGTGTTAGCTTAACACGGCCCCTTGTTGGCTTAACACGGCCCCGTGTTGGCTGCCAGTTTTGTCCTTTGCTGTTGTCTTTTCTTCTGCACAGCATCCACCCTTGGACACGGCTCGTGCCTGGTGGACACGGCCCCGCGTCAAGTCTTCTGATCTTGCTATTCTTGTGGTTTGGATGTGGATTGGGGCTTGGCGAGTTGCGTCAATTCCTTCTTCTTTGTATTTATGTTAGTTTTTGCTGTCTTTTTGCTCCTTTTGCACATTTAAGCTCTTTTGACCCTGTAAATTAAAATGGAACAGAAAAACAAGCTTTTTCCAACATTAGTACTGAAAAAGGGTTGATTTTACGCCGTATTTGATATAATTTATATGTTTTATTTTAAGCACATCAAATACCCCCACACTTAAATCTTTACTTGTCCTCAAGCAAAACTCTATTATGTGACTTATACACCCAAACGGAATAGGTAGAAGAGAAGGTTTTGGTCTCATCTTTAGAGTGTCGGGAATCTAAGTTCTAAATTCATTTTGTTTTTATTTTATTTACAATCTTATTCGTTATGATTTATTTAAAACACAAGTTAAGAAAAATTACTTACTTTGGCCATAACATGCCTTTATAAAATTCCATTTAGTTATATACAAATTTACACTCCTCACTAGTGGTCACTCAACACTTGGCCGATGATGTATTAAGTGAAAACGCTCGTGCCCGTTTTTGAAACTTACTCCTACCATAGGCTTGACAATCGATCAAACCTCCTCCTTTTGACGTTAAATCCTTATAAAAATCAAGAGGGCTTTTGAAGGGTAGGTGGTGGTTCAGGTTTGGTGTGTTTTATTGAAAAGGGTGAAAAGCGTAAAATATCGGTTTTTCTATTGCTTTGTGGCTTAGCAAAAAATACTTTGGCATATTTTTCTGATTTTTCTGATTTTTTTGGGGTGCCAAAGTTGAAACTAAGTCATAATCGTAATTTCATAACCGATAGGTTTACAAAAATGAAAGATGAAATAATGAAAAGGTTTGTTTTTGTGGGTTTGAAAATGAAAAGGTTTTTAAGGTTCAAAGGGTTTAACTAGGGTGGTGTTTTTGGATATAGCAAAGGAAAATAAAGGTTTTGTTTTGAAAAATGGGTTGATCCTAATGCCTCCATCATTTACTTACTTGGATTTTTGTCGGTAAGGACTTGAAACGCATCGCATTGTCAAGTTCTAGATTTGTGAGAACCAAACGGGCTATTCACACAAGAAACAAAAATTGAGCAATTAGTACAGATGTATATTTTTATGCTCGGTAATGGCTCAAAACTCACTTTTGTGGGAAAAAAGGTTGTAGTGTAAAACTATATATATATATAAACAAATTTTACAAAGATTTGTCATGACCGTTTTCGTAATTTTCTAAATCAGTTCTTTTTATCACGACGCTATCAGTTGTAAATTCGTAAAAACATAATTTTTAGAACTTATTTTACCCAACTAAACTAAGATAAGTAAAAGAAAATAAAAAAATTTGAAAAAAAAATTGGGGTGATTAGTGGTTCCAATGTGAGTTTTGTATAAGGCTTGATTTAGGACAAACGATTCAAGGTTTTCTATTATCCTCCCCACACACTTAAATTACACATTGCCCTCAATGTGTCCCAAATATGATTTATTTTGGTAAAATGTGTAAAAAGTGTGAAACTAGCAAAAAAATTTTGTTACTGGCACTTGCAGTACGGGGGCGTGCTATGGGGACACGACCCCGTGTCCAATGTGCCAATAACAAATTGAAATCAGAAGACTTATAGTGGGGTGGCCACAGGGGTGTGCTGGGTGAGCACGGCCCATGCCACCTTCTGGACAGAAAAATTTTGACAACAGTAAGTTGGGCACGGGGGCGTGCTAGTGAGCACGACCCCGTGCTGCAGCCATTGTTTTGCAGTTTATGTGCATGGGTTCCATTTTCCATCATCCATCTGGTGTTTCCGCTTTCTTTAACACATTTATTTAAATAACCATCATCCAATCCTCCATTTCATTAAAAATAAAAACAATTACAAGAAAATAAAAATTACAAACCTACATAAAACTAAGATAGATAGGCAGGATCTTGAGAATGCCTCTTCGAGATCATTTTTAAACAACCCTAAAGATACGTTCCTAGATCTATGAAAGTTAGATGTTGAAGGACTAGAGCTTTTGTGGGAAATACTCAATCTAGAGGTCATTGAGCATCTCTTCAATCTCCCTCAGAAGGAAGATGTCGGGTTCCTCTTCTACCTCTTCTTAAGGGGGAGCGGGATTTATCGAAACCTCGAAGGCAACATTGATAGGGGAGGTTTCGGAATCTCATCTTCCCATCCCGTAGGTTATATGACCTCATTAGCGAGGTTCCAATCTTCTTGCGGGAAGATTGGCTCCATCGGAGGCAAGGCTAAGATGTTCAACCTTGGGTGTAAAAGGTTGATTTCCCTTAAACAATCTTCTAGCCCCATGGAGAGATAGTTCATGCGGTCTATTAAAACTTCATCCACTAAGGTCATCTCGTCAAGACTCTCTCTCAAGGCACTCACATATCTTACAAGAGTAGCCTCAATGGAGAGTCTCATCCCTCTTCTGTGGTTTCTGGAGCTTGTTGATGATGTTCCACTTTGCTGGCTGGACATCATGAGAGAAAATGACTAACCGTTAAAAAGATATGGAATATCAGAATGTTCAGCACGGCCCCGTGCTACTCCAACTATTCCAGATTCTTAGCTCGAAAAATTTTATTTTATTTTAAGTTAGATTTGATTGATTTTTAATTTTCTGAACGCAAATAACTTAAAATAATGTCTTACTAAAGTAGATATGCAAAACTCTGAGCTAAGAATCAAGTGTATGACCCTCCTATTGAAGCTTTTTAACCTTGAAGCTTCAAGTTTCAATAGAGTTTATGGAAGAATGAAGAAGGGGAAAGGACCAAAAGAGTAAAGGACCAAAAGAGGAAAGTACAAGAAGGTCAATTGAGGGCTTTTTAAGAACATACCTTTTGGGGTATGTGTAACATTCCCAAAATTTTTATTTATATAAAATATATAAAAACTTATGTTATTAAAAGGATGCATCATGGGTAAGTTGACCGATGGAAATATGAGGTATTTTGGGCAAGCGTAGTAACCATTTAATAATTAAATTATAAAAATACATTATATTTGAACCTACTCTATTTTTAATGAAACTTGGTTCAAAATGTAGATAAAATTATTCTCGTTCTAATGGCATATTTATTATTTTATAAAACGTCATACTTTAGAAGTTATAAGCGCCAAAAGAGTAAAGCAGTTAAATTAATTATAATATATAAATAAAATAATAATAATAATCATTATTTAATATATATACGTATGGAATAATAATATAATACAAGTTTTATTTTAATATATAAATTAATAAATCTTAATTTACATTTGATTTTCATGCATAGACTTCATCAAATGAAAAGGATGTACGTGTATATTGTAAATATGTCCTACAATCAATATTGCATAAATATGTGGCCGAAGTCTGCCGTGTTTTCCAAACTATTAAAATGCTATATATAGCAACATAGTTTCTTCACAAAATTTGCTCAGCCTATTTCTACTTCATCTCTCAATTTTATTATTATTTATATATATATATATATATATATATATATATATATATATATATATATATATATATATATATTCTTCCTAGTATTACACCCTATAAATAAAGCCCTACCCCGTTTTAAGTATTGTAACCCCTGATCACTGATGCCCTGTCCGATTGACGTAGGGGCCCCATAACGTATGTCAAGGCTCTGCCTAAATTCGTTGGGGTTCTGTCTCGTGACGTAGGGATAAAGTTAAATTGGGTTACTGCACTTAATGTGAGTGCATTATATATTTTATTAAATAATCTAGGAATTGTATCAACCTTCCTAAAACACCCCTGACACCCCTACACTTCCTAAAATACACCCCATATGCGAAAACGGACCCCGAATACCTTGAATATTATTAAAAATAATTAAAAATAAATTTTTGAGGTTTAGGCGGGCCGCGTAAGCCACACCTTAACCTTTACGCGGGCCGCGACAAGGTACAAGGTGGCGAAACCCTGGGCCGCCACGTGGCCCAACACACGGCAACCCTATGCCATGACCCGGACAAGCTACGCAGTTGACCAGCGTTGACGCGGGCCGCGTAGACCTTGGTCTACCTTTACACCCGCCGCGAGAGGACCAGAAATCAGCACTATATATAGAGGGCCTCGGATCTTCAGTTGAATTCGTTCACAAATATTTTCTTTCTCTCAAATCTGAAGTGTATGCATTATACACGGGTATAATACCCCCCCTAAATAGCGAGGTTCTGCTCCGATGTAAGTATCATAACCCCTGGAGACGTATTAGATACTCTGCCCGATTGATCTAGGGTTCCGTAACGGCCGTCGTGGTTCTGCCCGACATAGTCGTTGGAATGCCGTCTCGGGGAAGGTATTACTAATGTTAAAATGGGTTATTAAACTAACACGCGTGCATTTGTGTAATTTATAGATTATTACCAGGAAACCCTTACGGATAATCTAAGACAGCAATGTGAGTAATCCTCTTTTTGTTAACTGTTTTTACAAAACCTCACATGATTAATTATATATTAAAGCAGTTATTGAGTATTTGTAAGAATACAATTATCGTGGGTATGTTGGGGTTTTGTATACAAAATTTGTTACTGGCGGGGTAACATTTCCACAAGTTGAGTATGACAGTACCACGGATGTTAATTGTTATATCTTTGAAACAAATGTAATTGCAGATGCGCCCTCAATACTGTACAATGGTTTTTATTAAAACTTGATTAAACTAGGATTCACTCACCAGTATTTCTTGCTGATAAAATGTTTTAAACACGTGTTTCAGGTAACTTAGTATGAAGCACATAAAAGCCAGCTGGAGAGCACTGAAGGCTTAGAAAAGTGGCTATAAAAGTTACCTAAATAAAGAAGATGTTTTATTTCAAATAAAATAAAGTTTATCTCTATAAACAGCTTGTAATAAGAAATTGAGTTTTCCCCATGTATTTGTATTTATAAAATATGGTGGTTTACTCTGATAAAATATTTCCTAACTACGGTCCTGATGAAATTTTTCCGCTGCCAAATTAATAAACACCGATACCACTGAAACTGGCTCACGGCTCCCGCTCACAGGGTGGGGTCAGGGGATGTGACAGAAGGTGGTATCAGAGCCATGCCACTGGTTCAAGCCAAAGAAGTGTTCTGCTAACACTTAAGTTTTAAATTATGTGTTAGGAAATAACTTATGTAATTATGTGCTTTATGTTATTTGACTATTTGTTAGTCTACAGTATGGGTAAGCAAAAAAAATTTCGGACATTTATCGTCAATTAGATAGTTCACCAAAATATAAGGGAACCTCATTTCAACCAAATCGCTCAAAATACTCAGCAGATACTGAGGAAGGAATATTTATTCGTAAGGCACAGTCTGAGAAACCATTTACCACTAAGAAGAGAAGTAGGATTATTAGAAAAAGTCAAGAGAAAATAAAGAAGTCACAACCAAAGGGAGCGAAAATTAATAAGGAAATAAATGCACAAACTCAGGAAACAGACAATAACCCACTAGGGGAAAATGAATTAAATGAACAATGGGTAAACCTCCATATGTTAGCCAGTACAGCAGTAAACGCTAGCTTATATTAAATAAATTGAACCCTCAAACCAGGATCAACCAATGGAATTAGATCTCAACCAGGAAAACCTATAACCTTATAAACGACCTACCTCTCAACACCCTGACCCAGTACCAGCACCCATGCCACCTATGAGCCAGAAACTTTAAAGGAACTCCGCCCATTAGATAACAACTTAGTAGAGACAGGAGATAGAATAAACCTTACATAAAAGCATGTTGAGCCTAATACTCCTATAACCTAGATAGACTAAAATAAGTTATGGATGCATAATCACTAGTATATTTTGAATTCCAGTTATAGTTTGTATATATAAGTCACAATGTTCACCGTTTTTAATCAATCTATTTTTATGATTGTACCCAAATGTTTATACTAGAAATTGTCTGTGATAATTAATACCACCTACTCAAATAATATCATAATATACATCAAACTAAGTTAGTTATTAATAAAGCAGTCATGTTTATGATTCTCTTTTGGAACCAATTATTTACTTTGGTTTAAAATACATATTGAAATATATGGTATAAAGCTTTAAAACTTTGTGGTTTTAATAATATTGTTTCAAAATAATTTATATTTAAATAAATAAAACCAAAGCTATTAAATTAACCGAAAGGATTTTAAGAATTAATAAAAATTTAAAAGATTGCTTTAGTGGATCTAGCCAAAGCAAGTTTTGAAACCCAGGTGTACCAATTTACCACTCCATTTTATCCTTTCTGGTTTATAACTAGTTGGCCATAAAACTTCATACTTTCATAATTTTATGAAATAACTGATGTTGGGATTACTTGTAAAGGTTTCTATTAAAATACTTAGTAATAAAATAGATGGTTAAATGAATATGATGGTTATTCATGATTAAATAAATCATTTAATATTTTTAGAGATTTGGGTTGGTTGGGCTACGTAGAAAGACCTAACTAAACGTTGAAATCATTAATATTAAGATATGTCCATAATAGGTCTTATGCATGGAAATAATTAATATAAGATTATAAGATTAACCAGTCATATTAGTTATAGGATTGTGTATCCTAAATTATAAAGAAAAGTAATCGAGTCAGCTGGCTAATGTATAATAATACAATATTAGTAAATGAGTTGAGTTGATAAATTGGATGTTAAACCTACCTTAAGTAGTCTCGAAGTTCTCATAAAATAACTGTAGTAATAAAATATCAGTGATGTACCCGTGACACAAATAAAGTTTATAAAGTCGGTTACGTGAATCTATAAAAGATCTATTTAGTTAAATACTTGAATATAGATCTCGAATATATACGAAGTAAAGTATTAATCTAAATATATTTTGAATATAAAATAGACATACTTTGATAGCATGGGATGAAGTACGCTACATAAGGTTTGAAAAAAAATGTTATGTGTTTTAAGTTTATACTTAATCTTATATATATATATCCGCTATATTGTTATAACAAAAGTTTTCAATTACAGAAAGTAATTTATGTATAGTATATATATCTCTTAGTAACCCATAAATACAATGTCATGGGTCACATATATGCACATATTCTTCTAAATAAAGCCTCTCAATCTTAAATGTATATTATAATTAATTCTTATAAAGGAAAAGGTAGAAATGTGATAATTGGAATAGATATATAGATGGTTACTTGAGGAGAAAATTATTAAGGTAATATAAATAGTGAGTCTTGTATAGTTTAACCCATTAGTTAAAAATGAAATTGTTCTTATGAGTTCAGAAAATTAATATTTTGAGTAATTTATTTCCCTAAACTTTTAATTCCAAAATATTATATTTGACAGAAATTTATTTCAATATACTACTTTTATAAAAGGATAAAATAAAGTCATGTAAATAAGCTTGATGATTGGTACCATCGGATGTATAGTTATTATTTTATATATGTGTGTATATATTCCGTAAGTTTAATATTAACTAGAGATTTGAAATTTTATATACATATATGCATATACCCAATAGAATTTCTTGATGGTATACCCAATATAATATCTTCTGTAAGATAAACATAAGAGAAAATATCATTGGTGATTCATATGAAAACATGAAGTCATTATAAACCATGAAACCTACTATGTTTTAAAATGCCATCTGTCTCAATAAAATATTCCTTGTGACGGAATCTAATAAAGTTAGCTGTAAGCATACTCTTCACATTTAACCAAACCATAGAGTCAATGGAGACAACGATATTTTTGTCAAAACTCCATTTTCCAAGCAAAAGAAAAACCACAACCATAATAATGTCTATGCTTAAACAAAAAGATTAAGATATTGATAATTACTGGTAACACCTAGAATAGTATTTAGACTTGAGCTTAAGAAAAATGACTTAGTAAAAAGCTTTGAGATAAGCCAATAAGCCAATTACTTGCGTAGATAAAATGTGATGGATGTTGGTATGCCGTGAGGATGATGACTAGAACGGTGCAAGTATGATAAATAAGCGATAACACCTGGCCACTGTTATTTCTTGTTTATTAATACTACTCGGTTCTAGAATATGATCCATCATGAGAATACTAATTTCCTTGTTTCTTGATATAAGTCAAAATAAATGATGCACTTTTTAAATCATGATTTGAGGAAAATTCTATTTATGGGAAATACAATGATAAACTACCTCTCCGGCAAGACTGGGTATGGAGTGGTAGACTCTCCAACTTGTCCGGGTAAGATGGGGGTACCTCTCCGGCGAGACCGGGTGAGATTGGGTATATGTTATGATAATGGAATTCCCTAAATAGTACCATGACCTGATGTCTGACCTGTTTTTGGAAATATAAATCTGTTAAGTACATTAACCTTATGAGAGGTGTATATATTATCGTATGTGAAATATATGATTATATAGATATGTAAATCTATAAGGAAATCCAAAGACCATAACGATTGATAATTAGGGATAAATCACGAACAAGATGTCAATGATAATTCTAGATTTAATTATCAGAAATCTCTCGTATACATCTATAATTGCAATATCAAACATTATTTCGTTTGATCATCCGTCTCGAAATTCGTGCGACAAGATGAACGACAGGAACTCTTTAAGTTGGGACGCCATCAAAAGTATAAAGAATTTCCTTTGCAATTATTAACGCATTAGGAAACCTCTAACTAAAAGCTATGTTAAAATACAAAACATATTTCAGTCAAGGATAAGAATCTCATAGAAAATAGTTCTGGTCAAAGTAAAGTGAAATTCAAAACAAGGACCAGAATATACCTAGAAACTAAACTAACTAAAAATATTCATCCATATTTCAGGGAATCTCGAGGACGATATTTAAAACAAGGTGGGGAGGATGTAACATTCCCAAAATTTTTATTTATATAAAATATATAAAAACTTATGTTATTAAAAGGATGCATCATGAGTAAGTTGACCGATGGAAATATGAGGTATTTTGGGCAAGCGTAGTAACCATTTAATAATTAAATTATAAAAATACATTATATTTGAACCTACTCTATTTTTAATGAAACTTGGTTCAAAATGTAGATAAAATTATTCTCGTTCTAATGGCATATTTATTATTTTATAAAACGTCATATTTTAGAAGTTATAAGCGCCAAAAGAGTAAAGCAGTTAAATTAATGTTAATATATAAATAAAATAAAATAATAATAATAATCATTATTTAATATATATACATATGGAATAATAATATAATACAAGTTTTATTTTAATATATAAATTAATAAATCTTAATTTACATTTGATTTTCATGCATAGTCTTCATCAAATGAAAAGGATGTACGTGTATATTGTAGATATGTCCTACAATCAATATTGCATGAATACGTGGCCGAAGTCTGCCGTGTTTTCCAAACTATTGAAATGCTATATATAGCAGCATAGTTTCATCACAAAATTTGCTCAGCCTATTTCTACTTCATATCTCCATTTTATGTTATATATATATATATATATATAGGATTCCGCTAAAATGAGAACCACCTCGAGTTGTAAGAACCGCGAGAACTACACCGTAGGGGGCACGGTGGACCAATTTTTTTTTTCATAAACGTAGATGCATGTATTAAAACAACATTTGTAAAAAAAAAATTCAAAAAAAAAATGTTTTTGAGCACCTCAAGTGTGCATTTACGGGACCCGTAAATTTTCCGACCAGATTTACAGGTCCCGTAAACACAAACTTGTGGCGCTCAAAACTACACCCACGACATTTTTTTTTTTTTTGAATTTTTTTTTTACAAATGTTGTTTTTATACATGCATCTACGTTTATGAAAAAAACAATTGGTCCACCGCGCCCCCTACGTTGTAGTTCTCGCGGTTCTTACAACTCGAGGTGGTTCTCATTTTAACATTCCCCTATATATATATATATATATATATATATATATATATATATATATATTATTAGTATTACACCCCTATAAATAAAGCCCTGTCCCGTTTTAAGTATTGTAACCCTTGATCACTGATGCCCTGTCCGATTGACGTAGGGCCCCGTAACGTATGTCAAGGCTCTGCCTAAATTCGTTGGGGTTGTCACACCCCGACCACGTAGAACATACAAAACGTGGCGGAAACATCGGGGAGTGTTGTAACAGAATTAATGTTTCACAACCATGGAAATTAAAGTTTCTTTTTAATCATCAAACAAGCGAGTTACATTGTCTTTAAACAAGAAATAAAGAGTACATAACATAAATTAACTAATTCTTGTCTCGTTTTAAGTCACTAAGGCACAAGTCCGCCTATGTGTATCTTGATAAGTCCTATGCATCATCTCCTGAAAACACATGTGAAAATAGGTACGTCAGCATAAAAATGCCTGTGAGATACATAGGTTTTGTGAAAATAAGATTCATGACTTCTGTTTAAGAAAATGTTTAGTCATGAACCTTGTAGTTTGCTTTGTTTTATAAATCGTTTGAAAAGCAATAGAATCAGATGATAAGTATAAGTAAGAGAATAATGTATGGTTAAATGAATAACCAAGTAAAATGAATTTGTAAAAGATAAGTTGTTTTGTAAAACAATGTCTTGTGAAAAGTATGTTATTTGTATAAAATGTTATATGTCTCAAATTGAAATGATTCAAATAACGCTACGATATGTAATACTATACAAACACTTATATATAGGAAGTACCAGCGGCGTATCCACCATGCTTGTATCATATTACACACGCCTCGTTACTTAATCAATTACTCAAACCAAACCAAACCAAACAATGTAAGATGTCTATGTTTAAACCAATTGTCAAAAGTCCTTGTATAAATCATGTCAAATGTTGATAGTCCAAAAGTAGTCAAGTAATGTGTAACAAATGTTATGTATGGTAAGTAAAATTAAGACTACTTAAACCATAAGTAAAATGCACAAAAACAAGGTATTGAAGTAAAACATAGTTTAAATCAAAGTTATGTTTTGTGTAATATATGCATGCTATACTGATATAGACATTTATGTGGTATTGTGAAAATTCATACATCCAAGCCTTGAGACAGCCGGATAACCCTTTTAGCCAAGGTTATCAAAAGAATATGTATTCGGATTCGGTCATTCCTTACGTCCAAACAAACCCGAGATTTCAGGAATGGGATTTGTCAAGTCCTATGGTACCACTACCTACTACCGAGCGGCATGATCGGTGTTAATGAATGTACATTGTCTCATTTAAACAAACCAAATGTCATACCAAAATGTAAGCATGTTTTATGAAGATAATGTACCTAGTATGCTAGAGTAAACATACAAGGTAGAGCTGTAAAACAATGTGTCCATATGTTACTGGAACATATGCAACAGAGATGCAATGTAAAATAATGTACTAAGTATGCTAAGTTAACATACAAAGCAGAAAAGTCATGTAAATCAAGGTGCTAGCATGTTATCAGTCAACATACATGGCAGAAATGTAATGTAAAACAATGTACTAATAGTGTACTAATGAACATAACAAGTATATGATGTGAAAACAGGAAAGCACGAAAGTAACAAGTAGGCACATGTGTTCCACCCCAAAACAGTTTGGAAAACAGTAAAAGAGGGGTCTATGTACTCACTTGAGATTGCTCAGATGTCTAAAGATAACCACCCAGTAATGCTAGAGATCTCGGAATCAAACGGCACCTAATATAGGTAACTATGTTAATAAACCGGACCTAAATCGGAAGATCGGATAGAATGAGGTTTCGTAAACCAAACGAGTGTAGAGACTCGTGTCATTTGGTTTAACAAAGCCTACATACTAAATGAAACCTAACATAATTGTTTATGACCCATTACGACCCGTTTAGGTAGCTTATGCTACTTTAACGCGTCGTTCGCGTAAAACGCGTTCGGACCGCCTAACTAGTCCTATGACAAGTATTATATGCCTAAACATGTTATATAATCAGTTACGTGACAAAAGTTTAGGTTACATATGCTTAATTACTAATTATACATGAAAAGGGTATTCTGGTAATTTACCTAAGGCATATAAACTACCTATCATACAACTACTTAAACGATGTGACCATAAGGTATAACCTCGGAAGGTTATGCCCTATACTATGGTCACCTAATGTATTTGGTCGGATCCTAATGATCGACCAAACTGGGTCGGGTTCGAAGGTATAAGCGATTTATTAGATCGCTTACCCTACGACCCTAGACAACGTGGTAATCAGTAGGCATAGTCCCAAGGGACTATAACCATCGTGATTACAATCACGTTGCGAAGTTCAAATGAACTTCGCATTGACCATAAGCTGGTCAACGCTGAAAGTCAAACAAAGTTTGACTTTCTGACTCGAAAAGAAATAAAATAATGAAAAGAACGAAAGAATACTTACGAAGGGTCCCCGAATGCTAATCCCGATTCAAGAATCTCAGGTATGAAACAATGGTTTCAACTTAGAGCTCCTCAAATCAGAATTCTTGTAAGTTTAGCAATGGGGTGGATGGGTATTTATAGGAATACCCGAACCGTTAGGATCGTTTCATGGAATAACATGATTGAATCATGTGCGTACACTTGTTGGAAACTCATGGTAGCTAAAATTGGTCCTTATCAGCTGACTAAGCATGTGTGAGTGTGTGGTTGTGGATTAAACTGTTGCAAACAGGCTGTTAAGTACTCTGCATCTGGTCTGTCCCAGGCTAGCGCACCGTTACATAATAAGGGTAGCGGTGCGCTAGGCCTTAGTTTGGCAGATTTACACTTTTGGTCCCTGTCATGCATTCAGCCCATTTTCGACACGTTTAAGGCCCGTTAACCCCATTTCAAAGCTCTAAAATGAAGTTAAAGTATAGGGAACTTAAAATGTGTTCAAAAATATCTCGGATGTCGGTTCGTTTAGCCGTACAGTTGCGATGTTCGGTTAATTACGACGGAATGCGCACAAGCGCGAAAAACGATCCAAATGACGTGACGAATGGATTTTTCTTATGCCGAACACTAAAATAAAATATAGTCACGCTCACATAAATTTTTGGATGTCCGGATGTATTCAGAACGTGAGTTATGCGCGAAAATGCAAACTTGTGCACTTTTTGACACTTTTAGTCCCTGAATGACCCAAAAGTTTATTTTAGCACACCGAACCCCTCAAGGCCTATTTCTAAGCTATATAAAGGATATTTAAGGTGTGTTTAACTTATGGTCATGTTCCGGAATGTTCGTTACAGTTCAAATTGGCATACTTTCGCAGTTTGTCAAATTTAGTCCCTGTAAGCGAATTAACTTGATTTTTGCCATACCAAAGCCTTCAAAACTTATTTCTAAGTTATGTAAAGGTTATTTAAGGTATGTTAAGCCTATTTCACTATTCCGGAGTGTTCGTTGCATTAAACTGGTTATATTTACGCGTCGGTGCGCGTATAACCTTCCAGAAAGTGATTTAGAGTTTGGAATTGAACAAAAATTGATATGTGCAAATGATACACATATTTTTACAAATCCCAAGTATGAAATATAATATTTCATTGGTTCGGTATTTGTTTGATGGCCGTGGAGGCACAGGTGTTACAGTCTCCCCTACTTTAGGAAATTTCGTCCCGAAATTTATTTAGAGGAAACTTGTGAGAGTTTAAGAACATAAAGTTGAAAAGATCGAACAACATTGGTTAGGGTTCTGAACTTCTAGTAACCTTAAATAACATTATGCTTGCAATGTAAGAGGGACACTTATATACAAGTATATGAAGCGCCATTGGTGCGTCCACCATACCTCCATTACATCGTTCTCATTTTGTTATTGTTGTCACTATCGGTTCTTACACATAACAAATCTTACTGGGTTTCTGTGCACTAAATTTCATAATTATGTACGCGTCCATAATCAGACAATTCCTTGCACAGTTCACACAGTCTATTTTATAATGTGTAGGGGAAAACCAAATGAACAATCCTGTGATGAGTGTGACTAGACCGCCATAGAGTCCTTTTAATTAAATCAATAAATGATCTAATTAGACTATAAAGGAGTCTGTTCAGCTACATCACTAGATGTCGTTCTTTAACCAGATTGTGAATCAATCTTTTAGACTAGACCACTAAAAGGATCTCTTATGAAACATGAAGCGGTACCTATATAATCCAAGGGTCTTAACTATTACATAGAAGCCCAATAAGGATTTAAGGTAGTACCTTTTGAATATCCTGCTACGAATCCCTCATATGGAGATATGAAAGATCCTGCGAGGATTTGGATAACGAATATCCAGAGTATTAAAAACACAAAAATGCATAAAAGAAAACATAAGATGAATAAACACATAGTCACATAACCACAAAATTGTTTAACTAGAAGTTTGTTCTGCTAACAGAGTACATGTATTTAAAGTACAATAGGAATCCATCTCGTGGATTTCATTGGGTACTTTAAACATTAACAAGAATCTAACTATAAAGATAGAAAGATTCAAAAAGAAAAATTCGATTTCGATTGTAAGGAACCAAAATGTTCGAATTTAGGTACATCAGGAATCCAATTAAGGACTCTAATTTGTATGATAATTACCCACAAGGATCTAATTGTGCAGATAAAAGATCCCATATGGATTTTTAGAAGTTGAAGATATTTTGAAATCTTGCACTAGACGTGCTTATGTCAAAACATGAAGTAAGAATGCTTATGAAGTTGAGATGCTAGATATGTCAAGGCGACATATGAAGTAGAATTTGAAGGTTAAGTCAATGTATGAGGAAAATATTTTTGAAAACTATGCATGGGGGTCTTTTAAGAAAAATGTGTTTAACGTTTTTGAAACCTTATATATAATACTTTTGAAATCATAAAGTAGGTGTACTAAGTAAATATATTTATAAAAATGTTTTAAAATCATGCGAGATGAATTTTGAAATTATGTATAAGGTTTTTGAAAAAAAAAACATGAATGATGCTTTTCGAAATCATGCACTTGATAAGAGAATGTACTGTGTTAATATTGTCTGCAGACTATATGAAACATTTTTGAAATTATGAAGGTTGGTTTTGATAACATGGCCAATGTTTTTGTAATAACATAGACAATGGATTTAGAAAAATTGTTTTCAAACTATATGAAATGTTTTGAGATCATGAAGATTGTTTTTGAAATACTTGTACTGTATATGTTGAAAAATCAAAACGTAATGGGTATGAGATTTGAAAATATCCTTAGTTATCCAACCAAGGATTCAAAGATACAGATGTGTAAAAAGCCCGATTACTCATAATTTCACTTTATTTCTTGTACTTCGTCTCCTGGAATGAAACGAGTACTTAAAATTTTTGAGGGAATCATGAGCGATCATTTGAAAGAGAGAATCACAAGAGTAGTTTGTAAGGAACATAGTTCCTTGATGTAGGTATCATAGGAAAAATCATACACACATGTAACTATACTTGTATATCAGAATTATGAACAACAATTTTTATTTATGAACGAGACATATTGTTTCACAATACACGAAAACAAAAGAAACAAAGGCATAAGACAGCATCATCCTTTGTTCAGCCGAATGCTCATCCAAGGGTTGGATTTGCATTAGCAAGCTTTGGGCAGTTGTTCCTGAAATGGCTCATATCGCCACAGTTGTAGCACGATCCAGGCGGAAAGCGAGCTTGAGTAGGGTTGACTTGGAGTTGGGTAGCAGCAAGGTTTATAGCAGCTTTGTTTTGGATGGCAAAGCGGCATATGTTAATCAGATGTCCCCACCGTCCACAGTAGATACATTTGGAGCAGGGTATGTGGTTTAAATGATGACCGTTACATCGCTTGCACCTAGGAGCAGTTCCTAAGTATGGCTTCCTAGCTGGTGGCCTTGCCACTTGGCTAGGTCCCGCTAGATTAGGTGTAACCGCTGCGGGTTTCCTTGAAGCCTTACGCTTCCTTGATTTTGGTGCTGGCTTGACTTCTGCTTCCTTTGGTGGCTCTTGAGTGGCTTCATTGTCGAGACGAGAGGCTTCATTGTTGAGACGAGCCATGGCAATGCCTAGATCCACAGTCTTCTGAATCACTTCGCCTATTTGTTGGACAAATTTGGCTGTTCGCTCGGGCATTTGACTAGTGCTGAGAGGAATAGACATTCTAAAAGAAAATGAAAGACAGAGGAAGAAGCAAGTGAAAGGTTATTGGATAATCAATACAGAATGGTAACGAATGAAAATTGTGATCATTTGTTTGTTACCTAAGGCAAACAAATGAGATGGTGACAAATCAAAGTAAATAGGTCAAAAATAATGTATCGCGAAGACATGCTCGCCTATAAGTGAACACTCATCCCAAGAATTCCCAGGTAAGCACAACTGGTCTCGCGTCTGATGAGATGTATACGAAGTGCTTGCCTAGACAGAAAACCCAGAATACAGGCATTCACCCTTCCAGTTTGCACGTGTTCACATTATTTAAAACCCAAAACCTTGACGAAATTTTGAAAACTCATAGGGGTTCAAAACCATATAATAGAGAGTTCAAAACCTTACAATAGAGGGTTCAAAACCTAGTAATCAATCATCCTAGAACAGATGATTAGTTTTCAAAGCGGTTTTGAAGTTTATGTTCTTGTTGTGGTTGTCGCCTAAGGATAGGTGACAGTATTGTTTTATGACTAAACGCAAGTAAACTCGCGTTAGGGTCCTAGAAAGGTTATAGACTAGGTCAAAGTATTACTAATAACCTAATTCCCTATAACCATGAGCTCTGATACCATCTTTTCTGTCACACCCCGACCACGTAGAACATACAAAACGTGGCGGAAACATCGGGGAGTGTTGTAACAGAATTAATGTTTCACAACCATGGAAATTAAAGTTTCTTTTTAATCATCAAACAAGCGAGTTACATTGTCTTTAAACAAGAAATAAAGAGTACATAACATAAATTAACTAATTCTTGTCTCGTTTTAAGTCACTAAGGCACAAGTCCGCCTATGTGTATCTTGATAAGTCCTATGCATCATCTCCTGAAAACACATGTGAAAATAGGTACGTCAGCATAAAAATGCCTGTGAGATACATAGGTTTTGTGAAAATAAGATTCATGACTTCTGTTTAAGAAAATGTTTAGTCATGAACCTTGTAGTTTGCTTTGTTTTATAAATCGTTTGAAAAGCAATAGAATCAGATGATAAGTATAAGTAAGAGAATAATGTATGGTTAAATGAATAACCAAGTAAAATGAATTTGTAAAAGATAAGTTGTTTTGTAAAACAATGTCTTGTGAAAAGTATGTTATTTGTATAAAATGTTATATGTCTCAAATTGAAATGATTCAAATAACGCTACGATATGTAATACTATACAAACACTTATATATAGGAAGTACCAGCGGCGTATCCACCATGCTTGTATCATATTACACACGCCTCGTTACTTAATCAATTACTCAAACCAAACCAAACCAAACAATGTAAGATGTCTATGTTTAAACCAATTGTCAAAAGTCCTTGTATAAACCATGTCAAATGTTGATAGTCCAAAAGTAGTCAAGTAATGTGTAACAAATGTTATGTATGGTAAGTAAAATTAAGACTACTTAAACCATAAGTAAAATGCACAAAAACAAGGTATTGAAGTAAAACATAGTTTAAATCAAAGTTATGTTTTGTGTAATATATGCATGCTATACTGATATAGACATTTATGCGGTATTGTGAAAATTCATACATCCAAGCCTTGAGACAGCCGGATAACCCTTTTAGCCAAGGTTATCAAAAGAATATGTATTCGGATTCGGTCATTCCTTACGTCCAAACAAACCCGAGATTTCAGGAATGGGATTTGTCAAGTCCTATGGTACCACTACCTACTACCGAGCGGCATGATCGGTGTTAATGAATGTACATTGTCTCATTTAAACAAACCAAATGTCATACCAAAATGTAAGCATGTTTTATGAAGATAATGTACCTAGTATGCTAGAGTAAACATACAAGGTAGAGCTGTAAAACAATGTGTCCATATGTTACTGGAACATATGCAACAGAGATGCAATGTAAAATAATGTACTAAGTATGCTAAGTTAACATACAAAGCAGAAAAGTCATGTAAATCAAGGTGCTAGCATGTTATCAGTCAACATACATGGCAGAAATGTAATGTAAAACAATGTACTAATAGTGTACTAATGAACATAACAAGTATATGATGTGAAAACAGGAAAGCACGAAAGTAACAAGTAGGCACATGTGTTCCACCCCAAAACAGTTTGGAAAACAGTAAAAGAGGGGTCTATGTACTCACTTGAGATTGCTCAGATGTCTAAAGATAACCACCCAGTAATGCTAGAGATCTCGGAATCAAACGGCACCTAATATAGGTAACTATGTTAATAAACCGGACCTAAATCGGAAGATCGGATAGAATGAGGTTTCGTAAACCAAACGAGTGTAGAGACTCGTGTCATTTGGTTTAACAAAGCCTACATACTAAATGAAACCTAACATAATTGTTGATGACCCATTACGACCCGTTTAGGTAGCTTATGCTACTTTAACGCGTCGTTCGCGTAAAACGCGTTCGGACCGCCTAACTAGTCCTATGACAAGTATTATATGCCTAAACATGTTATATAATCAGTTACGTGACAAAAGTTTAGGTTACATATGCTTAATTACTAATTATACATGAAAAGGGTATTCTGGTAATTTACCTAAGGCATATAAACTACCTATCATACAACTACTTAAACGATGTGACCATAAGGTATAACCTCGGAAGGTTATGCCCTATACTATGGTCACCTAATGTATTTGGCCGGATCCTAATGATCGACCAAACAGGGTCGGGTTCGAAGGTATAAGCGATTTATTAGATCGCTTACCCTACGACCCTAGACAACGTGGTAATCAGTAGGCATAGTCCCAAGGGACTATAACCATCGTGATTACAATCACGTTGCGAAGTTCAAACGAACTTCGCATTGACCATAAGCTGGTCAATGCTGAAAGTCAAACAAAGTTTGACTTTCTGACTCGAAAAGAAATAAAATAATGAAAAGAACGAAAGAATACTTACGAAGGGTCCCCGAATGCTAATCCCGATTCAAGAATCTCAGGTATGAAACAATGGTTTCAACTTAGAGCTCCTCAAATCAGAATTCTTGTAAGTTTAGCAATGGGGTGGATGGGTATTTATAGGAATACCCGAACCGTTAGGATCGTTTCATGGAATAACGTGATTGAATCATGTGCGTACACTTGTTGGAAACTCATGGTAGCTAAAATTAGTCCTTATCAGCTGACTAAGCATGTGTGAGTGTGTGGTTGTGGATTAAACTGCTGCAAACAGGCTGTTAAGTACTCTGCATCTGGTCTGTCCCAGGCTAGCGCACCGTTACATAATAAGGGTAGCGGTGCGCTAGGCCTTAGTTTGGCAGATTTACACTTTTGGTCCCTGTCATGCATTCAGCCCATTTTCGACACGTTTAAGGCCCGTTAACCCCATTTCAAAGCTCTAAAATGAAGTTAAAGTATAGGGAACTTAAAATGTGTTCAAAAATATCTCGGATGTCGGTTCGTTTAGCCGTACGGTTGCGATGTTCGGTTAATTACGACGGAATGCGCACAAGCGCGAAAAACGATCCAAATGACGTGACGAATGGATTTTTCTTATGCCGAACACTAAAATAAAATATAGTCACGCTCACATAAATTTTTGGATGTCCGGATGTATTCAGAACGTGAGTTATGCGCGAAAATGCAAACTTGTGCACTTTTTGACACTTTTAGTCCCTGAATGACCCAAAAGTTTATTTTAGCACACCGAACCCCTCAAAGCCTATTTCTAAGCTATATAAAGGATATTTAAGGTGTGTTTAACTTATGGTCATGTTCCGGAATGTTCGTTACAGTTTAAATTGGCATACTTTCGCAGTTTGTCAAATTTAGTCCCTGTAAGCGAATTAACTTGATTTTTGCCATACCAAAGCCTTCAAAACTTATTTCTAAGTTATGTAAAGGTTATTTAAGGTATGTTAAGCCTATTTCACTATTCCGGAGTGTTCGTTGCATTAAACTGGTTATATTTACGCGTCGGTGCGCGTATAACCTTCCAGAAAGTGATTTAGAGTTTGGAATTGAACAAAAATTGATATGTGCAAATGATACACATATTTTTACAAATCCCAAGTATGAAATATAATATTTCATTGGTTCGGTATTTGTTTGATGGCCGTGGAGGCACAGGTGTTACAGGGGTTCTGTCTCGTGACGTAGGGATAAAGTTAAATTGGGTTACTATACATAGTGTGAGTGCATTATATATTTTATTAAATAATCCAGGAATTGTATCAACCTTCCTAAAACACCCCTGACACCCCTACACTTCCTAAAATACACCCCATATGCGAAAACGGACCCCGAATACCTTGAATATTATTAAAAATAATTAAAAATCAATTTTTTGAGGTTTAGGCGGGCCGCGTAAGCCACACCTTAACCTTTACGCGGGCCGCGACAAGGTACAAGGTGGCGAAACCCTGGGCCGCCACGTGGCCCAACACACGGCAACCCTATGCCATGACCCGGACAAGCTACGCTGTTGACCAGCCTTGACGCGGGCCGCGTAGACCTTGGTCTACCTTTACGCGGGCCGCGAGAGGACCAGAAATCAGCACTATATATAGAGGGCCTCGGATCTTCAGTTGAATTCGTTCACAAATATTTTCTTTCTCTCAAATCTGAAGTGTAGGCATTATACACGGGTATAATACCCCCATAAATAGCGAGGTTCTGCTTCGATGTAAGTATCATAACCCTTGGAGACGTATTAGATACTCTGCCCGATTGATCTAGGGTTCCGTAACGGCTGTCGTGGTTCTGCCCGACGTAGTCGTTGGAATGTCGTCTCGGGGAGGGTATTACTAATGTTAAAATGGGTTATTATACTAACACGCGTGCATTTGTGTAATTTATAGATTATTACCAGGAAACCCTTGCGGATAATCTAAGACAGCAATGTGAGTAATCCTCTTTTTGTTAACTGTTTTTACAAAACCTCACGTGATTAATTATATATTAAAGCAGTTATTGAGTATTTGTAAGAATACAATTATCATGGGTATGTTGGGGTTTTGTATACAAAATTTGTTACTGGCGGGGTAACATTTCCACAAGTTGAGTATGACAGTACCACGGATGTTAATTGTTATATCTTGGAAACAAATGTAATTGCAGATGCGCCCTCAATGCTGTACAATGGTTTTTATTAAAACTTGATTAAACTAGGATTCACTCACCAGTATTTCTTGCTGATAAAATGTTTTAAACACGTGTTTCAGGTAACTTAGTATGAAGCACATAAAAGCCAGCTAGAGAGTACTGAAGGCTTAGAAAAGTGGCTATAAAAGTTACCTAAATAAAGAAGATGTTTTATTTCAAATAAAATAAAGTTTATCTCTATAAACAGCTTGTAATAAGAAACTAGGGTTTTCCCCATGTATTTGTATTTATAAAATATGGTGGTTTACTCTGATAAAATATTTCCTAACTACGGTCCTGATGAAAATTTTCCGCTGCCAAATTAATAAACACCGATACCACCGAAACTGGCTCACGGCTCCCGCTCCCAGGGTGGGGTCGGGGTTGTGACAGTATGAGTGAAGAATCTCCAGGATCTTGCCCTTTTGGAATGTTTCCAAACATTCTACCTAAAGGCTGACTTTATAGACAGTGACAGCACGTTGGCACGGCCACGTGCCTGGGTAGCACAGCCCCATGTCGTTTATATATGTCAGAGAATATTGTCCGTTAGTTGAACACGGGCTACGTCATCACTGACAAGGCCTCGTGCTGAAAAAATGCGAGGGGCACGGCCCCGTGTTAGTTCAGCACGCCCCATATTTTTAGAAGATTGCTGGACACGGCCACGTGTTCAAGATTTTTATGAAGATTGTCTAAGTTTTTTAAGGAATTATGTGACATCTGTTATTTCCTTACTGGTTGAAACAACACCGTACTGTCGGATACACATCATACTTTGGCGAGAAGTACGAAAACACAAGAGGTTGTCGGAAAGGCAGAAGGCTTCTTTAAAAATGGGAAAACGATACCATCCCTTATTTACCTTATCCGGGCTCTTGTTAAAGAAGGAATGAGTCGATTCGCTCTCGTCCATGTTGTCGGTGTGAAACTCACACACTGTAAGGGGGACCGTCATCACAAAATCGAAACAGGGACGACTATCCATTTCGCTTTCACGGTCGTCTATGGTAGAGGGTTGGTTGACCTTGGTGTTGTTGTATGTACCTGATTTTTCCTCCATCGATTCTCCTTCGGATGGAATCCTTGATGAATATCACGCCTTCATTAAGGATTCTATTTCTTTGATCTGTAGGAGAATTCTTTCTTCTATTTGACTTATGTCTTCTAAGTCATCTAGATGAGAGGTTTGATGGAGTTCAGGCGGAGGGATTTCCTCGTTATTTCCACTCCCGTTTGTCTCAAGGTTTTCGTTATACGAAAACGATGGGGCTAAATAGTGGGGAGTGAAGTTTAGAACGCCACATTCTAATTCTTCATGCTCCACCCCATAATAATCGCACCATAAACCGTAAGAGTGGCGGGGATAGAAAAAATCAAAGAAATCCATGTTTTTTTTAGACCGTCAAGATCAGGCGGTCACTATTTTCTTACAAACTGTTGGGTTGACACGGCCCCGTGTTAGGGCAACATGGCCCCGTGCAGTAGTCTGTATCTGGCAGAAAATAGACAGCACGTCCCCGTGTCAATTCTGCAGAAAGTGAAAAAAAATAAAAGAAAAAGGAGAAAACCCTAAACAAATATAGAAAGGACTAGGCCATTAATTTTAAGTGTAACACCCCGACCACGTAACACAACAAACCACGGCGGAAACATTAGAGAGTCACGTCACAGGATAAATTGTTTCATAACACATGGTAATTGAAGTTTCGTTTTATTGATTAATAAGTGATTTACATTGTCTTAGAGTAATAAAAAAACAAGTTCAAACATATTGTCTTTCGTATTTTATGTCACTAAGGCCCACGTCCAATCCTACGTGAAGCATGATCATAGCATCAAACAATAGCTCCTGAAACATATGTGAAAAGAGAGTCAGCATAAAAAGCTGGCGAGTACATAGGTTTTGTGAGTGTGTCAAATTCATGGCTTGTATACATATTGCAATACCTCGTACGACTACTAGAGTCAATAAGTGTAAACCTTGTATCCAAAAGCGTTTGGTATTGCAATATAATTAACCAACTAAAATATGTTGGTTAAAGTTTATGAAAACCCCGTTGCCATGAATCTTGACTAAAACATTTGTTTTTGTAAAACCAAGTAGTAAATCGTCTTGTAAGAAAACTTCGTATAGTTTATATCTTTAAGTGAAAATTGTTGCGTGACATCGTTTGAAAACATTTGTCCAAGTGATCTAGATAACGTTACGACATGTAATATGATAAAAGCACTTATATATAAGAAGTACCAGCGGCGTATCCACCATAATTTTATCACATTACACATGTTTCGTTATCTAATCACTTACAATAAACCAATTGTCCAAATCGTCCTTGTTATAAACCATTTGTCATTCGTCCGTGTTATGAACCAAATTGTCATTCGTCCGTGTTATAAACCAAATCGTCATCCGTTCGTGTTATAAACCAAATCGTCAATCGTCCGTGTTATAAATCAATCGTCAATCGTCAGTGTTTTAATTGTGAAAACTTTTGGTCATTCTATTTGAATACATTCAAACCTGTGTGACTCGATTATACCACCCAAGGGGTATCATTAATTCGACTAACAAACCACCAAAGGTTTTGTTAAAATAACAGATTCTGTCGTTCCCCAAACTACCCACCAAATCCAGTGAATAGTCTAGTAACGGGATTGACAGTCCTATAGTACCATAACATACTACTGGTCGGTTTGATCAATGTTAATCAATGTCATTCGTGTTATGGATAACGCACCAACAAGTTCGTTCACATTATTGAAATCGTCGTGTTTATATAAACCATAGACTTTGTTTTGAAAACTTGAAATCGGTTTAGCACATATGAGTCACCCCAAAACATTTAGCAAAACATAAAAGAGGGGAGCTATGTACTCACTTGGGATTGCAAAGTATCCTTGAATTAAGTGTGATAACAATGTGATAACAAAGCTTCAAACGTGTCCTAATGTGTCGGATACTATGTTAGTGTAACGGGATATATATTGGGAATCGGATAGAATGAGGTCTTGTAAACCAAATGAGTGTTAGAACTCATATGAAATGGTTTAACAAAGTCTACATTCTGATTTGAAATGAATCCCAAGTGTTTTTGACCCGTTATGACCCGTTAAGGTAGTTTACGCTACTTTAACGTTCCCCAAATATATAGATGAACATTAATATTTTCTCTTTCCTCCACTCACATCCACTTTTTATAATACGCAGAACCCACTCACATAAAAAAAAAAAACAAAAATGTTGAATGGGATGTGAAGGCTTTTATACCCTACCCAAAAGAAAACCCGGCATTGGGTATTAAAAGAAACCCAAATATTCCAAGAACTGGTTCGATATCCAACGCAACCCGCCGGGTATTTACTGGGTCCATACCCTATGATTTAAGACCGGGCCCAACTCAAGTATACCCGAGCCTACCCGGTCAACCTGAAACCAGAATCGGAAAAACCTGACCCCTTCCTCTTGCAACGCCCGGATTTAGACTTTGTTGACCAGAAGTAGGTATGACAAAACCCTGAAATGTGCACCTCTACCCGAATAGGTTAAACCACCAACCACCCCTAAATTGTCCCTGTAACAATCGCCTGTGTAAAAACCAACCTAGAAATTCCATCCCATTAGATGTGCAACAATGAAACTATAATTAAATGAATGTAGATGGTATGCCTTGAAAATATTTACATGCACTCACTTTCTTTACAGAATTCTTATTACATAACACTACTATGCAAGAATGCTTAAACAACAACTCAACTTCCATACAACCTTTTTTTCTTTTAACATTTGCAAGTTAAACGAATTTCCCGCCAAATATCATCACCATTTTCACATTCTTGTGTCTCGGAGTTTAACGGGCCACTCAGGAGGGTTAGTTTTCAAGAAAGTCTGACCACTCACGAGTTGTCGCAAGAATGAATGTCATCGCGTAAACAAGAAACATAACAGCATCGGGGTATAGACCTGTTGGTACATATTACATTTGGTGCGAGGTTTTATAAATATCTATACACACACAGAACGATCATGTGAGAAACACAAAGTTACTCGAGAACCAAAAAAACCACTATCAACCAAGCATATTTTTTAATTTCTATTTTTTACTTTTATATGTTACTAACTATTGTGGAAATTAAAAAAAAGATTAATATATGTGTGTATAATATAGTGTTATGATCAAATATAAATACATTGAACATGCTACGCATACAAATAACTAGAGTAATTATCCTAACTTAAGAGTAATTAGTGTTACTTTACAGTTTTTAAACTAGAGTAATTATTATCACCTAACTTCATATTTTTTGTAATTTAATTACTCTAGTTATTTGTACGTTTAGTAGGTTAAATTCATTTGTACCAGATCCCATCCCACCCCTATATATATATAGGATAGGAAGTGGATCATCACAGAACGTTAATTATTGCGAGAACAAAAAGAACAACTCTAAATCACTAAATTTTGGGATTTAAGGTTCATATTTTTTTTTTTTTTTGAATTTTATGTTTCTTACATTCATATGTGTATTATATATGCATAAAAATACCATTTATTTTTACCAACACATAGTCTGCATACATATAGGTAATTTAACCTACACATAACCTACATATGTGTAGGTTATATAAAAACTGAAGTTTTTTTCATATTTTGTTTTGAATTACAGTATGAGAAAAAATAAATCTTACATTTTTAGCATTTTCATTTACTTTTTAGGTTTTTAGGATTGAAAAAATGGGTGATTCATTTTGTTCTCGTTGATCTACAAATATTATTTTTTTACAATACTAACCTTTTATAATACATATATGTATAAGGAAAGGTTAAGAATTCGAATTTACCTCTTTGTCCAGAAGTTGCAGCAGGAAGTGCAGGGACCTTCACAGCTGCATGATCAGAAAGAGGTACACAAAATAAGCTTGATATAAGCTTGTTTTAAAAATGGTGAGTCGCTCGAGACACTTAGGCCCCAACAGTTGAGGCACAAGGCACAGTTTTTAAAACCAAGGATATAAAGATAATTAAGTTTATAACAAGGGTGATTTCGGGGGCAAAAACGTACTTTTGTTGCACGATGAAGGGGCAGGATGTGAAATGGAAGGCCAAGGTGCGGGAATGTGATCATTGAGATCGCAAATGAAGCTCACTCGTGAATATTTGTCGAATGTTGCATCTGAAGGCAAGCTAGGAAGAAGGCATCCCGACCCTATTTCGTCCATACAAACATATTTTATGTATCATTAAATAAAAAATATTAATTATTATAACTGCTAATGAGAGATTTTTTAAAATTACCTTGCATTCCATTTGCTGCAATTGAGTTGTAGATTCCAACATGTGAAGAAATGATATAAACTATAAGCTTCGGGTAACATGATCGAAAAGATTCATGTTAAATAAACGAAAACAAAAAACAAACCTTGGAGGGAGAAGTCTTGGAGGTTTACATGACAAAGATTATAGACATTGTTGGTTATGTTTTCTTTTAGTAACTTGTTCCCAAGTGAAGCCGCACAATTTATCGCTTGCAAATTGGTTAAAAAGCTTTGCTTTTGCAAGTGAGATACATAACTTCCCATTGCATTACAACATGATGTATGGTTGCTAATCTCATCTCCACAACCTTGTGCGACAGGTCGGACATTTGGCAAAACCAATGGGCAAACTGAAATCAACATAACAATTTATTTATTAAAAGAAGTAGTGGGCTTTCGTTACCATCAAACTTTGCCATTTGGTTACAAAAACGAAAATCAAACCACTGGTACTGTTTTGGCAATTTTTAAACTATTGGACTGCGATAATTATTTTCAGCAAGCCGCAGGGCCGAAAAAGGTAATTAACTACAGTTATTATAACATCAACCGCTCATACTAGCTAATATTATCCGCTTTGCCCACTAGGAGCTCATGGCTTGTTTTTAGTTCCGTAAATGAAGACTTTCCGATCCTAGATTTATTCCCACCCACGCATGCTTAACTGTAGAGTTCTCCTCTTACCCACAGCCAATGCACCGAAAACTGGTTTGTGATATTTGAGGTAAGGCAGTTTGGGTTGTAAAAAGCGCGCCTAGGCGCGAGGCGCACTGCAGGCCTCAGCGCCTCATGTCACCTGAGTTGTGCGTTTTCCACAAAGCACCAGAACAACGCAAACCAGTATTGTCAAAGGCGCAAAGACCTCGCCCGGAGCCTAGGCGCAAGGCGCAAAAAAAAGCGAGGGCTTTTTTAAGTAAGGCGCCATAATACAAAAAATAAAAAATATATATATGATAGGCATAAAATTAATAGTTTTACACTATATATACAAATATAATAGAAGAGAAATCATAATATCATTTTAAAATATATATAATAATATCAATAATAATTAATACTTTTAAAACATATCAGTATTTGTAACAAATAAAACAATTTAAAGATATTTAATTGGGTCATTCGTCTATTTAATGAAATAGTTTACTTATTTAATCTAAAGACTGGCCCAGCCCAGTCTACAATCAACAAAAGCAGCCCGTCTGTTTTATTAAATTAGGTTTTCCATCAAAAAAGGGCAGCCGACACCAATCCACCACGTTGCTAGTGTCGACCATGATCTAGAGTGTAAATCAGGTTCTCCTCTTCCCTTCAAGACGTTGCTAAACAAGGTTCCTCTCCATCTACCTTCTATATTGTTCCATTTCAGGCTGTTTTTTATGGTTTTAGGGTGGATTGTTGCGCCTGCGCCTAGCTCCAGACTGCGCCTGAGTGCGTTTTTTGAAAAAAGACGCAGATCTGCTTCTAACTCTCCACCAGGCGGTTTAGCTGCGCCTCGCTGCGCCTGAGCGCCTAGCTCGCTTTTGACAACATAGGCGCAAACTTTGGGTTTTTTAGGGTCTGAGGCGTGCGCCTTGTGTACTTTGGATGTTTTTATGTTGTTTTTATTCATCAAAGTGTTGTACCATAGGTTTTTGGGCTTGTACATGTAGGTAAAATCATATATAAACCTTGTTTATAGCTATATTTTGGATAAGGGATGCTAAAAACCTATGGCATAAATAAAAGAATTTATATAATCTCCTTGCACCTCAGGTACGAAAAGCCCACCACTTTGCGTTTTACACTTCACACCTCGGTTTTAGACCTCGTCGCTTTTGTTCGCCTTTCTCTTTTTAAAACCAAGAAGGCAGTATCTCATATCATGGTTGCAAAAGTCGCTAGGCGGTCCCTAGTCGGTCGACCGGGGAGTTGAGAGTACTCGGCCTATGCGGAGAGTACTCGGGGAGTACTCAGACATGTTAAATTATAAAGAGATTAGTTTTTGGAAATTAAATATATGTCAAATAACATAAATTTACTAATATCTATAACAAAATACGTGAAAATTATATTCATTCTTTATTATGATAGGCATAGAAATTATGTTTTTTTATTTTTAAGTCAAACTCGGCCCGAGTTGACCTATTAGATACGATTTTGGCCGAGGTTGACCGCGTTTGACCGATTTCGAGTAATTAGGCGGAGTCAAAGAAAGTCGCCTCGGCAGCCTACCTCGTATCGACTACCCGGGGAGTAGTCGGCCTTGGAAACCTTGTTTTACAACCATGCTCATATGTGGATGGAATGATGAGGGATTTGCCTAAGGTATCACAGTTTCACTCAATAAATCCCCCTACTGTACGTACAAAATATTTCTTAAAGTTCCCATTTTGCCCGAACTCTTTCCAATATTGTCTTGAACATTTGTTGAACTCTATCTCCATTTAGTTGCAAAAACAATTAAATAAAGGTTATTTTGTTATGAAACAAATGGATATATATTCCATATGACATTTCCAAAAAAAGATCGTAAACGATATAAAATGTGTAAATTGAATGCACGACGAAAGCAAGGGCAAAATGGGAAACCTTGAAATATACTGGCAAAAGTGTTTCCTTTTTGGACATGGAGAGTAATGGGTATTTCAAAGCAATCACTCAAATCTTTAAATGATTTAAAAGATCAAATGAAGCATGATTGGCTCACCTTTATTAAGATTGCAATTAGCTAAACCTCTAAGGGCTTCTTTGGCACGTAACGGTTCAAGTTTACTTGCTAACCATCTCAAAACAATACTTTTGCAATCGTTAATCACCCGAGTCGAGATATCCGACATACGTCGTATCCCCATTGCATCAAATTCATTAGAAACAGACGCAAGATCCTTGGAAGCTTCCAATATAGCATTTTGACACGTCTCCCGACAACACTCATTAACAAGATCAATCTTCCCACAACTAGCAAGAATCTTAGAAGTGTTGACCATTTTTTCAAACCCGTCAACATCTTTTACTGGGCAAGAAGCTTCGGTTAGGTTTGACGGACCAACGGAACAAATCTGCTGCAAAGTGTTATCCGCACCTTGACTCGTGAGAATTTGGTCAAAGTCGGAAAGACAGTGTTTAGCGTGAGTCGAGTTTAGAGAAAGTGTTTTGGTTTTTTTACTGGACTGACCAATGAGTATCACGAGAGTTGCTTCAAGTTGTGGACAGCATACTACATTGGCAAGGTACGGTGCAAATACCGTGAAACAATCGGTTGCGGTAATGCTCATCATGGTATCTATCGCATCGAAGTCTAGCGTACAGAGGCCTGGATTAAAAAAAATACTTTTATTTAAACAAAATAATATTCATTATTTTTTTTTAACTGGGTTGCTTCTGGTCATGTTTTATTACGGTCAAAAGTCACCCAAACTGTATTATAATGCGTAAAACCTTATAGATTACATTTATTTGAAAATCAGTTATTGTTGAGATAGTATACTTTTTACAATCATATTAGTTAAGAGTAAATTGCCATTTTAGTCCAAATAGATTTTTAAAAATATGTGTGTATGTTTTTCTAAAAAAATAACATTATATATGTATAAAGGGGTAAAAAGATTTTTGGATGAAAATGGCAAGAAACTATTTTAGTGAGCTGACCAAATTACCCCCGACTTAACTGAGATTTTTGACGGAGTTAACGAAATGGACGAAAATGACCAAAAATGGAAACGTCGGGAACCCAGGGAAGAAAAAACAACTATTTGGACTAAAGTGACATTTTGGGCCAAACCTCAAGGACTAAAATGGCAATTAACTTTATTAGTTATTTACAAAAGGTTTATATTATGTACACCAACATGCCCGACCCGGCCAGTTTTGACTCCTTACCCAACATGCCCATTAATTATGTCACCACTAAACAACATAGAGTGTGTGAAAGAACCTGATAACTTTGGGGCGGTGTTATTTGTGATTGTGAAGGGAGACGATGGAGATGGTCCAAGAAGAGGATATAGGGGTTCAGGATTTCCGGTCGGAGAAATCTCGGGCAACAAGTTATCCGCTCTTTGATCAAATATTAGTGAGTTATGCAGTGAGCTGCATTGGGAGTCATTGAAACCTGTCCAAACGCTTGTGTGTCAATAAAATATACCAAAATTTGTAATGTGTTTGTCATGAAATAGAAATATAGCAAAATTTGTAATACGTTTGTCATGAAATGGAAAATAGCATGTATTCATACTAAATAGTAATACTCCGGTCTCCCCTTGACAATTACAAAATTTCCGTTCATGGCATGTTTTCAAGCTATATTTATATGCCAGTTGGTATATTAGATATTTGACTAATAGTCAACACTCTACGAAACAGAGTGACGTGTGTTTGTGGCACAATGGGCTTCCACTATACAGTATATCTGGGAAAACTACATATTAAAGATTATTACTTTCAACTTTAAAGTATATCATTTTAGACATTTAACTAATAGTCGAACACTTTGCATTTCATGAGAACAAAAGGAACCATGAGGATGTCACTAAGTGTTGACATTATTTTTTAATCCATTCTCTAGGATAGCATCCACCACAACTTGTTGGTAGTTTTGATATTTTTCAACCCACCTGCACAATTTGTTGTAGATTCGGACTAATCTAACAACATCGGTTCAAATGCAACAGTCAAGGAACGGGATAGGCTACGACTAGTTTGGAATTTGGATACAGAAAACATCACCAAATCAACCATAGGGCTGTGATTCAAAACCGGAAGCTACATATTCACCACTTCGGTTAGGACATCAACCATAGCATGTTGCATTTACATGGGCTGGGATCACAACCCATATTATCTCTATGTGGACTTTGTAAAGTGGATCATCATGGCATCTAAACTAAAACGACGACCCGGGTCTACAACATACAATATATACATATATTTGCAACTGGATTACCAACGTCTGCAAATTTGGTTGGTATTTTTTTATGTTTGGGACAAGTTTATTTGTACTTTAGCAATTGAATCAAGTATATAATTATGACAATCAACCATCAAAATTAGAACAATGAATAAGGATTTGTACTTGACAACATTATTCCAAATTCCAAACAAGTGTTAACCCACCTAAACCATGTGAATAGTAAGTTACAACCCAAGAAAACAAATAGATTCAATAAGTGCAAGTGATTGTATGTCAAAAATTTGAAACAAATTGCTTCTTTAGCTAGGGATGTTCACGGTCCGGTTCGGTCAGTTTGGACAAATATTGTAGGTCAAATAACTAACTACGATTCATTTATATAATACACGTATGCATAACTCATCATCATCATACTCAGTAAATCCCACCAATAGCAAAGCTAAGGTAGGGTCTAAGGAGGGTAAGATGTAGACAACCTTACCTCTACCCGTTAGGAATAGAGAGGCTACTTCCAATGAGACCCCTGGCTTGATAGTAGTTTTGCATCAAGCCTTGGACATAAGGCACATAGCACTCAGCAATTAAGACAAAGGCCGATTAGTGCATGTACTCCCTTGTCTTTCGGCTATCAACGCCACCACATGATGCATGATTAACCATCCCAATCTTTTTTTAACGTTATTTTCACGAAATTAGTAAAATAACGTTAAAATTAGTGCCCTTTCACTTTTGCCCCCGAGCGCCCACACATATATACATTATATGCGCACACGTATGCATAACTAAATATTCCAAAAAAAATAGATAAAATAAAAAGATTAACCGACAGTTTCAGTTCCATGTTCCAAACCACCAGTAAACCGCCAAGGCACGAAAAACTAATAAAACCCAAATCACATAAATCTCTAAGCAGCCGACTTACTTCGGCATGGGCAATTTGGTAAGTTTCAACGGTTTACGAACACCCCGGCGGCATTCCGAAAGGCAACATCTTTTTTTTTCCAGTGACTTCATTATTGATTTTTTTGTGCATTCAACTGACATACATAATTGGGAATCTGTAACATTTCGATATGTTACATTTGTAAAAGTTTTCATCTTAACGTCTGTAGTTTACACTCACCAGGTTTGACTATAAAAAAGTCAAAATGCACTCAAAACCCTAAAATCAAATAAGCTTCAACAACAAACAAATCTAAGCAAACCCCTTAAATCTTAAAGCATCCAATCAACTACCAAACATCATTAACAGATCAAACACATTCTCCTACAAAAACAATATAAATCACATTCTCAAACCCATGTTACATAAACAAAGAAACCCAGTTTTAAACCCATCAATCCAACACACAGAATCAACAAATAGCTAAACCCTGAAGAAAAGATCCAAACTTTTTAGGTTTTATAAATACCCAACTGAGAAAAACCATGAAATCAAGCAAATAGAGTGACAAATTAAGACGGGTATTTGCTAAAACTTACAGAAAATCAGTAGAAGTGAGAAAATGAGCATGAAATTGAGCTTCTGAGCTTCACTTTCCCTCATGCTTGATGGGTTATTGTCGCACTTTAAAAAATATGAATTTATTGTAACAAATTTGCAAAATAAATGAGTGAATTTAAAGAAAGACTGTCAGAATTTTGTTGAGAAAAAGAAGGTGGTGATGAATGGGGGAATAGAGCATAAATGAGAAGCAAGTAGTTTGGTTGCAGCTGTCTATTTATTTATATGCCAAGAGCCCCACAAAAATATATAGTGTTTATTAGATGAAATATATGTTTGTTATTTTCTTCACTAGAAAAAAAAATATTATGACTGTTTAATAGATGTGCTTTTATACTTGGTTATTTTTCACTTCTAAAAACTTTAGAAGCGGTCTTCTTCTTTTTCATTTCGACATGAAATCGGAATAACATATCTAAATCTTCATAATCCTCGTCGATGATGACGAAGAAGACCAAAAGGCAAGAATGTGGAAGGCCTCAACCGGTGCCGGAGGAGCTCAGGAAAAGAAAGGAAGAAGTACAAAAGAATATTTACAAGCACAAAGAAGAGGAGAAAGGATGGAATGTCTACAAAGGAAAGCATACAAGAAAATTAGAAGCACGGGGGAAGACTGAATGGAGACCGATTGTTCTGACAACGACTTTCTTTATTTCGAACCTGCCTGAGGGCATTCAAGTGAGTACCCTCACAAAAAAATTCGGAGTTTTTGGAGACCTGAGGAGTGTGTACATTGCAAACAAAAGAGACAAACATAAGAATTTGTTTGGCTTTCTTCATTTTGCTAATGTGGTCGATAAAGAAGAGATGGTGGATATGATGAGCGTCGTTTCCATTGACGGGGCCAAAATCGAGGTTAATACGGCTAAATAAGATAAATGGGCAACCGAAAAGCCGTTACACGCCGCCGGGAAAGTCCCAGTTGGAACCCGACGAAGCTACAACGGAAGTTTTATGGCCGACCAATGGCCTCACGTGGGATATTTCATTGGCCAGGCACACACACATCATTCGTCCTTCAGGGATGCTCTTCTTAACAAAAACAACCTTGAAAGGGCAGCCACAAAAACCATCTTTCTAGCTCCAGAAACCACTGAAGCTGAAAAGAAATGGAGTTTACGCTCTTTAATTGGGGAGACTAGGAACGTAGCTGATTTGAACAACCTGAAGAAGCTGGGAGAAGCGATCACTGACAGGGAGGTGAGCATCAGATATCTGGGTGGTTTGGCAGTTATACTTACTTTCTCAAACTCAGAATCGGCAAAAGCGTTTTTAGACGCCAAAGATCGGTGGAACATTTGGTTTGAAACCATGCTAATGTGGGACGGTAACTACGTTCAAGAAGAGCGTCTTGCTTGGCTAATTGTCAAGGGTGTCCCCGCTCGCTTATGGGTAGCGGATACCTTTGATTTGATCGGGAATGCTTTCGGGAGAATTGTCGCAAACTCAGAAGCTTCCATTCATGATGGTAACCTGACGTTCGACAAGGTTGGCATTCTTACAAGAGTCGGTAATAGGATCGAAGAGAAAATCACAATTAAATGGAAGGATTTTTTGTACAAGATTGACATCATTGAGGACACTTCGCCATGGACGCCAACTTTCATTATTGAAGGTAGCAACGCTCAAGATAGAAGTTCACCGGAGGACGGAGATAATCGGAATCTTAACGCCGGGAAGGAGAACAATTTTCGAGATTCGGTCTTGGAAAATCTCAATAGTGGAACCTCGGATAACCAACAGGCACAACCCTTTTCTCAACAGTTGGATTTTAATGATAATATTAATTCTTGAGAAGAGTGCCCAATGAATTTCTATGGGGAAGGCATGAGGTCGCATGTTGGGGATGTAAACCTCCTTCACGCTGTCCAAAGTCCAGAGATAAATGATCATGTGGCTGGAACTTGCTCTCAATCAAGTGATTTAAATAGAATGGAGGCTGCTGAGCATTATGGGGGGTGGGGCCCAGGTTGTAGATGAAAGTCTGCATGGGGATCAGTTGGGAGCCGCCCATGTGGTGGGAACCCCAAGGCAGGTGAATGATGATGTTGAAAGAGCTCGTGAGAATGGGAGTGGATTTTTTTCGGAAGGTGGTTCAGATTTCAATATTGGGTTTAAGCATGTGGTGGGACTTGAGCAAGATGGGCCCTGTTCTAATAATACTAGGCCCAGTTACATCACATGCAGGCTCAAACGCAGAAAAAAACCCAAGAAAAATGCCCAAAAATTAATTATTCCTGATCTTAATCAGGAGTCGGAGGGAGATGGAGATTAACCGGGATCAATGAATTTTATCCTAGTCAATTTCAATGGGGTTCGGTGTCAGTTTGGGATCCGGATGGAATTGGTTGATTCTTGATTTTGTCGGGTTGATGTAATTGTCTTTATGCTTCTGTCGTTTTTTGTTTTTTCCTGTTTTGTTTAACGGTATCAAGTGTGTAAAATAGTACTATTTGAGGTGGTGTAAGTAGGTTCTAAAAAAGTGTAACTTTTTTATGTGGAGGGTCGAGTTGAACCGGATTCCTACCAGTGATGCTTTGCCTAAGTGTAACATTGTTGTGGAGAACCAAAGGTGTTTGTTTTGTGATCAAGCGGAGGAGTCAACGGAACACCTTCTTTCGGGTTGCTTCATTCCTGTTGTGTTTGGCAGCAAGTGGCTTCTTGGTGCAAAACTGGCTCGTTTGTGGCTTTTTCAATCAGAGACCTGTTGAGCATGGTAGAGTTTGAAGGTGGCAATGATAACGAGAAGGAGGCCTTCCATGGTATTATGATGGTGGAGCGATGATCGCCATACCCCGACCTGTGGCGAATTATCGACCGTGGCATTATAATTGTCTATAGCTCATGACACATATTAAATGTTTAAATATTATTTATATCAAAATTAAAAGATGTCACATAATCCAAATAATCCATACAACTTCAAACAAATTCCAACGACATAAAAATATAAACAAATCCCGTTTAATCAACTAAGGCACGTCCTATATGTCCTCATCCTTATCTCATCAAACTTGTTCACCTTTAGATCTACTCACTGTTTGCGTTAGCTTTGATCCGAGAAAACTACAACACAAGAAAGAGAACTTCGAGATAAGAGTGTGCCCTAAAATATATATAATAATGAGAAATACAAACAACTAACATGTAAATAACTATACAATTTATTTCATATGTTTTGAGGATTTTTGTATGAGAAATATATTTATCAATTATTTAATTTTATTATTCGCAAGCTACGTATTGTTTTACCATGGTTTCGTAGATTCCAAAAGACCCGGATGAGATCGGAGATCGTCACCTCTTGAAAGGTTAGGAGTTTTCCCGACTATATACCTTTTCAAATAATTTTTGTAAAAGTAACTTATCGATTATTATTAATTCCATAATTTAATTAGTCTTTTTAATTACAAACAATTAAATCGAGATACATGAAAATTATTATAAACATTTCATAACTAGTATATTTCTCTAAAAAATCAGGTTAATATTTATAAACTTTTATTTTCATGATTTCCATATTTTTTATATTATTTTTATAAATTATAACATGATTAAAACATGGAATAAATTCAAAAAATAACCAAAAATTCTCAAAAATTAGGAGATCTAATCTAATATGCTTATGAACAGTGAACAACTTCCAATTTCACAAAACACAAAATTAAAATCAAAAACCCTGAAATTCAAGATTCAAGAACACTAAAATACAAGAAATTTAATTCGGATTTTGGATGCTTTCTATCACAAAAATTGATAGAGGGGTTTTATAGATCTAAGAAAAATTGAGTAAAATAGACACAAGAACTACCTCGTTTGATAAGAATTGAAGGAGATATAATATGATGAAGTTCCAAGCCCTAGGATGTGTTCTTCTTTATGAATCACAAAGAGTATTGAACGATTTAAGAGTTAGGGTTTGTGTTTTAGCAGTGGAGCGGTCGTTTAGGATTAATGGGAAGTGTTATAATAAACGAATTTTATGATATAGAAATTGGGCATCTTCTTGATTTTAATGGAGATTTGAATTAGATGCTAATTAGGAAGTTATAAGGCGTACTTGGACGTTTTAGAGTGTGTATTAGGGTATAGACTTAATTGGGGTAAATTATAGGGTTAATGGATTTAAACACCCCCAACTATGGCCATTTGGCCGCTGGCACTCTCAACTTTGACTTTGGCTCCCACCACTCCCAACTTAACACTTGGGTTGCTATGTCACCCCGTCGTTAAATAGGCACTAACTAGGTTAGTTTTTTATGCTGATGTGGTCATTTTTGCTTAGGTGGCATGGTGACGTGTAAAAACAATTTTTCTTTATAATACCCAAGCCCCATCCCTTTTCCCCCTCTGTCTAACGATATCACCATCATCGCCTCCATCAACCACCACCCTTATCACCTGCCACCACCGCCATAAATACCCACATGGATTCACCAACCCGTTAACCAACTCATTTATTATCATCAAGCAACAACGACAAGAAGCTTTAATCACAACTTCCCACAAACCCTGAAATCCCCAAACCCTAATCAATCCACACCTTCAAATCATATCATCCAGAATCCGACTCAACCACAGTAGCGGCGGTGGCAGTCAATCGGCAAGTAGCGGCGGTGGCAGTCAATCGGCTAGTGGCAGTTAATCGGCGATACCGTTCCCGGTAAGACGTCGGAGTAGGTGCGAGCTCACTATGAGGTGCTTGTTCATGATTTGTTTCTGATTGATTTCGGCCAAGAAGACTTGAAGGTATGATTTATGCGACACTAGTCATTCCTAATTCTGGAAAGATCAAAGGGTTGTTAACGTTATACTCAAATCATTCGTAAAATTAAAAAAATCACCAGTTAATCATTTGGCCATGTGCTTTGCTGTTGCTGCAAGTTTATGATTTCACCGTTTGAAAACCGTTGTCATTTGATGCACCATTTGACAGGTTTTCTTATAAGAATTATTTCTTCCACGATGGCTGCTATAGGCTACACAGTGTGTCTTCGTAACCAAGTATTTGAAGACAGAAGACTTGAAGATATGGTGAAGGAAGGTGAAAGGTGGGTTCAGAGTGTTTTCTTTTATGTTGCTCTAGATCCACGTCATCTTGCCATCTCATAAAAAAACAAGCCACATCATCAAATATTGGCCACATCAGCATAAAAAACTAACCTAGTTAGTGCCTATTTAACGACGGGGTGACATAGCAACCCAAGTGTTAAGTTGGGAGTGATGGGAGCCAAAGTCAAAGTTGAGAGTGCCAGCGGCCAAATGGCCATAGTTGGGGGTGTTTAAATCCATTAACCCTAAATTATAATACTAATAAGGTGGACAGCGTGCATCATTTGGAAGGAGTTGTTGTTGTCGTTTGAATGAGGTTTTCAAACGATGGGCGTTATCATTTGGTTTTGTAAACAAAATGGTTTTATTATTATATGTGTTTTATATATATAATTAATTTAGTTGCTTAACTCATTTTTCTCGTATAACTCGAAAAAACGTTTTATAGAATTACGAAAATACTATTAAGACGAGCTTGTTTTTCTCTATCTTATGACCTAAGTTTCATAAAAAAAATCTAACTAGGGTCAAATTCTTATTATTACGTTGCGGTTAGGTACCGAATTTTCAAAACAGGTCCATTTTTGGCGGATGTTACAGTCTCCCCTACTTTTGAGAATTTATTCACGAAATTGGGAGGAAACCACTCGAGTAGGATGGTATGTAGGGTTTTTTTCATAGGTTAAGTGATATATGTAGTAATAGCACAAGGAACACAAATCTCAAGAACAGATTATTCCTAAGGAACGTTAGGTAATAAGTGTTAAACACGAGTCTTAATGTCACACCCCGATTTCCACGTGTCACCGGTGGGCCCGGTGGGGAGTATCGTGACGTGGTTGGCAACATAATAGTCAAACAACACAATATTTAATATGCACAGCGGAAGCAATATAAAAGATAAGTTTCAACCGAATTTAATATTGTAATATCAAATGTCACAATATTCGAAAGTTTATCCACAGACGGATCGTAAATAAAATGGAAACAATAGTTCAACAGACTTCAGGCATCTTAAGTTTGCGAGACTCTTTATTGATGCTAAGGAGACAATCCAGCCAATTACGTTTAGTACCTGCATTTAATCTTTTTGGGAAAATACGTCAGTTTACACTGGTAAATACAATCAACTGACTCATTTTGGAAAATGATTTAAAATTCATTTGGATGCACGTGGCATAAACCTTTTATAACTTGGGAGAATTATTTAAATATATAATTTTGTGAACGGATTACATGTTCCTTATGCGTTCAGTAGCCCGGATCGTGTCCGGGTTAAAGATCAATAGACACACCACATTATTCTTTTGTGCACTGACGGGTGTACGCCTACACCCCGCGCTTAAGTCGTGGCCATTTCGTAAAATGATGCCAGGGATATCCGGGGCATGGTCATTAACCCCCCAAAGGCTTTTAAGTAACAAGACTGTTTAAATGGGCCGATCAAATTATTCAATTAACCACCTAACGATGGAAGATTTGACACCCGACCAAGCGGTATTCTATATACCGTAACCCAAGCCCGTATAGGGAAAATAAGTTAAAAGTATTTACCTGAGCAAAGTATAAATCACAACAAATTTGCAAGTAGCTTTTACTGGTTCTCCTAATCTGGAACGAAGGTTTATAATAACCTATTAGAATTCTAACGGGTCTTTAATTAAGCTTAAGCTTAGACCGGTTAGTTTCAAAGATACGGTTCGTACGCACGATTAAGCGATGACCGGATAGAATGTGTTTTAGACCCAACAAGTTTGAAGACTTGTTTAATATGGGTATATTATACACCTTCTGGATTTTGAGATAAAACCGATAAGGTTTGACCCGTTCCGGCTAATTTATGTAAACTAGTTACATAAACCGAACCGAACGCGTAATAAGCGTAACGGGTAATAATGAGAGCCATTTACAGGTTTCCTAAGTTAATATGCTCCAAATATGTTGTGACATCAGTAAGATATCATTTATTATGCCCGAAATGAATTTAGACACAAACTATGCCCCGTAGGGGTAGTTTGATCATTTAAAAGGTTATAAAAGAGTTTAAGTAATATCCTGAGTTACAGGTCTGATGTAATCAGCAAAGATGATCAATTTTCTAAGTTATATCAGTAGGGTAAAGTATATATGTGAAATTTATCAATTATAACCAAACTATGCACCGTAGGGGCATTTTGGTAATTTCACATAAGCCGAAAAGCTCAAAACTGAAGTCTGAGTTTAACAACTTTTGCTTACTGTTAAAATATTATAATTTACCTCAAATATCAGTAGGTATCACCCTTAGTATGTTTAAAATAGTTCTAGTACATACTAGGCGTTAAAAACGCTTAATTAGGCGATTAGAAGCCGTTTCCGGGTTCTATATAGAAATCTGATATTTTTATTATTCCAGGAGGTTTAAAATAATTTATTTACCATTTAGAATCAGTAGCAAAAGGTTTGGAGTCGTTTAGATATGTAAAACTCATTTTATGTCCCGTAAGGGCAAAGCCGACAATTACCGGATTAAGCCTACGACTATGAGTTATGCTCAGCCTAAAATTAATTAAATATCTTCAAAAATCCCAAAATAATATATTACATCAGTGGGAAATAATTTTGATATCAAAAAGTAGGCTTAACTAGGCTATACGCTAATTACGCCATTTAATTAACATAAAGCTTTCATTTTGCGCTAATGAGCATAACTCTCAATCTACACCACCAATTGATCTCAAATTTTGGGTACAAGTATATATATCAGTAACAAAGGTTTCTACTCTTTTACATTTTCAAAAATCACGTTTTAAGGTGATAAGGGCATAATGGTCAACATATGAGCAATTAACGGAATCATGCGAATTAATTGGTTAACTAATGAACCATGGTGTATAATCACAGAGGGTTATACTAGCATGTTACCTGGTCCAAATTAAGCTCTAAGGCATTTCTAAAACATGCCTAAACGGGTCAGAACAGAAAGTCAAAGCGAAAGTCAAACTATGTGACTTTCGGTTCCGAACCGGGTCTAAACAGGAAATTGTCGGGTTGAACATGTTTAGACATATTCTTACACTAATTACCAAGTTATAACAATGATCAAACAGGTTGTATATGATCTATATTGCTAATTATGCATAAATTGAAATTTAAGTATCCTGTTGACTTTTTATTAGCAAGTTTGACCCGACTTTTGACCTGGTTAGAGTGGTAATCAGGGGGGACCCTTTTAAGGGTTTATTACCCACATAATTATCAACATATCACTACTTTTGATTCGACAAATCACTGGACCATTAGTGATTAATCTTAAAGTCAACCGTTAATTACGACGGTTTGACTTTTAAGCTATAACTAGGCTAAAACTTAATTTAGAAAGGTCAAGTATACTTACAAGAGTCCTATGCACGAATTATGATCACTTGAGCCTGCTTGGGAGCTCCAGAATTGATCAGGAATGCAAGAGAAAGTGTGAAGAACAATGGTTGCAACCTTGGCCCTTTTATAGTGGATTTTTCACCATAAATTGTTGACAAGCAGGTCTACCACTGACCACAACTCACCAACATGTGTCCCTAAGTGCCTAGGACTATTTAGGGCTCGCCCATGTTGCAATAATATCTGTTAAAGGTCGGTTTAGCGCGTTTGCAGGCTGCTGTTCGAACTTTCTGCATCTGGGCGGTTAACGCGGCCCGCGTAAAAGACCTTAAGGTCTTACGCGGCCCGCTTGGACCCTATGATCAGACAAAAACGTTTTCAAGATGTGGCATCTCACCTCTTGGCCCTTCCGAAAGGTCAACTGACCTATTTCTTGCAATTTGAACCCTCTAATTTGACGTATAAGGGCTTCAAGATTTGTACCCACTTTACCAAGTCCCTGGACACTTCTGGTTAACCCGAAAAGTCATAACTTTCAACGTTAACGCTTTAACCCCTTGTATACGAATTTGATCATAACTTTCTCATACGATAACGAAACTTTATGAAATTTATATCGTGCATTCTAGTGAGTATAATTAACCGTTACAAAGCTTCGGGTTTGTCAAAAGGTCACTCAGAGGTATAACTTAAACATGTTGACACATTTAACCCCTGTAGTTTGTAATCTCACTTTTAGCTTCGCATGATCCATGATTTATTCGTTTGATGCTATAAACATTATGTAGGGTTAATGTAAAATATATTTATTCACTGTTGACATTTAGAACTCGTATATTGACATACTTTCCATGATTGTCAACTTTAGTCCTTTTATTACATTCTTTCACACGTTCAAACATATGACACGTGTCAACCCATTATAGGACGTGAATTTTTGAGGTGTTACATAGGGGTGTGAATTTCTGACACGACCCGAAAACACGACACGAACCTAACACGAAATTCGTGGGTTTAGGTTTAGTCTAAATGGGTTCGGGTCGGGTTTGGGTCAACCTGGTCGGGTTGGCGGGTTGACCCGTTTAACCCCTTTATATTGTATAATATTTTTCTACAATATGTTTTATGTTATAAATTAAATTGGATATGTATTTTATGCTATAATTGTAACTTAATAAAAGAAATTCACATAAGATTTTATAATTTAAATGTAATTGTATTTTATACATTTGTGTTTTTTAAGTAATCTTTAAATTTAATATATTAATTTGTGTAAAAAAAATTAAAAAATAAAAGTTTTCAGGTTAAACGGGTCGTGTTCGGGTCAACCCTTGAATATTCGGGTCGGGTTCGGGTTCATTGGTATGATACAATTTTCGGGTTCGGGTCGGGTTGAACCCGCCAACCCGCGAACACGACCCGTTTAACACCCCTAATTAGATCTATAGATTCACCGTCTCAATTTGTACAAAAACATGTTAGAAATTGATGATTTGAGGATTAGAGGGTATCAGCAGTCGGTGCGAATAAAGTCAAATTAATCTCAATCTAGGCCGAGTTAGAGAAAACTGAACATAGGGATTTGTAAATCGGCGAAAACTCTACGTGAAAATGTGTTCAATTTTGAGAAAAACTTAGAATTTTTTTTTATGTTCTTGAATCATTGAAAGTGTTCTTCATGGTCTGATGATCGAGTGGCAGGTCGATCGGATAGCTATCCGATCGGATAGCCATCTGATCCATTGCACATTACTTGTTTAATATTTTTCTAAGTGTTTGTCTTGAAGTCTGTGCTTTACTTGTTAAAGTTGTTGGTTTGGATAGAATGGCATCTCGATCGGATGGAAATCCGATCAGATAGCCATCCGATCCAAAACACACATTCAAAGACTGTTCATCAATGTGACTTCATGTCATTGATCGAGTGGCATTCTGACCGGATGGCAATCCGATCGGATAGCCATCCGATCCACATCACAAAATGTCATGATTGTTAATCAATTGTTCAAACTTGTCATGGATCGAGTGACAATCCTATCGGATGACTATCCGATCGGATAGCAATCGGATCCATATCACTCACTCATTGGTTAACTTGTCAAAGGTGCTAATCTGCTTGTCATATGGATCGAGTGACAATCCGATCGGATAGCAATCCAATCAGATAGCCATCTGATCCAAATGCACATGACTTGTTTGTTTCTTTCTTTCATGAGATGGTTCATCTGATCGGATGGCAATCCGATCTGATAGCCATCCGATCCTTAGTACTATATAGAGTGAAGATCCAAGTGTTAGAAAAATTTTGAGATTTCAAGATTTTGTTACTTTACACTTCATGTCTTGAACTTTGTGCAATCTCTAAATGTTGTTTCTTATTGCAAACAAGAGCATCAGATTGGCATCATTCTCACAATGTTTACTGCATTCTGGAGGAAAACTATGAGAATATGACACCGTTCAAAGACATAGAGAAATTCTTGAGAGAGGGTAGGGTTAACAAAGCTTTAACTGATAGAACTATCGTATACGAATCTCATGTTAGAATGTTTTGGAAGTCGGTGAGGTATGAGGAAAAGAAAAGATGATATACTCTGTTATACAGAAAAAGGACGAGAATGATAAGAAAGTAGATATCGAAATTAAGTTTAATGTGGGAGATTTGGGACGTGTTTTGTAATTTGGAGATAGTGATAATGATCCAACCATAGTTTCTGAAAGACTATGCAAAGGATTGTGGTGCAGAATGCGTTTTGCAGGACATGTAAACATCAAATATCTCAAATCCATATTTAGCAGGCCATACAAGTTCCTAATTCATTGTATTGTGCATGCTCTATCACACCGGAAGGGAGCTTATGATGAGCCTTCAGATTATATCATGAACATCATTAGTTGTTTGGTGCTGAATAGGCCATACAATATCTCTCATGTGATGTTTGATCATCTAGTTGATACTATTAGGGGTGAGAAGTAAATAATGTACCCCGGGTTCATACAAATGATGATAGACGATCAAGTAACAGACCTTCCTAAGGATCCTGCTGATGTAATGAATTTTCAGAACATGAAAAGCGATACCTTGAACAGATTGAATCAATATAAGCTGAAGAAAGAAGAAACAGAACCAAGGGCTAAGCATATGATATGTAAGATTTCCAATCCAAATTATGTAGCTCCTGAGAAAGATGCATGGAGACATGATAATAGTAATTCAGAAGATGAGACGGATAGACTAAGTGGATTGCATGAGGAGATGTTAAGATACTGGTTTGTGAAGGATGGTAAGAGGAAGAGAACACTGAAGGCCTCTCCAACTGTGACTGCACCCAAAGTTTCTACACCGAAGATAGTTGTTAAGGGTATAGTTGAAAGGGTGAGTTATAAGAGAAGTTAGATCATTAATTGTTATATTATACTAATGAACATTCAATGCTTGTTTTGCAGGGCCTTCAAAGAAATCACCACCAATGTTGGTTGATGAGCCAGTGGTTGATCCATCAGATGTTATACAACAAGGAGTTGATCTAATGAAGGAGTCACTGGAAGGTTTTCTAAAGAAGAATGAGGAAGCAACTGCTCAAAAAGATCAAAGTTCAAGTATTCAAGCTGAAAGTGTTAAAGACAAAGAACAAGAAGGTGTTGCTCACACTGATTCAAGTGATGCTAATGATGAATCAACAAAAACAGAATCAGAGATTGAAAAGATAGGTGTTGGGAAGGTCCAGTTGAAAAAGAATCCTAAAAATAAGGTTAAGGGTTCAGATGATGAAGATGAAACATACATTCCTACACCACAAGTTGAGAAAAAGAAAGGAGTTATAAAACGTAAAGCTGTTCAGACTGGTGTACTTCCAAGAAGCATCAGAGCAAGGAAGGGATCTGTATCGGCACCTAAAGATCATAGCGGCAAAAGTGAAAAGCATGTTGTGATTTCAAAGGGTCCAGAACCTGTTAAAGATCAAAACGTTGAAGTTCCTAAGGTTGATCAAATTCAGAATGTTGAAAAGAAAACAGGTGACGATGAAGAGGTTGTGATTACTGATGAAAGAGTTGCTACACCACCACCACCACCAGTTGATGCTGAAACCTCAAAGTCAAAGAAGACTTCTCTACTAGATCCATTTGAAGGTTTTCCAAACGTCCAAGGAGAATTCCTTGATGACCTTCTTCCTAATGAAGAGTTTGATATATTTCATGATGCAACAGTCAAATATTTAACTAAGAAAATGAGTATTCTTTAGAAGGAAAAGGCCAAGGCAGAGGCTTAACGTGATGAATTGAAGAGGCAGCTTGAAGAGTTGACTAAAGCGAATGAGGAAATAAAGATTGTTGTGGTCAAATATGCAAAGAAGATAAAGACTTTGGAAGAAGATGTGGATGATAATGCAAAGTTATTTGAGCAACTTTCTACAGAGCTTTCTGAATTGCATGTGAAGTATTCAAACATGAATGAAACAAATCAAACACTGCATCAAATGTTAGATGAACGTCATGAAGCGTCTGCAAGTGAAATCAAAGTGTTGAAACTGGAGATTGAAGCACTTAGAGCAGATAAAGCAGTGAAAGACGAACAGCTTAACATGTTATATACTGTGATGGAACATCATTTGGGTATCAAGGTTCAATCTATCTACAACAACTTAGAGATTCAAATGGTTGAAGAGCGAAGGGCTCAGAGAGAAAAAGAGTTGGCTAAGGAAGCAACCAAGAAAAAGAAAGAATTGATTATAGAAACTCAAGAAGCTGGTGGTTCTTCGAGTCAACCTGAAGTAGATGTTGAAATGGTAGATGCTGAAGCAGATCAACAAAGTTTTGTATTAGTTGGTGAAGCTGTCTCTCGACCTTACAATTTAAATGATGTTATTCGAATGGTGAAGGTTGAACAAAGGAAAGGGAATGTGAGAGTTGCTGATGTAAAGTTACTTTGTTGGAGAGAAGAAACTGAAGAATAAAAGGAACAAAGGGAAAATGATGAAGAGTTAAAGCGTGTTCTTGAAGATATTGATAATTATGATCCTTCATGGGATAATTTCAATAACGATGATGATGATGATGATGATAATTTCAACGGGGATGCTAATTGTATTACCTTCAGTCCAACAATCGTTGGATGACTTTCTGAATGATGAACTGAATGAGCAAGAGGAAGATCAACACCAGGAGTCTTCTACTTCTGGAAAACAGCATACTGACCAGGTATTCCTCACACAACCTACTGTTATATACTTGAATACTCCATTTGAGGGGGAGATGGAGGTACCTAGGGCTGAGATGTTGGAATAATTGGGGTTAGATGACGGAAAGTTTAAGTTTGATATTGAGGATAAGATTCCTTCGTCACTGAAGAAAGAGTATGAGTTCAAGTATGCACATGAAGCTGATAATTTTCATCATGTCGAAGTTGAAGACTGTTCAGATAGTTCTCAGGAAGATACGGTTTTTCATTACTCTGGAGTTGATGACACATTTCCGACACTTGCTGAGATGTTTAAGGAAAAACTGAAGATGAGATCAGAAGGAAAGTTGTGGAGAAGATTAGCACTGAAGGTATTCCTAGAACTATTCCACGAGAAACATTGGCAGAAGAAAGAAAGAAATGGTTCAAAGTCATGCCCAAGGAGAGAAAGTTCATAAGATCTCTTCAGTATTTCACACATAATGCTGATATATCTCTGGGAGATATCTTATCATGGGGTTATCTTGAAGATCTACAAGTTTATGCCATTAGACGGGAACTAGGTGTTTAGTACTTTGATTTTTTGTCAGATATTAAAACACTCCCGTGGTGGGATGTTGAAGAGTTGGTGCAAACAAAGAACATAAAACAATTCTATCATGGTCTAGATGTGAAGCAGCATGTTCAGAGATTGTGGAATTACATTAAGTGGCAAGCGAAGAATCAATTTCCAGACTGGAAGCCACAAAAGCCAAAGCAAGATATAAAAATTGATCCAGTCACAGGGGAGAAAGACATCACGTTGATAATCAATCCTCCGAGGAGTTTGAAAAATATTCCGCTACGTGCTATGGAGCAAGATTTCCATGAAGAGTTTCAGGGTTGGTTGTACAACCAGAGCACAGCGGAAGTAGTGATTTCACTATATGACAAATCCACTGGAAAATCAAGGAGAATCAGCATATTGGATCCAATGTGGTTAGTGAACTGCTCCAAGAAGGATATTGAATGTCTATTCTACAACAAGATTGTTTATGAAAAGCCAGATAAAGTTCAAGCTCAACAATATCAGAAGTTAGTGAACTTGTGCTACACGAAAGATATTAACTCTGGCAGATACTGGAAGTCAAAGTTTAGAGATTTGGAGATTGATGAGTTCTTAAAGAAATACAAGCGCAGTCAAAGATTCAAGTAGATTGCTGATAAAGCTGCAAGGCTTGGAAGGTTTAAGCTGATGAGACCTCCACCAACAGACCAGACACCAATCGAGAAAGAAGAAAACAAGATCCCGAGGTGGGATAGGAAGCGCGATGGTGATCCTGTGTACAGAAAATACTAGAATGAAGTTGGTAGGCCTCTTAGGCATAAGATGATTGCAGAGCGTGATGAAAAGAGAAGACAGAAAGCTAAGGAAAGAAGACGCAATAGGAAGACTACTTAAATACTATGCAGGAAGGAACTACAGCTACATCCAAGGGGGAGTCTGTTAGTGCATATGTCTGTAGCTTCTGTCTGCATCGAGTCTTATGTATTTTGTGTTATGTGTGTATTTTTGTATATGTATGAACATGTATGTATTTGTATGTCTAAACAAATCAGGGAATGGTGCTTAACTGTTAAAGTGAAATCCGTTGGACGACATATGTCATCCGAACAGATAGCCATCCGATCGGATGGCTATCCGATTGGATAGCTATTCGACCATGCCTATAAATAGTAGGCTGGGGGTAGTAGTTGAAAACTTTTGGCTGATCATTGTAGCGAAGTTATGTCTGTCTGACTTTCATCTGGTTCTTCTGTACTTTCACCATCAATCAATGAAATCAGACATGTTAAGCGTTGAAACTGTTGTTAGTGATTCTTTGACGGTGTCGAGGGATTCCGCACCTCGACACTGATCGATTCAGCTGCGTTCTGCGTCAAGATCGATTCAAACCCTAACCTCCACCACTCCTCAAGGCTCAAGGTCATGGCTCCGTGTTCATGTTCGTCGGCCGGTGATCGCATCCACCCAACCATGAGTGGCTAGTTTCTTCGGTTTCACCCTGGTGTAGATGTTGTAATATTTTCTAAGGTTTATGCATTTGTATTTTGATTTGATTTTGTGACAAATTGTTTAGTATTTGAACCTTGGATAATTGTCTTGGATTTGTTTCGAATTCGTGAATTGTCGAAGGATGATAAAGTTATGACTTTGCGAAATGGTTATGTGCAATTATGCCTTATCTTAGGTTAGGATTTACATGTCCGAGGTAATGAAGTGCATTGTGGTCTGTTGTCTATGACGTAGATAGCAATTGGCACCTAAGTTTCATGATAGTAGTACGTTAATCACTATATAAACATACAAATGTCTTCTGCATTTGATTATGTGAAGACATTATTGAACCGGGTGTGATCCGTATTCCTAATTCTTGTTTCAACTTTTTAGTTTAGATTACAATTTCAATTAATCACACATTGTTTTAAGAATAACATCACGTTGTCGGTTCACTCCGATTTATTTTCAAAACCAAATAACCAAATAAAATTAGGAATCTTCATAATCACTTTGTACATTATTTGTAAATAGTCTAACTAATCGAACAGGTCGTGCGATACTGACCACATGCTCTTTGTGGATACGATACCCGACTTACCCTTGCTACCTAGGTTAATTGGGTTTTTGATTAATCGGGACGACACGGTTACGTCACTAGCACGAATTTTGCCACATTCAAAATGGTGTGGACATTTGTTAGGACACTAAGCAACCCTCTAACACCTCATCAAACACTTGTCATCACCTCCTTGATCCATGATTAGTATAAATAGGCTCCTTGTTCTTCATAATCGTCACAACATTCTTTTCTTTCTCACATAAAAACTCTCTTGGAGCTTGCTTCAGCAATTGAGGCCTCCTTCTCTGAGTTCTAAGCTTCCTTCTTGAACACTTGTAAGTGTTTCTCCTAGTCTATTTCATTAAATAGCTAGTTATGAGCCAAAAGTCAAGCAAATTAACTTTTTCTTTGATTTTCGGTTCTGACCATTTTGGTCAAGTCAAAGTTCAAATTGAACTTTGCTACGTGATCGTGATATTAAAGGTGTCAATCCTTTGTGATTACACCCTCTGGTCATCCCCGTTTAGTAGTGAAAGGATGAGTCAAAGTGTTTTAAATAAAAGTAAAAAACGCATAAAATGCATTTTATGACGAATGAGTTTTTAAGTATTAAAACCAAAATTTTTGACACCAAATCAGTTTGTATAACATTATAAAACACGTTTTAACATGTCTAGCTCATCATTTCTAGTTTAACGCTTAATTCTTAGTCAAAATTCGAGCGGTCTGACTTCTGCTTTGACTTTCGAATCTGACCCGTTTTGTTGACCTTAGGACCCGACCAAACCCAATTATATGACCACAGTAATATAGTAAATAACCCTCTGAGGTTATACCTTATGGTCATTGTTATGGGTGAAATTCTGAACCCATATCCTGGATAATATCTTAAGTTATATCTTGATTATATGATAAATGTTCATGCCCAGGATGTTGACTCAGGATATTGATAACATCCTGACATGGTATCCTGAGGATCACTAACAGAGTATGTGCAGGAGTACGAGTCCAAGCTTGCAACATTCACGAAGACCTTTTCCCCTGAAGACTCGGTCCAAGTTGTTCGAAGAAAGACGTTGAAGCCGCTTTACTTGGTCTCCAACGTTAACTAAAGAATATTCGAAGGCATCCCCCATTTATAGGAGATTTTGTTTTCATTTCTTAGCTATAAATAGACGGATATATCAGATCGAATAGGACACAACACTCACTGCTCTCGAACACTTCTACTCTCTCGCAACTCTCATTTTCTGAAAAAGCATTGTAACACTTAGCGATCTGATCAATATCCTGCACTGTATCCTGACGTTTGAAGTAATAAGAAGAACAAGCCAGCTGCGATTGTCAGCTCCCGAGGTTTTGTGCCGGTGATCTAGATTGATCAAGGGCTTTCCTCGTATATCTCGTGTCACCCCTTTACTTTCTGCTCATTGTTTGATTATAGATATAGCTCGATATCCTGAGCTATATCCTGAAACTGTTTTAGCAAACAACCAATTCAGCATATTTACAACACACATTCTTAGCACACTACCTCACTTAACTAATTTGATCATTAAATTGCTTAGGTAATTTTTGACCAAAACAATTTGGCGCCCACCGTGGGGCAAGTGGTGCTATTTCTACTAAAAGCTTTTGCAAAATCATTACTTGGTTTTCTATTTTCAAAATTTTTTGCCACATTATTTTCAATGGCCTTGAGATCAAACATGAGCTCTTCCACCGTGTCTGCTACAACCTCTGCAACAATTGGTTCGGTGCTTCCTCCACCTCCTCCAAGGACGCAAGCCTCCTCACAGCCTCAGGATATTATACCTACTAGGAGTGTTCAGTGATCTGCTCCTGTTTTGGCCTCTAATGAAGAAATTCTAACTTTGTTTGGTAGTGTAAGGGAACAGATGAGGCAACAGCAGGAGACCAACCAAATGCTGATAAGAGAGATACAACTCTTGAAATCTAGCTCAAGCAGGCCCGCTGAGGATACTGTCACTCCCTTGCAGCCCAGGGCTTTGAACTTCAGTTCTACAGTATATACTGAGGATAACAAGGGGAATATTTTGCCTAGCCATTCCCAGAGTCATATTCCTGAGATACCCTCTTCGGTCAGGGTGTCAACTGTGAGAAGTTCAGGATATGGCCAAAATCCTCAGACTGGTAACGTATCTAATAATAATAATACTCTTGCTACTAATGGTATTGGATCCTTGCAGGATGCAGGTATGACATCAGCACATTCCAGGGAGCTTCAAAAGTTGAAGGACATGATATCTAGTGTACCTAGAGTAGTCCAGCCGATCCCAGAAGTATCCCAGGATAGCCACAAGATATCTCGGTTTGCATATCCTATCTGTGATGCTGAAATCCCAAAAAGATTTCAAACCCCCAACATGAAGCTCTATGACGGAACTACGGATCTTGAGGAGCGTATTGCCCAGTATAGGGAAAGGATGGAGATCAACCCTATCCCTCCAGATCTCAAGGAAGCGTGCCTATGCAAGGGTTGCGGTTCTACCTTAACAGGATCAACCTTAAAATGGCTCTTAAACGTTCCTCCTCATTCAATTACATCATTTGCTAACTTAGTCAACTTATTTAATAGTTAATTTTCTTGCAGTCGGAGTTTTGAAAAACTAACAAGTGATCTCTACAGGATAACTCAAGGACCTCATGAATCCTTAAGAGATTATGTGAACAAGTTTAGCCGGGAATCCTTAGACATTCCACATCTTGATGTTGCAACAGTTGTGCAGGCTTTCAACATGGGGTTGCAAAAAGATTCTCAATTTTACCAGGATCTTGTAATGAACCCATGCAGGAACCTGGATGAAGCTCAGAACAGGGCTTTAAGATATATTCGACTGGAGGATGACAAAGAGATGCAAGAGAGGATGAATTCATCCACAACCTATGAGTCAACCAACTGGAAATCAGAATCCTCGTACAAACCATATCACTCCAAGCCATATGGCAGAAATGACAGCAAGAAAGTGAATGATGTTGAAGACGAGGATCCTGAGGAGTATCCTGAATTATCTGAATATTGTTTTTCTGTTAACATACCTGAACTGATGTATGCTATGCAGGGTTTGGGAGACAAGGCTAGGTGGCCCCGAAAGAATCAACAAAAAGCTGATTGGAAGGATAAGTCCAAATGGTGTGCCTTCCATGAAGATTTCGGACATATTACCGAGGATTGTATTGCTCTGAGGAAAGAAATAAGCTATCTCCTGAGCAAGGGATATCTGAAGGATCTCTTGGGAAGAAAGAAGAATAAGGGTCAGGATACTGAGAAGGATCCTGAACGAGCGTCGTCACCTCCTGCAGATGCCAAGATAATTAACTTTATTTCAGGAGGATCCGACATTTGTGGGACTTCGTATTCTGCGGCCAAGAGACATGCAAAAGAGGCTAAGGCCGAAAGAGGAGAAAAGCCAACCAGGATGACAACCCTCACAAGTGATAAAGTGATCACTTTCGACAGTGATGACAGGGATACTGTCCAGGATCCTCACCATGATGCTCTGGTAATAACGTTATATGTGGCTAACCATTTTGTACGCAGGATTCTGGTGGATAATGGCAGCTCCGTCAACATAATCCAACTAGAGACGTTGAAGAGGATGAATGTATCTCCAATGGATATCACTTCAAAGTCCACTGTACTTGTTGGGTTCAGTGGAGAGGCTAGGAACACAATGGGAGAGATAAAGTTACCAGTATATGTTGAAGGGGTCAACTCAATGCAACGCTTTTGTGTGATGGACTCCCTATCCTGCTATAATATCATATTGGGTAGGCCGTGGATCCATGATATGAAAGTTGTACCGTCAAGCTATCACCAATGCATCAAGATCCCTACACCTTGGGGGGTTGTCAAGGTGGATAGTGATCAGCAGGAGGCAAAGGAGTGTTACTCATCCTCGATGAAATCCTCAACCAAGCCTAGTGCAGCATAACAATTAAAGATGCGGGCACAGGATATCATGGAGGCTTCAGAGCAGGATGTAAAGAAAGTTATCCTGGATCAGGATAATCCACATATCTCGGTGCTCGTGGGAACCAATATCCCTCAAGATATTGAAGATCAATTGACTAACTTTTTTGAAATGCAGGATGTCAACATTCGTGTGGAAGCACGAGGATATGACAGGCATTTCCAAGGATATTATAACTCATAAGCTCGGTATTGACAGGTCATTCAAGCCTGTCCAACAAAAAAGAAGGAAGTTTGCTCCGGAGCAAAATATGATTATTCAGGAAGAAGTAGAGAGGTTATTGAAATCCAAAATGATCAGGGAGGTCAAGTTTCCAAGATGGCTAGCGAATGTAGTTGTGGTGTAGAAGAAAAATGGGAAATGGAGAGTTTGTGTAGATTACATAGACTTAAATAAAGCTTGTCCCAAAGACCCATTTCCTTTTCCTCATATTGACTTAATGGTGGATGCTACTGCCGACCATGAGATGTTAACCTTCATGGATGCATCCTCAGGATTCCCGCAGATCCAAATGGAACCTTCAGACCAGGAGGATACTGCTTTCATGAAACCAATAGGTATTTATTGTTATACTGCTATGCCCTTTGGTTTGAAAAATGCAGGTGCAACGTATCAAAGATTGGTGAACATGTTGTTCAAAGACAAGCTGGGGGACACTATGGAAGTGTACATCGATGACATGGTAGTAAAATCTAGGAAGGCTGAGGATCACCTCCAGGATATTAAGGGAGCATTTGATATCCTGGATCAATATAACATGAAGCTGAATCCTGCCAAATGCCAATTTGGAGTGGGGGCAGGAAAGTTTTTAGGATATATGGTGACTAAAAGAAGGATAGAAGCTAGCCTAGAACAGATCAAAGCCATCTTGGATATCAAGTCACCTTCCAACATGAAAGATGTACAAAGACTGACGGGGCGAGTAGCGGCATTAAACAGATTTATCTCAAGATCCTCAGAAAAATGCAAGGAATTTTAGGATATCCTGAAGAAGAATAAGAAGTTCGAATGGGGGGAGAAGCATGAAGCAGCCTTGCAGGATTTGAAGAAATATCTTTCAACCGCACCTCTATTGATGAAGCCTGAGGATGGTGAACCATTATCCCTGTATCTTGCAGTATCAGGGAATGCAGTAAGTGTTGTCCTTGTAAAGCATCATGAAGGTCAGCAGTATCCTGTCTATTATGTTAGCAAAAGTTTATTAGATACTGAAACTAGATATTCTCATTTAGAAAAACTAATATTAGCCCTAGTTATGGCATCAACAAAGCTTAGACATTACTTTGAAACACATAGGATTCATGTTAAAACCAATTATCCTGTTAAAAATGTGCTTAGGAAACCTGAGATGTCAGGTAGAATGGCTAAGTGGTCAGTAAAGTTAAGTACCTATGATCTAGTATATGAACCTAGAAATGCCATAAAGTCTCAGGCTCTAGCTGACTTTGTGGCTGATTTCAGTAGTGATGTTAGGAAACTTTATTTGTAAGTATTGAAGAAAAACACAATCAACTGGATCTATGAAGAGATCACAGTCCTGAAGATCACGAACTTGAAAAAGAAGATCAGATGGGACAACTGGAATACATAGCATCTACTTCAAAGAATCACAAGTTGATCAAGAGCTGAATTGGATTATCAGAAGAGGTCATTTCTGATGGATCTGATGATATTTCTGATGAAATATCATCAGTATCTGACGATTCTGATCATCAAGGATTTTCTGATGATTTGTTCATCAGAATTTCTGATGAAGTGGTTTATCAGAATTTCTGATGAAATAACCCACTTGTCTGAAATTGGCTCTGTCCTGCCACAATTACCGAAGCAAGTTGACATTTAATGATATCATGATGAAAAAGGCAACTTGAACGTTGGAATCAATGAATATGTCAATTGGCTACTTTTTGCAGGAATTATTGTATGAATAAACTATTGTTTATTCATACACCAAGCCGTCTATAAATAGAAGGCTAAACCAGGAGAAGCAAAGTGAGTTTGAAGCTTAGCATTCACACATACATCTAAACTCCATTGCTCTCTCCCCCACAGAATTCAAGATTTGTTTGTATTAGATAATAATCTTACAATCACCTTGTAAACCATTTTTGTTTCAAAGTGATATAAAGTTGATAATTATGTAGGTCTTGTTTCTTGAAAGTCTGATTTCCATTTCCGCACATCTTTTTCACATCTACTGAAATCACTTGCCATATTACGTGAAAAGAAGTTGTTTTGAGCCTGAACTGGGTCTAACAATTGGTATCAGAGCAGATTGAATAAACTATTTTCAAACGATCAATCGCTTATCTTCTTTTCTCTAAATATGGCCAGCTTTCAATCCTGGAATAATGCTTTTAACATTGGTTCTATGTCTAAACCTCCGACTCTGGTCAGAGAGGAATACCCCCAGTGGAAAATCAGGATGGTCAATTTCCTTAATGGTCATGACCGAGCTCTGTTTCAATCCATTGAAAGGGGTCCACATACACCAATGACTGATATACCTGCTATTCCAGCAACTGACCAATCACCAGCAATCCCTGCCTCCCGCGCTCCCAAAAGTGAAATAAACTGGAGTGCGGAAGACAAGGACCTGGTGGCTGGGGATGAAAGGGCAAAGTCACTTTTAATTATGGCCATCCCCAATGACATATTTTCACAAGTTGATGCATGTGCATCAGCTAAGGAAATATGGGATCAGTTGGAAAATCTTTGTGAAGGAGGAGAACGGATGAGAAGAAACAAGAGAACAAATAATGTCTCATCTTATGAAAGGTTTAAAAGTTTGCCAAATGAAAGGTTAAATGATACATATCAAAGATTTACAAAACTTTTAAATGAGCTAAAGAAATTTGGTATAACAAAATCAAACGATGAAAGAAACATAAAATTTCTTGATGCCCTTCCTAGAGAATGGAGAAGTCTAACCATGACTTTATCATCAACCTTAGAACTAGGAAACATGAGTCTTCATGACTTATACAACATCTTGATCCCCAGAGAGGAAGAAATATTTGAAGAAACCGTTCAAAGAGGGGGATCTTTAGCTCTAATCTCAAACTCACAAAGATCAACAACAACAAATGATCCACAACCATCAAACAGTCAAAATCTTGAAACTTCTGATGCATCATCAGACTTTTCAGCTTTTGCTGAAGCAATAGCACTGCTCACCAAAACATTTGAGCAGAGGTTGAGGGGAAGTAACCAGAGATACCAGAGGAGTGACAAAGGAAGGATGGATGGAAGATCTAAAGAAGAGTTTAGATCTAAGGATAAAGGGAAGGCTGAAGTTGTGTGTTACAAGTGCAAGCAAAGAGGTCATTATGCATCAGAATGCAAGACCAAAAAGCTGAAGGATGTTGCCTATTATGAGAAAAAGCTTGAAGAAGCAAAGAAGCAACAACAAGTAAGCTTAATTGCTGGAACAGATACATGGTTATCTGATGATTCTTCTGATGATGAAGAAGAAGAATTCGCAAATTTTTGCCTCATGGCACTCTCTGAAGGACTACCAGAAACTTCAGAACAAAAGGTAAATTTAGACAATCTTGATCTTGAACACAAACTAAACAAGCTCATGTCAGATTTTCTAAATCTGCAAGAAAAACATCAATCAGATATTAGAAAATCTGATGAGTTGCAAAGGACTTTGAATAAAATCATTCTTGAAAACCAACATCTTATAGAGGACAGTTTAGATCAAAGAGCAAAAATTGAGTTTTATGAAAACAAAAGAAAAGATCTTTACAAGAAAATCAATGACAAAGAAATCAACGTAAGAGGTTTTCAACAGGCTAAAGAATTCATAAATTTTATTGAGTCCACACCAAAGAACAAAGGAGAGGGTTTAGGCTATACAAGTACTACAAGCTCAAATAGAAATAAACCCACTATCTTTGTAAAAGCAACTCATCAGATTTCTGATAATTTAGTATCAGAATCTGAATCTGAATCTTGCAAATCAATCTGTTCTGAATATTCTTTTGACAAACCAAACTTCAAAACAAACAAGAGTGAATGCAGTCAAGAATCTGTAAAAACTCCAGAAGCAGTTCACTCATCTTTTCAAAATTATCCAATCATTCCATCACAAGAGGAACTATCAGAAAATTCTGATAACTCTTGTATGTGTGTTGACATACTGAAGCTTGTCCAACACCATCTTCAAAAGAAAAATGTAAAATTTGTTAATGGCTCAGCATATAACAGAGTTTCTGATGCAAAACCAAGAAGAAATAAAAATAAAATATTTCAAATTTCATCAGAAACAGTACCCAAGCATGCCTGGGTACCAAAAACCCTCTAATCATTTCATTTCAGGACCATCATGTGCAGTAGATCTGGTACTGCGACTCAGGAAGCTCCAAGCACATGACTGGGAACAGGAGCTTACTCAGCAACTTTGTTTCAAAGCTGGGTAGAATGGTAAACTTTGGAAATGGAGTAACAGGGAGGATCATGGGATATGGTTGCATAAAATATGGATGTTTGACCATAGAGAAAGTAGCCTTTGTTGAAGGCTTAAAGTATAATTTGCTGAGTTGTGGTCAATTCTGTGACAAAGGTTTTCAGGTAACCTTTTTACCAGAAAAATGCTTGTTAATAGGTATAGATGATAACAAAATTTATTTAAGTGGGAAAAGAATAAGAAAATCAATCTACTATTTTGACTTCAAAGAAGAAAGTGAACATCCAAAACTATGTTAATTTTCAAAACATAACAAAGGTAGTAGTTGGTTATGGCACAAAAGGCTTGCTCATTTAAATTTCAAAAACCTAAGCATATTAGCAAGCAAAGGTCTGGTAAAAGGATTACCTTTGATATCCTCAAAGAAGGATAAAATTTGTGAAGCATGTGAAATGGGAAAATCCAAAAAAAGCTCACACAAATCAATTTCTGAGTCTTCTATTTCACAAAATTTGGAACTTTTACACATGGATTTGTGTGGACCCATAAGTACAGAAAGTTTTTCTGGAAAGAAATACATACTAGTAATAGTGGATGACTTCTCCAGGTACACATGGGTATAATTTTTGAGAAAGAAGAGTGAAACTCCTGATCTGATCATTAATTTTATTAAGAAAATTGATAATCTGTTAAAACTAACAGTGAGAAGGATCAGATCAGACAATGGAACAGAATTTAAAAATACAAAAATTGAGAATTTCTTAGTAAGTAAAGGAATTTCTCATGATTTTTCTGCTCCAAGAACACCCCAACAGAATGGTGTGGTTGAAAGAAGGAATAGGACCTTGGTAGAAGCTGCCAGAACCATGCTTGCTTATGCTAAATTGCCCACTCACTTTTGGGCAGAAGCTATAGCAAATGCATGTTTTACACAAAACAGATCCATAATCAACAAAAGGCACAACAAAACACCTTACAACATTATAAATGGAAGAATACCAAGTATAAAATTTTTGCATACATTTGGTTGTAGATGTTTTGTTTTTAATGATTTTGAAAGTCTTGAAAAATTTGACAGAAAAGCAGAAAAAGGCATTTTTCTTGGTTACTCTTTGTCCTCAAAAGCATACAGAGTTTTTATTCTCAACACCAGGACCATCAGAGAAAGTTTGTATGTCTCATTCGATGACTCATCAGAAACAGAGGTTTCTGATGAGTAAATAAAAGAAATAAACTTTTCTGACAAACAAGAAAATTATGAACATCTCTTTGAAATATTAAATGAAGATTTCCTAGAACATGATAATGCCTACAAAAATAAATCAAAAGATTATTCATGTTCTAACCCTGCAGATCAAGTATGTAGTACATCAGAAATCCAGATTTCTGATACTTTTCAGACAAATGTAGCACCTGATCAGGGGGAAACTTTAAATCCATTAGAACCAACAACATTTCACAACAAGTTAAGATGGATCAAAGGACATGTTCATTCTGACATCATAGGCAATCCTGCAGATGGTGTCAGAACAAGATCTGCCACTGCACATGAGTGTGCATTCTCTGGGTTCTTAAGCAAGATAGAACCCAAATATGTCAAGGAAGCTCTAAATGACCCAGACTGGATTCAAGCCATGCAAGAAGAGCTTGATCAATTTGAAAGGAGCAAGGTATGGGATCTGGTACCCAAGCCAAATGACAAATCTGTCATAGGCTCAAAATGGGTGTTCAGAAACAAATCTGATGAGAACGACATAATGACCAGGAACAAAGCAAGGTTAGTGGTCAAGGGTTACTGTCAACAAGAAGGTATTGATTATGACGAAACCTTTGCACCAGTAGCTAGATTAGAAGCTGTAAGAATTTTTCTTGCTTATGCTGCATCTAAGGATTTAAAAGTTTATCAAATGGATGTAAAATCAGCTTTTCTGAATGGTAAAATTGAGGAAGAAGTTTATGTGCATCAACCAGAAGGCTTTGTTGATCCAAAATTTCAAAATCATGTTTATAGATTAAACAAAGCCTTGTATGGGTTGAAGCAAGCTCCTAGAGCCTGGTATGAAACTTTATCAAACTTCTTACTCAATTCTGGGTTTACCAAAGGAACTATTGACACCACTCTTTTTCTCAAAACACACAAAGGTCACACTTTGCTGGTCCAGATATATGTTGATGACATTATATTTGGATCAACAAATGAAAAATTTTGTGACAAATTTCAAAAATTGATGACCAGCCACTTTGAAATGAGTATGATGGGTGAGTTAACCTTTTTCTTAGGGTTACAGGTAAAACAAAGAATTGATGGAATATTTTTTAGTCAATCAAAATATGTGAAAACAATTCTACAAAAATATTCACTTGAAAACTGCTCTGTTTCAAAAACTCCCATGGCAACAGGGAACAAGTTAGATTCTGATAAAAATGGTATAAGTGTTGATATTAAAACCTATAGAGGGATGATAGGATCATTGCTTTATTTAACTGCAAACAGACCAGATATCATGTTTGCAACATGTTTTCTGGCCAGATATCAATGTGATCCTAAAGAATCCCATCTGAAAGCTGTAAAAAGGGTTTTTAAATATCTCAAAGGCACATCAGAAATTGGTCTCTGGTATCCAAAGGATACAAACCTTGAATTAATTGCATACACAGATGCAGATTATGCAGGGTGCAAAATTGACAGGAAAAGCACATCTGGTGCCTGTCAACTTTTGGGAGAAAAATTGGTATGTTGGGCGAGCAAGAAACAAAACTGTGTTGCCACATCAACAGCAGAATCAAAATATGTAGCAGCAGCAAGTTGCTGTTCACAAGTGCTGTGGATGCAAACTCAACTGAAAGATTATGGAGTAACTCTGACAAGAATTCCAATTCTATGTGGCTCAAAGAGTGCCATTGCAATAACTGAAAATCATGTTCATCACTCAAGAACCAAACACATAGATGTCAGATACCACTTCATAAAAGATCATGTGGAGAAAGGTAACATTGAAATGTATTTTGTTCCAACTGAAAATCAAATTGCTGATATCTTTACAAAACCTCTTGATGAAAAGAGACACAATTTTTTAATCAGTAAACTAGGCATGGTTAATATAAATGATGAAGATTTCTTAGAAAACTCAAAAACACAAATTGAAGACCAACTTGTTGAAAATCAAAATTCTGATATTCATAGAACAAATCAACTAGTTTCTAATAAAACAATCCATCAATATGATGGAACACAAGAAAATCTGATGAACTATCAATAAATGATAGTTTATCAGATATTCTGAAGAAATATCAGGATATCTGGTAAAAGCACCAGAAGTTCTGATATAAAATCAGAAATTATGTTTGAAACATCAGGATAATCTGTAAAAATACATCCTCATGCACACTCCACATATTGTAATTACTTATTCTCGTATATTTTTTTTGTTTTGTTTTGTTTTTTAATTTAAAAAAAAACAAAAAGGGGGAAAAGTAACATGCATACTGATGGAGTTCCATACAGCTGTAATAATCAACCGTCTCATTTTCTTTTCAGTTTATTGAATTTCATTTTTTTGCATCCAATGTCATTTCTTCATAAGGAACTTAAATGTGACATGTAGGCACTAGAATCATTAGGAACTATGAAAATAGATGCCTAGTCATTAAATGCTTACTCACACATGAGGCTTAATAGACTGTCAAAATCACTGTTACACTCACTGTTACATTCACTGGGACATATATCTTCTTAATTGAAGAGAAAAAGGTTGGCTGTTAACATCACTTTCACCTATAAATATTCACAACCTGAAAAGAACATTTGTAACAAAAACCAGCTCTTCAAAAGCCTTTCAACAGTTGTTTTTCTTATCAAAAATGGGTCGCCCAAAATTGATGAAAGCCACTCAATTCCCTCTTCCGTTTCACAGACTTCACAATCTTAGATTAAGATCCAACTTGGAAGGACCTGCATGGGAGGACTGCATGTTTGTGTACATTATGATCATGCGAAGTCCTCTAGGCTTTGCTGTGTCATCACATGTCGCCATATATCCAGAACTTCTCCAAGAGTTCTGGTGGAACTCTCAAATCATTTTTGGTGGTACTTCCATGTGGATTGAAAGTGAGGTCATGGGAGTAAAAATTACTCTAAAAGAAGAAACAATCAGAAATGTCCTCAAACTGGGTGATGATCATGAAGTCCAACTTCTGGAAAAAGCAAATATGTAACAAACCTTGACTGAAATGGGCTATCACACGCTCAACTCGTCAAGGGGCATTAGCAAGTCTGGTTTTATACCACCTTTCCAGTTTTTGGTAACACAGCTAAGTGTCTGCTTTTCCAAGAAAATTGGACACTTCAATGAGCTGTCGAATAGGATGATGGAAGTGGTGCATGCTGTGATACAAGAAAAACCTTTCAACTATGCTAAGTTTCTAATGAGAGACCTAGAAGCAAACATCCACGACCGTCAACCCTTTCTGATTTACCCTCGATTTGTTACCAAGGTGATCACTAGTCAGCTGGACTTTGCAGGAGTGAGAAGCTGCTATTCAAGAGCTGAGCTGGTACTTCAAGAAAACATTAGTGAAGCCACCTTGACGCCATCAACGAATCACACCGGACGAGTAACCAGTCTTTGGTTATATGTGAAGTGCATGTTCAATGTGTTAGAGGAGGAGTAGTTTTCTTTGTTTTATGTTTTGTTTTGTTTTCGTTTAACATGTTTGTTTTATGTTTTCTTTCAACAGGTTTGTTTTAAATTTTTTTTGGTAAATAGATCTAGGGGGAACTAACACAACTTGACTGATAAAATCAAAGAAAATCTGGTGGATTACACATGAATACTGACAGAAGTTAGTAGAACTCAAAATCTGATGATCAATCAGAAAAACTGATCATTCACCAGAAAACTGTGAAATTTCTGATAACAAATCAGAAAATCATATTTTGTTTTGAAAAACCAGAAAGTTTAACATATCATCAGAAAAACAATTCTTTTAATCAGATTTAATTGAAGTTATGAAAATCCAAATTTTTTAGAAAAAGTTTCTTTCTAAAATTTTTTTCTGAGGACTGGAACAAGCTATATAAAAAAAACCAATATACATCTGGTATATCACAACAAAGGTGTGGAGTTCAGAACTGCAAGTCTACAATGTAAGTAAAATCTCAGAACTCTACTTATTCCCTCTCATCTCAAAAAAAAAATTCTAATGATATATATATATCATTATGAGAAATATCTGGGGAGACACACAAAGGGTTTCGATTGGACCTTTTAAAAAGGGGTCCCACATAGAGAAAAGGTGCAAGTTGGAAACTAGTGTTTATCTGCAAAATCTTTGAAGTCTCTAAGTATCTTTAAAAGGATATACATTAAATTAGAGATAAATCAAATGTTTTTTAAAAACGGTTGTTTCCTTAAAGGATTAAAACATCTTAAAGGTGTCATTAATCACCCTAAACTCAAACAACCCACGACAAACACTCAAAAATCTCTGTCGATACACCCTATAAATACCTCATTCAAAAACAGAGTCTTTCATCTTCAACCTTCAAATTCAAAACCCTAAAACCCTTTTCCAAAAACAAAACCCAAATTCTCAATGGCTGCTGTCAACATCAACATACCTCAAATTAAACACTCAGTTCCTTTCATCACTGAAGATTTCCATTAAAGAGCAACAATGAAGCAATGAATGATAACATCGAAGAATATGATATGAAGTGTCAAATTCTCATTGAATTTCTAACGAGATGCCCGTTAGCTCAAGCTCTTACAAAGACCAGAGAGGTACCACAAGAACTCATACAACAAGTTGTAAAAACTCTCTGTTGGTGCACACATCTGTCGTCTTCGTCTTGTATCGAGTCTCGGTTCGGTGCAGATCTAAACAAAGCATGATGTCATGATGACATCATAAGTATGACATCATCAATGACATCATCCACACAAAAGGACAAAAGTGAAATGCATGAAGTTACAAATCAGATTGTTATGTTGTCAATTTCGCTTCAAGACAAAGTCCAAATTTGTCAATTTCGCTTGAAGATAAATGCATTTCATGAAGATATCGCTTGAAATTGTAACATATTTTATATGTAGATTTCGCTTGAATGTCTTCAAGCGAAATCATCTCTTCTATATATAGGGGTAGTGTGCTTTCATTTGTAACAGTTTTTGGCCAAGTGTACCGAAGTGCTGCCGGTTTCTCTTCTGATTGTAAAGGTTGTAATATCAATATACAAGAGGTTTAAAGTGTGAAACAAGCTGTTTACACGTCCGTTTCTCTGTTTCCGCCTTTGAAACGGACTAGAACTCTTCCAAACGACTCGTTTAGGTCGCAATCCGTTCCTACAATTGGTATCAGAGCTCAGGACGAGGAGTTCTTGCCAAAAACAGCCTGTGTTCATCACGATTTCTGTTTCTACACCATTCTTTTCGAAAATTTTCAACTTTTTACGGACAAAATCGGTTCAAACTTTCACAATACGTGCAAAAACATGTTTTAACAAATCCTTGAGACTTTCAGATCTAAAATCGGATTAAAACTGGATTAATCGGACCAAAATCAGATCGGTTTGCTGACATCATCAGATTTCGCTTGAATTTACTTGTGGATTTCGCTTGAAATCATAAGTTGAGCATGATTTCGCTTCAAGTTGATGATAATCTGTTGATTTTCGCTTCAAGTTGATGTATTTCTGTTGATTTCGCTTGAGAACTTTATTTGATTTCGCTTGAATAGTTGAAGCGAAACTGATCTGATTGCATTTCGCTTGAAAATACGTTGGCATTTGTTTGAATCTGGCATCCACTTGAAACCTGCAGTACACTTGAAACATTCTGATGTCTTGCCTGAATTTTGCTGTTAATTGAAAACACGTATCGTATATAGTGAAAAATGCTTCAAGTCATGTGAATGTATCGGTTTATATAGTACATGTGATTGTGTCTAAGATAGTGGGTATATTGGTCAAATTGTATAAGTGTGTCTGCCATTAAAATTTCGATACATGTGATGAATTGTGAAGGCTGCATGTCTTGATTTTAAAATTGCATATTATCATTAATTTTGTCGGCAATTTTACTTAAAGTTTACATGTGGGGTTGAAGTTCTAGATTGAATTTTCATTGTGTGTGAATGTGATTTGTTGTTTGATAGGTTCAATAGGATTGTATTGTGTGTCACGAAATTCAACAATTAAAAAATAATATCATTTGAATTGAATATAAAAGTTGTCGGTTGTTTGAATTGTGATAATATTGTTGGCATGTGACTTAGTGTTATTTTAGGTCCAATCACAATTGATTCTCAATATTAAAATCGAAACATTGCATATGAGTTGATCAGTTGTTGCATGAAAACAAGAAGGGTCCTATCAGATTCGGTTTATTAAAAGTATACATGTGAACATATTGGTTAATGTGATTGCATGCGATAAATCATTTTGTCGGATTAGTTGTGTCAGTAATGTGAATACGTGTGAAGACGGTGATAAGTGTTAGTCAAAGTTTCACGTGATGTATCAGTAAATATGTGTATGAACTGTGTGATTAAAATTTTTTTTTGATACTTGGGTTATATGTGCTAGTCAATTGGATTGTATGCATTTTTAGTTCATAGTGTTTATGTGAATTCAAGACGCTTGAGTATTCAGGTCACAAGGTTTGGAGTTTAGTCTGTTCGCACGGTTCGATCAGTCGTTTTGTCAGTCAAGTCGCGTATTAAAGTCATCGACTCGCTTGAAAGTTTCGTACAGTTTGGAGTTCAAAGGTTTAAAAGAGTCAGGTCATTTGATTTCGATTCGGGTTCTAGAAGTCCGCACAGTTGGTCAACGTTCAGTCCGCACAAAAAATCGCCAGTCTGAGTACTAGTTTGTTTCAGTTAATTGATAAGCGTTTAAACTGATTGTGTGTTTGTTTGTGATTGTAAAGGTACTTGCAAGGTGTTTTCCGAAGTATTTGCTAATTACTGAAGCATGGAAGAAGATTTCTACAACGCGTTTGCCACACCAGTAGCTCCGGTTACAGCTGCTGAAGCATTGTACAGTGAAAATGAGACGGGAACTCATCAAAAGCCACCAAAGCTCATGTACATTGAAGATTTTAAAGGATGGCAGAATCGATTTGAGAACTGGGTGCAAGCTTACAAATTTGATGCATGGTGCTCGTTGGAGAAAGATTATGAGAAACCGAAAAACGAACGTGGGCTTGTAAAGGATTTCTGTGATTTTACAGAAGCTGACAAATTGAAGTATACTAGTGAGAAAATGATGATCAGTATTCTTCAACAGGCAATCAAAGAAGATATATTTGTTTTGCTTCAACATGACAATACAGCTAAGTCAATCTGGGAAGCATTGATTCAGAAATTCAAAGGAAGCGCGGATATGATTAAAAACAGAAAGGCGTTGCTGAAGAAATCATTCGATATGTTTGTAGCTTTTGATTACGAATCAACGAAACAGACAATTGACAGATATTGTCATCTTGTCTTGGAAATGGGGAGATTGGATATAAAGAAGGATGATGAGGAATGGGTGGATAAACTTGCTGAGGCATTACCACAACAGAAATGGGGAACTTATTTGTTGATTATCAAACACATGAGAAAATCTGAGAATATGAGTCTAGCAAAGTTTATTCAAAAGATTGAAGAGCATGAGTTGGATATTCAGAAAACGGCTATAATGACGAATCCAAATGCCAAACAAGATGTCAGTCTGTACTACCGAGGGAACAAGTTTGAGGCTACCCCCAGCCCTAGCCCAAAGATTCAAACTGGTTTCAGTGCGGATGGTTCATCCGGAACAAAGAGTAATGTTACTCAAAGTGGTGGATCTTCATCTTTCTCGAGTTTTGATCCAAACTTTACAACATCAAGTCCTCAACAATAGAATTCAACAAATCTTCAATGCAATGTTACCTTAAATATTCAAAATGGCCAGAATTTGTCTCCAGAAGTTGCCAAGCAACACATGGCATCATTGGTTACTATGTTAGAATCTTACGAAAGTTTGATCGGTGGGAAGATTGGCAATCCGATGCTTACCAAAGAAGATTACGACCAAATTGATGCTGAAGAACTTGAAGTGATGGATATCAAGTGGTGCTTAGCAAGTGCTTGGAGGAGAGCTGAAAAATTTCAAGAGATTACTGGCAGAGATGAATTTCGAGGAATGGCTACCTCTCAGTTGGGATTTGATAAATCGAAAGTTACCTGTTTCCGTTGTAAAGGAAAAGGTCATTTTAAACGAGAGTGCAAAAGTAAAGAAGCTACCGGGAATCAAGATAGAAACAATTATTATCAGAAATCAATTTTCCATCAGACTACTCAACAACCTCAAATTACGCATGCTCATGCTACTGATGATGGAAAGAAGAAAGCTTTACTTATCCATCAAGATGATGAATTTGTTGCTAAAGGATTTAGTTGGGATAAATACATTCCATCAGAATCAGGCTTTGTTGCTCGAATTCTAGGTGAAGATGAGGTTAATCAGAAAAGAATCCCAATTTTTTCAGATCTTGGAAGTGATGTGGATACCGATGATGAGGAAGAACATCTCAACAGAGCCAGAAAAGGCATTGATCCTACTAGTTTTAATTTGTTTTTTGCAGATAAAATGGAGATGCTGTATCAGAAAAAGATGGCAAGATTGAGGAAAGAGCTGGAAGCAACAAAAATGCAAGCTGATGAAAAGACAAAGACAGAAGCTGGAGAAGCAAATGTTGAACCAGTGACTGAGAAAGTAGTTGAGAAAGTTGTTGAAGTGGAGAAAGTGGTGGAGAAACTCGTTGAAGTTGAAAAACTAGTCGAAGTTGAGAAAATTGTGGAAGTAGAAAAAATTGTTGAAATAGAGAAACTCGTTGAAGTTGAAAAGATTGTCGAGGTTGAAAAGATAGTTGAAAAAATGGTTGAAGTTAAAAAACCATGTGTGAAGTGTTCAGAATCTTGCCAAGTCTGTGAAGAGAAAGATAAGAAGATTGCTGAACTTGAGAAGATTAAAGAAGATTTACTGTCTGATGTGAAGTATGTAAAGGAGTCGTACGATGTGCTCAACAACACAGTTGATCGTCTGAAAAAGACGAATACAGAAATTGAAAAAGCAATGGATAAAATGAGTGCAACATTAATGACAAAGCAGAAAGTCATTAATGAGTATATTGAAGATTGTGCACAGTTAAAGAAAGAAGTGGAACTTGAGAAGATTGAGAGTGAAAGGATTAAACGATTACTGTTGAGTTACACTACATGTGATTACTTGATTGATCGTGTTTATCCGACTGTTGCAGGTCTAGAAGCGTTCATGGACAAAAAGACTGAAGATACTGATACTGGTAAGAAACCAAGTGTCAAGTATAACAGATGTCCGCCCCCGATCCATGAAACTTATTCTCCCAGGAATCCAAATGAAGAGCGTCTAAAAAAGGCAGTCAACATCAAGTTAAAGTCTGAAATCATTGATTAATTACCAGACAATATTGATGTTACATTCACAGCGTCTGACACTGATCATGAGTCTGAGTTATTAAAGAAAGTTGTCGATCAGGTGTTGGATACGGATGAGGAGTCAAAACCGGAGTCTGAGTCTGATAGTCCGAGTTCATCAGAAAGGAGTCCGAGTTCACCGGTTAATAGGGTTTACAATAGAAAATTCCTGTTATCAAAATCTAATTTGAATGACGGATCAATCAAAGTGGCTTATACTTTGAATGATTCAGACAAATTATATTCTGATGAGGAATTTCCAATCAGAAGTGTAAAAACTGAAATGATCAAACAGGTTTTCAAATTAACAGAAATTAATATTTCTGATATAAAAGATTTAAATCTTGATGAAAAACCTAAAAAGTACACTTCAAGAGTTCAACAGAGATTGAACAAGAAAAAGGGTTACGGTTCTGGTTATGATTTTCAAAAGAAACCAAACCATAACAAAAATTTCAAAAAGAAAGGTTTAGGATTTATTCCTCCTGAAAATTATGAAAATCAGAAAACTTATAAACCAAAAACAAAATTTGTTGCAGGAGGAAGTGCTGAAGATGAGCAGAAGAAACCATTCTGGAAGCAGTCAAATCAAGAGTTTCTTGCTGAGGTAAAGAGGAATGTGAAGAAGTTTGCTCAAAGAGTTGATAGAAGAACTTGCTTCAAATGCCAAAAGGTTGGGCATATTGCTTGGAATTGTCAACAGTCCAACAACACAAAACAGGAAGTTACTTCTAACTCAAAACTGAAAGAAAAACTTATCTTTGAGAAGAAACAATCAACTGAGAAATCAAAAGTGTTTGAAAATTCTATTTCTGAAAAAGGTGAAAGTTCAAAACGGTTTTACAAAAGAAGAGGTGATTTAACCAAACAAAAATGGATTGTAAAATCTGAAAGAAGTTCTGACAATGAATCTGATTCCATAAAATCAGATGAGTCATTTGTTGAGAAAAAGATTGTTAATTCCGTTCCTGAGGTGAACGATAAGAATTTTCCTTCATTGTCAAAGGAAAATTGGAAGTCGAAAGTTGGGAAGGTAGAGATCTCAAATCAATTCTTCGCTGATAAGGGAGAATTTGATGTTGAGAAGGCTTTCAATGGGAAAGTCAAACATATTTTTGGTAAGATGGTTGACAGAAAGGTAAAGAGTGCACAAGAATTTTACAAATCAAAATGTTGGTGGGATAGATGTTTGCCACCAAAGTCACCCAAGGCTGGTGAGGCTTGGGTGGACGTAATGTTTGATTAAAAACCGGACTTGCCGGAGCTCCCAGGTTGGTAAGAGTGGAGCAGGAATCGGCATCTTTCTTAGCAACTGATCCTACAAGTGATTTGGTTGGTAAATCTACAGGTGGTATATTTAAATTGTTATATTTTGATGTGAAAGTGGTTATGGTTGAAAAGTGAACCTGCTAGTGGTTGTAGAATGTTTTCACTGACAAGTGGTTAATCAAGGTCATTTAGTTGAACTTGATTGGACCATATTTACAAATGATTGTTTGGAAAACAACATGAAGAACCCCTAACTTTACAAGTGATAAAATCAACAAAACTAATTTTCCGGAAAAACCATTTGATTAAAACAAACTTAAGTGTTTTGAAATCATAATGGGAAAATAGTTTGTTGAGAGGGGGAGTTCTGATTGTTTATGCCAAGAGGATGGCGAATTTGATGCGATTTGATATCAGTTGTCATTTTATTGTACAGTTGGTTTTTCAAATTTCCTAAATTGTGTTTGCATTTTAGGGGGAGTAAAAATTTTCAGAAAATCCAAAAACATTTGAAAATTTGAAAAAGCCAAAAACATGATAAAATCAAAAATGAGTTTTGTTGTCAAAAAGAGGAAATGATAGTACATCAGTGGACGATCACGGCATGCTAAAGAATTGGAAAGTCAAATGTGATAAACGATCTCACTGTGGATGTGTGAGTAGGTTTTTGCACATTTAGTAAATTGTGACGAGATATAAACCAAAATTTACTTGCGTCTACGTGGGGAACACCTCCAGGATATATAGGTAACCCCTGAAATCTTGTTTGAAAGGTCCCGTATTCTGAGATACTAGGTCTTTATGCTTAGTGATATCTGGGGTATTATCCCGGGACTTCTGATTTTGCGGAAGCAATGGCCTAGTCCCCGGAGAATACTTTCCGCATGCTTGAAAAATAGCGCAGCCCTCAGCAAATTGATGAAACAATAAAATTGATAGTCATTGCTGTTGTAATTCAAAAGATCCTCTAAAGGGGACCCACCAAAAGTCGAAGCCGTCATCTCTCTGCGTATCGAAAGATCGACCTGAGCTCTCACGGCCCTCGCAATTAATCCCTTACAGATATCATCTAGGTATACTCACCTGTAAGACTGAATACTGGGGTCTGGATACGGGAGTATATACTGAGGTGGGACACATGTAGATGTTTAAGTCCTAAAACACTATCTCTTATCTCGAAACAGTTGAACTTTGTGTGAAAATTTAAGTGGATCAGTATACTGACAATCTAAGTGAATCGTTTAGAACTTAAAATGTTTAAAGCTTAACGGTGTTGGTGATTTGTCTCAAAAACTGATATGATCCTCTTACGCAAAATCACAAAAATATTGTTTGTAAATATTTCATTTCTGCATTTCATTTCGTTTATTTCAAAAAAATCCAAAAAGATTTTCGGTGTGTTTTAGCATAAATTTTTTGGAAAATTCAAAAAGATTTTAGACAACTGATGTTGAAGAGCGGATTTTCAAAATTCCAAGTGCTGAACATGACGAATAGGTTTGGGTGAATTTGATTGAAAAGTTTTTCGTTAAATGATCATTGTTAATGTTTGATTGTAAATTGATTGGAGAAGGATCAGTGTTGGTGCATGAAATTTGATAAATTGTTAAATATTTTATTCTTTTGAATCTTACTTTTGGATAGAGGATGTGCAGGATAGACTGGATTCTGAGCTGATAGAGAGCCAGATTTCAATTCTGATACTGTAAAAGCCAGACTACGATCCCAGCATGTTTTGAGGGGGAGTCTGTTAAAGAGAGTTACATCGTCCGAGGAGGAGATTAGTTGAAGAAAGTTAGAGTGAAGGAAGCTCAAAGACTGATAAAGACTGAAGATTGAGAAGACTCGACACTTAAGACTCGTCAACATCTGAGGGGGAGTCTGTTGGTGCACACATCTGTCGTCTTCGTCTTGTATCGAGTCTCGGTTCGGTGCAGATCTAAACAAAGCATGATGTCATGATGACATCATCAATGACATCATCCACACAAAAGGACAAAAGTGAAATGCATGAAGTTACAAATCAGATTGTTATGTTGTCAATTTCGCTTCAAGACAAAGTCCAAATTTGTCAATTTCGCTTGAAGATAAATGCATTTCATGAAGATATCGCTTGAAATTGTAACATATTTTATATGTAGATTTCGCTTGAATGTCTTCAAGCGAAATCATCTCTTCTATATATAGGGGTAGTGTGCTTTCATTTGTAACAGTTTTTGGCCAAGTGTACCGAAGTGCTGCCGGTTTCTCTTCTGATTGTAAAGGTTGTAATATCAATATACAAGAGGTTTAAAGTGTGAAACAAGCTGTTTACACGTCCGTTTCTCTGTTTCCGCCTTTGAAACGGACTAGAACTCTTCCAAACGACTCGTTTAGGTCGCAATCCGTTCCTACACTCTCAAAATCTCAAGTCAAACTGAGCTAACAGCACATGTATGGGGAAATATCTTCATTAAAATTTCACCAGAAAAGATAAGGGAATGTTTGGAGCTACGCTTACATCAGAACTTTGAAAAGTCACCAGAAAGAGAAGATATGTTTTCACAACTTGATGCTGTAATGGATACAAAACAAAGATTTCAACAATCAATAAATTCAAGAGAAACAAGCTACCTGCCTTCTGGCAAGTCTTAATGGAAATTCTGAACAAGTGTCTATCGTCAAAGATTGGAGGTACAGATCAGAAAAATATGAACATTCTAACAATCATGTTCAGTCTGATTAATGGATTGAACATTGATTATGGAGCAGAAATATTTATTCTGATCAGGAGATCAATTCTGACCAAAGATGGTAGAATAGATTCACATCTACCCTTTCCAAGATTTCTATCTATCATAATTTCTGATGCTTTTCTGAAAAGAAACATGGCAATACCAGCATCAGAAAATATGTGGAAGACAGAAATTATGAAACCTTGGAATGCTGCAGGGTCTTGGAAGTCAGATTATGATGTACCTGCTCTGACAGAAAAAATGATGAGTATGATACCAGAAGAATCACCATACAGAGCAGAATACCTGAAAATGTTGAACAAAAAGTCAGAAAGAAAAGGAGTTTTTGAACAAGTGTCCCCTATGGAGCATGATGTACAAGAGTCAAGCACACCAAGAATGGAACAGCAGGATGCATCTGATCCTCATCTAGCTGATAAAGATATAAATATGAATCCTGTGGCTGAAGGACATCATGCTGAAGACTCACACATTGGAGAAACAGGTGCACAACAGTCTAAAATAAACATATTTTATGATTCTGAGAATGATTCTGATGAATCAATTCAAGGAAAACATGAAATCTTACTTAGAGATACTATTTCTTCAAAACAAGATTTGAGTAAAACAAAAAGACTCATTTTCTGAATCAGATTCTGAGGAGGAAAATGTAGTAACAACAGGTGGAGATCAGCCTGCTGATCAAGGAAACCTGGATGAGAAAACAAAAAGTTTCTCAACAACTCATGAAAAACCTGAAAAGGCTCAAGGATATGAGGAAATCCAAAACTTGAATTTGTTTCAATTTTCTGGTGAGGATATAGGGAATTTGGATTCGTCCAATCCTTTTAACCTTAAAACAGCAGAGAATGTGTTTTCTGCTGGTGTTAGAAGAGAAACATCTGTTGTTTTTCCAATTTCCCAAGAACATCAATCTATGTCACCTAAACAATTTGAAAAAGAACCTGAAGATAAAGTTGCTACTGTGAAAACAGCAACAGAAGAAAAACTTGATCTAATACTAGAAGAAATCAGAAATCAAAAGTCAGAGAACAAGTTTTTGTCAGAAACTGTCAAAGCTGTGCAGAAGCAAACTGAAGACAATACTGCAACTCTCAACAAATTGCAAAAATCATCAGAAAACAAAGAAAGCTCATCAGAAATTGAGAAAGCTATCAAGGAACTAAATGATATCAAGAAAAAGATGGTTGAGGGTGCAACTGCAGGAGAAAGCTCAAGTTCAGGGAAGCTTCTTGAAGAAATACAGTTCCTCAGAGCCAACAACAGCAGCATGACTGAGGCTTTTGAGAAACTGTTGATGGAATTAGCTGCACAAAGAAATCAAGAAAATCAAGAGTTCCAGAAAATGAAGAAACAAGAGGAAACAAATTCTCAAGCTCTTACTAATGTTCATCTGTTAGTTAAGAGATTGCAGTATAATGTTGCCAGACTAGCAAATATTGATCTTCATGAACTGAAAGCCCCAATTCCACAAGAAAGACAAGCAAGAAGATCAGAAACTTCTCAACAACAACCAGAAATTGTTCAACAAGATCAAACCAATCCAACGGAAACCTCAACAGCTCAAAAACAGAAGCAACCCATGGGTCCACCTCAAGATAAACAGAAGATACTCATGGGTCCTCCACCAAATGTCTCAAAGCCAGACACATCAAGGGTACAACCGAAAGATCATGTTCCAGTACAACCAGTTTCTACAACCATCACAGGAGAAACAGAGTTGAGCATAATAATGGATACAAAAGAAAAGAGAAGAATGGAACATGAAGTGACTTCCTCAAAAAGGCCAAGAAAAGAAATGATAGAAGATTCAGAAGGGAACATCAGAGAAATGGAAGTGCTAAAAGGTGATTTACACACTATTATGTACCCTGAAGAACATCTAAAGAATTACTATTGGAAAGGTCCAGAAGACAACCCAAAGAGACCACTCTCTCCAATGAGCAAAGGTATTGTTGAAAACAGAAACAATGGAGGTTGGGTAATTTTACACAAGCACATAACCAATCCAATAGTATCAATTGAAAGAATTGATACAATGACCACTGGAGGAGGCATCCTAGGCAATGAAGCACAAAACGAGTATACCTTGATCAGAAAAGACAACAGTCAACAAAAGGTTACTGATGCAGATCTGGCTGATTATATTCACCCATTGGGAATAGTCAAAATGAAGAATATCATTGATGAAATGAAAGGTAATTTAGTTATAATCAGAAGAGCCCTTGAAAGTCTCAAAAGTGCAGGAGCAAAGTTATACAAAAGGGCTGCACTGGAGACTTTGATCTATGTATCAATTTTGAGTACAGCAACAAAGTGCTAATACCACCTCCGAACACTTCAATTCCAGCTGAAATTGCTTCTAAACTATTAAGAACTGGAGCAATCTTTGACCAACCAGAAATGAGTGTAGTCTTCAAAGATGCTAATAAAGAGAAAGCTCTGTTCAGAATCAGTGATATATGCAGGTATTCAAATCAAACTCTGAAATATATAAAAAAACTACATGAATGAAAAACAAGAGCAGCTCAAAAAGAAGGGAAAGAACAATGAAAAGCTGAGAAAAACAATTGAAGAGTGCATTGAAAATTGGATGGAAACAAGAGGATGGTAAAAAGAAATGTACAAAGAAACTCAAAAGGCAATTGACTACAAGAAAAGGCTGAAACCTGGAGACAAATACAGAAGTGGAGTGAAGATCAACTAACGATTTAATAAGATTAAATTTCCTGTTTATGAACAATATTTTATCAATGTCTGATTTATAGTTGGTTTGACTATGTTCAATGTTTCTGAACTTAGTTGTTTTTGAATTTCTCTTTCAAAGAAAGTTGTTTATGTTTGATATAGAGGTAGTTCATTTTCTTACAATACTTAGGGGGAAACTGTTAGGAAACTTTATTTGTAAGTATTGAAGAAAAACACAATCAACTGGATCTATGAAGAGATCACAGTTCTGAAGATCAGGAACTAGAAAAAGAAGATCAGATGGTACAACCGGAATACATAGCATCTACTTCAAAGAATCACAAGTTGATCAAGAGCTGAATTGGATTATCAGAAGAGGTCATTTCTGCTGGATCTGATGATATTTCTGATGAAATATCATCAGTATCTGACGATTCTGATCATCAAGGATTTTCTGATGATTTGTTCATCAGAATTTCTGATGAAGTGGTTTATCAGAATTTCTGATGAAATAACCCACTTGTCTGAAATTGGCTCTGTCCTGCCACAATTACCGAAGCAAGTTGACATTTAATGATATCATGATGAAAAATGCAACTTGAACGTTGGAATCAATGAATATGTCAATTGGCTACTTTTTGCAGGAATTATTGTATGAATAAACTATTGCTTATTCATACACCAAGCCGTCTATAAATAGAAGGCTAAACCAGGAGAAGCAAAGTGAGTTTGAAGCTTAGCATTCACACATACATCTAAACTCCATTGCTCTCTCCCCCACAGAATTCAAGATTCGTTTGTATTAGATAATAATCTTACAATCACCTTGTAAACCATTTTTGTTTCAAAGTGATATAAACTTGATAATTCTGTAGGTCTTGTTTCTTGAAAGTCTAATTTCCATTTCCGCACATCTTTTTCACATCTACTGAAATCACTTGCCATATTACGTGAAAAGAAGTTGTTTTGAGCCTGAACTGGGTCTAACAAGTGATATTCAAAATGAAGTAGACCTAGAAGTTCAACAACTAGGAGAAACCTCAGAATCCTGGACATTATATATTGATGGTGCATCTAATGTTAGGGGTGTAGGATTGGGTATACTACTAAAATTGCCACAAGGGGACATATTACCCCAGGCTATTAGATGTGAATTTCCTGCCACTAATAATGAAGCAGAATATGAGGCTTTGATCGCATGAAGAGAGTTGGCTAGAAACATGAATATTTATTAAGAGTTTGCAAGTATATGTTGATTCCTTGTTATTTACTAATCATTTTAATGGATCCTATGCAGTTAAAGGTGAGAAGTTAATCGAGTATCTCGATATTCTCAAAACATTAGCAGGATATTTCGATTTTTTACACTTGAACATGTACCAAGAGAAGATAATGCTGAACCGGATACCTTGGCAAACCTAGGATCATCAGTCAGGATACCAGAAGGAACCCAAATACCAATACTTCACATCCTACATCCTGTTGTGGATCTCTTCAAGGCTCAGGATAAGGAGGTAACAAGTATTCAGGATCCTGGTCATGATCCTGATGAGGATACCAAGTCCTGGACGGCTCCATCCATGAGATATCTCAAGGAAGGACACATCCCTAAGGATGAGAATCCTAAGGCCTTTAGAATGAAGGTATCACGATTCACTATTATAAATAATGTTTTGTACAAGAAATCTCTTGCAGGACCATACCTGAGATGCTTGAAGGATCCCGAAGCTAAAGAAGTGCTTCAGGATATACACGAAGGGGATTGTGGTAACCACACTGGGGGCAGGTCATTATTCTCAAAAGTATTAAGAATAGGATACTATTGGCCGACGATGAAGAGAGACGCTGCAGAATATGCTCGAAGATGTGATGCATGTCAGAGGCACAGTAACATATTACATCAACCAGCTGAACCATTATATCCTATAGCTTCCCCTTGGCCATTCATGAAGTGGGGGATGGACATAGTGGGGAAATTGCCGAAAGCTCCAGGAGGAAAAGTCTTCATGCTGGCAATGACTGACTATTTTTCTAAATGGGTTGAAGCTGAAGCATTTGTTCAAGTTAGAGACCAAGAAGTAGTATCCTTCATAAAAAGGAATATCCTGACTAGGTTTGGAGTACCAGCCGAGATTATTTGTGACAATGGATCTCAGTTTATAAGTAAGAGGACTACTGACTTTTGCAAGAGTTGGGGAATCAAAATGATCACATCTACTCCAGTACATCCTCAAGCAAATGGACAAGCAGAATCCTCGAACAAGATAATTGTCAACAACCTGAAAAAGAGACTATGAGATAAGAAAGGAAGATGGGCAGAAGAACTGCCATTTGTTTTATGGGCTGATAGAACAATAATAAAGAGTGCAACTAGCCAGACTCCATTCTCCTTAGTATTTGGAGTGGAAGCAGTGATCCCAACAGAAATGGTGATACCTACAGCAAGATCTAACCTCCGGGATCCTGAGCAGAATCCTGAAGCTTTGTGCCAAGAATTGGATACTGTGGATGAGACAAGAGATGCAACAAAGCTAAGGATGGCAGCATATCAACAGAGGAAATCCAGAGCATACAACAAGAATATAAGGACTAGAAGGTTTCAAGTTGGGGATTGGGTGTTAAGAAAGGCTTTTCAGAATACTACTAATCTTGCTGATGGAAAATTGGCTCGAAGTGGGAAGGACCATATGAGGTTGAATCAGAATCAGGGAAAGGAGCGTACCGACTCAAGAGTATGGAGGGGGATATGCTACCAAGATCCTGGAATGCTATACACTTAAAGCTTTATTTCAAGTAAATTTAGAATTTAATTTCTAACTCAGGATGGTATGAATTCTATCTCTTTTAATATGTTTGATATTGTTTATTCTTTTAAACCCAATACTGACTTAAGCATCGGAGGGGTGTTAGCCAGGCTAACACCCACCTTAGTTTACAGTTGTTTTACAGTATATGCTTTAGGATAAAACTCCAGGATACACACTCGGGATATTTCGAAAGATTAGAGGATTGGCCCCCTATCTCACCTTTAAGGGATACTGATCCCTTCACAGGTTTAAAGGTATTCACCTTTCTTACGAATTGGGTTTAAACACCCCGCCTGGAGCGTAAGTTATCCAGGGATAGTTCAAGGTAGCGGGACCAGTTCATGTAAAAGTGGCTGACGATATCGTTACTATTGGCTATATCCTGGATCCTCAAGGTATATGAGGATTGATCACCCTCTCTCACGAAAGGGTATTTTCATACTCTCTAAGGTTTAAAGGTTTTCACCTTTCTGAGTCTTGGAGTTTATACACTCCCTCCTGTAGCGCATGAAAATAAGGGTTTATCCCCAAGATATTAAGGGTCTATCCCCAGGATATTCAGGCTTTATCCGCAGAAAAACTAAAGTATGACTATGTTTGCATTCCTAAGTCTTTAAAAATGTTGAACACAGGGGACATACACCATAGAATTCAAAGGATGGGTTCAAGTTTCTAAATGTGCACTGGGGACATTCATAAGATGGAAGATTGGAATCGACCCTCTAAGAGTCTTTGGTATGATCTCTCATTTTTTATTTTATTTTAAGTTTTCTAAGTTATGTGGCAGTATCCTGACCAGGATATCTCTCAGGATATTCTCAGCATATGTTCCCAAGAATGTTTAAAGAAAACTATTTTCAGAATAAAATTTGTGCACTAAAAGTATAGCAACAAAGATAAGGTCAAAAGTAAGTTATATTATTAACGTGGCAAAAGTTTGTGCTTTTTGTTTCATCTAAAACTGAGATCAATCCACCAAAAGCATAATAAGTTCATAGTTATATTTACATAACAGTTGAAGGTTTCATCTCAAACCGAGACACATCCACCTCCAACTGTTATATTGTTTAAAAAGCATGCAGGAAATATAAATTGTTCAAGTGCAGGAAAAGTAAAATGCAGGAAAAAGTAAATTGTTTTAGGGTTACAGACCAACATTCAAATTTTTTAAAAAAAAGTGGGCACCGGCCTAGGCATCAACATCCATCATCGCCCACTTGAATGCCCTCACACAGCGGCATCTCCACCAGCCTTCTCCGTCTTCTCAGCCTCAGCATCCTGAGCAGCATCCTCTCCAGCATCCGTCCCAGCATCCTTCTTTTCTCCAGCCTTGTCCACCACCTCTGCTGACTTAGAGGATTCACCAGCCTCAGCAGTATACGGCACAGCTTTGCCTCCAGGCTCCTTCAGCTTTGCCACCCAGGAATCAACCGGCCAGGATGGGCACTCCAGACCTATCTCCTTGGCCTCATAAGCCATCTTGATGCGAGCTTGTAGCAGAGAGACAACAACTGAGTTTTTTTATCCCTTCCCGGAAGGAGACCATGGCCTGTTCGTGCTCCACTTGGATGGCTGCCAGCTTTATCTCAGCATCCTGAGTGACCTTCTTCAGCTTATCCTCATAGTGCCGGGTCTTGGCTTCAGCAATGGTGCCTTGATCAGCAACAGTGGTCTCGCGCTGCTTGATCCTGGCTTCTTGAAATTTGGTTGTGCTGCAGGCATCAGTGTAGAGATGGAGCAGATGCTGGAGACCCTACAAGTCGAAATTCAGGAATAAGTTAAAAACTGGCTAACCAGGATATTCTGTCAGGATATATATGCAGGATGTGGTACCAGGATATTACCTTGTTAAGAAAGGACGTCGTTGCCTCTAAGGAGTCAGTGAAGCTGAGTTCTTCGTAAGAGAACCCTTCAGAGCCTGGGGTGCTGACCTCGGAGCCTTTCCTCTTCTTAGGGGTGGAAGCACGAGCTCTCGGGTTGGGCTTAGGAGCTGGAAGCGGTTTGGAGCTGGTAGTAGCAGGAGTTTCCTTCTTGATGTTGACTGGAGTGGGGTAACTATCAAGCTCTTCAAGGTCCAAGAGAATTGGAACTTTGCTGGAGTCTGCATACAGGGAGTAAAACTCTTTCCTAAACATATCAAATAAAAACATGTATGTAGGATATTATGTAGGATCCTTACCAGACATGTTTGAACTGGAGAGTAGACTTGGAGATGATGGGAACGGATTGAAACTTCTTTCAGCCTCTGGGAGGAGTCTGATGGCATTGATTCTCTTCTGTGAGTCGGCTAAGGGAGGTGCAAGCTTTCTGAAGTCGGCTGTGTACAAGAAAATAAAAAGTTAGTGCAAGATATGAAACAGGATATAAGACAGGATCATCCTAAAACCCTAAATCCTACCCTTTCTCAACCACTGCACCGGATATTCCGTTCCACGAGGGATTGAGTCTCTTTTTACAAAGAAAAATTTGGATTTCCATTCCTCCTCATTCCTGGTGGCACGAAGTATCAGTGGATCGCCGGAGGAAGAATAGAACAAGAATCGGCAAGAACCATGGCATCTAAGCCGATATGCTAAGGGAAGGTCATGTATAGAAAGATCAGGGATATGGTTGTTCTTGATTTGATCAAGAACAAGCAGGACTCGCCAAAGCATCGGCATTGTTTGACAGAAACAGATTTTTGTGGTGTTAAAGAACTCGGTGATGAAATCTGGAAACGGAAATTGCAACCCTAAGGTAAAGGGAAAAGCACTAAAACACAACCACTCGTCGGAAACCATGTCCGATCGGATTTCCCGATCAAACAGCCTGACCACCGTCCCTTTCGGAAAGATGCCGGAGGTTTTGAGAGCCGACAAGTGAGCCCTATCAAAGGAGCATATTTCTTTCTCCGGATCTTGGAAAATATTCTGGTGGATAAATGAAGGAGCGGAGTCACCGGAACTGGATCTGGTTTGCCTCGCCATATGGTTGCCGGAATATTGAGCAGAATAAGGAGAAATAAGAAGGAAATGAGAGAGAAGATTTTACCTTTTTCTCTTCGGTGAGGGTTAAATGAGGATGAGGATGAGAAGTTATAGGGAAGTAATGAGTAATTATAGGCTGCATAGTTACAAGTGGTCACGTCAAGGTCTTATCTCTTAATTGCCTCGTTTACCGTGAAAAAATGTAACCGTTAGGGCTCAGGATCCTTAACGGTAACATTTTTAGGGACAATTGTTATGGGTGAAATTCTGAACCCATATCCTGGATAATATCTTAAGTTATATCTTGATTATATGATAAATGTTCATGCCCGGGATGCTGACTCATGATATTGGTAACATCCTGACATGGTATCCTGAGGATCACTAACGGATTATGTGCAGGAGTACGAGTCCAAGCTTGCAACGTTCACGAAGACCTTTTCCCCTGAAGACTCGGTCCAAGTTGTTCGAAGAAAGACGTTGAAGCCGCTTTACTTGGTCTCCAACGTTAACTAAAGAATATTCGAAGGCATCCCCCATTTATAGGAGATTTTGTTTTCATTTCTTAGCTATAAATAGACGGATATATCAGATCGAATAGGACACAACACTCACTGCTCTCGAACACTTCTACTCTCTCGCAACTCTCATTTTCTGAAAAAGCATTGTAACACTTAGCGATCTGATCAATATCCTGCACTGTATTCTGACGTTTGAAGTAATAAAAAGAACAAGGTAGCTGCGATTGTCAGCTCCTGAGGTTTTATGCCGGTGATCTAGATTGATCAAGGGCTTTCCTCGTATATCTCGTGTCACCCCTTTACTTTCTGCTCATTATTTGATTATATAGATATAGCTCGATATCCTGAGCTATATCCTGAAACTGTTTTAGCAAACAACCAATTCAGCATATTTACAACACACATTCTTAGCACACTACCTCACTTAACTAATTTGATCACTAAATTGCTTAGGTAATTTTTGACCAAAACAGTCATATCATTTGACGGGTTAAATGACGAGTCAACTATGCATACTTTTAAAATGTCAGAAATACCCTTTTTGCGTAAAAATAGTTTTAAACCTATATGAGCAATATTTTTGACATTTAAACTAATCATACAACACTATTAAACATGTTTTGATATATCGGACTCGTCATAGGACTCATTCGACCAACCGGTACGCATACGACCCGTTAAAATGGCATAAACCATTTTAACAAATCGTAACGGGTCAAAACACCTCTAGACACTTTCCAATCAGAATGTAAGGTTTAATAAATCATATTACACGAACGTCCTTCGCTCGTTTGAATTTAAACAACATTCTATCCATTCTCCCGTTTAAGCCACAATGTACACTAATCTTATAACAATCCGACATAATTAGGAACCACTTGAGCTTTGCATACACGATTGAGCAAGACACCTAAGCAACCTGTGAGTACATAGTTTCCCACTTTTCAGTTTTCAAATTGTTTTGGGGTGATTCTGTAAGACCCGTTCTTTTAAATTAAGGTTTAACGTATCTTTTACGAAAAACAATCATGTAATTAAGGTTACATATGCATTGGAAATTACGGGTTTATTAAAACTTTTTACAATTTAAAAGTATACAACATATCATGTGTACGTTCGTCGTTTAACATAATAACGATACATAGTGCGGAAGCTTATTTCGTGATCGTGTTCGGTTCTTGCTCGTCGCTTGATCTTCATCCGTGCACTCTTGGCATTCACCTATGATCAAAACCAACTTAAAAGTTAGTTTTGATAGTCAAATATTAAGTTCAAACAAGTACATGTGTTAAAATGACAAAATTTTAAAAATTTTCGGAGTTAGGGGGCTTCGCGTGACGCCAAGGGCCTAGGCGTCACGTCTAGCCCTGTTTTTCACAGCCTGTTGCCTTCAGCTGATGCTGTACATACCCAGCACGACCTGATTTCACGGAAACGGCCATAACTTCTTCGTTATTGATCCGTTTTACCCGATTCTTTTTCCTACGCGTCCGTAATTTAATCCTCCATCTTATGGAGTTAAAATCCTACATCCAACATAAGAAATTTTGAGACTTCTAAGCCTTCGACTCGTTACCTTTTTACCGAATTTTAACCCGTTTATGCATTTTATCAAACAAACGTATTTATTTGATTCCTATATCTCATACACTTCTTCAAATTAATGTTACCTACTATATTAGGTTCTAATCATTGGTTTATTACACAATTTAAACCCGTTTTCGCTCGTATGCTTATTTTGACCCATTAAGGGTATTTAAGCACTTTAAAGCTTGAAATCGCTTTCATTCATTTCTAGCATCTTATTCCTACATTTCTTATCAAGTAATCTTCAACTACAACTCTTTGTGTGTTGGATTTCAATGTGTATATCTATATGTTCCGAGTTTTACCCTTCGGATTGTTATTTTATGGCAAGACTCAAATAGAGCTATTTGACTAACGTATTACATCTTTCAACTTCTACACTTATTCTAAGTATTTATTTAATCATGAAACTCATTTCCAAACAACCTTTAAGGGTTGTTTGTTCAATTTAACCTACAAGGGCATTTTGGTCAATTTTGGTCCTTCTTTTACGACAAAGGACTTTCAGATACATGTTTGACCCAAAAATTCGATCTTTTAACTATAACCTTGTTTAGAAGCCATTATGTTTCTAAAACACTACAATTATAACTTGAATTATTCGGTTTATCTTTAAGATAACCAAATATCCAATTTGACCTTGTTTAACTCTTAGAAAACCTCAAGTTCTACATGATGAATTGAATCATTATACATACCTGGCTCGGATCAATATATTGACCCGTTTCAATACCTTGACTTAGTAGCCGCTAAGCAATAGCGATGTGCGTATACATTTGATATTTATTCCTATAAACATGTAACTCGACAAACCATTAGTCGATATTGTCAAAGGGTGATAATTTCACCTTTTGACCCGTTTATTTACCTAGTGATTTTCGTCACTTCCACTAAATGCCAATTTCATGTATTATGCTAATTTAAAGTCTACTAACGAAAATACGAAATCAAGCATAATGTAACGGAACCGTAGTTACGTACCTTTTAAGCATCCTTTCCAAACGCGTATTTCCACCGGCTTGTCCATTTGACGATCTGGATTCCTCGCCTAAAGAGTTCAATTCGCAATCCGTTTAGAACCCTTTTTCAATCATGTATCGCATAATTCGCTAAATCGTTACAATCATGCGTTTTAACTTTAAATTTCAATTTTAAGCCTTCTTTGAGGCATTTTCACAAACACTTAGCGGGTCAGATTTCTACATAATCTAAACCAAGTTCATGACTTGAGTTTATCACCCCAATTAACTTCAATTAGACTATATACACATATTTTAACATCAACAATTTAGAGATTTCCTCATAATTTCAGTTTACACTAGAACAAGGGTTTAAATCCTAGTGTTTATCAAGCTCTACTAACATATTAATCACCCACTATGGTGATTTTGATCCTTACAATTATCATGCAAGAATTTTGACAATAACTCATCTAGGGTTTGTCCCTAAACCTTATATCACTTCCAACTTCGTATTTAGAACACATAATTAAGCTCAACACTCAATTTCAATCACATGCAAGAATTTGGGTTGAATCAAAGTGACCAAATTCGACATACCTTACGATCCTCTTGACAAGGTGATCACGGTTCTATATTCAGATTTTGATTTCAACTCGATTTGGGCCTTCAATTTGAGAGTTTAGTAGAAGTTAGGGTTTTGGGGGTGAGGGTGTCGCCCTCTCCTGTTCTTGATCGACCAGACATCTCAAATGAGATGTTTGGTTTTGTTTTTAATTAAAACCAATAATATAAGTTTCAATTTTAACAACATTGGCCCCTCCACTTTTGTTTGACATATAGTTTTGGTTGTTTTAACCCTATTTCAAGTTATTTCTAGACTTGTAGTTAACTAGGTTATAATTTTCCTAGTTATTCATCTTGTTCAAAAACCCGTTTTATTTTAAGTCCCGTTAAATCTCGGACCTTTTTATATACTTTGCTTTCTCAAAGTATTACCCATCCTTTTAATAAATATTAAATTTATTTATTTAAATCCTAATACTCACCGGGTTAATTTTACCACTAACGGTATTTTACCCGTTTTTACTATTAAAGAGGTTTGATTACCAAACCCGTTTTCGGGGTGTTACAGATTCATATGTGCTAACTATTTTCCACATCTATAAAACTGATTTACATATGGTTTATATACACAACATGCTTTACATGGTACAAAACTTGATGGTGCGTTGAACATGACAATGATACATTCATTAACTTTGGTCAAGCCGACCGGTAGTATGTTATGGTACCATAGGATGACAACCCCATTCCCGCTTCCTAGGTCTGTTTGAAAGTTTCCTCTAGGAATGACAGAAACTATGTAACACATTTGATAAACCTTTATTTTAAGGGTTTGTCTGACAGTCAAAAAGGCTTGAATGTATTCGCCGACAAACCACACTCGTTTTGTACAAAAAGGCAAACTATTTTCTACAAAACAAGATATTTTGTTTATACAAGACATTTGGTTTACACAAGACATTTGGTTATACAAGACATTTTGTTTATACAAGACACTTGGTTTTCAAACATGTATATAACCATAAAATTTTTATGCTCAATATTTGGTTACACGAGTTTACAAAAGAAACAAATTGGTTAAGATTCATGGCTACAAAAGTTTATTCACTCATCGACTCTTGTAGTCGGACAAAGTATTAGAATACAGATACTTAGCCATGAATTTTAACTACAAAACCTATGTTACTCACCAACTTTATTGTTGACCATTTATTTTCACATATGTTTCAGGTGCAAATGTTTGATGATCTACAAGTATGCTACGCGTAGGATTCAGACTTGGGCCTTCGTTTGCTTAAAATAAAATAGTTGTTTGTGTTTTGTTTCGAATTCCAAAACACAATGTAATTCTAATTAATCAATGAAATAAAACTTTAAGTACCATGTGTTTGAAACAATTTGTAACGTGACTCCCCGACGTTTCCGCCGCGGGTTATTATACGCGATTGGGCTGTTACAGGTCGTTCAAGCTAACCCGGTGAACCATGATAACAAGAAGGCACGCAGACAAGCATTCAACATCAATCCAGTTTAAGACGAAAATGACGCGGTCAGCAGCGCGACAAAATCCTTATGCTATGAGTTTACTTTTGAGTGGAACAATTTGAGTTAAATTTTGTATGAACTAGTTCAATCAAATAAAAGTTGGTGTGATTTTGAATACATCGATTCAATTTTTGTAGTAGCTACCAAACCTTAACGAGTCATTCATTATGACTTGAACTCAAGAAGACACACCACTATAACCCTACTCACTACAAGTGGTGGTCCTAAACATGCCGAGTATTACAACCCTAATTATTTTCGTAACATGTTCCCAGAGCTCGCCAAATTCGAGTCAAGGGCACACGAAGACGTTAAACTTAATGGATTTTTTTACTAATAGTTCACACTTAGTGAAATGTAGAATCAAGTATTCAAAATGAAATAAACCTGAATCTGTTTAGCAACGTTAGGGTTAATACAACACTTTTTGAAAACAAATAAAAGCTCTTAGAAAAACTGGAATTTATCCTACTACCTTTTCATCACCTGAGATGAACCTCCAAACTTCCATTTCGACAACATTCAACTTACTCTATAATTTATCTTATGACCTTTTGATGGTTGTTTGATTTGTTTCCATAACTTGTAGATGTTAAGGTCATTGATGCAATTTCGTTGCACTTGTCATTCGACCTAATGTTTGGTCTTTCCATAGTATTGACATTTCTTGATGTTGCATTAGCATCAATCCATACTATTGTTAAATTTTATTTTATACCATTGATAACTTGTGTTGTTGTCACACTTCCGATGTTATCATCATAAATATCTCATGCCCTGACATGTGATGCTACCACAAATTTCTACAGTTATTAATTCGTGTCGCTGTCTTTTTGCACTATTATTGATGTTTCACATTTTTTATGTTTTATATTATTGTAGTTTCGCATTACCACTAGTTCACGGCTTGACCCGCAAGAAACAAGGCCGCCACTATTAGTTCATTGTTTCACAATTTACATCTCATTTCACACAATTTCATGACTTGAACCACAAGGGACAGGGTCGTGTCACGACTTAACTTATAAAAGTTAAGGACGTGACGACATCGTTATTTTGTTACACATTGGTTGTTATGGATTTGATTATGCTTATTTAGTAGTAATTTTGTGTCGAGTCATCACACAGAATAAATCATGACCCTATAACAAAGCCAATGAAAAATTGATAAGGACATGGTGGATACGCCGCTGGTACTTCTTATATATAAGTGTCCTTGTCAAACTATTAAAAGCCTTGTTAGACTGGTCATGAGAAGTTCTGTGTAAGTATTGTTTATATCGTTAATCATGATTCGAATAACGATGTGGATGAGAGTTTGGTAGAAACATGGTGGATACGCCGATGGTACTTCCTATATATAAGTGTCTCTGAAAAATTATCAAAAGCAATGCTAAACTAATCATGAAAGATTTTGTGTGGTTATATGTTTGGTGTTTCAAGTTTTGTGACATTACGTATTTAATTCTATCAATGTGGCGTTTCATGAGGAGATTTCTTTTCAAAATCCTGAGTTGTGTCACAAATCACACTTTAGGCATCATTGAGTATGTCATTCGACTCAATTTGCCAACTCCCTCGAGTTACAAGTCATCTTCGGGACATGGATTTTCTGTTATGCCGCAATCCGTCTTCGATATGCCATTTTTGGGCTCCACGATGTAATACTCGTATCACTTATGAAAGGCTATCTCACGCACTATCATTAACACACTTCACCCCTACATCTCTGGCATCAAAAAGAGATTCTTCTACTAGGGTATTCAACCCTTACCAAGAACGCTACCGCATCAATCAAGATCTAAACCTTACTTTCATTTAGTTGAGCATACCTTCCATATCTTTAAGACTCGTGTTTAACACTTATTACCTAACGTTCCTAAGGAACAATCTGTTCTTGAGATTTGTGTTCCTTGTGATATTACTAACGTATATCACTTAAACCTATGAAATAAACCCTACATACCATCCTACTCGAGTGGTTTCCTACTAATTTCGTGAAGAAATTCTCAAAAGTAGGGGAGATTGTAACATCCGCCAAAAATGGACCCGTTTTGAAAATTCGGTACCGAACCGAAACGTAATAATAAGAATTTGACCCTAGTTAGATTTTTTATGAAACTTAGGTCATAAGATAGAGAAAAACAAGATCGTCTTAATAGTATTTTCGTAATTCTATAAAACGTTTTTTCGAGCTATACCAGAAAAATGAGTTAAGCAGCTAAATTAATTTAATTATATATATAAAACACATATAATAATAAAACCATTTTGTTTACAAAACCAAACGATAACGCCCATCGTTTGAAAACCTCATTCAAACGACAACAAAAACTCCTTCCAAACGATGCACGCTGTCCACCTTGTTAGTATTATAATTTACCCCCCCTGATACACACTCTAAAACGTCCAAGTACACCTTATAACTTCCTAATTAGCATCTAATTCAAATCTCCATTAAAATCAAGAAGATGCCCAATTTCTATATCATAAAATTTGTTTATTATAACACTTCCCATTAATCCTAAACGACCAGCTCCACTTCTAAAACACAAACCCTAACTCTTAAATCGTTCAATACTCTTTGTGATTCATGAGTTCAAGGAAGAACACATCCTAGGGCTTGGAACTTCATTAATTCTTATCAAACGAGGTATTTCTTGTGTCTATTTCACTCAATTTTCTTGAGATCTACAAAACCCCTCTATCAATTTTTGTGATAGAAAGCATCCAAAATCCGAATTAAATTCCTTGTATATTAGTGTTCTTGAATCTTGAATTTCTAGGTTTTTTATTTTAATTTTGTGTTTTGCGCAATTGTAAGTTGTTCACTGTTCAAAAACATATTAGATTAGATCTCCTAATTTTTGAGAATTTTTGGTTATCTTTTGAATTTATTTCATGTTTTAATCATGTTATAATTTATAAAAATAATATAAAAAAATATGGAAATCATGAAAATAAAAGTTTATAAATATTAACCTGATTTTTTTAGAGAAATATACTAGTTATGAAATGTTTATAATAATTTTCATGTATCTCGATTTAATTATTTGTAATAAAAAAGACCAATTAACTTATGGAACTAATAATAATCGATAAGTTACTTTTACAAAAATTATTTGCAAAGGTATATAGTCGAGAAAACTCCTAACCTTCCAAGAGGTGACGATCTCCGATCTCATCCAGGTCTTTTGGGATCTACGAAACCATGGTGAAACAAGACGTACCTTGTGAATAATAAAATTAAATAATTGATAAATATATTTCTCATACAAAAATCATCAAAACATATGAATTAAATTATATATTTATTTACATGTTGGTTGTTGGTATTTTTCATTATTATATATATTTAGGGCACACTCTTATCTCGAAGTTCTCTTTCTCGTGTTGTATTTTTCGCAGATCAAAGCTAACACAAATAGTGAGTAGATCTAAAGGTGAACAAGTTTGATGAGATAAGGATGAGGAGATATAGGACGTGCCATAATTGATTAAACGAGATTTATTTATATTTTTATGCCGTTGGACTTTGTTTGAAGTTGTATGGATTATTTGGATTATGTGACATCTTTTAATTTTGATATAAATAATATTTAAAGATTTAATATGTGTCATGAGCTATGGACAATTATAATGCCACGATCGATAATTCGTCATAGGTCGGGGTGTGATGATCAGCACTCCACCATCATAACACCATGGAAGGCCTCCTTCTTGTTATCATTGCCACCTTCAAACTCTACCATGCTCAACAGGTCTCTGATTGAAAAAGCCACAAACGAGCCAGTTTTGCACCAAGAAGCCACTTGCTGCCAAACACAACAAGAATGAAGCAACCCGAAAGAAGGTGTTCTGTTGACTCCTCCGCTTGATCATAAAACAAACACCTTTGGTTCTCCACAACAATGTTACACTTAGGCAAAGCATCACTGGTAGGAATCCGGTTCAACTCGGCCCTCCACATACACTTTTTTAGAACCTACTTACACCACCTCAAATGGTACTATTTTACACACATGATATCATTAAACCAAAGACCTGTTAGTTAAAAAAAATATATCTATCTTTCTTTTCTTGTTTATCCTTAAAAGAATGTAGACTTTTAAACATCATTTTTAAGTTTCACATTTTACCCGTAATCGTATTCGATCACTACACAACAACCGTTTACAAACACATCTATTAAACATTCATAATATTTTCTTTTTTTCTAGTGAAGAAAATAACAAGGGAAAATCATGAATTTAGCCAAGACTTGGTCAAAATTTCAAAAATAGCCCGTTGACACCCCATAAAATGCCGTTTCACGAATTACAACCCGGATCAAGACATAAGCTAAGAACTTTCCTCAAAGACCAGTCACCTTTTGCCACGTGTTAACTGTCAAAACATCTCCCATCACCTGTCACTTTTTTCTCTCCTCTTTCTCTTTCTCTCATCTCCATATTTCTTCTTCACCACTCCCACCCTACTCCCTGTCTTCATCTTCTTCACCAAGCACCACCACCACCCTCACCCTCACCTCCCACCACCACATTGCAACCTCCCACCACCCTCACCTCCCACTACCACCCTGCAACCAACCACCACCCTCACCGAGCACCACCACCACCCTCCACCCACCACAACCCTCACCTCCTTGAAGCATATGTGCAGATCGAAGTTCAAGTCTTTATCGTCGTTCAGCAACTCAATCAACTCAACAAACTCATCATCAACCACCGGTTTCACAATAAAAATGTTAGTGCACTTATGTCTATCGCCTTCGTTAATCCGAGCCGTAGCGAGAAACAGTTCAAAACGATTCGTTATGATGTAATATCTAGTTAAAAAGGCAAGGTGGCATTTCTGTAATAATGAGAAATCTCATTAAAAGCCAAGGCCTATAAATAGATCCTTTATGTTTAGAATTAAGACTTTTGGCTCATTTTGTCATTTGGAGAGCTCTAGATCTAGAGAGAGATTCTAGAGAGAGAAAGTGATTCAAGGTGGTGTATACTTTCAGATTTCTAAATTGAATCACGTTTATTTTACGTCTTGTGTGTTAGGTCACGTTCGTGTACGGATTCTGACGTCACACGTTCGTTTCACAATCGTTTCAGAGTCAAAACCGGTCCTACAAGTGGTATCAGAGCAGGAGCTCGATTGTACTGATCAAACGCAGAAATTCAGATCCGAATTGCATGAAATTCAATCCATTTCTTCATCTTCTACACTTCTTTCACTTTTTTTCTGAATTTTTCAAAATTGAACGGGTTTTTACGGTCCAAATTACATGATTTTTTAACATGTTGTGCGAAAACACCTGATCTACAACCCTACAAAGTTTCAGATCCTAATTCAAAGCCGTTTAGGAGAAATCTAACTTTTTCTGTCCGATTTCGTGTCAACAGCCTTATTTCGCACCAAACTGACACTCTATTTCGCACGAAATACCTTATTTCGTTTGATAGATCATCTATTTCGTACGAAACACCATATTTGGTTTGAAAAATTCACCTATTTCGTACGAAATACCATATTTCTTTTGAAAAATTCACCTATTTCGTGCGAAATACTATATTTCGTTTGAAGCTGCCTATTTCGTGTGAATATTTCGTTTGAATGTGATAATTTCGTGTAAATGTGTTTTCGTGTGAACGTATTTCGTGTGAAATAGTTTCAGGTCACATGAAATCTGATTTGAGTGTTAAAGATTTGTCGGGCATTTAAATAGTTGCACGTGAACAATTGTAATCGACCCAATTATCTACAGCCAGTATTAAATACAAATTTAGTGGCCCAATCAAATTGAATTGTGATTTAGTATTGTTGGACATAAATTCAGATTTGCTTGTTGTAAGACTGCATGTGTCAGGCCCGAAATTGATCCGATTCATGTGCTTTGACTTTGATTTAAGTGGCCCAATGCTTGTGTAGTTGTGTCAGGTCCATTTATTGCAAAGTATTGAGGTCCAATTAGATGCAATCCTTTATCTGACATCGGCCCATGTGAAGATTGCATGAAAATTAAGTCTTTGTTGGCCACTGTTGTAATCCATGTGAAACAATTAAAGGCTCCGACCCATTTGTCTATAACATATTGCGGCCCAATCAGTTTGTTTTGAACAAGAAAAGTTGTCAGCAAAAGTGTTTTGATAGACCCATAATTGTTAAAGGTCCAATTAAACCATCGGTTTGCATGTGAAGTAGTTGTCGGCCACATTAAATTTGAAGGCCCAATAGGATTGAAGTGTGAATTTAAAGTTGACGGCACATTTAATAAGTGGTATTAAAATTGTTCAAGATTATAAAAATGGCGGATCTTTCAATGTACTATAAATAAGATTTGTTAACTTTTCATTGATGTATTAAAAGATTTAGCGGCCACTGTTGAAGAGTCATTAAGCTTGCATATGAGAATTTTTTTTTTTAAGGCAAAACTCACTTTATATATATATATATATAAAGAGCCAGCTAGATACTGGAAATTACAAAAACAAACAAAAAACCGACAAACCGAGAAACAAGAAACAAACTACATCTAGCCGATAACATCAAAAGACTTCCAATTTCCCCAAGCCGGCTGCTTCATGGATGACCGAGAACACACCCAACGAAGCTCTCCTCTTTTATCTGATCCACCACCGAGGAGACAGGAATGAAGATGCCATCAAAAACTTTTTTATTTCTAGCTTTCCAAATGCACCAAACCGTTGCGGTAACAATCAAACCGACACATTTTTTTCCAAACTGTTCCCCCCGGATTCGACATTATGAAGGAGAAAAGATCCTTGAGATTATTAGCCTCCAAAGGAAACTTAATTCTGATCCAGGCCGTAATATTCCACCAAATACAACGTGACCAAAGACAGTTAATAAATATGTGATCCGGATCCTCCTCCGCAATACCGCAGCGAGAACAAACTGTGTCAGAAAGCGCTATGCCACGATGAACCAGCCCCACTTTGGAAGCAATTTTGCCAAGTAAAGCCCTCCACAACAGATAATTCGCCTTCGGGGTTGCCCAGTTATTCCATTTGAAACCCAACTCGCCCTCACCGACCCCTGAACTAGCTGCATCTAGGTCCGCACGAACCTGTTTAACTGAAAAGGAACCAAGCGGGTCACTCCGCCATCTCCACACACCATCCACCTCGACTAAAAATCCGAAATATTTATACCCGCTTTACTCAGGGCCACCTCCACCGAACCCACGTCCTTCCAGACACCGGGGATCGACCTTTTTAAAGGAAATAAGGGAGCATGGAAGGGACCATTATTACCGCAATGAATCGCTGCCACAACTTGGGCCCAAAGGTGGTTTGGTTCAGACTTGAACCTCCACCACCATTTAACAAGCATAGCATGATTGAAGTGTTGAATACACCCAATCCCCATCCCCCCATACTTTTTGGATTTCAACAACAATTGCCACCGAACCCACCTGAGCTTATTACCCCTTTCCGTTTTCCCCCATAAAAAATCCCTCCTAATTCTTTCCAGTTTATTTATCACACATTTAGGAGCAGCAAAGATGGACAGAAAATAGGACGGGAGGCTTCTGAGGACCGACTTGACTAAGGTCATACGCCCGGCAAAAGAGAGATATCTGGCCTTCCATTTGGATAACTTAGACGAGAGCCGATCTAAGACTGGTTGCCAGAATTTCACTCTCTTCATATTTACACCAATGGGGATGCCTAAGTAAGAGAAAGGAAACGAACCCACTTCGCATCTGGCAATACTTGTGAAATTAGCTACCTCCGAATCCTCGGCTCCAATCCCGAAAAGAAAGCACTTCCTCCGATTGAAAGATAAAAATCATATTGAACATTAATTGATTGTTGTGTGTGCATCGGTGCATGTGATAAATAACAGTATTGTCGGATTGTGTTGTTTTGTGTGAATATTACATGTGACATTTAATGGATATGATAGTTTCAAAGTGAGTTTATAGTTCACTGTTGTAGTCAAAAAGTCAACTAGCTAAGCGATCGACCAAGAATTTTGTCGTGTAGAGTGACTTGATTGAAAAACCAACTCACACGGATTGATCAGTCAAAGGTCCAAGTCTCATGGTTTAATCATTCAAAGGTCCAGTCCACTTGAACTTTGAACCAGGTCGTTTGGAATTGTACTCGGTTTGCAAATAGTGGGTCAGGTCGGTTGATTTTGAATCAGGTTATAGCTGTCTGCACGGTTTGACAATTTGAATTTCAGTCCGCACAGAATATTCACCAGCTCGAATATCAGTCTTATTCAGTTATTTGATAGTGTTTAAACTGATAAGTGTTTGTTTGTTTGTTTGATTCAAGGTGATTAAAAGGTGCTGAGATTCGTGGAAGTTAGCATCATGGCTGAAGAGTTCTACAACACGTTTTACAACGCGTTTACGTCCGAGTCTTCCGAAACTTCAATTGTTACACCAAAAACCATAACAAAGGCGATCAATGAAAACATTAAACATGATAACTTCTACGGAACAAATTCAAAACCACCAACCCTTGAAAGTATTGAAGATTACACTTGGTGGAAAGAACGTTTTATCAACTGGGCAAAAGCTTACGCGCATGAAAGCTGGTTTTGTTTGGAGTTTGGTTATAGTAGGCCAGTCAATGATAAAGGAGAAGATCTCTCACTCAAAAGTTTACCTAAAGAAGACAAATCTGAATTCGCAGCTGAACAGAGAATGATTGCTTTAATTCAATCTTCAATTAGACATGATCTGTTTGCTTTACTACAACATGATGGGTCATCAAAATCTATCTGGGAAGCTTTACGGGTTATAGCTGAGGGGGGTAAACAAATCAAGAAAAACAAAATTTCATTATTAAAAAAGGAATTTGATTTGTTCGATAGTTTGAAAGGAGAGACCGTGAGACAAATGATAGAGAGATTTGGTCATTTAAAAATTGAACTTGATCGTTTTGGAATTGTTAAAACTAGAGAAGAAATAATTGATAAGATCATAGAAGCTTTACCACGAGCTGATCAGTGGCAAACATTTGTGTTCATATTGAAAAATGATGCTTTATATGATACAATTTCTCATGATGTCTTGATAGAAAAGATAGAAAGTCATGAATTGGAGTTACAGAAGCAGAGTAAGATGAGCAGTTCTTCATATCAACAAAATGTTGGTCTCTATTACAAAGGTGTAATACCTTCGGTGAAAGTTAGTGAATCACCAAAGACATCATTTAGTGGTATAAAGACAAAAGAATCTCTGACAATCTCATCAAGCTACAATCCGGGATATCATTCGTCTTCATCAAAAGCAAATGTTGAAGAATCTGAAGAAGTTCTCTACAACATTGCTCTCAAATTGAAGAATTCTCCGTCTATGAGTATCAATGAAGCCAAACAACAAATGAGTTTTCTTGCATCTGTTTTGGAATCATATGAAGGTCTAGTAGCTGGCAAAATTGGAAATTCTGAATTGACCAAAGAAGACTATAACCAGATTGATCCGGAAGAAATGGAACTCATAGATATACGCTGGTGTTTGGCTAGTTGCATCAGAAGAGCTCAGAGATATATGGAGATTACTGGGAAACAGTCAATCGGTGGTCCATCAACTAAGCTGGGATTTGATAAATCCAAAGTGACTTGTTTCAAATGCAAGCAAAGAGGTCATTTCAAGAGAGAGTGTCATAATTCTGCAGTTGATGGAAATGAGAATCCTTTCAATGATGATTACTATAGAAAGGCGATCTACCACCGAAGCAAAGAAGAGCCGAAAATGATTGAAAGCAAGAAGAAAGCCTTACTTATCCATCAAGATGATGAAAAAGTGGTAGAAGGTTTCAGTTGGGACAAATACATTCCACCCGATTCAGGATTGGCTGCTGAGATCAAGAAAAGAAATGAAGAAGATTGTGTTGATGATAAAGTCACTGCTCATGGCAGAAAAATATCACAAGGCAAACATTATGTTTTTGTTGCTGAAATCAAAGAGAAAACAAGAGAAGAGATTCTGAGTGAAAAAACATACCGAGAAAGAAACATTGCTTGAAACAGAATGGATGAAATGCAAGAAGAGTATGAGAGTGCTGTCAGCAATAAGAGATAGGATAAGAAGCGAGAGTGCTATGTCAACAGAAATGGTGAACCTGTTGTTCCCAAAAAGGACATAGTTTTTTATGATGTTCTTTTAGTAATCCCTCGATCAGTTGAGTACTATACATATGTGAAAAAGTTTGAAAAACTTCTTAGAGATGTTATGACTTCAAGTCTGAGGAAGAGGGATGAAGAGAGAATGAAGAAGAATGTTAATGAGATGGTGAACAATTTGAAGAAAGTTGCTGAAGAAGCTAAAGACGAAGCTGTGAAAGTGGAGGATGTGAAGATAGAAGAGGAAGATAAGGTAGAAGAAAGAGTTGTTAAAAAAGAAGCTGTTACAGAAGAACAGCAAGTTGAAGCAGCTAAGGATAAGCTAGAAAGTTCGGGTGAAGTAAAGAGTGATGCTGGTGCTGGTGATGAGAAAAAGAAAGATGCTGATTAATCGGAAGTTGCAGTAAACACCGAGGTGCCAATCACTGAGGTAAATTCTGATTCTGAAACTCAAATCAAAATCATTGAACAGTGCAAGAAATGCATGGAAACGTGCAGTGCTTGTACTGAGAAAGACGAAAAGTTCAGAACAAGAGATATTGAAGTTACTAAGATAGAAGAAGTTTTTTAAAAATAAATACAAAGAAATGTTTGAAAATGAAAATATTTTAAAAGAAAATGATGAAAAGATTTCAGAAAAATGTAAAAATTTAAAAATAGAAAATGACAATTTGAAAGAAAAAGTTTTAAAAATGACGGAAGAATGTTCTCAAAAGGAAAATGTTTGTCAAGAAATTAAAAAAGAATATGATTCAATAAAATTGGCATATCACAATACAAAAGAGTCATATGAAAACGTGAAAAGTGAAATGAAACTTGTTCAATCACGATTGAATTACTGTTCTGAAACAACTAATATGTTTAAGCGACAGTATGAAATAAAGCAACAAGTTGTAAATTCTTACATTGAGGATGTTGCTAAGCTTAAACGTCAGATTGCTGATTTAGAACAGGATAACAAGTTAAAAAGTTGTCATGCGTCATCATATGTGCTTGAACGTATTTTCAATATAAAACCGGGAGATGGTGATTGACGTGATGTCGTGGTCACAATCAAATTTAATCCCAATAACAACTATATAGATAGCGGTAAGTGGGTATCGAACACAGGGAGTTTGTGGAATGTGTGTTATTTGAAGATTTATCTAAGTTACCTAAAATTAAACTAATTGCAAGAAAAGTAAAATTCAAGAGTTGGTTTGGTTGGATTGATTTTAGAAACTAAGAATACTAATTAAATTGCAAGAGAAAAGTTTGGTTGTAAACAAATTAGTGACAAATGACCATCCTAGATTTCCGGTTTGTTTCGACATTCATATTATCATTCCACTAGAAAGAACTACATAGACATAGCTCATGTGTGATTACTTGCAGTGATGAAAGGGAACTAAGTACTCAGATTCCTAGAACGTGAGGTTGTTACCCGATGATCAATCAACCCTTACCCAATTCTAATTCTACCCATGTTATCTCGATTGCCAACGGCACCAAGAACGTATGGTTTCAAACTAGATTAATATAAGAATTAACAAGCTACTAACAAACAATCACACACCATAACAAACCAACCATAAAGATAAGGATTGTTATTCTAGAAATTAGGAAATCAAACACAAAATGTCTCAAGCAAACCTTCAATCCAGGATGATCATAAAGTGTTTAGCCACACATGGCTCGAATCAACATCATAACAAGTTTTTAATGTTCAAAGGGATCACCAACATAAAAACTAATGATTCAAGATTGTTTCATGCCCCCAAAAATTCTCCAAGTTGCTCCAAAATTCGTGTACAAACCAGTAGTAACCGAAAACCAATGATAAGTCTCCATAAATCCCCTCAAAATGGTCATTAAATGCGTGAGTTACATGAAAACATCAGTCGGAGCCGTAACCTACGGCTCCCAGCCGTAGGTTACGGCAAGCAGTGAGTCTTACGGCCAGGAGCTCCTGTCTTACGGCTGGCAATGTTGAAAACTTGTTTTCAGCATAACTTTTTCGTTTCAACTCCGTTTTCTTCACCGTTTTCGCCTACGTTCTCGTAATTTCGTCCTCTATCATGCTATCCTCTTAATTCTTCAATTCCAAAAATTTATTTTTTATTGATGCTCCAAATTCTTTCCCTTTTATGCTCCATTTGCACCTGCACGTCCAAACAACTAGTAGTTACCAAGTTCAAACAATCAAACGTGTAAAGCATGGGATTTTAATCTTTTTAAGGCACTTAAGGGTTGTCCTACGGACCACCCGTCACATCCCCACACTTAGTCGTTGCTTGTCCCAAGCAACCCATTCAAAAACCATTTCAAAACTACAAGCGATCAATATGCAAACCAAGCTAAAATGTATCATCCTTTTACTAACTTTTTATCGCCCCACAAGACACATCCCTCACAAAAATCTCTCGGTGACAAGAATTATTAGCATATAATGCTAATCCACTCAATGCGTGTGTGTGTGTGCGACAATAAGCTTGTATAAAAATCAAGTCTCCTCCTAACAAATATCGAGCATGCTTATGAATCAAAGGAACTTACGGGTTGTAACGAGGCTAGGTGTAAAGGTAGGAAATAGTGGGAATGTGAAAGTAGCTCATTGATTCGACCCGGTTTTTATTTCTACTACTAAACAAAGCAAACAACAACTAAATACACAACTTCTTCAACATCTTAACTACTATTGCAACTAAATACTTCTTTTTGTATTTTTCTCATATTTTTCTCTTTTTTTTTTCTTTCTTCTTCTTTTTTTTTTCTTTTTTTTAAGCAAAGAACTCAAAAATATATACAAGAACATCAACAATCACAAACTAAATTCCTAAACCGGGTCATCTCAATAGGTAAAGTTTTTGTAAGAAGTAGGTTTGGGTCGCAACCGAATGGTATAAGGCTCAAACATGGCTTTCTAAAGACCAAACCCCCACCCCTCACAATACCAAACTCATATATGTAACGTATGAGGTCCAACCCCCAATTCCCACACTCTCACACATCTAGACGAGGCTACCTAAAAGTCCCCTATCCTTTTCACAAGCATGCTAATTCTAAGATTTAACAAGAATTCGTACACAAGTTCTATTAACACACGACACACACCGCCACTCAAACAAAGAAATATCAATAACAATAATATGTGGCTCAAATTCTCACCAAGAAAAGACTAGGAATGGGTGTCGGCATGTCATGCGGAACAATATCAAGTTTTCAAATTTTGACAATTTTCGCTTGGCTTCACAAAAATTTTTAAAATTATCAAAAAATTCCCCTCATCCCCACACTTGGGATACATTGTCCCAATGTATGGTTTTGAGGGAAAGATCGCTTCTAACCAAAAACATTAGCTTCCGCTAATACTCTCAAATCCCAAATTTCTTTTTTTTTAATTAATTTTTTTTAACAACTAATACCAATATTTTAATACTAAAGAACACAACAAGACTAAGGAAAGAGTACATTGACCTGGTGAAGTTTGCCACAATAGATGTTGTAGATAATCCGACTTTCTATCACCACCTTCACACAAATATCCGCACATCTTCCCCACACTTATCTAAAAAAAACACCTTGGGTTGCCTCCCAAGCAGCGCTAAAGTTTAGGTCTTCAGCCCGACCGTACCTGATATGTCTCAAGGTGGTCTCAATGCACATTTACCTTTTTCGTTGTTGATGTAAGCACGGTGTTTGATTCTTCTATTGTGTGTGTGCTTTGTCACGCCCCATCTTTCTTTGCAAAATTCTTTAAATCCACATTTTCCTACCGAATTTCCAACAAATGCTCGGCAGTTTACTCTCCACTTCACTACTTCGTTTTCTGTGCCCAACAAATCCAAACTCTCCCATAAACATAACTTATGAATGAAATCTCCCACATCATGAAGTGCCACCTTCCTAGTTTCTAAACATGCATCCTTAACACTCTTGGTTTCCATAACCACCACAGCTGGAGAGTTGTAATCAACTTTGATTGGTTCATCAAGTAAAAGGCCCTCAACTTTGCTCTTCATAGGTGGTTCCTCCACAATAATTTCAATTGTATATTCCTCATTTGGCCCTAATAATTCAGTTTCAAGTTCGGGAGGACTCACAACCTTTTCTTCTACATCACCCATAGGTGTCATTTGTTCAATCTGCACATATATCCAGTGTTGTTTTGCTTGACGTTTTTCCAATATCGACGTCCCTTGCCTCATCTCTTTCACCTCTTTTGGTAACAAATCATATTTCCATTCCAAAAGTTCTACTCGTTCTTCCATTGACAAATGAGGTTTTGTTAATTCTTTTTCAACATGAACCATGTGTCTCTTTCTCATCATCTCGTCAAGACTTTCAGATTTATGTGACTGATAGTGCAAAGTAGGTTGTTGAGTTACACATTCATAACCATACTGATCAAATGTATACTGAGCATGATAATAGTCTTGATCGTACATCTGAGGGCCTTCATATGAAAGTTGGGAATATTCATCATAATAATCACCGTAATCGTACTCCTCTTGGTAACTCATTTCCGGACCAAATGCCAAAGGTGATAGCTTGTGAGAGCTCCTAGTACGCATGCACCTGTCAATACCTGCACACTAACACAACCAACGTAAACCAGAAAAATAACAAACTTAAAAAGAAAGAAAATAACACACGTTGCGCACTACTCCCCGGCAACGGCGCCAAACTTTGACGTGATGTCGTGGTCACAATCAAATTTAATCCCAATAACAACTATATAGATAGCGGTAAGTGGGTATCGAACACAGGGAGTTTGTGGAATGTGTGTTATTTGAAGATTTATCTAAGTTACCTAAAATTAAACTAATTGCAAGAAAAGTAAAATTCAAGAGTTGGTTTGGTTGGATTGATTTTAGAAACTAAGAATACTAATTAAATTGCAAGAGAAAAGTTTGGTTGCAAACAAATTAGTGACAAATGACCATCCTAGATTTCCGGTTTGTTTCGACATTCATATTATCATTCCACTAGAAAGAACTACATAGACATAGCTCATGTGTGATTACTTGCAGCGATGAAAGGGAACTAAGTACTCAGATTCCTAGAATGTAAGGTTGTTACCCGATGATCAATCAACCCTTACCCAATTTTAATTCTACCCATGATATCTCGATTGCCAACGGCACCAAGAACGTATGGTTTCAAACTAGATTAATATAAGAATTAACAAGCTACTAACAAACAATCACACACCATAACAAACCAACCATAAAGATAAGGCTTGTTATTCTATAAATTAGGAAATCAAACACAAAATGTCTCAAGCAAACCTTCAATCCAGGATGATCATAAAGTGTTTAGCCACACATGGCTCGAATCAACATCATAACAAGTTTTTAATGTTCAAAGGGATTACCAACATAAAAACTAATGATTCAAGATTGTTTCAAGCCCCCAAAAATTCTCCAAGTTGCTCCAAAATTCGTGTACAAACCAGTAGTAACCGAAAACCAATGATAAGTCTCCATAAATCCCCTCAAAATGGTCATTAAATGCGTGAGTTACATGAAAACATCAGTCGGAGCCGTAACCTACGGCTCCCAGCCGTAGGTTACGGCAAGCAGTGTGTCTTACGGCCAGGAGCTCCTGTCTTACGGCTGGCAATGTTGAAAACTTGTTTTTAGCATAACTTTTTCGTTTCAACTCCGTTTTCTTCACCGTTTTCGCCTACGTTCTCGTAATTTCGTCCTCTATCATGCTATCCTCTTAATTCTTCAATTCCAAAAATTTATTTTTTATTGATGCTCCAAATTCTTTCCCTTTTATGCTCCATTTGCACCTGCACGTCCAAAAAACTAGTAGTTACCAAGTTCAAACAATCAAACATGTAAAGCATGGGATTTTAATCTTTTTAAGGCACTTAAGGGTTGTCCTACGGACCACCCGTCAGTGATTCTGAGCAAAACAAGAAAGGTATTGGCTCAGAGTATCATCAAGTTCCTCCACCGGAAAAGTTTGCATTTTATGATGATGAAAAGGTCGAAAAAGCTTTCAACATGGTAGATCAATTGCCAGACAACATTGACGTAACCTATTCCATATCTGATGATTCTAGTGATTCAGATGTGGTAGGTAAGGTCGTTGAAAGTGTGTTGAAAGAAGAGTCGGTTGAAACAGGTAAATCTGAATCACAGGATGAAAATGGAGGTAGTTTTCATGAAGAATATCTGAAAAACTCAAAATCCGAGAAAAATTTGAATGATGATTCAAAAGGATTGGTTTATACCATGATTGGATCGGACAAATTATTCTTAGATGTTGTATTCCCGATTCAGAATGTGATTTTAGACAAAATTGACAAAGTTTTCAAAATGGTTGAGATTGACAAATCTGAAATTTCAAAATTTACTGGTAAAGGTCACAAAACGTCTTATAATAAACCTGGTTTCAAGAAGAAAAACATGAAGGCTGGGGTGGGTTATAAGAAGAAACAAAATCGGAATAAAAATGAACCGCCAAATTATCAGACAAAAATGAATTTTGTTCAAGGAAAAAGTTTTGAAGAAGAAAAAGAACTTCAATTTAGACAACGGTCTAATGAAGAGTTCTATGCTCAGAAAAAGCAACCACAACAGGTCAAAGATGTGTCCAAGAGAACATGTTTTAAATGTGATCAAACAGGACATCTTGCACGCAAGTGTCCAAATCTGAAACCTGTTGATGTTGAGTCGAAAAAGAAATCTGAAAATGTTGAGAAACATAAATCTGAGGATATGAAACACAGGTCAACTAGATTTGATTCAAAACAAACTTGGACGTACAACACAAACAAGTTTGCTTCGAACCAAACTTGGAAATCAAACCCAAATAGGTTCGATTCAAGACAGACCTGGAATTCTCACACACCCAGATTGAGAACAACACAAAGTTGGAAAACAAATGTCGATGCAACAAAATCCCAACGGTTTTGGAAACCAAATGTTGTTCAAAATCAAAATGTTCAAAAAGAATCACATTTTTACAACCAAGGTACTCCTAAAGGTCAAACATGGAGTGTTAAGAAACAAGTGACTTTGGTAAACGAAGAAAAAGTTGAAGTTAAAATTGACAAAGTCTTTGTGCAAAATGACAAAGATTTTCCGAAGTTAAATGATGCATATTGTGTAGAAATGCCTAAGGTCCAACAGACCTGGGCTAATTTGTTCAAGTAATTGAGTAAGTGTAAATGTGCAGGTGCTTCCGAAGAAATCTGAATGTCAACAAGAAGAATGTCGGAGCAGCCTGGCACAAGGGGAAGAGGAGGCTGCTGATCCCTGCGATGGTTAAATAGGGAGTTTGTTTGTTTTCTATATATAAATAAACAATATTTCAAAATCCTAAAAATTGAAAAATTTAAAAACAAAAAATATGTTTTCTTTTATCAAAATCTAAAAAAAATGTTTTCTTTTATCAAAATCTAAAAAAAAATGTTTGTTTTTAAATTTGTCAAAAATTCAAAAATTCAAAAATATGTTGATTGAATATGCCGAAACCCTCACGGCGGAACAAACATGATTAATTTCACAAGATTGAAAAACGGTTTTCAAACTAAAAAAATCAATGTGTTGTAAATCATGGGGGTATGTAATATATTTTTTTTCTACAAAACAGAGCATGAGATGCAGGCAATGGATGGCGAGATAAAGCTATCTACATCGGTTATCAAATTTTTTTAGAATGGTTTTGAATTTTAAGGGGAGTAATATTGTCAGAAAATCCAAAAACATTAGAAAATTTGAAAAAGTCAAAAACATGATAAAATTCAAAAATGATTTTTGTGTAAAAAGAGGAAATGATAGTACATCAGTAGACAATCACAATACGCTAAAGAAATGGATTGTTTTAATGTGATAAACGGTCTCACTGGTGATATTACATGCTTAGTAGATTGTTTTCGAGATATAAACCTAAATATCAATACTTTACTTATCTCGTGGGGAACATCTCTCGGATATATAGGTAACCCCTGAAATCTTGTTTGAAGGGCTTTCTATTTCTGACATACTAGGTCTTTGTGCGTGGTGATATCTTGGGTATTATACCTTGACTTCTAATTTTGCGGGAGCAATAGCCTAGTCCTCGTATAATACTTTGCATTGCTTTAATCATAAAACCTACCCTCAGCATAAAAAATGATGAAACATTGAAAAATGCTAATCATGTGTCGTTGAAGAAAAGATCCCCAAACGGGACACACCTAAAGTTGAGCCATCATCTCTTTGTCTGAACGGAAGTTCTAACCTGAGCTCTCATGGTTTCGCATTACCCGTTTACAGATATCATTAGTGTACATTCACCTGTAAGACTGAATATAGAAGTCTGGATACGGGAGTATATTCTGAGGTGGGACACGCGAATAAGTTTAAGTCCTTAAAACACTAATCTCGTATCTCAAATCAATTGAACTTTGTGTGAAAATTTAAGTGGATCAGTATACTGACAATCTAAGTGAATCGTTTAGAACTTAAAGTGTTTAAAAGCTCAACGGTACTAGTGATTTGTTATAAACTGATATGATCCTCTGACGCAAACTCGAACAAAAATATTGTCTGTAAATATGTTTGTAAATATTTCTTTACTGCTTTATGTTTCAGAAAAATACAAAAAGATTTTGATTTCGTTTTATTTTTGACAACCGATGTCTGGGATGCTGAGTTTCAAAAATCTAAGTATGCTGATTGTGTTTCTGAAAAATAAAACAAGTTCATTAATTTGAAACTTGTAGTTTTCAATTCAAAAATCAAAAAAACAGTTTGTGATATCTCCAAGGTCATTAAGTTAGACTTGGATGATTAACCGTGAAGGATTTAGATGCTCATATTGTTAAAATCTGTAAAAGAGCCAATTTCGGATTTTGTTTACTAAAACTGCCAAATCTATGAAGATTGTTGATAGGGGGAGTGAATCAAGTATTTCTGGATATATTCATATTATTATATCTTAAAGCTAGAATCTTGATTTAGAAAGTTTAATAGAGCCAGGGTTACAATTCCTGGACAATTGAAGTTTAAAATGTTTGTACTTATAAACGTTTGAGATTTGCAGATGTTATACCAGACTACGATCCCGACAGCCGAGTCTAAGGGGGAGTCTGAAGACGAGCTCAACGCAAGAGGAAGCATGGATTCAAGAAGCCATGTAACTATCCTAGAAGAGCTTGTATACGGAAAGCAAGGTGTCGATCCCAAAAGCACGAAAGCTTGTCGAAAGGGGGAGCCTGATGAAGAAAAGAGTCTACAGAAAGGGGGAGCTGAAGATGAAGATAGATCCACGGGGATTCTGTTCAAGCAAGAGGTAGTCTACGTTGATGAAAACGTGTTAAAGCTTCAAGAAGACTCAAAGAGAGAGAGAAAGACAAGACGCTACGAGATTGACTGCGGCAATAGGGGGAGTCTGTTAGTGCACTTATGTCTATCGCCTTCGTCAATCCGAGCCGTAGCGAGAAACAGTTCAAAACGAGTCGTTATGATGTAATATCTAGTTAAAAAGGCAAGGTGGCATTTCTGTAGTAATGAGAAATCTCATTAAAAGCCAAGGTCTATAAATAGATCCTTTATGTTTAGAATTAAGACTTTTGGCTCATTTTGTCATTTGGAGAGCTCTAGATCTAGAGAGAGATTCTAGAAAGAGAAAGTGATTCAAGGTGGTGTATACTTTCAGATTTCTAAATTGAATCACGTTTATTTTACGTCTTGTGTGTTAGGTCACGTTTGTGTACGGATTCCGCACGTCACACGTTCGTTTCGCAATCGTTTCAGAGTCAAAACCGGTCCTACAAAAAAACTCAACAAACTCCGCCGCATCTATAGTAATATGGGTAGTCGTTGTGGTGGGTGGAGGGTGGTGGTACTCGGTGAGGGTGGTGGTGGTTTACGGTGGTGCTCAAGCCGAGCCGTTTTCGGCAAGTGCTAAAGCCGTCACAGACACTGTTCGAGACGTCTGAGGTGACCCAAGCCGGTTCATCTGATTGGAGCCGTTTCAGTATATCAAGCCGTTTCAGCATATCAAGCTGTTTCAGAAGTTTGTCGGACACGTGTTGTGTTCCAATTGGTTTGCGTTGAAAGAACTCCTTAAGCCGTGTCAGTGAAGGGTACCAGCTCGTGGAGAGGTGTCAGTTGGCTAGTATTGAAATAACGGCGTGGTCGTGGCTATTTTGGTGATTTTCCAAAATAACAAACATATATTTCATCTAAACACTATATATTTTTGTGGGGCTCTTGGCATATAAATAAATAGACAGCTGCAATCAAACTACTTGCTTCTCATTTATGCTCTACTAGGTTTTTACCCGGGATTGCTTCCCGGGCTCGGGAAACTTAGTTATATTAATTACTATTTGTTACTAATACAACCACATTACATCAACCATCTCATTCGATTCAACAACAATGTCTTCAAATCACCGGATTAGATCATGAACTCATATTAGAGGACAAAAAAAAAGCACAACAGGACCATATGAATAATATCATTTCCACTTTTACTTCAATGCACTTACATGATAGTGATGTGCACAAAATGCAACATATAAATTACATCAATCGTGGCATAAAACTAACCCTTTTTAGTACTAATGTTGGAAAAAGTGTGTTTTTGTCTTCCTTTTGTATTTTCAGGATTAAATGAGCTCAAATTAACAAAAGAAGCAAAAAGGCAACTAAATCTAACATAAATACAAGAAAAGGAGCAAACGTGGCATGCCAGACCCCCGACAGCATCTTCCCAAGCAAAACAAGAGAACAGAAGGCTGAACACGCCCCGTGCTCAGTGAGCACGGGGGCGTGCCCAAGTGTCAGCAGAAAAGACAAAGTTATAGAAGCTTCCATCGCCCACCACGGGTCGTGCTTCAGCGGACACGGGGCTGTGGTCAACTATAAGATTCGCAGAATCTAGGCAAATCTTGATAGTACAGATATGCTTCTGCACAAGGGGTCGTGCTCAGCGGACACGGGGGCGTGGTCAACTAATGCAGACAAACTGCAATTAATGAAGAAAAAGAGGAGGATGGACATGGGGCCGTGCCCGAGCTACTGTTCAGCCTATAAATAGGAGTGCTTGGATCACTTGCAACTCATCCCTTGGCACACCACCTCTCTCACACTTCACCCACCGCCCACCACCCACCACCATCACAACACCATCATCCACCACCATCATCCATTGTCCATCGTAGAGTGTGTGAGTCGTCTCGGGATCCAAGATTGATCGTAAGAGTTCTTGACAATCAAAGGCCATGTTTGCCTAAGTCTCTTACATCACTTGGTGAAGATAAGTGTTTAGTGTAATACTTTTATTTTTTATCTTTTCGCACTTTTTACTTGGTTATGTATTAATGACTTTAATAACTAGTTTCTTATGTTGAAGGTGATTCTTCCTTATCGTTTGTCCGTGGTGTCTTGGCATTATTTTACTATCTATATAAAATAAAAGATTTTCACCATTCATATCTCCACGGTCTATATGGAGGTATGTTGGCTACCTGGTCGGGGGTTAAGGGAACGGTTTGGTAAGAGTCTTGCCATTGTTCAGTGTATAGATCCTGTAAAGGACCTGGGTCAAATTTAGTAGGACCTCCTTCAATACCCACCGGTATTGGATGGCGGGGGTCCAAACTCTTTGATCCCCTCATAAGTTAAACTACAATTAATATTTTAACCTGGCTACTTAGGACTGTATCCCTGCTGACTCAGACTACTTAGCCGAGGGTAACGTCACCTTCAAAAGAGGGGCCTACCACAATATGCATTAATAACTTAATTAATTATCTTCCAATAATCCGACCCTTTAGGATTGTATCCTTGCTGACTCAAACTACTGGGTTGAGGGTAACGTCACCTTCAAAAGAGGGGCCTACTACAATAACTAAGATAATCTCTTAAAAAGTGCAAAAGTGCGGAAATAATCAAAGGTTACACTATACACGAGTCGGAGCCAAGTGATTCATCTTGTCTATCTGTTTTTACTTTTATTTTATTTTTCAGCATTTTAGTTAGTTTTATTTTTCTAGTTTAAAATCTTTTTCTAACTTTTTGATTTGATTAGACGTTGAGGATAACCCGGTACTAAAAGCTCTTGTGTCCTTGGACGACCTCGGTATCTTACCAACACTATACTACGTCCACGATGGGTGCACTTGCCCATATGTGTGTTTAGTGTTAGTAAATATCGTGTTTTATAAATTTAAAACTTGGCTAAAAAAGTGTAAAAGGGCTTAAAATATACACCTAAAATATAACACACTTCACACGCATCAAGTTTTTGGCGCCGTTGCCTCGGACACAAGGATTTTAAGAAAGCTTAAAAATCGACGGCCTAAAAACTTTTTCAAAACGCGCGCATATTTTTCTGCATTTTAGTTTAGTTTGCATTTACAGTAGCCTGAACACGGGGCCGTGTTCACTGAACACGCCCCCGTGCTGCACAAAACCAATAACTTTTAATTAAAATGCCCAGATACAAATCCTGAACACGGGGCCGTGTCCAGCCTCTGTTTCCGTTTTTATTTTTGTGTTCTGGTCCCGAGACTCTGTTGTGGTCTGTTGAGTGATTCTCATGGATCAATACTCAGGAGGCTACAACTACACCTATGAGGAGGATGATTATAGGAGAGACTATTGCACTAATTGTGGTAACCCGCACTCGGTTCAATGTTACAACTCACTTCAACCATCCACTTCATACACCCGTTATGAGGAGCCCAGGTACGAGCCATCGACTTCATACACATCCTATGAAGACCAAAGGTATGAACCTTCTCCCTCATACTCATATTTTGATGAACCAAGGTATGAGCCTTCATACTCATACTTTGAGGAACCAAGATATGAGCCACCACCTTCATATGCTTATTATGAGGAACCATGGCGTGAACAACCCACCTCATATGAGTATTATGAAGAACAAAATTACGACCATTATCCACCATATGCTTACAATGAAGAACAATGGTGCGAACCATCTATTTCATATGAGTACTATGAGGAACCAAGGATCGAACAACCGGATTCAAGCTTTGAGGATCCCGATCCTTTCTCTATCACCGAAGTAACCGAAAAGATAATAGGGCACCTTAAAACTATTGAACGTTATATAAAAGAGTCTCGCGCAAGGGAAGAGGAGTCCCGCGCAAGAGAAGAATTAACTTGTAATAATAACGTAGAAATAGTTGAAGAGGTAAAAATGGAAGAACAAATAAGTGAAGAACCTACACATGAGTTAAACAACGAAAAAGGTGAGTCCGTCAACGTTAAAATTCAAGAAGAGTCTAATTTTCAAGAAATTAATCTCTTGTCACCTTCTTTTGAAAATCATTGTTTAGTACCCCACTCATGCTAAGTTTTTAAAAGAGTTAAACACTAAAATTGACGAAACAGTAAGCGTTAAGTTAACTAACGATCAAACCTCGCTAATAAAAGAAGACCCATTTGAAATTAACATTACACCGGTTCCATGTTTTTTTCAAAATTCATTTATTAGTAATGTCACAATTGATAAAGATCGTTGTGTTAACATAATGCCTAATTACATTTTCGAAAAATTAAGTATTAGTGATTTTCCTCCACTTCAAATACCCATTTTTCTATCTAATCGGAAAGTAATAAAATCAATCGGTATAGTTGAGGATGTCTTGGTTCAAACAAATCAAATGGTAATCCCAACCGACTTTGTCATCCTTGATGACGCTCCTCTAGTGTTGGGACGACCCTTTGTAAAAACTCACGAAGCTTTGAAAAACCGGAAGTACAACAATCTACCTCTTCAATTAGGGGCATTCAAAAGGAGCATAGATCTTGAGCGCTCAATGAAATATCCTTTTGGCAATAATGACCCCCTAATTGAAGGTGAAGATGAACCACCCGATACAAGTGAAAAGATGCACCACTTTGTTGAAGAAGAGGTCGCCAAAGAACAAACTTTTAAGGTTCTAGATCAAAATGAGCATCCAAATAAGGAGTCTCCCAAAGACCCACCTCTTGAGCTCAAAGAACTTCCAAAAGGTTTGGAATATGTTTTTCTAGACAAAGATGGTAAATCACCTGTAATTATTTCATCTAAGTTAAGTAGTTTAGAAAAAGAAAAATTAATTAAACTTTTGAAAAAACACAAAAATACAATCGCTTGGAAGCTTGTAGATATTAAAGGAATAAGTCCTTCCATGTGCACGCACAAAATTTTAATGAATGATGACTACAAATCGGTAATTCAACCACAACGTAGAGTAAATCCAAATGTCCAAGAAGTGGTTTAAAAAAATCATCAAACTACTTGACACCGGACTTATTTATCCTATCTCCGATAGTCCTTGGGTAGGTCCCGTTCAAGTAGTTCCAAAGAAAGGAGGTATGACGATAATAACTAATAAAAAGAATGAATTAATACCAATGAGAACCGTCACAGGATGGAGAGTATGTATAGATTATAGACGATTAAATGAAGCAACGAGGAAAGATCACTTTCCTTTGCCCTTCATTGATCAAATGTTAGAAAGATTATCCGGTCATAAATTTTACTGTTTCTTGGATGGTTTTTCAGGTTACTTTCAAATCCCGATAGCACCCGAAGACCAAGAAAAGACAACTTTCACATGTCCCTATGGAACTTTTGCTTATCGACGCATTCCATTTGGTCTATGTAATGCCCCCGCAACATTCCAACGTTGCATGGTGGCCATCTTCCATGATATGATAGAAAAGACAATGGAAGTCTTCATGGACGACTTTTCTATCTTTGGAGATTCATACGACCAATGCCTCGATAACCTTGAACGAATGTTATCCCAATGTGAGGAAACTAACCTCGCCCTTAATTGGGAAAAATGCCATTTCATGGTAACGGAGGGAATAGTACCCGGTCACAAAATCTCAAGCGAAGGAATGGAGGTTGATCGAGCCAAAATAGACACTATTTCTCGATTACCACCCCCATCCTCCGTTAGAGCTATCAGAAGTTTCCTAGGGCATGCCGGATTTTATAGACGGTTTATCAAAGACTTTTCTAAAATTTCAAGGCCTCTAACAAAATTACTTGAAAAAGATGCTCCTTTCATCTTTGAGAAGGATTGCAATCAAGCATTTCTAACCCTAAAGGAAATGCTAGTCAATGCACCTATCATGATAGCGCCTGATTGGAAATTGCCTTTCAAAATCATGTGTGATGCAAGTGACTTTGCAGTTGGAGCTGTCTTAGGACAAAGAAAAGAAAAGCATTTTCACCCAATTTATTATGCTAGTAAAACACTTAACGATGCACAAAAAATTACACAACAACTGAAAAAGAATTATTAGCTGTGGTATTTGCTTTTGATAAATTTTGTTCTTATCTTGTTCTTTCTAAAACTATAGTCTATACAGATCATGCAGCCATTCGATACCTTTTCAAGAAACAGGATGCTAAACCCCGTTTGATTCGGTGGATTCTACTCCTCCAAGAATTTGATATTGAGATCAAGGACAAAAGAGGAGCTGAAAACACAGCAGCAGATCATCTTTCACGCCTAGAAGACCCAGCTTTGGAGGCAACCAGGGATGAGCAAATCAATGAAAAATTTCCAACGGAGTCCCTGGAAATGGTGGAATACAAAGAAGAACCATGGTACGCCGACTATGCTAACTACCTAGCTAGCGATATAGTTGCAAAAGGTTGGCCACATCATCAAAGAAAAAAATTCTTTGCTAATGTGAAACATTATTTTTGGGAAGATCCTTATCTTTTCAAAATGTGTGCCGACCAACTCATCCGAAGATGCGTACATGGTATCGAAGCACGAAGAATTCTCCGCCATTGTCATGAAGGTCCATACAGAGGCCATCATGGTGCCGCTAGTACCGTACGAAAGGTATTTGATTCAGGGTTTTATTGGCCGACCATTTACAAAGACGCCCAAAGTCTTGTTAAGATATGTGATGCTTGCCAAAGAACATGTAATATTTCTTCCAAAAACAAAATGCCACAAAATGGCATTCTTGTTTGTGAAATTTTTGATGTGTGGGGACTCGATTTTATGGGACCCTTCCCACTGTCAAAAGGAAACAAATATATACTTGTGGCAGTCGACTACTTGTCCAAATGGCCGAGGCCGAGGCACATCCAACAAATGATGGAAGAGTCGTGGTAAGATTTCTGAAAAAATTATTCTCTCGTTTTGGAACACCTAAAGCATTAATAAGTGATAAAGGTACCCATTTTTGTAATCATCAACTTGAAATTTTTTTAACAAGATATGGGGTCTATCACCGGGTCTCTACAGCATATCACCCTCAAACAAACGGACAAGCCGAAGTGACTAATAGAGGTTTAAAATGAATACTTGAAAAAATCGTAGGATTAAATAAAAGGGAATGGGCTGATAAATTAGATGACGCTTTATGGGCCTTTAGAACTGCTTATAAAACAACAATAGGCACAACCCCATATAAGCTAGTCTACGGAAAAAGCTGTCACTTGCCAGTAGAAATAGCTCACAAGGCCTACTGGGCAATTAAAAATGTAAACCTTGATTTAGAATTCGCCGGTAAAAATCGATTTTGTCAATTAAATGAATTAGACGAGTTAAGGAATTATGCATACTCTAACTCTGAAATTTATAAGGAAAGAATGAAAATTTTGCATGACAAATATATTAAACCTCATGAATTTCGAGTAGGAGATCAAGTTCTATTGTTTAATTCACGACTTCGATTATTTCCTGGAAAATTAAAGTCTAGGTGGTCAGGACCTTTTTCCATCACCCATATTTTTCCGCACGGTGCAGTAGAAATTAAATCTTGGAATGAAATTCCATTCAAAGTCAATGGCCAACGGCTGAAACTCTATCAAGAATTCATTGAGGATGAGGAAGAAGAAATCTCGCTTCAAACGGTCGAAGAATAAAAACATCAACATCATACCTGGTAAGTTACGAACAAGCGGATAAACATCGAAACTGGTAAGTCTTCTAACTGAGTTTTGGGAAAACAGGGCACTCACACGAGCACTAAAAAAAATTTAAACTTTTCTCGGCACGGGGCCGTGTCCGCGCGACTGTCGGGATAAAACCCCTTTTTCATAACAGTTACCTCATTCCACACGCCCCGTTTCCCCGAAAACGCTCTGGTTCAGGCGATTTTCCGCAGAATTCCGACGTTCCCTCTCGTTCTAACAACATCAAGGTATGATTCTATTATCATTAGTAGTTAGATTAGTTACTTGCATGTAGTTAAAACATAAAAAATTTGGGGAAAAATCTAGGGTTCTTGAAGTTCATCCGGATCAAACCTCAAATTTTTGCATAAATCTGTTAGCATTTGTTTAGATTGGTGTTATGGGAAGTAAACCCACTTGTATTGTTCATAGATTTGCCCAATTTCTCACAAAAACCCCAAACCCTTGTTTTTGAACCGAAAAAGATAAAATTGAAGGGGTAAACGGTTTGTTTTGGGAAAAACGGCACTTGGGGTTTCATTTTCAGGGGAAACCGCACCTACTGAACCAAAAATTTTCAAGTTTTCGAAACCGGGTCGAAAAATGAAAATTTTGAGTAACAGACGCCTGGACACGGGGTCGTGCCCGCTGAGCACGGGGTCGTGCCCGCAGAGCACGGGGTCGTGTCCAGCCCACTGTTTTTAGTTTTCTCTGAAAATTTCACCGTTTCATGCTAACTTTTTGGTGTATTCTTTCAGATGTCGAAGAAGTTCACAAGGTTCAACGCAAATGAGCTCGATGTTAGAGCAAGATACGACGTACTTCAAACAAGACCGGAAGAATACCCAAGACAAGCATGTATGGACCTGTTAGCACTGGTGAACCAACTGGATCGGTTCAACAACCTCGTCACCGGCCCACTAAGGATTGCCCTAACCACTCGACTTCGCTCCGCCCACGAGTGCATTATGGAGTTCTATAGCACTTTCACGTTCAATTCAAGGAGCGACCCTTTCGACAATGATGTGGTGCAATTCAAATGTGGTGGAACTAGGTACTCGATTTTAATGGCACAGTTTGGGTCGATAGTTGGGCTATTTGCGGAGGAAGATGCGGGTAATGAGGAGAACACCAGAGGGGTGCGGGATTTGGATGAGAACGAATGCCAAGCCGTGTGGGCTCAGATTGGTGAAGGGCACTACAACCCAAGCAGCACTAAGAGTACTAAGTTGAGGGACCCACTCTACCGATACATCCATAGGGTCCTCGGTTACTCTCTTAGCCAAAGGCATGATAGCGGTGGCGTTGTTGGGTTGAGAGATTTGATAGTCCTTCACTGCATTCATACCCGAAGACACCTCGATGTTCCGTATCTCCTGCTCCGAAACATGCATTTGAACCGGCTTGCTACTGCACCAACCCCTATCTTCTTCGAGGGGTGGGTATACCGTCTCTTCAAGCACTTCGTAAACATACCTAGATCTTTCTAGAGGAGCTCATGGTCAGGAAGAGTGGATGTACACATCTGCCGATCCATGAACCTAATTTATGAGGCTGAAGACGGGTCAGTTAGCTTCCAGAGAATGCAAGGGCATGCATGGAACCCGCAAGAGGCACTAGTCCTTCACGCTCCACATCATCATCAGTACCAGTACCAACCCCACGGTGAACCAGGGCAATCCTCCTCACAAGGAGGTGGTTTTCCTAACATCCAAAGTTTACATGATTTGTTGCAGGAAAACCTCATGTGCACTAGGAACACCTACAACCTCGCCAACAACACGTACAACCGGGTCGGAGCCATTGAGAGAAACATCTCCGATATTCAAGATGACATCGGGAACATCCGGGAGTACATGGCGGGGCATGGAGGGGAAGGTGATGATGATGACGAGGACATGGACTAGGCGGGTGGAGCAGGAGTAGGAGCAGCTGGTTGGTTGAACAATTTCCGGCCCACAGGTTAACCCCTCTTTTCTATCGAACAATTTCCGGCCTGCGTGCTGTGTGTTGAACGATTTACTTTCCCTAACTCTTTTTATTTTCTACTTTTTGTTTTTATTTTTAACTTTGTGGTTTGGATGTTGAACTTGGTAATCTAGGATGTTTGCTATTGTTTGGTGTGGTGTTTATTGATAGAACAGGTACATACGAGGCTTAGAGTACTAAACATTAGTACTACTAAAGCCGGGACAGGAAAACCGGAGCCAGAAACCTGTTTTTTCACCTTTGCAGATTGTCTACACGGGGTCATGTCCGGCCGACACGCCCCCGTGCCCACCTCCCAGACCTGCTGTTTGTTTAGATTCTGCAGATATTTGCCCGACACGGGGTCGTGCCCAGCCAACACGCCCCCGTGTCCACCTTCTGTAAGTTTTCATTACTGGCACCTGAACACGGGGTCGTGTATATCCGACACAAGGCCTTGTCCAGACGCCCAGTAACATAAAATTTTGCTTTTTCACACATTTTTATACATTCAATCAACCTAAAAACTTAATTTTGGGACACATTGAGGACAATGTGTAATTTAAGTGTGGGGGGATGCTAAAACCTTGAATCTTGCAAAGTCCTAATTACAAGCCTTACACAAAACTCTATTGGAACCGCTAATCACCCCAAATTTTTTCAAAAATTTTCATTTTTTTTACTTGTCTAAGTTTAAGTTGGGAATTCCAAAATTCTAAAAAGGTTATATTTTTACAAATTTACAACTGATAGCGTCGTGATAAAAAGAACCAACATAAGAAAATTATGAAACGGCATGACAAGCTTAGTTAAAATTTGATTATATATACTTGATTACATAAAAACCCATTCCCACAAAAGTGAGTTTTGAGCCTTTATTGAGCATACAAATACATATCTTTAAACTAAATGCTCATTTTTTTGTTTCTTGTGTGAATAGCCGCTTGGTTCTTACAACTCTAGAACTTGCCACGACGATACATTCCCGGTCCTTACCAGCTTAAACCCGAGTAAGTAAATGAATGAGGCATTAGGACTAACCCTTTTTATTTCTACACCATTATTTTTCTTTTTTCTTTACCACCTACCCAAAATCCCCCTAGTTAACCCCTTTGAGCCTAAACCTTTTCATTTCAAAACCCAAACCAAACACCATATACCCACCTAAACCCTTTTTCATTTTAAACCCTTTATTTTAGTAACAAAGCTCGGTTTCTAGTATGACTTGATTGAAAAATAAAATAAAAAACAAATGATGAAGTCAAAGAAATAAACAAACAAGTTTATCAAAAATAACTTTGTTTGGAGGAAACACTTCATCAAAATAAAAATTTTTTTGAAAAATATCAAGTCTCACGAAAACCGACGCTTTGTACGCTTTTTGCCCTTTTACTAACCACTAACCCAACCACCCACCTTTAGCCCAAGCCTAACCCTTCACCCAAAAAGTCCTCTTGATATTTACAAAGGTATATAGTTAAAAAGGAGGAGGATTGATTGCTTGGCAAGCTTATGGTAGGAGTAAGTTCCATGCCGCTCTCGAGTGTTTCACGAAAATACATCTTCGGTCGAGTGTTGAGTGATCCCCCATGAGGTATGTGAACTTGTATATAAATGGACTTTTAAAAAGGCATGTTATGCCCTAATAAGTAATTTATCTTATAAAACGTTTTTAATAAATCATGACGAGTAGGATTGTAAATAAATAAAAATAAAACTTAATAAAGAATCTTGGAAATCCCGACACTCTATGACAGGCCCAAAAACCTTCTCTTCTACCCATTCCATTTGGGAGTGTAAAGCCACATTATAAAGAGTTTTGCTTGAGGACAAGCAAAGATTCAAGTGTGGGGATATTTGATGTGCACAAAATGCAACATATAAATTACATCAATCGTGGCATAAAACTAACCCTTTTTAGTACTAATGTTGGAAAAAGTGTGTTTTTGTCTTCCTTTTGTATTTTCAGGATTAAATGAGCTCAAATTAACGAAAGAAGCAAAAAGACAACTAAATCTAACATAAATACAAGAAAAGGAACAAACGTGGCATGCCCGACCCCCCGACAGCATCTTCCCAAGCAAAACAAGAGAACAGAAGGCTGAACACGCCCCGTGCTCAGTGAGCACGGGGGCGTGCCCAAGTGTTAGCAGAAAAGACAAAGTTGTAGAAGCTTCCATCGCCCACCACGGGGCCGTGCTCAGCGGACACGGGGCCGTGGTCAACTATAAGATTTGCAGAATCCAGGCAAATCTTGATAGTACAGATATGCTTCTGCACATGGGGTCGTGCTCAGCGGACACGGGGGCGTGGTCAACAAATGCAGACAAACTGCAATTAATGAAGAAAGAGAGGACGATGGACACGGGGCCGTGCCCAGCGGACACGGGGCCGTGCCCGAGCTTCTGTTCAGCCTATAAATAGGAGTGCTTGGATCACTTGCAACTCATCCCTTGGCACACCACCTCTCTCACACTTCACCCACCACCCACTACCATCACAACACCGTCATCCACCACCACCATCATCCATTGTCCATCGTAGAGTGTGTGAGTCATCTCGGGATCTAAGATTGATCGTAAAAGTTCTTGACAATCAAAGGCCATGTTTGCCTAAGTCTCTTACATCACTTGGTGAAGACAAGTGTCTAGTGTAATACTTTTTATTTTTATCTTTTCGCACTTTTTACTTGGTTATGTATTAATAACTTTAATAACTAGTTTCTTATGTTGAAGGTGATTCTTCCTTATCGTTTGTCCGTGGTGTCTTGGCATTATTTTACTGTCTATATAAAATAAAAGATTTTCACCATTCATATCTCCACGGTCTATATAGAGGTATGTTGGCTACCTGGTCGGGGGTTAAGGGAACGGTTTGGTAAGAGTCTTGCCATTGTTCAGTGTATAGATCCTGCAAAGTGTAAATATCGTGTTTTAGAAATTTGAAACTTGACTAAAAAAGTGTAAAAGGGCTTAAAATATACACCTAAAATATAACACACTTCACACGCATCAATAGGGTGATTTGGGATTTTGTAAAAACCTTTGTTTTTGTACTTCTTTACAAAATAAGATGTTGACCAAATTTCAAACAGATGTTGACCAAAAGTGAATCAGATGTTGACAAATAGTCAAACAGATGTTGATCTTAAACAAATGTTTGGTTTAAGGCCAAACATCTGTTTATGGCCAAACATCTGTTTAAGATCAAACATCTAATTAAGTCCAAATATTTGATATAGAAGGCGAAACATCTGTTTAACATGTGTTTAAGGTCAAACAACTGTTTAAGTCCAAACATCTGATATAAAAGGTCAAACATCTGTTAAAGGCCAAACATCTGTTTAAGACTTAACAGATGTTTAACTTACTAAGATCTACTGTCTTCTCACACTGTTTTCCTCTTCAAAAAAACTGTTCAACCTAACATGGGTTTCCATTAACTATTGACCAAAAGGCAAACAGATGTTCAAACCACTGTTTGTTATTGAACTTTTTTACAAAATTAGATAGAATTCAACAAAATGAAACAATGACTTAAAGAACTATAACTTAACACATAATCTAATTGGGCAAATATAAAACATAAAGTGCTAATAACAGTGATTTATCATCTTAGCCATACATAGCAACAAATCATCAAGTTAATAATTAAAAAAAAACATACAACATCACCATCAAAAAATTCATAGTTATAGTATCTGATATCAGAACAGACTTAAATGTGTAACACCCCAAAAACGGGTTTGGTAATCAAACCATGTTAACAGTAAAGACGGGTAAAATACCGTTAGTGGTAAAAATTAACCCGGTAAATATTAGGATTTAAATAAATAAACTTGATGTTAATTAAAAAGGAGGATAAATACTTTGAGAAAACAAAGTATATAGAAGGCTCGATTTAACGAGACTTAAAATAAAACGGGTTATGACTTCCCGAACCCACTAAGTGACTAGGAATATTAACCTAGTTAGTTATGTGTTGTTAGAACAATAAAGGAAACTAGAAATAGTTAAACCTTTTATAAAAACAAAACATGAGGGGCTAATAGTGCCAAGTGGAGGAAACTTATTTATTAAAACTAAAAATAAAATACAACACACACTTGGTAAGTGTGTGTGTGTGCGTAGGAAACGATCAGGCAGGGGGTTCTTTCAAAACCCTAAAGCTCATGAAATCCAGCAAAATCAAGGAGAAATCGAGCAAAGAAATTAGGGCTTTAACCAAAATCGTGATCACCAAGCTAAGGGGATCGTAAGGTATGTCGAATTTTTGATATTTATGAAGTTGAGAATTCTTGATGTGCATAAGAAATTCGAAATTGATGTTGCATGATCGTGGTATGGATGATATTGAAGTGGAATAGTGTTTAGGAGTAAACCCTAGACAATAATATATTGAAATCATGCCTAGCTCAAGTAAATTCAGATTTTGTTGATGCTAAATTCATGTATGAGATGTTTTTAGGGTTTTGATTGCTAAAAATTAGTGTTATGATGTAAAGAACATGCTTAAATTGAAAGCTGAATGCAAACAGCTCCTGATCAGAATTTACAGCCAACTTGTATTGGCTGTAACCTGAACAAAACGTGACAAAAACGTGTGTTATTTTTAGTCTAAAATGCAATTCCAGGAAATATCTTTAAAACCCCACTGGAATCGCATTTTTTCGACGAAAATTGAGCGTTTTATGAATTTTTCCGTATCAAAGGTTCAAGCTGCGTTTTCTGGCAGAATTTGCAGCCCATTACGAATGTCATAACTCAATTTAGGGATTTAGTTATGATCTCAAATTTTTACTGTAGATAATTTTAAGCGATTAAAAGAATCTCCATTGGAATTTCGTCAATCGGATAAACGAGAAATTTTTAATGAATTTTTCCGTAAGCTGCAGTCAGAAGTGACGAATCTGATTGTAGCTTAGTAAATAAACGAGAAATTTTTAATGAATTTTTCCGTAAGCTGCAGTCAGAAGTGACGAATCTGATTGTAGCTTAGTAAATGAATTTTTTCAAATTTTTAGTGAAGAGTTAGATCTTGAAATTTTAACACAAGGCCTAACCCTCCGAGAGGTACGCCACATAAAAAAATCATAATTTTTGAAGACTTGTAAATAGGTTAAACAAGTCACCAAAAACAGCCCATTTTTAGTGATATGAACTTGCCTAATTAATGTTAAAGCTTGGCTAAACCACTAGTTATGAAACTTGATTATAATAGGTATTCGGAAGAATGCTAAATAGTATGATGAAACAGGTCTCGTTATAAAAGAGAACCCTTGGTTCTTGCAAAAATGAATAAAGAAACTAGTCACGATAATCGTTTGAACTAGTTAAAGAAATTAGAAGTATAATGAATTTGATGAGAAAACTAGTTAAAACGGTAGTGTAGGAATAATGCCTATCGGATATTTGACAAATTGCTTAAATGAATTGTTGAATTTGATTGTGTAATTGCTCGTGTTATAGGCCGTTTGACTTTTAAAAGTCAAACTGACCAATAATGAAATCAATTTGTTGATTTTGATATAAAGTCCGTAAGGTGAGATAGTCTTCATAATAATGACTAATCTAATCACCTTGCGAATGATAAAAGGTAGATTGACGCTTGAAAAGCTAGGTGGAAGCTTGGGTAGAAGCGGGTCAAACGGTACTAATACGCGTGAGCATAATCGGAATTCAAGTGAAGTTAAGCTTACACCCCCTTGGTATTATGATACATTTACTTGTGAGTATTGATTTTTGAATTATGACAAGTATTTGAAAATACTATATTCCGGCATGATACAATGTAAGCCATAATAAGGAAATATGGTAAGAAACCATAAACTATGGTAAAAAGGGGTAAAAACGGTAGACTAGTCGGGTGAAGACTAACCAATATGGAATTTTGAACATCACGTTATAGGGTGAACCGTAATGGGTAAAAGTGATTGAATAAAAATCCGTACATGAGTTGACGGATAGATAAAAGGTTTGAAAAGATAACTATTTGGTGTAAATCTTAACGGGTCAAATAATTCAAGTAATGCCGTTTAAGTAATAAGAACTCACGGTGTAAACCGGAATAGGGTTAAGGGGCGGGATGGTATTTAAAAATATCATCTTATGTTGATAAATGGTCACTTTCGGCTAAACGGGTCAAATGGTAAGTTAATACCATTTGACAATAATACTAATTGATGACCGCTTGTTAAGTGTTGTGATTTCAGGAAAGGACATACGGTTTGTAATGCTTTTATCTAGAAAATTTAAAAGCAAAAGATATTTAAACAGGTCAATATGTTGACCCGAGCCAGGTACGCATATTTTGAATTATAGCTAGAAGTAATAAGATGGTCAAATATTGGTGAAAACCTTTCGTCGTATAATGAGGGACTGAAGTTGACCAAAATACCCATGAACACTGAACCGGGTAAACGATCCTTATGAGCCGTTTAAGAACGTGTTTTACAATCATGTAAGTTATAGGTAAATATCAAGTGGACTGTGCATAAGGAAGGGGAAAGATTTAAACTTAAAATGTTTAAATCTTCAAAACGGGTCAAAAGAATTATGCGCATAGAATGAGTACTAGCCGCGTAATTCATAAAAGATTACAGACCCGAACTAAAGATTTTGAGATAAACATGTTGATGTATGCTTAATGGTCAATTAGAAACAAGTTTTGAGGTTTAAAACTTGAACGGGTCAAAAGTCTTTAAAAAATGAATTTTAAAGTCAAGGGCTCGAAGCCCATTATTTTATGAATTAAGATGTTAACTTTAACTCCATATGATGGAGGATTAAACTACGAATTCGAAGGAAACAAGAATTTTGAATAATGGATAAATGAATTGGATGGAAATATGTTTATAACTTGTTGTGAAACTATCAAAACTAACTTTTATGTTGGTTTTGACTTTAGGAATGTCTTATGGAACTCCGGATGAGGATCAAGCAAGAAAGGTGAACCGAACACATGTCTCGAAGCTTCCGCAACGATCTTATTTTGTTCTAGTTTAAAAAGTGGATATTGTAAACACTTGAAAATTTTATTTTGGAATGTTTTTAAATTATGTAAGAAGTTTAATTTGGAAAAGTTTTTTTGTAAGCTTGCATTTTCATACAAAATGCGTGTTTAATATTATAATATTGATTAATAGAGACGGGTCTTACAAGTTGGTAATCAGAGCTCATGGTTAAAGAGTAAAGTGTGTTCGGTTCGAGGCTTGATCGCAAATCCGGTAAGTACATGTATATTAATGGTTTAGCATGTTAAAGTGTTGTAAACAACACATAGGGTTATCGCGTAATACACGCTACCCCAATTAAAATGATTGATACAGTTAACGATATCACGTGCATTGACATGTAGAGTAAAAAGCCTTGTATTACAATACGGGCGTTTATCAAAGTAGAAATTACTAACTTTTGTTAATGTTTAGTTGAAGGACGCTCGCATCTGAAGATGACGAGAGTTGAACGAATTGTGGATATGACGGTGGAACGGTCGGAGGTATGATAAGCTGAGTATACTCACCAAGGACCTAAATCGCGTAACGATCGCGAACAAGGTGAATGGCAAGGAAAGCCCGTCGGGGCAAGCGTTATCAGGTGCATGTTTTAAATTTAATCGCACAAATAGCAATATGCTGCAAACATGTAGAGAATGATTGTTGCATATGTAAATTAGAAACTTGGAAAACCTGAATAGAATACCTACCCAGGATATTATTTCCAAGAAAACTAAATAGAGGCGTTACTTACATAGGGCGTGATGTGAAAACTATAAAAAGGTCATGCGTGTCATGTGTTAATCGCTTACTCTGGCCAAGTAAGTAGTGGCATATGATACCATGAACTTCTTATAGCGGACACATTTACATCCGATGTAGTAAGGACGGGGTTAAAGGGACAAATTAAAAAGGTACCCAAATGAGTCAAATAAGTAAAATGTTGATAGTAAACGTAAACGCAAGTCGGACGACGGAAGCGTATTACGTTAGAATAACGAGCCCGAGAGAAGGGACAAAGATTAAAGTAAATGAAAATACGAACCAACTAATGTGAATGCTAAGACATAGGGGATAAAGTTTGACTGTCATAAGTGATGAAATTCACATAGACAAGTCAAAGGGGGTATACTAAAGAATAAAGGACTCGACTGAATAAAAACGATGAATTTCGCTAAGACGACCAAATAAATTAAAGTGACATCTAAAACCATATAAGAATGGTTACTTGATGATAACTTCGGTAAAGATACCCGATAGATGGGTAGAATTTTGAAAGTATGCGTAAACCAAGAGACGGGAACGCGAAATAGAAAGTCAAAGGACTCGGATTAAGATTCATGACTAAAAGACGATGAGAAATTGCAAACAGAAATTTTGATAACTACGTTCAACTATTTTAAAGTTGAACGGGTCGAATGAAGGATGAAGTTTGACGTTCATGAGTAATGAAATCTCACACGAATAAGTCAAACGAGATAAATAAAGTGTAAAAACTTGGTAGTGCAAGTAAGCGCAAACCTAATAATGGAAGCGCGAAATATTAATGAACCTATATGACGGGTTGTAAAGGAATGTAGATAGGAAAAATGCAAACTAGCGAAACAAGAAAGTTAAAAACACTAAGATAAAGAAACCGGGTAACGGGTCGTAAAGAAGTATAGGTAAGAACCGGGTAACGGTAAGCGTAGGACAAACCAACGTGTAAATGACGATAAAAGTCATAAGGTCGGAAAGATAATTCGAAAGAAAACAAATGTAGCCTTAGACTACGGTCAAGGTTAAATGAAATCCAAAAAAAATAAAAATTAAAAGTAAATAATTCCAAACATAAAAAGAGGTGCCTTGATGCTATATGTATACATACAGTTGAATAAAGACCCGAATGAAAAGATGATCTACGGGATCATCATGACCTACGGGATTATAATTAATATTAAATCTACAGAACCAAAAGACCATCGGGTCACGAATAGAAAGAAATGAACTAATGGGGTTTTACCTTAAAAAGGTGAAAATCTAAAGAAAAAGCCTACGGGGCTAAGTAAAGGAACCTACGGGTTGCTTGGGTAAAGCGTGGAAAACTGGTCACAGTTCTCCATGTAAAATAATAACGGTCAGGAATAAAACTTAGACGGAAATTCCTAGACTTGAGAGAAAAAAAAAGTAAGACAGAGAAAACGTAAACTAAAAATTTAGTTTTTAGTCAAAAGCAGCGTTCTAACAAACATAAGTAATATGAGGGGATTTAGAAAATCTTAAACACACATAAGGCCGGAGATGGCAAAATAGTATACCCGGATGATGGGGTATGAAGTGACGGCGACTAATTAGACTAGCCGGTAAAACTATTCAAAGTTAAGAAAATGTCATGACAAATACAAAGCGCTTATTAATATAAGACAAGCGCGGTATAAATATGTTAACAAACTGGTGAGACTGAGTGGTCAAGTGACAACTCAGTTAAAAAAGGTGAAAATGATAAGAAATAAGAGGTGAAAGCCTCGGTCAGTGAGAATTACACATAAAAGACACCGAAGGAATGAATATCATAAAAAAACTAAGTTTGTTTAGTCTAAAATTAAAAGAACTATTTAAATAAGGTTTCGGGGACGAAACCTCTTTAAGGGGGGTAGAGTTGTAACACCCCAAAAACGGGTTTGGTAATCAAACCACGTTAATAGTAAAGACGGGTAAAATACCGTTAGTGGTAAAAATTAACCCGGTAAATATTAGGATTTAAATAAATAAACTTGATGTTAATTAAAAAGGAGGATAAATACTTTGAGAAAACAAAGTATATAGAAGGCTCGAGTTAACAAGACTTAAAATAAAACGGGTTATGACTTCCCGAACCCACTAAGTGACTAGGAATATTAACCTAGTTAGTTATGTGTTGTTAGAACAATAAAGGAAACTAGAAATAGTTAAACCTTTTATAAAAACAAAACATGAGGGGCTAATAGTGCCAAGTGGAGGAAACTTATTTATTAAAACTAAAAATAAAAAACAACACACACTTGGTAAGTGTGTGTGTGTGTGCGTGTGCGTAGGAAACGATCAGGCAGGGGGTTCTTTCAAAACCCTAAAGCTCATGAAATCCAGCAAAATCAAGGAGAAATCGAGCAAAGAAATTAGGGCTTTAACCAAAATCGTGATCACCAAGCTAAGGGGATCGTAAGGTATGTCGAATTTTTGATATTTATGAAGTTGAGAATTCTTGATGTGCATAAGAAATTCGAAATTGATGTTGCATGATTGTGGTATGGATGATATTGAAGTGGAATAGTGTTTAGGTGTAAACCCTAGACAAGAATATATTGAAATCATGCCTAGCTCAAGTAAATTTAGATTTTTTTGATGCTAAATTCATGTATGAGATGTTTTTAGGGTTTTGATTGCTAAAAATTAGTGTTATGATGTAAAGAACATGCTTAAATTGAAAGCTGAATGCAAACAGCTCCTGATCAGAATTTACAGCCAACTTGTATTGGCTGTAACCTGAACAAAAAGTGACAATTGCGTGTGTTTTTTTTAGTCTAAAATGTAATTCCAGGAAATATCTTTAAAACCCCACTGGAATCGCATTTTTTCGACGAAAATTGAGCGTTTTATGAATTTTTCCGTATCAAAGGTTCAAGCTGCGTTTTCTGACAGAATTTGCAGCCCATTACGAATGTCATAACTCAATTTAGGGATTTAGTTATGATTTCAAATTTTTACTGTAGATAATTTTAAGCGATTAAAAGAATCACCAATTGGAATTTCGTCAATCGGATAAACGAGGAATTTTTAATAAATTTTTCCGTAAGCTGCAGTCAGAAGTGACGAATCTGATTGTAGCTTAGTAAATGAATTTTTTCACATTTTTAGTAAAGAGTTAGATCTTGAAATTTTAACACAAGGCCTAACCCTCCGAGAGGTACGCCACATAAAAAAATCATAATTTTTAAAGACTTGTAAACAGGTTAAACAAGTCACCAAAAACAGCTCATTTTCAGTGATATGAACTTGCCTAATTAATGTTAAAGCTTGGCTAAACCACTAGTTATGAAACTTGATTATAATAGGTATTCAGAAGAATGCTAAATAGTATGATGAAACAGGTCTCGTTATAAAAGAGAACCCTTGGTTCTTGCAAAAATGAATAAAGAAACTAGTCACGATAATCGTTTGAACTAGTTAAAGAAATTAGAAGTATAATGAATTTGATGAGAAAACTAGTTAAAACGGTAGTGTAGGAATAATGCCTATCGAATATTTGACAAATTGCTTAAATGAATTGTTGAATTTAATTGTGTAATTGCTCGTGTTATAGGCCGTTTGACTTTTAAAAGTCAAACTGACCAATAATGAAATCAATTTGGTGATTTTGATATAAAGTCCGTAAGGTGAGATAGTCTTGATAATAATGACTAATCTAATCACCTTGCGAATGATAAAAGGTAGATTGACGCTCGAAAAGCTAGGTGGAAGCTTGGGTAGAAGCGGGTCAAACGGAACTAATACGAGTGAACATAATCGGAATTCAAGGTAAGTTAAGCTTACACCCCCTTGGTATTATGATACATTTACTTGTGAGTATTGATTTTTGAATTATGACAAGTATTTGAAAATACTATATTCCGGCATGATACAATGTAAGCCATAATAAGGAAATATGGTAAGAAACCATAAACTATGGTAAAAAGGGGTAAAAACGGTAGACTAGTCGGGTGACGACTAACCAATATGGAATTTTGAACATCGCGTTATAGGGTGAACCGTAATGGGTAAAAGTGATTGAATAAAAATCCGTACATGAGTTGACGGATAGATAAAAGGTTTGAAAAGATAACCATTTGGTGTAAATCTTAACGGGTCAAATAATTCAAGTAATGCCATTTAAGTAACAAGAACTCACGGTGTAAACCGGAATAGGGTTAAGGGGCGAGATGGTATTTAAAAATATCATCTTATGTTGATAAATGGTCACTTTCGGCTAAACGGGTCAAATGGTAAGTTAATACCATTTGACAATAATACTAATTGATGACCGCTTGTTAAGTGTTGTGATTTCAGGAAAGGACATACGGTTTGTAATGCTTTTATCTAGAAAATTTAAAAGCAAAAGATATTTAAACGGGTCAATATGTTGACCCGAGCCAGGTACGCATATTTTGAATTATAGCTAGAAGTAATAAGATGGTCAAATATTGGTGAAAACCCTTCGTCGTATAATGAGGGACTGGAGTTGACCAAAATACCCATGAACACTGAACCGGGTAAACGATCCTTATGAGCCGTTTAAGAACGTGTTTTACAATCATGTAAGTTATAGGTAAATATCAAGTGGACTGTGCATAACGAAGGGGAAAGATTTAAACTTAAAATGTTTAAATCTTCAAAACGGGTCAAAAGAATTATGCGCATAGAATGAGTACTAGCCGCGTAATTCATAAAAGATTACAGACCCGAACTAAAGATTTTGAGATAAACATGTTGATGTATGCTTAATGGTCAATTAGAAACAAGTTTTGAGGTTTAAAACTTGAACGGGTCAAAAGTCTTTAAAAAATGAATTTTAAAGTCAAGGGCTCGAAGCCCATTATTTTATGAATTAAGATGTTAACTTTAACTCCATATGATGGAGGATTAAATTCCGAATTCGAAGGAAACAAGAATTTTGAATAATGGATAAATGAATTGGATGGAAATATGTTTATAACTTGTTGTGAAACTATCAAAACTAACTTTTATGTTGGTTTTGACTTTAGGAATGTCTTATGGAACTCCGGATGAGGATCAAGCTAGAAAGGAGAACCGAACACATGTCTCGAAGCTTCCGCAACGATCTTATTTTGTTCTAGTTTAAAAAGTGGATATTGTAAACACTTGAAAATTATATTTTGGAATGTTTTTAAATTATGTAAGAAGTTTAACTTGGAAAAGTTTTTTTGTAAGCTTGCATTTTCATACAAAATGCGTGTTTAATATTATAATATTGATTAATAGAGACGGGTCTTACAAAATGTGTTTGTTAAACTGATGTAACTTGATTTAATACAATCTTCTGTTGCGAAGACACGTATGTGAAGTGCAACATATCACCAAACCTCAAGTTATTGTCAGTCATAAACTTTCGCCAACCGTCCAACGCATAACGTGGGTTCAATTCATTTAACTCAGACTTCACATCATAAACCTCCACAACTCCAACCATGTTTTGAACTTTCAAAGGATGAAGATCAAGAGAAAGACCTGCTCGTCTGGCAACTTCAGCAGGAAGACGCTACATGTATTGTGTGGAAAAAAATAATAGTCAGACAAATAAACATAAATCATTAGTTTGTTATAAAAATGGTATACCAGCCTATAGTCTCCTTTGCGATCAAAATGAAAGAACTCAAGGTCGAGAGGATGTCCAGAATGTTTTTTTGCAGTCTTTGCAATCTTATTTCTACCGTTAAGCTTTTTCTGAACGTTGGCGGCTCTCTTCCCCTTGATGAAAAAGTAGACATATACATGTGAATTAAAGGAATGTTGAATATATGTACAAAAAAACAGTTTATATAACATATACTAATTAACTGGCAAGTATAGATACCTTAACTTTATGAACAGACGAAGAACATCCAATATGATCACTTGTGTCGACAGGTAAGGCAGCATTTCCCTTAGTCCTATTCTTGACCATCTCCTTTCTCTCAGAAGTAACTTTACGTTTCTTCTTAACCTGTTGTCGTAGAGTAACTTTAATAACAATAGTAATATAACAATCTTTAAGAGGGTAAACTTACATCTTGGGTTTTGTTCAATCGTGAAGACATGCGTCTCTTCGACGTGCATTCGGCATTGGTTGGTAAGTTCTTGTAAATAATACATTATTGGATAAATATAACATCAGTAAACAGCATTACTAATAGTTGTAAAAACATTAAATTCTTATATGTGTTAAATTAAAAATAAATAATTTTAATAATTTAGCAAGTACCTGAGTAACGGTTGTACCTTCACCTACAGACACAACTTCTTCATCCTCATAGATGTCCTGGTCAACATTAATGAAATAATTAATATAATGCTAAAAAATTAAAACTTTTATTGCTAATGCTAAATACTTACGTACCTTGAATGCATTATCAACATAATCAGCATTCGATATCTCAAGTACACGATCATCATCAGATTCAGGTTTCTTCAAAAAGCAAATATCAGTCTCATATCTATAAACTACAACCTCAAAAACAACATCATCAATTCTGCTAAACACAAGCAAATCATCCTCCAGTATCCCAACATCGTTGCACATTTCCGGCCATCCTCTAGAAAATACAAAGTTGGTATCAACCTTAGACGCCTCAACATTCCAGTAGGAACCCTTATAACATATTTGAAATTTGCCACTTGGTGGGCTGTTTACGTAAAATTGTTTAATGAAGCAGTCTTCAATTACCTGCATAAAATTAAAAATAATGAATACTATACGTGAAGTATGTATCTTATGAGAATAAGTGTTAACACGTTAAAGATGCAAAAGAATTGAAGTTAAGATCAATACTCATACCGTAAAACCAAATCTTGCATAACGATTAAAGGTGAAATAAGATTCCCCACACATGCCATTAACATAACATGAAAGTTCAAGTCCAAAATCACCTAACGGTTTGAAAACCAACAAAGTACCCCTAGGCAAATTGAGATCTTTAACAACATTGTCCCAACCGTCAGTTATTATCGGCATTGAATTTTCTGTTCTGACCCTGACAACCCATTTTTTACCAGACTCATGATATATTCGCAACCTATTTTTTTGCCAACAATCTCCCCACTTTTGATTAGCAAAGAATATAGGTACATCCTGTATATAATTTTTAAATAGTATAAGAAAATATAAACCATAAGAACTGTTAAATTTATATATAATAAAAATAAATTATGTATGTAAAAACATGTCATACCAGTTTCAAAGATTCTGGGTTATCAAGAAACTTAACAAATGCAGTATACATCATAAAACCTGAATCAGTAAAGATGTTAAAAGATTGTAATTAAAAAGTTGGAGTCGAAAGTGAACATTAACTTTTTGTATTAACAGAGTATGTAGTGAAATTAATCATAGAAACAGAGTATGAGTTAAAAATTTTCTGCAAATAATAATTATTTTAACATGTTCTCAACAAATGATTCAAATACATAAGTAAACCCTTCTTGAATGTATAGCAATAAACATTTAAAATCGTATTAGTAGCAAGATAGGATTTAAATTAAGATCGATTAAACAATATAAAGTTCATTACAATAGGAATGTACATACTAGTTGCTGAAGAAAAAATAATAAAACCTCAGGTGATTGAAGTGTAGAAGACGGAGGATAAGAAAATTGAAACCCTAGAAAATGACTGGGAAGAAAAGATTTTTTAAAGAAGAGATGATAGATGTTTGATGTGTAATGATGATGAAGAAATAAAGATGGTTGTGTTTTTCTCTTCCCATATTTTCAACTGATGAAAAATATTTACACATACACCCCTTATTGAATTTGTTATTTACATTTACATTGAGATACAAGAATAAAGTAGATGATTAGTTGAATTGATTTGGTATTTAAATTAACAAAGAAAAATAATTTTTCTTATAGCAAAACCATTAACATATCATATACTTTCAATGCTTTAAATCATGTATTAATCATAATTAGGTTTTAACATAAGTAAGTTTCATGACCTCGAGAAGCAATGCCGGGTGAAAATCTAGTTTTATCTATTATAAGTACCTTTTAACATAAGTAGTTTGACTTTGGTCAAACAGCGTTTTAACATTGCTGAAACAGTGTTTTATCTATTATAAGTTGCTTTTAACAAAAGTAGTTTGACTTTGATGAAACAGACTTTGGTCAAACAGCGTTTTAACATTGCTCAAACAGTGTTTTAACTATTATAATTAGCTTTTAACATAAGTAGTTTGACTTTGGTCAAACAGCGTTTTAACATTGCTCACAATAATTACAAGCTAGTAAAAACTTCTTTGTAAACAACATTAGAAGTCTTATTTGTTGGTTTTCCATCAGCGTCGAATATTAGTATTTTAACGCCTTCTCTGGTCTTGACCCTCGATAATGCAACATACAACTGACCATGAGTGAAGACAAGAACTTTCAAATAAAGACCAACCTTTGATAATGATTGTCCTTGACTCTTGTTAATTGTCATCGCAAAACAAACTGATAACGGAAATTGTCTTCGTTGAAATTGAAAAGGTATTTTTTTGTCAGACGGGATCATATTAATCCTTGGAATAAAAACTCTCGTGCCAATGTTCCCACCAGATATAACTTCAGCTTCTATAACTCGTTTACCAAGAAAAGTAATTTGAAGCCTTGTACTGTTACATAACCCTTTCTGTTGATCAATGTTTCGAAGAAGCATCACAGGAACACCAACTTTAAGAACTAATCTGTGATTAGGCAAGCTAGAAATCTTAAGAGCATTCAAATTTTCTGTTGAGTATAAGCTTTCTTGAAAAGAATCAAGAATTTGTTCAGTTTGACATATACTATCAGAACTCAAATACTCTTTCGCATCACTAGGAAATAACGAAAGCAATCGATCATTAATTTCATGAACTACCTCATTTTTGGGTGCAAGAATTGCTCGCTCAGAAAAAAAATCCAAGAATCCTAAATTGTTCAATAATTGAAGGATATACAAAGTCAATTAAACTTTGTATCGGGTCACAAATATCGGTGATTAGTAAATCATCTGGTATCTCTATAATGGCGTCACCATCATTATCATCTCCAACGTTTCCTTCACCAATATCAATAAGCCATTTTGCAAATTCTCTGATAGACTCCATATTCGAACTTTCAGCTCCAAATGTTAGACGCATGTTTTTAGTCAGCCGTAAGAGTCTGCATTTTGCCCATATGTATGAAGAGCTTAAAGATGCACTAACAATTTCTTGTCTAGTACCATTAGGAATAACAGGTAGTATTTGTCTAAAGTCACCACCAAATACAATAACTTTACCTCCAAAAGGAATATCCGAACGAATACTCCTACCTTCCGAAAATACGTCGGTCATCGTCCTATCTAAAGCTTCAAAGGCATGTTTGTGTACCATCGGTGCTTCGTCCCATATGATTAATTGGGTTTCCTTTAATAATCTTGCAATATCACTATTTGGCTTAATATTGCACATTGAATCTTCTGTTAGATTAATGGGGATATGGAACCGAGAATGAGCTGTCCTTCCACGGGAAAGTAATAACGAAGCAATACCACTTGAAGCCACATTTAAAACTATTCCATTTCTGCATCGAACAGCTAAAGCCAAAGTCTTCCATAAAAAGGTTTTTCCAGTTCCACCGTAACCATAGACAAAAAAAAGGCCTCCTTTACACCCTACAACTGCTTCCATTATTTCGTCAAAAACCGCTCGTTGTTCATCTGTAAGAGATTGATGCAACCTGTTAAACTCAGCTTGTACTTCATCTAGGTCATGTGACAGCTCTTCATTGATCAGACGATTAGAAGCATCACGTAAGGAATCGTCATCAGGGTACGACATAGTGACAAACCTTCGTAATGATGAACCATTGGAAATTAAATAGTTTTCAATTTTCAACAAAGTAAGGTTCTTAATCTGATATTCAGGAAGCACTAAACCTAGCAAATCAAAAAAATTAACATTATTAAATAAAAAATCAAAATGTAGTATGTGAAATAAAAAAAAATATATCAGAACCTGAAATATTTGTTTCTTTTTTACGTCTATAAACAATATCATCGGCTAAGTATTTCCACGTATTCTCCCAAACAAATTCTGGCCGAGATAGAGTATTTTACAAAAGCAGGGTAGCAAATAACGCTCGAAGATACCCATCATGTCCTTCAAAACTTGCTTCTTTAATGGCCTCAACATATTCATTGTCATCATCTAAGAGTCCCATCGCATAGCAAGCATCTCTAAAAGTCGGGAATAATTGACCGTTAACTGTACGTATCTCCTCGAATGATCTAGGCCCTTTAACTTTATTGAGTAGTATCCTCAAAAAATAAGGTTCGCCCAATGCAGGAGATAAAGAATGAATCCGGCCAACACACTGGTACGACTTACGTATCTGCCAACATCTATCTTTAAGTATTCAAACAAATTTGGAAGGAAACTCAACATAAGTCAGCTTTCTAGCATCTTCTTTTATCTCGTTCAACTTCATCCATTGCACAAATATTGAAGAAGCAACAGAAGGCTTGCTTAAAACATTATCAATATCGTCATCCGCACCATACACAACATTCTGTTGGTCGGGCAAATGAAAGGGAAGCCTCATAACAACTGGATACCTATAATGAACCTCATTAGAGAATATTCTCTAGGATGCCTCACAAGCTGAAATATATCTACAATCATAATACTCCTTGATCTCGTCTTTTAGCTTTTCTTTGATGGTTGAACTTGTATCCCCAGAAACTACCACAGTAGCCATATCAGGACCTTTGTTAATGTACTTGAACAAATATTTCACTGAACCGGCTTGATTACACCATTCAACATTCATGTGTGCTTGATATCTTTTCAAAAGCCTTTTGTTATAAGGAAAAACATTTCTGTTGTCTAATCTAACACCATATTTTATAATTGTATGGCCTGAATCTCTTCTTCTGTATACAGGAAAATCACTTGAATCAATAGTTGTATGTGGTGTGAATTTCTTCGGAAATTTTTTTGAACATCTTTTATCAACCATGCAAGGACAATTCAAATTAGCATTCCCACACGGACCATGAATCATATAATCAGTCACAAGAGAATAAAGTTCAGGATCTTCTTCTTTATCAGGAATCTCAGTAGAAATAAATGGATCTATGTGATCTATGGTTGGAAGTTTGTGATCGACCTTCATGAATAAGCATATATGTGCATGAGGAAGCCCACGCTTTTGAAATTCTACTGTATAAACAACTAAATAACAAGGAAAAATAAATAAATTTATTAGTTAATAACCTTGATTACAAAATATACATCAGAGGATAAGATGTGAAAAAAAAATAACATACCAGCGTTAATCTCTCCAAAATACTTGGAATCCTTAAAATCTTTGAGTAAGGAATCAAGCTTCATTTTAAACAATCAACACAAAATGTCAGGCCTGTCTTCGGCTTTGATGGTTGAATCTTTTATAAATATTTTTACTTCAGGCCACTTAGGATTACATGTTATAGTTATGAAGAAATGAGGGTACCCATACCACTTACATAAGGCCATTGCATCGATGTAATTTTGTTGCATGAATCTTGAACCACCAGTAAGCGAAGCTTCGTTTGTTGCCTACAGATGTACTTTAATCTTTCGCTCTCAATCATTGTGTACGCATCAACCAAAAACTGTTGTAACAACCTTCGCCCATTTAAAATTAAGGAAAAGCCATAAGTTCTATCTTGAATCCTATATGAAAAAAATTCTCTCATTGTGCACTTTGGTTTTATTTTCTTTTGTGTGGAAATAAAATGTCTATGAGGAATATCAACTCTATAACCATCATCACCATATGGGAAAAGTAATGGATATTACAGAGCAAGATACGATGGGTGTAATTCGCTAATACGCTGCAGCATTCCCGACTGAGTCTCGACAACAATATCACGATGGTCTATAGCTTTATCTATGTCTCCGATAACCAAAGCAGCAACTTCAGATGTGGTGGGTAAGTTATATGTCCTGCCGTCTTTTTCTCTTCTATAAATTAGTCGCAGACTAAGGTTGGCATCTGGAGATTGGTGAAAATGGTTTCTGACCATCCTATATGTCTTAACCAACATATTTTGTGAATCTAATAAAGCCCTCAAATACTCTATCATTTCAACATCAAGTTCTTTATCAGCAGGCGATGAAGGTTTGGTTCTTTTGCTGTTAAAAGAAAAAAACAACAAAACATTAACATAACATAACTATTGTAATAAGCAGTGGATAGAGAATCAGTGATTAATAATTAAATGTTAACGAAAAACAGTTTAGTACTAAGTGAAACAGCTGATGGAAAACTTTTAAGCACTGTTAGTGATTAAAACACTGATGGTACTTAACAACTGATAGTGAACTGCAGATTGTTAACAACTGCTGCTGCAGTAAATAGTGGATACAGAAGCAGGGATTAAGGATTAAGTGTTAAGGAAGAGCAGTGGTTAACATCTGATGATACCAGCCCAAAATTATAAAATATGTTGAGAAAAAGTAACATTTAAGTTTAGAGAAAAATACAATTTGCGTCCCTGTGGTATGTGTGAAACATCAACTTGAGCCCGTAAATTCATTTTTTGGTTTTTTGAGCCCATGAATTTATAAATTCATAACAGTTTAAGTACGTCCGTCACACTTCCCTCTGTTTGACTGTTTGACAATTGTGAAATATCCTTTATACCCTTAATGATAAACACATATAATCCCTAATTCCCTAACACCGATCACACTTCTCAAAAATATCTAAAAATATATTCTCCCAACACCGATCATCATCTTCATCTTCATCTTCATAATCTTCATCTTCATTAAATCTCCTCACCGACCATTTGTTGTTATAACAATCCAAGGTAAAATCACATACCTAAAACATGATCGACACTATGGTTTACCCTCTGTTCTTGTTAGATGCTTGTGTAACCCTATGTAACTTGATGTTTAATGATGTTTGATGATATCTCATTTTCACCACTGATGTTTTTACACTTCTTATCTGTATATGTTTTTGATATGCTAGAATGTAACAGGTTTTGTGTGAAAATATTGTTTGATTATTGTGGGTTTTTGGCTCGGGTATCAAAACAGAGGTTTGGGTTTTGGTTATTATGAAGGTTTGTTTGTGATGTTTTTGGTTTTCTCTATTTATTAATACTGGGGTTTTGGTTTTTGGCATTAATCTAAGATTGTTTTTGTGTTATAGTTTGTTTGAAATGTTTAAAATATACAATCGATTAAAACAGGGTCAGGTTTCTTAAGTATCTGCTGTTAATGTTGAAATCTGGGTTTCTTAAGTCTCTGCTGTTCATGTTGAAATCTGGGTATGGTTGTTGTTTTGTTTCTCATATAAAGTTGGTTAAAGACTATATGTTTTGGGTTCCTCGTATTGGTCATTTGAATGTGTTTTCTTCATATGAGATCAACTGTCTTTTGGGTTCCTCATATTGGGTTCATCATATATGTATACGTATATGCATTATGAAAGTACTGTATCAGCCGTCTTACTACGGATGTTTTTATTGTACAGAATAGCTACGGATGTAAAGATAAGCAAAACACCAACTACGAAAACATTGGCGAGAATACTTGACAACCTCCTAGAAGATAGTGCGGTGCACATAAGGAAGTGATTGATCAGAATGATGAATTGCTAAAAGATAAGCTGATTGGTGCATATGAATGAATATAACCCCAGTGGCAGATATGTAATTAGCGAGCTTTGAAATTTCAAGGAAAATCAAAGAGCTACGCTAAAGGGGGTTATCAGCTACATTCCGAAGTGCACCACTCACTCCTTGAGTTTTCATCACAAAGAAATTCGAAAACTCGTTGTATGTTACGGTCTTTTGTTATCGAGTCTGTAAGTTCCGTCAAGTCTACCAAGTTGGATATCCTTCTATCTTTCTTGGTATGCCGTTTTGTGTCCGTATTGTATGTTTAACATAATGCAAGTGTGCATTTATGTTGGCTTTAATTGTAATCATGAATTTAAAATGAATAAAGCAAACTACTGTTAAGTGAAACTACTGTTAAGTGAAACAGCGGATGAAAAACTTGTAAGCACTGCTAGTGATTAAAACACTAATGGTACTTAACAACTGATAGTGAACAACAAATGGTTAACAACTGCTGTTGTAGTAATCAGTGGATAGAGAATCAGTGATCCAAAATTAAGTGATGGTACTTAACAACTGATAGTGAACTACAAATGGTTAAATTTCTAGTTGTTCTTTAATAGAATAAAAATGGAACTTAGAAATCACTCATACCTGAATAATGCATGTCTGTTTGTTATTTCATTTTCGGTATCATGTATGTATAGCTGACAAAACTTAGCTTCATTTCCAGCTGGAGGTTTAAGACACCCCATGCAATGATAGTTTTGGCCACTGATACAATATATAAATGGAGCATTGCCCTTGTTGATATTAGAATCAAGCTTTCCACCCATAGATGTAAAAGAGAACATAGAGTTGTATCGTCTTATGTTCTTCAGGAAGAACTTGCTTTTTGCATTTGAGGGAGAAAACAAATTTTGATAAGACGGATGTGCATCCTTTAAAGGCAGTAGCTGAACTTTACCATAACAACAACACATACTATAACATAGCTTATTTATAGTTAAACGACCTTTTCCACCTTCTGATGTCCATAATTTTGCACTACAAAGCTGACATGTAAGCACTTGGTCACCATGGTCCAAATAATCTGTTCACAAATGATTGAGAGTTATATTACAGGTGGAACACAACAAATGTACTAAAACAATAAAATAGGTTAAAACCTTTAGATATCCCTTTATAAGGATCTTCATCAGTGCACAAGAACACATTGTCTTGATCTGAATCCAAAGAGAGCATAGGTACAGGAGTATTATCACGCTTCTTGCGCTCGAGGTTACGTTTACCAGAAGACAGCCGTGTAAGGGTAGAGTTACTACCCAATATCGGCTGATTGTTACTGCTAATAATGCTAGAAGTAATGGAATATCGACGGTTGCTATCTAGAGGTGTACCTATGTCAATGCCGTTATATGAACATCCAAGATTAAAACATTCATGTTAGTACCGGTATGTGGTTTAGTAATGTATTTATCAAAACAAATAATAAAGAAACAAAATATAAACCTAGTGTAGTTGAAATTAAAGAACCAATAGCATTTCTAACTGCTCGACACGCAATGGAGTACATATGTTGATCCGTAGTATCAGAACATTCGACCAAATATGCATTGTTAGAAAAGATGTTACGAACATTCGTTGATGATGACGATGCATTCTTTAATTTCTTATTATCAAGTATTAATTTTCGAAGCTTACGCCTTTCATTCGGTGAAGTAACTAAATAACAGAGAAAGTATAATATGTACGAAACACAAGAATCAGTCCACTTAGAAACATAAAACGGAAAAAAGTATACTTATAATCAAATTCAAGAGCTATTACCATTTGTGATATCTGAAAGAGGAGATCTGTTAGAGATATCTGAAACAGGAGTTCTCATAAGAGGACCTACAAAAAAACCAAGTAGAATTATGATTTCAATCTGAAAGCTGATTTTGATTTGGGAAATGATGAGTTAAGAAGTTATAATTTCACTTACTATGTAAATTTCGTTGAGATGAATTAGCAGCTGTAGAAGATGAACGTGAATTCTTTGACATTGCATACATGAAAGAAGGAGATGCCTTTAAAAGAAGAAAGAGTAAAAGATCAGGAACATTAAAAAAAATAGAAGAAAACAGTGGTTTTTAAATTTTGAATTACAATATGTCATACCTAGGGATTAGCATAACCTCAATAAATTGTAATATTCCATTTTATAATTTTGTAATTAAAAATCATTTCATGAAAAGCAAAATATAATTGTTTCAAATTATTGAATTAATTATTCTAAGCAATCTATTACATTGATAAAAAAACTTAACAACAAATTTTGTAATCTTTGTGGAATGTAAATCGGATGTTCATCGGTTAGGTTTATGGTTTATTTGTATATGATTTTTAAAATAAAATATTATTATTTTTATTTAATAAATAATTAACTTAAACGGTATTTTTTTCAGTTATCCAAATAAACCAAACAAAACAAATAAAATAAAACGTGGATCGATAAACCGAACAAAAAAACCAAATAAAATGGGTTTGAATTTACGCTTCATACTTGGTTACGATTTTTCTGAACAACATACTTTGAATGACTTAGACAAAATTTGAAGTATATAAAAAAGCTATTGAATGAGATTACTTAAATAAGTTAATGGGAGAAACAGGCACAAATTAAACATTTTTATAAACTGTAACATATGACGGATACTTATTAAATCTTAGTGGACACGGATAACGGTAAAAACCAATAAAGAACAACCACATCCACTGATAATCCTATATAAATTATGAGATAAGATAATAAGATTAAAATTGCTTAAAGATTACAAATGTTTGTAGATAAAAAAGTTGTTATTTGGGTTTATACAATATATATTATAAATTGTTGCTCCTATTCATACACATAAGTTTTAAACATAAATATTGACTATTGAACATCTCAATATTTATTTAACATTATACATTATAATATGCAAAGAAAGGTCATAGTCATTAAAATATTAGAACATAACAGTATAATAAGCAGATAAGTTTTCAGGAATTCAAAACCAGACAATCAATCCAAAACATAACCCACCAAACACCCAAAAGCAACAAAACAAAAACCATAAGTTCAACATGGCAACAGCATATGAAATCAACACGTAAATGTATTTGAAAATACAGAAAAAACTATTTCTCAATCTTTAGAATCAAAAGCGTCAAAACACCAGCATCTTCATCCTGAGAAAGTTCATCACTGATGCGGCGCTTTGTCGAGGAGCAACCTAATGCATCATCCACATCGAACACTTCACGAATATTACGTTTTGTTTCATCAGAAGAGGGATTGTTAGTGCCTACAAGTGGTTGGGATGCAGGTGTAACATTGTCACCACAGCATGACATCTCATCCTGATATAAAAAGACGATAGGTACTAACATTTCAAAAAATTTAGTACAAATAACCAAATTCTCATATTACCTTCATAAGGTCAACAGGAGTAGCAAACTGCAGGAATCTGGAACCTCCAACGATTCGGAGTGCTCATGCTTTAAGTACATAATACACAATAAAATAAAACACACAAAAAGGTATAAATCTATTTCAAAACGATATGACTATGAAATTAAAAGAATGACATAATGAAGATTTAAACCTGGTTAAGATTGAATTTGGCGCAGAACGCGGCAAGGATCTCATCATCGTTAGTGGCCATTGAAATACCATAGTTTTCAACCTGAAGCTCAATGTTATAGTCTTTAACACTTATGATGAGCGCATATCTCTTTCCAATCAATGTGTCAAAGATCTCGGGATATGGGTTCGGTATTTCTCCAGAATTAACAACCTATGATTTTATAAAAATTAATATAAATTACAATGAGCAGAATGATTCTATAATTGAGAACATACAATTTTATAAAAATTAATTCTAAATTATATTTACTACATGGCCAAATAACTTAATGCATGTATTTGTTACCTGATCTTGGATTGAAAGTAACTCTTTGGCAGTTTTCTTAAGAATCTTGTAAGCTTCGAAATCAAACAGTGTCAAAGAAACAGTACCGGGAGTGTCTTGCACCCTAATAGGTATCTTGAACCTATCAAAGTTAAAAACAAATGAAAACATTAGTATTACTAATAACAAAAGTGTGGTTCATATTAGTATTTAGTATAAGGAAATAAAACTGTAATCTCAAACCGCGGAATAGAATAAATGTCGACTCCTTCACATTTATCATTTGTACACACCAACGATTTTGCATGATCAACATCAAATGAACCATCCGCATTTTCTTTCGTTACAAATCTTTCCTCCACACCTGACTTACAGTGGTTACAACCATTGTAATACCAAAGTTTATCAGTGCATATAGCTGTGATTGTGCCAAGAACCAAAACCTTCTTTGTCTATCAATATCAAACAAAAATAATAACATTTAGAAAAGACTATAAAAAAACTCAGCATGTAGAGTACTTATAAGAAAATACACACCGTTGATATGGTTCCAAGGAAACCAATAAGCATGAAATCAGGGTTATTAAGAAACTCATCTTCAACACTTGAGATAACGTTTGAACCAACATGCTCATTTGATGAAGATGAAGCAGAAATTTTCTCTACATACCTAAACAGATTCATGTGATCAAATTAAAACGTAAAAAGTAAATGTAAGTACAAAATAATACTGTTCAATGTTTATATGCATATTACTAACTATACCTCTTCCTAAAAAAGGATATCTCTTCAATGTCAGTGTCAATAAAAAGTCTGCTAAGCTCAAACCCGTTTGCAACTCCACGCTTGCCTGAATTTAACAATAAAACCAAATGTAGATCAATATAAACAGTGTCAAATTTAAAACATATAAATAAATATAAAGATAAATTACTAAAAATAAAAAAATTAAACTAATTAAGTTTAAATTGTACCTTTGTAAAGGTTGACCATACCAAAATTACAAAGGATAACAACATATTTCTCTCGTTTCTTATCATTCATGTAAGCAAACATGTCAATAGCAAAACTATCCCATAAAGTAACCGGACACTTTTGGCCTCTAAAATATTAACATAAAACATAATAACATCAAGCAACCTTGTAATGCTTTAAACATCAAAATGCAACAACTTAATAAAAAGAACTCACTCAAGGTCTTCAAGTCTAAGATTAAGTCTCTTGCCCTTGCTCCCATCCTTCTTTGATGTATCCTCTAGATTGAAACGTACATCCACATAACCAATCCAATCTATAAACAAAAATATATTGTTAAAAGAAAACAGCATTAAAAAGAGATAACAATAAAAAAAACAATAAGACAAAAGAATAGATATATATCATGTAGTGATTTACATACCAATAACTGTATTAAGTTCAATTTTATTTTTAACAACATCCCTGAGGTTAACGAAATTAAAACGGTATTTCGGTCCAGACCAGTCAAGGCATTTCTCAACAGAAGTATAGAAATACAGTGATATTTTGTCATTTCTCTTGGTATACTTAGCAGAGGACTTATTAGTAGCAAGAGACTGTTTGGTGATAAGAATACATTCATCCAACTGAAGGAAGTCTTTGAATTTTCCTAACATCTTATGCAGACAGCTGGCTTGTATCATAGTTCCCTAAGAATATGAAACATCCGATTAAATAAAAAAGATGTTATATAACATTTGGATATTCATATGTCCAAAAAAAATTATAAGACTAATATATACGGTACCATCTCATCCATGAAGATCATATCAAGAAGATATATTTCATTTTTGTTATCATTCATCATCTTCTTCGAAATGTTAACAATCTTCACTCTAATCGAATAGTTGTTTGAGTATGTATTAAGATCGTTAAGCATGCTAACCTTTGCAACCTCCATTTGAAGACTGTACATAAAAAAATAAGCAAAATATATTTATTGCTAAACGTAATATGATAATACAATAAGCATGGATGTTCTTAAAAACAATATCAAGGTTGGAATTCAAGCTTACCGATTCTCCATTAAAAATTTTAATTGAATGCAGTGGCAAATGTAATTTCAAAGGTAAGTAGCGTATATCCTTATATGCTGCTTTATTAAAGTAATTAAATATTAGAAATAATATTCAAAGTAGGAAAAAAGAGAGAGAACGTCAATTTTAAATTACCATTTTGGAACAAATAGTCATTAAGATTTTTTTTAATTTAACTTTAAATTTTATCATTAAAACAATGTTGGAGGAACTCCTATGTCATTGGAATGTAACGATTAGGTAAAATGGTAATTTGATTGTAATTCTAGTTTTCATTTGATAATTTCAATATATAATTAATTAACAACATCAATACTAAAAATGTGAGCAGTGACTGTTTTTTGGGGAAACAACTGATGGTCAATATCAGTGGATGTCAACAATAAAAAAGTGAGCAGTGGTTATTTTTTCCTATCAGTGGACACCCAACAGTTTTTGAAACACTGATGCAATAAAAATTGTTACATATAAAAATTGTTACATATAAAACACTGAGGTGATGACATCTAACAACCTAACAGGCTATAAAACAATAATGTGAAAAACACTGTTACATAAAAACACTTTTAACATAAACAAAGATAGAATAACTAATGTTGAAGCTGAACCACTGTTGTTGTTGGACACTGTTGTTGGACATCATAAATTTTAGATGTAATTTCAAAGGTAAGTAGTGTATATCCTTATATGCTGCTTTATTAAAGTAATTAAATATTAGAAATGATATGCAAAGTAGGAAATAAAAAGAGAGAAAAAGACAATTTTAAATTACCATTTTGCATATTTTGAATTTCAAAACTACTGACATTATCAGTAATTACTGACTTGATTTGAAAGCAATTGACATGATGACTTTTCTAAATTTTATTTTAACTTTAATTAAGAGATGATAACCGTCAATTTGAAATTCACATTTTGCTTAATTCAAATGTACAAAGCTCAAGAAATTAGCATTAATTACTGATTTAATTTGGAACAAATAGCCATCAATAATTTTTTTTATTTTTTAATTTAATTTTAAATTTTATAATGAAAACAATGTTGGAGTAACTCTTATGACATTGGAATGTAACGATTAGGTAAAATAGTAATTTGATTGTAATTCTAGTTTTGATTTGATAATTTCAATCTATCAATAACTAACAACATCAATAATAAAAATGTGAGCAGTGAGTGTTTTTTAGGGAAACCGCTGATGGTCAATATCAGTGGATGTCAACAATAAAAAACTGAGCAGTGGCTATTTTTTCCTATCAGTGGATACCCAACAGTTTTCCAAACACTGATGTTTGCTAAGTCAATGGTCAACACGGATATTGAAGAAACAGAGGTTGTATTTCAGCAGTGGATAACTTTTAACAATCAAATGTTTGAACCAATTTCAAGAATACTATACCCAAACAATTAAGATGAGGAGCTTAATAATCATCCAAGTGTACTTGATTTTTATTTATTAGAATAAAGATGAAACAACTGAAGTGATGTGATAAATACTGTTACATATAAACACTGTTGTGATAAACACTGATGTTCCCACCAAATTGTTTCATATAAAACACTGAGGTGATGACATCTAACAACCTAACAGATTATAAAAACTGATGTGAAAAACACTGTTACATATAAAGACTGTTAACATAAACAAAGATAGAATAACTAATGTTGATGCTGAACCACTCTTGTTTTTGGACACTGTTGTTGGACATCATATATTTCAGATGTAATTTCAAAGGTAAGTAGTGTATATCCTTATATGCTGCTTTATTAAAGTAATTAAATATTAGAAATGATATGCAAAGTAGGAAAAAAAAGAGAGAACGACAATTTTGAATTACCATTTTGCATATTTTGAATTTCAAAATTACTGATATTATCAGTAATTACGGACTTGATTTGAAAGCAATTGTCACGATGAATTTTCTAAATTTTATTTTAACTTTAATTAAGAGATAATAACCGTCAATTTGAAATTCACATTTTGCATAATTCAAATATTCAAAGCTCAAGAAATTAGCATTAATTACTGATTTGATTTGCAACAAATAGTGATCAACAATTTTTTTATTTTTTAATTTAACTTTAAATTTTATCATGAAAACAATGTTGGAGAAACTCTTATGTCATTGGAATGTAACGATTAGGTAAAATGGTAATTTGATTGTAATTGAAGTTTTCATTTGATAATTTCAATCTATCACTAATTAACAACATCAATAATAAAAATGTAAGCAGTGACTGTTTTTTAGGGAAACCGCTGATGGTCAATATCAGTGGATGTCAACAATAAAAAAGTGAGCAGTGGCGATTTTTTCCTATCAGTGGATACCCAACAAATTTCGAAACACTGATGTTTGGTCAGTCAGTGGTCAACACGGAGATTGAACAAATAGAGGTTGTATTTCAGCAATGGATATCTTTTAACAATCAAATGTTTGAACCAATTTCAAGAATACTATAACCAAACAATCAAGATGAGGAGCTTAATAATCATCCAAGTGTACTTAATTTTTATTTATTTATTAGTATAAAGATGAAACAACTAAAGTGATGTGATAAATACTGTTACATATAAACACTGTTGTGATAAAAACTGCTACATATAAACACTGATGTCATAAAAAGTGTTACACATAAAACACGGAGATGATGACATCTAAGAACCTAACAGACTATAAAACACTAACGTGAAAAACACTGTTACATATAAAGACTGTTAACATAAACAAAGAAAGAATAACTAATGTTGATGCTGAACCACTGTTGTTGTTGGACAGTGTTTCACCTTTGGTTGATCAGGCCTTTGGTTGATCAGTGCTTGTCTTCAACAGGATTTTGTTCTTGATTAGTGGTTTGGTAATTGAACAGTGGATGATGTTCATCATACTTTGTGTACAACCATCGTTATATCCAACAGTTGTTAGGCAGATCAGTGTTTTGCCTTATTAACTTGTTATAACCACTGTCATTGTAGGAAACTTAGCTGGGCAGTGCTTATTGGGGATCTGCAAGCGATTACAAATGAATCAATGCATCAATAAACGGTAAATCAAAACGTTACAAATACCAAAAAATAAATCACACAAATTGAAGTTACCTTGGAATTGTGCAATCAGTTTGATGTCCATGACAAAAGCACCTTCATAAAAAACAATGTAAAACTGATTGTAAGATTAACAAACCTGGTATCACCTTTTGTGCTGGTATCACCTATCAACAAACCTGGTATCACCTTTCACATTTCCATCTCCTCAACAATCGTCTGGCAGAGGTTGCTTCTAATCAACAAACTCTATAAAATAATAACAATAAAAAAATAAGCATAAAATCTGTATATTCTGCTTAGATTGCTAGAATAATAGTATGAAAGTTGAAATAAAACAGAGGATCAAGAAACATAGGAGCATAAAAAATTACTAACATGGGTGAATAAATCAACAAAAAAGCTTGTAAAAGACATAAACTACAAACATATCAAAATCAGTCTACTCCTAATCACATGATACACCAAACCAAGCATCTGAATAAACAATAACAAAGGAAAGACAAAATCAAAAGCTACAAGCAGAGTTATTCATAAATTTCAGATATATAAAATAATAAAAAGATTATTAGAACATACCAGTGTCAACAATTAAGAGGAGTTGTACAAAAGGGTTCATCGAGTACGATAAGAAACCCTAGGAAATCTGCTTCTTCTGAGGGTACAAAAGGGTTCATCGTTTTCAGTATGAGAAAATACATAAAACGAAATAAAAGTTCTGAATGAAAAAATAGATCTTACATGATTATTCTCTTCTTCAACCCGTCGACGGTACATGATTTAGGGTTTCAAACGCAGATGTATCCAATAGAAGTAACCTCTGTCATACGATATTGAGGAGATGAAAATGGGAAGGAGAAGGATGAACATCAGAGAGAAAGAGGATCTGAACATCGATCGGAATAGAGCAGAGCAGAGCAGTGGGAGAGAGAAAGTGGGAAGCCCTAAATGAGTAAATGAGGGAGGATATAAATAGAAGAGGGCAGTGGTACTGTTGGGCGGGAAAAGAGGAAAAACGATGCCCTCATCTACTAACACGTGGCCCAAATAACTTTCATTTATTATATATAACTAGCGGTAAGACCCGTGTGCAAACACGGGTCGTTTCTTAGAAAACCATGCATAGCCCATATTGACAGAGAGTAAAAAAATAATTAGCGCAGACTTATAAAATTGATATACACTAATGGTCAATAGGTTTATTCAATAGCAATTCCATTATGTTAATAGCAAACTACTGTTGTCTATTAACTGTTAAAAACCTCTATTGCTTTCCAACAGACTTTCCTAAAAAATGTTATCCATTATCTCCAATAGAACTTGCCTGATGGATAGATATTAAACAGATATGCATGTTAGTCAACCTATGTTAAAAAGGTCAGTCAACAGAAATTACAAAGGTTAGTAAACAGATGTTAAGAGAATAATATTATTAACAAAGAATTTAGTACTCTCATTAAAAATGAGAGCTGCAAACACGAGTCATTTCTTAGACAAACATGCATAAGACATACTAATAGAACATATAGATACGTGCATAGATATTGTACCAAAAGGTGTTATCTATTATAGCTACAAGACAACTATAAACATAGAATATCGGTTAATATATCAATTACATACAATTTAACTGTTTACCCAAAAAGACAATATAAACTGTTTATAGACATACGTACTTCATAGAATTTGAATACAACTTAAAGTTCAAGAAACGTTAACTACAAAAACACAATCACCTGCCTCAACAACTTTCAGCAAAACTAAATCAAGTAATGCAGCGGAATTAAAATGGAAATAAACTTTGCAGAAAATCAAACAGGGAAAATGCTTTCAACACACATTTTAAAATAGAACCGAATGATTGAATTTATTTCAAGATTCAAGTATTTCTTCAATAATCCGTTTAACCCCTACTTTCACAACGTAATCATCTGCTTCTTTATCTGCTGTTGTTATTTTATCCATCTCGTTTTGATTCCTTCTTTGGTAAAGGTTGGTAGCAGGTGGAACAGTGGATCTCCTGAATTGTTGCTTTTGTGGCTCAGCTGAAACCACGGCTTCAGGATAATCAGGCTTTTGAGGAATATTAGGATTTTTCTTCCTTAGTTCTTCCAGCCTTTTGTAAGATGCAAACACTTTATCCTCTTTCCATCTTGACACTTGATTCTTTGACCTAAAAGCAGCTGTAATCAGCTCTTCTTTCATCCTCTGAAGCTGCAGAGTCCTTTCTGGTACATTTTTCTTAAACTTTGCCCAGATAGGAGGAGTCTGCTTCACCTTGTTTTTGATCATATCTTGAATTCTAGCTGCTTCACTTTCAAGCTCACTAATGGTCCATTCTTTGTACATGCACCTTTCTCCTTTATACATTTTGTAAGCGATGATGTTATCAAGATAATCTTTTCTCAAGCTTTCATCTGCTCTTTCTGATAGTTCCTGACAAAGTTTTTTTGCAAACTGCTCCAGTGTTCTGACTTAAGTTAGCAGGTATTGATAGTATCTTTGTATTTCCTTATCAGATTTACCATGTGAATTCCTTTTAGAGATATCCTCTGCTTGTTGAGCTTTTAACCTTATATATTCTTCAATGTTGTTTAGCCTAGAATATCCTTCAAGAGATGGAAAACTCCTTTTAGCAGGGTCATCTTCAGTGTAGAACGATTTAATCTCCTCTCTAACTGCTATAAGCTCTAATGGGTACTGAGCACTTGCAGGAGTGATGGCAGTGTTTGGTTTTTCAACTTGAGCTGAAGAAAGAGGAACAGGGTTTGGAATAGGTACAACTGGCAGTAATTGTGTGGATGTTTGTGGTGGTGAAGTGTCATCATCTAGGACAACATTGGTTACCGTTCTCCTTTTGGGTTCAGGAGAGGTTGGTGGTGTTTTGATGGATTGAGAGGTAGTGATTTGAGTGGAAGGTTGCTGACTAACAATTGTTGGAACAACTGGTGTTTCAACCACTGTTGTCATTACAACAGATGATGTGTCATCTGAAGTCTTCTGCTTTTTAGCAGGAGATGATGATGGTGATGAATTTGTTTTTGGTGGTGATGTGATTTTTGGTGGTGATGATGTTTTTGGTGAGGAAGTGGTTAAAGTGGGAGCAGTAGTTGTTGGAACAACTGGTGTTTCAACCACTGTTGTCATTACAACAGATGATGTGTCATCTGAAGTCTTTTGCTTTTTAGCAGGAGATAATGGTGGTGATGAAGTTGTTTTTGGTGGTGAGGTGATTTTTGGTGGTGATGATGTTTTTGGTGACGCAGTAGTTGAACTGCAAGCAGTAGTTGTGGTGTATGTTGAAGTGGTGGCAGTTGTTTGACTAACAGCTGTTGAAACCACTGAAGTACCAACAGTTGTTGATACAATAGGAGTTTTAACATCTGTTGGTTTGGGAGATTGATGTCTAGTACGCTGCTTTCTTTTGACCTTAGGATTTTTTCCATCCTTTGGTTCTGAAATACCCTGCTCATTCATTTCCATAAAAACTCTCTTCTCCTGTTCAAACCTTGCTTTGTCCTTTGCCTCCATATCCCTTTTTACACTTGCTTTTGCATCAGCAATGGCATTTGTGGTTACATCAATCTTTTTGGAACCATCTGGCAAAGGGATGTCCGCAAGCATACTTGAATTGTCTGATGCAATGTACAATCCATCTTCATATCCCTTCTTTGTCAACTGTTTCATTTTCTCCCCCTTTTTTGCATCAGCTGGTGGTGGGTTGTCCACAAAGATGATAGACGGAGGAGCAGTGCCAGTGGTGTTTAGTAAATGGGCCTTGATTGCCTTGATATCTGACTGGGTGTCTTTAAACCTTGCTTCCATGAGATTTCTAACCTTTTGAACTTGTATCTCATGTTGCCGATCAGCTAATTCTCTTTGCTGGTGTAGCTGAGGTTGAAACAAACTCCACAGCTCATTTGGAGTGGGAGCAGATGAAGGAGCAGCTGCTGAAGTTGGCGCAGCAGTGGGTGGTACCTTTTGTGCTTTCAACAACTGTTGCAGCATGTCTTTGATTTCTGTAACAGATGTATCAAGCTTGTCAACTCTATTCGTCAATTCTCGGTACATTAAACCATCACCCAACTTAATGGGATCATCTGATTTCCCACTAACAGTGGTTGTATCAGTGGTTGCCTTCAAGGAAGTTTGATTTATGAAACAACTGGCCAGGTGTAGATCAGTGGATCCAACACCTGTAGTTTGCTGCTTCGCTTGAACTACTGACAGGAAGTACTTGTACATCCTACAGTGTAACATCCTTTGCTGTTGTTGGTGGGTTAGCAATGATAAGGAGTTCAGACTCGGTCACTTGTGGTGGCAGGCACTCAGTGATAGGTGGTTGAGAGGAACTGATTTCTGTCTGAGCTATATCAACTGCATCCAACAAAAGTTTTGTTTGTGCAGCAATTTGAGAGGTGAGTATGAGTGTGGAAAGAGAATTTGCCCTGGGAAGTGGGCTGTGAATGATAGTATCAAGTGATTCTAGAGCATCATAATTTGGTGTCCCGGTTCTTACAACATGTTCTTTTTTAGAAGAAGCAGGAGGAGTTTGAGGCTCGGGTTGAGATATTTCTACCATCTGCTGTGAGGAAGTAGCAGCAGTGGTTTCTGGTGACTTTTGTGTTGTCACTGGCAGTTGCTCTAGGATCTCATCTTCCAGAGTTGCCTTTCTTTTAGGTTTGGGGGGCTTTTGTATTTTCTTTTGTCTTGGTCTTTTGGTGCATTTAGGTGTGCGTTTCACAGCAGTTGTTTTTCTGCTGTAATCACCTTCAGCTGTGGGCTCAGCAGCAGGTGCCTGAGGAGCAGTGGTAGCTGCTAAAATCTGCTCAGGAGCCTCTGCTTGTGTTTTGGACACTTTTGATAGCCTTGTAAATGTTGCAGGTGTAATGCCATTTATTTGAAAAGGTTCACCCTGCATGAGTACATGAGCATCATCCTTTCCAATTTTCTTTTGAAAATAAAAGCTTAGGAACCTTGGAAATAGTAAAAATGATTTGCTAGTAACATTTTTGACCAAGTCATCAAAGATCTCTTGAGAATAATTAAAGTTTTCACCATGCAAGATAGCATAACCCAGGTATTGGATCTTTAATGGAATTTCATTGAAAGCAGTGGTCTTATTAGAAACACACATTAAGAGGGTATGAAACAAAAACCTTGTGGCAGGGGGAAAACTGCCTTTTTGCAAAGTGTCTTTTTTCATTTCCTCTGCATACCCTCTTTCTAAAAAAATTGTTTGATACTCTACTTTTGGGAAAGAAGTTTTACCTAGAAGATCATTGAGTTCAAACACTTCAGAGATTGTTTGTGGTGTGATTTTAACTTTAACACCCTTTATCGAGGAATTGATGGCTATGGGTATTTCATCTTGAGATTCAAGTTTTGCATTTTCCCAAAATTCCCTCTGGGTTGCCAAGTAAATCGGAGCACCAGAAGTCAACAAAGTTTTGTACTTTGAAGACGAAAGAGCATCTATGACGGAATTGAAGGTTTCAGTGTTACTTGGTTTTGTCAACAGACCCGAGTAGTTATGGGGAGCTTTGTATGGAATTTCTATGGCCTTTTGAGTGGATTTCTCAGATGATGAAGACGGTGATTTTGCCATTTGAGGAAGAAGGACGATGAGGAATTTTGAGATAAATGGAGGATAACTGCTTTGAGAAAGGAATTTTGTAATCGATTCGACAGTAAAAACCCTGTTTGGGGGTTTTGATCAGGGTTTTATAGGGGAAAAAGTGAATGCTGACGTGGCAGAGGTTACAAAAGATCTGACCGCTATGTACTGTCCACGAGCCAACCCCTGATTAAGCCAGTGATGAAATAATATCAGTGGTTGCCAACCTCTGATGAGTAATGGAAGACAGTTGTTTTATAAAGCCAGTGATGAAATAATATCAGTGGTTGTAATGGTTACAAATTACAATGAAAACAGTGGGAGACTTTAAGCCATCAGTGGATAGCCTATCAGACCTGATGGTGCAATGTTGAGATTATTAAAATAAACTATTACAATGGATTTTTGATTTCCTAAAAACATTTTGATGCTTTTATAATTCATGAAAATTTTTCATTTTAAGTATTTTTAAGATGCATGTTGAGATTATTAAAATAAAGTATTACACGCTAGAGTTAACACTTGTTAGGATTTCGTAGGTAAAACTGTAACGATTAAGTAAAATTGTAATTTCATTGTAATTCAATTTTTTAACTATCAGTTGATAGCATACATTGATTGAAACACAAATGTTTGGTCACTCAGTGGTCAACATGAAAAATGAAGAAACAGAGGTTGTCTTTCAACAGTAGATAACATTTAACAATCAGAAGTTTGAACCAAAACAGAGGTTGTAACCATTTGATAATTTGATTAATTTCATTCTATAATTAATTAACCACATCAACAATAAAAATGTGAGCAGTGGATGTATTTTAGGAAAAAACAATGATGGTCAATATCAGTGGATGTCAACAATAAAAATATGAGCCGTGAATATTTTTTAACTATCAGTGGATAGCTAACAGTGATTGAACGGTCAATCAGTGGTCAACATGAAGAATGAAAAAACAGAGGTTGAACATCAAACCAATCGTTCACAATATTAAACGTCTGTTAACTTACCAAACAGATGTTCAGACAAAATTCAACATCAACATAATCTAAATCTTACTCAAACACTAAATAATAAATAAAAATAAAACACAACCTAGATTCATAAAATTAAATTTATTCATTTATTCATGATCTTAAAACTAAAAGTCCAATAATTACATCACACACTGAACAATATTAAAGTTGAAATCTAAGAATAACAGTAAGAATTAAGAAAGTTTAGTTTCAACTCCATCGATTGCTGAACCTCTCGATGTATGTCCTTCAGCATCGCCATGAACCGCACGTCTCTATCACCGCACTCTATATTACTGACAACACAAATAAGAAACAAACCTAAAATGAAAATGTCTATTTTCAACTGTTGTAGCACATCTGAGTTTCCACAATATTGGACGAATCTATACTTTCTATAAAAGGAGAAAATCTTCCTGATGCAAGAAAACCTAACTTTCGATTTAACAAAAATACATATCCTCCGTTGAAGCTGTAACTTTTCACAATAGAAGATACATATCGTCCCGTTAAAGCTGCAACTCTCCCATCAAAGAAGGTAGCACATGCAACTTCTCACGATGTTGCAACAATGATACTGCAGCATCGATATTGAAACGTTGATGTGGGATGAGAATTTTCATTGAAACGTCGATGTTGGAACAATGATACTGGAACGATAACATGTAAACATAAACAACAAACATTCGAACAAAGAGGTGTAATCGGAGATTAGCGGCTGAATCACGAGAAAGATGCATTTGAGAGAGAGAGAGAGATACGCTCACATATATGAGCGAGCGAGATTTGAATGTGACACCAGATAATTATATCTTATTTATAGGATTAGAATAGAATATATGGTTTGAATTTTGAATTTCAAAATTACTGATATTATCAGTAATTACTGATCTGATTTGAAAGCAATTGTCATGATGTTTATCTGGAACTGATATTTATTGGGAACTGAAAGGTAAGTAGTGTATATCCTTATTTTCAGCTTTATTAAGCTAAAAAAATATTAGAAATGAAATGCAAAGTAGGAAACAAAAGAGAGAGAACATCAATTTTAAATTACCATTTTGCATATTTTGAATTTCAAAATTACTGATATTAAAAGTAATTACTGATGTGATTTGAAAGCAATTGTCATGATGACTTTTCTAATTTTTATTTTAACTTTAGTTAAGAGATAATAACCGTCAATTTGAAATTCACATTTTCAATATTTTAAATGTCCAAAGATCAAGAAATTGACATTAATTACTGATTTCATTTGCAACAAATAGTCATCAAGAATTTTTTTTATTTTTTAATGTAACGATTAGGTAAAATGGTAATTTCATTGTAATTCTAGTTTTTATTTGATAATTTCAATCTATCACTAATTAACACCATCAGTAATAAAAATGTGAGCAGTGGCTGTTTTTTAGGAAACCGCTGATGGTCAATATGAATGGATGTCAACAATAAAAAAGTGGATACCCATCAGTGGATACCCATCAGTTTTTTAAACAAAAATGTTTGGTCAGTTAGTGGTCAACACGAAGATTGAAGAAACAGAGGTTGTTTTATCATCAGTGGATAACTTTTAAGAATCAAATGTTTCAACCAACACAGTGGTTGTAACAGGCTTTTTAAACAGAAGTTGGACCTTAAACAGATGTCTCGCCTTATATATCAGTTTTCTGGACTTAAACAGAAGTTTGACCTTAAACACATGTTTACCCATAAACAAAAGTTTGACCATAAACAGATGTTTGGCCTTAAACAAATGTTCGAGCATAAACAAATGTTTGCCCATGAACATCTGTTTTCAAAAAAAGACCAATTCCAAGAATACTATACCCAAACAATCAAAATGAGGAGCTTAATAAACACAAACACTGTTATAGCAAATAACCTCTGCTGCCCATATGAATACAAAAGAAACACAGTGGTTGTAACAGGCTTTTAAACAGAAGTTTGCTCTTAGACACATGTTTGCCCATAATCAGAAGTTTGACCATAACATCTGCCGATCATTGCACAGTATAAATTGCTAACATCTTCTGTGACACTTAACAGTGATAAAGTTCAACAGAGGATTTCAAATATATGTTTCACACGCCTCATGATGAACATCTGCTGATAAACACTGAGACGGTTCAAGCAAAGGTCTGCCAAAGAGAACCTCTGCTATGGACTAACAAACGATGCAGTTCAACACAACATGTTTAATAGCAGTGCTTGAACAGACCACGATCAACAGATGATAATAATATAATAACAATAATATTCAAACTGTGGCAATTACATTTTCATAAATCTAACAACCATTATCGAAGCTGTAACAAAATCTAAACACCGAGACACTGAACCACTGTTGTTACTGAACAGTGGTTTTCCTTTGGTTGATCAGACGTTACATACATAAGTGCCTGTCTTTAACAGCCTTGTCCTCAACAGTTTCCATCTATTCAATTGAGAGAAATCATTACATTACATCCCTGTTGAATAACAGAATCAATATATTTAGGGAAAATGGGATTGAAAAGATGATCACCCAATAGTGGAAGATCTCATTCGACAGCTCCGATAAATTCAATATTCAATGGTATTCTCAAACAATGCTTCCTAGATTTTTGAAGACCGACAAAGACCAACATATGTCCACAGTGATGTTTCTTTAGACATTTTTCGGTCTTCAAAAATCTAGGAAGCATTATTTGAGAATACAATTGAATTTATCGGACATGTAGAATGAGATCCTCAACTGTTGGGTTATCCTCTTTCAACCTCATTTTCCCTAAATATATTAATTTTGCTTTTCATACCTCCCAAAGCCATCTATCAGCCTCCAAATAGATCAAGATAAATTCAAAGCTACAAACATATCAATCAAATGTCATAGAATCATGATTTATTTTAAACACAAAAAGACATTACCTCTTCATCAATAAAATCGTGGCTCCATTTTATAACGTATTGAGTTTGTTTATAAAGGTCTGATTTTATAACCTTCATCACATTCAGAAGCTCGGCCAACGAACTGAAGACTTCAACACCAAATAAGAAATCCAGCAAGATCTACCTGAAGAATATTTAGCATAGAAAACTTCAGATTGGGATAAAAAGAAATAATAAAAAAATAACCATTTTTTAAACTACCATTCATATCGATGTTAAATGCAACGCCTTTGTCGTCTTCATCCTCTTCTCTATCTCTACAGTTTTAGAGAGAGAGAGAGAGTTAAGAGAGAGTAGACAGAGATATTGAAAGGCTGATGTGTGATAAGAACCTTCATTGAAACGACGATGTTTGAACAATGATACTGGAACGATAACATGTAGCCATAATCACGAGAAAGATGGATTTGAGAGGGAGAGATACGATCACAGATGTGAGCGGGAGAGATTTGAATGTGGAGCCAGATTATTAACCCTTATTTATAGGATTAGAATAGAATATATGGTTTGAATTTTGAATTTTGAATGTGGAGCCAAAATTTTGAATCTCAACAGATGTTTATTGAGAACTGATGTTTGATTATAAAATGTTGAGGGCAGATGTTTGATTATAAAATATTGAGAGAGAGGAGACGGAGATATTAAGAACTGGTGTTTGATTATAAAATATTGGGCAGACGTTTCCCCTCAGCAGACCTTTGGAATCTAAATGTGGGCCAACTTTGAATTTTAAATGATTTATATAATAGGCTTTATGATGTAATAATGAGATAAGAAAAGCCTTGTTGGACATGCTCTCATGCTGACACATCAGCTTTTCTTATGTCATTGAGATTTCTCTTTTTATAGAAAGTATAGATTGGGCAGACGTTTGATTATAAAATATTGAGAGAGAGGAGACAGAGATATTAAGAACTGATGTTTGATTATAAAATATTGGGCAGATGTTTCCCCTCAGCAGACCTTTGGAATCTAAATGTGGGCCAACTTTGAATTTTAAAGTGATTTATATATTAGGCTTTATGATGTAATAATGAGATAATAAAAGCCTTGTTGGACATGCTCTCCTGCTGACACATCAGCTTTTCTCATGTCATTGAGATTTCTCCTTTTATAGAAAGTATAGATTAGGCAGACGTTTGATTGTAAAATATTGAGAGAGAGGAGACAGAGATATTAAGAACTGATGTTTGATTATAAAATATTGGGCAGACGTTTCCCCTCAGTAGACCTTTGGAATCTAAATGTGGGCCAACTTTGAATTTTAAAGTGATTTATATATTAGGCTTTATGATGTAATATTGAGATAAGAAAAGCCTTGTTGGACATACTCTCCTGCTGACACATCAGCTTTTCTTATGTGATTGAGATGTCTCCTTTTATAGAAAATATAGATAGATAATAGATATATTCCCCATTCATCACCGCCTTCTTTTTCTCAACAAAATTCTGACAGTCTTTCTTTAAATTCACTCATTTATTTTGCAAATTTGTTACAACTAGATGTAAGACCCCGCCACGTTGCGGCCGGGGCTTACAAATTTAGCCGACATGGGTTTGTTAATAATTAAAGGGTTGTTTGTTTACCTCTTGACGAGGCTCTGAATGGTTCAGACCTCTTACGAATCAGACTGTTTGTTTTGCGAGTAAATGTCTGAATGGTTCAGACATTTGCGTCTGAATGGTTCAGACATTTGCATCTGAATGGTTAAGCATTATACTGAGTCTCAGTGGTTAAGACCTCTAATCTGAATTGGTCAGACATTTGCCTCTTAATGGTTAAGCATTATACTGACTCTTAATGGTTCAGACCTCTTACTGATTTAGCACTTAACCATTCAGAAGTTGTCAAACAGCCCCTAAACATTATACATGAGCTCCATGTTATGGCCGTTGTATTCGGTACCGGTATCCACTTTTCTCGTTTTTCAGTACCGGTACCTAACGGGTACCGTGCTCATCCCTACCTAACAATGTTACCAATTAATAGTATATAAATAAATACTATAGTACATGGTTTTATCATAAACCAATGTCCAACTTTATAAGCTAAAAATAAAAGTTTTAATGCCTAACAACATTGGGACTTCTAAACTTTAGTTATTTATTTGTAGTAACTACTAATAAGACCCGCACCGCAACATTATGTGTCGCATTACCATCAGGAAAACACGTGTTTCGACGTTTGATTGTACTCAATGTAACTTATTTAAGCATTGCGATTAGAGCAAAACGTAGCGTAAATCGAGTTTATACCGTACAATCATAATATATGATATATGACCCGACCTACACATAGAAAACGTAATGGGTATAAAGGAAAAACTGACACATGTAATCAAAAGAGATGAATTAAAGATTTTGAAAAAAAAAGGAAACCACAATTTGACTTCACTCGGTTCAAAACAAATTATACGAAACATATATAAAATAAGCACGAAAACATATTATATATATTGTCTGGCTCGTTACCCAAAGAAGTTTACATTTAAACGTAGACTAACTCGAATTTATACCGAAACGTATATAAACTATGCACGTAAAAATGATTTTTAACGAAAATGTATTATATTTGACCTAACTCGTTTCCTAAAAACGTTTACGTCCAAACGTAGAGCAAATCGAATTTATACTAAGGCGTCCATAAAAATATGCTCGTAAAAAATAGTTTTGTAAGTAAATGAAGTATAGGGCTAAACTTGAAACAAACTATTAATATAAAACTTAATCAAATTACCTAAAAGTGTGCCAAGTAGCACGAATGTCACACCACTGCCAGCGACCACCAACATCGGAAAAGCTTGTAAAAACAAAATAAATAAAAAAGGAAAAAAGAACACCGATCGAAAAGCAGACGTAAATCGTTGAACCGCACAACCCGTTTTGGCATGTCAATGCTAAGAAATTAGACCGAAGCGTAACATGTAGAAAAGAATTAAAAAGTCGATTTAGGACCAGTGGGTTACGACGAACCTGTCAAATGGGAAGAAAAAACGCGTTGCGACGGACCTGTAAAACAGGAAAAAATATACGAAAAAAACGTGGATTCCCACACGCACATTGCGGCATGTTAACTGACAAAATTTAGAACGAAACGTAAAACGAAAAATTTGTGCAAGACTAAAAGTCTGGGGACCAAAGTTGAAAAAAAAATTGATGGGTTAATTTTGAAAAGATGAAAAAGTTTGGATTAAAAGTAAAAAAATCTAAGGGGCTAATATGAAAGGAAGAAAACCTTTGGGTTACAAATGAAAAATAAACTTTTTTTTTTTTTTTTTAAAAACTCCCATGCATAAGGTATAACACCTTAATGCAAAAGATGTTACTAATTTATAGTTGGTAAATAAATTCATATTTTTTGAAGTGCGACAATAACCCATCAAGCATGAGGGAAAGTGAAGCTCAGAAGCTCAATTTCATGCTCATTTTCTCACTTCTACTGATTTTCTGTAAGTTTTAGCAAATACCCGTCTTAATTTGTCACTCTATTTGCTTGATTTCATGGTTTTTCTCAGTTGGGTATTTATAAAACCTAAAAAGTTTGGATCTTTTCTTCAGGGTTTACCTATTTGTTGATTCTGTGTGTTGGATTGATGGGTTTATAATTGGGTTTCTTTGTTTATGTAACATGGGTTTGAGAATGTGATTTATATTGTTTTTTTAGGAGAATGTGTTTGATCTGTTAATGGTGTTTGGTAGTTGATTGGATGCTTTAAGATTTAAGGGGTTTGCTTAGATTTGTTTGTTGTTGAAGCTTATTTGATTTTAGGGTTTTGAGTGCATTTTGACTTTTTTATAGTCAAACCTAGTGAGTGTCAACTACAGAGGTTAAGAATGAAAATTGTTACAAATGTAACATATCGAAATGTTACAGAATCCCAGTTATGTATGTCAGTTTTGAATGCACAAAAAAAATCAATAATGAAGTCACTGGAAAAAAAAAAGATGTTGCCTTTCGGAATGCGGCCTGTGACAACAATAGGGATGTTCATAAACCGTTGAAACTTACCAAATTGTCCATGCCGAAGTAAGTCGGCTGCTTCGAGATTTATGTGATTTGGGTGTTATTAGTTTTTCGTGCCTTGGCAGTTTAATGGTGGTTTGGAACATGGAACTGAAACTGTCGGTTAATCTTTTTATTTTATCTATTTTTTTGGAATATTTAGTTATGCATACGTGTATCATATAAATGAATCGTAGTTAGCTATTTGACCTACAATATTTGTCCAAACTCCAAACTGACCGAACCGGACCGTGAACACCCATAGCTAAAGAAGCAATTTGTTTCAAATTTTTAACACACAATCACTTGCAGTTATTGAACCTATTCACATGGTTTATGTTGTAGACCTGGGTCGTCGTTTTAGGTTAGATGCCATGATGATCCGCTTACAAAGTCCACATAGAGATAATATGGGTTGTGATCGCAGCCCATGTAAATGCAACATGCTATGGTTGATGTCCTAACCGAAGTGGTGAATATGCACTTACTTATCAGTTTTTTTTTTTCATTATCTTCCCTAGATTGATTATACATCAGATGGTGCATCACCAAACAGGTCAATTTGGTTATGTTTTATATAGATAAGATATATGGAATGGTATGGATCTTCAATAACAATTTGAGTTTCATTTAACTTTCACGCCAATATGATATATGAATTTTGAAGTTTTGTTTTATTTTGTTGTTATTGAAGGTTATACATGAATTACTACTCACAGCGTGATTGGATAACAATAATAATAATTATAAGGTAAATAACATGCTGCTAAGAATCACGTTCAAATATATATCTTGCTGTAGGTAGGTAATTTACAATTGGCAGTTGTTAGATATTTTGTTTAAAAGTCAGGGGGTGTTTTGTTTGGAGTTTGCTTACCGATGATTAATAATTATGAAGTTTGATTTTGCTTATTTCAAAAGGCAATAACAAGAGGAGGGTAGAGTGTTTAGGAGGTAACTGAATGTTTGTTTGTTTTTTAAAATTACTGTACTGTGATGGTATTATGTCCAATGTGCCCAAAAGAAAGAAAGAAAGAGAGGAACTTTGACTTTTAATGGTAATTAAACAATAAATACTATGTTATGTTTATATAAATCTCATTTCAAATATAAAAATGAAAACGTCTCTCAAATATTTACACACACTTTTGTAAAGCTTTAAATTTCAAAATTTTCCATGTCCAAGAGCGTTTGGCTGTGACTGACTATGTGACATTTAAAACTAATAAGACCGTGGGGTATGGTGGGGCGGGGGTTTGGCTATGTATTAAACTGTAGATACAAAGATTTCCTTTTGGTAAATAATAAGTACCATTTCCTGCTACTGATATTTGGCAGTGGCTAGCTGAAGAGTAAAATAAACAGAAATTAAGGATGATTGCCATTTGCACACAACTAAGAAAGGTACAAGTCATTAATCATTAATATTATTATACTCTTAAACAACCTTCAACCTAACCTGTTATTGTTTAATGCTAAAAAACTCTTTTGCCCTTGGAACCTTTTTGTTGGGAGCAACACTCAAAGATTGTTGTGTGATTGATTACTCTCCATTACTCTTCAAAGTTGGTTTCCAACAACTTATCTTTCATAATCCCAGTGTCTATTTTCGACCAACGACTAGGCGTAAATACCCATTCATAGAGAAATATAAAGAACTGCAAGTAGTTGTGTACTTGATGGATGTTTGGTAGCTTTTAGAACTGTATTTTTTTTTCGTTTAACTTTTTAAGAAGTCGTGGACTGTTGTTCATGCGAATCTTTCAGAAGATCATTCTCATAAGAATCTTGATAAGATCTTTAAGTTGGTTTGAAGGTAACTAGCTCATGGGTTTTAATGAATTTTATTATGGGCTGGACTACTAACTACAATTTCGAGAGACACAATCAGTTTGGCGATTAAACTTGCTACTGGATTGGTCAAAGAGCTGGTGATTCTTGGTTTACTACACCTACTATAATTTTAGCTGGTGTAGGATGTGGTCCTTAGTATAACTATCAATTGTATTGTTCGTAAAAGTAATGTTGTTGGCCATTCTTTAAAATTTCGTCTACAGTTTATGTGTCATTGCAGTATGATTTGATGGATTTGGCATTCAAATTCCACTAAAAGTAGAAGAGGCACATTATTTGTATACTATCATCAAGGTTACGACTTTGACCCATTTAGAATATAAATAATATCTTGGTAGATTGATTTCTTTTTTTAATTTTGTGTAGTTGTGCAAATGATTTACTTACCATGTTACCTATTTTCAGGTTTCTTGTGCCAGCTAAGATCAAAACCCTTAATTGGTATATTTGCAAAATCTATGTAGAGGAATCGACAGACCAACGTATCCCAGAAGCTGTAATTTTTTTTGACACGTTGGTTCCATAAAAACAAACATGTTTGTAAAGTTTAAGGTGCGAGTATATCACTTGTGACCGTTACATGTGGTGTATACTCTTAAGACCTTTTATGGGCTACCTAAACTGGTCAGTTGTTAGGAAAGTGGTTCGGTTAATAGTATAAATATTAATGTGGATAAATTAAGTATGTTCCAGATAATAATGTTTTTCCAAATAAAAAAGTGATAAGCTGCAAACTCTTAAGTTGCTAAGTGTCCTGGTGCAAGAATATATTGATAGGGCATGTTTGCACCAAGAAGCCACTCCATACCAAAGTTTAGTTAACATTCAATGGAATTAGCTAATATACGCTATCATTTTATCCGTGACAAAAATTCACCCTTAGAATTACTAACAAGTGTTGTGTTTTCCGTTGCATCGCGAATTTTGTTTTGGTTATGGCTCAAAGCCGAACCGCCCGTACATAGCCCTAAACTCACCAACCTAAGTGATATGTTTCCCGCCGCATCGCGGGGGTAAAAGACTAGTATATATATATATGATTAGGTTCAAGAGTGAACACTAGTGTAGCTTGCGAACTGAGTGAACTAATCCTGGACATACACGTGTGTAGATCAATGGCCAGGATTTGATGTTGAAATATACTAGTGTATTTTACGATTTGATTATGAGATCCTGTCCATACACTCAATGGCCAGGATTTGTTCACTTAGTTCGCAAATACACTAGTGTTCACTCTAAAACCCCACCCTATATATATATATATATATATATAGGGGGTGGTTCAAATGAAAACCACTTTTATTGTGAAAACTCGAAAACTAACTAAAAAAAGCCTAAAAAACACACAAATTTTTTTTTTTTTCAATTTTTTTTTATAAATTTCGCTGGTTTTTATATATGAAAAAAAAAATTTCAAAAAAAAAAAAAAAAAATATTTTTTTTTGGTTGTACTGCACATGTGTAGTACACTAATACGGAAAGCCTAAACCACTTAACCCACCCCCCACCGACAACCCCCCAAAAACCTAAACCCCCCACCCCCACCCCCCCAAAAACCTAAATTCACCCTCCCACCAAAAGCCTAACCCCCCACCCCCCAAAAACCTAAACCCCCCCACCCCCACCCTCCCGAAAACCTAAAACTAAACCCTAAACATAAACCCGAAAAAAACCTAAACCCCCCACCCCCACCCCCCAAAAACCTAAACCCCCCTCCCCCCCACACCCAAAAAGCTAATCCTAATCCTAAACCTCCAAAAAAACTAACCCTAAAAGCTAAACTAGACTCAAAAAGCTAATTTTAAGCATGTAATGCAATTGTAGTACATGTTATATTGCACATGTGCACTACTATAATAATAGTATTGAAAACAAGACGACACCATAAATCTTTTTTTATGTCATAAAAAATATGCTCGAATATACTTGAATGAAAGATACAAAAATTTGTGATCTTATGGTGCCATTTTTGTTTTAAAATGATAACGTATGGAGAAATGGGAAATGTTTGAAAAGTTATATATTTTTTTTTTTCCAATTTTACCTCTCCTTCATTAAAAGTCTCCCCCCCTCCTTTTTAGTGGTTTTTAATTAGTTTTCGAGTTTTCACAATAACTAGTGGTTTTCATTTGAACCTTCCCCTATATATATATATATATATATATATAGGGAGAAGATCATGCGAGAACCACCTCTTATTGTGAGAACCGCGAGAACCAATGTGAACACACCAAAAATGCCTAAAAATAGCTAAAAATCAAACAAAAATTTTTTTTTTGAATTTTTTAATATTTTTTATAAAAAAATCGCTACTTTTCGAAGCCAAAAAAAAAATTTTTTTTTTTTAAATTTTTTTTTTTTTTTAAAAAAAAAAAAATTTTTTTGGCTTCGAAAAGTAGCGATTTTAACATAAAAAATATTAAAAAATTCAAAAAAAAAATTTTTAATTTTTTTTTAGATTTTTTTAGGTTTTTTGGGGGTTTAGTTTTTAGCATTTTAGCTTTGGGTGGGGGGGGGGGGGTTTAGGTTTTTGGGGGGTGGGGGAGGGGGGTTTAGGTTTTTTTTTTGGGGGGAGGGGGGGGGGGGGGTTAAGGTTTTTTGGGGGTGGGGGTTAGGTTTTTTTTAGCTATTTTAGGTTGTGTTCACATTGGTTCTCAAGGTTCTCACAATAAGGGTGGTTCTCGCATGAGCCCCTCCCTATATATATATATATGGCTCGTTTTAAAAAAGAACCACCACGAGTTGTGAGAACCGTGAGAACTTTTTGTTCCTGCGCGAGTTGGGCCAAATTATTTTTACACAAACGTAGATGAAAACATTATAAACACATCTGTAAAAAAAGTAAAAAAAAAATTGTTGAGTCGGTAGTTTTGACTGATACAAGTTTTTTTTACGCGCTGTTGTAATTTTTGTACGAAGATAAATATTCTTTTTTACGCGTCATGTAAATGTGGGTATGCGGCATTTTTTTTAATTGTTTTTTACTAAAACAAATGATTTTTTATGACTTTTGAGAAAAAAATCAGAAAAACCTTTTGGATGACCTAGTTGTCACGATTCTCACAACTCAAGGTTCATCCCTATATATATACATACGTTCATACATAGAGCAACTTTTGTTTAATATAATATATATTTAGTGCATAATAAATATTGGTTTACATAGAATTGTGAATTGTGATACGATTAACTTAATGCTATATGTTTTTTTTTTCCAAATTAATGTATGTAATACATGATCACCTCTCCTATCCATAATTTTAGGGATCATGTTAACTACGTGATGTTATTCATTTAGTATGCATGTTTAACTATCGTAATATTAAACGCTTAATATTTATGCAATCCTCTATAAATAACAACAAAAGATAACGATCTTAAACAGGTTAAAATGAGGATGCCGATGAAACGTTCACTTTCATTACATTTTTTGTGTATAAAATTGATTATGATCGTTGCCATCATCACTTCTGGTGTCTATCTTAATTCTCTTTGTAGTTTTTCTAAAAGAAATTTCAATATTTTCTACATCTTTTTGTTGAAATTTTTAATATTTTCTACATCACTTTACTTTGTATGTTTGGTAGTGAATTGTGATATTAATTATTGTTGGTTTCTAATTTGCAGTGATGACAAAAAGCAGTAGTATTAGCGAACACTCAATTGCCCCTCCAAAATGTACCAGACAAGATTGGAAAAGTAAGAAATTCAGCGGGAAATGCGATCCAAATGAATTAAAATGTTATAATACCTGTATAAGTGAAGGTGCAGAAACAGGAAGATGTATGCCTGATGGATGGTGTGGTTGTACCAAACAAGATTGGAAAAGTAAGAAATTCAGCGGGAAATGCGATCCAAATGATTTAAAATGTTATGATACCTGTAGAAGTGAAGGTGCAGAAACAGCAAGATGTTTGCCTAATGAATGGTGTTATTGTATCTGCAAACATTAACATATTAACGGGTTAAACAATATTAGATATTTTAAAATACAAGTTTTACATGTGGTATAATATGAGATTATATTCTTATCTAGATGTGAACCAACTACCACAAATCATAAGTTGTTATATAATCTTGGATAATTACTGTGCATGATAACAACGCATATCCTTTAGACAAAGTATAACACAAATCAAATGAGTATCAATGGTGATTTATCAAATTTATATAATGTTAATTTATAATATTTCTATGTATTGTGGGTTGTACTTTGTTCGTTTTATTTGTTTTTTGTTGCTTTCTGGGTTGCACTTCTTGGGTCGGTTGGGGGGGGGGGGGGGTTATGCAATATCTGGTGATGATGAAAGCCAAAACCCAAAGGAACCCTCTTCCTTGCCCGATGAAATAAGGTTGAAGCACAAATCATGCTGGAAGACAAGCACAATGTGCTGAAAAAACAAAGTGTTTGTCACACCCTGGCCCGTAGCGGATAGGTACGGGGCATGATGATTGCCCATAGCTTATGACACTATTATAAGTTTGAATATTTCAAGCATCCAAATTAAGTTTGTCACACATAATCATAGAAATATCCAACAAGGTTCAAATAATATTCAAAAGATAAAAGTCATAAACAATAATCCATTTAATTTAATTACTATGTATGTGTCTTCAACCTTTAGTCCACTCATACTTGTATAGTTGTATCAAGCGCAAAAAGATTTTGGGTCAACAATAAGTTGGTGAATAGATCTTAGTTTTTGAAAAACAAATGTTTTAGTTTATTAATTTATTAAAACAAGTAACATGCAACTTTAAGTGTTTATGTGATATTCATAATCATCCAACAAATCCAATAATACCACAATTTCCAACAGTTCACCACAACCACATACGATAACGGAACATTACATAATGAAACAATGATAACGAAAAAGTACGAGATTCAAGCCCCAAAGACCGAATCGAAGTTCAACCCATGGTCGTGAGGAACCGGCTTGGTGGATCTACACGAAACAATATGACACAAAGCGAGTAACAATTAGATACATTTATATGAAACAAGTTTATGAAATATAAGGCACAAATAACGTAACACATAATGACACTTTGAATTGCATGTTAATGTTAGGAACAAATGAAGCAAATGAAATAAAGACACATAATGCACCCCAAAAAATTGAAGTCATAAAACGGGGAAAAGTAAATATCTACTCACAGTTTGCTGTCCTTTTAATCCTTAAGTAAAAACCGCACGAGTGAAGTGTTCGAGGAAAGATTCATAAAACCAATAGTCACCCTAAAGAAATATAACACCAAAAATACTAAACAACCAAAATACCAAAACTATATAAAATCAATAAACATCATATTCTTAGGGCTTTTGTCTAATTAAAAATTATAATTAATACTATTATCAACCATTAAATCAATATATGTAACTAGATAGCCGTTTAGCAAATATATATTAATCCTACTAGTCACTAAAAATATTTACTAGGTCTACAAACAAAATATATATCTAACTTAGTCCAAAAGACAACACTTATATTTATAAATTACTATTTATGCAATCAAAATGTCATGACAAGAAAATACACGTTTTGTATTACTTCATAACAAATATCTTATTTAATAATTTAGTAAAAATAATTCATTTCCAATATATATATATATCCCCTATATAAAATCATCTTTTCTTATATTTAGATTTAAACCATCATTTTTTCAATAAGGCTTCCATAGATCATTAAACCCAATATAAATTTTGTAATCTATTTATTTTGCAAAAAAAAAAAAAAAACCAGAAAATAATGTTCATGAGTTTTTATATTTTGAGGAAACCAATTTTTATATAGTTTTCCATAAGTAATAATATGATCAACAATACATAATAAATCTACATGATATCTAAAAATTTATAAAATTGATGCAAGCATATCTAATATGATGACAGGCAATTTCCTAAGTCCAGTTTGATCAAAACACAAATCCTAAGCCAAAAGCCCCATTTCTAAGACTAAGAACCCTAGAGAAAAATTCTGTATAGTAATTGCCCTCTATCATAGGTATGGATAGAGGGGTTTTATAGAGCTCAAAATTTTAAAGGAAATAGGCTTTGGAATTACCTGATTTAGTGAAGCAATGAGAAAAATATCACTTCACCAAATGTCAAGCCCTAGATGATAATTCTTGTCCAAATTGTGAATTAGCGAGGTAATTGGTAGAAATACAAAGTAGATGGTATATGATATTGTTTGGTCGAAGAGAAATGCTTTCAACTTTGGGTGAGATGGTTTGAGTTCTTAGATAAAGCAAAGGATACTTTGTTTTGATTTTTAAGTGTCTAGTTATTAGTAGTTAATGGTCCATTTAGTGTGCATTTAGTTTTGCCTTGAATACCCAATTAATTCAGACAGTAAGCAAGCCAAAAGGTTGAGGATGTGAGGATTTGAGGCTGTTTTGGATGCACAGGTCGAATACTACAGAAAATACGAAGTTGTAGGTCACTGTCGTTTGCACGACTTGACCATCGTTTGGAAAATAACCACCTTCGTTTGGACCTTCATTTGGTTATGATGGACCTTCGTTTGGAACAATGGACCATCGTTTGGGATCATCACCATCGGTTGACGTGTGATGATATTAATTTAAATATTGTACTTAATATAATATTGCAAAAACAAGTAACAAAGTGTAACACCCCTGTGACAACTCGAAATTTAGAACCTTTCATTGTATCTCGATGTTACATGCTTGAACGTTATGTGACTAGTTGACTTGTTGGTTTAATGAATGATATAAGTGAATTTATGTGATTGTGTATTGTGCTTGTATGTATGCGTGTATTTATATGAACCGAGACACAAGGACCCGACTCGAGACCATGCGGTCTCGAGTGAATAGTGTAACTGTTGGGCCGGTTGGGCCGGTTGGGCCATGCTCCCCTTCATCCCACTCGAAAACCCACTAGGGTGAACTAACTTAGTATATAACTCATGCTTCTAGCCATTTTTGCCATTCCTTTGGACAACACACACTCTCCTACACACACACACTCCTACTTTCTCCCTCACTAAAACCCTAGAAGCACAACCCTTCTCTCTCTCTCTCGGATCAAACCGGTCGACCACAAGAGAGTTCTCGGATTAGCTTGTGCACGCCAAGTAAAGCTTCATTCTTCATCTCTACTTCTCTAACCGGTTAGTGATTCATATTAGGTGTTGTATTTCGGCTTGATGATGATGTATGATAAGGTTATGTGATAATATGTTTGCTTGTTAAGTTTGATGCATGATGAATATATCTTTCTTGAATGATCGATATTAAGATTGGTGTTTGAATATGGCAAAGATGTTGGTTGATTTAATGGGTTCTTGGTTGTTAGATGATACATGTTTAGTCAAAACATCTATGATGAACATGATCTCTTTAGTAAAAAGTATAGATTTTTGTATGATAATGAGGAATAAGATACTTGAATGATGAATGTATGGAAAGCTTATGATCATCCGATTTATGTTAGAGATTATAGGACAAAGGTTGTTTTGATATAATATGCAAAGTTGTCGTGACATATAGATCATATGAATACATGTTCTTGTTTTGAGTTAAACGCATGATAGAACTAAGATTAAATGATCATGTTTGTAAAGTGATGAAAACCCTAAATGAAGAACTTGTTGAATGTGATATGAATATTTGAAATTTGCTAGGTTTGATCCATTTTGGTTAAATGATAGACAAGAAAACATGTTTGAGTATTGTGGTTGGATAGTACACCATATCATGAAATAGAAATTCTATTGGTTAGTACACTATGCAGAATCAGCAGGTGCTGGGAGTCGAGACCCCTGGTTTCGACTCGAGACCATCTAGAAGCCAGCTCGAGATCAGCGGTTGCGAGTCGAGAACCCCTAGTCTCGACTCAAGACCACATAGGTGACAGCTCGAGACCCCGGTTGCGACACCGGTTGCGAGTCGAGAACCTCTAGTCTCGACTCGAGACTACACATTACCAGCACACCAGCAACATAACTCGAGACCACGGTTGCGGGTCCGGTTGCGACTCGAGACCGTCTAGTCTCGACTAGTGCATGTATAACTCGAGACCTCTAATCTCGACTCGAGACCATGTACACATGTTCACTGAGTTGGACTTGTTCACTGTTACGGGCTTAGGAGATTGGGGCTGGGCTGTTGGGTTTTATGTGTTACTGTGGAATGTGTATGTTGTGCATTGATTGGGCTGCCATGAGAAACACTTGTTTGCAATGTGCTAGTATACATGTAGAAAATGTATGTGCGTTACTCGGTTTGTATCTGACTCGTGTAGTAACCATGTTAGGACGTGGTTGACCACTAGCATCTAGACTTGACTTTCTGTGTATCTGCCGAGCAAACCAAGGTGAGTTCACACCCTCTACAAAGCATGGGATTCCCAGGGGTTTGGGAATGGGGTTAAGGAACGTGGATTCCTCGTCCTTTCTTGGGTAGGACAGCATTGGTTCAGGAATTTAATTCCTCGTCCTCATGGACAGATAACTCGTACTAGACCGAAACTCTATCACGAAGTCCCTCCTTTTTATATCGACATAATCGCCGGGCCAATGGCGAGCGAGTCATTAGTTAGATAGCGCTATTTAGGTCTGACAAGCCTCACACCGTGCCGCAGAGGACGGGCGTGAACTAATGGATCTGGGCACGTCAATGATGATAGACATTGACAGTTCAGGGCACATAAACATGACTACAGTCAGCAGTCGATATGGTAACGAGTCTAGTGTATACATGGGGTAGCTCCCACGGCCGAAATGCCAGATAACTAACAAGGGGTAGCCCCCACGGCTGGATTGCCAGAGTAACCGGGAATAAACAAGTCACGTTTTTTCAACTATGGGGTAACCCCCACGGCAGGATGCCAGATAAAGGAAACTGTTTTCGAAACAACTTAAAACGAACACCCAACTGTGAACTCACTCAACTTGTTGTTGACTCGTTACTACATGCTTTGCAGGTCAATAGGTTCTTAGCCGGAGCTTGCATGGAAAAGGGTCGTTGTGGGACATGGACAGCGGTGTGCCATGTTAAACTTTGAAATGTTAAACTTATGTTTTGATTTTGAACATTATGCTTCCGCTTTGCAACTTAAACTATGTTTCGTTTGGATACCAATGGTATTGGTTAAGCTTTTACAATTATTAACTTGCGTGTTCAATATGATTGGTGGCTGGATCCTGGTCAGTCACGCCTCCAAGCGGTGGTATTCCATAGGTGGATTTTGGGGGTGTGATAGATTGGTATCAGAGCCATTGGTTATAGTGAACTTGGTTTTAATAAGGGGAAAAGTTTTATTAAAATCAGACTATAACCTGTACAGTGCTCTACGATCCACAACGACGCTTCACTCCACATGCAAGGCTCGACACTCTAGGTGATATGATTTACATTGCCTACTTGTTAGTTACACAGTACATTGCTCATGGTATGCTTGGTTAGTATAACTATTATTGCTTGAACACGTGTGTGCTTACTCTCTTCTGTCATCGTATTTTCGCGAACCTCTCTCACTCATGTTTCCCTTGATATGAAGATCATGTCTGGACGCGTTAACATGACTCAAGCCCAGTTGACGGCTCTGATTAACGAACGAGTTGCTGCGGCACTTGCAGCTGCACACGCAGGAGGTATATCCTGCAGTCCAAACTCATTCTAGGATCTTTAGATCCTACTCTCGTGAACCAACTTTTGTGTTAAACTCTGTCTTCCTTTCACCCACAATAGGTCAACATGCTCAGCCACCTGTGTGCACCTTTAAAACTTTCATGGACTGCCGACCAACCACTTTTAGCGGCACCGAAGGAGCCGTAGGCCTCCTCCACTGGTTTGAGAAACTAGAATCTGTGTTCGAAATGTGCGAATGCCCTGAGGCGCGCAGGGTGAAGTATGCTACCGGTACGCTCGAGGGTTTAGCCCTCACATGGTGGAACGCTCAGGTCCAAATGCTGGGGTTGGTTGCTGCTAACGCCACCCCATGGAACAACTTTAAGGAAATGATCAAGGAGGAGTACTGCAATCGTGATGAGATTCACAAACTGGAAGTGGAGTTTTTCAACCTCAAGATGACGGGATCAGAGATTGAAGCTTATGTGAAAAGATCGAATGAACTGGCAATTTTGTGCCCTACTATGGTGGACCCTCCCATCAAACGCATCGAACTATTTCTCAAGGGCTTGGTGCCAGAAATCCAAAGTCATGTGACTTCAGCAAACCTCGCTACCATCCAGCAAGTTGTGCAACTGGCGCACCGTCACACGGATCAGGCGGTGGAGCAGAACAGGTTACCAAAGCGCATAGGTGCTGCGACTACTTCAGGTGCTCTTAGTGACAACAAACGAAAGTGGGATGGAGCTTCAAGTAAGGGTTCGACTTCTGTTCAGTCTCAGTCTCAGCAGAGAAAGACTGATGACTACAAGAGCCCTAGTCAGCAATCTTCTGGTGGTCAAAGTCATGGTGGGTACAAAGGGAATCACCCCAAGTGCAATCGCTGCAGCCTGCACCACAGCGGGCCATGCACCAGGGGTAACTGTCATCGGTGCAACAAGCCAGGTCACGCTGCAAAGGATTGCAGGAGCTTATATCCCGCCAATCAGAATCGTCAGCAAGCTCAACAGAACCAACGCCAGCAACAGCAGCAAGGTGATAACAAAGGGTGCTTTCAGTGTGGAGCTGAAGGCCATTTCAAGAGGGATTGCCCCCAACTGAACAGGAACCAGAACAACAACAACAACAACAACAACAACAATAATCAGGGGAATGGTAACAATGGGAACAACAACAACAATGGAGCCAGGGGGCGGGCGTTCGTGATCGGCCAAGGTGAAGCAAGGAATGACCCCAATGTTGTGGCGGGTAAGTTCCTTCTCGATGACTTTTATGTTACATTTTTATTTGATTCGGGTGCCGATACTAGCTACATGTCACTAGAAGTTAGTCAAATGCTTAAGCGTATTTCAACACCTTTGAGCAACAAGCACACTGTAGAGCTAGCAAATGGTAAGAGTTTAGAAGCCACACACGTAGTCAAGGGTTGTAAACTTGTTCTTGCTAACCAGACCTTCTCTATCGACCTCATTCCTATCGTCTTGGGTAGTTTCGACGTTGTCATTGGGATGGATTGGTTATCCCAACACCGAGCAGATATTCTTTGTAACGAGAAGATTGTTCGTATTCCTGGTTCCAGTGGTGAACCTCTCATGATTCGTGGCGACAAGAAGGGCGCTGTTGAGAACGTCATATCTCTTCTTAAGGCCCAGAAGTGCTTGCGGAAGGGCCACACTGCCATTTTGGCTCTCGTTACTGACACCTCGGAGAAAGAGAAGAAGATAGAAGATTTTCCAATTGTACGCGACTATCCTGGGGTATTTCCTGAGGAATTACCTGGTCTTCCGTCCCATCGCCAAGTCGAGTTTCAGATTAAACTAGCTCCTGGAGCTACGCCTATAGCTCGTGCACCTTATCGTTTAGCTCCATCAGAGTTGGAAGAACTCTCTACGCAACTGCAAGAACTCTTGGATAAGGGTTTTATTCGTCCTAGCTCATCGCCCTGGGGAGCTCCAGTGCTATTTGTGAAGAAGAAAGACGGAACCTTCAGAATGTGCATCGATTACCGGGAACTCAACAAGGTGACCGTGAAGAATCGTTATCCTCTACCACGTATTGACGACTTGTTCGACCAGTTGCAAGGGTCGAGCTACTATTCAAAGATTGATTTGAGGTCAGGATATCACCAGCTGAGAGTCCGAGAAGAGGACGTATCCAAAACAGCTTTCAGGACTCGTTATGGACATTATGAGTTCTTGGTCATGCCTTTTGGGCTGACAAACGCACCTGCGATCTTCATGGACTTGATGAATCGGGTGTGCAAGCCTTACCTGGACAAGTTCGTTATAGTCTTCATCGACGACATCCTGATCTATTCTAAGAGTCAGGAGGAACACGAGCAACATCTACGACTTATTCTGGAACTCCTTCGAACAGAACAGCTTTACGCAAAATTCTTGAAATGCGACTTTTGGCTTCGTGAAGTCCATTTCCTAGGCCATGTGGTGAACAAGGATGGGATTCACGTCGATCCATCCAAGGTGGACTCGATTAAGAACTGGCCTGCACCTCGTACACCAACGGAAATTCGCCAATTCTTAGGTTTGGCAGGTTATTACAGGAGGTTCATTAAGGATTTTTCTAAGATTGCACAGCCTCTCACCTCATTAACGCAGAAAGGCGTTGTTTATCGCTGGGGAAATGCTCAGGAGTTAGCATTTCAGCACTTAAAGGATAGACTTTGCAGCGCACCTATCCTTTCATTGCCAGAGGGCACAGACGACTTCGTGGTCTACTGCGACGCATCCATTCAGGGTCTTGGTTGTGTGTTGATGCAACGAGATAAAGTTATAGCTTACGCCTCACGCCAACTCAAAATTCATGAAATAAACTACACTACGCACGACTTAGAGCTGGGAGCTGTTGTTTTTGCACTTAAGATCTGGCGACATTACCTGTATGGTACCAAGTGCGCCATCTACACCGACCACAGGAGCCTCGAGGATATCTTCAAGCAGAAGGAACTGAATATGCGACAACGACGATGGGTCGAACTACTAAATGACTACGAGTGCTCGATCAAGTATCATCCGGGCAAGGCCAATGTTGTGGCTGACGCCCTCAGTCGAAAGGACACCGCGCCTAAGCGCGTGCGAGCTTTGCAACTCACCATACATTCTAGTCTTCCTTCCCAAATACGAGACGCCCAGATAGAAGCATTGAAACCAGAAAACGTCAGAGCTGAAGCCCTACGCGGCTCAAGGCAACGCTTAGAACAGAAGGAAGACGGTGCATACTACGTGACAGGACGCATTTGGGTCCCACTCTATGGCAACTTACGGGAGCTTGTGATGGATGAAGCGCACAAGTCTCGCTACTCGGTACATCCTGGCTCGGACAAGATGTACCACGATATCAAAACTACGTATTGGTGGCCTAGCATGAAGGCCCACATAGCAACTTACGTCAGCAAGTGTTTGACCTGTGCGAGAGTCAAGTATGAATACCAGAAACCCTCAGGTCTACTCCGACAACCAGAGATACCGCAATGGAAATGGGAGCAAATTTCCATGGATTTTGTTACCGGCCTGCCTAGATCCCAGCGCGGAAATGATACTATTTGGGTGATCGTGGATCGACTCACAAAGTCCGCACACTTCTTGGCGATCAAAGAAACGGATAAGTTCTCCACTCTAGCAGACGTATACCTCAAGGAAGTTGTTTCGAGGCACGGGGTGCCCACCTCTATTATCTCGGATCGAGATGCGCGTTTTACTTCAGAGTTGTGGTAGGCGATGCACAAATCCTTTGGCTCACGATTAGACATGAGCACAGCGTATCACCCTCAGACGGACGGGCAGTCCGAGCGCACTATTCAAACCTTAGAAGACATGCTGCGTGCATGTGTAATCGACTTTGGCAACAGCTGGGAAAAGCATCTGCCACTTGTGGAATTCTCGTACAATAACAGCTACCACACCAGCATTAAAGCTGCTCCGTTTGAGGCATTGTACGGACGTAAATGTCGGTCACCTCTTTCTTGGGCAGAGGTGGGGGATAGTCAGATCACTGGTCCAGAACATGTGGTAGACACAACTGAACGAATTGCTCAAATACGACAACGCATGGCGGCAGCTCGTGACCGTCAGAAAGTCTACGCCGATAAGGGCAGGAAACCACTTGAGCTCCAGGTTGGGGAGCGAGTACTACTCAAAGTTTCACCCTGGAAGGGTGTGGTTCGTTTTGGTAAACGAGGCAAACTTAACCCATGATACGTTGGACCCTTCGAAATCATCGAGAAAATAGGCAGGGTAGCCTACAGACTGAACTTACCAGCAGAACTCGGTGCAGTCCACAACGTTTTCCACGTGTCAAATCTGAAGAAGTGTCTGTCAGATGAGACCCACGTAGTTCCTCTGAAGGAACTCACTATCGACGAGCAGTTACGATTCGTCGAGGAACCAGTTGAAATCACGGACCGGGATGTTAAGGTCCTCAAGAGCACTAGAATACCTCTCGTTCGAGTTCGTTGGAACTCACGTCGCGGCCCAGAGTTCACCTGGGAAGGCGAAGATCGGTTGAAACAAAAGTATCCCCAACTGTTCGCAAACAGTACACCCACTACTGAGGCTGAAGCTACGGAATTTCGGGACGAAATTCCAGATCAACGGGGGGAGGATGTGACACCCCAGGAAAACCGGGAAAACCATACAACTTAACTAGCTTCCTCAGTGAGTGCTTACCAAATTTCGGGACGAAATTTCTTTCAACTTGGGGATGATGTGACAACTCGAAATTTAGAACCTTTCATTGTATCTCGATGTAACATGCTTGAACGTTATGTGACTAGTTGACTTGTTGGTTTAATGAATGATATAAGTGAATTTGTGTGATTGTGTATTGTGCTTGTATGTATGCGTGTATTTATATGAACCGAGACACAAGGACCCGACTCGAGACCATGCGGTCTCGAGTGAATAGTGTAACTGTTGGGCCGGTTGGGCCATGCTCCCCTTCACCCCACTCGAAAACCCACTAGGGTGAACTAAGTTAGTATATAACTCATGCTTCTAGCCATTTTTGCCATTCCTTTGGACAACACACACTCTCCTACACACACACACACTCCTACTTTCTCCCTCACTAAAACCCTAGAAGCACAACCCTTCTCTCTCTCTCTCGGATCAAACCGGTCGACCACAAGAGAGTTCTCGGATTAGCTTGTGCACGCCAAGTAAAGCTTCATTCTTCATCTCTACTTCTCTAACCGGTTAGTGATTCATATTAGGTGTTGTATTTCGGCTTGATGATGATGTATGATAAGGTTATGTGATAATATGTTTGCTTGTTAAGTTTGATGCATGATGAATATATCTTTCTTGAATGATCGATATTAAGATTGGTGTTTGAATATGGCAAAGATGTTGGTTGATTTAATGGGTTCTTGGTTGTTAGATGATACATGTTTAGTCACAACATCTATGATGAACATGATCTCTTTAGTAAAAAGTATAGATTTTTGTATGATAATGAGGAATAAGATACTTGAATGATGAATGTATGGAAAGCTTATGATCATCCGATTTATGTTAGAGATTATAGGACAAAGGTTGTTTTGATATAATATGCAAAGTTGTCGTGACATATAGATCATATGAATACATGTTCTTGTTTTGAGTTAAACGCATGATAGAACTAAGATTAAATGATCATGTTTGTAAAGTGATGAAAACCCTAAATGAAGAACTTGTTGAATGTGATATGAATATTTGAAATTTGCTAGGTTTGATCCATTTTGGTTAAATGATAGACAAGAAAACATGTTTGAGTATTGTGGTTGGATAGTACACCATATCATGAAATAGAAATTCTATTGGTTAGTACACTATGCAGAATCAGCAGGTGCTGGGAGTCGAGACCCCTGGTTTCGACTCGAGACCATCTAGAAGCCAGCTCGAGATCAGCGGTTGCGAGTCGAGAACCCCTAGTCTCGACTCAAGACCACATAGGTGACAGCTCGAGACCCCGGTTGCGACACCGGTTGCGAGTCGAGAACCTCTAGTCTCGACTCGAGACTACACATTACCAGCACACCAGCAACATAACTCGAGACCACGGTTGCGGGTCCGGTTGCGACTCGAGACCGTCTAGTCTCGACTAGTGCATGTATAACTCGAGACCTCTAATCTCGACTCGAGACCATGTACACATGTTCACTGAGTTGGACTTGTTCACTGTTACGGGCTTAGGAGATTGGGGCTGGGCTGTTGGGTTTTATGTGTTACTGTGGAATGTGTATGTTGTGCATTGATTGGGCTGCCATGAGAAACACTTGTTTGCAATGTGCTAGTATACATGTAGAAAATGTATGTGCGTTACTCGGTTTGTATCTGACTCGTGTAGTAACCATGTTAGGACGTGGTTGACCACTAGCATCTAGACTTGACTTTCTGTGTATCTGCCGAGCAAACCAAGGTGAGTTCACACCCTCTACAAAGCATGGGATTCCCAGGGGTTTGGGAATGGGGTTAAGGAACGTGGATTCCTCGTCCTTTCTTGGGTAGGACAGCATTGGTTCAGGAATTTAATTCCTCGTCCTCATGGACAGATAACTCGTACTAGACCGAAACTCTATCACGAAGTCCCTCCTTTTTATATCGACATAATCGCCGGGCCAATGGCGAGCGAGTCATTAGTTAGATAGCGCTATTTAGGTCTGACAAGCCTCACACCGTGCCGCAGAGGACGGGCGTGAACTAATGGATCTGGGCACGTCAATGATGATAGACATTGACAGTTCAGGGCACATAAACATGACTACAGTCAGCAGTCGATATGGTAACGAGTCTAGTGTATACATGGGGTAGCTCCCACGGCCGAAATGCCAGATAACTAACAAGGGGTAGCCCCCACGGCTGGATTGCCAGAGTAACCGGGAATAAACAAGTCACGTTTTTTCAACTATGGGGTAACCCCCACGGCAGGATGCCAGATAAAGGAAACTGTTTTCGAAACAACTTAAAACGAACACCCAACTGTGAACTCACTCAACTTGTTGTTGACTCGTTACTACATGCTTTGCAGGTCAATAGGTTCTTAGCCGGAGCTTGCATGGAAAAGGGTCCTTGTGGGACATGGACAGCGGTGTGCCATGTTAAACTTTGAAATGTTAAACTTATGTTTTGATTTTGAACATTATGCTTCCGCTTTGCAACTTAAACTATGTTTCGTTTGGATACCAATGGTATTGGTTAAGCTTTTACAATTATTAACTTGTGTGTACAATATGATTGGTGGCTGGATCCTGGTCAGTCACGCCTCCAAGCGGTGGTATTCCGTAGGTGGATTTTGGGGGTGTGATAACCCCAAAACCCGAATGTCTATATTCGTTAAATGTTCTAATATGGTACATCAAGAAATAAATAACTAGGTTATTTATCTTAGTTAAAAGTATGGTAGAAACAAATAAAGGATGAAAGTTGTGCCAATTATGTTAAATGGTAAACATGAGGGGCTAGATGGTATAGAATGAAAGTTGAGTTATTAAAAGAAAATAACAACACACACAAACACACATTCGTGTGTGTTCTAGATCGACCAGGAGCTCCCAAAGGAGCCAAACCCTAGCTCAACCTTAAATGATCAAATTGAAGGATAAATCGAAGCTCAAATTCATGAATGAACAAGGATTAATGATCACCTTCACAAGGGGATCATAAGGTATGTCTTAAAAAGTTAGATTGGTGAACTTTCATGAAGTGGGTTATGATGTAAATTGCGAATTGGTATGAAATTGAGTTTGAGCATGTGTTAGAATCATCATATAGAATATGGATTATGCATGGTTTAGGCTAATTTAATGTTTAAGGGTGAAACCCGTTTTTTATGGTGAAGATGATGACATGGGTAAATCATCCATGTCCAAATTCTTGCTTATTATTGATGTATTTTGTTATATATGATGGATTCTTGTTAAGAGGGATTGAAAGAAATGTGATGCTAGTATGTTTGATGTTTATGCATGAATGATTCATGATGATTAGAAGTAGGAATTTGATGAATTATGTATGAAATTAGAAGGATATGCATTAACTAGTTGTACACTATGCTTAGGAGGTGGTACACACATCAAAAGTATGATGAAATTATGAAGAACTTAATATTAGATCACTTGTAAGTGACTAACAAAGTAGTTATGAAGTCGGTTTTGATGATATGATAGAAATGATGATATGCTTACGTTAATGATGTTTGAAGCCTTATATGTGTTTGAATGTTTAAAGAAATCGGATTAGAAATGATAGATTAGCATGTTATAAGGTTGAATGATAAATTCAATATAAGATACGTGTGATGAAAAGGTTGTGATGAATGATGAATAAGCTAACTATCTTGAGAATGATATATGATAGTTGACGCTTGATAAGTGACATGGAAGCTTGGAAAAGAAGCGGGTCAAACGGGACTAATGCACACGGGAAGCATATTCGGATGTAATGTAAGTAAAGCTTACACCCCTTTTTGTAGAATATCTATTAAATGTATAGATTACGGACATGGTAAGTAAATATGTGAATTATTAAATATATGAATTATGATGTTCCGACAAGTTTTGGTATGGGGCAGAACATGTGATTATGTTAAGAAACTAAGTTGATGGTCAAAAAGGGTAAAAAGGGTATTATGGTGATATTGGTTTCGAGTTAACGAAGGAATAAGTTTCATGAATGGGATAATGATTAACTAAAGTCCCACAAGGATAAAATGGACATTTAGACTTAACGGGTCAAATGGTGAAGATATCACCATTTGGCGATATTGACTAACAAATTGATTGTCAAGTGTTATGAACTCACAGAATGATTAGCAAAAGGATTTGCATTGCTATTAATTAGAAATTTAGTGGACGAAGTATTAAAATGGGTCATAGCTTTGATCCGAGCCAGGTATGTGTGATTAGAGTTGTAGTTAAGTCGTGGGATTTGGGTAAATGTGTAAGGAAGTCCTTTGTTGTAAAGGATGGAACAAAGTTGACGAAAACGCCCTTGATGGGTAAATCGGGCAAACGGTCTTAAAGGTTGTTAGAAACAAGCTATATGATTAAGTTAATGTTTTGGAAAAGTAGGAAAGCGAGAAGTATGATTTTGTAAGTCAAAGACCTTAGAAAGACGCAAATCCCCTTAACGGGTCAAAATAGGTAATTGAGTAGAAAAGGGGTTAAAAAGATGTATGAAAACCGTAAATTGAATCTTATGTGATAGACGAAAGTGAAATGATAAGGTCCACATGAAATTAAGGTCTAACAAGCAAGTTTTGTTGATAAATGCATGAACGGGTCAAAATTTGGAAAAAGGGTAATAAGTCGAAGGCTTAAAAGTCATAAATTTCGGTAGTCCAAATATTGTATTTTCACTCCATGTGATGGAGAATTAAATTACGGTCGCGTAGGAAAAAGAATCGGGTAAAACGGATTAAAAACGAGAAAGTTATGCTCGTTTCCGTAAAATCCGGATGTGCTGGGAATGTGCAGCAACCTGCTGCAACTTTCTGATCATATGAGGTGCTAGCGTAGCGCGACGGACCGTAGCGCTACGCAAGCATGTGTCAGTTTCGCGAAAATTCGTTTTTTATTTGTTTATGCAATGCGAACCCGTCTGAACCGTTTTTAAACGCGTATAAGCTAAGAATGACTAATTTATTCCTTGTTTTTAGGAAGTGTAGATACGTATGAAGGTATGTATGTATGTATGTATGTATGTATGTATGTATGTATGAGTATAAGTTGTACGTAAGAATGAATGTATGTTTGGATGTATGCAAGTAGGTATATATATGTAGGTATGCACGTGTGTAGGCACGTACGTATGTATGTAGGTACGTATGTATGTAAGTAGTTATGTGTGATCATAGGCATATGTATAAGTTGTATGAAAGTATGTACGCATGCATTCAATGTAATTGAGTACTAATGATAATATTAGTGTGCCTGGTAAATGAAGTGTAACGCAGGAATAGCAAAGAAGTCTCATCACAGATTTTATGATTAGATGGAAAGCTGGGATGCAAAGAGTAATGGAACGGAAAGTAAACGTGAATAAATCTTGTATGTTTATAATGCGTACTAATGTTATGAATTTTATGTGGTGAGCGCAGATGGTAGAGTCATGAGGATCATCAAGGAATAGAGATCGAGGATCGAGTCACAAGACAGATTGTACGGGAACGTTGGTGTATGAAATATAGAAATCCCATGTTATGTTATTAATTGTAAATGAGTCGATTGATGACCCCATGGAAAAAGTTGTGTTAAAATGAACTTTTAAGTAAGACAAGGTATTTAAAAGGAAAGGAATTTTATGGCATGAACTTCCGCTGCGACTTTTTGTCAAGTACGTATTACGGTCTTACAAGTTGGTATCAGAGCCCGGTTTGAGAGAATCAAGTACGAGAGGGTAGGTACTTGAACTCAAACCTGTGTGCTCTTGTGATAAGGAACCTGTACAATCCATGACTCGATCAAGATCTAAAGGTAGAAATGGAATGAAAACGTGTATGTATGTATTCATATGAAGAAGCTAACGGTTTGCTATGTGCAAGGTAAGCTTAAAAGTTTGGAGAAGATGATCCGTGAACGCAGTCTAAGATGGATGCTAAGGCTGGCAAAGATGCAAATAGGCAAATGAACCCCAGGTACACACTATTAATATGTATAGGTACCGATGTTAAAAGAAAAAAATGAAGAAGTCTCCTTGGGGGGGGGGGGGTAAGTACTAAACGGAAGACAACGATATTGTCTTGGTAAGATTGTAAAAATGTAGCACGAACTGAGACCCACTAATGCGGACATAAGGCGATGATTACCTGAAGGCACGAAATTAGTACGTGGATTGCGTACCTGGCCAGTACGCAAGAAGCATATGACGTTCGTGAGACCGTGGTAATTATCGCAGGTATGTCCGATAGAATTGGGTAGCAGGTGGGCGTGCGGGTGAAATGGGTGGTAAGACTCTCGGGAAATTGAGAGTACTATATAGGAATGAAAAGTATGAGTGATAAGAATGAAGAATGTTGAATCCGTAAGAAAGTACGGATCAACAAGATATGAATGAAATGTTTGAATCCGCGAGACGGGTTCAAGGAATGAAATGTATGAATGAGATGTTTGAATCCGCGAGACGGATTCAAGGAATGAAATGTATGAATGAAATGATTGAATCCGCGAGACAGATTCAAGGAATGAAATGTATGAATGAAATGATTGAATCCGCGAGACGGATTCAAGGAATGAAATGATTGAATCCGCGAGACGGATTCAAGGAATGAAAGGTATGAAGGAAATGTGTGAATCCGAGAGACGAATTCAAAGAATGAAAAGTGTGAATGCAATGTTTGAATCCGCGAGATGGATTCAAGGAAAGAAAGGCATGAATGGAATGTTTGAATCCGTAAAACGGATTCAAGGAAATGAAAAGTAGAAATGATATGTCTTAATCCGCGAAACGGATTCAACACATGTAAGGAATGAAAGATGTGAATGATATGATTGAAATCCGTTAGATGGATTCAAATCATAGAAGGAAGGAAATGTATGAATGGCATGTTTGGAACCGCTAGACGGATTCGGAACATGGAAGTTATGAAAGAACTCTTGATGTGATGAAAACCAATCGAATTGGTGGAAGGATGTGCATGAGTGGAAGCACATTACGCGGAAGAATGGAATCTAGCCTAGTACAGCTAGTACTCGTGAAGAATGCGGATCAATCTGGATCACGGATCGTGGAATGATGATATGAGATGAGGTTAGTAAAAGTTTAACTTATGTCGGATAAGTATGAATTGGTAAATTGAAAACAACCTACGACATGAATGACGGAATGGGTATGGTATAGTATGGAATGTTTGATTTCTAATAGCTGATATAAGAAGAAAGCTATGTCATTAAGAAGTGAATCTCAAAGGTTTTGAGTGAAAATTTCGAGAATTTATTTAAACTCTCGTATAATGAATTTGCATGACACGTGTGCTTATGCAAATTAAGTAATGCATGAAATGAGAGTAATAGTAATGTAAAATGAATAGGATGATTTGAAAGTAACGTAAGGGTAAGCATGGTACAAATAACTAAAGAAATGTAGAACGATGTTAACTATGAAGTTAAGCACGTAGGTGTGACTATGAAATGGTAGTTTTGTTGTGATAACAAAACAAGGGTTAAATGTTATGCAATGTGTCTATAGAATGAAATCTTAAAGGATGAGATGAAGGTATTTAATCTGTTATAAAATGATCATATGAAGGTAAGCATTATTATAAGTTTAAATAAATATGTATATTGACCTGTTACAAACGGGTCGAGGAAATGAGAATGTTATGTGGAAATATGCCATGGAAAGTATAGACTTATTAAGAAGAAGTCAATTATATGAATAATTATGAAATGAGATCGGATGGCTACATGTAATTATGATGCAAATATGAAGTCAAACATAGATGTGTGTGTGTAAGAGGAAATGAGAAAGGTTTCGGGGACGAAACCTTATTTAAGGGGGTAGACTTGTAACACCCCAAAACCCGAATGTCTATATTCGTTAAATGTTCTAATATGGTACATCAAGAAATAAATAACTAGGTTATTTATCCTAGTTAAAAGTATGGTAGAAACAAATAAATGATGAAAGTTGTGTCAATTATGTTAAATGGTAAACATGAGGGGCTAGATGGTATAGAATGAAAGTTGGTTTATTAAAAGAAAATAACAACACACACAAACACACATTCGTGTGTGTTCTAGATCGACCAGGAGCTCCCAAAGGAGCCAAACCCTAGCTCAACCTTAAATGATCAAATTGAAGGATAAATCGAAGCTCAAATTCATGAATGAACAAGGATTAATAATCACCTTCACAAGGGGATCATAAGGTATGTCTTAAAAGTTAGATTGGTGATCTTTCACGAAGTGGGTTATGATGTAAATTGCGAATTGGTATGAAATTGAGTATGAGCATGTGTTAGAATCATCATATAGAATATGGATTATGCATGGTTTAGGCTAATTTAATGTTTAAGGGTGAAACCCGTTTGTTATGGTGAAGATGATGACATGGGTAAATCATCCATGTCCAAATTCTTGCTTATTATTGATGTATTTTGTTATATATGATGGATTCTTGTTAAGAGGGATTGAAAGAAATGTGATACTAGTATGTTTGATGTTTATGCATGAATGATTCATGATGATTAGAAGTAGGAATTTGATGAATTATGTATGAAATTAGAAGGATATGCATGAACTAGTTGTACACTATGCTTAGGAGGTGGTACACACATCAAAAGTATGATGAAATTATGAAGAACTTAATATTAGATCACTTGTAAGTGACTAACAAAGTAGTTATGAAGTCGGTTTTGATGATATGATAGAAATGATGATATGCTTACGTTAATGATGTTTGAAGCCTTATATGTGTTTGAATGTTTAAAGAAATCGGATTAGAAATGATAGATTAGCATGTTATAAGGTTGAATGATAAATTCAATATAAGATACGTGTGATGAAAAGGTTGTGATGAATGATGAATAAGCTAACTATCTTGAGAATGATATATGATAGTTGACGCTTGATAAGTGACATGGACGCTTGGAAAAGAAGCGGGTCAAACGGGACTAATGCACACGGGAAGCATATTCGGATGTAATGTAAGTAAAGCTTACACCCCTTTTTGTAGAATATCTATTAAATGTATAGATTACGAACATGGTAAGTAAATATGTGAATTATTAAATATATGAATTATGATGTTCCGACAAGTTTTGGTATGGGACGGAACATGTGATTATGTTAAGAAACTAAGTTGATGGTCACAAAGGGTAAAAAGGGTATTATGGTGATATTGGTTTCGAGTTAACGAAGGAATAAGTTTCATGAATGGGATAATGATTAACTAAAGTCCCACAAGGATAAAATGGACATTTAGACTTAACGGGTCAAATGGTGAAGATATCACCATTTGGCGATATTGACTAACAAATTGATTGTCAAGTGTTATGAACTCACAGAATGATTAGCAAAAGGATTTGCATTGCTATTAATTAGAAATTTAGTGGACGAAGTATTAAAACGGGTCATAGCTTTGATCCGAGCCAGGTATGTGTGATTAGAGTTGTAGTTAAGTCGTGGGATTTGGGTAAATGTGTAAGGAAGTCCTTTGTTGTAAAGGATGGAACAAAGTTGATGAAAACGCCCTTGATGGGTAAATCGGGCAAACGGTCTTAAAGGTTGTTAGAAACAAGCTATATGATTAAGTTAATGTTTTGGAAAAGTAGGAAAGCGAGAAGTATGATTTTGTAAGTCAAAGACCTTAGAAAGACGCAAATCCCCTTAACGGGTCAAAATAGGTAATTGAGTAGAAAAGGGGTTAAAAAGATGTATGAAAACCGTAAATTGAATCTTATGTGATAGACGAAAGTGAAATGATAAGGTCCACATGAAATTAAGGTCTAACAAGCAAGTTTTGTTGATAAATGCATGAACGGGTCAAAATTTGGAAAAAGGGTAATAAGTCTAAGGCTTAAAAGTCATAAATTTCAGTAGTCCAAATATTGGATTTTCACTCCATGTGATGGAGAATTAAATTACGGTCGCGTAGGAAAAAGAATCGGGTAAAACGGATCAAAAACGAGAAAGTTATGCTCGTTTCCGTAAAATCCGGATGTGCCGGGAATGTGCAGCAACCTGCTGCAACTTTCTGATCATATGAGGTGCTAGCGTAGCGCGGCGGACCATAGTGCTACGCGAGCATGTGTCAGTTTCGCGAAAATTCGTTTTTTATTTGTTTATGCAATGCGAACCCGTCTGAACCGTTTTTAAACGCGTATGAGGTGCTAGCGTAGCGCGACAGACCATAGCGCTACGCGAGCATGTGTCAGTTTCGCGAAAATTCGTTTTTTATTTGTTTATGCAATGCGAACCCGTCTGAACCGTTTTTAAACGCGTATAAGCTAAGAATGACTAATTTATTCCTTGTTTTTAGGAAGTGGAGATACGTATGAAGGTATGTATGTATGTATGTATGTATGTATGAGTATAAGTTGTACGTAAGAATGAATGTATGTTTGGATGTATGCAAGTAGGTATATATATGTAGGTATGCACGTGTGTAGGCACGTACGTATGTATGTAGGTACGTATGTAGGTACGTATGTATGTAAGTAGTTATGTGTGATCATAGGCATATGTATAAGTTGTATGAAAGTATGTACGCATGCATTCAATGTAATTGAGTACTAATGATAATATTAGCGTGCCTGGTAAATGAAGTGTAACGCAGGAATAGCAAAGAAGTCTCATCACAGTTTTATGATTAGATGGAAAGCTGGGATGAAAAGAGTAATGGAATGGAAAGTAAACGTGAATAAATCTTGTATGTTTATAATGCGTACTAATGTTATGAATTTTATGTGGTGAGCGCAGATGGTAGAGTCATGAGGATCATCAAGGAATAGAGATCGAGGATCGAGTCACAAGACAGATTGTACGGGAACGTTGGTGTATGAAATATAGAAATCCCATGTTATGTTATTAATTGTAAATGAGTCGATTGATGACCCCATGGAAAAAGTTGTGTTAAAATGAACTTTTAAGTAAGACAAGGTATTTAAAAGGAAAGGAATTTTATGGCATGAACTTCCGCTGCGACTTTTTGTCAAGTACGTATTAGGGTCTTACACAAAGTAATAAATAACAACTAAAAATCACAAGTAGTAATAAAGGAATTCATACTTTAATTTATTACGGTTCGAGTCCGGGTTACAAAGGGTCAGGTTCTAAGATCAGGTTATGGCGGATGTTACAGTGTTGGTCAATAAGTCAAAGCTGAAGACCAAAGAGTAGCCAACAAGTCAACTTAGAAGACTGAAGTATTGGAAACCAAAACTGGTGGAATTGTTAGTACAATAAATGTCTAATTCCTGAGTCTTTTATACTTGTCAGTGTTTATAGGTACCACGTTCGTATAAGTTAATTTATGTTTGAATTTAAATGTAAAAGGACTCATACGTGCGTAGGAGTCCTACACACATTTGAGTACTTCATTAGTGCATTGTGCATCATTGTTATTTGAATGCCGCACTTATAATGATGACGTAGATATGCATTGTGCATATTTCAAGTCTATTTGCACATCAAAACTGTTCCTACAAGTGGTATCAAAGCTACGAAGAGGATATCTACTTGTGTACATGCTTAGAGTTGATGATTTTGGGCAAAAAGCATTGTTTTTCATCATTTGAATAGATTCCACGGTCAAAAAGTTCTTAATTTCTTTATAGACCTTTCCATTTCATTTTTGAACAACATATCAGAAGATTACACCCAGATTCATCCATTTTCACATCCAAATCATCAAAATTCTTGCAAAAAATGGGTTTGTGTGCAGGAGTCGTGCTCACGTAGGAGTCCAAACGTAGGAGCTCATATGCGCGCAGGAGTGTGAGTGAAAGAGTCATACGCTTGGATCAGTCATACGTTTGAGGAAGTCATGCAAGAGAAGAGTTCTACGCACAGGGTCATACGCTTGGATTGATTCATACGCTTGGAAGTCATACATTTGGTTTGTGTGAAAATTGTTAAAGTGTTCATCATGGATTCAGGAGACATTAATGCTTTTGAAGCAGGGAGTTCAACACCTCTTGTTCAAAACCTGAACCTAGAGAACATGATGGGTACTACAAACAAACCTCTGAAGTTGCTTTGTGGAAGATTATCCAGAATGGGTCGATCGGTTCGAGACGTATGTTTAAGCAAACCGGTTGGAAGCATGGATGGAAATAGAAGATGAATACAAGGTTCCGAGAAATGAATACAGTGAAAAGGTCAAAATCTCTCAGATTCCCACAAGTGATCGACCGTTTTATGAAAGAGAAAGAAAAATGTTTAACCTACTTCAACAATGTTTGAAAGATGGCATTTTACATTTGTTACAGGAGTATGAAACTTTAATATCTCTATGGGTAGCATTGCAAATAAATGTTTAATTTTTTCCAGAATCACAAGATGGTTAAACCAAAGGTGGGCAAGTGTTTGAGTTAATGGCTAAAAAAAATACTTACTGATTGCCCCCAAAGTTAGATGGTGTGCAACACAACTGGTAGAAATTAAATAAATACATTTACTTTTTGTTTTTATATAAAGATCTTTAAATGATGTTATAAAATCAACTTATTACCAAATTTTGTTTAAACCTTCAAAATTTACACTTAATTTCTTATAAGTTTGTGAACAACCCCATTGATTGTGAACACTAGTGAACTAATCCTAGCCTTTGATTATCAATACATAAGTGTAAACACAAGTGTAAACACAAGTGTAAATCAATGACCAGGATTTGTTGATGAAAATACAATTGTTGATGAAAATACACTGGTGTATTTTTCAATTTGATGATGTAAATCAATGATCAGGATTTGTTCACTCAGTTTATAAATACACTAGTGTTCACTCTAGAACCCTACCATATATATATATATATATATAGGCTAAAGCTAGGTAGAAAACCCTCCATTTTGAGAAAACCCTAGAAAACCCAACCTCCCGACATTTTTTTTTTGAAAAAAATAACACATGTAATATACATGTTTTTAAGAGTTTTGGGCCAAAAAAAAAAACAAAAAAGCGCCTAAGGAATTTAAAAAAAAAAAAAAACAAATTCCAGCCAGTTTCAGCCTTTTTTGCCTAACACATGTTAGTCACTCGAAGTTTGCTGAAATTTGTTTATTTTTTTAAAAAACATCCCTTCGGCGCTTTTTTGTTTTTTTTTTGGCGCAAAACTCTTAAAAACATGTATATTACATGTGTTATTTTTTTCAAAAAAAAATGCCGGGAGCTTTGAAAAAAATGTCGGGAGATTTGAGTTTCAAGAGTTTTTTAAAAACATAAGGGTTTTCTATATTGCCCTCCCCTATATATATATATATATATATATAGGGAGCCGCTAGAATGAGAACCACCACGAGTTGTAAGAACCACGAGAACCGCGCCCCGCGGGTGGCTGTTGACCACGAAATTTTTTTTACACCTAGATCCGTATATTTTAAGACCGGGTGTAAATTTTGGGTTCAAACGGCGCGCCCGAGGGGGTAGTTTTTTACGCCCAAAGTTTGGTTAAAAAAAAAAGAAAAATAAAAAAAATTAAAAAAACCCAAACTTTGGGCGTAAAAAACTACCCCCTCGGGCGCGCCGTTTGAACCCAAAATTTACACCCGGTCTTAAAATATACGGATCTAGGTGTAAAAAAAATTCCGTGGTCAACGGCCACCCGCGGGGCGCGGTTCTCGTGGTTCTTACAACTCGTGGTGGTTCTCATTCTAGCGGCCCCCTATATATATATATATATATATATATATATAGGGGACCGCTAAAATGAGAACCATCTCCAGTTGTAAGAACCGTGAGAACTTTTTGATCCAGGGCGAGTTGGACCAAAATTTTTTTTCATAAACGTGGATGCTTGTATTATAAACACATTTGTAAAAAAAAAAATTCAAAAAAAAATGTCGTGTGTGTAGTTTTGAACACCACAAGTTTGTGTTTACGGGTACCGTAAATTTTAAATAAAATTTACGGGTCTCGTAAACGCAAACTTTGGGTGCTCAAAACTACACACCCGACATTTTTTTTTTGAATTTTTTTTACAAATGTGTTTATAATACATGCATCTACGTTTATGAAAAAAAATTTTGGTCCACCTCGCCCCGTACGGTGTACTTCTCACGGTTCTTACAACTGGAGGTGGTTCTCATTTTAGCGGTCCCCTATATACCCCTATATATACATATATATAGGGTCAGGATTTAGAGAAAACGGTGGAAAGTGTGAGAACGGTGAGAACGGTTATGGATCGTCCGATCAAAACAATCTATGGACTAGACTGGCGCGATGGCGTTTTCGTAAATAACATCAATTTTATTACATGGACACGCTTCATTAAGGGTAAAAAAGGTAAAACATCATTTCTCACATAAAACGCCGTTGAAATATAAAACACCAAATAAATACAAAACGCCAATTTTATCACTGCGTATTTTTTTCTGGGTTTTTATTTAAGCTCTCAGGCTATAAAAACGCCACAAAATGTGAAACGCCATAACATATAACGCCAAGCCTTACATCCGGATAAATGTTAATTACATTTTTTAATAAAAATAATATCCCGCCTAAACTACGCGCCAAAAAAAATCCTATAAATAGAAACGTCTCACCACCTTCCGTTTATCACATAAAAAAACACACAAAAAACGCAGTGGTTCCTAAAAAATACAACTCAATGTAAAACGCCAAAAAATACAACGATGACAAACATCTTTTCTTTGATACTCAGTAATGTTCTGCATGAAGTTTCGCTGAATGATTTGTTAGGTGAGTGTAGTAAGATTTTGCTGCATGAGATGAACAAAATTCAAGAAAGCGGGACTGATGACACCCATATGTCATTTTGTCTTCTTTGTTCTTGAAGAAGGTTTGGATGATTAGAAGGGACCTATCCCAGTGTAAATGCTACTTTGGTCTCAGTGATTATAATGAAGACGACGGGCAGATAGCATCCACCCACACGGGGTTGATCTATGTCTCCAACATCCACAAAGACACTTCAACACATGAAAAAAGAAAATAAACCACGCCAAACCCAAAACGCCATTTATTTGTGACAGTTCTTGTAGTTTCAAAAGAAAAAAGAGACTGATGACACTAAAGATTTAGATCATAAATTGCTTCTATTTGTTTTTTTTATTTTTCTTTATCTGATGTTTGTTATGTAATTTCAGCTAAGAAACAACAAAGTACATTAATATTATAATAAAAATATAATAAAACGCCAAGCGAGCAAATGCTTGTAAAACGCCATCATGCCATAAAACGCCCCAAAAACTACCAAACTATAATAAAATTACTTTGAACAAGTACTATTATAACTAAGTTAGTTACCCGTGTGATACACGGGTTAAGATAATATATTTTATAAATAAATTACATAGAACACTAAATGAAAAAATACACAATTGTAATTAGAATTAATATCCATAAAACTAAAAATGTAAAAAGTAATTCATAGCTCTTTATTTTGACATGTTTAACTTGTTAAAAGATAAGACGTAACCGGAACTATTCTATTCATAAGTAAATAGGTTAGAAATTGTCACCTCTACTCAACATACAAATTAGTGGTGCACTGGTGCTAACCCAGTGATATGTTTGTAGAATAGCTGGTGCATGTGCTTTTATGGTTTTCTTGTATGTAGCAAGTGTTCATACTTGTCATTTCTATATATGATTGAATTTACAAAAGGATTTGACAACTGTAGTAGTTAAATATTCAGTAACCCTTGGTAAAAACTGAAGCCATTTCTCTTCAAACTTTTCCAACAATGTTTTGGCCATTGCATGAACGTCGCTTTTATCATCAATATTGTTTTATACCTCCTTTATTAACTTGTCCATCCCCACACGTAACAACACACAGCATTTTGGTCGGATGAGCAAAGGCCAAGTCATTCACTCCTCCAACATGTGCATCAATCTGCATGAAGAAGAGGTAGTCTTATAAGGATGATCATATGATTCATTGCTGAACAACCAGCATTATCTCAACTCACCTCTAATTTCCGGATATGATCAAATGGTTTGGTGCAGCGTAAGCATACAAATGGATTAAGTGCTTATTACGTGTGATGTGACAATCAGAAGGTTACAATCCAAATGATGCCTGCACAACCATCACGGTGCACTTATGAAGCCCCTATTAAGTTGGATAAGCAACCCTAACCTTGATTTGTTGGACTGGCTAACAATGATGTTGAAACAACCCCTGCCTGGACAGATGAAGCTGCATCATTTGCCATGGTTTGCAGTGGGGGAAAAGGGTTGCAACAAAATATCATACAAAACTCCATTATAAGAATACATATTTTGGATAGAGAAATAAGGATTGCACGGAAGAAAGGTGACTATTGATCAGACAGACAACATATAACATGTGATCCAAGCAATGTAAAACTAATGCTCTGCACTCTAATAAGGTATATTCCACTATATGTCACTGCTCTAAGTAACTTTTGCTATATAATTGTAGATCGTAAATTAGGGTTCGAGATATATGCAGAGAAAGAATAATAGTTCTTTGTATTCGAATTGGTGAATGATATTGTAACATATACGATACATATATACTCGGCAGCCTTACATTGATAACTGCCAGAACTTAGGAAACGTAAATAATACATAATAATTGTAACATAATTAATAAAACTATATCATATGATATATAAATCATATCTAGCTTATATCTTAATCTAATACTCCCCCGTAAGCTAGATTGGTGCAATGTGAAGATGTCTCTTGAAATGTAGAAAATCCTTTTGCTGCAGTGCCTTTGTAAAGATGTCTGCAACTTGATCTTTGGTTGAACAATAACAGATTTCTACTTCATCATTTCGAATGAGTTCTCGAATGAAATGATATTTCACTCGAATGTGCTTGCTTTTCCCATGGTAGACTAGATCTTTGGCCAGACTAATAGTGGATTTATTGTCACATAGAATGGTAGGTGGACAATCCATATTGATCTGCAGATCATTCAGTATGCCTTTCAGCCATAACGCTTGACACCCTGCCATTGACAGTGCTATGTATTCGGCTTCAGTGGACGAGAGTGCAACAACTTTCTGTTTCTTCGATTGCCAGGCAATTGCCCCTGAACCTAAGTGGAATGCATAACCTGAGGTACTCTTACTATCATCCACATTGCCTGCATAGTCACTATCGCTAAAACCTATTAAATTTCCTTTGCTTCCTTTTGAATATATAAGTCCTTCATTTATGGTTCCTTGTATATATCGTAGTATGCGTTTTCCAGTATCCCAATGGCTTCTTTTGGGCCTCTCCATGAAACGGCTGATCTTACTAACTGCAAACATAATATCCGGACGTGTGTTTGTCAGATACATCAGGCTCCCTACTAGACTTCTATATAGGTTTTCATTCACATCTTCTCCTAGATCCTCTTTTGACAACTTCTCCCCATATTCCATTGGGGTTGAAATAGATTTGCAATGCTTCATATTAAATTTTTCAAGTAAATTTTCTGCATACTTCTTTTGCGACAACATAATGTCTCCATTTACTTGTTTTACTTCCATTCCCAGGAAATAGTGAAGATTACCCAGATCAGTCATCTCAAATTCCCTTTTCATCGAGCATTTAAACTGATTTATCATTTCAAGTGAATCACTCGCAATGATAAGATCATCTACATATAAGCATATTACCATACGGGCTTCCTTCATTATTTTGATAAATAAAGTATGCTCATGCACACATTTTTTAAATCCATGTGATTGGAAATATTCATCTATGCGACTGTACCAAGCTCTTGGAGCCTGCTTCAATCCGTATAACGATTTCTTTAGACGACACACTTTCTTTTCTTCTCCCTTCTTGACATAGCCCTCTGGTTGTGTAATGTAGACTTGTTCATTTAACTGTCCATTCAGAAAGGCTGTCTTGACGTCCATTTGGTGTAAATACCATCCATATCGTGCTGCTAATGCTAAAACTAATCTTATTGTGTCGAATCTAATCACAGGAGCAAATACATCATGATAATCTATCCCATATTTTTTATTATACCCCTTTACCACCAGCCGTGCCTTATGCTTATCCACATTCCCATGCTCGTCGTATTTCGTTTTAAATATCCACTTAACACCTATCGGATTCTGATTCAGCGGAGGTTCCACAAGATCCCAAGTTTCATTTCTTTTAATTGATTCTATTTCTCTATCCATGGCTTCCCTCCACTTTTCATCTTTTACCGCTTCACTGTAATTGGTAGGGTCGGCGTCGGCATATAACAGAAAATTGGTTACATCAGTGGAACCAAGTGAACTATTTTCATATAACTGATCTACTTGTGTCTTCGTCAATGGTTGAGAATTTTGATATATTTCTGATATGTTACGTGTTCTAATTTCTTCATTCTCTGATGTAATTGAAGATACCTCATCCTCATCTGTGTCATGCTGTGAATCCGGATTGTTATTATTAACTTGATCCTCACCTTGATCGCTTACTTGAGAGTTAACATCCTGATCTTGATCTCCGGTCTCTGTTTCTCGATGTGCAGGTTCCATTTCCTCATCGTTTTCATTATCACATTTCAGCGGTGATTCTGTATAACACTCATCAGTTTTGACTGCTTCCCAGTCTCGACCTTCATCAATGGTCACATCCCGGCTTATGATGGTCTTGTTTGTTGTTGGATTAAAGAGCTTATACCCTTTACTATTTTCACTATATCCTATGAAGATTGTTTTCTCCACTTTATCATCGAGTTTTCCACGATGTTGTTTAGGAATGTGAGAGTAAGCTATCCTACCGAAAATTCTAAGATGTTCTACATTTGGTTTTCTACCACTCCATGCTTCATATGGAGTTACATCTTGAATGCTCTTTGTTGTAGTTCGATTTAGTAAGTAAGTTGCACATGCTACCGCTTCAGCCCAATAGGAGTTTGGAAGTCTCTTCATCTTTAACATGCTTCTACTGAGCTCCATTAATGTTCTATTCTTTCGCTCCGCCACTCCATTTTGTTGGGGTGTATAACTTGTCGTTAATTGATGATGAACACCATTTTCTTTAAGAAAACTTTGAAAATCATGGCTGCAATATTCTCCCCCTCTATCCGTACTTATACATTTCATCTTGTAGTCTACTTGATTCTCTACCAGTTTCTTAAATTCCTTGAACTTCACAAGTGCTTCTGATTTCAGTTTTAGAAAATAAACCCAAGTCTTTCTTGAAAAATCATCTATAAAAGTTATAAAATATCTGCGGCCACCTATGGAGTTTGTTCTCATGGGTCCACATATGTCAGAATGTATCAGTTGTAATGGTTGTGATGCCCACCATTTTGATTTCTTAGGGAATGGCTTCCTTGTATGCTTTCCAAACAAACATCCTTCACATAAGCTATGAGATGTTTTTGAGATCTTAGGTAGACCTTTAACAGTATTATTTCTTCCCATGTTGTACAGTGTCTCGAAGTTAACATGACCATACCTTTGATGCCATAAAACTGAATTATCTTGTATTATCATACTACATACTCTTGGTGTTACATCGTTTTTTAGATTCAAAGGAAACATTTTGTTTCCTATCATCCGAACTGTCCCTATGTATCCTCCTTTTGAATCCTTGATAATACATTCTTGATTGCTAAATTTCACTTCATAACCTTTTTGTATTAATTGACCTACACTTAAGAGATTATGCTTTAAACCCTCTACGTAAAATACATTTGGCACCTTTTTCTCGATTCCTTTAACCTTAATAGATACATCTCCGCAACCTAATACTTCGAGTTTTTTTTATTATCCCCTGTTCTTACTTCTCTTCTTTCTGACTCATCTAATGTAATAAATAAACTCCGATTTCCGGTCATATGATTGCTGCATCCGCTGTCTAAATACCAGCAATCTTCCTTAGTTATCTCTTCCATGTTAAATATCATAAACATAGTTTCTTCATCTCCTTCGTTATCATCTTCATGCATGAGAACGCTGTTGTTTCTTTCGTTTTCTTCTTTCCGTTGACAGAATCTTGCAGTGTGTCCTAATTTCTGACAACTATAACAGCGAATCTGCCCATTAAACCTATTCTTTCCTCTACCTCTTCCTCTTCCTGCATATTCGGATCGATATTGTCTTGTCCGGTCTTGGCTCTGAACTTGAAACGCTTGTTCCATCGGAGAGTCATCATACTGTCTTAATCGCAATTCATGCGATTGTAATATACCGAGTAACTCCTCTGTTGTAATCAGATTCAAGTCTTTTGACTCTTCAATGGCTACAACCACAGACTCGTATTTCCGGGTAAGGCTTCCAAGAATTTTTCTACTATTCGCTGTTCTGGAACATCTTCTTCATTTAATCTTAATTGGGTTACTATTACAGTGGTTCTATTCACATACTCCTCTATAGATTCACTATCTTTCATTCGTAAAGCATCGAATTCACAACGTAAAGTTTGAATTTTTACCGTTTTAACCCTTCGTTCTCCTCTGTATGCCTTGTGAAGAATATTCCATGCTTCTTTTCCCGTTTTACTATTTGCTATTCGTTCGAATACTATTTCACTTACAGACTCGAAAATTATGTGTAGGGCTTTCTTATCTTTTCTGACTTTTTCCCTATAAGCATTTTGATCGGCTTCTGATGCATTGGCAGCGATTCCGTTGTACCCTTCTTCTATAATTGTCCACAGATCTTGAGATTCTAATAAAACTTTCATTTGAATGTGCCAGTGGTAGTAATTTTGCCCAAATAATTTTGGAATTTGGGTTTGGATACCACTGTTTGATGTTGCCATGAAAATAATTTACAGCGAATAAGAAGAATTGATATGTACTTGTGAATGGATCGATGCGTCTGGCTCTGATACCACTTTGTAGATCGTAAATTAGGGTTCGAGATATATGCAGAGAAAGAATAATAGTTCTTTGTATTCGAATTGGTGAATGATATTGTAACATATACGATACATATATACTCGGCAGCCTTACATTGATAACTGCCAGAACTTAGGAAACGTAAATAATACATAATAATTGTAACATAATTAATAAAACTATATCATATGATATATAAATCATATCTAGCTTATATCTTAATCTAATAATAATAAGGTATATTGTGTTTGACTGCTATACACTAAGACTACTCGGTGTGGAGGATGGGCCTGTATATATATGTGTGTGTGTGTGTGTATAAAGAAGAAGAGAGGGGGCCGGCGCCAGCGTCGTGGGGAGGACGGCCCTAGGGGGACGGTGTGCCGGGGTGTGTACGGCCCTAGGCCGCTCCCCACACCGAGTAGTCTAACGATCCTATTATCGTAAAGCAAAAACTGTAAACGCTTAAAAGTATGTTTTGGCCACCTTCTAAAAGGTTCGACTGACTTCGTTATAAACTAAGTTAATTATTTACCCATTCTGTAATAACAAAGAACCCTAATTTCAACATTCTCAAATCTTCAAATCACATTAATTAAAATAAAATGCCCAAAATTACCAGTAGACAAAATACCTACCAAACAATCTTAGAACTTACTCGTACACGAAACGCTACACAGATAAAGCACAAAACAGAAATCCAAAACAAAATTAATTAACATCTCTTCTGAACTTATAGGAGAACATGATTGCACATAAATAAGAGGAAATGGATAACAATACCGTCATACGGATCCCTTTTTTTGCAGACCGGTGGCACGAGAAGGGTTTTCTTCATATCTGATAGTTGAAGATCGGTTATTGGAGAAGGGTTTTCTTGAAGGTAGGAGAGAGGAATGTATAAAATTAAAATTTAAAACCTAATATTAAGCAATGTCTTCGAAAAGTCAGGGATGGACATTTCACGGCTGCGGTTAAGGTCCTATGCTCTAGTGGAGTTGCCCCTCTAGATGATTCGACCTTGAAAGCTCTTATTGATAAACACCCAGTGGTGTCGCCCCCGTCATTGCCTTCCAACCCTTTGGCCCAACCCACTCTTGTTGTTGATGGGGATTGTGTACTCAAATGTATTCGATCATTTCCTAAAGGGACATCATGCGGTAGAGACGGGATGCGGGCCCAACACCTGTTAGATGCTATTGGTGGCTTGGGGGATCCTGCCCTATGGTGCTTGCTGAGTTTGTTGCCTCGGCCCCCCTCACCCCCTTATTGAAACCTGATAAAGGAATTCGGCCTATTGCTGCGGGGGGTATTTGGCGAAGGTTGGTTTCCAAGGTGGCGATGAAGAAGGTCGGGAAAGAAATGACCCAATACTTAGGTGACTATCAGTTTGGGGTGGGGATGCCAAATGGGGCAGAGGCGGTACTTCACAGTGCAAACAGGTTTCTCAACTCGTTTCATGCAGATGGTTCCTTAGCCTTGCTTACTGTGGATTTCTCCAATGCTTTTAACACGGTCGACCGCACAGCCTTTCTCCAAGAGGTTCATCAGCGTTGCCCGTCAATCTATCGGTGGGTCCAATTTCTTTACGCTCAGCCTGCTAAGTTGTATGTTGGTAACGAGCGTATTGGGGCTACTACCGGAGTTCAACAAGGAGATCCTTTGGGGCCCCTTCTCTTTGCCCTCGCCTTACACCCCCTTATTCTCCGAGTTCAGAACCGCTGTAAACTCCCGTTTCATGCTTGGTATTTGGATGATGGGACGATTATCGGCAACGCCTCTGAGGTTGCTAAGGCCTTAGACATCATCAACGAGGAGGGGCCATCTCTAGGGCTTTATCTCAATATTAAGAAAACAGAGGTTTATTGGCCGACATGCGACGGCCATAAAGTTCAGGACGGGCTTTTCCCGTGAGGGATCAGTAGACCAGAGAAGGGGGTTAAGCTCCTTGGTGGAGCTGTTAGTCGGGATCCTAGCTTTATTGGAGAGTTGGCAGGGCGGCGGGCCTCGGGGGCGGTTGACCTTATGAAACTCATACCCTGCCTGAGGGATCCCCAATGTGAACTCCTCCTGCTAAGGTCGTGCATGGGTGTTGCTAAGTTGCTTTTTGGGCTGCGGACTTGTCAACCCCATTTGATGGAGGATGCGGTATCTCGGTTCGATGATGGCCTTAGAAAGGCTATAGAAGACATAGTAGTGGGTGGCGGCCCCTTCTTTGGTGACCTCCAGTGGCGTCTAGCATCTTTGCCAATGCGTCTAGGTGGTTTGGGCCTCTTCTCAGCCCGAGATGTTGGGGCTTATGCCTTTGTGGCGTCTAGAGCTCAGTCTTGGGAACTACAGGATCATATCCTTCGAAACGGTGGGGTCGTCGGGCTTGACCCAGACTATCAACAAGCGCTCGAACGCTTAAATATCTCTCTCCCAGACTTGGATATTGGCGGTTTTTCTAACAAGGACACCGCCCCCTCGAAGCTGCAAAAAACTTTGGCGAATGCACTTTTTAGCAAAATCGCTCAAAGCCTGGGAGAAGCTTTTGATTTGTCACCCCGCCAGAAGGCGGTGTTTGAGTGTCTGAAGGGTCCCCACGCTCAGGAATTTTTGACCGTTATCCCGATTGAGGGGTTAGGACAATGCATGTCGGCAGTAGAATATAGAACCATTCTCAAATACCGGCTAATGATCCCTATGTACCCAGAAGATGAAACCTGCCCGATATGTTGTAAAGCTTGTATGGATAAATATGGGGAGCACGCAGTTCACTGTAAAGAGCTCCCTGGGTTTAAATATCGGCATGACTGGGTGCGAGATGTTTTGGGGGACATCTTAAGAAGAGCTGGGATTTCTGCTAAGAAAGAGGCCCCTGTGAATTTCCTCACGGACCCTATGGAAGGGAGATCTACTCTGCGACCAGCGGATCTGCTCGTCTTTGGCTGGGCTGGGGGGAAACATGCTTGTGTAGACCTCACGGGGGTTTCCCCTTTGGTTGGTTTAAGGGAAAACGGGTTTGTAGCTGGACTAGCAGCAAGAAAGGCAGAATCAAAGAAAGTGGATAAGCACGCTAAAGCTTGCGCAGAGAACCAACATGTCTTTATCCCTTTTGCCTTTGATACTTTTGGCTCCCTAGCGCCAGAAGCCATCAACTTCTTGATGAGGGTTCAACGGGTTATCCACAGCAATTGTTCGACCCCAGGGGGGCAGAGGTTTGTGTTCGGGAGGTTGGGGTTTGCAATTCAGAAAGGATTGGCGGCGCAGCTTGTTTCCCGTCTACCTTCTGTTTTGATGTAACTTAACAAGTTTTCTGGACTTTATTTATTTATAAGAAGAGATTTGAAACCTAATTTAGAGATGAGAGATCAGAGTTTTTTTTGAGGATAAAACCGCGTATGACAGAATAAAACGACACGTATACCAAATTGCATACGTGGCATCACAATATAATACATTAAGGTAGGAGAATTAAAGAGGGGTCTTGAAACCAAGCCAAGTGTATTGCATTTTATTTATAAGTAAAGAGATTAGGAAACGGAAGTAATCATTGAAACCTGGTTAAATGAGGGGCAACTTTGGGAGTGGGGGATGAAAATAATGGAATTTAGCTTGAGATCTTGGACTGGCGTCTTAAAAAATTGAAGGGAAATGACTTTCTTAGCCATGGGAAATGCTTTATATATGTATATATAGATATAGATATATAAAAAAAAAAACTTAAAACAATGTGCAAAGAAAATAAAACAAAAAAGTCTCATCTTTATCTAAACGCCATTGGAAAACAAAACACTATAATTACAGCCGTAAAGATTAGACGTGTTACACCATAAAAACAAATGAAGCTCTTAAGGCTCTGGATATATATATATACAAGAGGGCTGGCAACAGGTTAAATTCAGGACAATTATGTGCATTTTTTGATGTTTATTCCAAATGGTGGATAAGTTATGCTAATCTATGAATTCATTTTAGGTTTAGAATTGTCTGAGTTTTATGATATTTATTAACATTAGACGTGGGAAAAGTTCATTAAGATTGAGTAGATATGATTTTTCTTGCTTGTATGGTTTTTAAGTTTTTTTTTGTGACACGTTTTTAACATCTTTGTATAAATATTGTAGCCTTCATGTTATTTGGATACTGTCTAGATTTGAACGAGTGCTTGGTTTGTGACGTGGGTAAAGGCGATAAGATGCAGTTCTGCTGTTCTGGACTGATGAGTGGGTGCAGGGGGTCAGGTGTAAACACACTCCTCAATTGGCGCCTGAAATGGTTGAATGGAATCAGCTTCAAACCATTTTGGAACATGTGCAAATAAAGGAGGTCAGAGATGATTGGCTATGATGGTGCATCACCAAATGGGTCAATTTGGTTATGTTTTATATAGATAAGATATATGGAATGGTATGGATCTTCAATAACAATTTGAGTTTCATTTAACTTTCACGCCAATATGATATATGAATTTTGAAGTTTTGTTTTATTTTGTTGTTATTGAAGGTTATACATGAATTACTACTCACAGCGTGATTGGATAACAATAATAATAATTATAAGGTAAATAACATGCTGCTAAGAATCACGTTCAAATATATATCTTGCTGTAGGTAGGTAATTTACAATTGGCAGTTAGATATTTTGTTTAAAAGTCAGGGGGTGTTTTGTTTGGAGTTTGCTTACCGATGATTAATAATTATGAAGTTTGATTTTGCTTATTTCAAAAGGCAATAACAAGAGGAGGGTAGAGTGTTTAGGAGGTAACTGAATGTTTGTTTGTTTTTTAAAATTAATGTACTGTGATGGTATTATTATGTTCAATGTGCCCAAAAGAAAGAACGAGAGAAACTGACTATGTGACTGACTATGTGACATTTAAAACTACTTTTGTAAAGCTTTAAATTTCAAAATTTTCCATGTCCAAGAGCGTTTGGCTGTGACTGACTATGTGACATTTAAAACTAATAATATTCATAATTTGATTTAAACACTAGAAATTATACGATTATCAGTTGTCATATCATCAATGCATATATCATATGATCTTACCCTTTCCTTTCAAATTTTCTATTAGTAACAATAGGCCCACCTGAATAGGCCAAACAACACCAATAAATAACCCAATAGAATGAGAGCCCATAACCATAACATTTCAACATTAGGAAAGTGGTTCGGTTAATAGTATAAACAGTTGGTTATTAATGTGGATAATTAAGTAAAAAAAATTGTTGAGTCGTTAGTTTTGACTGATACAAGTTTTTTTTACGCGCTGGTGTAATTTTTGTACGAAGATAAATATTCTTTTTTACGCCTCATGTAAATGTGGGTATGCGACATTTTTTTTAATTGTTTTTACTAAAACAAATGATTTTTTATGACTTTTGAGAAAATATTTCAGAAAAACCTTTTGGATGACCTAGTTCTCACGATTCTCACAACTCAAGGTCCATCCCTGTATATATATACATATGTTCATACATATAGCAACTTTTGTTTAATATAATATATATTTAATGCATAATAAATATTGTTATACATAGAATTGTGAATTGTGATACGATTAACTTAATGCTATATGTTTTTCTTTCCAAATTCATGTATTGCATGCGTGATCACCTCTCCTATCCATAATTTTAGGGATCATGTTAACTGCGTGATGTTATTCATTTAGTATGCATGCTTAACTATCGTAATACTAAACGCTTAATATTTATGCAATCCTCTATAAATAACAACAAAAGATAACGATCTTAAACAGGTTAAAATGAGGATGCCGATGAAACGTTCACTGTCATTACATTTTTTGTGTATAAAATTGATTATGATCGTTGCCATCATCACTTCTGGTGTCTATCTTAATTCTCTTTGTAGTTTTTCTAAAAGAAATTTCAATATTTTCTACATCTTTTTGTTGAAATTTTTAATATTTTCTACATCACTTTACTTTGTATGTTTGGTAGTGAATTGTGATATTAATTAGTGTTGGTTTCTAATTTGCAGTGATGACAAAAAGCAGTAGTATTGGCGAACACTCAATTGCCCCTCCACCATGTACCAACCAAGATTGGAGAAGTAAGAAATTCAGCGGGGATTGCGATTCAAATCAAATAAAATGTGATGATACCTGTAAAGGTGAAGGTGCAAAAAAAGGAAAATGTGTGGTTGACGGATACTGTAATTGTATCTGCCCGTAATATATCGTAACTGATGGATATGATCATCAAAATACTATTTTACTTATGATTTGAATAAGTTGTTAACATATTAACGGGTTAAACAATATTAGATATTTTAAAATACAAGTTTTATATGTGGTATAATATGAGATTATATTCTTATCTAGATATGAACCAACTACCACAAATCATAAGTTGTTATATAATCTTGGATAATTACTGTGCATGATAACAACGCATATCCTTTAGACAAAGTATAACACAAATCAAATGAGTATCAATGGTGATTTATCAAATTTATATAATGTTAATTTATAATATTTCTATGTATTGTGGGTTGTACTTTGTTCGTTTTACTTGCTTTAGGTGTTTTTTTTTTGTTGCTTTATGGGTTGCACTTCTTGGGTCGGTTGGGGGGGGGGGGGGGGGGGGGGGGTTATGCAAGATCTGGTGATGATGAAAGCCAAAACCCAAAGGAACCCTCTTTCTTTAGTCCACTCATACTTGTGTAGTTGTATCAAGCGCAAAAAGATTTTGGGTCAACAATAAGTTGGTGACTAGATCTTAGTTTTTGAAAAACAAATGTTTTAGTTTATTAATTTATTAAAACAAGTAACATGCAACTTTAAGTGTTTATGTGATATTCAAAATCATCCAACAAATCCAATAATACCACAATTTCCAACAGTTTGGTCGAAGAGAAATGCTTTCAACTTTGGGTGAGATGGTTTGAGTTCTTAGAAAAAGCAAAGGATACTTTGTTTTGATTTTTAAGTGTCTAGTTATTAGTAGTTAATGGTCCATTTAGTGTGCATTAGTTTTGCCTTGAATACCCAATTAATTCGGATAGTAAGCAAGCCAAAAGGTTGAGGATGTGAGGATTTGAGGCTGTTTTGGATGCACAGGTCGAATACTACGGAAAATATGAAGTTGTAGGTCACTGTCGTTTGCACGAATTGACCATCGTTTGGAAAATAACCACCTTCGTTTGGACCTTCATTTGGTTATGATGGACCTTCGTTTGGAACAATGGATCATCGTTTGGGATCATCACCATCGGTTGACGTATGATGATATTAATTTAAATATTGTACTTAATATAATATTGCAAAAACAAGTAACAAAGTAATAAATAACAACTAAAAATCACAAGTAATAATAAAGGAATTCATACTTTAATTTATTACGGTTCGAGTCCGGGTTACAAAGGGTCAGGTTCTAAGATCTGGTTATGGCGGATGTTACAGTGTTGGTCAATAAGTCAAAGCTGAAGACCAAAGATGAAGTATTGGAAACGAAAACTAGTGGAATTGTTAGTACAATAAATGTCTAATTCCCGAGTCTTTTGTACTTGTAAGTGTTTATAGGTACCACGTTCGTATAAGTTAATTTATGTTTGAATTTAAATGTAAAAGGACTCATACGTGCGTAGGAGTCCTACACACGTTTGAGTACTTCATTAGTGCATTGTGCATCATTGTTATTTGAATGCCGCACTTATAATGATGACGTAGATATGCATTGTGCATATTTCAAGTCTATTTGCACATAAAAAACTATTCCTACAAGTGGTATCAAAGCTACGAAGAGGATATCTACTTGTGTACATGCTTAGAGTTGAAGATTTTGGGCAAAAAGCATTGTTTTTCATCATTTGAATAGATTCCACGGTCAAAAAGTTCTTAATTTCTTTATAGACCTTTCCATTTCATTTTTGAACAACATATCAGAAGATTACACCCAGATTCGTCCATTTTCACATCCAAATCATCAAAATTCTTGCAAAAAATGGGTTTGTGTGCAGGAGTCGTGCTCACGTAGGAGTCCAAACGTAGGAGCTCATATGCGCGCAGGAGTGTGAGTGAAAGAGTCATACGCTTGGATCAGTCATACGTTTGAGGAAGTCATGCAAGAGAAGAGTTCTACGCACAGGGTCATACGCTTGGATTGATTCATACGCTTGGAAGTCATACATTTGGTTTGTGTGAAAATTGTTAAAGTGTTCATCATGCATTCAGGAGACATTAATGCTTTTGCAGCAGGGAGTTCAACACCTCTTGTTCAAAACCTGAACCTAGAGAACATGATGTGTACTACAAACAAACCTCTGAAGTTGCTTTGTGGAAGATTATCCAGAATGGGTCGATCGGTTAAAGACGTATGTTTAAGCAAACTGGTTGGAAGCATGGATGGAAATAGAAGATGAATACAAGGTTCCGAGAAATGAATACAGTGAAAAGGTCAAAATCTCTCAGATTCCCACAAGTGATCGACCGTTTTATGAAAGAGAAAGAAAAATGTTTAACCTACTTCAACAATGTTTGAAAGATGACATTTTACATTTGTTACATGAGTATGAAACTTTAATATCTCTATGGGTAGCATTGCAAATAAAGGTTTAATTTTTCTAGAATCACAGGATGGTTAAACCAGAATCACAGGATGGTTAAACCAAAGGTGGGCAAGTGTTTGAGTTAATGGCTAAAAAAATACTTACTGATTGCCCCCAAAGTTAGATGGTGTGCAACACAACTGCTAGAAATTAAATAATACATTTACTTTTTGTTTTTATATAAAGATCTTTAAATGATGTTATAAAATCAACTTATTACCAAATTTTGTTTAAACCTTCAAAATTTACACTTAATTTCATATAAGTTTGTGAACAACCCCATTGATTGTGAACACTAGTGAACTAATCCTAGCCTTTGATTATCAATACATAAGTGTAAACGCAAGTGTAAATCAATGACCAAAATTTGTTGATGAAAATACACTGGCGTATTTTTCAATTTGATGATGTAAATCAATGACGAGGATTTGTTCACTCAGTTTACAAATACACTAGTGTTCACTGTAGAACCCTACCATATATATATATATATATATATATATATATATATATAGGGCCAGAATTTAGAGAAAACGGTGGAAAGTGTGAGAACGGTGAGAACGGTTATGGATCGTCCGATCTAAATAATCTATGGACTAGACTGGCGCGGTGACGTTTTCATAAATAACATCAATTTTATTACGTGGACACGCTTCATTAAGGGTAAAAAAGGTAAAACATCATTTCTCACATAAAAAGGCTACCTTACCGATTCTTTCGACGATCTTGAATGGTCCAATGTATCTAGGTGCAAGTTTTCCTGTCTTTCCAAATCTGATCACACCTTTCCAAGGTGAGACCTTAAGTAATACTCGATCACTGACTTGAAATTCCAAGGGCTTGCGTCGTCGGTCCGCGTAACTCTTTTGACGGCTTCGAGCTGTCTGAAGGTTATCACGAACTTTCTTAACCTTATCTGTTGTCTCTAGAATGAGGACAGGTCCAGTAAGCTGAGCCTCACCGATCTCATTCCAGCAGACTGGTGAATGACATTTTCGACCATAGAGAGCCTCGAAAGGAGCCATGTTGATGCTGGAGTGATAACTGTTGTTGTAGGAGAATTCAATCAACGGAAGATACGAATCCCAACTACCACCAAAATTGATCACACAAGCTCTAAGCATATCCTCCAAAGTTTGGATTGTTCTTTCAGATTGGCCATCTGATTGTGGATGATAAGCTGTGCTCAGATTTAGTTGGGTCCCCATAGCAGATTGCATGGTTCTCCAAAAACGAGACGAGAAATGAGCATCTCTATCAGAAATAATGTTCAGAGGAACACCATGTCGAGATACAATTTCATCCACATAGATCTTAGCAAGCTTGTCGGCAGATAAATCCTCACGGATTGGCAAGAAATGCGCTGACTTTGTAAGACGATCAACGACGACCCAGATGGCATCATGACCTCTCTTTGTGCGTGGAAGTTTGGTAATAAGATCCATAGCGATGTTTTCCCATTTCTAAACTGGAATCCCTAGTTGCTCCAAAAGACCAGAGGGATGTTGATGTTCAGCCTTAACCTTAAGACAAGTAAGGCATTTTGATACGTATAAGGCAATGTCTTTCTTCATACCAGGCCACCAATACTGAGTACGAAGATCCTTATACATTTTGTCTGCACCAAGATGAACAGAATAACGAGACTTATGAGCTTCATCCATAAGCAAGGTGCGAAGATTATCTTGACTTGGGACCCACAAACGGTCCATGAAATAATATGATCCATCGCCCCTCAGTTCAAGATCAGGCTTAATATGATAGGGTAACTCCTTACCCATCAAACCTTGTGAAACATAGGTATGTTGAGCCTGAGAAATGCGGGTTTGGATATCAGATCGAGCTTGAATATCAGACTGAACACGAACACAATGAAGCTTGACATGTTCTTTACGACTCAAAGCGTCAGCCACGACATTCGCCTTACCAGGATGGTAGCGAATTTCGCAATCATAGTCGTTTAGAAGTTCGATCCAACGTCGTTGTCTCATGTTGAGTTCTTTCTGATTAAAGATATGCTGAAGACTTTTATGGTCAGTGAAAACCACACATTTTGTACCATACAAATAGTGTCTCCAGATTTTGAGAGCGAAAACAACTGCACCTAACTCAATATCATGAGTGGTGTAGTTCTTCTCGTGTATCTTCAACTGCCTTGATGCATATGCTATGACTTTGTTCCTTTGCAGGAGAACACATCCAAGACCCAAGTTTGATGCATCACAATACACGACAAAATCATCATTGCCCTTAGGCAAAGATAGAATAGGCGCATTACAAAGTTTCTGCTTCAAGGTCTGAAAAGCTTCCTCTTGTTTGGTTCCCCATTCAAAGGGTTTGTTCTTCTGTGTTAAAGCAGTTAGAGGAACTGCAATCTTTGAGAAGTTCTCGATGAAGCGGCGGTAATAACCCATGAGACCAAGAAAAGAACTAACCTCAGTAGGAGTAGTAGGCGTATCCCAATCCTTAATCGCACTGATCTTGGAGGGATCTACATGAATACCTTGTTCGTTGACAATATGTCCCAAAAATTGAATTTCCTTAAGCCAGAATTCACACTTGGTGAATTTGGCAAAAAGTTGTTCTTTCTTTAGGAGTTCCAGAGTAAGACGAAGATGTTGTTCATGATCAACTTGTGTCTTAGAATATATCAAGATGTCATCAATGAAAACGATGATGAACTTGTCCAAATAAGGCTTGTAGACCCTATTCATCAAGTCCATAAAAAAAGCAGGAGCATTAGTCAAACCGAATGGCATAACTGTGAACTCATAATGCCCATAACGAGTGCGGAATGCTGTCTTGGGAATATCTTCTTCATGCACACGAAGTTGATGATACCCCGAATGAAGATTAATCTTCGAAAAACAAGTAGCACCCTGTAACTGATCAAAGAGATCATCAATGCGAGGTAGGGGATATCGATTCTTAATGGTAAGCTTGTTAAGCTCACGATAATTGATACACATCCTGAAAGATCCATCATTCTTCTTGACAAAAAGAACGGGAGCACCCCAAGGTGAAAAGCTAGGACGAATAAAAGCTTTGTCAGAAAGCTCCTGGAGCTGCTTAGACAACTCTTGCATCTCAGACGGTGCAAGACGATACGGAGATCTGGCAATGGGATTTGCACCAGGTATGAGATCAATTCGGAACTCGACTTGGCGTGCTGGGGGTAAACCAGGTAACTCTTCAGGAAACAACTCTGGATAATCCTGAACAACAAGGATATCTTGAATAGACTTACCTTTTCCTTTATCTGCTACAACATGTGCCAAGAAGGCCACATAATTCTTTCGCAGATACTTTCGAGCTTGAAAACAAGACATGAGCTTGAGGCTACTAGCAGGTTTCTCACCATGAACCTCTAGGATCTCACCTGTCGAGAACGGAACACGAACAATCTTTTCGAAACAAACTACCTCTGCGTGATGCTTGGCTAACCAATCCATACCCACTATAATGTCGAAACTCCCAAGTTGCATTGGCGTGAGGTCAATGGGAAAAAGATGGTTGTTAAGGTTCAACTGGCAGCTACGAAGAACGGAATCGAGAACAATGGGATCACCACTAGCAACTTCTACTGTCAAAGGCTTTCCTAGTTTCGTTCTAGACACGCGAAGCAATGGCTCAAAAGATAACGACACAAAACTCTTATCGGCACCTGAATAAAAAAGAATAGAAGCAGACTGATTATTTACAAAGAACGTACCGTTGACCACTTCATTGTCTGCTTGCGCCTCTTGTGCATTCATATTGAAGACTCGACCACGAGCCTGAGCTTGATTCGGATTCACCAACCTTGGACATTGATTCCTGTAGTGGGTCAGATCCCCACAGTTATAACAAGAACCAGGTGGGTAGTGGGGTCGTGCAGCTTGAGCCTGTTGTTGAGCAGGAGGCTGAGCAGCTTGTTGAGCTGGGTTCTGAGCTACCCGATTCTGATTAGCAGGAAGACGACATGTGGCAGCAAGATGACCAGATCTTCCACAGTTAGTACAATAACGACACTGGAGGTGCGGCTGATGATGACCGTTACACCTGTTGCACAGAGGTGCAATGCCAAGGTATGGTTTCTTGGCAAGTGGTTGCGCAGGCTGATTTTGAGCAGCTTGATTAGCCTGTGTGGTAACGGTGAAGTTTTGGGAAGCCTTGCGCTTCCTAGACTTCTTTGTAGATCCAGCTACCTTATCCTTCTTGTTCTTACCCTTCTTGTTCTCACCCTTATCAGACACCTGTTTCTTACTCTTGTCACCCTTCCTATGTAGCTTGCCTTTTCTGAACTGTGACTCAGTCAATGTCGTAGCTAATTCGATTGCCTGACGTACTGTGGTTGGGTTACAACCAGTGACGATGTCTTGTACGGAGTCAGGCAAGCCATCAATATACCTCTCGATAGCTTTTTCGAGTGGGGTAACCATGGTAGGGCAAAGCAAACTTAACTCTTCATTCCGGTCAGTGTAAGCCCGGTGCTCACCACTATCCTGTTTTAAGTCATCGAACTCCCTTTCTAAAGCTCTCAGTTCATGACGAGGACAAAACTCCCTCATCATAAGAGCCCTAAGTTCAGCCCAAGTTTGTGCTAAAGCAACCTCAGCACCACGGTCTCTCATAACCCCGTTCCACCATGTAAGAGCCCTCTTCTGAAACACACTAGAAGCAAACTCGACTTTCCGATTTTCAGGACACTGAACGTGACGAAACGTACTCTCAATGCTCTCGAACCACTGTAGGAGCCCAGTTGCTCCTTCAGAACCACTGAACTTGAGTGCTTTAGCCGAATTGAAACTCTTGAAATTGCATGGAGCATTTTGGTTATTGTTGGCTTGGTTCACTTGGGCAATAATGTCTGGGAGTACAGCAGCCATATGCTGCGCCATGATATCTGCCATTTCGGCATTAGATAGGGGATTTTCGCATCGAGGAGGCATTCTAAAAGAGGAAACATGAGAGGAAACGAGTGAGATGATTAGATGAAAAGAATGAGATGATACAAAAATCGACAAAAGCAAAGATGGTGGTCATTCGTCCGTATCACAAAGCAAAAAAACGACACACAGTGACTAATCAAAGTAAATGGGTCAAAAATAATGTATCGCGAAGACTTGCTCGCCTATAAGTGAACACTCACCCCAAGAGTTCCCAGGTAAGAGTGACTGGTCCGATTATGTGGATTTGTACAAACACTCTAGCCTTAGACATAAAACCCAGGGTACAGGCATTCACTCTTCCAGTTTGCACGTGTTCACACTATTTAGAACCCAAAACTTTGACGAGATTTTGAAAACTTGGAAGGCACAAAGCCAAAAATCAAACTGGAAGGGTTCAAAACCTTATAACAAATTATTTAAAAACAGATGATTGATTTTCAAAAAGCGTTTTGGAAAATTGGGTTCTTGTTTTGGCAATCACCTAAGGATAGGTGAAGTGCATGTTTTAAGATCTAAACACAAGATAACTTGTGTTGGGGTCCTAGAAAGGTTATAGTCTAGGTCAAAGCATTACTAATAACCTAATTCCCTATAACCATTGGCTCTGATACCAACTCTTCTGTCACACCCCGACCACGTAAAACATCAAATCGTGGCGGAAACGTCGGGGAGTGTTGTAACAGAATTATTGTTTCACAACCATGGTAATTAAAGTTATGTTTTATTTATCAAACAAGAAAGTTACATTGTCTTAAACGAAAGAAACAAGAGTACATAACAAAATTAAACTAGTTCTAGCTTCATTTTTAAGTCACTAAGGCACAGGTCCGCCCTAGTGTGTCACGATCATCCTATGCGACAGCTCCTGAAAACACATGTGAAAATAGGTACGTCAGCATAAAAATGTCTGTGAGATACATAGGTTTTATGAAAATAGGATTCATGACTTAAGTTTAAAGAAATGTTTAATAAAAATTGGTCATGAATCTTGTTAAGTGTTTTCTTTTATAAATCATACGAAAATAAGAAATCAGATTATATAAAAGAAAGGTGTATGGTTATTAAAATAACCAAGTAAAATGAGTTGTATAAAACAACTGTTTTGTAAAACGATGTCTTGTGATAAAAATATGTTATTTGTGTAAAATGTTATATGTCTAAATTGAAATGATTTAAATAACGCTGCGATATGTAATATCATACAAGCACTTATATATAGGAAGTACCAGCGGCGTATCCACCATGCTTGTATCATATTACACATGCCTCGTTACTTAAATCACTTAAACAAACCACTAATGTAAAATGTTCATGTTTAAACCAATTGTCAAATGTTACTGTATAAACCATGTCAAATGTTTTAATGTCAAAATGTAAATCATGTAATGTGTAACAAATGTTATGTATGGTAAGTAAAATGTGATTACTTAAACCAAAAGTAAAAATGTACAAAACAAAGTATTTTGAATATATCAAAAGTCATGTTTTGCAAAATAAATGCATGCTTTACTGATACAAACATTTATGCGGTAAGTTAAACGTATACATTCAAGCCTTGAGACTGTAGGATAACCTCAGAGTAAAGGTTATCAAAATGTTTTCAGATTCGGTAATTCCTTACATCCAAACAAACCTAGGATATCTGGAATGGGAGTTATCAAGTCCTATGGTACCACTACTTACTACCGAGCGGCGTAGCTAATGTTAATGAACGTATTTTAGTCCAGTTAAACAAACCAAATGTCATACCAAATGTAAGCATGTTATGAGAAAACAATGTACTAAGTATGCTAAGTTAACATACAAAGCAGAAATGTCATGTAAATCAATGTGCCTATATGCTAAGTAAACATATGATGCAAAAGTGTTTGTGAAATCAATGTGCTAGCATGCTAAGTAAAAATACATAGCAAAACAATGTAATGTAAATCAGTGTGCTAGCATGCTAAGTAAACATACATAGCAAAACATATATGAAATCATGTACTATATGCGTACTAATGAACATAGCAAGTATATGATATGAAAACATGAAAGCACGAAAGTAACAAGTAGGCACATGTGTTCACCCCAAAATGTTTGGAAAAACAGTAAAAGAGGGGTCTATGTACTCACTTGAGATTGGCTAGAAGTCCTTGTGTAACAACCAAGCAATGCTAGAGATCAAGGAAATCAAACGGCACCTAATATAGGTATCTATGTTAATAAACGGACCTAATCGGAGGATAGGGTAGAATGAGGGTTCGTAAACCAAACGAGTATAGAAACTCATGTAATATGGTTTAACAAAGCCTACATACTAAAATGAAACCTAACCTAAGTGCTTATGACCCATCATGACTCGTTTAGGTAGCTTACGCTACTTTAACGCGTCGTTCGCGTAAAACGCGTTCGGACCGCTTAGCTAGTCCTATGACATGTAAAATATGCCTTAACATGTCTAATATTGTTGCCAAATCAGTTTAGATGTCAAAAATTATGTTACATATGCTTAAAATGAATTTTGGCGCAAAAAGGGCATTTTGGTCATTTTCCTAAGGCATATAAACTACCCATCATACAACTAACTAAACGAAGTGACCATAAGGTATAGCCTCGAGAGGTTATTCCCTATACAAATAAGGTCACCTAAAGTGTTTGGTCGGATCCTAATGATCGACCAATTGGGTCGGGTTCGAAAGTATAAGCGATTGATTAGATCCCTTACCTTACAACCCTATTTAAGCACAAATATAAAAGTGACGAGCTAAACATGTTAAAACATGTTTAACGAAGTTTGAAAACAGGTTTGGTATCAAAACAAAGGTTCTTGATACCCAAGAGTAGTTTGGTTACAAAATACGCAAGAATGCGCATTTTGGCTGAAACTACGACTCGTCACTATGCCTAAATAACGTGGTAATCAGTAGGTATAGTCACAATAGACTAAAACCATCGTGATTACGCTCACGTTATGAAGTTCAAACGAACTTCGTGTTGACCATAAACTGGTCAATATAGAAAGTCAAACAAAGTTTGTCTTTCACGCTAAAACGCATAAAAGAACGAAAGAGTACTTACAACGGGTCCTAGAACGGAAGTTTTAATCCGATTACTCTCAGGTATGAAGTGTATACTCCAACTTAGAGAGCCAAATCAGATCAAAGTGTGAGTTTTGAAGCAAGAGGGGTGGGGTTTATATAGTTTTCGTACAATTGTTAAGATCGTTCATCGTAAAATGAGCTTCGATCTTGACCGTACACATGCACCCATGGTTTTGCAAAACCATGGGCACCTTAAAAATGGCCCATAGTATTGAAAATACCATTTGCAAGTCCCCAAATTAGTTGGAACAAGCTGGAAATAGCTGGAAAATGATTCTGTGCAGATCAGCTGATCTCACACGGCCCGCGTAAGAGTCAGACAAGGGCTACGCGGCCCGCCTGAGTTCTGCAGATCAGCAAACAGTTTTAATCTTTGCAGTTTTGGTCCCTGCATGCATATAAGGCCCTTTTTGACATGTTTAAGGCTCGTTAAGCCATCTTTAAGGCCCTACAATGATTCCTAAACATAGGGGACATGAAACATGCTCAAAAATATTCCGGATGTCGGTTCGTTTGGTCGTACGGACGCGTTATTTGCTTATTTACGACGAAATACGCACGAACGCGAAAAACGATCCAAATTATGCGACGAATAGATTTTTCTCATGCCAATCACTAAAATAAAATATTTTAATGATTACATAAATTTTTGGATGTCCGGATGTATTCAGAATGTAAGATATGCGCAAAAATGCAAACTTATGCACTTTTTGATGCTTTTAGTCCCTGAATGAGCATAAAGTTTATTTTAGCACACCCCCTCAAAGCCTATTTCTAAGCTATGTAAAGGATATTTAGGGTGTTTTTAACTTATGATCATGTTACGGATTGTCCGTTACAGTACGAATCGGCATACTTTCGCAGTTTGTCGAATTTAGTCCCTGTAAGCGAATAAACTTGATTTTGCCATACCAAAGCCTTCAAAATTTATTTCTAAGTTATATAAAGGTTATTTAAGGTATGTTAAGCATAAATTGATGTTCCGGAGTATTTGTCACGTTAAACTGATTACGTTTTCGCACCAGTTTGCGTATAACTCTCTAGAAAGTGATATAGAGTTTGAAATCGAACAAAAATCAAAACATGAAAAATGTCAAACATAAACAAACAATTATTGGGGTCAAATAACATTGTTTTATTGCTAATTGAACCGTTTACAATGATTACAGACACAGATGTCACAATAGGTATGACAGCTCTTACTTACTTGGTTTAAAAAAGCGCGAGTCGTTCCGAAGCGTTTTGGTTCCAAAAGCTTTAAGCGAAGCTTCAAGCGTGAAGCGAGAGCTTCACGTATACGAAGCGCTCAAAATAAAAAAAATAAAAAAATATTGTACACATCAATATGACTTATTCTACTTGTTTATCAGTAATAAACACAAAAACATGATTAAAAACACACTTAACACATAAAAAACATAGTGGTCCTAAACATACCGAGTATTACAACCCTAATTATTTTCGTAACATGTGCCCAGAGCTTGCCAAATTCGAGTCAAATAGTTCACACTTAGTGAAATGCAGAATCAAGTATACAAAATGCAATAAACGTGAATATGTTTAGCAACGTTAGGGTTAATACAACACTTTTTGAAAACAAATAAAAGCTCTTAGTAAAACTGGAATTTATCCTTCTACCTTTTCATCACCTGAGATGAACCTCCAAACTGCCATTTCGACAACATTCAACTTACTCTATAATTTATCTTATGACCTTCTATGGTTGTTTGATTCGTTTCCATAACTTGTAGATGTTAAGGTGATTGTTGCAATTTCGTTGCACTCATCATTCGACCTAATGTTTGGTCATTCCATAGTATTGACATTTCTCGATGTTCCATTAGCATCAATCCATACTTTGTAAAATTTTATTTTATACTATTGATAACTTGTGCTGTTGTCACACTTCCGATGTTATCATCATAAACATCTCATGCCCTGACATGTGATGCTACCACAAATTTCTACCGTTATTAATTCGTGTTGCTGTCTTTTTGCACTATTATTGATGTTTCACATTTTTGATGTTTTATATTATCGTAGTTTCGCATTACCACTTGTCAAACTATTAAAAGCCTCGCTAGACTGGTCATGAGAAGTTCTGTGTAAGTATTGTTTATATCGTTAATCATGATTCAAATAATGATGTGGATGAGAGTTTGGTAGAGACATGGTGGATACGCCGATGGTACTTCCTATATATAAGTGTCTCTGACAAATTATCAAAAGCAATGTTAAACTAATCATGAAAGATTTTGTGTGGTTATATGTTTGGTGTTTCAAGTTTGGTGACATTACGTACTTAATTCTATCAATGTGGCGTTTCATGATGAGATTTCTTTTCAAAATCCTGAGTTGTGACACAAATCGCAGTTTAGGCATCATTGAGTATGTCATACGACTCAATTTGCCAACTCCCTCGAGTTACAAGTCATCTTCTGGACAGGGATTTTCTCTTATGCCACAATCCATCTTCGATATGCCATTTTTGGGCTCCACGATGTAAAACTTGTATCACTTATGAAAGGCTATCTCACGCACTATCATTAACACACTTCACCCCTACATCTCTGGCATCAAAAAGCGATTCCTCTAGCAGGGTATTCAACCCTTACCAAGAACGCTACCGCATCAATCAAGATCTAAACCTTACTTTCATTTAGTTGAGCATACCTTCCATATCTTTAAGTGTAACACCTCGAAAATTCACGTCCTATAATGGGTTGACACGTGTCATATGTTTGAACGTGTGAAAGAATGTTATAAAAGGACTAAAGTTGACAATCATGGAAAGTATGTGAATATACGAGTTCTAAATGTCAACAGTGAATAAATATATTGTACATTAACCCTACATAATGTTTATAGCATCAAACGAATAAATCATGGATCATGCGAAGCTAAAAGTGAGAGATTACAAACTACATGGGTTAAATGTGTCAACATGTTTAAGTTATACCTCTGAGTGACCTTTTGACAAACCCGAAGCTTTGTAACGGTTAATTATACTCACTAGAATGCACGATATAAATTTCATAAAGTTTCGTTATCGTATGATAAAGTTATGATCAAATTCGTATACAAGGGGTTAAAGCGTTAACGTTGAAAGTTATGACTTTTCGGGTTAACCAGAAGTGTCCAGGGACTTGGTAAAGTGGGTACAAATCTTGAAGCCCTTATATGTCAAATTAGAGGGTTCAAATTGCAAGAAATAGGTCAGTTGACCTTTCGGAAGGGCCAAGAGGTGAGATGCCACATCTTGAAAACGTTTTTGTCTGATCATAGGGTCCAAGCGGGCCGCGTAAGACCTTAAGGTCTTTTACGCGGGCCGCGTTAACCGCCCAGATGCAGAAAGTTCGAACAGCAGCCTGCAAACGCGCTAAACCGACCTTTAACAGATATTATTGCAACATGGGCGACCCCTAAACAGTCCTAGGCACTTAGGGACACATGTTGGTGAGTTGTGGTCAGTGGTAGACCTGCTTGTCAACAATTTGTGGTGAAAAATCCACTATAAAAGGGCCAAGGTTGCAACCATTGTTCTTCACACTTTCTCTTGCATTCCTGATCAATTCTGGAGCTCCCAAGCAGGCTCAAGTGATCATAATTCGTGCATAGGACTCTTGTAAGTATACTTGACCTTTCTAAATTAAGTTTTAGCCTAGTTATAGCTTAAAAGTCAAACCGTCGTAATTAACGGTTGACTTTAAGATTAATCACTAATGGTCCAGTGATTTGTCGAATCAAAAGTAGTGATATTTTGATAATTATGTGGGTAATAAACCCTTAAAAGGGTCCCCCCTGATTACCACTCTAACCAGGTCAAAAGTCGGGTCAAACTTGCTAATAAAAAGTCAACAGGATACTTAAATTTCAATTTATGCATAATTAGCAATATAGATCATATACAACCTGTTTGATCATTGTTATAACTTGGTAATTAGTGTAAGAACATGTCTAAACATGTTCAACCCGACAATTTCCTGTTTAGACCCGGTTCGGAACCGAAAGTCACATAGTTTGACTTTCGCTTTGACTTTCTGTTCTGACCCGTTTAGGCATGTTTTAGAAATGCCTTAGAGCTTAATTTGGACCAGGTAACATGCTAGTATAACCCTCTGTGATTATACACCATGGTTCATTAGTTAACCAATTAATTCGCATGATTCCGTTAATTGCTCATATGTTGACCATTATGCCCTTATCACCTTAAAACGTGATTTTTGAAAATGTAAAAGAGTAGAAACCTTTGTTACTGATATATATACTTGTACCCAAAATTTGAGATCAATTGGTGGTGTAGATTGAGAGTTATGCTCATTAGCGCAAAATGAAAGCTTTATGTTAATTAAATGGCGTAATTAGCGTATAGCCTAGTTAAGCCTACTTTTTGATATCAAACTTATTTCCCACTGATGTAATATATTATTTTGGGATTTTTGAAGATTTTTAATTAATTTTAGGCTGAGCATAACTCATAGTCGTAGGCTTAATTCGGTAATTGTCGGCTTTGCCATTACGGGACATAAAATGAGTTTTACATATCTAAAGGACTCCAAACCTTTTGCTACTGATTCTAAATGATAAATAAATTATTTTAAACCTCCTGGAATAATAAAAATATCAGATTTCTTTATAGAACCCGGAAACGGCTTCTAATCGCCTAATTAAGCGTTTTTAACGCCTAGTATGTACTAGAACTATTTTAAACATACTAAGGGTGATACCTACTGATATTTGAGGTAAATTATAATATTTTAACAGTAAGCAAAAGTTGTTAAACTCAGACTTCAGTTTTGAGCTTTTCGGCTTATGTGAAATTACCAAAATGCCCCTACGGTGCATAGTTTGGTTATAATTGATAAATTTCACATATATACTTTACTCTACTGATATAACTTAGCAAATTGATCATCTTTGCTGATTACATCAGACCTGTAACTCAGGATATTACTTAAACTCTTTTATAACCTTTTAAATGACCAAACTACCCCTACGGGGCATAGTTTGTGTCTAAATTCATTTCGGGCATAATAAATGATATCTTACTGATGTCACAACATATTTGGAGCATATTAACTTAGGAAACCTGTAAATGGCTCTCATTATTACCCGTTACACTTATTACGCGTTCGGTTCGGTTTATGTAACTAGTTTACATAAATTAGCCGGAACGGGTCAAACCTTATCGGTTTTATCTCAAAATCCAGAAGGTGTATAATATACCCATATTAAACAAGTCTTCAAACTTGTTGGGTCTAAAACACATTCTATCTGGTCATCGCTTAATCATGCGTACGAACCGTATCTTTGAAACTAACCGGTCTAAGCTTAAGCTTAATTAAAGACCCGTTAGAATTCTAATAGGTTATTATAAACCTTCGTTCCAGATTAGGAGAACCAGTAAAAGCTACTTGAAAATTTGCTTATTGTGATTTATACTTTGCTCAGGTAAATACCGCTTGGTCGGGTGTCAAATCTTCCATCGTTAGGAGGTTAATTGAATAATTTGATCGGCCCGTTTAAACAGTCTTGTTACTTAAAAGCCTTTGGGGGGTTAATGACCATGTCCCGGATATCCCTGGTATCATTTTACGAAATGGCCACGACTTAAGCGCGGGGTGTAGGCGTACACCCGTCAGTGCACAAAAGAATAATGTGGTGTGTCTATTGATCTTTATCCCGGACACGATCCGGGCTACTGAACGCATAAGGAACATGTAATCCGTTCACAAGATTATATATTTAAATAATTCTCCCAAGTTATAAAAGGTTTATGCCACGTGCATCCAAATCAATTTTAAATCATTTTCCAAAATGAGTCAGTTGATTGTATTTACCAGTGTAAACTGACGTATTTTCCCAAAAAGATTAAATGCAGGTACTAAATGTAATTGGCTGGATTGTCTCCTTAGCATCAATAAAGAGTCTCGCAAGCTTAAGATGCCTGAAGTCTGTTGAACTATTGTTTCCATTTTATTTACGATCTGTCTGTGGATAAACTTCCGAATATTGTGACATTTTATATTACAACATTAAATTCGGTTGAAACTTATCTTTTATATTTCTTCCGCTGTGCATATTAAATATTGTGTTGTTTGACTATTATGTTGTCAACCACGTCACGATACTCCCCACCGGGCCCATCGGTGACACGTGGAAATCGGGGTGTGACAGGTTGGTATCAGAGCCAACACTGAGTGAATTAAACACTAGCCTTTTGTGTTTTATCTCAGTTACACAATTGCACATATCTAAACTTTCAAGTCTAGACAAATAACTTAGGACAAATTCTACCTTGTTTGGTTTTTGTTTTGTCCTTTAATTTATATATATTGTTGTTGTTATCTCATACTGTATTGACAGGAATAACAAAATGCCGCCAAGATTCTTCTGAAGAAGAGGACGTGGGAAGGGGCCAATCACCGCCCCCAATGACAACGAGGCAGGACCTTCAAACGTGCGAGCTCCTTCCACCACAGAGAGTGACGATCCCCGAAAAAACCGGAGGAACCTCTTCGAGCCGGCTAGAAGGTCGGTTTCGCACAGTTCATAACCCTTACGGGCCACAACCGGAGTATGAGCCCAACAACCCTCAACCGTCCAACATACCTTTACAGTGATCTTTATCGCACCACTCCTTTGGTGACACTACACCTGCTTTTAGGGGACGGTTAACCCGGCAAATTGTTTACAAGAACCAGTGGGTTTTAACCCATTGGGGTCGGAGGATCACTTCTCAGGGGACAACGCTATGGACATGGACGAGGACACGGATCCCGTCGAGCCAGCAAGCGGTACACCGAACCATCCCATCGAGATCTTGGATGGATCTTCCTTCCACGGATCACCCTATGGTGGTCCAGACAGCTTTCAAGCTATGTTTACCAGGCACGAATGGTATTATACACCTCCTTGCCATTCACCGCCTCAGCAGCACCAGCAGGATCTCTCGGTGGATTCACGGTTTGTGGCAGTCACGCCACCGCCTCCACCGCCACCAGTTCAACCGGCACCTCCACAACCGCCAAGGCGTAGGAGAACTGGAGCGCGTATGTCTGCGCGAGCAGGAGACTTTCATTTTAGTTCTCCTCGTCAGTCAAGTGGCAGCCATTATCCGCCACATCAAGAAGACCCACAAATGGGTGGACCTTCGCAACCAGCTGTACCGCAGCCACCACCTATGGGTTTTGATAACCCGATTCCAGCATACACGGGTTCGATGGTGTACAACCCGTTTGAACCGCCGACTCACCACAACTATGGTTACGCTGAGGCCGACCCCTACATGGTAGCGGCGAATTACAATGCCCTTAACCCAGAAGGACTCTATGGCGCTCCTTGGGGAGTTGGGTACCCAACTCATGGGTACCAGATACCTGCCAGACCAATTATACGGACGCAATCGCAGCCGCCACGGTTTTCTCCCCCAAAGCGGGAGGAGATTCTTCAGAGACTGGATCAGGTTGAGCGGGACTTTCACCGCGAACGCAGAGAGAGACAGAGCTTCTTCCAAGGATTGACAAGCTTGATCAAAGGGAAGAGCAAGAAGGACCACTGAATCCTTCCACTTATTGTTGAGCCCCTGTGTGGGCAAAGTCTTGCAGTGTAAACCCCTGCGTGGGTATGCTTGTTTGTTTTGACCCCTGCGTGGGTCTATTCTTCTGTTAACCCCTGCGAGGGTATGTTATTTGTGTAAGCCCCTACGTGGGTATGTTTGTTGTTAAGCCCCTGCGTGGGTAAGTCCTTGTTTGTAAGTTTGTTTATTTAAAAAGTCCCGTTTAGGGCGACGTGTAACCTTTTGATAAATTAATGGAATGTTATGTTTATAAATTTCATTTTTGCTTTTATTTGCATAAATATATTACATGAAATAAATAAATCAAAATCATTCCTTTTTGATAATGATCTGCCTATTTGAATATTGAATAAGAATCTTAAGAGTGAAACCTAGCCTGCGTGTCAGTATAAGACCCGGCCATGATGGTAAGACCTGTTTAAAAGATTCAAATCCCTGTTAACATCTGTAAACATGTTAACACTCCTGGCAGATGTGATTCGTTAAAATCACACACGTCATTTATATAAGAATCTTTTTAAAGATTCCTAACCCAACTTAATGATCTCTGAATCATGGGTTTAGATCATCAATTAAGATGATCATATTTTGACCATACGTGGTAATATAATACCTACGGGCCTTGCTCATTTCTACATGAGCCATAAGACAGTGGTAGCGATGACTCCCTGTCAGGAAAAGGTAATGAACTAGATTCAAACCTTAATGCCTTGATTCTCTGAAATCATGGCTTATATCATCCTATAAGATGATCATATTATAAACATCCCTTAGAAGGGAAGTGCCTATGGGCTATAGTTAATGTCCATGTGACCAGGCCTGTTGTGCCAATATACCTTCATGCTTTGATTCTCTGAAATCATAGCTTATAATTTATAAATGTCCTTGTGACTAGGCCTGTTGCGCCAGTATACCTTAAAAGCCTTGATTATCTGAAATCATTGCTTATAATTTAAAATGTCCTTGTGACTAGGCCTTATGTGCTAATATATATTGTTATTGTCTATAATTAGGATAAATTATAATTGAAATCCTAATTAAGTGCGATTAATAAATTAACCAAATATGGTCTCTGTTTACCATGGTTAATGAATTACCCTAAGGGGCAATTCCATAATAAACTCCCAAATAAACTATTGTCCTTGTTTTCTGTAACAGTTCAATTAAAATGGCTAACTCAGACGAAATTAATAGCCATCCAGTGGAGAATATTGACAACACCCGAGTTCATTTAACGGGTGCTGAATTAAAAGCGTTGGTTGACGACGCTGTTACTAAGGCATTGGAGCGGTAGTACGAAGAGTATAGTGGGACTCGGAGTAGGACCCTATCTACTGCGCATTCGAAGCCACCTTCCAAGAAGGATGAACCCAAAAAGGATGATGATAGACTCTCCTCAAACCACAACAGTGCTCCATCTCTGCAGATCGTACCGAAACAGGGGACCTAGGACAAGGGTTGTTCCTATAAATACTTCGTTTCATGCAAACCCCGGAATTTCACTGGGGAGAAAGGAGCCATTGAATGTATGACGTGGCTAGATGAGATGGATACAGTTGTGGATATCAGCGGATGCGCTGAGAGGGATATAGTCAAGTTTGTGTCGCAATCTTTTAAAGGCGAAGCTTTAGCCTGGTGGAGATCACTGATCCAAGCCACCGGGAAAATCCCATTGTACAACATGTCATGGGATCAATTTGATGCCCTCATCAGGGAAAATTACTGCCCCCAGCATGAGGTTGAGAAGATAGAGTCTGATTTTCTATCATTAGTGATGACAAACCTTGACTGTCAAGCTTACCTCACGAGCTTCAACACGATGTCCCAGTTGGTTCCGTATCTGGTAACCCCGGAACCAAAAAGAATAGCTCGTTTTATCGGTGGTTTAGCCCCGGAAATCAAGGCAAGCGTGAAGGCTTCTCGGCCAGCTACTTTTAGATCTGTAGCTGACATATCCTTGTCCCTCACTTTGGATGCGGTCAGGCAAAGATCACTGAGGAACAAGAAGGCTGAGAAGAGAAAACGTGAAGATGATAGTTCACGGAGGTCGAGCAAGAAGCACCGTGGAAACGGTGACAATAAGAGGGGATCTGAGTCAAGGAAAGATGGGCATCACTCTGGTGAGAAGCCCAAGTGCAAGATTTGCAAGAAACAACACTTTGGAAAGTGCAGACTTGAATCGAACTCGCAAAGAACTTTTGCTTGCGGGATATGCAAGTCCAAGGATCACAAAACCTTGGATTGCAAACTGCTGAAAGATGCAACGTGCTACCGTTGCAATGAGAAAGGGCACATTAAAACCAACTGCCCTAAATACGCCAAGAAGCCTGAAGAGACCAAGAAGACAAATGCTAGAGTCTTCAGAATGGATGCCAAAGAAGCGGTTCTAGACGACAATGGGATTATAGGTACTTTCCTTGTAAATGATGTCTATGCAAGAGTACTATTTGATTCAGGCGCTGAAAAGTCGTTTGTAGATCATAAGTTTTATGAATTGCTGAAATTACCTGTCAAAACCTTAAGTGTGAACTATGAGGTGGAGTTAGCAGATGGCACCATAGAAACCGTCTCAACTGTGTTAGAGGGATGTGTTATATCCATTAAGAACCACTCTTTTCCTCTATCCCTACTTCCCTTTAAATTGGCCGGTTTTGATATAGTTTTGGGTATGGACTGGTTATCTCATAACCAGGCCCAAATTGTCTGCAACAGAAAGCAAGTGGTGATAAAGACTCCGTCTGGTGAATCACTTACCATTCGGGGAGATACCCAGTGTGGATTGCCTGAGCAAGTGACTATGCTCAAGGCTTCCAAATGTTTAAAGAAGGGTTGTGTCATCTACATGGCACAAGTAATTTTTGATGAGCCTAAACCGAAGATCGAAGACATCCCCGTCATTTCTGAATACCCTGAAGTGTTTCTTGAAGATCTACCTGGTTTGCCACCAGATAGACAAGTCGAATTCAGAATTGATATCATCCCTGGAGCAGCACCAGTTGCTAGAGCACCTTATAGGTTGGCGCCAACGGAGATGAAGGAACTGAGAACGCAACTAGATGAATTACTGGCCAAAGGTTTCATCAAACCTAGTTCGTCTCCTTGGGGAGCACCAGTCTTGTTTGTCAAGAAGAAGGATCGATCAATTGCAAGGAGCAAGTTATTTCTCGAAGATTGACCTAAGGTCAGGCTACCATCAACTGAAGGTTAGAGATGAAGACGTGCACAAAACAGCATTTAGGACTCGTTATGGTCATTACGAGTTCCTAGTGATGCCTTTTGGGCTCACTAATGCACCTGCCGCGTTCATGGATCTCATGAATCGCGTTTGCAAGCCGTACTTGGATAAATTCGTCATCGTTTTCATCGACGACATTCTCATTTATTCTAAGAACCAAGCTGACCACGAGAAACACCTTCGATGTATTCTCAAACTCCTACATCATGAGAAGCTCTATGCCAAATTCTCTAAGTGTGAATTTTGGCTTCGAGAAGTCCAATTCCTTGGACATGTGGTTAGTGAGCATGGAATCCAAGTGGATCCCGCTAAGGTTGAAGCAGTTATGAACTGGCAAGAGCCAAAGACGCCTACAGAAATTCGTAGCTTCCTGGGATTGGCAGGATATTACAGGTGTTTCATTGAAAATTTTTCAAGGATTGCTGCACCCCTAACTTCCTTGACTAAGAAGAAAGTAAAGTTCATTTGGGGCCCTAAGCAGCAAGAGTCCTTTGATATCCTAAAGCAGAAGTTGAGCAATGCTCCTGTATTGACGTTGTCAGATGGAATAGAAGATTTTGTGGTTTACTGCGATGCATCGCACACTGGCATGGGGTGTGTGCTTATGCAGAAAGGCAAGGTTATTGCCTATGCTTCAAGACAGTTAAAAGTGCATGAAAAGAATTACACCACCCACGACTTGGAGTTGGGTGCCGTTGTATTCGCACTAAAACTGTGGAGGCATTATTTGTATGGTATCAAATGTGTGATCTATTCTGATCACAAGAGCCTTCAACATCTGTTTAACCAGAAGGAATTAAACATGAGGCAGCGCCGTTGGATGGAGACTTTGAATGATTATGATTGTGAAATCAGATACCATCCCGGCAAGGCGAATGTAGTCGCTGATGCCTTGAGCAGAAAGGAAAGGGTGAAACCCATCCGAATCAATGCCAAGAGCATGGAGATAAAGAACAGTTTGACTGAAAGGTTGTTAGCTGCACAGAAGGAAGCTGTGTTGGAAGCTAACTATCCTAACAAAAAACTAGGAGTAACTGAGGAGCAGTTATCTCTTGGCAAAGACGGAATTCTGAGATTGAATGGATGGATATGGGTTCCAGTTTATGGAGGACTTCGAGATGTCATCCTCCAGGAAGCCCATCGTTCCAAATATTCCGTTCATCCTGGAGCTGATAAGATGTACCAGGATCTAAGGGCAAACTATTGGTGGATAGGCTTGAAGAAGTCTGTAGCCACCTATGTAGCTAAATGCTTGACATGTGCGCAAGTCAAAGCCGAGCATCAAAAGCCGTCAGGCTTGCTACAACAGCCTGAACTTCCTACGTGGAAGTGGGAAATGGTAACTATGGATTTTATCACCAAGTTACCTAAGACAAGGAAAGGAAATGATACAATATGGGTTGTAGTTGATAGACTGACTAAGTCAGCACATTTCTTACCCATCAAGGAGACTTATAGCTCCGACATGTTAGCCCAGTTATACGTGGATAAGATTGTAGCCTTACATGGCATACCTGTGTCTATTATCTCTGACCGAGATACTAGATACACGTCACATTTTTGGAAGAGTTTCCAGCAATCTTTGGGCACGCGTTTGAATTTTAGTACGGCTTACCATCCTCAGACAGACGGTCAGAGTGAGCGTACTATTCAAACTTTGGAAGACATGCTACGTGCATGTGTGATTGATTTAGGTGGTAGTTGGGATAACCACCTACCCTTGATTGAATTCTCCTACAACAATAGCTACCATACCAGCATTTAGGTTGCGCCTTTTGAGGCATTATACGATAGAAAGTGTAGAACGCCTGTTTGTTGGGCGGAAGTTGGAGATGTCCAATTATCAGGACCAGAGATAGTGTTCGAAACGACGGACAAGATTGTCCAGATTCGCGACCGTCTCAAAGCTGCCCGAGATAGGCAGAAGAGTTACGCAGATCCAAAGCGTAAAGCTATGAATTTTGAAGTAGGCGACAAAGTGTTGCTTAAAGTATCACCCTGGGAGGGGGTGATGCGATTTGGTAAGAAAGGAAAGCTGAGCCCGAGATACATAGGACCTTTCGAGGTTATCGAACGTGTCGGGTCAGTTGCCTATAAGTTAAACTTACCCGAAGAGCTCAGTGGAATTCACAATGTGTTCCACATCTGCAATCTGAAGAAGTGCTTCGCTGATGAATCACTGGTTATACCACATACAGATGTGCATATAGATGAGAGCTTGAAATTTGTGGAAAAACCATTGTCGATTGAGGATCGACAGGTTAAGAAGCTTCGAAGGAAGCATGTGCCTATTGTGAAAGTCAAATGGGATGCCCGTAGAGGTCCCGAATACACGTGGGAGGTCGAATCCACGATGAAAGAAAAATACCCCTATTTATTTCAGTAAATCTCGGGTTGAGATTTATTTTAAGGGAGTGAGGATGTAACACTAGGGGTGTTAAACGGGTCGTGTTCGCGGGTTGGCGGATTCAACCCGACCCGAACCCGAACCCGACCCGAACCCGACCCGAACCCGAAAATTGTATCATACCAATGAACCCGAACCCGACCCGAATATTCAAGGGTTGACCCGAACACGACCCGTTCAACCTGAAAACTTTTATTTTTTAATTTTTTTTACACAAATTAATATATTAAATTTAAAGATTACTTAAAAAACACAAATGTATAAAATACAATTACATTTAAATTATAAAATCTTATGTGAATTTCTTTTATTAAGTTACAATTATAGCATAAAATACATATCCAATTTAATTTATAACATCAAACATATTGTAGAAAAATATTATACAATATAAAGGGGTTAAACGGGTCAACCCGCCAACCCGACCAGGTTGACCCAAACCCGACCCGTTTAGCTAAACGGGTTCGCGGGTTCAACCTGAAACTGACTCGAACCCATTTAGACTAAACCTAAACCCACGAATTTCGTGTTAGGTTCGTGTCGTGTTTTCGGGTCGTGTCAGAAATTCACACCCCTAGATCTAATGCCCGTGAACAAAACCTTATGTTCAGAATCTATCAAAAATCAATATCAAAACCTAGATCTAAGATTTTGAGTCCGAACAGTCGCCGATATCAAAAACTTCATCAAAACATCAATTTTAACAATCAAAGTTAGAGATCTTACCTTTCCCATAGTGAAGATTGTGTAAGCCAATAATCCTATGAAACTTGGAAAGCAAGAGTGAAGAATCAAGATCAAGAAAAGTGAGAGTGTTTGAGAGAGTGTCGAATGGTCGTTCGATCGAGTAAAAGTTTGACTGAAGACCATTGACCACTATATAGGCATGACCAAGTGTCGAATGGCCATGGTATCGAATGACCTAAGTGTCGGTGGCTATCCGATCGGACTGTCCACCGATCCAAACACCTCTTTTACTTGATGTTTTGACCTTTTGAGTTTTTGACGTTTTATCATATTTGGTCAGTTTTAGAAATCCACATAAGTAGCTAGGTCCAAGTTAATGACCCTAGGTACTTAATTTGTCTACCAAGTCCAAGTTAATCACCTTGGTTGACCCGAAACAAAGCAAACTGACATTTTGTTCAAAATTTTTAAACACATTTTCATGAAAATTTACAAGTGTCAACTTAATGAACTTGTTTTGACTTTGAATTATCAAATTTTTCAAGATTAGCTCCCAACCCTGTTGTCCAGTTCAGAAACTTCCTGCTCTGCTTCATGACTGAGAGTCTAAAGATTAGCTTTCTACCTTGGTTTGTCGAAAAACTTAAATCAGAAATGTAAAATCTTTTTGGGATTTTAACAAAAGTTTAAACTAGAACATAATGAAATCTTTTTGGGTTTTTGGCTAACTATGAAATGAAATGCTGTAAAGTAAAGTATTTACAAACATATTTTTGGTGAGCGTGTTAGGGGATCATATCAGCTACCGACAAGTTACAAGTACCGTTGAGCTTGATTACACACTAAGTATTAAACAATTCACTTAGATTGCCAATATACTGATCCTATTTAAATTTTCACACAAATTTCAATCTATACAGGATACGATTTAATGTCTTAAATGCTTAACTTATCCGCGTGTCCCACCTCAGAATATACTCTCGTATCCAGATTTCTATATTCAGTCTTACAGGTGAACGTACAATAATGATATCTGTAACGGGTAGTGCGAGGCCATGAGAGATCAGGTTAGAACTTTTATTCAGACAAAGAGATGATGTCTCGACTTTCGGTGTGTCTCGTTTGGGGTTCTTTTTATTCAACAGCACATGATTAGCATTTTTCAGTGTTTCATCATTTTTATGCTGAGGGGAGGCTTTAAAGATTAAAGCAGTGCAAAGTATTATACGAGAGCTAGGCTATTGCTTTCGCAAAATCAGAAGTCCTGGTATAATACCCCAGATATCGTTACGTACATAGACCTAGTATGTCAGAAATAGAAAATCTTTCAAATAAGATTTCAGGGGTTACCTATATATCCAAGAAATGTTCCCCACGAAATAACAAGAAATGATTTTAGGTTTATATCCCGAACACATCTACTAAATGAATAAAAACCTATCGGCATATCATTAGCGAGACTGTCTAATTCTTTTAAACAATACATATCTTTAGCATACTGTAACTATCTAGCTGATGTACTATCATTTCCCCTTTTTACACAAACTCTTTTTTGGGTTTTCTTTTGTTTTTGGATTTTGAAAATTTTCTCATGTTTTTGGATTTTTGCATTTTTTTATTGTTTTTGTATTTTCTGAAATCTATTATCTCCCCCTAAATACCAAAACAACTAAAAATACGACATACCAGTGCAGTTTGCTTCTCAACTTCATCTGCAGTGGTTTTCTCATCAACGCCAAGTAACTCCTCCGCATCTGACAACAGCTTCATACCATTCAATTTTAAAAGATATTGAAAACGAGATTTATCAAACGCTTTGGTATGCAAGTCTGCCTTTTGTTCGTCGGTGTGGATTTTGTCAATTCGTATCAACTTCTTCTCGAAGCAATCTCGGATGAAGTGATGACGAATTTCAATATGTTAAGTTTTAGCGTGATGTACCGGATTTTTTGTTATGTTGATTACAACCTCATTATCAACAAAAAAAGGTGAAGTAAGAAATTGCAAACCGTAATCGCGCATCTGTTGCTGGATCCACATAATCTGCGAGCAGCAACTGCTGGTTGATACGTACTCTGCTTCACACGTCGAGAGAGCAACAGAGGTTTGCTTCTTACACTGCCAAGTGATCAGTCGGGGTCAAAAAAATTGGCATCCTGCAGTTGTTGATTTCGCATTGATTTTGCAGCAACCGAAGTCAGAATCAGAGTAACCTTCGAGCGTGAATTCACCGTCTTTGGGATACCACAACCCCAGGCTTGGAGTTCCTCTCAGGTAGTGTAGAATCCTCTTGACGATCGACATGTGCGAGGCTCTAGGACTCGACTGATATCGGGCTACGAGGCAAGTTGGGTACATTATATCAGGCCTTGATGATGTCAAAGACATTAGCGAGCCAATCATTGAACGGTATAGCGTCTCGTCAACCTTCTCTCCGGTGAGATCAGGGTTGATACCATGATTCGTTGCTAACGGGGTGGACATTGGTGCCGTGTCAGACATCCCAAATTTCTCCAGAACGTCGTAAACGTACTTTGTCTGATGTATGAAGGTTCCCTCAGGCATTTGTTCGACCTGCAGCCCTAGGAAGAACTTCATCTCACCCATTGAAGACATCTTGAACTTCTGCTTCATTACTTTCTCAAAATCTTTGCAGAGTTCATCATTCGTTGACCCGAAAATAATGTCATCAACATATATCTGGACTATCAGAAGATGACCATCGACTTCCTTCGTGAAGAGGGTAGCATACACCTTTCCTCGGATAAGACCATTGGTAAGCAAATGTTGAGAAAGCGTCTCGTACCAGGCTCTCGGGGCCTGATGCAAACCATACAGCGCTTTGTCCAAGAGGTAGACCTTGTCTTTGTGTATCAGATCCATAAAGCCCGGTGGTTGTCCGACATAGACCTCCTCCTTCACTTTTCCGTAAAGGAACGTCGATTTGACATCTAGCTGGTATACTTTGAAACCTTTCCATGAAGCAAAAGCAAGGAAAATTCTGATAGCTTCAAGTCTAGCAACTGGAGCGTAAACCTCTGTGAAGTCTATCCCTTCTTGCTGACTTAAACCCTGGACCACGAGTCGAGCTTTGTTTCTGACAATAACTCCTTGGTCGTCTCTTTTGCACTTAAACACCCATTTTGTGTTTATCTTCCTATGTCCGTCAGGCAGATCCACAAGTTTCCATACACCAAGTTTCTCGAATTGACTCAACTCCTCTTACATAGCAATTACCCATGACTCCTCTGTCAGTGCTTCTTTGTACGTCCGCGGTTGAATTTGCGAAATAAAGCAACTGAGTGAGAATTCAGTTTGTAGTGGAGCTATTTAAGTGTAAAAGCAAGTAAGCCCTTGGTCAATTTGACTTCTAGTGCGAACTCCTGACTGCAGCTCTCCTATAATCAACTCCTCGGGGTGGTATGAAAGAGTCCTCGGCATAACTTCACCAGGAACATCCACCTCGCCTTCCAAATTAGTAACATTCTGATCCACAACTTGTTCATTGTCAAGAACTGTCAGATTTGAAGATTGGATTTGCTCCCCCTCAGATTCTGAATCATTACGATCAAAATTAGGAATATCGTCAAATTTTGAATTCTGATTTTCAGGAGCAGGCTCGCGTTCCGAAGTAGTCGGAGTTTGCTGAATTTCATCATTCTCTCCAGCATGACTGGGACCAGCTTCATTATCGTTGGAAGTTTGTTGTTGACATGAAGAAGACTTTGCTTGAAATCTTCCCTGAGAAGCTTCATATTCTCGTAAAATATCCAAATCATCAAAGAACTCTGGCTCTTCTTCTAACTCGAATGAATCCCATAAGGTATCGTAATTGAATCGCCATGAGTCTGCGGGCTTCTGTGGAGGCATAGTATAGCCTTGACATTCAACATGCTGTGCTTCGATGATCCGCTTGAGACTTGGAACAAAGACTCGTCTGAGTGGACTGGCATACCCCACAAAGATACCTTCAATGCTCTTTGAACCAAATTTTCCATCGGGATCTAGAACTGTGCAGGGTGAACCGAACGGCTCTAAATACTCGAGATTAGGCTTGCGATTGTTGATAAACTCGAAACATGTTTTATTATGCTTCTTCACACTAAGTACCCTGTTGAGAGTATAGCAAGCGGCTGATACTGCTTCTGCCCAGAAATTAACCGGTAACTTTGAGTCAGCTAGCATCGTTCGCGCCGTTTCGATCAGCGTTCTATTCTTTCTTTCTGCGACTCCATTTTGTTGCGGAGTATAGGGTGCGCTGAACTCTTGCAATATACCTCTTCGATCACAGAATTCCTCCATTCTGTTGTTTTTAAATTCCATACCATTGTCACTTCTTAGTCTTCGTATGCGGGCCCGGTACAAATTCTCTATCTTCTTGAATAACCTCAGCAAACTCTCAAATGTTTCTTCTTTTGACTTCAAGAACATCACCTACAAGAATCTCGAATAGTCATCAGTGACCACTAAGCAATAAAGATCACCCGTTATGCTCTTGACATTCACAGGACCAAAGAGATCCATGTGAAGTCTTTCTAGCGGCTTCGAGACAGAGTTTATCTTTTTACCAGGATGAGATTTCTTTTCTTGTTTACCCTTTATACAACTGATACACTCCCCCTCAAGATGAAAACTCTTCAAGTGAACACCTTTTACCAAATCATTATGCACTAGGTAGTTCATCTTACGTAGGTGCATGTGGCCCATCTTTCGGTGCCACAACTTTTGATACCAGATCATTAACTCTTGGTGCTCGCATGATGATCCACTCCTCGGGGATGACAAACCCCGGCTTCAGAATCAGACATTCTTTATTAGTGAAATGTGTAGAATACATTCTGTCACAGATTTGAGAAATGCTAAGTAAGTTGTTCTGCAGTTTGGCTATGTAATTGACTCTTTCAAATGTAATGACTCCATTTGACAATGTTCCTTCCCCAATAATACGTCCTCCTTGATTTCCAGCGAAACCGACGTATCCACCGTTGAACCCTCTAACATCGTAAAGCAAGGTCTTTCTCCCTGTCATGTGCCGGGATGCCCCGCTATCCATAATCTACCATGAGATAGATCTCAGGAGCTCCTGCACATTTCATAAATGTTTTAGTTAGATTTTGAGGCAACCCAAGTCTCCTTTGACTCAGGTAGCTTGATGTGGGTTGTTGTGGTGTACAATGGTGGAAAATTTTTGTCATTCATTTTGAGATTCTCTTCAGATCCAACCTCAACCTCTTTATACAAAAAGAATTCATTTTTCGGAGGTTAACCAGATGGTTGGTCTTTCTTTGGAACATACTTCTTCCCTGGAGGGGTAGAAGTTTGTTTTTCAAGTTTCTCATAAAAATCAAAACGTACATTCATCTTAACCGGTGTGGTTGAAGATAATTGTTTTGCCGAATCAGAAACCTTTGGTTTTTGAACATTTGATGTCTTAGCGTCAGATTTTGGCTTCCAAGTTTGTTGTGAAGAAGCGACCCGTTTGTAAAATTTATCAGTTTTCGTTACCGGCTGTTTTACGGGTTCAGTTTTCACTTTGATATTTTCATTTTTCAAAATTTTCTTCTCAACAAACATTGGCGCTTTCCCTTTGACATCATTTTTCTTTCTTGGATTCTCAACAACCACAGAATTAGGCTTTGAGTTGGTGCACTTTCGTGCAATATGTCCAACTTCATTGCATTGGAAGCATGTGCGGGTGTCAACTTCCCGACTTCTCCCTTCAGTCTGAGGCTGTGAGGTCTTTTTCTCAAAGAATTCTTCATTTTTTTGAAAAGATTTCCGACTCATGCTCAGAAATTGAACTTGAGCTTTTGACAAACACTTTCTTTTCGACAAACTTTTTGTTTTGAAAGTTCCTCTTTTGATTGTTTTTACCACCCTGATAACCACTCGATCATCTGTTTTGGTTGTTATTGTTAAAACGTGGTGGTACAAGTGGTTTCTTATAGTAAGATTTGTCTCTTTCAAAGTTCAACAATCTTTTGGAACTCTTTAATCCCTTAATCTCAGAAACTTTAATCTCCACAAGTTTAAAAACTTGTTTCAACTTGTCAATATTCGCATTTTCAACTGGAAATTCAATATCCGAGTACAACTTATCTGAACCAGACATCTTGTACATGACAAGAGTTGTAACACCCCAAAAACGGGTTTGGTAATCAAACCACATTAATAGTAAAGATGGGTAAAATACTGTTAGTGGTAAAAAAATTAACCCGGTAAATATTAGAATTTGAATAAATAAACTTGATGTTAATTAAAAGGAGGGTAAATACTTTGGGAATATCAAAGTATATAGAACTCCCGAGTTAACGGGACTTAAAGTAAAATGGGTTATAACTTCCCGAACCCATTCGGTAACTAGGAATAATTAACCTAGTTAATTATATGTTGTAGACAATAAAGGAAATTGGATAATTAACCTTTCTTTTATAAACTTTGGAAAATAGAGGGGCTATAATGGACAAAACTGAAAGTGAAATTAATAAAAAGAAAATTTGACTCAAAACACACACAAGGTGTGTGTGTTCTGGTCGATGTTTACACAGAGCAAGAAAGGGGTTCCTTCTTTGAACCCTAAACTCACAATTTGATCAAAATCAGAGGGAAAACAAGCTAGGAATTTGGGGCTTTTACTAAATTCGCGATCACCAAGACAAGGGGATCGTAAGGTATGTCGAAAATTATGATTTGGTGATATTTTGGAATTTTGATAATCATGCATGAATGAAATTCTTGTATGGAAATTTAATGTTTTAGTGAAATTGATGTGGGCTTAAGTCTAGAAACAAAACCCTAGGTGCAAACTTGTTAAATTTGTGCCATAAACTTGTAATTGAAGTATTTACCTTGTATGAGGTAAATGGGTTTATGAAAATATGAGGAAGTCTTGAATTAGAGTGATAAATTGGTGATAAACTTGACAATTTGAGAAAGTTTATAATAGACTAGGGTTCGAAACCATCATAGATGGTAGTAATAGAGAGGTACTTGAACAATTATGAATTTGAGTATGTAAACATACTTGTCATAAGATGGGTTTTCGTATAACAAAAAGAAATTTGGTGCTAAATTCATGTCGTGGATGTTTGAAATCATGTTACCTACTAGTTAGTAAGTAAAATTTGATTTAATTAAGTAATCGGATGAAATTCCTAAGTGAGTTCAATAAAACAAATGTGCATTTGAATATGTTGATAAGTCAATTGACCTTTAAAAAAAGTCAAACCGACCAATGACTAGATCGAGTGATAAATTTGACATAAAACCCGTAAGGTGGGGTAGTCATAATTGATAATGACCAATCTAACCGTCTTACGAATTATAATGATAGTTTGACGCCTAACAAGCTAGGTGGAGGCTTGGAAAGGAAGCGGGTCAAACGAATCAAGTATGAAGGAAAAGCGTGTTTCAGAATGCAAGGTAAGTGAAACTTACACTCCCTTGTAGAATATTTGTCTATTTTATGAGTATAAATACGATAAAGATAATATGGGAAACATCGATTTCCGACGCAATTGATGCGGGTCGGACTAATATAAACAATAAAAACCATGGGTTATGGCAAAAAGGGTGATATGGTAAATTGGTCATGAAAGGACTAAGGCATTATGAGTTTTCGATAAGATTACCTTGTAGTGTATTCTAACATTAAGAAAAAGGGTAAAAATGGAATTTGGTCAAGTGTTGACTAATATTTACCAAAGTTAAAAAGGTACTCATGGCGTAAGCCAAAATGGGCTAAATAAGTAAGGAGAGGGATCTAACGAAAGGAAAATCCGAAATGGGTTGGATGGGCAAATTGGTAACTAAAAACCATGTTTTTGCTACACATGCAAGGTTTGGCCATATAGGCCAAACGAGTCAAATAGTGGTGGTAACACCATTTGACAATATCGACTAATGTGGTTGTCGAGTCTTATGATTAACAGGAACGATTAGCAATTCGGATGATTGTGTCGCCATAGAATTTGTGATAATAAAAGCAAGGTATAAATCGGGTCTATTTGTTGACCCGGGCCAGGTACGCATATTTTGAATTATACTTAAAAAGCGATATTTTGGTCAAATATTAGTGAAAGTCCTTCGTCATAAATGAAGGACTAAAATTGACCAAAAAGCCCTTGATGGGTAAATTAGGCAAATGACCCATTGGGTTATTTAGGAACTTGTATGGCGATTATGGAATATAGGTAGATACTTCAAATATGAAATCGCGAAGGGTGAAAAGAAATAAGATAGTTTTTTACTAAATTGCTTAAATCCCCTAAACGGGTCAAAACGGATTTATGCGCATAGCTTGCGTACTAATAGCATAATTCATAAGAATTATAAACCCGAGCTAGAGATCTTGAGTTAAATACATTGATGTATGTATTTGGTTGTTTAAGAAACAAGTTGGTTTTAAATACAAACGGGTCAAAATGTTGATTTTGAATAATAAGTCGAATGCTTAAAAAGTTGGAATTTTATTAGTTTGAATGTTGAATTATAACTCCATATGATGGAGAATCGAATTACGGTCGTGTGGGAAAAAGAATCGCGTAAAACGGAGGTCTAGATCAAAAGTTATGCCATTTTGAAGTTAGGTTTTGGTTAAAACTTAGCTGGGCAAATATGCAGCACCAGCATCACACATTCTGTCGAATTGAAGCCGTGGCTTCGCGCCACGGCCAAAGGCATTTGCCGTGGCGCGCGACGACGGGGTAAAATATTGAAATTCTTGTTTATTTTGTTTATTTGACCCAATTACCTTTTTGTACTTGTTATTTAGCTATCAAAACTGACTTCTAAGTTGGTTTTGATCATAGGTGAATGTCGAGAGTCCCGGATGAAGATCAAGCGTCGAGCAAGAACCGAACACACATTAAATGAAGCTTCCGCGTCAAATCTGGATTTGTTTTTTTTATAAATGAATTATGTAAACACTTACAAATATGTTTTTGAAATGTTGTAAACATATGGGAATGTACGTATGACAAGTTTTTGTAAAGTCTCATTTTAGCATTAAAATGTGTATTTTAATTATTAAAATCTTGATTCATTTAGACGGGCGTTACAAGTTGGTAATCAGAGCTCAAGGTTAAAAGAATAAAGTGTTCGGTTCGAGGCTTGATCGCAAATCCGGTAAGTACATGTATATAGTAATGGTTTAGTATGATTAAAGTGTTGAGAACAACACATAGGGTTATCGTGTAATACACGTTACACCAATCAAATCGATAAAGGATAGATATAGTCAACGAAATTACGTGTGTTGACACGTATAGTGGAAAAGCCTTGTATTATAAAACGGGCGATTATTGATGTCAACATTACTAACTTTTGTGAATGTTTTAATTGAAGGACACTCGCATCTGAAGATGACGAGAGTTGGACGAATTACGGATATGACAATGGAATGGTCCGATGTATGACAAGCAGAGCATACTCATAAAGAATCTAAATCGCGTAGTGATCGCGAACAAGGTTAACGGCAAAAGAAGCCCGTTAGGGCAAGCATTACCGGGTGCACATTTTAAATTTAATTGCACAAATAGCAATAAGCAACAAACATGTAGAGAATGATTATTGCACATATAAATTAAAAGCTTGGAAAACCTGAATAGAATACCAATCCATAATATTATTTCCATGAAAACTAAGTAGAGGCGTTACTTACATGGGGTGTAATGTGAAAATTTTAAAAGGTCATGTATATTAGGTGTTGATCGCTTACTCTGGCCAAGTAAGTAGTGAACACGTGGTACCATGAACTTTCATGATGAACATACTTACATCCGATGTAGTAAGGACAAGGTAAATGGGACAAATTAAAAGTACCCAAATGAATCAAATGAGCAAAATACTTGAGAATAATGTAAACGCAAGCCGGGTGACGGAAGCGTATTACATTAGAATAATGAGCCCGAGAGAAGGGACGAAAGAGCCATGGTTGATAAAATGGGCAAGTAAAACCAAAGTATAGATGATCCGCCGAATCATAAAAGCGAAGGTATTGCCCACACGAAAAAGATAATCAAAGTTGTTAACTTTGGTCGTAGTAAAGAACGGATGACGATGATAATCGTCACTCAAAATCTATAAGGCTGTCAAGGATGGTCATATAAAGAATAAAAGACATGGTAGAATAAAAGCGATGGATTACGCTAAGACGACCAAATAAATCAAAGAGAAGTCTTAAAGCATACCAGAAGGGTTGCAATAATAACGACTTCGGTAAAACACCCGGTTGATGGGTAAGGATTTAAACACATGCGTAGACCGAGAAGCGGGAACTCGGATGAAAAGTCAAAAGACTCGGGTTTTGAGTCATGACTAAAAGACGACAAGATGATGTAAATAGAAATTTTGATAAATTATGTTCAACTATTTTAAAGTTGAACGGGTCGAACAAAGAATGAAGTTTGACATCCATAAGTGATAAAATTTCACACGAACAAGTCAAACGAAATAAATAAAGAATAACGCTTGCTAATGAAAGTAAGTGCAAACCGAATAAATAAAAGCACGAAATATTAATGAACCTATGCAAGGGGTTATGGGCGCTAAAAACCCTAAGGTAAAAGAACCCGGGTAGAGGGTTGCAAAGAAATACATGTGAGAACCAGATAATGGTAAGCTTAGAACAAATCGACGTCTAGATGATGTAAAGAGACATAAAAATCGGAAAAATTAGTCCGGAAGTAAACGAACGAAACCTTAGACTACGGCCAAGGTCAACTAAAGTTCAAAAGCGAAAATAAACGATTCCAAACATAACAAAGTGTTGGTGCATGCGTTTGTCGACTTCGTCTTGTATCGAGTCTTGTGTTATACTAGATAGACCAGGGCATGATTTACGAGGAAAATGTCAAATATAGGGTGAGTGGCATGTTCAAGCGAAATTAGATAGGTAATTCCGCTTGAAAGTGTCATGGCAGTTTCAAGCGAAATCACACTATCTAATTTCGCTTGAAGCTAATATCGCTTCAAACCTAATTCTGCTTGAAGCCTGTTCAAGCGAAATTAGCACCCCTATATATACTTGTGTCTTGATTTCATTTGTAACAATTCCGGTCAGAGCAACGAAGTGCTGCCGAAGTGTCGTCTCACTGTAAAACGTTTTTATATCAATCAAATCGACAGTTTAAGTGTATATCTAGCTGAATTGAAATCAATACGTCTGTTTCCGCCTTTTGTATTGAGTAAAACTCTTTTGATCGACTCGTTCGGGTCTGAAAACGATCCTACAATTGGTATCAGAGCTCAGGAGGAAGAGTTTATATCAATTCAGCTGCATATTCTGTTTTTCTACACCTTTCAAAATTAAACAAGTTTTCATGGTTAAAATCAGCTAATCTTTTCATAATGTGTGCGTAACTGTGTTTTAACAAACCCTTGAGAGTTTTAGAACTAAAATCAGCTTAAAACTTGATCAATTGGACAATATTTGGACCGAAATGATGACATCATCCTGATTCCGTTTGAATTTGCTGGTTGATTTCGTTTGAGATTGCACATTGTCCCTGATTCCGTTTGAGATTACCTGTTGATTCCGTTTGAAAACCAGTATCTCGCTTGAAAAGTTAGGTAATCTCGTTTGAAACAGTTATTCCGTTTGGGGATTTCGTTTGAATTGAACAATTCCGTTTCAAGACTGTAATTTCGTTTGAAACCTCAAACGAAATTAGGTATATTGTTTGAAAGAGTTTGATTCCGTTTGAAGGTTGTGATATCGTTTGAGAGTGTAATCTCGTTTGAAATAGTTTGTTTGTGAACTTTGAAAAACCGAATCATGGAAGAGGAATTTTACAACGCATTCGCTACCCCGGTTACCCCAATCACTCTTGCACAAAACACGATGTTGGAAAATGAAACGGGGACTATGCAAAAACCACCTAAGCTCATGAACATCGAGGAGTATAAGGGTTGGGAAGGACGGTTTGAAAACTGGGTACAAGCAAATTATCTGGATGCTTGGGAATGTGTCGAGACGAAATACGTTAGACCGATGAATGATGACGAGGAGATTATTGCTATTAAAGATCTGAGTGCTGAAAATAGAAAGAAATACAAAGATGAGAAAATGATGCTAAGTCTACTACAACAAGCTGTGAAGGAAGATATTTTGGTTTTATTGCAACACAATGGAACTTCTTATTCGATTTGGAAAGCTTTAAAATCAAAGTTTCATGGAAGCCAAGAGATGGTTAAAAACAAAAAGTCGCTTTTAAAGAAAGAATTCGATCTATTCCGTGGTTTAAAAAATGAAAGTACAAAGCAAATCATTGAGAGATACTGCAATTTGCTAGCTAACATGAAGAGGTTGAGCATCGAGAAAGATAATGAGGAGTTGATTGAGAAGCTAGCTGATGCATTGCCATATGAGACTTGGGGTACATATCTCATGATGTTGAGGAACAAGAAAGGTTTTAGCAATCTGACACTGAGCAAGTTTATTGAAAAGATTGAGGCTCAGGAGATGGAACAGAGAAAAGCTTTAAGAATGAAAGATTTTGATGGAGAACAAGACATTCGTCTTTATTACAAAGGTGGTGTCAGTGATAAATCCACCAACATGTCGCCGAAAATTGAGACTGCATTCAATGCAAAGAGTTCATCTGGAAGTTCATCAAAAGGATCAAACAGCAACACAAGTTTTTCATCATATCCATCCTTTGATCCAAATATTTCAACAACTAAGATGGGCAAGAAACTACAATGCAACATTGTTTTGAATCTTGAGAATGATGAGGATTATTCAGCAGAAGTTGCTAAGAGTTACATGTCTTTATTAGGAACTGTGTTGGAATCCTATGGTAGTTTTGTTGCAGGTCGGATCGGGAATCCTATGTTGACAAAAGAGGATTACGATCAAATTGACGCTGAGGAAATGGAATTGATGGATATTAAATGGTGTTTTGCGAGTATGTTAAGACGAGCTGAGAAGTTTAAGCAGATCACAGGAAGAGATGATTTACTTGAAGCTAATGTTTCTACTTTATGTTTTGATAAATCTAAAGTCACTTGTTTTCGTTGCAGGGAAAAAGGACACTTCAAGAGGGAGTGCAAAAACCGCGAAGCAAGTGGGGCTCAAAATCCATTTAACAACAATAATGATTACTACCGGAAGGCTATCTATCATCAAGTTGCTCAACAACAACAAGAACCACAAGTGGCACATGGTAGGAAAGTAATCGAAGAGCCTTCAAAGAGAGCTTGTATGGTGAATCAGGATGACACAGAGCCAACAAAAGGATTCAGTTGGGACAAATATATTTCAGCTGATAACAAAGCATGCCTGATAAACCAAGATGATGAAAAGTTACCAGAAGGATTTAACTGGGAAGGTTTCAATTGGGATGATTATGATCCTAATAAAACTTCAAATCAAAAAGCTTTTGTTGCTCGAGTTGAAGAAGATAGTGATGATGATAGAGAGTATTATGCAAAACGAATGGCAGATTATTTTAAAATGATGGCAGAAAGTGATAGTGAAGATGAAAAAGTTAAAAAGAAAAAGAAAAAGGTCAAAACACCAGTCAGCAGTGATGACGAAGATGTTCCAGTAATAAAGAAAAAAGTAAAGGAAGTTCCAAAGTTCAAAGTTGATGAAGAAGTTGATGCAAAGAAGAGTCTGGTGATTTGTGAAAATTGTGAAGCTGTAAAGAAGCAAAACAGCACATTGATGAACAACATGAATAGGCTGAAAGAATCTTATGATGTTCTAAACAAGGCCATGAATCAGTATAATCAATCAAGTGAAGAACAAGCAACAACAATGAAAACACTTCAAGGAGCTTTCATGATAAAGCAGAAAGTTGTGAACAACTACATCGAGAAGTGTGCTGTGCTAGAACAGAAACTTGAGACACAAAGAATTAAAACTGAAAGAGTTAATCGTTTGTTGAAAAGTTACTTATGTACTTCTTATGTCATTGACATGATTTATCCAACTGTTGAAGGCATGAAGGCTTTTGAAGATGATGAAGTAACTAAAGAACAAAAGGTTTCTGAAGAAAAGATTCCTGAAAAGAAGAAAAAAAAGAAGAAGGTTACTAAAGAAAAGACATCTGGTAAGAAACAAGGTTCCAGTTACAACAAGTGTCCACCCCCGCTTGAAAATGGATATTCTCCGAGAAATCCAAATTCAGAAAGAGTCGAAAAGGCAACAAATTTACAGTGGGAGTCAGAGTCTACAGTTAACTTGCTAGATAATATTGATGTGATGTTTACGTCATCTGACACTGATCATGAGTCCGAGTTAATAAAGAAAGTGGTCGATCAGGTGTTGGATAAAGATGAAACTGAGGAGTCAAAGTCAGAGTCTATGACATAGTCAAAGTCTGAGTCCAGCACTCCGAGTCAAACTGACAAACAGGGCAAAAGGGTTTACAATAAAGAATTTCTTTTATCAAAATCTAATTTGAATGACGAAACATTCAAAGTTGCATATACATTGAATGATTCCGACAAATTATATTCTGATGAGGAATTTCCAATAAGAGGTGTCAAACCTGACATGATCAAAAAGGTTTTCAAACTAACAGAAATTAATATTTCTGAAATAAAAGATGTAAATCTTAATGATAAACCTAAAAAGTACACCTCAAGAGTTCAACAAAGAGAAAACAAGAAAAAAGGTTACAGTTCTGGTTCTGGTTATCGAAAGAAAGCGAACCATAATGGTAATTTCAAAAAGAAAGGTCTTGGTTTTATTACACCAGAAAATCATAAAACTGAAAAGTATGTTAGAGATTTTAAATAAAAAATGATATTTGTTTCAGGTACGTCTACTAAAGAAGAGAAAGAAAATCTGTTCAGGAACCAGTCAAACAGAGAATTCCATGCGAAGAAGCAAGAAGAAATAAAGACTGTTGATCAGATGAAGGAAACGAGAACCTGTTTCAAATGCAACACTGTTGGTCATATTGCCAAAGATTGTTCCAAGGCAATACAATCAAAACAGGGAGTTTCTCGTAAACTGAAAGATAAAGAAGTTGTGTTTGAACCACCAATTGAAAGAACTAAACTTTTCAAAAATTTAACTTTTGAGATTGGTGAATGTTCAAACAGGTTTTACAAGAAAAGAGGAAACCTTGACAACCAGAAATGGGTTCTTAAGAAATCTGGTGATGGTTCTAGCAATGATTCTGATTCATCAAAATCAGAGGAGCTATCTTCTGGCGATGAATCTGATTCCACAAAGTCAGATGAGCCATAGGTTGAGGTTAAAAGTGAAAAATCAGTGCCGACTGTGGATGATGTGAATTTTCCACCATTTCGGGATGAAAATTTTAAGAAGAAAATTGGCAAAATTGAAGATTCAAATCAATTTTTTTCTGAAAAGAAAGAATTTGATATTGAGAAAGCCTTTAATTCCAAAGTTCATAATATTTTTGGAAAAATGGTTGAAAGGAAAGTAAAAGGAGTCAAGGAGTTTTACGAGAAGAAAACAAAGAAGCAAGATAAAGTATCATCCCTGGTTTGTGACTGGGATGGTACTTACTATGAATAGTAAAATCCTGGACTTGCCGGAGCTCCCAAGTTGGTAATCGTGGAGCAGGAATCGGCATCTTTCTTATATTGTGTGTTTGAAAATTGAAAATTAGTTCACAAGTGTGACTTGCCGGAACTCCCAGGTTGGTAAGTGTGGAGTAGGAATCGGCATTTTGAGAATTCAACCTACATGTGGTAATTGGTTGGTAAGCCATGTGGTTGAAATTTTTTTTTCTTACAAGTGGTACTAAATTTTTCAAGATTAATCAGGGACATTAAATTGTACTTGATTTATATTTCTTACAAGTGGTTGAGAAACAAGATGATGAACCTCTAACCTACAAGTTTTAATACCTACAAGTGGTAAAATCAACAAAACTTATTTTCCGGAAAAACCATTTGATTAATACAAACTTAAGTGTTTTGAAATCAATGGGAAAATGTTTTGTTGTGAGGGGGAGTTCTGATTGTTTATGCCAAGTGAATGGCGAATTGAAGCGATTCGATATTGGTTGTCAATTTACTTGTATAGTTTGTTTTCAAATTTCTCTTAAGTATGTTTGCATTTTAGGGGGAGTAAAACATTTCAGAAAATTCAAAAACATTTGAAAATTTGAAAAAGACAAAAACATGATAAAATTCAAAATGAGTTTTTGTGTCAAAGAAGAGGAAATGATAGTACATCAGTGGACTATCACAACATGCTAAAGAAATGGAAAGTCAAAATGTGATAAACGGTCTCACTGATGATGTGCCAGTAGATTTTTGCACATTTAGTAGATTGTGACGAGATATAAACCTAAATTCAAACTTGCTTATATCGTGGGGAAACATCTCTCGGATATATGGGTAACCCCAAAATCTTGTTTGAAAGGTCCCTCTTTCTGAGATACTAGGTCTTTATGCTCAGTGATATCTGGGGTATTATCCCGGGACTTCTGATAATGTAGAAGCAATGGCCTAGTCCCCGGAGAATACTTTACGCTTGCTTGAAATATAGCTCCGCCCGCAGCATAAAATGATGAGACAATAAAATTGCTAATCAATGCTGTTGTAAAAAAGATCCTCTAAAGGGGACCCACCAAAAGTCGAGCCGTCATCTCTCTGCTGAACGGAATTTCTCACCTGAGCTCTCACGGTTTTCACAATTTAACCCCTTACAGATATCATCTGTGGTATACTCACCTGTAAGACTGAATATTGGGATCTGGATACGGGAGTATATTCTGAGGTGGAACACGCGATTAAGTTTAAGTACTTAAAACATTAATCTCGTATCTCGAAACAGTTGAACTTTGTGTGAGAATTTAAGTGGATCAGTATACTGACAATCTAAGTGAATCGTTTAGAACTTAAAATGTTTAAAGCTTAACGGTGTTGGTGATTTGTCTCATAAACTGATATGATCCTCTTACACAAACTCACAAAAATATTGTTTGTAAATATTTCTTCTCTGCATTTCATTACATTTAAAAAAAATCCAAAAAGATTTTTAGTGTGTTTTAGCATAAATTTTGTAAAATACAAAAAGATTTTCGACAACTGGTGCTGGAGAGCTAATTTTCAAAATTCCGAGTGCTAGACATGATGAACAGATGGTTTGGGAGAGTGTGTTTTGAAAGAAAAATGATAATTTCTACAAATGATTCATCAAAGATTAACATTGTAAAATCATTCTTTGATTGTATAATTCCTGTAAGTGGTTCATCAGAGAGTGAGAGTTATTTTTACAAGTGATCATCAGAAAATTTATTTTTGGGTAGAGATTTGTGCAGGAAACAGGATAAGAGCTAGGTGATCTTGGGATAGATGATAGAGAGCCAGGTTTCGATACCTGAGGACTCTGTGATTTTAACAAGCCAGACTGCGATCCCAGCATATCGAAAGGGGGAGTCTGAAGACACCTAAAGGAAGGAGTGTGTTGGTGCTGATGAAAAGAGAAGAGAAAGATTTGAGGATGCTTACAGCGACAGATACTTCAAAAGAGAAGCTCATAGACTGATAAAGACTGAAGATGCGAAGACTCGACACTGAAGACTCGTCAACATTCGAGGGGGAGTCTGTTGGTGCATGCGTCTGTCGACTTCGTCTTGTATCGAGTCTTGTGTTATACTAGATAGATCAGGGCATGATTTACGAGGAAAAGGTCAAATATAGGGTGAGTGGCATGTTCAAGCGAAATTAGATAGGTAATTCCGCTTGAAAGTGTCATGGCAGTTTCAAGCGAAATCACACTATCTAATTTCGCTTGAAGCTAATATCGCTTGAAACCTAATTCCGCTTGAAGCCTGTTCAAGTGAAATTAGCACCCCTATATATACTTGTGTCTTGATTTCATTTGTAACAATTCCGGTCAGAGCAACGAAGTGCTGCCGAAGTGTCGTCTCACTGTAAAACGTTTTTATATCAATCAAATCGACAGTTTAAGTGTATATCTAGCTGAATTGAAATCAATACGTCTGTTTCCGCCTTTCGTATTGAGTAAAACTCTTCTGATCGACTCGTTCGGGTCTGAAAACGATCCTACACAAAGGATGTTTTGAAGCTATATATGTATATATACATTTGAATATAAACACGAATAAAAGATGATCTACGGGATCATCATAACCTACGAGATTGAAAAGTAGAGTTAAGGTCTACGGGACCAAGAAGACCCTTGGGTCATAAACGGAAAGAAACGAATTGTTGAGGTCTCACCTTAAAAGGGTGAAAATCGAAAGAAATAGCCAATGAGGCTAAGTGAAAGAACCTACGGGTCAATAGTGTAAAGCGAGGAAAACATTTAGGATTCCCCGCGTAAAATAAGGACTGTAAAAGAATAAATGTCAAGTTGTCAGAACTGTTTGACATAAATTAAAGATAAAATGTGAACTAAAATTCAGTTTTAGTTAAAAACAACGTTTGCATTTGAGGGGTTCGGTATGCTAAAATGTGAACTGTTTGATCATAAGTTAAACATACCCTAAATATCCTTTACATAGCTTAGAAATAGGCTTTGAGGGGTTCGGTATGCTAAAATAAACTTATTTGATCAATAGAGACTAAAAGCGTTAGAAGTGCATAAGTTTGCATTTTCGCGCATATCTTACGTCCTGAATATATCCGGATATCCAAAAATTTATGTAATCATTAAAATATTTTATTTTAGTGATTGGCATGATAAAATTCCATTCGTCGCGTAATTTGGATCGTTTTTGCGTTCATTACGATTTCCGTCGTAATTAACCGAACAACGCAACCGTACGACCAATCGAACCGACATCCGAGATGTTTTCTAGCATATTATAAGTTCCCTATACTTTAGCTTTATTTTAGATCCTTGAAATGGGGTTAACGGGGCTTAAAAGTGCAAAAAAAATGAAGTTTTACATGTGCAGGGACCATTTTTGAAATTTCTGGCAGATACATTGAACTTGGTCCATTTTTGAGATTTTGATGGTTTTAACCCATGGTTTTGCACCATATGGGCTGGTATTTAATGGTTTTTATAATACTATGGACTCATATTAGGGGCTCCCATGGTTTTAGAAAACAATGGGTGCAAGTGTACGACCTAGATCAAAGCTCGGGTTTCAAGAAACGATCTTAACGGTTCTATGAAATCTATAAATACCCCCACCCACTTCACTCTCAAACTCAAACCTTTGATCTGAATTTGTTCTCTAAGTTGATGTGTTATCACTTCATACCTGAGAATATTCGGATCAAAGCTTCCATTCTTGGACCCGTTGTAAGTCCTCTTTTGTTCTTTTACGCGTTTTTAGCGTGAAAGTCAAACTTTCTGCATCGACCAGTTTATGGTCAATATGAAGTTCATCTGAACTTCATAACGTGAGCGTAATCATGATGGTTTTAGTCTCTTGTGACTATACCTACTGATTACCACGTTATTTAGGCATAGTGACGAGTCGTAGTTTCAGCCAAAATGCGTATCCTTGCGTATTTTGTAACCAAACTACTCTTAGGTATCAAAACCGTTTGTTTTGATACCAAACCTGTTTTCTAACCTCGTTAAACATGTTTTAACATGTTTAACTCGTCACTTTTAGATTTGTGCTTATATAGGGTCGTAAGGTAAGCGATCTAAACAATCGCTTATACTTTCGAACCCGACCCATTTGGTCGATCATAAGGATCCGACCAAACACATTAGGTGACCATAGTTGCATAGGGAATAACCTTCCGAGGTTATACCTTATGGTCACTTCGTTTAAGTAGTTGTATGATAGGTAGTTTATATGCCTTAGGTAAATGATCAAAATGCCCTTTTTGCGCCAAAATTCATTTTAAGCATATGTAATATAATTTTTGACATCTAAACTAATTAGGCAACATTATTAGACATGTTAAGGAATATATTACTTATCATAGGACTAGTTAGGCGGTCCGAACATGTTTTACGCGAACGACACGTTAAAGTAGCGTAAGTGTCACACCCCGACCACGTAAAACAACAATACGTGGCGGAAACGTCGGGGAGTGTTGTAACAGAATCATTGTTTCACAACCATGGATAAAATAATTTTGTTTTATTGAATCATTGAAATCTTTGTTCTATTACAAGTCAGATAAACACAAATATTATCTTTCAAGTTTTAAAGTCGCTAAGGCACGAGTCCATCCTAAGTGTAGCATGTATCAACAATCATCACAAAGTAGCACCTGAAACATGTGTAAAAATAGGTACGTCAGCATAAAAATGCCGGTGAGATACATAGGTTTTATTGATTTAGGATTCATGACTTATAAGTTTAAGGAAAAATGTTTAAGAAAAGTAGTCATGATCCTTGAAAAATGTTTTCTTTTATAAATCATTCTAAAATTTATAAGAAATCAGATGATATAAAATAATAATACATAGGTAATTAAATAATTAAGTAAAATGAGTTTTTATAAAATATATTGTTTGAAAAACAATATTTTAATAAAAAGGTTTATAGTATATGCAAAAATATACTTATAAGTTTAAGGAAAAATGTTTAAGAAAAGTAGTCATGATCCTTGAAAAATGTTTTCTTTTATAAATCATTCTAAAATTTATAAGAAATCAGATGATATAAAATAATAATACATAGGTAATTAAATAATTAAGTAAAATGAGTTTTTATAAAATATATTGTTTGAAAAACAATATTTTAATAAAAATGTTTATAGTATATGCAAAAATATACTTTGGTTTTAAGAAAGCGAATAAGTAATATATTAAAATATATTTCAGTTTCAAAATCGTTTACCCAAGTGTACTAAATAACGCCACGGTATGTAATGTGATGAAAACACTTATATATAAGAAGTACTAGCGGCGTATCTACCATGTTTTCATCACATTACACCCGTCCCGTTATCTAAACACTAACCAAAACCCAATTGTTAAACAAATAGTATATTAAATATACTTTAGTTGTTAAAAATAATAATTTTCAGTAGTACATTAAAAGTATACTTTGGATTTATAAATAACATATTAAACTATGTTTTGGATTGAAAATAACATATTAACTATGCTTTGGTTTTGAAAATAACAAATTAAACTATGTTTTAATGATTAACAAAATATATGTTGGTTTTGTACAATATCACATATGAGAGCATATTAAACTATACTTTTGGGAGTATAACTAAATATACAAAAATAATGTGACTTAAGAATTCATTCAGACCCAGTGCATCAAAATACACCTTTGAGAATATAGGGTTACCACAAAGGCAATCCCTATTTGGATGGAGAAACAAATTGGTTTCAGACATTCCATGACAACAGGAATGGGGTGTTAAATCCTATAGCGCTATATCATACTACCAACCGGTCTGGTGAACAAAATAAGTACTATTCCAAACATTTATTTTATAATCTTTGAAAAATTAGAGTTTAAATCACAAATAATCATTCAGTTTGTAAAAAGATAAGTACAAATATGTATAATCAATTATACTTTTGAAAACATGAAAATAACAGATAGGTACACATGCTTCACCCCAAAACAGTTTGAAAACAGTAAAAGAGGGGACTATGTACTCACTTGAGGGTGCTTAGAAGTCTTGAACAACTACCAAGCAAGCTAGAGGGAGCACGAAATCAAGCGGCTCCTAATATAGGTAACTACATAAATAAACCGGACCTAAAATGGAAGATCGGATAGGATGAGGTCTCGTAAACCAAATGAGTGTGGGAACTCATATGATATGGTTTAACAAGGCCTATATACTAAAAGGAAACCTAACCTAAGTGCTTACGACCCATTACGACCCGTTTAGGTAGCTTGCGCTACTTTAACGCGTCGTTCGCGTAAAACGCGTTCGGACCGCCTAACTAGTCCTATGACAAGTATTATATGCCTAAACATGTTTAATTATGTTGCATAATCAGTTAAGTGACAAAAGTTTGGGTTACATATGCTTAAACATAAATTATGCATAAAAAGGGTATTTTGGTAATTTTCCTAAGGCATATAAACTACCTATCATATGACTAACTAAACGAAGTGACCATAAGGTATAACCTAGGAAGGTTATTCCCTATATAACTATGGTCACCTAATGTGTTTGGTCGGCTCCTAAAGATCGACCAAACGGGTCTAGTTCGTAAGTCTAAGCGGGTGTTTAATCTGCTTGACTTACGACTCTATACAAGCACTAATCTAAAAGTGACAAGCTAAACATGCTAAAACATGTTTAGTTAAGTTAGAAAACAGGTTTTTGTATCAAAACAAACGGTTTTGATACCTAAAAGTAGTTTGGTTACAAAATACGCAAGAATACGCATTTTGGCCGAAACTACGACTCGTCACTGAGCCTATATAACGTGGTAATCAGTAGGTATAGTCACTAGGGACTATAACCATCGTGATTACGCTCACGTTATGAAGTTCAAACGAACTTCGCATTGACCATAAACTGGTCAATGCAGAAAGTCAAACGCAGTGTGACTTTTAAGCTAAAAACGAAAGAAAAGAACGAAGGAATACTTACAAAGGGTCCCCGCAAGCAAATCTTGATCCAAGTAGCTCAGGTATGAAGCAAAGGCTTCAACTTAGAGCATCTTAGATCAGATTTGAATGAGGAAGAAGTGAAACTATGGTGGGTATTTATAGATTGGCACAACCGTTAAGATCGTTCATCGAATAACGTGCTTCGATCTAGGCCGTACACATGTGCCCATGGTTTTGTGAAACCATGGGAGCCCCTAGAATGGCCCATAGTACCAAAAATACCATTAAATACCAGCCCATGGGTTTGCAAAACCATGGGTTAAAACCATTAACACTTCAAAATTTGACTAGGTTCATTGAACCTGGTCAGAAATTTCAAAAATGGTCCCTACACTTGAAAATTTTGATTTTTTTGCACTTTTAAGCCCCGTTAACCCAATTTCAAGGCTCCAAAATAAAGTTAAAGTATAGGGAACTTAAAATATGCTCAAAAACATCTCGGATGTCGGTTCGTTTGGTCGTACGGTTGCGTTGTTCGGTTAATTACGACAGAAATCGTAATGAACGCAAAAACGATCCAAATTACGTGACGAATGGAATTTTATCATGCCAATCACTAAAATAAAATATTTTAATGATTACATAAATTTTTGGATGTCCGGATATATTCAGGACGTAAGATATGCGCGAAAATGCTAACTTATGCACTTTTGACGCTTTTAGTCCCTATTGATCAATAAAGTTTATTTTAGCATACCGAACCCTTCAAAGCCTATTTCTAAGCTATGTAAAGGATATTTAGGGTATGTTTAACTTATGATCATGTTCCGGAATGTTCGTTACTATACAAATCAGTATAGTTTCGCAGTTTGACACAAATAGTCCATGCGATCGAACAAACTTGATTTCAACACACCAAACCATCCAAAACTTATTTTAAGTTATGTGAAGGTTATTTAAGGTATGTTAAGCCTATTTCACTATTCCGGAGTGTTCGTTGCATTAAACTGGTTATATTTACGCATCAGTGCGCGTATAACCTTCCAGAAAGCGATTTAAAGCTTGAAATCGAACAAGAATTGATATGTGCAAACGATACACATATTTATAAAAATCCCAAGTATGAAATAGAATATTTCATTGGTTTGGTATTTGTATGATAGTTGAAGTGACACAGGTGTCACAGTCTCCCCTACTTTAGAAAATTTCGTCCCGAAATTTAATTTTAGAGGAAACTTGTGAAGACCGCTGTGACGGTTTCGCTTTCAAATAAATCCATTGAACCCTAAGTAAAACTCTGGGCCATGTTAGGATTTTAGCGAAATTGTCAACCCTCAAAGTGAAATCCTTGTAGTAGCAAAACATAGAGTTTCGGACTACGGACAGAAGAACGTTTCTTATGAAGACTTATCATAGGAAACTTGTGTGTGCTTGAAATCAGTGTTGGAGAGTGTAAGATAAAATGACATCGGTCAAGGTCCAGGACTTCTCCCGTATCATTATTCTTGTTACTATAGGTCTTAACACATGACAAAACTTGCTGTGGTTTCTGTGCACTGAATTCCATAATTATGTATGCATCCATAATTACGTAATTCCATGCACAGTCCACACAGTTTATTTCATAATGCGTAGGGAAAAAATCAATTGAATAAACATGAAGCAATTTGACTAGACCACCAAAGGATCTTTTTAACTAGATCAACACATGATCTTCTTAACTAGACCGTTGTATAATCTTCTTAAATAGACCACTTAAAGGGATCTTTTCAATTATATCATCACATGATATTCCTAACCAGATTTTCAGATCAATCTGTTTAACTAGACCACTCAAGGGGTCCAATTATAGATTAGTACCTCATAACCCAAGGGACTTAACTACAACGTAAAAGTCCATTAAGGATTTAAGATAGTACCTTTGGATATCCTACTATGAATCCCTCATATGAGATATGGAAGATTCTACGAGGATTTGGATGGATCACATAAAAACACAAAACACATAAGAAAACACATAAGCACATAATCACATAATTGTTTAACTTGATCTTTACTTTGTTATCTTTGGACACGGATATTTAAAGCACGCCAGGAATCCAATCCGTGGATTCCATTTGGCACTGTAATCATTAGAATCTAACTATGAAGATAGGAAGATCTTAATAAGAATTCGGCTTTGTCCTTATTGAATCGTAATGTACGTATTAAGGCATACGAATAATTCAATTAAAGGCTCCGATTTGAGTGATATTCATCCACAAGGATCTAATTATGAGGATAGAAAGATCCTACATGGATTTTGGAATTTGTGTAACGAGAGGTGCTTCGACACCTTGCACTAGGCGTGCTTAAGTCGATACACAAGGTAGAAAGTTCATGAGGTTGAGGCACTAGATATGCCAAGGCGACATATGAAGCATAACTTGAAGGTTAAGCAGCAACAGGGTTTGCGACTGCTTTGCTTTGAAAAGCAAAGCGACACATGTTAACCAAATGTCTCCATCGTCCACCATGGGTACATTTGTAACAGGGTATTTGATTTGGATGATGACGGTGGCATTGATTGCTCCAAGGAGCGGTTCCCTTGCACAGCTTCATCCCCGAGATGAGTCATGGTGATAGCTAAATCAACGGTCTTCTGGAGTACGACGCCTATTTGTTGGGCAATTGTAGCACCTGGTCCGGACACTCGAGTCTTGTTGCGATGAAGAGGCATTATGAAGGAAATGGAAGACATGGGAGGAAACAAGGGAAATGAAAACATAACGCATAAAATTTGCGATTATTTGTTTGTTACCTAAGGCAAACAAATGAGACGGTGACTAATCAAAGTAAATGGGTCAATATAATGTATCGCGAAGACATGCTCGCCTATAAGTGGACACTCACCCCAAGAGTTCTCAGGTAAGAGTGACTGGTCTGATATTGCGGATTTGTACGAACACTCTAGCGTTAGACAGAAGACCCAGGGTACAGGCACCCACCCTTCCAGTTTGCACGTGTTCACATTATTTAGACCAAACTTTGACGAGATTTTGAAAACTTAGAAGGTTCAAAACCTAGTAATCAATCATCCTAGAACAGATGATTGGTTTTCAAAGTGGAAACGAAATTTGTGTTCTTGTTGTGGTTGTCACCTAAGGATAGGTGAGAGTATTGTTTTAAAACTAAACACAAGATAAATTGTGTTAGGGTCCTAAGAAGGTTATAGTCTAGGTCAAAGCATTACTAATAACCTAATTCCCTATAACCATTGGCTCTGATACCAACTTTTCTGTCACACCCCGACCACGTAAAACAACAAGACGTGGCGGAACATCGGGGAGTGTTGTAACAGAATCATTGTTTCACAACCATGGATAAAATAATTTTGTTTTATTGAATCATTGAAGTCTTTGTTCTATTACAAATCAGATAAACACAAATATTATCTTTCAACTTTTAAAGTCGCTAAGGCACGAGTCCATCCTAAGTGTAGCATGTATCAACAATCCTCACAAAGCAGCATCTGAAACATGTGTAAAAATAGGTACGTCAGCATAAAAATGCCTGTGAGATACATAGGTTTTATTGATTTAGGATTCATGGCTTATAAGTTTAACGAAAAATGTTTAAGAAAAGTAGTCATGATCCTTGAAAAAGGTTTTCTTTTATAAATCATACTAAAATTTATAAGAAATCAGATGATATAAAATAATAATACATAGGTAATTAAATAATTAAGTAAAATGAGTTTGTATAAAATATATTGTTTGAAAAACAATATTTTGATAAAAAGGTTTATAGTATATGCAAAAATATACTTTGGTTTTAAGAAAGTCGAATAAGTAATATATTAAAATATATTTCAGTTTCAAAATCGTTTACCCAAGTGTACTAAACAACGCCACGGTATGTAATGTGATGAAAACACTTATATATAAGAAGTACCAGCGGCGTATCTACCATGTTTTCATCACATTACACCCGTCCCGTTATCTAAACACTAACCAAAACCCAATTGTTAAACAAATAGTATATTAAATATACTTTAGTTGTTAAAAATAATAATTTTCAGTAGTACATTAAAAGTATACTTTGGATTTATAAATACCATATTAAACTATGTTTTGGATTGAAAATAACATATTAACTATGCTTTGGTTTTGAAAATAACATATTAAACTATGTTTTAATAACTAACAAAATATATGTTGGTTTTGTACAATATCACATATGAGAGCATATTAAACTATACTTTTGGGAGTATAACTAAATATACAAAAATAATGTGACTTAAGAATTCATTCAGACCTAGTGCATCAAAATACACCTTTGAGACCATAGGGATACCATAAAGGAAATATCTATTTGGATGGAGAAACAAATTGGTTTCAGACATTCCATGACAACAGGAATGGGGTGTCAAATCCTATAGCGCTATATCATACTACCAACCGGTCTGCTGAACAAAATAAGTACTATTCCAAACATTTATTTTATAATCTTTGAAAAATTAGAGTTTAAATCATAAATAATCATTCAGTTTGTAAAAAGATAAGTACAAATATGTATAATCAATTATACTTTTGAAAACATGAAAATAACAGATATGTACACATGCTTCACCCCAAAACAGTTTGAAAACAGTAAAAGAGGGGACTATGTACTCACTTGAGGGTGCTTAGAAGTCTTGAACAACTACTAAGCAAGCTAGAGGGAGCACGGAATCAAGCGGCTCCTAATATAGGTAACTACATAAATAAACCGGACCTAAAACGGAAGATCGGATAGGATGAGGTCTCGTAAACCAAATGAGTGTGGGAACTCATATGATATGGTTTAACAAGGCCTACATACTAAAAGGAAACCTAACCTAAGTGCTTACGACCCATTACGACCCGTTTAGGTAGCTTGCGCTACTTTAACGCGTCGTTCGCGTAAAACGCGTTCGGACCGCCTAACTACTCCTATGACAAGTATTATATGCCTAAACATGTTTAATTATGTTGCATAATCAGTTAAGTGACAAAAGTTTGGGTTACATATGCTTAAACATAAATTATGCATAAAAAGGGTATTTTGGTAATTTTTCTAAGGCATATAAACTACCTATCATATGACTAACTAAACGAAGTGACCATAAGGTATAACCTCGGAAGGTTATTCACTATACAACTATGGTCACGTGATGTGTTTGGTCGGATCCTAAAGATCGACCAAACGGGTCTAGTTCGTAAGTCTAAGCGGGTGTTTAATCCGCTTGACTTATGACTCTATACAAGCACTAATCTAAAAGTGACGAGCTAAGCATGCTAAAACATGTTTAGTTAAGTTAGAAAACAGGTTTTGGTATCAAAACAAACGGTTTTGATACCTAGAAGTAGTTTGGTTACAAAATACGCAAGAATACGCATTTTGGCCGAAACTACGACTCGTCACTGAGCCTAGATAACATGGTAATCAGTAGGTATAGTCACTAGGGACTATAACCATCATGATTACGCTCACGTTATGAAGTTCAAACAAACTTCGCATTGACGATAAACTGGTCAATGCAGAAAGTCAAACGTAGTTTGACTTTTAAGCTAAAAACGAAAGAAAAGAACGAAGGAAAGTTACAAAGGGTCCCCGCAAGCAAATCTTGATCCAAGTAGCTCAGGTATGAAGCAAAGGCTTCAACTTAGAGCATCTTAGATCAGATTTGAATGAGGAAGAAGTGAAACTATGGTGGGTATTTATAGATTTGGCACAACCGTTAAGATCGTTCATCGAATAACGTGCTTCGATCTAGGCCGTACAAATGTGCCCATGGTTTTGTGAAACCATGGGAGCCCCTAGAATGGCCCATAGTACCAAAAATACCATTAAATACCAGCCCATGCTTTTGCAAAACCATGGGTTAAAACCATTAACAGTTCAAAATTTGACTAGGTTCATTGAATCTGGTCAGAAATTTCAAAAATGGTCCCTGCACTTGAAAATTTTGATTTTTTTTTGCACTTTTAAGCCCCGTTAACCCAATTTCAAGGCTCTAAAATAAAGTTAAAGTATAGGGAACTTAAAATATGCTCAAAAACATCTCGGATGTTGTAGGATCGATGTTGGACCCAAACGAGTCGTTCAGAAGAGCTTTATATCCGATTCAAAGGCGGAATCAGTGAAACGGACGTGGAAACAGCTTGATACTCTTAAATCTGTCACTTTGATTGATTATAACACTAATTACAACCTGAACAGATTTCGGCAGCACTTCGTTACAAATCCTGAAGCGTACCAAATGAAATGACAAGTGCCCTATTTATAGGTAAGTGGGTTTCGCTTGAGGGTGACCAGGCATGTTCAAGCGAAACTCAGATCTAGTAGGTTTCGCTTGAATTTGACCAAGACTGTTTCAAGAGAACTCAGTTAATGTGTTTCGCTTGAAATGGTCTCTAGTACTTTCATGCGAACTCACTTCCTTAAACATTCTAATCTCAGTTTCTAGCACCTCAAGCACTATCTATCCTATTACGTGATACAAGACGAAGTCAATAGACGTATTGCACTAACAGACTCCCCCTCGGATATTGACGAAGTCTTCAGTGTCTAGTCTCCAGCATGACACATCTTCAGTATTGATCATTCTGCCTTCTCATTCAAATTGTAACATTATAAGCATCCATCAATCATTCTCTTCTTCCATCAGCTTCAGGCTCCCCTTTCGTCAAGCTTTCATGCTTTGGGATCAACACCTAGATTTCCATCTACAAGCTCCTTTTACTTCAAGCTTGTCTTCAGACTCCCCCTTAAACTCTGCTCTCGGGATCGTAATCTGGACTATCTGCAATCACTCAAACATCTATGAATACAATGCTTTCAAATTCAATTACCCAGAAATCATAAACTGGCTCTTTTAAACTCTTTAACTACTCCCCCTATCAACAAACTAAATGATTTAGCAGTATTAAAGAATCCAACTACCTCACAGTTAATCATCCAAGTCCAAACTAATGACCTTGGAGATATCACAAACTGTTTTTGATTTTTTATTTTTAATTCAAGTTTCAAATTAATGAACTTGTTTTATTTTCAGAAACACAATCAGCTTACTTAGATTTTGAAACTCAGCATCTTAGACATCAGTTGTCGAAAATAAAGCAGAATAAAAAATCTTTTTGTATTTTTCTGAAAATATAAAGCAATAAAATATATGTACAAACATATTTACAGACAATATTTTTGTTTGAGTATGCATCAGAGGATCATATCAGTTTTTGACAAGTCACAAGTACCGTTGAGCTTAGTTACACATTAAGAATTAAACAATTCACTTAGATTGTCGATATACTTGTCCACTTAAATTTTCACACAAATTTCAACTGATTCAGGATACGAATTAGGTGTTTTAAGAACTTAAACTCATTCATGTGTCCCACCTCTTGAATATACTCCCGTATCCAGATCCCAATATTCAGTCTTACAGGTGAGTATACCTAGATGGTATCTGTAAGGGAAATAAATTATAGTACGAAACCGTGAGAGCTCAGGTCAGAACTTCCGTTCAGCAGAGAGATGACGGCTCGACTTTTGGTGTGTCCCCTTTAGAGGATCTTTTGTATTACAATAGCAATGACTATCAAATTTATTGTTTCATCAATTTGCTGAGGGTGGCGCTATATTTCAAGCAATGCAGAAAGTATTCTCCGGGGACTAGGCCATTGCTTCCGCAAAATCAGAAGTCCCGGGATAATACCCCATATATCACTGAGTATAAAGACCTAGTATCTCAGAAAGAGGGACCTTTCAAACGAGATTTCAGGGGTTACCTATATATCCAAGTAGTGTTCCCCACGAAATAAGTAAGTTTGAATTTAAGTTTATATCCCGAAAAAGTTTACTAAATGTATAAAACCTATAGGCATATCATCAGTGAGACTGTTTAACGCTATTTAATCATTACATTTCTTTAGCATACTATAACTGTCTACTGATGTACTATCATTTCCTCTTTTTACGCAAAAACTAAATTTTTGAATTTTATCATGTTTTTGACTTTTTCAAAATTTTCAAATGTTTTTGTATTTTCTGACAATTTTTCTCCCCCTAAAATGCAAAACCATTTAAAGAAAATTTGACAACCAATACTGATAGCTTTGTCTCGCCATCCATTTTCTGCTAACTATGCTCTGTTTTGCAGAAAAACTAATATAAAATACCCCCATGATTTACAACACATTGATATTTACAGTTTGAAAACCGTTTTTCAATCTTGTGAAAATAATCATGTTTGTTCAGCCGTGAGGGTTTCGGCGTATTCAATCAACACATATTTTTGTATTTTTGAATATTTTTGACAAAAACAAAACATATTTTTGGTTTTTCAAAATTTTCAATTTTTAGGGTTTTGAAAATATTGTTTATTTATGTACAGAATGAAAATAAACTTCCTGTTTCAACCAACACAGGATCCAGCAACCTCTTCCTCCTCTCCATGTGCCAGGCTGCTCCAATTTTCATTCTCACAATCTGGATTTTTCTTGAGCACCTGCATAATCAAACTACTTGATTACTTGAACAATTTAGCCCACGTCTGTTTGACCTTAGGCATTTCAACATAATATTTTTCATTCAATGATGGAAACTCTTTGTCATCTTTCACAAAGACCTTATCAACTTTGATTTCAACTTTCTCATCTTTTACGGAAGTCACTTGTTTCTTAACAGACCATGTTTGACCTTTCGGAGTACCACGTTTGTAAAAATGTGTATCTTTTTGATCACTTTGTTTTTGAACAACTTTTGGTTTCCAAAACTCTTGTGGTTTTGTCATATCAACAGTTGTTTTCCAACTTTGAGTTGTTCTAACTCTGGGTGTGTGAGAATTCCAGGTCTGTCTAGAATCGGACCTGTTCGGATTTGATTTCCAGTTTTGATTCAAAGCAAACTTGTTTGTGTTGTACCTCCAAGTTTGTTTTGAGTCAAATCTGGTTGACCTTTGTCTCACATTCTCAGATTTTTGTTTGTCCGCATCAATCTTCTTTTTGTCAACATCCACAGATTTCAGATTTGGACACTTGCGAGCAAGATGTCCTTTTTGATCACATTTAAAACATGTTCTCATGGACACATCTTTGACCTATGGTTGTTGCTTTTTCTTTTGAGCTAAGAACTCTTCAATAGACTGTTGTCCAATTTCAAGTTTTTCCTCTTCATCAAAACTTTTTCCTTGAACAAAACTCACTTTTGTCTTTAAATTCGAAGTTTCATTTCTTTTCCAACTTTGTTTCTTCTTATAACCCAACCCAGCCTTCATGTTTTTCTTCTTGAAACTAGGTTTGTTATACGAACCTCTATGACTCTTACCAGCAAACTTTGAAATCTCAGACTTCTCAATCTCAACCATTTTGAAAACTTTATCAACCTTTTATGAAATCACATTCTGAATCGGAAATACAACATCTAAGAACAATTTGTCCGATCCAATCATGGTATAAACCAATCCTTTTGAATCATCATTCAAATTTTTCTCGGATTTTGTGTTTTTCAGATAACTATCATGAAGATTTCCTTCATCTTCATCCTGTGATTCTGATTTACCTGTATCAACCGACTCTTCTTTCAACGACTTTACCTACCACCTCTGAATCATGAGAATCATCAGATTTGAAATAGGTTATGTCAATGTTGTCTGGAAATTGATCTACCATGTTGAAAGCTTTTTCGACCTTTTCCTCATCATAAAATGCAAATTTTCCCGGTGGTGGAACTTGATGAAACTCTGAGCCAATGCCTTTCTTGTTTTGCTCAGACTCACCATCTCCCGGTTTTATATTGAAAATACGTTCAAGCACATATGACGACACGTGATAACTTTTCAACTTGTTGTTATCCTGTTCTAAATCAGCAATCTGTTGCTTTAGCTTAGCAACATCCTCAATATAAGAATTAACAACATCTTGTTTTATAGAATACATTCGTTTAAGCTCTTTAGTTGTTTCAGAAAGATAATTCATTCTTGATTGAGCATATTTCATTTCATCTTTCACTTTTTCGTATGACTCTTTCGTAATATGATATGCTAATTTCATTGAGTCATGTTCTTTCTTCATCTCTTGACAAGCAATTTCTTTTTCAGAACATTTTTCTGTCATTTTAGAAATATTTTCTTTCAAAACTTCATTTTCTGTTACTATTTTTTTACACTTTTCTGAAAGTTTTTTTTTATCATTTTCCTTTAAAACTTTTTCTTTTTCTAACATTTCTTTGCATTTTTCTTTAAAAATATTTTCAATTTTAGTCAATTCAAGATCTCTTGTTCTGAATTGCTTATCTTTTTCAGTACAAGCTCTGCACGGTTCCATGCATTTCTTGCACTGATCAATCGTTTTTAAGATTTTAGAATCATAATGTACCTCAGTGATTGGCACTTTGATGTTTGATGCAGTTGCCTCAGTTTGCTTTTGATCAGCATCATCTTGCTTTTCTCCAACACTTACTTCATTACCAACATTACCAGCTTCCAAATTCTCATTCTTTACTTCTTCTTCTGCTTTCTTCACTTTTTCTCCAATCTGCTGTTCTTCAGTAACAACTTTCTTAATCTCTTCATTCACAACAACTTTTTCTTCAATCTTTTCTGTCTCACCAACTTTCAAAACTTCCTCTTTCACAACTTCAACTTCAACAGCTTCTGCTTTAACCTCTTCAACAACCTTCTTCAGACTGTTCACCATTTCTTCAACATTCTTCTTCATTCTCTCTTCATCCCTTTTTCTTAGGCATGATGTCATGGCATATCTGATCTCCTTTTCATGCCTTTTAGCATATGTGTCATCTTTCATCACATTTCTATAGTATTCGGCTCTCAAAGGGATTATGAGAAGAACATCATCAAAGATTATGTCTTTCTTTGGAACAACTGGTTCTCCTTCTCTGTTGAAGTAACATTCTCTCTTCTTATCCCATCTTTTGCTACTGACAGCAATCTCATACTCTTCCTGCATTTCATCCATTCTGTTCCACACAATGTTTCTTTCTCTGTAGGTCTTTTCTTCCAGAATCTCTTCTCTGGTTTTCATTTTGATCTCAGCTGTATCTTTGTCTTTGTTTTTATCTCGAATCTCAGCAACAAAAACAAACTTTCTTTCTTCTGTTATAGCATTTCCATGGGCTGTCTTACAAATATTTTCCAAGCGATCTTCTTCTGGACAAACTGTGCTCCAGTTAAAACCTTCATCATCTTGAATTACAAAACAAGCCCTTGATTTGGGTTTATCCTCAATCATCTTTGGCTCTTCTCTGCTTCGATGGTAGATCGCCTTTCGGTAATAATCATCGTTGAAAGGACGTTCATTTTCACCAACTGCAGAATTAGTGCATTCTCTCTTGAAATGACCTTTCTGCTTACATTTGAAGCAGGTCACTTTGGATTTGTCAAATCCAAGCTTCGTTGATGCACCACCCAAAGATTGTTTCCCGGTAATCTCCATGTATCTCTGAGCTCTTCGGATGCAGCTTGCTAAACACCAACGAATATCTATAAGCTCCATCTCTTCCGGATCAATCTGGTCGTAGTCTTCTTTGGTCAATTCGGAGTTTCCAATTTTACCAGCTACAAGACCTTCATATGACTCCAAAACAGATGCAAGGAAACTCATTTGCTGTTTAGCTGCATTAATGCTCATTGCAGGAGAATTTTTCAGTTTAAGGGCAATGTTGCACAGTATCTCTTCTACTTCTTCAGAACTAGCTTTTGAACTTGATGAATGATAACCCAGATCATAGCTTGATGAGCTCTTCTCTGGCTCTTTTGTCCTCTCACCACTGAACGCTATATTTGGTGAACTATCAACTTTCACCGAAGGTAAACTTCCTTTGTAGTACAAACCAACATTTTGTTGATGCAAAGAACTGCTCATCTTGTTCTGCTTCTGCAATTCAAGCTCATGAGTTTCAATTTTCTCAAATAATGTATCAAGAGAAATTGTTTCATACAAAGCATCATTTTTCAAGATAAAAACAAACGTTTGCCACTGATCAGCTCGTGGTAACGCTTCAATTACTTTGTCGATAATTTCCTCTCTTGTTTTTACAATTTCAAACCTCTCAAGTTCAATTTTTAAATGGCAAAACCTCTCAATCATTTACCTCACTGTTTCTCCTTTAATACTATCAAACAGATCAAATTCTTTCTTTAGTAAAGCAATTTTATTCTTTTTAATCTGTTTACCCCCCTCAGCTTTAACTCGTAAAGCTTCCCAGACAGATTTCGAAGACCCATCATGATTAAGTAATGCAAAAATATCATTTCTAATAGCCGACTGGATCAACGCAATCATTCTCTGTTCAGACGAGAATTCTTTTTTGTCTTCAATGCCTAATTTCTTCAAAGGAATTTCCTCTCCTTTGTCATCTTTTGGTCTCTCGTATCCAAATTCTAGACAAAACCAGCTTTCATGAGCGTATGCTTTTGCCCAGTTAAGAAACCGTTCTTTCCACCAAGTATAATCTTCAATATTATCCAGCTTGGGTGGTTTGGAATAAGTCCCATAAAAATTGTCATGATTAATGTTTTCATTGACCACTTTCGTAATTGACTTTGGTGTGACTGTTGATGTTTCGGAAGAATCGGATGTGAATGCGTTGAAAAATGTGTTGTAGAATTCTTCAGCCATGATGTAAACCTGAACAGATTAAACAAACACAATCAGTACAATCAATATCAAATATCCTGAAATAAACTAACACTTGATTGGTGTGAAATAATCTTGACTCGGAATTTTCACTTTCAAGGGAAACAACAAGTTGAAGCGAAACCCAAGTTGACACTGAAAATCAGCTTTCAAGCGAAAGGCAAAACTGATACTTCAAACTAGATAGCCCTTCAAGCGAAACTTGATGATCTTTCAAGCGAAAACACTGATTCAAGTAAGATCAGATCTGATTTCAAGCGAAAGTCGAATTGAAGCGAAACCAGCAGCTATTTTCAAGTGAAACTTGCTGTTTGAAGCGAAACCAACTATCTTTTCAAGCGAACCCCAAGTATTCATTCAAGCGAAACCAAGTTTTTAGTCCGATTTTGTCATTTTTACTCCGAATTTTGCAGTGAAACTTTCCAGGGTTTGTCAATATGTAGTTTTACACAATCTGTGAAAATTTGATCCTATTTTAACCGTAAATACTTGTTCAGATTGGAAAAGAAGGTGTAGAAGTCAGAAAATAGATGATATCAAGCTAAACTCTTCTTCCTGAGCTCTGATACCACTTGTAGGATCGATGTTGGACCCAAACGAGTCGTTCAGAAGAGCTTTATATCCGATTCAAAGGCGGAATCAGTGAAACAGATGTGGAAACAGCTTGATACTCTTAAATCTGTCACTTTGATTGATTATAACACTAATTACAACCTAAACAGATTTCGGCAGCACTTCGTTACAAATCCTGAAGCGTACCAAATGAAATGACAAGTGCCCTATTTATAGGTAAGTGGGTTTCGCTTGAGGGTGACCAGGCATGTTCAAGCGAAACTCAGATCTAGTAGGTTTCGCTTGAATGTGACCAAGACTGTTTCAAGCGAACTCAATTAATGTGTTTCGCTTGAAATGGTCTCTAGTACTTTCAAGCGAACTCACTTCCTTAAACATTCTAATCTCAGTTTCTAGCACCTCAAGCACTATCTATCCTATTACATGATACAAGACAAAGTCAATAGACGTATTGCACTAACAGATGTCGGTTTGTTTGGTCGTACGGTTGCGTTGTTCGGTTAATTACTACGGAAATCGTAATGAACGCAAAAACGATCCAAATTACGCGATGAATGGAATTTTATCATGCCAATAACTAAAATAAAATATTTCAATGATTACATAAATTTTTGGATGTCCGGATATATTCAGGACGTAAGATATGCGCGAAAATGCAAACTTATGCACTTTTGACGCTTTTAGTCCCTATTGATCAATAAAGTTTATTTTAGCATACCGAACCATTCAAAGCCTATTTATAAGCTATGCAAAGAATATTTAGGGTATGTTTAACTTATGATCAAGTTCCGGAATGTTTGTTACTATACAAATCGGTATAGTTTCGCTGTTTGACACAAATAGTCCATGCGATCGAACAAACTTGATTTCAACACACCAAACCATCCAAAACTTATTTCTAAGTTATGTGAAGGTTATTTAAGGTATGTAAAGCCTGTTTCACTATTCTGGAGTGTTCGTTGCATTATACTGGTTATATTTACGCATCAGTGCGCGTATAACCTTCCAGAAAGCGATTTAAAGCTTGAAATCGAACAAGAATTGATATGTGCAAACGATACACATATTTATACAAATCCCAAGTATGAAAAACAAAATTTCATTGGTTTGGTATTCGTATGATAGTTTAAGTGACACAGGTGTCATAGTAAGCTACCTAAACGAGTCGTAATGGGTCGTAAGCACTTAGGTTAGGTTTCATTTTAGTATGTAGGGTTTATTAAACCATATCATATGAGTTCCACTACTCATTTGGTTTACAAAACCTCATACTATCCAATCTTACAAGTTAGGTCCGGTTATTAATGTAGTTACCTATATTAGGTGCCGTTTGATTTCCGTGATCCTTCTAGCTTTGCTTGGTTGTTGTTCAAAATTTCTAAGCACCCTCAAGTGAGTACATAGACCCCTCTTTTACTGTTTTTCAAACGATTTGGGGTGAAACACATGTGCCTACTTGTTAGTTTCGTGCTTTCCATGTTTTCATATTATATGCTTGCTATGTTCATTAGTACACTTATAGTACATGATTTCATTATGTTTTTGCTATGTATGTCCATTGTTGCATACTTAGTACCTCGTTTTACATTACATTTTATGCTATGTATGTCCATTGTTGCATACTTAGTACATCATTTTACATGACATTTTACGCTATGTATGTCCATTTAGTGCATACCTATTGCATTGTTTTACATTACCTTTTCATGCTATGTATGTTCATCATACCTAGTACATTTATTTTACATCACATGCTATGTATGTCCATTTGTTGCATACTTAGTACATTTACATCACATCACATGCTTACATTTTGGTATGATATTTGGTTTGTTTAAATGGGACCATATACATTCATTAACATTGATCACGCCGTTGGTTAGTAGGTAGTGGTACCATAGGGATTGACAACTCCCGTTCCTGACATCCTAGGTATGTTTGGATGGAAGGAATGACCGAATTCGATAAACATAACACAGATAAACCTTTAAATTCGTTTAAGGGTTTATCACCACAGTCAAAAGGCTTGAATGTATGCATTTTCACAACACCGCATAGATGTTTGTATCAGTAAAGCATGCATTATATTACAAAACATAACTTTTGATTTATTCAAATACTTTCTTTTATACAGTTTTACATATGATTAAGTAGTCACTTTTTGCTTATCATACATGACATTTGTTTACACATTTCATGATTTACATTTGACATTAGACATGGTTTTTCACACAAGCATTTTGACATTTGACTATACATAGACATTTTTACGTTGTGGGTTTGTTTGGGTAAATGGTTTGAGTAACGAGGCGTGTGTGTAATATGATACAAGCATGGTGGATATGCCGCTGGTACTTCCTATATATAAGTGCTTGTATGATATTACATATCGTAGCGTTATTTAAATCATTTCAATTTAGACATATAACATTTTACACAAATGACATATTTTTCACAAGACATTGTTTTACAATCACTTTGTTTTATACAACTCATTTTACTTGGTTATTTATTTAACCATACATATTTCTTTTATATCATCTGATTTTCTTATCAAGTTTTCATAAGATTTATAAAACAAAACATTTTACAAGGTTCATGACTACTTTTGTTAAACATTTTCTTCAAACTTATAAGTCATGAATCCTAAATCAATAAAACCTATGTATCTCACATGCATTTTTATGCTGACGTACCTATTTTCACATGTGTTTTCATAAAAAGATGCACAGGATTGATCAAGATACACTTAGGCGGACTTGGGCCTTAGTGACATTAAAAGACGCAAGACTAATTTATTATGTTATGTTTCCTTGTTTGTTAAGACATTGTAACTACTTTTAATAAAAAAAAAATTTCAATTTCCATGTGTTATGAGACAATGATTCTGTTACAACACTCCCCGACGTTTCCGCCACGATTTATTGTTTTACGTGGTCGGGGTGTGACAAAAGAGTTGGTATCAGAGCTCATGGTTATAGGGAATTAGGTTATTAGTAATGCCTTGACCTAGTCTATAACCTTCCTAGGACCCTAACGCGAGTTTACTTGCGTTTAGTCATAAAACAATACCGTCACCTATCCTTAGGCGACAACCACAACAAGAACATAAATTTCAGAACCGCTTTGAAAACAAATCATCTGTTCTAGGATGATTGATTACTAGGTTTTGAAGCCTCTAAGTTTTCAAAATATCGTCAAAGTTTGGGTCTTATAATGTGAACACGTGAAAACTGGAAGGGTGAATGCCTGTACTCTGAGTTTTCTGTCGAAGGCTAGAGTGTTCGTACAAATCCGCAGTATTGGACTAATCACTCTTACTTGGGAACTCTTGGGGTGAGTATTCACTTATAGGAAAGCATGTCTTCAGTGATACATTAATATGACCCATTTACTTTGATTAGTCACCGTCTCATTTGTTTGCCTTAGGTAACAAACAAATGATCGCAACTTTTATGCATTGCCATTCTGTTTTGATGTTCCAATAACATTTCACTTGTTTCTTCCTATGCTTTTCATTTCTTCTAGAATGTCTCTTCATCTCAGCAATGGTCAAATGTCTGAGCAAACAGCCAAATTTGCCCAACAAATAGGCGAAGTAATCCTGAAGTCTGTGGATTTAGGTATCGCCATGTCTCGTCTCAATAATGAAGCCACCCAAGAAGCATCAAAAGAAGCAGAAGCCAAGCCTTCAAAAAGGTCAAGGAAGCTTAAAGCTTCGAAGAAACCTGTAGCAGTTGCACCAAATCAAGCGGGACCTAGCCAAGTGGCAACACCACCAGCTAGGAAGCCGTACTTGGGAGCTGCCCCATGGTGCAATCGATGCAACCGTCATCATTCAAATCAGATACCCTATTTCAAATGTACTCATTGTGGACGATGGGGACATTTGGTTGACATATGCTGCTTTGCTATTCAAGACAAAGCTATTGCAAACCTTGTTGTTGCTCAACCTCCTACCAGGAAACCTTATACCGGTACTGCACTGATGTGCAACAAGTGTAATGCACCTCACCGAGCTGACCTGCAGTGTCGTCTGTGTGCATCATGTGGACGACTCGGTCACCTGGCAAATGCTTGTCAATTCAACCCAATCCAAGGTGGTCTAAACCAACCCCAAGCCAACCCTGCTCAAGCTCGTTTACCGTCTGGTACTTTGTACAACTACGGCGAGACAAGCTATTTTAGGAACAAGTGATCAAAGATTGTGAATGCAAATCTGACCTACGGATGAGCATTTGGCTGAGTATAAGATGTTGATGTTTTAATCTTATGCTTTTGATTCTTTGTTTTTCTTGTAATGTGAAACAATCAGTTTTGTTTATAAATAAATCGTTGTTCACAATTCTGATATACAAGTGTAGTTACATGTGTGTATGACATTTCCCTATGATAGCTATATCAATGAACTATGTTCTTTACAAACTACTCTTGTGATTCTCCCTTTCTTGTGTTTGCTCATGATTTCCTTGAAAATTTCTAAGTACTTGTTTCATTCTAAGAAACGAAGTACAGGAAATAGAGTGACAATATGAGTAATCGTGCTTTTTGCACATCTGTACCTTTAAACCCTTGGTTAGAACACTAAGGTATTTTTCAATCTCATACCTGTATCATCACATTCTGGTTTTCATAACAATATACCTAGTATATGTTTGTTTTCAAAAACAACCTTCATGATTTCAAAATGTTCCATATAGTCTGAAAACATTTTTAACATAGTATATCTACTTAATATATCAAATGCATGATTTCAAAAGCATCATTCATGTTTTCAAAAACCTTATACATAAATTTCAAAATTCATCTCGCATGACTTTAAAACATATTATAAATATACTTATGTAAAACACCTACTTCATGATTTCAAAAAAGTATTATGTAAGGTTTCAAAAACATTAAACATATTTCAAAAAGAACCCCATGCATAGTTTTCAAAAACATTTTCCCCATACATTGACTTAACCTTCAAACTCTGCTTCATATGTCGCCTTGGCATATCTAGCATCTCAACTTCATGAGCATTTTTACCTCATGTTTTGACTTAAGCACGCCTAGTGCAAGGTTTTGAAACGCCTTCCGCTTTTCAAATCCCAAAATCCATATGGGATCTTTTTATCTTCACAATGAGATCCTTGTGGATGATTATCGTTCAAATCAGAATCCTTCATTGGATTTCTTGGATGCCTTGATTCAAACATTTCGATTCCTTAAAATCGAAATCGAATTTTCTTTCAAGATTTTCCTATCTTGATAGTTAGATTCTTGGAAATATTTAAAGTGCCAATCAAAATCCACGGATTGGATACCTGGTGTGCTTTAAATACATGTGCACAATTAACAAAACAAATTAACAAAATGATAACAAATTAGAGATTAAGTTAAACAATTTTGTGATTTCATGTTTATGCATTTTGTGTTTTCTTTTATGCATTTTGTGTTTTTGAGTAATCTGGATTTTCATTATCCAAATCCTCGTAGAATCTTCATATCTTCATATGAGAGATTCACAGTAGGATATCCAAAGGTACTACCTTAAATCCTTAATGGGCTTCTACGTAATCGTTAAGACCCTTGGATTATATAGTACCATTCCATGATTAAAAAAGAGACCCTTTGAGCGGTCTAGTCAAAAAGATTGATTCAGAATCTGGTCAAGAATGACATGTGATGCTATAGCTGAAAAGACTCCTTGGTGGTCTATTTAAAGAGATCATTTATTGATTTCAAGGATCCAATGGTGGTCTACTCACACTCATCACAAGTTTGTTCATTTGGTTTTCCCTACACGTTATAAAATGCACTGTGCGGACTATGCAAGGAATTATGTAATTATGGACGCGTACATAATTATGAAATTCAGTGCATGGGAACCCCAGTAAGATTTATCATGTGTAAGAACCTATAGTGGCAACAATAACGAAACGTGAACAATGTAATAGAGGTACGGTGGACGCACCAATAACGCTTTATATACTTGTATATAAGTGTCCCTCTTACATTGCAAGCATGATGTTATTAAATTTACTATAAGTTTGTTGTTTTATCTTTTCGATCTCATGTTTCAAACTCTCACAAATTTCCTCTAAATAAAATTTAGGGACGAAATTTCCTGAAGTAGGGGAGATTGTGACACTTGTGCCTCCACGGCCATCAAACAAATACCAAACCAATGAAATATTGTATTTCATACTTGGGGATTGTATAAATATGTGCATCAACTGCACATATCAATTCTTGTTTGATTTCGAGCTCTAAATCGCTTTCTGGAAAGTTATGCGCGCACTGATGTGTAAACGTAATCAGTTTAACGCAAAAAACACTTCGGAACAGTGACATGGGCTTAATATACCTTAAATAACCTTTACATAACTTAGAAATAAGTTTTGGATGGTTTGGTGTGTCGAAATCAAGTTTATTCGCTTACAGGGACTAATTTTGACAAACTGTGAAAGTATGCCGATTCGTAATGTAACGAACATTCCGAAACTTGATCATAAGTTAAAAATACCCTAAACATCCTTTACATATCTTAGAAATAGGCTTTGAGGGGTTCGGTATGCTAAAATAAACTTATTTGATCAATAGAGACTAAAAGCGTCAAAGGTGCATAAGTTTGCATTTTCGTGCATATCTTACGTCCTGAATATATCCGGGCATCCAAAAATTTATGTAATCATTAAAATATTTTATTTTAGTGATTGGCATGATAAAATTCCTTTCTTCGCGTAATTTGGATAGTTTTTGCGTTCATTACGATTTCCGTCGTAATTAACCAAACAACGCAACCGTACGACCAAACGAACCGACATCCGAGATGTTTTTGAGCATATTTTAAGTTCCCTATACTTTAGGTTTATTTTAGAGCCTTGAAATGGGGTTAACGGGGCTTAAAAGTGCAAAAAAATTAAGTTTTACAAGTGCAGGGACCATTTTTGAAATTTCTAGCAGATACATTGAACTTGGTCCATTTTTGAGATTTTGATGGTTTTAACCCATGGTTTTGCACCCTATGGGCTGGTATTTAATTGTTTTTATAATACTATGGACTCATATTAGGGGCTCCCATGGTTTTAGAAAACAATGGGCGCAAGTGTACGGCCTAGATCAAAGCTCGGGTTTCAAGAAACGATCTTAACGGTTCTATGAAATCTATAAATACCCCCACCCACTTCACTCTCAAACTCACACCTTTGATCTGAATTTTTTCTCTAAGTTGATGTGTTATCACTTCATACTTGAGAATATTCGGATCAAAGCTTCCATTCTTGGACCGTTGTAAGTCCTCTTTCGTTCTTTTACGCGTTTTTAGCGTGAAAGTCAAACTATGTTTGACTTTCTGCATTGACCAATTTATGGTCAATATGAAGTTCATTTGAACTTCATAACGTGAGCATAATCACGATGGTTTTAGTCTCTTGTGACTATACCTACTGATTACCACGTTATTTAGGCATAGTGACGAGTCGTAGTTTCAGCCAAAATGCTTATTCTTGCGTATTTTGTAACCAAACGACTCTTGTGTATCAAAACCGTTTGTTTTGATACCAAAACTCTTTTCTAACCTCGTTAAACATGTTTAACATATTTAACTCGTCACTTTTAGATTTGTGCTTATATAGGGTCGTATGGTAAGCGATCTAAACAATCGCTTATACTTTGGAACCCGACCCATTTGGTCGATTATTAGGATCCGACCAAACACATTAGGTGACCATAGTTGCATAGGGAATAAACTTCCAAGGTTATACCTTATAGTCACTTCGTTTAAGTAGTTGTATGATAGGTAGTTTATACGCCTTAGGTAAATGACCAAAATGCCCTTTTTGCGCCAAAATTCATTTTAAGCATATGTAACATAATTTTTGACATCTAAACTGATTAGGCAACATTATTAGACATGTTAGGGCATATATTACTTGTCATAGGACTAGTTAGGCGGTCCGAACGCGTTTTACGCGATCGACGCGTTAAAGTTGCATAAGCTACCTAAACGAGTCGTAATGGGTCGTAAGCACTTAGGTTAGGTTTCATTTTAGTATGTAGGGTTTATTAAACCATATCATATGAGTCCACTACTCATTTGGTTTACAAAACGTCATACTATCCTATCTTCCGAGTTAGGTCCGATTATTAATGTAGTTACCTATATTAGGTGCCGTTTGATTTCCGTGATCCTTCTAGCTTTGCTTGGTTGTTGTTCAAGACTTCTAAGCACCCTCAAGTGAGTACATAGACCCCTCTTTTACTGTTTTTCAAACGTTTTGGGGGTGAAACACATGTGCCTACTTGTTACTTTCGTGCTTTCCATGTTTTCATATAATATGCTTGCTATGTTCATTAGTACACTTATAGTACATGATTTCATTTTGTTTTTGCTATGTAAGTCCATTGTTGCATACTTAGTACCTCGTTTTACTTGACATTTTATGCTATGTATGTCCATTTAGTGCATACTTAGTACCTCGTTTTACAAGACATTTTATGCTATGTATGTCCATTGTTGCATACTTAGTACATCATTTTACATGACATTTTACGCTATGTATGTCCATTTAGTGCATACCTAGTGCATTGTTTTATACTACCTTTTCATTCTATGTATGTTCATCATACCTAGTACATTTGTTTTACATCACATGCTATGTATGTCCATTTGTTGCATACTTAGTACATTTACATCACATCACATGCTTACATTTTGGTATGACATTTGGTTTGTTTAAATGGGACCATATACATTCATTAACATTGATCATGCCATTCGTTAGTAGGTAGTGGTACCATAGGAATTGACAACTCCCGTTCCTGACATCCTAGGTATGTTTGGATGGAAGGAATGACTGAATTCGATAAACATAACTCAGATAAACCTTTAAATTCGTTTAAGGGTTTATCACCACAGTCACAAGGCTTGAATGTATGCATTTTCACAATACCACATAGATGTTTGTATTAGTAAAGCATGCATTATATTACAAAACCTAACTTTTGATTTATTCAAATACTTTCTTTACACATTTTTACATATGATTAAGTAGTCACTTTTTGCTTATCATACATGACATTTGTTTACACATTTCATGATTTACATTTGACATTAGACATGGTTTTTCACACAAGCATTTTGACATTTGACTATACATAGACATTTTTACATTGGTTGTTTGTTTGGGTAAGTGGTTTGAGTAACGAGGCGTGTGTGTAAAATGATACAAGCATGGTGGATACGCCGCTGGTACTTCCTATATATAAGTGCTTGTATGATATTACATATCATAGCGTTATTTAAATCATTTCATTTTAGACATATAACATTTTACACAAATGACATATTTTTCACAAGACATTGTTTTACAATCACTTTGTTTTATACAACTCATTTTACTTGGTTATTTATTTAACCATGCATATTTCTTTTATATCATCTGATTTTCTTATCAAGTTTTCATATGATTTATAAAACAAAACATTTTACAAGGTTCATGACTGCTTTTGTTAAACATTCTCTTCAAACTTATAAATCATGAATCCTAAATCAATAAAACCTATGTATCTCACATGCATTTTTATGCTGACGTACCTATTTTCACATGTGTTTTCAGGAAATGATGCATAGGATTGATCAAGATACACTTAGGCGGACTGGGCCTTAGTGACATTAAAAGACGCACGACTAGTTTATTATGTTATGTTTCCTTATTTGTTAAGACATTGTAACTACTTTTAATCAAAAACACAAAATTTCAATTTCCATGTGTGAAGAAACACTAGATAAATAGTCGGAACCGAGATATCTAGGGGGTTTGAATCCGCATAAAAGGGTTAGCTCTCACTCGATTGATTCAGTTGCAGCTGATCTTCTTCACCGATGGTTCTGCAAAAAAGAACACCGTTAGCCTCGTCAAGGGGAGAAGGGGGTTCTCTCCTTGACCCGACTCCGGTGTGAGAATAAGTATTGATAATGAAGAAGAAGATGTGTTTGAATAGTGTGAATAGTCCGAGTTCATACTTGAACAGTTCTCGTATTTATAACCGGGAGTTTGGGAGGGAAAACCTGTTATTGAAAAGATAACGGAAGATGCCAACGCCGTAGCGGTTACATTTTCTCCCGTTTAAGTTCTTTGATCTAACGTCAAGTTGTCTCGATCCGATGTGAATGCACACGGATCGTGGTTTGATCTATGGCTGGGGAATTGCCACGTGGAAAGTGATTAAGTGGAGATTACTCTCTAATTGCATGCCTTCGTTGTGATTTCAGGGGCGTTTGTGATGATGACACGTGTCCAGACGGTTATAACCATCTGGGTGGTGCACGATCATATTCTTTCTAGAAGATTACTGCTGTAATCTAGTGTGGCACCTTACTGTGTGGAGACCTCTAAATAAATCCTAAGTCTAAATTATCCAGGTCTGGATATTTAGGCGGAAGTATTAACCTCAGGATTTTCATCCTTTGCTATTGGGAGAAGGCGCAAGGATTTATGTTTTCCTTTGGGCGCGCGACTATAGATTTGCTGACTGTTTTCTCCCTTTTGTAATACCAGTGCGCGGCCGCGCAAGGTTAAAAGGTCAAAAGGCCAGTCTGTGGTATGGTCTCAAATACTTATTATGAAGTTTTTGGGACCTTACCCCTTCAAGTCCCCCCAGTCTAGTGTTGTACTTATGCAAATAAGTGGAGCACTGGACTTATGAGAGGGAAATGCTTTTGGGCGCGAGAAATAAGAAATCTTCTATGAGAAGATTGAATTTGAATTTCGTGAAGATTTTTTGAAAATTTTTGACTTTCAATGAGACTCGGTACAGTAAATTGAGTGACAACCTGTCATTGTCAGTTGTTTCTTACTGTCCGTGTCTTACACGCGCGCGTGTAAACGCGTGTGTGTCTGACATTTACTTTTTCTGCTGCTTGGAGCAGTGTGATATTCGAAGAAGTCGCTGTGACGGTTACCGATGCTATTTATTGCGATGGGTATATAACGTTTGGGTAACCTCCTCTGTGCAATCATTGCTTTGTTTGAAAAACTTTTCCCCATTCCTTGTTTCTAAGAAAATTTTCCATCATTCTTCCTCTTATGTCAACCAGAGAACGTCAAGAGGATCTTGTTGAAGATATGTCGACTGAACTTCCACCATTGAAGTGGCCTAGGGCGTCTTTTGACGGTTCGATTCGGAATCTCAAGTTCCCAGAGAACTGGGGTGCTTTATATCCTGAAGAGGGGCAAACGGCAGCGGATGCTCCGGCCGGGTATATTACCCTCTTTTGGGATTTTTTTCTGTGACGGTAACTTTCGCTTGCCTGTTACTAGATTTTTCCTTGAAATCCTTGGGTTTTATAACCTGCATATTTCCCAACTTCACCCAATTGGCATGGTTAGGGTTCGACATTTCGAATTTGTGTGTCGGACAATGCATGTTGAGCCGACCGTTCCCCGATTTAGGGTTTTTCATCAGATGCATTGTACCCAAGGGTTCTATTCATTCGTTCAAAGGGCTTCTGCAAAGAAGATTCTTCATCAACCCCCAAAATCTTTTCATGATTGGAAGCAGAAATTCTTTTTTATCAAGGCTGGAGTGATTCCGGTGAAGATGATTTTAAGAGGAAAGGACGACGTTCCGATTGAAACGCTTCAGACTCCTGTTGATGAGAACTGGTACCAAGATCTGAAAGATGTGCCCAATATTGCGTTGCCGGAGAAAGCTCTCGTCGGAGCCGGCATGAGTTTGAACTGGAAGATGGAACGTGATGATAAGCCCGTATACACAGAGGATGGTCATAGTAAGTTTGGGGCTTTTTCACTTTTCTTCTTCTTCTTCTTTTTTTTTTTTTTTTTTTTGAACTGTTTTCTTTTTTAATGTAGTTGTCTCTTTGTATGTTGTTGCCTTCAAGAGGGAAGGCGGAAGGATGGGTACCATCAAAAAGAAACCTGAAGAGGAGCTTTGGTACCATCGTATTGTAAGGAATTTTGTTCTTCCGCAAGATGCGGATCTATCTGCTCAACCAGCTGGTGGTGCTGGTGAGTTATTTCTGCATTTCTTTTTTCTTTTTATTCTATGTGGGTAAACCTTTGCTTTGCGCCTTTGTAGGTGATTTGTTGAACTTGGGTATAGGCCCTGAAAAGAAGAAACGCGCAACAACTTCTACTTCTTTGCCCAAGAGGGGTGAGACTGTTAAAGCTCAATCTTTGAAGGCGAAGAATGTTGGAGAGAAGAAAGGTACGCGCCGTTCCTCTGTCCCCAGGTGTGATTATGTGGTGGTTTCTGACACTTTGGAGGGTCTTACTCCTGCAGTGATTATGCGGGAACCGAAGCCTGAACCAAAGGACTCTGCTGATATTCCCCCATCCAACCCTAATGAGCCTATTGACCTGGACTCTAGTCCTGAACACTTGGTGCATCGGAAGGCTGGTAAACGGAAACAAACTGATCCTGACGCGGAGGGCTAACCTCCTAAAAAGGTGCAAAGGAAGAAAATTACCAGAAAGGGAAATCTTGATGCATTTGTTTCGGAATCTGTTCCTGGTAAGTGTTGCTCTTCCTTGTTTTCTTAAAGCGGACGGAATTCTTACAGACTTTCATTTGTCCAGAAGTTCTTGTTTCCCCTGTTCCTGTAGAAGGACCATCTGTGGTTAATGAAGAACTTCCCCCTACTCCTCCGCACGCTGCTGTTGCAGACCCGCTAGAGCCTTCAGAGATTGCTGGGGAAGGTGTGGAGAAAACTGTTGGGGCTGAGAAGCCTGTTGGTGTTGATACAGAGGCTGAAAAGATTGTTGAACCGAGCGTGGTAGATGATGCTGATAATCCACCGACCCCGGAAGCTGTTGTTCAAGACTTGGGGAAAGAGGAAATTGCTGAAAAAATTCAATCTTCTTCTCCTAGACCTTCTGATGCTATACCTGAACATGCTGAGAATGTCACAACTGAGGAGACAGGCTCATCTGCTGGTGTTAATAAACAATCTCCAATTCGCCCAGAAGAAACTTTGGGAGAATATTATTACCGGACCTATACGGAAAAAGATGCTTCTGATCCTCATGTCCCTGTTTGGAACGTGAAGAAAGGTGATACCTTCTCGGATTGGCGCGTATGCCAAGATTGGTTGCAGGGGATACTTCCGCCTGGTGAGATTAAATTTCAGGAAAATCAGCCTTATGAACAGACCTATCAGTCTTATCTTGCAGAAACTGCTTCTCATGTTTCAACTACTCACCGTATAGTGCGTGAGTGGTATAGTATGCATAAGGAGCGGGAATCTTTTATGGCATCGCAAAAGAAGTTTGCTAAAGATGAAAAACATGTGGCTCAATTGAAGGCTAAATTAGAAGCTGAGCGAGCCAAGTTTGAAGCTAAGCGCAAGACTGAGGAATGGTCTGTCGCTGGTTGGAAAAGAAAAGCTGAAGCTGAAACTGCTCTCCTGTCTGAGGAACGCAAAAATTGGAGGAGAATTTGTGAGAAGGACAATGCTGAGAAGGCAAACCTCCGCAATATCATCAATAACCTCAAGGCTGAGGTTGAAAATCTGAAGAATCAAGATGCGGAGGTGGAAAAATTAAAGAAAGAGAAAGCTGATATGGAAGCTATGTTGGCGGAGGCGCGTTCTCATAGGGAACGTAGCGAGCAACGGGAGGTACAAGCTTTAGCCACTCTTGCCGTTAGAGATAAGGAATTAGAGGAACTTACTGCTTTGGTTTCTGACCAGGAACAATTAAAGAAGGATCTGGAGCTTGCGCATTCCGAGAATACTGAATCCTCCCGCCGTTTGACTGAGGTTAAAGAGAAGCTGGAAAATTCAGAAATGGCGCGGGTTTCAGCGGAAAGCGAGCTTGAACCCTTAAAGAATGATATGGCCTGGTTGAAGGACCGCGGGATTGCTTGTGTAAATTTCTTTCCTCTTTTTTGTTGTGAAATCATATATGCGCTTTTTTTATACTTATTTTCGCTCGATTTCATAGGTTGCTGAATCTGTATTAAACTCTGAAGAACTGGATAAAACCGTTGCTAATTTAATGGTTGCTGCACGACGAGATGGGTATGCGCAAGGTTATGCGGAGTGTTCCCAACATGTGAACAGCGCGTTGAAGGTTGACTGGGATGATAGCAAGTCTGCGACCTTTGGCGTAAATACTGCCGCTGCGCTTGCTTCTATGAAGACAGAGTTTAATAATTTGCAACTTCCAGTCATGGAACTGATAAATGTGGCGCTGCAATCGGATGATCACGTGGCACAACTCAAAGAAATCTTTCCGGATGAGGGTGAAGATTTAGAGTAGTATGAAATTGTGTTTGAACAAATTTTTTTTTGCGGGATGTAAATCCCTGTTTTGATGGTGCGCTGTTGCACAAGTATTCTAAACACTGCTGTGTTTGAAACTCTTTAGGGCGTATTTGTACGCTGTAAATAGTATGTTTCTATTTGTTTTTGTTAAATGACTTTACAATATTTTGCATGAGTACAATTGCTTTTATTGAGTAAGGCGAATGAAGTTGGTATGAAGCTCATGTGTGAGTGAGTTTATGGTCGTTTGTGACGTGATCACTGACCGCGCATGGAGCTTGTTTTATACTACTATAATGTTTTTGCGCTTACTAAAAAGAAATTGCATGCACTTTGTAAACACGAAAATAATAGAAACTTTGTAATTTTATTCATGGATAGAGCTCAGAGGCTTTACAAAGTTTTTCTGATAATTAAATGGAACTTAACTTACTCTTTGATAGTTCCGCCGTATTTGATGGGTCAAGTCTTTCTGCGGGAAACTTGTAGAGTCATTACTTAAGTTTTGGCCCGTTTGCTTGGGCCTTCTTCTCCCCGGGTAATCTGCTTAATCTCCTTGCGCATATTCTGGAGCAAATGCATAAGTTCTCCATTTTTGAGAGCTTTCTCTATTTCCGTGCGCAGAGATATGCAGTTGTTCGTGGTATGCCCGTTGTCTTTATGATATTCGCAGTATTGCACCGGGTCTTGACCACGTTTACTCTTCATCGGGATCGGAGGTTTGAATTGGTAGTCCTCAGTACTCAGAACCTCCGCCGGGGTCTTTGTTAGGGGAGTCCACTGCCTCTCCCTACTTTCGTGTTTGTTCTCTCTTTGCGCAGAGAGTTTGTTAATTGTAGTGCGGGCATCTTCAGAGGAACGACTTCCTGATGACTCGCGCCATGACTTTTTGAACCTCCTTTCACCGGTTAAGCTTAAGTCTGCGGGCCTGTTGTGTGGTGGTGGTGGCCTGTTTGTAGTAAGGTTTTTCTCGGTCTGCGCATAAACCTTGGCCGCCGCCATTATCTTCTCCCAACTTTTGGGAAGGCCCTCTGTTCCAGATAATACCTTAACCATGTCGTCACATCTAACCGCGTACTTGAACTGAGCACGGATTAGTTGTTCGTTAACACCGCCAATCTCCAACACTTCTTTATTGTATCTGGTGATAAAATCCTCCAGATTTTCATCATCACGACGCCAGATGTTCATGACGTCGGATGTATCACGCATGGAACGCCGTTGCTGGCTGAAGTGTGTTAAAAACTTTTCACGCAGATCTTTCCACGACTCGATCTGTCCAGTTGGTAGGTTATCAAACCAGATTCGCGCTGGGCCGGTTAATGTTTTTACAAACAAATAACACCATAGCGGAAGAGTCCAACCGCCAACCAACCCTGCGCTGGTGAATACTCTCAGATGATCATCAGGGTCAGTTAACCCATTGAATTTCCCAACGTTAGATAGTAATTTTGCCTTCTCCAATGGAGCCAGAGCTATCTCTAGTATGAACTTCGAGTTTTCCGCCGCTTCTGCAGGGCGGTAAACTAAGTCATAGTTATGCTCTGCCTCGGGGTTATAAACCGCTCGAGGTCTGCATTTGTTATAGTTTGGCTGCAGTCTGTTGAATACACTGGTGTTTGCACTCAAACGATATGTTTGATCGGATTCATCGGTGTGAGTGTCCCGTTGGGAACCCAACCTATCATGAACCGACTGTCTTCGACGAGGGTGTGGGTCATCATGGTGTTGTCTCTGGTAACCGCCTGTCTGAGTGTATTCTCGTTGTGATGTAGATCTGGCATGAACTTCTGTATCATCATAGGTTGATTCTTCTCGCTGGGATGCATGAGCTCTAGATCCCGGCCTCCGTGATTGAGTCAGAGGAGCAGTCTGAGCACACAACTGTGTGTACACTGCGTTTAATGCCCCTTGGGACCGGACATACCATGATATCGTAGTTTCTCCTGGTGGTAAAATTGACTGAGCAGGGTTTGCTGGTAACATTCCTGGAGTAACAGGATCATTTGCTCGATTGGATTGAACCTCATTATCGTCTGAGGCCTCTTCTACAATTCCTTCTACTTGCAAATTGTTTCCGACGTTTGGTCGAGGACCAGGTTGCCGGTGAGATGACGAATTTTCTGCCATGTGCAAAACAGAAAATGGGACGAACTGAATCGAAACGAGATAGAAACTAGAAAACAGAGGAATCGGTGGGCGCCAATGAAGAAACACTAGATAAATAGTCGGAACCGAGATATCTAGGGGGTTTGAATCTGCATAAAAGGGTTAGCTCTCACTCGATTGATTCAGTTGCAGCTGATCTTCTTCACCGATGGTTCTGCAAAAAAGAACACCGTTAGCCTCGTCAAGGGGAGAAGGGGGTTCTCTCCTTGACCCGACTCCGGTGTGAGAATAAGTATTGATAATGAAGAAGAAGATGTGTTTGAATAGTGTGAATAGTCTGAGTTCATACCTGAACAGTTCTCGTATTTATAACCGGGAGTTTGGGAGGGAAAACCTGTTATTGAAAAGATAACGGAAGATGCTAACGCCGTAGCGGTTACATTTTCTCCCGTTTAAGTTCTTTGATCTAACGTCAAGTTGTCTCGATCCGATGTGAATGCACACGGATCGTGGTTTGATCTATGGCTGGGGAATTGCCACGTGGAAAGTGATTAAGTGGAGATTACTCTCCAATTGCATGCCTTCGTTGTGATTTCAGGGGCGTTTGTGATGATGACACGTGTCCAGACGGTTATAACCATCTGGGTGGTGCACGATCATATTCTTTCTAGAAGATTACTGCTGTAATCTAGTGTGGCACCTTACTGTGTGGAGACCTCTGAATAAATCCTAAGTCTAAATTATCCAGGTCTGGATATTTAGGCGGAAGTATTAACCTCAGGATTTTCATCCTTTGCTATTGGGAGAAGGCGCAAGGATTTATGTTTTCCTTTGGGCACGCGACTATAGATTTGCTGACTGTTTTCTCCCTTTTGTAATACCAGTGCGCGGCCGCGCAAGGTTAAAAGGTCAAAAGGCCAGTCTGTGGTATGGTCTCAAATACTTATTATGAAGTTTTTGGGACCTTACCCCTTCAATGTGTTATGAGACAATGATTCTGTTACAACACTCCCCGACGTTTCCGCCATGATTTGTTGTTTTACGTGGTCGGGGTGTGACAAACGGTTTACCGAAATCTATATAAACCCACTTGTTTCATTTCTTTTCTGCACACTTTGGTCTGATTTTACTCTAAGTTGAAGTGTATACTTCATACCTGAGTAATCTTTAGATCAAAACTTCCTAGCTTGGACCCTTTGTAAGCTTTTTTCGTTCTTTTATTGCTTTTCGAGCGTGAAAGTCAAACAGTGTTTGACTTTCTGCTTTGACCAATCTATGGTCAACATAAAGTTCGTTTGAACTTTGCAATGTGAGCATAATCATGATGGTTATAGTCCCGTGTGACTATACCTACTGATTACCACGTTATCAGACTATACCCATGGTTATGTGTGGGGGTTATATGGGTAACGACTGAATCTGTGATTGTTAACTTACCCTTTGGTGGTTTGTTAATTCGAGTTGAACGATGGACGAGTCACGAAGGTTTGAATGTTATTAGCGAGACGAACAAAAGTAGTTTTCATAATTAAAACAAGAACGATTTTGGGACGAGTTAAACGATTTCAAACGTCTTTGGAAACGATTGGTACAAGTTAAACGATTTGAACGAGTTAAACGATTTGGATAAACGATTGGTTTTTAGGTTGTGATTAGATAATGGGACGTGTGTGATATGATAAAAGCATGGTAAATACGCCGCTGGTATTTCTTATATATAAGTGTTTTTATCATATTACATTCCGTGTCATTATTTAGTTCACTTGGGCAAACGATTTCGGAACGATGTCACATAACGATGTTTTCTAAATGATATAAACCATACGAGTTTTATTAACGAGTTATTACAAGATGTTTTGCAATTTGGTTTACTAAAACAATTGTTTTTGGGTTAAGAATCATGGCTACGAGGTTTTATAAATTATAACCCGCTTGATTTGAGTTGGTTAAGTATGTTGCAATATTATACACTTTTCAAAACGAGGTTTTAAATAAGGTATTGCAACATGTAAAAGAGCCATGAATCCGATACTCTCATAAAACCTATGTGTTCGCCAACATTTCTTTGCTGACTTTGTTTTTACATATGTTTCAGGTGTTGTTGCATGACGTTGATTGCTAGGAAGCATGAGTCACATAGGATCTGGACGAGGGTTTAGTGACATAATAACAATCATAGTCGATGTATAATTTGTTTGTTTTGTTTTAAGACAATGAAAATTACTTAATAAATCAATAAAACGAAACTGTTGTATCCATGGTTGTGAAACAATAATTCTGTTACAACACTCCCCGACGTTTTCACCATGATTTGTTGTTTTACGTGGTCGGGGTGTGACAGAAGAGTTGGTATCAGAGCCAATGGTTATAGTGAATTAGGTTATTAGTTATGCTTTGACCTAGACTAAAACTTTCTAGAACCCCAACGCAAGTTTTCTTGCGTTTAGATTTTAAAACAAAACCGTCACCTATCCTTAGGTGATAACCACAATGAGAACACAAATTTCGAATCCGCTTTGAAAACTAATCATTTTTTCGTAAATGATTTGTTATAAGGTTGTGAACCCTTTGAGTTTTCAAAAATCTTGTCAAAGTTAGGGTCTAAATAGTGTGAACACGTGCAAACTGGAAGGGTGAATGCCTGTACCCTGAGTTTTATGTCTAAGGCTGAGTGTTCGTACGAATCCACATAATCCAACCAGTCACTCTAACCTGGGAACTCTTGGGGTGAGTGTTCACTTATAGGCGAGCATGTCTTCGCGATACACTATTTTGACCCATTTACTTTGATTAGTCACTGCGTGTCGTTTGTTTGTTCGAGGTAACGGACAAATGATCGCCTTCCTTGTGTTTTGTTGATGTTTTCAATACCTCTTTTGTTTTTCCCAATTGTCGATCTCACTCGTTTCTCATGTTACCTTGTCATTTTTAGACAATGCCTCCTCGACGTGATGCACAACCTATGACTAATGAGGAAGTCGCAGCCCTTGTCACTCAGCAAATGGCTGCAGTGCTTCCGGGCGTAGTAACCCAGATCCATCAGTTATACAACAATAATAATAACAATAATGCACAGTGTAATTTCAAAACTTTCAATTCTGCTAAGCCGTTGAAGTTTTCTGGGTCTCAAGGAGCAACCGCGCTCCTGCAATGGTTCAAAAGTTTGGAAAGCACGTTCAGACATGTGCAGTGTCCGAATGAGCGTAAGGTTGAATTTGAATCTAGTGTGTTCGAGAAGCGTGCTCTTACATGGTGGAACGGTGTTATGCGTGATAGGGGTGCCGATGTGGCTATGGTACAAACGTGGGAAAAGCTTCGAGCTCTTATGATGAGAGAGTTCTGTCCCCGTCACGAGATTCGAGCTTTGGAACGAGAATTTGACGATCTAAAACAAGATGGGGGAGAACACCATGCATATACGGATCGTTATGAGGAGCTCAGTTTGTTGTGTCCTACTATGGTTACCCCATTGGAAAAAGCGATAGAAAGGTATATTGATGGTTTGCCCGATTCTGTGCAAGATAATGTGACTGGCAGTAATCCTACTACGGTTCGTCAAGCAATCGAGTTGTCTGCTACTCTGACCGAGTCTCAGGTCAGAAAAGGAAAACTGACCCGCAAGGGTGATAAAAAGAAGTCAGCTGATTCTGCACAAGACAAGGGTAAAGGTAAGGGTAAGGGTAAGAAGAAGGGTGAGTCTTTGAAGAAGTCGAGGAAGCCCAAGGCTTCCCAAAATTTTGCTGTTACTGTTCAGAACCCACCGAATCAACCTCCTGCGAGGAAACAGTATGCTGGTACCGCACCTCACTGCACTCGGTGCAATGGTCATCATACTACCTAACATGCGTGTAAGCAGTGTACTACTTGTGGTAAACTTGGGCATCTGGCCAACATCTATCGTTTGGGTCAGAATCAAGCTGCTCAGGTTCAAGCTCCAGTTCAGGGGAATGCTGCTAGATTCCCACCTGGTTCATGTTTCAATTGTGGAGAGTTTGGTCACTTCCGCAACAACTGTCCGAGGTTGGTGAATGCAAATGTGAATCCGAACGCGAATGTCAATGCAAATGTGAATCCCGCTCGTGGATGAGCATATAATCCGAACGCGAACGAGGCTAGAGCTGACAACGAGGTTGTCAATGGTACGTTCCTTGTTAACAATCAACTTGCATTTGTTCTTTTCGATTCTGGTACCGATAGGAGTTTTGTTTCATTATCTTTTGAGCCTTTACTTGCGATACCTAGAACTAAACTGAGGAAACCCTTATCTGTCGAAGTTGCTACTGGTAAACCTCTCGTACTCAATTCTGTTATTCGTGGTTGTTAGTTGAACCTCGATAACCATCTTTTTCCTATTGACCTCACACCGATGCAACTTGGGAGTTTCGATATTATTGTTGGGAAGGATTGGTTAACCAAACATCATGCTGAGGTGGTTTGTTTCGATAAGATTGTTCGTATTTCTCTTTTGTCTGGCGATGTTCTGGAAGTTCGTGGCGAGAAACCTTCTGGTGGTTTGAAACTCATGTCGTGTGCGAAGGCCCAATGTTATTTACGAAAAGGATATGTTGCTTTTCTGGCACACGTCACCGAGGAGAAAGGCAAGAGCAAGAGTATTCAGGATATTCCGATTGTTCGGGATTATCCAGAGGTGTTTCCTGATGAACTGCCTGGTTTGCCTCCAGTTCGTCAAGTCGAGTTTCATATTGATCTTGTACCCAATGCCAACCCGATTGCGAAAGCACCTTATCGTCTTGCACCATCAGAGATGCAAGAATTATCGAAACAGCTTCAAGAGTTATCTGATAAAGGATTCATCCGACCGAGTTATTCGCCCTGCGGTGCTCCTGTCCTCTTTGTGAAGAAGAAAGATGGGTCTTTTCGAATGTGTATCGATTATCGTGAGCTTAATAAGCTTACCATCAAGAATCGATATCCCCTACCTCGAATCGATGATCTCTTTGATCAGCTGCAAGGTGCTACCTGTTCTTCCAAGATCGATCTGCGTTCTGGATATCACCAACTTCGTGTTCTCGAAGAAGATATTCCCAAAACTGCATTCCGCACAAGATATGGGTACTATGAGTTCACTGTCATGCCTTTTGGTTTGACAAATGCTCCAACCATTTTCATGGACTTAATGAATAGGGTCTGTAAACCTTATTTGGACAAGTTCATCATTGTGTTCATTGACGATATTCTTGTTTATTCGAAGTCTCGAGCCGATCACGAGCAATACCTTCGTTTGACATTGGAACTCCTGAAGAAGGAACAACTTTTTGCTAAATTCTCCAATTTTGAATTTTGGCTTAAAGAAGTTCAGTTTTTGGGTCATATAGTCAACGAGCAGGGCATTCATGTGGATCTATCCAAAATAGCTGCAATTAAGGATTGGAATACACCAACAACACCCACAGAGATTCGATCTTTTCTTGGTCTTGCTGGATATTATCGACGGTTTATTTTAAACTTCTCTAAGATCGCGGTTCCACTCACTGCTTTGACTCAGAAGAATAAGCCTTTTGAGTGGGGACCCAAACAAGAAGAAGCGTTCCAAACGCTGAAACAGAAGCTATGTGATGCTCCTGTTCTATCTTTGCCCGAGGGAAACGATGATTTCGTTGTCTATTGTGATGCGTCCAACTTAGGCCTTGGTTGTGTCCTTATGCAACGAGGTAAAGTTATTGTATATGCGTCAAGACAACTGAAAGTTCACGAGAAGAACTACACAACTCATGATCTTGAGTTGGGAGCTGTGGTTTTTGCACTCAAAATCTGGAGACATTATCTTTATGGCACGAAGTGTGTGGTTTTCACAGACCACAAAAGTCTCCAACATATTTTCAATCAGAAGGAGCTGAACATGAGGCAACGACGTTGGGTTGAGCTCTTAAACGATTATGATTGCGAGATTCGCTACCATCCTGGTAAGGCGAATGTCATAGTTGATGCACTTAGTCAAAAAGAGCGAGTCAAGCTTCATTTTGTTCGCACTCTATCTGATCTTCAAACTCGTGTCCTTCAAGCTCAACAATCTTGTGTTTCACAAAAGTTGATAGGTAAGGAATTACCACGTCAACTTGAACTTAAGCTCGAAGAAAAGGACGATGGTTTACTCTATTTCAAGGATCGTTTGTGGATTCCGAAACAAGACGATCTTCGCACTTTAGTGATGGACGAATCACATAAGTCTTGATATTCTATCCATCCTCGTACTGATAAAATGTACAAGGATCTTCGTACTCAGTATTGGTGGCCTGGTATGAAGAAGGATATTGCCTTGTATGTATCGAAATGCCTAACTTGTCTCAAAGTCAAGGCTGAACATCAACGACCATCTGGTTTGCTTATACAACCAGAGATACCGGTTTGGAAGTGGGAGAACATTGCGATGGATCTCATCATTAAATTACCGCGTACATCTAAAGGTCACGATGCGATTTGGGTTGTTATCGATCGATTAACGAAGTCAGCTCATTTTATTCCGATTCGCGAGGATGTATCTGCTGATAAACTTGCAAAGATTTATATTGATGAGATTGTATCTCGACATGGTGTTCCTTTGGATATCATTTCTGATCGTGATGCTTGATTTTCATCTCATTTTTGGAAGACCATGCAGTCTTCTATGGAAACCCAACTAAATCTAAGCACTGCTTATCATCCCCAAACAGATGGATAATCTGAGAGGACGATTCAAACTTTGGAGGATATGCTTAGAGCATGCGTGATAGACTTTGGTGGTAATTGGGATTCTCATCTTCCATTGATCGAGTTCTCTTACAACAATAGTTATCATGCTAGCATCAATATGGCACGATTCGAAGCTCTCTAGGGTCGAAAATGTCGTTCACCTGTCTGTTGGAATGAGATCGATGAAGCACAGCTTACTGGACCTGAGCTCATTCTGGAAACAACAGACAAAATCAAGAAAATTCGCGATAATCTTGTGACAACTAGAAGCCATCAAAAGAGTTATGCAGATATGCGACGCAAGCCCTTAGAATTTCAAGTCGGAGACCGTGTCCTACTCAAGGTGTCACCTTGGAAGGGAGTGGTGAGATTTGGAAAGAAAGGAAAACTTGCACCTCGATATGTTGGACCATTTAAGGTTGTCGAAAGAATTGGAAAGGTTGCCTATCGACTAGAGCTACCTCAAGAGCTTGGAAATATTCATCCGACTTTTCACGTGTCCAATTTGCGAAAGTGTTTAGCTGATGCAGACCTTCACATTCCTCTCAACGAGATTCAAGTTGATGAAACGTTGCACTTTGTCGAGAAACCTGTGGAGATAATGGACCGTGCAGTCAAATAGTTGAAGAACAAACGGATTCGATTGTTTAAAGTTCGCTGGGAGTCCAAACGTGGCCCAGAATTTACTTGGGAACGTGAGGACCAAATGAAGGCGAAATATCCGCATTTGTTTTCACAAGCTTCCTTTAGTTAAAATTTCGGGACGAAATTTCCTAAAGTAGGGGAGACTGTGACAACTGTGTTCTGTAATCGATGTACAATGTAAAACAATGTCAATTATCAATAAAACAATGTGTTTTGGTGTTATTATATGTGTTTTGGTGTTATTATGTGTGTATTTGTGTTTGATGATTTTACGATTTGATTCGAGTTCGATTTCAAGCTTTAAGACCCTTTCTAGAAGGTTATACGCAAACTGGTGCGTAAACGCAGTCAGTTTAATGCGAAAAACACTCCGGAATAGTGACATAGGCAACATACCTTAAATAACCTTCACATAACTTAGAAATAAGTTTGGGATGGTTTGGTGTGTTGAAAACAAGTTTTTTCGATCACAGGGACTATTTGTGTCAAACTGTGAAAGTATGCCGATTTGTTCAGTAACGAACGTTCCGGAACTTGATCATAAGTTAAACATACCCTAAATATCCTTTACATAGCTTAGAAATAGGCTTTGAGGGGTTCGGTATGCTAAAATAAACTTTTTGGTCAACTAGGTACTAAAAGCGTCAAAAAGTGCATAAGTTTGCATTTTCGCGCATATCTTACGTTCTGAATATATCCAGGCATCAAAAAATTTATGTAATCATTAAAATATGTTATTTTAGTGATTGGCATGATAAAACTTCATTCGTTCGTCGTAATTAACCGAACAACGCAACCGTACGACCAAACGAACTGACATCCGAGATATTTTCAAGCATATTTCATGTTCCCTATTCGTTAACATCATTATGGAGCTTGAAAATGGGCTTGACGGAAGTTAGAAGTGCCAAAACGCGACGAAACAAAGTGTAGGGGCTAAACTGTCATTTTTTGAAAGTTGCTGACCTGCAGGTCCCATACGGACCGTATGGTGACTTGCTTACAGTCCGTAAGCCTTACCGGCATAGCAGATTTGCAGAAACATCTGGTCTCTTGAGCTGGCTTTAATGGTTTTTATTCCTAGGTTTTTGCACTCTATGGACTGGTATTTGAGTACCTATAGTATTCTAAACCATGTGCCCAAATGTAAGGCCTAGATTGAAGCTCAATTATCGAGGAACGATCTTAACGGTTTACCAAAATCTATATAAACCCACTTGTTTCATTTCATTTCTTCACACTTTGGTCTGATTTTACTCTAAGTTGAAGTGTATACTTCATACCTGAGTAATCTTTAGATCAAAACTTCCTAGCTTGGACCCTTTGTAAGCTTCTTTCGTTCTTTTATTGCTTTTCGAGCGTGAAAGTCAAACAGTGTTTGAATTTCTGCTTTGACCAGTCTATGGTCAACACAAAGTTCGTTTGAACTTTGCAACGTGAGCGTAATCATGATGGTTATAGTCCCGTGTGACTATACCTACTGATTACCACGTTGACTAGGCATAGTGACGAGTCGTAGTTTAGGCCAAAATGCGTATTCATGCGTATTTTGTAACCAAACTACTCTTGGGTATCAAAATACTTTGTTTTGATATCAAAACTTGTTTTCTAACTTAACTAAACATGTTTTAACATGTTTAGCTCGTCACTTTTAGTCTTGTGCTTGTTTAGAGTCGTAAGTCAAGCGGTCTAAACAACCGCTTAGACTTTCGAACATGACCCGTTTAGTCAATCATTAGGATCCGAACAAGCATGGTTAGTGACCATAGTTGCACAGGGAATAACCTTCCGAGGTTATACCTTATGGTCACTTAGTTTAAGTAATTGTATGATAGGTAGTTTATATGCCTTAGGTAAATGACCAAAATGCCCTTTTCATGCATAATTGAATTTTAAGCATATATAACATAAACTCTTGTCACTTAATTGATTATGCAACATGTTTAGGCATATAATACTTGTCATAGGACTAGTTAAACGTCTCGAACGCGCGTTTGCGCGAACGACGCGTTAAAGTAGCATAAGCTACCTTAATGGGTCGTAACGGGTCGAAAGCACTTAGGTTAGGTTTCGATTTAGAATGTAGGCTTTGTTAAACCATATCACATGAGTTCCAATACTCATTTGGTTTGCGAAACTTCATTCTGTCCGATCTTCCGATTTAGGTGTCGATTTATTTTCTAGTGATTCGATTACTAGGTGCTACTTGAATTTCCTTGGTTTGCCTGAGCTTGTTGAGTTCTTTAGACTGAGGATACTTTGCACTTCGATGTGAGTACATAGATCCCCTCTTTTTACATGTTTTGTGGTAACTATGTGAGTACATAGTTCCCCTATTGTTGGTGCATCCGTCTGTCGTCTACGTCTTGTATCGAGTCTTGTATAGAGTTAGGGCACGAGAATCGAGATAGTGATTTTTAGGGGTGATTCCGCTCGAAATGACACCTTGTCATTTCAAGCTAAATCACATAAAATCCTGATTCCGCTCTAAATGGTGATTTCCCACTAAATGAACATTGCACTTTCGTGGGGAATCAGAAACACTATTGACTGATTTCGCTTGAATCATTGATCTTGCTTGAATTGTGTTGTTTGATTCCGATTGAAAAGGGGTCTTGATTGAAATCTACTATTTCGCTTGAACAGTAAATTTGGTGAATTTTGATAATTCGAAATATGGACGAAGATTTTTACAACGCATTCGCTACTCCGGTTACCCCGATCAGTATTGCCCAAAACACGATGTTGGAAAACGAAACGGGAACGATGCAAAAACCGCCCAAACTTATGAATATCGAGGAATATAAGGGTTGGGAAGGACGATTTGAGAATTGGGTACAAGCTAATTACTTAGATGCTTGGGAATGTGTCGAGACGAAATACATTCGACCGACGAATGATGATGAAGAGGTTGTTCCAATTAAAAATCTAAGTGCCGATGCTAGAAAGAAATACAAAGATGAGAAAATGATGCTAAGTCTTTTACAACAAGCTGTGAAGGAAGATATCTTGGTGCTATTGCAACATAATGGAACTTTTTACTCAATCTGGAAAGCATTAAGATCAAAGTTTCATGGAAGTCAAGAGATGGTCAAAAACAAGAAATCACTTTTGAAGAAAGAGTTTGATCTATTTCGTGGGTTGAAAAATGAAAGCACAAGACAGATCATAGAAAGATATTGTAATTTGCTAGCCAACATGAAGAGATTGAGCATCGAGAAAGACAATGAAGAGTTGATCGAGAAGCTTGCTGATGCTTTGCCACACGAGACTTGGGCACATCTCTCATGATGCTAAGAAACAAGAAAGGTTTCAGCAATCTTACACTTAGCAAATTCATTGAAAAGATTGAGGCGCAAGAGATGGAACAGAGGAAGATTGTAAGAATGAAAGATTTTGACGGTGAACAGGATATTGGGTTGTATTACAAAACAGGGTTGAATGAGAAAACTACAAATTTGTCTCCAAAAGTGGAAACTGCATTCAATACTAAAGGTTCATCAGGAAGTTCATCAACAGGATCAAGCAGCAAAACAAGTTTTTCATCATTTCCATCATTCGATCCGAACATTTCAGCAACAAAGAATAGAAGTTCTTCCGGTTTGCAACGAAGTGCTGCCGAAGTGTCGAGTCATTGTAAAAGTCATTCAATCAATACAAATCGACAGTTTAAAGTGTATACTCGCTGAATTGAACTCAGTTTGTTTGTTTCCGCCGCTCAAACTGAGAAAAGCTCTTCTGATAGACTCGTTTAGGTCCGAATACGATCCTACACCTATTTTACTGTTTTCAATTATTTTGGGGTGATTCATATATGTTAAACGATTTCGAGGTTTTAACAATGGTTTCAAAAGCGATTAAAATGGTTCATATTAAATTAATAACGATTTCCATAATGTGAACGAACTTGTTGGTTGTATTTACGTAACGAATGACATTCATTAACATTGATCAAACCGACTAGTATTAGGTTATGGTACCATAGGATCTGACAAAACCCGTTATCAGACTGCACCCATGGTTATGTGTGGGGGTTATGTGGGTAACGACTGAATCTGTCATTGTTAACTTACCCTTTGGTGGTTTGTTAATTCAAGTTGAACGATGGACGAGTCACGGAGGTTTGAATGTTATTAGCGAGACGACCAAAAGTAGTTTTCATAATTAAAACAAGAACGATTTTGGGACGAGTTAAACGATTTGAAACGACTTTGGAAACGATTGGTACAAGTTAAACGATTTGAACGAGTTAAATGATTTGGATAAATGATTGGTTTTTGGGTTGTGATTAGAGAATGGGACGGGTGTGATATGATAAAAGCATGGTAGATACGCCGCTGGTACTTCTTATGTGACAACTGGCACAAACCGGTAATTTCCGTACACTTTAATTAGTGCTTAATGACTGCAATTACGTGCTTAATTGTCAGCCATGTCTAATTACATACTAAACAAGTGAATTCATGCATGTTGTATACTACAAAATATTGCTTTATGCACAAACGAGAGCGTTGCGTCAAAAATACTAGTAAACTCACCGGTAAGACACTATGTGTCAACGGAACTGCAGAAAGCAGCCAGACAATAAAAATTGAAGCCTAGGTGTAGGTCCGACAGCAAGAATGCATTAAAACCCAAGAGTACATACAAGGGTTTAATATATATGCAATACGAAAGCAAAAATAAGCACTAAAAAGCACCCGAAACGCACTTTAAGTGCAGAATTTATAAAATTCAGCAATAATTCAGCATTTAGACATATAAATATTATGCAGAAATGTCGTTTTATTATCCAGAATATTTCCCTAAGTGTTGGGAATCGATAGTGTTACAAAAAGATACTTATTAAACACTAAAAGGTGCAATTTAGCACTTTAACGAATCGGTATGTAACCGAACAACCGGACATTACCCGGAACACCAAAATAATGCTAGAAGCATTGTTTTTATTTTTCTAAGCTAGTTAGGGTCCCCGAACACCCTAACACACTATATAAAACACCATACACTTAAACACCAAGCACTATACTTAAAATCCTAACTAGATTACCTAACTAAACATTGAAATGAAACTAATACCCCCCCCCCCCCCCCAATCTTGGACGGTTGGACAAGGGATCCCAAGGGGGATTTCTTTCAAATATTATAATAGATATGCTTGAGGATTTGGGGACACATAACACAAAGGATATTAGATAGTTGGAGGATCTTTATTTAAACCATAGGACTACCATCATTCTTATTATCACAACTCACCACACACACACACCTCTCCTCCTCTCCACACCTTCGGCCGAGAACCACCAAGGCACCACCACCACTTCCAATCCAAGTTCATCCATTCCAAGTCCACTTGAAGGTGTAAGAAGGCGATTCACGAGGCGCGGTGCGTTCGGAAGTTGAAGAACCTCAACCGTTTGCTTTTATCCACCTCATTTGCACTCTTGAACTTCCCTAGCCTTGTGCTAGTAGTAAGTGCTCTAAAACACTTCCTTGTTCATGATTAAAGTGGTTAATAAGAAGTTTATTGGTTAAAAAGCAAGAACACACAAGAACATTACATAAAGTCTTGATCATTTGATGAATAAGTTGGATAAAAACTATAATGTTGTGTAAAACTTGTAAGACTTGTCTTGTGGTGATTATTTAGTGCCGATCTATGTTGTGGTAGCTCGGATCATCATCTAACCCGGATTGTCATGTTCAAGAATCATGGCATAGAGTTTGTTAAAGTGTGAAAAGGGGTTAAATGATGAAACACTACTACACACTAATCATGAACTTGTGTAAAAACAATTTTTCTTATGAAATGAAGTTCTAAACCAGTAGATCTAAAGATCTACAAGTGGTTTTTCGGAAGAACCAAGCAAAAATATTAGTCTTGTTTAAAACTCGGATCTTACATGAACTAAATATATTTTTAGTAAATAAACAAGTGTGTAAACACTTGTGTAGCAAGGAAGTTCAACAAAGAAATATTTTTGTGAATCTTGACTAGAAGTTGTGAAACTTCATATTCTTTAAAAATAAAGTTTTTAAGAAATTAAACTTATTTTTAAAGATCACAAGACTTACTAAATGTGCTAGTAAGTTACTACACATTTTTGTAAATATTCAAGTTCATGAAGTGGAGAAATTAGTGACTATTGTTGATGATTATTGTTGATAATTGTTGTTGATGATTGTTGACGATTTAAAAGAAAATAAACACATGTTTTGAAAACATGGGAAACCTCCATTTTTAGGGGAAACTCTGTCAAAATTTTTATAAATTTTGACACTTAGAAAAAAATATAAGTTTTTGAGAAACTTATTCCCTAAAAATGTATCTAAAAATATTACCAAGGTTTCCCTAATTTTTGGTGATAAGAAATGATGATTTCTTCAAGAATAAAAATGGATATAAGTATGTATATTTTTGAAGAGAAAAATATATATTATTTTATCACCAACTTTTGTGCCAAGTGTATATAGTATGTGTTATACGTGCTAGTGTATTAAGACTTAAAAATACACTAAATACTCATGAGGAGTAGAAATATAAAAATACACATACAACATACAAGATACATAATTCGGGTGCAAAGTGCAAAACACGAGATACTTATATTAATTTTAGAGAAAATAATATAAGTAAGATACGTAGTTAAAAATATAGAATATTTTAACACAAGAATATATACACAAAAGAGAGTGACTGTACTTGTGCGACGCAAGTCTAGTGACTAACGTTAAGAAAACGCGAATAGGTTACGACATTAATTAAGCAAATCCGGTGAAGTTTACGACGCAAGGAACGCAAAGTTGTGAGTTCATGCTCCCCCTTTTCTTTTAACTGTTTTCAGTTTTTATAACTTCGGGGGTGAAATACATGTACAAAAGTACAATATTTATAAATGGTATGATATAAATACAAGAAGTACACTTGGTGAGAACGAGAACCAAGTGTGACAAAATATAAGATAATAAGAAACGCACTTGGTGAGGACGAGAACCAAGTTGGATGCGTTATGAGAAATGATAAAAAGAAACGCGCTTGGTGAGGACGAGAACCAAGTAGGATGCGTTATGAGAAATAGTGTCACGAATAGGGTACAGTTAGACTGCAGAACAAAAGGTTAGATCTAACGGGTGCCTGGCAGCCACACTCTCGGTGAGGGCGAGAATCGAGTAGTGCTTTTGTGTCTCAGAATATACCAATTAAATGCCTTAGGTTTGGTGACTTCCTATGTCGTGTCACATGTTAATGGCTTTGCAACCCATTAACAATCCTGATATTTACAGAAATACTGTATTTATATAAAATTCATACCATATAGAAAATTGATATATAACTTGAAGTACGTGGGGTACTCAAGAAGATTGATATATAACTTGAAGTACGTGGGGTACTCAAGAAGATTGATATATACTTGAAGTACGTGGAGTACTCAAGAAAAACTTGATTTATTCACAACTATGTTTTTATACAAAGTATATAAACGTGAAATACAAAACTGCATGAATTCACACCAACTTTATGTTGACGTTTTTCCAAAAACTCACATGTATTTCAGGTAACTAGGATGGATGTGCGCGTGGTCTTGCTTATGCTCGTGGATGTCGCTTGTGTTTAACTTTAAATAAAGTTGTAAACTTTTAAGACAATGTTTTATGCTATCTAGCGATATAAACGCTAAACTTATGTTTTCAAATTATGGTATTTGATGTCATTTTGCGAGCATGTAGCATGTTTACTTTTCGTATGCAATGAGAACCTTTCATGATCACACCTCGTGCTTCCGCCGTAGAAAGGGGTGTGACAGATTGGTATCAGAGCTGCGATTGTAGTGAACCAGGATTCCTTCTCGAGTCTAGTCTACAATCTCTAGGATCCATTCACGAAAACAATTTTTTCAAAGAGTTTTCATTGCATAAAACGTCCCGCGACATCCACTACCTGAAACTGTCTACATGAGTCTAGAAAAGACACTACGAGACTTAGAGTGCACTTAAGTAGCACCTGTCATTGACTAGAAATTACTTGCAATTATGTGTGATAATTAGCATGTACTAGAAGTAGAATGTCACGAGTATACGTGACCTTACCTGAAAGCGATGGCCTATCTGAAGGAAGAAATACGAGGATGAAATGAACTGTGCGGACTGTGCAAGGAGTTACGTAATTATGGATGCATACATAATTATGGGATTCAGTGCACAGAAACCACAGCAAGTCTTGTCACGTATAGATTCCCTCAGTGCAAGCCTACTAAGTACTCTGCTAGCGTAATAATTGTTTGATGTCACTTATGTGGTATATATACCTGTGAATATATATGATACTACTGTCTAGTGTGACGATCTCAAACAAATGATTAACCCTGTTGTGTTATGTTCTGTCAGAACATGGCACCCAGGAAAGCTGTGAATGCTCGCAATGATGATCAACCTCCTCCTCCCCCACTGCCAAGAACTGCTGAAGAGCTGAACGCTCTACTGGAGGAAAGGATCTCCGCTGCTATCGCCCAGTACGAGGCGAACCGAACTCAAGACAGTGGAGGACCAAGCAACGCTAGGCGTAATGGGAATGGAGATTCGTCTGGAGGCAACGCAGCTCAAGGTAACCTTAAGACACTGTGCTAAGCATGAGGAAATTTATGAACGGTCTTTGTTTCATTATTTCTTCGATTGCTCACATATGAATTGGTTGAATCAATTCTAGGCTGCACTTTCAAGCAGTTCCTCGACTGCAAGCCGATGAACTATGATGGCACAGGAGGTGCAGTAGCATTTGTGCGCTGGACAGAGAAGACTGAAGCTACTTTCCGCATGAGCAAGTGTACCGCGGATCAGCAAGTCACTTTCGCTACTGGGTTATTCATCGATGAAGCTCTGACTTGGTGGAACCTGCAAGCCCAAACTTTGGGTGATGATGCCGCTTATGGCCTAACTTGGGAGGAACTGAAGGAAAGAATGAGAGAGAAGTACTGCTCTCGTGCGGAACTCCAAAGGCTGGAAACAGAGTTCTGGCACTTGACTATCGAAGGTGCTGACATAAATGGTTACACTCGAAGGTTCCACGATTTGTCCAGAGTGCTTCCCTACATGGTGACTCCCGAATTCAAGCGTGTTGAACGCTACATTTGGGGACTGGCCTCAGAGTTTCGTGGCATGGTGACGTCGGCCAAACCGCAAACAATCACGGAGGCTGTAACTCTGGCTGTCAGCCTTACTGAAGATTGTGTTCGAATGAAGAAGCTATCACTGAACCCAACAGAGAAGACCGAGACACATGCTGAGTCGTCCGGCGACAAAAAGAGAAAGCATACAAGTTTGAACCAAGCAACTCGTAACGATAAGGGTTTCAGCAAGAAGCGCGACGCTAACCCGTCTCAGGAGGCAAAAACCCATGCAACCAAAGCATACCAAGGCTCCATGCCTAGATGCCAAAAATGTAAGTATCATCATGATGGAGCTTGTCGCATTCCAAGGTGCGACAAATGTGGTAAATTGGGTCATCAAACAGAAGACTGTTGGGGAAAAGGAAAGAACCGAAATGGAAAGGGTGCTGGTAACAAGAATGGTAACGGGAAAGGGCAGAACCAAGGATGCTTCAAGTGTGGAAGCAATGATCATTTCATGAAGAACTGCCCAGAGAGAAACAATGCTCAGGCTAGAGCGTTTGTGATTGGAGCAAAGAACGCACGCGAGGACCCTAACGTGGTCACCGGTATGTTTCTCATTAACAATCACTTTGCATCCATATTATTTGACACTGGCGCCGATTATAGCTTCATGTCTGTGGAATTTAAACACATACTTGGAATAGAATCTAGTAGATTAGAAATTCCTTATTCCATAGAACTAGCCAATGGTAAACTTGTTGAATCGGGCGAAGTTGTTAAAGGCTGCACACTAGAACTTGGTGAACGAATATTTAGCATCGACCTCCTACCTATTCAATTGGGTAGCTTCGATGTAGTAGTCGGGATGGACTGGTTGTCCAAGAACAAAGCTGAAGTTATTTGTCATGAGAAAATCGTTCGCATCCCTTTAGCGAATGGTGAAACTCTCATCGTGCATGGAGAAAAACGAGACGCGCCTCTTCGAATCATCAGTTGTATGAAGGCACAGAAGTGCTTGAGGAAAGGATGTGTCGCTTTCCTAGCACACGTTATAGACAAGAAGGCTGTGGAGCCAAAACTCGAAGACATTCCTGTGGTGAAGGAATTTCCTGAGGTGTTCCCTGAAGATCTGCCAGGACTACCTCCGCAACGACAAGTCGAATTCCGTATAGACTTGGTTCCGGGAGCTGCTCCTGTAGCCAAGTCACCCTATCGACTTGCTCCATCCGAAATGCAAGAATTATCTACACAACTCCAGGAGTTGTGGATAAAGGATTTATAAGGCCAAGCTTCTCACCCTGGGGAGCTCCAGTATTGTTCGTGAAGAAGAAGGATGGAACACTGCGAATGTGTATCGATTACAGGGAACTGAACAAGCTCACGATCAAGAATCGGTATCCGCTACCAAGGATTGATGACTTATTCGATCAACTGCAAGGATCAAGCTACTATTCCAAGATCGACCTTCGATCTGGATACCATCAGCTGAGAATCCAAGAGGAAAGCGTACCAAAGACTGCATTCAGAACACGATATGGGCACTACGAATTTCTTGTGATGCCATTCGGACTGACAAATGCACCAGCGGTCTTTATGGATCTGATGAACCGCGTATGCAAACCATATCTCGATAAATTCGTGATCGTATTTATCGACGATATCCTGATTTACTCGCGAACGAAAGAAGAGCATGAGCAACACCTCAGGACTATCTTGGAACTACTGAAGAAAGAGAAACTTTATGCAAAGTTCTCGAAGTGCGAATTCTGGATTCGCGAAGTACAATTTCTTGGTCACGTGGTGAATGAGAAGGGCATTCATGTAGACCCGTCCAAGATAGAAGCAATAAAGAATTGGGAAGCTCCCAAGACCCCAACCGAAGTTCGTCAATTTTTGGGCTTAGCGGGCTACTATCGGCGATTCATTGAGAATTTCTCGAAGATAGCTCAACCGCTAACGACCCTTACACAGAAAGACAAGAAATACGACTGGGGTCACAAACAGGAAGAAGCCTTTCAGCTACTTAAGAGCAAGCTATGCGATGCACCGATACTATCATTACCTGAAGGCACTGAAGACTTCGTGGTATACTGCGACGCCTCACGACAAGGCTTGGGTTGCGTGCTTATGCAGCGCCAAAAAGTCATCGCTTATGCTTCAAGACAACTGAAGGTTCACGAGAGAAATTATACCACTCACGACCTGGAGCTGGGTGCAGTGGTATTTGCCTTGAAGATTTGGCGACATTATTTATATGGTACTCGATGTACAATCTTCACAGATCACAAAAGCTTGCAACACATGTTTGATCAGAAGGAATTGAATATGCGCCAGCAACGTTGGGTCGAGCTGCTGAATGATTATGACTGTGAGATTAAGTACCATCCTGGAAAGGCGAACGTTGTAGCAGACGCGTTGAGCCGAAAAGAAAGGGTTAAGACCCTAAGGGTTCGAGCACTGGAAATGACGATTCGAACGAACCTCACAGCACGCATTCGTGATGCACAACAAGAAGCTCTTAAAGAAGAGAACCGTAAAGCTGAATACCTACGGGGTATGCTGAAATACATGGTGCCAAATGAAGAGGGAGCCTTATACTTTAAGAAGCGTATTTGGGTTCCACTCTATGGTGGCATACGAGAAGTCATCCTTAATGAAGCCCACAAATCGAGATATTCGATCCATCCAGGATCGGACAAAATGTATCAAGACTTGAAAGAATACTATTGGTGGCCGAGACTCAAGAGCGACGTTGCTGTTTATGTTGGAAAATGCCTAACCTGTGCTAAGGTTAAGGCAGAATATCAGAAACCGTCCGGCCTACTACAACAACCAGAGATTCCCGTGTGGAAGTGGGAACAAATCTCGATGGACTTCATAACGAAATTACCCAGGACCCCAAGAGGGCACGATATGATATGGGTAATAGTTGATCGATTGACGAAGTCTGCGCATTTCCTACCAATCCGAGAGAAGGATAGCACTGGAAAGCTTGCAGAGATATACTTAAGAGAAATTGTGGCACGTCATGGAGTGCCAATCTCAATCATTTCAGACAGAGATGGGCGCTTTGTCTCAAGAATCTGGCAATCATTTCAGGAAGCCTTCGGATCTCAGTTAGATCTGAGCACTGCATTCCATCCGCAAACAGACGGCCAGAGCGAACGGACTATACAAACGTTAGAAGATATGCTTCGCGCATGTGTCATGGATCTAGGCGGCAGCTGGGATACTCATCTACCTTTAGTTGAGTTTTCCTACAATAACAGTTATCATACGAGCATAAAAGCCGCGCCGTTCGAAGCTCTGTATGGCCGCAAATGCCGATCGCCCTTATGTTGGGCAGATGCCGGAGATAAACGTATGGTTGGTCCTGAACTTGTACAAGAGACAACCGATAAGATTGCGCAGATCCGAGAACGCATTAAGGCGGCTCGAGAGCGACAAAAGACCTACGCTGATCCGAATAGAAAATCGGTAGAATTCAAGGTGGGAGACAAAGTGTTGTTAAAAGTCTCACCTTGGAAGGGCGTAGTCAGATTTGGAAAGCGCGGAAAGCTAAATCCACGATATATCGGACCATTCAGAATTTTGAAGAGAATTGGTACCGTGGCATACAAGTTGGAGTTACCGGAAGAACTTAACGGAGTACATGATACGTTTCATGTATCCAACCTGAAGAAGAGTCCAACACAAGAAAACGTGATCATCCCGATGGATGAAGTGCATATTGATGAAGCCCTCCGATTTACAGAGCAACCCGTTGAGGTTACCGACTGGAAAGTCAACAAGACCAGGAGGAGCAGCGTAAAACTTGTCAAAGTACGTTGGAGCTCTAAGCACGGACCCGAGTACACATGGGAACGTGAAGACCAGTTCAAGAAAAAGTATCCCCACCTATTCAAGAAGACTCCAGCGAGAGGGAGTTCAGTCTGAATTTCGGGACGAAATTCTTTTAACGGGGGGAGACTGTGACAACTGGCACAAACCGGTAATTTCCGTACACTTTAATTAGTGCTTAATGACTGCAATTACGTGCTTAATTGTCAGCCATGTCTAATTACATACTAAACAAGTGAATTCATGCATGTTGTATACTACAAAATATTGCTTTATGCACAAACGAGAGCGTTGCGTCAAAAATACTAGTAAACTCACCGGTAAGACACTATGTGTCAACGGAACTGCAGAAAGCAGCCAGACAATAAAAATTGAAGCCTAGGTGTAGGTCCGACAGCAAGAATGCATTAAAACCCAAGTGTACATACAAGGGTTTAATATATATGCAATACGAAAGCAAAAATAAGCACTAAAAAGCACCCGAAACGCACTTTAAGTGCAGAATTTATAAAATTCAGCAATAATTCAGCATTTAGACATATAAATATTATGCAGAAATGTCGTTTTATTATCCAGAATATTTCCCTAAGTGTTGGGAATCGATAGTGTTACAAAAAGATACTTATTAAACACTAAAAGGTGCAATTTAGCACTTTAACGAATCGGTATGTAACCGAACAACCGGACATTACCCGGAACACCAAAATAATGCTAGAAGCATTGTTTTTATTTTTCTAAGCTAGTTAGGGTCCCCGAACACCCTAACACACTATATAAAACACCATACACTTAAACACCAAGCACTATACTTAAAATCCTAACTAGATTACCTAACTAAACATTGAAATGAAACTAATACCCCCCCCCCCCAATCTTGGACGGTTGGACAAGGGATCCCAAGGGGGATTTCTTTCAAATATTATAATAGATATGCTTGAGGATTTGGGGACACATAACACAAAGGATATTAGATAGTTGGAGGATCTTTATTTAAACCATAGGACTACCATCATTCTTATTATCACAACTCACCACACACACACACCTCTCCTCCTCTCCACACCTTCGGCCGAGAACCACCAAGGCACCACCACCACTTCCAATCCAAGTTCATCCATTCCAAGTCCACTTGAAGGTGTAAGAAGGCGATTCACGAGGCGCGGTGCGTTCGGAAGTTGAAGAACCTCAACCGTTTGCTTTTATCCACCTCATTTGCACTCTTGAACTTCCCTAGCCTTGTGCTAGTAGTAAGTGCTCTAAAACACTTCCTTGTTCATGATTAAAGTGGTTAATAAGAAGTTTATTGGTTAAAAAGCAAGAACACACAAGAACATTACATAAAGTCTTGATCATTTGATGAATAAGTTGGATAAAAACTATAATGTTGTGTAAAACTTGTAAGACTTGTCTTGTGGTGATTATTTAGTGCCGATCTATGTTGTGGTAGCTCGGATCATCATCTAACCCGGATTGTCATGTTCAAGAATCATGGCATAGAGTTTGTTAAAGTGTGAAAAGGGGTTAAATGATGAAACACTACTACACACTAATCATGAACTTGTGTAAAAACAATTTTTCTTATGAAATGAAGTTCTAAACCAGTAGATCTAAAGATCTACAAGTGGTTTTTCGGAAGAACCAAGCAAAAATATTAGTCTTGTTTAAAACTCGGATCTTACATGAACTAAATATATTTTTAGTAAATAAACAAGTGTGTAAACACTTGTGTAGCAAGGAAGTTCAACAAAGAAATATTTTTGTGAATCTTGACTAGAAGTTGTGAAACTTCATATTCTTTAAAAATAAAGTTTTTAAGAAATTAAACTTATTTTTAAAGATCACAAGACTTACTAAATGTGCTAGTAAGTTACTACACATTTTTGTAAATATTCAAGTTCATGAAGTGGAGAAATTAGTGACTATTGTTGATGATTATTGTTGATAATTGTTGTTGATGATTGTTGACGATTTAAAAGAAAATAAACACATGTTTTGAAAACATGGGAAACCTCCATTTTTAGGGGAAACTCTGTCAAAATTTTTATAAATTTTGACACTTAGAAAAAAATATAAGTTTTTGAGAAACTTATTCCCTAAAAATGTATCTAAAAATATTACCAAGGTTTCCCTAATTTTTGGTGATAAGAAATGATGATTTCTTCAAGAATAAAAATGGATATAAGTATGTATATTTTTGAAGAGAAAAATATATATTATTTTATCACCAACTTTTGTGCCAAGTGTATATAGTATGTGTTATACGTGCTAGTGTATTAAGACTTAAAAATACACTAAATACTCATGAGGAGTAGAAATATAAAAATACACATACAACATACAAGATACATAATTCGGGTGCAAAGTGCAAAACACGAGATACTTATATTAATTTTAGAGAAAATAATATAAGTAAGATACGTAGTTAAAAATATAGAATATTTTAACACAAGAATATATACACAAAAGAGAGTGACTGTACTTGTGCGACGCAAGTCTAGTGACTAACGTTAAGAAAACGCGAATAGGTTACGACATTAATTAAGCAAATCCGGTGAAGTTTACGACGCAAGGAACGCAAAGTTGTGAGTTCATGCTCCCCCTTTTCTTTTAACTGTTTTCAGTTTTTATAACTTCGGGGGTGAAATACATGTACAAAAGTACAATATTTATAAATGGTATGATATAAATACAAGAAGTACACTTGGTGAGAACGAGAACCAAGTGTGACAAAATATAAGATAATAAGAAACGCACTTGGTGAGGACGAGAACCAAGTTGGATGCGTTATGAGAAATGATAAAAAGAAACGCGCTTGGTGAGGACGAGAACCAAGTAGGATGCGCTATGAGAAATAGTGTCACGAATAGGGTACAGTTAGACTGCAGAACAAAAGGTTAGATCTAACGGGTGCCTGGCAGCCACACTCTCGGTGAGGGCGAGAATCGAGTAGTGCTTTTGTGTCTCAGAATATACCAATTAAATGCCTTAGGTTTGGTGACTTCCTATGTCGTGTCACATGTTAATGGCTTTGCAACCCATTAACAATCCTGATATTTACAGAAATACTGTATTTATATAAAATTCATACCATATAGAAAATTGATATATAACTTGAAGTATGTGGGGTACTCAAGAAGATTGATATATAACTTGAAGTACGTGGGGTACTCAAGAAGATTGATATATACTTGAAGTACGTGGAGTACTCAAGAAAAACTTGATTTATTCACAACTATGTTTTTATACAAAGTATATAAACGTGAAATACAAAACTGCATGAATTCACACCAACTTTATGTTGACGTTTTTCCAAAAACTCACATGTATTTCAGGTAACTAGGATGGATGTGCGCGTGGTCTTGCTTATGCTCGTGGATGTCGCTTGTGTTTAACTTTAAATAAAGTTGTAAACTTTTAAGACAATGTTTTATGCTATCTAGCGATATAAACGCTAAACTTATGTTTTCAAATTATGGTATTTGATGTCATTTTGCGAGCATGTAGCATGTTTACTTTTCGTATGCAATGAGAACCTTTCATGATCACACCTCGTGCTTCCGCCGTAGAAAGGGGTGTGACATCTTATATATAAGTGTCATTATTTAGTTCACTCGGGCAAACAATTTCGAAACGATGTCACATAACGATGTTTTCTAAATGATATAAACCATACGAGTTTTATTAACGAGTTATTACGAGATGTTTTGCAATTTGGTTTACTAAAACATATGTTTTTGGGTTAAGAATCATGGCTACGAGGTTTTATAAATTTTAACCTGCTTGATTTGAGTTGGTTAAGTATGTTGCAATATTATACACTTTTCAAAACGAGGTTTTAAATAAGGTATTGCAACATGTAAACGAGCCATGAATTCGATACTCTCATAAAACCTATGTGTTCGCCATCATTTCATTGCTGACTTTGTTTTTACATATGTTTCAGGTGTTGTTGCATGATGTTGATTGCTAGGATGCATGAGTCACATAGGATCTGGACGAGGCTTTAGTGACATAATAACAATGATAGTCGATGTGTAATTTGTTTGTTTTGTTTTAAGACAATGTAAATTACTTAATAAATCAATAAAACGAAACTTTTTGTATCCATGGTTGTGAAACAATAATTCTGTTACAACACTCCCCGACGTTTCCGCCACGATTTGTTGTTTTACGTGGTCGGGGTGTGACAAAATGCATTAGGTATAAATCTAATGGACTACATGGAAAAGGTTTCGGGGACGAAACCTCTTTAAGGGGATTAGACTTGTAACACCCCAAAAACGGGTTTGGTAATCAAACCACATTAATAGTAAAATGGGTAAAATACCGTTAGTGGTAAAAAAAATTAACCCGGTAAATATTAGAATTTAAATAAATAAACTTGATGTTAATTAAAAGGAGGGTAAATACTTTGGGAAAAACAAAGTATATAGAAGTCCCGAGTTAACGGGACTCAAAGTAAAATGGGTTATAACTTCCCGAACCCATTCGGTAACAATGAATAATTAACCTAGTTAATTATATGTTGTAGACAATAAAGGAACTTGACTAATTAACCTTTCTTTTATAAACTTTGGAAAATAGAGGGGCTATAAAGGACAAAACTGAAAGTGAAATTAAATAAAAGAAAATTTGACTCAAAACACACACAAGGTGTGTGTGTTCTGGTCAATGTTTACACAGAGCTACAAAGGGGTTCCTTCTTTGAACCCTAAACTCACAATTTGATCAAAATCAGAGGGAAAACAAGCTAGGAATTTGGGGCTCTTACTAAATTCGCGATCACCAAAACAAGGGGATCGTAAGGTATGTCGAAAATTATGATTTGGTGATATTTTGGAATTTTGATAATCATGCATGAATGAAATTCTTATATGAAAATTTAATGTTTTAGTGAAATTGATGTGGGCTTAAGTCTAGAAACAAAACCCTAGGTGCAAACTTGCTAAATTTGTGCCATAAACTTGTAATTGAAGTATTTACCTTGTACGAGGTAAATGGGTTTATGAAAATATGAGGATGTCTTGAATTAGAGTGATAAATTGGTGATAAACTTGACAATTTGAGTAAGTTTAAAATAGACTAGGGTTCGAAACCATCATGGATGGTAGTAATAGAGAGGTACTTGAACAATTATGAATTCGAGTATGTAAACATACTTGTCATAAGATGGGTTTTCGTATAACAAAAAGAAATTTGGTGCTAAATTCATGTCGTGGATGTTTGAAATCATGTTACCTACTAGTTAGTAAGTAAAATTTGATTTCATTAAGTAATCGAATGAAATTCCTAAGTGAGTTCAATGAAACAAATGTGCATTTGAATATGTTGATAAGTCAATTGACCTTTAAAAAAAGTCAAACCGACCAAAGACTAGATCGAGTGATAAATTTGACATAAAACCAGTAAGGTGGGTAGTCATAATTGATAATGACCAATCTAACCGTCTTACGAATTATAATGATAGTTTGACGCCTAACAAGCTAGGTGGAGGCTTGGAAAGGAAGCGGGTCAAACGAATCAAGTATGAAGGAAAAGCGTGTTTCGGAATGCAAGGTAAGTGAAACTTACACTCCCTTGTAGAATATTTGTCTATTTTATTAATATAAATACGATAAAGATAATATGGGAAACATCGATTTCCGACGCAATTGATGCGGGTCGGACTAATATAAACAACAAAAACCATGGGTTATGGTAAAAAGGGTGAAATGGTAAATTGGTCATGAAAGGACTAAGGAATTATGAGTTTTCGATAAGATTACCTTGTAGTGTAATCTAACATTAAGAAAAAGGGTAAAAATGGAATTTGGTCAAGTGTTGACTAATGTAAACCAAAGTAAAAAGGTACTCATGGCGTAAGCCAAAATGGGCTAAATAAGTAAGGAGAGGGATCTAACGAAAGGAAAATCCGAAATGGGTCGGATGGGAAAATTGGTAACTAAAAACCATGTCTTTGCTACACATGTAAAGGTTTGGCCATATAGGCCAAACAGGTCAAATAGTGGTGGTAACACCATTTGACAATATCGACTAATGTGGTTGTCGAGTCTTATGATTAACAGGAACGATTAGCAATTCGGATGATTGCGTCGCCATAGAATTTGTGATAATAAAAGCAAGGTATAAATCGGGTCTATTTGTTGACCCAGGCCAGGTACTCATATTTAGAATTATACTTAAAAAGCGATATTTTGGTTAAATATTAGTGAAAGTCCTTCATCATAAATGAAGGACTAAAATTGACCAAAAAGCCCTTGATGGGTAAATTAGGCAAATGACCCATTGGGTTATTTAGGAACTTGTATGGGGATTATGGAATATAGGTAGATACTTCAAATATGAAATCGCGAAGTGTGAAAAGAAATAAGATAGTTTTTGACTAAATTGCTTAAATCCCCTAAACGAGTCAAAACGGATTTATACGCATAGCTTGCGTACTAATAGCATAATTCATAAGAATTATAAACCCGAGCTAGAGATCTTGAGTTAAATACATTGATGCATGTATTTGGTTGGTTAAGAAACAAGTTGGTGGTTTTAAATACAAACGGGTCAAAATGTTGATTTTGAATAATAAGTCGAATGCTTAAAAAGTTGAAATTTTATTAGTTTGAATGTTGAATTATAACTCCATATGATGGAGAATCTAATCACGGTCGTGTGGGAAAAAGAATCACGTAAAACGGAGGTCTAGATCAAAAGTTATGCCATTTTGAAGTTAGGTTTTGGTTAAAATTTAGCTGGGCAAATATGCAGCACCAGCATCACACATTCTATCGAATTGAAGCCGTGGCATCGCGCCACGGCCAAAGGCATTTGCCGTGGCGCGCGGCGAAGGGCTAAAATATTGAAATTCTTGTTTATTTTGAACCAATTACCTTGTTGTACTTGTTATTTAACTATCAAAACTGACTTCTAAGTTGGTTTTGATCATAGGTGAATGTCGAGAGTCCCGGATGAAGATCAAACATCATAGGTGAATGTCGAGAGTCCCAGATGAAGATCAAGCGTCGAGCAAGAACCGAACACACGTTAAATGAAGCTTCCCCGTCAAATTTGGATTTGTTTTGTTATAAGTGAATTATGTAAACACTTACAAATATGTTTTTAAAATGTTGTAAACATATGGGAATGTAATTATGACAAGTTTTTGTAAAGTCACATTTTAGCATTAAAATGTGTATTTTAATTATTAAAATCTTGATTCATTTAGACGGGTGTTACAAGAGTAGGTTCGTCACTTGAGTTGTTCTGGGATTTTGATTTCGGAATGTAATTATTCAGAAAACACTCTTCATCTTCAGTCGTATCACTGTCAGATTTTAAAACATTTTCAATAACATTCTTTACGACTTCAGATTGAACACTATCTTCATCAGATGATGAAGTGAATGTGACATCAATTGTTTCTGGAAGCTTTACATCATTTGTTTTCTCATTTGTTTCATCTTCATTAACCAACCCCGATTATTTCTTTGAAAAATTGTTTAACACAGGCGGTGGAACTTGATGATAACCCACCCCCGTTCCATCCGAGTACACATCTTCACCAGCTTTGTTCTTCCCAATTGGTTTGGGAACGATGTGTTGAAGAACAAAGCTCGCGAAGTTGTAACTGGTCAATTTCAGATTGGTTCTTTCATTCTCAATCTTAGCTTCTTGAAACTGAAGCTTAAGATTTGCGATCTCGTCCAACTGCTGGTTGATTTGCCTTTCTTTTGGCTGAAGAACTCCAGACAGATGAACATTTTCTTTGTATGTTTTACCATTTCACTCATCAGAATCTTTTATTGTTCTTTTTAGCTTCTCATAATTTTTTGAAATTTGTCTGTTTTCAAGAATTAACTTCTCATTTTCTTTCTTAAATCATTCAACATCAGTTTTGTCTTTTTCAATCTTTTCTGTTAATTCTTTTATTCTCTCATTTGAAGCTCTAAGCAGTTTATCTCGATTTAAGATTTGTTTTTCAACCATTTCAACTTTTTCAACCAGATCTTGGGTCTTTTTGAGTGTGAGATACGCATGTATGCTGCAAACTTTGCATTCTTTCATGCAATTTTTGCAATCACTCTCTGTTTTAGTGCCATCAGCCTTAACTGATTCACTGTTTGAACCACTAATACTGACCTTGCTTGTTGACTCAGACACAGATTTGGAATCTACCTCAAGTTCCTTTCCCATAAGAACTTTGTCGGCCATTTTTGTCAGATTTTCTGCCATCATTTCTTTTTTGGTGTCAATGATTCCCTCGTCTACCTTCATTGACTTTAGCTTTTCTTCTTCGGCTTTCTTTGCAGCATCTCTCTCTCTCTCTCTCTGTTCATCTTCTTGCTTTAAAGATTCAATGAGAGTTTTGACTTTGACTGATGATGGTTCTACAATTATGTTGCCTTTCGGATCTAAATAGCATTCACGGTCCGGATCCCATCTGTTTGCTCTTTTGGCCTTTTCCATGCTGCATAGATTTTATCCTTCGTATGTAATGCTATCAACTTTCGATAGTTGTATTTTTTATCTTCAATTTGTTGTGTTCCTTTTTCAATTTGTGCCATGAATTCAAACCCAACTTCATCATCTTCAGGCAAGAACTCACTCCAATCGAAACCTGCATCGTCCTGAATCACTGCTAAGGCTCTCGACTTCTCTTTCGGAGTCTCCTCGATTTGCTTCATTCTGGGTGGCTCTTCGCGGTTTCGGTAATATACAACCTTTTTGTAGTAGTCGTCATGAAAAGGGTTAGCTGTTTCATCCGCTGCTGAGTTTCTGCATTCCTGCTTAAAGTGCCCCTTTTGTTTACATTTGAAGAACGTCACTTTAGATTTATCAAAACCCAATTTTGTCGAAGGCCCTCCGATGGAATTTCTTCCCGTGATCTCCATAAATCGTTGTGCTCTCCTGATTACACTAGCCATGCACCAACGTATATCGATTAATTCCATCTTTTCAGGATCAATCTGGTCATAATCCTCTTTTGTCAGATTTGTATTTCCGATTTTTCCGGCGACCAGACTTTCATATGATTCTAAGTTCGAAGCAAGAAACATCATTTGTTGTTTTGCTGTCTCTTCATTGAAGTTTTGAGCGTTGTTCAGGTTCACAACTATATTACATTGAAAGATGTTTTTAGGAACATTTTATTGTTGCTGATTGTTTTGAACAGATGAAGAAGAACCACTATGATAACCACTGCTGGGTGATGAACTCTACTTTTCTTTTCTTGAGTGACTGTATTTGAACCTTCAGCAGAAAATGCGGTTTTTGGTGATGTGGTTTTCGGAATCATACTACCCCTGTAGTAGAGACCAACATTCTTTTGGTATGGGGTATTGTTTACTTTGATCATTTTCTTGATTTCTAGCTCATGACTCTCGAATCTTTCAATAAGCCAATCAACTGTTATTTCTGCCATCGGTTTAGTATTCTTGAGCACCAAACCATAGTATTGCCAATCTCTCTCGTCTGGCAAAGACTCAAATAGCTTTTCAACCATCTCTTCTTCGGTGATTGTGATCCCATGTCTGTCGAGTTCTATCCTCAGATGGCAAAACTTCTCAATCATCTTTAACACATTTTCATTTTTCATACATGCAAATAAGTCAAACTCCTTTTTCAACAGTTGTTTTTTTTGTTTTTCACAATCTCTTCTCCCCCAATACACTTTTTTTCTAATTTAGCCCATAAGTGTTTTGAATTTTTGTAACTAATCAAGGAAATAATACCGTCTCTGACTGACTTATGAAGCAATGCTACACACTTTTGTTCGGTGATACACATCTCCTGTTCATTGTCAGCCAAGTTTTCAAAGTCGACTCTTCCAATATCGTAACCGTTCTTCATACACCTCCAACTCAAGTAAGCAAAAGCATTCAACCAACCGTCAAATCTGTCTGCCCAACGGTTGTAGTCTTCAATTGCAATTAGCTTCGGTGGCTTGTTATACGTTCCATATGTCACACCCTGGCTTTGCGGAAGCGTGGTTATTTTGGTGTGACTTCTTAATACCATAGCTTAACCATAACAAGCTATATGAAATAAAACCATGCAAGATCATCCATTTAAAAAAAGTTTGAAGAGTAAAGAACCACAACATTGTCTTAACGGATATCACATCCTAACAAACATAAACAGTGTTCAAAAGACACAACACCAACAAGAAATAAACACAGCTTAAGAACTGTGACTCGTCCAGGAAAAAGTCACATCCCTTAAACTCGGATGACCTCGAAACTAATGCAGCGGGAAAACGTGTCATACCGCGCCAGATCCTTTAATTCCCTGAAATACATGTAAGTTGAAAAATCAACAATAATGTTGAGCGAGTTCATGTGTAAGTGAGTATGTATAAACCTTTGTAAACAAGTCTGTATGTATGAAAATCCCTGGTATGTAGCAATTAAGGAAAAAGAGATCGATTAATGTGTAGCTAATACATTAATAAGTGACATGGACTAGGAAGCACTCAAACCTGTAACGCGTATTTTATACCGGTCCTTCCGGCGGAACGACATAGTCACCACATGCAGTCGCACGCTGGCCCATGTGTGGGGCTCGCAACACCCGATAGATCTATCACTCATGCCTCTCGGTCCTTATACAAGGATTAATGGTCTTACGATAATAGCCTATCCATTCACGTGATCTAGTAGTAAGTTCCTTAGCTAATCATACCGTGTATAAAACGTTTGTAGTAAATGTAACATGTATTTCACCCCCGCAGTTTAGAAAACTGAAAACAGTTAAGAGAAAAGGGGGACATGAACTCACCGAAGTGCGTCTCTAACAAGAAATATCCTGGTCAACCTGCTGTGCGACGACCTACACGTACTAACTTCTATTAGACGGACGGCCGTGCCTTAGCTTAAGGTTTAATGTCTTTGGGAAATAGTTAGGCAACTATTTCGTAATTACACTTCGCAATTATTTTGTAAATATATTCCTTCCCAAGGATGGGGGTTTTAATACATGTGCGTTCGTATAACTTTGAAATATATATTAAGTCTCACTTAATGTAATATATTTTATTTCATTTGTCCCAAATACTTTACTTCCAAAATATAAATATTCTTCCCAAAAATATTATATTTTATTACATACCATTTTCCAAAATAATACTTTGTCAAAATACACACTTATGTGTATTTTCTGAAAATACGCAAGTTACGTTGTAAGGTTCGGGTGGTATTAATAATACCGGTGTAACTTAAATATTTATTGTAAAGGCGTTCGTATTATTTTGGAGTCGTTAATATTTAGTAATATTATTTTTACCCTAAAAATAATATTTACGTAGTTCACAAAATAATCACAAAAATTTACACAAGTTTTGTTATGAAAATATATATTCTAAATATATATTTTAGCAAGTTTTATTTATAAAAATTCCACCTCCGTCACTTGGTTGTTTTGTAGTAAAAATTGTGGCGAAAGGTAATTGGGAAAACAAGTTGAAAATATATTCGTAACACTCGTGATAAAAATATTTCCAAGTGTTAGATTTTTGGAAAAATTTTGCCAGAGTTTCCCCTGTAACCGGAGGTGGCCACGCTTTCTAGCGTATCATTTTCTTTTATAATCCAAATCAACAATGTTCCCAACATTAACAAACAATATTTCAACATCAACTAGTCCAAAATAGATATAAATCACAAAACACATGAACTTGTGGTTTGTGCAAAATATATAGTAACTTTCCCCATATTTTTAATAGATCTTTCTATAAATAAAATCGGTTTCTCACGAATCTTGTTCTTTCAGAAAATGCATTTGTATATCTTCTTGTCAAATATTACAAAAACAATTCTTTGTTAAAACTCGTTGTCACACAAGTGTCTACACACTTGTGTGATTACAAAAATCACCTTTGTTTAGGAAATATCCGGCTTTAAAAATATGATTTCTTTTGACACTTGGTCCTTTGAAAATACCACTTGTAGATTCGTAGATCTACTAGTTTAGAACTCCATTTTATAAGAAAAATTGTTTTTACACAAGTTCATGTTTATGTTGGAAAGGGTTCGTCATCTAGAAACTTTACAACTAAACATAAGGCTAGTTCATGTTTTGTGAACATGATCTAGCGGGTTTGTTGACGATCCATTCCCATACTAGCAATCAACAACAATAAATAACCATAATAAAACTAGTTTTATAAGTTTTACACTATTATTCATCTATTAACCACTTTGTTTATATTATTCTAGTAGACTTTAAATTTTGTTCTTACATGTTCATAAATTTCAACCGTCAAAATTCTTATTAACCACTTTAGAATAGATCAAAAAGGCGTTTAGAGTCACTTACTACTAGCTCGAGGCTAGGGAAAAAACTAGTCGAAAAATAGGTGGTTAAAAGCAACGTAGTGAGGTCCTTAGCAATCCGCAAGCACCGGGCTTCCTCGTATGTGACCCTTCACACTTGAATATACTTGGATTTGCTTGGATGAAATCAAAATGTGGGTGTGCTAGGCTTTGGTTCTCGGCCGACAGGTTCAAGAGAAAAGAGTTCAAATTTTTTTTTTTTTTTTTTTTTTTTGTGAAATGTTGAAGTGGATGAAATGCTTATCCATAATCCTTATTATATACCATCACCCACTAAACCCATTGGATTTTATGTCATGTAGATATTGGACAAGGATTAGTATAATATTAAAAAAAGGTGGGGTGTGTTCCCTTAAGGTAATCCGATCGGTTATGGGGGGTGCACTATAGTTCAATTTCAACTAATGAATTAATCACAAGTTATGTTAATTAGGTACTTGAATTAAGTTATTAATGTGTAGTATTTTATAACGGGTGTTGGGGTGTTCGGGTACCCTAACTAGCTCAGAAAAAGAAAACAATGTCAATGACAATATTTTTATGTCCCGGGTTAAGTCCGGTTGTACAGTTGGATATTACTCCATTAAAGCGCTAAATAATTATTTAAAGTGTCGTAAATTTTATATTTAGTGACACAATTTATTCCCGAAACTATGGAAAGTGTCTAGTAATATTTTTCCAACTTTTTGCACTTTACTAGTTTAGGTAAAAGCTGAATTTTCTTTTTTTAAAGTGCAGAATTTTGTACTCAACGTACGTTTTAGGCACATCCGGTCACTATAATTATCACCTAGGGACGCAGTTTTACAATCCTCACCTCCTTACACTCCCTACTAGTGTAGTAAACTATTCCCGGCTCATACTGGCCTTAGAGACAGTAACTGTCTGATGCTGGCTATGTCAGCATGTTTACTGGGTATCCAGTATAGTGTGCTCACTGTGCTTTTGTGCATCAAGGTTGCCACTGAAGTTTTGTGTAAATAATGGAGTGACAGTAGTAAAGTATGATGCATGTATAAGTATGTATCAGAAATCAGTAAGCAGTTTAATCACAGTTGTAAGCAAGCACAGTAATTAAGCAGTAATTAAATATTAATTAATTCGTACGGATACCTGGTTTGGTGAGGGTTGTCACATTCTCCCCCCGTTAGAGAAATTTCGTCCCAAAATTTAAGTTCTGCTACTAGATGCAGGGTCCTTAGGAAATAAATGGGGGTATTTCTCTTTCATCCAATCCTCACGTTCCCACGTGAATTCAGGTCCATGCCTAGCATTCCAAAGAACTTTGACGAGTTTGACACTGCTCCTGCGAGTTTTATTAACTTTCCAATCCGTGACCTTGACAGGTTCTTCAGTGAAGTGAAGCGTGTCGTCGATATGAACTTCGTTAGCAGGAATGATCACTGTATCTTGTGTTGGACTTTTTCTCAAATTGGATACATGGAATGTATCGTGAACACCATGGAGTTCGGCAGGTAGGTCCAACTTGTAGGCTACAAGCCCAATCCTTTGCAGGATTCTGAAAGGGCCAATGTAACGCGGATTCAACTTCCCACGCTTTCCGAAGCGTGCCACACCCTTCCAGGGTGAAACTTTCAATAAAACCATATCTCCAACTTGGAATTCCAAATGTCTCCGGTTTGGATCTGCGTAGGCTTTCTGTCTGTCGCGAGCTGCTTCGATGCGTTTTCGAATCTGCGCAATCTTGTCTGTCGTCTCTTGGACGATTTCGGGACCAACAAGCTGCCTATCACCTGCGTCATCCCAGCATAGGGGTGATCGACACTTGCGTCCGTAAAGAGCTTCAAATGGCGCGACTCCAATGCTGGTGTGGTAGCTGTTGTTGTATGAAAATTCGACCAGTGGCAAATGCTTATCCCAGCTACCGCCCAAATCCATAACACATGCTCTCAGCATATCTTCCAAGGTCTGAATAGTCCGCTCGCTTTGACCGTCGGTCTGAGGGTGAAATGCAGTGCTCAGATTTAATTGTGAGCCAAAAGCTTCTTGGAAGGATTGCCAAATCCTTGATATGAAACGTCCATCTCTATCAGAGATGATCGAGAGAGGTACTCCATGGCGCGTGACGATTTCTCTCATGTAAATTTCAGCCAACTTGCTCGTATTATCCTTCTCCCTGATAGGTAAGAAGTGCGCTGACTTCGTTAATCGGTCCACTATTACCCAAATAGTGTCATGGCCTCTTGGCGTTCTTGGCAACTTTGTAATAAAATCCATGGAGATTTGTTCCCATTTCCACTTGGGAATCTCAGGTTGTTGCAGAAGTCCTGAAGGCTTCTGGTATTCCGCTTTCACCTTAGCGCACGTTAGACACTTGCTCACATAAACAGCAACATCACCCTTCATCCTAGGCCACCAATAGTAATCCTTGAGATCTTGGTACATCTTATCCGCTCCTGGATGGATAGAGTACCGCGATTTGTGAGCTTCATCAAAAACAACTTTCCTTAAACCACCAAACAGAGGAACCTAAATCCTTTTCTCAAAACATAACGTTCCTTCCTCGTTTGGCACTAATAGCTTCTCCATCCCACGGAGATATTCTTCTTCAAGATTTCTTTCCTTAAGAGCTTCTTTCTGCGCGGCACGAATGCGCAAGGAAAGATCGGTTTGGATAATCATTTCTAAAGCCCTAACCCTTATGGGCTTGATCCTCTCTTTTCCACTTAGGGCGTCGGCAACCACATTCGCCCTCCCTGGATGATACTTTATCTCGCAATCGTAATCATTTAACAACTCAACCCATCGTCTTTGTCTCATATTCAACTCCTTCTGGTTAAACATGTGTTGTAGGCTCTTATGACCTGTAAAAATTGTACATTTCGTACCATATAGGTAGTGTCTCCAGATCTTTAAAGCAAATATCACTGCGCCTAGCTCCAAATCGTGCGTGGTATAGTTCTTCTCATGTACCTTCAACTGACGTGATGCGTAAGCAATAACCTTCTGGCGTTGCATCAACATGCAACCCAATCCTTGACGCGAGGCGTCACAATATACCACGAAATCGTCAGTACCCTCCGGTAGTGCTAGAATTGGCGCATTGCAGAGCTTATCCTTCAACAGCTGAAACGCTTCTTTCTGTTTGATTCCCCAATCAAACTTCTTATCTTTCTGGGTGAGGAGCGTCAATGGCTGAGCGATCTTCGAAAAATCCTCAAGGAACCTTCGATAGTAGCCAGCCAAACCCAAGAATTGTCGAATCTCGGTTGGCGTCTTTGGCGTTTCCCAATTCTTGATCGCTTCGATCTTGGTGGGATCCACATGGATTCCATCTCCATTTACCACATGTCCAAGAAATTGGACTTCACATAGGCAAAATTCGCACTTAGAGAATTTGGCATACAGCTGTTCTTTCTTCAGCAGCTCCAAAATAGCTCTTAGATGCTGTTCGTGATCAGCCTTTGTCCTTGAATAAATCAAGATGTCATCGATAAACACAATCACGAACTTGTCCAAGTACGGCTTGCAAACTCTATTCATCAAATCCATAAAGACTGCAGGTGCGTTTGTCAACCTAAACGGCATAACAAGGAACTCGTAGTGTCCATAACGAGTTCTGAAGGCTGTCTTCGGGATACTCTCCTCTTGTATCCTTAACTGATGGTATCCAGATCGCAAATCGATCTTTGAGTAAAAGCTTGAACCTTGCAGTTGATCAAACAGATCATCAATTCTTGGCAGAGGATATCTATTCTTGATCGTCAGCTTGTTCAGCCCCGGTAGTCTATGCACATTCGAAAACTACCGTCCTTCTTCTTGACAAACAGGACCGGATCTCCCCAAGGCGAGAAGCTTGGTCGGATAAATCCCTTGTCTAACAACTCTTGAAGTTGTGTCGACAATTCTTGCATCTCAGACGGGGCAAGTCTATAAGGTGCCTTAGCCACAGGCGCGGCGCCTGGGACCAAATCGATGTGAAACTCCACTTACCTCTGAGGTGGTAGTCCAGGAAAGTCCTATGGGAAGACTTCCGGATACTCCCTCACGACAGGGATGTCTTCAATCTTCGGTTCTGCAGCTTTCTTGTCTACAATGTGTGCCTGGAAGGCAGCACACCCCTTTTGCAAACACTTTCACGCTTTGAGGCAGCTGATAATTCTTAACTGCGTATCACGCTTTTCGCCATGTACCACAATTGTTTCGCCATCTTCGGTCGGGATACGAACGACCTTTTCGTGATAAACAATCTCAGCCTTGTTGCTTGATAACCAATCCATTCCTACTAACACGTCGAAGCTCCCCAGCTGGACTGGTAGTAGATCCAAAGCAAATTCACGCTCTCCCAACTCGATTACACAACCTCTGACTACTTCATTGGCTTCTACTAACTTTCCCTTAGCCAATTCAATTGAGTAAGGAATACCTAGTTTACTAGCGGCTAATCCAAGCATATTCTTAAATTCTAACGATACGAAGCTATAGTCGGCACCAGTATCAAATAAAAATGAATGCATAGCGTTGGTTTACAGGGAACGTACCAGTAACGACATTGGGATCCTGGCGCGCTTCCCTCGCTTCGATATGGAACACTCTTCCCCGGGCTTGGTTCAACTCTGGGCAGTTTCTCTTAAAGTGCCCGATATCACCACAGTTAAAGCATCCAGGTCTTTGCCCATTTCCACCTCCATTGTTTCCTTGTGGGCGATTTCCATTTCCACCCCGGTTATTGTTTCTGTTTCCAAATCCTCCTTGGCCTCCCTGGCCAGCAGTGGCCCAACAAGAATCCTTCAAGTGGCCATGTTTCCCACACGCTTCACACACCTTCAAACCACATCGGCCAGAATGGTGACGCTGGCAGGTGTTGCACTTGGGCTGGGTGCCCATATATCCCTTTCCTTTCTTCCCACCACCAGCTGTAACCTGAGCTGGCGCGTTTGGCTCTCCTTTCTTAACAACACCACTAGTGCCTAGTTTGAAGTTCGAGAACCTTCGTTTGTTACCTCCGGATGACTCGACGTGAGTCTCTTTCTTCTTTGTCTCGATCTCATCGAACTTGTTCAGGCGGATAGCCTCCTCAGTGAGAGCCACGCTCAAATCGATTGCCTCAGTAATTGTTGCAGGTTTAGAGGAGGTCATCATGCTTATGATTTGAGGAGCTAATCCCCAAATGAAGCGTTCAATCCGCTTGAATTCTGGAGTGACCATATAGGGTACCATATGCGACAGGTCGTGAAACCTCTGAACATATTCCGCGATCTTCGGACCTTCCATCTTCAAATGCCAGAACTCAGTTTCCAATCTTTGGATTTCAGCGCGAGAACAATACTTTTTGCGCATTAGTTCCTTCAGTTCGGTCCATGTTAGTGCGTAGGCAGCAACTTCACCAAGTGTCTGCACTTGCAAATTCCACCAAGATAGGGCTCCATCCAAAAATAGCCCAGAAATGTAGGTGACTTGCTGGTCTGGTGCACATTTGCTCATGCGGAGAGCAGATTCAGTCTTCTTGGCCCACGAACAAAAGCGACAGCACCTCCGGTGCCATCAAAGTTGTCAGGCTTGCAGTCTAGAAACTGCTTGTAGGTGCACCCATGAGGTGGATTGTTGTTGCCGTAATTGTTTGAATTACTTCCGCTAGTTCCTCCTTGTGAGGCTGCGTACTGTGCAATGGCGGCAATGATGATTTGTTGAAGTCCTGCCTCGTTGGCAGGCATGCGCGGATCGCGTTTTGGTGGCATCTTCTAAAAGATGGTTCACGTTGGTCAGGTGATAGTAAGTAAGGTGTACGTATGTAATATCAACACATAACATCTCATGTTATAAATAAATCACCCATATCGATAGCCTCTGTAATGGTTGAGGGCTTCGAGGTAGTAACCATGTCCCTGATCTGGGGTGCAAATCCCTAAATGAATCGTTCAATCCTTTTGAACTCCGGTTTGACTAAGTGGGGGACGACCCTAGACAAGTCGTGAGATTGCTGGATGCATTCAGGAATCTCTGGTCCGTCCATTCTCAATTCCAGAACTCCACCTCAAGTTTCTGGATTCTAGCCCTAGAATTGTATTTCTTCTCCATCATTCCTTTGAGCTCGTCCCAGCTCAGTGCATAAGCAGCATCTGTGCCAAGGGTCTGAACCTGAAGGTTCCATCATGAGAGTGTGTCATCTAGAAATAACCCCGAGGTATAGGTAACACTCTGTTGGGGTGAATCGTTACTCATTCTTAGAATGGAGTCCATCTTTTCGGACCAACGAACAAATGCAACGGCGCCTCCTATTCCGTCAAAGTTCAAAGGCTTGCAGTTCAGGAACTGCTTATAGGTGCAGCCAGTTGGAGGGGGGTTGTTCCCAGTAGTGCCATCGCTGTGCTTAGAGCGGAGGGCTTCATGTCGTGCATTTGCTGATGAGATGCGTTCTTGCAGCTCGGCTTCTGTCCTTGGTAGTGTACTGGTGTTTATGACACGCCTGGGTGGCATTCTCTTCTGTCGAAGTGGCATGAAGCGGGTTAGAAAACATTTCAATTGTCTATGAGATACATAGCACCATTAGCCATCATGTAATCCCCCAATTTCACACGTAAATATACTCAATGTATGAGTGGGGAAATAAATTTCTGAGCCTTCACATAGGCTTGCCAATTTGACTTGTTGCTGGTAATAGAATGAACTCGAGGCTACATCGCCTCGCCTTGGTCATTCGTGTTTTAGATATTTCCTGCTACATTGGTTTTCATTAGCTTGACCCGCAGAGTCCACCAGGATTTCTGTGCACTACAAGTCGTTATTACGTGGGCCCCCGTAATAATAAATTGTCTTGCACAGTTACCCCAATTTTCTCTCGTCCAAGTAGATGATCAATCAAGGAGCAACAGCAGGTGCATCGGCATGAACAGGGTCATGCTCCAATGCGGGGTCAGGAGCAACGCCTGGCTCAGGGGCCACAGCCAGCTCCGGATCAACAAACTCCATCTCAAAATCAGCTGGATCAACAAACATAGGGTCGACAGGGGCTACAGGATCCTCCAAGGGCTGGTCTAAGTGTATGAACTCAATGTCATGGTCTGGATCAAAACCAGGTGGAAAAACAGAATCGTCCTCAATGTTGCGAACAAACTCAAAGCTGTGTGCGGGAACTGGTGCAGCTGATGACGCCATATCAGGGTCGGCGTCGTGTGAGTAGTGCTGCACTCCCTGTATATGCAAAGATGCAGACGCCACAGGCTCAAATGAGTCTGGGACAGGCGAATGGGCATGAGCCTCCTCTGCAGGAGCGTCAGCAAGCAGTAGGCTATCACCAGCAACAATAGGGCCTCGCCCTCAAGTGGGTCCTCCTCAAATAGATCGACATCGTCGTCAGAGACAACGTCGGGGGGCATATCAACAACGGGATAAGCGGCAAGGGGCACAGGAGTAGGGATCACCGCGAGTGGCAAATCCCCAACAGGATGGCCATCAGCAGGGTCTGCTACGACATCAGGCAGTGCAAAGGGGTGAAAGTCGTCCTCATCTGTGCTGGTCGTATCGGAAGTGTACACCTCGTGCTCCGATGAAACTATGTCGCCTGATACTATGGCCGTGGGATCTGTAGTGTCCGACTTTCCAGTATCTGATGAAGGCACGACGTTTGTAACACAAACACACATACATACAACAATCAATCATATAATCATATAAACATGTTAGTCACCAAGTAAGCAATCAAATAATTCTCCTAGTCCCACTAGCCTCCCAGCCTCCCAGACTGATCTTCCTAGTCCCACTAGCCAATTCTCCCAACCTCTCAGACTGCTCTTCCTAGTCCCACTAGCCAATTCTCCCAGCCTCCCAGACTGCTCTTCCTAGTCCCACTAGCCAATTCTCCCAGCCTCTCAGACTGCTCTTCCTAGTCCCACTAGCCAACTACCTCGGTCCCCTAGACAGAGCCTCGGTCTTCCAGACCGAGCCTCAGCCTCCCAGACTGAGCCTATAAATAATAAATAAATGTGCTCAACATTTGTTTGTAAAAAGTTTTGGATCTGGACTTAAGTGGTATGCAGTGTAAAAATGTTTTCGTGAGAGCCCTAGTGATCATAGTCTAGACTCGAGAAGGAATCCTAGTTCGCTATGATCAGAGCTCTGATACCAAGCTGTCACACCCTGGCTTTGCGGAAGCGTGGTTATTTTGGTGTGACTTCTTAATACCATAGCTTAACCATAACAAGCTATATGAAATAAAACCATGCAAGATCATCCATTTAAAATAAGTTTGAAGAGTAAAGAACCACAACATTGTCTTAACGGATATCACATCCTAACAAACATAAACAGTGTTCAAAAGACACAACACCAACAAGAAATAAACACAGCTTAAGAACTGTGACTCGTCCAGGAAAAAGTCACATCCCTTAAACTCGGATGACCTCGAAACTAATGCAGCGGGAAAACGTGTCATACCGCGCCAGATCCTTTAATTCCCTGAAATACATGTAAGTTGAAAAATCAACAATAATGTTGAGCGAGTTCATGTGTAAGTGAGTATGTATAAACCTTTGTAAACAAGTCTGTATGTATGAAAATCCCTGGTATGTAGCAATTAAGGAAAAAGAGATCGATTAATGTGTAGCTAATACATTAATAAGTGACATGGACTAGGAAGCACTCAAACCTGTAACGCGTATTTTATACCGGTCCTTCCGGCGGAACGACATAGTCACCACATGCAGCCGCACGCTGGCCCATGTGTGGGGCTCGCAACACCCGATAGATCTATCACTCATGCCTCTCGGTCCTTATACAAGGATTAATGGTCTTACGATAATAGCCTATCCATTCACGTGATCTAGTAGTAAGTTCCTTAGCTAATCATACCGTGTATAAAACGTGTGTAGTAAATGTAACATGTATTTCACCCCCGCAGTTTAGAAAACTGAAAACAGTTAAGAGAAAAGGGGGACATGAACTCACCGAAGTGCGTCTCTAACAAGAAATATCCTGGTCAACCTGCTGTGCGACGACCTACACGTACTAACTTCTATTAGACGGACAGCCGTGCCTTAGCTTAAGGTTTAATGTCTTTGGGAAATAGTTAGGCAACTATTTCGTAATTACACTTCGTAATTATTTTGTAAATATATTCCTTCCCAAGGATGGGGGTTTTAATACATGTGCGTTCGTATAACTTCGAAATATATATTAAGTCTCACTTAATGTAATATATTTTATTTCATTTGTCCAAAATACTTTACTTCCAAAATATAAATATTCTTCCCAAAAATATTATATTTTATTACATACCATTTTCCAAAATAATACTTTGTCAAAATACACACTTATGTGTATTTTCTGAAAATACGCAAGTTACGTTGTAAGGTTCGGGTGGTATTAATAATACCGGTGTAACTTAAATATTTATTGTAAAGGCGTTCGTATTATTTTGGAGTCGTTAATATTTAGTAATATTATTTTTACCCTAAAAATAATATTTACGTAGTTCACAAAATAATCACAAAAATTTACACAAGTTTTGTTATGAAAATATATATTCTAAATATATATTTTAGCAAGTTTTATTTATAAAAATTCCACCTCCGTCACTTGGTTGTTTTGTAGTAAAAATTGTGGCGAAAGGTAATTGGGAAAACAAGTTGAAAATATATTCGTAACACTCGTGATAAAAATATTTCCAAGTGTTAGATTTTTGGAAAAATTTTGCCAGAGTTTCCCCTGTAACTGGAGGTGGCTACGCTTTCTAGCGTATCATTTTCTTTTAAAATTCAAATCAACAATGTTCCCAACATTAACAAACAATATTTCAACATCAACTAGTCCAAAATAGATATAAATCACAAAACACATGAACTTGTGGTTTGTGCAAAATATATAGTAACTTTCCCCATATTTTTAATAGATCTTTCTATAAATAAAATCGGTTTCTCACGAATCTTGTTCTTTCAGAAAATGCATTTGTACATCTTCTTGTCAAATATTACAAAAACAATTCTTTGTTAAAACTCGTTGTCACACAAGTGTCTACACACTTGTGTGATTACAAAAATCACCTTTGTTTAGGAAAGATCCGGCTTTAAAAATATGATTTCTTTTGACACTTGGTCCTTTGAAAATACCACTTGTAGATTCGTAGATCTACTAGTTTAGAACTCCATTTTATAAGAAAAATTGTTTTTACACAAGTTCATGTTTTGTGAACATGATCTAGCGGGTTTGTTGACGATCCATTCCCATACTAGCAATCAACAACAATAAATAACCATAACAAAACTAGTTTTATAAGTTTTACACTATTATTCATCTATTAACCACTTTGTTTATATTATTTTAGTAGACTTTAAATTTTGTTCTTACATGTTCATAAATTTCAACCGTCAAAATTCTTATTAACCACTTTAGAATAGATCAAAAAGGCATTTAGAGTCACTTACTACTAGCTCGAGGCTAGGGAAGAAACTAGTCGAAAAATAGGTGGTTAAAAGCAACGTAGTGAGGTCCTTAGCAATCCGCAAGCACCGGGCTTCCTCGTATGTGACCCTTCACACTTGAATATACTTGGATTTGCTTGGATGAAATCAAAATGTGGGTGTGCTAGGCTTTGGTTCTCGGCCGACAGGTTCAAGAGAAAAGAGTTCAAATTTTTTTTTTTTTTTTTTTTTGTGAAATGTTGAAGTGGATGAAATGCTTATCCATAATCCTTATTATATACCATCACCCACTAAACCCATTGGATTTTATGTCATGTAGATATTGGACAAGAATTAGTATAATATTAAAAAAAGGTGGGGTGTGTTCCCTTAAGGTAATCCGATCGGTTATGGGGGGTGCACTATAGTTCAATTTCAACTAATGAATTAATCACTAGTTATGTTAATTAGGTACTTGAATTAAGTTATTAATGTGTAGTATTTTATAACGGGTGTTGGGGTGTTCGGGTACCCTAACTAGCTCAGAAAAAGAAAACAATGTCAATGACAATATTTTTATGTCCCGGTTAAGTCCGGTTGTACAGTTGGATATTACTCCATTAAAGCGCTAAATAATTATTTAAAGTGTCGTAAATTTTATCTTTAGTGACACAATTTATTCCCGACACTATGGAAAGTGTCTAGTAATATTTTTCCAACTTTTTGCACTTTACTAGTTTAGGTAAAAGCTGAATTTTCTTTTTTTAAAGTGCAGAATTTTGTACTCAAAGTACGTTTTAGGCACATCCGGTCACTATAATTATCACCTAGGGACGCAGTTTTACAATCCTCACCTCCCTACACTCCCTACTAGTGTAGTAAACTATTCCCGGCTCATACTGGCCTTAGAGACAGTAACTGTCTGATGCTGGCTATGTCAGCATGTTTACTGGGTATCCCGTATAGTGTGCTCACTGTGCTTTTGTGCATCAAGGTTGCCACTGAAGTTTTGTGTAAATAATGGAGTGACAGTAGTAAAGTATGATGCATGTATAAGTATGTATCAGAAATCAGTAAGCAGTTTAATCACAGTTGTAAGCAAGCACAATAATTAAGCAGTAATTAAATATTAATTAATTCGTACGGATACCTGGTTTGGTGAGGGTTGTCACACCATAGGCGTTGTCGACACTAAGAGAATATGCGACCGCCTTTTTCGGGTTTGGATTGGTATTGGTGTTTGTATTTGTCGATGCATCACCGGTGTTGTATGAAAAGACATCACTAAACAGGTTTAAGAATTCGTCTCCCATCTTGAAAAACACCTGAAAATGTTCAAACACTTAGAAAAATTTTCACAACTTTCAAAAATCTCAAACTACTGCACTTGGGTCGAATGGTGATCCGATCGAGTGGTGATTCGATCGGATGACACAGTCAGATAATGAACCAAGTGTCAAGTGTCAGATAGCACAAGTGTCGGGTGACATGAGTGTCGGATAGCAAGTGTCGGATGACACAAGTATCGAATGGCAGGTGTCGGATAACTCAAGTGTCGAATGGCTATCCGATTGGATGGTCACTCGATTGAGATGACTTGTGCTTTAAAAATTTTGAACTTCAACACCACTCCGATCGGATGGTGATCCGATCGAACGAGATGATGACGTCAGCAAAGGTAATACAATAGAATCCAGGCTAATCCGATCGGATAGCTATCCGATTGGGTGAATGACGTCATCTTGTGCGAAGAACTCGACATAGTTTTTGATCAATTTTAAGCAGTTTTAGTCCGAATTTTTCAATGCAACTTTGTAGGATTGTTCTTTGTTCAATTCCGATTCGATTGATATGAAAATTAGTCAAATTTGTCCGTGAAATCTTGCTTAATTTTGAGTTGTTCTGGTTTTAGGGTGTGAAGATGTAAAAACTGCAAGAGATGTAGGAGAAGAAGAAGAATTTGTCAAAATCTCCGGTGAGATTTGACTGAGATCTGCAGGAAATGACTGAAATTCCGGTGAAATGTTGTTGCTATCTCCGATTCGGCTTCCAGTAGTGTCACACCTCAAAAAATCAGAGCTGGCGTGACTGGACTGGTATCTTCATTGCACAGCGGAAGCAAATAAAGCTAAGACTTCTAGAAAACGAACGCCCACTAAGTACTCGAATTTCCAATGGTTCTCCTATTCCAACCGTGCCATGATTTGAAAAAGTAACCTGAGAAAGAAACATGCGAAAGATCAACATAAAGTTGAGCGAGTTCATAGTTTGTTTGTAAAAGATTTGAATAAATCTTTTGAATAACCGGTTTGTGAAATATTATCGAGAAAACGAATTTAGAAATCCTTTTCTTGTCAAGTTATATGGAAACTTTGTATTTGTAACGCATTATGTTCGTAAAACCATGTATTTGTAAACTCTTGTATTTGTTAAGTTTGTATAACCGTCAATGTCCACCATGACTTTGACTTCATGCCTGCATAATCCTATGCTTTGAATTTTGTATAAAACATGGTATGTAATTTGTAAAACCCCGGTATGAAAGCATTTATGAACAAATTAAATTAAAGTTTTGCAAGGACATTAAAACATGTGAAGGCATAGGGAGCACTCAAAATGAGTAAGCTTATACCCTTGTCGATTTCCCTCGACTATGTCAAATTCCCCTTTGACTATGTCAATTCACCTTGACTATGTCAATTCACCTCGACTATTGTCGATTCACCTCGACTAATGTCGATTCACCTCGACTAATGTCGATTCACCTCGACTGGGACACTGAAGCACTTAAGAGGTCACAAGTACCATGAGTGGGGTTCGGCCGTACCCGTTAGATCTAACCTTCGTCCCTAATTAAGAGTTAATGGCATTTCAAATTTAGTCTATGCTCACATGATTTAATAGTTCATTTCATACCGTTTAAACATTCGTAACATGTATTCCACCCCCGAGAGTTATAAAACCAAAAACAGTTAAGAGAAAAGGGGGCATGAACTCACTGGGTTGTCTCGTTTTACGTAGGCAGGCCAAACCAGTCCCGTTATTATAACTAGGACGATCCCGTCCGTAATCTAGAAAATCCTTCACATTTTGAAAATATGCATTTGTTTTGTAAAACATGTATGTTTAGTATAAATCGTTCGTCAACCATTTGAGTTCCTTGAAATCCATTCGTAACATGGTTTAGAAATATGAGTTTTTCGTTTGTCGAAAAGTTGTTTACTTTTGCAAAACTTGCATGTCTTTCCACCCCCGAAAACATTTATAAAAATGTAAAATCGTAAAAAGGTGGGGTTATGAACTCACCTGAATTGCCTTGTGCAAAGCTAGCTAATTACTACTTCGTGATGTTGTTTCCAAGACGAGACCGCTAGCATGCATTCTACAATATTCCTAACACGGAATACCTTATAAGTTTCTAAATAAAAGCGGTAACTAAACTACGTGTCACCGAGCTCTACCGAATCGCTAACCGAACGATTCGAGGGTAAGTTGTTAAGTTAATGGAAACGATTAAGTCATATCTGTTAAGTATCGTTTATTGTCGGTGATAACTAATAAGTCTTGAAAAGACTTAATTCTCGAGAGACTTAAAAATAAACAAATATTTATATAAAAAATATATATAAATATATCGTTATAATCGCGTTAGCCGTCTCGAGAAATCGTATGTTTATGTAAAGAATATTGATATGAAAGTAATATATAACAAGCCCGTAATGTGTCGCGTCTCGTATGATTAATATCAAAGTATAGACATAATGTCGTTTAGGCGTTTAAAATAAATATAAAAACTTATATTTATTTAATAGAGTTTTCGCGTTGAGGTCGCTTAAAATAAATATAATAGTTATATTTATTTTATAAAAGAATGCGAGTTGTTTGGCGTTTGAAATAAATATATAAAATATATTTATTTTTATTAAAGAATTCGTGTTGTACGGTTTTGAAATAAATACATAAGCTATATTTATTTTTATACAAGAAGTCGTATTATCGGCGTTTGAAACAATATAAATAGTTATATTAGTCTTGTAAAAGAATTGTCGAAATTTGAAGTTTAAATATAACTATATTTATCGTTGTAAATAATTTTCCGAATCGTCGTCTATTGTAAGTTGTAAAGTGTTGTGGTAAGAAGTTATATATGTCACACCCCTTTCTGCGGCGGAAGCACGAGGTGTGATCATGAAAGGTTCTCATTGCATACGAAAGGTAAACATACCACATGCTCGTAAAAATTAACTTCAAATGCCAAACATTTCATAACTTGAAAACATAAGTTTAGTGTTTACATCACGAGATAGCATAAAACATTTTCTGAAAAGTTTACAACTTTATTCATAGATAAACATAACCAACTTCCATGAGCAAGAGTAAGACCGCGCGCACATCCACTTTAGTTACCTGAAATACATGTGAGTTTTGGAAAAAAACGTCAACATAATGTTGGTGTGAATTCATGCAGTTCTTGTATTGAACGTTTGTATACTTTGTATGAAAAACATGGTATGTATCGTGTATAAATCAAGTATTCATGTATAAATCAAGTATTCTTGTATAAATCATGTATTCTTGTATAACTCAAGTATTCTTGTACAAATCAAGTATTCCTGAACGTATCAAGTTATTAATGGGTTGCAAGGCCATTAACATGTGACAAGACATAGGAAGCATCCAAACCATAGGCATTTTTCTAGTTGTCGATTCACGACGGAGACACAAAAACACTACTCGGTACTAGTTATCACCAAGAGTGGGGCTGCCCGAGTACCTATTAGATCTAACCTTTTGTTTTGCGGTCTTAGTATGTACACGATTAATGGTGCTTATGGTACCCTATTCGTGACACGATTTCTCGTATCATTCCTTAAAACGCATCTTACGTGGTACTAGTGTTCACCAAGAGTGCTTCTTGTCTTTATATCATACCATTTATAAACATTGTAACATGTATTTCACCCCCGAAGTTATAAAACTGAAAACAGTTAAAAGAAAAGGGGGAGCATGAACTCACAACTTTGCGTTCCTGCGTCGTAAACTTCACCGGATTTGCTTATCTAGCGTCGTGACCTAAACGTGTTTTATTAACGTTAGTCACTAGACTTGTATCGCACAAGTACAAGTCACTATCTTTTGTATATGTTTTCTTGTGTTAAAAATAATTTATATTTTTAACTACGTGTCTTACTTATATTATTTTCTCATCAATAAATATAAGTATCTTGTATTTTTCACCCGAATTATGTATTTTGTCCAAAGTTTCATTTCATGTTCATAAGTTGCCCAAGTTCTTTATTCTATCAAGTAATATATTTTCATAAGTATATTCTCTTGTATTTGTCTAAGTATGCTATATGTGTATTTTTGTATGTTTACCTCTTAGGAGTACTTAGTGTAGTTTCAAGTCCTAATACACTATCACACATAATACATACTACATACACTTAGCACAAAATTTGTTGATCAATAAATATATATATTTTTCTCAAAAATATACATACTTAATATCAATTTTAATTTTGAATAAATCATCATTTCTTAACACAAAAATTAGGGAAACCTTGGTAAATGTTTTTAGATACATTTTTTTTTAAGGAAATAAGTTTCTCAAAAACTTATATTTTTCTAAATGTCAAAATTTATAATAATTTTGACATAGTTTCCCCTAAAAATGGAGGTTTCCCATGTTTTCAAAACATGTGTTTATTTTCTTTTAAAATCATCTCATCAATCAACAACTTAATCAAGACTTACCACTAGCCAAAAATCATGTAAATCACACTATATCATGAACTTGAAGTTTTTGTAAAAACTTGTAGTAACTTACCATGTTATTTAGTAGGTTTAGTTACCCTTAAAAACATGGTTGTTTGTTTCTAAATCACATTCTTGAAAGATTTAGTCATTTACAACTTGTATGATGATTTTTCTAAAAATATTTCTTTTGTATTTTTCTTGTTACAAACATGTTTCTAGTCTTGTTTAAACCTTAAATATATGATTAGTTTACTTAGAAACCATGATTTTGTTAATCTCGTAAATAAACTTGGTTTCTTGAGAAAATTATTTTTGTAATCATCTATTTACAAGACATTTAACATGTATCATCTATCATCACACTTTAGAACATTTTCATTTTCAAGTTCATGTGAGACATAAAGTGTCACACCCCCAAAATCCACATGCGGAGTATCACCGCTTGGAGGCGTGACTGACCAGGATCAAGCCACCAATCATATTGAACAATAAAATATAGTAGAGATAAACCAAACACAATATAATTGGTGTCCAAAATAAGTTAACCAAATTCAAACATCAGCGGAAGCATAAAATTGTAAAACCAAATCATAAGTTTTAAAAGTTCGAATGTTCCACATGGAACTCCACATTCCATGTCCCACAACGACTCTTCCCCATGCAAGCTCCAGCTAAGTACCTATTGACCTGCAAAGCATGTAGTAACGAGTCAACAACAAAGTTGAGCGAGTTCACAGTTGGGTGTTTGTTTTAAGTTGTTCCAAAAATAGTTTCCTTTATCTGGCATCCTGGCCGTGGGGGTTACCCCATAGTTGAAAGCGTGTTTTGTTTAATCCTGTTTACTCTGGCAATCCAGCCGTGGGGGCTACCCCATGTTTAATTATCTGGCTCTTCAGCCGTGGGGGCTACCCCATGTATACTACTAGACTCGTTACCATATCGACTGCTGACTGTAGTCATGTTTATGTGCCCTGAACTGTAATTGTCTATCATCATTGACATGCCCAGATCCATTAGTTCACGCCCGTCCTCTGCGGCACGGTGTGAGGCTTGTCAGACCTAAATAGCGCTATCTAACTAATGACCCGCTCGCCATTGGCCCGGCGATTAAGTCGATATAAAAAGGAGGGACTTCGTGATAGAGTTTTGGTCTAGTGAAAGTGTTAGGTCCCGATGCACAGGATCTGATCGTAAGGAACAAGATGAATCGACTCTGTCTAATGTGCGGAATCCATTAAGACAAATCACAGATAAGCAACACAGAATTCAACGATTAAACATGGTCTGTTCTTTCTATTGATCGTTCTGAAAGTACAAAGTTCCGGTAGAAGACAGACACTAATCAGGTTCTCTCAAAAAGTCAAAAGTCTGTAAAGTAATACCCGGACTGGGTATTTATAGACGTCTCAGGAAGAAGATGATATCCAAGAGAGTGGTCATTCGTACGAATGACAATCCGAGTGAATGGTCATTCGTTCGAATTGCAATCCGGTCGAATGATCATTCGACCGGATGACACTAAACACTATCGGATATTATCCAGACAAAACCATTTCCTGAGCTATCGACCTGACTAACACACATACTTTACAATACAAAGAACACAAATATAAAACATGACTACATGCTGACGGAAGCTACAGACGTTATGTACTAACAGACTCCCCCTCGGATATAGCTGTAGTTCCTTCCAGCATAGTCTTTTATTTCCTCCTATTGCATCTTCGTTCACGAGCTTTCTGTCTCCTCTTTTCTGCCTTTTCTTCTAACATTTTACGTCTTTTATGCCTTCCTTCAGTTAACCACCAGTTTCTGTAAACAGGATCCCCATCATGCTTTCGGTCCCATTTAGGAATCTTGTTTTCCTCTGATTCAATTGGCGTTTGATCTGTTGGAGGTACAATGTCCATCTTACGCCTTTCTAGCTCAGCAGCTCTTTCATCAATCTTTTTTCGACCTTTGTTCACGTTTATACTTTTTCAGAAATTCATCAATCTCGAGATCTCTCCAATTTGTCTTCCAGTATCTTCCCGAGTTAATGTCCTGAGCAAAACACACATCCACTATAGATTGATATTGCATTGCTTGTTCTTTATCAGGTCTTTCGTAGACTATCTTGTTGTAGAATAGACAGTCTATGTCTTTCTTTGAACAATTAACCAGCCACATAGGATCTAATACGCAAATCCTTCTTGATTCTTTAGTGGTCTTGTTATATAATGATATAATAGCTTCAGCCGTCGTTTGATTATATAACCACCCTTCAAACTCTTCGTGGAAATCTTGCTCCATTGCCCGTAAAGGCATATACTTCAAACAACTAGGAGGTTTGATATCCAGAGTAATATCTTTTTCACCATTTTCTAATATTCTGACAATTTGATCTGGAAAATGTGGTTTCCAATCAGGATACCTTTTCTTCGCTTGCAACTTCACATAGTTCCATAAATGTTGATCATGTTGTTTCACATCCAAACCATGGTAAAATTCTTTAATGTTCTTTGTTTTCACCAACTCATCTATATCCCACCACGAAAGAGTCTTGATATCTGACAGAAACTCAAAGTACTGTACCCCTTGTTCCCGTCTGATTGCATAGACTTGTAAATCTTCCAAATATCCCCAAGAAAGAATATCACCCCAAGAAAGATCTTTGTTGTTAGTGAAGAACTGAAGAGCCCTAAGTTTCTTTCTCTCATTTGGCATAACTTTAAACCATTTCTTTCTTTCTTCAGCAAGATTTTCTCTGGGTATGGTTTCTGTAATACCTTCAGTAGACACTTTCTCCACAATCTTTCTCCTGATTTCAGCTACATTTCGGTCTTTGAACATTTCCGCCAACGAGGGAAATGTTTCATCAACTCCAGAATAATGGAAATCAATTGCATCATCAGATGAGTCTGAAGCATCTTCAACAATTACATCATTGTAATGATCAGCTTCAAAAGCATATCTTGGTTCAAATATATCTTCAGATGACTGAGGAATCTCGTCTTCAATGTCAAATTTAAATTTCCCTTCTTCTAAACCCAATTCCTCCAACATCTCTTCTCTTGACCTCCTAACCTCAATCACTTCCTCATGTTTATCATGTAAGTAAATAACAGTAGGATTCGTGAGGAATACCTGATCTACGTGCTGTTTTCCAGATGTAGAAGTTTCTTGCTGATCATCAGCTTCTTGTTCATTGATCTGATCATTCCGAAGCTCCTCAATCTTTTGTTCATCAATAGGATTCTCAACCAGCAATCCCGAAGTACCTTGATCATCATCATCATTTTTCTTATCATCATCTTTCTTATCATCGTCTTTCTGGACAGAATCGTCTTCATCATCATTATCATCTTCATTTTCTTCTTCATCTCCAAACATTTCAACATCAGAATCACTAACTTCTCCTCCACGTGCCTTCTTTGCTTCTTTTCGCCTTCTATTAAATTTCATTCTGCGAACAACTTCTTTTATGTTGTAAGGCACTGTACAAGCATCACCAACAAGTACAAATTGCTGCGTCTTCCATTCTAGTAGCAACACTCTTTTGGCCTTTCTCTTCTTTTGTATAGCAATAACTCTACGAATAACTTCATCAGAATCAATGAATAGAGAAGGCTCACCAACTAACATGTAGTCTTGACCATGTTCATCTTGTTCTTGTATACCTTCATCAACTTGTTCTTCAGCAACTTGTTCTTCAGCAACTTGTTCTTGAACAACTTCAGCATCAATCATCTCAACATCAATTTGACTTGAAGAACCACCAGCTTCTTGAATATCTTCCACAACATTTTTGTTCTTTTGAATGGCCTCTTCAGCTAGTCTTCTTTCTCTTTCTATTCTTCTTTCCTCTACTCTTTTTACTTCAATCTCTTGAAAAGCAGCATGAACATCCATTTTCAGATGACTTTCTACAACTGCATATAACATGCTGAGTTGGTTATCTTTCATTACTTTATCAGCTTTCATCGCTTTCATCTCTAACTTCATTGCCTTCACTTCATTAGATGTAGCTTCACTCATTTCACTGAGAAGCTGATTGAGCGTTTGATTCACATCCTGAAGATTCTTTGTCTTCTCATTTAATGAAGAAATTTTTTCCGTTAGAACTTCAATCACTTTAGAATTATTATCACCATCATCCTTCATTTTCTTCATTTCATCTTCATGATTGATCAGCACCGTTCTAATTTGATCATGAGCTTTCATCAGCTTATTTACTTGCTTCAATAAGACATCACGTTCTTCTGCAGCCTTTACCTTTTCCTTCTCAAGTTCTTTAACTTTCTTTGCCAGAATCCTTACTGCTTCATTATTGAACAAATCATCTTCAAAATTCAAATCTTCTAACGGATCCCCTGATGTAGGTGGAAGATTGCTAAAGAAATCATCTGTAACTTTTGGACGTGAAGATTCTGGAATATCAATATTTTCAGGAATTGGTGGAAATTCTGAAGAAAAGACTCCACCCTCAGTTACTTCAACATAGTCATCTTGACCAACTTTCTTTTGACTTTCCGGTTCTTTAGCCTTAGATGATTCAGGCTGCTTCTTGCCTTTGCCTCCTTGATCCTTTTGAACTTGAGCTTCTCCTTTCTTTGCTCGCACACTTCTAGGAATAACTCCAGTTTGAACAGCTTTTCGCTTCTTTATTTGTTTCTTTGGTTGATCTGGTTCAAAAGAAGTGTCTTCCTCATCTGATGCTTTTTGTTTCTTTAAATGTTTTTTCTTGAGTTGTGCTTTGCCTCTGCCAAGAGTATTTGGATCAAGTTCTGATTCTGATTCTGTGGCTTCAGAATCTTCATCACTTGATATATCTTGAACAACACCTTCAGGTTCTTTGCTTTTAACACCTTTAGCAATATCCTCATTCTTCTTTAAAAAGTTTTGAAGAGATTGTGATAACAACTCAGCTCCTTCTTGAATAACTGCTGACGGTTCCAAAACTGTTTCATCTCTCAGCTTTAGTTGTGGTTCTCCAGAAGACCCTGCAAAAAAAAATTTTAACAGATTTATTAGAAACTTTTTAACAATTTACAAATCTAATTACCTTATGACTCCCCCTTTCACTATACCCTTTTCTACATTCTTCGGAATAGAAACTGCAGGGGACGTCTTTGGAGTTCTCTTTCTCTTTCCATCTTTTACTTTCTCAGCCCACCATTTAGTATTCTTTTCTTTGAACTCACTCATCTTCACATCTTCACTATCTGAATCACTGTTCTGGTGTCTCCAAGCATCGTTTTCTGGTGCAACATAATCTGGTTTGTCGATTTTACAAATCATTCTTTTCGCTCCTGGATTAGAACCTTTAAGTATTCTACTTAAGGTATCTGCTGTCATGTACCTTAGACCTAGAATATCATCATTACTTTTTTCAAGGTCTTTGAACTGATCATCAATCAACATCTGTACAAAGCGAGGATACATGATGAACTTCTTGTTTTCAGCTTTTGTATTCTCAGTCATGTAATAAAATATCACTTGAGAAATGTTATATGGCCTATTTAAAACAAGGCATGTGATGATGTTCATAAGATAATCCGTTGTTTCATCATAAGCTCCCTTCCTATGTGATAGAGCATGTGTCACACAATGAACCAAAAATTTGTAAGCATGACTTAAATTTGTCTTCAACATTTTTCCATTTACGTGCCCTGTGAAACCCATTCTGCACCATAATCCTTTTGCAAGACATTCAGATACAATGGTTGGATCATCATCAGAATCTCGTAAGTCTAATACTCGTCTTACATCATTGACTGTTACTTTTATCTCCAAATCTACTTTCTTTCCATTCTCGTCTCTCTTTGTTACTGCAGAGTAAATCGTTTTATCTTTCTCTTCGTATCGTGCAGAATTCCAAAAACGTCTGACATGTGATTCATAAGCTATGGTCTTATCAGTTAAGGCCTTAGCAATTCTACTCTCTCTCAAGAATTTTGCAACCTTGTCAATTACCAATTTCTCTGTATACTCTTTTTCTAACAGGCAGTAAATGTTATGTGATTTCTCCCAGTCCTGTAGAAAAACATTTGGAATTTTATCAAAAATTTTCTAACACTGAAGATTTCACTCTACTAAGTGCAAAGATTCTAATTTCTATCCGACCGAATTGTCAGTCGACCGGATTGTCATTCGACACATGATAATGAAAGACCAGATGTACAAGTGAGATAGAAATGAATTGCCCCTCAGTCGAATTCCCACTCGGTCGAATTGCTACTCAACCAGCTTGAACAAATGAATTTGAAAGACATAATTGCCACTGGGTCGAATTGCCATCCGTTCGAATTGCCACTCGACCAGTTGTACAAATGATTTTGAAAAATGTCACTGAGTCGAATTGCCACTCGTTCGAATTGTCATTCGTTCGAATTGCCACTCGACCAGTTGTACAAATGATTTTGAAAAATGTCACTGAGTCGAATTGCCACTCGTTCGAATTGTCATTCGTTCGAATTGTCATTCATTCGAATTTTCATTCGTTCGAATTGCCACTCGACCAATTGTCTTTCTTATTCTGGAACAGTTAAAGAGTATTCAAGAATCACCAAAATTTTTCTAAAACAAAACTTCTAATTGATCATAGATCTACATAGATAATCTGATTACGAGCAAAACCCTATGTTCATTGTTGTCTAAATCATCTTAATCAGGGTTTAATTTGACAAAAACTGCACCGAAAGCCGTAATGACTAATCATCAGATCTACTTGATTTTAGCATGTTATTTCACAAATTAAATCGGTAAACCTATAGATCTGAACATTCCGAGCACAAACCTATGATTATTTCACATCAAAACTGATCAAAACTTCCTAGATCTATCCTAAACCCTTCGACAGTGACGTCATCATCATGAACATTCAACAACAATCAAATTATAACAGATTTGAGTATGAGAAACATACCTTTGCCATTGTGAAAGTTGTGCAAACCAACAATCCAAAGATTCGTGCAAAGATTTGTGAAGAAACAAGATCAGAAAGACAAAGTGTGTGAGAGAGAATGAAGACTGTTCGAGCGAGTAACATTTGACTGTCCTTTGACTCTCTATATATAGTGACACATGAGTCGAATTGCTATCCGTTCGAATTTGCCATTCGACCGGATTGCTATTCGAGTGAGGCAAACTTTTGATTTTTTAACAAAAATTTTGACATTTTGACTTTTTCTCAATTTTATCAGTTTTTAAGAAATCCACTTAAGTATCTAGGTCCAAGTTAATGACCCTAGGTACTTAATTTGCCTACCAAGTCCAAATTAATGACCTTGGTTGACCCGATTCAAAGCATACTGGCATTTTCTTGTTTCCTGGAAAAATTTCAAGTTTCAATTTAATGAACTTATTTTTTAACTTTGCAAACTCAAGATTTTGAAAAATTATCTCCAAACTCAACATCCAGCCCAGAAACTTCCTGCATCTTTCCCAAACAATGAATCTGAAGATCAACTCTCTGCTTTGGTTTGTCGGAAAATAAAGCAGAAATGTAAAATCTTTTTGAGATTATTAATAAAGTTTCTACACTAGAAAAGAAATACAAAACAGAAATGCAATAAACTATTTACAAACAAATTTTTGATGAGCGTGTTAGGGAATCATATCAGCTACCGACAAGTTACAAGTACCGTTAAGCTTGATTTCATACATAGCATTAAACAATTCACTTAGATTGTCGATATACTGATCCTCTTAAATTTTCACACACATTTCAATCTGTCCAGGATACGAATTTAGTGTTTTAGAAACTTGAACTTATTCATGTGTCCCACCTCTTGAATATACTCCCGTATCCAGATCCCGATATTCAGTCTTACAGGCAATTATAAAACAAATGATATCTGTAAGGGTTTAATAATTTATGAAGAATCATGAGAGCTCAGGTCAGAACTACCGTTCAGCAGAGAGATCATGACTCAACTTGGGTGTGTCCCCTTTAGAGGATCTTTTTTACAACAGCATTGCTAAGCAATTTTATTGTCTTATCATATATGCTGAGGGTGATGCTATGTTTCAAGCATTGCAGAAAGTATTATTCAAGGACTAGGTCAGAACTTCCATTCAGCAGAAGTCCCGGAATAATACCCCAGACATCATTGAGTATAAAAACCTAGTATATCAAAAAAAGGAATCTTTCAAACGAAATTTCAGGGGTTACCTATATATCCAAGTAGTGTTCCCCACGAAATAAGGAAGTAAAATTTAGGTTTATATCCCGAACAAACCTACTAAATGTGTAAAAACCTATCGGCACATCGTCAGTGAGACTGTTTAACGCATTTAAACTTTCCATTTCTTTAGCGTACCGTGACAGTCTAGTTGATGTACTATCATTTTCCCTTTTTACACAAGCTCTTTTTGAATTTTATCATGTTTTTGGGTTTTGAATTTTTATTGTTTTTGTATTTTCTGAAATTATAACCTATCTCCCCTTAAAAACCAAAACAAGTAAAAATTCGACAAACCATTGCAGATTGCTTTTCAACATCATCTACAGTGGTACCTTCATCAACGCCAACGATTTCTTCCGCATCCGATAGTAATTTCATACCATTAAGTTTCAAAAGATATTGAAAACGAGTTTTGTCAAATGCTTTGGTATGTAAATCAGCTTTTTGCTCATCGGTGTGGATTTTTTCTATTCGTATCAACTTCTTCTCGAAACAATCTCGGATGAAGTGATGACGAATTTCAATGTGTTTCGTTTTAGCGTGATGAACAGGATTTTTTGTTATGTTTATGGCTGCCTCATTATCAACAAAGATAGGGGAGTTAAGAAATTGCAAACCGTAGTCTCGCATCTGTTGCTGGATCCACAAGATCTGAGAGCAGCAGCTGCTAGCTTATACATATTCGGCTTCACATGTGGATAAAGCGACAGAGGTCTGCTTTTTGCATTGCCATGTGACCAATCGTGGTCCGAAAAACTGGCATCCCGCTGTTGTTGATTTAGCGTTCACTTTGCAGCAGCCGAAATCAGAATCAGAGTATCCTTCGAGCGTGAAATCGCCTATTTTTGGATACCACAACCCCAAAGATGGAGTTCCTTTCAGGTAGCGTAGAATCCTTTTCACAATAACCATATGCGAGGCTCTAGGATTTGACTGAAATCGAGCTGCGAGGCAGGTTGGATACATAATATCCGGTCTTGATGCCGTCAAGTACATTAACGAACCTATCATGGAACGATACAATGTTTCATCTACCTTCTCTCCGGTGAGATCAGGGTTTATCCCATGGTTCGTCGCTAATGGGGTGGACATAGGTGACATTCCTGACATCCCGAATTTCTCCAGAACATCATGAACGTACTTTGTTTGATGTATGAACGTTCCCTTGGGTAGTTGATCGACCTGAAGCCCCAAGAAGAACTTCATCTCACCCATTGATGACATTTCAAACTTCTGCTTCATTACTTTTTCAAAATCTTTGCAGAGTTGTTCATTTGTAGACCCAAAAATTATGTCGTCCACGTAAATTTGGACTATCAGAAAATGCCCGTCGACTTCTTTTGTGAACAGAGTGGCATCTATCTTTCCTCGGATGAAGTTGTTGGCTAACAGATGTTGAGACAAGGTCTCATACCAGGCTCTTGGGGCCTGATGTAAGCCGTATAACGCCTTATCCAGGAGATAAACTTTATCTTTGTGAATTGGGTCGGTGAAGCCTGGTGGCTGTCCGACATAAACCTCCTCTTTCACCTTGCCATAGAGAAACGTCGACTACACATCTAGCTGAAAAACTTTAAATCCTTTCCATGATGCAAATGCTAGGAAGATTCTGATCGCTTCAAGTCTTGCAACAGGGGCATATACTTCAGTGAAATCTATCCCTTCCTGCTGACTGAAGCCTTGGACAACGAGTCGAGCTTTGTTTCGAATAATAACTCCTCGATCATCCCTCTTGCATTTAAACACCCATTTGATATTGATCTTTCGGTGACCATCAGGCAAATCCACTAGCTTCCACACACCTAACTTCTCGAATTGACTTAACTCCTCCTGCATTGCATTTACCCAAGAATCTTCAGTAAGCGTCTCTTTGTAAGTTCTTGGTTCAACCTGCGAGATAAAGCAACTTAATGAGAAATCAGTCTGTAATGTAGCAACTTTTGAATAAAAACATGTAAATCCTTGGTCGATTTGTCTTCTGGTTCGGACTCCTGATTACAGCTCTCCAATGATTAGCTCTTCAGGATGATATGACAGAGTTCTTGGCATTACCTCGCCTGAAACATCAACCTCACCTTCCAAATTTGTGACGTTTTGATTTGCAACTTGTTCACTGACTGGAATAGTTTGATTCGAAAACTGGATTAGCTCCCCCTCAGGATCTGAATCATCACGATCAAATATTGGTCTGTTTTCAGATTCTTGATTATCATTCTCTACCGTCTGATTATCCTGAGCAACTTCATTTTGTTGCACATCGTCATGTTCTCCAGCATTGCTTGGACCTGCTTCATCATCATTTGAAGTTTGTCGTTTTTGATAAGTTTCTGCTGGGAATCTTTCTTCTGAATCTTCATACTCTCTTAGAATATCCAACTCGTCAAAGAATTTTGGTTCTTCCTCCATGTTGAAGGAATCCCACAAAGTATCATAATTGAAACGCCATGATTCGCCGGGATTCTGCGGTGGCATTGTATGACCCTGGCATTCAACATTGTATGCTTCAATTATCGGCTTTAGACTTGGAACAAAGACTCGTTTTTGTGGACTAGAATAACCCACGAAGATTCCTTCTATGCTCTTTGGACCAAACTTCCCAAAAGGCTCTAAAACTGTGCAGGGAGACCCAAACGGTTCCAGATACTTCAGGTTGGGTTTGCGGAGATTTATCAGCTCAAAACACGTCTTGTTGAATTTCTTTACTGTGAGAACCCGGTTGAGAGTATAACAAGCGGCTGACACAGCTTCTGCCCAGAAGTTGATTGGTAACTTTGAATCAGCAAGCATTGTTCTGGCCGTTTCGATTAGTGTCCTGTTCTTTCGTTCTGCTACTCCATTTTGTTGTGGAGTATAAGGAGCACTAAATTCATGTAATATTCCTTTCTCATCACAAAATTCTTCCATTCGGTTGTTCTTGAACTCTGTACCGTTGTCACTTCTGATTCTTCTGATACGAGCTTGGTACAAATTTTCAATTTTTCTGAACAATGCCTTTAAACTTTCTAAAGTCTCATCTTTAGTCTTCAAGAATGAAACCCACGAAAATCTGGAGTAATCATCAGTAACCACAAGACAGTAAAGTTCTCCTGTAATACTTTTGACATTCACAGGACCAAACAAATCCATGTGAAGTCTCTCCAGAGGTCTTGAGACTGAATTGACTTGCTTTTTAGGGTGTGACTTTTTCTTTTGCTTTCCTTTGATGCAGCTAATGCACTCCCCTTCCAGATGAAAACCTTTAATGTGAACGCCCAGAACTAAATCATAATGCACCAGATGATTCATTTTTCTTAGGTGAATATGACCCATTTTGCGATGCCACAACTGTGATTCTTTCTCTATTGCTCTAGACACAAAACAATGAGCCTGACCCGTTGTTGTAGTTGCTACACTCATGTCTAGTACATACACGTCATTTACTCGAGGCGCTCTCATGATAATCCATTCTTCAGGGATAACAAAACCTGGCTTCAATATCAAACATTCTTTGTCTGTGAAGTGAGTGGTATACATCCTGTCACAAATCTGCGAGATACTTAGCAGATTATTTTCCGACTCAGCAATGTAGTTAACTCTCTCAAACTTGACAATCCCATTGGATAACGTTCCTTCTCCAACAATTCTACCACCTTGGTTACCTGCAAACCCTACATAACCTCCATTGAAATTTCTAACATCATACAGCAGTGTTGTCTTTCCTGTCATGTGCCGAGAAGCTCCACTATCCATAATCCAACGTGAAACGGATCTCGGAAGCTCCTGCACATATAAAAAATGTTTAATGAGATTTTGATGCTACCCAAGCCTCTTTTAACTCGGGTAACTTAACATTAATGTGAGTTTTTGTAGTGTAAAGTGGAGGAAAGTTTTTATCATTCATTTTTAAGCTTTCAGCAGACCCAACTTCAACCTCTTTGAATAAGAAAAATTCGTCTTTGTGAGGTTGACCAGATGGTTGATCTTTCTTCACCACATACTTCTTTTCAGAAGTTGATTTTTGTTTCTCATATAAATCCAAAGGTACATACATCTTCTTGGTTGAGGATAATGATTTTTCAGTCTCAGACACCTTTGGTTTTGAAGAATTTTCTTTCTTTTCAACAGTTTTTGGCTTCCATGTTTGTTGAGGTGATGCAACCCGTTTGTAAAATTTGTCATTTTTAGTTACCAAATTCTTAACAGGTTCAGTTTTGATCTTGGAGTTATCATTTTTTAAAACCTTTTTCTCAACAACCAATGGATCTTTCCCCTTCACAACATCTTTCTTGCTTGAATTCATCACAACTTCAGTCTTAGGCTTCAGGTTGGTACACTTACGTGCAATATGTCCAACTTGATTGCATTTAAAACATGTTCGGGTGTCAACTACCCTACTTGTGCCTTCAGACTGAGGCTGTGAGGCCTTCTTTTCAAAGAACTCTTTGTTTGATTTTGAAAAAAATTCAGATTCCTCATCAGAAAGTGAATTTGAACCATTCACAAACATCGTTTTCTCAATAAATCTCTTGTTTTGAATATTCTTTCTCTAATAATTCTTACTGCCCTGATATCCACCCGACCATTTATTTCGGTTGTTGTTAGAAAAACGTGGTGGAACAACAGGTTTCTTATAGTAAGCTTTATCTTTCTCAAAATTCATTTGCCTCTTTGTCTGATTCAAACCTTCTACTTTAGACAAATCAATTTCAACCAATTTGAAAACATTTTTCAATTTGTTCACATTAACATTCTCCAGGGGAAACTCAAGGTCTGAATACAACTTATCAGAACCAGCCATCTTGTACATCACAAGACCCGGTTCATCATCTAAGTTGTTTTTAGATTTTGGTTTCGGAATGTAATTGTTCAGAAAACATTCTTCATCCTCAGCTGAATCAATGTCCAAGACACTTTCAGCCATGCCTTTAACAATCTCAGTTTGAACACTATCATCAGATGATGATGAAGAAAATGTCACATCAATTGACTCTGGAAGTTTTATCTCATTTGTTTCAACTTCATCATTAACCAACCCTGATTGCTTCTTTGAAAAATTGTTTAGAACTGGCGGTAGTACTTGATGAAACCCGACTCCAGTTCCATCACAGTATACATCTTCGCCAGCATTGTTTTTCCCAATGGGTTTTGGAACAATGTGTTGCAAAACAAAGCTTGCAGAGTTGTAACTGTTCAGTTTCAAATTAATACGCTCATTCTCAATCTTAGCTTCTTCAAACTGAAGCTTCAATTTTGCAATTTCATCTAGTTATTTGTTTATTAACTCTTCTTTAATCCTCAAAACACCTTGTAAATGACAATTTTCTTTGTATGTTTTACCGTTTCTATCATCAGAATCTTTCACCGTGCGTTTTAGTTTTTCAAAATTTTCAGAAATTTGACGATTTTCAAGAATTAGTTTTTCATTTTCCTTCCTAACTCTTTCTATGTCAATTTTATCAGTTTCAATTTTGTCAGTTAGTTCTTTTAATCTGTCATCAAAGTTTTCAGCATTTTGTCACGGTTTAAGATATGATCCTCAACTTCTCTGACTCTGTTTGTCAGATCCACAACTTTCTTACCACTGAGATAAGTGATTGTACTACAAACCTTGCAATCTTTCATGCAATTTTTGCAGTCAATATCACTATTTACTTTCTTACCTGATGCACTTGTTGACCCGTTTGAACTGACCTGGCTTTTAGACTCATATACGGATTTAGACTCTACCTCAAGTTCCTTAGCAGCCAGCACCTTGTTAGCCATCTTTCTCAAGTTTTCGGCATTCAATTCTTGTGATGTATCAATGATCCCATCATCAATCTTCTTGGCTTTTTCTTCTTTTTCCTTTTCTTCTGCACTTCCCCACCATTTTCTTTGCCAACCCTCTTCTTCATCAGCAATTTGTTTAATTATAGTTTCAAGATCGAGGGTTTTGTAGTCAATAGCAATGTTTCCCATGGGGTCAAGATAACATTCTCTGTCTGGATCCCATCTCTTTGCCCTTTTTGCTCCAGTGTATATTTCAGAAATTCTGATCATTCTGTTTTGAGCAATCATCTTTCTGTTTACATACTTTTCTTCTTCGTTTCTGTTGTCTTTATAAGGAACAGGTTCAACAATCTTTTCCATAAAAGCGTATCCAACCGCATCCTCTTCTGGAAACAACTCGCTCCAATCAAAACCTTCATCGTCATGGATCACAGCAAGAGCTCTGGATTTCTCTTTGTTATCCTCAATCTGCTTCATTCTTGGTGGTTCTGATTTATTCTGATGATATAGCGCTTTCTTGTAGTAATCTTCTTTGAACGGATTTTCAAAATCATCAGCATAAGCATTCCGGCACTCTCTTTTAAAATGACCTTTTTGCTTACACTTGAAACAGGTCACTTTTGTCTTGTCAAAGCCCAACTTGGTAGATGGTCCACCAATAGACTTTCTTCCAGTTATCTCCATGAAACGCTGTGCCCGACGTACTGCACTGGCCATACACCACCTTATGTCGATCAATTCCATCTCCTTAGGATCTATCTGATCGTAATCTTCTTTTGTTAGGTTGGTGTTGCCAATCTTCCCAGCTACGAGGCTCTCATACGACTCCAGCACAGAGGCTAGGAAAACCATCTGTTGCTTTGCAGACTCCTCGCTGAAATTTTGAGCGTTCTTTAAATCAACAGCAATGTTGCATTGAAATAAGTTCTTTGCAGCTGATTGGTTTGGATTTGATGAAGAGCCACTGTGAAAACCACTACTTGCATTCTCTCTGCTGCTTTCACTTTCTTTGCTAGATGTGTTGGAGCTTTTAGCAGAAAAAGTTGTTTTGGGAGGTGTATTCTTTGGAATCATGCTTTTTGGATAATACAGATCCAAATTCTGCTGATATGATGAGTGATTGACTTTGTGTGTTTTCTTAATCTCCAGCTCGTGACTCTCTAATCTTTCAATCAACAAATCAACTGTAAGATTCTCATAAGTGATCGTATTCTTCAACATCAAGGCAAAGTATTGCCAATCCATCTCATCTAGCAAGGAATCAAACAATTTGTCGACTAACTCTTCTTGAGAATAAGTAATTCCATGTCTCGCCAGCTCCAACTTCAAGTGCCCAAACCTCTCAATCATCTTACAAACTGATTCATTTTTTAAACAACCAAATAAATCAAATTCTTTTCTAAGTAGTTTGTTTTTGTTTTTCACTATTTCTGCACTACCCAAACATTTAACTTTCAACTTTTCCCAGAGATCTTTAGCACTAGTGTATTCGATCAAAGATATTATATCTTCTCGGACAGACTGAAACAGCAATGCGATGCATTTTTGCTCGGCAACAAAAACTTCTATTTCTTCGGATGATGTCAAATTTTCACCATCTTTCCCTCCATCTTTGTATCCATTCTTTAGACTTTTCCAGCTAGTATATGCAAATGCTTTCAACCATTCTTCAAATTTCTTTGCCCATTGATTGTACTCTTCTATCGCCATCAACTTTGGGGGTTTGTTATATGTTCCGTATGCACTTTCCACTCCTAAAGCTTCTGACAAAGTTTTCTTTGCGTTCGACGTGTTCTCATTTGTGTTGTTGTCATCTCCAGAATTTCCAGCAAAAGCATGCATATTACTGAAAGGATTCATGAATTCAACCATCTTTCAAGTACCTGAAAAAATCAGACAAACACTTAGAAAGTTTTTTTTTTTTCAAATTTAAAAATTTCAGAATACAACTTCTGAAACGAATGGTGATTCGATCGAGTCACTATTCGAACGAGTGACACAAGCTATTCGAACGAATGGTGATTCGCTCGAATGGTTGTTCGTTCGAGTGACAAGTTTGACTTTGAAAGTTGACTTTTCAAATCCTATCCGACCAGATTGCAATCCGATCGGATTAGATGATGACGTAAGCAGAAGTTCTTGATCAAACTGAATCACACCACTCAGATAGTAATCCGAGTGAATAACGCTGCTGATGTCAACAAGATGTCAGCAATCAATTAGCAGGTAATAACGAATCCAATCCGTTCGAACAGCTGTTCGAGCGAGTGGATGACGTCAGCACACATGAACATCTAAACATGATTTTTGAAGAATTTGATCTAGTTTTAGATTGAATTTGATTATGAAACTAAGTAGGATTATATTTTGAACGATTGTGAATCAAATGATATCGATTTTATCAAATTTTAACCGTAGATTCATATTCAATTTTAAGTTTTTCTGATTTTAAGGTGACAGACTGAGTAATAATGCAAGAAATGAGTAGAAAGATAAGAAATATGTCAAATCTCCGGTGAGATTTGAAACTAATCGGCAAGAAATGTCAAGTATTCGGTGAAATTTGACTCTGAACGGCAAGTAAAACTCGAATTCTGGTGAATTCGGTGTCGTTGATCTCGATTCAGCTCCCTGGATGCTCTGATACCACTTGTTAGGTCCCGATGCACAGGATCTGATCGTAAGGATCAAGATGAATCGACTCTGTCTAATGTGCGGAATCCATTAAGACAAATCACAGATAAGCAACACAGAATTCAATGATTAAACACGGTCTGTTCTTTCTATTGATCGTTCTGAAAGTAAAAAGTTCCGGTAGAAGACATACACTAATCAGGTTCTCTCAAAAAGTCAAAAGTCTGTAAAGTAATACCCGGACTGGGTATTTATAGACGTCTCAGGAAGAAGATGATATCCGAGCGAGTGGTCATTCGTACGAATGACAATCCGAGTGAGTGGTCATTCGTTCGAATTGCAATCCGGTCGAATGGTCATTCGACCGGATGACACTAAACACTATCGGATATTATCTAGACAAAACCATTTCCTGAGCTGTTGACCTGACTGACACACATACTTTACAATACAAAGAACACAAATATAAAACATGACTACATGCTGATGGAAGCTACAGACGTTATGTACTAACAGAAAGTTAACTGTCCATGAGGATGAGGAATTATATTCCTGAACCCGTATTGTCCTACCCAAGAAAGGACGAGAACTCCATGTTCCTTAACCCATTCCCAACCCCTGGGAATCCCATGCTTTGTAGAAAGTGTGGACTCACCTTGGTTTGCTCGGTATGCTAAACTATGTGATCACAAGAAATCAGTCAAGTCCTATAGTGTGCACGTATACACAATCAGTTCAATAAAACACGTCCTAAAAAGGTTACCAGTTACAGTCAGTTTCACATGCACATATACCACACCTTTCAAGTATAGTTAATTCACACATTCGAGGTTCACATAAATTATATTCATTGCTCATGTAACGCACATATGCATTCCAACTCGTGACAGTTTATTCGTCCGTCTAAAGTATCAATGAATTCTTAACATGTAATCACACAAATATATCATATACATACCTACATGATCAACTAGTGTGTGCATGTCCCAAAGTTAACACATGTGTATATCACGATAACTAACAAATCCAACATTTAAGGTCCGGCCATATTACATCATGTGCGGCCCACATCACAACCGGCCCAACATTAATAAAATGTTTTTTATCTAATACTTCCTAACAGTCCGGCTAACATGTACCAGTCCAGTAACAAATCGGAAGTTCCAGGTCTTGAGTTATTATGTTACCCTTTTATATGGTCCAATTAACTTGATGTGTAAATCATGCCATCCATGTATTCTTATTCTCTCAATATTCACGGCTATCTTTCATTGTATAACTAATAATCCGAACACATAACAAGACACTTCTAGCTTTTCATTAATTATATTCGGTTCACCAATATCACATGGCATCCTCATTAATAACAGAATCACTAGCTTGGTTAGAATACTATCATTTATCATATCACTTCTTAAAATTAACAACCCCAAACTATCTTATCAAACACCCTACCCGGCCGATCAGAATCATACCCGACATAGTCATACTTCATGCGAATCATCGACTCATATATGAATATTAATCATAATAGGGTATTAATCATCAATCATGCAACACTCATAATTAAATCAATCAACATTAATCATACAATTATCCTATTGTCACAAACTAGTTTCCAATCAAGTTATGAACAAACGAGTACAACACATCAAGAACTTAACAAACATGATTGGACTAACCTGAGGTTGATATTCACTAGACAAGAAGGATGATTCCTAAGAGGGATAGACTTCGATCACGATGAAGGGGGGTGTAGACCTGCTGCCGCACACAAATTGAGAGAGCTAGGGTTTGTTTGAGTTTGCGTTTGAAGTTTACTCTAAACAAGGAGCACTTCACGTATACAAATAACGTGAAGGTTTTGGGGCGGTTCCTTCTTTGGCCGACATGGGCTCAAGCCCAAGTAATTGCTTTTGCTAAAAAAAATGGACTTGATGTATAACAAGAAAAGGGATTGGGCCAAATAGTTAAAGACTAGTAGATTAAGGAAATTGGGCTGAGTTGTATGAATATAGGAATATGGTGGCGGCCTAATGATACATGTGACCAATGCGGCCCACAAAGATAGGTTCTGAAATACGAGTTGTCACATTATCCCCAAGTTGAAAGAAATTTCGTCCCGAAATTTGGTACGTACTCACTGAGGAAGCTAGTTAAGTTGCATGGTTTTCCTGGTTTTCCTGGGGTGTCACATCCTCCCCCCGTTGTTCTGGAATTTCGTCCTGAAATTCCGTAGCTTCAGGCTCAGTAGTGGTTGTACTGTTTGCGAATAGTTGGGGATACTTTTATTTCATTCGATCTTCGCGTTCCCAGGTGAACTCTGGGCCACGACGGGAGTTCCAATGAACTCGAACGAGAGGTATTCTAGTGCACTTGAGGACCTTAACATCCCGGTCCGTGATTTCAACAGGTTTATCAACGAATTGTAACTGCTCGTCGATAGTGAGCTCCTTCAAAGGAACTCTGAGGGTCTCATCTGACAGACACTTCTTCAGATTCGACACGTGGAAAACGTTGTGAACTGCACTGAGTTCTGCTGGTAAGTTCAGTTTGTAGGCCACCTTGCCTATTTTCTCTATGATTTCGAATGGTCCAACGTATCGTGGGTTAAGTTTGCCTCGCTTGCCAAAACGAACCACACCCTTCTAGGGTGAAACTTTGAGTAGCACTCGCTCCCCAACCTGGAGCTCGAGTGGTTTCCTGCCCTTATCGGCGTAGCTTTTCTGACGGTCACGAGCTGCCGCCATTCGTTGTCGTATTTGAGCAATTCGTTTTGTTGTGTCTACCACAAGTTCTGGGCCAGTGATCTGACTATCCCCCACCTCTGCCTAACAAAGAGGTGACCGGCATTTACGCCTGTACAATGCCTCAAACGGAGCAGCTTTAATGCTGGTGTGGTAGCTGTTATTGTACGAAAATTCCACAAGTGGCAGATGCTTTTCCCAGCCGTTGCCAAAGTCAATTACATATGCCCTAAGCATGTCTTTAAGGGTCTGGATGGTGCGTTCAGACTGCCCATCCGTTTGCGGGTGATAAGCTGTGCTCATATCTAAATGTGAGCCAAAAGATTTGTGCATTGCTTGCCACAGTTCCAAAGTAAAACGTGCATCACGATCAGAGATAATAGAGGTGGGCACCCCGTGCCTCGAGACAACTTCCTTAAGATATACGTCTGCTAGAGTGGAGAACTTATCCGTTTCTTTGATAGCCAAGAAGTGTGCAGACTTTGTGAGTCAATCCACGATCATCCAAATAGTATCATTACCACGTTGAGATCTAGGCAGACCAGTAACAAAATCCATGGAAATTTGCTCCCATTTCCATTGTGGTATCTCTGATTGTTGGAGTAGGCCTGATGGTTTCTGATATTCCGTCTTGACTCTCGCACAAGTCAAGCACTTGCTAACGTAAGTTGCTATGTGAGCTTTCATGCTAGGCCACCAATACGTAGTTTTCAAGTCGTGGTACATCTTATCTAAACCAGGATGTACCGAGTAGCGAGACTTGTGTGCCTCACCCATCACAAGCTCTCGTAGGTTGCCATAGAGTGGGACCCAGATGCGTCCTGTTACATAGTAAGCACCGTCTTCCTTTTGTTCTAATCGTTGCCTTGAGCCCCGTAGGGCTTCAGCCCTGACGTTGTCTGGTTTCAATGCTTCAACCTGAGCATCTCGCATCTGAGCAGGAAGACTAGATTGGATAGTGAGCTGTAAAGCTCGTACACGTTTGGGTATGGTATCCTTTCGACTGAGGGCGTCAGCCACAACATTGGCTTTGCCTGGGTGGTACCTGATCGAGCATTCGTAGTCATTCAGTAGCTCGACCCATCGTCGTTATCGCATGTTTAGTTCCTTCTGTTTGAAGATATGGTCGAGACTCCTGTGATCGGTGTAAATGGCGCACTTGGTACCGTACAGGTAATGCCTCCATATCTTAAGTGCAAAAACCACAGATCCCAGCTCTAATTCATGCGTAGTGTAGTTCCTTTCATGAACTTTAAGTTGGCGTGAGGCGTACGCAATAACTTTATCCCGTTGCATCAACCCACATCCAAGACCCTGAATGGATGCGTCGCAATAGACCACAAAATCGTCTGTGCCTTCTGGCAATGAAAGAATAGGTGCGCTGCAAAGTCTATCCTTTAAGTGCTGAAATGTTGATTCCTATGCTTTTCCCCATCGATAAACAACGCCTTTCTGCTTTAGTGAGGTGAGAGGTTGTGCAATCTTGGAGAAATCCTTGATGAACCTCCTGTAGTAACCTGCCAAACCCAAGAATTGGCGAATTTCCGTTGGTGTGCGAGGTGCAGGCCAGTTCTTAATCGAGTCTATCTTAGATGGATCAACATGAATCCCATCCTTGTTTACCACGTGGCCTAGGAAATGGACTTCACGAAGCCAGAAGTCGCATTTCGAGAACTTTGCATAAAGCTGTTCTGTTCGAAGGAGTTCCAAAATAAGTCGTAGATGTTGCTCGTGTTCCTCCTGACTCTTCGAATAGATTAGGATGTCGTCGATGAAAACTATAATGAACTTGTCCAGGCAAGGCTTGCACACTCGATTCATCAAGTCCATGAAGACCGCAGGGGCGTTCGTCAGCCCAAAAGGCATGACCAAAAACTCATAGTGTCCATATCGAGTTCTAAAGGCTGTTTTGGAGACGTCCTCTTCTCGGACTCTCAGCTGGTGATATCCTGATCTCAAATCAATCTTCGAGTAAAAGCTCGACCCTTGCAGCTGGTCGAATAGGTCATCAATGCGTGGAAGAGGATAACGATTCTTCACGGTCACCTTGTTGAGTTCTCGATAGTCGATACACATACGGAGGGTACTGTCCTTCTTCTTCACAAATAGCACTGGAGCTCCCCAGGGCGAAGAGCTAGGACGAATAAAACCCTTATCTAAGAGTTCTTGTAGTTGCGTAGAGAGTTCTTCCAACTCTGATGGGGCTAAACGATAAGGTGCTCGAGCTATAGGCGCTGCTCCAGGAGCTAGCTCGATTTGAAACTCGACCTGGCGATGAGGCGGAAGACCAGGTAGTTCCTCAGAAAATACATTAGGATAGTCGCACACAATCGGAAAATCTTCTATCTTCTTCTCTTTCTTCGAGGTGTCCGTAACAAGAGCCAAAATAGTAGTGTGGCCCTTTCTCAAACACTTCTGGGCCTTAAGGAAAGAGATGATGCTCACAACTGCACCACTCTTGTCGCCACGAATCATGAGAGGTTCATTACCTGAACGAGGAATACGGACAATCTTTTCGTTGCAAAGAATCTCCGCTTGGTGTTGGGATAACCAATCCATCCCTATAACAATGTCGAAACTACCCAGAGTGATAGGAAGGAGGTCGATAGAGAAAGTGTGACCAGCAAGAACAAGATTACAACCCTTGACTATGTGGGTGACCTCTAAACTTTTACCATTAGCTAACTCTACAGTGTGCTTGGTGTTCAAAAGAGTTGGGGTACGCTTAAGCATTTGGCTAACTTTTAAAGACACGTAGCTAGTATCAGCACCCGAATCAAATAACACAGTAACATAAAAGTCGTCCAGTAGGAACTTACCCGTCACAACATTGGGATCATTCCTCGCTTCACCTTGGCTAATAACGAACACACGACCCTTTGCACCATTGCCGTTGTTACCCCCGTTGTTTCCATTCCCTTGGTTGTTGTTGTTGTTATTGTTGTTCTGGTTCCTATTCAGTTGGGGACAATCTCTCTTGAAGTGGCCTTCAGCTCCACACTGAAAGCACCCTTTGTTGTTACCTTGCTGCTGCTGCTGGCGTTGATTTTATGGGGCTTGTTGTTGTTGACGATTCTGGCTTGCGGGGTATAAACTCCTGCAATCCTTTGCAACGTGGCCTGGCTTGTTGCACCGATGACAGTTACCCCTGGTGCATGGTCCGCTGTGATGTAGATTACATCGATTGCATTTGGGGTGATTTCCCTTGTACCCACCATGACTTTGACTACCAGATGATTGCTGACTAGGGCTCTTGTAGTCGTCAGTCCTTCTCTGCAGAGACTGAGATTGAACAGAAGTTGAACCCCTGCTTGAAGTTCCATCCCATTTCCGTTTGTTATCGCTGGGAGTATCAGAAGTAGCTGTAGCACTAATACGTTTTGGTAACCTGTTCTGCTCCACCGCCTGATCAGTGAGACGATGAGCCAATTGAACAACTTGCTGGATGGTGGCGAGGTTAGCTGAAGTCACATGACTTTGAATCTCTGGCACTAAATCCTTAAGGTATAGTTCGATGCGTTTGATGGGAGGATCCACCAAAGTAGGACACAGAATAGCTAGCTCATTCGATCTTTTTGTATAAGCTTCAATTTCTGACCCCTGTCATCTTTAGGTTGAAGAACTCTACCTCCAACTTGTGAATGTCATCACGATTGCAGTACTCTTCCTTAATCATTTCCTTAAAATTGTTCTATGGGGTGGCATTAGCAGCAACCAACCCCAGCATTTGGACCTGAGCGTTCCACCACGTGAGCGCTATACCCTCGAGAGTACCGGTAGCATACTTCACCCTGCGAGCCTTAGGGCATTCACACATCTCGAAAACAGATTTGAGCTTTTCAAACCAGTGGAGGAGACCTACAGCTCCTTCGGTACCACTAAAAGTACTAGGTCGACAGTCCATGAAAGTTTTGAATGTTCACACAGGTGGCTGAGCATGTTGACCTGTCGTGGGTGTAAGAAGGGACAAGGTTAAGCACAAGTGTTGGTTTACGAGAGTAGGACCTAGAGATCCTAGAGTGAGTTTAGACTGCAGGGTATACCTCCTGCTTGTGTGGCTGCAAGTGCCGCAGCAACTTGTTGGTTAATCAGAGCCGTCAACTGGGCTTGAGTCATGTTAACGCGTCCACTCATGATCTTCATATCGAAGGAAAACATGAGTGAGAGAGGTTCGTGGTAGTACGATGACAGAAGAGAGTAAGCACACATGTGTTTTCAAACTATCGTTGTTACGTTTTTCTAGGCATACCATAAGCAAAGTTCTATGTAATCTAGCAAGTAGGCAATAAAACATAAACCATATCACCTAGAATGTCGAGCCTTGCACGTGGAGTGAAGCGTCGTTGTGGATCGTAGAGCACTGTATAGGTTATAGTCTGGTTTTAACAAAAACTTTTTCCCTTATTAAAACCAAGTTCACTATAACCAATGGCTCTGATACCAATCTGTCACACCCCCAAAATCCACATGTGGAGTATCACCGCTTGGAGGCGTGACTGACCAGGATCAAGCCACCAATCATATTGAACAATGAAATATAGTAAAGATAAACCAAACACAATATAATTGGTGTCCAAAATAAGTTAACCAAATTCAAACATCAACGAAAGCATAAAATTGTAAAACCAAATCATAAGTTTTAAAAGTTCGAATGTTCCACATGGAACTCCACATTCCATGTCCCACAACGACTCTTCCCCATGCAAGCTCCAGCTAAGTACCTATTGACCTGCAAAGCATGTAGTAACGAGTCAACAACAAAGTTGAGCGAGTTCACAGTTGGGTGTTTGTTTTAAGTTGTTCCAAAAACAGTTTCCTTTATCTGGCATCCTGGCCGTGGGGGTTACCTCATAGTTGAAAGCGTGTTTTGTTTAATCCTATTTACTCTGGCAATCCAGCCGTGGGGGCTACCCCAAGTTTAATTATCTGGCTCTTCGGCCATGGGGGCTACCCCATGTATACTACTAGACTCGTTACCATATCGACTGCTGACTGTAGTCATGTTTATGTGCCCTGAACTGTCAATGTCTATCATCATTGACGTGCCCAGATCCATTAGTTCAAGCCCGTCCTCTGCGGCACGGTGTGAGGCTTGTCAGACCTAAATAGCGCTATCTAACTAATGACCCGCTCGCCATTGGCCCGGCGATTAAGTCGATATAAAAAGGAGGGACTTCGTGATAGAGTTTTGGTCTAGTGAAAGTTAACTGTCCATGAGGACGAAGAATTATATTCCTGAACCCGTACTGTCCTACCCAAGAAAGGACGAGGAATCCATGTTCCTTAACCGATTCCCAACCCCTAGGAATCCCATGCTTTGTAGAAAGTGTGAACTCACCTTGGTTTGCTCGGTATGCTAAACTATGTGCTCACAAGAAATCAGTCAAGTTCTATAGTGTGCACGTATACACAATCAGTTCAATAAAACACGTCCTAAAAAGGTTACCAATTACAGTCAGTTTCACATGCACATATACCACACCTTTCAAGTATAGTTAATTCACACATTCGAGGTTCACATAAATTATATTCATTGCTCATGTAACGCACATATGCATTCCAACTCGTGACAGTTTATTCGTCCGTCTAAAGTATCAAAGAATGCTTAACATGTAATCACACAAATATACCATATACATACCTACATGATCAACTAGCGTGTGCATGGCCCAAAGTTAACACATGTGTATATCACGATAACTAACAAATCCAACATTTAAGGTCCGGCCATATTACATCATGTGCGGCCCACATCACAACCGGCCCAACATTAATAAAATGTTTTTTTATCTAATACTTCCTAACAGTCCGGCTAACATGTACTAGTCCAGTAACAAATCGGAAGTTCCAGGTCTTGAGTTATTATGTTACCCTTTTATATGGTCCAATTAACTTGATGTGTAAATCATGCCATCCATGTATTCTTATTCTCTCAATATTCACGGCTATCTTTCATTGTATAACTAATAATCCGAACACATAACAAGACACTTCTAGCTTTTCATTAATTATATTCGGTTCACCAATATCACATGGCATCCTCATTAATAACAGAATCACTAGCTTGGTTAGAATACGATCATTTATCATATCACTTCTTAAAATTAACAACCCCAAACTATCTTATCAAACACCCTACCCGTCCGATCAGAATCATACCCGACATAGTCATACTTCATGCGAATCATCGACTCATATATGAATATTAATCATAATAGGGTAGTAATCATCAATCATGCAGCACTCATAATTAAATCAATCAACATTAATCATACAATTATCCTATTGTCACAAACCAGTTTCCAATCAAGTTAGGAACAAACGAGTGCAACACATCAAGAACTTAACAAACATGATTGGACTAACCTAAGGTTGATATTCACTAGACAAGAAGGATGATTCCTAAGAGGGATAGACTTCGATCACGATGAAGGGGGGGGGTGTAGACCTGCTGCCGCACTCAAATCGAGAGAGCTAGGGTTTGTTTGAGTTTGCATTTGAAGTTTACTCTAAACAAGGAGCACTTCACGTACACAAATAACGTGAAGGTTTTGGGGCGGTTCCTTCTTTGGCCGACATGGGCTCAAGCCCAAGTAATTGCTTTTGCTAAAAAAAATGGACTTGATGTATAACAAGAAAAGGGATTGGGCCAAATAGTTAAAGACTAGTAGATTAAGGAAATTGGGCCGAGTTGTATGAATATAGGAATATGGTGGCGGCCCAATGATACATGTGACCAATGCGGCCCACATTCACAAGTATAAATTATTTGCCCGAGTTGTCGTTCGATAAAATTCAATCTTAACGGAGTTATACCCGCACAGAACAATTAACACATATCAAACATAACATTTCATTAATCATCAAAGTTCACCAAATCACATAGTGTTCAAACATGCTACTCTTAGCACAAAGATAGGTTCTGAAATACGAGTTGTCACATAAAGGATGCTCATTATGGTTTCTTCGAGATCCATCCTTGATCTTGCTAGATCAGGTGTTTAATCATCATTTAGCAAGGTTATTATGATAATCAACATCATAAACACAAGAAATCCACCAACAAGTTTCATACATACACTTATTCATCTTAGTTTTCATGTTATTTATCTTTATGTGAAGGGTCATCTTCTTGTTTATCAGCGTTCTTTGAGTTTAATTATTTACATAACACTTTAAGCATTATGACTAGAAGTAAAAACAAGGTTAAGAAGCTTACTACTAGCTCTAATGGCTAGGGAAGTGGCACAAGTATGGTGATGAAGAATATGGAAGAATTTGGGTAGTTAAAGACTCCACAAAGAGGTCCTTTAAGTTTCTACACTTCAAGCTTCCTTAGATAACCTCCATACACCCTCTAGTAACCTTAGAATGGATGAAGATGGGATGAAAATGGTGGTGGTGTGGTGATGAGTGGAGGCCGAGAGCAAGGGGGAAAGGTAGAAGAAGGGTTGAGGTGAAATGTGAAGTGAAGATTATGATCTCTTGGCTTGTTCTTTTATCCTCCAACAAAAGTTTATCCAATGGTTTTCATGTCATAGAAGTACACAACAAGATCTAATAAACAACTCCATAAAATCTCTAATTAGACATGTGGGGGATCGATTACTAGCATATGGGGGGTCTAAATGTAAATATTAACCATATAGTTAGTTTATAATCTAAAGCTAAGTATTTAGTTAGGTTATTTAGTTGGTAGATATTTTAGTGGGTGCTAGGGTGTTCGGGGATCATAACTAGCTCAGAAAGAAATAAATAAGCAACGCTTCCAACATTATTTTGATGTTCCGGGTTATGTCCGGTTGTTCGGTTTAATACTGGTTCGTTAAAGTGCTAAATTGCACCGTTTAGCGTCTTTTAAGTACCCTTTTGTAACACTTTCAATTCCCGACACTTAGGGAAGTATTCTAAATGATAAATCATGAATTTTGCATAATATTTATGTGTTAAAAGCTGATTTATAGCTGAATTTAATAAAATTCTGCACTTAAAGTGTGTTTCGGGTGCTTTTTAGTGCTTATTTTAGCTTTCGGAAGGTCTATATGTTAACACTTGTATGTACTCTTGGGTTTTAATGTATTCTTGTCGTTGGACCTACACCTAGGCTCCAATTCTATTGTCTAACTGCTTTCTGCAGATTTGTTGACACAATGTGTCTTACCGGTGAGTTTACTTGTATTTCTGACACAACGCCGTTCATTAATGCATAAAGTAATTCTTGTAGTATAAGACGTGCATGAATTCACTTGTTTAGTATGAAATCAGACAATGTTGACATTTAACCACATAATTGCAGTCATTAAATAATAATTAAAGTGTACGGAAATTACCGGTTTGGTGCCAGTTGTCACAGTCTCCCCCCGTTAAAAGAATTTCGTCCCGAAATTCAGGCTGATCTATCTCTCGAAGGAGCTTTCTTGAACAGATGGGGGTACTTTTCTTTGAACTGGTCTTCACGTTCCCACGTGTACTCGGGTCCGTGCTTAGAGTTCCAACGTACTTTGACAAGCTTGACACTGCTCCTTCTGGTCTTGTTGAATTTCCAGTCGGTAACCTCAACGGGTTTTTCTGTAAATCGGAGGGTGTTATCAATATGCACTTCATCCGCAGGGATGATCACGTTTTCTTGTGTTGGACTCTTCTTGAGGTTGGATACATGGAACGTATCATGTACTCCATTAAGCTCTTCCGGTAACTCCAACTTGTATGCCATGGTACCAATTCTTTCTAAGATCTTGAATGGTCTGATGTATCGGGGATTCAACTTCCCACGTTTTCCAAATCTTACTACGCCCTTCCAAGGTGAGACCTTCAGCAAAACTTTGTCTCCCACCTCGAATTCTAATGGTTTTCGTCTTCGATCAGCGTAGCTCTTTTGTCGATCTCGAGCCGCCTTAATGCGCTCTCGGATCTGCATAATCTTGTCGGTTGTCTCTTGTACTAGTTCAGGACCAACCATACGTTTGTCTCCAGCGTCTGCCCAACATAAGGGCGAACGGCACTTGCGGCCATACAGAGCTTCGAACGGTGTGGCTTTTATACTTGTATGATAACTGTTATTGTAGGAGAACTCAACTAAGGGTAGATGAGTATCCCAGTTGCCGCCTAAGTCCATAACACATGCGCAAAGCATATCTTCCAGCGTTTGTATAGTCCGTTTGCTCTGACCGTCTGTTTGTGGATGGAATGCCGTGCTTAGATCTAGCTGAGATCCAAAGGCTTCCTGAAAGGATTGCCAGATTCTTGAGACAAATCGTCCATCTCTGTTTGAAATAATTGAGATAGGCACTCCATGACGTGCCACGATCTCTTTCAGGTATAGCTCAGCGAGTTTTTCAGTGCTATCTTTTTCTCGGATCGGTAGGAAGTGCGCAGAATTCGTTAATCGATCGACTATCACCCATATCATATCGTGCCCTCTAGGGGTCTTGGGTAATTTTGTTATGAAGTCCATTGAGATTTGCTCACACTTCCACATGGGAACTTCTGGTTGTTGCAGTAGGCCAGACGGTTTTTGATATTCAGCCTTAACCTTAACACAGGTTAGGCACTTTCCAACATATATATCAACATCACTTTTAAGTCTCGGCCACCAATAATACTCCTTTAAGTCTTGATACATTTTATCCGATCCTGGATGGATCGAGTATCTCGATTTATGCGCTTCATCAAGGATGACTTCTCGAATACCGCCATAGAGCGGGACCCAAATACGCCCCATAAAGTATAAGGTTCCCTCTTTGTTTGGCTCAAGTTTCTTCTCCACACCTCGGAGATATTCATCTCTAAGGTTCTCTTTCTTAAGGGCTTCTTGTTGTGCGTCACGAATGCGCGTAGTGAGGTTCATTTGAATAGTCATTTCCAATGCTCAAACCCTTAGGGTCTTAACCCTTTCTTTTCGACTTGATGCGTCCGCTACAACGTTTGCCTTTCCAGGATGGTACTTAATCTCACAATCGTAATCATTTAGCAGCTCGACCCATCGCCGCTGGCGCATGTTCAATTCCTTCTGATCAAGTATGTGTTGCAGGCTTTTGTGATCTGTGAAAATTGTACATCGAGTACCATATAGGTAATGTCGCCAGATCTTCAAAGCGAATACCACCGCGCCGAGTTCCAAGTCGTGAGTGGTATAGTTTCTTTCATGCACCTTCAATTGTCTTGAAGCATAAGCGATTACTTTTTGGTGCTGCATAAGCACGCAACCCAAACCTTGTCGTGAAGAGTCGCAGTATACCACGAAGTCTTCAGTGCCTTCGGGTAATGATAGTATTGGTGCATCGCATAGCTTATTTATGAGTAGCTGGAAGGCTTCTTCCTACTTGTCACCCCAATTGTACTTCTTGTCTTTCTGCGTAAGGGCAGTTAGCGGTTGAGCTATCTTGGAGAAATTCTCAATGAATCGCCAATAATAGCCTGCTAAGCCCAAAAATTGTCGAACTTCAGTTGGGGTTTTGGGGGCTTTCCCAATACTTTATTGCTTCAATCTTGGATGGGTCTACATGAATGCCCTTCTCATTCACAACGTGACCAAGAAACTGTACTTCGCGAATCCAGAATTCGCATTTTGAGAATTTTGCATAAAGTTTCTCTTTCTTCAGTAGTTCCAGTATGGTTCTGAGGTGTTGCTCGTGCTCTTCTTTCGTTCGGGAGTAAATCAGGATATCATCGATAAATACAATCATGAATTTATCGAGATATGGTTTGCATACGTGGTTCATCAGATCCATAAATACCGCTGGCGCGTTCGTCAGTCCGAATGGCATCACAAGAAACTCGTAGTGCCCATAACGCGTTCTGAATGCAGTATTTGGTACGCTTTCTTCTTGTATCCTTAACTGATGGTATCCAGATTGAAGATCGATCTTGGAATAGTAGCTTGATCCTTGCAACTGATCAAATAAGTCATCAATCCTCGGTAGCGGATACCAATTCTTGATAGTGAGCTTGTTCAGTTCCCTGTAATCGATACACATCCGCAGAGTTCCATCCTTTTTCTTCACGAAAAATACTGGAGCCCCCCAGGGCGAGAAGCTTGGCCTTATGAATCCTTTATCCAATAGCTCCCGGAGTTGTGTAGATAATTCTTGCATCTCGGATGGTGCAAGTCGATCGGGCGCCTTGGCTACAGGAGCGGCTCCTGGAACCAAGTCTATACGCAATTCGACTTGTCGTTGCGGAGGTAGTCCTGGCACATCTTCGGGAAAAACATCAGGGAATTCCTTCACCACAGGAATGTCTTCGAGTTTCGGCTCCTCAGCCTTCTTGTCTACAACATGTGCTAGGAAAGCAACACATCCTTTCCATAAGCACTTCTGTGCCTTCATGTAACTGATGATTCGCATAGGCGCGTCTCGCTTTTCCCCATGTACGATGAGAGTTTCATCATTCGCCCAAGGGATGCGAATGATTTTCTCATGACAAATGACTTCAGCTTTGTTCTTGGACAACCAGTCCATTCCGACCACTACATCGAAGCTACCCAATTGAATAAGTAAGAGGTCGATGCTAAATCTTCGTTCACCAAGTTCTAGTGTGCAGCCTCTAACAACTTCGCTCGATTCAACAAGTTTACAATTTGCTAGTTATATGGAGTAAGGAATATCCAATCTACTAGACTTTATCCCAAGCATACGTTTAAATTCCACAGACATGAAACTATAATCGGCACCAGTGTCAAATAATATGGATGCAAAGTGATTGTTAAAGAGAAACGTACCGGTGACCACATTAGGGTCCTCGCGTGCGTTCTTTGCTCCAATCACAAATGCTCGAGCCCGAGCGTTGTTTCCTTTTGGGCAGTCTTTCATGTAATGATCCTTGCTTCCACAACTGAAGCATCCTTGGTTCTGCCCAGCTCCATTCCTATTCCGGTTACCATTGCCATTGCCATTTCCATTTCCACCATTTCTATTACCGTCACCGCCGCGATTTCCATTCCCGTTCTTTCCTTTACCCCAACAGTCTTCAGTGCGGTGACCCAGCTTTCCACACTTGTCGCATTTTGGAATGCGACAAACTCCTTCGTGATGACGCTTGCACTGATTGCATTTGGGCAGAGTGCCCAGGTATCCCTTAGCTGGAGCGTCATTCATGGCTGCAAGAGATTTCACCTCCTGAGGCGGGTTGGGGTCACGCTTCTTGTTATTGAACCCCTTGTGGTTACGAGTTGCTTGATTCAGTTTTGCATGTTTCCTTTTCTTGTCACCGGACGACTCAGCATGCGTCTCGGTCTTTTCAGTTGGGTTCAATGATAACTTCTTCATACGAACACAATCTTCAGTAAGGCTGACAGCCAGAGTTACAGCCTCGGTGATTGTTTGAGGTTTGGCCGAAGTTACCATGTCACGGAATTCTGAGGCCAGACCCCAAATGTAGCGTTCAACGCGCTTAAATTCCGGTGTCACCATATAGGGAAGCACTCTAGACAGATCGTGGAACCTTCGAGTATAACCATTAATGTCAGCACCTTCCATGGTCAAGTGCCAGAACTTCGTTTCCAGTCTTTGGAGTTCAGCACGGGAGCAATACTTTTCTCTCATTTTCTGTGACAACCCTCAAATTTACATGTAACAGTACAGTTTATTAATAATAATTAAAGTGCTTGACGACTGGGTGGAATTACTTAACTGCTTTCTGATATCTGTGTTATGCTTACACGTATTTGTTAATATACTAATAGTGGACAGAAAGGTCACTAAATAGCCCATTATATTTTCCTAAGTGTTAGAAAGTAAAAACGTTGCAAAATATATAAATAGGACACTTTATGGATTAACTAAGCACTTTAACGGAACAACACCGAACCGAACAATCAGACTTTACTCGGAACACTAAAATAATGCTAGAAGCATTATTCCTACTTTTCTGAGCTAGTTAGGGTCCCCGAACACCCTAACACCCGCTACAATACATAACACTCTAGTAACTAGTTTAAACCCCTAGCTATCTAAACTAAACACTAACTAGTTAGTTAAAATCAAACCATACCCCTTAACCCCCCAACCGATCGGTTTCCTCCATGGGGACACACCCTTACACTTTTGATTATTTTAATCAAGATTGTCCCATATCTAGTGAGCATATGATCTAATGGTTAATGGTGAGAAATGGACTATAAGAATACTTCATGGATAAGCTTTCATTCACCAAACACTTCAACAAAATTTTGCTCTCCTCCTCCCTCCTAGAAGCTCACGGCCACCACCCCCTTACCACACTACCACCGTCATCCACCATTGTTCAACCATTTATTACATACGCAAAGGTGAAAGGCGACATACAAGGAGACCCGGTGCTTACGGAATCTCAAGGACCTCTCTACATCGCTTTTATCCACTTCATTTTCGCTTTGATTCTTCCCTAGCCTCGAGCTAGTAGTAAGTGACTCTAAACATCTTCTTGATCTATTCTAAAGTGGTTAATAAGAGTTTCGTCGGTTGAAAATCATGAACATATAAGATCAAAGTCTAAAAGTCTACAAAAGTGATGAACAAGGTGGTTAATGGATGAATATTAGTGTAAATCATGTAGATCGTGTGTGATTATGATTATTGGTTGATTATCTGATGTTTTACTGATTAAAATTAATGTGTCATGTTGTTGTGGTCACTAAACTTGTTAACGGAATCGATCGAACACGATTTAGAAGGTTAAACACTGAAAATCAGAATCTGTCCAACTTTTACAGCCAACTTCAGTTGGCTGTAAACAGCTCTTAAACTCAACGAAAAATCGATATTTTGAATCTAAAATATGTTATTATGAAATACGGTTCTAATGGCACCGGAATCGTAATTTTTGGACTCCGTTTACTATTTTTAAAGTGTTAATTTGTAACAGCAACTTAAGCTGAATTTTGACAGCAATAAATGGGTGTCATACTTTCAGTCATAACCTGAGTTTTGTGATGAATCGGACCATGAAATTTGTACAGTAGATGAAAACCGATGCATTTGTAATTACCCCACTGGAATTTCGTAAATCAGACACTCGATGAATTTTTAATAAATTGTTCCGTGGACTGTGGTCAGAAATACATAAATCTGAGTTCAGTCCGGAATATAAATTTTTATAAAATATTGGTAATGAACCGGACCCCGATATTTTTACGCAATAAAATATGGAACGTTTAAGACATCCTGTAAAAATTTGGGAATTTTTGGAATAGTTTAACTATTTTATTAAAATGTCCGAAAACAGCCGGTTTTGAATATTAATGCTGAAATGACATAAGTTGTGATTTGCGCGTCTAAATGTCGAGTATGCTATCTGTGAATGATCTAACATGTTATATGTGTTATATGCATTATTGTATGTTTTCTTATGAGTGGGGAATGGATGGGAAGTATATATGGGCGTAAATCGTTAAAGTGTGTGCCTGTTATGTGGTAGAATTAATGTGCAAATAAACCGTATGTAGGATACGTGTTATGCATGAGAAACTGATTGTTATCCGTACCTTATTAGGACGCGATTGACCGACCTTGACTGTTAGCTATATTTGAGAATCTAACCGAGCAAACCGAGGTGAGTTCACACTTTTCTACAAAGCATGGTAAATTCCCGGTGGAAATGGGAATGGGTACAGGAATAGGGATTCCTCGTCCTTTGGGACGCGTTCAGGAATGTGAATTCCTCGTCCTTGAGACATGTTCAGGAATGTAAATTCCTCGTCCTGTTGAGACGTGTTAGACTTACTAGACTAGAACTCTATCAGCGAAGTCCCTCCCTTTTTGTATCGACTTAATCGCCGAGGCTATGGCGAGCGGGTCATTAGTTAATAGCGCTATTAGGTTTAACAAACCGCACACCGTGCCAGTTGGACAGGTGTGTACTAATGGACTATGGCACGTCGGTGGTGATAGAACACCGACGCTAGGGCACAATTGATTTCTGTTGTTAGTAGTCGATATGATAAACGAGTCTGGTAGTTTAAAATACTGGGGCAGCTCCCCACGGCCAAAGTGCTGGGCTGGATAGCCAGGGAAGGTGAACATGGGATGGTTAACTAATAAACGTTTTCGAACTATGGGGTAACCCCCACGGCTGGATAGCCGAATGAGATTAAACTATGTTTTTGGAAACAACTCTAAAATGGACAACCAACCGTGAACTCACTCAACTTTGTTGTTGACTCGTTATTACATGCTTTGCAGGTCATTAGATGCTATGGAGCTTGCATATGGAGGTGGTCGTTGTGGGATGCGAACTGATATGTCCCGTACTTAATGAATAAACTTTATGAACTTATTTAACCTACGTCTTGGACTTGAAACTTATGAACTATGGACTTATGTTTTGAACTTATGTTTTATGCTTCCGCTGTTAACCTAAAATCGGTTTACCTCCTTTGGGTCACCAATCGTATTGTGTTTGGTTTTATTTACTTAATTATGTTGTTCAATATGATTGGTGGCTCGATCCTGGTCATGTCACGCCTCCAAGCGGTGATACTCCGCATGGTGGATTTTGGGGGTGTAACAGATTGGTATCAGAGCCATTGGTTATAGTGAACTTGGTTTTAAAGGGGAAAAGTTTTTGATAAAACCAGACTATAACCAGTACAGTGCTCAACAATCCACAACGACGCTTCGCTGCACGTGCAAGACTCGACACCATAAGTGGTATGATTTACGTTACATTGTCGGTTAGATAGTTCTCTGTATGCATTAGTTAATGTGATAACTGCTATTTCAACCTTGTGTGCTTACTCTTTTCTGTCACTCCCCACTTACGCACTTGCGACACCTTTCTTACGTGTGTCCCTTCGATGTGAGGATCATGAGTGGACGTGTCGACATGACCCAGGGTCAGCTGACGAACTTGATTGACGAACGGAATGCTGAAGCCTTAACAACCCAATCATGGATTCAACCCATGTACTCTCAAACACGCATGGGAACCTTCAAGGCGTTCCTGAAATGCAAACCTCCCACTTTCGACGGCACTGGAGGAGCAATCGACCTTCTGCACTGGATCTGAAGAATCGAATATACATTCGAAGAGAGTGAAAGCCCTGCCAGCAAACGAGTGGAGTATGCTACTGGCATGTTGCAAGGGAAAGCGTATTCTTGGTGGAGCGCACAAGTTCAGATGCTCGGGTTGGCAGACGCAAATGCCACCCTCTGGAGCGACTTCAAGGATTTGATTAAGGAAAAATTCTGCCACCTGGACGACATTCTGGAACTTGAAACAGAGTACTATGGTTTGAAGATGGAGGGATCAGAATTTGAGGCGTACACAAAGGGGTCCAACGACTTGGCTGACTTATGTCCTAACTTGTCACGACCCATATCTAGACGGATCAAGCTATACCTCAGGGGCTTAGTCCCGGAGATCCAAGGATCTGTAATTGAGGCCAACCTTTCCATAATCCAGCAAGTCATTCGCTTGGCGCACCAACTCACCGATCAGGCGGTGGAAGAGGGCAAGCTGCCCAAGCGCGTTAGCACTACCGCTACTAGTGCTCCCAGCAATGACAAGCGCAAGTGGGACAGAAATTCGGGCAAGGGTTCAACTCCAGTTCAGTCTCAGTCCCAGTGGCGAAAGACAGATGAACACAGGAGCCCCAGTCAGCAGTTTTATGGATATCAAGGTTAGGGTGGATACAGGAGAAATCACCCTAAGTGCAAACGATGTAGTTTGCACCACAGCTGGCCATGCAACAAGGATCGTTGTCAGAGATGTAGCAAGCTTGGACATCAAGCCAGAGATTGCAGGAGCTCACATCCTGCGAATCAGAATCGGCAACAGCAGCCACAAGCTCCACAGAACCAATGGCAACAGCAGGGTAACAAGGAACGCTATCAGTGTGGTGCTGAAGGTCACTTCAAGAGAAACTGTCCCCAGTTGAACCGGAAACAGAATAACAACAACAACCAGGGGAACGAAAACAATAATGGGGGAAACAATGAGGGCAATAGAGCCAGGGAACGTGCATTCGTGACTGGTCAGGGTGATGCAAGGAACGATCCCAACGTTGTGATGGGCAAGTTTCTTCTGGATGACTTCTTTGTTACTGTTTTGTTTGATTCGGGTGCCGATACTAGTTATGTGTCCTTAAAAGTAGGCCAAATGCTTAAGCGCACTCCAACACTTTTGAACACCAAACACGCGGTAGAACTAGCTAACGGTAAAAGTCTTGAAGCCACACACATAGTTAAAGATTGTAACCTCGTCTTAGCTGGTCAAACTTTCTCTATCGATCTTATTCCTATCACACTTGGTAGTTTCGACGTTGTTATTGGGATGGATTGGCTATCTCATCATCAAGCGGAGATTGTTTGCAAGGAGAAAATCGCCCGCATTCCTCGTTCTGGTGAAGAACCTCTCATGATTCGTGGCGACAAGAGTGGTGCTGTCGAAGGCATCATCTCTTTCCTTAAGGCCCAGAAATGTTTGTGAAAGGGCCACACTGCCATTCTGGCACTCGTTACTGACAGTCTGACACATCCACGGAAGAGAAGAGAATTGAAGACATCCCTATTGTGCGCGATTTTCCCGAAGTATTTCCTGAGGAATTACATGGTCTTCCGCCTCATCGCCAAGTCGAGTTTCAAATCGAGCTAGCTCCTGGAGCATCACCAGTAGCTCGAGCACCATATCGTCTAGCCCCATCATAACTCGAAGAACTGTCCACACAACTACAAGAACTCTTGGAAAAGGGTTTTATACGTCCTAGTTCTTCGCCCTGGGGAGCTCCAGTTTTGTTCGTAAAGAGGAAAGATGGTACTTTCAGAATGTGTATTGACTATCGCGAGCTTAACAAGGTGACTGTGAAGAATCGCTATCCTCTTCCACGTATTGAAGACTTGTTCGACCAGCTGCAAGGGTCGAGTTATTACTCTAAGATTGATTTGAGATCTGGATACCATCAGCTGAGAGTCCGAGATGAGGACGTCTCCAAAACAGCATTCAGAACTCGTTACGGCCATTACGAGTTTCTGGTTATGCCATTCGGGCCGACGAATGCACCAGTGGTCTTCATGGATCTCATGAACCGAGTGTGCAAACCTTACCTGGATAAGTTTGTTATTGTGTTCATCGACGATATCCTGATCTATTCTAAGAGTCAGGAGGAACACGAGCAGCATCTACGACTTATGCTGGAACTTCTTCGAAAAGAGCAGTTGTATGCCAAGTTTTCGAAATGCGACTTCTGGCTTCGCGAAGTCCACTTTCTAGGCCATGTGGTAAACAAGGATGGGATTCATGTGGATCCATCTAAGGTTGAATCGATCAAGAAATGGCCTGCACCCCGCACACCAACAGAAATCCGCCAATTCTTGGGTTTGGCCGGATATTACAGAAGGTTTATAAAAGATTTCTCCAAGATTGCGCAACCTCTCACTTCACTAACTCAGAAGGGTGTCATCTATCGTTGGGGTAATGCACAGGAGTCCACATTTCAGCACTTGAAGGATAGACTTTGTAGCGCGCCTATCCTCTCATTGCCCGAGGGCACAGACGATTTTGTGGTTTACTGCGATGCTTCCATCCAAGGACTTGGTTGCGTGTTGATGCAACGTGACAAGGTCATTGCCTACGCATCACGCCAACTCAAGGTTCACGAAAGAAATTACACTACTCACGATCTGGAGCTGGGAGCAGTTGTTTTCGCGCTTAAGATATGGAGACATTACCTGTACGGTACCAGGTGCACCATTTACACCGATCACAGGAGTCTCAAGCATATCTTCAAGCAAAAGGAGTTAAACATTCGTCAACGCCGATGGGTTGAGCTCTTGAACGATTATGAATGCGCAATCAAGTATCATCCGGGCAAAGCCAATGTTGTGGCCGACGCCCTCAGTCGAAAGGATACTATACCTAAGCGTGTACGTGCTTTACAGCTTACCATTCACTCTAGCCTTCCCGCTTAGATTCGCGATGCTCAGGTCGAAGCATTGAAAGCAGAGAACATCAGGGCTGAATCCTTACGAGGATCGAGGCAGTGGCTAGAACAAAAGGAAGACGTTGCCTACTATGTAAACTGACGCATCTGGATTCCAATTTATGGCAACTTACGCGAACTTGTGATGGATGAAGCACACAAGTCTCGTTATTCGGTACACCCTGGTTCGGACAAGATGTACCACGATCTCAAGACTACATATTGGTGGCCTGGCATGAAAGCCCACATAGCAACCTACGTCAGCAAGTGCTTGACTTGTGCGAGAGTCAAGTCTGAATATCAGAAACCATCAGGCCTACCTCAACAATCAGAGATCCCGAAATGGAAATGGGAGCAAATTTCCATGGATTTCGTTACTGGTCTGCCTAGATCTCAACGCGGAAATGATCCCATTTGGGTGATCGTGGATCGATTGACTAAGTCTGCACACTTCTTGGCCATCAAGGAAACCGACAAGTTTTCTACTCTTGCAGACATTTACCTAAAGGAGGTGGTATCAAGGCACGGAGTGCCAACTTCTATTATATCTGATCGTGATGCGCGTTTTACTTCAGAACTGTGGCAAGCAATGCACAAGTCTTTTGGCTCACGTTTAGATATGAGCACCGCTTATCACCCACAGACGGATGGGCAATCTGAACGCACCATCCAAACCCTTGAAGACATGCTCAGGGCATGTGTAATCGATTTTGGTAATGGCTGGGAAAAGCACCTCCCGCTAGTGGAGTTTTCATACAACAACAGCTACCACACCAGCATTCAGGCCGCTCCATTTGAGGCATTGTACGGACGCAAATGCCGATCACCTCTCTGTTGGGCAGAAGTTGGTGACAGCCAAATCACTGGCCCAGAACTTGTGGTAGATACCACCGAGAGAATTGCTCAGATACGACAGCGAATGGCGGCAGCTCGTGACCGTCAGAAAAGCTATGCTGATAAGGGGAGAAAACCACTCGAGCTCCAGGTTGGGGATCGAGTGCTACTCAAAGTCTTACCTTGGAAAGGTGTAGTCCGCTTTGGCAAACGAGGCAAACTCAATCCGCGTTATGTCGGACCATTCGAAGTCACCGAGAAAATTGGCAAAGTCGCCTACAGGTTGAATCTACCTGAAGAACTCAGCGGAGTTCACAATGTTTTCCATGTGTCGAATCTGAAGAAGTGTCTGTCAGATGAGACCCTCATAGTTCCTCTTAAGGAACTCACTATATACGACCAGCTGCGATTCGTCGAGGAACCAGTAGAGATTACGGACCGAGATGTTAAGATCCTCAAGCATACCAGGATACCTCTGGTCCGAGTTCGTTGGAATGCTCGTCGTGGCCCAGAGTATACCTGGGAACGAGAAGACCAAATGAAACTCAAGTATCCCCAACTGTTTAAGAAAAACGCAACCACTACTGAGGCTGAAGCTGCTGCAGAATTTCGGGAGGAAATTCCAAATCAACGGGGGGATGATGTGACACCCCAGGAAAATCTGGAAAACAACGCAACTTAACTAGCTTCCTCAGTAACCACGCGCTAAATTTCGGGACGAAATTCTCTTAACAAGGGGAGAATGTGACAACCCTCAAATTTACATGTAACAGTACAGTTTATTAATAATAATTAATGTGCTTGACGACTGGGTGGAATTACTTAACTGCTTTCTGATATCTGTGTTATGCTTACACGTATTTGTTAATATACTAATAGTGTACAGAAAGGTCACTAAATAGCCCGTTATATTTTCCTAAGTGTTAGAAAGTAAAAACGTTGAAAAATATATAAATAGGACACTTTATGGATTAACTAAGCACTTTAACGGAACAACACCGAACCGAACAATCAGACTTTACTCGGAACACTAAAATAATGCTAGAAGCATTATTCCTACTTTTCTGAGCTAGTTAGGGTCCCCGAAAACCCTAACACCCGCTACAATACATAACACTCTAGTAACTAGTTTAAACCCCTAGCTATCTAAACTAAACACTAACTAGTTAGTTAAAATCAAACCATACCCCTTAACCCCCCAACCGATCGGTTTCCTCCATGGGGACACACCCTTACACTTTTGATTATTTTAATCAAGATTGTCCCATATCTAGTGAGCATATGATCTAATGGTTAATGGTGAGAAATGGACTATAAGAATACTTCATGGATAAACTTTCATTCACCAAACACTTCAACAAAATTTTGCTCTCCTCCTCCCTCCTAGAAGCTCACGGCCACCACCCCCTTACCACACTACCACCGTCATCCACCATTGTTCAACCATTTATTACATACGCAAAGGTGAAATGCGACATACAAGGAGACCCGGTGCTTACGGAATCTCAAGGACCTCTCTACATCGCTTTTATCCACTTCATTTTCGTTTTGATTCTTCCCTAGCCTCGAGCTAGTAGTAAGTGACTCTAAACATCTTCTTGATCTATTCTAAAGTGGTTAATAAGAGTTTCGTCGGTTGAAAATCATGAACATATAAGATCAAAGTCTAAAAGTCTACAAAAGTGATGAACAAGGTGGTTAATGGATGAATATTAGTGTAAATCATGTAGATCGTGTGTGATTATGATTATTGGTTGATTATCTGATGTTTTACTGATTAATATTAATGTGTCATGTTGTTGTGGTCACTAAACTTGTTAACGGAATCGATCGAACACGATTTAGAAGGTTAAACACTGAAAATCAGAATCTGTCCAACTTTTACAGCCAACTTCAGTTGGCTGTAAACAGGTCTTAAACTCAACGAAAAATCGATATTTTGAATCTAAAATTTGTTATTATGAAATACGGTTCTAATGGCACCGGAATCGTAATTTTTGGACTCCGTTTACTATTTTTAAAGTGTTAATTTGTAACAGCAACTTAAGCTGAATTTTGACAGCAATAAATGGGTGTCATACTTTCAGTCATAACCTGATTTTTGTGATGAATCGGACCATGAAATTTGTACAGTAGATGAAAACCGATTCATTTGTAATTACCCCACTGGAATTTCGTAAATCGGACACTCGATGAATTTTTAATAAATTGTTCCGTGGACTGTGGTCAGAAATACATAAATCTGAGTTCAGTCCGGAATATAAATTTTTATAAAATATTGGTAATGAACCGGACCCCAATATTTTTACGCAATAAAATATGGAACGTTTAAGACATCCTATAAAAATTTGGGAATTTTTGGAATAGTTTAACTATTTTATTAAAATGTCCGAAAACAGCCGGTTTTGAATATTAATGCTGAAATGACATAAGTTGTAATTTGCGTGTCTAAATGTCGAGTATGCTATCTGTGAATGATCTAACATGTTATATGTGTTATATGCATTATTTTATGTTTGCTTATGAGTGGGGAGTGGATGGGAAGTATATATGGGCGTAAATCGTTAAAGTGTGTGCATGTTATGTGGTAGAAGTAATGTGCAAATAAACCGTACGTAGGATACGTGTTATGCATGAGAAACTGATTGTTATTGTAGGTCCCTTATTCCGTTGGATCTTAACAAGACTCTTAATCTATCAAGGGTGCGGAATCCCCTTGATTGATCTTCGAACACAGAAACGAGATTATGTAGAAGAACAAGAACTCGAACACACAAACACGCAAACTTTCAAACTGATCTTCTGTGATTATCAAACCCTTAGAAGTGTTTTACAATCACTAAGATCTGTAAGAACCTAACAGCCGATTTCTGTTTTGTTCTTAACCTCACAAACTTGAATGCTCTCTCACAATCTCCAAAAGGCTCTCAAGTTGTCTAAAGTGTCTCTTCTAGAACTCAAGACTAAGGCTGTTTATATACACACAGCCAAGATCTCGAATTGGGCTTTTGCCCATATTACATTTGTCACATAAACTTGGGCCTAATAGACTTAGTACAAACTTGGACTGATTGGGCTTCATAGAACTCGTTTTTCTTTAAGTCTTCATGATCCAATCTTCTGTTTAATATCCAAAGACCAATCCAAAGTTGTTGTCATATAACATGCACCAACAAACTCCCCCTTGACAATAGCTTGCAAAGGAAACTTTAGTCTTCAGAATCTCACAGTCTTTGGTCTTTGGATAGCGTCAGCTTCAACATGAATTAGCTTCAACATGAATTCTGTCTTTGTCAGCAACAGACTCCCCCTAAGCTGATGCATCCAATCACCAAATCTTCCAAGTTTTGAGTCAGCATTCCAAGTAAGTCTTCACAGCATCCACTCTGCATTGTAGAAGGAGGATTCTACCAAGCAGCAACAAACTCCTCCTCTCTTCACAGCAACTTCTCATCAACAACTGCTTCAATCCGTATACTATAAAACAAACATCTCGAGAAACCATAAGAATTTTTCAACAAAGTTAAAGAATTATTATTATACTAGAGATAGTTTAACTGTATCAGATTAAGCATTTTCCAATTAAGCACCAACACGCACAAATTTTAACAAACACCTTATAACCTGCATGATTTAAAAAATTTTGAACCCACTTTCTAACATAGTCTCCCCCTTTCGGTAACAACTCTTCCAAGAATAACAGTTTTCCGTACATTAAGAATTTTAACAGAAAAAGACACTATTTTTGGATTTTTATATTTTCAAATGTAAAGACTGAAAGCAGTAAATAAATATTTACAGACATTCTTTTTGCGAGTTTCGAGGGTAAGAGAATCATATTAGTGTACGGTCATGTCAAAACGCTCTTGTTGTTCTTTTAGTTATCATTTAGATAAGCATCCTATAACGATTATCGGTATTGTTGTCCACATAAGCTCAACTTATCATATGTAATCATGGCGAGGGGATACGTTAAGGTATGATTTATACTTACCGACCGGTGTTCATCCACATCATGACACATTCCCGTATCAAGGTATGCACGAGGGTTCATCTTACCGGTGAGTATACCGATTATCATCTGTTTGACCGTATATGATGTGAGAAACTCACTTATTTTGATTGAAAACAAGCCCTATGTGATAGAATCACTTATTGATGAGGAACTTGATTTTCAGATGCATGAGGGCACAGGAGCAAGTCCGTGAACAGGTCAGTACTTTCGTACAGCAGAGAGACGAACTTGACTCCCGGATAAATGTGATATTATCACTTATTTTGGGGACATGTGATTGTTGATCACTTATTGAGGTCGAATGCAATATGTACACGTATGTATGATATCATGGAGGATCTAGACTTGCGTCCCCGTTATTTTTCGGTAAAAGATACAACCATGATACCCAGATGATAAGCAGCATAAAGACCGAATATCTCAGAACCTCGGCAATCTCTCAAACGAAATTTCGGTACTAAGACCATATGCCAATGAATGGTTCCCACCTGGTCTTCAGTCGATTTAAGTTTATATCACCCTGCACACTTTAAAATGATTGTGAGCCTACCGATACATCTTATATAGAGCTGCTTAGCATATTACATTTAAGGTTTAAAGAGGTTTAGACAGACCACTGATGTACAATCATTTTCTCTTTTGCTCGCCAGGAAACTCATTTTTTCTTTTCTATTGTTTTTGAGTTTTTGAAATTTTTCGATGTTTTTGTATTTTTGATTTTTTAAGGAAAACAGTAAACTATTTACAAAAATTCTTATGAAAAACCAGTTATTCAGGATTCCTCATCCCATTGAGTTCGACTAAGTGTTCAAAGCGAGCTCGATCAAAAGCTTTTGTGTAAAGATCAGCAAGGTTATCTTCTGTGTCGACTCGGTGCAATTCAATTAATCGTTTTTCAGCACAATCCCGTATAAAGTGATGACGTATGTCAATGTGTTTAGTTCTACTGTGCTTTACGGGATTGTTTGTGATTGATATAGTGGCATTATTATCTATCATAATAGGAGTACGAGTGAAATCCAAACCGTAATCGCGCATCTGCTGTTGAATCCAGAGAACCTGAGAGCAACAGCTACCCGCAGCAATATATTCAGCTTCACACGTAGAGGTAGACACACAGGATTGCTTCTTGCATTGCCAAGACACGATCCTGCCTCCTAAGAACTGACAACCACCTGTTGTAGACTTTCTGTTTGATTTGCATCCTCCAAAGTCTGAATCAGTGTAAGCAACGAACCTCAAATCACTATCAGCTGGATACCACAACCCAAGTTTAGGTTTCCCCTTCAAGTATCGAAGAATCCGCTTCACTGCTTTCATATGTGACTCCTTTGGATTTGCCTGATATCTGGCACACAAGCATACGGCAAACATGATGTCGGGTCTTGAAGCAGTCAAGTACATTAGAGAACCAATCATCGCCCTGTATTGAGTTGGATCAACATCTTCCGTGCTTTCATGATCTGGACCGAGATTGTGGTTTTCACAAATGGCTGTGTTGAAAGTAGAGCAATCATTCATTTTGAATCGAGCCAAAATGTCATACACATACTTTGTTTGATGTATAAACATCCCATCCTCCTTCTGTTCAACTTGTAATCCCAGAAAGTAAGACAGTTCACCCATAGCACTCATTTCAAACTTGCTCTTCATCACCTGTTCAAATTCCTTACACATGTTTTCGTCAGATGACCCAAAAATGATGTCATCCACGTATACCTGTACCAGCAGAAAATCTTCCTTCTTTCTCTTAATGAATAGTGTACCGTCAATCTGACCTCTTTCAAAACCATTCTTGACCAGATGTGTAGACAGTGTCTCGTACCACGCCCTGGGAGCTTGATGTAACCCATACAAAGCCTTATCAAGTTTGTACACTCGATCTGGATAGTCTGGATCAACGAACCCATCTAGTTGTGAGACATACACCACTTCTTGGACTTTCCCGTAAAGAAATGCACTCTTCACGTCTAGTTGGTAAACTTTGAAGCCCTTGAATGAAGCAAAAGCCAGAAACAAACGAATTGCCTCCAACCTCGCCACTGGTGCAAACACCTCATTGTAATCAATCCCTTCTTGCTGATTAAAACCTTTGACAACCAACCGAGCTTTGTTGCATGTGACAATACCTCTTTCATCTTTCTTGCACCTAAATACCCATTTAGTGCCAATCTCTCTTTCACCTTTAGGAAGGTCTACTAACTCCCATACCTTCAACTTCGCAAACTGGGCCAATTCTTCTTGCATAGCTTCAACCCATGAATTGTCTTTAAGAGCCATATGAATGTTCTTCGGCTCCTCTTGGGAAATAAAGCAACTATACAAGCATTCATTCACTATCCCAGTCTTCTCAATCGAAACAAATAACCCAGAATTCACTGCTATGCTTCTTCTCGTCTGAACACCTACAGTAGGATCTCCCAGTATCATATCAACCGAATGATCTCTATTTGCCCGTGTAGTAGCAACCGCATCAACTTCCAGATTATCACCCAGGTTTGATCCAACCTCCCCCTGAATATTCTGATTTGCAAACGGATTAATGAAATCCTCCCCCTGAATGGGTTCAGAGTCACTATCGCTTGAATCAGGATTAGCAGCACCTTGGGAAGTTTCCGGAGCATCTGACATATCAACATTCGATCTAGGCATGAACTCGCCTTCATCGTCTTCACATACAACTGTTTGAATCAGCTGAGAACCATCTGCATCAGAAACCTCAGGAATATTAAATGATTTAAACACACTTTCATAATCATACAATATAGCAGGACCACTCGTTGACTGTTGAGGTTTGTAGGAAGTAATTTCCACATTAAAAACAACCTCAATTTTACCAGTTTTTAGATTAAAAATCCTTTTATTCGGTGTGCCAGGCACGTAGCCTAGAAAGTAGCCTTCATCTGCCACCTCACCGAATTTTTGTTTATCTTTGTTTCGCACAATCGTGCAGGGTAATCGAAATGGTTCAAAGCCTGTTAAGTTTGGTTTCTCGTTAAACATAAGTTCATGACATGTTTTGTTAAAACGTTTAACGGTCAAAACTTTGTTTAGGACGAAGCAAGCTGTATTCACAGCTTCTCCCAGAAAAGAACTGGTAGCTTTGAATCTGAAAGCATCGTCCTAGCGGCTTCAATCAACGTCCTGTTTTTCCTCTCAGCGACTCCATTTTGCTGAGGAGTATAAGGAGCAGAATATTGATGTTCAATTCCCTTTCGAAGACAGTAGAGATCCAGAATACGATTCTTGAACTCCGTGCCATTATCACTCCTTATCCTCTTGATCCTTGCATCATGGACGTTTTCCAGTTTTGTAAAAAGATATATCAACATCTCTGCCGTCTCATCTTTTGTACCTAAAAAGAAAACCCATGAATAACGTGAGTAATCATCAGTGACAACAAGACAATAGTACTTTCCACCTATGCTCCTCACGTTCACTGGACCGAATAAATCCATGTGAAGTAATTCATAAGGGGCATTAATGGAATTTACTGTTTTAGACTTATGAGGTTTCTTGTGTTGTTTTCCCTTTTGACATGGAAGACATTTATCTTCCACTTGAAACCTCAGCAATGGAACCCCTTTCACTAGCTCATTTTTAATAATGTAATTCATTTTGCGGTAGTGAATATGAGCCATGCGTCTGTGCCACAACATTGATTCAGCTTCAGATGCTTTTGACAGTAAACACGCCACCGCAGCAGTTGGATCCTTGGCACCCATGTCCATGACATAAGTGTCATTTTTCCTTGGTGCACGCATTACTATCCAATCGTCCGGAATGACCAAACCCGGTTTCAACACCAATGCCTCAGACTTGGTAAAATGGACCGAGTGACCCTTGTCGCAGACTTGTGACACGCTCATCAGGTTGTGTTTAAGCTGCTCAACATAGTTCACTTTGTCCAATGTGATCTTCCCATTCGTCACTTTTCCTCGTCCAGTAATTTTTTCCACCTTTAGCACCAGCAAAATTTACATGCCCACCATCGTATTCTTCAAAATCAGAAAATAATCTCGCATCCCCCGTCATGTGCCTGGAGCAGCCACTATCAACATACCATAAGTTGATAATCCTCCTTAGCAGCTCCTGCACCCACCAACCAAAAGATTAGTTAGATTGGGGGACCCAAGCCTTAATGGTCTTGGGTCGTCCAAATTCACCTACTACTTGAACATCCATCCAAGATCCATCACCCCTAATTGGAGTCTTGGATCTCGGACCTGTTGATGGAAATGGGGTATGATTTCCATAAGGTCTCTGGTTCTGAGGGTACCTATTTGTGTTTGGACAATGTGACCTTTGAAAATTTTGATTTTGATTCCAAGAACCTTGATTGTAATTTCTAAAGCCATTGTTATAAAAAGTTCGACCACCATTATTTTGGTGTCGATTTTGATATTGACCTTGACTTCTGAAATTATTTGAATTTTGATTATTCACTCTTGGTGAGTTACTTCTAGGTCTTTCATATCTGCCTGATGTAGATTCAGGCTGAAATCTTGGTTGATTTCTTTGGAAACGAGGAACTTGTGGAGTTCCTTTTTCAGCCTTATCTACACCACCAGCAACACCCGGTTGTTGCTTTGGAGCAGATTTCTTTGGAGAATTTGAGACTTTCTCCTCATTATCACCTTGCTTCTCAGGTGATTTCCCCTTTTGTTTCTCACTAATTTGTGCTTCAACCTTCTTGTTAGGACAGCAGCTAGCTACATGTCCCTTTGTGTGACATTTGAAGCACGATCTCTTTTTCGAAGACTTCTCAGTTGAAGCCTTTGAACTAGATTCTGGTTTTGATGATGATGCCTTGGAAGGATTTTGTTCAGTTTGCTTAATTTCAGATTTTTCTATGTTTTTATTTTTAGCAAACTCTACATTTGATTCCTTTTCGATAACAGCTGTTTCGATTTTCATATCACTTCCTTGAACAAAATTAACCTTTTTGACAAAAGTTTGATTATTGTTTTTAGAAGGTGTATTTTTCTTTTTCAAAACAGATTTGCTGTTATTTTCCTTCTTAGCATCATTATCTTCAAACATATCACTTTGACTGGATGTGAAACTACTTGGTGATGTTGACAGACAGTCTGTAAGCTCATCCTCATCAGGTAGGAAAGAATAGTCATGACTAAGAGGAGGTGGGACTTCATTAAAGCCCTGGAATCCCACACTTGTCTTGTCATTACTCTTCTTTAACCCACCCATCATATGTTTCATAACAAAAGTAGAATCTCTGAATTGACCTAACTTCTTTTCAAGTTCAACAATTTTAAGTTGTGCATCTGACAACTCTTTGTTTTTATCAGAAATCTCTTTTGTTTTCTCAGCCATCATGTCATGAGCTAAGTCTATGACTTGAAGTTTTTCATTTAATTTGCATGTTAAAGCTTCAATTTCAGCTTCATAGCCTTTTATCTTTTTCAAATATGATGACTCGTTTCTTTTAGCAAAGAAATTTGACTCTTTTACGTTAGACATTTCGCTCACAAGACTTTTGTTTTGAGTTGACAATTTTTCAACTTCACCCTGTAGTTCACGACACTTTAAGCAAACAGAAGTGGCAGAGTTACTTACCTCTCCTGTTGATTTGTCTGAGTTGGCCATGAGAGCAACAAGTTGACCTTCCATTCTTTTGATGATTTCATCTTTCTCATCAGCTTCCATTTCATGCTCAGACTCTGGCTTTTCCTCTTCAGCATCTGTTGTCTTATCAGCCTTATCTTCCTCAGCTTCACTCTTCTTATCAACTTTAGCCTCATCTACTGTAGCTTCACCATCATTGACTGGAGTGATCTCTGCCATGAATGCTTGAGTGACATTTTCATCATTTTCTAAGTGAATGCTCCAGTCATATGAGCCTTCTCTTGCAGTAGATATCAATGCCCTTGAGTTAGAGTTGTTTGATGCATTCCGATTGTTTGAACTTTGATTCGTATTCTCATGCTTTTGTTTTTGACATTCCCTAGCGAAATGACCATAACTCTGACAGTTAAAGTACCTGACTTTGGTCTTGTCAAAACCCACGCTCTTTCCTACAAACTTCCTTCCAGTTCTGTTCATGAACCTCTTCACACGTCTCGAAATCATGGCCATCTGCCATTGTAGATCCATCTCTTCTAGATCATCAGGGTCAATCTGATCATAATCTTCATCTAAAGTGGCAGGATCAGATATTTTCCCTTGAATGTAGTTCTCATAAGACGCAACAAAAGAAGCAAGTAGAGCAAGATGTTCTTCAGCAGACTTCACACTCATAGGCATTGACTTTGCACTACTACTTTGCTTTGAAGTTGATGTTTTCTTGACTCCCGTTGATCCTCCTGCAACAGCTACAAAACACACATCACCATCCTCATTCACTATGACCTGCTCCTTATCACACGAAAGAAATGCAGTTGCAGAGTCGCTAGAAGCATCATGAGATGAAGAAGATGTAAGCCCATTGTAGATCCCTGGATCTTGAACCTGATCATATCCAGTGTCCTTCTTCTTCATGCTGAGCTCATAAGCTCTTAGCTTTCCAACTACTTCTTCCAGTTCCTTTGTTTCATAATCAGCTTCTCCCTTTATCATGAGAGTGTAGATATCCCATTTAGTAGGTAGAGCATCCAGTAGCTTGTCATTTTTCTCTATGTCAGTATAGCAATCTATATCATAATTGTCCAATTCTGACATCAGATGGTACTATCGAGTGATGACGTCCTCAAGTGACTCATTTTTCATGTACTTGAACACAGCAAACTGCTTCTTCAGTAGATCAACTTTGTTCTTCTTGACATCAGGATTTCCCTCATATCTCTTCTCTAGTGCATCCCACATTTCCTTTGAAGTAGTGTACTTCTTAAAGGTATGCTTGATGCCATCAGGTAAAGACATTTTAATGGCTGCCAAGGCTCTCTTTTCAGCCTCATACATTTTCTTTTGTTCGGCATCCATATCAACATAAGCAGTTATACGTTGTCTTCCCTCAAACTCATGAGTTGGGTTCACATACCCATCGTCTATGCATATCCACATGCGCGTGTCCTGGTACTCAACAAAAGATTGAAACCTATCCTTCCATGTCAAGTAGTTCTCCACCTTCATCATCTTAGGTGGTTTGTTGGTTGTGCCAACCTCATGCTCCATCCTTAAGAGTTCGTTCAATTTAGACATGTTCGACATATCAACGTAACAGACTGATAAAACCGTACAAAAATTTTCGAAAAACAGTGGTTACCAAATTACACCGTTAGAATCGTCTCGAAAAGACGAATCCAATGATATATAATGTCGAAAACTGAATTCGGGATTTTCCAGACTTTTTTTTTTGTCCTAAAAATCCCACGAGTTCAACGGTGCAAACAGTTTCTCCAAACGAGCTACGGATCAATTTCTATTTGCAAAACTCTGAAATATTTTCGACGCTTGCCAACTGAAATTCCACCCCTTAATTTCTCTCCTAATTTCGCTGAGTTCTGGGTTAATTTCGCTGGACAAGTAGGTCAACCTCGCTGCTCAAACAGTTTTGCTTAAAATCGCTGCTCAATTTCGGCGGTCAACTTCTCGATTACAACGACCTGTAAAGTCGTCGAAAACCGTAATAATTTCGCTGAGGAAAATTTTACGGTTACCAAAGTCGCCTTTGGATTTAACTTCGCCGGTCACCGAGATATCTGTTAAAATCGCACAAGAGCTGATTGGGCCACCCAGCCACCCAATCCTGAAACATGCAGCAGCTAACAACAGCAGCAGCTGACAACCAGCACTTCTTTCCTACAAACACGAAAACAGTCAAAACAATAATCAAAACAGATTAAAGTACACGAATTTAAACTGTTCTTCAAGTGTTCTTCGTGTTCTTCGCAAAAACCCAGAACTTAAACTCGAAATTTCCAAACAACCAACTACCAAAACAGATCAAAACTCAGAATTTTGAACTGTTCTTCCTTGTTCTTGCTGTTCTTCACGAAAATTTTGAATGAGACACCAAAACTTCTTCTACCGAAACACAACTTGAATCCAGTCTTCAGTCTTGAACCATGCACAAGAGCAAATGCTCTAATACCAATTGTAGGTCCCTTATTCCGTTGGATCTTAACAAGACTGTTAATCTATCAAGGGTGCGGAATCCCCTTGATTGATCTTCGAACACAGAAACGAGATTATGTAGAAGAACAAGAACTCGAACACACAAACACGCAAACTTTCAAACTGATCTTCTGTGATTATCAAACCCTTAGAAGTGTTTTACAATCACTAAGATCTACAAGAACCTAACAGCCGATTTCTGTTTTGTTCTTAACCTCACAAACTTGAATGCTCTCTCATTTTTTTTTTTCAAACTGATCCCTTATTCCGTTGGATCTTAACAAGACTGTTAATCTATCAAGGGTGCGGAATCCCCTTGATTGATCTTCGAACACAGAAACGAGATTATGTAGAAGAACAAGAACTCGAACACACAAACACGCAAACTTTCAAAATGATCTTCTGTGATTATCAAACCCTTAGAAGTGTTTTACAATCACTAAGATCTACAAGAACCTAACAGCCGATTTCTGTTTTGTTCTTAACCTCACAAACTTGAATGCTCTCTCACAATCTCCAAAAGGCTCTCAAGTTGTCTAAAGTGTCTCTCCCTAAAACTCAAGACTAAGGCTGTTTATATACACACAGCCAAGATCTCGAATTGGGCTTTTGCCCATATTACATTTGTCACATAAACTTGGGCCTAATAGACTTAGTACAAACTTGGACTGATTGGGCTTCATAGAACTCGTTTTTCTTTAAGTCTTCATGATCCAATCTTCTGTTTAATATCCAAAGACCAATCCAAAGCTGTTGTCATATAACATGCACCAACAGTTATCCGTACCTTATTAGGACGCGATTGACCGACCTTGACTGTTAGCTATATTTGAGAATCTAACCGAACAAACCGAGGTGAGTTCACACTTTTCTACAAAGCATGGTAAATTCCCGGTGGAAATGGGAATGGGTACAGGAATAGGGATTCCTCGTCCTTTGGGACGCGTTCAGGAATGTGAATTCCTCGTCCTTGAGACATGTTCAGGAATGTAAATTCCTCGTCCTGTTGAGACGTGTTAGACTTACTAGACTAGAACTCTATCAGCGAAGTCCCTCCCTTTTTGTATCGACTTAATCGCCGAGGCTATGGCGAGCGGGTCATTAGTTAATAGCGCTATTAGGTTTAACAAACCGCACACCGTGCCAGTTGGACAGGTGTGTACTAATGGACTATGGCACGTCGGTGGTGATAGAACACCGACGCTAGGGCACAATTGATTTCTGTTGTTAGTAGTCGATATGATAAACGAGTCTGGTAGTTTAAAATACTGGGGCAGCTCCCCACGGCCAAAGTGCCGGGCTGGATAGCCAGGGAAGGTGAACATGGGATGGTTAACTAATAAACGTTTTCGAACTATGGGGTAACCCCCACGGCTGGATAGCCGAATGAGATTAAACTATGTTTTTGGAAACAACTCTAAAATGGACAACCAACCGTGAACTCACTCAACTTTGTTGTTGACTCGTTATTACATGCTTTGCAGGTCATTAGATGCTATGGAGCTTGCATATGGAGGTGGTCGTTGTGGGATGCGAACTGATATGTCCCGTACTTAATGAATAAACTTTATGAACTTATTTAACCTACGTCTTGGACTTGAAACTTATGAACTATGGACTTATGTTTTGAACTTATGTTTTATGCTTCCGCTGTTAACCTAAAATCGGTTTACCTCCTTTTGGTCACCAATCGTATTGTGTTTGGTTTTATTTACTTAATTATGTTGTTCAATATGATTGGTGGCTCGATCCTGGTCATGTCACGCCTCCAAGCGGTGATACTCCGCATGGTGGATTTTGGGGGTGTGACATTTTCTCTTTCAGTTCATCCCAAGTCATGCCATACGCGGCATCATCACCCAAGGTTTGGACTTGCAAGTTCCACCAAGTCAGAGCTTCATCAACAAACAACCTAGTTGCAAAAGTGACTTGTTGATCCGCGGTACACTTGCTCATACGGATAGTGGCCTCTGTCTTCTCCGTCCAGCGTAAAAATGCCACTGCACCTCCAGTGCCGTCGTAGTTCAGTGGTTTCCAATCGAGGAACTGCTTGAAAGTGCAGCCCTGAGCTGCGTTTCCTCCAGATGAGTCTCCATTACCATTTTGCCTAGCATTGCTTGGTCCTCCACTGTGTTCAGTATGGTTCACCTCGTACTGAGCGATAGCTGCGGAGATCCTTTCTTCTAGTAGAGCGTTCAGCTCTTCAGCAGTTCATGGCAGTGGGGGAGGAGGAGGTTGATCACGAGCGTTCACAGTTCTTCTTGGTGCCATGTTCTGAAATAACACAACACAATAGGGTTAGACATTTGTTTGATATCATCATACGAGACAGTAGTAGTATATATATATACGCAGGCATATACCACATAAGTGACATCAAACAATCTGCCAAACGTATCAATTCATATAGCAACAAGCATGCATAAATAGATAAATGTTGTTGTGTCATAAGATATTCACATTGGCGGTTCTTGTCTTTATACCCTAAGTTATTACTCCAAAAGAGTATTTATTAGGAAGGGTGTTCACTTTTGCCCTTTTCTTGCACTGAGGGAATCAATACGTGACAAGACTTGATGTGGTTTAAGTGTTGTGGTAAGAAGTTATATATGTCACACCCCTTTCTGCGGCGGAAGCACGAGGTGTGATCATGAAAGGTTCTCATTGCATACGAAAGGTAAACATACTACATGCTCGTAAAGAACAATCCAGACTCTGGAGGATATGCTTACAGCTTGTGTGATCGATTTTGGTGGTAGTTAGGATTCACATCTTCCGTTGATTGAATTCTCCTACAACAACAGTTATCACTCCAGCATCAACATGGCTCCTTTCGAGGCTCTCTATGGTCGAAAATGCCGTTCACCAGTCTGCTGGAATGAGATCAGCGAGGCTCAGCTTACTGGATCGGCCCTCATTTTAGAGACAACTGATAAGATTAAGAAAGTTCGTGATAATCTTCAGACAGCTAGAAGCCGTCAAAAGAGTTACGCGGACCCAAAACGCAAGCCCTTGGATTTTCAAGTCGGTGATCGTGTATTACTTAAGGTCTCACCTTGGAAAGGTGTGATCAGATTTGGAAAGAATGGAAAACTTGCACCTAGATACGTTGGACCATTCAAGATCGTCGAAAGAATCGGTAAGGTAGCCTACATACTTGAGTTACCTCCTGAACTTGGAAATGTTCATCCAACCTTTCACGTGTCCAATCTCAATAAGTGTTTAGCTGATGAGAACCTCCACATACCACTTGACGAAATTCGTGTTGATAAAACACTGAAATTTGTTGAGAAGGCAGTGGAAATCATGGAACGTGAAGTCAAGTGGCTCAAACGCAAGCGCATTACATTGGTCAAAGTTTGATGGGAATCTAAATGTGGACCTGAGTTTACTTGGGAACGCGAAGATCAAATCAAGGCGAAGTACCCACATCTATTTCCACGAGTTTCCTCTAAATAAATTTCGGGACGAAATTTCCACAAGTAGGGGAGACTGTAACATCTGTGCTTGAAATCATTGTGAATAGTTCGTTTATCAATAAAACAATGTTATTTGATCCCAATGTTTGTTTGTTTGGTTATGTTTTACATTTTTCATGTTTCGACTTTTGTTCAATTTCAAACTCTATATCTCTTTCTGGAGAGTTATACGCAAACTGGTGCGTAAACGAAATCAGTTTAACGCGACAAACACTCCGGAACATCAACATATACTTAACATACCTTAAATAACCTTTACATAACTAAGAAATAAGTTTTGAAGGCCTTGGTATGGCAAAAACAAGTTAATTCGCCTGCAGGGACTAAATTTGACAAACTGCGAAAGTATGACAATTCGTACTAGAACAGACATTCCGGAACATGACCATAAGTTAAACATACCATAAATATCCTTTACTTAGCTTAGAAATAGGCTTTGAGGGGTTCGGTGTGCTAAAATAAACTTTTGGGTCATTCAGGGACTAAAAGTGTCAAAAAGTGCATAAGTTTGCACTTTCGCGCATAACTCACGTTCTGAATACATCCGGACATCCAAAAATTTATGTAAGCACTATAATATTTTATTTTAGTGTTTGGCATGAGAAAAATCCATTCGTCTCGCAATTTGGATCGTTTCTCGCGCTTATGCGCATTCCGTCGTAATTAAGCGAACATCGTAATCGTACGACCAAACGAACCAACATCCGACATATTTTTGAGCATGTTTCATGTCCACAATGTTTAGGAAAAATTTTAGGGCCTTAATGTTGGCTTAACGGGCCTTAAACATGTCGGAAATGGCCTTAAACACCAACAGGGACCAAAACTGTCATTTTGCAAAGTTGTTTGCTGATCAGACAGGCCAGGCGGCCCGCGTAAACTCCTGGTGTCTCCTTACGCGGCCCACGTCAGGTTCCCAGATCAGATTAATCAATTTTAACAGCAGATTACAGCTGTTAACCACTCAAAACTCACCCACACTTGCCCTTTCGTGCTCATGAGGGGCCATTTTGAGTTACCACAAGGTTTCAACAAATGTATGGACAAGATCAAAGCACGGTATTCGAGAAACGAACCTAACGGTTCCAAGAATCCTATAAATACCCATCCATCCCAACCCCAAAAACCCACAAATCTGATCTAAATTCTCTAAGTTGAAGCCATTGCTTCATAGCTGAGCTATTTGATCAATATTTACTAGCGGGGACCCTTTGTAAGTGTTCCTTCGTTCTTTTATCGCTTTTCGAGTCTGAAAGACAAACTATGTTTGACTTTCTACGTTGAGCAGTTTATAGTCAACACGAAGTTCGTTTGAACTTCATAACGTGAGCGTAATCACGATGGTTATAGTCCCTAGTGACTATACCTATTGATTACCACGTTATCTAGGCTCAGTGACGAGTCATAGTTTCGGCCAAAATACGTGTTATTGCGTATTTTGTAACCAAATTACATTTAGGTATCAAAACCGTTTGTTTTGATACCAAACCTGTTTTCTAAACTTTGTTAAGCATGTTTTAACATGCTTAGCTCGTCACTTTTAGTTTAGTGCTTATATAGGGTCGTAAGGTAAGCGATCTAAACAATCGCTTATACTTTCGAACCCGACCCGTTTGGTCGATCATTAGGATCCGACTAAACACATTAGGTGACCATAGTATATAGGGAATAACCTTCCGCGGTTATACCTTATGGTCGCTTCGTTTAAGTAGTTGTATGATAGGTAGTTTATATGCCTTAGGTAAATTACCAAAATGCCCTTTTTACGCCAAAATTCATATTAAGCATATGTAACATAACTTTTGATATCTAAACTGATTTGGCAACAATATTAGACATGTTAAGGCATATTTTACTTATCATAGGGCTAGTTCGGCATTCCGAACGCGTTTTACGCGAACGACGCGTTAAAGTAGCATAAGCTACCTAAACGGGTCATAACGGGTCGTAAGCACTTAGGTTAGGTTTCATTTTAGTATGTAGGCTTTGTTAAACCATATTACACGAGTCTCCATACTCGTTTGGTTTACAAACCCTCATTCTATCCAATCCTCCGATTTAGGTCCGGTATATTAACATAGTTACCTATATTAGGTGCCGTTTGATATCCGTGATCTCTAGCATTGTTTGGTTGTTACTCAAGGACTACTGAGCAATCTCAAGTGAGTACATAGACCCCTCTTTTACTGTTTTCAAACCGTTTTGGGGTGAAACACATGTGCCTACTTTTTACTTTCATGCTTTCCTGTTTTCACATCATATGCTTGCTATGTTCATTAGTACACTTATAGTACATGATTTACTTTACATTTCTGCTATGTACGTTGACTGATAGCATGCTAGCACATTGATTTACATGACTTTTCTGCTTCGTATGTTAACTTAGAATACTTAGTACATTGTTTTCATATAACATGTTCACATTTGCTATGACATTTGGTTTGCACAAACGAGACTTATATACGTTCATTAACATTAGCTACTCCGCTCGGTAGTAAGTACTGGTACCATAGGACTTGAAAAATCCCATTCCTGACATCCCGGGTTTGTTTGGATGTAAGGAATGACTGAATCCGAAAACATTTCTTTTGATAACCTTGAATTAGGGTTATCCGACTGTCTCAAGGCTTGAATGTATGCGTTAACTTACCACATAAGTGTTTGTATCAATGTAACATGCATTACTTTGCAAAACATAACTTTTTGGTATATTCAAAATACTTTGTTTTGTACATTTTTACAATTGGTTTATGTAACAACACATTACTTACCAAGACATAACATTTGCTACACATTACTTGACTACATTTGGACTATTAACATTTGATATGATTTATACAAGGACTTTTGACAATTGGTTTAAACATAGACTTTATACATTGGTGGTTGTTTAAGTGACTTAAGTAATGAGATGTGAGTAATATGATACAAGCATGGTGGATACGCCGCTGGTACTTCCTATATATAAGTGTTTGTATTATATTATATTACATATCATAGCGTTATTTAAATCATTCAATTTGGACTTATACATTTTACACAAGTAACACGATTCTCACAAGACTTTGGTTTACAAACAATTTACTTCATACAACTCATTTTACTTGGTTATACCTTTAACCATAAATTATTCTTTTATTTATACATATCATTTGATCTTATCGCTTTTTAAATGATTTACAAAACAAAATAATTTACAAGGTTCATGACTGACTTTTGCTAAACAACTTTTTCTAAACTTATAAGTCATGAATCCTATTTTCACAAAACCTATGTATCTCACAGGCATTTTTATGCTGACGTACCTATTTTCACATGTGTTTTCAGGAGCTTTTGCATAGGATGATGATCGTGACACTAGGGCGGACATGTGCCTTAGAGACTTAAAATGAAGATAGACCTAGTTATATGTTATGTACTCTTTGTTTCTTGTTTTAAGACAATGTAACTCTCTTGTTTGATAAATAAAACGTAACTTTAATTTCCATGGTTGTGAAACAATTAATTCTGTTACAACACTCCCCGACGTTTCCGCCATGATTTGATGTTCTACGTGGTCGGGGTGTGACAGAAGAGTTGGTATCAGAGCCAATGGTTATAAGGAATTAGGTTATTAGTAATGTTTTGACCTAGACTATAACTCTCTAGGACCCCAACACAAGTTATCTTGTGTTTAGATTTTAAAACATGCACTTCACCTATCCTTAGGTGATAACCACAACGAGAACATCCAGTTCGAATCCGCTTTGAAAATTAATGATCTGTTCTTTGATGATTGATTACTAGGTTTTGAACCCTCTATTGTAAGGTTTTGAACCCTTCCAGTTTGATTTTTGGCCTTGTGCTTTCCAAATTTTCAAAATCTCGTCAAAGTTTTGGGTTTTAAATAGTGTGAACACATGCAAACTGGAAGAGTGAATGCCTGTACACTGGGTTTTCTGTCTAAGGCTAGAGTGTTCGTACAAATCCACATAATCGGACCAGTCACTCTTACCTGGGAACTCTTGGGGTGAGTGTTCACTTATAGGCGAGCATGTCTTCGCGATACATTATTTTTGACCCATTTACTTTGATTAGTTAAGGCGTGTCGCTTATTTGCTTTGCGATGCGGACGGATGACCGCCATCTTTGCTTTTGTTGATTTTGTTTCATCTCATTCTCTTCATCCAATCATCTCACTCGTTTCCTTTCATGTTTTCCTCTTTTAGAATGCCTCCTCGACGCGAAAACCAGATAACGACTGCCGAACTGGCAGAAATTATTGCGCAGCAAATGGCTGCTCAATTCCCGAACCTCTTTGCTCAATGGAACCAAGCCAACAACAACAACAATGCTCCATGCAATTTCAAGAATTTTAACTCGGCTAAACCACTCAAGTTTAGTGGTTTTGAGGGAGCGACTGGGCTTCTTCAATGGTTCGAGAGCATTGAGAATACTTTCCGTCACGTGCAGTGTCCTGACAATCGCAAGGTCGAGTTTTCTTCGAGTGTGTTTCAGAAGAGGGCTCTTACGTGGTGGAACGGGGTTATGAGAGATCGTGGTGCAGAAGTTGCTCTAGCATAGACATTGGCTGAACTTAGGGCCCTTATGATGAGGGAGTTCTGTCCTCGACATGAACAGCGAGCTTTGGAGAAAGAGTTTGATGACTTGAAACAAGTCAGTGGTGAGCACAGGGCGTATACTGAGAGGTTTGAGGAGTTGAGTCTGCTTTGCCCAACAATGGTTACCCCACTCGACAAGGCTATCGAAAGGTACATCGATGGCCTACCTGACTCAGTACAAGACATCATTACTGGTAGTAACCCTACCACACTCCGTCAGGCGATCGAGTTAGCAGCGACATTGACTGAGTCGCAGGTTCGAAAGGGAAAGCTGCACAAAAAGGGTGACAAGGGTAAGAAACAGGCGACTGACAAAGAAGATAGCAAGAAAGGTCAAAACAAGAAGGGAAAGGATTCTGGTTCCTCAAGAGGGTCTAAGAAGCGAAAGGCTTCCAAAAACTATGCCGTTACTGCACAGGCTCAAGCTGCACCAAATCAGCCTGCGCAACCACCCGCCAAGAAGCCTTATCTTGGCAATGCACCTTTGTACAACAGGTGTAACGGCCATCACCTACCACATCTCCAATGTCGTCATAGCACTAATTGTGGAAGAAATGGTCATCTTGCCGCTACTTGTCGCATTCCTGTTAACCAGAATCAAGCAGTTCAGAACCAAGCCCAACAAGTTGCTCAGCCTCTTGCTCAGCAACAAGGTCAAGCTGCACGACCTCATTTTCCTCCTGGTTCGTGCTACAATTGTGGGGATCTGACCCACTACAGAAACCGATGCCCAAGACTAGCTAATGCTAACCCAAATCAGAATCAGGCTCAGGCTCGAGGTCGAGTCTTCAACATGAATGCACAAGAGGCACAAGCGGACAATGAAGTGGTGAACGGTACGTTCTTTATTAATAATCAGCCTGCATCTGTTCTTTTTTATTCGGGTGCCGATAAGAGTTTTGTGTCATTATCTTTTGAGCCATTGCTTCACGTGTCTAGAATGAAACTAAGTAAACCTTTGACAGTAGAAGTTGCTAGTGGTGAACCCATTATTCTTGATTCTGTTCTTCGCAACTGCCAGTTGAACCTTAACGACCATATTTTTCCTATTGACCTCACGCCTATGCAACTTGGAAGCTTCGACGTTATAGTGGGTATGGATTGGTTATCCAAGCATCGCGCAGAGGTAGTTTGTTTTGAGAAGATTGTTTGTGTGCCATTTTCGACAGGCGAGATCCTACAAGTTCATGGTGAGAAACCTGCTGGTGGTCTCAATCTCATGTCTTGTTTTAAAGCTCGGAAGTATCTGCGAAAGAACTATGTGGCCTTTTTGGCACATGTTGTAGTAGATAAGGGCAAAGGTAAGTCTATTCAAGATATTCCTGTTGTTCGGGATTATTCTGAAGTATTCCCTGAAGAGTTACCTGGTCTACCCCCAGCACGCCAAGTCGAGTTCCGAATTGATCTCGTACCTGGTGCAAATCCCATTGCCAGATCTCCATATCGTCTTGCACTGTCTGAGATGCAAGAGTTGGCTAAGCAGCTTCAGGAGCTCTCTGACAAAGGTTTTATCCGTCCTAACTTTTCACCTTGGGGTGATCCTGTTCTTTTCGTCAAGAAGAAGGATGGATCTTTTAGGATGTGTATCGATTATCGTGAGCTTAACAAGCATACCATCAAGAATCGATATCCCCTACCTCGCATCGATGATCTCTTTGATCAGTTACAAGGTGCTTCTTATTTTTCGAAGATTGATCTGCGATCTGGATATCATCAACTTCGTGTGCATGAAGAAGATATTCCCAAGATAGCGTTCTGCACTCATTATGGGCATTATGAGTTCACAATCATGCCATTCGGTTTGACTAATGCTCCTGCTGTTTTCATGGACTTAATGAATAGGGTCTGCAAGCCTTATTTGGATCAGTTCGTCATTGTTTTTATTGATGACATCTTGATATACTCTAAGACGCGAGCTGATCATGAGCAACATCTTCATCTTACTCTGGAACTTCTAAAGAAAGAGCAACTTTTCACCAAATTCTCCAAGTGTGAATTTTGGCTTAAAGAAGTTCAATTTTTGGGACATATTGTCAACAAACAAGGTATTCATGTAGATCCCTCCAAGATCAGTGCGATCAAGGATTGGGATACGCCTACCACTCCTACTGAAGTTCGTTCTTTTCTTGGTCTTGCGGGTTATTACCGCCGCTTCATTGAGAATTTCTCTAAGATTGCAGTTCCTCTAACTGCTCTAACTCAGAAGAACAAGCCCTTTGATTGGGGATTCAAACAAGAGGAAGCTTTTCAAAACTAGAAGCAGAAACTTTGCGACGCGCCTGTTCTGACTTTGCCTAAGGGCAATGATGATTTCGTTGTTTATTGCGATGCATCTAAATTGGGTCTCGGTTGTGTTCTGATGCAAAGGAACAAATTCATAGCATATGCATCGAGGCTGTTGAAAATACATGAGAAAAACTACACCACTCATGATCTCGAGTTAGGTGCAGTTGTCTTCGCTCTTAAGATCTGGAGATACTATTTGTACGGTACAAAATGTGTGGTTTTCACGGACCATAAAAGTCTTCGGCATATCTTCAATCAGAAAGAACTCAACATGAGGTAACGACGTTGGGTTGAGCTTCTAAACGACTATGACTGCGAAATTCGCTACCATCCTGGTAAGGCGAATGTCGTAGCTGATGCATTGAGTCGTAAGGAACGTACTAAGCTTCATTGTGTTCATGTTCAATCTGTTATTCAAGCTCGATCCGATATCCAAGCCCGCATTTCTTAGGCTCAACAATCTTGTGTTTCACAAGGTTTGATGGATAAGGAATTTCCCTATCACATAACACCTGGTCTGGAACTGAAGGACAATGGATCGTATTAATTCATGGACCGTTTGTGGGTCCCAAGCCAAGATAACCTTCGCACCTTGCTTATGGATGAAGCCCATAAGTCTCGTTATTCTGTTCATCCTGGCTAAGATAAGATGTATAAGGATCTTCGTATTCAGTATTGGTGGCCTGGTATGAAGAAAGACATTGCCTTATATGTATCAAAATGCCTTACGTGTCTTAAGGTTAAGGCTGAACATCAACGTCCTTCTGGTTTATTGGTGCAACCAGAGATCCCAGTTTGGAAATGGGAAAACATTACTATGGATCTCATTACCAAACTTCCGCGCACAAAGAAAGGTCATGATGCCATCTGGGTAGTTGTTGATCGTCTTACTAAGTCCGCACATTTCTTGCCAATCCGTGAGGATTTTTCTGCTGACAAGCTTGCTAAAATCTATGTGGATGAAATTGTAGCTCGACATGGTGTTCCTTTGAACATCATTTCTGACAGAGATGCTCGCTTCACTTCTCATTTTTGGAGAACCATGCAATCGGCTATGGGGACCCAACTTAATCTGAGCACAGCTTATCATCCGCAAACGGATGGTCAATCTGAAAGAACAATCCAGACTCTGGAGGATATGCTTACAGCTTGTGTGATCGATTTTGGTGGTAGTTGGGATTCACATCTTCCGTTGATTGAATTCTCCTACAACAACAGTTATCACTCCAGCATCAACATGGCTCCTTTCGAGGCTCTCTATGGTCGAAAATGTCGTTCACCAGTCTGCTGGAATGAGATCGGCGAGGCTCAGCTTACTGGACCGGCCCTCATTTTAGAGACAACTGATAAGATTAAGAAAGTTCGTGATAATCTTCAGACAGCTAGAAGCCGTCAAAAGAGTTACGCGGACCCAAAACGCAAGCCCTTGGATTTTCAAGTCAGTGATCGTGTATTACTTAAGGTCTCACCTTGGAAAGGTGTGATCAGATTTGGAAAGAAAGGAAAACTTGCACCTAGATACATTGGACCATTCAAGATCGTCGAAAGAATCGGTAAGGTAGCCTACAGACTTGAGTTACCTCCTGAACTTAGAAATGTCCATCCAACCTTTCACGTGTCCAATCTCAAGAAGTGTTTAGCTGATGAGAACCTCCACATACCACTTGACGAAATTCGTGTTGATAAAACACTGAAATTTGTTGAGAAGCCAGTGGAAATCATGGAACGTGAAGTCAAGTGGCTCAAACGCAAGCGCATTCCATTGGTCAAAGTTCGTTGGGAATCTAAACGTGGACCTGAGTTTACTTGGGAACGCGAAGATTAAATGAAGGCGAAGTACCCACATCTATTTCCATGAGTTTCCCCTAAATAAATTTCGGGACGAAATTTCCACAAGTAGGGGAGACTGTGTAGGATCGAATTCGGACCTAAATGAGTCGTTTAGAAGAGTTTATCTTAGTTTGAACGGCGGAAACAGACAACCCGAGTACAATTCAGAGAGAATTCACTTTAAACTGTTGTTGTATTGATCAATAATGCGAGTACACGTCCAGACAACACTTCGGCAGCACTTCGTGGCTTACCGGAAGAACACACCTCAAACTCTACTTCTAATTTCGCTCCTAAGACAACCTATATATACTGTCTCTGATTTCGCTCCTAGTTACAAGTCAACATCATGAGCGGAATCAGCTTTTACATTATGAGCGAAATCACCAACTTCCACTATGAGCGAAATCAGTATCTAATATATATGAACGAAATCACTAACAATGATATAAATTCTTTTGTCTCTTGTGTAATGATGTCATGATGATGTCACTTTGATGATGTCATCATGACATCATGCTTGAACAACTTCGCAACGAACCCGAGACTCGACATAAGACGAAGACGACAGATGAATGCACCAACAGACTCCCCCTCAGATGTTGACGAGTCTTAAGTGTCGAGTCTTCACATCTTCAGTCTTTATCAGTCTCTTTTCTTTCTTGGCATATACCAGGATCTTCTCTTTGGCTCAAACCTCGTCAGACTCCCCCTCTCATCATGATGGGATCGCTGTCTGGAATTAGCTATCACCTAGAGATCATATCCTGGCTTTAATTCTGTTCAGCTCAACTCCTGCACACATTTTCTCACCATCACATAAGTTTTTACTTAAAAAACAATAAGAAAAACTTACTGAAAATAGTTACATCAAGTTCAAATTAATGACCCTGATTAACTAATCTCAACTTCTTTCTCAAAATAAATTCCTTCATTTAAGCACTAACTCCCAACCCTGTTCATCATGTTTAGCACTTGGAATTTTGAAAATCAGCTCTTCAACATCAGTTGTCGAAAATCTTTTTGAATTTTTCAAAATTTATGCTTAAACACACTAAAAATCTTTTTGGATTTTTGAATAATATGAAATGCAATAAAGAAATATTTACAAACACTATTTTTGTGAGCTTGTGCAAGAGGATCATATCAGTTTCTGTGACTAATCACTAGCACCGTTAAGCTTTAACATTTTAAGCTCTAAACGATTCACATTGATTGACGATATGTTTTTCCACTTAAACTCAATCTAAAAACTTTCGAAATGCTTACCGATACGTTAAGGTGTATTTAGATAGCACTAAATTCTTATGGACCCCACGATCTCAGCATATCCCCTCATCATGCAATACACTATCTCAAGTAATGCCTTTAAACTTTTATCAACTGTGATTTGTGCGAAAATAAAGCAGAATGTTTAAACATTAACAATCAGGTCGATACTTCCGTATACGCAGAGAAAGTCCAATGTTTAAACAAAATAAGAAAAATAAAACAAGTTGAAGTTTTTTAGGCTTTAACCACCAGGTCGATACTTCCGTATACGCAGAGGAGGTCCAAAGCTTAAATGAAACACCAAAGAAAATAAAGCAGAACGTTTAGGCAACAACATCCAGGTCGATACTCACGTATACGCAGAGGATGTCTGATGCTTAAACAAAATAAAGAAATAAAACAAGTTTAAGTCTTTGCAAAATAAAATGCACAATCACAGCGACTTTTCAGCAAAGTTGTGAAAGTTCACAAACTTAACCAGTTTTATGTCTTTCGACAATCAGCGATTACTGATTAGGCACACAATCAAGAAGGACAAAACTAAATACTATGCTTTCAATCATGTTTCCCACTAGAACTAGGCTTTTTCATTTTAGGTTTGTATCGTTATCGCAAATCTACTAGTCTAGCTGAGCCTATCGTCACATCTTTAGTGAGATCGCTTATCACATTTTAACTTTACATTTCTTTAGCATGCTGTGACAGTCCAACTGATCTACTATCATTTCCTCTTTTTAACAACAAAACTCATTTTTTTCATTTTTCAATGTTTTTTGACATTTTCAAATTTTCTAATTAATTTTTTTAAAATTTTTACTCCCCCTAAAATCAAAATATGTTTCAATTTTGATTTTCTGGGAAAATTTGAAAACAAGCTATACAAAAAATGACAACATGATGAGAATCACTTCAATTCTCCATCCACCTGGCATAAACAATCAGAACTCCCCCTCACAACAAACTATTTTCCCATAGTGATTTCAAAACACTTAAGTTTGTTTTAATCAAAATAGTTTTTCCGGAAAATAAGTTTTGTGTGTCTTTTCACAAATTCGGGGATCTTTCATCACTTTGTTTTCTTCAATCATTTGTAAAAACTAACATTTTTAAGATCAATCCACAAACATCACTTGTAAAAAATCAAGTACAACTTAATGTCCCTGATTTACCACTTGTAAGTCGAAATATCACATTCATGAATTTCTCAAGAAATGTGCCGATTCATGTTCCACGCTTACCAACCTGGGAACTCCGGCAAGTCAGGTTTTTCATTTGAACAGATTCACCCAAGCCTGACGGTCCTTGGGTGATTTCGAATTCTTGTTCAACAATGGTGGAAAATTTGCATCATCCATTGTTAAACCTGAATTCTCCATTTTTACCTCAACCAATGGCTCCTCTGGCTTTGACGAACCAGAATCATTGCCTGCACATGGCTTGTCTGACTTTGACCTGTCAGATTCATCGCCTGAAGGTGGCTTGTCTGACTTTAACATGTCAGATTCATCGCCGACCATTTTCTTCTTCCTCTTTTCTTCTTTCGTCCTCAAATTTGTATCCGATGAATTCGTCTTGCTTGACTTTGCCATCGAGGGAGTAGATTCATCAGAACTCTTATTTTTAATAGATGAACCCGAGGACAAAATCTTCTCGAGGTATTCTCTCGCCTTCTTCCTCTTCTTCCTCAGTCTGTCTTTCTGCCCCTGAGAAAGTTTCACTTTCGTTTCTTGAACTTTAGGTTCTTGAACCTTCTGTTCTTTGGACTTGACATTGACTGATTTCTTTGCCATCTTCTGAGAATTAACCCTCAATCTTTCATTTGATCTCCTTGGGCAATCTCTGGCAATGTGCCCTCTGATGTTGCAATTAAAGCATCTTCTCGTCTCATAATTCCAATCTTGGCAGTTAACAGCAATGTGTCCTTGATAACCACATCGGTAACACACTCTGTTATCGTACCAATCACCATTTTCAGTCCAAATGCTCAAATCAAAGCACTGTTTGGCTTGGTGATATTCCTTCCTCATGTTTGCTGGATTTGGCTTTTGAGCACTGTGGTCCAACCTGCACCACTTATTGCCAACAATTTTAGATTTTTCAGTTTTCGATTTTTGTAATTTTTCATTGCGATTGGATGATCGATCTGATGAGCTTTTATTATCTTTTTTAACATTTTTCAAAATTTTCTCTTTTTGTTTTTGTTCCACTTTCTTCTTCAAAGGTTTTTGCTTAGAGCATTCTTCCTTTTCAGTTGATTGTGGAACAGTTTCTTGAAACTTTTCTTTTAATTTCAAAAACAATTTTTGTTTTTCAAATTTTTCATTTTCATCTTCAGATTTCTCATCACAATCTTCAACTTTGACTTTGTCAAAGTTTGTGACATTGTCACTTATTGGAACTGAATTTAAAGGTTTTGGACAAGAAATAGTTGAAGTATTCACAAACACCTTCAACTTTTCTTCCCATTCATTGATTTTCTTTTGAGCACATTCTGCCTCTTTTTCAAGTCGAATAATCTTTTCAAGATGAGAATTGATTGCAATTTGTTTTTCAAGATTGTTTTTACCAAACAAATCTCTCTCATCTTCTAAAATTTTTATTTGACTTTGAAAATCTTTCTCAATCTTTGATTTTTCATTTTCAAAACTTTTAATTTTTTCTTCAAAAATTTTGTTTTCTGATGTCAAACTGTTCAAGTCATTTAACAGTTTAACATTTTCAGCTTTCAGCTTTTTACAATTTCCCTGTAAATCCAGAATTTTTTTTTACATCAGTTTGCTTCTCATCTTTCAACTTCTCGACTTCCGATTTCAAACTTTCCGCATCCTTCAAAAGTTTGTCATTGTCAGTCTTAAAGTTGTCACATTTGGAGCACACTGAGTCAGATCTTGAGGAATCAATCTCCACAGATTCTTCATTCTTTTGAACTTGCTCTGTCTTCATCTTGTATGTTCCTGCACAAAAGATTTTAACGAAGTCAAGAGGATTCATATTCTCATCAATATAACAACCCCTCTTCATATCGTATTTCATAACATCTTTTGCACTAAGACACACACAGACTCTTTTGTTCAGTTCTACAACCACATCCAAACTTAATTTTTTCAAATTATTTTCTATCTTATTCAACAATTCTTTCTTTTTCTCTTCATTATCATATCTATGTGTTGTAAGTTTACTAATGAATTTACTTAAAGATAATTTTGAAAAACTAGAATTCTTTCTTAGATTTTCCAAAAAATCATTCCATTCAGCTGGTAATCCATTAGCAAACTTTGATACTCTTTCAGCTTCTGATATCATTATCTGGTTTTCTTTCAAATGATCAATCAAACAGTCAAATCTCTTCTCCAAATCAACTAATTTCTCATCTTTCTTACACAGAAAACATTCGAACCGTTTAGCCCAAACATTTTTGGACAAACCTTGATAATAACTACTGAAATACCCTCGATACCAGTCATTTATCCTTTCAAGATCATGGTTTTCTTTTTCATCAAAAACCGCTTCCATTTTTCAAAACAATCTGTTTAAAAGAAATACCAATCACTTAAATCTGATTATGCCAAGAATTTTAAAGCCCACAACTGTTATGATTTGACTAAATAATCTACTCAAGAAACGGTGCTTTTGTTTTGACTTGAAACTAATGTAGCCGACAAAACAAAAATTATCCACCAATATGATTGGGCCGCAATTTTTTTAATCACGTGACGGGCCTGACTCCTTGTTCACAAGCAAACCAGTGATAACAACTTCTTGAATAAAGATTGGGCCTCAAAGTCCACTGAACTGACAACAACAAGAAACAAGATAAGATGATTGGGCCAATGTTCAAAAATGGCTGACAACTGTTGATTGCTTTCGATGTTTGTTGACACCTTTTTAATTTTCCAACACAAACTGATTAGTCTGACAATCACATGAATACAATCAATGTTTCACATGCAATCTCAATTTCGATTAAATCTTGTGCCGACAAAATTAATATTGATCAGTACTTCACATGCAAACTGACACAACGTAGTTATGATTTCACACACTCGATGCACTTTCAATCGGTTCACACTACTCAATGCACTTTCAATCGGTTCACACTACTCAATGCTCTTTCGATAATATCACATGCACTGACAACTGATTCTGATCACCTCGTGCAACCTGACACAAGAGCGAAATCAAATTTAACTCAGGAGCGGAATCAACAATTTATTCAAGAGCGGAATCAACAAATTACTCAGGAGCGGAATCTGAGTTTAAAGCGGAATCAGGACCAATTTTCGAGCTGAATCACTGTGACGTCATCATATCAATCGAGCAATTATGAGCGAAATCACAAAAATGTCCAGTTTAAGTTCGAATTAACTGCTGAAACTTCTAAGGATTTGTTAAACACTAATTCCGAGCATTATGTGCAAAATTGAACCGATTCCGACCGTAAAAAAATTTTATTTTCGAAAAAGAATGGTGTAGAAACAGAATTATCGGCTGAATTGTGTATAACTCTTCTTCACTGGCTCTGATACCAATTGTAGGATCGAATTCGGACCTAAATGAGTCGTTTAGAAGAGTTTATCTCAGTTTGAACGGAGGAAACAGACAAACCGAGTACAATTCAGAGAGAATTCACTTTAAACTGTTGTTGTATTGATCAATAATGCGAGTACACGTCCAGAAAACACTTCGGCAGCACTTCGTGGCTTACCGGAAGAACACACCTCAAACTCTACTTCTAATTTCGCTCCTAAGACAACCTATATATACTGTCTCTGATTTCGCTCCTAGTTACAAGTCAACATCATGAGCGGAATCAGCTTTTACATTATGAGGGAAATCACCAACTTCCACTATGAGCGAAATCAGTATCTAATATATATGAACGAAATAACTAACAATGATATAAATGCTTTTGTCTCTTGTGTAATGATGTCATGATGATGTCACTTTGATGATGTCATCATGACATCATGCTTGAACAACTTCGCAACGAACCCGAGACTCGACATAAGACGAAGACGACAGATGAATGCACCAACAGACTGTAACATCTGTGCTTGAAATCATTGTGAACAGTTCGTTTATCAATAAAACAATGTTATTTGATCCCAATTTTTGTTTGGTTATGTTTTACATTTTTCATGTTTTGACTTTTGTTCAATTTCAAACTCTATATCGCTTTCTGGAGAGTTATACGCAAACTGGTGCGTAAACGAAATCAGTTTAACGCGAAAAACGCTTCGGAACATCAACATATACTTAACATACCTTAAATAACCTTTACATAACTTAGAAATAAGTTTTGAAGGCCTTGGTATGGCAAAAATAAGTTAATTCGCCTTCAGGGACTAAATTTGACAAACTGCGAAAGTATGACAATTCGTACTAGAACAGACATTCTGGAACATGACCATAAGTTAAACATACCATAAATATCCTTTACATAGCTTAGAAATAGGCTTTGAGGGGTTCGGTGTGCTAAAATAAACTTTTGGGTCATTCAGGGACTAAAAGTGTCAAAAAGTGCATAAGTTTGCACTTTCGCGCATAACTCACGTTCTGAATACATCCGGACATCCAAAAATATATGTAAGCACTATAATATTTTATTTTAGTGTTTGTCATGAGAAAAATCCATTCGTCACGCAATTTGGATCGTTTTTCGCGCTTATGCGCATTCCGTAGTAATTAAGCGAACATCGTAATCGTACAACCAAACGAACCAACATCCGACATATTTTTTAGCATGTTTCATGTCCACAATGTTTAGGCATCATTTTAGGGCCTTAACGTTGGCTTAACGGGCCTTAAACATGTCGGAAATGGCCTTAAACACCAACAGGGACCAAAACTGTCATTTTGCAAAGTTGTTTGCTGATCAGACAGGCCAGGCGGCCCGCGTAAACTCCTGGTGTCTCTTTACGCGGCCTGCGTCAGGCTCCCAGATCAGATTAATCAGTTTTAATAGCAGATTACAGCCGTTAACCACTCAAAACTCACCCACACTTGCCCTTTCCTGCTCATGAGGGGCCATTTTGAGTTACCACAAGGTTTCAACAAATGTATGGACAAGATCAAAGCACGGTATTCGAGAAACGATCCTAACGGTTCCAAGAATCCTATAAATACCCATCCATCCCAACCCCAAAAACCCACAAATCTGATCTAAATTCTCTAAGTTGAAGCCATTGCTTCATACCTGAGCTATTTGATCAATATTTACTAGCGGGGACCCTTTGTAAGTGTTCCTTCGTTCTTTTATCGCTTTTCGAGTCCGAAAGTCAAACTATGTTTGACTTTCTGCGTTGACCAGTTTATGGTCAACACGAAGTTCGTTTGAACTTGATAACGTGAGCGTAATCACGATGGTTATAGTCCCTAGTGACTATAGCTACTGATTACCACGTTATCTAGGCTCAGTAACGAGTCATAGTTTAGGCCAAAATACGTGTTATTGCGTATTTTGTAACCAAACTACATTTAGGTATCAAAACCGTTTGTTTTGATACCAAACCTGTTTTCTAAACTTAGTTAAGCATGTTTTAACATGCTTAGCTCGTCACTTTTAGTTTAGTGCTTATATAGGGTCGTAAGGTAAGCGATCTAAACAATCGCTTATACTTTCAAACCCGACCCGTTTGATCGATAATTAGGATCCGACCAAACACATTAGGTGACCATAGTGTATAGGGAATAACCTTCCGAGTTTATACCTTATGGTCGCTTCGTTTAAGTAGTTGTATGATAGGTAGTTTATATGCCTTAGGTAAATTACCAAAATGCCCATTTTACGCCAAAATTCATATTAAGCATATGTAACATAACTTTTGATATCTAAACTGATTTGGCAACAATATTAGACATGTTAAGGCATATTTTACTTATCATAGGGCTAGTTAGGCGTTCCGAACGCGTTTTACGCGAACGACGCGTTAAAGTAGCATAAGCTACCTAAACGGGTCAGAACGGGTCGTAAGCACTTAGGTTAGGTTTCATTTTAGTATGTAGGCTTTGTTAAACCATATTACATGAGTCTCCAAACTCGTTTGGTTTACGAACCCTCATTCTATCCAATCCTCCGATTTAGGTCCGGTATATTAACATAGTTACCCATATTAGGTGCCGTTTGATATCCGTGATCTCTAGCATTGTTTAGTTGTTACTCAAGGACTACTGAGCAATCTCAAGTGAGTACATAGACCCCTCTTTTACTGTTTTCAAACCGTTTTGGGGTGAAACACATGTGCCTACTTGTTACTTTCATGCTTTCCTGTTTTCACATCATATGCTTGCTATGTTCATTAGTACACTTATAGTACATGATTTACTTTACATTTCTGCTATGTACGTTGACTGATAGCATGCTAGCACATTGATTTACATGACTTTTCTGCTTCGTATGTTAACTTAGCATACTTAGTACATTGTTTTCATATAACATGTTCACATTTGCTATGACATTTGGTTTGCACAAACGGGACTTATATACGTTCATTAACATTAGCTATGCCGCTCGGTAGTAAGTACTGGTACCATAGGACTTGACAAATCCCATTCCTGACATCCCGGGTTTGTTTGGATGTAAGGAATGACTGAATCCGAAAACATTTCTTTTGATAACCTTGACTTAGGGTTATCCGACTGTCTCAAGGCTTGAATGTATGCATTAACTTACCACATAAGTGTTTGTATCAATGTAACATGCATTACTTTGCAAAACATAACTTTTTGGTATATTCAAAATACTTTGTTTTGTACATTTTTACAATTGGTTTATGTAACAACACATTACTTACCAAGACATAACATTTGCTACACATTACTTAACTACATTTGGACTATTAACATTTGATATGATTTATACAAGGACTTTTGACAATTGGTTTAAACATAGACTTTATACATTGGTGGTTGTTTAAGTGACTTAAGTAACGAGATGTGAGTAATATGATACAAGCATGGTGGATACGCCACTAGTACTTCCTATATATAAGTGTTTGTATTATATTACATATCATAGCGTTATTTAAATCATTCAATTTGGACTTATACATTTTACACAAGTAACACGATTCTCACAAGACTTTGGTTTACAAACAATTTACTTCATACAACTCATTTTACTTGGTTATACCTTTAACCATAAATTATTCTTTTATTTATACATATTATTTGATCTTATCGCTTTTTAAATGATTTACAAAACAAAACAATTTACAAGGTTCATGACTGACTTTTGCTAAACAACTTTTTCTAAACTTATAAGTCATGAATCCTATTTTCACAAAACCTATGTATCTCACAGGCATTTTTATGCTGACCTACCTATTTTCACATGTGTTTTCAGGAGCTTTTGCATAGGATGATGATCGTGACACTAGGGCGGACCTGTGCCTTAGAGACTTAAAATGAAGATAGACCTAGTTTAATTTTGTTATGTACTCTTTGTTTCTTGTTTTAAGACAATGTAACTCTCTTGTTTGATAAATAAAACGTAACTTTAATTTCCATGGTTGTGAAACAATTAATTCTGTTACAACACTCCCCGACGTTTCCGCCATGATTTGATGTTCTACGTGGTCGGGGTGTGACACTATTCGTGACACGATTTCTCGTATCATTCTCGTATCATTCCTTAAAACGCATCTTACTTGGTACTAGTTTTCACCAAGACTGCTTCTTGTCTTTATATCATACCATTTATAAACATTGTAACATTTGTAACATGTATTTCACCCCCCGAAGTTATAAAACTGAAAACAGTTAAAAGAAAAGGGGGAGCATGAACTCACAACTTTGCGTTCCTGCGTCGTAAACTTCACCGGATTTGCTTATCTAGCGTCGTGACCTAAACGTGTTTTATTAACGTTAGTCACTAGACTTGTATCGCACAAGTACAAGTCACTATCTTTTGTATATGTTTTCTTGTGTTAAAAATAATTTATATTTTTAACTATGTGTCTTACTTATATTATTTTCTCATCAATAAATATAAGTATCTTGTATTTTTCACCCGAATTATGTATTTTGTCCAAAGTTTTATTTCATATTCATAACTTGCCCAAGTTCTTTATTCTATCAAGTAGTATATTTTCATAAATATATTCTTTTGTATTTGTCTAAGTATGCTATATGTGTATTTTTGTATGTTTACCTCTTAGGAGTACTTAGTGTATTTTCAAGTCCTAATACACTATCACGCATAATACATACTACATACACTTAGCACAAAATTTGTTGATCAATAAATATATATATTTTTCTAAAAAATATACATACTTAATATCAATTTTAATTTTGAAGAAATCATCATTTCTTAACACAAAAATTAGGGAAACCTTGGTAAATGTTTTTAGATACATTTTTTTAGGAAATAAGTTTCTCAAAAACTTATATTTTTCTAAGTGTCAAAATTTATAAAAATTTTGACATAGTTTCCCCTAAAAATGGAGGTTTCCCATGTTTTCAAAACATGTGTTTATTTTCTTTTAAAATTATCTCATCAATCAACAACTTAATCAAGACTTACCACTAGCCAAAAATCATGTAAATCACACTATATCATGAACTTGAAGTTTTTGTAAAAACTTGTAGTAACTTACCATGTTATTTAGTAGGTTTAGTTACCCTTAAAAACATGGTTGTTTGTTTCTAAATCACATTCTTGAAAGATTTAGTCATTTACAACTTGTATGATGATTTTTCTAAAAATATTTCTTTTGTATTTTTCTTGTTACAAACATGTTTCTAGTCTTGTTTAAACCTTAAAAATATGATTAGTTTACTTAGAAACCATGATTTTGTAAATCTCGTAAATAAACTTGGTTTCTTGAGAAAATTATTTTTGTAATCATCTATTTACAAGACATTTAACATGTATCATCTATCATCACACTTTAGAACATTTTCATTTTCAAGTTCATGTGAGACATAAAGGATGCTCGTTATGGTTTCTTCGAGATCCATCCTTGATCTTGCTAGATCATGTGTTTAATCATCATTTAGCAAGGTTATTATGATAATCAACATCATAAACACAAGAAATCCACCAACAAGTTTCATAAATACACTTATTCATCTTAGTTTTCATGTTATTTATCTTTATGTGAAGGGTCATCTTCTTGTTTATTAGCGTTCTTTGAGTTTAATCATTTACATAACACTTTAAGCATTATGACTAGAAGTAAAAACAAGGTTAAGAAGCTTACTACTAGCTCTAATGGCTAGGGAAGTGGCACAAGTATGGTGATGAAGAATATGGAAGAATTTTGGTAGTTAAAGACTCCACAAAGAGGTCCTCTAAGTTTCTACACTTCAAGCTTCCTTAGATAACCTCCATACACCTTCTAGTAACCTTAGAATGGATGAAGATGGGATGAAAATGGTGGTGGTGTGGTGATGAGTGGAGGCCGAGAGCAAGGGGGAAAGGAAGAAGAAGGGTTGAGGTGAAATGTGAAGTGAAGATTATGATCTCTTGGCTTGTTCTTTTATCCTCCAACAAAAGTTTATCCAATGGTTTTCATGTCTTAGAAGTACACAACAAGATCTAATAAACAACTCCATAAAATCTCTAATTAGACATGTGGGGGATCGATTACTAGCATATGGGGGGGGGGGGGGGTGTCTAAATGTAAATATTAACCATATAGTTAGTTTATAATCTAAAGCTAAGTATTTAGTTAGGTTATTTAGTTGGTAGATATTTTAGTGGGTGCTAGGGTGTTCGGGGATCATAACTAGCTTATAAATAAATAAGCAATGCTTCCAACATTATTTTGATGTTCCGGGTTATGTCCGGTTGTTCGGTTTAATACCGGTTCGTTAAAGTGCTAAATTTCACCGTTTAGCGTCTTTTAAGTACCCTTTTGTAACACTTTCAATTCCCGACACTTAGGGAAGTATTCTGAATGATAAATCATGAATTTTGCATAATATTTATGTGTTAAAAGCTGATTTATAGCTGAATTTAATAAAATTCTGCACTTAAAGTGTGTTTCGGGTGCTTTTTAATGCGTATTTTAGCTTTCGGAAGGTCTATATGTTAACCCTTGTATGTACTCTTGGGTTTTAATGTATTCTTGTCGTTGGACCTACAGCTAGGCTCCAATTCTATTGTCTAACTGCTTTCTGTAGATTTGTTGACACAATGTGTCTTACCAGTGAGTTTACTTGTATTTCTGATGCAACGCTGTTCATTAATGCATAAAGTAATTCTTGTAGTATAAGACGTGCATGAATTCACTTGTTTAGTATGAAATCAGACAATGTTGACATTTAAGCACATAATTGCAGTCATTAAATAATAATTAAAGTGTACGGAAATTACCGGTTTGGTGCAAGTTGTCACAATATATTTGTAATCGTCTTTGTAAAGGATTATTCGAATCCGATAGCTTTGTTTTATAATAAAACGCGTTTTGTTTTTACAGATTTTCTAGAAAAACGGGCAGAGTTTCCTCTATTTTTGGACGCCCCCGACAACACAAGTTGTCATTATTTTATAAAAATTCAATCAAGATTCAAACAGTGTATATATAATTTCGTCAAATATATCAAACGTAAGGTATAATTCAACCGGTTTGAGCTCGTTTATCACGTAAGATTAAATTTATATAAAAATACAAATATTAAACTCGTCATTAATTTTTACCAAGTCTTCACGTCGAAATGTCGAGTAAGCTGACTAAGTTGACGGAGTCAACCGGGTTGACCGAGTTGACTCGCTGAGTTGACCAGGTTTGACCGATTCGAATATGAGGTTTGACCAGCTTTGAGTTTTGTTGACTGAAGTTGACCGAGCACCAAATCTGATCGTTGACTAACTGACCGACCCGAATCAAAACCAAAATAAAACTACAAATCTGATGTTGAGGTAAATCTCGAACCCAAAACCAAACATCTTGAACAAACTAACCCAAATCTGAATCTGAGCACTCGAACCAGATTTGAACTTGAACGAAGCTCTAGCGGCGACCACCGCCGCCGTCGGGTGACTCCTCAGCCACCATCTTTGTCATCAGATATGAACAGCAAAACCTCAATCCAAAAAAAAAACAGAAGCGAGGAGGGTTTACCAGTGAACCTTGTCGGAAGGAATTAAACTCGCCGCCACACCACCACTGTCGCCAAAACTAGCCATCGGCTGCCGCCATCCCTCTCACACACTCTCCCTCTCCGTTTCTATCTCTCTGTTCTTCTCTCCCTTTCTCCGGTCCGTCACCGCCGTACGCCACTACCAACCGGTGGTGGTCGGTCGTTCGTTTGAGAGATGCAACAGGTGTGTATGTTGCAGAGGGGATAACCTGGTGTGGGTGAGTGTATAACAAGAAGAGGTGGGACGGTTGTCGGAGTCACCGGCTCAGGTGTCGGACGGTCATCGAGACGAGGAAATAGAGGGGGTTTGGGTAAGGGTGTCTTTGTGTAATTTAGGGTTTTCAAGAAAAGAAATGAAGAAGGTGACACTCTGTGTTTTGTTTGTGTGTGTAAGCAGTATATAGATAAAATCAGGAGGCATGGATCTTTATAGATTGTAAATGTTTACACTTTTGAGACAAGATCTCTTTTAGAGATTTTGTAGAGATTTGATAAGATTTTCAAGAGATTTAGTATAGATTTTATAAGATTTTATAGAGATCTTGTAAGATCTTGTTGGGATTTGTAGAGATCTTATAACAGATCTAATATATTATGTGCAGGTTTAGGCTTGTGGGTTTTGGGCTTGGGCCCAGGGCCCACAAGCCTATCTCATGTGTAAGTGCCCGTGATTCCTACGAGACCCGATATCGCAATCCAAACTCCATACATGTCGAAAGCATAAAGTTTTTAAAATTAAAAGGTGTATAATAGTGGCGTTGTCAGTATTTAGTACGGTTTCGTTTTGTTATCGTTTAATACTCAACGGTTTCTCCGCAGATCGCCATACACGCGCTGTACAGTCGAATAAACGTTCCTGGGCACTCCAAGGGCCTAAATGAGTTAATCCACGTCTTAAACACTATTTATTATCGCGTTGATCACCTGTTAATCACGTAATTAAGGGCGTAAATTACTTGTTGTCACATTCTCCCCCTGTTACCGAAATTTCATCCTCGAAATTTAGACTACGTTAACTCCATAGAGTTACGTTATGTGTAGGTAAATGCGAATAGTATCAAAGTGGATGTCCACGAAATCAAATCAAGACTCATTCGAGTTATGTGAATTCAAGGACATACCTCAACAATAAGAACCCAACGGTTAACAGGAATATGTTTCAGAAATTGATGTCAAAGGAAACAAGAAGTATAGATACAATCACTAGTGCGACTTAAGTTAACAGGAGTCCAACAAAGAACACGAACTTCGACCAATTGAATTCCGTATGAACGTTCACAATATGTAAATGAGTTCTAGAAGCAATAACGTCCACTAGATGAACTTAGAATCAACAAGCTCAAATGTAATAGTTTACACGAAATACTGGATCGTGATCAGCACAAGCTGCAAGTTATACCGACGCCACAAGGTGTCGTAGAGAATGAAACGATTTCAATATAGCGGTGATCGAACAAGTATCACCGGTGTTTTGCATAAAACGCTCGATCATGATTAGCCCAAGCTACAAGTTTATACCGACACCACAAGGTGTCGTAGTGACTTAAATAATTCAATAATAGCGGTGATCAAACAAGTTCACCGTGTTTGAAGTCAAATGAAAGCGCAATAAAGTGAATCTGAAGGTTTGTTTCAAATGACATCATAGGATTTTCAATTGAAAATGGAACATCGATGAAATAATGTTTTCGATCGAAGATGAAGAAGCAATGAATATCGCAGAACTTTCGATTGATGTTGCAAGAACCGTTAGTAGGTACACCTGTAACAACCCTCAATAAAACCGACACTCTCGAATATTTCCGACACCCTAGTAAATGTTAAAATATCTTAATATGTCTTTAAATACACCCGTATGAGAAAACCGAGCCCGAAATATATAAAATAGTATTTAAAGTAAATAAAAGTTTAAATCTAGGGCTGAGGCGGGCCGCGTGGACCCACCCCAAACCCTTACGCGGGCAATTTCAAGGTGGAAACCTGACTTCGTCGATTTCTTTAGTTCAAAACGGGCCGCGTAAGACCCTTGATTAGTTTACACGGGCCGCCTAAGATCAAAATGGTGGCGCAACCTGGTGATGACACGTGTCATCATCGTGTCAAGCCTAGATGGTGATCCGGACGAGCTACGCGTTGACCCTACTTTGACGCGGGCCGCGTAAGCCCAGTCCATATGTTACGCGGGCCGCGTAAGACTCAGATTTTAGCACTATATAAGAAGGCCTCGGGCTTTCAACACAAATCGTTCATTTCTTTTCTCAGTCTCGAAATTCTGAAGTAGTAGACATAATTTTCAAGTATAATACCCCCTAATTAGCGTGGTTCTGCTCCGTTGTAAGTATTATAACCCCAATTTCGTAATAGTTACACTGCCCGATTGATTTAGGGTTCCGTAACAACTGTCGTGGTTCTGCCCGACGTAGTTGTTGGAATGCCGTCTCGGGGAGGGTATCATTAATATTTTCAAAGGGTTATGAAACTAATCAATGTACATTTGTGTAAATTATAGATTATATCCAGGAAACCCTTACGCGAAGTCTAAGATAGCAATGTGAGTTTATCCTCTTTTTGTTAACCTTTTTGTAATATTTTACAAAACCTTAAATGTTTTACAATGCGATTAAGCGGTGATTGAGTCTTTGTAGTTCTTCAATTACTGCCGGTATGTTGGGGTTTTGTATACAAAATTTACTACACTGTGAGTAGTAAGTCGGGGATGACAGGACGTTACCATTGGACAAAGAGTTAGCCAATGAGTAATATAACCCACAAGTCAGGATTGACAGTAATGAATGAGTAATTGTGTAGAAATAAACAATGTGATCGCTCTCAATACTGTTTTAATTGATAAAATGTTTCTTGATTAAACTGGGATACACTCACCAGTATTACCTGCTGACATATGTTTTTAAAACATGTTTCAGGTAACAAAATGTTACAGCCAATTAGTAAAAAGCCAGTTGGAGAGCACTGAAGGCTTGGGAAAAATGTGGCTATAAAAGTTACCTAAAAGATGATGTTTTAAATTCAATAAAATAGGGTTTATCCCTATAAATGTATTGTAATAAGAAACTTGGGCTTTACCCATGTGATTATTAATATCAAATATGGTGGTTTTACTCTGATAAACATTTCCTAACTACGGTCCTGATGAAAATTTCCGCTGCCAAATTAGACAAATACCACGATACCACCGAAACTGTCTCGCGGCCGCCTGTTCCCGGGAATTAGGGATCGGGGTTGCGACAACACCGGAATATAAAATGAATTTGTGTACCATTGTCTCAACACACGATTGTTTTAAAACTGCTTTAATATGTTAATTCAAAGTGGATTTAAAACAAATCAATAAATAAATAATTAAGTCCGTGCATGAGATGCGTAAACGAGTTAAGCGCAAGCTTTAAATTAGTGAGGACACCCCCACAAGGTGTCGGAATCAACAAACGACTTAATGGAGTCATAGACCAAACAAGTCTACTACGACTTGGAACAAATGAAAGCTTGTTAAAACGAATTTGAATATGATGTTTTCAATACACCATATGGTGTCTTGAACTGAATTTGTGTAATGAACAAGTTCAAGCAATTGAACTTGGTTTCAGCGTAATTCGACAATAAATATATGTATCGACAAGAAAACTTTCGGCATGGTCACAACGAAAAACCATGTATGTAACTTGAAAAGAAAAGAAATTTCAAGAAAGTGTGTTGACTTGACAACAAAGAAGTCAACAATTACAATAATGCAGGTCATTCGAATCACAAATCAACAATTAAATTTAGCGAAATAATATTTGAACTTTGGTGAAACGCTCATTCGAAACGAAACCACATGCGTAACAAACGATGCATGCGTAACATATGAATTTTTTAAGAAATGAAGCAAATGAATATTCGCTATAATGAAAGAAATGATTGTGACACAATGACCATTAAGAAGAGTAGAGATACGAAAATCTACTCAGTAAATGTGAAAGTCGAAATTTCAATAAAAGAAATTTATGGACTTTACCTGGGGTTTCATGTGATGACCGGTTGTTAGGTGACATTACCATGGAATGTCGAACATAGCGTATTTGTCGTTAATAAGATAGGGGGAATGCGGAGACGTACGTCTTCTCCTTGGCGTGATTCGTGTGATTGCAGGACCGCGTGCCAAATCACCGCTTCCTGATCGATAGTCCTCCTGCTGGCAGGATTAGCATTGTCGCTGAAATGTTTCTTTGTCTCTTCTCAAAGACCTCTCCTCAATAGTCGTATGTGACATACTTCAACCTCCGTTGATGTATAAATTGTGTTTCGTGTACTCTTGCACGCCCGTGCTTCGTTTCGCATAGGTTACCTGCTCGATTAGCTAAAATAGCATACACGACATAATAATGGCGTTTGTCCGAGTTAATAAACGTGGTTCCTACGTGACGTCCTTTAATGAACTTAGACATAATTTTCCGAAGGTCTTAAATTCATGTTTCCCTAGCTCTCAAGGTTTTGTGCACTGCATGTATTTGTTTTGTGTACCATGTATAAAACACCACAATAGCGTATGTTTAAAATTTTGACTGTTTGTTTTTCGGCAACGGTTGGAGAGCATATTCGAGTATTAGGCGTTATGTATGTACTCAAAGTCTTAATGATCTAAGTCCCAGAGGAAAGTGAGGTTAGAGCCTAGGTATCTCTACAGAAACCTAATTCGCTGTAACCTGTACCTCTGATACCAATCTGTGACACCCCGAAAAATCAGAGCTGGCGTGACTGGACTGGTATCTTTATTGCACAGCGGAAGCAAATAAAGCTAAGACTTCTAGAAAACGAACGCCCACTAAGTACTCGAATTTCCAATGGTTCTCCTATTCCAACCGTGCCATGATTTGAAAAAGTAACCTGAGAAAGAAACATGCGAAAGATCAACATAAAGTTGAGCGAGTTCATAGTTTGTTTGTAAAAGATTTGAATAAATCTTTTAAATAACCGGTTTGTGAAATATTATCAAGAAAACGAATTTAGAAATCCTTTTCTTGTCAAGTTATATGGAAACTTTGTATTTGTAACGCATTATGTTCGTAAAACCATGTATTTGTAAACTCTTGTATTTGTTAAGTTTGTATAACCGTCAATGCCCACCCTGACTTTGACTTCATGCCTGCATAATCCTATGCTTTGAATTTTGTATAAAACATGGTATGTAATTTGTAAAACCCCAGTATGAAAGCATTTATGAACAAATTAAATTAAAGTTTTGCAAGGACATTAAAACATGTGAAGGCATAGGGAGCACTCAAAATGAGTAAGCTTATACCCTTGTCGATTTCCCTCGACTATGTCGAATTCCCCTTCGACTATGTCAATTCACCTTGACTATATTAATTCACCTTGACTATTGTCGATTCACCTTAACTAATGTCGATTCACCTTGACTAATGTCGATTCACCTCGACCGGGACACCGAAGCACTCAAGAGGTCACAAGTACCATGAGTGGGGTTCGGCCGTACCCGTTAGATCTACCATTCGTCCCTAATTAAGAGTTAATGGCATTTCAAATTTAGTCTATGCTCACATGATTTAATAGTTCATTTCATACCGTTTAAACATTCGTAACATGTAGAGTTATAAAACCAAAAACAGTTCAGAGAAAAGGGGGACATGAACTCACTGGGTTGTCTTGTTTTACGTACGCAGACCAAACCAGTCCACGGACTGGATCTGTTCTTGGCGTAGAACGCAGCTGAATCGATCAGTGTCGAGGTGCGGAATCCCTCGACACCGTCAAAGAATCACTAACAACAGTTTCAACGCTTAACATGTCTGATTTCATTGATTGATGGTGAAAGTATAGAAGAACCAAATGAAAGTCAGACAGACAGAGCTTCGCTACAATGATCAGCCAAAAGTTTTCAACTACTACCACTAGCCTACTATTTATAGGCAATCAGGGAAGGCATAAGTGTCACCCAGTCGAATAGCTATCCGATCGGATAGCCATCCGATCGGATGGCTATCCGTTCGGATGACATATGTCGTCCGACGGATTTCACTTTAACAGTTAAGCACTGTTCCCTAATTTGTTTAGACATACAAATACATACATGTTCATACATATACAAAAATACACACACAACACAAAATACATAAGACTCGGTGCAGACGGAAGCTACAGACATATGTACTAACAGATGGTTAGTGCATTTATGTCTGTTTCCTCCGTCAATACAGATCGTAGCGGAAATCTGAACAAGTCAAGCTCTAATATTGTAAAATATGTAGGAAATAGGCAAGGTGGCATTATTGTAAATAAGGTGAACTTCCTTATAAGCGTTGGCCTATAAATAGAGAGACTTAGTTTAGATTTATAATTTTTGCCATTTGGAGATTTGGAGCTTAGGAGCTAGAGAGAGAAAGTAGAGAGAGAAAGGCAAAAGGTGATTCTAGTTACTTTGTATGATTTCAGATTATCAATCGAATCACAGATTATAGTATGGTTTGTGTGTTCGGTTCACACACGTGTACGGATTCAGCACGTCACACGTGTCGTACGCAATCGTTCGAGAGTCAAAAACCGATCCTACAAGTGGTATCAGAGCAGGAGCTCGATTGCACGGTTGAAGCACACAATATCGCACGAGATTTCATCAATTTCAGAGTCAAAATCACATCAGATTTGTCAAAATTCTTACTCTACTCATTTTCTTCACGTTCTTGACTGAAAATCGCAAAATTAACAAGGTTTTTACGGATAAATTGGATGAAATTTTAATATGTTGTGCGAAAACAGTTGATCTAAAAGCCTACAAATTTTCAGATCTTAATTACAAACGGTTTGCGAGATATTGTGATTTTTTGGTCCGAAAAAATGTTAAAAATAATGGCCTATATAGTTGTTGTTCATATTGAGGGTCACCGATCGGATGGATATCCGATCGGATACCCATCCGATCCAAAATCCCATTCGAAACTTAACATGTTGTCAACTCTCAAATAGCTATCCGATACTTTGCACCTTATCACTATCCGATCCATTTGCATTACATTTTAGATCTCGGCCCAATTACATAACATGCAATTCAATTAAGTCAACAGTTGTCACCCCACTACTAAAATGGTCCAATAAAATTCAGTTAGATTGCATGTCCATCAAAGATGTCGGCCACATAATTGACAAGTCTCGTCAATTTGCATAAGAAACATTAAATGATATCGGCTCATATTATATTTGATTGCATGTGATGATTAAATCAACTCTGTTCAGCAGACCATGTGTTCATCTGACTGATATGTACCACTTGGAATTGTGATAACTTGAACTAGAAATGGAGGTTGAAGGAGACCAGATCAAGAACATATAAGAGAGAAGCAGAGAACATTTTAATTCATTTTTCATTGATAATAAAAAACTAACACAAATGCCTTTTTATAGGCTTAATTACAAACTGAATTAATAAAACATGGACTAAATGGTTAAACCCCACGAACCCTATTACTTAGACACTTGCAAAAGTAAACAAACAAAACATGAACTATAATGGAAATTGTGGCTTGCAAGAACATGGAGTAGTGGGCACATAACAATCCACCTGTGATAACTGGCACAAAACCAGTGATTTCCGTACAGTTTGATTATTATTTAATATCTGCAATTATGTGCTTAAATGTCAACATTGTCTGATTTCATGCTATACTTGTGAATTCATGCACATTTTATACTTCAAATATTGCTTTATGCATTACTTTTAGCGTTGCGTCAGAAAGACTAGTAAACTCACTGGTAAGACACACTATGTCAGCAGCTCTGCAGAAAGCAGTCAGATAATAGAATTAGGGCCTAGGAGTAGGTCCAACGTCTAAAATACATTAAAACCCAAGTATGGATACAAGGGTTAACATATAAACTTTTCGGAAGCTAAACTATGCACTAAAAATCACCCGAAACTCACTTTAAATGCAGAATTCAGCATAAATCAGCATAACTAAACAATAATTCTGGTTTTAACACAATAATATCATGCAAAATTTATGTTTTATTGTCCAAAATAACTTACAAAGTATCAGGAATTAAAACTGCCATAAAAAGTGCTTTATACCTAGTGAAACTGCGCAATTCAGTACTTTAACGAACCGTAATGAACCGAACAACCGGACAATAACTGGGACATCAAAATTTGACTAGAAGTAATGTTTTTATGATATTAAACTAGTATTGATGGTAGAACACCTTAAAAATCATAAAAACCCCTAAACACATTTAAACTAACTTAAACCCCCTCGTTTACACTTTAAACCTTCAACTACCCAAAATTTACACTTTACCCCCTACCTCCTTGGACGGTTGGGGCAAGGGTCCCACCATGGGATTTTATTTGATTTCATTAGATTTTATTTGATCTTAAGCTAAAAAATATTCTAACAAATATACCCTAAAAGGATTTGGAAGATCTTTATAAAACCTAAACTAATCACACACTCACATTCACTCATCTTCTTCCCCCTTTCTTCCTCCCTACTCTCAGCTCAAACACACCCACTTAACATCACCTTTTTCACTTCATTTCCTCATAATCCAACCTTGCTATAAGGTGTATGGAGGCTATTTAGGAAGGTGTATGGTACTAGAACTTGAAGGACCTCTTTGTGGAGCTTTTAACAACTCACTTTCTTACTTGATCACTAATTTAATTCATGTTTATGTTATGTACAAGTTCCACCCTCTAAACAAATTAACTTCTAATATTAAAAATGAAAAGATCTAACATAATCATGAAGAAAATAAGTGATTACATGAAATCTTAGTGTATGTAATGAAGTGGTTGATGTGGTATCTTGTGTTTATGATTAGATCAAGTATGTCAAAGCTTGGATCTACCAAGTTTAAGCATGGATCTTGAAGGATCCATGGTTAAACTTGAAGGTGAACATATGAAGCATAATGTGAACTTAAAATATGAATTTTGTGCATAAACTTGTAATTTTGAAGTGATAAAGTATGTGTAGAACTAATTATGAGACTAAAACTCATGGAAAGTTTGTTAAAATATAACATAAAGCTTGTTTTTGAAAGATCTAAAGATATTAAGCATGGATCTTGAAAGATCCATGGGTAAACATGAGATTAAAACAAATGATCTTTCTAATAAACATAAAAGTGGTTTTAGAAACATGATTTACAAACTCTGAAACCATTAAACTCATGGATGAGTTGGTTAGTAAAATAAAGTCTTATAAAAAGTTGGTTAAAAATTTACAAGAACACTTATTTTGGAAAGATCACCTTATGTAAAGTGTAGATCTAAAAGACTAGACATGTTTAACAAGAATCAAGTTCACCATGATGTTTCACATGAAGAAATTAGTAAATGTTGTTGGTGATTGTTGTTGAAAATTGTTTTGATGATTGAAAAGAAAATAAACACATGTTTTGAAAACATGGGAAACCTCCATTTTTAGGGGAAACTATGTCAGAATTTTTATAAAACTTTGACACTTAGAAAAATATAAGTTTTGGGGAAACTTATTCCTTAAAAATTTACATAAAAATATTTATCATGGTTTCCCTAATTTTTGTAAGAAATTACAAGTTAAGAAATGATTATTTCTTCAAGATAAAATTTATATTAAGTATGTATATTTCTGGGAAAATATATGTATTTAGTGATCACCAAATCTTGTGCTAACTGTATATTATGTGTATTATATGTAGTAGTGTATTAGGACTTGAAAATACACTAAATACTCCTAAGGAGTAAAAATACAAAAATACACATACAAAATACAAAATACATAAGAAGCACATGGACAAATACAAGAAAATATATTTATGAAAATATATTTCTTAACATATTATTTAACTTGGACAAGTTATGAACTTAAAATATATTTTTGGATGAAAATATATAACTCGGGTGGATAACAAGAATAAACACGTATGTATTTTATAGCATGACAAAATATATATATTTCATACAAGTCTTAAAAATATATTATTTTTAAGAAATATAATTCCGGAAAGTAATAAAAATCAAAGTATTGATTTTTAGTGAAAAATACAAAATACTTATATTTATTTTTGGAAAATAATATAAGTAACATACATAGTTAAAAATATAAATTATTTTTAACAACAAAGAACATATACATAAAAGATGGTGACGTGTACTTGTGCGATACAAGTCTAGTGACTAACATTAATAGAACACGTATAGGTCACGACTCTAAGAAACCAACTGGTGGAGGTCACGGCGCAGGATACGCAAAGTTGTGAGTTCATGTCCCCACTTTTAAACTTTTACTTGTTTTCTAAACTTGGGGAAAATACATGTGTTATGGTATGCTAATTTCAAAAACTAAGGAATGATACTTTAGATCATGTCACGAATAGGGTGCCATAAGCACCATTAATCAGTCACATACCAAGACCGCGGAACAAAAGGTTAGATCTAATGGGTTTCAGGCAGCCACACTCTTGGCCACTCTTTTACCAAGCAGTGCTTTTGTGTCTCTAGTCGTAAATCCACAGTCGTGGATCGACAGGTAAAAATGCCTATGATTTGGATGCTTCCTATGTCGTGTCACATGTTAATGGCCTTGCAAACCATTAGCGATCTCGATTTCCTTATATTTACAGAAATACTTATTTCATACAATTACATACCATGTTTTCCATAACAAATGCTTAAATGTTTTCACAAATCTGCATGAATTCACACCAACATTATGTTGACGATTTTCCAAAACTCACATGTATTTCAGGTAACTAAAGTGGATGTACGCTTAGACTCACTCTTGCTCTTGGATATTGTTTATGTTCTTAGCTATGTTGTGTCAAGACTCCGATGCCTGATTTTGTGGGAATTGGTTATTATATTCCATCCTCTGTGGGATATAAGAATCAAAACCTTGATGTTCGTCTTTTAAATAAAGTTGTAAAACAATATGATGTCTTGTGATGTAAACACTTAACCTATGTTATGTTTTATGTAATATTAATGGCATTTGGAGTTATTTTACAAGCATATAGTATGTTTACCATTCGTATGTAATGAGAACCTTTCAGGATCACACCTCGTGCGTCCGCCTTAGAAAGGGGTGTGACAGATTGGTATCAGAGCTGCGATTGTAGTGAACCAGGATTCTTTCTCGAGTCTAGACTACAATCTTTAGGATCCTCTCAAGAAAACATTTTTTCAAAAGTTTTCATTGCATAAAACTTTCCGCGACATCCACTACCTGAAACTGTTTACAAAGAGTCAAGTAAGGACACTACGAGACTTAGGGTGCACTGGAGTGGCACTTGTCTTTGACTTAGAATTACCTGCAACGATGTGTATAATTATTTTTATATTAGTTAAGTAATAATTAATATATATATACATATATATATACTGTGAATAGAATATCACAGGTACACGTGTCTTCGTCTGAAAACAGTGGCCTGTCTGAAGGAAGTGACCCGATGATGAAACAAATTGTGCGGACTGTGCAAGGAATTACGTAATTATGGATGCATACATAATTATGGAATTCAGTGCACAGAAACCACAGCAAGTCTTGTCATGTATCAAACGAGATTTCTTCAGCACAAGAGAAGGTCAGACGTGAACACCTCCACCCCATCTCTCACTTCGAGGCCGACCCTAAGATGATAACTGACGATGGTGATCTCGACGATGTCTTAGCCTTACTCTTAACTCTTCTTGGCCAGCAGATCATAGGACATCCAGATGGTGGACTCCTCGTTGAACCTGTTCCTATCCATGCTGTTCCTTTTGCTGCCATCCCTGTTGAGGACTGGCCTCTCGTTGATGACTTGGAGTATGGTATGGCCTCTTCTGGTGTGTTCGTTATCAATATACCTTCCGATTCTGACCTCGAGTCTGATGACGAATCCTTCGATTCAGTGATATCTCCGGCCCTTTTTGCTGCTAGACTGAGAGCTTACCCGACTGGTGATGATGATGACACTATGCCTGCTATGCCATCCACTCTTACCCGTGTTTCCACACCTTCCCACACTCCCACTCGGACCAGCTCCCTCATCCGTCGAATTTAGGAGCTTGAGGATGAAGTGACTCATCTTCATAGTTTGATCTTCCCTACGCCCCCTCCCCTAGCCTATTAAATACCCTGTTGGAGTAGTGTTTTTAAGTATGAAGACAAGAACCGTCAATGTGATGAAATATATTTTTCCTTTTATATATATTAACTTGTACTATGGGGTGATGTAACCCTTATGCACTTTGTTTTTAAAAAACTATGATGTAACAAGTTGTTCTAATATGTATAAAGACTCGGTGAATATCTTATGACACAGCAGTATTTATCTGTTTATGCATGCTTGATGCTGTATTAATTGATTTATATGTTTGGCGGATTGTTTGATGTTACTTATGTGGGTATATGCATGTGTATATATACTACCACTATCTCGTATGATGATATCCAACAAATGTCTAACTCTGTTGTGTTATGTTTTGGAAGAACATGGCACCCAGGAGAGCTGTGAACGCTCGTGATCAACCTCCTCCTCCCCCACTGCCGAGGACTGCTGAAGAACTGAACTCCCTGCTGGAAGAAAGAATTTCCGAAGCTATCACCCAATATGAGGCAAACCGTACTGAACACAGTGGAGGACCAAGCAATACTAGGGGTAATGGACATGGAGATTCATCTGGAGGAAACACAACTCAAGGCTGCACCTTCAAGCAGTTTCTCGACTGCAAGACACTGAACTACGACGGTACTGGAGGTGCAGTGGCTTTTGTGCGCTGGACAGAGAAGACTGATTCCACTATCCGCATGAGCAAGTGTACCGCGGACCAGCAAGTCACTTTTGTTACGGGGTTGTTTGTTGATGAAGCTTTAACTTGGTGGAATTTGTAAGTCCAGACTCTGGGTGATGATGTTGCGTACGGCATGACGTGGGATGAGCTAAAGGAAAGAATGAGAGAGAAGTATTGCTCTCGTGCTGAACTCCAAAGGTTGGAGACTGAGTTCTGGCACTTGTCCATGGAAGGTGCGGACATTACTGGTTATACTTAAAGGTTCCATGACCTGTCTAGAGTAATCCCCTATATGGTTATTCCCGAATTTAAGCGCTTTGAGCGCTACATATGGGGATTGGCTCCATAGTTTCGCAGCATGGTAACTTCGGCTAAACCCGAAACGATCACTCAGGCTGTAACTCTGGCTGTCAGCCTTACTGAAGATGTTGTTCGTATGTGTGACAACCCTCACTAAACCAGGTATCCGTACAACTTGATTAATAATTAATTATTGCTTAATTACTGTGCTTGCTTGAACTTGTGAATAAACTGCTACTTGAACACTGATACATGTACTTACTTGCATCATACTTTACTTGCTGTCACTACATTATTTACATGACTGAACCTTAGTGACAAACATGATGCACAAAAAGCACAGTAGCACTATACCGGATAACCTATTGAACATGCTGATAAAGCCAGCATCAGGCAAACACTGCCTCTAAGGCCTGTATGAGCCAGAAATATTTTGCTACACTAGTGGTGAGTGTAGGGATATAAGGGTTGTAGAACTGGGTCTCTAGGAATAAGTCACAATGACTGGATGTGCCTAAAACGTACTCTAAGTACAAAACTCAGCACTTTACATAACAATTCAGCTTTTAGCTAACTAATAAAGTGCCAAAACATGAGAAAAATATTACTAGACACTTTCCAAAGTGTCAGAAATGAGTTGTGTCACTAAAAAGGGTATTAACGACACTTTAAGCTTTGTTAAGCACTTTAACGGATTACTATCCAACCGAACAACCGGACTATACCCGGAACATGAAAATATTGTTATTTTCATTACTTATCTTTTTCTGAGCCAGTTAGGGTCCCTAAACACCCTAACACCCACTGTAACGCGTGACACACTAATAACTGGGTTAAACACTTAACTAACTTGGTTTAACCTAACTAATACCTAACTAACTAGTTGGAATCGGACCAAGACCCCCCCCCCCTCTCTAACCGTCCCCAACTAGAGGGGGACACACCTTGTACTAACTTGATTTGTTTAATCTCTTATGCTTAGTATCAAGAAGACATGGTGACCATTGGTTAATACTCTTGAAAATTGTCTATAAGATTAAGCTTAAACACACATGAACATTATCATCACACAACACACTTCACACTCTCTCTCTCTTTCTCTTTGGCTCTCGGCCGAACCCACACCCACACACCCATCCATTTTCGAGTTTGATCTTGCAAGTTCCAAGCATCTACAAGTGTTAAGGGTCGCATATTAGGAAGCTTGGTGCAATCGGAAGGCGAAGGACCTCTTTATCTTGCTTTTATCCACGCGTTTTTCGTCTAGATTCTTCCCTAGCCTCGAGCTAGTGGTATGTTACTTAAATCACCTTCTTGAACTATTCTAAAGTGGTTAATACGATTTGTAATGGTTAAAACTCGAAATCTTACAAGATGATACTTTAAAGTCTACTAAAAATGCTATAAGTGTTGGATAAAACCTCATATGTTGTGTAAATGTTGTAGTAATTGAAATTTGTGATTATTTAGACCCGATCTATGTTGTGGTAGCTCGGATCATCACTTAACCCGGTTTGGTCATGATCACGAATCATGACATAAGGTTGTTTTGAATAGAACAAGGGTTAAAGGGTGAAACTCTACCACACACGAATCATGAACTTGTGTAAAAGTGTTTTAGCTTGTACAATAGTGTTTAAAACTAGCAGATCTACGTATCTGCAAGTGGTATTTTCAAAGGACCAAGCGTTAAAGAAATCATACTTTAAAAGACGGATCTTACACTAACAAGAATGGTTTTTAGAACACACAAGTGTGTAAACACTTGTGTAACACAAAGTTTCGACGAAATAACTATTTTTGTAAAAGTGGACGAGAAGTTGTAAAGACGGAACTTCCATAAAAACGAGGTTTTTACAAAATCGGATTGTTTTATATAAAGATCCACTAAAAGTAATGAGATTTACTTCACAGTTTGGATAAACCACAAGTTCATGAAGTTTATGCGATTTATATACATATTTTGACTAGTTTGTGATTTGAACATGGTTTTGATTGAATAAGAAGATTGTTGGTTTGATTTATAAAAGAAAATGATACGCTTGAAAGCGTGGCCACCTCCAGTTACAGAGGAAACTCTGGCGAAATTTTTCTAAAAACCTAACACTTGGAATTATTTTCACTATAAGTGTTAGAGATACTTGTCGACTTGATTTCAAACTATGAATTTCGCCGCGGCTTTATTTATAAAATATCGGAGGTGGGATTTCACAAAATAAAACGTGATACATAAATATATTTAGTATATATTTTTCACAACATCACTTGTATAAGTGTTTATGATTATTTTGTGAACTACGTAAATATTATTTTTAGAGTAAAAATAATATTACTAAGTATTATTTTGGGGAAAATCACATGTATGAAAATATAATGTTTTTGAGAAGAATATTCATATTTTGAAGTGGAAATAAAATATATTAAGTGAGACTTAATAGTGAAATCTGAATGTTACGAACACACATGTATTAAATCCCCCATCCTTGGGAAGGAAAATAACTACCAAGTATACAGAATGTAAACACGAAATAGTTGCCTAACTATTTCCCAAAAACTTAAACCATAAAGCTAAGGTACGGCCGTCCGTCTAATAGAGTTAGCACGTGTAGGTCGTCATACAGCTGGTTGATTTGGAGGCATACTTGGTAGAGACGCACCACTGTGAGTTCATGTCCCCCTTTTCTCTAACTGTTTTCAGTTTTCTTAACTGCGGGGGTGAAATACATGTTACTTTGTTTACAAGTACTTTATACACGGTATGGTTAGCGTAAGGAGGTTTATTACTTAGATCATGTGAGTGGGTAGGCAGAAACTGGAGGCCATTAATCCTCATTGTAGGACCGAGGGACGTAAGCGGTAGATCTATCTAGGTGTAGCGAGCCCAACTCTAGGCCCAACAGAACGGACCTCTGGAAGGCCCAACAGAACGGACCTTGGAGTGACTTTGTACCCAACGCTAAATCTGCTAGGTTTGAGTCTTCCTACTTGCACTTCACATATATCAATGGCCTTGCAAACCGTTGGTGATCTCTTTTTCCTTATTTGCTACATACCAAGACTATTTTTATACTCACGAAGGTTTACTTACTCACTTACACATGAACTCGCTCAACATTATTGTTGATTTTTCAACTTACATGTATTTCAGGAAATTAAAGATCTGGCGCGGTATGTTATGTTTTCCCGCTGCATAAGGTTTCCAAGATCATCCCAGTTTAGGAAATGTGACTCTTTCCTGGACAAGTCACAAATCTTAAACTGCGTTTATTTCACGTTGATGTTTATGTTCTTCAAGACAATGTTTTATGTTATGATGTTGTAAGTCTCTAAGACAATGTTGTGTTACTCTGGTTTTAAAACTTAATCAAATGGATGATCTTGCATGATTTTATTTCATATAGCTTTGTTATGGTTAAGCTATGGTATTAAGAAGTCACACCAAAATAACCACGCTTCCGCAAAGCCAGGGTGTGACAGCTTGGTATCAGAACTCTGATCATAGCGAACTAGGATTCCTTCTCGAGTCTAGACTATGATCACTAGGGCTCTCACGAAAACATTTTTACTGCATACCACTTAAGTCCAGATCCAAAACTTTTTACAAACAAATGTTGAGCACATTTTATTATTTATAGGCTCAGTCTAGAAGGGCTGAGGCTCGGTCTGAGAGGCCGAGGCTGGGTCTGAGAGATCGAGGTAGTTGGCTAGTTGGACTAGGAAGAGTAGGCTCAGTCTTGGAGGCTGAGGCTCGGTATTGGAGACCGAGGCTCGGTCTGAGAGATCGAGGTAGTTGGCTAGTTGGACTAGGAAGAGTAGGCTCAGTCTTGGAAGCTGAGGCTCGGTATTGGAGACCGAGGCTCAATCTGAGAGGTCGAGGTAGATGATAGAGCAGTCTTAGAGACTGGGAGAAATTGGCTAGTGGGACTAGGAGAATGATTTGAATGCTTACTTGGTGACTTATGTGATTATTTGATTGTATGATTGACTGTTTGTGCATGTTGTGTTTATGTTACAGACATTATGGACACCTCTGGCACTGGTGATTCAGACACCACAGGACCTAGACCTATAGTATCGGACGACCTAGAGTCTTCTGAGCGTGAGGTTCACACATCTGACGTTACGAGCACGGACGAGGATGATTTCCAGCCCTTTGCCTTACCTGATGGTGCTGATGAGCTCGCTGATGGCCCTTTGGCCGGGGACCTACCGTTAGTGGAGATCCCTGCTCCCATACCCTTAGCTGTCTATCCTGCTTATGATTTGCTTCTCGACGCCGACGATGATGACGACGTTGATCTTTTTGATGACGAGCCTTTGGAGGATGAGGTTCAGGGCGAGGCCCTTCTTGCTGCTGGTGATCTTTTGATGATCGTAGATGCTCCCGCCGAGGAGTCTCCTGCTCACTCTCCGGTCCCAGACTCTTTTGAGTCTGTGGCCTCCGCACCTTCACACACCCAGAGTGCGCAGCACTTCTCACATGGATCAGATCCCGACCAAGCATCCTCTGTTGCCCCTATTCCTAGTTTTACTTTCGACCACGATGATGTGGAGGATTCCAATCCTGTCTTTCCCCCAGGATTCGACTCAGATTAGGATATAGAGTTTATACCCATGGATCAGCCTATGGAGGATCCAGTCGACCCAGTTGATGCCATCGACCCTGAGTTTGATTTTGAGATGGCCTTTGATGAGCCCGAGCAGCCACTAGACCCTGCTCCTGACCCAGTACTTGAGCATGACCCAGTTCATGCTGACGCACCTATTATTGAGCCTGTCATTGCTGACCCACCTATTGATGATCACCCTATAGATGCCCCGTTGTTAGAGGGCGATCATGTTATTGTTGCTGATCATGTTGATCCCCCACTTTTTGCTGATGCACCGGTTGACCCCCTTGTTGTACCTCACCATGATCCTATGCCAGCCCAGTTTGATCGTGCGCTTTTTGAGGCACGGATCGACCCCCGAGACGAGCACGCCCTGTGTGGGTGGATTCCTGCTGATGACGAGGTCCCACCTATTCCCCCTCAGATCACTGATACCCGTCACATTGATACTTCCTTTTCATTTCCCCAGTTTACACCTCCAGCACGAGCTGGAGAAGGTTCTTCGGCTCACCATTTTGGACATGTACCGGTATCTATCCCTGCTATACCACCGTCTGCTACTTTTCCCTCTGTTTCTCCATTTCATGTGGCACCTTTTGATCCCACCAGTGAGCCGTTCCTTTGGGCACCACACTCTGCTATGCCACCGACTGACCCCTACCATTCTTTCCACATGGGGTATACTATTGAGGACGTTTTGATGTCTTTTGTCGCCCAGCACGAGGCACACACACAGCGCATTCAGGAGCTTGAGAGAGCTCAGACGCCGCCGTGTCAGTGCCAGGGTCAGACCCACTCTCCGTTGCAGCCCTCTCGACCTTTACCACCAAACTATGCTGGACGCCTTTTTGCCCTGGAGCAGCAGGTTGCTTCATTCTTACGCACCCAGAGAGCCATGGAGGAGGACTGGCTCCATTTGCGCCGCTTGTTTTACACTCACTTTCCCCCTCCTCCACCGCCATCCGTGTAGAGCTCTTCAGTACCGTATAGGTAGACATTGGTGAGAAGACGGCGAATGCTTTTGACTGCACAGCATTTTTGGAGACTACATTTGATTCTGACTTTTGTTGACATGTATTTGATGTATTGACACTGATTCGATATAGTTTTTGGACTAGGGTGATGTAGCCCGTAGTCGACTGATTTGTATGACACTGTGATGTACTTGTACGCTTACTATGTGGTCTCGATATATGGCAATCGCAGTATTCTCATCATATTTGATGCTTGATTTGGTTATTTGTATTTTAGGACATGGGATGTTGTGTGATTGATGTTTGTGACATGGGATGTTGTGTGATTGATATGATTATAACATGAGATGTTATGTACTATTACTATCGTTATATACATACGCTAAATTATGACCTGACTTATGTAATATAACTATGGCCTGACCGACGTAAACACATCTTTTAGAAGATGCCGCCGAGACATGAGACACGCATGCCTACCAATGAGGCAGAACTCTAGCAAATTATCGCTGCTGCCATTGCACAATACGCCGCCTCTCAAGGAGGGACTAGTGGAAGCAACTCTGGCAACACTGGCAATAACAATAATCCACCTCATGGTAATACTAAGTCATTTAGACATACCATGACCTAATTGGATATCTTTAGCAATGATGCTAATGCCAATCGTATGTTATAACGTATGTGCAGGATACACCTACAAGCAGTTTCTAGACTGCAAACCGGTCAACTTTGATGGCACAGGAGGTGCTGTCGCCTTTGTTCGTTGGGCCGAGAAAACTGAATCTGTTCTATGCATGAGCAAATGCGCACTGGATCAGCAAGTCACCTATATCTCAGGGCTATTCTTGGATGGAGCCCTCTCTTGGTGGAATCTGCAAGTACAGACACTTGGTGAAGCTGCTGCCTACGCGCTAACCTGGACCGAACTGAAGGAACTTATGCGCAAGAAGTACTGCTCTCGCGCGGAAATCCAAAGATTGGAAACTGAGTTCTGGCATCTGAAAATGGACGGTCCAAAGATCGCAGAATACGTTCAAAGGTTCCATGACTTATCACATGTGGTACCCTACATGGTCACTCCGGAGTTCAAGCGGATTGAACGTTTCATTTGGGGATTAGCTCCTCAAATCATAAGCATGGTAACCTCATCCAAGCCTGCGACCATTACTGAGGCGATCGATTTGAGCGTAGCTCTCACTGAGGAGGCTATTCGCCTGAACAAGTTTGATGAGATCAAGACGAAGAAGGCAGAGACTCACGTCGAGTCATCAGGAGGTAACAAACGGAAGTTCTCGAACTTCAAGCAGGGCGCCAGTGTGGTGGTTAAGAAAGGAGGATCAGACACGCCAGCTCAGGTTACAGCTGGTAGAGGGAAGAAAGGAAAGGGATACATGGGCACCCAACCCAAGTGCAACGACTGCCAACGCCACCATTCTGGTCGTTGCGGGCCAAAAGTATGCGAAGCATGTGGGAAACGTGGCCACTTGAAGGACACTTGTTGGGCCACTGCTGGTCAGGGAGGCCAGGGAGGATTCGGAAACAGAAATTACAACCGGGGTGGGAATGGAAATCGCCCACAAGGAAACTATGGAGGTAACGAGAATCGAGGCAACAATGCTAACCAAGCGGGCGCCGTGAATCGTAATCAGAGGAATGATCAAGCTGGTGGAAACGGGCAAAGACTTGGATGCTTTAACTGCGGTGATATCGGGCATTTTAAGAAGAACTGCCCAGAGTTGAACCAAGCCCGTGGAAGAGTGTTCCAAATCGAAGCAAGGGAAGCGCGCCAGGACCCCAATTTCGTCACCGGTACGTTCCTTGTAAATCAACGCTATGCATCCGTTTTATTTGATACTGGTGCCGATTATAGCTTCGTGTCGCTAGAATTTAAGAATATGCTTGGGATAGCCGCTAATAAGTTAGATATTCCCTACTCGATCGAATTGGCTAATGGGAAGTTAGTAGAAGCCAACGAAGTCATCAGAGGTTGTGTGATCGAATTAGGAGAGCATGAGTTTGCTTTGGACCTACTACCAGTTCAGTTGGGAAGCTTTGACGTAGTAGTAGGAATGGATTGGTTATCAGGCAACAAGGCTGAGATAGTTTGTCACGAAAAGATCGTTCGTATCCCAACCGAAGATGGCGAAACAATTGTGGTTCACGGAGAGAAGCATGATACGCCGTTAAGAATTATCAGCTGCCTGAAAGCGCGAAAGTGTTTGCAGAAGGGATGTGTTGCCTTCCTGGCACACATTGTGGATAAGAAGGCTGCTGAGCCAAGAATCGAAGACATCCCTGTCGTGAGGGAATACCCAGAAGTCTTCCCAGAAGACTTAACTGGACTGTCACCTCAGAGGCAAGTAGAGTTCCGCATCAATTTAGTTCCAGGCGCCGCGGCTGTGGCTAAGGCACCTTATAGACTTGCTCCGTCTGAGATGCAGGAACTGTCGACACAGCTTCAAGAGCTGTTAGACAAGGGTTTTATCCGACCAAGCTTCTCGCCTTGGGGAGCTCCGGTCCTGTTTGTCAAGAAGAAGGACGGTAGTTTTCGTATGTGCATCGACTACCGGGAGCTGAACAAGCTGACGATCAAGAATAGATATCCTCTGCCAAGAATCGATGATCTGTTTGATCAACTGCAAGGCTCAAGCTTTTATTCAAAGATCGATCTTCGATCTGGATACCATCAGTTAAGGATACAAGAGGAGAGTATCCCGAAGACAGCCTTCAGAACTCGTTATGGACACTACGAGTTCCTTGTTATGCCGTTTGGTTTGACAAACGCACCTGCAGTCTTTATGGATTTGATGAATAGAGTTTGCAAGCCGTACTTGGACAAGTTCGTGATTGTGTTTATCGACGACATCTTGATCTATTCAAGAACAAAGGCCGAGCACGAACAGCATCTAAGAGCTATTTTGGAGCTGCTGAAGAAGGAACAGTTGTATGCCAAATTCTCCAAGTGCGAATTTTGGCTACGTGAAGTCCAATTCCTTGGACACGTGGTGAACGGAGATGGAATCCATGTGGATCCAACCAAGATCGAAGCGATCAAGAATTGGGAAACGCCAAAGACGCCAACCGAGATTCGACAATTATTGGGTTTGGCTGGCTACTATCGAAGGTTCATTGAGGATTTCTCAAAAATCGCTCAACCATTGACGCTCCTCACCCAGAAAGATAAGAAGTTTGATTGGGGAATCAAACAGGAAGAAGCGTTCCAGATACTGAAGGATAAGCTCTGCAATGCGCCAATCTTAGCACTACCGGAAGGTACAGATGATTTTGTGGTATACTGTGACGCTTCGCGTCAAGGATTAGGTTGTGTGTTGATGCAACGCCAAAAGGTTATTGCTTACGCATCGCGTCAACTGAAAGTGCACGAAAAGAACTATACCACACATGATTTGGAGCTTGGCGCAGTGGTTTTTGCATTAAAGATCTGGAGACACTACCTTTATGGTACGAAGTGTACAATTTTTACAGATCACAAGAGCCTACAGCACATATTCAACCAGAAGGAGTTGAATATGAGGCAAAGACGATGGGTTGAGTTGCTGAATAATTACGACTGCGAGATAAAGTATCATCCAGGGAAGGCGAATGTGGTCGCCGATGCCCTAAGTCGGAAGGAGAGGATCAAGCCCATAAGGGTTAGAGCTTTAGAAATGATTATTCAAACCGATCTTTCCTTGCGCATTCGTGCCGCGCAGAAAGAAGCTCTCAAGGAAGGAAACCTTGAAGAAGAATATCTCCGTGGGATGGAGAAGCTACTGGTACCAAACGAGGAAGGAACGTTATGCTTCGAGAAAAGGATTTGGGTTCCTTTGTTTGGAGATTTAAGGAAGGTTATTTTCGATGAAGCTCACAAGTCACGGTACTCTATCCATCCGGGAGCGGATAAGATGTACCAAGATCTCAAAGATTATTATTGGTGGCCTAGGATGAAAGGCGATGTTGCTGTTTATGTGAGCAAATGTTTAACATGCGCTAAGGTTAAAGCGGAATACCAGAAACCTTCAGGACTTCTGCAACAACCAGAGATTCCCAAGTGGAAATGGGAACAAATCTCCATGGATTTTATTACGAAATTGCCAAGAACGCCAAGAGGCCATGACACTATTTGGGTAATAGTGGATCGATTAACAAAGTCAGCACACTTCTTACCTATCAGAGAGAAGGATAATACGAGCAAATTGGCTGAAATTTACATGAGAGAGATCGTCGCGCGCCATGGAGTACCTCTCTCAATCATCTCTGATAGAGACGGAAGGTTTGTGTCAAGGACATGGCAATCCTTCCAAGAAGCCTTTGGCTCACAATTGAATCTGAGCACTGCGTTTCATCCGCAAACTGATGGTCAGAGCGAGCGAACGATACAGACTTTGGAAGACACGCTGAGAGCGTGTGTTATGGATTTGGGCGGTAGCTGGGACAAGCATTTGCCTTTGGTCGAATTTTCGTACAACAACAGCTACCACACCAGTATTGGTGTCGCGCCATTTGAAGCCCTTTACGGACGCAAGTGCCGATCACCCTTGTGTTGGGCTGACGCAGGTGATAGGCAGCTTGCTGGTCCCGAAATCGTCCAAGAGACGACAGACAAGATTGCGCAGATTCTTAAACGCATCGAAGCAGCTCGCCACAGACAGAAGGCCTATGCGGATCCAAACCGGAAACATGTGGAATTCCAAGTTGGAGAAATGGTGTTATTGAAAGTTTCACCCTGGAAGGGTGTGGCACGCTTCGGAAAGCGTGGGAAGTTAAATCCGCGCTACATTGGTCCTTTCAGAGTTTTGGAAAGAATAGGACTAGTAGCATACAAGTTGGACCTACCTGCTGAACTACATTCAGTCCACGATACATTTCATGTATCCAACCTGAAGAAAAGTCCAACTCAAGATGACATTGCCATTCCCATCGACGAGATCCATGTTGACGACACGCTCCATTTCGTTGAAGAACCGGTGGAGGTTACGGACTGGAAAGTAAACAAGACCCGCCGGAGCAGTGTCAAGCTCGTCAAAGTTCGTTGGAATGCCAGACACGGTCCTGAGTACACCTGGGAGCGTGAGGACCGGATGAAAGAGAAATACCCCCACCTTTTTCCTAAGAACCCTGCATCTACAAGCAGAACTTAAATTTCGGGACGAAATTTATTTAACGGGGGGAGAATGTGACAACCCTCACTAAACCAGGTATCCGTACAACTTGATTAATAATTAATTATTGCTTAATTACTGTGCTTGCTTGAACTTGTGAATAAACTGCTACTTGAACACTGATACATGTACTTACTTGCATCATACTTTACTTGCTGTCACTACATTATTTACATGACTGAACCTTAGTGACAAACATGATGCACAAAAAGCACAGTAGCACTATACCGGATAACCTATTGAACATGCTGATAAAGCCAGCATCAGGCAAACACTGCCTCTAAGGCCTGTATGAGCCAGAAATATTTTGCTACACTAGTGGTGAGTGTAGGGATATAAGGGTTGTAGAACTGGGTCTCTAGGAATAAGTCACAATGACTGGATGTGCCTAAAACGTACTCTAAGTACAAAACTCAGCACTTTACATAACAATTCAGCTTTTAGCTAACTAATAAAGTGCCAAAACATGAGAAAAATATTACTAGACACTTTCCAAAGTGTCAGAAATGAGTTGTGTCACTAAAAAGGGTATTAACGACACTTTAAGCTTTGTTAAGCACTTTAACGGATTACTATCCAACCGAACAACCGGACTATACCCGGAACATGAAAATATTGTTATTTTCATTACTTATCTTTTTCTGAGCCAGTTAGGGTCCCTAAACACCCTAACACCCACTGTAACGCGTGACACACTAATAACTGGGTTAAACACTTAACTAACTTGGTTTAACCTAACTAATACCTAACTAACTAGTTGGAATCGGACCAAGACCCCCCCCCCCTCTCTAACCGTCCCCAACTAGAGGGGGACACACCTTGTACTAACTTGATTTGTTTAATCTCTTATGCTTAGTATCAAGAAGACATGGTGACCATTGGTTAATACTCTTGAAAATTGTCTATAAGATTAAGCTTAAACACACATGAACATTATCATCACACAACACACTTCACACTCTCTCTCTCTTTCTCTTTGGCTCTCGGCCGAACCCACACCCACACACCCATCCATTTTCGAGTTTGATCTTGCAAGTTCCAAGCATCTACAAGTGTTAAGGGTCGCATATTAGGAAGCTTGGTGCAATCGGAAGGCGAAGGACCTCTTTATCTTGCTTTTATCCACGCGTTTTTCGTCTAGATTCTTCCCTAGCCTCGAGCTAGTGGTATGTTACTTAAATCACCTTCTTGAACTATTCTAAAGTGGTTAATACGATTTGTAATGGTTAAAACTCGAAATCTTACAAGATGATACTTTAAAGTCTACTAAAAATGCTATAAGTGTTGGATAAAACCTCATATGTTGTGTAAATGTTGTAGTAATTGAAATTTGTGATTATTTAGACCCGATCTATGTTGTGGTAGCTCGGATCATCACTTAACCCGGTTTGGTCATGATCACGAATCATGACATAAGGTTGTTTTGAATAGAACAAGGGTTAAAGGGTGAAACTCTACCACACACGAATCATGAACTTGTGTAAAAGTGTTTTAGCTTGTACAATAGTGTTTAAAACTAGCAGATCTACGTATCTGCAAGTGGTATTTTCAAAGGACCAAGCGTTAAAGAAATCATACTTTAAAAGACGGATCTTACACTAACAAGAATGGTTTTTAGAACACACAAGTGTGTAAACACTTGTGTAACACAAAGTTTCGACGAAATAACTATTTTTGTAAAAGTGGACGAGAAGTTGTAAAGACGGAACTTCCATAAAAACGAGGTTTTTACAAAATCGGATTGTTTTATATAAAGATCCACTAAAAGTAATGAGATTTACTTCACAGTTTGGATAAACCACAAGTTCATGAAGTTTATGCGATTTATATACATATTTTGACTAGTTTGTGATTTGAACATGGTTTTGATTGAATAAGAAGATTGTTGGTTTGATTTATAAAAGAAAATGATACGCTTGAAAGCGTGGCCACCTCCAGTTACAGAGGAAACTCTGGCGAAATTTTTCTAAAAACCTAACACTTGGAATTATTTTCACTATAAGTGTTAGAGATACTTGTCGACTTGTTTTCAAACTATGAATTTCGCCGCGGCTTTATTTATAAAATATCGGAGGTGGGATTTCACAAAATAAAACGTGATACATAAATATATTTAGTATATATTTTTCACAACATCACTTGTATAAGTGTTTATGATTATTTTGTGAACTACGTAAATATTATTTTTAGAGTAAAAATAATATTACTAAGTATTATTTTGGGGAAAATCACATGTATGAAAATATAATGTTTTTGAGAAGAATATTCATATTTTGAAGTGGAAATAAAATATATTAAGTGAGACTTAATAGTGAAATCTGAATGTTACGAACACACATGTATTAAATCCCCCATCCTTGGGAAGGAAAATAACTACCAAGTATACAGAATGTAAACACGAAATAGTTGCCTAACTATTTCCCAAAAACTTAAACCATAAAGCTAAGGTACGGCCGTCCGTCTAATAGAGTTAGCACGTGTAGGTCGTCATACAGCTGGTTGATTTGGAGGCATACTTGGTAGAGACGCACCACTGTGAGTTCATGTCCCCCTTTTCTCTAACTGTTTTCAGTTTTCTTAACTGCGGGGGTGAAATACATGTTACTTTGTTTACAAGTACTTTATACACGGTATGGTTAGCGTAAGGAGGTTTATTACTTAGATCATGTGAGTGGGTAGGCAGAAACTGGAGGCCATTAATCCTCATTGTAGGACCGAGGGACGTAAGCGGTAGATCTATCTGGGTGTAGCGAGCCCAACTCTAGGCCCAACAGAACGGTCCTCTGAAAGGCCCAACAGAACGGACCTTGGAGTGACTTTGTACCCAACGCTAAATCTGCTAGGTTTGAGTCTTCCTACTTGCACTTCACATATATCAATGGCCTTGCAAACCATTGGTGATCTCTTTTTCCTTATTTGCTACATACCAAGACTATTTTTATACTCACGAAGGTTTACTTACTCACTTACACATGAACTCGCTCAACATTATTGTTGATTTTTCAACTTACATGTATTTCAGGAAATTAAAGATCTGGCGCGGTATGTTATGTTTTCCCGCTGCATAAGGTTTCCAAGATCATCCCAGTTTAGGAAATGTGACTCTTTCCTGGACAAGTCACAAATCTTAAACTGCGTTTATTTCACATTGATGTTTATGTTCTTCAAGACAATGTTTTATGTTATGATGTTGTAAGTCTCTAAGACAATGTTGTGTTACTCTGGTTTTAAAACTTAATCAAATGGATGATCTTGCATGATTTTATTTCATATAGCTTTGTTATGGTTAAGCTATGGTATTAAGAAGTCACACCAAAATAACCACGCTTCCGCAAAGCCAGGGTGTGACAGTATGAAGAAGTTATCGCTGAACCCAACTGAGAAGACCGAGACGCATGCTGAGTCATCTGGTGATAAGAAAAGGAAGCATTCAAGCCTGAATCAAGCGACATGTAACAACAAGGGTTCCAACAATAGGAAGCATGACCCCAACCCGCCTAAGTAGGGGAAAACTCTTGCAGCCATGAATGACGCCCCTGCCAGAGGATACCAGGGCACTCTGCCCAAATGCAATCAGTGCAAACGTCATCATGAAGGAGTTTGTCACATTCCAAAATGTGCAAGTGTGGAAAGCTGGGTCACCATACCAAGAACTGTTGGGGAAAAAGGAATGGAAGTGGTAACAGGAACGGGAATGGAAACCGTAACGGTGCTGGTAATGGAAACGGTGGTGGAAATGGCAATGGTAATGGTAACCGGAATGGTAATGGAGTTGGGCAGAACCAAGGATGCTTTGGTTGTGGAAGCAAGGATCATTTCAAAAAAGACTGCCCAACGGAGAACAATGCTCAGGCTCGAGCATTTGTGATTGGAGCAAGGAACGCACGCGAGGACCCTAATGTGGTCACCGGTACGTTTCTCGTTAACAATCACTTTGCATCCATACTATTTGATACTGGTGCTGATTATAGTTTCGTATCTGTGGAATTTAAACGTGTGCTTGGAATAGAATCTAGTAGATTAGATATTCCTTATTCCATAGAACTAGCCGATGGCAAGCTCGTTGAATCGGGCGAAGTTGTTAGGGGTTGCACATTAGAACTTGGCGAGCAAAGCTTTAGTATCGACCTCTTACATGTTCATTTGGGTAGCTTCAATGTGGTGGTTGGAATGGACTGGTTGTCCAAGTATAAGGCGGAAGTTATTTGCCATGAGAAAATCATTCGCATCCCTCTTGCAAATGATGAAACTCTCATCGTGCATGGAGAGAAACGAGACATGCCTCTACGAATCATCAATTGTATGAAGGCGCAGAAGTGCTTGAGGAAAGGATGTGTTGCATTCCTGGCGCACGTTATAGATAAGAAGGCCGAGGAGCCGAAACTCGAAGACATTCCTGTGGGGAAGGAATTTCCCGATGTTTTTCCTGAAGATCTGCCAGGACTACCTCCGCAACGACAAGTCGAATTCCATATAGACTTGGTTCCAGTCGCCGCTCCTATAGCCAAGGCACCCTATCGACTTGCGCCATCCAAGATGCAAGAATTATCTACACAACTCCAGGAGTTGTTGGATAAAGGATTCATAAGGCCAAGCTTCTCGCCTTGGGGAGCTCCGGTTTTATTCGTGAAGAAGAAGGATGGAACGCTACGGATGTGTATCGATTATAGAGAACTGAATAAGCTCACCATCAAGAATCGGTACCCACTACCGAGGATTGATGACTTATTTGATCAGTTGCAAGGATCGAGCTACTATTCCAAGATCGACCTTCGATCGGGATACCATCAGTTAAGGATCCAAGAGGAGAGCGTACCAAAGACTGCATTCAGAACGCGTTATGGGCTTTACGAGTTCCTTGTGATGCCATTCGGATTGACGAATGCACCAGCACTATTTATGGCTCTGATGAACCGCGTTTCCAAACCATATCTCGATAAATTCGTGATTGTATTTATCGATGATATCCTGATTTACTCACGAACAAGAGAAGAGCATGAGCAACACCTCAGGACCATTTTGGAACTACTGAAGAAAGAGAAACTTTATGCAAAGCTCTCAAAATGAGAATTCTGGATTCGCGATGTACAGTTCCTTGGTCATGTCGTGAATGATAAGGGTATTCATGTAGACACGGCAAAGATAGAAGCGATAAAGAATTGGGAAGCCCCCAAAACTCCAACTGGAGTTCGACAATTTTTGGGCTTAGCGGGCTACTACCACCGATTTATCGAGAATTTCTCCAAGATAGCTCAACCGCTGACTTCCCTTACGTAGAAGGACAAGAAGTACTACTGGGGTGATAAGCAGGAAGAAGCCTTCCAACTTCTCAAAAACAAGCTATGCGATGCACCAATACTATCTTTACCCAAAGGCACTGAGGACTTCGTAGTATACTGTGATGCTTCGCGTCAAGGTTTGGGTTGTGTGCTCATGCAACACCCAAAAGTCATCGCTTACGCTTCAAGACAGTTGAAGGTGCATGAAAGGAATTACACCACTCACAACTTGGAGCTAGGCGCAGTGGTGTTTTCCTTGAAGATCTAGCGACATTATTTATATGGTACTCGATGTACAATCTTCACAGATCATAAAAGCCTACAACACATATTCGATCAGAAGGAATTGAATATGCGTCAGCGATGATGGGTCGAGCTGCTAAACGACTATGACTGTGAGATTAAGTACCATCCTGGAAAGGCTAATGTTGTAGCAGACGCGTTAAGTCGAAAAGAAAGGGTTAAGACCCTAAGAGTTCGAGCATTGGAAATGACTATTCGGACGAACCTCACTGCACGCATTCATGACGCCCAACAAGAAGCCCTTAAGAAGGAAAATCGTAGAGCTGAAAATTGGTGCCAAATGAAGAGGGAACCTTATACTTTATGGGTCGTATTTGGGTTCCGCTCTATGGCGGTATTTGAGAAGTCATCTTTGATGAATCTCACAAGTCGAGATACTCGATCCACCCAGGATTGGACAAGATGTATCAAGACTTGAAGGAATATTATTGGTGGCTAAGACTCAAGAGCGACGTTGCTGTTTATGTTGGGAAGTGCCTAACCTGTGCTAAGGTTAAGGCCGAATATCAGAAACTGTTTGGTCTACTGCAACAACCCGAGATACCCATGTGGAAGTGGGAACAAATCTCAATGGACTTCATAACCAAATTACCCAGGACCCCTAGAGGGCATGATATGATATGGGTGATAGTCGATCGGTTAACGAAGTATGCACATTTCCTACCGATCCGAGAGAAGGATAGCACTTGAAAGCTTACTGAGCTGTACCTGAAGGAAATCGTGGCACGTCATGGAGTACCTATCTCGATTATTTCAGATAGAGATGGACATTTTGTCTCAAGGACTGGCAGTCCTTCCAGGAGGCCTTTGGATCTCAACTAGATCTAAGCACGGCCTTCCATCCGCAAACAGACGGCCAGAGCGAACGGACCATACAAACACTAGAAGATATGCTTCGCGCATGTGTCATGGATCTGGGCGGCAGCTGGGATACTCATCTACCCTTAGTTGAGTTTTCCTATAATAGCAGCTACCATACGAGCATAAAAGCTGCACCGTTCGAAGCTCTTTATGGCCGCAAGTGCCGCTCGCCGTTATGTTGGGCAGACGCTGGAGACAAATGTATGGTTGGTCCTGAACTTGTTCAAGAGATGACCGACAAGATTATGCAGATCCGAGAGCGTATTAAGGCGGCCCCGAGATCGACAAAAGAGCTACGCAGATCGAAGATGGAAACCCTTAGAATTCGAGGTGGGAGACAGAGTTTTGTTGAAGGTCTCACCTTGGAAGGGTGTAGTAAGATTCGGAAAACGTGGAAAGCTGAATCCACGATACATCGAACCATTCAAGATCTTGGAAAGAATGGGTACCGTGGCGTACAAGTTGGAATTAACGGATGAACTTAATGGAGTACATGATACGTTTCATGTGTCCAACCTCAAGAAAGGTCCAACCCAATAAGCAGTGATCATCCCTGCGGATGAGGTGCATATCGAAGACACACTCCAGTTTACCGAAGAACCCGTTGGGGTTACAGACTGGAAGGTCAACAAGACTCGGAGGAGTAGTGTTAAGCTTGTCAAAGTACGTTGGAACTCTAAACACGGACCCGAGTACACGTGGGAACGTGAAGACTGGTTCAAAGCCAAGTACCCCCATCTGTTCAAGAAAGCTCCTGCGGGAGATAACTCAGCTTGAATTTCGCGACGAAATTCTTTTAACGGGGGGAGACTGTGACAACTGGCATAAAACCGGTAATTTCCGTACAGTTTAATTATTATTTAATATCTGCAATTATGTGCTTAAATGTCAACATTGTCTGATTTCATGATATACTTGTAAATTCATGCACATTTTATACTTCAAATATTGCTTTATGCATTACTTTTAGCGTTGCGTCAGAAAGCCTAGTAAACTCACCGGTAAGACACACTGTGTCAGCAGCTCTGCAGAAAGCAGTCAGATAATAGAATTAGGGCCTAGGAGTAGGTCCAACATCTAAAATACATTAAAACCCAAGTATGAATACAAGGGTTAACATATAAACTTTCCAGAAGCAAAACTATCCACTAAAAATCACTCGAAACTCACTTTAAATGTAGAATTCAGCATAATTCAGCAATAATTCATCTTTTAACACAATAATATCATGCAAAATTTATGTTTTATTGTCTAAAATAACTTACAAAGTATCAGGAATTAAAACTGCCATAAAAAGTGCTTTATACCTAGTGAAACTGCGCAATTCAGCACTTTAACGAACCGTAACGAACCGGACAATAACTGGGACATCAAAATTTGACTAGAAGTAATGTTTTTATGATATTAAACTAGTATTGATGCTAGAACACCTTAAAAATCATAAAAACCCCTAAACACATTTAAACTAACGTAAACCCCCTCGTTTACACTTTAAACCTTCAACTTCCCAAAATTTACACTTTACCCCCTACCTTCTTGGACGGTTGGGACAAGGGTCCCACCATGGGATTTTATTTGATTTCATTAGATTTTATTTGATCTTATGCTAAAGAATATTCTAACAAATATACCCTAAAAGGATTTGGAAGATCTTTACAAAACCTAAACTAATCACACACTCACTCTCACATTCACTCATCTTCTTCCCCCTTTCTTCCTCCCTACTCTCGGCTCTAACACACCCACTTAACATCACCATTTTCACTTCAACAAGCTTGCTCTAAGGTGTATGGAGGCTATTTAGGAAGGTGTATGGTTCTAGAACTTGAAGGGCCTCTTTGTGGAGCTTTTAACCACTCACTTTCTTCCTTGATCATCATCTCCATTTTTGTGCCACTTCCCAAGCCATTAGAGCTAGTAGTAAGCCTCTTGATCACTAATTTAAGTCATGTTTATGTTATGTACAAGTTCCACCCTCTAAACAACTTAACTTCTAATATTAAAAATGAAAAGATCTAACATAATCATAAAGAAAATAACTGATTACATGAAATCTTAGTGTATGTAATGAAGTTGTTGATGTGGTATCTTGTGTTTATGATTAGATCAAGTATGTTAAAGCTTGGATCTACCAAGTTTAAGCATGGATCTTGAAGGATCCATGGTTAAACTTGAAGGTGAACATATGAAGCATAATGTGAACTTGAAATATGAATTTTGTGCATAAACTTGTAATTTTGAAGTGATAAAGTATGTGTAGAACAAATTATGGGACTAAAACTCATGGGAAGTTTGTTAAAAATATAACATAAAGCTTGTTTTTGAAAGATCTAAAGATATTAAGCATGGATCTTGAAAGATCCATGGGTAAACATAAGATTAAAAACAATGATCTTTCTAATAAACATAAAAGTGGTTTTAGAAACATGATTTACAAACTCTGAAATCATTAAACTCATGGATGAGTTGGTTAGTAAAATAAATTCTTATAAAAAGTTGGTTAAAAATTTACAAGAACACTTATTTTGGAAAGATCACCTTATGTAAAGTGTAGATCTAAAAGACTACACATGTTTAACAAGAATCAAGTACACCATGATGTTTCACATGAAGAAATTAGTATATGTTGTTGGTGATTGTTGTTGAAAATTGTTTTGATGATTGAAAAGAAAATAAACACATGTTTTGAAAACATGGGAAACCTCCATTTTTAGGGGAAATTATGCCAAAATTTTTATAAAACTTTGACACTTAGAAAAATATAAGTTTTGGTGAAACTTATTCCTTAAAAATTCACCTAAAAATATTTACCAAGGTTTCCCTAATTTTTGTAAGAAATTACAAGTTAAGAAATTATTATTTCTTCAAGATAAAATTTATATTAAGTATGTATATTTTTGGGAAAATATATGTATTTAGTGATCACCAAATCTTGTGCTAAGTGTATATTATATGTATTATATGTAGTAGTGTATTAGGACTTGAAAATACACTAAATACTACTAAGGAGTAAAAATACAAAAATACACATACAAAATACATGAGAATACATAAGAAGCACATGGACAAATACAAGAAAATATATTTATGAAAATATATTTCTTAACATATTATTTAACTTGGACAAGTAATGAACTTAAAATATATTTTTGGACGAAAATATATAACTCGGGTGGATAACAAGAATAAACACATATATATTTTATAGCATGACAAAATATATATATATATATATATATATATATATATTTCATACAGGTCTTAAAAATATATTATTTTTAAGAAATATAATTCCGGAAAGTAATAAAAATCAAAGTATTGATTTTTGGTGAAAAATACAAAATACTTATATTTATTTTTGAAAAATAATATAAGTAACATACATAGTTAAAAATATAAATTATTTTTAACAACAAAGAACATATACATAAAACATGGTGACTTGTACTTGTGCGATACAAGTCTAGTGACTAACATTAATAGAACACGTATAGGTCACGACTCTAAGAAACCAACCGGTGGAGTTTACGGCGCAGGATACGCAAAGTTGTGAGTTCATGTCCCCACTTTTAAACTTTTACTTGTTTTCTAAACTTGGGGAAAATACATGTGTTATGGTATGTTGATTTCAAAAACTAAGGAATGATACTTTAGATCATGTCTCGAATAGGGTGTCATAAGCACCATTAATCCGTCACATACCAAGACCGCGGAACAAAAGGTTAGATCTAATGGGTTTCAGGCAGCCACACTCTTGGCCACTCTTTTACCAAGCAGTGCTTTTGTGTCTCTAGTCGTAAATCGACAGTCGTGGATCGACAAGTAAAAATGCCTATGGTTTGGATGCTTCCTATGTCGTGTCACATGTTAATGGCCTTGAAAACCATTAGCGATCTCGATTTCCTTATATTTACAGAAATACTTATTTCATACAATTACTTACCATGTTTTCCATAACGAATGCTTAAATGTTTTCACAAATCTGCATGAATTCACACCAACATTATGTTGATGATTTTCCAAAACTCACATGTATTTCAGGTAACTAAAGTGGATGTACGCTCAGACTCACTCTTGCTCTTGGATGTTGTTTATGTTCTTAGCTATGTTGTGTCAAGACTCCGATGCCTGTTTTTGTGGGAATTGGTTATTATATTCCATCCTATGTGGGATATAAGAATCAAAACCTTGATGTTCGTCTTTTAAATAAAGTTGTAAAACAATATGTTGTCTTGTGATGTAAACAATTAACCTATGTTATGTTTTATGTAATGTTAATGGCATTTGGAGTTATTTTACGAGCATATAGTATGTTTACCATTCGTATGCAATGAGAACCTTTCAGGATCACACCTCGTGCTTCCGCCTTAGAAAGGGGTGTGACACCACCCCACTCGAACTCAACTTGTCCGCAAGTCGAAAATCAGGATACGACTTGGTGTAAACCACGGCGGACGCCACTCGACTCGTACTATAGCACTCGGAGTCGTTTCCAATATCAAGCGCCATGGTGGGCACCACTCGCGTTTCTCGGCTTCACCTTTGTCAACTTCTTCCCTACTTACAAGACCAAAGCAATTGGATGTGGTGACAAGATTGTTGTGAATGTATTTCCCATGTGAGGATGAGGATGAGGGACTGGTGCCTGGACTTGGGGACCACCATGAAATTGAATTCAAGTGGCATTTTGCAATTGAATCCATATTGAAGAATTTGTGGCTGAGAGTGAGGGAGGTTGGCCTTGACCTGGGCGATTTTTGTTGCAAAGGTGGTAATGAAAAAATGAGTTTGTTGGGGTTATGAGAACTGATGTCACTATTGGTTTGAATTGATAGGGGTAGTATGAGATGTTGAACTTTTATAGGAACTGAAATAGGTGTAGAAGATGAGATTAAGGGCAGTGGGCTCGAGACAAAAGCAAGAGAAGAAAGGGCTGATGTCGGTAAGGCCACAAGAGCTGGTGGTGGTTCGGGGGCGGAAATCGATGGTGGCGCGGGAAAGGGAACTGGTGGTGGTGCTGTAGTTGTTGGTACGGTGGCGGAAACGGGTGGTGATGCAGCAGCGGGTGACGGTAGCGGTGTAGAAAAAATGGGTGAAGTTGCCCATCTCCGGGACTCGTTTTTTAGAAGATCGATCATCTCGGCAATCGTTGATAGGATTCGATCCAACGACTCATTCTATTCGTGAGTGTCCATGAGGGGATCAAGACCGCTCTGATACCAAATGATATGTACCACTTGGAATTGTGATAACTTGAACTAGAAATGGAGGTTGAAGGAGACCAGATCAAGAACATATAAGAGAGAAGCAGAGATCATTTTAATTCATTTTTCATTGATAATCAAAAACTAACACATATGCCTTTTTATAGGCTTAATTACAAACTGAATTAATAAATCATGGACTAAATGGTTAAACCCCACTAACCCTATTACTTAGACACTTGCAAAAGTAAACAAACAAAACATGAACTATAATGGAAATCGTGGTTTGCATGAACATGGAGTAGTGGGCACATATCACTGACAACACTTTAATAAAACCTCAATCGGATTTAGATGTTAATTGATAGTGTTAAGCTCAAGTGATCAGATTGAGGCCCAATTAGATTTCTATTCATAACACCGGCCCAATCACAAAACTATTATCAAAAGTGTTGTCAGTCCAGTTATTAAAGTGTTCTCAAATCCATGTGAAGTCATCACGTGAAATATTAATTGAATTGATTTAAAGTCAGCATGTGAAAGTGAATTTGATTCAAAGGATCGAGTGGCAATTCAAACGATTCGCCATCCAATCCATGTGCATTTAATTCATTTTTGTCAAGTGTCGAATAGCATTTTTTTTGTCATCAAAATTGCCAAGTGTTGGATCACCATCCGATCCTCTACAACTATTGTCAAGTGTCGGATAGCAATCCGTTCGATTCGCCATCCGATCCACTGCCGCTTGGTTCTTGTGATTTAATATTCAATCGTCGAATGGCAGTTCGAACGAACTGACAACCGATCCATAGCACTTTGTTTATTTACTTAAGTTGTCAATCGTCGGATTGCAATATGTACAGTTTGCCATCGGATCCAACTCATCCGATCCGCTGCCATTCGATCCAAAGTCAACCGATTGACTTTTGTTGACCTTGCTCGATCGGATACACATCCGATCCAACTGTCTGTTCATTTTTTAAACTGATCGTTTGTTTGTGAATCTGCAGGTGATTCGAGGTGATAAACGAGGAGCAAATTCAATGTTCGATACTGTCACACCCCCAAAATACCACTTGCGGAAACACCGCGGGGCGTGTGATGTACCAGGATCTTAGCCACCAATCACGTTGAACTCATGATATATTTAAATAAAACTTTCATTCATTATCATAAAGTGATACAAAATGTTACATATAATTCATTGTACACAGCGGAAGCATAACTCATTTGTTAAGTGTTTCATAAACCACGCGTACGTAAACCATTAGACTTGTGTTGCGATTCCATGTATCTCGACCCATGACCACTCCAGCCTTCCAGACAGCAAGTTCCATGATATAACCCTATAGACCTGCAAGCATGCAGACAAGTGTGTCAGACGACGCTGGTGAGTTCAAAGTTTTGTTAACGCGTTTAGTTACCAGTTTCCAGTTTAAAACATTTCAATGATTCGATGTTGTTAATCACACGCTTACTGCCGATGGCTCCAGATTATTTGCCCCAAACCCCAATGCCTCTATCCAAGCAATGGTCAAGGTGGGGGTCATTAGTTCACTCCCGACCTCCTCGGTGCGGTGTGAGGGTGCCAAACCTAAATAGCGCTATTAACTAATACCCCATTGCCTCTCTGGCAACAATCGGTAGGACGGACTTGAGTGATAGTTATACGTGTATTAACCAACAACCCAGGTTTAACATTCCAGTCAAACCCATTACCCGACATTCCTCCCCGGAACGTTTACCAGATGTCCCTCCCCGGGTCACATGCTTGGAAAAAGAGCAGTGAACTCACCTTCGGTTTGCTCGGTAAGATTAGTTACTTGTTTATCAATTGAGTACACACGTCCTATCATGGTTACCGTCACAATCATTTTCAGGTGCACATAATCCACATGTTTCACGTACAAATAATTCATGTATCCCTTATTCACATAATACACCATGTAGCACACACACGTGTAATTCATGTCATGACAATTAATCAGTATCACCAGTAATCACTCAGCATATAATCATTTCATAAGTAAATTCATATCATAATTTCATGCTTACAGGACATATAATTCTCCATCCCTCAATACAAGAATATGTAATTTGTTAATTAAATCAATACTTCACATAGGGCCTATGCGGCCCACCGTTACCCTTCGGCCCAGATGCTCAATTCATACACTCAACCCAAACTAAATTCTAACTTACATAATAAAGTGGTAATAGCCCACTAAGGCTTCGGCCCATATTCAGTTTATAAATCCATTACACGTACAGCCACCTAGATCCAATTATCTAATTAAACTACATATGAAAACATAGGCCAAGCAATATTCAAATATATTCATATTGTCTACTGTTCTCATCTGTCTATTCCTACGACGAACAACCCAAGCCATTTGCCTCTACGGTGAAAGACCATGCATGCTCCTACGGCGAAAGACCCATGTAGGCTTCCACAATGAATCACCTATGTGACGAAATACCAATGTTTCGTCGAAGAAAATTTGTGGCGAAACACCAGTGTTTCATCGTGACCGGTTGGTGATAAAATACCACTGTTTTGTCATAGAGAACTTAGCCTACAAACCCTACTGTTTCATCGCATCATCATATACATTGTTTCATCAATTTTCATCATAAATCATCTTGAGCCACACTATCATGAATTATCATATTATGATCGGTCCAATAATAAACAATCAAAACATTTTCATTCTTTCAATATTAAAAGGATTCAGTCACTAGCCTCAATAAATCTGACATACAATTAATGAAAAGGTGATTGTTTTCAACGGCCCAATCAGATTCAATTGTCATTTGATATCACATGCTATTTCATTACATTTGAAAGATTATTGAGTATATATGTGGTCCAATAGATAATTCATTTAGTGGGAATCAATTGGAAGTGCAATCAAGGAATTTGTTTGGATCGAATAGTGTCAGTAGATCACGTGAAACATATCGATACACATGAACCCATAAACAGCAAACTTGTGAATGCAAGTTAAAACCAATAATGAATATACTAACCAATTGCTAGCACGAAGGACGATGAACCGAAGCAGGAAACTCTGCCCAGAATGGTGTTGTCGCCGACCAGAGAGAAAGAATTGGTGTTAGGGTTTGTGTCTTGTGTGTTTGTGCAACAATAGAAGTAATCGCATACAAGGGGTATGTGTATAATTCTGTTGGGCTGGATTCGGGCTTCCAAGGTTTGGGCCGAGGGTAATGAAGAGGAGAAGGGAAGGTGTTCGGCCCAAGAATGAAGTGTGTGACTCAAGTTTGAGTTGCGGTCCATTAACGTTAATCATAGACATGTAACAACTTCTAGCATTTACAGCTCCTAAACTTTCATATCAACCAAACATAACTATACTTCCAATCATTCATATATCGCACACAATTAAAATCAAATAATTATTTAAATAGTTCATTCCTTCAATACATACACGTCAAGCATCGAAGGAACTAGAGAAATCTTGAAAACACGGGTTGTCACATCATCCCTAACTTGAAAGAAATTTCGTCCCGAAATTTGACGAGTAATCCAAATCAACAAGATGTTAACTCAGGATGACTGTGGATTTTCCGCGGGTACCACATCATCCCCAACTTGAAAGGGAATTTCGTCCCGAAATTCGCCAGTGATAGCAAAAGCTAGTTCAACCACCTGAACAATTGAGGATAATAGAGCTTTATCAGGTCCTTACGTTCCCGCGTGAACTCCGGTCCACGTTTTGAGTTCCAACGAACTCTCACGATTGTCATACGACTATGCTAACGAATCTTGACGTCCCGGTCCATGATTCCAGTAGGTTCCTCAACAACTGCAACTTGTCATTAATCTCAGACTCTAATAAAGGTATCACAAGAGTTTCATCGGACGAACACCGCCTTAGATTCAAGACATAAATGATATCATGCACGTTACCCAATTCATCACGTAACTCGAGTTTGTAGGCGACGTAACCGATTCTTTCCAGAATTCTGAATAACTCAACGCAACGTAAATTAAGCTTACCACACTTCTCAAGCGTACCACACCCTCCCAGGGTGAGATTTTCCACATGATACGACCGCCTACAACGAACTCCCAGTGTTTCCTACGCTTATCAACTTTCCTGACGGTCACTCGTTGCCGCCAACGATTTCCGATCCAAGCAGTCTTCCCAGAGGTTTCAAATACAAGTCATGTACCTGTGATTAGGTTGTCACCCTCCTTAGCCCAACAAGGAGATCGGCATTATCGTCCATACAATGCCTCGAACAGAGTTGTCTGAATGCTAGAATGGTAACTGTTGTAGTAAAACTCAACCAAAGATAAGTGTCTTCCTAATTCTCACTAAATCCAATCACACACATGCTCGCAGCATGCCTTCGAGTGTCAAGATGGTTCATTTACTTTGTCCGTTTGTCCAATGCTCATGTCTATACGTGAGCCAAGGGTGTTGTGTGTTGCTTGTCATAAATCAAGCATAGATCAAAATCAGAGGTAACAGGAGTTGGCACCTCATGCCTAAAAGCCGCCTCTCTCAGAAGAACATTCACAGCTCCGAAGACTCGCCAGTTTCCTTGATTGCAAGAAAGTGTGCTGGTAACGTGAGATCATCAACAATCACCCAGGTGATATTGTTTCCGTTTCGAGTTGTAAGTAGACTAGTGACAGAATCCATGGCAGTCTGTTCTCATTTCCATATGGGTGCTTCTGGTTGCTGATACTCCACCTTGAATTTCCCACGAGTCAAACATCATTCACATAAATTGCTAGGTGGGCCTTCATGCTCGATCACCAGTACGAGATTTATAGATCCTAATATCTCCTATCGAAACCCAGACGACTAGAATATCGAGGCCGGTGTGCTTGCTCAACACAAGTTCCCTAAATTTGTTGTATAATGAGACCCATATTTGTTCCATGAGGTAGCGAATACCATCCCACCTGTCAAAGGTTGCTTCTCCATGCCCCGCATGGGTTCAACTTGAAACTTTTCCTCCTCCAGTCCAGTTTGAACAAAGCAAGTCTGATCAGGTAGGTTAGAGTCAATAATGAGTTGCCAAGCTCGTGCACGCTCAGGTTTCACAGTCGTAATCATTCAAAAGTTCCATCCAGTGATGCCATCACATACAGGAGGCTCTTGTGATCGGTCTAAGTAGTACATTTGGTACCGTCCAAGAGATGCCTCCAACTTAAATCCAAAGACCATGGTTTCCACCGCAGGTTGGGTCTCGTGTAACTCTTCTTGTAAATCCACTACGTAAGCCATCACTTTCTCGTGTTGCATCGATGTGTAGCTGGGACTCTAATTCGAACCCTTAAGGTATACCACTAGATCACCCGCACCCTCTGGTAAATACGATGGTCGATGCATTATAGGGTTGACTTTCAAAAGCTGAAGAGACGCCCTCCTGTTTTGTCTCCCATGAATACACAGCACCCTGCTGTGCTAAAGAGATTAAAGCTGTGCGATCTTTGAAAATCCCGTGATGAATCCGCGATAGTATCTAATGAGACCAAGAAATTGTTGTATCCTATTCCACTAAAATGGTTCTTAGCGATATCCATGAGTATCCCCACTTCAATGACTACGCGACCAAGAAAGTGTGCTCCTCAAATCCTGAAGTCACACTTAGGTAGATTCTGTATGGAGTTGCTCCTCCCTCTGGAGCTCTACGATAAGATACAAATGTCGCCCATGTTGTTCCTTTCTCCTGGAAATGATTCAAAACGTCATCGATGAGCATGGTCGATTCATGTGATCCATAAAGCTGCTGGCGTGTTGATTAATCCAAAGGTCATGGAGTACAATGTCGCAATGGCCGCATTGCGTTCGATATGCCGTTTTAGGAACCTTCCCCCTGGGACTTCCGCCAATACATGGTCGAGGCAAACGGTTCTTGATTGTCACCTTGCTGAGTTCTGGATAATCAGTACACATATGAAAAGGCTTTATCTTCCCGAATATAACTGGGGTTTCCCCAAAGCGAAAAAAAACTAGGTCCGATAAAACTCATGTCCAACAGTTCCTGAAGTTGATTGGGCAGTTCCTGCAACCTTCCTGATGTGAGATAATAAGGAGTACTAGTAATAAGGGCTGCTTCGGACATGATACCGATCTGGTGTTCCACCTGACGATGTGAAGCTAAACCCGATAGTTCTTCTGGTAGCACATAGGGAGAAATGACGAACAATTGGTGGATCCTCGATCCTCTTTTCCTTAGCCTAACATAGCGGGGTAATCCTTCCGTGGACACTTCTAGCCTTCATTGCTGAATTGATGCTAACCTCTGCACCACTCGGATACTTTATGACAGACAACAACTTTCTCCTCACAGGGTATATCACCAATCCACACTGACTACTGCATCAAAACTATCAAGAGTAGTAGAAAGAAGGTCAATGTCCAACACTTGTCCCACAAGGTCGACTTTGCATCCCAACGAACATATGTAGTTTCAATTGACTTGCCATCAGCCGATTCCACAAAAGGCTCGGTTTCAAGAAGCATCAGGGCTAAACAAAACAAGGACGAAGTGATTAGCTACTCATACAAGCTACCATGTTGCTATTATGCCTGGCGTCGCCTAAGCCAGTCCTAAATGCCCGTCCACGAGTACCACTTCCAGTGTTGTTGCTACTGCTACTAGAATTCCCAAAACTGCCATTGTTCCATGGGTTGTTGGCGTCTTGACTTAACATCGGCCAATCCTTGTTGAAGCCACCATCATTTCCATACCGAAAGTCATGATTTGCGAGTACCTTGATGTCATCGTGACTGTTGCTTCTAATGTCGTTGCTCGAAACGGAGTCTTGCGGCCTTTCACCATTAGGGTCCATCCTTTCACATTTCGTGTCACGTCCTAAGGCACTACTCCTGGTGCGGGCAGTTACACATTCCACCCTATAGTCAATTGTCATCGATTACGTCCCGATTGATTCATAAGTGTTGACTCCCATAAGTCCCTTACTAGGGTTAAGGATTCGATTGAAGCCAATTTGCTGGTGTTCGTTGCCAGAAACCAAGGCCGTTCTAATGCTGAAGTCGGTGAGATACTACGATCATCCTCTTGCCCCTCGATCTTGCAAGTTGGTCGAGTAATACACAGTACGTTGCTCGGGTGTTGCAGAAACGATCGCACTTATGGAATCTAAGGCGTCAATACACAGAGTTCCAACCAATGAAAAGGAGTGAAAAGGTACCGACCAATCATTCGACGCTGCAACATCCAACTCAGGGATGTTCGTACAAGCACCTAACATTCTACACAGTTTGCTAGGCGTTCAGATGGGTGTTCAGGTAATACTCGATAGCATCGAGATTCGAAAGGTTTCAGAGGGAAATGAAAAGATCACAATCGAGTAGGAGACAATCACTACTATGACTCCTATAAATTTGTTATGTTTCTCATCGATCAAATAACAGAACGAAACCCATTTTTCACTTGTTAAGCCTCACTGGGACTCGCATGCACCCCACATTATTATTATGTGTGCACCCATAATAATATTGCGATTTGCATGCTCACCTCAGTTCCTCCTAACTCATGTCAAATGGTTCCTCAAACTCAGATATCAAACAGGGGTTGTCAAAATGACAAGATCACAGGAATCTAAGGACTACGACATACTATCAACGCATCATCAAGTAAACAAGCAACTCATGAAATTATGCCATAGTGACGAGTGTGTGTTTGTATGTCACGTCATAAACAAATGTGTACTTAGCCATGTAATGTATGCAACAGGTTGAAAAGACGAACCTTGCAATCTGGAGCTGAGTGTCATGGTCGTATTCCTGTTTTCGGAACTGCTCGGTTATAGTCTGGTTTTATAAAAACGTTTTTAAAATCAAGTTCACTATAACCAGTGGCTCTGATAGCAAACTGTCACACCCCCAAAATACCACTTGCGGAAACACCGCGGGGCGTGTTACGTACCAGGATCTTAGCCACCAATCACGTTGAACTCATGATATATTTAAATAAAACTTTCATTCATTATCATAAATTGATACAAAAAGTTACATATAATTCATTGTACACAGCGGAAGCATAACTCATCTGTTAAGTGTTTCATAAACCATGCGTACGTAAACCATTAGACTTGTGTTGCGATTCCATGTATCTCGACCCATGACCACTCCAGCCTTCCAGACAGCAAGTTCCATGATATAACCCTACAGACCTGAAAGCATGCAGACAAGTGTGTCAGACGACGCTGGTGAGTTCAAAGTTTTGTTAACGCGTTTAGTTACAAGTTTCCAGTTTAAAACATTTCAATGATTCGATGTTGTTAATCACACGCTTACCGCCGATGGCTCCAGATTATTTGCCCTAAACCCCAATGCCTCTATCAAAGCAATGGTCAAGATGGGGGTCATTAGTTCACTCCCGACCTCCTCGGGCGGTGTGGGGGTGCCAAACCTAAATAGCGCTATTAACTAATACCACGTTGCCTCTCCGGCAACAATCGGTAGGAGTGACTTGAGTGATAGATATACGTGTATTAACCAACAACCCAGGTTTAACATTCTAGTCAAACCCATTACCCGACATTCCTCCCCAGAACGTTTACCAGATGTCCCTCCCCGGGTCACATGCTTGGAAAAAGAGCAGTGAACTCACCTTCGGTTTGCTCGGTAAGATTAGTTACTTGTTTATCAGTTGAGTACACACGTCCTATTATGGTTACCGACACAATCAGTTTCAGGTGCACATAATCCACATGTTTCACATACAAATAATTCATGTATCCCTTATTCACATAATACACCATGTAGCACACACACACGTAAATTCATGTCATGACAATTAATCAGTATCACCAGTAATCACTCAGCATATAATCAGTTCATAAGTAGATTCATATCATAATTTCATGCTTACAGGGCATATAATTCTCCATCCCTCAATACAAGAATATGCAATTTGTTAATTTAATCAATACTTCACATAGGGCCTATGCGGCCCACCGTTACCCTTTGGCCCAGATGCTCAATTCATACACTCAACCCAAACTAAACTCTAACTTACATAATAAAGTGGTAATAGCCCACTAAGGCTTCGGCTCATATTCAGTTTATAAATCCATTACACGTACAGCCACCAAGAACCAATTATCTAATTGAACTACATATGAAAACATAGGCCAAGCAACATTCAAATATATTCATATTGTCTACTGTTCTCATCTGTCTATTCCTACGATGAACAACCCAAGCCATTTTCCTCTACGGCGAAAGACCATGCATGCTCCTACGGCGAAAGACCCATGTAGGCTTCCACGACGAATCACCTATGTGACGAAATACCAATGTTTCGTCGAAGATAATTTGTGGCGAAACACCAGTGTTTCGTCATGACCGGTTTGAGATAAAATACCACTGTTTCGTCGTGGAGAACTTAGCCTGCAAACCCTACTGTTTCATCGCATCATCATCATGTACACTGTTACATCAATTTTCATCATAAATCATCTTGAGCCACACTATCATGCATAATCATATTATGATCGGTCCAATAATAAACAATCAAAACATTTTCATTCTTTCAATATTAAAAGGATTCAGTCACAAGGCTCAATAAATCTGACATACAATTAATGAAAAGGTGATTGTTTTCAACGGCCTAATCCGATTCAATTGTCATTTGATATCACATGCTATTTCATTACATTTGAAAGATTATTGAGTATACATGTGGTCCAATAGATAATTCATTTATTGGGAATCAATTGGAAGTGCAATCGAGGAATTTGTTTGGATCGAATAGTGTCAGTAGATCACGTGAAACATATCGATACACATGAACCCCTAAACAACACACTTGTGAATGCAAGTTAAAACCAATAATGAATATATTAACCAATTGCAAGCACCAAGGACGATGAACCGAAGCAGGAAACTCCGCCCAGAATGGTGTTGTCACCGACCAGAGAGAAAGAATTGGTGTTAGGGTTTGTGTCTTGTGTGTTTGTGCAACAATAGAAGTAATCGCATACAAGGGGTATGTGTATAATTCTGTTGGGCTGGATTCGGGCTTCCAAGGTTTGGGCCGAGGGTAATGAAGAGGAGAAGGGAAGGTGTTCGGCCCAAGAATGAAGTGTGTGACTCGAGTTTGAGTTGTGGCCCATTAACGTTAATCATAGACATGTAACAACTTCTAGCATTTACGGCTCCTAAACTTTCATATCAACCAAACATAACTATACTTCTAATCATTCATATATCGCACACAATTAAAATCAAATAATTATTTAAACAGTTCATTCCTTCAGTACATACACGTCAAGCATCGAAGGAACTAGAGAAATCTTGAAAACACGGATTGTCACAGATACAAGAAAGCATCATGGCTGAAGAGTTCTACAACACATTTTACAAGGCGTTCACGTCCGAATCTTCCGGAACATCGACTGCCACACCAAAAAGCATAACAAAAGCAATAACTGAGAACATTAATCTTGATAACTTTTACGGCACCCATTTGAAATCACCAAAGCTCGAAAGTATTGAAGATTATACATGGTGGAAAGAACTATTCATTAACTGGGCCAAAGCTTATGCGCATGAAAGCTGGTTTTGTATGGAATTCGGATACAGTAGACCAGTCGATGATAAAAACGAAGAGATTCCACTCAAAAGCTTATCCGTTGATGACAAAAAGAACTTTTCATACGAACAACGAATGATTGCCTTAATCCAGCAATCGATTAGAGATGACATATTCGCATTGCTTAATCACGATGGATCATCTAAATCAGTATGGGAAGCATTACGAGTTAAAGCTGAGGGGGTAAACAAATCAAAAACAAGAACATAGCTTTACATAAAAAAGAATTTGATTTGTTTGACGGTTTAAAAGGTGAATCCGTAAGGCAAATGATTGAAAGATTTTGTTACCTTAAAATTGAACTTGATAGGGTTGGAATTGTAAAAACATGTGAGGAAATCATCAACAAAATCATTGAAGCGTTACCACGAGCTGATCAGTGGCAAACGTTTGTGTTTATTTTGAAAAACGATTTGTTGTTTGATACAATTACTCTTGATGTTTTGATAGAAAAGATAGAAAGTCATGAGCTTGAGCTGCAAAAGCAAAGCAAGATGAACAGTTCTTCCCATCAACAGAATGTCAGTCTTTACTACAAGGGCAGTGTACCTTCGGTGACAGTTAGTGAACCGATAAAGACTGCATACAGTGTTGAAAAGACAAAAGACTCATAGAAAATCTCATCAAGCTACGATCCAGGATATCATTCATCATCAAAAACATCAAACTCTGAAGAACCTGATGAGATTCTCTGCAACATCGCTTTAAAACTAAAGAATTCTCCGACAATGAACATCAATGCTGCTAAACAACAAATGAGTTTGCTGGGATCAATTCTGGAATCATACGAAGATCTGGTAGCTGGGAAAATTGGAAATTCCGAACTGACAAAGGAAGATTATGAACAGATCGATCCAGAAGAGATGGAACTCATTGATCTAAGATGGTGTTTAGCAAGCCGCATTCGAAGAGCTCAGCGGTTCATGGATATTCCTGGCAGACAATCAATCTGTGGACCATCAACAAAGCTGGGATTCGACAAATCAAAAGTGACCAGCTTCAAATGCAAGCAAAAGGGTCATTTCAAAAGAGAATGCATAAACTTTGTTGTTGAAGAAACCGCTAATCTGTTTAAAGAAGATTACTATCAAAAGGAGATATATCATAAGAACAGAGAGGAATCACCAAGGTTGAAACAAATTGAAGATAATCCTGAAAAGGAGAAATCAAGAGCTTGTGTTGTGATTCAAGATGATGAAGGGTTTAACTGGAGCGAATTCCTTCCAGAAGATGATCTTGTTGATGATCGGTTCACAGCACATGGTAGAACTATATCAAAGAATAAACATCGTGCATTTGTTGCTGAGATAAAAGAGAAAACGAGAGAAGAAATTCTAAAGGAGAAAACATACAGAGAGAGGTGTATCGCATGATATCGGATTGAAGAAATGGAGAAAGAATACGAAGAAGCAAAGAATTATAGAAGAAATGACAAGAAACAAGAATGTTATGTCAATAGCAAAGGTGAACCAGTTGTTCATCTAAAAGAAGTGGTTTATGAAGACGTTCTTGCAGTAATCCCTCTATCCGGTGAGTACTATTCAAATGTTGCAAAAGATAAACACTATAAGAATAAGCTGGATAAAATCATCAGAGATGTCATGACAGCAAGTCTGAAAAAGAGGGATGAAGAAAGAATGAAGAAAAATGTTGATGAATTGATTGATGATTTGAAGAAGGTAGCTGAAGTTGTGAAAGAAAAAGAAGCTGTTACTGAAGAATAGCAAAAAGAAGATGATCTGAAGAAGAAAGGAGAAAATGAAGTGAAGGCTAAAAGTTCGGTTGAAGTGGATGATAGTACTAGTGTTGGTGAGGAACAGAAGAAGAATGAAGTTGATCAGACACAAACGGAAGAGAAAACCGAGGTGCCAATCACTGAGGTAAATATTTCAAACTGTGCAAGAAATGCATGGAAACGTGCAGTGCTTGTACTGAAAAAGATGAAAAATTAAGAACAAGAGATTTAGAATTCACTAAAATCGAAGAAGTTTTCAAAAATAAATGCAAAGAGATGTTAGAAAACGAAAAGGTTTTGAAAGAAAATGACGAAAAGATAACACAAAAATGCAAGAATTTAGAAAAAGAAAATGAGATTTTGAAAGAAAAAGTTTTAAAAAAAGAATGAAGAATGTTTGCACAAAGAAAATGCTTTTCAAGAAATGAAGAAAGAGTATGATTCAATAAAACTTGCATACCATATAACAAAAGAATCATATGAAGACGTGAAAAGCCAAATGAAACTTGTTCAATCGAGACTGAAACATTGTTCTGAGACATTTGATATGCTTAAGCGACAGTATGATATAAAGCAACAAGTTGTAAACTCGTACATTAAAGATGTTGCTAAGCTAAAGCGTAAAATAGCTGATTTAGAACAAGATAACATCAAATTACACAGTTATCACGCTTCATCATATGTTCTTGAACGCATTTTCAATCTAAAACCGGATGGTAAAGATTCTGAGCAAAATAAGAAAGGTATTGTCTCAGAGTATCATCAGGTTCCACCGCCGTTTGAGGAAAAATTCACATTCTATGATGACGAGAAGGTGGAAAAAGCTTTCAACATGGTTGATCAATTGCCAGAAAACATTGACATAACCTATTCCAAATCTGATGATTCTAGTGATTCAGAGGTGGTAGGTAAGGTCGTTGAAAGTGTTTTGAAAGAAGAGTCCGTTGAAACAGGTAAATCTGAATCACATGATGAAAATGAAGGCAGTTTTCATGAAGGTTATTTGAAAAACTCAAAATCTGAGAAAAATACGAATGATGATTCAAAATGATTGGTTTATACCATGATTGGATCAGACAAATTATTCTCAGATCTTGAAGTCCCCATTCAGAATGTGATTTCAGAAAAGATTGACAAAGTTTTCAAGATGGTTGAGATTGAAAAGTCTGAGATTCCAAAGTTTGCTGGAAAGAGTCACAAAACTTTTTATAACAAACCTGGTTTTAAAAAGAAAAACATGAAGGCTGGGTTGGGTTATAAAAGGAAACAGAATTGGAAAAGAAATGAAACGCCAAATTATCAACCAAAGATGAATTTTGTTCATGGAACAAGTTCTGAAGAAGAGAAAGAACTCCAATATAGACAACAATCTAATGAAGAGTTCTATGCTCAAAAGAAAAGGCAACAACAACAGGTGAAAGATGTTTCAAAGAGAACATGTTTCAAATGTGATCAAACAGGACATCTTGCATGCAAGTGTCCAAATCTGAAACCTGTTGATGTTAAGAAGGCAAAGAAGTCCGATGATGTTGAAAAACAAAAATCTGATGTTGTGAATTAGAAATCAACCAAGTTTGATCCAAAGCAATCTTGGAAGACGAAAATGTCAAAGGCAGAATCACAACAAACATGGAAACCAGTGACACCCAGACTTAGAACAACACAAAGTTGGAAAACAACTGTTGATGCAACTAAACCAAACCAGTTTTGGAAACCAAAAGATGTTGTTAAAAATCAAAATGTTCAAAATGAATCTCATTTTTACAAAAGAAGTGCTTCAAAAGGACAAAGTTGGGTGGAAAAGAAACAAAAGGTTTCTGTGAGTGACAATCGGAATGAAAATACATTTGTGAAAAATGATAAAGATTTTCCAAAGTTGAATGAAGCATATTATGTTGAAATGCCTAAGGTCAAACAGACCTGGGCTAACTTGTTCAAGTGATTGAATTAAGTTGAATGTGTAGGTGCTTCCGAAGAAAACTGAATGTCATCAAGAGGAGTGTTGGAGCAGCCTCGCACGAGAGGAAGAGGATGCTGGTCCCTGCGACTGTTAAACAGGGAGTTTGTTTGATTTCTGTACATAAATAAACCATATTATAAACCCTAAAAAATTTAAAATTTAAAAACAAAAAATATGTTTTTATTTTGTAAAAAATTGAAAAATCAAAAATATGTTTGTTTCTAAATTTTGTCAAAAATTCAAAAATCCAAAAATATGTTGAGTGAATACGCCGAAACCCTCACGGCTAAACAAACATGATTAATTTCACAAGATTGAAAAACGGTTTTCAAATTGTAAAAGATCATTGTGTTGTAAATCATGGGGGTATATTTTCTGCAAAACAGAGCATGTAAAGCAGAAAATGGATGGCGAGACAAAGCTATCTACATCGGTTATCAAATTTTCTTTAAATGTTTAGAATTTAATGGGAGTAAGAAAATTTCAGAAAATCCAAAAACATTAGAAATTTTGAAAAAGCCAAAAACATGATAAAATTCAAAAATGAGTTTTGTGTAAAAAGAGGAAATGATAGTACAGTAGTAGACAATCACAGTACGCTAAAGAACTGGAAAGTTAAAATGTGATAAACGGTCTCACTGATGATATTCCAGTAGGTTTTTTTACATGCTTAGTAGATTGTTTTTGAGATATAAACCTAAATATCAAATACTTACTTATCTCGTGGGGAAACATCTCTCGGATATATGGGTAACCCCCGAAATCTTGTTTGAGAGATTGCCTGATTCGGAGATACTAGGTCTTTATACTGTTTGATATCTGGGGTATTATACTTGTTCTTCTGATATTGCGGAAGCAATGGCCTAGACCTCGTATAATACTTTACACGCTTTAAAAGCTTACCCTCTGCATAAAAATTGAAAAATATCGAAAGATATGAATCAATTGCAGTTGAAGAAAAGATTCTCTAAAGGGAACACACCTAAAGTTGAGCCTTCATCTCTTTGACTAAACGGAAGTTCATACCTGAGCTCTCAAGGTCTCACACTAACCCTGAATACATATATCAAATTGGTATATTCACCTATAAGACTGAATCTAGGGAATCTTGATACGGGAGTATATTCTGAGGTGGGACACGCGAATAAGTTAAGTCTTTAAGACACTAATCTCGTATCTCGAATCGATTGAACTTTGTGTGAAAATTTAAGTGGATCAGTATACTGACAATCTAAGTGAATCGTTTAGAACTTAAAGTGTTTAAAGCTCAATGGTGTTATTGATTTGTCATAAACTGATATGATCCTGTAACGCGAATTCAAACAAATATATTGTCTATAAATATATTTGTAAATATTTCTTTACTGCTTTATGTTTCAGAAAAATACAAAAAGATTTTGATTTCATTTTATTTTCGACAACCGATGTCCGAGAGCTGAGTTTCAAAATCTAAGTATGCTGAACATGTTTCTGAAAATAAAACAAGTTCATTAGTTTGAAACTTGAAGTTTTTAAAATCAAAAAAAGTTTGTGATATCTCCAAGGTCATTAATTTGGACTTGGATGATAAATTGTGAAGGTTTTGGATGCTTAAATTGTTAAAATCTGCTGTAAAGAGCTAGGTTTCGATTTTGGTTGCTTAAATCATCAAATCTATAAAGTATTTTGATAGGGAGAGAGAATCAAGTAATCCTGGATATATTCATATTATTATATTTTAGAGCCAGGATCTTGATTAAAAGTTTTTAAGAGCCAGGTCACAATTCCTAGACAATCGAAAAAGCTTTCATTGTCGCATATTTGAAATATTTCATATTATGCTAAGAGAGCCAGGTTTTTCAATCCTGGATGTTCAAAACCTTTTTACTTATAAGTTTTTAAGATTTGCAGAGGTTGTACCAGACTATGATCCCGATAGCCGAGTCTAAGGGGGAGTCTGAAGACGAGCTCGACGCAAGGGGAGTTTGTAACCAGATAGCCAGGTGTCAATCCCAAAAGCACGGAAGCTTGACGAAAGGGGGAGCCTGAAGAAAGAGTCTACCGAAAGGGGGAGCTGAAGTTGAAGATAGATCCTCGGGAATTCTGTTCGAGCAAGAGGGAGTCTAAGTTGCTGAAGATGTGATAAAGCTTCAAGAAAACTCAGAGAGAGAGAGAGAAAGACAAGGATTGACTGCGGCAATATCCAAGGGGGAGTCTGTTAGTGCATTTATGTCTATCGCCTCTGTCAATACAGATCGTAGCGGAAATCTGAACAAGTCAAGCTCTAATATTGTAAAATATGTAGGAAATAGGCAAGGTGGCATTATTGTAAATAAGGTGAACTTCCTTATAATCCTTGGCCTATAAATAGAGAGGCTTAGTTTAGATTTAGAATTGTTGCCATTTGGAGATTTGGAGCTTAGGAGCTAGAGAGAGAAAGTAGAGAGAGAAAGGCAAAAGTTACTTTGTATGATTTCAAATTATCAATCGAATCACAGATTATAGTACGGTTCGTGTGTTCGGTTCACGCACGTGTACGGATTCTTCATGTCACACGTGTCATACGCAATCGTTCGAGAGTCAAAAACCGATCCTACAGAAGGTTTGATGGAGAATGATTGAAGATGATGGAAATGGTGATTGTGGAATGGATTAGGGTTCTAGGTTAGAGGTGAATGGTAGGTGGTGTTAGGAATGAGTTAGAGGTGTTTCTTTCTTCAAATGAATGGGAGTTGAAGGAATAATAAAGTGTAACTCCCCCTTTTCCAAAATTTACTTTTTCTCTCAAAAAATCCCGTTTTTACTAATCAGCCGGTGTGGAGCAGATAATGCATCAATTTCTGGCCCTTCAAAACCTTATATTTTGATTCGTCTCGTCGAGCTGCCCCAAATGCATATATTATAAGCCCCAAAACTCATTTTCTAGCTCAGGATAAGCCAAAATGAAGTTTGGACTATTTCTGGCGCAGAGTTCAGCTCAGTTTTGCCTCTTTTTTGCATTTTCTTCAATTATGTTCTCTCTAGCATCCGCCCAAAGCTTCAGTAAATCTCCAAAATGCACCTTAAACGCATCAATGCCTGCAAAACACAAGCCATATCAAAGTAGTGTATTCTAGAAAGTAACTTCGTGTAATCAACCGAAATTAAAACCATTAAGCTATGGAATTTTACCAACCCATCACATCCCCACACTTGTCTTTTGCTTGCCCTCAAGCAAATCTGTTTTTCACTTTCACATGGGTCGAACGAAAAACACATTCCCCATTCCCGAGACTAAGGTTAAGGTCTATTGTCATGCCCAGTTCAAACTTTTTACAATTTTCGACCTATGTAGCAATAAATGATTAATCATGTAAAAATAGTTATCCAAGATTAACCCGACCTTAAAACTCGTAATTCATACATATCCCTCACAATGTTCACTTCACTTGGTTTACAAGTTGGCTAATTTTAATGTTGTATTAGCACTTTTAAAGTAATCACTCAAAACCGAATAGAACACGTACCCGCATAGGCTTGCAACTCAATGATTCTCCACCATCGAACACGAATACTAAGCACAAGTCAAAAGGTCTTTAAAGGGTTGTAACGGGGCTAGGCTAAGGGTGTGGAATAGGATGTTTGAAAGTGGCTAAGGTGATGAAAATTCAATTTTTATTACAACAACTAATCTAAACCGACTAAATAAAAATCAACAACTACTAGGCAAAAGCGTTCGGCTTTTATTCAACAATTACCATACATCTTTTTGTGCTTTTCTCAATGATTTTTCTCTTGTTTTTCATGGTATTTTCTGATTTTTTTCAACGCTTTTTCATTCTTTTTTTATATGAATAAATCACAGCTATACAAACTTAACTCCTATAATCGAATCTTCATCACACGGGTTTAAAAAGAAAAGGCTTATGGTTATGGGCTAAATGGGTTGTCAAACGAAAGGCGTAGGGTCAAAGTTGGCTACTAAGGGATAAATTTTGGGTAAGGATAGATAAATGGTGTAAAAGGAAAAGGTTTACCTAATGCCTTAATCATTCTTGTGCTTATATTTGGTCTACGGTCTCAAACGTATCAAAAGATGCAAGTTCTACAATACATGACTAGTGGTCCACTCAAACAACGAAATATGTGTATATATAATGTATACAAGTGGCTCAAAATCTCACGTATAAGGGTATGGAAAATGATATACAAATATTGCAACTTTCTTAGGCGGATTATTCCCAAATAACCACCCGCTAAATACCCGTCATGCTATTAATTCGAACTTGGCCATGACAAAAGACCAAATGGGTTGTGTCATCTCTCGTTGACTTAGTTACTTGTGCTTTTAAGATCGCTTCAAACAAAGACATTTTGAAAATTTTTGAAATTTTCCCCCATCCCCACACTTGAGGTAAACATTGTCCTCAATGTGTAGTGTTTGAATGAACGGGTTAAAAATCGAAAATCTTTTACTTATTCCCCCATCCCCACACTTGAGGTAAACATTGTCCTCAATGTGTAAGAACTAGAGTTTTTTAAATCGCACAAGGGATGTGACACGGCTAACTTCCCAAAAATTTCACCCTAGAAAATAAAATACAATTTACATTCCACTTATTTGCTAACTAAAAACCAAAGATAGAAAGAAACGTATGCACCTGGTTTTTCTCGCTAGTGGCTCATGTGTTCTTCATATTTTCAAGAAAGCGGTTATCCCACGAACATAATGTACATACAAATCTTAACCCTTGTGTAGAAGCATGCTTCTTACAACCATTAAATTTTATTAATTACCTAGTTCTACCACTTTTATGAAATTGTTACCAAGTCATACGTTAATTCACTTTGATTTATGTGGAAAAATAATTTACAATAACAACAAACCTAACTCACTTTCGTAGGAATCACGGTTGCATTTAGCTTATGCAACAAGCCCTTTTAAACCACCCGATAGCTCGGGAGGACGAGTAGGTCTCGTGAGGGTTATATAGGGAACACACCCACAACGTTCATTTAACTAAGAAAATAAAATAAAACGAAAATAATGCAAACACTACAACAATCATATCTGATTTGCCTCTCATGGTGGTCGAAGTGCACATTTGCTTACCGAGTTTCCAACATACGCTCGGTAGTTGGCATGCCGGATCCATTCTCTTTTTATTTTACACGGCATGCGTATTAAACTACTTTGGGGTCGTTTCTAGAGGAATTATCCAATGTCTTGCAAGGCCACCCTTCGAATCCTTATACCCGAACCCGCATCCCCAACTTTGTTGGTTGGAGTGATAAGTTTGGGAGAAGGAGAGATATGACTTTGAGCTTCTTTTGACTCTGACCCGTCTTGCGGTGTTACGTCTTCCGCTCGGTTCAAACATTCAATTACTTCTCCAGAAGTTCCATAACCTCTTCCACCACATCACCATCCACCATTGCACCATTAGCCAAAACCTTTTGGTCACGTTTAATTTGGGCTATTTCCTCTGCTAATTGACCCACTTGCATCACCAATACTTCATGGGCTTTATCTCTCACTTCATTCGCTTTCTTCATATCATTGATATCTTCGTGATATCCTTCCATCATATTTATGAGAGCATCAAGCTTGGAATGCATTGAATCTTGAGGTTCCTCGGATGCCGGTTGAGGGTATTCATTATAATAATCATCATACTCCTCCCGGTAACTTGAGAAATGTGGCAATTCGGGTTCATAGTAGTATTCTTGATAATGTGGTGGTGGTGGATTATCGTATGGATAATATGAGGATGGACCACTGAAATCTTCATAATCTGCCCTCCCATATATGTACAATCCGCTAAGGTAGTCTTCCCGATCCTTGTAAGCTTGAACTTTTTCGTAGAAAATGGAGCAATCCTCTAAATAATGCTCTCCGCTTCCGCAACACTCACAGGGATCATCATCCACCCAATTCATATTGAAAATTAATTCCTGCAAAACATGTACCTGTACACACAAGCTCGACCACCCAAAGTAAAATCACGAATATACAAGAAAGAAAAAGAAAAAAAACTAAACTAAAATCGAACAAGCAATGAAATACTAAGCGCACTAGCTCCCCGGCAACGGCGCTATTTTGACGTGATCGTGTCGTCCCGATTAGTCAAAAACCCAATTAACCTAGGTAGTTAGGGTAAGTCGGGTATCGTATCCACGAAGAGCATGTGGTCAGTATCGCACGACCCGTTCGATTAGTTAGACTATTTACAAATAATGTACAAAGTGATTATGAAGATTCCTAATTTTATTTGGTTATTTGGTTTTGAAAATAAATCAGAGTGAACCGACAACTTGATGTTATTCTTAAAACAATGTGTGATTAATTGAAATTGTAATCTAAACTAAAAAGTTGAAACAAGAATTAGGAATACGGATCACACCCGGTTCGATAATTGCAAGACCTAGGGTTCCTACATGTTTTAACTTGATTCAATTGCATATAGTGATTAATGGACTACTATCATGAAACTTAGGTGCCAATTGCTATCTACGTCATAGACAACGGACCACAATGCACTTCATTACCTAGGACATGTAAATCCTAACCTAAGATAAGGCATAATTGCACATAACCATTTCGCAAAGTCATAACTTTATCATCGTTCGACAATTCATGAATTCGAAACAAATGCAAGACAATTATCCAAGGTTTAAATACTAAACAATTTGTCACAAAATCAAATCAAAATACAAATGCATAAACCATAGAAAATCTTACAACATCTACACCGGGGTGAAACCGAAGAGACTAGCCGCTCATGGTTGGGTGAACGCGATCACCGGCCGACGAACACGAACACGGAGCCACGACCTTGAGCCTTGAGGAGTGGTGGAGGTTAGGGTTTGAAGGTTTGATGGAGAATGATTGAAGATGATGGAAATGGTGATTATGGAATGGATTATGGTTCTAGGTTAGAGGTGAATGGTAGGTGGTGTTAGGGATGAGTTAGAGGTGTTTCTTTCTTCAAATGAATAGGAGTTGTAGGAATAATAAAGTGTAACTCCCCCTTTTTCCAAAATTTACTTTCTCTCAAAAAATCCCGTTTTTACTAATCACCCGGTGTGCAGCAGATAATGCGTCAATTTCTGGCCCTTCAAAACCATATATTTTGATTCGTCTCGTCGAGCTACCCCAATGCATATATTATAAGCCCCGAAACTCATTTTCTAGCTCGGGATAAGCCAAAATGATATTTGGACTGTTTCTGGCGCAGAGTTCAGCTCAGTTTTGCCTCTTTTTGCATTTTCTCCAATTATGTTCTCTCTAGCATCCGCCCAAAGCTTCAGTAAATCTCCAAAATGCACCTTAAACGCGTCAATGGCTGCAAAACACAAACCATATCAAAGTAGTGTATTCTAGAAAGTAACTTCGTGTAATAAACCGAAATTAAAACCATTAAGCTATGGAATTTTACCAACCCATCAGCTAGGTATCAATATTTGAGGATAGGTGGCCAAACTTGGTGATCAAGGCAATTTTCTGCATCTGGGCACCCCTTATGGACCGTAACCACTTGCTTACGGTCCGTAAGGCCCTCTAATGAATTTTTTGCTTTTTTAACAGTTTTGGCCGCTAGAATTTATTATTACTTGTTTGTTGTTTTTAACCCTTCTAATACTTTGTTTAGGTTATGTAAAGCGTATTAAGGCATATGTAACTTAGATTTTGTTCCGTAAATATCATGAATATCGTTTGCACGATCGTATGATTGCGTATTTCGTAAATAAAATATAAAATTTTATTAAACACGAAAACGATCGAAAGTGTACAACTTTTGGAATTTTGCAAATGTTACACGACCCGATGATACGGAACGCGTTGGGTGTCATATGGCCCAGTCGGTTGGTCCATGGATGGAGCATCTAGTTGAACATACAGTTAGATCATAAGGTGTGTGTTTGGCCGGTGAAGTGGAGGAGTCGCTGGTCGTGCATTTGATGAGGCCATAGGTGGTTCTGTTTGAGGTTTATAGCGTCGACAAGTGTTGATAAAGTGACTATAATGCCCATGGTAAGTGCCAATATGACACAAGGAGTTGATTGGGTGATGTTTTCGATAGGTGAGGCATTGTGGAAAAGGCCCATGATAAGGTTTTTCGCTAGGTGGAGGATTATGGGTAACTTAGTTTATCGGAATAGCCGGTATGGCATAGTTTTTGTCAGTTTCCCTCCTCTGGTTGTTGTTGTTGTGGGAAGATGATTCAACTCCAGTCTTTTCAAACTGATCCGTGGAGGCTTCAGCGTTGAGCGCCTATTGAATTTGAATGACAATATTAGGGATAACCGCGGCCACTTGCTCAACTATTAAGGTTGCCATTCGGCGCTCAGAGATTCTTGGGCGATGATAAGGAGGCATCTGCGATAAACAACACAAGTGAGATTTACGGCTCATGGCGAGAATTGATGAACATACTAAAGTAGATGTAAGTAGACTTCATGGATTCGTGAAATCATGGAACTTAGGGAAACCCTATAATTCAAGAATACAATTCACATGAATAATATCATGGAAACAAAAGACTAGTCCGTTGACAAAATATAAAATTTATAGGATAACCACATGAACTATGGTAAAATAGTACTTCAACATAAAAATACTGAAAATTCATATATTTGGCACATCATAGGATTTAGTATGACTTATCTGCGTCACTCTCGAAATTACATTTGCACCCGCAATTACCGAACTTTTGCATGGTCCGCATATGTTTACCCATTGAACTAGAATTTAACCATAAGAAAATTGTGAAAAAAAAAATGACTCGAGTGTAGGGGTGATGGGAAATGATGTTTGGAAGGGTATCCATGAATTAACATGGACACATTGACTTATCAAAGTGTTGTTAGTTCATATGACGTTTGGTGTGACATGCTTTGACCTAATAGGTTGTCGTACTCTCGTCGTTAGTCCCCCGGTAGGCAAATTGGTCCTTAACCCTACCAAATTTATACGGATGCCAGATGATTCAGATTTATACGAATGCTAGCCTAGATAGGACGACCCGACTACTGGTACTTAACCCTTCCAGTTATTACATGTCGTCATGAAAACTCACTTTGCCGAGATTAAAAAATTAAATGAAAATCAAAACTCAAAATAAAATAGATAAAAGAACCCAAGAATAACTTAAATGTATTGAAAAAGGAAAAATAATTGATTGAAAAACTTATAATATTGAAAATGGAATGGGATAAGTTTTGGTATAATGTGTGTGCAAGTGTGACATTATATAAACCAAATAATAGTATTATTCCATATAATATCATGTATGAAACATTACAATTAGCATGCATCACAATTAAGGTGCTCACATGCATATGGGTTTGATATTCAAAATTTAAAACACGTGGAATTTAAATACTAGTCATAAGCTAGAAAAAAAATAGACAATTAGCACATAAGGCACCTAATCAAACCATAATTTAGGTCTAAGGGTCTGATAATCTAATCCCTATAGTCATTTGCTCTGATACCAATCTGTCACACCCCGACACGTGGCAGATTATCGACCGGGGCATGATGATTGTCCATAGCTCATGACAATTATTAAATGTTTAAATATTATTTATATCAAAAATAAAAGATGTCACATAATCCAATTAATCCATACAACTTCAACAAAATCCAATGACATAAAAATATAAATAAATCCAGTTTAATCAACTAAGGGCGTCCTATATGTCCTCATCCTTATCTCATCAAACCTATTCACCTGTATCATGGTAAAAAAGTTTTGGGTCAACATACATTCGTGAGTAAATCTAAGTTTAAATAAAACATTTTACTATTATAAAAGTTATTAACATGCAATTTAAATGTAAATGAGACAATTCACCGATAATACCACCAATAACAAATAAATAAATAAAACCAATAGCGAAACCTGCGACACAATGCGAAACAATGGGAAACAATGAGAAACAATGGTGGCAATACCGAGTTCAACTCATGGCCGTGGGGAACTAGTAGCTAGTGGATCCACGATGTGAAACTGTAACACAAAGCGAGTAACATGTAACAAATATGTAACAACATCATATAACACATAAAACACATATTTAATTTGCATGTTGAGAAATGTAATTGAAACATGACAATACTTAAATGACACATGATAAGCCCCAAAGGTTAATTGTAAAGAGGAGAAATAGATCTACTCACTGTTTGCGTTAACTTTGATCCGAGAAAAATACCGCACGAGAAAAAGAACTTCAAGAGATACAGGTGTACCCTAAAATATATATAATAATTAAAAATAACAACCAACACGTAAATAACTATACAATTTAAATCCTATGTTTTGGGATTTTTGTAAAAGAAATATTTTTATTATTCGCAAGGTACGTCTTGTTTCACCATGGTTTCCTAGATCCTGAAAGACCTGGATGAGATTAGAGATCGTCACCTCTAGGTAGATTAGGAACTTTCCCGACTATATACCTTTGCAAATAATTTTTTGTAAAAGTAACTTATTCAAATTGATGATTATTAGTTCCATAATTTAATTAGTCTTTGAAGGGGTAAGGTCCCAAAAACCTCATAAAAAGGATTTGAGACCATACCACAAACTAACCCTTTTAGCCTTTTGACCTTGCGCGGCCGCGCATCGGTCTTACAAAGAAGGGGAAATCAACAATTCATAATCGCGCGCCCAAAGGAAAACATAAATCCTTGCGCCTTTCTCCATTTACAAAGGATTAGAATCCTTTGATCCATACTTCCGCCCGAATATACAGACTTGGATACTATCTTACCCAGACTTGGGATTTATTTGACTGTGTCCACACAGCAAGGTGTCACACCAGATTACAGCAGTAATCTTCTAGAAAGAAATACAATCGTGCACCACCCAGACGGTTATAACCGTCTGGACACGTGTCATCACCACAGACAACCCTGGAATCACAACAAAGGCATGCAATTGGAGAGTAATCTCCAATTAATCACTTTCCACGTGGCGATTCCCCAGCCATAGATCAAACCACGATCCGTGTGCATTCACATCGGATCAAGGTTAATTGACGTCAGATCAAAGAACTCAAACGGGAGAAAAAATAACCGCTACGGCGTTAGCATTTTCCGTTATCTTTTCAATAACAGGTTTTCCCTCCCAAAACTCCCGGTTATAAATAAGAGAACTGTTCAGGTATAAACTCAGATCACTCTCACTTCTCAAATACTTATCTTCTCCATTACCAATACTTATTCTCACGCCGGAGTCGGGTCAAGGAGAGAACCCTCTTCTCCCCTTGGCGAGGCTAACGGTGTTCTTTTTTGCAGAACCACCGGAGAAGAAATCCCGTTGCACTGAATCAACCGAGAGAGAGCTAACCTTTTTATGCGGATTCAAACCCCCTAACTATCTCGGTTCCGACCATTTAGTTTAGTGTTTCTTCATTGGCGCCCACCGTTTTCTCAGTTTTTCTAGTTTCTATCTCGTTCGATTCAGTTCATTCCGTTTCTGTTTTTGCACATGGCAGAAAATTCGTCATCTCACCGACAACCTGGTCCTCGACCAAACGTCGGAAACAATTTACCAGTAGAAGGGATCGTAGAAGAGGCCTCAGACGATAACGAGGTTCAATCTAATCGAGCAAATGATCCTGTCACTCCAGGAGTGTTACCAGCAAATCCTACACAATCAATCTTACCACCAGGAGAAACTCCGATATCATGGTACGTCCGGTCCCAAGGAGCATTAAACGCAGTATACTCACAGTTATGTGCTCAAACTGCTCCTATAACCCAATCCCGGAGGCCGAGATCAAGAGCTCATGCCTCTCAGCGAGAAGAATCAACTTATGATGATACAAGCAGTTACCGAAGACAGCATCATGATGAACTACACCCTCGTCGAACACAATCGGTCTATGACAGGTTGGGCTCCCAACGAGACATTCATACCGATGAATCCGATCGAACATATCGTTTGAGTGAAAACACCAGCGTATTCAATAGACTACAGCCAAACTATAACAAATGCAGGCCTCGAGCGGTTTATAACCCTGAGGCCGAGCACAACTATGATTTAGTTTATCGCCCGGACGAAGCGGCAGAAAACTCGAAGTTCATATTAGAGATAGCTCTGGCTCCGTTGGAAAGGGCCAAATTACCAATTAACGTTGGGAAATTCAATGGGTTAACTGACCTTGATGATCATCTAAGAGTATTCACCAGCGCAGGGTTGGTTGGCGGTTGGACTCTTCCGCTATGGTGTCACTTGTTTGTGCAAACACTAACCGGCCCAGTGCGAATCTGGTTTGATAATCTACCAACAGGACAGATCGAGTCGTGGAAGGATCTGCGAACAAAGTTTTTAACACACTTCAGCCAACAAAGGCGGTCAAAACGAGATACATCCGACGTCATGAACATCTGGCGCCGCGATGATGAGAATCTGGAAGATTTTATTACCAGATACAATAAAGAAGTGTTAGAAATTGGAGGTGTTAGCGAACAACTAATCCGTGCTCAGTTTAAGTACGCGGTTAGGTGTGACGACATGGTCAAAGTGTTATCAGGAACGGAGGGCCTCCCCACAAGTTGGGAAAAGATAATGGCGGCGGCCAAGGTTTATGCGCAGACCGAGAAAAACCTTACTACAAACAGGCCACCACCACCACACAACAGGCCAGCAGACTTAAGCGCAAATGGAGAAAAAAGGTACAAAAAGTCATGGCACGAAGTATCAGGAAGTCGATCCTCGGAAGACGGCCGCACAACAACTAACAAATTCCCTGCTCAAAGAGAAAACAAACACGAAAGTAGGGAGAGGCAGTGGACTCCCCTAACGAAAACCCCAGCAGAGGTGCTAAGTAACGAGGATCACCAATTCAAACCTCCGATTCCGATGAAGAGTAAACGTGGTCAAGACCCGACGCAGTACTGCGAATATCATAAGGATAACGGGCACACCACGAACAACTGTATATCTCTGCGCACGGAAATCGAAAAGGCTCTCAAAAATGGAGAACTTACGCATTTGCTCCAGAATATGCGCAAGGAGATTAAACAGATTACTCGGGGAGAAGAAGGCTCAAGCAAACGGGCTAAGACTTAAAGAACTCTGTACGTTTTCCGCGGAAAAGACATGACTTATCAAAAGCGGCGGAACTATCAGGGAGTAAGTTAAGTTCCATTTAATTATCTGAAAAACTTTGTAACGCCTCTGAGCATTATCCATGAATAAAATTACAAAGTTTCTATTATTTTTGTGTTTACAAAATGCATGCAATTCCTTTTTAGTAAGAGCAAAAACATTATGGTAGTATAACACAAAGCTCCATGCGCGGTCAGTGATCACGTCACAAATGACCATAAACTCATACATGAGCTTCATACCAACTTTATTCGCCTTACTCAAAACAAAAGTAATTGTACTCATGCAAAATATTGTAAAGACATATTAACAAAACAAATAGAAACATACTATGTTTGGCGTACAAATACGTCCTGAAAGGTTCAAGGCACAGCAGTGTTTAAAACCCTTGCGCAACAGCGCACCATCAAAACAAGGATCAACATCCTACATAGAAAAAATTGTTCAAATACAATTTCACCCTACTCTAAATCTTCTCCCCCATCCGGAAAGATTTCCTTAAGTTGCGCAACGTGATCATCCGATTGCAGCGCCACATTTATCAACTCCATCACTGGCAGTTGCAAGTTATTAAACTCTGCCTTCATAGCAGCAAGCGCACTAGCAGTATTAGCGCCAAAGGTAGCAGACTTGCTATCATCCCAGTTCACTTTCAAAGCGTTATTCACATGATGGGAACATTCCGCATAACCTTGCGCGTAACCATCTCGTCGCGCAGCGACCATCAAATTTGCAACAGTTTTATCCAATTCTTCAGAGTTTAATACAGATTCAGCAACCTACAAAATCAAGATAGGTATCATAACAAGAAGAGCGCATACATGAACAAAAAGGAAAAAAAAAAGGGAACTTACACAAGCAATCCCGCGATCTTTTAACCAGGCCATGTCATTCTTCAAAGGCTCGAGCTCGCTTTCCGCTGAAACCCGCGCCATTTCTGAATTCTCCAATTTCTCTTCAACTTCAGTCAAACGGCGAAAGGTTTCAGTATTTTCAGACCGCGCTAGCTCCAGATCCTTCTTCAATTGTTCCTGGTCAGAAACCAAAGCAGTAAGTTCCTCTAATTCCTTATCTCTAACGGCAAGAGTGGCTAAAGCTTGTACCTCCCGTTGCTCACTTCGCTCCCTATGAGAGCGCGCTTCCTCCAACAAAGCTTCCATGTCAGTCTTTTCTTTCTTCAGTCTTTCCACCTCCGCATCTTGATTCTTCAGATTTTCAACCTCCGCCTTAAGGTTATTTATGATATTACGAAGGTTTGCCTTCTCGGCATTATCTTTCTCACAAATTCTTCTCCAATTTTTACGCTCCTCAGATAAAAGCGCAGCTTCAGCTTCAGCTTTTCTTTTCCAACCAGAAACTGACCATTCCTCAGTCTTGCGCTCAGCTTCAAACTTAGCTTGCTCAGCCTCTAATTTGGCCTTCAACTGAGCCACATGTTTTTCATTTTTAGCAAATTTCCTTTGTGATGCTACAAAAGATACCCGCTCTTTATGCATGCTATACCACTCACGCACTATACGATGAGTAGTAGAAACATGAGAAGCAGTTTCTGCAAGATAAGACTGATAGGTCTGTTCGTAAGGCTGATTCTCTTGAAATTTAATCTCGCCAGGCGGAAGTATCCCCTGCAACCAATCTTGACATACACGCCAATCCGAGAAGGTATCTCCTTTCTTCACATTCCAAACAGGAACATGAGGATCAGCAGCATCTTTCTCCGCATACGTCCGGTAATAATACTCTCCCAGAGTTTCTTCTGGACGAATTGGGGATTGCTTCTCAACACCAGCAGATGAACCTGCCTCCTCAGTGGCGGTCTTCTCAGAATGCTCAGGTATAGGTTCAGAAGGTCTAGGAGGAGAAGATTGAATTTTTTCAGCAGTTTCCTTTTCCGGTGTCGGTGGATTACCAGCATCATTTACCACATTCGGCTCAACAACCTGTTCAGTCTCTACATCAACATCAACAGGCTCCTCAGCCTCAATAGCTTTCTCAAAACCTTCCTCAGCTATCTCTGAAGACTCTAACGGGTCTGTAACAACAGCACGCGGCGGGGAAGAGGGAAGTTCTTTATCAACCACAATTGGTGCGTTTACAGGAACAGGAGAAACAGGAATTTCTGGACAAACAAAATTCTGTAAAAATCCTATCCGCTCAAAGAAAAAAAAAAAAAAAGCAATACTTACCAGGAATGGATTCTGAAACAAAAGCATCTAGGTTTCCTTTTCTGGTAATTTTCTTCCTCTGCACTTTCTTGGAAGGTTGACCCTCCGCATCAGCATCAGCTGGTTTTCTCTTACCAGCTTTCCTATGAACCAAATGTTCGGGACTAGAGTCCAGATCGATAGGCTCATTCGGGTTAGAAGGAGGAATATCAGCAGGATCCTTTGGTTCTGGCTTCGGTTCCCGCATGATCACTACAGGAGTAAGACCCTCCAAAGAGTCAGAAACCACCACATAATCACACCTGGAGACAGAAGAACGGCGCGTACCTTTCTTCTCTCCAACATTTTTCGCCTTCAAAGGTTGAGACTTAACAGTCTCACTTCTCTTCGGCGCGGAAGAGGACGTAGTTGCGCGTTTTTTTCTTTTCAGGGCCTACACCCAAATTCAACAACTCACCTACAAAAAGCGCAAAAACAGAGAAATTACTCAAAGCAACAAAGAAAGGGAAAACGGATAAACTCACCAGCACCAGTTGCCGGTTGAACAGATAGGTCCGCATCCCGCGGAAGCACAAAATTCTTCACAATACGATGATACCAGAGCTCCTCTTCAGGTTTCTTCTTGATAGTTCCCATTCGTCCGCCTTCCCTCTTAAAGGCAACAACATATAGAGAAACAACTACATTGAAGAGAAAGCAGGTCAAAAAAAAAAAAAGAGAAGAGAACAGTGAAAAAGCCCCAAACTCACTATGACCATCCTCAGTGTACACGGGCTTATCATCACGTTCCATCTTCCAGTTCAAACTCATGCCGGCTCCGACTAGGGCTTTCTCCGGCAAAGCAATATTGGGAACATCCTTTAGATCTTGGTACCAGTTCTCATCAACGGGAGTCTGAAGCGATTCAATCGGAACATCGTCCTTCCCTCTTAGAGTCATCTTCACCGGAATCACTCCAGCCTTAATGAAGAAAAATTTATGTTTCCAATCATGAAATGATTTTGGGGGCTGATGAAGAATCTTCTTTGCAGAAGCCCTCTGAACAAATGAGTAAAATCCTTGGGTACAGTGTATCTGATAAAAAACCCTAAATCGGGGAACGGTTGGCTCCACATGCATCGTCCGACATACAAATTCAAAATGACGAACCCTAACCATACCAATAGGGTGAAGTTGGGAGATATGCAGATTATAGAATCCAAGAATTTCAAGAAAAAATCTGGTAACAGGCAAGCGAAAGTTACCATCGCAGAAAAAATCCCAAAAAAGAGTAATATACCCGGCCGGAGCATTCGCTGCCGTTTGCCCTTCTTCGGGATACAAGGCACCCCAATTCTCCGGAAATTTAAGATTCTGAATCAAACCCTCAAAAGACGCCCTGGGCCACTTCAGTGGTGGAAGCTCAGTCGACATCTCTTCAACAAGATCCTCTTGACGTTCTCCGGTTGACATAAGCAGGGGAATGACGAAAACTTTTTCTTAAGAACAAGGAAAGGGGAAAAGCTTTCAAACAAAACAATGATTACACAGAGGAGGTTACCCAAACGATTATATACCCATCGCAATAAATAAGCATCGGTAACCGTCACAGTACTGTTCCGGGTATCACGATTACCCAAGCAACAGAAAAAGCAGATGTCAGAACATACACGCGTTTACACGCGCACGTGTAAAACACGAATGGTAAAAAAACAACTGACAATGACAGGTTGTCAAAATGAATTTACTGAAATAACGTCAAGTCAAAGATTTTTTACAAAAAATCTTTACAAACTCAGTAAATTCAAATCTTCTCAGAGAAGATTTCTTATTTTTTCGCGCCCAAAAAACATTTCCCTCTCATAAGTCCAGTGCTCCACTTACTTGCATAAGTACAACACTAGACTGGGGGGACTTGAAGGGGTAAGGTCCCAAAAACCTCATAAAAAGGATTTGAGACCATACCACAAACTAACCCTTTTAGCCTTTTGACCTTGCGCGGCCGCGCATCGGTCTTACAAAGAAGGGGAAATCAACAATTCATAATCACGCGCCCAAAGGAAAACATAAATCCTTGCGCCTTTCTCCATTTACAAAGGATTAGAATCCTTTGATCCATACTTCCGCCCAAATATACAGACTTGGATACTATCTTACCCAGACTTGGGATTTATTTGACTATGTCCACACAGCAAGGTGTCACACCAGATTACAGCAGTAATCTTCTAGAAAGAAATACAATCGTGCACCACCCAGACGGTTATAACCGTCTGGACACGTGTCATCACCACAGACAACCCTGGAATCACAACAAAGGCATGCAATTGGAGAGTAATCTCCAATTAATCACTTTCCACGTGGCGATTCCCCAGCCATAGATCAAACCACGATCCGTGTGCATTCACATCGGATCAAGGTTAATTGACGTCAGATCAAAGAACTCAAACGGGAGAAAAAATAACCGCTACGGCGTTAGCATTTTCCGTTATCATTTCAATAACAGGTTTTCCCTCCCAAAACTCCCGGTTATAAATAAGAGAACTGTTCAGGTATAAACTCAGATCACTCTCACTTCTCAAATACTTATCTTCTCCATTACCAATACTTATTCTCACGCCGGAGTCGGGTCAAGGAGAGAACCCTCTCCTCCCCTTAGCGAGGCTAACGGTGTTCTTTTTTGCAGAACCACCGGAGAAGAAATCCCGTTGCACTGAATCAACCGAGAGAGAGCTAACCTTTTTATGCGGATTCAAACCCCCTAACTATCTCGGTTCCGACCATTTAGTTTAGTGTTTCTTCAGTCTTTTTTTATTACAAATAGTTAAATCAAGATACAAGAAAATTATTATAAAAATTTCATTAATTGTATATTTTTATGAAAAAATCAGGTTAATATTTGTAAACTTTTTTTTTCATGATTTTGTAACACCACGTAAAAACGTGTCCAATTATGTATAGACACGTGTCCTAAACTCTAAATATGTGAACGATTGAGTTTGAGGGACTAATTTGACAAACAGTGAAAATATGTAAGCGAAGGGACTAAAAGTGTCAACATGCCAAACTTGTGCCTTTGAATAACCATACGTGAAGAAAATATTCTTAAATGGGTGATTAATTGGATCTAAGAAGCTGTTTGTGAAAATAATCGGAAGATTATAAAACTACAAGGGTTAAACGTGTCAACATGTCAATTTTGACCTCTGAGTGACCTTTTAACGAAACCGAGGCTTCGAAATATTTAAATATACGCCCAAGAATAAGTGATAAAAATTTACGTGATTTCGAGATCGTTAAGCATGTTTTCAAGACTTTGGGCTATAAGTGTCAACTTGATGAAACTTGCATACATAGCGATATTTAACAAACCGAGCCTAACGAAGTTTGTTTATTCATCCTTGAGCTTCATCAAACTAACTACAAAGGCCTTATATGTCAACAATAAGGTTAAAAAGGATTTAAAACGATCAGGGACTGAAACTGCCAGCTTTGAAAATTGTTTTACCAGTTCAGCATGTCCACGCGGCCCGCGTAAGCCCCCTCTATGGCTTACGCGGCCCGCCTAAGAGTGCCCAACACAGCAAATGGCTGCCAGGTGCGGGTTTTGGCTGTTCCACCGCCTTAACTTTGATTGTATCGACCTTAAGAGCTATATGTCGGTTTATTTCATCAACTAGGACACCTAGGGTGATCCTAGGATGCCCCATAATAGATGTGAAAGATCCATGACCTTGCAAAGTAGTATATAAAGACACTAGTTCTTGAGTTCACAAGCACATTTGCAAACAACTTCAATAAGGACTTGTCTCTGGAGCTTGCATCATTAGGAGAAGACTTTCAAGGGTAGAAAAGACAGCTAGGACCATTAGTAAGCCTCTAATTACTTGCTTAGTCATTTTAATTAGCTTAATTACTCTAAAGTCAAACTTATCGTAAATTAGATTTGACTTTCGTTTTAATTACGTATGGACCAGCCACTGATCAAATTGAAAGTGGTTATGGAACCATATTAAGGTAGGTGATTAACCCCTAAAAGGGCACAGCCTAATTATATCGTTTGACTAGTCAATTGTCGGGTCAAAGTAGTTTGACAAAAAGTCAAACTGGACAGAATGGTTGAAAATGATTAAAATTAATAAAACAGAAGTTCTAAATTATATTTGAACATTATAATGACTTGGTAATTAATATTAAAACATGTTTTATCATTCCTAACCCGGCAATTAATAGTCTAAGGTCAGTTTATAACCGAAAGTCGCAAAACCTTGACTTTGCTTTGACTTTCAGTTCTGACCCGTTTAAGCTTAATTCTCCCATGTTTTAAGCTTCCATTAGGACCACATTACTTAGTAGTATAACCCTCTGGAGTTATATTGCATGGTGCCTAGTGGTTTGAATTATATGCACTTGATCGTGATTATGCTTAAAAATGCCATAAACGCCCTTTTTACATACAACTAAGATTTTTAGCAATGTGAATGAACTAACACCTTTGCTACTGATATTTAGACATGTCCCGAAAATTTGACATCAGTTTGAGGTCTAGAATAGGAGTTATGCTCAATAGCGTAATTAAGGAGCTTTTTATTATTTAAATGGCGTAATTAGCATAAAGCCTATCTAAACCCAATTTTTGATACCAAAATTTTTACCTACTGATGTAATATAATATTTTGGGATTTTTGAAGATTTTTATTTATTTTTAGGCTGAGCATAACATAGGATTATAGCTTGAATTCGGTAATTGTCGGTTTTACCCTTTTCATGCATAAAATGAGTTTTACACAATATTTTAATGCCAAAATTTTTGCTACTGATTTTATATGATAAATAAAATATTTTGAACTTTATAAACTGATAAAAAACTCGGATTTCCTATTTTAACCCGAATATCCCTTAAAACCGACTTTTAAGCATTTTAAGCATCTAGTATGGGTCAAAACTATTTTTGGCATATAAAACTTATTACCCACTAATGTTTTAAGCTAATTTATATAATTAAACAGTAAGCCAAAGTTTTTAAACTCAGAAGTGTATTTTGAGCTTTAAAGCCTATGTGAAATTACCACAATGCCCTACGGTGCATAGTTTGGTTATATAAGATAAATTTCACATATATAAAATACCCTACTGATATAACTTGTAAAAATACATATTTTTACTGATTAAATCAGACCTGAAACTCAGTTTAAAATTTAAACTCTTTTATGGGCATTAAAATTACCAAAATGCCCTTATGGGACTTATTTTGGTTTAAATTACTTTTTGGGCATATATGTTAATACCTTACTGATGTATTAACATATTTTGAGCATAATAATGATTAAGACCTGTATATAATTTATTTGGTTACCCGTTACGCGTTTATGCGTTCGGATCGGTTTACGTGACTAGTTTATGTAAAATAGCCGAAACGGGCTTAACCTTATCATTAAATTCTCATTTTACAGAATGTGTTTAGTTTACCCATATTATACAAGTATCCAAGCTTGTCGGGTCTAAACCACATTCTATCCCGGTGTCCGCTTAATCTAGCGTTTAGAACCGTAAGGTTTCCTTCTAGCTAGACGGTCTAAGTCCTTAACTTAATTAATGACCCGTTAGCATCCTAATAGGATAATAAACCTTCTATACAGATTAAATAGCTTCCGGTAGAAGGTGCCATCAAAAAGCTTTAAGATTATACTGCTAGCATCAGGTAAATACTTTTAACTTATTTTCCCTATACGAGCTTGGGATACGGTATTATAATAATACCGCTTGGTCGGGTATGAAATCATTTAATCGGATTGTGATTAATAAATTTGCATAACCCGTTTTAATCTGTCTTGTTTGATAACATAAACATTGGGGGTTAATCTGACCGTGTCCTGGATATCCTCGGCTCATTTCATTTGAAAATGGCCACGACCTATGCACGGGGTGTAGACATGCACCTGACAGATGCAAATGCTAAATAATATATAAACCCACATGTTGGGGATAACTCCTTTGTGGGTTCTATAAGTGGTGAGTCGGTTAATCATGACCGGTTTCCAACCGGCCCCAATTGTATAACAAACATATAAATCTGTATACAAGATTATCTTTAAATAATTGTCTCAAGTTATAAATGATTTGTGCCATGTGCACTTAAATCAATTTTCATAAATGTTTTCAAAAAGGGTCAGTTAGTTGTATTTACCAGTGTAAACTGACGTATTTTCTTAAAGACTGATTGACAGGTACCTCTCGTAATAGGCTGGAGCTATTAGGTGTCATAAGAGGATCTTGCAAATCCATAGATACCTGAAGTCTGTTGTTTTTGTTTCTTTGTACATTTATGATCCGCCTGTGGATCTTATTACATTCCAGTGTGTATATTCATAAACTCGAACACTCAGACATTATGGTTTGTAATAGTTTATTCACCAAGCCTTTCGCTGTGCTATATTATTGTGTGTGTTGACAATGATGATATCAACTACGTCACGATACTCCCCGCCGGGCCCACCGGTAATATGTGGAAATATCGGGGTGTGACAGGTTGGTATCAGAGCCAACATTGAGTGAATTAAACACTAACCTTTTGTGTTTAATCTCAATGACACAATAAGCACATTCCTTAGAATTTTGAGTCTAGGCCATGACCTAGGATTTATTCTTAACTTTCCTTTGTTGTTTATATTTTATTTTGTTTTGTTTTGTTGCTTTGACAGGAAGAACAGCTACAATGCCTCCAAGAGTTAGGGGTAGAGGAAAGGGTCCCATGCGAGGGGGACCATCAGCAGCAGGACCATCACACCGACGCACTCTGTCTGCGTCCCTTTCTAGTTCTGACTCTCACGATCTGTGGGGTCACTCCTTTGAACCAGCGAGACATTCTGTTTCGTTGAGTTCCTCACCATCATTCCATCCATCTTTCAGGCCGCCTATTCCAGACGAGCCCTAACATTCGCACCATTCTCAACACTCCCATCACTCCCATGAATCTCACCAATCTTACCATTCGTTGCACTCTCATTCGTTTCACCATTCGGATTCTATCTACTCGCCGGCATAGTTTAATCCGAATGATTATGTTAACGACATTTTGGGCTACAACCCTTTGGGGCCTGAGGATCACTTTCCTCACAAAATGGAGATGGACGACGACCCAGATCCGGAGATGCAAACCGGAACACCGGGCCACCCAATTAGTATCTCAAGTGGTTCCCCATTTCAGGGATCACCGTACCGTGGGCCCGATTCATTCCAAGAAAGGATGGCCACCTATGATTGGTACTTTACTCCTTCGTACCATAGCTCTCCAGCTCAACATCCCTTGGTTGAACCCCAGCTTCAAGCAGTTTCACCTCCACCACTTCCTGTTGAGGAGCCGCCTCAACAGCCACCTCCCGAGCCTCCGAGGCGAAGGAGGAACGCACGTATATCCGTGTGAGGAGGACCTCGTTTTAGTTCTCCTCAGGGTTCGAGTTTTTACCCTCCTATTCTAGAGGACCCCCAAATGGGTGGGCCCTCGAACGCGGCACCAGGGATCGATCCTCCGCCAGCTTCTTATGCACCACCACAGCCGCCTATGGGTTTTGACAACCCAATCCCGACATACCCAGGTTCTTCTGGGTACAACCCTTTTGAAAACCCATCGGGATACCCATCGGATTATGGAACTCATGACCCGTACCTTACAGCTGCACAATACCATCATCTTTATCCTTCTTCTTACCCTCCAGTTCATCCAACTGGATACCCAGTGCAGGGTTATCAATACCCGCCATACCAGCAACCTCCTTCTTTCCAGCAGCAGCAAACTCAAGAGATCTTGGAAAGGTTAGACAAGGTTGAACACGAAGCTAGAAAAAACAAGAAGGAACATGGTAGCTTTATGAAGTGCCTTGCAAACCTCATTAAAGGCAAGAAAAAGTAGGAAATTGTATAATTTTTCTTGTATTTTCTTTCAATCAAGTCCCTGCGAGGACATTATTTTATTTTTTGTACTAAAGTCCCTGCGTGGACTTATTTCCTATTTCTGTAAGCCCTTGCGTGGGCAGTTTGTTCTTTCTAAGACCCGTTTAGGGCACTTGTACTAGTTTTATGATTTAATGAAGTTTATCTTTGGTTTTTAAATATGTATTTTATTACATCATGTTATATCTTTTCAATTTATAATTGATCTGCCAAAGAAATTCTTAGAGGTATAACCTAGCCAAAATATTAACTGGCTATGATGGTACAACCTTTTTAAGACAGTAAATCTCTGTTAACATCTGAAAACATGTTAACATTCCTGGCTATGCGGTACGCGAAACCACACAAGCTTCCAAAATGTGCTTGGATTTTCCAAGTCACTTATGTATAGCCTGAATGATCAATGCGAATCATGGCTAATAAACATCAATATGATGTGTACACCAAAACATCCATTTGAGATGTGTGCTTATAAGCAAAGGTGTGACAATGACAATGATAGTTTTTAAAAACTTCTTGTCAAAAAAAAGGCGATGAACTTTGTTCGACTCTTAAAAGATCACTGATCCAAGAGATCGTTGGTTACATCTTAAATCGTCCCTGTGACAAGCTTTTTCAGCTATTTAAATGTCCTTCGAGACGAGCCTAATGTTAAATAAAATGTCTTTTACGACATTGACAGTTGTGAAATTTTTATTTCCCCTGTCTAATAAATATAAAGAATATTATATTCTATTGATTATTTAATTATTACTTGAAATGGTCTGAATGGTTTAATAATACCATGACCATCTGATCATCAATGCGATGAATCAATATATAATTTAAATATTATCATTGTTTGATATAGTATTCATAAATGGCTGGCTCGGATGAAGCAAACAGTCATCCTGCAGAAGGCAACACCAGGATTAATATCACTGGTGCCGAACTGCAAGCAATGATCACCGCAGCAGTTACTCAGGCGGTGGATGCTAAATTTAAAGAGCCAAGTGTTGTTCGGTCTCAAACTCATTCAAGATCCCATTCTCAACCTCATACTCATAAGAAAAGTGAGTCTCAGCACTCATCTAACCAGGGTAGTGATCCCAAGAGGCAGATAGTCCTCGAACCGACTCCTAGGTACACCAAGGGTTGTACCTATAAGTACTTTGTCTCCTGTAAACCGAGGGATTTTACAGGAGAAAAGGGAGCGATTGATTGTATGAAATGGTTAGACGAGATGTAGACTATGATAGACATCAGCGGATGTGCTAAGGAGGATGTGGTTATGTTTGTATCACAATCTTTTAAGGGTGATGCCCTTACATGGTGGAAAGCTCTAGTGCAGTCCACTAGGAAGGTTCACTTGTACAATCTCTCTTGGGAGAAGTTTGTTGACTTGGTGAAGGACACTTACTGTCCTCAACATGAGGTAGAAAGAATAGAGATTGATTTCCTCACCCTGGTAATGAAGGATCTGGATTGTAGATCCTATGTGACTAGTTTTAACTCGATGTCAAGGCTTGTACCATATTTAGTCACTCCTGAACCCAAACGCATTGCGTGTTTCATCGGTGGCTTGGCCCCTGAAGTAAAGGGAAATGTTAAGGCCTCTAAGCCAGCCACTTATAGATCTGCTGTGGATCTATCCTTGTCCCTCACGTTGGATATTATGAGGAGTAGGGTGAAGAAGGTTACCGGTGAAGGGAAGAGGAAAAGAGAGGAAGACAAGTCTCCTCAATAGAACAAAAAGAGCAAGGGGAACTCTGGTTCGAAAAAGGGGCAGTTAAATGATAGGCCCAGGTGCAATACATATCACAAAAGGCACTTTGGAAAGTGCAACCAAGACCCACAAGCCAAGCCATGTGGGATTTGTAAAAAGAAAGGGCACAAGTCGGTTGAGTCCCGAAATATCAAAGATGCAACTTGATATAGGTGCAATGAAAAGGGGCACATCAAAACCAATTGCCCCAAGAATGCAAAGAAGCCCGAGGAGGTAAAGAAAACAAATGCAAGAGTTTTCCAGATGAAAGCGAGGGAAGCGGTGAACGACGAAAACGTCATAACAGGCACCTTCCTCATCAATAATAACTATGCTAGAGTCTTATTTGATTCTGGTGCTGATAAGTCTTTTGTAGACCATAAGTTCTGTAAGTTGTTGAATTTTCCAATTAAGATTCTAGACATAAAATATGAGGTAGAGCTTGCCGATGGTTCCTTAGAAACAGCTTCAACTCTTCTTGATGGATGTTCTATATCCATTAAGAATCATTCTATCCCGCTATCCCTCCTGCCAATGAAATTGGCTGGGTTTGATATAGTTTTAGGCATGGATTGGTTGTCGCATAACCAAGCCCAAATTGCCTGTGATAAAAAGCGTGTTATTATCAAAACCCCTTCTGGCGAATCAGTCACTATACAGGGAGATACACAATATGGATTGCCTAGCAACGTGTCTATTCTCAAGGTATCGCAGTGTTTGAAGAGCGGATGTGTCATTTACATGGCACAAGTGACTGTAAATGATCCAAAGCCTAAGATTGAAGACATACCGATCATCTCTGAGTATCCTGATGTTTTTCCTGACGAGTTACCTGGATTACCTCCTGAGAGGCAAGTAGAGTTTAGGATAGACATTCTACCAGGATCAGCACCTATTGCACGAGCTCCTTATCGTCTAGCGCCTACTGAAATGAAAGAGCTCAGAACTCAATTAGATGATTTACTGGAAAAAGGTTTTATTCAGCCCAGCTCTTCACCTTGGGGAGCTCCAATACTGTTTGTGAAAAAAGAAGGACGGATCAATGTGCTTATGCATTGATTACCGTGAATTGAATAAGGTAACGATCAAGAATCGTTATCCTTTGCCCAGGATCGATGATTTATTCGATCAACTCCAAGGGGCGAGCTATTTCTCGACGATTGATTTGAGATCTGGGTATCATCAACTCAAGGTCCGAACTGAAGATGAACCGAAGACGGCATTCAGAACGAGGTATGGACATTTTGAGTTCTTAGTGATGCCTTTTGGGCTCACTAATGCGCCTTCAGCATTCATGGACCTCATGAATAGAGTCTGCAAACCATACCTAGATAAGTTTGTCATTGTCGTTATAGACGACATACTTATTTACTCTCGTAGCCAAGTTGATCACGAAAAGCACCTTCGGTGTATCTTAGGATTGCTTCAACAAGAGAAGTTGTATGCTAAATTCTCCAAGTGCGAATTTTGGCTTCGTGAAGTCCAATTCCTTGGACATGTTGTTAGTGAAAGTGGTATCCAAGTTGATCCTGCCAAGATAGAAGCCATTATGAATTGGGAAGCACCAAAGACGCCTACAGAAATTCGCAGCTTTCTGGGTTTAGCTGGATATTATAGAAGATTCATTGAGAACTTCTCAAGAATAGCTGCACCATTAACTTCTTTGACCCGTAAGAATGTAAAATTTGACTGGGGTCCAAAGCAACAGGAATCCTTTGAGATTCTAAAGCAAAGATTGAGCAATGCTCCGGTATTATCTTTACCAGAAGGAGTAGAAGAGTTTGTTGTATACTGTGATGCTTAACACACCGGTATCGGATGTGTACTTATGCAGCGAGGCAAGGTGATCGCCTATGCATCACGACAACTAAAAGTGCATGAAAAGAATTACACCACCCATGATTTAGAATTGGGTGCCATTGTATTTGCACTAAAGTTGTGGAGACATTATTTGTATGGAACAAAATGTGTGATCTACTCGGATCACAAAAGTCTCCAACACTTGTTCAATCAGAAAGAGCTCAATATGAGACAACGCCGTTGGATGGAAACTCTGAATGACTATGATTGCGAAATTCGCTACCATCCAGGTAAAGCGAACGTGGTCGCCGATGCTCTAAGACGAAAGGAAAGAGTTAAACCAATCAGGATCAATGCTAAGAGCATTGAGTTGAAGAATAGTCTAAATGAAAGACTATTAGCTGCACAGAAAGATGTTATTTTGGAAGCCAATCTTCCAAATGAAAAATTAGGTGTAACTGCTGAGCAATTAGCACCTGGGAAGGATGGAATCCTCAGAATGAATGGAAGAATTTGGGTTCCTATTCAAGGAGGACTTCGAGATGTGATCCTCCAAGAAGCCCACAACTCCAAGTATTCAGTTCACCCTGGAGGTGACAAAATGTATCAAGATTTGAAGGCTAGTTATTGGTGGATAGGTTTGAAGAAATCTATTGTCACACATGTAGCTAAGTGCCTGACTTGTGCTCAGATTAAAGCTGAACATCAAAAGCCATCAGGTCTGCTTCAACAACCAGAACTCCCTACGTGGAAGTGGGAGATGGTAACAATGGATTTCATAACCAAGTTACCTAAAACGAGGCATGGAAATGATACCATATGGGTTATAGTTGATAGACTGACTAAGTCAGCACATTTCTTGCCCATTAAGGAGACTCATAGCTCCGACAAATTAGCCCAGTTGTATGTAGATAAGATTGTAGCTCTTCATGGCGTACCGGTGTCTATTATCTCAAATAGAGATACTAGGTACACCTCACATTTTTTGAAAAGTTTCCAACAATCTTTGGGCACACATTTGAATTTTAGTACTGCTTACCACCCTCAGACTGATGGACAGAGTGAGCGTACAATTCAAACTTTGGAAGACATGCTTCGTGCATGTGTTATTGATTTAGGTGGTAGTTGGGATGACCACCTACCCTTGATCGAGTTCTCCTATAACAATAGCTACCATACAAGCATTCAGGCTGCGCCTTTTGAGGCATTATATGGTAGGAAATGCAGAATGCCTGTCTGCTGGGCAGAAGTAGGAGAAGCTCAGTTATCAGGACCTAATATAGTCCTTGAAACGACGGACAAGATTGTCCAGATTCGTGATCGCCTGAAAGCTGCCAGGGATAGGCTGAAAAGTTATGTTGACAAGAGGCGAAAACCTCTAAAGTTTGAGGTAGGCGATAAAGTTCTATTGAAAGTGTCACCCTGGAAAGGTGTGATGCGTTTTGGTAAAAAGGGCAAGTTGAGCCTTAGATATGTTGGACCATTCGAGATTATTGAATGTGTCGGCAGTGTAGCTTATAAGCTAAACATGCCAGAGGAGCTGAGTGGGATTCATAATGTGTTCCACATTTGTAATCTCAAGAAATGCCTAGCCGATGAATCGCTAGCTATGTCTCATAAAGACATACAGATTGATGAAAGCATGAGATTTGTTGAAAGACCTATATCGATCGAGGATCGACAGGTTAAAAAGCTCTGAAGAAAACATGTGCCTATAGTAAAGGTTAAATGGGATGCTCGCAGAGGTCCCGAGTATCGTGGGAAGTCGAGTCCACTATGAGATAGAAGTACCCTCACTTATTCTAGTAAATCTCGGGGTCGAGATTTCTTTTAAGGGGGTGAGGATGTAACACCACGTAAAAACGTGTCCAATTATGTATAGACACGTGTCCAAAACTCTAACTATGTGAAAGATTGAGTTTGAGGGACTAAAGTTGACAAACAGTGAAAATATGTAAGCGAAGGGACTAAAAGTGTCAACATGCCAAACTTGTGCCTCTGAATGACCATACGTGAAAAAAAAAATTCTTAAATGGGTGATTAATTGGATATAAGAAGTTGTTTGTGAAAATAATCGGAAGATTATAAAACTACAAGGGTTAAACGTGTCAACATGTCAATTTTGACCTCTGAGTGTCCTTTTAACGAAACCGAGGCTTCGAAATATTCAAATATACTCCCAAGAATAAGTGATAAAGATTCCACGTGATTTCGAGATCGTTAAGCATGTTTTCAAGACTTTGGGCTATAAGTGTCAACTTGATGAAACTTGCATACATAGCGATATTTAACAAACCGAGCCTAACAAAGTTTGTTTATTCATCCTTGAGCATCATCAAACTAACTACAAGGGCCTTATATGTCAATAATAAGGTTAAAAAGGATTTAAAACGATCAGGGACTGAAACTGCCAGCTTCGAGAGTTGTTTTACCAGTTCAGCAGGTCCACGCGGCCCGCGTAAGTCCCCTCTATGGCTTACGCGACCCGCCTAAGAGTGCCCAGCACAGAAAATGGCTGCCAGGTGCGGGTTTTGGCTGTTCCACCGCCTTAACTTTGATTGTATCGACCTTAGGAGCTATATGTCGGTTTATTTCATCAACTAGGACACCTGGGGTGATCCTAGGATGCCCCATAACAGATGTGAAAGATCCATGACCTTGCAAAGTAGTATATAAAGACACTAGTTCTTGAGTTCACAAGCACATTTGCAAACAACTTCAATAAGGACTTGTCTCTGGAGCTTGCATCATTAGGAGAAGACTTTCAAGGGTAGAAAAGACAGCTAGGACCATTAGTATGCCTCTAATTACTTGCTTAGTCGTTTTAATTAGCTTAATTACTCTAAAGTCAAACTTATCGTAAATTAGATTTGACTTTCGTTTTAATTACATATGGACCAGCCACTGATCAAATTGAAAGTGGTTATGGAACCATATTAAGGTAGGTGATTAACCCCTAAAAGGGCACCTCTTAATTATCTCGTTTGACTAGTCAATTGTCGGGTCAAAGTAGTTTGACAAAAAGTCAAACTGGACAGAATGTTTTAAAATGATTAAAATTAATAAAACAGAAGTTCTAAATTATATTTTAACATTATAATGACTTGATAATTAATATTAAAACATGTTTTATCATTCCTAACCCGGCAATTAATAGTCTAAGGTCAGTTTATAACCGAAAGTCGCAAAACCTTGACTTTTGCTTTGACTTTCAGTTCTGACCCGTTTAAGCTTAATTCTCCCATGTTTTAAGCTTCCATTAGGACCACATTACTTAGTAGTATAACCCTCTGGAGTTATATTGCATGGTGCCTAGTGGTTTGAATTATATGCACTTGATCGTGATTATGCTTAAAATGCCATAAACGCCCTTTTTACATACAACTGAGATTTTTAGCAATGTGAATGAACTAACACCTTTGCTACTGATATTTAGACATGTCCCGAAAATTTGACATCAGTTTGAGGTCTAGAATAGGAGTTATGCTCAATAGCGTAATTAAGGAGCTTTTTATTATTTAAATGGCATAATTAGCATAAAACCTATCTAAACCCAATTTTTGATACCAAACATTTTACCTACTGATGTAAAATAATATTTTGGGATTTTTGAAGATTTTTATTTATTTTTAGGCTGAGCATAACATAGGATTATAGCTTGAATTCGGTAATTGTCGGTTTTACCCTTTTCATGCATTAAATGAGTTTTACACAACATTTTAATGCCAAACTTTTTGCTACTAATTTTATATGATAAATAAAATATTTTGAACTTCATAAACTGATAAAAAACTCGGATTTCCTATTTTAACCCGAATATCCGTTAAAACCGACTTTTAAGCATTTTAAGCACCTAGTATGGGTCAAAACTATTTTTGGCATATAAAACTTATTACCCACTGATGTTTTAAGAAAATTTATATAATTAAACAGTAAGCCAAAGTATTTAAACTCAGAAGTGTATTTTGAGCTTTAAAGCCTTTGTGAAATTACCAAAATGCCCCTACGGTGCATAGTTTAGTTATATAAGAGAAATTTCACATATATAAAATACCCTACAGATATAACTTGTAAAAATACATATTTTTACTGATTAAATCAGACCTGAAACTCAGTTTAACATTTAAACTCTTTTATGGGCATTAAAATTACCAAAATGCCCTTATGGGACTTATTTTGGTTTAAATTACTTTTTGGGCATATATGTTAATACCTTAATGATGTATTAACATATTTTGAGCATAATAATAATTAAGACCTGTATATAATTTATTTGGTTACCCGTTACGCGTTTATGCGTTCGGATCGGTTTACGTGACTAGTTTACGTAAAATAGCCGAAACGGGCTTAACCTTATCATTAAATTCTCATTTTCCAGAATGTGTTTAGTTTACCCATATTATACAAGTATCCAAGCTTGTCGGGTCTAAACAACATTCTATCCCGGTCTCCGCTTAATCTAGCGTTTAGTTCTAGCTAGCCGGTCTAAGTCCTTGACTTAATTAAAGACCCGTTAGCATCCTAATAGGATAATAAACCTTCTATACATATTAAATAGCTTCCGGAAGAAGGTTCCATCAAAAAGCTTTAGGATTATACTGCTAGCATCAGGTAAATACTTTTAACTTATTTTCCTTATACGGGCTTGGGATACGATATTATAATAATACCGCTTGGTCGGGTATGAAATCATTTAATCGGATTGTGATTAATAAATTTGCATAACCCGTTTTAATCTGTCTTGTTTGATAACATAAACATTGGGGGTTAATCTGACCGTGTCCTGGATATCCTCGGCTCATTTCATTTGAAAATGGCCACGACCTATGCACGGGGTGTAGGCATGCACCTGACAGGTGCAAATGCTAAATAATATATAAACCCACATGTTGGGTGTAACTCCTTTGTGGGTTCTATAAGTGGTGAGTCGGTTAATCATGACTGGCTTCCAACCGGCCCCAATTGTATGAGAAACATATAAATCTGTATACAAGATTATTTTTAAATAATTGTCCCAAGTTATAAATGATTTGTGCCATATGCACTTAAATCAATTTTCATAAATGTTTTCAAAAAGAGTCAGTTAATTGTATTTACTAGTGTAAACTGACGTATTTTCTTAAAGACTGATTGACATGTACCTCTCGTAATAGGCTGGAGCTATTAGGTGTCATAAGAGGATCTTGCAAATCCATAGATACCTGAAATCTGTTGTTTTTGTTTCTTTGTACATTTATGATCCGCCTGTGGATCTTATTAGATTCCAGTCTGTATATTCATAAACTCGAACACTCAGACATTATGGTTTGTAATAGTTTATTCACCAAGCCTTCCGCTGTGCTATATTATTGTGTGTATTGACAATGATGATATCAACTACGTCACGATACTCCCCGCCGGGCCCACATGTAATATGTGGAAATATCGGGGTGTGACAGATTTCCATATTTTTATATAATATAACATGATTAAAATATGAAATAAATTCAAAAGATAACAAAAAATTCTCAAAAATTAGGAGATCTAATCTAATATGTTTATGAACAGTGAACAACTTCAATTTCACAAAACATAAATTTAAAATAAAAAACCCAAAATTCTACATTCAAGAACACCAAAATACAAGAAAGTTAATTCGGATTTTGGATGCCCTTTGTCACAGAAATTGACAGAGGGGTTTTGTAGATAAAAAATGAGTGAAATAGACACAAGAACCACCTCATTTGATGAAGAATTGAAGGAGATATGAAAAGATGGAGTTCCAAGCCATAGGATGTGTTCTTCCTTGAATTCATGAATCACAGAGAATATTGAACGATTTGAGAGTTAGGGTTTGTGTTTCTAAAGTGGAGAGGTCGTTTAGGATGAATGGGAAGTGTTATAATAGACGAATTTTATGATATAAAAATTGGGCATCTTCTTGATTTTAATGGAGATTTGAATTAGATGCTAATTAGGATGTTATAAGGTGTACTTGGACGTTTTAAAGCGTGTATTAGGGGGGACGGGGCGCCACGTGATGGCATCACCACCACGCTTGGAACCATCACGCACACCGCTGCTGGTCAAGTCCACCACGCGTGGATCTTATCACGTGTTAAGTTTTTCACGCACGGAACTTTGAAAAATTAGAACGTTGTGGATTGTTGACCGTTGTTTATGTTACCATTTCAAATTAAAAAAACTTAAACAATCTATATATATCACACTTTCTTCCCATTTCACCCACACAAAAAAATACATATCACACATTCTACATATTTCACAAATGGATTTTCCTACGTCTTCGACGTTCCCGATGGACAGCGACAGCGATAGCCAATCGTCTTCGACAATGAGACGGTTGAATTTTTCGAGTCGGTGTATAGCGAAATTGAAGCAAGTTCGAGCCGCCCAAAGAAGAAAATGGTGGATCATGATCGTATACATGCCAATGAAGTGTTAATGAACGATTATTTTGTGGAGAATCCGGTCTACAATGCCGAAACGTTTAGAGATCGGGTTCGTTTACCAAAAGATTTATTTTAAAGATTGTTGGAGACATCAAAGCAACTGAAGAATGGTTTCAAGAACATTACGACCGGGGGGGGGGGCAAACGAAGTTTCACGCTGATACAAAAATGCACATCCGCCATTCACCAACTAGCAACAGGTAACCCTCCCGATCCATTTGATGAATACTTAGCTATGTCGGACAGAACTTCACGTGAATGTCTGTAATTTTTTTGTAACGCGATCATTAAATTGTATGGCAAAGAGTTTTTACGTAAACCGACGAGACACAACATCTCACGTATTTACGCCGCACATGACGCTAGATGGCATTTTCCAGGGATGCTCGGTAGCATCGATTGTACACATATCGAATGGAGAAATTGTCCAAGAGAGTTGTGAGGGGCGTATGTTAGGGGTGACGTCAAAAGACCAACCATCATACTTGAAGCGGTGACATCGAATGATTTATGGTTTTGGCATTCATATTTTGGTGTTCCAGGTTCAAACAATGACATCAATGTTTTGCACACGTTGCCGTTGTTTCAAACCGTAACGGATGGTACCACACCCTTCTGTCCATTCTATGTTAACGGAAGATATTACAGACGAGGCTTTCTTCTTGTGGATGCTATATACCTATCATGGTCTGTTTTTGTGAAAGTTCCTTCATTTCCTATCGAGGCTAAACAAAAGGCTTTCAAAAGGTTGCAACAATCGGCAAGAAAAGATGTTGAGAGGGCTTTTGATGTTTTAAAGGGCAGATGGGGCATACTAAACCGACCCGTTCATGCGATGAATAAGAAATCAGTACATAGCATAGTATATGCATGTATCATATGGCACACTATGCTAATCAAAGAAGACGGACGTGCAATATCTCCAGATTGGGTGTCGGATCCTCCTACACAAGTTCCCGTTCCCGAAAATATCCAACAAGACTTGCATGATGAAGAAATTCACTTTCGGTTGAGATACGATTTAATTGAACTTGTAGGTTCTTTAGGTTTGGAATTTCCTAATTCGGACGAGGAGTAGATTTTCTTTATGTATGTTTTTATTTTTATTGTAGTCTAAAATATTTATAGAAATATTGTTTTTAATTTATATGAAATTTATAATTTTATTGTTTTAATGTTAATTTATTTTAAAAACAAAAAAAAAGTTGTGAGTGATGGAATTCCATCACAAGTGATGAGCATTTCCACTAAAATTCATCACTAGTGATGGAATAATGCTTGATGACATGGCGGAACTTGATTGGAAGCTGTGAGTGAGTGATGAGTGATGGGCGCCCCTACCCCCTTAGGGGATAGAGTTAACTCGGGTAAATTATAATACTAATTATTGTGAATTATAGCTGGTATATCTGTGTATAATTGCCTAAACCGCGAAACTTGCAGAAGAAGGAATTGGAGACCGCTGTCGTTTGAAATGAGGATTCCAAACGACAGGGTTCATCATTTGGAATGAGTTGTCGCTCTCGTTTGAATGAGGTTTTCAAACTATGGGGGCTATCGTTTAGTTTTGTAAACAAAATGGTTTTTTTTATTATAATTGTTTTATATATGTAATTAATTCAGCTGCTTAACTCATTTTTCTCGTATAACTTGAAAAATATGACGTTTTATAGAAATACGAAAATACCATTAAGACGAGTTTATTTTTCTCTCTATTGTGACCTAAGTTTCATACAAATTGGACTAGGGTCAAATTATTATTATTACGTTGTGGTTTGGATCCGATTTTTCAAAACGGGTCCATTTTTGGCGGATGTTACATTGGTGCTTATGGGTTGCTAGAAACGAATGTCGGTTTTCAAATAAAGTGGTGAGAAATGACTACATAATCAGTAACATCAAGGCGTTAAGTTATGATTCGTTTAAGAACTGGTCAATGTTTAGAAGCATTAGTTGGGAGGTTGTCCTACAATCTTTGAATGGACCGAAGTTGGTAGAATCCGATGATTTTCTCTTGTTGGAACTACCACTAGATTCTTCGTTCAACAACGAGACCTTATTCCATTTTGGGTGGTCTTTAACAACCTTCCACACACCAACGTGTTTGAAAGCATGATTGTATTTTATCTCAGTAATCTTGAAGCGCATTTTACATAACATCCAAATCGTTGCACCCGCTTTTACGTATGTGATCCTAAAGGATTAAAATAAAAATAATATAACGAATGTAAATAAAATAAGTAGACACTAAAATTAAATAAAAAAATATAATGAATGTAATTAAAAATTAATAAAAATTGTACCATTTAAATGAAAAAAAAAACAGTTGAACCAATTCATTTTAGTCAACATGTTCGACCATTTTGAGTTTAGTTGATTGTTCATTCGCTCCCTTTTGCCCCCAAGCGCTATGTAGCGTTTTAAAACGACTTTCCACAAACTCCTTTTTTTGTTGACTTCCTTTTTCCCAGTCGACCAAAACGTGAACTTAAGATTTAGCCAATAATACTTCTTGATCGAAAGTCCAATCCACACGCTCTGGTCGGTTAGTGAATTTCCCCTTTTTCTTCCTTTGAATGTCAACCACATTCTCTTCTATAAAGTCGTCACTTGCCACGTTCGTTTCATCTTGTTGCGTTGTAAGAGGTTGCGTGGGTTGGTGTGGTCTATAAACGTCACCACCAAAAATACCTCTCAATTCGAACCGCCACCTCGTTTGCTCGAACCATCACCTCGTTTGCTCGAACCGACACCTCGGGATTTTTTGCTTGAACCGTTGTCAAATTTTTTTTTCTTGTGAGACCATGGCTAAAATGATAGTGAGTTGGAGTGGTATGAGTATGGCTTAAAATGGGAGCGAAATAGAATGTATATAAAGGTTTAAAAAATTGAATTATTATTATCATTATCAATATCATTAAAAGCATTTAACGGTTAAAAAAGTGACCGTTCAACGGTCACATGCCATCCAAATCATACGGCAAATAATACCTAGATAAACAACCCGCAAACCCAAGCTACTAGGGTGGCGGCGGTGTTGCCGTGCTGACAACAAACCTGGATCGAGGAACCCACTTGGTGCCCCGTCATGTTTAAGCTTTAGTTTTGACTTTCTCAAATGTTCTGATTGGACCTATATATCCAAATCCAATTGCCTTATTGGTATAATTTTATCTTTTTTTTTTTTGAACCTTTTCTGAAAGTGTCATATTTTTTAATAAGAACTAGGATAATTCCTTCGCGCGATGCGCGAAAATTCGGTAAGTATCGGTTCGATTTGTTATCGTTTCGGTACAATACCGACACTTGGTATATCGGCCGAAAGGAAAAACAAACATAATAAAATCGTGCTATGTCTAAAAGAGTGACGACACATTTTTAACATCTGTCAAGTAACATAAAAACAGATGCTAGTGCCGATTTTGATGATGCATTTACCGGTACCGATGTCAGTGTTGGTTCGGTTCATCAATAACATATTGGGATTCGTGTTATGAAAAAATCAAAGTTTAATAGCAGCGGGAATTATAATTAAAAATATTATTTTCAAACATCATAAAATTAAAGGAAATAAAAATCGTTGTTTTCATGTTGTAAAATGAGAAAACTAACTGTGGTCAAAACCTAAAAGCTGAAAAGCCACTAGCGCAATCATATGATGTCTTTTGATATATATAATAACAACACATATGAAAGAGGCGTAAACATTTTGGTTGAATCTTATGACTTGATTTCGATCTATCCTAATTTAATCTTTGCATGGAAGGAAAAAAATCTTGGTGAGATCTTTTAACGTCTTGCTTTTTAGACAAAGATAAATTAAAATAAATAAGGGGCTAGTGGTTTGGATTATGACCACGCCCTTAGGATAGTGGTTTTGGATGGTGGATTAGATGTGGGTTATATAGCACTGGCGTGAAGGGTCATGGTGATCATAAGGATTCTGACCACACCCTTTCCTATAGTCTAAATGTATAAACGACTGTTTTTGAAGTGACCATGATTCTCGTTTGTTAAAGATGTTCAACTATTTTATTATTCATCGTTAATACTTTAAGAATCTAATACTAACTTTAAAACGGTATTTGTGTCAAATCATATGAGAGTAAGTATTTTTTTTAAAGACAAAGGAGGAAACATATATAAAGTTGTAGCTCAAAGTAGTTTTTATATTGATAAAAATATAACATATAGCAAATAAAACCAATAAAAATTTTGTTTTCTATTCATAGCTTCTGCGACCGCTGTAACAGCTCTTGTTGTTGTGTCTCTTGTCGCCACTGATATGGCCTCAGATTTTCCACCACCTTTCGTCGCCTCGTAACTTTCTTACCTATTACATTTTTTGTCGCCGTATGCCTCTTGCTTATATGGCCTTAGATCCGCCACTACTGTTTGATGCCACGAAGTTTAACTGATTAAGTTTTTATGAGTTCTTATTCTCTAGAGAGTGTATGTTCTTATAGCTTTAATGTTTTCATCTTTGTTAAGAGTGTCAAATTTCCTCCCGTTTCTTCTATAAGAAGTATTAGACAAAATATATTACATAGGATTTATTGCAATTATTCTAACTAGAATTAAACTAGAAAAGTAACCCGCAGCGATGCGGCGGTGCTAGATTTTTATTTATGTCAAACTAGTTGTCATTGAGTTATATCAATTAGGTTAGATACATCAGCTGGAATCAAGAGTTTGTACATTTTTTATGGTTGCTACTTAGGTTACTAACACTAAGTGTGTTAGTTACATAAGTTGCGCAAAATATATATTCGTTGACAATGTGGCTTGCTGAACTGCGGACTGCGGCTACGTTTTTTTCCTACCTGGCAGCCGTACAAAAGGTGTCTGACGTCCTTATCATTCCTCGCGTCCCTTCTTTGAAGTATTACTGGTATTTGGGATGATAATTTACGCGTATTAGTGTAAGGTATAGTTATAAATCTAAAGGACTATGGGTAGAGTTATTGATCAAACACATCACAATACAGGTTTTGACAAGCCTATGATTGGTGTGTGTGTGTGTAATGTTTACCTGGCGACTCATCTTGAGGGCGCTTTTGTTGGTTAAGCTTGGCGTTGGGTGTTTTTGGTGGAGGAACCCTCACATTTAACTACAAAAGTATAAAAGTACAAAATTAACTACGCAACACTAACAAAAATTGAATACCAAATAAACAACAAAGAATACACTAATCTAGAATTGTTTTTTCCAGTAAAAAGAATTATATAACTTTAATTAAATTATCAAACCAATACTAATATAACAAGTTTTGTTCTGTTGTATTACATGCACCATTGACAAGCTCAGTGTAATGCCCTGCGTTTTGAAACTTTTATCTTTTGACAAGTCTAGCCCTTGTGTACCGAATGATACTTATTGGAGTCTTAATAATGATAAACTACGTGAAACTTTTACACTATGATGCTTTTAATACTTTATGTGTGAATGAGTATGAATCTTGACTCTTATGAATCTTGACTCTTATGAATCTAGACTCTTGTGATACTTGACTCTTATGAATCTTGACTCTGGTGATACTTGACTCTTGTGATACTAAACTCTTGTGATACTAGACTAATGATGCTTGGGAACGCGAATCTTGAAACTTGACACTTGTTATGCTTGATACTTATTAAACAAGAGACTTTGATACTTGATACTTATGGAACGAGAAACTTTTATTCTTTATTGAACGAGAAACTTTTATTCTTTATTGAACGAGAAACTTTGATACTTTGTTGATACTTGTTGAACGAGAAACTGATACTTATTATATGATAAACTAGCTTGAACGTAGACTCAAAACACAGAAACTTTTGTGTTATTTATATAAATATTTCCATGTAATGAGTACTCACAATAATACGCAACGCAACGCTTAACCTAGCTCGCAAAACGAACCAAAGTCGGAAAACTAGCAAACGGCTCTCGGCTGTCCGAATGGACATCCGATCGGATGACCACCCGATCGGATGACCACCCGATCGGATGACCACCTGATCGGATAACCATTCGACCGGAAGGCCATCTGATCCCTTGCACTCACACCGACTAACCCTCACCCTTGCCTATAAATAGGGCCATTGTGTCTCATTTCAACACTTTGGTTCTCTCTCATCCGATCACTCGCTCCTAAGTCACTTTCAGACACTTTTTATCGCGATTCAAGGCAATTTCGTAAGTATTTCTTCTCAAATCTTATACGATCTTCATCACTAAACACTTTCACATAATTTTCTCCATCAAAATTACTAGTTTCCTTCTTAAAATTTTCTGATTTGGACATCTTGAAGGTGTTCTTCGCTCAGTTTCTTATGCAAACTGTAGGGTGACGTCACCTCATAAAGAATAGTTCAGATCTGAAGGATTTCCAAACATTATAACACGAGTCTCAACAAGGTCTCAACATTTTTCAACTGATTTCAACTTTCCTTCCACTTTCTTCACTATTTTACTTAAAAACTGTTGGAATCTATTCTTATTCAAGCTCTCCACTTATTCTCTAGTTGAGAACCGGCTTGAAAACAGATTTTCACCGGGGAGATGACCGACTAACGAGTTGAACATGAAATTCCACCAAAGGTCAGTGAATCTGATCGAATGGGGTGATTCCCATCCGATCGAACGAGCTGGGCCTTGGTGTGTTTTTCCATTGTTTAACACGTCGTCACCCCGTCTCCGTTAAACCTCAAAAACTTTTACTTAGAAATTTTACAAAGTTTACAAGACAACAAGTTACCAACTCGAATAATCATCTGATCGGATGACCATCCGACCAGGTGAACTGTCCATTATACCATTCTTTGTTCAAAACGTTTTGGTCAAATTTCAAACTACCAAACTCTCGATCGAATAGCCATCCAATCGAATGGCCATCCGTCTGGATGACCATCCGACCGAATGACTTGTTATTATACTACAACGAAAACTTCAAAACACATCTCATTCGAATGGTTATCCGTTCGAATGGTCATCCGCTCGGATGACCATCCGATCGAATGAGTATTCATTCGTTCGGCTCGCCATTCGACACTTATCAAATCTGACACACTTTTTACACACTGTTCAACGCTCATGCTACTGTTCTATGCTCAGGCTAGCTTCAACGCGCTCCCTTCAATCCAACTTTAGCATTGTTTGGTTTAAGCACCCACTGTGAGTATATTCGATCCCTTTTTGTTTTAAACACTTGTGGGATGCAACATGTATTCTATATCAAGACACTTGACACTTGAAACTTGAAACTAATTTGAGACATACTCTATCCTCGTGAAACTTGAAACTTGATACTTGAGACTTTTATGCTATGTGAACGTTTAATCCTTGTGTGTAGTTCCGCCTTAACAATGGTAGCGCTATAGGGGTAATGCACCTCCCCGTTAGTCTTTGGGGTATTGTTAGGAGGAGACATTTAACCTCCTGTTAGTCTTTGGGAAAGGAATTTAACGCATTGGAAACTTGGGCTATCACTTGGACTGCGTAAACTAGCATGGTGAAACTTATTTTATATGTTTACTTGATGGATATGAGTCTTTAAACTATTATGCTACGTATTCAAACTTGTATGATCGCCAACATTTTTTTTATAGTATTTTAATACATGTTGCAGGCTGATAGTAGCTGAGGAAATTCAAGAAATGAGCTAGGATGATGCTTAGAAACTCATTCTAGTTAGTTAGGTGAATTTCGGGAAATGTTTGATTTATTATGATACTTTGATACATTTTGAACAATGGTTGATGTTTTAGACAATTTATGAAATCTTGAATTAATTTATATTGAAACTAATAGTGTTGTGGAATATCTTGAGCAATCTGAATCACTTAGTGCCGCACCCCATTGTTTCCGCCATCGGTTGCGGTGTGACAGATTGGTATCAGAGCCATAACTATAGGGAATTGGGAAAAGTACGAATACTTTGCCTAGTCTATAGTTCTAGGAAACATGACTCTTATCTGTTGTTTAAGACTTATGCATTCTACCGTACATGCTTCCTAGCAACACTTTCTTGTTAAACTTACATGCCTTTCCTAAGGCTAACACAATACACACTTGGATGCTTTGAAAACACTCACGAAATGACTCATCAAAATAGGGGTGATTCCCGCCTTTGATGACGACTTTCGCTCAGCAGTGTTCGTATTTTTGCACGAGAATTAACCCTCAAGTCAGGAGTGACATCCAAACCTTGAAGGGAGATTTCCATATCATGATCTGGTAGGTCTTATCTTTTGATAAGTACCGACACTATTAGGGTACGATGTCGTCAAGTTAGAGGTGAAACTCACATCTTGACAACTAGTCCCACTCCTTGATTTTTCAGTCTCGCCAAAGTCTCGAAATTCCAAATCAATTAAGGACGTGCAGTGACCGAAAGGACAAATATCGTAGGCCTAACATCGATGACGTATTTGTCTAAGTAAGCCAAGGCACGTTGCCTTCATTCGAAAGGGGTTCGATTCACTTTGGTTAGTCAGTGTTCCTCTACCCGGAACAATCCTATGTTTTATGAGCCTATCTTTTATGTTATCTCGATTTTGCTTGTGGTTTTATACTTGATTCTTTGTTCGTTTCAAAACTTTTACACAAATTGCACGTATCTCCGCAATCTCAAAACAATAATAATAATCTCTCAGGATCGAACTAAATTTATGATGCTTTATTCATTGTGTTATACTACATGGGAGTCTTGATTTAACTATGGAGAAACAAAAGTGAACGTTATGCTATGTGAAACAACTTGATCAAACTATGTGAAACATGTTGAATTATGTGAAGCAACTTGATTAAACTATGAGGGACATGTTGAACGTTTTATGCTATGTGAGACAATATGATTAAACAACGTGAAACATGCTGAACCTTTTAAACTATGCTATGTGAAAAAGATTGAACAATCCATGTGAAACACTGTGAGAATTCATTAAGCTATGAGAAACTATCTGGAACGTTTACGCTACATGAAACTATATGAAACATTTGTATGCCATGTGATACCATGTGAAACTATTTGGAACGTTTACGCTATGTGAGACTATATGAGACACTTGAGTGCTATGTGAAACATTGTGGAAACTTGTTATGCTATGTGGGACTATTTGAAACGTTTACGCTATGTGAAACTATTTGAAACACTTATGTACTGTGTGGAATGATGTGGAAACTAGTAATGCTATATGAAACATATTGAGTGTTTGATGCTATGTGAAACTATTTGAAACACTTATGCGCCATGTAGAACGATGGGGAAACTAGTAATTCTATATGAAACGTGTCGAACGTTTGATGCCATGTAAAACAATTCGAAAACGCTTTATGCTAAGTGAAACAATTTGAAACATTTATATGCTAATACGTCATACTGGGTTCGTGTTACTGGGTGATTCTTATGTGATAAACTTGTCATTAACTTCGTAAGAAGCCACACCTTAACATGTATAGCGCTATGCGTGGTGCTATAGGAGTAGCGCGCCACCCGTGAATGAGAGGTCATGTTAAGTCATCCAACTGCGGTAGACGATGGGTTGACCTGTTTATTCACATGCCAGTAACGCGTTAACCTTGTTAACTAAGTATGTCATGTGGATTATTCTAGACTTTTATGCTAGCACTCATATTCCCAAAATGTAGACTTGTGAAACTATGTGAAACAAATTGAACACCTTAAGTGGTCATGTGAAACTTTATACTATGTGATACAATCATGAAGACGTACTCCTTAAGCAAACTCCTGGTCAAGACTCATCCTATCCTCATTTTGAACCTTTGGATGTCTTCCCCATTATCAACCTTATGCGATATAATCTTTTCGGATTCGGAGTTATTCTCGAGATTTTTCTCTCACAAGCACATTATACTAAATCTTTTCATACATTATACACGGGCACAATTTCACATAATTTATTCAACGCTCTTTATAAAAAATAAATGGAGGAATATCGTCAAGACGGTAGTGATTTCCTTACCTTGGCGATTAACTCCGCTTCTGTTCCACATCTTACAACGTCCTCACCAAAGGATTAAGGGGTGATTCCTTCACCCAGGTGATCGTTACTGAGGCTTCTTTTATTAAATTTTATTATGCACAAACGGTCATGTTTATACCCAAACCGTTTACCATTCGTCAAAATTCTCTATTTATTTCAAAACGCATCGTTTAATCAAACATATTTCTACCCTATGATTTGTATTCATACAACTCACATGCACAAGATTTTGATCATGCCATAAACGCTAGATCTTCGATTTTTAAAATTTTACGAAATGCTACTCATCGACGTAGTCGGTCTAATAAATCCCTTGCCCACGAAACTTCATATTCAACAAGATTAACACACACCTACAGATGTTATATGATCGTTTACTAAAATTCTTTTCAAAAACCGACGAAACATTTTAAGAACACTTTTCAACAAATCACTAAGTTTATATACCAAATTTCTCTTCTAAGAATCAATGTTTTCACAAGAACCTCTAAATTCGGAGGCCTTCTATACCGGATCATTTCAAACAATGCAAACTTACTGACTTCTGAAACGCACTCAATACGTTAATTGAACTTAAAACATGTGGGCAAGAAAAGATTCATGAGGACCGACATATTTCAACTATGTGAATTCTTTTTAAAACGGTAGTAGCATTTCCATACTTTTGCAAAGTATAATTCACATAAACAGTGGATGATTCATACTCTCTTTACACAAACTAGATTCTACATTTCATGAAAACACAACCTGCTTCGATTCAATAAATTCTACGTCTTGCTCAAACCGCTACACATGCATATCATCTTACACATTTTAGTCAATATAACGCGGCGATCTCATGACCAACACCGGTGTTCTTCCCTTCATATTCAAAACCTTGTGATCATGCACGTGTTCAAAATCGTACACCTCGGTTTGTACCATGCACAAATCGTTATTCCTTGCACCCGTATTCTTATTCGTACATGCACAAATCGTTATTCCTTGCACCTGTATTCTTATTCATACTATTACATTTTATGTATACTCGCACTTACGCAATTATTCATGATTCATACTCGTACGCATACAAATTACTTTATGAACATATTTATGATTAAACGTTTACGTTAATCTAATAAACTGCTTTATGCGCATACCGTACGTCTAAAAGCATAGCCACATTCATACATTCATACTTATACCCGTATCCATATCCACAATCATACAATACACGTCCATACTTATATGTACGCTAATACTCATGCATCTTACTGATCATAATACTTATATAAACATGTTTACGCAAAAATTCATGCTCACATATTGATCATACTCATACACTTATGTCCACACCTATATTCATATACACGAGTATATACCCATATTCGTATTCAGAAACACACTCACGCTCTTTTATGAGCTTCGTGTTTATACTTATAATTACAATCACACGATTCGTGATTATACTTTGACTCATATTTACACACAATACTCACCACAATACGGTTATGCTTAAACTAATACTATATTTATACTCATATTCAAAACAACATGACTCGTACCTATCCTTATACTCGTGTTACACTAATGCTTGAACGTGTCATGCCGAAACTTATACGTCTATTCGTGCTTAACGTGGTACACTGTATACTTATATTGGTGCCCACATTTATGCTCTCATCTCCATGATTCACGCATGTTTGTACATATGTCTGTACTCGTGTGGATACTCATATTTCATGATGCTCGTACATATACTTAAGCCCTTGATTCAAGCTGATACTTATACATAAACTGAAACTTATGCTCGTACTTAAACTAATACTTATGTGTATTAGTATTTAATCAGATACTTATGCTCGTGTTATAGTTATATCATAATCTAAACACTCGCACCTGTACGCGAGCGAAACCCGAGGGTTCACTTACGTGGGTCGCACGCTGATTTGAACGTTAAATCTGTTATATATACTATATCCGCACACATACGCCCTCTTGTCCTCAGAATCTATATACACCCTAATACATACGCACCTAGTACGAGCCATGCGGATCATGCGAGAATCAACATAATCACGGGGACACACGGGATTATGGTGATAAGCGCATGAAAATCATGGAGTGTACCGCGGTATGTGGCAGAACACGATACGTAACATGACACCGAATGACGAAACAGACTTAACATGGTCAAAGCATGGTGGATACGCCGCTGGTACTTCCTATATATAAATGATTTCACCATGTTACCAAACTTTCGTAACACGTGCCATGCGAAATTCGGTGTTTGCAGACCTATTTAGGCCTGATACAACTTTAGACAACTCACGGAAGCGATTTACTCAATTACCCATGACAGGACCCTATTCTTAACGAAACACTCCCGCCTGTTCAAAGTATACATATCACACGTGGTTGATCATTTCCTTCAAAGCTGTTTTATATAAGACAACGAACCTTCCTAGGAAACACGTTTTTGACATACCTCATCTCTAGGTCATTCAGATTCATCTAGTCTAACTCGACAATACATGTGCATGCACGATTTATCTCTGACTAATGCCTCAAATCATTTTAGCCAAACGCATCAGCGAGTATCCACAGCTCTTCGAGCAGTCTTCCTCTTAGATTTCGGGGATGAAATCTCCTAAAGGAGGGGAGACTGTAACGCCCTGCGTTTTGAAACTTTTATCATTTGACAAGTCTAGCCCTTGTGGTACTGAATGATACTTATTGGAGTCTCAATAATGATAAACTACGTGAAACTTTTACATTATGATGCTTTTGATACTTTATGCGTGAATGAGTATGAATCTTGACTCTTATGAATCTTGACTCTTATGAATCTAGACTCTTGTGATACTTGACTCTTATGAATCTTGACTCTGGTGATACATGACTCTTGTGATACTAAACTCTTGTGATACTAAACTAATGATGCTTGGGAATGCGAATCTTGAAACTTGACACTTGTTATGCTTGATACTTATTAAATAAGAGACTTTGATACTTGATACTTATGGAACGAGAAACTTTGATTCTTTATTGAATGAGAAACTTTGATACTTTGTTGATACTAGTTGAACGAGAAACTGATACATATTATATGATAAACTAGCTTGAACGCAGACTCGAAACACATAAAATTTTGTGTTATTTATATAAATATTGCCATGTAATGAGTACTCACAATAATACGCAACGCAACGCTTAACCTAGCTCGCAAAATGAACCAAAGTCGGAAAACTAGCAAACGGGTATCGGTTGTCCGAATGGACATCCGATCGGATGACCATCCGGTCGGATGACCACCCGGTCGGATGACCACCCGGTCGGATGACCACCCGATCCAATGACCATTTGATCAGAAGGCCATCTGATCCCTTGCACTCACACTGACTAAACCTCACCCTTGCCTATAAATAGGGCCATTGTGTCTCATTTCAACACTTTGGTTCTCTCTGATCAGATCACTCGCTCCTAAGTCACTTTCAGACACTTTTTATCGCGATTCAAGACAATTTCGTAAGTATTTCTTCTCAAATCTGGTACGATCTTCATCACTAAACACTTTCACATCATTTTCTTCGTCAAAATCACTGGTTTCCTTCTTAAAATTTTCTGATTTGGACATCTTGAAGGTGTTCTTCGCTCGGTTTCTTATGCAAACTGTAGGGTGACGTCACCTCATCAAGAATAGTTCAGATCTGAAGGATTTCCAAACATTATAACACGAATCTCAACAAGGTCTCAACATTTTTCAACTGATTTCAACTTTCCTTCCACTTTCTTCACTATTTTACTCAAAAACCGCTGGAATCTATGCTCATTCAGGCTCTCCACTTATTCTCTAGTTGAGAACCGGCTTGAAAACGGATTTCCACCGGAGAGATGACCAACTAACGAGTTGAACATGAAATTCCACCAAAGGTCAGTGAATCTGATCGAATGGGGTGATTCCCATCCGATCGAACGAGCTGGGCCTTGGTGTGTTTTTCCGTTGTTTAACACGTCGTTACGCCGTCTCCGTTAAATCTCAAAAACTTTTACTTAGAAATTTTACTAAGTTTACAAAACAACAAGTTACCAACTCGAATGATCATCCGATCGGATGACCATCCGATCGGATGACCATCCGATCGAATGACCATCCGACCAGGTGAACTGACCATTATACCATTCTTTGTTCAAAACGTTTTGGTCAAATTTCAAACTACCAAACTCTCGATCGAATAGCCATCCGATCGAATGGCCATCCATCCAGATGGCCATCCGACCGGATGACTTGTTATTATACTACAACAAAAACTTCAAAACACATCTCATTCGAATGGTTATCCGTTCGAATGGTCATCCGATCGGATGACCATCCGATCGAATGAGTGTTCGTCCGTTCGACTCGCCATTTGACACTTATCAAATCCGACACGCTGTTTACACACTGTTCAACGCTCATGCTACTGTTCTATGCTCAGGCTAGCTTCAACGCGCTCCCTTCAATCCAACTTTAGCAGTGTTTGGTTTAAGCACCCACTGTGAGTATACTTGAAACTTATTTGAAACATACTCTATCCTCTTGAAACTTGAAACTTGATACTTGAGACTTTTATGCTATGTGAACATTTAATCCTTGTGTGTAGTTCCGCCTTAACAATGGTAGCGCCATAGGGGTAATTGTTAGTGCAGTAATGTCTATCGCCTCCGTCAATCGAATTCGTAGCAGAAACTGAAGAAAACGTGAGTTTATATTGTAATATTTTAATAGAAAAGGCAAGGTGGCATTTATGTAAATTTGGAAACCATCCTTATCCCCTTGGCCTATAAATAGGACACTTAGTGTTAGTGTTTAGAACTTTTGCAACTTCTACAACTTGGAGAGCTTGGATCCTAGAGAGAGAAAGTAGAGAGAGAAAGTGCAAAAGGTGATTCATGTGATTGTACGATTTCAGATCTTTAATAGAATCACAGATTTAGTACGTTCTTGTGTGTTCGGTCATGTTCGTTTACAGATTCCACACGTCACACGTTCGGTTCGCAATCGTTCGGAGTCGAAAACCGATCCTACAAGTGGTATCAGAGCAGGAGCTCGATTGCACGGATCAAACACACAATTCCGCTCGAGAAATCATCAGATTCAGATCCAAATTTCATCAGATTTGCTTAATTTCTTCATCTTTTTCATTTCGTCACATTTTTAACTGAAAATCGTCAAATTAAACGAGTTTTAACGGTTAAAAATCCCTGATTTTTGGATATGATGTGCGGAAATACCTAATCTATAACCCTACAAAGTTTCAGATCTTAATTCTTAAAGGTTTGGGAGAAATCTAGAACTTTTTGTTCGAAAAATACATGAACATGTTGACTGTTGGTTTTAAAATGAATGTCATCCGATCGGACTGCAGTCCGAACGGACAGCAATCCGAGTCATTGTTTCATCTCATAAATTGTTGACTATTGTCCGAATGGACAGCTGTCCGAACCAAAGCACCTCACTTTACATTTCATTTAAGTAAGTTGACTTTATTGACCATCCACCAATCGGATTACAGATCGCTCGGACAGCAATCCGTATCACTGTCCCACACTTTATAATTCATTTGTCATTGACCTGTTGACTGCTACCCGCACGGACAGCAGTCCGAACGAGCGCTAGTTCGTTTCAAAGCATATCACTCGTACGGGCAACTTAGTCAATATTGTCAGCCTTAGTCAGTCAACTTTATCAGTTATTCATGTGAAACATTAATTACAATCGGTGAAATTCATAAGTGTATCATGTAACAAATTATGGGATTGTTATTGGTTTCTTGCAATCAAACACCAAAGAAACAAAAGGCTAAATAGCCGATACAGAGAAAAGGAAACCAACTAAAAAACGAAACCAAATAAACTAAAGAAAAATGATATAGGACAGGAGGAAAATCGGGAGAAGATTAAGGAGAACCAAATCTTTCACTCCCCCTCAACTTGGAGCGTGAAGATCGCGAATGCCCAACTTGTCCAGTAGGTTCTTTAGAGCTTGAGTTCCGAGGGCCTTGGTGAGGAGATCAGCAATCTGTTTCTTTGACTCAACATGGATCGGAACAATTTTATTGGACTCCATGCGTTCCCGGACAAAATAACAGTCCATCTCCACATGCTTTGTTCGTTCATGAAACACGGGATTATTTGCAATATGTTTGGCAGCCAGATTATCACAATAGAGGGGGGTGGCAAGGGTCTGGCACACTCCCAGTTCAGCGAGAAGCCAACGGACCCAAAGGATTTCGCTCACCGTGTTAGCCATGGCTCTGTATTCTGCCTCTGCAGAGGATCGAGACACAACAGTTTGTTTCTTAGTCTTCCAAGAGATGGGCGCACCCCCCAGGCGCACCCCCCAAAGAAAGGAGATAACCGGTTCTGGACCGTCGGGTTATGGGGCAGCCCAACCAGTCGGCATCACAAAAACCCGATAAGACCTCTCCCCCGCTTTTAGGTAGCAGAATACCCTGACCAGGAGTGGTTTTAAGATATCGAAGCACACGATGAGCCGCTTCCATGTGCTCCTCTCGTGGGTCCGAGACAAATTGGCTAAGCACATTAACTGAGTAGGCTAGATCCGGGCGAGTCACTTGGAGATAAAGAAGACGACCAACAAGACGTCTATATAAGCTCGCGTCAACCCTTTCACTTTCTTCGCATCTTCCCAATTTTAGATTTTGTTCCATGGGGAAGGGGCTAGGACGAAAACCAAGGAGACCACTATCGTCAAGGATGTCCAACGCGTACTTTTGTTGGCTCAGAACGATTCCTTCATTCGTCCGTGCTACCTCGATGCCTAAAAAATACTTTAGTGGGCCCAAGTCTTTAATGCTAAATTTTGCATGCAAATATGCCTTTGTTTCTTCAATTTTGACAGTATCATTTCCGGCAATTATTACGTCGTCGACATAGATCAAGATAGCGACGAATCCTTTTTTGGTTTTGTGGGTAAACAAAGAGTGGTCAGCTTTGGATTGACAATAATTAACTTCCAGGAGAGCCTTGGTAAATTTTTTATACCAGTTTCTAGAAGCCTGCTTGAGGCCATACAACGAATTTTCCAACCGGCAAACTCTCGTCTCGTTTTCTTTGGCAAAACCTTGTGGTATCTTCATGTACACCTCCTCCTTTAACTCGCCATGAAGGAAAGCATTATTCACATGGAGTTGGTGAATAGACAAGTCTCGTTTCACAGCAATGGAGAGGAGGGTTCTCACGGTTACAAGCTTGGCGACCGGGGCGAACGTTTCATGGTAGTCTACACCCTCCATCTGAGTGAAACCTTTCGCAACTAAGCGGGCCTTGAATCTTTCCACTTCTCCATTCGGTTGAAACTTTATTTTATATACCCACTTTGAGTCGATTGCCCGTTTCCCGTGAGGAAGCTCCTCGAGGGTCCAGGTCTTATTGGCCTCGAGGGCGTTTATCTCCTTTTGCATGGCGTCTCTCCATCTCTTATCCTGCATGGCTTCACGAAAATTTTTAGGCTCATTGGTTTCACTAATGGCCACTAAATAAGCGCGATGAGTTTCAGTAAAATTTTCATAAGAGACATAGTTGGCAAGAGGGTGTACCGTCGAGGACGATTGATCGGCCGTAGGGCGATTATGGTCTACCGATGGTGGCAATTTTACTTCATACCCTTCAAGCCGTTTGGATGGAATTCTGGTTCGTTTGGTGGGAACAGGTTCCTCATTGAATGTTTCACTTTGAATCGGATGATCGGCGACGTTTGGAGCCGCGTTATCCACCTGATGGTAATCATATTCTTCGGCCATATGAACATCACCATCCATATTTTCATTGTTGGGCTCACAGTGGGTTTCTTGATCAATATCACTTGGCCCAATGGGAAAATGGTCCATATTGCTTTGGTTGATTGGGCCTATGGTCGGCCCAGACTCCTCCCTTTGATTGTTGGAATCAGAACTGTGTTCCATAACAGAAGGTTCTTGATTTACAAAATTAGTTTCTTGATCTTTTAAGAAGTCTTCATATGGAGGGGCCTCGAACGTAGATTGGTTTTCGACTCGAGGTTTTACTCCTTCGAAAGGAAAGCGGTTCTCGACAAATGTCACATCCCGAGAGTTAATCATTTTTCCATGTTCAATGTCGTATATCTTGTAACCCTTCGTTCCCGTGAGGTAACCGATAAAAACTCCGGGCCTCCCCATGAATGCAAACTTGTCTCCCCCCGTTTCGGTGCTCCAATAGTACACAAGGCACCCAAGAACCCTTAATCGATCATAGTTCGGTTTTTCATTGAACACGATCTCATAAGCAGTTCGATCGTTTATCGCCTTGGATGGGAGCCGGTTGATCAGAAAAGTGGCACCTTGAATACATTCTCCCCAGAACTTCTTAGGTAAACTTGCTTGGAACATGAGGGCGCGAGCCGTTTCAAGAAGGTGGCGATGCTTTCTTTCTACCACTCCGTTTTGTTGCGGAGTATGAGGACAACTCGTCTCTAACAAGATGCCTTCATCAGAGTAAAACTTCATCATTTTTTTGGAGGTGAATTCACCTCCATTGTCACACCGGACCCTCTTTATTAGCTTCCCGAACTGTGTCTTCACGAACCTTTGAAAATCAATTAAGCACTCACTAGCGTCACTTTTGTGCTTGATAAGATAGGTCCAAACGCCTCGACTATAGTCGTCAACAATAGTTAGAAAGTAATTGGTGTGAGTCGTGGATTGCTTTCTGCATTTGCCCCAAATATCACAGTGTATAAGATCAAAACATGCAACGGTTTTTATTGAACTTTTCGGAAAAGGTAAACGAGTTTGTTTTGCTTTGCAACAAGCATCACAAAAATTGTCTTTAACACGAAAAGAAATATTTTCAAGAAAGCCGATTCTACAAAATTTATTATAAGATGCATGACCCAATCTCTTATGCTACACTTCAGCATCTGTCTTGGACATCATAGCCTTTCTTTCTTCTTCGACCACCATGCCCATATGGTAGAGACCATTCACGCACCTACCCACGCCAATCAACTTCCTCGAGTGTAAGCCCTGCATAAAGCAAAAGTTTGGAAGGAAACAAACAGAACATTTTAGATCCTTTGCCAATCGGCTGACGGAGAGTAAGTTGCAATTAAAATTCGGGATATAAAGAACTCCTTTAATTTTTATATTTTTCGTTAATGAGCATTCTCCTTTGCCCTTAATGGAGACGTTTTGTCCATTTGGAATCATCACAGGGGTCTCGTTCTTTCCATCAATGATGTTGTTTAGTATGCGAGGATCACAAAGAATGTGATCGGTGGATCCCGAAACAAAAATCCAATAATTGGTTTCGAGGAGTTTACCTGTCATGTTGGCCTTAGGGGTCCGTTCACCTGAGTTATCGGCCCCCTTTGAGTCCCCGAAGTGTTTGAGGAGACTCTCATATTGTTCCTTGCTGAGTCCACCGATTCCGGGTTGCTTGGCTTCAACACAGCTAGCCTTTGGCTTTCCCTTCTCTCGCTTAGCCTTTCCTGGCCACCACTCGGGATACCCAACGAGCTCAAAACAGCCCCCTTTATCATGACCCATTTTCCCACAATGAGTACAAGTTTCTTTGGAATTGGCAGACTTGTTTCGCTACTGTTGCTGCTTCGTATCATGTCCATAGTTCGAAAGAAAGGCAGCACTTTCTCTGGCCGGTTTCATTCCCGCAGCCACTGATCTCTGTTGTTCATCTTCCGAGACGAGCCGATACGCTTCTCTTAGTGTTGGTGGTGGTTTCATGGCTAGTAATTGAGTCCTAATGGTTGAGTAATCTGCATCAAGGCCCATTAGAAACTTGTATAAATTTTCTTTTTCTTGGTGTTCCACCATCTTTTTCTCCATCTCACAAGTGCACTGGTTACAGGAACATGTTGGTGCCGGCAACACGGTGTTTATTTCATCCCAGATACCTCGCAACTAGGTATAATAAGTGGAGATCGAGGCCGCTTCTTGTCGCGTCAACGTGAGAGTTTGTTTGAGTTCATAGGCTCTGGGGGCGTTTTCCTTTTCGAACCTTTCCTTCAAATCGTTCTAGATTTCTTCGGCGGTTTTAGCATACTTTACACTTGCTCTAATGTCTTTCTCCATGGCCGTGATTAACCAGCCTTTGATCATGGCATCGCATCTCATCCAGGCCGCATACATCTCGTCCGTCACTTTCAGTTTTGGAATGCTTCCATCAACGAACCCCATCTTGTTTTTTGTGATTAGAAAATTGGCCATCTCCTGCGACCAATCGCTATAATTAACGTCAGATAGGCATTCATTAGTTTGCATCTGCCGTGGTGAATCGGAAGGATGAACGTAATAGGGTGAGGATGGGTCGATATTGGTTTTTGGTGCCGCGGCACTGTCATCTTTGTCGTCAGTCATGTTGGAGACGATTTGGTGAGAGTTTGGATCAGAGAACTTGCTCTGATACCATAACAAATTATGGGATTGTTATTGGTTTCTTGCAATCAAACACCAAAGAAACAAAAGGCTAAATAGCCGATACAGAGAAAAGGAAACCAACTAAAAAAAGGAAACCAAATAAACTAAAGAAAAATGATATAGGACAGGAGGAAAATCGGGAGAAGATTAAGGAGAACCAAATCTTTCATCATGTGATCAATTAAAGTACTGTGAGCCCATGTGATGTTCATATCGGCTGCCCAATGAGAATTGAGTTGTGAATTTAGATTGTCGGCCATTTCCATTGATAAAACTCAATTGTTTCATTGATTGCATTAATTAGATTCATTACTCAATAAAAGTGAGGTCCAATCAGAAGTTGATGAACATCACGTGATACACTCAGATTGCATGTGTAGTTGATAAGTTGTCGGCCACTTTAATTGTTGAGAGCTAGATGGGCCTTGGAGGGTGATGAAAATTCAGCATTTTTTCACCAGATTATTAACTCAAATATCAGCATGAACCGTGTTATTGGGCTGATGGTGGACAACAATTGGATAACAAACCCGACGGCTATAAAACAAATTTTTTTCGATTTCTTCCATAGTCAATTCACGGAACCGGTTAGCACTAGGCCGAAGATTGTGTGTCCGAACTTGGCCACGGTCCACGCAGAGGACGCAGGTATGCTTGAAAGCCCGTTTACACTTACTGAGATAAAGGATGCCATTTGGGAGTGTGATGGTGACCGTGCACCAGGGCCAGACGGGTTCAATTTTAAATTTATTAAAAGGTGTTGGCCAAATTTACAAAATGATTTCCTAGGATTATTTAACCGGTTTTACACGGAGGGAACTTTAAATAAATGTTGTACGGCCTCTTTATTGCCTTATTCCCTAAAATCAAAGACCCGGTTAAACCCGAAGATTTCCATCCTATTAGTCTTATTGGGGTAATCAACAAAGTCATCTCTAAAGTCTTAGTTAACCGTCTTAAGAAGGTGATTGGGAAACTCATTTCGGTAGAACAATCCGCGTTCCTTGCCGGTAGGAGCATTATGGATGGACCACTTATGCTGAATGAAATTATGGGTTGGCTAAAGAAATCCAAAAAAAGTGGCATGTTCTTCAAAGTTGACATTAATAAAGCCTACGATTCCGTTAATTGGTCTTTCCTCGACTCAATCATGACTCAGATGGGATTCCCAAGCCGATGGAGAGGTTGGATCATGGCGAGACTCCACTCCGCTAAGGCCTCGGTCTTAGTTAATGGATCCCCAACGACGGAGTTTGAATGCTCTCGAGGCCTTCGCCAAGGTGATCCTCTCTCTCCATTCTTATTTGTAATTGTTATGGAAGCTCTAACTGGCATTATGAAGAAGGCGGTGCATGCACACTTATTCAATGGTATTCGGTGCACGAACGAGGGTCCTTATCTATCTCACTTCATTTATGCCGATGATGTAGTGTTCGTTGGTGATTGGTCTCTCACAAATGTGGTAAACCTCCACAAAATTCTTTGAAGTTTTTATCTAGTATCGGGCTTGAAGGTAAATCTCTCTAAGTGTAATATCTTTGGGTTGGGTGTAAGCGATCAGGAAATCGACAACATGGCGGAGGCCATCAAATGAAAAAAAGGTGTATTTCCGTTTAAGCACTTAGGACTACTCGTCAGAGCTAATATGAATCTCGTTCGTAATTGGAAACCGATATTAGATACGTTTAGAAATCGACTCTCCATTTGGAAAGCTAAGCAACTGTCATATGGCGGAAGAATTACCCTCCTAAAGTCGGTATTAAACTCCCTCCCCACTTATTACTTTTCACTTTTTAAGGTCCCGGTGCAAGTATTGGACTCACTTGAAAAGATTAGAAGGGTATTTTTCTGGGGCGGATCGGAAGAAAAGGCGAAAATGAATTGGGTAGCATGGGATCATACTATTGCCCCAGTCGAGTATGGCGGCCTTGGATTTGGCTCGCTTAAAGATTCGAACCTAGCAATGCTAGCGAAATGGTGGTGGAGATTTAAAACGGAAAAGGACGGGCTATGGAGGAAATTAATTTGGGCCATACACCACAATGCAAGATCATGGATGACCATTCCTAGGAAGCTTTCGATAATCGGACCATGGAAACAAATTATTGGAGTTCGGGAATCATTGCTAAGTGTAGGTGTGGATTTGTATAATGCGGTCTCCACTGTCATTAAGGATGGTTCCACAACTTCTTTTTGGCTCGATTGCTGGCTAGGTTCAGACCCCCTTTTTGCTGTGATGCCAAACTTATTTAGGTTGGAAAAAAATAAAATGTGCATGGTAAGAGACCGAGTTGTAGCGGGGAACACAGGACCGGTTCTAACATGGGACTGGGCCAGGCCAATCACTAGGGGGATAGAATTTTTGGAATTACAAAGTCTGCTAACTATATTAAGTGCAGTTAAGGTCAAATCGGGTCGCGACAGATTTGTTTGGAACTTTGACGAGTCGGGCGTCTTTACTGTTGCAAGTCTTAAAAGGATTCTTGGGTCTTTTAACAGGGAACGTCCGAATTGGCTGTATGTTTGGAATACCTGGATTCCAAAAAAAGTCGGGATCGTATCATGGAGAGCGGAAAAGGAACGGCTACCGACGAGGTGTGCGTTGGCAAGGAGGAGAATAAACGTCCCAGATTTGGTATGTATGTTATGCAGGGAACACAATGAAACAGGAGAACATCTCTTCGTATCATATCACTTCGCGCAAACTATTTGGCAAAACATCTCAATTTGGTGCAAAATCCCACCCATTATTGCTTTTGACCTTAAAGATATTATGGGGTTACACGATTTCTGTCCGGGATCAAGGAAGAAGAAAAAGGCCTTAAACGCCATTTTTCTTGTTACGGTTTGGAGCATTTGGAAAACACGAAACGAAGTGTTATTCAGAGGTTGTCAGCCATCAGTTACAAAAGTCTTGGAGGAAGTTAAAGCTTTAGCTTTCTTGTGGATTAAAAATAGGTCGAAGGAAGCATCGATGACATGGGAGAATTGGAGCAGCTTTAATATCTTTGGTTAACTTTCCGTAATATGGTGTAATAGTTTTGTATGTAAATTCGGAGATGTAACTTTGTAAGTTTGGTGGCTAGCGCCTTGCTAGTATTTTATAATAAAATTTATGTCGGCCGTTCAAAAAAAAAAGATTCTCACGAGAATAAGAGATGTTGACAGTTTGCATGTGAGTCCATTTTTGAAAACCAAGGTTTATCATTAAGGACAAAGAGTCAACAGGTGGATCGAACGAACTGCCATCCGTTCCAAAGTTTAAAAGATTCATTTGTTATTAATTTGTGTCACTTGATCGAGCCATAAGGTCACCCGTTCGGACAACATATTTGTCGTTTAGTGACATTCAAATGACCAGCAGGTCAAATGAACAGTGGGTCGTTCGGATTACCACTCTTTTCAAATACATTGTGACTCGTTCGGACAACAGCTCGAATGGATAGCAGCTCGAACGGACAGCATTGTCACCCGATCGAACAGCATTCCCACCCGATCGGACAGCGTTGTCACCTGATTATTATCACTGTTGACTTTTGTTGACTCACTTCATCGGATATTTGTCTGATTTAGTTGTTTGATAAGTATTTGAACTGATCGTTTTGTTTGATCATTTGCAAGAGAGGTGATTCGAAGTGATAAACAAAACAATGGCTGCTGAGATAAAACAAAGTCGAGAAGAAAGGCATGCTCGTCTTAGACTGGATGATGTGTATGATGCCTACAAAGAAGCAACACTAGTAGGCAGGTGGAGTAAAGAAAAGGAATGCTTTGTTGATCCTCAAGGAAACCCGATAGTTGATCCTAAGAAGGTTGACTTTGAAGCATTAGTTGCTGCTATACCTACTGTAAGTGTTTGGTGCAAAGGCCTTGAGGAGATTCCAAGGTATAAACAAAAGGTTGAAGAAGGCATAAGGAAGGTGATATATGCCAGTCTCGAGAAGAAAAAGAAGACGGTTGAGGAGATTGTTGATGAGAGTGAGAAGTTGGTGAATGAGGTGAAGAAAGCTGATGAAAAGGTTGAGGAAGCTGTTGAAGAAAAACAGCAGGTGTTTGAGGAAGTTCATAATCCACAAGCAAACGAAACCCCAGTGCCAATCACTTAGGTAACTACTCAAACTGATACTTCTGATCAAATTGATAATAAAGCTGAACAAAAGTGCAAGAAATGCATGGAAACGTGCAGTGCTTGTACTGAAAAGGATGAAAAGCTTAAAATCAGAGACATTGAATTCACCAAAATAGAAAAGATTTTCAAAAATAAAAGTCATGAAATAATAGAAAGCGAAAAGTTTTTGAAACAAGAAAATGAAAAGTTGAAACAAAGATGTGATGAACTTGAAAAGAAAACAAAATATTGAAAGAAAAGTGTTTAGCTGTTTGCAACGAATGTGTTCCAAAAGATAAAACAATTCAAGAGTTGCAAAAGGAATATGATGGAATGAAATTTTCATATCATACTGTAAAAGAAGCTTATGAAACTTTGAAAAGTAAAGTCAAAAGTTTAGATGATAGATTGTGTGCATGTCAGAAAAACACTAAATTTCTTGAAGCCAGATTTGAAGGAAAACAAATGGTTTTAAATCAATATATTGGTGATGTCGCTAAGCTTAAACAAGAACTGGCAGAAAAGAAAAGTTGGTCAATAAATTGCAAAGTTACCATGCGTCTTTATACATTCCGGAACGTATTTTCAACATCACACCCGATGGGAAACAGTCAGAAAAGAACAAAAAGGGAATTGGGTCTGAATACCATCAGGTTCCACCACCGTTGGAGAATAATTATACAGTCTATGATGGCGAAAAGGTGGAAAAAGCAATAAACATGGTTGACCAGTTACCCGACAACATCGATGTGACTTACACCAAATCTGATGACATCAGTGATTCAGAGGTGGTCAGTAAGGTTGTTGAAAGTGTTCTAGCAGAGGAGTCTACCAAAACAGATAAGTCTGGATCACAAGATGAAAATGAGGGAAGTTTTCATGATAGTTATCTTAAACACTCAAAATCTGAAAAAGTTGTGAATGATGATTCAAAAGGATTGGTCTATACCATGATTGGATTAGACAAACTATTTTCAGATAATGACTTCCCAATTCAAAATGTGATTTCAGATAAAATCAACAAAGTATTCAAACTAGTAGAGATTCAAAAGTCTGAAATTTCAAAATTTGCTGGAAAAGGTCAGAAAACTTTTTATAACAAACCTGGTTACAAAAAGAAAAACATGAAGGCTGGGTTGGGTAATAAAAAGAAACAAAATTGGAAAAGAAATGTAACACCAAATTATCAGGAAAAGATGAACTTTGTTCACGGAACAAGTTCTGAAGAAGAGAAAGAACTCCAATTAGACGACAGTCTAATGAAGAGTTCTATGCTCAAAAGAAAAAGAAAAAGCAACAACAACAGGTTAAAGATGTGTCCAAGAGAACATGCTTTAAGTGTGATCAAATTGGACATCTCAGTCGAAATTGTCCAAATCTTAAACCTGTTGGTGTTGAAACGAAAAAGAAGTCTGATGTTGTGAATCAGAAGTAAACCAAGTTTGATTCAAAGCAAACTTGGAAGCCAAAAATGTCAAATGCTGACTCACAACAATCTTGGAAACCAGTGACACACAAATTAAGAACAACACAAAGTTGGAAAACAACTGTTGATGCAACAAAACCAAATTAGTTTTGGAAACCAAAAGTTGTTGTTCAAAATCAAAATGTTCAAAATGAAACACATTTTTACAAAAGAAGTGCTTCGAAAGGACAAACTTGGGTTGAAAAGAAACAAACGGTTTCTGTGAATGATAATCGGAATAAAAATTCATTTGTGAAAAATGATAAACATTTTCCGAAGTTGAATGAAACGTATTGTGTTGAAATGCCTAAGGTCAAACAGACCTGGGCTAACTTGTTCAAGTAATTAAATACACTGAATGTGCAGGTGCTTCACAAAGAAGATGAAAGCAAAATCAGCGAAAGAAGCAGCCTGGCACGAGGAGACGAGGCTGCTGGTCCCTGTTTCTGAAATCAGGGAGTTTGTTCATTTTTGTATATAAATAAACCATATTTTAAAACCCTAAAAATCGAAAATTTTTAAAAACCAAAAGTATGTTTTTATTTTGTCAAAAAAATTGAAAAATCAAAAATATGTTTGTTTTTAAATTTTGTCAAAAATTCAAAAATTTACAAAAATCTGTTGAGTGAATATGCCGAAACCCTCACAGTGGAACAAACATGATTAATTTCACAAGATTGAAAAACGGTTTTCAAAACTGTAAAATATCAATGTGTTGTAAATCATGGGGGTACGTTATCTTTTCTGCAGAACAGAGCATAAGATGCAGAAAATGGATGGTGAGACAAAGCTATCTACATCGGTTATCAAATTTTCTTTAAATGGTTTTACATTTTAGTGGGAGTAAGAAAATTTCAGAAAATCCAAAAACATTAGAAAATTTGAAAAAGCCAAAAACATGATAAAATTCAAAAATTGAGTTTTTGTGAAAAAAAAAAGGAAATGATAGTACATCAGTAGACAATCACAGTACGCTAAAGAAATGGAATGTTAAAATGTGATAAACGGTCTCACTGATGATATGCCAGTAGGTTTTTACACGCTTAGTAGATTGTTTTCAAGATATAAACCTAAATATCAATACTTACTTATCTCGTGGGGAACATCTCTCGGATATATAGGTAACCCCTGAAATCTTGTTTGAAGGGCTTTCTATTTCTGAAATACTAGGTCTTTGTATGTGATGATATCTGGGTATTATACGGGGACTTCTGATTTTGCGGGAGCAATAGCCTAGTCCTCGTATAATACTCTGCACTGCTTTAATCATAAAGCCCACCCTCAGCATAAAAATGATGAAACATTGAAAAATGCTAATCATGTGCTGTTGAAGAAAAGATCCCCAAACGAGACACACCGAAAGTCGAGCCATCATCTCTTTGTCTGAACGGAAGTTCTAACCTGAGCTCTCATGGCCTCGCATTACTCATTTACAGATATCATTAGTGTACATTCACCTGTAAGACTGAATATAGGAGTCTGGATACGGGAGTATATTCTGAGGTGGGACACGCGAATAAGTTTAAGTCCTTAAAACACTATATCGTATCTCGAATTGATTGAACTTTGTGTGAAAATTTAAGTGGATCAGTATACTGACAATCTAAGTGAATCGTTTAGAACTTAAAGTGTTTAAAGCTCAACGGTACTAGTGATTTGTCAAAAACTGATATGATCCTCTGACGCGAACTCAAACAAAAATATTGTCTGTAAATATGTCTGTAAATATTTCTTTACTGCTTTATGTTTCAAAAAAATACAAAAAGATTTTGATTTCACTTTATTTTCGACAACCGATGTCTGAATGCTGAGTTCAAAATCTAAGTATGTTGATCTTGTTTCTGAAAATAAAACAAGTTCATTAATTTGAAACTTGAAGTTTTAAAAAATCAAAAACAGTTTGTGATATCTCTAAGGTCATTAATTTGGACTTGGATGATTAACTATGAGGGATTTGGATGCTTAAATTGTTAAAATCAGTTGAATAGAGCCAGTTTCCGATCCTGTTCGCTGAAACTGCCAAATATTTTAAGTTTGTTGATAGAGATAGAGAGAATCAAGTAATCCTGGATATATTCATATTATTATATCTTAGAGCCAGGATCTTGATTTAGAAAGTTTAATAGAGCCAGGTCACGATTCCTGGACAATCGAAAATGCTTTCATTGTAAAAATATTCTAGCTTATGCTGAGAGACCCAGGTTTATCAATCCTTGATGATTCAAACGTTGTTACTTATAAATGTTTGAGAAATTGCAGATGAAAATTCCAGACTACGATACCGATAGCCGAGTCTAAGGGGGAGTATGAAGAGTTCAACGCAAGGGAGAGCGTGCATTCAAGGAGCCAGAAAACTATCCTGAAGAACTTGTCAGGTGTCGATCCAAAAGCATGGAAGCTTGACGAAAAGGGGAGCCTGAAGAGTCTACTGAAAGGGGGAGCTAAAGTTGAAGACAGATCCAACGGGATTTTGTTCGAGAAAGAAGGAGTCTGTATTTGCTGAAGACGTCAAACCTTCAAGAAGACTCAGAGAGAAAAAAAGAACGACAAGACGCTACGAGATTGACTGCGGCAATATCCAAGGGGGAGTCTGTTAGTGTAGTAATGTCTATCGCCTCCGTCAATCGAGTTCGTAGCAGAAACTGAAAAAAATGTGACTTTATATTGTAATATTTTAATAGAAAAGGCAAGGTGGCATTTATGTAAATAAGGAAACCATCCTTATCCCCTTGGCCTATAAATAGGACACTTAGTGTTAGCATTTAGAACTTTTGCAACTTCTACAACTTGGAGAGCTTGGATCCTAGAGAGAGAAAGTAGAGAGAGAAAGTGCAAAAGGTGATTCACGTGATTGTACGATTTCAGATCTTTAATAGAATCACAGATTTAGTACGTTCTTGTGTGTTCGGTCACGTTCGTGTATGGATTCCGCACGTCACACGTTCGGTTCGCAATCGTTCGGAGTCGAAAACCGATCCTACAGTAATGCACCTCCCCATTAGTCTTTGGGGTATTGTTAGGAGGAGACATTTAACCTCCCGTTAGTCTTTGGGAAAGGAATTTAACGCATTGGAAACTTGGGCTATCACTTGGACTGCGTAAACTAGCATGGTGCAATTTATTTTATATGTTTACATGATGGATATGAGTCTTTAAACTATTATGCTACGTATTCAAACTTGTATGCTCGCCAACATTTTTGTTGGTAGTATTTTAATACATGTTGCAGGTTAATAGTAGCTGAGGAAATTCAAGAAACGAGCTAGGGTGATGCTTAGAAACTCATTCTAGTTAATTAGGCGAATTTCGGGAAATGTTTGATTTATTATGATACTTTGATACATTTTGAACAATGGTTGATGTTTTAGACAATTTATGAAATCTTGAATTAATTTATATTGAAACTAATATTGTTGTGGAATCTCTTGAGCAATCTGAATCGCTTAGTGTCGCGCCCCGATGTTTCCGCCATCGGTTGGGGTGTGACACTCAGTTTGAAACCTTTATGGTCAAGCGCGCGCACGATTGCATAATCTGTAAAAGAGTGAACAGAACATCATGAGCATTTTAGTTGTCAATTGCAAACATATGAAATGTAAGAGGCTAAAAAACAGTGACCTTAATAGTTAACTTGACAAACATTGCAAGTGTTGATGTTGGAATTTACTAAAGACAGTTCCTAAAGAAACGAATGCCCTAAAACAAAGAATTTCAATGCTTTTTATATAGAAAACACGCCCTTTTTGACAGGAAAAAAAATTGTACACAAGTTGTTTATTGTACCCGCAATGCAAAACTGATGTCGGCTTCATCTACTTGCAACGTCACTCTTCATAATTTATCATCTCGGGATTGACCGAATTTTAGAATTCCCAAAAAAATGATAGCAATTTATATGAATTTGCAACAAATAAATACATTTTTTGAATATTTAATAGATAAAAAGTCGATTGATAGGTGCAGATTGTGCCACACCCTGTCTTTTGCGGAAACGTACGATGTGTGACTAGTTTGTTATCATTGCATTCAATCATAATAGACAACTACATGATCAAAACGATGTTCATCCATTCATGAAAATTTGAGTATTACAAATACTCGTTATTTAAGTTTTAAAAACACAACCTTCATCTAGGTTACAATTCAACAAAAGTGGATGACATCTAAACTTGAAGTCTACTTCTAGCTATGACACTTGCGCCCAAGATCCATCCTGTCACCTGAAATACATGTAATTTTGGAAAACATCAACATAAAGTTGAGCGAGTTCATGCATTTTTGTATTTCACGTTTGTATACTTTGTATGAAAACATAGTATGTATAATTCAAGTTTTTCTTGAGCACCCCATGTACTCAAGTATAATTCCCGTTTTCTTGAGTACCCCACGTACTCAAGTATCATTCAAGTTTTCTTGAGTACCCCACGTACTTCAAGTATAAATCAAGTTTTCTTGAGTACCCCACGTATTAAATGATTGTTTATACAAGGACATTAAGGCACGTGAGGATATAGGGAGCATTAGTATATTCTCCTTCAAGGCATGTGAGGACATGGGGAGCATTAGTATTTTCTCCCTCACGGCATGTGAGGACATGGGGAGCATTAGTATTTTCTCCCTCACGGCATGTGAGGACATGGGGAGCATTAGTATTTTCTCCCTCAAGGCATGTGAGGACATAGGAAGCATTAGTATTGGCTCCTTTAACTGTGTCGATTACCCTCGACTACGTCGATTAACCTCGACTGTGTCAATTTCCCTTGACTGTGTCGATTACCCTCGACTGTGTCGATTAACCTCGACTGTGTTGATTTCCCTCGACTGGGACACCGAAGCACTCAAGAGGTCACATAAGGACCATTAGTGGGGCTCGGCCGTACCCGTTAGATCTAACCCTCGTCCCTAATTAAGTATTAATGGCATCTCAATATCTAGTTTAAGCTCACATGATCTAGTATTTTCTAGGCATATCTCAAAGCACAACATACTCGGTACTCATTCTCACCATGAGTGTTTCTCATATTTTTTTGTATTCTCAAATCGTATTGCACTCGGTACTCGTTCTCACCAAGGGTGCTTCTTGTATTTTTACCATTTGTAAAAATTGTAATATTTGTAACATGTATTTTACCCCCGATAGTTATAAAACCAAAAACAGTTAAAGAAAAGGGGGAGCATGAACTCACAACTTTGCGTTCCTTGCGTCGTAAACTTCACCGGATTTGCTTAGCTAGCGTCGTGACCTAAACGTGTTTTATTAACGTTAGTCACTAGACTTGTGTCGCACAAGTACAAGTCACTATCTTTTGTGTACGTATTCTTGTGTTAAAAATAAGTTATATTTTTAACTAAGTGTCTTACTTATATTATTTTCTCAAAAATAAATATAAGTATTTTGTATTTTGCACTTTGCACCCGAATTATGTATTTTGTCTATGTATGTTGTATGTGTATTTTCAAGTCCTAATACACTATCATGCATAATACATACTACACACACTTAGCACAAAATTTGGTGATCAAAATATATATATATTTTTCCTCAAAAATATACTTACTTAATATTTATTTCTTTGACATATAACACATTAGATCGTTCTCAAATAACATACTCGACAATTAGACACGCAAATTACAATTTATGTCATTTCAACTTAAACAGTCCAAAATTGGACTGTTTTCGAGCATTTTAACAAAATAGTTAACTTATTCCAAAAATTTCTAAATTTTTACAGAATATCTTAAACGATCCAAATATTATTGTGTAAAAATATCGGGGTCCAGTTCATTGCCAATATTTTATAAAAAATCATTTTCCGGACTGCAATCAGATTTGTCGCTTTCTGATTGCAGTTTACGAAATAATTCATTAAAAATTCATCGTGAGTCCGATTTATGAAATTCCAGTGGGAGAATTACAAATACATCAGTGGTCCACTATGGTATAAATGTCATGATCAGACTCCACACAAAATACAAGTTATGACAGAAAACAGGACGCACATTTTCAGCAGCAAAAATGCAGCTCTAGCTGCTGTTACGAAAAGACACTTTAAAAATAGTAAATGGAGTCCAAAAATTATGATTCCGGTGCCATTAGAACCGTATTTCATAATACATGAATCTAGACTTTAGAAAATACATTTTTCGTTTGGTTAAGGTCCTGTTACAGCCAGTTAAAGTCTGCTGAAAATACAACTCAGCATGCTGTTTTTAGTTTAAAGGTTACTAAAACGCACACATACGATCACCATTTGTCCTAATAACGATTTATATTGTAACATATATTATTTACAGCAGATTAGTGTTTGTATTACTCAGATTTGTCATGTTTTACACATATATCTTCCCTTTATCCACCTTTTAACACATCATGTTCAACATTTGTTCATGATCTTTAAAGTTTCTTAACTTTTATCATTTTTATCATCTATTAACCACCAAAGACAAGAACAAGATGAAGATTTAGAACACTTACTACTAGCACAAGGCTAGGGGAGTTTCAAAGCGTAAAAGTGGTGGATAAAAGAAAATCAGAGTGGTCTTTCAACTTCCGAACACACCGAGCTTCGTTATGCACCTTGTAGCACCTTTGTATGCTTGTAGAATGCTTGAAGAAGGCTGAATGATGGAGGATGTATGGTGGGTTGGTTTCAGCCGAAAGCTCCCAAGGGAGAAGAGAAGAACTTGTGTGTGTTTTGAGTGTGTGAGAAATGAGATCAAGATCCTTCATGTCTACTTATAATCCATGTTACCATTTTAACTCTTGGTTCTTATGTTCAATATGGGGAACATAATCTAACAAAGTATTAAAACATATCAAGAGGTGGGAACTATGTCCCCTAACCGGTCATCAAGGTGGGGGGGGGGGGGGTCTAGTTACATTTCAATTGTGTAGTTACCAAATCTAGTTAGATATCAAGTGTTAAGTTAGTGTGTTATGATGTGTTTATTAATATAAAGGGTGTTAGGGTGTTCGGGGACCCTAACTAGCTTAGAAAAATAAAAACATTGTGTTTAACAATATTTTTGTGTTCCGGGTAAAATCCGATTGTTCGGTTATTTACCGATTCGTTAAAGTGCTTAATTTATCCGTAAAGTGTCTTTCATAACACTTTTTGTGTCACAATTAATTCCCGACACTTAGGGAAGTATCTTGGATGATAAAACATAAATTCTGCATGAAATTTATGTGTTAACAGCTATTTTATAGCTGAATTTTATAAATTTCTGCACTTAAAGTGCGTTTCGGGTGCTTTTTAGTGCGTATTTTAGCTTCCGGAATGCCTATATTAAAACCCTTGTATGTACTCTTGGGTTTTAGTGCATTCTTGACGTTGGACCTACACCTAGGCTCCAATTCTAATGTCTGACTGCTTTCTGCAGTTCTGTTGACACGATGTGTCTTACCGGTGAGTTTACTAATATTTTTGACGCAACGCTATCATAAGGTAATTCTTGTAGCATATATCATGCATGAATTCACTTGTATGGAATTCAGAAATTTATTGTCTGGTAAACTAGATCATGTACAGTCATTAAAGCACAAATTACTGTTCATCTAGTGTACGGAATGTACGGAAAAGTGACGGTTGTCACAGATTGGTTGGTTACTTGATCACCTAGCACTCTACACATGCATGAAAGTTCCATTATACCAACTGGTGGTATGAATGTTGATTTGCAGACATCAATATAAAACTTGTTCAACTGTAAAATAACTAATTTTGATTAGAATATATAGATATTTCATCTTTTATCATGAAAGAAAGATAATATGGTTATACCTCTCCTATTGTTGTATCCTTCTTTCCTTTACGAAACAGCTTCATAATAGAACATAGTACAATCTACACCAATGAGACAGTAGGAAATTAGTCTACTTCAAAGGAAAGATCGGGTTGACCATTGACCCACTAATCTTGTTTTGACTTTTGACCATTCTTAGTATATAGAGATTTGAGTTTAGTTGTGTTTACAATGCAATATAGAAACAAATAGTTATCTAAATCTTTGAATGAAATGACTTAGACGTTTATGACCCGTTCACTTTGACCTATTTAAATGAAAACATTGAAATGAATGTGTTTAATTGTGTTTAAAACGGTACCTGTTGATACTGTGGAAGGGATTGTATAGTGTCGACTATTGGTGATTTATCAGTCCTCGACAAAGCATAGCCATATGATTAACCCTCACCTACATGAAAATGAAGTAGAGATAATTAGATAACTATTTAAACAAGCTTATGAATTTTACTTTTCATCAGATGAAAAAAATGTAAAAAGTAATTTAATGAAAACTATTACCATGGATTACTTGTTCAAACTAATTGAAACCACCAATCCGATCCGTTCGGTTTCGCCGGTCCAGCCAACACAACCCGATCGAACCAGACAAAACCCCTAATTCAGATCATAAAATTATTAAGGTCTTAATCACAATAAAAAAGACCAGAAGAGTGCAATGTCCAATTTCTGTTTTTTGTTGCTGGATGTTAAAGGCTTCTCCTCACTACCATTCTTTGTTCAGATTGGCATCCATCACAGGGGAACAACCCTGCAATAAATTTATTAAAGATCCGAACATCTAGGTTTATTCAACATAAAACATATGCACAAATATCATTCTATTCTATATGAATTTATATATCGCATAAAAAAGTGACCACAAATTTAAAGGTGAATCTTCATTGAGCAATAAATTAAACACCAATTTCAAGCCTAGACCTGACTTACCTTGCTACGGTCCCGCACCTCAGATCTCCAAAATCATCTTGTACCTCCTTCAATCGCAAGGTCACATTATCGAGTATAGGTACAAACTGAAAGCAAATTAAACCAACTGTAACTATTTGTTTATTGCACAAAAGATTCAAACTATCGATACACATGATTCAACAACTAAACCCTAAAACCTTAAAACCCACTTTCCAAATTCAATTTCTTACTCAGATCAAACATGGTGTAACATAAACAAACATATAATCATCAAAACAAATTAACACACGGCCAAATGGAGGTACGATAGCAAACCAAAATCGAAAACTATACTAACATTTAACACATTACAGAGAAAAAAGTGCAAACTGAAGAATCCTAATTGGATCTTTGTACTGATTTGAAAGAACGCTTAACAAACCCTAACTGATCCAAAATAGAACTCACCGGAGGTCGCAGACGAAACAGAGAGACGACAAGAGTATAAACGTGGAGCCTTCACTACAAAGCAAATGACTCACCACCAATAATTTCTCTTCAATGTTGTAGTTGTAGAGATCTCTGGCGGCGTAGCCGTAGCCTTAGCCGATGAAGTCGCCGGTAAGAAACCGGGTAGTATCCATTACCCATCTTGTTCGTAAAACCCATCCGGCTAGAAACCACCATCCATCGCCGCTGGCGGAGGCAGCCGGAGTTTGTTCAGATCCTTTTCTCCATGGATCTCTTTTTGTGTGCACGAGTAAAGTGAAAAGAGTGATGGTGCAAAGGGTTTTTAATATTTATGAGGGAGTGTTAAAGGCATGACCTATGTATAAGAGGACCCACACACAAAATTGGTACAACACTTTAAGCAGCATGTACAACATCAATTGCAACAAAATGTTGTAAATTAGAGTAGTATATAATAATACAATTTGATTAGTGCCTTTTTATATTTTTTTATAATCGTCTTTGTTATACTCATATACTCATGTAAATAGTTTATCAGTAACACATAATAACTTACAGTTTTTTTGTGTAAAAGAATATAGGTGGCTTTCAAAGGTTATAAATAGAGTTAATTGCCCGAATAGTCCCTGTGGTTTGACATTTTTTCACGTTTAGTCCCCACTTTTTCAAAATAGCATGTTTGCTCTCTGTGGTTTAACAATTGTTACTCGGATAGTCCCTACACTAGATGGGGGTTAACTTTTGATGTTGGGAAAAATTACAAGTTTTGTCCTTTATCTTTATACTTTTTCCAGGCGGTGTCCTTTTAAACGAATTTTGACAGATTTTGCCCTTAATAGGCAAAATTGTTACACGTCTTGTCCTTTATCCCTAACCTAGTTAGATTTTCTTATTAAATCTTGTTACCCAAGGGTATTTTAGTCTTTTTACTCCTTCATTTAATATTATTTAAAACATAAAACAAAACATATTTAAAAATTATTATTATTACACTCTTTCTCTCTCTATACCACGCCCTCTGTCTATCTCTACAACTCTCTCTCTCTCCATACCACACACAGATCCCATTACCACCTCCCACCTCTCAACACCACCACCATTAATCCATCTGCCACCGCCACCGCCATCAACCCGCCACCAACCGCAACCCACCTGCCATCAACATACCTACACCACCACCAACACCCACCGTCCCTCCGGCCAACACCCACCCCACCTCAGTCTTCACAATGGCATCGATTCGCATCTTCTTCGTTTTTTTCTCAATGCTGCTACTAAAAAGCTCACAATCAGCCCCCAATCAAGCTTACAGAAGAGATCCCGGTCATCCTCAACGGAGATTTGTTTGAATTATCAAGATGAATAATTTGATTTGTGTTGATTCGGTGTTAAGTATAATGAATTTGGATACGGTTTCAGTAGATTAACTAGGTTATAGTGTTCAATTATAGGTGATTTAGGTAGAGCTGTACAGTTGATTTGCTTGATTTCAGATTTTAGACTGATTGTTAGGGTAATTTGGTTATCTAAGTGATGCATTTGATGCAGGTTCCCTTTTAGGTTTCATGTTTTTTTAATTAATTTCACGGAAGTAATTAACTAGCATGAATTTGGATACACTTTCAGTAGATTAACTAGGTTAAGGTGTTAAACCATAGGTGATTTGATTAGCTGTACAGTTGATTTACTTAATTTGAAATGTTAGGCCTAATTGTGAGGGTATTTTGGTTACCTGTGGGATCTATTTGATGTAGGTTCTCTTTAGGTTTTCATGTTTTGTTGTTGAATTTAGTTAATTTCAGATTTTAGATCTGATTGTTAGGGTAATTTGATTTCAGATATATATTTTTTTTGAAATATTTTTTAAAGAATAAATTACAAGTTTTGTCCTTTAAATAAGTAAAAAGACTAAATTACCCATGTGTAATAAGATTTAACAGAAAAATTTAACTGGGTTAGGCTCAAAGGATGTAACTTGCAACAAAATTCCCTATAAAGGGCAAAACCTGTCAAAATTCGTTGAAAAGGACACCGCCTGAAAAGTGCTAAATAGATAAAGGACAAAACTTGTAATTTTTCCTTGATGTTAAGTGGATGTGAAATGACCAAAATGCCCTTACTAATAAATAAAACATAAAAATAAATAGTCTTCACACACACTAAATAGTCGTCAAAGTGCACTCCACCTCTCAACCTTCAATCACCCACAACAAAAAAAATCGAACTTTCAGCCTCTTTCTGCTTCTTGACTTCATCTTGTCAGAAAATATGGAAATGGATTTCTGGGGTTCAAGGGCACACTCATCAAAACACCACCACTTCCACATTCTCCAATCAAACCGTCACAACAACTCCGGTGACTCTTTAAGACCTCCTTTTTGTTGGAATTATATGTACGGGTTCGATAAGTCAACGCTGCTGACCGAGCTATGACCCGTAAGAGTTACACATTGGGCAATTAACACTAAATCCACTTAACTTGATTAACCGGTAATCACGAACAATTAACGAAATAAACGGACTTATTATTTATACTAATTATAAATAATATGTATAACGTTTATTCTGTTATTCTTGGGCTTTATCGCATCTTGAACCTGTACTACATATATTAGATTTGGTACCCGGGTAATTATTAAATCAATACATTTAATACATATGTGTGAATACATATGTGTGTATATGATTAATATGGAGGTGTGTGAATAAACATATGTATGTGTGAATATATTTATTCCACACTTGAGTTGATTTCTTTGAAAAAAAATAAAAGGTGCTTTAAAAGTCATCTGCTTGATGAAAATTGCCATTCAATTGCCAACAAAATATTAAAGCAACGAAGGGAAAGAACAATTTTTGTATTGTAGAAAAAACTATTGAAAGTGATTTCCCAAATTACCAGTGCCGCCACCATCATCTCAGGTGCCGCCACGAGACGCCTCGCTTTTGTTCGTGTTCGTGTCTAGCACCCGTTCGTTGTACCTTGGTGTCTCACACGATTATTATTAACCAAAAGGGTATAATTTTTCTCATCGGTAGATTAATTAATATTGCTAATCGTATTTGCATGTTTGTAACCATGATCCTGTTCGGTTCACTTTTGGTGTTGATTATTTATATTTATTCCGCTGCGTTTTTATTAATTACCTATTTAATTAATAATATATGTCAAACTAGTTTTTGATAAAAGTAAAATTAACACCACTGAAACCCAACACTTTTAACTTTTCTTTTTGATTTATTTTACAAATCTTGTTTGATTGATTGCAAGTTAAAGATAATATTGAAATGGGTCTTTGTTTTTACAATCTTTATGTGGAAATATTGACTCTTTGTTGTGAAAAATCTGATCTTTTTGTAACACATTCATCTTTTGCGAACATTCAAGATTTTCTTAACTGTGTGTGGTATTGTGTGTTTTCTGTTGGAATATAAGATCTGATCATCTATGTTACTTTCCATACACAAGAATCAGAATATTATGATGTTCAAAATCAATTAAACCATAAAATTCCATGACTCACAATAATCATCAGATATTCAGAATCATAATCGGAAGTTGATTGTGACTCAAAACAATAACCAATATTGATGAATCCAAACTTGAAAATAGCCAGAAATAACGGGTTGTCGGAAAATTGGGGAGACCAAAACAGATCTGTGTAGGTGTCGCCATTACAAGACTGTCGGAAAAGAACCCAACCCATTAGAGTCAATTCGATCACAACGGTGAAGGTGGGGGTTGAGATGCAGGTTCAGGTTGAGGTGCTCGAAGGTGGTACCGGAAAAACTGTGAAGATGGTGCATAGTGAAAGGTTGGGGTCGACGCCGATGCAGAGTGAAAGTGGTGATCGGTGATTTGTGGGTGGTGGTTATGGCAATTTACTGGTGGCAGTTCATGGTGTTCTACAGGGCAAGAAGCAGAGAGAAAGAAAGAGAGAAAGGGTTGGGGGTGGGTTTGTTTTTTTTATGTTTTATTTATTAGTAAGGGCATTTTGGTCATTTCACACCCACTTAACACCAAAAATTAACCCCCATCTAGTGTAGGGACTATCCGAGTAACAATTTGTTAAACCACAGGGAGCAAACATGCTATTTTGAAAAGATTGGGACTAAACGTGAAAAAATGCTAAACCACAGGGACTGTCCGGGCAATTATGTAACACCCTTGTTATTATTTTAAAGGTTTTCGTATAAATTACGAAAATAAACATGTAATTGTGCATACGTGATGTTGAATAATACGGGATAATTAAAACTTTTACAATTTGAAAATAATACAACTTAATGAATTTGATTTCGTCGTTTAAAGTTACGATGAAACGTCGTGCGGAAGCTTTTAACTTTATCGTGTTCGGTTCTTCTTCGAGCTTGATCTTCATCCGGGCACTCTTAGCAATCACCTATGATCAAAACCAACTTAAAAGTTAGTTTTGATAGTTAAATAACAAGTTTAAACAAGTTATATGGGATTAGAAATCAAGGCATTTGAACAAAATAATTAAATACAAGAAATTATATATTTTGTTTTCAGCCCCTTCACCCGGCCGTGTCAAAAGATCACCCGGCAGTGTCAGCTTAACATATATTTTTCACAGCCCCTTCACCCGGCCGTGTCAAAAGTTCAGCCCCTTCACCCGGCAGTGTCAGCTTAACATATATTTTTCACAGCCCCTTCACCCGGCCGTGTCAAAAGTTCACCAGCCCGTGTCAACTCTGCACGTTTATTTTTCATCAAATTTGCATCCAAACATATCCAAACTCATTTTAATTGCTTGGGGTTCGTTTCTTAACATGTCTAAGCTATCATCCATTACCCGGATCCATTATTCATATAGTTTACGCTCCTGTTACCCGGTTTACGTTTTTCTTTATTACACTTAAGCCAACATTTTACCACCTACTTTATTTTGACCCGTTTAGAAGTTTTCATGCATTTAAGCATCAAACTCGCATTTCTCTTTGTACACTTCGTATTTCCATTTTTTTTTAAATAGCCTCTTATATTCCACAACAACTATTTTGTAGTGGATTTAACATAACGGACCGTTATTCTAAATTTTACCCTTTGGATAGTCATTCTACGTAATTGACCCGTTCTTAGGCATTTGACTCTCAAGGTTTCTACTTACAACTCTTACATATATCTAAGAGTTGCATAATCATAATACTAGTATCGAAACGACCTCTAAGGGTCATTTGCCCGATTTACAAATCATGGGCATTTTGGTCATTTTTAGTCCCTCATTTACGACGAAGGACTCTCGTTAATTATTTGACCCATATTTGCATGTTTATCTAGCAACTTAACTATGCGTACCTGGCTCGGGTCAAGGTATTGACCCGTTTACATAACTTTTTGCTTTAAATCTTTCTAGTTAAAGCAACGCAAGCTTATGTTATTTTCCTGTGATTACAAAACTCAACAAGCGATTGTCAAATGGTGTTAACCACATCATTTGACCCATTTAGTCTAATTGACCATTTGTCCGTATGAGATGGTATTTAATTACCATTTCACCCCTTTTAAACCTATCCCGGTTTTCCTTTGAACTTGTTTTACTTAAAACCGTTTTTTATTTATTCGTAATTACATGACTAATTTACCGCTTTACCCCTTTTTACTATAATCCATAATTTCTTTACCATTTTCCCTCATTCCGACTCTCATTGAATCGTGTCGGAATATCATATATCAACCACTTAGTAACATTCATATCTATACTTGAAATTAAGTAACTTTGCAAATAATGTAAAGGGCGTAAGCTCAACTTACCTCGCGTCCGCGCAAACATTCTTCGCATCCATGATCCGTTTGACCCGTTCCTTTCCAAGCTCCCACCTAGCTTGTTTAGCAACTATATCATAACATCCATAAGATGGTTAGATTGGTCATTCTATATAATGGCCATCACCCTATGGAACCCCTTTTTTTTACACACTTATCAATCAAAGCATGCCATACATTCAACAACTAGTTTCATACCATAATTCTTTTCATTCACTAACTGTTTGACCCGTTAGTGAAGTTACTTATACAACTAGTTAGTAAGTGATTTTAAACACTTTAAGCATGTCATATAAAGTGTTATTTGTTCCCAACAATCAATAATTCATGCCTAAAGCAAGTATATACAATCCTATGCCTTTTTCTTGGTTAATAAGAACATTATTTATGTGCAGTGATTTTCTATTCAGCTGCTGTAATTGACCATTTTGACCCTTTTAAAATCTGAATTAGATCAACATGTTCAAAGATGGATCGTAGAACGCTCCAATACCTTCGCAAGCATATAAGGTACGCCTTCTAACGAATTTTCTATGATTTTTATAAAATCAGCTCAGCAACTATATTTTCATTTTTCAACATCTTTCAAGTTCTGAACAGCAGTTTTAATTCGCCTATTTGGCGTATTTCACAATCACATTTGTTTCTTATGATTGAAAACAGTAAAAATTTACTTCATAAGCTTTCCGAAAAGGTATAGAACACCCAAATCGGATAAACGGTTGATTTTATATGGGTTTTTTAAGATTAGTCAAAATACATATAAAAAGCTACGAAAATCATGTTTAGGGTCCTTTCAAATTCGATCCAAACCATCAAATGCAACCCATTTCCATGGCTATAACCCTTATTAGACTCTTGGTAATGGTTAGAAACCTATAGCACAGTGATTGTAGGCTAAGAGATGTCAAAACATCATCTATTTCAAGAAGTCATCATATGAATCATAATTTTACCATCTTCTCAACTTCATCTTTGTCAAATTAAGAACTAGAACTAAAATTAACATATATTCAAGTTCTATTTGGCGATTCTCATACACCATCATGTTTAAAACCCGTACTATTACATATCACACGAAATTAGTCAAATTAGCCAATTACGTGTTTCTTTCATAATTCCAACATATAAACATTCACTTAGGCATTTTAACAAACACATTGCGGGTATAATTTCTCACAATTTATTATCAAGCTCAATACTTGTCATTTAGCCATGGTTAACATCAACTAAGCATGTTTACATCAATGTTCACATTAACAAAATCTGAATTTACTTCCTAGAACTCAAATTACACTAGAACAACAATTAAAATTCTAGTGTTTAACATGTTCCTACAACACCCACTTATCACCTTCAATGGTGATTGTGAATTCACAAGAAATAAGCATGATTTCAACTTGTATTTGTCTAGGGTTTGTCCCTAGACACTATATTGTTCCTAATTCATCATAAAACAAACATGCAACCATAAATATCAGATTTTCCCAATTTCATGAGAATTTCAACTTGAGAGTTTTCATCAAATTTTACATACCTTGTAATCCTCTTGTGATGAGGATCAGTAATCTATGCTCGATTTTCGTTTTTGATCAGATTTGGACCTTCAATTTTGTGAATTAAGTGATGAACTAGGGCTTGGTGAGGTCTCCTGGTCGCCCCCTGCGTCCCATATACGACCAGACACACTTTTGTGTGTATGGTCCTTAATTATTTTTTTTATCTAATTAAGTTTCAGATTTTACAAGATAAGCCCCTCCACTTTTGAATAACTTAAAGTTTGGTTGTTTCTAACCCTATTATAAGTTATTTCTAGACTTGTAGCTAACTAGGTTAAAACTCCTAGTTAGTAAATTCTTGTTTATTTATACTTTATAATTCTAATACAAAGTTTTATATTTTCGGGGTAGCTTTATCGGGTTAATTTTTTACCACTAACGGTATTTTACCCGTCTTTACTATTAACGTGGTTTGATTACCAAACCCGTTTTTGGGATGTTACAAGTCTTCCCCCCTTAAAGAGGTTTCGTCCCCGAAACCTTATTTACGTAGTTCATTGGTTTAATCAAACGGACCTAGTTTCGTTTTCAAGGCTCCCGTTTCCTTTGGTCAAAAGTTTTCATGTATACTGACGCGTACGTCTTTCATGTGTAAGGCCTCGCGGGCCGTTACTTACAGCTTATAACCCTTTATCTTTATTGACTGAGTTGTCACTCGACCACTTAGTCTCGTTAGTCTTTTAATAGGTCTATCCCGCGCTTGTGTTATATTAACAAGCGCTTGTATTTGTTATGACGCTTTCTTAACTTTGAATAGTTTTACCGGCTAGACTAATTAGTCGCCGTCACTTCATACCCCGTAACTCACGTTACAACGTGATCATTTTCTATATTTCTTTTCTTGTCCGTGAGCGTGTCACATCACGTTTAAGTTTAATTCAACGTTTCTTTATCATACTTCTTCTTTTCGAATGTATCGTCTCACACTTATCGATGTTAAAACCCATACTCTTTGATATTTGTTATTTCCAAATTCGCCTTATAGTATTCATATTTGTTAAAACGTTATTTCTTACTAAAACTGAATTTTTAGTTTAACGTTTTTTTTTCTTTAACTATGTCAATTACTCATATCAAGGAAATTGACAACCCATAATTTATTGTTTTCCGTTCTTGTTTTACGCGGGGATTCGTAACAAGTTCCCTCACCTTACACTATTGACCCGTAGGTTCCTTCACTTAACCTCGTAGGCTATTTCCTTAAGCTTTCACCTCTTTAAGGCAAGGCCCTTATGATCCCTTTGCTTCAATTCATGACCCGTGGGTCATTTTGGCCCCGTAGACCTTTACACTAATTAATATCCCGTAGGTTATGATGATCCCGTAGATCATCTTTTATTCTAGTCTTTATTCAATTGTCTATTTATACATATATAGCTTTAAAGCATCCTTTGTTATGTTTGGAATCATTTAATTTTGCTTTTGAACTTTAGTTGACCTTGACCATAGTCTAAGGTTTCATTTGTTTACTTTCGGACTATCTTTTCCGACTTTACGACTTCTAACGTCATTTACACGTCGGTTTGTCCTACGCTTACCGTTACCCGGTTCATACTTATACTCCTTTACAACCGATTAGCCGGGTCCTTCTATCTTATTGTTTTTAGCTTTCCGGTTTCACCGGTTTGCGTTTTCCTATTATATTAAGCGTTATTCCTTAATTGACTCGTTTGACTCATTTTGGGTGAATTTTCATCACTTATGAATGTCAAACTTCATTCTTTATTTGACCCGTCCAACTGTGAAATGGTTGAACGTAATTACCAAAATTTATGTTTGCGAAAATTCTTGTCATCTTTTAGTCATGACTCATATTCCGAGTCTTTTGACTTTCTATTTCACGTTCCTGTTTCTCAGTCTACGCATGCGTTTAAATCCTTACCCACCAACCGAGTGTTTTACCAAAGTCGTTATTATTGCAACCCTTACGGTATGCATTATGACTTCGTTTCACTTTTATATTCCTACTTTGTTCTCAAATTTGGTGTTTTACAAAATCGGCCCGTTAAGAGTCATATTTGCATTCTCCGGGTTCGAGTGTAAGCACACCCCTCCCAATTGCATACCTTAATCGTTTTACATTAATCTTTGTCCCTTCACTCGGGCTCATCATCCTAATGTAATACGCTTCCGTCACCCGGCTGTGCGTTTACATTATCATCAAAATATTTTGCTCATTTGATTCATTTGGGTACTTTTTTTTTAAGTTAGTCCCATTCACCCCGCCCTTACTATATCGGATGTAAATGTGTCCGCTATAAGAAGTTCACGGTATCAAATGCCACTACTTACTTGGCCAGAGTAAGCGATTAACACATGACACGCATGACCTTTTTATAGTTTTCACATCACGCCCTATGTAAGTAATGCCTCTATTTGTTTCTCTTGGAAACAATATCCGAATACATTTTCTATTCGGGTTTTTCCAAGTTTTTAATCTACATATGCAACTTTCAATTTCTACATATTTGTTGCATATTACTATTTGTGCGTTTACATTTAAAAGCGTGCACCTGGTAATGTTTGCCCCGACGGGCGTTCCTTGCCATTAACCTTGTTCGCGGTCGTTACGCAATTTAGTCCTTGGTGAGCATGCTCCTCTTGTCATACTTCGGACCGTTCCTCTATCATATCCTTGATTTGTTCAACCCTCGTCATCTTCAAATGCGAGTTTCCTCCAATTAAAACATTCATAAAAGTTAGTAATGTCAACTTTACTAAATGCCCGTATCATAATACAAGGCTTTTCTACTATACGTGTTAACGCACGTAATTTTGTTAACTATATCTATTATTTAATTGAGGTATCGTATATTACATGATAACCCTATGTGTTGTTTACAACACTTTAACATGCTAAACCATTAAAATACACGTACTTACCGGATTTGCGATCAAGCCTCGAACCGAACACACTTTACATTTTAACCATGAGCTCTGATTACCAACTTGTAACACCCTTGTTATTATTTTAAAGGTTTTCGTATAAATTACGAAAATAAACATGTAATTGTACATACGTGATGTTGAATAATACGGGATAATTAAAACTTTTACAATTTGAAAATAATACAACTTAATGAATTTGAGTTCGTCGTTTAAAGTTACGATGAAACGTCGTGCGGAAGCTTTTAACTTTATCGTGTTCGGTTCTTCTTCGAGCTTGATCTTCATCCGGGCACTCTTGGCAATCACCTATGATCAAAACCAACTTAAAAGTTAGTTTTGATAGTTAAATAACAAGTTTAAACAAGTTATATGGGATTAGAAATCAAGGCATTTGAACAAAATAATTAAATACAAGAAATTATATATTTTGTTTTCAGCCCCTTCACCCGGCCGTGTCAAAAGATCACCCGGCCGTGTCAGCTTAACATATATTTTTCACAGCCCCTTCACCCGGCCGTGTCAAAAGTTCACCCGCCCGTGTCAACTCTGCACGTTTATTTTTCATCAAATTTGCATCCAAACCTATCCAAACTCATTTTAATTGCTTGGGGTTCGTTTCTTAACATGTCTAAGCTATCATCCATTATCCGGATCCATTATTCATATAGTTTACGCTCCCGTTACCCGGTTTACGTTTTTCTTTGTTACACTTAAGCCAACATTTTACCACCTACTTTATTTTGACCCGTTTAGAAGTTTTCATGCATTTAAGCATCAAACTCGCATTTCTCTTTGTACACTTCGTATTTCCATTTTTTTTAAATAGCCTCTAATATTCCACAACAACTATTTTGTAGTGGATTTAACATAACGGACCGTTATTCTAAATTTTACCCTTTGGATAGTCATTCTACGTAATTGACCCGTTCTTAGGCATTTGACTCTCAAGGTTTATACTTACAACTCTTACATATATCTAAGAGTTGCATAATCATAATACTAGTATCTAAACGACCTCTAAGGGTCATTTGCCCGATTTACAAATCATGGGCATTTTGGTCATTTTTAGTCCTTCATTTACGACGAAGGACTCTCGTTAATTATTTGACCCATATTTGCATGTTTATCTAGCAACTTAACTATGCGTACCTGGCTCGGGTCAAGGTATTGACCCGTTTACATAACTTTTTGCTTTAAATCTTTCTAGTTAAAGCAACGCAAGCTTATGTTATTTTCCTGTGATTACAAAACTCAACAAGCGATTGTCAAATGTTATTGTCAAATGGTGTTAACCACATCATTTGACCCATTTAGTCTAATTGACCATTTGTCCGTATGAGATGGTATTTAATTACTATTTCACCCCTTTTAAACCTATCCCGGTTTTCCTTTGAACTTGTTTTACTTAAAACCGTTTTTTTATTTATTCGTCATTACATGACTAATTTACCGCTTTACCCCTTTTTACTATAATCCATAATTTCTTTACCATTTTCCCTCATTCCGACTCTCATTGAATCGTTTCGGAATATCATATATCAACCACTTAGTAACATTCATATCTATACTTGAAATTAAGTAACTTTGCAAATAATGTAAAGGGCGTAAGCTCAACTTACCTCGCGTCCGCGCAAACATTCTTCGCATCCATGATCCGTTTGACCCGTTCCTTTCCAAGCTCCCACCTAGCTTGTTTAGCAACTATATCATAACATCCATAAGATGGTTAGATTGGTCATTCTATATAATGGCCATCACCCTATGGAACCCCCCTTTTTTTTACACACTTATCAATCAAAGCATGCCATACATTCAACAACTAGTTTCATACCATAATTCTTTTCATTCACTAACCGTTTGACCCGTTAGTGAAGTTACTTATACAACTAGTTAGTAAGTGATTTTAAACACTTTAAGCATGTCATATAAAGTGTTATTTGTTCCCAACAATCAATAATTCATGCCTAAAGCAAGTATATACAATCCTATGCCTTTTTCTTGGTTAATAAGAACATTATTTATGTGCAGCGATTTTCTATTCAGCTGCTGTAATTGACCATTTTGACCCTTTTAAAATCTGAATTAGATCAACATGTTCAAAGATGGATCGTAGAACGCTCCAATACCTTCACAAGCATATAAGGTACGCCTTCTAGCGAATTTTCTATGATTTTATATGATTTTTATAAAATCAACTCAGCAACTATATTTTCATTTTTCAACATCTTTCAAGTTCTGAACAGCAGTTTTAATTCGCCTATTTGGCCTATTTAACAACCACATTTGTTTCTTATGATTAAAAACAATAAAAATTTACTTCATAAGCTTTCCGAAAAGGTATAGAACACCCAAATCGGATAAACGGTTGATTTTATATGATTTTTTAAGATTAGTCAAAATACATATAAAAAGCTACGAAAATCATGTTTAGGGTCCTTTCAAATTCGACCCAAACCATCAAATGCAACCCATTTCCATGGCTATAACCCTTATTAGACTCTTGGTAATGGTTAGAAACCTATAGCACAGTGATTGTAGGCTAAGAGATGTCAAAACATCATCTATTTCAAGAAGTCATCATATGAATCATAATTTTACCATCTTCTCAACTTCATCTTTGTCAAATTAAGAACTAGAACTAAAATTAACATATATTCAAGTTCTATTTGGTGATTCTCATACACCATCATGTTTAAAACCCGTACTATTACATATCACACGAAATTAGTCAAATTAGCCAATTACGTGTTTCTTTCATAATTCCAACATATAAACATTCACTTAGGCATTTTAACAAACACCTTGCGGGTATAATTTCTCACAATTTATTATCAAGCTCAATACTTGTCATTTAGCCATGGTTAACATCAACTAAGCATGTTTACATCAATTTTCACATTAACAAAATCTGAATTTACTTCCTAGAACTCAAATTACACTAGAACAACAATTAAAATTCTAGTGTTTAACATGTTCCTACAACACCCACTTATCACCTTCAATGGTGATTGTGAATTCACAAGAAATAAGCATGATTTCAACTTGTATTTGTCTAGGGTTTGTCCCTAGACACTATATTGTTCCTAATTCATCATAAAACAAACATGCAACCATAAATATCAGATTTTCCCAATTTCATGAGAATTTCAAGTTGAGAGTTTTCTTCAAATTTTACATACCTTGTAATCCTCTTGTGATGAGGATCAGTAATCTATGCTCGATTTTCGTTTTTGATCAGATTTGGACATTCAATTTTGTGAATTAAGTAATGAACTAGGGCTTGGTGAGGTCTCCTGGTCGCCCCATGCGTCCCATATACGACCAGACACACTTTTGTGTGTTTGGTCCTTAATTATTATTTTTTTATCTAATTAAGTTTCAGATTTTACAAGATAAGCCCATCCACTTTTGAATAACTTAAAGTTTGGTTGTTTCTAACCCTATTATAAGTTATTTCTAGACTTGTAGCTAACTAGGTTAAAACCCCTAGTTAGTAAATTCTTGTTTATTTATACTTTATAATTCTAATATAAAGTTTTATATTTTCGGGGTAGCTTTATCGGGTTAATTTTTTACCACTAACGGTATTTTACCCGTCTTTACTATTAACGTGGTTTGATTACCAAACCCGTTTTTGGGATGTTACAAATTAACTCTTATAAATATATATATTTTTGTCTATCACATAATTAACTTTTAAACATAGAGGTGTTGTTTTATGTCGTCACGTGTTTTGAGTTTGATACACAAAGCAGAAAAACTAAATAAATGAATCATTAGTTAATAACCAAAATACTTAGTCATGGTTCTTTTTCTATAACCCATTTTACTATTCAAATATAACTTTTACATAATATATGTCTATGGATTAGTTAGTACTTTATTGTAATCTTTAGGTAGTTTAGTGTAAATTAGATTGTCTATATAATGTATCAATTATAATGAAGGGAATATCAATTGTTTCATAACTTATGGCTATTCTATTTTTTTCGGAGGCAATCTTATTTCTTGGAGTGCTAAGAAACAATTCACAGTTGCGAGATCTAGTTGTGAATCAGAATATCGGGCAATGGCCAATACTGCGGCTGAAATTGTTTGGTTAACACATCTTCTTCAGGAACTTCATGCTTTACCTCCTGGTCGGCCGACTATTTTGTGTGACAATCAAAGTGAATTTTTTCTCACTCAAAATCCTATTTCTCACAAGCGTGCAAAGCATATTGATTTGGACTATCATTTCTTACGCGAACTTGTTGCTGCCGGAAAACTCGTCACCAAATTTGTTCCAACCAAGCTTCAGGAGGTGGCTAACATTTTCACCAAAAGTCTTCCAAGTCCTCAATTCAACACATTTCATCAAATGCTTCACATTGGTCCTCCACCGTTCAGCTTGAGGGGGGATGTTACATAATATATGTCTATGGATTAGTTTGTACTTTATTGTAACCTTTATGTAGTTTGGTGTAAATTAGATTGTCTATATAGTGTATCTCATATCAATTATAATGAAGGGAATATCAATTGTTTCAAAGCAAATCATATTCAGAACCAACCGTTATATTAATTTTATTTTACATGTATATTATATACTTGAAATTCTATTTCGGTTACAGTCATTGTATATAATAGATTTGTTGTTTTCTCTTTAAACCTTGGATGAATGTATCAACCAAAATAGACTTGATTTAGTTTAAACTCAGAATCTAATTAAACGAACTAATAAACCACCTTGTTAAAAAACTTATATATCCAAACTGTTTGTAATGAAAACAATCAGTTACTAAAAACCCGAAACATCAAGTTTGGTCATAGCTCAATCCGAATCGACTCGACTTATCGCTTCAATATTATATGTTCTGTCAAGTACTCAAGTTGGGTTACAATTTTGTAACTTCCTTGCTTTATCATTTAACAGTCATACATATGTAGGGAGAGGTTCATTTGAGAAGAAAATTAAATTGAGAAGAAAAAGAACAAAGGGTACAATTGTAAAACATTAAATAGTTTTTCTCTCATCTCATTTATTATTATCTTTGACTAATTAGTCATAAAAACTATCATCTTCCACACTAAAATTTTTGACTACACACATCAAAATTTATCTTACACGTTTTGAAATTTATTCTACACATATTGAAATTTACCCTACACAGCTTGTAATACATCCTACACACTTCATAATTTATCCTACACTTTAAATTAATTTTTTTTCTTCTTTGAAAAGATATATTTTTTTGAAAATAAGTTATAAATTTAATGTAGATAGCTATTAAAAATAAAGACTACCAATTAATGATCTATCTAAGTTTACCAATATACCCTTACACTAATATTAAATATAAAAATTAAATGAAGTAAAATGAATTATTCTTATTGATTGAAATTTCTTTTTTCTTATTATTACAAAAAATTTATTCTCATTTGAACTCTCGACTACATAGGCATGGACTTCAATGATATTGTATTTTTATTTTCAATCTTTTTGATATTCTAACTACTACTATTATCGTTGTTGTTGTTATTATTATTATTATTATTATTATTATTATTATCTATACTATATTAATAAGCATATCCAAAGGACTTCTTAAGGTCATAAGAATTTCCTTAAAACACCCTTAAAGCATGATGTACAAGTGTTTAAAACACTAATAGATTTCACTTTCCAATTTGGGTTTGAGAGGTAACACTTTTGGGCGGCCACAACTTTCATTTTTGAATTGCCGCTCATCCTCATTTAGGCGGCCAAATCTTGAAACCTAGATCTCATTTCAAAATTTAAATGCAGTCTTCTACTCCTTCCACTCTCTCTCTCTTTCTCTCTCTCGAATTCATCGAAATGCTGAACCACGGTGTTAGATCTAGAGCATCAAACAAGAACCTCATCGCCTGACACACGAAACCTATAGGGCTACAAATCCTCCGATCTTAACCTGCAAAATTGTGAAAATGGCGAGTGTTGATGTAGCCATGAAACTATCGGATTCAGTTGACAGAGATGAGAATTGTTCGTCAAGATCCTCAACGGCGAAATCAGGTGAAGGATTAAGGCAGTATTACCTGCAACATATTCACGATGCTCAGCTTCAGGTTCGCCAGAAGACTCATAATCTTAATCGGCTTGAAGCGCAGCGTAACGAGCTTAATTCTCGAGGTAGGGTTTGTAAAATCCCCAAAATTTTTTCAAGTAGAACCCTAATTTTGTTGTGTTGTGCGTTTGTATTAATTCAATGTTTTGTGTGGTGTTGATATGTGTATGCTTTGTGAAATTAGGAGTGTGGGAGTTTTGATTTGATTGTTGGATTTGGTGAATGATCTTGTAGTTTTAGAGTTTTTTGTATTTAGGTTAGTTTGTAAGAAAGTTGAAACTTTAAGGTAGGTAGTCTTGATATCTGACTTGTGTGTTTTGGCTCTTGTGTAGGGAGTGTTTAAGAAATTATATATCTGGTGTATATTCTGATCTTGTTATCTTGTTCATTTATAGCTGTAGTTCTCAACGTAATTACCTTTCTGTTGCTGGAGGTGTTAGCAGCCTCACATGCTATTGCAGTGGATCAGTCCCTGAACTTACTGTTTCAGAGAGTTCCTCCACCTCTATAAAGTAATTATTTTGTAATCTCAGTAAGTTATAAATTTATTTTTTCTGTGGTTTTAATACATAAAATTCTGGTCATGAATTACTTCTTTCTTTAACCTAAAATGTATTTAGCGGGAAGAGAATCGTGTCGGGTGTCCAACCAACAGGATCTATACACCCCGGGAATTATCTTGGAGCGATAAAAAAATGGGTATCACTGCAGGTAAACATGTTAATTATTTATGTTTTTTTGGTATTAATGTGTGATTTGTTCTATTTTTTGTGGTTAAATTTGGTATTTTCTGTATGATTTGAGATCAAGATAGTTGTAGAAATTGGTTAACTTGTTGATGGTGTTAATAATTTTTTTTTCGATTTTTTTAGTGAAATTTTGATGGGAAATTGGGGACAGAAAACAAGTAGATGCAATCGACGAATTTCCTGCGGGTAAAAGAACTTGTAGTTCAGAGCAAGTTCATCAGTATCGCCGATGGAAACGACCGCAAGTACCTCCACAAACCAGACCCATGATCACGAAATGGAAACATCTTCATCTGCATCTGGGTCGGGCGCGGCCCGTACAGACAAAGACAAAGATTCAGCATATGGGTCGTGTAATTCAAAGGAAGACGCATTTCTTTTTTAATTTCTTTTTTTAACAAACAAGAAAATCATATAAACGTAAATTTGTATTTTATAAGCTTTTTTCTATAATGATGTATAAAATAGATAATTACAGCTCCAAACTACTAATAAGAACATAACTGCATGGAAGCATCAAATTTATCCCAGCTTTACGATTTTTATTTTTATTTATTTTTTGGTTAACGGTGACACCCCTGGTAACTTTTTAATAAATTTAACAATTACAAAGGAGTGTAAAGGAGTTACAAAATTTTGGACATCTCCCTAAAACTATATGATCTTCTATAATCTACGATACAAATATCTATGACTTGGGCCCTAAAAATGTGGACTTTAATCCCAGTCCAAGTGAACCAGTCACATCCTAATCTATTGGCCTTATCAAGAGCGCAATGGTTATTACATTGGACTTTCATAACAAGGAAGCAGCTTCAAATTCTAAGTCTAATAAGTACCATACAGCCCATCCAAAAGAATAGTACCTGGCCCATGTCATAATCAATGCAATAAGTTTCGGATCCGCATCATGGTGGAAATATATACGATTTGTGAGAGAATCATGGATGATCTTTACTTTTTAGTGGTATTAATGGGAGCCCAAATGTTATTATCCAAGCCCATGTGTTGAAATTATTTTGGGCTGGCATATGGTGTGGGGTGACAACCCAAAGGTTACTCAAAAGACTGGTGAGAAAGCTAATGTTTTATAGTTCGACCCATTGTTTATAAATGGTTTGATCCGTTACCTAATCCGTCTGACCCATTCATGCATTGTGAATGTTATAGTTCGAAGATTGTTTAAATGTTTTGGATTAGTTTAGCACATTGTTTTGTTGTATTTGATAGGAATGAGTGAGAATGTGCGCCTCTAACAAGTTCTTTGATGGCTATGGTAGTGGAGCTTGCCTGACAGGAGGTTGATCTTCCCCGACATATGGTTTAGTGGTTGCAACCTTTGTGATCAACCACATTGACATCACTTGTAGCATATTTGTTGTTAAAACTTATTTCGAGAAGTTTTCTTTAGATATTATCATTTCATACCATAAGAATTGAGGTTTGTTAACATGTTTTGTTACTGTTTTTTTTTTTTTTTTTTTTTTTTTGCTACCAAAGTTACATACTTGTATTGAAATAAATGTTATTAAATAGTTGCCTTCGCCGCATCGCGCCGATGTCAGTGTTTTCTTTTTTAAATTAATATTACTTCTTTGTGAGCAGATCACAGGTAGAGGTGGAAATACCATTTCAACCCACTAATATGAAAACGAGATTGGATTAAGGTATATGGATGTGTACAAATTCTTCTTGTGTATAAACCGATACATTTAGCATATGATATCATTATTGTTAATAAGCTTGTGGATAAACCTACTTTTGATATTTTTGAGAAAAATATTTATGGTTTAAATACGTTTTCGTATAGATTTTTTGGTATATACGTTTTCGACCCCCCCCCCCCGGGTCGAAAACGTCAAGCTTTGCCACTGCCGAAGGCCTCATTGTAACTGATGATACGATTCATCATTCAAACCCGTTGATTTACCCACATCTTTAAAACCCTCATAACATAACTAGAATCACACAATTTTCTTTGTTTTATCCTGAAGCCGGTAACCGGCCGTCGCACAATAACCACCAAACGCCATAACGAAACCACCAATCGCCGCACACCGCTGATTCTCCGCCGCTGAAGGTCGCAACCGACCCTCACGTTCTGCTACACTGCCACCATCGTCGTCGCACGCCACATCGGAAACTACATCCCCGTACATAGCCCTAAACTCACCAATCTAAGTGATATTTTTCCCGCCGCATCGCGCGGGTAAACGACTAGTTATTATTATTATTATTATTATTATTATTATTATTATATTCGTCCTAATATAAAGCTTAGCGTATATTTTATATGAACAGAAAACGTGTCTTTTCGAATATAAAAAGCAAACGTATCGTCTGAACTAAACATTAGGTAGACAACCAAGACGGTGAGTATATATACGTGGCAGCATGTCAATGGCTGCAGATAATTTTATTGATTCTTAGTCATCTTTCATAAAAACAATATGCCTTTCACACTTTGCCGTTCATACATTTATTTTGCTTTGCCTTAGGGTAGGGGTGGTCATCACTCATCACTCACAACACCTAATTAAGTTCCGTCATATCATCAATCATTTTTCTATCACTCACAACTTTTTTTAATGACAATGGTCATCACTCACAACATCTAACAATAAACACTCACACCTCCTCACATGTTCCATCACTTACAATCCATAACGCGTGAATTCTTTCACGGAAATTGTTCTTCACGCGTGGAACTAACATGGTGACGGTGGTTTGTTGCATCCCACCACGGGTTGAACTTGGCCCATCACGGTAATTGTTTTACCGCCCCCAGTCCCCTTACAAATTAGGCTTCGCTCGGCTTGGCCTTAATAAATATTATTAAAAGATAGTTTATGTAACTATGTTTTTTTCTTAACCTAACTTGATCTAAAATATTATGAATTTCTCATCAAAACGCATCATGCATAAGCGGTTTTTGAGAAAACATGTATTAATCGATGAAACTCTAGCGGTGTGGGCGTATATAGCAGCTTCTAAGTGTTTGAAGAAAACCATTTTTAACATGAGTTTTGACACGTTTAAAGTTTTGGTTTTTTAATTTATGTTTTACCTTCTACTAATGCCATATCGTCTATACGCTTACAATAATTTTTCGTTAATAAAATATATTAAATACATATAAGTTAAACATTTATCATATACGTTGTACCAATTTGCAAAATACCAAACCACCTAATATTTGATTATTACATTCTAAACCGATAAAACATATGTACAATATTCTAAACCCTTATGTTACAAATAATTGTGTGATTCTAAATATGACAAATATGAAGATGCATGAATCCCCATTTTTTTACAAAATTGATATAATTTGTTTAACTAGAGGTTGATTTAATACAAAACTTTTTTTAAGTAGATCTACCTAAATGCGCATCATAACTATGATTAGGGCAAATTACATAAGGATAGCAGCTAGACGAGCAACAAACTGCGCCGCCATCCCCTTCTGAATAGAAAACGCTAATCTGCTAAAAACAAAGCCTCGCCCCTGAGGGGTCGAAAAGTTGTTGTGGACCACACGCTGAACTCTAGCTAAGAACCGAACCGCCTCCGGCGTCAAGGAGCCGAACGTGTCAAACGCCCGGGGGACAAAGGCATGCTGATTATCCTCACAAGCTTTCGCGTGCTTTTCCATCTTCTTTGACTCTGCTTTCAGTACCGCTTGCCCCGTCATAAGGCCACACGGGGCGGTCCCATGATGGCATTGTACAACGCGTGAAATGGTCACGCTACACCGCCGCCGGTGGTTTCATCACGCGTGGAATTCACAACGCGTTAAGTTGGTCACGCGTTGAAGTTTGACAAGATATCCTGTTGCACTTGGACACGTGTTGTTGCATGTTGCATGTTGAGCCTGACATGCTGTTGCATGTTGACAACAAATTAGTGGAGTGACATGCTCTGGACACGTGTTGTTTGTGAGTAAATATTTTGGGAGTGGTAGAGTTCCATCACTAGTGATACCACCCCGCCTACATTTCTATCACTAGTGATAGAAATTTGGTTGATGACATGGCATGATGTGATTGGACAATGAGAGTGATAGAAACTATCACTAGTGAACCACCCCTCCTCCCCTAATTATGAAAAATAAAACATCATTATTAAACGCATCCATAATAATGGAGTTAAAAATATAAAATTTAGAAAGCTAAAAGAAATCAGTCGGCTTAACTATCGTGAAGCCAAGCCATTCAAAGCCAAGTCTGTCTTGTTAACATTGATCTTGTCAAATACACACGTATGACAGTTTGTACGAGGACCCACGTTGTCTTTTCTTCGGTCAACCACCGACCCCCAACGCTCATATATCTACTTCTACTATGTATATATAGATTAAAACCCAAGCCCATTAATCTTTCCTTATTTTTCCATCTTTATTCATCAACCAATTCAAAGGGTACCTACTTACTTACTGATCATGGGTAACTGTTGTTTGAAAGGATCAAGAATGGTGTGGGCTGATGAGACTAAAGGGTATGGTGAGGATGGGCTCGGAGGGGATGAGCCGCCACGTAGGCGCCACGTAGGATCGGCTCGTGGGGGATGAACCTAGGGGGGTGGGGGATGAACCCCTTTATATATATATATGTATGTATGTATAGATGTATGTGTGTATAGAGAGAGGAGAGAGGATCGGCTGAATCGGCTGTGGGGGGCCGAATGAGCCGGGCCGGACATGAGGGGGATGGTGTGGGGGACCGGCGCCGGTCCTAGCCGGGCCTCAGCCGGCCCCCATACCCATTAGTCTGATGAGAATGATGAATGGGTGTACTACTCTGACCTCAATCATCAACAGAAACAGAGTCTTTTGAGTGAGGAGACAATCGGTAACAGATCGAATCTCGATGTTTCTGCAAGTGAAGGCCACAACACCTGTTGTAAGAACAGAGAAGTTAAGATCATGTTGAGCAAGAAGAAGCTAGAGGAGTTGTTGGAGGATCTTCATAACATCCCTGTGGATCAAATGTTGGACCGTTTACTCGATTCAAGCGATCGGTTTGAGCTCAATTATGATCATCATGAGCCATGGAAGCCCAAGTTACAAAGCATCCCTGAAGAGAGTTAGAATAGTTTTTGTGTTGTTTTCTTCTCCATGACCATTCTTTTTGTTTTGCTCATGGGAAATTACTGAAACTTGTGGGAGGGGAATCTGTTTTGATTTTTGTTTTTGTATATTTTTGTACAGAATTTATATGGTGATTTGATCAAAATTTTCATGATTTTTTAGGCTGCCATTTTTTTTAGTTTACACCTATGTTCATGACTTAAGTCTTAAGTTTTAGAGTTAAATGCCATTTTTTCATGTGAATTGTGTCATTTTGTCAATTTAGTCTAAATGTTTCATTTTTCGTCTGTGGTCCAAAGAGGTTTCAACATTGCCATTTTAGTCCACTGGGTTAACTTCATCCAGTTTTCTGTTACCGACAAGGGTAATTCGGTGGCCGAATTGCCCTTCTGCTAACCGAATTGCCCTTCTAATTAACAAAATTACATATAAAATGACCGAATTGTCCATCTCATTAAAAGGAAAAATGAATGAAGTAATCCAGTAGACTAAAATGACAACACTGAAATCTTTTTGGATCCACAAGCGAAAATGAAATCTTTGAACTGAACTGACAAAATGATACAAACCACGGGGACTAAAATGACATTTAGCTCTAAGTTTTATGTATAACTTGTGAGGTGCCAAAGGGTTTTTGGTCTAATGATGAGAGTTCAAGTCTCCTAACGGATAAAAGGTGAAAATATAGGATTCGAAGCATGGGAGTTAGCCATTCTATAAAAAAAAAAAAAAAAAAAAACTTGTGAGAAAAATTACGCGGATAAGGAAATTGTTCTTGAATTTAGCTTAGAATTTTACGAATAAGCAATTTATTCTTGACTTGAGCTTAGAGTATAAGCAATGGTATTAAAATAATGCTCAATCTGTTTGAACACACAAAAGTTTATAATTCAAAATTTTATTAGATAATTGTATAAACAATTAAATAAGCAATGGTATTAAAAAAATGCTCAATCAGTTTGAACACATAAAAGTTTATAATATAAAATTTTATTAGATAATTGTATAAATAATTAAATAAGCAATTTATTCTTGACTTGAGCTTAGTGAATAGTTGCTTTTAGAATAATTTCTTAACTTAGCTTACATTTTATGATTTATAAAATAATAATATACAATAATTAGTATAAATAATTAAATAAACAAGTCCACAGACCCAGGGGCGGACCTATTAACAAACATCGGGTTCCCAGGAACCCATTCGGTTTTTAATTTTTAGTACAAATGTATATAACAAACTGAAAAGGAACCCATAAGTAGAATATAAAGGGAACCCATAAACAAAATGCATTGGTTTTTTACTGGTTAGTCCGCGTTATTTCTTGTAAAATGCCCGGGTTCGAATCCTGTGTGAGGCAATTATGAATCTTTTTGTTCCGTTTTTTTTTTGTCTAAATTGTTATCTTCAAGCATTTTGCTCTAGAATTGTTCATTGTGAAGACTTGTTTTTGGTGCTGCTTCATGGTACTACTAAGAATCTTTTGTGTTAGGATATTGTTTTTCTTTCTTTGAATTTGTCAAACTTGTGGAATTTATAGTAAAAGACTTTTCATTTATGAGCTTAAATAGTTTTGCCTATGCTTGAGAACCCAAGAATTTTCTTTCAACCTGTTCACATTGTATATTTGAGTAAGGTCTAAAGTAAATTCTATGTTTCTTTTATTTGTAGATTTTCAAATATCCCATTGACAGTCATACAGAGTTTATTAATTTAGAAGTTAAAAAAATATGGGATTTACATATATTTTAATGACCTTCTGATATACTTATTAACAGTTAATAAGTAACAATGAATCTGGCACAACGCATCCTTAGGTTATTTGGGATAGGAACATTACGAAGCGTCAAAGAAAAAAAGGTGATAAAGCTGCCCGACCCAAAAATTCTAACGTCGAGTTGACTTGACTGAAATTCGAACACCTAAAAAAGTGAACCCAGTGGATAAAAATCCTGGATCCGCCACTGCACAGACCAAAGTGGGTCAGTGGCTGCTAAATGACTAAAATATTAGGAATGTCCTCGGCTCTGAAAGTGCCCGCCCAGCGGCCCAGCCACTCACGAGATTTCATGATCTAGACTGACAATGAATCAATATGTATTATTATTGTATTTATATAAAATGAAATTTGGTTTCCTTTAATCCTCTCATAGGTTAGAATCCCGTGTATTACACGGGTTAAATAAAAGTAATTTATATACTAAGTAATAAAAAAGGTTATATTTAAAAAAAAACATATGTATTACAGAGTTGAATTTACCCGTATATTACACAGATAAATAAATATAATGTAATTGGTTAAAACATGTAGTCATCATGATATAAACATAAAAATTGGACTTTGATATACTATTTGCTTATTATAACATTTTATTTTATTTTTTTATTTATTATAAGGTTAAATTGTTAAATAAATTTGAATGCCAAATGAACTATCATTAAACGTCAAGTTAATGATGAACGTCTAACTCTAGTTTTATATATGTTTGATACGAAATGTCAAGTTAATTAAGAACGTCTAACTCTAGTTTTATATTATGTTAATATACATGTTATTTTGTTATATGTGATTATTTATGTATTTTATTGTTACTTGTATTTTCATTTGTAGTTTTAATTAAAAAAAGATTATTTATGCTTATTTTGTTATTACTTAAATATGTTCACTTATAATTTTAATTTAAAAAAATAAGGCTATTTATGCTTATTTTGTGGCTACTTAAATACGATTCTTGCAACATAGTATTAATTTTGGTATTGTGTAATAAAGCAAAGGCATGAGAAATTATAAATAAAAACCAAAGGGTAAAAGATTACAAGAAGGTGAGGATGCATAATAATTTAAATTATTATTATGTAATAAGAAAGAGTGAAATCGAAAAAATTGTGATTCTATTTATTTTCTTCTAAATCATCAACTAAAACAGGGAATTATTTTTTTTATTCTTAATTAAGTTGAACCATTATCATTGGTCCAATTCAATCTAACATTAAATCAAAATTACCTACTATTGTAAAATTAGGATATAATATCCGAAATTTTAATCATAATAGCCAAATATTTATTAGTGATAATTGATTTATTAAATTTGCTATATTAATAATAAATTTGTTTGACTAAATAGATTCTTAGATTAAAGGTGGGTGTATATACGATTTAGCCACATTTACATGTGTAAACATATAGTTGATAAATATTTGCCTATTAAAAATATCATTATATGAGTTAAGAGTTTATCTATAATTAATTAGAATAGATTAAACTAAAATTATAATTATCTATAAGAGATGGCCTAATATGATGACAAGTGTCCCTAAGGTGGTTTCTTTTATTATATAGTACTAGCGGTAAGACCCGTGTGCAAACACGGGTCGTTTCTAAGAAAACAATGCATAACACATTTTATATAAAGTAAAAAAATAATTAGTGCAGACCTACAAAATTGATATAAACTAATGGTCAACAGGTTTAGTCAACAGGAGTTCATTTATGTTGACAACCTAACCGCTGTTGTCTATCGACTGTTAAAAACCTCTGTTGCTTTCCAACAGAAATTTCCTAACAACTGTCATCCATTATCCCCAACAGAGATTGCCACATTGATAGATGTTAAGTATCAGATGTTAGTCAACCCATGTTAAAAGGGTTAGTCAACAGAAGTTAAAAGGGTTGGTCAACAGATGTTAAGAGGATAATGCTATGAACGATGAATTTGATGCTCTCATTAAAAATTAATAAGACTTGGGAACTTGTTACTAAAACACCAGATATGAATATTTTTCGCAGCATGTCTTCTCAGAATAGAATTCATGCAGAGCAAGTCTGACAAGTCTTTCTTCATCTATCATCAGGAATCAAACACAACTTGGTATCAACATTTCACAAACTTCTTTTGCTTTCCAACACGAGTGGTTTTTAGAAAACCATGCATACAACATTTCGGCAGTGTAAGCTCTGTTTTGGGATGGAACAGGGGTTTTTATAGGGTGAAAAAGTGAAAGTTGATGTGGCATCTGTTTCAAAGATCTGATGTCTAACATCTGTCCATGTGGCAACCTCTGTTGGGAATAACGGATGACAGTAGTTAAGATAACGTCTGTTGGAAAGAAACAAAGGTTAGGAATAGTGGAATCAACAGTGGTTGATTTTAGTCTATCAGTGGATAGACATCAGAAGTTATGAACAGTGGTTGATTTTAGTCTATCAGAGGATAGACATCAGTGGTTAGGATAAACAGAGGTTATGAGTTCGCTGATCTGTTATTCGCTGCAGAAAAAGTATACAAATTGTTCAAAAACGAAACCAAAATAGGGATCAAATTTCATATCCATCAGTATTTTTCATTCCTCAAAATTACATGCAAATAATAGTTTCATAGGGCAGGAATCAAGCTTTTCTTTCATCTATAAATATACAGGACCGAGTAAAAACAATCAAACTCAAACATAACCATCTAGCTTCAGGTATCAAGCTTTTCTTTCATCTATAAATATACAGAACCGAGTAAAAACAATCAAACTCAAACATAACCATTCATTCAACAAATAAATAAACAGTTTAATAACTAATAAGAAACTATCGTAGCTCTTAAGAGTCTGGTCATCCTTAAGTATCCGTCCTTTATAAATCAACCGCTGCTGTGCCGCTGGAATATCACACTTCTGTTCAACAACAGACTTGAACGACTCAGCGGATGGCTAGAGGCTCGCTTGAACGGGGAACGACTCAACGGACAGCTCGAGGCTCGCTTGCACCGTATTTACCGAAGAAACTAAATGAACACAATAACTAAAATATATGATTGTTTGTAATTATCTTTTACATTAAAGATACTAAATGAAATATATTAACCATATGTACCTCTAAAGAAAAGTTTTTTTTTTTCCTTTTTCGTTTACCCTGTGATAAGGATTGGCCGATATTTTCATCTGTAACAAACCAATAATCAACTATATTCAATAGTTCCCAAACCCCAATATTAAACACTCATACAAATCACTCAATATATGACAATATTAATAAAGACACTTTTTAAAGAGTTAAAACAAAACTTATAGAAAGTTGTTTATGCATTTGAGCTGGTAACCTAACTTCAGAAGCACGCATCAGTTAAAGTAGCCAACCTGAAGTTGTTTAACGTGTGAGTCTCACCTGTTGTCATTTGTATTTGATTCGATTGAAAGGCAATAATTCCAATATTATGCTGACAGCAGCCTCTCATCCTCTACGCGTCTGCATCTACTCTCTATCTACCGTTGATATATTATTTGTCAAGACATCCATTTTGTAAAATCTAGCTGGATATAAAGCAAACGCCATTGATTTAACTGTCATATATCAGTTAATGCATACACCCAAAAAGATAACAATAATTATTCTACACAAATTGAAAACTATAAAGTCGCTAGTTTGCAAATCTAAGCATATAAACTGATTTCTAATGTCCAGATAAGAACAGATGTTTTTGAACAGACGTTTAGAACAGATGTTTTTGAACAGACGTTTAGAACAGATGTTTTGAACATACGTTTAGAACAGATGTTTAGAATAGATGTTTTGAACAGATGTTTTAAACAGATGTCTTGAACAAATGTTTAGAACAGAAGTTTTGAACAGATGTTTTGAACATATGTTTTAAACAGATAATAATTCAGAGAAAGATAGAGATACCAGCCGTTGATATTTGAAAGATAGAGATACCAGCCTCTGTACCAACAGCTTTACTACAAGAAACAGTTAATATTTGAAAGTTACAAACAAAATAGTAAAGAAAAAAACTTGACTTTATATATACCTCGGCAAGGACATCGTTAATCAGTTGCTCGGCTTTAGCGATAGCTTCTGAAGTACATGTAAGCTCAACTGCTCTGGTGAGTGATTAAGGATCATGATCCATATCTTTGATAACCTGAATCTCTGCTCCAGATTGTACTTGTAGCTGAAGATACTTAATAGCTGAAGATACTTAATAGCTGGAGATACTTGTAGCTGAAGATACTTAATAGTTTCTCCACTTGGCATGCCTCGTTCACTACCGCAAACAATATCATTTCAACTACTTCTTGGTCGGTAATGTTTATAGGCTGCAAATACATATTTCACGAAAACACATTAGTGTAAGCATTTAAAAAACTTTAGGCGACTTTCAACATTTTTTTACCAATTTGACCCAATTGAGATAAAACACAACCGAAACCAACTTTTTAACTTATTCATAATAAACGGGTCAAAACGCCACCTCGGTATCTGACATTTCACTTCCTTTATTATGGAAAAAACGGTACCTTTCCTCCGGGCATAATGTTGACTTGTCTTCTAGCCTCTTCCAAAATCGGGAACACTTGTGGATTGGGTTTTGGCTTGCTACCCTTCTCATAAATATAATATCCTTTTCCATTATTTTTACCTGAAAAATTAGCCTTGTGTAAGAAAAAGAGCCTTTCGTTCAAGATCATGACAAATGAAGCGTTTCCGAAACATATTCAAGAAATTACCGTTTCGTCCACTTTTAATCATAAGGTCAGTTATAGGAGACCGGAATGTACGATCAGGAAAAGCTTTGGCAAATTCTTTACCGACAGCAACAGCTACACCATATCCCGCTAAATCTTGAAGCCTGAATGCATAGATTCATACAACATTTTTGAGATTGAATATAATTAAAGTTAAAAAAAATATTTAAGAAAAAACTTACTGGAACGGGCCCATGGGGAGTCCAAATGCAATGAGGGGGACACACTTTCTCGAGTTCGCTAAAAATCTTTTGCTTCAGTGGCACATTCTCAATAACCGCCTGCAATAAGGACAACTCGATAAGAACATAAAGTTCATATTCTTATGTTTTTAGGATGTAAAATAACTAATAACATACATTCTTTTAAATAAGAACGAACCTCTATAACCATATCCACATCTCTAAATTCCGAGTAATCTAATACGCCTTTAATCATCGATAAAGCTTTTTTAGCTTGTGCCTGTGCTAACCTCTTCCTTGCAACCAAACCTCGAACATTTCCTATCGAACAAAGTGTTATCACCGTAAGTTTTTCTAAAAAAATAAATCCTTTATATGACAAAGAATAAGCTACATTGAAGGTGGAAAAAAGCAGGTATTTGAAACGGGAGAATAAGATAACACAAAGAATAAGATAACACAATCAGTATACCTGACGTGTGAGGACCAAGCTCCGTTTCACCAATTTCTTGTAATGATCTTTGCTGAGCAAATAGGTATTTGAAATGGAATCTTTTAGAACAGAGAACATTGCATTTTCTGTGACAGCCCTGAATAAAAAGCGATGGAGTATATTCCTGTTGAACTGATTGAAGAAATTATAACTGTAGCTGTGAATTGAGTTGAAAACTTGGAAACCTAAATATTGTGTAATTTACATATCAGGTAGTTTATAATGAAAGAAAGGACCACATCCTCCCCACTTAAACGTATACTGGTGAATTTCACATACATCTCTCAATAATCAACTTTTTTTTCATATTAACTCCTTATCTACTTTTCTGAGTCTGACTATAGAAAGATGCCAACAAAGTTCAAAAATAGATATCAAACCTCAAACTTCAAGAAGCCTTCAAGCACGTCTAACAGCAACGGACCACTATCCCCATTCCTGCTTATCTCATAACCATTTTTGTTACTAAAGTCCTTTAACTCTGCTTTCCAGACATCCTTTTGCTGCAAATGGCAGGATTAAAAAAGAACCGCAATTGAACAAAACTTGAAAGTTGAAAGAATCATGAATGATAGCATAGATGATAAGAAAGAAAACTGTTACCAGATTACACTCAGGCAAATCTCACCGGTTTCTCACACAGATTTTGATAATTTAACACATATTTAATGATGATGATGGAAGTAATTAACAAATATCAAAGGAAGACGATTGCTACTGAAGATATCTACTCAAAAGAAAATACTTCTTATCTACATAACTGTACCTACAAATAATTTTTTTGCACATCTGCAGATCCTTTTGTGTCTAGATAAATATTTAAATTCTCAAGTAAACCCTTTACAGATCTGAATAACTTCCAGACTTCATATAACCAACAAACTTAGAAAAACAACATCGATATAATTTTGTCGACTGACTTCGTATAAATGACCGACTGCAAGTTTCACTGTATACTTTTGTTTAAAGAAAGAACATCGACATACAACTTCCAGACTTCGTAAAGTACACAAACAACACATTTAGAACACTGCATTGGCATGTAGCCAAAAGCCCTAAATCCAAAACAGTTGACTGATGTGATGAAGTTGCTGAACTTGCTGTATGTAACACATATTTTTTTTATTTCTCAAGTATATTCATGCTTGTGTCATGTGTGTCTATTTCTTTTCACATAAACTATCAATTTCCATAGGTTATCGATTGAATGATTGAGAATGAGTAACATACCTTTCGTGCAAAGAAATTCAAACGTTTTCAGCTCCTTCTGCATTGTTTCCAGTAGTAATAATTTGGATTATTGGGGTTTGACCTCTAAACCTAACACAAGGGAAAGTACAGGGCTTTTGAGAAACTAAAAGAAAGAGAAGGAGATTTAGAGAGAGAAGGAGATTTAGAGAGAGATGGATTGAATTTTGGAGCCAGAATCATGTTCGATTAATTTGGTAAGAACACCAATAACCACAAGCAGACTAATATAAGAACATCAATTAAAGATATATACAACCGATTGCTCCAAAATTCAATCTCGATTACGGCAATTAAAAGTATTGAATTCTAATAACATCAAAATCAACGTATTGAATTCTAATAACATCAAAATCAATTACTAAAGTTGAAGGATTACCACTGTCTTCTTATTTGTAGATTTTTATTTCCTTGAATGGTGTATTTGCTGGAGACGGGCTGTCATCAACAAAGAGCCCTCTTGCTCTCTATTTGCTTTGGTCCTCCCTTTACCTTACGTTCTCTCTCTCTCCCTCTAGGGTTTTGCATTCATGATTTTCATTCAAAATCTGATTTCAGCTCACTCGATCTGGACTTCGACTTTGCACCGTAAGTTTCTTCCATAGCTTCTTTGTGTGGCGGTGGTATCACAAAAGAAAGTAACTGAAGATGAAACCTAGAAGGCAGCCAGAATTAAAGGTGAAATTACAAAAGTCATCAAATTTAAGCAAAAGTGAGTATAAATAGATCGGACGGAGCTCCGGCTGATATATTTACATATCGTTGACTGAGTTGAGCAACTGGAAGTGATGCTAGTGTGATCTTTACCTTCTTGTGTTGAAGAAAGATACTGGAGAGAGAGAAAGTGAGTTTTAGAGAGAGAGATAGAGAGTTGTGAGAGAAATTGATTAGAGAGAGTAATTGATTCAAGAAGATGATATGTTATATACCTGGAGCCATAATTTTGAATTTTGAATTTGTAGCCATAATACTGAATCGTCAGAGGTTTTGAAGTTTGAATCATCAGTGGTTTGATTACAGTGGTTTGAATTTTGAATCATCAGTGGCTTGAATGGACAGTGGTTTTTTATTACAGAGGTTTTGAATGGGCAGTGGTTTGAATGTGGACCAACTTTGAAATTTAAAGTCTTTATATATTAGCCTTTATGATGTAATAATGACATAAGAAAAGCCTTGTTGGACATGCTCTCCTGCTGACACATCAGTTTTTCTTATGTCACTTGGATTTCTCCTTTTATAGAAAGTATAGATAGATAGATGTTTTTGTTAAACCTGAAGAATTTGGTTTATTATTTTATAATTTAAATAACCAAAGTTTTTTTTATATTTATATTTATGAGTTCTCATTCTCTAGATGTTCTAAATTTCCCTTTAAATTGTTATGAGAACTAGTGGGTTCCGTATGTGATGCATTTAGGGAAAATTTAAGTGTGTTTTACATCGATTCAAAACTATAAAAACAAATACCAACATTGAGTTCCAATAAACCCAATATATAGGTGTATCATATGATAAAAAAAACTCAACTTTGAACGTTGTATGACGTAACCCAAAAAAAAGTCGTTTGTATATCGATAAACAAAATAATAAAAAGTGGTATATTTTTAACCGTTTTATACACTGTTCAAGTTTTAATATTTATAAAATACTATTAAACTACACTTCACGTTGGGTAAGTGAACCCATTGTTGGCGTAATACGGTAATGGTAAGATACCGATGTCATCCAAGGATACAACTGTGACAACCGGCAAAATTAATGGTAATTCCGTACAACTTAACGATTATTTATACATTTAATTGCGTTCAATTTGGCTTAATTAATGCGTAATTAGGTCATACAAGTCTAGCAATTGTAGGACATGTTTAAACATGACAATTGATATTGTTATTTTCATCCCGTCGCGAGAAAACAATTAATTATGTCCTAATATGTTGGCGAAAATACTGAAAACACTGTTCGCATCAACGAATTCTAAAAACTGACTGAATGATCAACGAACGATATGGAAGGCATATCAACATTGAAACTTGAATAAAACCCTAATTAGGGACATGAAATGCAATAAAAGTCTAATTTTCCGAAAAATGCCAAAACTATTAAATTGTCCGATCCGCAATAAACTGCAATAAATATAATTGCCTGTAACACTAAAATTCAACTTTTACAATGTCCATAAGGCTTGTAAATGATGTTAAACTCCTTAAATAAACCCGGGGATATCAATGGAATATCCAAAACATAGCTTCTAGTATTACGACGCATCTTTCACAAATTGTCCGGTTTCGAGCCGACGAACGAACTAGCGATATTTTTATTATCATAATACCTAGTTAACTAATTTAATAAACTAGTTAAGACTAACACCCTAAATCATCATTAGTGGGCTAATGGTTTAAGAATACTACTAAATACATAAACATGTAAATATAACATAGGGTAGGGTTCTAGAGTGAACACTAGGTTGAGAGTGAACTGTGTGAACTAATCTGGGCAATTTGATTACATCATCTAAAGATTTTTAAACAATGACAAGATTGTAATTATAATGTTGTAACCTCCCTTTAAATTAATTGACAGAAGGGTATTTGCGTCTTTTATAAATTGCATTTATTAAACAATATAATCAAAATCCCTAAAATCTCGCTAGTTTCCGAATATATAAGATACACATTTGTTAGTGTATACACATGTGTACAGTCTCGCTAGTGTTAGTTTATACAAGATACACATATTTTAGTTTATACACATGTGTACAGTCTCGCTAACTATCAGTTTATACAAGATACACAACTGTTAGTTTATACACATGTGTACAGTCTCGCTAACTATCAGGTTATATAAGATACACAGTTGTTAGTTTATACACGTATGTACAGTCTTTTATACATCTGTGTATTATATTAAAAAATGGTTACATATGTGTATATTAACAACATATAGTATATTATGCATGTGCACGAGTAGATTCATATAAAAATTATGAAATTAATGAAAACGAAACATATCACATGTATGAAAAAATAAATAACTTCATCACATATTCAAAAAAAGAGTTAATGCCCAAAAATAATTACAATTTCAATCTCAGAGAAAATTTTCAATATTTATTGAAAATTATAAAAAGTAAAAAACAATATATTATGTTATCTCTATATATGGATAATAAAAGAAAAACAATATTAAAGTTAAAATTGAAACAAAATCTATGGATAAAGAAATGATAGAGAAATAATTAAAAATGAGTGAGAGTTAAGAGAGGAGAAAATTAATGGATTTTAATTAAACATACTTGGCTAATGTCAATCTTACCCTTTTAATCTAAAAAATGATCAAGGGTCAAGATTAGTTCACACAGTTCACTCTCAAGAATTTGTTCACTCTTGAACCTAATCCTATAACATATTATATATATATATATAACTTAAAAAATCCTAAGGCCATGCCCCCCAAATTCGGCCAACATGAGGGCTACCCCCTCATCCTACAACCTACCTTGAATAGTGATGTTAGAAGTATGGCATGAGGAAGATGGTATTGTGTCGCAACCCCCGACCCCTGCCTCGGGAGGCGGGCGGCCGTGGCCTACTCAGAGATGGTGGTATCGGTGTTTATTATTATTTGTCAACGGAAATTTCATCAGGACCGTAGTTAGGAAATATTTAATCAGAGTAAAACACCATATTTTATAATATTAATTATCTTGGGATAAAACCCAAGTTTTCGTTACAAACAGATTTATAGGGGTAAACCCTATTTTATTGAAATAAAACATCTTCTTTATTTAGATAACTTTTATAGCCACTTTTCCAAGCCTTCAGTGCTGTCCAGCTGGCTTCTATTTGGCTTTCACATTTTGTTACCTGAAACGCGTTTAAAAACATTTTGTCAGTGGGAAATACTGGTGAGTGAATCTCAATTTAATCAAGAAGAGTTTTATCATTTAACAGTATTGAGAGCGATTACAATGTTTGTATCTACACAATTACTCATTCAGTATTGTCAATCCTGATTGGTGGGTCATATTACTCATTGGCTATCTCGTTGTCCAATGGTAACGTGTTCCACATTTTGTATACAAAACCCAACATACCTGCAGTAATTGAAGAATTACAAAGACTTAATCACTGCTAATCACATTGTAAAATATTTAAGGTTTTGTAAAATAGTTTGCAAAAAGGTTTACAAAAAGGAGATTACTCAGATTGCTATTTTAGGGTTTTCCTTTGTGGTTTCCTGGTTAGTATAATAACCCAAAATTTACATTAGTTATACCCTCCCCGAGACAGAACTCCAACGACTACGACGGGCAGAGCCTCAACAGCCGTTACGGAGCGCTAGATCAATCGGGCAGCGTATCTAATACGTAACCGGGGGTTATGATACTTACAACAAGGCAGAACTTCGCTAATTAGGAGGGTATAATGCCCGGGTATTACTTTTACACTTTAGAAATTGAGAGAGAATTGAAAAGAAGTGAACGAGTTGGACTGAAGGCCGATCAAGGCAATTTATAGGGTTGTTCGTCGAGTTTGTCGCTCCCCGTGAAAGCCACACAAGGGGCTTACGCGCCCCGCGACGTAGGGGGTCTACGGCGTAGCTTGGCCCGGTCATTCGTATAGGTTCAACACGCGTGAGGACACGTGGCGGCTTACGGTGCAGCCTCGTAGCCAGGTGCTCGCGGCCCGCATAAGACCAAGGCTAGGTCTTTGCGGCCCGCCAGAGACTAAAAAAATTGATTTTTAATTAATTTTAATAAAAATAAAGGTATTTTGGGCCATTTCTCATATACGGGGTGTATTTTTGGACGTATTGGGATGTTCTAAATATTTTTAGGGTGTCGAAAATAATTTTGGAGGGTTGTTATATCCTCCCCACCTTGTTTTAGAACTTGTCCTCGAGGTCTACTGGAATAGGTGTGGATATTTCCTCTGCATTTCTGATTCAAGCTCCCATGTGTATTCTGGTCCTCTCTTGGAATCCCATTTCACTTTAACGAGAACTAGTCTCTTGTGTTTGAAATTCTTGACTTTTCTATCTTCAATCTGCAGAGGCTTCTCTATAAATTTAAGCTTCTCGTTTACCTCTATATCCTTAAGAGGTACTACTAATGATTCATCGGCTAAACACTTTTTGAGATTGCATACATGAAATACATCATGTATTCCTGCCATCTCCTCTGGCAGTGGTAGCTGATAAGCCACTGGTCCTATTCTTTTGATAATCTCAAAGGGTCCAATATACCTGGGGCTTAACTTTCCTCTTTTGATGAATCTTACCACTCCTTTCCAAGGAGAAACCTTTAACAATACCTTGTCTCCTACCTGAAATTCCAACGGTTTGCGCCTGTTGTCAGCATAACTCTATTGTCTATCACGTGCTGCTTTTAGTCTTTCCTTGACTTGAATAACTTTGTCTGTTGTTTCTTGTACTATCTCAGGTCCAGATAGTTACTTTTCCCAATTTCCGCCCAACAGACTGGGGATCGGCACTTTCGTCCATAAAGTGCTTCGAATGGTGCGGCATTGATACTGCTATGATAGCTGTTATTGTAAGAAAATTCTATTAATGGTAAATGATCGTCCCAATTACCTCCGAAATCAATTACACAAGCTCTAAGCATATCTTCCATCGTCTGAATTGTCCTTTCGCTTTGTCCATCCGTTTGAGGATGATAAGCGGTGCTTAGATTTAGCTTGGTTCCCATTGCTTTTTGGAAACTAGTCCAAAAATGAGAGGTAAAGCGGCTATCTCTATCAGAAACAATAGATAAAGGAACTCCATGTAATGAAACTATTTCATTCACATACAACTTGGCTAGTTGTTCCGTACTGAAAGTTTCCTTCATTGGCAAGAAATGAGCTGACTTAGTTAGCCTATCTACAATCACCCAGATTGTATCATTACATTTTCTTGTCTTGGGTAATTTGGTAACAAAATCCATTGTTATCAATTCCCATTTCCATACCGGCATTTCTAACTGTTGCAACAAACCTGAGGGTTTCTGATGTTCAGCTTTAACTTGTGAACATGTTAGACATTTGGCAACATAAGTTGCTATATCCTTTTTCATTCCTATCAACCAAAAATTCTTTCTTAAGTCTTGATACATTTTATCACTTCCAGGATGTATCGTATACTTAGAGTTATGGGCTTCTTCTAAAATTCTGTGCCATAGGTTTCCTCGTTTAGGTATCTAAATCCTTTCCTTATGGAATATCCAAATTCCATCTGTCCCTTGTTCTAATTCCTTAATCATTCCTTTCAATTTTTCAGTATCATCCTTGATTACTGACTCTTGTGCTTCTCTAATTTGCTCATTTAAATCTATTTGCAGATTTAGTTTAAGAGAACGCACTCTTTTTGGCTTTTCATGATACTTTCGACTTAAAGCATCGGCTACTACATTAGCCTTTCCTGCATGATACTGGATATTACAATCATAATCACTAAGAATTTCCATCCATCGTCTTTGTCTCATGTTTAACTCCTTTTGCCCAAAAACATATCTTAAACTCTTATGATCGGTGAAAATGGTAAACTTACTACCGTAAAGGTAATGTCTCCAAATCTTAAGGGCAAAAATTATGGCTCCTAATTCCAAATCATGGGTTGTATAATTCTCTTCATGATTCTTAAGTTGTCTAGAAGCATATGCTATAACCTTTTGACGTTGCATCAAAATACATCCATAACCTAACTTAGAAGCATCACAATAGACTACAAAGTCTTCAGTTCCTTCTGGTAACGCTAGTATGGGTGCGTTGGTTAATCTTTGATTAAGAATTCTAAAGGCTTCTTCTTGTTTTGGTCCTCATTCAAACTTAACAGATTTACAGGTTAGCTTAGTTAAGGGAATGGCTATTCTAGAAAAATCTCGAATAAGTCGTCGATAATAACCGGCCAATCCTAGAAAACTTCTAACCTCGGTTGGTGATTCAGGGGTTTTCCATTTAGTAATTGCCTCAATCTTTGTGGGATCCACATGAATTCCTTCATGGTTGACTAAATGTCCAAGAAACTGCACTTCTTCTAACCAAAACTCACACTTTGAAAATTTGGCATAAAGCTTTTCTTTTCTTAATAAACTTAGGAGTGCATGCAGATGCTTTGCATGTTCCTCTTTACTCTTAGAGTAAATGAGAATATCATCTATAAAGACAATTATGAATTTATCCAAATATGGTTTACATATTCGGTTCATCATGTCCATAAATGCAGCTGGGGCATTGGTTAAACCAAATGGCATGACAATAAATTCATAATGGCCATAACTTGTTCTGAAATCTGTTTTAGGAATGTCTTCTTCTTGTACCTTTAATTGATTATATCCTGAGCGTAAATCGATTTTTGAAAAGAATCGAGCTCCTTGTAATTGATCAAACAAATCATCGATTCTCGGTAGTGGGTACCGATTTTTAATCGTGACTTTATTCAATTCACGGTAATCAATGCACATTCGCATTGACCCGTCTTTCTTTTTGACGAATAAGATCAGTGCTCCCATGGCGATGAGCTTGGCTGTATGAATCCTTTTCCCAATAGTTCGTCTAGCTGCTTCTTTAATTCTTGCATTTCTGCGGGTGCCAATCGGTAAGGTGCTTTGGCAATCGGTGCTGTTCCTGGTAGCAGATGAATTCTAAATTCGACTTCCCTGCCTGGCGGTAGCCCTGGTAGTTCTTCTAGAAATACATCTAAAAATTGAGATACTACGGGGATATCTTTTAATTCCTTTCCTTTAGCGTTAATGATTATGGAAATCATATACACTAATGATCCTTTTCTTACGCAACTTATTGTTTTCATCACAGAGATGAATTTCGTGGATCTAAACGGCTTATCTCCTTTAATTGTGATCTTTTCACCTTTTGGTGAATTTACTTGGATTGACTTTTGATCACATAAAATACTGGCTTTATTGGCTATTAACCAATCCATTCCTAATACAACATCAAATCCTGCCAGATTCATTGGATAAAGATTTGTAATAAACTTTTGATTTAAAAATTCTATTCTTGCTCCCTGCAAGATTTCGGTAATCTTAATGGATTCTCCATTTGCTGTTTCTACTAGACATTCTGGTTGAAGTTTAGTTAATGGTTGATTAAGAAGTTTGCAAAATGAATTATTAATAAAACTTTGGTTTGCACCCAAGTCAAATAATACTTTAGCAAAAACATCATTAACTAAAAACGTACCAGCAATCACGTCCGAAATCATTTTGGCCCCTTCTGCAGTCAGAACAAATGCTCTAGCATTTTTAGTAGTCTTGTTGTTCATGGCTGGAGCTAGTTTCAGACAATTTGGCTTGATATGACCTTGTTCCCCACAATTGTAGCATATCCTATTGTTAGGTTTCTTCATGCAGTCTTCTTCCTTGTGTCCAGATATTTTGCAGAAATTACTGTATATAGAGCATCTTCCAGAATGCTTTCTTTTGCAATATTTGCAGTAAGGTGTCGAGGTAGAACCTATGTTTTTCCCACGGTTGGAATTTCCATAGCGAAATTCTTGGGTAAGCCTTTGAGCTAGGTTCTTCCTTTGGTTTTCTTCTTGCGTACGCACCAGTTCATCTGTCAAGGTATTAGTTAGTTCTACAGCTTCTTCTATGGTTTGGGGTCTAGATACCTTGACTACATGTCTAATTTCAGTGACTAGTCCCCAGATGTAACGGGAGATTAATACTGGTTTTGGTGATGCTAGGGTTGGCACTATTCTAGCATATTCAAAGAATGTAGTAGTATAACCCTTACTATCCACTCCAGTCATCCTAAGGTTTAAGAACTTATTTTCTATCTGTTCCTTTTCATTAGGAGGACAGAATTTCCTTTCAACCATATTTTTAAACTCCTCCCATTCCATATTGTAGACCCTGTCACTTCCCCTAGATTGGAGGATAGTGTTCCACCATTCCAATGCTGAGTTCTTAAACAGATTGGAAGCAAATATTATCTTATCCTCTTCTGCGCATTTGCTTATTTTTAAGACTGCCTCAGTCTTTTCTACCCAACGTAGAGCTGCAATGACTCCTTCATTGCCCGAGAATTCTATTGGTTTACAGGACCAGAATTCTTTATAAGAACAACCATAAGACATGGTTCTTCTTCTTTTTGGAATGGGCACTTGAAGTATTGGTCCATTGTTTACGCTGTGTTCGGGTTCAATAGGTGGTCGTTTACTGCCATTATTACTTTTATTATCCGCTTCCTTAACCGTTTTGATAATATATGGCATTGCGTCTATAATTCCTTGTGCCACTATGTGTTGGATGGCACTGTTATCTATTTGGTTTCCGTTATTATCATTATTCTGGTTTTCTTGATTCACTTCGTTGTCCATCTAAATTATAAACATTTATCACGTATTAATATCACAAAACAATATTTAATGCAACAATCACACAACAAGCATATTGATCAAAATCGTCGAACATTGCGACCTTTACTCTATTATATATATATATATATGCGTCTAGTACAAACTGGAACTAAAATCTAAAATACAATACTAGTATGCATCCGTGGTTATTATCTATTTTTTCTACATACACGCATATTATATATATATATATATATATATATATAGGGTGAGGATTTAGAGAAAACGCTCAAAAGTGTGAGAACGGAGAGAACGCTTATGGATCGTCCGATCAAAACAATCTATGGACTAGATTGGCGCGGTGGCATTTTAGTAAATAACACCAATTTTATTACGTGGACGCGCGTCATTAAGGGTAAAAAAGTAAAAAAACTATTCCTCACATAAAACACCATTGAAAATAAAACGCCAAATAAATACAAAACGTCAATTTTATCACTGCGTACTTTTTTCTGTGTTTTTATTTAAGCTCTCTGGCTACAAAAACGCCATAAAATATGAAACGCCATTATATATAACACCAAACTTTACATCCGGATAAATGTTATTTACATTTTGTGTTATAAAAATAACATCCCGCCTAACCTACGCGACAAAAAAATTCTATAAATAGAAACGCCTCACCACCTTTCCGTTTATCACACCAAAAAAACACACAAAAAAAAAAACACACAGTGGTTGCTAAAAAAAATTACAACTCAATGTAAAACGCCAAAAAATACGACAGTAAACATCTTTTCTTTGATCCTCAGTAAAGTTCTGCATGAAGTTTCATTTAATGATTTTTTACGCGAGTCAAGAAAGATTTTGCTGCATGAGATGGACAAAATTGAAAAAAGAGGGACTGATGACACCCATATGTCATACTGTCATCTTTGTTCCTGAAGAAGGTTTGGATGATAAGAAGAGACCTATACCAGTGGCACATAGTATCCACCCACAGGGGGTCACTCTATGTCTCAAACATCAACAAAGACATTTCAACACATGAACAAAGAAAATAAACAACGCCAAACCCAAAACGCCATTTATTTGTCACATTTCTTGTAGTTTCAAAAGAAAAAAAGAGACTGATGACACTGAAGATATAAATTCATAAATTGCTTCTACTTTGCTTTTTTTTTTACTTTTTTTTTTTAAATTTTCTTGGTTTATTGTTTGTTTTGTAATGTCAGTTAATAAACAACAAAATAATATTAATGCTATAATGAAAAATATAATAAAACACCAAAATTAGCAAATATGTGTAAAACGCCATAATGCCATAGAAAGCCCCCCAATAAACTACCAAACTATAATAAAATTAATTTGAACAACTAATATTATGAAAAAAAGAGTGAAACAATGTGCAAAGAATATAAAACAAAAGAAATCCAATAGTTATCTAACTGCCATTGGAAAACAAAACGCCATAATTACAGCCGTCAAAAGATTTGACGTATTACACCATTAAAACAGTTGAGTTTGAAAACAAAACACGGTAAACTGCAAAAAACAGTAAAATGAAACGACGGAAAACATAATTACTAACATTTATTATATTAAATTTATTTATCTTTTTCAAAACGCCATAATTACCTGACATACGCAGGAAAAAAAGTCAATATAAAAGAAGACCATCAGAACCCAAGCTCAAACACGCCAAAAAACTAAAACGCCACATATTCTCCAAAACGCCAAAAAATTTAAAAAATGGCTAAGGTTATTGCATGGAGGTTTGAAAGGAAAGAAAAAAGATTCATCATAAAGTTCGCTGACAGGAGAAAGGGTTAAGGTAAGAACAATAAAAGCCATGATGGGAATGAATGAAAATGTTCAGAAGGATATCCTGGCCCTTGGGGTTCCAAGAGACAACGATTGTGAAAGAACAAGAACTGTACTAAAAAGACTGGAGAGAAAGTTTCCAGCAGAAGATGATGAAGATGATGATGATATTGAAGATACACAAATACCAAAACTTAGCAGTTGGGTATTGCATGAGGAAGAAGGAACACTTGAAGTAACTTATATAAACGGGGTGCAATATTCAAGACCAATGGAAGAAATGTTGAAGACAGGGTTGCTATCTATCATTGAACAACTCTGTGATTTAACACCTTCAAACAATCCAAAATCCAATGATACAGTGATATTCATGAATAGGCTGCAGCAAAGAAGAGACGAGCTAATGGCGTTATATGCAAAAAGAAATTTGATGATGAAGAATCTGAAGAAAGTGAAGAACAAAGCGATGGGTACATCTCTGATGTAATCCCACCTACGGAAGACTATTAGATTATTTTGATTTTCGAGTTATTTTAATTTTTTAAAATATTAATATATGGTAATGAATTATTAACAAAAAGATACAAAACGCCAAAAATGACATGGAAAAAGCCATAACGCCAAAATATTAACTATGTGACACAAAAATAATTAACTTAAAGAGAAGAAATCTGAGAAAAAACAATAAACTCCAAATAATTAATAAATCTACAAAACGCCAAAATTATCTTGCACGCAAAAAATAAAGAAGCATGTCAAACGCGAAAATCGTGAAAGGAGAAGAATACTAAAAAGAAAAAAAACCCCTCGGACCCTGATCATGCCCCACGCCACGTGTTCGGCCAGGATGCGTTCACACCGTTCTCACACTTTTTACCGTTTTCTCCTGATCCCGTTTATATATATATATAGGGGAAGGTTCATTGGGGAACACTGTACAGCGGGGAACCGACTCAAACGAACTCCGATTGGACTCGTCGAACCCTAACTAAGATCTCTTAACCCTAAACCTTAAATCCTAACTCCTAAACTCTAAACCCAAAAGCTAAAAATAAGGCTAAAACCTAAGATAAACCGTAAAATCTAAACTATAAACCCTAAAAGCTAAACCCTAAAGGCTAAACCTAAAGCTAAACCCTATAGCTAAACCCTAAACCCTAAAGCTAAACCCTAAAGCTAAACCCTAAGGCTAAACCCTAAAGCTAAACCCTAAAAGCCAAACCCTAATATATTTAGGGTTTAGGGGTTATGATTTAGTGTTTGGGGTTAAGAGATCCTAGTTAGGGTTTGATGAGCCGGTTCCAACGCCGCTGGAATGAGTCCAATCGGAGTTCGTTTGAGTCGGTTCCCCACTGTTCCCCACTTTTTTAGTGTTCCCCAATGAACCTCACACTATATATATATATATATATATATATATATTACTATTACTATTATTACTATTACTGGTATGGGTTCATCCAGAATTGCATATTACGCTCGTCATATTTCCAGACGAGCCTTTCACCTATTTGTCTCATTCTCTCACTTTCTTCTAGTATCTCCTCACGAAAGGTTCAGAGTTCTTGCACATTCTTATTACTTATGGGTGGGGCTGGTGCTAGTATTGGGTCAAGAAACTGGGGCATCGGTTCTTCATGTGGGTAAGGGTTCTCTAGGATTTCTCGGATATATTGGTCATTATCAAAACATGGGTCCAAAGGGTCCAGGTTGGGATAGGGTGCTATGGGTTCCTCTATTGGGTAAAGTTGTTGGTAATCCCTAAACCAGGGGTCATAGTCTGGGGGATGGGGTGCTGGTACCCTAGGGATTTCAGCTGGGTCAAAATCAGGTACTGGAATTCGGTCTATTTGGTTTGGCTCAATTTCCATAGGTTGTGTGGGGAATAGTGGCAACGGCTGGGGTGCTATGAGTTGTTCTAGATTCGGGTCTGCACCTGTAGTTGCTAAGATATGAAAATTTTCTAATCTCCTATTGATCATATCCTGTGTTTGAGCATTCATTTCTCTATTCGCGGCTGCTAAAGCTCGCTGCTGCTGTAGTTTTCTCATCCTTTTTCTACGTTCATAAGCTGCTTTGCTGAACCATTCTCTCTTCTTAGGAGGGAATGGCTCTTCAGATTGTTCTTTTAACACGAAAATCCCTTCTTCGGTGTCAGTCGAATACCCCGAGGGGGTAGGCTGTGAAGAGGTGCCTTCGTCCCTAGGAGAGCTGGACAACTGACGGTAAGCGTCTGAAAGTCCTTGGTCGCTCATACTGTAAACTAACAAATTGTCAAATAACACAAAACAATAATATACAGATATGCACGTATATATGTAAATTATTTCCTAACATATTGAATAATATTTTGGTGTCAGCAGAACACTTCTGTGGCTAAATCAGTGGCTGTGGCTCTGATACCACCATCTGTCGCAACCCCCGACCCCTGCCTCGGGAGGCGGGCGACCGCGACCTACTCAAAGATGGTGGCATCAGTGTTTATCATTATTTGGCAGCGGAAATTTCATCAGGACCCTAGTTAGGAAATATTTTATCAGAGAAAAACACCATATTTTAGAATATTAATTATCTTGGGATAAAACCCAAGTTTTCGTTACAAACAGGTTTATAGGGGTAAACCCTATTTTATTGAAATAAAACATCTTCTTTATTTAGGTAACTTTTATAGCCACTTTTCCAAGTCTTCAGTGCTGTCCAGCTGGCTTCTATTTGGCTTTCACATTTTGTTACCTGAAACACATTTAAAAACATTTTGTCAGTGGAAATACTGGTGAGTGAATCCCAATTTAATCAAGAATAGTTTTATCATTTAACAGTATTGAGAGCGATTACAATGTTTGTATCTACACAATTACTCATTCAGTACTGTCAATCCTGGCTGGTGGGTCATATTACTCAGTGGCTATCTCGTTGTCCAATGGTAACGTGTTCTACATTTTGTATACAAAACCCCAACATACCGGCAGTAATTGAAGAATTACAAAGACTCAATCACTGCTAATCACATTGTAAAATATTTAAGGTTTTGTAAAATAGTTTGCAAAAAGGTTTACAAAAAGGAGATTACTCAGATTGCTATTTTAGGGTTTTCCTTTGTGGTTTCCTGGTTATTATCTATTAATTAAACAATGCACACGCGTTAGTATAATAACCCAAAATTTACATTAGTTATACCCTCCCCGAGACAGAACTCCAACGACTACGTCGGGCAGAGCCTCAACAGCCATTACGGAGCGCTAGATCAATCGGGCAGCGTATCTAATACATAACCGGGGGTTATGATACTTACAACGAGGCAGAACTTCGCTAACTAGGGGGTATAATGCACGGGTATTACTTCTACGCTTTAGAAATTGAGAGAGAATTGAAAAGAAGTGAACGAGTTGGAATGACGGCCGATCAAGGCAATTTATAGGGCTGTTCATCGAGTTTATCGTGCCCCGCGAAAGCCACATAAGGGGCTTACGCGCCCCGCGACGTAGGGGGTCTACGTCATAGCTTGGACCGGTCATTCGTATAGGTTCAACACGCGTGAAGACACGTGGCGGCTTAGGGTGCAGCCTTGTAACCAGGCGCTCGCGGCCCGCGTAAGACCAAGGCTAGGTCTTCGCGGCCCGCCAGAGACTAAAACATTTGATTTTTAATTAATTTTAATAAAAATAAAGGTATTTTCGGCTATTTTTCGTATACGGGGTGTATTTTAGGACGTATTGAGATGTTCTAAATATTTTTAGGGTGTCAGAAATAATTTTGGAGGGTTGTTATATATTGACCAAGATTGCAAGATCTTTAAAAGTTATAAACATCACTATATCTTCACAATTACAACAACTTTCAAAAACCAAAAGACCCCTCTTGTTCCCTCAAACTTACGGCCACACCTTCACCACCATACACCACCATCTTCAATCATTAAATACCATTTGCTAAGCCATTTCAAGATAAATTAAAGGAGTTGTAAGGATGGAGAAGCTTTAGGAAGCACTTTGGAGCCTTCATACCTTCATATTATTCTCATCTTCTTCACTAGAGTGCTTCCCTAGCCTTGTGGTAGTTGTAAGACATCTTCTCATCATTTTCATACTTGTTATGTTATGTAAAATGATAGTGTACAACTTGTCATCTTGAACACCATGAAAATCAAAGCTAAAACTCTAAATATAACTTGAAAGTTTACAAAAATAAAGTATTTACATGTTGATTATATTGATTTTTGTGAGCTAGTTAGTATGAACTTGATGATTATGTTAAACTAGGTTGTTTAAATGTTATGATCTTGTATGAACATGGTCAAAAATGATGATTTAAACATCAAGATGTTTAGATCTAACAAGATCGTCATCTATATAAACCATGAACTTAAACAATAAACTTGAATTTTTTTTTAACAAATATAACTTTTACAAGAAGTTAAAATCACGATTTATAATATAGTGATCTTAAAAAGTAGCCTAAACAAGTTTGTTTAAATGGGTGAACTAGGTTAAAGAACATAAGAAAATAAGTTGGTTTTAAAGATCTTGTTGAAATATATTTTTAAAAGTATTGTTAAAAATATATAAATAAGAGTTCATGGAAAAATGAAGATGTTATGTGTTATTTTTGTACATGCAAAGTTGATGGTTGAAGTTGTTTTGGGTCGATGATGATTTTTGGGCTTAAACATGGTTTAAAATACGTTTTAAAAACGTGGAAAACGCCATATTTTAAGGGGAAACTATGGGGAAATTTTCTAAAATCCTAATCGTGATTAAGGTGTAATTAAAAAGTGATTAACATGACTAAACGTGGGCCTTAATCACGATTAGGCAATTCTTGATGGAAAGGTTTAAGTCCTAAACTCCTAAAGTATTTTCTTAAATACTTAAACATGTTTTCATAAGTTAAAAATGGAAACTTATATATATATATATATATAGAAATGGGTTCGGGAGAAAACGCTCAAAAGTGTGAGAACGGTGAGAATGCATCCTGGCCCAACACGTGTCCTGCGGCATAGAGAAGGGCGGAGGGGCTTTTTTGTCTTTTCATTCTTTTTTTATTTTCACAACGCGGTATAATATTTTCTGGCGTCTAAGTTTTTTTTGGCGTTAATTGTATTTATTAAACTTTTAGGCGTTGAATTAATTGTTTTTGTGTCACATATATAATTTTTTGGTGTTATATCATTTTCTGGTTAATTTTTTGGCATTTGTGGCGTTTTATATAATAATTCACTACGAGTAATTAATATTTGCATAAGATTAAAATAAGTTCAATTTTTCTTTTTGGCGTTCAGTGAATTTTTTGGCGTTTTAATACCCTTTACAAGGTGCTTTGCCAGCAGCTGTTCTCCCAGTTTTCATTCTACTAGCGTTTTGGTGTTTGTAGTTTTTGGCGTTTTATATAATAATGTATTTTATTTATAGAGAATTAGATAACAAAACAACATATAACTTGATATCAATACAATATAAAATGAAAATAAAAATAATTAAAAATGGTAATCTAATTTTTCTTTGCAATCTTCAATGTCATCAACCTCTTCCTTCTTGAATTTGTTTTTGGTGTTTTGAACATTTTTTGAATAATTTAGCTAGATGCCAACTTTCCTTCATAAACCCCGTTTTTTTCAGAAGAAGCTGCTTAGTGGCATCCTGTTTTTTGGTGTGATATTCTTGTTTGGTGGCATGTCGTTAAAGATCAACTCTTGCTTGATGCTATTTGTAATAATGGAGTCCAAAATAGCATTTTACACTTGTGTTGAACCCTTTATTCCATCCATATAATCATCAAGAACAAAGCTCACATGATGGCATATCACTGTCATCAGTCTCTTTTTCTTGAATATTTGTCCATCTCTGTAGGATCGTTTGCATGGCCAAATGAGTCGTTCAGAAGAGATCTCGTCCAATACGAAAGGCGGAAACAGACATATCAGAGTTGAAACAGCTTGATATACACTCTAATTGTCTTGTTTATTGATATAACAACGTTTTACAGCCTGGAGACACTTCGGCAGCACCTCGGTACCGGAATCAGAAAGTTACAAATGAAATGATCAAGGCAGGTACTTATAGGCATTCCATTTCGTGCGGAACAGCTCACACGAAATGGTCATTTTGTACGAAATGGCTTCACCATTTCGTACGAAATGGCTAATAGTCATTTCGTACGAAATGGATATTCCATTTCGTGCGAAATGAACTTCCAACACTAAATCCCTATTTTCTCGTACAGCGTGCCCTGATCTTTCTAATCTATTACAAGACTCGATACAAGACGAAGTCGACAGACATATGCGCCAACAGACTCCCCCTTGGATGTTGACGAAGTCTTCAGTGTCGAGTCTTTGAAATCTTCAGTCTTTATCAGTCTTCGCTCTTCCAAAGTATCCAACACTGTAAGCATCCTTCAATATTCTCTTCTTCTCTTTATCAGCAGCAGCAGCTAATCTTCCCCCTTGGATGTTGATCTAACAATTTTCAATCTCCTCTTTTCTCTTATCTTAGAATCTCAATCTGACTCTACACATTCTCTTGATCAGATCTCTTGATTCCTTAAGTTCATCAGCATTAACAGCCTGTGTGGATTGCAAGATTCGAAACAGGCTCTTTGACATTCAAACTCCCCCTTGAATGTTGATCCTGGCTTTAACAACTTTCACAGGTTCTAAGATCGAAACCTGGCTCTTTGTAACACTCAGAATCAGGAACCTGGCTAACCTGCACATCCTCTACCTCAAAATAAATTTCACAAATTTTAAAATTTAACAAATTTATTAACCACATGCAAGTATCAATCAAACAAAAGATGATTGCAATGTTAATTTCTAATGAACCACTTGTAATATATAATTTTCTATTTCAAACACACTCTCCCAAATCTTTTGTTCATCAGGTTCAGCACTTTGAATTTTGAAAATCAGCTTTCCAACATCAGTTGTCGAAAATAAGATGAAATAAAATCTTTTTGAATTTTCAAAACTTTATGCTAAAACACACTAAAATCTTTTGGATTTTTGATTTTAAATGGAAAACAGCAAAGAAATATTTACAAACAATATTTTTGTGAGTTTGTGTAAGAGGATCATATCAGTTTTTAAGACAAATCACTAACACCGTTAAGCTTTAATCATTTTAAGTTCTAAACGATTCACTTAGATTGTCAGTATACTGATCCACTTAAATTTTCACACAAAGTTCAATTGTTCCGAGATATTAGATTAGTGTTTTAAGCACTTAAACTTATTAGCGTGTACCACCTCAGAATATACTCCCGTATCCAGACTTCTATATTCAGTCTTACAGGTGAATGTACACTAATGATATCTGTAATCGGTAATGCGAGACCATGAGAGCTCAGGTTAGAACTTCCGTTCAGACAAAGAGATGTTGGCTCGTCTTTAGGTGTGTCCCGTTTGGGGATCTTTTCTTTAACAGCACATGATTAGCATTTTTCAATGTTTCATCATTTTTTATGCTGAGAGTGAGCTTTATGATTAAAGCAATGCAAAGCATTATATGAGGACTAGGGTATTGCTTCCGCAAAATCAGAAGTGTCACACCCCCAAAATCCACCATGCGGAGTATCACCGCTTGGAGGCGTGACATGACCAGGATCGAGCCACCAATCATATTGAACAACTCAATTAAGTAAATAAAACCAAACATAATACGATTGGTGACCAAAGCTAGTTAACCTTGTTTGGTTTAAACAGCGGAAGCATAAACGTGAGTTCAAAAGCATAAGTCCATAGTTCATAAGTTAAAGTTTCGAAACGTAAGTTTAGTAAGTTCATAAGGATTTAAACGTTAAGCACGGAACATAACAGTCCGTACACCACAACGACTCCTTCCCCGTGCAAGCTCCAAACATTTAGCGACCTGTAAGGCATGTAACAACTAGTCAACAACAAAGTTGAGTGAGTTCACGTTTGGTTGTTTAGTTTTAAGTTGTTTCTGAAAAACGTGGTTTGACTTTCGTTGGCTTATTTGCCGTGGGGGTTACCCCGTAGTTGAAAGTATGTTTAACCATTTCCCTTTTTCTTTACCCAATCCATAACCATGATCAGTGGGGGTTTTCCCCGTTTGAACTACTAGACGGTATGATATCGACTGCTACGCAAATAAGTTGTGCCCTATATCAGTGTCTATCATCACTGACAATCTGCCATAGTCCATTAGTACACGCCCGTCTGACTGGCACGGTGTGAGGTTTGTTAAACCTAATAGCGCTATTAACTAATGACCCGCTCGCCATTGGCCTCGGCGATTAAGTCGATATAAATTGAGGGACTTCATGATAGAGTTTTGTCTAGCTAGTTTTAAGGTTGTTGTCCTGCACCAGGAGGACGAACGTACGTATTCTGCACCGGGAGAATTCGTAGGATTAATAATGGCATCCACTCTATGGAGGATGGCCGTACATATCCTACCCAAGGAGGATATGTAGATTTAGTTTTAATTCTTTAACCCATTCCCAAACCACCGGGAATCCCATGCCTTAGAAAGTGTGTGAACTCACCTCGGTTTGCTCGGTTAGATTCTCAATATAGCTAACAGTCAAGGTCGGTCAATCACGTCCTAGTATGATTTACCAGTTAGTCATTTAGTGGCTTTCATATAGATCACAAAGTTCCTACACGTATCTATCACACAACATGCATCATTTTAACGGTTTATGCCCATCTAAGTTTCCCATCCATTCCCCACTCAAAATCAAACATACGATAATGCACATAACATATATAACATGTTAGATCATTTACAGATAGCACACTCGACATTTAGACACGCAAGTCACAACTTATGTCAATTCAGCATTAATACTCAAAACCGGCTGTTTTCGGACATTTAATTAAAATAGTTAGGTTATTCCAAAAATTCCCAAATTTTTATAGAATGTCATAAACATTCCATATTTTATTTTGTAAAAATATCGGGGTCCGGTTCATTACCCATATTTTTATAAAAATTCATATTTGGGACTGAACTCAGATTTATGTATTTCTGACCACAGTCCACGAAACAATTTATTAAAAATTCATCGAGTGTCCGATTTATGAAATTCCAGTGGGGTAATTACAAATACATCGGTTGTCATTTACTGTACAAATTTCATGGTCCGATTCATTACAAAACTCAGGTTATGACTGAAAGTATGACACCCATTTATTGCTGTCAAAATTCAGCTTAAGTTGCTGTTACAAATTAATACTTTAAAAATAGTAAACGAAGTCCAAAAATTACGATTCCAATTCCATTAGAACCGTATTTCATAATAACATATTTTAGATTCAAAATATCGGTTTTTCGTTAAGTTTAAGACCTGTTTACAGCCAACTGAAGTTGGCTGTAAAAGTTGGACAGATTCTGATTTTCAGTGTTTAACCTTCTAAATCGTGTTCGATCGATTCCGTTAACAAGTTTAGTGACCACAACAACATGACATATTAATATTAATCAGCAAATCATCAAATAATCAACCAATAATTATAATCACACAAGATCTACATGATTTACACACATAACTTCTCTTTATCCACACCTTAACACATTATGTTCAAGACTTGTTCATGAGCTTTAAAGTTTCTTAACTTTTTATCATTCTAACATCTATTAACCACTAAAATAACATAAAGAATGAACGGATCTAAGTTCTTACCACTAGCTCAAGGCTAGGGAAGTTCGAGTGAAGAAATGTGGTGGTTAATAGCGAATGGAGGAGGTCCTTCCACTTCCGAGAGCACCGAGCTTCGTTGTTGGACCTCTTACACCTTTGTATGTATGAGGAATGATTGAAAAAGAGCTTGATGATGGTGGTAGTATGGTGGAAGGTGGCTGCCGAACAAGGGAAAGGAGAGGGAGAGAAGAGAGAGCTTGGTGGAATGGTGGTATTTATAAGATCTTCCATATAGCATATTCCTAGCATATTCCAAGCATATTCCTAGCATATTCCTAGCATATTCCTAGCATATTCCTAGCATATTCCTTAGCATATTCCTAGCATATTCCTAGCATATTCCTTAGCATATTCCTTAGCATATTAACAAATACGTGTAAGCATAACACAGATATCAGAAAGCAGTTAAGTAATTCCACACAGTCGTCAGACCCTTTAGTTATCATTAATAATTTGTACGGAATACATAGGATTTTGAGGGTTGTCACAAGAAGTCCTGGTATAATACCCCAGATATCATCACGCACAAAGACCTAGTATATCAGAAATAGAAAGCCCTTCAAACAAGATTTCAGGGGTTACCTATATATCCGAGAGATGTTCCCCACGAAATAAGTAAGTTATGATATTTAGGTTTATATCTCGAAAACAATCTACTGAATGTATAAAAACCTACTAGCAAATCGTCAGTGAGATCGTTTATCACATTTGACTTTCCAAATCTTTAGCGTGCTGTGATAGTCCACTGATGTACTATCATTTCCTCTTTTTCACAACAAAACTCTTTTTAGATTTTATCATGTTTTTGGATTTTTCAAATTTTCTAATGTTTTTGGTTTTTCTGAAATTTCTTACTCCCCCTAAAATTCAAAACCATTTAAAGAAAGTTTGACAAACCGATTTGAATTACTTCAATTCTCTATTCACTTGGCATAAACAATCAGAACTCCCCCTGACAACAAACTATTTTCCCATTATGATTTCAAAACACTTAAGTTTGTTTTAATCAAAATGGTTTTTTCGGAAAATTAGTTTTGTTGAAATTCACCAACCACTTGTAGGTTAGGGGTTTCATCACATTGTTTTTCAATCACTTATATGAAAGTTAAATCAAGTTCAACTTAATGACCTTGATTAACCACTTGTAGGAACAAACACTTGTATGTTCACTTCAACAATACCACTTGTAAGTTGAAATATGACATTTTTGAGTTTTACCACTTATAGGTTTTCCAAACAAAAATATTTCAAGAATGATGCCGATTCCTGCTCCACGATTACCAACTTGGGAGCTCCGGCAAGTCAGGATTTTAAGTATGGAATACCGACACCCAAGCCTGACCAGCTTTGGGTGTGACCTTTTCAATTTCACTCGGGGTTTGAACATTTCTTTTTGTTTCATAAAATTCTTTTACCCCTTTGGCCTTCCCATCGACCATCTTACCAAAAATATTTTTAACTTTGTCATTAAAAGCCTTTTCGACATCAAATTCTTTCTTTTCAGAATAGAATTGATTCGAAATTTCCACTTTACCAACTTTTGATTTTAAATTTTCAGCCCGCAATGGTGGAAAGTTGACATCATCCATTGGCGGTACTGAACTTTCTCTTTTTGGTTCAACTGGTGGCTCCTCTGACTTTGACGAGTCAGATTCATCGCCAGATTTTACATTTGATTTCTTAACAACCCATGTTTGGTTGTTAAGATTTACCCTTCTTTTGTAAAACCTTTTCGAACATTCACCAACTTCATATTTTGAATTTTTAAAAACTTTGAATTTGTCCGTTGGTGGTTCATTTTTATCAACTTTCTCTTTGAGTTTAGAAACAACTTCCTATTTTGTGTTGGTAGCCATTGGACAGTTCCAGGCGATGTGACCAACTTCTTGACATCGGTAACAGGTTCTTGTCTCCTATTTGGATCCAAACACAGTCTTCTCAAACTTTTGTTTTTCTGCAAAAAATGCTTTGTTCGACTGCTTCCAGAATGAGCTTTTCTTCTCTTCTTCAGAACTTGACCCTGAAACAAATACTGTTTTTGTTTTAGAAATTTTCTCATTTTTATGATTTTCGGGTGAAGTAAAACCTAAACCTTTCTTTTTGAAATTACTGTTATGGTTTGATTTCTTTTGAAAACCAGAACCAAAACTGTAACCCTTTTTCTTGTTCAATCTTTGTTAAACTCTTGAAGTGTATTTTTTAGGTTTTTCAGTAAGATTTACATCTTTTATTTCAGAAATATTAATTTCTGTTAATTTGAAAACCTTTTTGATCATTTCAGTTTTAACACCTCTTATTGGAAATTCCTCATCAGAAAATAATTTGTCTGAATCATTCAAATTACTTTTTGATAACAGAAATTCTTTATTGTAAACCCGTTTGACCGACGATTTTGAATTGTCAACTGATGAACTCGAACTCTTGGATTCGGACTTTGACTCTGACTCCTCATCCTTATCCAACACCTGATCGACAACTTTCTTTATTAACTCAGACTCATGATCAGTGTCAGACGATGTGAATATGACGTCAATGTTGTCTGGTAAATCATCAGTTGTTTCGGATTTAACTTTATATTGACTGCCTTTTTGACTTGTTCCTCATTTGGTTTTCTGGGAGAATAACCTTCCCAGATCGGAGGCGGACACTTGTTATAACTGACACTTTGTTTCTTACCAGTATCCTTCTCTTCCGTCTTCTTATCTTGAAAAACTTCAAAACCTGCAACAGTTGGATAAATTCTATCAATCAAATAATCCGAACTTGAATAACTTTGCAGCAATCTTCTGATTCTTTCATTTTCAATTTTTTCAGTTTCCAACTCCTGCTTCAATTTTGCACCCTCCTCAATATAATGATTTATAGCCTTCTGCTTAGACATCATTGTTGCATTCATCATAATCAAAGAATCTTCCCTTTCTGAGTTTGTCTTTTGCAAACTGTTAACTGTTATGTTCAAAAAATCATACGATTCTTTCACATACTTGACATCAAACAATAATTTGTCTTTCATCTTGTCAAGCTCACTATACTTCTTGTCTTTCTCTTCACACTGTTTGCAAGGTTCCAAACATTTTAGACAAGGTTTTGTGACTTCTACAATCTTTTCAATTTCAATAATCTTTTCAACTTCGACTATCTTTTCAACTTCAACCACCTTCTCAGCAACTTTAACTTCTTCACTCTGTTCATTCTTCACCTTCTGATCAACATTCTCACATTTTGCCTCTTTCTTTTCTTTTGCAGCTTGTTTCTCCTTTAACTTCTCCAATTTATCTGCAAAATAAAATTTGAAACTTTCAGTAGATAAACGAGTTTTTCCAATATTTATTTGATTAATTTCTTCATCATCATCACCGCTATCAGTTGATGATTGATCAAACACTTGTGTCTTTTCTGAACTATCATCTGAAGAAACAGACTCTTCATCCTGGCTTTTCTCATCATCTGCAAACACATCCATTCACTCTTTCATCAACTCTGGTTCTTGAACTATTTGTACAATGAATGCTCTGAATTTTGAATCAGCCGGAATGTATTTGTCCCAGCTAAAACCTTCTGGCAATTTTTCATCATCTTGATTAACCAGATAAGCTTTCTTCTTTCCATCTTCAATAGCATTTGATGATGATGGTTGTTGAGCAACTTGTTGATATATAGCTTTCCGATAATAATCATCATTCCCGAACGGATTCTGAGCTCCACCTGCTTCTCGATTGGTACATTCCCTCTTGAAATGTCATTTTTCCCTGCATCGAAAACAAGTAACTTTAGATTTATCAAAACCTAAAGTAGAAACATTAGCATCTCGGAAGTCATCTCTTCCTGTAATCTGCTTAAATTTCTCTGCTCTCCTCAACACGCTCGCTAAACACCACTTAATATCCATAAGCTCCATTTCTTCAGCATCAATCTGATCGTAATCCTCTTTTGTCAATATAGGATTTCCGATCCTTCCTGCAACCAAACCTTTATAAGATTCTAACACTGTAGCTAGTAATGCCATATGACCTTTAGCGACTTCTTCAGAGAAATTTTGACTGTTATGAAGATGCAACGCGATGTTGCAGTTTAACACATGACCACTACTGTTGTTTGAGCTTTGAACACTCGAATTGACACTTGGATATGAATAAAAACCACTAGTGTTGATTGAGCTTTGATTAACAGATCCAGATGAGTTCTCTGCGCTGAAAGCGGTTTGGATCTTCGGACTAGCTTCAACATTTTGAACATTACCTTTGTAGTACATCTTGATGTCTTGTTGACCGCTTGAACTGTTCATTCTAGCAATCTTTTGTTGTTCAAGATCTTGTCCCTCAAGTTTCTCAATGAATTGTGCAATCGACAATCTACTATATTCACCAGAATTCTTCAAAATCATGAGGTATGTACCCCATTCTTTTTGAGGTAACGCATCAGCTAATTTCTCAACCCATTCCTCTGGAGTTTTAGTAATTTCCAATCGAGACATTGAATGCACTAGATGACAATATCTCTCAATGAGAGTCTTTGTAGTTTCACCTGGCACACTTGTAAACAATTCAAATTCTTTCTTCAATAATGATTTTTTTACTCTTGATCATCTCTGCACTTCCTTCAAATTTTTTGCGAAGTGCATCCCAAATCGAATAAGCACTACTATCATGTTGAAGTAATATGAAAATATCTTCTTTCACAGCTTGTTGAAGTAAACTGACCATCATTTTTTCTGCTTTGTACATATCTCTCTCTTTATCTGAAAATTCTGAAATAATCTTTGCAACTCCCAAATCAGACAGTGGTCTAGCATACTTAGTTTCAATACTTTCCCAAGACCTTAGATGATTTTCTTGAACCCAATTCTCGAAACGTTCTTTCCAACTATGATATTCTTCAATGCCCATCAGTTTTGGAGGTTTCTGTAACGTTCCGGTTTCATTTTCCATGGTTACACTCTGAGCAACGGTAACCGGAGTACCCGGAGTTGTAGCAAACGCATTGTAAAACTCGGTTTCCATGTTTCGGGTATCGAAGGATTTCTCAAACAAGCTTTCAAACGAACTGGTTCACCTTGTGAAACACCTGGAGATTACAAAAACAAATGATCAGTTTAAACGAACTTAAAATGTGAACGTGTGTGACGGTTGAATCGATCTAGAACTTGTGTCGAAGATTCGCGGACTCGTTCAATGTATTTCGGGGATAATCACTGAATGAATGGGCCGATTAAAAAGAAATGGATTCAATTGGACCGAACTCAAACATTAGCTACAAATGGGCCGACACTCCTTGATATTTATCAAATGTTGATTGGGCCGATTGTTTTCAATGTTTTGTAATCATTAAAGCTGGCCGACAAGATTGCTATTTAACTTTTGAACATGGCCGACACTATCATCACCTAATCAAAATTCTCATCGGGCCTTACTTTCTAATTCACATGGACCGATGATAAGTTTCTCATGTATACAAACTTTACCATATGCTGTTGTCTTTTAATTCATGTGCCAACAAAATCAATTCAGTTATCAATTGATGATTGGACCATAAAAACCACTAGTCCGACAACTTTAAGTCATGAATTGGGTCAAAGACTTTAGTAAATCTGACATTTCACATGGGCTGACATATTCACAATTGAGCTTTGTGACTTTGATTGGACCAAATGATCAGAAACCATTTATGATTGGACCGAATTGTTTGTATCGTGGGCTAACACATGTACTCCTTGGCCTCTACAATACTTGTAATATTTGCGGCAGTCACATGCAGTCTCGATATCAACAAATGTATTGGGCCGATTATATGATGCAATAAATGGATTCAGAAGTTCTCGTGATGTGGCCGACAACTTTATCACTTTATCACATGTATTCAAGCGATATGACCACTGGGTGCGAAATGACAAATTTCAAGCGATCTGAGACTCTTTCAAACAAAATGACACTTTCACGCGAAATGATACACTAACTGACCAATCGCCACGAAATGGACTCTAATTTCACACGAATTGGACGTATTGGTACGAAATGAATTCAATTCGTACGAAATGGAGTCAAATCATTCCAATCCGCGTGAAATGGATTGTATTTTCACACGAAATGACAATATTCAAACGAAATGGAGTTCTATCTCGTGTGAAATGGCGACATGTTCGAACAATCGGATAGTATTTTGACAAATTGATCAACTTTTAAGATGAATTAGGGTCTGATATGTTCACGGATTGATTAAAACCATGTTTTGCATGTAATATGTAAAAATTAGTTCATTTTGACCGTAAAATCTCGATTAATTTTGAAAAAATGTGAAGAAAGTGAGTAGAAGTGAGATTTTCAGATGAAATCAAGCTGAATCGGTAAGAACTCTTCCTCCCGAGCTCTGATACCACATGTAGGATCGTTTGCACACCAAATGAGTCGTTCAGAAGAGATCTCGTCCAATACGAAAGGCGGAAACAGACGTATCGGAGTTGAAACAGCTTGATATACATTCTAATTGTCTTGTTTATTGATATAACATCGTTTTACAGCGTGGAGACACTTCGGCAGCAGCTCGGTACTGGAATCAGAAAGTTACAAATGAAATGATCAAGGCAGGTATTTATAGGCATTCATTTCGTGCGGAACAGCTCACACGAAATGGTCATTTCGTGCGAAATGACTAATAGTCATTTCGTACGAAATGGATATTCCATTTCGTGCGAAATGAACTTCCAACACTAAATCCCTATTTTCTCGTACAGCGTGCCCTGATCTTTCTAATATATTACAAGACTCGATACAAGACGAAGTCGACAGACATATGCACCAACAATCTCATTCAGCAAAATATTATTGAGTTAACCCCCTCAGAAAAAGGATCCATTTCAGTGAAAGCTTTGCCATCTGTGGCGTTTTAAAGGGAGTGGTTTCTAGAGGATATGGCGTTTTTGTGTTTTTCTAGGTGTGATTAATTTCATTGTGTATAGACCCCTCTCTTATAGGAGTTTTTTGGCGCGTAGTTTAGGCGATACTTTTTATTGTAATAAATGATAGTAATAAAGTAACTGTCTTTTTAGTTACTGTTTTTGTATTTACTGTGTTGATCAGCTTTTATCAGTTTTATAGGTTATAGACATCCCATCTTCTAAGTTTGGCGTTTTTTTTTAAATGGTCTTATGCAGACCAACATGACAAAATACAATAACGGAGTAAATAAAATATTAAGCAGGAAAAATATTTTTTGTTATTTTTGGCGTTTTGTTAGGGTTAACCATTTTTAGTATTATTTTGGCATTTTTCTAATAAAGATAGAAATATATCATTTAATTATCTTAAGAAAAAGAAGATTAGATATAAGAAAAAAAAAAGAGGAAAAAAATTAAAATCCTTCGTCAGAAGGTACTTTATCCGAATAGTATCCATCACTTGCGTCATCTTCTTCCTCCTCGGAGTCTTTATCTTGATCTTCATCCATGTCATCACATTCACCTTCATCAGCTTCTTGTTCCTGAAGATTCTGAAGCCTCCACCTAAACATGTCTTGCATTAGCTCCAATTTTGAGTCTATTTCTGTGTTGGTACAAGTGGCGTTATGCAATTCTTCCATGAAACCCAGTCACTGCTTTGTCATGATGTTCTCTAGCCAGTAGTCTTCCTGCTCTCCGCTGTCGTATGTAACTGTCACCATGTCTGTTTCATCATCAAAATGCCATGATGTCATGATAGGGTCTGGCTTCACATCTCCTTTGATTGGTCCAAATTTGCTGGTTAATGCTTTCATAAGCATATGCGTTTCATGGCATTCGTTGTCTAGAGCGATGCCAATGGATAAGATTTGCCTCTGTATCTCTTCTTCCATCTTCAGAATTGCCCTGACCGTCTTAACATACACCCTCCTTCTCTTGTCAAAATGGAGGATGTATCGCCTGATTCCCAGAGTGTATCTCCACGAAACGATTGTTGCCATTTTTGGCGTTTTGTTTAAGTTGGTGTTTTTGGTTAACGATTTTTTTTGCAGAAAATGGATAGATTGAAGTGATTATGGAAGCTATGTTTTACCTTTGTTTATATAATGGTGTTTTTGGCGCGTAATTTAGGAGGGAATTTCTTCTAATAAATGTTAATAACTGAAATTAAGTTATTTGTGTTGTTTCATCTTCCTGTAATATTCAACGCGTTTTATTACTAAATTTTGGCGTTTTGTTTTTAATGGCGTTTTATTTTTTTGAATGGCGTTTTATCATTTGATGGCGTTTTGAATATGAGCGGTAAAAGACCCTTTTACCCTTAATGAAGCGCGTCCCACATAATAATATTGATGTTATTTACGAAAAAGCCACAGCGCAATCTAGTCCATGGATTGTTTTGATCGGACGATCCATAAGTGTTCTCACCGTTCTCACACTTTTCACCGTTTTCTCTAAATCCCGACCTTATATATATATATATATATATATATATATATATATATATATAGGGTTGGGTTCATTTCAGAAATCTAAATAATTGCAGAACTTTCAGAACTCCTAATAAACAATCATTTTATATATATATTTTTGTATTTAGGATCTTTTTATCATCTATTATATGTATTTTTATGATTGCATATGTGACAACTGGCACAAAACCGGTAATTTTCGTACAGTCTAAATATTATTTATTATCTGCAATTATGTGCTTAAGTGTCAACATTGTCTGATTACATGCTATATATGTGAATTCTTGCATGTTTTGTACTTCAAATATTTCTTTATGCATTACTTTAATCGTTGAGTCAGAAAGACTACTAAACTCGCTGGTAAGACACACTGTGCAGCAGTTCTGCAGAAATCAATCAGATAATAGAATTTCGGCCTAGGAGTAGGTCCAACATCTAAAATGCCTTAAAACCCATGAGTAGATACTAGGGTTAACATATAAACTTTCCGGAAGCTAAACTATGCACAAAAAGACACCCGAAACACACTATAAATACAAAAATTTGCATAAATCAGCACTAATTCAGCTATAATAAGCTTTTAAACATCTTAATATCATGTATAATTTATGTTTTATTGTTTAATATAACTTACAAAGTGTCAGGAATTGAAACTGCCATAAAAAGTGCTTTAAACCTAGTGAAACTACACAACTCAGTACTTTAACGAACCGAACAATAACTGGGACATCAAAATTTGACTAGAAGTAATGTTTTTATGATATTAAACTAATATTAATGCTAGAACACCTTAAAAATCATAAAAACCCCTAAACACACTCAAACTAAGTTAAAACCCCTCGTTTACACTCTAGACCCTCAACTTCCCAAAATTTACACTTTACCCCCTCTCATGTTGTAACCGGCCCTAATGGTCCCACCCAACTATATTTACTTTTCCTAACCACGTTCCCTAACTATTAGACAAAGAAATCTATGAGAAAGATTTGTGTTGGATTTTTTTTTATAAATAACCACAAGACTTATCACATGTCCATCATTCCTCACATTCACCATCTTCTTCCTCCCTCTCCTCCTTTGCTCATGGCTCAACACACACCCACATACCCATCCATTTTCACTTCATTTCCTCACAATCCAAGCTTGCTAGAAGGTGTATGGAGGCCATTTAGGAAGGTGTATGGTGCTAGAACTTGAAGGACCACCTTGTGGAGCTTTTAACCTCTTGATTTCTTCCTTGTTCATCTCCTTCATTCTTGTGCCACTTCCCTAGCCATTAGAGCTAGTAGTAAGCTTCTTGATCACTAATTTAAGTCATGTTTATGTTATGTACAAGTTTCACCATCTAAACAACTTAACTTCTAATGTTAAAAATGAAAAGATCTAACATATTCATGAAGAAAATAAGTGATTACATGAAATTTTAGTGTAAGAAATTTCAGAAAATCCAAAAACATTAGAAAATTTGAAAAAGCCAAAAACATGATAAATTCTAATAGCCAAAAACATTGAAAAACAAAAAACGAGGTTTGTTGTAAAAAAGAGGAAATGATAGTACATCAGTGGACTATCACAGCACGCTAAAGAATTGGAAAGTCAAAAATGTGATAAACGATCTCACTGACGATATGCCAGTAGGTTTTTATACATTCAGTAGATTTTTTTTGAGATATAAACCTAAATAACAAATACTTACTTATCTCGAGGGGAACATCTCTCGGATATATGGGTAACCCCCGAAATCTTGCTTGAAAGACTTTCTATTTCTGACATACTAGGTCTTTGTGCGTGATGATATCTGGGGTATTATATCTGGACTTCTGATTTTGCGGGAGCAATAGCCTAGTCCTCGTATAATGCTCTGCACTGCTTAAACTTTTAAGCCCACCCTCAGCATAAAAAATGATGAAAGATTGAAAAATGCTAATCATGTGCTGTTGAAGAAAAGATCCCCAAACGGGACACACCGAAAGTCGAGCCATCATCTCTTTGTCTGAACGGAAGTTCTAACCTGAGCTCTCATGGTCTCACATTACCCGTTTACAGATATCATTAGTGTACACTCACCTGTAAGACTGAATATAGAAGTCTGGATACAGGAGTATATTCTGAGATGGGACACGCGAATAAGTTTAAGTTCTTAAAACACTAATCTCATATCTCGAAACAGTTGAACTTTGTGTGAAAATTTAAGTGGATCAGTATACTAACAATCTACGTGAATCGTTTAGAACTTAAGAGGTTTAAAGCTTAACGGTGTTAGTGATTTGTCTCATAAACTGATATGATCCTCTTACACAAACTCACAAAAATATTGTCTGTAAATATTTCTTTACTGCTTTTCTTTAAAATAAAAAACTCAAAAAGATTTTAAGTGTGTTTTAGCATAAAATTTTAAAAAAAATTTAAAAAGATTTCATTTCATCTTATTTTCGACAACTGATGATGAAAAACTAATTTTCAAAATTTCAAGTGCTATACATGACGACAACAGGGTTGGGAGAGTGTGTTTTGAAATGAGAATAAATTTTGAAATGTTTAAATGAAACCAAATCTGAATGTTCAAATTACAAGTGGTAAGCCAAAATTAAAATTGTCATAATATGAAAATCTTATGTTTTGGGTAGCGTTTTTTTGCAGTTAGTGAATTCCAGACTGCGATCCCAGCTTATCGAAAGGGGGAGTCTGAGGACGTAAGAGCTAGATTCAGATCTTGGAACAAAGCTCGAGTTAGAAGCTGCTGATTCTGAAGAATTTATGGAATCAACATCCAAAGAAGAATATAGCTGTTGATGCTGATAAAGAGAAGAGAGAAGATTGAGGATGCTTACAATGTTAGACACTTTGGCAAGAGAACGAAGACTGATCAAGACTGAAGACTCGTCATACTGGAGACTCAACACCGAAGACTTCGTCAACATCCAAGGGGGAGTCTGTTGGTGCATATGTCTGTCTACTTCGTCTTTTATCGAGTCTTGTATCTAGATAGGATAAACCAGAGCTCGGTAGTCAAAGAAATAGGATTTTAGTGTTGATTGACCAGTTCACACGAATTGGCAGTGCCAGTTCATGCGAAATGGCCATTCCACACGAAATGGCAATGGCAAGTCCATTCCAAGCGAAATGGACAAGTCCATTCCATGCGAAATGGAAATCCTATAAATAGGTGACTTGTGATTTCATTTGTAACTTTTGTCATTCCGGTAGCGAAGCTCTGCCGAGGTATCTCCAGGTCTGTAATCGTCATCAAATCAATACAAGAGATAGTTAAAGTGATTCTAGTGCATTACAAGTTGAAATAACTCCGATACGTCTGTTTCCGCCTTTCGTATTGGACGAGATCTCTTCTGAACGACTCATTTGGACGTCACAACGATCCTACAGTTTATGATTAGATCAAGTATGTTAAAGCTTGGATCTACCTAGTTTAAGCATAGATCTTGAAGGATCCATGGTTAAACTTGAAGGTGAACATATGAAGCATAATGTGAACTTGAAGTATGGATTTTATGCATAAACTTGTAATCTTGAAGTAATAAAGTGTGTGTAGAACTAATTTTTGAAACTAAATCTCATGGAAAGTTTGTTAAAAATTTAACATAAAGTTTATTTTTGAGAGATCTAAAAATATTAAGCATGGATCTTGAAAGATCCATGGTTAAACTTGAGATTAAAAACAATGATCTTTCTAATAAACATAAAAGTGGTTTTAGAAACATGATTTACAAACTTTGAAACCATTAAACTCATGGATAAGTTGGTTAGTAAAATAAAATCTTACAAAAGTTTGTTTAAAATACTCAAGAACACTTATTTTTGAAAAGATCATAATATGTAAAGTGTAGATCTAAAAGACTACACATTTTTAACAAGAAACAAGTGCACCATGATGTTTCATATGGGAAAGTTAGTGTATATTGTTGATGATTATTGTTGGAAAATTGTTTTGATGTTGAAAAGAAAATAAACACATGTTTTGAAAACATGGGAAACCTCCATTTTTAGGGGAAACTACGTCAAAATTTTATAAAAATTTTGACACTTAGAAAATATAAGTTTTGGTGAAACTATTTCCCTAAAACTTCACTTAAAAATATTTACCAAGGTTTCCCTAATTTTTGTGTAAAAATTACAAGTTAAGAAGTGATGATTTCTTCAAGTTCAAATGGATATTAAGTATGTATATTTTTAGGGAAAAATATATATATTTAGTGATCACCAAATTTTGTGCTAAGTGTATATTATGTGTATTATATGTAGTAGTGTATTAGGACTTGAAAATACACTAAATACTCCTAAGGAGTAAAAATACAAAAATACACATACTAAATACATACAAGAAATTATATTTACAAAAACATATTCCTTAACATATTTTTGAACTTAGACATTTATAGACTTAAATATATATATTTGGAAAAATAAATAACCATATATATTTTATAACATGACAAAATATATATATTTCATACAAATCTTAAAAATACATTATTTTTAAGGAAAATAATTCCGGAAAGTAATAAAAATCAAAGTATTGATTTTTGGTGAAAAATACAAAATACACAAGTATCTACATAAAATACAAAGTATACTTTCCTAAGTATACTTGTACAAAAATAATATTGGAGATATTATTTCACAAAATACTTATATTTATTTTTGGGAAAATAATATAAGTAACATGCATAGTTAAAAATATAAATTATTTTTTTTTTACAACAAAGAACCTAAACATAAACAAATGATGGTGACTTGTACTTGTGTAATACAAGTCTAGTGACTAACATTAATAGAACACGTATAGGTCACGACGCTACCGGTGAAGTTTACGACGCAGGAAACGCAAAGTTGTGAGTTCATGTCCCCACTTTTAAACTTTTACTTGTTATCTAAACTTGGGGAAAATACATGTGTTATGGTATGTTGATTTCAAAAACTAAGGAATGATACTTTAGATCATGTCACGAATAGGGTGCCATAAGCACCATTAATCAGTTACATACCAAGATCGCAGAACAAAAGGTTAGATCTAATGGGTTTCAGGCAGCCACACTCTTGGCCACTCTTTTACCAAGTAATGTTTTTATGTCTCTAGTCGTAAATCGACAGTCGTGGATCGACAAGTAAAAATGCCTATGGTTTGGATGCTTCATGTGTCGTTACATATGTTAGTGGCCTCGCGAACCATTAGCGATCTCGTATTCCTTATATTTACCTTTATATTTATTTCTTACAATTACATACCATGTTTTCCATAGCGAATGCTTTAATGTTTTTCACAAATCTGCATGAATTCACACCAACATTATGTTGATGGTTTTCCAAAACTCACATGTATTACAGGTAACTAAAGTGGATGTACGCGCGGTCTTACTCTTGCTCCAGGATATCGCTTTTGATTTAGTCATGTTGTGTCAAGTCTCCGATGCCTGTTTTGTGGGATTTGGTTACTATATTCCATCTTGTGTGGGATATAAGAACCAAAACCTTTATGTTCGTCTTTAAATAAAGTTGTAAACTTTTCAGACAATATTTTATGCTATGATGTAAACTCAAAACTTATGTTATGTTTTTTAATTATGTAATGTCGATGGCATTTTGGAGTTATTCTACGAGCATGTAGTATGTTCCTTTTGTATGCAATGAGAACCTTTCAGGATCACACCTCGTGCTTCCGCTTTAGAAAGGGGTGTGACAGATTGGTATCAGAGCTGCGATTGTAGTGAACCAGGATTCCTTCTCGAGTCTAGACTACAATCTTTAGGATCCTCTCACGAAAACATTTTTCAAAAGTTTTCATTGGATAAAACTTTCCACGACATCCACTACCTGAAACTGTTTTCAAAGAGTCAAGTGAGGACACTACGAGACTTAGGGTGCACTGGAGTAGCACTTGTCTTTGACTAAGAATTGCTTGCAACTATGTGTATAATTATATTTGTATTAGTTAAGTAATAATATGTATATATATATATATATATATATATATATATATATATATATATATAATATGAATAGAATATCACAGGTACACGTGTCATCGTCTGAAAGCAGTGACCTATCTGAAGGAAGTGCCCCGATGATGATTGCCCCTGACGACGAGATTTCTTCAGCACAGGAGGCCGACCCTGAGATGATAACCGACGAAGATGATCCCGACGACGTCTTAGCCTTACCCTTACCTCTTCTTGGCCAACAGATCGTAGGACATCCAGATGGTGGACATCTCGTTGAACCTATCCCCATCCATGCTGTTCCTTTTGCTGCCATCTCTGTTGAGGACTAGTCTCTCGTCGATGACCTAGAGTGTGATATGACGACCCCTGTTGTGCCCATTGCCGATATCCTTTTTGATTCTGACCTCCAGTCTGATGTCGATTCTTTCGATTCGGTGATATCTTCGACCCTTTTTGCTGCTGGATTAAGAGTCTACCCGACTGGTGATGATGACGACACTATACATGTTGTGCCATCCACTATTACCCGTGTTCCTACACCTCCACACACTCCTGCTCAGATCAGCTCCCTCATCCGTCGAATTCATGAGCTTGAGGATGAAGTGACTCATCTTCATAGTTTGATCTTCCCTACACCCCCACCCTCTCCCCCAGCCTATTAAATACCCTGTTGGAGTAATGTTTTGGGTATGAAGACAAGAACCGCCAATGTGAAGAAGGATATTTCGTCTCTTATATGTATTAAACTTGTACTATGGGGTGATGTAACCCTTATGCATTCTGTTTTCTCCGCAAACAATAATGTAACAAGTTGCTCTAATATGTATAAAGACTCGGTGAATATCTTATGACACATCAGTATCTATCTGTTTATGCATGCTTGTTGCTATATGAATTGATTTATATGTTTGGAGGATTGTTTGATGTTACTTATGTGGGTATATGCATGTGTATATATACTACCACTATTTCGTATGATGATATCAAACAAATGGCTAACCCTGTTGTGTTGTGTTCTGACAGAACATGGCACCCAGGAAAGCTGTGGACGCTCGCAATCAACCTCCTCCTCCCCCACTGCTGAGGACTGTTGAAGAACTGAACTCCCTGCTAGAAGAAAGGATCTCCGAAGCTATCGCCCAGTACGAGGCGAACCGTACTGAACACAGTGGACGACCAAGCAATACTAGACGTAACGGACATGGAGATTCATCTGGAGGAAACACAACTCAAGGTAACCTTAAGCTGATTTGCTAAAAAAATGATGAAATTTATGAACGGTCTTTGATTCGTTGTTTCATTAATTGCTCACGTGTGAATTGGTTGGATCAATTCCAGGCTGCACCTTCAAGCAGTTTCTCGACTGCAAGCCACTGAACTATGATGGCACTGGACGTGCAGTGGCTTTTGTGCGCTGGACAGAGAAGACTGATTCCACCATCCGCATGAGCAAATGTACCGCGGACCAGCAAGTCACTTTCGTTACTGGGTTGTTTGTTGATGAGGCTTTGACTTGGTGGAATTTGCAAGTCCAAACCCTGGGAGATGATGCAGCGCATGGTATGACTTGGGACGAGTTGAAAGAAAGAATGAGAGAGAAGTATTGCTCCCGTGCTGAACTCCAAAGGTTAGAGAGTGAGTTCTGGCACTTGTCCATGGAAGGTGCGGACATTGTTGGTTATACTCGAAGGTTCCATGATCTGTCAAGAGTGATCCCCTATATGGTGACTCCCGAATTTAAGCGCGTTGAGCACTACATATGGGGATTGGCTCCAGAGTTTCGCAACATGGTAACTTCGGCTAAACCCGAAACGATCACTCAGGCTGTAACTCTGGCTGTCAGCCTTACTAAAGATGTTGTCCATATGAAGAAGTTATCGCTGTACCCAACTGAGAAGACCGCGACGCATGCTGAGTCGTCTGGTGACAAGAAGAGGAAGCATTCGAGCCTGAATCAAGCGACACGTAACAACAAGGGTTCCAACAATAAGAAGCGTGACCCCAACCCGCCAAAGGAGGCGAAATCCCTTGCAACTATGAATGACGCTCCTGCAAGAGGATACCAGGGCACTCTGCCCAAATGCAGTCAGTGCAAGCGTCACCATGAAGGAGTTTGTCGCATCCCAAAATGTGACAAGTGTGGAAAATTGGGTCACCGCACCGAGAACTGTTGGGGAAAAGGTAATGGAAGTGGTAACAGGAACGGGAATGGAAACCGAAACGGTGCTGGTAATGGAAACGGTGGTGGAAATGGTAATGGTAACCGAAATGGTAATGGAGCTGGGCAGAACCAAGGATGCTTCGAATGTGGTAGCAAGGAGCATTTCAAGAAAGATTGCCCAAAGGAGAACAACGCTCTGGCCCGAGCATTTGTGATTGGAGCAAGGAACGCACGTGAGGACCCTAATGTGGTCACCGGTACGTTTGTCGTTAACAATCACTTTGCATCCATACTATTTGATACTGGTGCCGATTATAGTTTCGTATCTGTGGAATTTAAGCGTATGCTTGGAATAGAATCTGGTAGATTAGATGTTCCTTATTCCATATAACTAGCCGATGGTAAACTTGTTGAATCAGGTGAAGTAGTTAGGGGTTGTACGTTAGAACTCGGTGAGCAGAGATTTAGCATCGACCTCTTACCTGTTCAATTGGGTAGCTTCAATGTGGTGGTCGGAATGGACTGGTTGTCCAAGAATAAGGCTGAAGTTGTGTGTCACGAGAAAATCATTCGTATCCCCGTTGCGAATGATGAAACTCTCATCGTGCATGGAGAGAAACGAGATACACCCCTGTGAATAATCAATTGTATGAAGGCGCAGAAGTGCTTGAGGAAAGGACGTGTTGCATTCCTGGCACACGTGATAGATAAGAAGGCCGAGGAGCCGTGGTGAAGGAATTTCCTGATGTTTTCCCGAAGATCTGCCAGGACAACCTCCGCAATGACAAGTCGAATTCCATATTGACTTGGTTCCAGGAGCCGCTCCTGTAGCCAAGGCACCATATCGACTTGCGCCATCCGAGATGCAAGAAATATCTACACAAATCCAGGAGTTGTTGGATAAAGGCTTCATAAGGCCAAGTTTCTCGCCTTGGGGAGCGCAGTTTTGTTCGTGAAGAAGAAGGATGGAACGCTGCGGATGTGTATTGACTATAGAGAGTTGAATAAGCTCACTATTAAGAATCGGTACCCACTACCGAGGATTGACGACTTATTTGATCATTTGCAAGGATCGAGCTACTATTCCAAGATCGACCTTCGATCGGGATACCATCAGTTAAGGATCCAAGAAGAGAGCGTACCAAAGACTGCATTCAGGACGCGTTATGGGCATTACGAGTTCCTTGTGATGCCATTCAGATTGACGAACGCGCCAGCAGTATTTATGGATTTGATGAATCGTGTTTGCAAACCATATCTCGATAAATTCGTGATTGTATTTATCGATGATATTCTGATTTATTCCCGAACGAGAGAAGAGCACGAGCAACACCTCAGGACCATTCTAGAACTACTGAAGAAAGAGAAACTTTATGCAAAGTTCTCAAAATGTGAATTTTGGATTCATGAAGTACAGTTCCTTGGTCATGTTGTGAACGAGAAGGGTATCCATGTAGACCCAGCCAAGATAGAAGCGATAAAGAATTGGGAAGCCCCCAAAACGCCGACTAAAGTTCGATAATTTTTGGGATTAGTGGGCTATTACCGCCGGTTCATCGAGAACTTCTCCAAGATAGCTCAACCGCTGACTTCCCTTACGCAGAAGGACAAGAAGTATGACTGGGGTGATAAGCAGGAAGAAGCCTTCCAACTTCTCAAAAGTAAGCTATGCGATGCACCAATACTTTCCCTACCCGAAGGCACTGAGGACTTCGTGGAGTACTGTGACGCTTAACGTCAAGGTTTGGGTTGCGTGCTTATGCAACGCCAAAAGGTCATCGCTTACGCTTCAAGACAGTTGAAAGTTAATGAGAAGAACTACACCACTCACGACTTGGAGCTAGGCGCGGTGGTATTCGCCCTGAAGATCTGGCGACATTATTTATATGGTACCCAATGTACTATCTTCACAGATCATAAAAGCCTACAACACATATGTGATCAGAAAGAATTAAATATGCGTTAGCGACGGTGGGTTGAGTTGCTAAACGATTATGACTGTGAGATTAAATACCATCCTGGAAAGGCTAACGTAGTAGCAGATGCTTTAAGTTGGAAAGAAAGGGTTAAGATCTTAAGAGTTCGAGCATTGGAAATGACTATTCGGACGAACCTCACTGCACGCATTCATGACGCCCAACAAGAAGCCCTTAAGAAGGAGAATCGTGGAGCCGAATATCTCCGAGGAATGGAGAAGAAGTTGGTGCCAAACGAAGAGGGAACCTTATACTTTATGGGACGTATTTGGGTTCCGCTTTATGGCGGTATTCGAGAAGTCATCTTTGATGAAGCTCACAAGTCGAGATACTCGATCCACCCAGGATCGAACAAGATGTATCAAGACTTGAAAGAATACTATTGGTGGCCGAGACTTAAAAGCGATGTTGCTGTTTACGTTGGAAAGTGCCTAACTTGCGCTAAGGTTAAGGCTAAATATCAGAAACCGTCTGGTCTACTGCAGCAGCCCGAGATACCCATGTGGAAATGGGAGCAAATATCAATGGACTTCATAACGAAATCACCCAGGACCCCTAGAGGGCATGATATGATATGGATAATAGTCGATCGGTTAACGAAGTCTGTGCATTTCCTGCCGATCCGAGAGAAGGATAGCACTGGAAAGCTTGCTGAGCTGTACCTCAAGGAAATAGTGGCACATCATGCAGTGCCTATTTCGATCATTTCAGACAGAGATGGGCGTTTTGTCTCGAGGATTTGGCAATCCTTCCAGGAGGCCTTTGGATCTCAGCTAGATCTAAGCACGACCTTCCATCCGCAAACCGACGACCAGAGCGAACGGACCATACAAACACTAGAAGATATGCTTCGCGCATGTGTTATGGATCTGGGCGGTAGCTGGGATACTCATCTACCTTTAGTTGAGTTTTCCTATAACAACAACTACCATACGAGCATAAAAGCCGCACCGTTCGAGGCTCTGTATGGCCGCAAGTGCCGCTCGCCGTTATGTTGGGCAGACGCTGGAGACAAACGTATGGTTGGCCTGAACTTGTTCAAGAGACGACCGACAAGATCATGCAGATTCGAGAGCATATTAAGGCGGCTCGTGATCGTCAAAAGAGCTACGCTGATCGAAGACGGAAACCCTTAGAATTCGAGGTGGGAGATAAAGTTCTGTTGAAGGTCTCACCTTGGAAGGGTGTAGCAAGATTCGGAAAGCGAGGAAAGCTGAATCCACGATACATCGGACCGTTCAAGATCTTGGAAAGAATTGGTACCGTGGCGTACAAGTTGGATTTACCGGAAGAACTTAACGAAGTACATGATACGTTTCATGTGTCCAACCTCAAGAGAAGTCCAACCCAAGAAATGGTCATCATCCCTGCGGATGAGGTGCATATCGACGACACACTCCGGTTTACAGAAGAACCCGTTGAGGTTACAGACTGGAAGGTCCACAAGACTCGAAGGAGTAGTGTTAAGCTTGTCAAAGTACGTTGGAACTCTAGGCACGGACCCGAGTACACGTGGGAACGTGAAGATCGGTTCAAAGCCAAGTACCCCCATTTGTTAGAGAAAACTCAGGCGGGAGATAACTCAGCCTGAATTTCGGGACGAAATTCTTTTAACGGGGGGAGACTGTGACAACTGGCACAAAACCGGTAATTTCCGTATAGTCTAAATATTATTTATTATCTGCAATTATGTGCTTAAGTGTCAACATTGTCTGATTACATTCTATATATGTGAATTCATGCACTTTTTATACTTTAAATATATCTTTATGCATTACTTTAAGCGTTGCGTCAGAAAGACTAGTAAACTCACCGGTAAGACACACTGTGTCAGCAGTTCTGCAGAAATCAATCAGATAATAGAATTAGGGCCTAGGAGTAGGTCCAACATCTAAAATACCTTAAAACCCAAGAGTAGATACTAGGGTTAACATATAAACTTTCCGGAAGCTAAACTATGCACTAAAAGACACCCGAAACGCACTATAAATACAGAAATCTGCATAAATCAACACTAATTCAGCTATAATCAGCTTTTAAACATCTTAATATCATGCATAATTTATGTTTTATTGTTTAATATAACTTACAAAGTGTCAGGAATTGAAACTGCCATAAAAAGTGCTTTAAACCTAGTGAAACTGCGCAATTCAGTACTTTAACGAACCGTAACGAACCGGACAATAACTGGGACATCGAAATTTGACTAGAAGTAATGTTTTTATGATATTAAACTAGTATTAATGCTAGAACACCTTAAAAATCATAAAAACCCCTAAACACACTCAAACTAAGTTAAAACCCCTCGTTTACACTCTAGACCCTCAACTTCCCAAAATTTACACTTTACCCCCCTCATGTTGTAACCGGCTCTAATGGTCCCACCCAGCTATATTTACTTTTCCTAACCATGTTCCCTAACTATTAGACAAAGAAATCTATGAGAAAATTTGTGTTGGATTGTTTTTTTATAAATAACCACAAGACTTATCACATGTCCATCATTCCTCACATTCACCATCTTCTTCCTCCCTCTCCACCTTTGCTCACGGCTCAACACACACCCACATACCCATCCATTTTCACTTCATTTCCTCACAATCCAAGCTTGCTAGAAGGTGTATGGAGGCCATTTAGGAAGGTGTATGGTGCTAGAACTTGAAGGACCACCTTGTGGAGATTTTAACCTCTTGATTTCTTCCTTGTTCATCTCCTTCATTCTTGTGCCACTTCCCTAGCTATTAGAGCTAGTAGTAAGCTTCTTGATCACTAATTTAAGTCATGTTTATGTTATGTACAAGTTTCACCATCTAAATAACTTAACTTCTAATGTTAAAAATGAAAAGATCTAACATATTCATGAAGAAAATAAGTGATTACATGAAATTTTAGTGTATGAAATGAAGTTGTTGATGTTGTATCTTGTGTTTATGATTAGATCAAGTATGTTAAAGCTTGGATCTACCAAGTTTAAGCATAGATCTTGAAGGATCCATGGTTAAACTTGAAGGTGAACATATGAAGCATAATGTGAACTTGAAGTATGGATTTTATGCATAAACTTGTAATCTCGAAGTAATAAAGTGTATGTAGAACTAATTTTTGAAACTAAATCTCATGGAAAGTTTGTTAAAAATTTAACATAAAGTTTATTTTTGAGAGATCTAAAAATATTAAGCATGGATCTTGAAAGATCCATGGTTAAACATGAGATTAAAAACAATGATCTTTCTAATAAACATAAAAGTGGTTTTAGAAACATGATTTACAAACTTTGAAACCATTAAACTCATGGATAAGTTGGTTAGTAAAATAAAATCTTACAAAAATTTGTTTAAAATACTCAAGAACACTTATTTTTGGAAAGATCATAATATGTAAAGTGTAGATCTAAAAGACTACACATTTTTAACAAGAAACAAGTTCACCATGATGTTTCATATGGGAAAGTTAGTGTATATTGTTGATGATTATTGCTGGAAAATTGTTTTGATGTTGAAAAGAAAATAAACACATGTTTTGAAAACATGGGAAACCTCCATTTGTAGGGGAAACTATGTCAAAATTTTTATAAAAAATTGACACTTAGAAAATATAAGTTTTGGTGAAACTATTTCCCTAAAAATTCACCTAAAAATATTTACGAAGGTTTCCCTAATTTTTGTGTAAAAATTACAAGTTAAGAAGTGATGATTTCTTCAAGTTAAAATGGATATTAAGTATGTATATTTTTAGGGAAAAATATATATATTTAGTGATCACCAAATATATTTTAAATATATATTTTGAAAAATATATAACCATATATATTTTATAACATGACAAAATATATATATTTCATATAAATCTTAAAAATACATTATTTTTAAGGAAAATAATTCCGGAAAGTAGTAAAAATTAAAGTATTGATTTTTGGTGAAAAATACAAAATACACAAGTATCTACATAAAATACAAAGTAATTGATTTTTGGTGAAAAATACAAAATACACAAGTATCTACATAAAATACAAAGTATACTTTCCTAAGTATACTTGTACAAAAATAATATCGGAGATATTATTTCACAAAATACTTATATTTATTTTTGGGAAAATACTATAAGTAATATGCATAGTTAAAAATATAAATTATTTTTTTACAACAAAGAACCTAAACATAAACACATGATGGTGACTTGTACTTGTGTAATACAAGTCTAGTGACTAACATTAATAGAACACGTATAGGTCACGACGCTACCGGTGAAGTTTACGACGCAGGAAACGCAAAGTTGTGAGTTCATGTCCCCACTTTTAAACTTTTACTTGTTTCCTAAACTTGGGGAAAATAAATGTGTTATGGTATGTTGATTTCAAAAACAAAGGAATGATACTTTAGATCATGTCACGAATAGGGTGCTATAAGCACCATTAATCAGTTACATACCAAGACCGCAAAATAAAAGGTTAGATCTAATGGGTTTCAGGCAGCCACACTCTTGGCCACTCTTTTACCAAGCAGTTCTTTTGTGTCTCTAGTCGTAAATCGACAGTCGTGGATCGACAAGTAAAAATGTCTATGGTTTGGATGCTTCCTATGTCGTTACATATGTTAGTGGCCTCGGGAACCATTAGCGATCTCGTATTCCTTATATTTACCTTTATATTTATTTCTTACAATTACATACCATGTTTTGCATAACGAACACTTTAATGTTTTTCACAAATCTGCATGAATTCACACCAACATTATGTTGATGGTTTTCCAAAACTCACATGTATTACAGGTAACTAAAGTGGATGTACGCGCGGTCTTACTCTTGCTCCAGGATGTCGTTTTTGATTTAGTCATGTTGTGTCAAGACTCCGATGCCCGTTTTGTGGGATTTGGTTACTATATTCCATCTTGTGTGGGATATAAGAACCAAAACCTTTATGTTCGTCTTTAAATAAAGTTGTAAACTTTTCAGACAATATTTTATGCTATGATGTAAACTCAAAACTTATGTTATGTTTTTTTAATTATGTAATGTCGATGGCATTTTGGAGTTATTCTACGAGCATGTAGTATGTTTACCTTTCATATGCAATGAGAACCTTTCAGGATCACACCTCGTGCTTTCGCCTTAGAAAGGGGTGTGACAACATACATGTTAAAAGTAGTTTACATGTGTTTAATAGCCAAATTATATAAATATGTAATAACTCATTACATATATGTAAAAAAAAAAACTAGTTCACATATGTGTAATTATAAATTTACAAATAAAAATAATAAAATTACTCTTAACATGTATGTAATCATAAAAATACACATAATAAATGATAAAATTATCTTAAACATAAAAATATATAAATAAAAGGTTGTTTATTAGGAGTTCTGTAAATATTTATGGTTCTGAAATGATCCTTACCCTGTATATATATATATATATATATATATAGAGAGAGAGAGAGAGAGAGAGGATAAGGATCACTACAAAACACTAATTATTGCGAGAACAAAAAGAACAACTCTAAAACAATAAATTTTGGGATTTAAGGTTCATATTTAATAAATTTTATGTTTTTTTACTTTCATATGTGTATTATACATACATGTAGGTAATTTAGCCTACACATTACCTACATGTGTGTAGATTATTTAAAAATTGAAGATTTTTCATATTTTGTTTTACATTCTAGTGTGAGAAACAATAAATCTTACATTTATAGCATTTTCATTTAATTTTTAGGTTTTTAGAATTGAAAAAATGAGAGATTCATTTTGTTCTGCGTGTTCTCACAATATTTAGTGTTTTGCATAGAACCTTCCCCTATATATGTGTGTGTGTGTATATATATATATATATTAGGATGAATTAGAAAACCCATTTTGTGTATATGTAAAAGTGTGGATGTGTATGTATTAGAAGTTAGGAAAATACTAACTAAATACAAACACACCATATAAAGAAAACCCCCAAAATACTTAGAAGGTTAATTACACAAAAATACATATACAGACAAACTTATGTTATATCTCTAAACGCGATGCGGACAACGGGCAAAACGGACATCAGACAAACCGTACATAAATATATATATATTGACAAAATAATATATATTCAAAACCGATACAAAATACAATATAAGTTCGGTAATAAAAATTATATATTGTCATCGTCCACGATCGTCATATCGTCATACCGTCACGACAACGGATACATATCGCGGACGACACTTGGGTATTCTCGACACGAAAATATATATTAACGACTCCTACGACGAACTCTAAAAATTAAATTCCAGAAAGTATAAAATAAATAATTACTAAGTGTAAATACATAAGTATACAAGTATACTAATATGTATAAGAATATGTACAATAATACACTTGATGAAATTCCAAGAATACGAGAAATGTCCATGTACACAAATACGTATAAATATGACATAAATACCAATAATAAAATATACAAGTAAAGTATATATATGGTATACGTATAAACACGCAAGTACATAGTGATGTACTCAAATACACTTGTTGAAGTGTACACACACAAAGAACACTGTATATGTACAACAACATAAATGCGAAGTTAAAAATAAATATTTTTAACTATTATATCTAGAAAAGATACACTCATATATATGTGGAAGAAATATATGCAATCGAACCATCACCACAGTCACCATATCCATCGTATATCGAGTATATCCGTTGGTTTTTTAAAAGATATAAATTTTTATTAGATTCATTCAACCCATGTAATAAAGAAGGTTTTTAAAGATATAACATTTTTATATTTTACTATACAAAATTACTTTATGCAACTCGTGTAATACACAGGGTTTTTAAAAATATAACTTTTTTTATTATGTAGTAGATAAAATTAGATTTATTCAATCCATAGAATACATAGGGTTTATAAAGATATAACATTTATGCAAATCCTGTATTAAAATTAGATTAGGTATTAGTTGATATATAATACATCCATATAATAAATATACAAATGGATCGTTTGTTATATAGTAGAATCAATATATATTGTTTAGTATAATGGGTTATTTTATTAATATTAATTTAGTGATTACTGCTTTATAATTATTTTTATTTTATTTTTCACTTATCTCTTATTTATTTAATATTTCTTTTTAACTTTCTTTTGTTTTTTCTGTTTATTAATAACTATTTAATATTTCATTGATTTAACCATATGTAACACACAAGTATCTAACCGATTAATAAATAAAAAAAAGTAAAATATTATAACTTATGTAATACACAAATTTCTAACCTAAAAATATAAAAATAAAAAATAAAGTAAAATGTAGTACATCAAAGTTCATTTTTTTTTCAAAAATATATATAGAGTCAGTTGTGTGTGTTAACCAATTATATTATATGTATTCAAGCCGTGTAATATACGTGTTCATTCAATCCGTGTAATGCACGGGCTTTCAAAGATGTAACTTTTTTATTACTTAGTATATAAAATTATATTTATTCAGCCCGTGTAATACACGAGCTTGTAACCTAGTTGAGTAATAAATGAAAGGGTTTTAAGGAGTATTAACCATTACACGTATTTGATGATGAGTTGGGCTAATGTGACTAAAAATATGGCATTACATAGGGCATTAACCAATGTTTTAAAAACCGGTAAATACCGGCGGGTTATACCGGGATTATCGTTTTCAGATGTAAATCCGGTACGAAACACCCCGGTAAATAAGTGAAACGGCATAAGGTTGGTAGTGATGGTAAAAACGGTATTCCGGTTTGAAACGTAATACCGGTACCGACTGGGGGTTATTTTAGTTTGGGTTCTTACTTATTTTTCTTATATATGTTACTTATCTTACATAATTTTTATATATTATGATTATTCGTAACTAAAAGTTCTTATTTAATATTGTATGAAACGAAAATAGTTATCCTCTAGTTGATGAGGATGACGATAATAATGAATTTCATCTTTTATGCGATTGTAAACTTAATGTATTAAACACTCAAATGATTTAAACATATTGTACACTCTCATTTAAAATAGTTTGTTTGAAAATTGAATGATTTTCGATTATCTTTTGGATTATTTTTTATTATGGATTTACTTTTGGATCATCTTTTAACATGTAATTATGCATTTTTTGATTAACTTTTGAGTTGATTTTGTAATTTATGAAATTATAGAGTTAGCTAGTCAACTTGATTGAACTGCTCGGTACAACCTGATTCAACCGATTGAACCATTTTTAGCCTAATCCGGTTTGATTTAAAAACCGATTTTTAAAACATTTGCATTAACCATTAGTACGATAGTGTTAGTTAATTTTAGTTATCCTTACCTCATTTTCCGCCCAAAATTCAGAGTTCGTTCGTTTAGCCCACTAATTTCTCATCTGCTAGCTATTTCATAAAAAGGTCAACTATATGAGAAATGAAACGAAATAAATGGATCACGTTCATGTTCTTACTAAAATACTCATCTTATCCATATTTCCCTCAATCAAATTTTAATTCTAAAAATAAAAAATATATATACTTTTTTATCTTCACCATCTGATTCCTTTGGGATCATTCACATCAACAGAAACTTCCTGAAGTAAGTTATTCAAATCTATATATGTTCTTATATACATTAATATTTTTTTAAGAATCACCGGAGAATATCTCTCTTTTTTTCTTTTTTCATATGGGGTTGCTTTCTTGATTTTAAAATGAAAGCTTTTCTTTACATAAAAAAAATCCGAAATAATTGATACTTGAATTCGAAGAAATATCGAATCTTGATGGATTTCTTGATCAAGAAGGGTCTTTGATGATCAAGAATTGGAAGAAAGGTAATCCACACGCATGATGTAAAATTTGGAAGTATAGGCGGAATCAGAACCTTTTTCTTGTCGGGTTATCATAGCTTCTCTCTCGGTGTTTTAAAATATGGGGTCCAACTAATGTTTTTCTTTCTCAAATGTATAATTTTTCAACAAATTCTGGTGAGAGGGGTCAGCGGACCTGGCTCTAATTAGAATATTTTGTACTAAATTTTATCTGATTATGTTAGCAGAATGAATCAACCTAACATGTCGAAGACACCTTCCTCTAGCGGGCCGGAGCATCCCGTAAAGCGTAAACGAGGGCGTCCACGGAAGGATGAGAGCATGCCAAGAAACGAAAAGAGGCAAACACAAACATCCATAATATCATCATCATCGTCACAACCACCAAGTATCGCTACCAATGTCATCCAACCACAGCCAACAATCACCATGAACCATGTTGGTGACAACCATAACATGGTAGGACAAGTGGTGACGGGTGTGATAGATGGTCTCTTTGATGCAGGATATCTTATTTCTGTCCGTGTAGGACCTAACAACACCCTCTTAAGGGGTCTTGTGTTTCAACAAGGGCATTTTTGTCATATCACACCAGCCAATGATGTTGCTCCAAACCTAAATATGTGTAGAAGAGAAAATTTTCAAATTCCCATTTCAAATCCAACTCAATTATGTGCAAAACAACCACCACAACTAGCAATGCCAGTTACAATGCAAAATTACCAAACTAACCCTATGATGCCACCAGAGAATTTGAGGATGGTGGGACAAGATGAGCTTATGCAAGTTTTTGAGGTGTCTAAGATGGTTGGAGAACCACCAAAGAATGATGGTGGGTTGAAAAATGATCAATTGTTATCTGATAATTGTGATCTAATGGCTCAGAGTTTTCATAAAAACGATGACATCGCGAATCACACAAGTCTGCCTTGCGGTGCACGCATTGTCCAAGATTTTGATCATGAATATGTAGATGATGAAGCTAATAATAAGCAAAAGCATGTGGTAGAGACCGGAATGCAAGAGGCACCATCATTTGAAAGTAAAAAACAAGAAGGTATGTTATCTCAATTAGGGTGTAGAGTATTCAAATGGTACTTAAAAAACTTTGAAACTCAAAAATTTGGTTTTGGAGTTTTTGAATCCAGCTAACAACAACCGGTTCAATATCAAATTTTGACTTTCAAATCAAAGTTGAATTTATGTTTTTCAATTCAAATTTGAAATATATATAATTTTTAACAAAATATAAACATTTATTATATAAACATTTATTATATAAACAAAGTTCTGTAGTTATTTAGAGTTCTGAAATGAACTCAACCCTACTATATTTACATAAATATTATATTTATTGATATATGATATTTTCGATGTCGGGTGTGACCCACAAACATTTTTTATCAAACTTATTTATCGTATTTAAGTATTATAACTTATAAACAGAAGGCGAAGATTTATAAAACTATTAACATATTGATTGGAGTGTGTGTAGGCTTCGGAACATTTTTTTATCAGTTGCTTATTGGCAATAGGCATGGGCCAAGAGACTGAGAGATTCTTAATTAAAAAAGGGTTGTTTCAAAACTTAATACATACTTAAAAGGGATTAGCTATTAACTTGTCCTAAACACAGCACTAACGCAGAATTTGAGTGAATTTAGACCAAAATCATATGTCATTAACAGAACTTGAAGGTAATCCTTATTATAAAAATGTACATAAGATCTCAGTTGTACCGTCAAGCTTATAAATAATAACCACATAACATAACAACATATTTATTTAATAAAAAAGATATTCAATATGTTAAATCAAATAATCATATGCATAATACCATAATTTACTTATGATATGATGATTTTTTGTTTTCTTTTCAGGTGAAGTGAGCAAGATTGATGTTAATCAAGTTCCAAATCAAGGTGTTGCAACTGATCTCTTTCAAACAGATTATGAGAAACAACTATAGGTAACAATATCATTGTATGTGTCTATATTTTGTAACATTTCATCTACAATACAAATAAGGGATGAGAAAATATATCTTATTTCATTTTTTTACACTTTGGGTTTCAGGGTTTTTATATAAAAACTTCTGATGCTTGTATAAATTAGATATCATACAGTGAAATGCTAAAATCATTTAATTTCGTTCAGCTTTGTTTTATTGTTCCTTTCATTTTGTTTTCTTCGTTTTTATTGATCATGTATGAAAGATACAAATCATCATCATCATACTTACTAAATCCCACCAATAGCAAAGTTAAAGTAGGGTATGAGGAGGGTAAGATGTAGACAATCTTACCTCTACCCCATACGAATAGAGAGGTTGCCTCCAATAGACCCCCGGCTCGGTAATAAAGATACAAAAGGGATAATAATATTGTAACAAAAGAAATCAAATATCACCATTATAGCTTTAAGAGTAAATTACAAAAAAATCGTCCTTTATGTTGACATCAGATTGCAAACTATGTCCTTTACCTTCAAAACGTACAAAAAACGTACTTGATGTTTGCAAATCTTAACAGGTTATGTCATTTAACCCAAACTCAGTTGGTTTTCATGGTTAAATCTGACAAAGTAGACCCCACATGAGGGTATTTTAGTCTTTTTATCCTAAATAAAATATTAATGTTTAAAAAGTATTATATATGTATATTTATAAATATATACACAGACAACACACACATTTATAAACAAACCCCATCTTTCTTCTCTCTCTAACCACCCTACCACCACCCCCACCATCTGGTATTCTTCTCTTGTGAACCACCACCGTCCAACTCCGGTGACCAAGAACTCCCACGCCCACCCCTCCTCTCTCTCTTTCTCTCGGATCGGAACCCTAGCCGTCGTCCTCTGTTTCAGATCGCCACATTCTAGTTTAGTGCACCCCCACCACTGCCACACTCTTTCTCTACCCCCTATCTCTTTCTGACACACACAACTAAACCCCCACCACCGCCCCGTCTTCAAACTGAATTCCGACGATTCACCATCTGTGATTTCTGGGCATCCGCTGGCCAAATAAAGGGGCAGCGACTAAGTGAAGTTCCGATATATAAGAATCGCCGACGATGTTGCAGTTTCCGGCATCGAAGAGGATCATTCTGCCGTCGATTCAGTTTCATGTGTTGAATGTAACACTGAACTCTAGATCGACCAGATCTGCATTTTAGTAACATGTTTTGTGTTGAACCTGATGCTATTGTTGATTTTAAGACTCGTTCAGATGATTTTGATTGTCCTTTTGAAGGTTTTATTAGTTTACTATGTCGTGTTGATCGATGTCATGTGTAAAACCTAATTTTGACTAGTGATTGTCGGGGTGGTTGATGGTCACAGGCGGAGGCGGAGGCGGAGGTGAAGGTGGAGGTGGAGGTGGTGGGTGGTGGGGAGAGACCATTTTTAGAGAGAGAGAGAGAGAGTGAGAGAGAGAGTAGAAATGGTGTGTTTTTTTAAAAATTAACATTAAATTTAGGGTAAAATGACTAAAATACCCTCATGTGGGGTCCACTTGGTTAGATTTAACCATAAAAACTAACTGAGTTTGGGTTAAAGGACATAACCTGTTAGGATTCGCAAACATCGAGTACGCTTTTTGTACGTTTTGAAGATAAATGACATAGTTTACAATCTGGTGTAAACATAAAGGACGATTTTTGTAATTTACTCAAGCTTTAATAAATATAAATAAAGAGGGGTTATCACACTATTGCTATACTTTTGAAAAAAAAAAACTTTTCGATAACCCAGATGCGTAAAACACAATGGACAAAAAATACAAAAAAATGATTTTTTTTTCTTAAACGCAATGGAATAAAACACAAAAGAAATTGTTATTTCTAAAACGCAATGGACAAAAAACACAAAAGAAAGTGTTTTTTTTTTCTAAAACGCAATGGACTAAAAAAACAAAAGAAAATGTTCTTTCTAAAACGCAATAGACAAAAAACACAAATAAATGTCTTTTCTAAAACGCAATAGATCAAAAACACAAAACAAAGTATTTTTTCGAAAACGCAATAAACTAAAAATACAAAAGAAAGTGTCTTTTCTAAAACACTATTGACTAAAACATAAAAGAAAGTGTTCTTTCTAAAACGCAATTGACTAAAAACACAAAACAAAATGTTTATTCTAAAATGAAATTGACTAAAAACACAAAAGAAAGTGTTTTTTTCTAAAACGCAATGGACAAAAAGCTCACAAAAAATGTATTTTTTCATTCTTTTGTAAAACGCAATAGACAAAAAACTGTGTTTTTTCATTATTTTGTAAAGCAATAAACACACAAAAAAGTGTTTTTTTCATTCTTTTGAAAAACACAATGGAAAAAACGTTGCTTTTTCATTTTTTTTGTAAAACATAATGAACAAAAAATAAACACAAAAAATATGTTTTTTCATTATTTTGTAAAACACAATTCTAAATGAAAATTTAAACTGAAAACTGTTTTGTAATTTTCTTTGAGACATTTTGTCAAACACATGGTGTGCAACATTTTACCACTAATTTCTTAATAAAATTGAAACAACTAATGTTGCCCAAACGCAAGAATACATCAAGAGAATGTTAGAATCATAGAAATTTGAGAAGAAAAGTACATGTTTCAATCGATTTCTCAAGTTACATCGCATTATGTTAAATTGAAAAAAATGAGAAATTGCATAAAAATAAACTGTGTTTCTTCAAAGAAAGTGAATAGCACGTTGATTAAGTGTTTAAATCATTCATTGATGAAGAAAATCGCACTATGATGTAGTAATTTTAGAGAGAGAGAAAATGAATAAATGGTTGAAGATGGTGGGTTTTTAAAACGATGAGTTGTGAAGATGCAGATAAATAGAATAGAAGAAATGAAATTGACTAAAATGTCCCTCTTTTTTTTGTTATTTGCAACGTGTTCTCTTATTATTATTTTCTACACTTTCTACCCAAAGTAAACTTTCTATTGATGTTTTTCAAATAAAGACAAATAAAGAGAACCCGTGGATCAATAAAATAATAAATTAATAAGTGGGTTTTACACCATAAAATTCCCAATTGATGTTTTGCAAATAAAGACAAATAAAGTGTAACACCCGTCTTATAATTTCCTTATTTAATCATAAGAAATGCTATATTTGTAAAAAGAAATTTCATAGTTAACAAAAGTTTAGTTGGTAAACTAAGTCATACTTCATAGTTCTTAACATAGTCAGATAACTGGTTTCGAACATAAGTTATCCAGTAGTGATTACAAAATTTCATAATTTAACTAGATCAGATTAGTGCGGAAGCATCCAAAACTTTGTGTTCGGTTCTTGAAACATCAACTTGATCGTCGATCCGCATACTAGCAATACCTAAAAGCTAGAGATTTTTAACAAAAATTAGTATTAGAGATCTCAGAAATATTATATAATCGAAACTAAACGGATTCGATTAACAAGAATACGCAAAATTTAACTTTCATGACAGGGCTCTACCGTAACTTACGGTAGCTACCGTAAGTTACGGTAGACGCTGGAAAACTTTGGTCTGCCATAAGGCAGTAGATTTCTGCCGTAACGTTTTGATCTCTACCGTAAGTTACGGTAGATACTGTAACTTACGGTAGCTCATGTAACTTTGCTATTTTGACCATTTTGTTGATTTCACCCGAATCCACATGTCGTTTTAGGTGATTCTTTTCCTATATGTCTGTAAATTCATTACGGACATACTCATTACAACTATTATACCGAAAATTTAACTTACGAACCGAACGACTAAATGTCACTATGCATTTATTCGACCCACTCTAACTCTACCCATTTTACTACCATTTCACTAGTAAGCCTATGGCGCTTTATGCCCATCTTCCAGGGCTTAGCATCACCTGCATTTCCTTACCAAATCCCATGGTTTAATGCTCTTGTGATTGTTATTGCCATAGCAAACTAATTAAAACACCAATACTACAATTCACACTATTATTCGACCCGTTGACTCAACTTGTGGAAATCCTCCAATATGATGACCACCAAACGGTTCCTTATCAATTCTAACCTTATTAATTCAAGTAACAATCATGGTCACTAAAATCAACACAATTTCTATTCTAAAATGCGACTACGCATAATTTAACAACAATTCATTTAATGTAACGGGTCAAGTTACATACTTACATAATTAAACAACATTATCAACCAACAATTCTAATTAACTATTTTGACCCGTTTGTTTGTCGAGTGAACTTCGTCACTTCTATGACATACCAACTCGCAATTGACACTACATTCTCATTAACATTTCTAAGACTATTGTTTATGCATAATGTAACGAAACCGAAGTTACGTACCTTTAAAGCACACCTTTCAAGCGTGTATCACCTCCGGCTTGTCCACTTGACGACCCGGATTCTTTACCTATAGAGTTCCATTCACAACCAAATTTAGAACTCTTTTATAACCAAAAATCGGACAATTCATTATAATATTCGAATCTGCGTTTTGTCCGATCTTTAACGTTTTACTCCTCGCTTAGGCGTTTTAACAAACACCTAGCGGGTCAGATTTTTACATAACCATTACTAGGTTCTTGACATGTTATTTTCATCTACATTCACTTCAGTTAACAAATCTATACTAAATTTTAACATAAATAATTTCAGATTCACCACATGAATTCAGATTTCACTAGAATAAGAACCATAATTCTAGTGTTTATTTAGTTTCTACAACTCACTAATCACCTACAATGGTGATTATAAACCCCACAAGTATAATGCTAGATTTTAACAAGAAATCATCTAGGGTTTATCCCTAGATGCCATATTACTTCTAATTCCATCCATGCAAGACATAATCAAGCTCAATTTCAGTTTTTCACAATTAACCTATAATTTAAGATGGATCAAAACATCAAGATTTTGCATACCTTATGATCCCCTCAACAAGGTGATCACTAATTCGTGCTTGAAAATCGATTTGGAGCTGATTTGAACTCTCAATTTGATCAAGTTTGCCATGCACTAGGGTTTGGTGGGGAGCCTGTGTCGCCCCCTGTGTTCTTGTTCGAACAAACACACCTAAGTGTGTGTTTGGTGTGTGTTATTTTGATTATAATCACCCAAGTTTCCAACTTTGTAACTTAGGTCCCTCGATTATTGTTTCGTTTATTAATTTAGGAGTTCCCATCCATTTATTTGGTTTCACAATGTTGTATCTAACTGGGTTATTTAGTCATTGTCAGTTTATTCTTGTTTATTTTATACTTTATAATTCTAATATAAAGTTTTTTATTTTCAGGGTGTTACAAGTCCACCCCCTTAAAAAGGGTTTCGTCCTCGAAACCTCCTTTAAGTAGGCCTTTGGTTTGGACCTATCCATCTTAGTTTCGTTTTTCAAGGCATTCTTTCTTTTCCGACATAAGGTTTTTATTCATATTGACATGTTCGTCTTTTAGGCATATGTCCTATTGGACCGTAACCTTTTATCATCTTTTTCCTATCTTTGTCGCCTATTTGACCGGGTTGCCTTTTGACCATCCAGTCACTGAGTCCGTCAGCATACTTACTTGACGCTAGTCTTATATTGACAAGCGCTCTACATAGGTCACAGCGTTATTTAGACTACAACTTGTTTTATTGCCTAACTAATTGGTCACCATTTTACCTCATACCTCGTCATTCGGGTATGCAATATTGCCGTCATCGGCCCTTTGCGTGCTTTTAATTTCATATCTAGTCATTCACACTATAACGTAATTACATTCTATATTACTTTTTGTGTCCGTGATCACATCACGTCATGTTTAGTTTTACATCGGCTTTTCATTCTTAAGAATCTTTCCCCCGAATGCATCATCTTACAGCTTTCGGCATTAAGACCTATATTCTTTAGTACTAACCATTTTCTAATTTCTCTCACGGTATTTATAGGTGTTAGAACATCGTTTCTTTACTAAAACTGAATTTTAGTTTAATGTTTTTCTCTTTAACCCATGTCGATTAATCATATCAAGGAATTGACGACAAGGATTATTCTTCTGGGTTATCATTTTACGCGAGAAATCATAATTGGCTCCCCACGCTTTATATTATCGACCCGTAGGTTCCTTTACTTAGCCTTGTAGACTATTCTATTAGGTCTTCACCTTTTTAGGGTGAGACCCCCTAGTATGTTCCTTTTTGTTTGCGACCCAATGGTCATTTTGTTCCCGTAGACCTTTACATTGCTTATAATCTGGAGGTTATGGTGATCCCATGGATCATCTTCTATTCATTTGACCTTGACCGTAGTCTAAGGCTACACTCATTTTCTTTCGGATTATCTTTCCGACTCTATGACTTCTTATGTGTCCTTCGCGTCGGTTTTTTTTACTCATACTGTTATTTGGTTTATGCCCCTATTTCCTTTCAACCCGTTACCCGGGTTCTTGATCTTGATGTTTTTAACACTTCGGTTTCATTGGTTTACATTTTCCCTTCCATACTCTTTTATGACCTATCACATAGATTCAATAATATTTCACGCTTTCTTTATCCAGGTTGCGCTTACATGGGATATCAACTACTATACTTTATTCAACCCGCCCAACATTAAAGTAGTTGAACATGACTATCGAAATTTCTGTTTTTGCAAAATATTATCGTCTTCTTAGTCATAACTCTTAATCCGAGTCTTTTGACTTTTAATTCGCGTTCTCGACTGTTGGTTACGCATTTATCTGAAAACGTACCTATCAATTGGGTATTTTATCGATATTATTTTCATAGCAACCTTTCCGGCATTCAATAAGACTTTGTTTCTCGATTTATCTGGTCGTATCAACAAAATCCACCGCTTTTACTCAACCAAGTCTTTTATTCTTTCACTCGTCTGGTTTGACTTGTTCGTGTGAGTTCCATCGCCTATGACAGTCAACTTTATCCTTATGCCTTGACATTCTAAATTGTCGATTTATATTTTTGTTTACTTGATTCGTATCCCTTCCCTTGGGCTCATTATCTTAATGTAATATGCTCCCCTTATCCGGCTTCCGTTTACTTTTATTATCAAGCACTTTACTTAATTAATCAGTACACCACCTTTCTTTTGTTAGCGACCCTTAGGTCTGTTTCTTTTACTAATGTCCCGAAGGCCCATGTCTCAAGTCTTATTTGGTAAACTACTGTTATTGTTATTCGGCCTTTGGGGTTTACTCGTTCTTATTCTAACGCTTTCATAATGTTTATCTTACTAATTCTTTTACATATTCACCCTCATCAATGTGATTATCGTTCTTCCTTAGGAGGAATTTATTAATAGCATGTTACTTGGGTATCTACCCATACCCGAGCTTTTAAATCCAAATTTATTGGTATTTCATTATTTACAGCAACGAATAATACATATTATCCATTTAATTTCTTTTTCAAGGATATTCCTATCCAAATCTTAATCTCTTGATTTTTTTTTGACTTTAACCCATTGTTACAATAACAAAATCAATTCATTTCATGTTATTGTTTCATTTCGTTGTATGGAATTTATCCACATCGTTTGTTGACATAAACGATGTTTCTATATGTTTCATTTAGTTTGGCTTAGTCTATAACCATGTCCTTGTCATCTATTACTATTGTAAACTTCCAGGGTTCGGGTGTTATTACACTCCTCCCTATTATGACGCTTATCTTTCATTACGTTCTCGGGTTCGAGTGTGCGCACACCCCTTCCCATGGCAATATTTATCATGATTACTTTTACCTCAATGCTCAACGTACAGTTTCAGCACCTCTTATAAACAATAAAACTTTTATTATTACTTATTTCTATTTTTCAAAGCCTTGGTAATTTCGTTAACACTAATGTAGGATGTTAAATAAATTGATATAAAACAAACGATTTATTTGCACTCGTAATAATTAAAAATTCATGCTGAAATTTAATTTACAAGAGTATACCTGAAACGACATCAGGTTCAGCTTTAGCCTCCGTGGCTGTTATATAAAACAACTTTGTCCTTGAGTTCTGGGCATCAGACCTTGTGTCGGTTGTGTCCTTGGTTCCAAGCCTCTCTGGACATTTAGACTTTTTATGTCTTGGCTTACCACATGTGCCATTGTGAATTTTTCCACAAATTCTACACTGATGTAACACACTTTTTGTAACTCCTTTCTTGGGAGCTTTATTAGACTTGGATTTCTTTACGGATCTTGGATTCATATCCAACTCCCTCCTTTCTTCTATTTCTTGTAGTATGCTGTCTTTCAATTTGGTCATCATATCGTTCACCACCGGCACGATTGTAGTTTGTAATCTATCAATATACTGTGATAGACTATTTTCTAGAGCTTTTCCGACCGCCTCGGAAATCTTAGCTTTCATTTGTTCAGTCAATCGAGATGTCGAATCATCTCCGGTTACTCCAGATATTTCTTTAACTGAAACATCCATCACGATTTATCAATAATTATTTAATTCATTTCCATCTTATTGTACGGAAATTTATATCACTCTCACTCAATCATAAATAATGTGTTATTCTTTTTCGGTTTGGTCAAGTATATATCTTGCCTTACCTTTCTTACTTAGTGTATTTTCCCGGGTTCGAGCGTATTTATACACTCCTCCCATCTTTCCGTCATCTTGAAATTGAAATGTTTACACTAATTGTTAAACATTTCATCTATGACATATGCTCCATTCATTTTGATCTAGCCAAGTTCACCACTTGCTTAAACCAATTATGCTTAGTGCACTTTTCCGGGTTTGAGTGTGTAAACACGCACTTCCCGTGCATATCAAATCAAATTTCCTTTTTCTAGTATTCTAGTAAGTCTACTAAAGCAATTAATTCTTACCGGACGATCTATCAAGCTTGAACCGAACACTTTATTGACAACCTTAAGCTCTGATTACCAACTTGTAACACCCGTCTTATAATTTCATTATTTAATCATAAGAAATGCTATATTTGTAAAAAGAAATTTCATAGTTAACAAAAGTTTAGTTGGTAAACTAAGGGGCTGTTTGGCTAAGCTTTTCAAAATGACTTATTTGCTTATTTGCTTTTCTGAAAAGCAAATAAGTCAATAAGCTGTTTTGAAAAGCTTTAAAATGGAGCTTTTCAACATGACTTATTTGCTTATTTGCTTTTCAGAAAGCAAATAAGCAAATAAGTCATTTTGAAAAGCTTAGCCAAACAGCCCCTAAGTCATACTTCATAGTTCTTAACATAGTCAGATAACTGGTTTCAAACATAAGTTATCCAGTAGTGATTACAAAATTTCATAATTTAACTAGATCAGATTAGTGCGGAAGCATCCAAAACTTTGTGTTCGGTTCTTGAAGCATCAACTTGATCGTCGATCCGCATACTAGCAATACCTAAAAGCTGGAGATTTTTAACAAAAATTAGTATTAGAGATCTCAGAAATATTATATAATCGAAACTACGCTAAAAAACGGATTCGATTAACAAGAATACGCAAAATTTAACTTTCATGACAGGGCTCTACCGTAACTTACGGTAGCTACCGTAAGTTACGGTAGACGCTAGAAAACTTTGGTCTGCCGTAAGGCAGTAGATTTCTGCCGTAACGTTTTGATCTCTACCGTAAGTTACGGTAGACACTGTAACTTACGGTAGCTCCTGTAACTTTGCTATTTTGACCATTTTGTTGATTTCACCCGAATCCACATGTCGTTTTAGATGATTCTTTACCTATATGTCTGTAAATTCATTACGGACGTATTCATTACAACTATTATACCGAAAATTTAACTTACGGACCGAACGACTAAATGTCACTATGCATTTATTCGACCCACTCTAACTCTACCCATTTTACTACCATTTCACTAGTAAGCCTATGGCGCTTTATGCCCATCTTCCAGGGCTTAGCATCACCTGCATTTCCTTACCAAATCCCATGGTTTAATGCTCTTGTGATTGTTATTGCCATAGCTAACTAATTAAAACACCAATACTACAATTCATACTATTATTCGACCCGTTGACTCATCTTGTGGAAATCCTCCAATATGATGACCACCAAATGGTTCCTTATCAATTCTAACCTTATTAATTCAAGTAACAATCATGGTCACTAAAATCAACACAATTTCTATTCTAAAATGCGACTACGCATAATTTAACAACAATTCATTTAATGTAACGGGTTAAGTTACATACTTACATAATTAAACAACATTATCAACCAACAATTCTAATTAACTATTTTGCCCCGTTTGTTTGTCGAGTGAACTTCGTCACTTCTATGACATACCAACTCGCAATTGACACTACATTCTCATTAACATTTCTAAGACTATTGTTTATGCATAATGTAACGAAACCGAAGTTACGTACCTTTAAAGCACACCTTTCAAGCGTGTATCACCTCCGGCTTGTCCACTTGACGACCCTGATTCTTTACCTATAGAGTTCCATTCACAACCAAATTTAGAACTCTTTTATAACCAAAAATCGGACAATTCATTATAATATTCGAATCTGCGTTGTGTCCGATCTTTAACGTTTTACTCCTCACTTAGGCGTTTTAACAAACACCTAGCGGGTCAGATTTTTACATAACCATTACTAGGTTCTTGACATGTTATTTTCATCTACATTCACTTCAATTATCAAATCTATACTAAATTTTAACATAAATAATTTCAGATTCACCACATGAATTCAGATTTCACTAGAATAAGAACCATAATTCTAGTGTTTATTTAGTTTCTACAACTCACTAATCACCTACAATGGTGATTATAAACCCCACAAGTATAATGCTAGATTTTAACAAGAAATCATCTAGGGTTTATCCCTAGATGCCATATTACTTCTAATTCCATCTATGCAAGACATAATCAAGCTCAATTTCAGTTTTTCACAATTAACCTATAATTTAAGATGGATCAAAACATCAAGATTTTGCATACCTTATGATCCCCTTAACAAGGTGATCACTAATTCGTGCTTGAAAATCGATTTGGAGCTGATTTGAACTCTCAATTTGATCAAGTTTGACATGCACTAGGGTTTGGTGGGGAGCCTGTATCGCCCCCTGTGTTCTTGTTCGACCAAACAAACCTAAGTGTGTGTTTGGTGTGTGTTATTTTATTATAATCACCCAAGTTTCCAACTTTGTAACTTAGGTCCCTCGATTATTGTTTCGTTTATTAATTTAGGAGTTCCCATCCATTTATTTGGTTTCACAATGTTGTATCTAACTGGGTTATTTAGTCCTAGTCAGTTTATTCTCGTTTATTTTATACTTTATAATTCTAATATAAAGTTTTATATTTTCGGGGTGTTACATAAAGAGAACCCATGGATGAATAAAATAATAAATGAATAAGTGGGTTTTACACCATAAAATTCCCTTAGATGGAGCTAGTAAACTTTTGGTATTATCACCTTCATAGGTAAAATGAATATTTAAAGGGAAAAATAGAATAGTCATTTTATTATGTAACTTAACCTAAAATCGAGTTTAATAATACTCAAAAGTAATGTAAATTTAATGAAAAGATGAAATTGGTTTTAACACACCCTGTCACCAACTAACATACCATTAGAGCAGCAAACGAACCGAACGAACATGAACAAGTCCTTATTTGTGTTCATTTGTTAAGAAATATACGTGTTCACGAACTGTTCATGAACGCTTACTGACGAGATTTTATGTTCGTGTTTGTTTGTTAAGGAAATGAACTTGTTCGTGTTTGTTTGTTAATTTTAGGCAACGAATGAAAACGAACGATGATGAACACAAATGAGCACAAACTGATGTTCATGAACACAAATGGTAACAAACGAACACAAATAAACGTTCATGAACAAAATATATAAAACATTGACACTTATTAAATATTTTATTTGTCGGAATTTTGAAGTATTTAAATAAAATATAAAAGCTAAAAACACTAATGAACTATTGAACATAAACGAACACGTTACCAAACGTTCACGAACACAAATGAACGAACGCACCCTCTTTTCGTTTTTGTTCATTTAACTAAACGAATGAAATTTCTTGTTTTTGTTCGTTTGTTTAATATACGAACGAACACAAACAAACTTCCCACCGAACGGTTTACGAACTGTTCGCTGAACGTTTGATTCGTTTGCAGCACTACATACCATGACACGAAACAAATATAATCAGGAATTTAATAAACATGTTATATTTGAGGTGAATTGTATAATTCATCTTTATATCTATTTAAATTGGATAAAAAAAGTATAGAAGTATATACTTTATAGAGTAAACTTCCGTTTTGCTCCCTGTGGTTTGGTCGTTTTAATGGTTTTGCCTTAATCCTTTAAAAATAGCAATTTTCCTTCAATAGTTTACTATGTTTTTTTTTTTCCATTTTGCTCCTCGCCTCTAACGCCATCCAAATTGTTTGTTAACTGAAAGGGTATTTTGGTAACTTTAAGTATAAAACTAAGGGTATTTTAGTAAAACTACAAATAAAGATTATATTATATTATATAATTATATATATACCAAAACCCATATCACACTATCCCTTCTCTCTTAAACAAATCGGATTCAAAACTCCAAACAAATTCACCTAAAAAACTCAGATTCAAAATTTCATCTTCATGGCTTCTTCATCATTGTTCATTCTTTAAAAACTTGCAAGAAACACATCAAAAAATCATATTCAAACATCCTTTAAATCAAATTCAAACATCCTAAATGAAGCTCGGGTCTCTGTAAGAATCGCGCCAGATTTGTTCGATATTCACAACTATTCGGGGCAAATCGCACCGGATCTGTTCGATAATATCTTTGCCCTAATTTGTTCGAATCGCACCAGATTGTTGCAAGTAATCAACGGCGGCGGGTTTCAGTTTTTGTATGGTGATGTTCGGTGACGATGGTGTACCGGCTCCCATTCGCGTCTTCGTCGGTGGTTTGTTTTAGATCCGTGTGTGTGAACCAAAACTAGTTTTAGATCTATGTGACTTCGTCGGCGGCATTTTTGGTAATTAATCCCATTTCGGATCTGGTTTTGAATTAGAGAGATATGGTGGTGGTGGCAGCCGGAGGTGGCGATGGTGACTGGTTGTGGTGGGTGGTGGTACAAAGATAGATAAATGCTGAGAATGAGATGCCAGGTTTTAAGCTTCAATAGATCTAGAAGAAGATAAGGTTGTGACAAGTTAGGGTTTTAAAAGTGAAAAAGATGACAGGTTTTTTATGAGGAGGATGGGAAAAGAATTAAATGCCCCTCATGTGAGGGGCATGTGACCAGGAATTAACGGTGGAAATGGATGGCCTTTGAGGCGTGGAGCAAAATGGTGATATTTTCGAAAGACCAGGGAGTAAAATGGTTATTTTTAAAGGATTTGGGCAAAACCATTAAAACGACCAAACCACAGGGAGCAAAACGAAAGTTTACTCTATTTTATAAGGCCAAGCCGTTGATGACCCGTTAACTGGTTTATTATAATTGCCATCCCTTCATTTGTCTATCCATCTAAATATGACCCGTTAACTGGTTTATTATAATTGCCAACCCTTCATTTGTCTATCCATCTAAATTGGATAAAAAATGTATAATAATGTCACACCCCAATCTATAACAGATTATCGACTAGAGCATCATAATTGTTCATAACTCATGACAACCTATGCAGTTAATGCGGAAAAATATCGGATATCGGTCAAGGACCGATATTTGAGATATCGATTATCGCGGTGGGATATCGGTAATTTATAATATAATATATTTATATATAGAACCTATATAATATATGTATATAATATATGTATACAATATTTTTATGCACTAACTTGTAAAAGTCTAGGGTTAATTTTGATAAATCTATAACTGGAGGATGAAATTGTAATTCAGTTAAAAGATAAGGTGTGTAAACAAGAAAAAGGAGTTAATTTTTATAACCCTACTACCGTCACCTGTAAACTAAAAAAAACGCTAAACTAAAGCAGCCGCCGTCCTCTTGTCTATCTCCTCCTCCTCTGTTCGCTCCTCCATCTTCTAAACCTAAAAACAAACAGCCGACAGACATGTCTTCTTTCATTCTACTATTCAGCAGGGAAGGTAACGTTCAATCAGCAGGTAAGCTTCGATTCAACAACTTCGATTAGCCACCATTTCTTCTCTATCACGATTGAATCTCTATCACCAACGAATTATGTGACTATAGTTGGGCCTGTCGATATTATCGGTGAGATGACCGATATCAGAAATACAAAATATCGGCGATATATCGGTATATATCACCGATATTATCGCCACCGATATTATTACCGATTTTTCAAACCGATATGCCAGCCAAGGTACGATAACCGATATATCAGTGAGATATCACCGATATATCGCCGAGATTGACTGCATAGATGACAACTATTAAAATTTAAATATTATTATATCAAAATTAAAAAAGATATCACATAATCCAAATAATACATACAACTTCAACACAACATCCAAAGTCACAAAATATAAATAAATCCCGTTTAATCACTAAGGCACGTCCTATGTGTTCTCGTCCTCATCACATCAAACTTGTTCACCTGTATCATGTGTAAAATAGTTTTGGGTCAACATAAATTGGTGAGTAAATCTATTATTTAAATAAATTTTTTTTTATTTATTGTAAAAAGGTTTAACATGGAATTCAATAGTAAATAAGTGATCAAACAACACCAATAATAAACAAAAAACAAACCAACCAATGTGACAATGTGATGATACGAAACATTGATAAATGCGAGACTCAAGCCTACCGACGAGCGAATCTTATGTTGTGGACCCATGGTAATGGAGAACCGATCAGCCTATGGATCCATGTGCGTGAATGATTAGCGACACAAAACATTAAATGGTTACTCAAAGAAGCACAACTACCACATAATTACACATTGAGTTTTTGCATGTATTTGAAAAATGAAATAACTTGAAATAAGTGATACAATGAGATATGTGACACATGACACACCCCAAAACATTTAAATTGTAAAAAGGGGAATTAGAAAGATCTACTCACAGGTTGCGTATTTTGGTTCCTTGCAATAGCGTACGAAAAATGAGAAAACTCCAAATGCTACCCTAAAAAATATAAAATACAAAAGTGCTAAAACCACAAATAACACACAACAAAACTGCAACCTACAATTTAGGGACTTCTATGAAACCTAAAATATATTTATTAATTTCATCACGAATAGTTATTTAATTGAACCGATTAGTTTTATTCGCAAAGTACGTGTCTTGTTTAACCATGGTTTCCTAGATCTTCAAACATCCGGATGAGATCAATGATCTTTATCTCTTGAAAGGTTAGGAGCTTTCTCGTCTATATACTTTTACGAATAATTAAATTGATTCTTTTATAAAAATAATTATTAAAGAGATTTGAAATTTTATTATAAAAATAGATCCACAACTTTATATTTTATAAAAAAAATTAGATTAATATTTACAAACTTTTATTTTCATGATTTCTATATTTTTTTATATAATATAAAATGATTAAATTATGAAATAATTTCAAAGATGACAAATTTTTTTTTAAAAATTACAAGATCTAATTTAATATGATTATGAATAGTAAACAAGTTTCAAATTCAACAAAACATTAATTTAAGAACAAAAGCCACAAAATTCTATATTTAAGAACACTAAAATACAAGAAATTTTATTCGAATTTTTTATACCCTCTATCACATAAATTGATAGAGGGGTTTTATATATCTTGAGAAACTAAATCGAATAGACATAAAAACTAACTCGTTTGATGAAGAATTGAAGGAGATATGAGAAGATGAAGTTCCAAGCCCTAGGTTGTGTTCTTCCTTGAATTGACAATTTATAGAGAGAGCTGGTATGATTTGGAGATGGGTATTGTTTGTAATAGATGGAGAAATCTTTCAGGATGAGTTAGGGTTGATAAGGTGGACGAATTTTGGTAATAAAGTTTATAAAATTTTATAAGTTTTAATGGGGATTTCATTTCTAAAAAATTAGGGAATTATAAAATGTATTTGGACATTATAAGGTGTGTATTAGTGTTTAGGCTCATTTGAAGTAAATTTAGATACCAAACATAGTGTAAAACAGATGGATCTTTTCTTGTAGAACAAGTGTATCGCGATACAGAAGAAATGGAAACTTTCAGGCTCCGTTGTTTAGGAGTGGCCTCCAAACGATGGGTGGGTGGATCGTTTGGATAATATAAGGGGAAGTGTTCCTTTGAAAGAAAAAAATGGTTCCTTGGCTATGTGGTTTGATTTTGATATTTACCCATTATAAATTAACATTGTGATGCATAGAATAGTTGTATTCTTTGCTTAGGGAGGTTTTTAAAAAAGTTTGATATAATTACAATTTTAATCTAAAACTATTTTGGTTTTTTACTTTTAACCCCAAAGCTTTCTATCTTTTTCAATTTAACCTTATAACTTTTTACTTTCAACTTTGGTACCCTATACTCTTCATATTTCGCAAAAATTCCGTTTTACGTTTTGTTCTAAATTTTGCGGTTTAACACAACGTAACATTCATGTGTGGTTCAACATTTTTACGTTTTGTTTTACGCTTGGTTCTAAATTTTGCGAGTTAACATTACGCAACGTGCATGTGTGGTTCAACGTTTTTATGGGCGTCTATTTTTTTCCGTTTGATAAGTTCATCGTGACGCATGGGTCTTAAATCAACTTAGTTATTATTTTCTATGTTTTATGTTTCGGTCTAATTTCTCCGCATTAACACGTCGCAACTTCAGTGGTGGTGGTCGTTGGCGGTGATGTGGCCTTGGTGCTATTTGTCTCGGTTTTACGCCCTCACTGCAACCCGGGGGGATTAGTCCTAGTTATTATTAAAATGTATAATTGTTTTATAACTAATTCAACTTTTTAACTTGTTTTTCTCGTATAACTCGAAAAATATAATGTTTTATAAAAATACGAATATATCGTTGGGACGAGCGTATTTTTCTTTATTATATGACCTAAGTTTCATAAAAATCGGAGTATGGTCAATATTATATTTTTTATTTATAATGGTTTGAACCGGTTTACAAATGGTTCGGATCCGAGTTTCAAAATGGGTAGGAGTTTTCTAGTACCTTTTTGGCGGGTGTTACAAATAAGTATATACTTTATAAGGCCAAGCCGTTCATGACCCATTAACCGGTTTATTATAATCGACAACCCTTTTATGAATTTAACTCATTTATTACTTGATTACAACATGTCACTCCACATGATATGTTTAGATGAACAGATTACATGTATTGTGTTTGAGTTAAACTACTTTAAGCGTGCGCAAGTTTAACTGTGTCAGGATTAACATGAAGGGGGCATCTTACCCAAATACTCAGTTTAACTAGCCAATAGAATACTATCACCTCAAAACTACTTAAACTAAAGAATTTTTAGGAGGGGCCAAATACTCACTGCCTTTTCTTTAACTACAAAAACTAAATATTAAAAAAAACATTCTCATTAAAAAAAACAAAACACAATAACCAAAAAAAAAACTACATATATTTGACAAACATAAATCAAAATAAACTAAAAGAACCCCCTAAATGTTGAACCCTGTAAAGAACTGACCAGCCAAAACTAAAGATTTAAGAGCATTCACAATGGATCCTCTATATGTATGTGAGTGTAACCTCTCTTGTGAGGACCATTTCGATCTCGTTTATGCTCCGGCCAACTCAATTTAGCTCTCCATATCGTGCCGAATCCAATTGGAAAGTAGACAAACACAAGATATCATCTATTAGCATTTATTTCATAAAAAAATTTCAATTACAGACCCTGAAATCAAATGGACAGCGCTCTGCCGTCTAAGTGCCAAAAGTTCTCAAATGGTCATTGTGACACCCGACTATTTTAAGTATGTACCGTACTAGTGTGACACGTGTTATGAATAAATAAAGGCAATACTTTATTAAATATGGTGTTAATATATAGTATTTGATGTGTTGGTAAATCCAAATTTTTTTTAAAAATTATGTTGGCAATAATAAGATAAACGCTTATCGCGTAAAGAACAAAATGCAAAACGAACGTCAGTGACTTGCCAATTAATGTTAAAATCCTAAAAATATTCCGTAATGATTAAAATGCTATTTTTAATTGTATCCGTGTAGAAAAATTAATTAAAACGCTTAAACTTCTATTTTTACGAATTTAAGCGCATATTGCGCAATACTGCACGTATCTTACAAAATATAAGCAACACTGCCAGTCGAGACAAATAAAATATTGTTCAGCAATATTATGGCAAGTAAAATTTTATAGAACGATAAAAATAATTTTAAACGCATTAAAACACGATTAAAACACGAGATAAAATACCCGCTAGTCAGTTAAATACCTGGTTTGGCCTAATATCTATTATATATATGTATGTCTACTTGAAGTATGTGTGTGTATACATAGGTGGCGGCCCCCAAGGGTGCCCACCTTTTTCTTGAATCCTTCTAATTTGCCAAGTGTAGGCATGTGTAAGTAAATAATGATTACAACTCAAGATTCATCCATAAACTTTCATTTTAACAAACAAAAAAAAAAACACAAACTCTCCCCCTTCTCTCTCTCTCTCTCTCTTTCGGCCGCACACTTCCACACCCACTTCCATTTTTATTTTTCAAACTTCATCTTGAAGATCTAAACTCATTTCAAGTTGATTCCAAGTCCATTTGAAGATCCAAAAGGTGATTCCAAGGAGATTTCAAGGAGGAACAAGCTTGCATTCATAAAAAATCTCATCAAAACCCCATTGTTATTCTTGGAAGGTATAAACCCATTTATCATTCATGATTATGTTTCTTGATGATGATGGTTATCGCATGATTCTCAAACACTTGGGTTCTTCATAACATTTGAAAACTAATCAACAAAATAAGATTATCAAAATAAAAAAATGGAAATATATATGTGTGTGTATGGTTTGGCCGTGAGTGTGTGTGTGGGTTAGTTTTGGTGTCTTGCTTAAAAGTTTAATTTTGTTAGAAAAGATTCTTCAAAGGTGAATGTATGAATGATCAAAGTGAACTTTGTGAAAGTTAGAATGGTTTAAGATGAAATAATAAGGAAAGTTGGTGTTGGATACATATGCATGTGTCGTGTATATGTATATGTGTACATATGGGTTTGTATCCTAGTTCATAAATGTTACTTACATTGAAGTGAGATAATTATATGGATCATTGATTAAGGATGATGCCTAGGGATTATATGAAAGGTAATAAATGAATATTGGATGAGTTTAAATAGCTAAACGATAATGAAATGATGATCATGCATTAAGTGTTTATATATAGGTGTTAAAGATGATTTAATGGTGTTATGGAAGTAAAACTAGTGATGAAATGAAATGATATATGTTATGGGTGAAATTCCGAGCCCATATCCTGGATAATATCTTGGGTTATATGTTGATTACTTAATAGCTGTTCACAACCATGATGCTGGAGCAGGATATTGGTAACATCCTGATGCTGTATCCTGGTGCTTACTAACATTCTAGTTGCAGGTCTCGAGTGCAGGATGATAACGTTCACCAAGACTTGTTCTCCTGAAGAGTCGGTCTAAATGGTTAGAAGAAAGACGTTGAAGCCGCAATACCTGGTCAATAACGTTCACGAAGGAATATTCCAAGGCATCCCACCATTTTAGGGGAATTTGTTTTTCTTTGTAACTATAAATATGTGGATACCAGATCGATAGGACACATCAATCACACTCACTTCTCTCGAATTCTTACACTTTCTCTCGCAATCACACACTTCTAGCAAGCATTATAACACTTAGCAACGATCTGGGCATTATCCTGCACTGTATCCTGAATTTTGAAGCAATAAGAAGAACAAGGCAGCAACGATTGTCAGCTCTCGTGTCAATATTTACATTTTTGCTCATTGTTTGATTGTTGATATAGATTGGTATCCTGAGCTATATCCTAAAAACTGTTTTTTCAAACAACTAAATCAGCATATTTTCTACAAACATTGCTAGCACACTACCTCACAAAACTAATTTGATCACTAAATTGCTTAGGTGTTTTTTTTACCAAAACAATTTGGCGCCCACCGTGGGGCATGTTTTGGTCAAAAATTACCGAGGCAATTAAGTGATCAAATTAGTAAAGTGAGGTAGTGTGCTTAAAAGTGTGTTGAAAATACGCCGGTTAAGTTATTTGGAAAATCAGTATTCAGGATACGGCTCAGGATATTGAGCTGTATCTATGATCAAACTATGAGCAAAAAGTAAAGTAAATGACACGAGATGTACGAGGAAAGCCCTTGATCAATCTAGATCGCCGGCATAAAACCTCGGGAGCTGACAATCGCAGCTGCCTTGTTCTTCTTATTGCTTCAAACTTCAGGATACAGTGCAGGATATAGACCAGATCACTAAGTGTTACAATGCTTTTGTATGAAAGTGAAAATTGCTAGAGAGCGAGTGTTCGAGTGTATTCAGTGAAAATGTGATGTCCTATTCGATCTGGTATACCCACCTATTTATAGTTACTAAATAGAAACAAAAATTCCTATAAATATGGGATGCTCCCGAATATTCCATAAATAGCCGTTTGGAACCAAATAAAGCGGGATTAACGTCTTTCCTTGAACATCTTGGACCGAGTCTTCCGCGGAATGAGTCCTTGTGAACGTTGCTAGCTTCTAACCCACGTACCTGCACATAATCCATTAGTAATCCTGAGGATACCATTCAGGATGTTACCAATATCCTGAACCAGCATCCCGGATGTAAACAAATACTATATAACCAAGATATAAATCTAGATATTTTCCAGGATATGGGCTCAGAATTTCACCCATAACAATTGTCCCCAAAAATGTTACCGTTTGTTATCCTGCACTAACGGTTACATTTTTCACGAAGACCGAGGTAATTAATAGATAAGACCAATGATGTGACCGTTTTCAACTACCCGGCCTATATTTACTCATCATACCCTATATCTTCTCATCCTCATCTCTTTTTTAATCGTAATCGACAAGGAAAAGGTAACATTCTCTCTCTCATCTTCATATTCATCTTCATTCTCCGGTAAAAACTCAGGTGACCAAATGCCTAGACAAACAAGATCTAGTTCAGGCGACTCAGCTCCCACGTTTATCCAACAGAACCTTCTTCAAGAATCGGAGAAGGAGATATGCACCTTTGACAGTGCCCACCTGTCGGCTTTAAAATCCTCCGGCATCTTCCCGGAAGGAACTGTATTTCGACCTTTTTACCGAGAAATCCGGTCAGATATGGTTTCCAACGAGTGGATATGCTTCAATGCCTTCCCCTTCACCTTAGGGTTACAATTCCCCTTTCCGGATCTCATTATGGAATTCTTTACCATTACCAAAATTTCTTTTAGTCAAACAATGCCAATGCTTTGGCGTGTTTTGTCTGTTCTTGACCAGATCAAGAAAAACCACATTCCTGATCTTTCCGTCCATGATCTCCCCCTAGCTTACAAGCTTAGATGCCATGGATCATGTAGATTTTTGTTTTATTCTACTTCCGGTGACCCATTGATACTTCGTGCCACCAGGAACGAGGATGGTTGGCAATCCAAGTTTTTCTTTGTAAAAAGGGACTCAATCCCTGGTGGAACGGATTATCCGATGAAATGGTTGAAGAAGGGTAGGATTTAGGGTTTAAAGATGAACCTACTTCTTATCCTGCTTTATACCCTGAACTGACCAATTTTATTTTCTCTGTTGTGCATGCCGCTGATTTCAGGAAGATTGCACCTCCTCTTGCTGATTCTCAAAAAAGAATAGACGCCATCAGACTCCTTCCAGAGGCTGAAAGAAGTTTCAATCCATCCCCACCAACTCCAAGTCCTCTTTCAAGTGCAAACATGTCTGGTAAGGATCCTGCAAAATATCCTGTACATATATGTTTTCATTTGATATCCTTAGGAGAGATTTAGAATTTTACTCCCTGTGTGCAGACTCCAGCAAAGTTCCAGTCTATCTAGACCTCGACGAACTCGACAGCTACCCAACTCCAGCCACAGTCAAGAAAGAGACTCCTGCTGCTACTAGCTCCAAGTCACTCCCGGCTCCCAAGGCCAATCCAAGGACTCGTGCTTCCACAGCAAAAAAGAGGAAAGGTCTTGAAGTCAGTGCTCCAGGTTCAGAAGGGTTCTCCTATGACGAACTCAGTTTCTCTGATTCCTTAGAGCCAATGACATCCTTCCTTAACAAGGTAATATCCTGACGCATATCCTGCACATATATCCTGCAAGTATATCCTAATAGGATATCCTGACAAGATATCCTGGTCAATATATTCTAACTCATACCTGAAATTGATGTGCAGGGCCTCCAGCATTTGCTCCACTTGTATAATGATGCCTGTGGTACTGCTGCACTCCATGAAGCCAGGATCAAACAGCTTGAAAGCACCGTTGCTGACCAAGGTGCCATTGCCGAAGCGAAGACCCGGCACTACGAGGGCATGCTGAAGAAGGTCACCCAAGACGCTGGGCTCAAACTTGCCACCGTTCAAATGGATCATGAACAGGCCATGGTCTCTTTCCGGGAGGGAATCAAAGCTTCCGCTATCGTCTCCCTGCTACAAGCACGCATCAAGATGGCCTACGAGGCCAAGGAGACGGGTCTTGTTTGTCCATCTTGGCCAGTTGAATCCTGGGTGGCCAAGCTAAAGGAGCTCGGAGGCAAAGCTGTGCCACTTCCTGCTGAAGCTGGTGAGTCTTCTAAGTCAGCAGAGGTGGTGATCCAGGCTGGAGACAAGAAGGATGCTGGAGCGGATGCTGGGATGGATACTGGTGAGGATGCTGCTCAGGATGCTGGTGCTGAGAAGTCTGAGAAGGTTAGAGAAGATGCCGCTGTGTGAGGGCATTTAGGTGGGCGATGACGGATATACGTGCCAAGGCCAGAGCCCACCTTTTTAAATTTGAATGTTGGTCTGTAATCCCTTAAACAATTTACTTTTCTGCACTTTACTTTCCTGCACCTGAACAATTTACATTTCCTGCATGCTTTTTGAACAATACAACAGTTGGAGGTGGATGGGTCTCGGTTTGAGATGAAACCTTCAACTGTTGGGTAAATATGGTAAGGAACTATTAGTGCTCTTAGTGGATGGGCCTTGTTTTGAGGTGAAACTAAGAGCACATCTTTTGGTATGTTAATAATATAACTTCTCTTTTGACTTTATTATTGTTGTCATTGATATACAAATTTTACTCGTGAAAACTGTTTTGTTTGAACATTTTTAGGAATATATTGTAAACGTATCCTAGAAGATATCCTGTAAGATATCTTGATCAGGATATTGAAATACAACCTATAAATTGTCCAAATAAAAAGGAGAGATCATACCAGAGATTCTTAGAGAATCAATTTCAATCCTCCATTATAAGTTTGTCCCCAGTGCATGCTTATAAACTTGGATCCATCCTTTGAGTAGTATAATGTATGTCCCCTGTGTTCGACACAGAAACGCAAATGTATTCATACTTTGACTTGAATAAATTCCGAATACCCCAGGGCAAAACCCCTGATATCCTGAAATGAATCCTTAGCATACTTGGGATAAACCCTTAATATCTTGGGGATAAACCCTGATATCTGGGGATAAACCCTAAATTTCATGCGCTACAGGCGAGAGTGTATAAACTCCAATTCTTAGAAAGGTGAAAACCTTTAAACCTTAGAGAGTATGAAAATACCCTTTCGTGAGAGAGGGTGATCAATCCTCATATACCTTCAGGATCCAGGATATAGCCAATAGTAACGAAATTGTCAGCCACTTTTACATGAACTGGTCCCGCTACCTTGAACTATACCTAGATAACTTGCGCTCCAGGCGAGGTGTTTAAACCCAATTCGAAAGAAAGGTGAATACCTTTAAACCTTTGAAGGGATCAAGATCCCTTAAACGTGAGAGAGGGGGCCAATCCTCTAATCTTTCGAGTTATGCTGAGTGCATATCCTGGAGCTATATCCTGAAACATATGCTGCAAAACAATTGTAAACTAAGGTGGGTGTTAGCTTGGCTAACACCCCTCCGATGCTTAAGTCAGTATTGGGTTCAAGATAATAAACAAATATATTTAAAATAGAATACATACCATTCCGAGATAGAAAATAAATTCTACTCTTACTTGAAATAGAGCTTTAAATGTATTGCATTCCAGGATCTTGGTAGCATATCCCCTTCCATATTCTTGAGTCGATATGCTCCTTTCCCTGCTTCTGACTCGACTTCATATGGTCCTTCCCATTTCGGAGCTAGTTTGCCATCGGCAGGATTAGTGGTATTTTGAAAAGCCTTTCGTAACACCCAATCACCAACTCGAAATCTCCTAGTCCTTATATTCTTATTATATGCTCTGGATATCCTTTGTTGATATGCTGCCATCCTTAGCCTTGCCGCATCTCTTTTTTCGTCTATAGTATCCAAATCTTGAAATAAGGCTTCAGGATTCTGTTCAGGATCCTGTAGGATAGATCTTGCAGTAGGTATCGTCATTTCTGTTGGAATCACTGCTTCTGCTCCAAATACCAAGGAAAACAGGGTTTGGCCAGTTGCATTCTTTACCGTTGTCCTATCAGCCCACAAAACAAAGGGTAACTCTTCCGCCCATCTTCCTTTTTTGGCTCCAAGCCTCTTCTTTAAGTTATTGACTATTATCTTGTTTGAGGATTCAGCTTGTCCATTCGCTTGAGGATGTACCGGAGTAGATGTGATCATTTTGATTCCCCAACTCTTGCAAAAGTCAGTAGTCCTTTTGCTTATAAACTGGGACCCATTATCGCAAATGATCTCAGCTGGTACCCCAAACCTAGTCAGGATATTCCTCTTTATGAAGGATACTACTTCTTGGTCTCTAACTTGAACAAATGCTTCAGCCTCAACCCACTTAGAAAAATAATCCGTCATTGCTAACATAAAGACTTTTCCTCCCGGAGCTTTTGGCAGCTTCCGTACTATATCCATCCCCCATTTCATGAATGGCTAAGGGGAAACTACAGGATATAATGGTTCAGCTGGTTGATGTAGTATGTTACTATGTCTTTGACATGCATCACATCTTCGTGCATATTCTGCAGCATCTTTCCTCATCGTTGGCCAATAATATCCTGTCCTTAATACCTTTGAGAACAATGATCTGCCCCCAGTGTGATTACCACAATCCCCTTCATGTATATCCTGAAGTACTTCTTTGGCTTCAGGATCCTCCAAGCACCTCAAATATGGTCCTGCAAGAGATTTCTTATATAACACATCATTTATAATAGTAAATCGTGATACCTTCATCCTAAATGCCTTAGGATTTTCCTCCCCGGGAATGTGTCCTTCCTTGAGATATCTCATGATTGGAGCCGTCCAGGATTTGGGATACTTTTCAGGATACTCTGCATCAGGATCCTGAATACCCGCTACTTCTTTATCCTGAGGATTCGTTGCAGGATACAAGATATGTAATATCGGTATTTGGGTCCCTTCTGGTATCCTGATCGACGATCCCAGATTTGCTAAGGCATCTGCTTCAGCATTGTCCTCCCTTGGTACCTGTTCAAGTGTAAAAACATCGAAATATCCTGCTAATTTTTTAAGAATATCGAGGTATTCGATTAATTTCTCACCCTTAACTGCATAGGATCCATTAAAATGGTTAGTAATTAACAAAGAGTCAACATATACTTGTAAATTTTTGATACTCATTCTCTTAGCCAACTCTAATCCTGCAATTAAAGCCTCATACTCTGCTTCATTATTAGTAGCAGGAAATTCACATCTAATAGCTTGGGGTAATATGTCCCCCTGTGGTGATTTTAGTAGTATTCCCAATCCTACTCCTCTTATATTAGATGCACCATCAGTATATAATGTCCAGGATCCTGAGGATTCTCCTAACTGTTGAACTTCTAGGTCCACCTCATCCTGAATGTCACTACTAAAATCAGCCACAAAGTCAGCTAAAGCCTGAGACTTTATGGCATTTCTAGGTTCATATACTAAATCATAAGCACTTAACTTTACTGACCACTTAGCCATCCTGCCTGACATTTCTGGTTTCCTAAGCACATTTTTAACAGGATAATTTGTTTTAACATGAATCTTATGTGTCTCAAAGTAATGTCTAAGTTTCGTTGATGCCGTAACTAATGCTAGTATCAATTTTTCTAAATGAGAATATCTAGTTTCAGCATTTAACAAGCTTTTACTAACATAATAAACAGGATATTGCTGACCTTCATGGTCCTTTACAAGGACGGCACTTACAGCATTCCCTGATACTGCGAGGTATAGGGATAATGGTTCACCATTCTCAGGCTTCATCAGTAGAGGTGCGGTTGATATATATTGCTTTAAATCCTGTAGGGCCGCTTCATGCTTCTCACCCCATTCAAATTTCTTGTTCTTTTTCAGGATATCATAAAAATCTTTGCATTTCTCTGAGGATCTTGATATAAATCTGTTTAATGCTGCCACTCGCCCTGTTAATCGTTGAACATCCTTCATATTTGAGGGCGATTTAATATCCAAGATGGCTTTAATCTGCTCCGGGCTCGCCTCTATTCCTCTTTTGGTCACCATATATCCTAGAAATTTTCCTGCCCCCACTCCAAAATGGCACTTAGCAGGATTTAGCTTCATGTTATACTGATCCAGGATATCAAATGCTCCTTTAATATCCTGGAGGTGATCCTGAGCTTTGTTTGATTTTACCACCATATCGTCAATGTACACCTCCATGGTGTCCCCCAGTTTGTCTTTGAACATCATGTTTACCAATCTTTGGTATGTTGCACCTGCATTTTTCAAACCAAAAGGCATAGCGGTATAACAATAAATACCTGTTGGTGTCATGAAGGCAGTATCCTCCTGGTCAGAAGGCTCCATTTGGATCTGCTGAAATCCTGAGGATGCGTCCATGAAGGTCAGCATTTCATGCCCGGCAGTGGCATCTACCATTGCATCAATGTGGGGAAGAGGAAATGGGTCTTTAGGACAAGCCTTGTTCAAGTCTGTGTAGTCTACACAAACTCTCCATTTCCCATTTTTCTTCTGTACCACAACCACGTTTGCTAGCCACCTTGGGAACTTAACCTCTCTGATCATCCTGGACTTCAATAATCTGTCAACTTCCTCTTGGATAATCGTATTCCGCTCAGGAGCAAACTTCCTTCTTTTTTGCTGAACAGGCTTGAATGATTTATCAATTCTAAGCTTGTGAGTGATAATGTCTTTGGATATGCCTGTCATATCCTCATGCTTCCATGCAAACGTTGACATCCTGCATTTCAAAAAGTTAATTAACTGTTCTTCAATATCCTGAGGGATATTGGTTCCTACGAGCACCGAAATATCGGGATTATCCTGGTCCAGGATAATTTTCTTCACATCCTGCTCCGGATCCTCCACGATATCCTGGGCCCGCGTCTTTGATTGCTATACTGCACTAGGCTTGGTTGAGGATTTCATCGAAGATGAGTAGCATTCTTTCGCCTCCTGCTGATCACTTTCGACCTTGACCACTCCCCAAGGGGTAGGGATCTTGATGCATTGGTGATACGTCGATGGCACAGCCTTCATATCGTGAATCCATGGTCTTCCTAGTATGATATTATAGCAGGATAGGGAATCCATCACACAGAAACGTTGTATTGAGTTGGTTGTATTGAGTTGACTCCTTCAACATATACTGGCAACTTTATCTCTCCTAATGTGTTTCTAGTCTCTCCACTGAATCCAACAAGCACTGTAGATTTCGAAGTGATATCCATTGGAGATACATTCATTTTTTTCAGAGTCTCTAGTTGGATTATGTTGACGGAGCTGCCATTATCAACCAATATCCTGCGTACAAAATGGTTAGCCACATATAATGTTATTACCAGAGCATCATGGTGAGGATCCTGGACAGTATCCCTGTCATCAGTATCAAATGTGATCACTTTATCAGTTGTGAGGGTAGCCATCCTGACAGGTTTGTCTCCCCTTTCGGCCTTAGCTTCTTTTGCATGTCTCTTCGCCGCCGAATACGAAGTCCCACAAATGTCGGATCCTCCCGAAATAAAGTTGATTATCTTGGCATCTGCAGGAGGTGACGCTGCTCGCTCAGGATCCTTCTCAATATCCTGACCCTTATTCTTCTTCCTTCCTAAGAGATCTTTCAGATATCCCTTGCTTAGAAGATAGCTTATCTCTTTCCTTAGAGCGATGCAATCCTCAGTCACATGTCTGAAATCTTCGTGGAAAGCACACCATTTTGACTTATCTTTCCAATCAGCTTTTTGTTGACTCTTTCGAGGCCATCTAGCCTTGTCTCCTAGACCCTGCATGGCATACATCAATTCAGGATTGTTAACAGAAAAGCAATATTCAGACAACTCAGGATACTCTTCAGGATCCTCATCTTCGACAGCATTCACTTTCTTATTTTCATTTCTACCATATGGCTTAGTCCGATGTCACACCCCGACCACGTATAACATACAAAACGTGGCGGAAAACATCGGGGAGTGTTGTAACAGAATTAATTGTTTCATAACCATGGCATTCAAGGTTGTATTTTATTTATAAACATAAGAGTTACATTGTCTTGAACAGGAAATAAAGAGTTCAGAACATAATTAAACTAAGTCTATCTTCATTTTATGTCTCTAAGGCACAGGTCCGCCCTAGTGTCACGATCATCATCCTACGGAAAAGCTCCTGAAAACACATGTGAAAATAGGTATGTCAGCATAAAAATGCCTGTGAGATACATAGGTTTTGTGAAAATAGGATTCATGACTTATAAGTTTAGGAAAAGTTGTGTAATAACAGTCAGTCATGAACCTTGTAAGTTGTTTTGTTTTGTAAATCATTAAAAAGCAATGATATGTATAAATAAGAGAATAATGTAAGGTTAAATGAATAACCAAGTAAAAATGAGTTTGTATAAGATAAGTTGTTTTGTAAATCAATGTCTTCTGAAAATAAGATGTTTATGTAAAATGTAATATGTCAAATATTGAAATGATTTCAACAACGCTACGACATGTAATGTCATACAAACACTTATATATAGGAAGTACCAGCGGCGTATCCACCATGCTTGTATCATATTACACACGCCTCGTTACTCAAATCACTTACTCAAACCAACCATCAATGTAAATTGTTCATGAATAAATGAATTGTCATGTGTTACTGTGTAAACCATATTGAAATGTCTATGTCCAATATAAACCACTAAATGTGTATATCAATGTCAAAATGTTTATGTTAATGTAGATCATGTAATGTGTACCCAAAAGTATCATGTATGGTAAGTGAAATATATCAACTAAACCATATGTAAAAATGCACAAAAACAAGGTATTGATGTAAAACATAGTTTAAATCAAAGTTATGTTTTATGGAACAAATGCATGCTATACTGATACAAACATTTATGCGGTATTGTGAAAATGCATACATCCAAGCCTTGAGACTGTGGCGATAAACCCTTAAACAAATTAAAGGTTTATCTAAGTTATGTACATCGAATTCGGTCATTCCTTCCAATCCAAACAAACCTAGGATTTCAGGAACGGGAGTTGTCAATTCCTATGGTACCACTACCTACTAACGAACGGCGTAGCTAATGTTAATGAATGTATTGTTCCATTGTAAACAACCCAAATGTCATACCAAAATGTAAACATGTGATGAAAACAACTGTACTTAAGTATGTAACAAATGGACATACATAGCATGTGACGTGAAACAAATGTACTAAGTATGCACACAATGGACATACATAGCATGAAATGTAATGTAAACAATGTACTAAGTACGCACACAATGGGCATACATAGCATGAAATGTAATGTAAAACAATGTACTAAGTACGCACACAATGGGCATACATAGCATGAAATGTAATGTAAAACATGTACTATAATGTACTAACGAACATAGCAGGTATATGATGTGAAAACATGGAAAGCATGAAAGTAACAATTAGGCACATGTGTTTCACCCCAAAACAGTTTGAAAACAGTAAAAGAGGGGTCTATGTACTCACTTGAGATTGCTCAGAAGTCCTAAGATAACCACCAAGCAATGCTAGAGATCACGGAATCAAACGACACCTAATATAGGTAACTATGTTAATATACCGGACCTAAATCGGAAGATCGGATAGAATGCGGGTTCGTAAACCAAACGAGTATGGAGACTCGTGTAATATGGTTTAACAAAGCCCACATACTAAAACGAAACTTAACCTAAGTGTTTGTGATTACGACCCGTTTAGGTAGCTTATGCTACTTTAACGCGCCGTTCGCGTGAAACGCGTTCGGACCGCCTAACTAGTCCTATGACAAGTAATATATGCCTTAACATGTCTAATATTGTTATCAAATCAGTTTAGATGTCAAAAGTTATGTTACATATGTTTAAAATGAATTTTGGCATCAAAGGGGTATTTTGGTAATTTACCTAAGGCATATAAACTACCTATCATACAACTCAATAAACGTCGTGACCATAAGGTATAACCTCGGATGGTTATTCCCTATATACTATGGTCACCTAATGTGTTTGGTTGGATCCTAATGATCGACCAAATGGGTCGGGTTCGAAGGTATAAGCGATTTATTAGATCGCTTACCCTTACGACCCTAGACAACGTGGTAATCAGTAGGTATAGTCACAAGGGACTATAACCATCGTGATTACAATCACGTTGCGAAGTTCAAATGAACTTCGCATTGACCATAAACTGGTCAATGCAGAAAGTCAAACAAAGTTTGACTTTCGGACTCGAAAAACAATAAAAGAACGAAGGAACACTTACGAAGGGTCCCCGAATGCTAATCTAGATCAAAATAGCTCAGGTATGAAACAAAGGTTTCAACTTAGAGCACATAAGATCAGATTCTTGTGAGGAAAAGTGAAGGGTGGAGGTGGGTATTTATAGTTTTCGGTTCACCGTTAGGATCATTTCTTGGAAAAGGGGGCACGATCTAAGCCGTACACTTGTTGGAAAGTTGTGGTAACTCATTTGCCATCCACCATAAGAGTTTGACACTTGGCACTTGGCCTTTGGAGAGTGTTAAGGGCTGTTAACAGCTGAAAAAAAAACGTTTTGCTGCATCTGGCCCCTACTTACGGACCTAGTTTGGCAGATTTACAGTTTCAGTCCCTGCAACCTCAAAACTTGGTTTTCGATGCGTTTTTTTTACACGTTTAAGCCCCGTTAACCCCATTTCAAAGCTCTAAAATGAAGTTAAAGTATAGGGAACTTAAAATGTGTTCAAAAATATCTCAGATGTCGGTTCGTTTGGCCGTACGATCGCGATGTTCGCTTAATTACGACGGAATGCGCATAAGCGCGAAAAACGATCCAAATGACTCGACGAATGGATTTTTCTCATGCCAAACACTAAAATAAAATATTATAGTGCTTACATAAATTTTTGGATGTCCGGATGTATTCAGAACGTAAGTTATGCGCGAAAATGCAAACTTGTGTACTTTTTGACGCTTTTAGTCCCTCAATGACCCCAAAAGTTTATTTTAGCATACCGAACCCCTCAAAGACTATTTCTAAGCTATGTAAAGGATATTTATGGTATTTTTAACTTATGGTCATGTTCCGGAATGTTCATTACAGTTCAAATTGGCATACTTTCGCAGTTTGTCAAGTTTAGTCCCTGTAAGCGAATTAACTTGTTTTTGCCATACCAAAGCCTTCAAAACTTATTTCTAAGTTATGTAAGGGTTATTTAAGGTATGTTAAGTATATGCTGATGTTCCGGAGTATTTGTCACATTAAACTGGCTACGTTTACGCACCAGTTTGCGTATAACTCTCTAGAAAGTGATATAGAGTTTGAAATTGAATAAAAGTCAAAACATGAAAAATGTAAAACATAACCAAACAAACATTGGGATCAAATGACATTGTTTTATTGATAATGGTACTGTTCATAATGATTACAAGCACAGATGTTACACTCTCCCCTACTTGTGGAAATTTCGTCCCGAAATTTATTTAGAGGAAACTCGTGGGAAAAGATGCGGATATTTCACCTTCATTTGATCTTCGCGTTCCCAAGTAAACTCGGGTCCACGTCTAGCTTCCCAGCGAACTTTGACCAAAGGAATGCGTTTGCGTTTAAGCCACTTGACTTCACGTTCCATGATTTCCACAGGTTTCTCAACAAATTTCAGTGTTTTGCCAACACGAATTTCGTCAAGCGGTATGTGGAGGTTCTCATAAGCTAAACACCTTTTGAGATTGGACACGTGAAAAGTTGGATGAACATTTCCAAGTTCAGGAGGTAACTCAAGTCTGTAGGCTACTTTTCCGATTCTTTCGACGATCTTGAATGGTCCAACGTATCTTGGTGCAAGTTTTCCTTTCTTTCCAAATCTGATCACACCTTTCCAAGGTGAGACCTTAAGTAATACTCGATCACCGACTTGAAATTCCAAGGGTTTGCATTTTGGGTCCGCGTAACTCTTCTGACGGCTTCTAGCTGTCTGAAGGTTATCACGAACTTTCTTTATCTTGTCAGTTGTCTCTAAAATGAGAGCAGGTCCAGTAAGCTGAGCCTCGCCGATCTCATTCCAGCAGACTGGTGAACGACATTTTCGACCATAGAGAGCCTCGAAAGGAGCCATTTTGATGCTGGTGTGATAACTGTTGTTGTAGGAGAATTCAATTAACGGAAGATGCGAATCCCAACTACCACCAAAATCGATCACACAAGCTCTAAGCATATCCTCCAGAGTCTGGATTGTTCTTTCAGATTGACCATCCGTTTGCAGATGATAAGCCGTGCTCAGATTAAGTTGGGTCCCCATAGCAGATTGCATGGTTCTCCAAAAATGAGTAGTGAAACGAGCATCTCTGTCAGAAATAATGTTCAAAGGAACACCATGTCGAGCCACAATTTCATCCACATAGATTTTTGCAAGTCTGTCAGCAGGAAAATCTTCACGGATTGGCAAGAAATGCGCTGACTTAGTAAGATGATCAACAACTACCCAGATGGCATCATGACCTTTCTTTGTGCGTGGAAGTTTGGTAACAAGATCCATAGTAATGTTTTCCCATTTCCAAACTGGGATCTCTGGTTGCACCAATAAACCCAAAGGACGTTGATGTTCAGCCTTAACTTTGAGACAAGTAAGGCATTTTGATACATATAAGGCAATGTCTTTCTTCATACAAGGCCACCAATGGTGAATACGAAGATCCTTATACATCTTATCTGAGCCAGGATGAACAGAATAACGTGATTTATGGGCTTCATCCATAAGCAAGGTGCGAAGGTTATCTTGGCTTGGGACCCACAAACGGTCCATGAAGTAATATGATCCATTGTCCTTCAGTTCCAGAGCAGGTGTTATGTGATAGGGAAATTCCTTATCCATTAAACCTTGTGAAACACAAGATTGTTGAGCCTGAGAAATGCGGGCTTGGATATCGGATCGAGCTTGTATAATAGATTGAACACGTACACAATGAAGTTTAGTACGTTCCTTACGACTCAATGCATCGGCTACGACATTCGCCTTACCAGGATGGTAGCGAATTTCGCAGTCATAGTCGTTTAGAAGCTCGACCCAACGTCGTTGCCTCATGTTGAGTTCTTTCTGATTGAAGATATGTTGAAGACTTTTGTGGTCCGTGAAAACCACACATTTTGTACCGTACAAATAGTGTCTCCAGATCTTTAGAGCGAAAACAACTGCACCCAACTCAAGATCATGAGTGGTGTAGTTCTTCTCATGTATCTTCAACTGCCTCGATGCGTATGCTATGACTTTGTTCCTTTGCATCAGGACACAGCCAAGACCCAATTTAGATGCATCGCAATAAACGACGAAATCATCATTGCCCTTGGGCAAAGTCAGAACAGGCGCGTCACAAAGTTTTTGTTTCAAGTGTTGAAAAGCTTCCTCTTGTTTAAATCCCCAGTCAAAGGGTTTGTTCTTTTGAGTTAGAGCAGTTAGAGGAACTGCAATCTTTGAGAGGTTCTCAATGAAGCGGCGGTAATAACCCGCTAGACCAAGAAAAGAACGAACCTCAGTGGGAGTAGTAGGCGTATCCCAATCCTTAATCGCACTGATCTTGGAGGGATCTACATGAATACCTTGTTCGTTGATGATATGTCCTAAGAATTGAACTTCTTTAAGCCAGAATTCACACTTGGAGAATTTGGCGAAAAGTTGCTCTTTCTTTAGGAGTTCCAGAGTAAGACGAAGATGTTGCTCGTGATCAGCTCGCGTCTTAGAATAAATCAAGATGTCGTCAATAAAAACAATGACGAACTGATCCAAATAAGGTTTGCAGACCCTATTCATTAAGTCCATGAAAACAGCAGGAGCATTAGTCAAACCGAATGGCATGACTGTGAACTCGTAATGCCCATACCGAGTGCGGAACGCCGTCTTGGGAATATCTTCTTCATGCACACGAAGTTGATGATATCCGGAACGTAGATCAATCTTCGAAAAATAAGTAGCGCCCTATAACTGATCAAAGAGATCATCTATGCGAGGTAGGGGATATCGATTCTTGATGGAAAGCTTGTTAAGCTCACGATAATCGATACACATCCTAAAGGATCCATCCTTCTTCTTGACAAAAAGAACGGGAGCACCCCAAGGTGAAAAGCTGGGACGGATAAAGCCTTTGTCAGAGAGCTCCTGAAGCTGCTTAGACAACTCTTGCATCTCAGACGGTGCAAGACGATATGGAGCTCTGGCAATGGGATTTGCACCAGGTACGAGATCAATGCGGAACTCGACTTGGCGTGCTGGGGGTAGACCAGGTAACTCTTCAGGGAATACTTCAGAATAATCCCGAACGACAGGAATATCTGAAATAGACTTACCCTTGCCTTTATCTGCTGTAACATGTGCTAAGAAAGCCACATAGTTCTTCCGCAGATATTTCCGAGCTTTAAAACAAGACATGAGCTTGAGACCACCAGACGGTTTCTCACCTTGAACCTGTAGGATCTCGCTTGTTGAAAGCGGCACACGAACGATCTTCTCAAAACAAACTACCTCCGCGTGATGCTTGGATAACCAATCCATTCCCACAATAACGTCGAAGCTTCCAAGTTGCATTGGCGTGAGGTCAATAGGAAAAAGATGGTCGTTAAGGTTTAACTGGCAGTTGCGTAGAACAGAATCAAGAACAATGGGTTCACCACTAGCAACTTCTACTGTCAAGGGTTTTCCTAGTTTCGTTCTAGACACGCGAAGCATTGGCTCAAAAGACAATGACACAAAACTCTTGTCGGCACCCGAATCAAAAAGAACAGATGCAGGCTGATTATTAATAAAGAACGTACCGTTCACCACATTATCGTCTGCCTGCGCCTCTTGGGCATTCATGTTGAAGACTCGTCCTCGAGCCTGAGCCTGATTCTGATTTGGATTCTGATTCTGGTTAGCTAGCCTTGGGCACCGGTTTCTGTAGTGGGTCTGATCCCCACAGTTATAACAAGCACCTGGTGGGTAGTGTGGACGTGCAACTTGACCCTGTTGCTGAGCAAGAGGCTGAGCAACTTGTTGAGCCGGGTTCTGAACTGCCCGATTCTGAGCAAACCGACAAACATCGACAAGATGACCTGACTTCCCACAGTTAGTACAGAAACGGCACTAATGTTGCGGCTGATGGTGACTGTTGCATCTATTGTACAAAGGTGCATTCCCTGAATACGGCTTCTTCGCTGGAGGCTGTGCGGGTTGGTTGGGAGCTGCCTGGTTAGGTTGGGCAGTGACAGCATAGTTTTGGGAAGCCTTTCGCTTCCTTGCCCTTTTCGATGAACCAGAATCCTTTCCATTCTTGTTTTAACCTTTCTTGCTATCTTCTTTGTTAGATGTCTGTTTCTTGCCCTTGTCACCCTTCCTGTGTAACTTATTCTTCCGAATCTGCGACTCAGTCAATGTCGCTGATAAAGAATCCTTTCCATTCTTGTTTTAACCTTTCTTGCTATCTTCTTTGTTAGATGTCTGTTTCTTGCCGTTGTCACCCTTCCTGTGTAACTTATTCTTCCGAATCTGCGACTCAGTCAATGTCGCTGATAACTCGATAGCCTGACGGAGTGTGGCAGGGTTACTACCAGTAATGATGTCTTGCACTGAGTTAGGTAGGCCGTCGATGTACCTTTCGATAGCCTTGTCGAGTGGGGTAACCATCGTTGGGCATAGCAAACTCAACTCCTCAAACCTATCAGTATATGCCCTGTGCTCGCCACTATCTTGTTTCAAGTCATCAAACTCCTTCTCCAACGCTCGTTGTTCATGACGAGGACAAAACTCCCTCATCATAAGAGCTCTAAGTTCCGCCCATGTCTGTGCTAGAGCAACTTCTGCACCACGGTCTCTCATTACCCCATTCCACCATGTAAGAGCCCTCTTCTGAAACACGCTTGAAGAAAACTCGACCTTGCGAGTATCCGGACACTGAACATGACGGAAAGTATTCTCAATGCTCTCGAACCATTGAAGAAGCCCAGTTGCTCCTTCAGAACCACTAAACTTGAGTGGTTTAGCCGAGTTAAAATCCTTGTATTTGCATGGAGCATTGTTGTTGTTGTTGGCTTGGTTCCATTAAGCAAAGAGATTTGGGAATTGAGAAGCCATCTGCTGCGCAATGATTTCTGCCAGTTCGGCAGTCGCTATCTGGTTCTCGCGTCGAGGAGGCATTCTAAAAGAGGAAATCATGAAAGGAAACGGGTGAGATGATTGGATGAAGAGAATGAGATGAAACAAAATCAACAAAAGCAAAGATGGTGGTCATTCGTCCGCATTACCAAGCAAACAAACGACACACAGTGACTAATCAAAGTAAATGGATAAAAAATAATGTATTGCGAAGACATGCTCGCCTATAAGTGAACACTCATCCCAAGAATTCCCAGGTAAGCACAACTGGTCTCGCGTCTGATGAGATATATACGAAGTGCTTGCCTAGACAGAAAACCCAGAATACAGGCATTCACTCTTCCAGTTTGCACGTGTTCACATTATTTAGAACCCAAAACGTTGACGAGATTTTGAAAATTTGAAGGCACAAGGCCAAATATCAAACTGGAAGGGTTCAAAACCATATAACAGAGGGTTCAAAACCTTGTAATAAATCATTCAAAAACAGATGATTGTTTTTCAAAAATCGTTTCGGAAAAATTTGGTTTTTGTTTTGATAATCACCTAAGGATAGGTGATATGTATGTTTTAAGATCTAAACACAAGATAACTTTGTGTTAGGGTCCTAGAAAGGTTATAGTCTAGGTCAAAGAATTACTAATAACCTAATTCCGTATAACCATTGGCTCTGATACCAACTCTTCTGTCACACCCCGACCACGTATAACATACAAAACGTGGCAGAAAACGTCGGGGAGTGTTGTAACAGAATTAATTGTTTCATAACCATGGCATTCAAGGTTGTATTTTATTTATAAACATAAGAGTTACATTGTCTTAAACAGGAAATAAAGAGTTCAGAACATAATTAAACTAAGTCTATCTTCATTTTATGTCTCTAAGGCACAGGTCCGCCCTAGTATCACGATCATCATCCTACGGAAAAGCTCCTGAAAACACATGTGAAAATAGGTACGTCAGCATAAAAATGCCTGTGAGATACATAGGTTTTGTGAAAATAGGATTCATGACTTATAAGTTTAGGAAAAGTTATGTAATAACAGTCAGTCATTAACCTTGTAAGTTGTTTTGTTTTGTAAATCATTAAAAAGCAATGATATGTATAAATAAGAGAATAATGTAAGGTTAAATGAATAACCAAGTAAAAATGAGTTTGTATAAGATAAGTTGTTTTGTAAATCAATGTCTTCTGAAAATAACATGTTTATGTAAAATGTAATATGTCAAATATTGAAATGATTTCAATAACGCTACGACATGTAATGTCATACAAACACTTATATATAGGAAGTACCAGCGGCGTATCCACCATGCTTGTATCATATTACACACGCCTCGTTACTCAAATCACTTACTCAAACCAACCATCAATGTAAATTGTTCATGAATAAATGATGTCACACCCCCAAATTCCCACCTAGGGTATGTCCCTATTAGGAGTGCAACGATTCAACAGAGAGCCACCAATCATATCAAACACGTTTAATAAAATAATGAAGTACTTATTAATAAAGGAAATACTGTTTGCAAATGTAAGTAAAACCAAGTAACCAGCGGAAGCAAAAATAGATAGTTTGAACCCAACAATGTATCATAAAATATGTCAATATAAGCGCTCTATCATGACCATGTCCACTCCAGCCACTTCAGATAGCAAGTCCAAGTGTACCTCAGCTAATGACCTACAAGCATGTAAACAAGTGTGTCAGACTACGCTGGTGAGTTCAAAGTTTTGATTACCGAGTTAGTTATCATTCACGTGTGTAAAACAGTTATCCAGATGATATGACGTTTCGTTGTTTTGATGTGGTTATTACTCGATTACCGTATGTAGCTACAAGATATGTCTGCCCAACCTCCAATGTCTCTATCAAAACATTGGTCATGTTTTAAGGTAAATAGTTCACGCCCGTCTTTCTGGGACGGTGTGAGGGTGCCAAACCTAATAGCGCTATCAACTAAATACCCCGTTGCCTTTCGCAACTGCCGGTAATGTCAAGGGGTCTTACGAGATAGATACAGAGTACATAACACAACATCCCAATACCCGTTATCCCTCCCGGGGATGCATGCTTGAGAAAGAGCAGTGAACTCACCTTAGAGTGCTCGGTAGACTAGTTATGTTTTCAGTTGCTCAAAGAAATCCTATCATATTTACCGATAACAATTAGACTCAAGTGTCAACATCCACTTATTTACAACAAGTTGTAAACTTAGATCATTCGTCTCGTGACACTTATGGCGTAATAATCTACGTAAGCTCTTACCACACATGGTTCACATAACACATAATAAGCATTCAATTAAAAAATAGTCACAAACCACAAACATAACTGGTTTAACAATACTTGACAGGTCGGTACGTTATTTAGTTGGGGTGCGGCCCATGATGGGATTTTAACATGTTTATCAAAGCAATTTCATCCATATGAAATAAAAACGCAGCGGAAAATAAGTTTAAAACATGTTACTTTTATAATATATAAAACCATTTATATGCAAAATCCCAAAACCCGGATCCATATATGAGATGTATACTATCAAACACAACCATAGGATGTTTAGAATACTACCTTCCATGGAGTAATGGATATGAAGAAGATGATGCTTTTGAATGGTTGCCTTCAAGTGTAGAAGACCTCAAGCTTGTATACCCCAAGCCTTCCAACAAACACTCTAGTTTTAGCTAGGATTTGAACACTTGCAACTCACTTGAAAGATCCCCTCTTGGAACCAACTCTTGGCCGAAAATTATGAAGGGAAGTTATGGAGTTCTTGCACTTGAAAATCAAACTTGAAAAGCCCTCTTGATCAACCACATGGTGGCCGAAAATTAGAGAGACTTTTACTAGTTCTCAACTTGAAAAAAAGGAAAAATTACACTTTTCGTCCTTTATGTTTATAGTGGGTTGCAATGGATAGCCTTTAACTTTAATAATTACAGTCACAGTCCTTTATTTGCAAAACTCGTTACACCTTAGGTCCTTTAACCCTAACCTGGTTAAATTTTTTAGTTAAATAAAACATGTGTCTTACACATGAGGGTAAATTAGTAATTTACTAATATATTTAAATTAAACAAAACACATCTCTTTGTTTCAGATCTCTTTCTCCCCTCTTTATCTCTCACCAACCAATCCCCACCTCCTAAGTTTAACCTGCAGATCACATATAAGAAACAATCAGAAATACAAACACGAATAACAATCAACATCAATTATCATGAATCAGTCTATACTCCAAATTCAATTAACACCTATCAGTAACTCGGTTATAATTTATCGGAATTTCTGAATCAAATCAGATACATGAATCATCACTTCTTCCTATTTATGAATAAGAACAATCTGCAACTTATATTATAAACAAGCAACGATTTCTTCATTTCAGAACTGAAACGATTCCATATGACATCCTCTTTGTGTATACTTCTCCGATTAAACAAAACTTCAGATCTGAAATTATTTTCTGAAAACGTTAACTTTGCAGCAAGTTTTAACCAGCCACCGTCACCATAAATTCAACCCATGAAACACTGACTTATAACCGAAACCCTTGTACATATCAACCATCGATTCCCGTATTAGAGTGCTAAATGAGTACAAGCCATAAACTATGGCCGGAAGTTGCTGGTGGGGGTTTAAAGGCCTGAAATTATGGCCGGAAAATGGTGACTTCTTGTTAACTGCCCCAGATCTGAAGCCCTTGCAACAAGAACTCTCTTTTACACATACAAATGGCTTTTCCTCTCTTTAAAATCGCCATCACCCTCACCACCGCATCACCTCCGTCCTCCACCCACCCCCTCCATAATCCCACCTACAACCAACCCATCCAAACCCCACCACCACAACCACCACCAAACTCGGTTCACCCTCTCCTTCAGCAGCCAAAGCCCACCAGAAACCGACTGCTCGGTCCCACCAGAGCAACAGCCCATCAACGAGTACCAGTCTCTCTCTAGCTCCCCTCTCGTTTCTCCTGAGCCTCCGGTTGTTAGGATGTATCAGGGTTGGGCTTATGTGGGGAATATGTTGCTTAGTGCCATTGTTGATTTAGTGATCAGTGATCAACAGATTTGGGTGATTTAGGTGTCTGGTTGGATTGAATAGAGGCAGAGAGGAGTTGCAGGTTTGGATAGAAACCCTAATGAGGGATTTGGGGGAGAAAGGGAGAATTTATATGGTGGGGTAGATGATAGGTGAATGGACTTAAATGCCCTCATGTGCCAAACACGTGATCAAAACTAACTTAATTTTCTAACTGGGTTTGGGGTAAAGGATGAAACGTGCAACATGTTTTCCAAATAAAGGACTGTGACTGTAATTATTAAAGTTAAAGGCTATCCATTGCAACCCGCTATAAACATAAAGGACGAAAAGTGTAATTTATCCTGAAAAAAATGATCTCTTCTTGGCACACCCTTGGCCAATTTTTAGAGCATCATGTTTAAGTCTTTCAAGTTCATCATTTTTACAAAATATGTCTTCCATTGTTTTATAAAACTTGTGAGAGACATGGCCACACCCTTTGCCCAATCATGTGCCATCTAGTTATGACAATTGCATGTATGTTCATAGGACCATATTCTCACCCAATCAAGTTCCTCCTACACATGCATGTAATTTTATTGGCCACTTTTTTGTCTTGGGAAGGGGGGGGGGGGGCTAGCTTTTATATAAAAAAAACAAATTCTTTTATATAAAATATAAGTCTTGCATATATATATTTTATAACTTTTATAAAATATAACATCATATGTTATAAGACTTATGCTATTATGTTATTTAACCCATTAAATAACAAAAATAAAATATTCTCTCAAAAATAAATTATCCATATAATTTATTAGTTTGTCAAGTGCGATTATTTAGAAAACCAATTTCTAAATATTCTAAGTGTTGATGTTTATTTATTTGATCATATCATAAATAAATATTGTAAGTGTTTGTCTAGCTTGTTATTGGGTATGACTCGACTTGGATCATAACGTACCAGCCACATCAATTTAATATGTGTCTTGGGCATACAGAGTCCAACAATCTCCCACTTGCACAAGATACATAGAAGATTGATGCAAGCAGTAAATAACGCCTAACTACGGTTTACTACCCCTAATACGTATGACTATATGTGCCATTCAATAACATCATCCTCTTCAAGTCCCTTACTTGAAAATGATTTAGGTGAATCTATCATTTATCCTTTCGTTGCAGATGTCATGTCAAATCCAGAGACACAGAGTGATCACTCTCTGTTGATTTAACTTTAGCAGGCCTTAGACATCTTACTCTCAACGAATAAGAGGAACAAATCCCATCTTGACTACATACGTCTCTCACAATCACCTTGTACCACACCTGAGCTTAGCCTTATGTACTGTCATATTACTGACAGCGAAGAAAAAGTCAAGGTATAATATTTGGTGAATATCAAGACCCAATATGTATCTCAGGTCTGAGGATATTATGATATTCTCCTTTACTCAAATTTACTTATGATCAATCACAAATGATTCCATGCAGTAATATTTGAGAGCGAGTCAGTCCAATATTTGTATCCCACAAATATCTATGAACCTTGGCAGCAACGCCTTGCTCTATATTCATACTAAATGAATATCCACCAATCCAAGTTCATAATAGTCTTACATTCATATTTGTTCCCACAATTATGATCAACTACGGACATTTAGAATAAGTAACTTATTCACGGATTTAAACATGCTAAAATGGAACATAACTCAACATACCATAAAGAGTTATAATAACAGTTGTTCCAATATCCAAATATAAAATAGATCAAATCCAATCACTAGAATATCGAACTCCTAAGGCACAAGTATGACCCTTTCATGCTTTGTCCATTCAAGGAGCTTCGTGAGTGGATCCGCAATATTTTGATCAGTGTGAACTTTGCGAATACATATCTTTCTCTTTTTCAACTTCATCCCTTATGCAGTTGAAACTCCGCTCAATGTGCCTAGTCTTTTGATGTACACGAGGTTCCGTGATTTAAGCAATCACACCATCGTTATCACAAAGATCACTAGGGTCCTGAATGGTAGGGACTACCCTTAGATTGGTAATAATTCAAGTGGCAGATCCATATGAATTATCTCGATCAATGAAGCGGCGATGTATTCTGATTCTGTAGTGGACAATGCTACCCTGATTGTGATCGAGAACCATCTCGATTAGTCTTGGAAACTCGTATCCATGTAACCATTTACAACGAATTCCTAAACTCGCATCCTTGTAACCCTTTACAACGAGTTCTTCTTTACCAGATCCATATATTAGAAATATATCCTTAGTCCTTCTAAGGTATTTCAATATACTTTCTAACAGTTATCCAATGACTGTTATTTGGATTTTACTGGTATCTTCTCGTCATGCTTAAAGCGCATAACTTGTCCGGTCTAGTGCATATCATTATGTACATCATGAATCCTATGGCTGACGCATATGGGATTCCTTTGATGCTTTCTTGCTCATCCTTTGAGCTTGGACATTGAGATGCACTCAATATTGTCCTCTCTTTGAATAGGTACCAAACCTTTCATAGAGTTCTCTATCTTGAACCCTTTCAAGACTTTGTCAATGTATGCACTTTAGTTTAAACCTATCAAGCGCCTTGATCTATCCCTGTAGATCTTTACTCCCAAAATATAGGCGGCTTCTCCAAGATCCTTAATTGAAAAACAACTTTCAAGCCAGGTTTTTACACCTTCCAAGGTTTGGAATGTTATTCCAAATAGTAGAATGTCATCGACATATAATTCTAAGAAAGTAATAATGCTCCCACTAGCTTTCTTATACACACAAGCTTCATCACCGTTCTTGATGAATCCAAAATTCTCAATTTCTTCATCAAAACGATGATTCCAACTTCTAGATGCTTGTTTCAATCCATAGATTGATTTCTTTAACTTGCATACTTTGTCAGGATGTTTTGGATCGACAAAACCTTCAGGCTGAACCATATAGACATCTTCATCAAGATATCCATTAAGAAAAGCCGTTTTGACATCCAATTGCCAGATCTCATAGTTATAATTTTCAGTTATGGCAAATAATATCCTGATTGACTTTAGCATCGCCATAGGCGAGAAGGTCTCATCATAATCAACCCTTTGAGTTTGAGTGAAACCTTCTGCTAAGAGTTTCGTTGTACAAGTATCCAAGTTTCCATGTATATATGTTTTCTTCATGAAAACCCACTTACTTCCAACCACTTTGGAGTTAAGAGCTTTCACAACCAATTCCCATGCTTGGTTGTTATACATGGATTGCATCTTTACGTTCATGGCTTCAAGCCATTTGTCACAATCGAATTTTGACATTGCATCATGGTATGTGGTTGGTTCACCCGAATCTACCACGTAGCATCCATCCATGAAAGATCCATATCTTTTAGGTGGATTACTAATTCTACCAGATTTGCGAACGTATTGTGTGTGTTGATCAACCACTTGATCATTTTCAACAACCTCTTGTTGAATGCTAGTGTCAACCAAACGTGTATCGGCTTGTGGTTCTCGATCCTTATCAAGTTCCACTGTTCTACTAATTCCTTCCACAAGGAACTTAGCTTCCAAGAACTCAGCCTTTTGAGCAACAAATACCTTTTGCTCTGTTGGATCGTAGAATTAATATCCTATATCATCTTTAGGATATCCTACAAAGATACACTTAGTGGATCGTACTTCCAATTTGTTTGGGGTGTATTGCTTCACATAAGCTTCACAACCCATACTTTTAAATATGATAATGATGGAACCTTTCCATGTCATATTTCAAAAGACGTCGTATCCACTTTCTTGGTTGGGGCCATATGGGCCACGGAGAGCAAAGCGTAACCCCAAAGTGATAGAGATAATGCGCTCCTAGCCATCATAGATCGAACCATATCTAATAGAGTTCGATCGAAACGAAGAACTTTAAAAGAGTTGATTTTGTACTTCACCTTTTGAAGATTCTGAACGTTTCAAAACTTCTTCTTTGTGTCAAGTACACATAACCATAACTACTATAGTTGTCGGTTAAAGTAATGAAGTATCTTTCACCATACCTAGTCATTGGCTTAAAAGGATCACATACATTCGAATGTATGATACCTAAGAAATCTATTGCCCTTTCCCACTAAAGGGTTTCTTAGTCATTTTACCTTGTAAACAAGATTCACATGTATCAAATGAACCAATTTCATTTGTTTCCAAAAGATCATTCTTTCGAAGTGTTTACATGCGACATCTGTTTATATGACCAAGGCGATAATGCCAAAAATAAGTCTTACTCAAATCCATTTTGAGTTTGTTGGTGATTGCTTGGTACATTGAACTATCAAATGATGTATTATTTATGAACCAATTCATAACTACTATTTGAAGGCATAGTTTTAAAGTAAAACATGTCATTCATCGAAATATAAATGTCATTGTTTACAAACTTTAAATCAAAACATATTGTCTCAAAAAGGAAACTTAAATAATGTTCCTAGTCAAACTAGGAGCATTCAAAACAATTTCCAACCCATTTGGAAGTTTCAAAACATAGTCTCCTTTCTTGTAATGTTTTATTTCTTTTGAACCTTTTGCAACGAATTGCAAACATGAGTTCCACATCCGGTATCTAATACCCATGTGTTTAGAAGAGATAACATTAAGGTCAATATGTATTATTAAGATTGTACCTGAGGTTTGCCTAGCATCCCTCTTGTTTTTTTAACTCTTTGAGATAGGTTGGACAATTCCTATTTAAATGCCCTATCTCACCACACTCAAAGCATGGATCGTTCATGGAAACCTTTGCCTTCTTCTCTTTTGGTTTCGGTGGTTTCGCTTTAGTCTTTCTAATTATTTCCCTTTGAATTACCCGTTTCCATTTGTAACATTCGCTTTGGTGTCAGGGTGATGCCCTTTCTTGTTGCCACCCTCATTGATCGTTAGAATGGATAAAATTCTTTTATCCATATCGAGCCTTTCGAGGTGATCAATGTGGCTTTTCATCTTAAAACATAAGATGAGTCCGATTGGGTTGAAGCGCTCGAACGATTTCGAAGCGTTCTACCCTTAGGAACATTTCCTATAATTGGGTAATCATGTCGTGTGCTCATGATGTTCAAAACCTTTTGAATCTCGGGAATCATAATTCCTAACATGAGGCAAGAGGCTTGCGTAGTATCCTCGATATACTTAATCCAATCGTTATAGGCATCCTTATCTTCCATAAGATGTTCATCGGGATTAGGATCGTTTTTCTAGTGATAGGTTACGGACGGTTTGGGTAATATTTTTAGCGGCCATCTACAAAATTTAACAAGGTTCAATTTTAGTATTTTCGATATTATTATATTTTAATCATTAATACCCTTTGTGCTCATAGACAATTAATAATCAAAATCTAGAATCCAACGTTACATTTAAATATTGGTTAGGTGACCTTTATCCCTCTATTTAAATTAACAAGGTAGTCAACGTTTGACAATTGCAACCCTTTGCAACTTCTAGCCATATGGGATCGGTTAAACATCTTTATGTTTAGTTGGCATGTTTAATCCCATCAACACCTTTGTTCCCCATGCTTCGGTGACCCTAAGTTCATGGTTTCCAAATCAAGTCGTCCAACTTATACACACGTGTGAGTTTATACACATAAGTGGTTAGGTGACCTTTATCCCACAAACATGGTAAACCCACCTCGAATATACAAGTTCCCTCAAATGTGGTTAGGTGACCTTTATCCCACAATAAGAGTTCCCAAGTGATTCGAGTGTTGTATAAAGGGATAGTGTTTGACTTGTTTTATAAAAGGGATTTTGAGTTTTCAAAATTCTAGTTTAGAAAACTTTATGTACCATACATTTGCATGCATTCAAATCCTTGGTACTTTTGTGAAAATAAATTTTCAAGGTTCTTTCTAATAAAACCCATTTTATTATAAAATCATTAATTTTTAATAACCTTTTATTAACCAATTTTAATGATCTTGTAAAGAACCAATTTTACGCTTGTTGTTGATTATTAGTTTGTTAAGCATGCATATCCAAATATCATCTAAACAACATAAATAAACAACCACACAAGCACAACATATATAACAATAGGTGCATAACCATAGCCAACTATTTTGACAACACTTGTTAGCCGAAACAAGTGTGCCAAAAGGTCCTTCCTAAAGGGTGAAAAATGACACAAGTATTGTGTCGTTGAACTCCCACTTGATCCCGCATCCAAATGCTTCAAGTCTTCCATTTGTGTTGTGATTTCTCCACTTTCTTTGATCTTCCAAATTTCTTTTATATTCAGCTCCAAACTCCTTTGGACTTCAAAAATGTGTTTTGGTTATCGGGCTAAAATCCCGTTTAGAACTATGAAGTCCTTTATGCCCGAAATTGGCAAAAACCAAAACCGCATTTTTGTGTGCATCTTCTTTTACAAAATATATCCTAATACATTTTTCTAGTAAAATAAAATGCACCTAATCTATTTATTTTACATACCAAATGAAAATAAATAAATTACATAACTTTACAAGTGGAAGAACAAAATAATAATTATTACAACCTTTGAAATAATTTAATAAATAAATCACAACACAATTATTCAACACAAGGTCATGGCTAGGTTATATGCACCAAAATATATATCCATATATATATATATATATATTAATTTCAAGAAGCATAAAAAAATGGTTCCCTTTTAATAACCATTTCCGGCTTATGTCCAAAAAATCGAAAAGGTTGGTTTTGTCCAAACAAACAAATCATCCATATGAAATAAATTTTCAAGATTCATTTATGCATGTAAGAATATAATCTTGAAAAACAAAGGGATAACCATACTTAAAATTTCGGCCATAGGGTTTTCACCAAACCCGAAACCCGAAAATTTTAAGTCTATTGAAGCATGCACTCATATAAGCGGCTCTAGATGCCATTGATGGGATTTTAACATGTTTATCAAAGCAATTTCATCCATATGAAATAAAAACGCAGCGGAAAATAAGTTTAAAACATGTTACTTTTATAAGATATAAAACCATTTATATGCAAAATCCCAAAACCCGGATCCATATATGAGATGTATACTATCAAACACAACCATAGGATGTTTAGAATACTACCTTCCATGGAGTAATGGATATGAAGAAGATGATGCTTTTGAATGGTTGCCTTCAAGTGTAGAAGACCTCAAGCTTGTATACCCCAAGCCTTCCAACAAACACTCTAGTTTTAGCTAGGATTTGAACACTTGCAACTCACTTGAAAGATCCCCTCTTGGAACCAACTCTTGGCCGAAAATTATGAAGGGAAGTTATGGAGTTCTTGCACTTGAAAATCAAACTTGAAAAGCCCTCTTGATCAACCACATGGTGGCCGAAAATTAGAGAGACTTTTACTAGTTCTCAACTTGAAAAAAATGATCACTTCTTGGCACACCCTTGGCCGATTTTTAGAGCATCATGTTTAAGTCTTTCAAGTTCATCATTTTTACAAAATATGTCTTCCATTGTTTTATAAAACTTGTGAGAGACATGGCCACACCCTTTGCCCAATTATGTGCCATCTAGTTATGACAATTGCATGTATGTTCATAGGACCATATTCTCACCCAATCAAATTCCTCCTACACATGCATGTAATTTTATTGGCCACTTTTTTGTCTTGGGAAGGGGGGGGGGGGGGGGCTAGCTTTTATATAAAAAAAACAAATTCTTTTATATAAAATATAAGTCTTGCATATATATATTTTATAACTTTTATAAAATATAACATCATATGTTATAAGACTTATGCTATTATGTTATTTAACCCATTAAATAACAAAAATAAAATATTCTCTCAAAAATAAATTATCCATATAATTTATTAGTTTGTCAAGTGCGATTATTTAGAAAACCAATTTCTAAATATTCTAAGTGTTGATGTTTATTTATTTGATCATATCATAAATAAATATTGTAAGTGTTTGTCTATCTTGTTATTGGGTATGACTCGACTTGGATCATAACGTACCAGCCACATCAATTTAATATGTGTCTTGGGCATACAGAGTCCAACAGCCCACTGGGTCTGATGTGCGGCCCACTCAACAACCCCTTCACTGGGTACGTTTGTGTGTGGCCTACACGTATAAATCTCCACATAATAACTATATAACTTTCAATAATAAACAAAAATCTCATTAATCTAACAATAGTATCTCACATGTATAGAAAATAACCCCACTATACGCATATGATTTGGCAACATGTTCGGTCCAATAACTAGTTAATAGTCCTTGAGTTCCTGTTATAAAAATTAGTTTGTTTAAATGTAACCTACTTAGTTTCTAACCCTCCTTAATAATCCGAATGCATGTGGGTGGTCTCACATGTGAAATTGGCCAGGTATCCTCCTAAATATCCCTTAGCATCATTGACAAAACTATTATGATGTCCCCTCTATTTAATTAGCTCAAGGTTCAACACCTATCTCATCACATGGCCACCATTTTACTAAGACTTATCCAACATGTAGCTTTAATGTTTTTATTGGGGCTGCCAAAATTGATGGTGATTTGAATGCCCACTGTTACCTCAAAGTCAATTAAGGCTCACATGCACACACTAATCGATATCAGCCAACAATTATAGGATTCCATTTATTTAATGCAATGTTTATAATTGTAAAAATCAATCATGTTCTATCTAATTGTTTATACCGATTGGCCATATGCTAGGCGTAACAGGAAGGGTCGATTAGCATAAATCATACAACGATTAATACACATATTCTCATGTATACAAGCATAATACATAACAAACATCAGGTAACAATACAACTATGAATGACCAACTAACTTGATTTGAAACCAAGGTGAGATTATACTAACCGATTGAAGAACTAGATGATTAACACACTGCTTGATCCAATAGCAGGATGTTTCGGAGGTATGATATGCCTACTGCCGTTATGAAATTGGAGAGCCTAGGGTTTGGTGTTTACGTCTAATCTAAATAAGAAGTATAATACATATAATAATAATGTGAAGATTTGAGCGGTTTGGGCTTGATAAACTTTCGGACTTCATAACACAAATAGTTCAAATATGCGGCCCAAGGTATGTATATTGGTTTGGGCTTGATAAATCTGTTTACACTAATGTGGGGGGGCCGAAATGTGTGTGGACTTGTATGCATCTCGACAACTTGTTAGCAATAGTCGGTTCAATTACACAACTAATATACTTTACATTTAACGGGTTAACAACCTGAAAGAAGAGTAAAACTAGGAACCACGGTTTACAAAACTAACCTTTAGAATTCGGGTTGTCACATCATTCCCAACTTGAAAGAAATTTCGTCCCGAAATTTGGCAAGTAACACAAAAGAATGAAACGAGGCATCAAGATTTTTGCGGATTTTGCTCAGGTGCGACATCATCCCCAACTTGAAGAGGAATCTCGCCCCGAGATTCACCAGCTTTGCTAGATTCAGGCTTGTCTTTAGGAAAAAGTTGAGGATACTTGAGTTTCATCTGATCCTCGCGCTCCCACGTGAACTCCGGTCCACGCCTTGCGTTCCAACGAACTTTGACAAGTGGAATTCGACTATGCTTGCGTACCTTGACCTCCCGATCCATGATCTCTACAGGCTCTTCGACAAATTGCAACTTGTCGTCAATCTTCAACTCTTGAAATGGCACAATCAGTGTTTCATCAACCAAACACTTCTTCAACTGCGATACGTGAAAGACATCGTGAACATTGCCTAACTCAGCAGGCAACTCAAGCTTGTAAGCGACTTTACCGATCCGCTCCAGAATTCTAAACAGCCCAACGTATCGTGGATTCAGCTTACCACGCTTTCCGAATCGTACGACACCTTTCCACGGCGAAACCTTCAGCATAACATGGTTACCCACCTCAAATTCTTCTGACGATCACGTGCTGCTGCCATGCGATTCCTGATCTGAACAATCATCTCTGAAGTCTCCAATACTAGCTCAGGACCTGTGATCTGACTGTCACCCACCTCAGCCCAGCAAAGAGGTGAACCACACTTCCTCCCATACAACGCTTCAAACGGAGCTGCCTTGATACTAGTGTGGTAGCTGTTGTTGTAGGAAAACTCTACCAACAGCAAATGTTTCTCCCATCCTTTCCCAAAATCAATGACACATGCCCGCAACATGTCTTCAAGTGTCTGAATAGTGCGCTCACTCTGACCATCTGTCTGTGGGTGATAAGCTGTGCTCATATCGAGACGTGAGCCGAACGACTTATGCATAGCCTGCCATAACTCTGAAGTAAAACGAGGATCTCGATCAGAAATGATAGAAGTTGGCACCCCGTGCCTTGAAACCACTTCCTTAAGGTATACGGTTGCGAGCTGAGAATACTTATCTGTTTCCTTGATCGCCAGAAAATGCGCTGACTTCGTGAGATGGTCGACAATCACCCATATAGTATCGTTCCCAGCCTGGGTTCTCGGTAGCCCTGTGATGAAATCCATGGAGATCTGCTCCCATTTCCACATCGGTATCTCTGGCTGTTGGAGTAGACCCGAAGGTTTCTGGTACTCTGCCTTGACCCTAGCACAGGTCAAACACTTGCTCACGTAGGTGGCAATGATAGCTTTTATATTTGGCCACCAGTACATAACCCTGAGATCTTGATACATCTTATCCGAGCCCGGGTGAACGGAATACCGGGACTTATGCGCTTCATCCATCACAAGCTCTCGTAGACTACCGTACAAAGGAACCCATATCCATTCCATAAAATAACGAATGCCGTCGGATCTCTCCACCAGTTTCTTTTCCATACCCCGCAAATACTCAGCCTCGATGTTTTCTTCCTTCAATGCCTCGATCTGAGCGGAACGAATTTGAGCAGGTAGATCAGAGTGGATAGTCAGCTGTAGAGCACGAACACGCTTCTGTTTCGGTTCCTTGCGACTGAGAGCATCCGCTACAACATTAGCTTTACCCGGATGATACTTGATGGCACACTCATAATCGTTGAAAAGCTCAATCCATCGACGCTGCCGCATATTCAACTCCTTCTGGTCGAAGATATGCTGGAGACTCCTGTGATCGGTATAGATGGTGCATTTGGTACCGTACAGGTAATGCCTCCAAATATTCAACGCAAAGACTACGGCTCCTAACTCCAGGTCGTGTGTCGTGTAGTTCTTCTCGTGTATCTTCAACTGTCGAGAAGCATAGGCTATCACTTTGTCTCGCTGCATCAACACGCAGCCAAGACCCTGAATAGATGCATCACAATAAACCACGAAATCTTCGGTACCCTCTGGTAGTGACAAAATCAGTGCACTGCACAGTTTCTGCTTTAAGAGCTGAAAAGACTCTTCCTGTTCCAATCCCCAAGAATAAACAACTTTCTTCTGAGTCAGGGCGGTGAGAGGTTGAGCGATCTTAGAGAAATCCCGAATAGACCGACGATAATATCCCGCAAGACCAAGAAATTGACGCACCTCCGAAGGATTCTTTGGTGCCGCCCAATTCCTAATAGCATCGATCTTGGCAGGATCTACATGAATACCCATCTCGTTAACTATGTGCCCAAGAAAGTGTACTTCCCGAATCCAGAAGTCACACTTAGAGAACTTTGCGTACAATTGCTCCTTCCTCAGGAGCTCCAAAATAAGACGGAGGTGTCGCTCGTGGTCCTCCTTGTTCTTGGAGTAGATCAAGATGTCGTCAATGAAAACGATAATGAAGTCATCAAGATACGGTTTGCACACGCGGTTCATAAGATCCATGAAGACCGCTGGTGCATTAGTCATCCCAAACGGCATAACCAAAAACTCGTAATGGCCATACCGCGTTCGAAAAGCTGTTCTGGGTACATCCTCCTTTCTGACCCGTACCTGATGATAGCCCGACCTTAAGTCGATCTTAGAATAGAAACTTGACCCTTGCAGCTGGTCAAGCAAGTCGTCGATACGAGGCAAAGGATAACGGTTCTTGACCGTTACTTTGTTGAGCTCGCGATAATCAATGCACATGCGAAAGGACTCATCTTTCTTCTTCACGAATAACACAGGGGATCCCCAAGGCGAAGAGCTAGGTCGAATAAAGCCCCTATCCAACAATTCTTGGAGCTGATTCGACAATTCCTGTAACTCCCCTGGTGCGAGGCGATAAGGAGCACGGGCAATCGGTGCCGCTCCTGGCTGGAGGTCAATCTGAAATTCCACCTGACGATGTGGAGGTAAACCAGGGAGTTCTTCGGGAAAAACATCAGGAAACTCTCGAACAACTGGAAGATCTTCGAGTTTCCTCTCGCCAGTTTGTGAGTCGGTAACAAGAGCCAAAATAGAAGGATAGTCCTTACGCAGACACTTCAGAGCCTTCATTGCTGAGATAATACTAACTGTGGCACCACTACGATGTCCCTGAACTGATAAAGATTCTCCACTAGGGAGAGGAACACGCACGATTTTCTCCTTACAAAGAATTTCTGCCTGATGCTTGGACAACCAGTCCATGCCAATAACTACATCGAAGCTTCCAAGAGTAATAGGGAGTAGGTCAATGTCGAACACTTGACCCACGAGATCTAATTTACAACCAATAAGAACGTGTGAAGCTTCAATTGTTTTACCATTCGCTATCTCCACTATGTGTTTAGTAGCAAGAGGGGTAGGACTCAATCCTAAACGACTACTAAACTCCGAGGACACATAACTCCAATCGGAACCCGAATCAAATAAAATAGAAGCAAAGGAACAATTCACTGAAAACGTACCAGTAACTACATTGCCGTCGTTCCTCGCCTCGCCAGCTCCAATAGTAAACCCGCGCCCACGCGCCACATTGCCCCCATTGTTCCCAGCGTTGTTGTTGTTACCCGCATTCTTATTCAACTAAGGACAGTCTCTCTTGATATGACCCTCGGCCCCACACTGATAACATCCCTTCCTAGACCCCTGATTCTGCTGTGGTGGCTGCCCCTGCTGTCGCTGATACTGCTGAGTCTGCTGTTTAGCCTGTGGAGCCCTACAATCCTTGGCCTCGTGGCCTACCTTCTCGCACCTATGACAAGTGCGAGTGCACTGCCCAAAATGATGATAACCACATTTGTTACAATGGGGCTTCTTCCCTGCGTATGAACCCTGATTTTGATTAACTGATGATGACTGGCTGAAGCTGCGAGTGCTGCCAGTGTCTGTTTTCTTCTGTGACTGCACTGAGTTGGATCCCTTGTCCACATCGTTCCACTTACGCTTACCGTCTGTGGTAGGAGTAGTAGCTGGAGCTGTAGCAGTAGAGGTAGCAGCAGATTTACGAGCCGGTAAGTTGCCGCGTTCAACCTCTTGATTAGTAATCTTGTGTGCCATTTGGACAACCTGTGCCAGATTGTTGTGGTTTGCTGCGGTGACGTAACCCTTAACTTCTGGAGCTAATCCCTTGAGGTACAGTTCGATTCTTCGAGGTAGAGGTCTAGACATATTGGGGCAAAGGATCGCTAACTCGTTAGACCTCTTAGTGTAGGCCTCAATCTCTGAACCCTCCATCTTTAGATTGTAGAACTCATTCTCCAACTTCTGTATGTCATCTCGCGAGCAATACTCCTCCCTAATTAATTATTTGAAATCATCCCAAGTGGTGGCGTTTGCTGCTTCGATACCCAACAGCTGGACTTGGGCATTCCACCATGTCAGAGCAGCATCCTCGAGTGTGCCCGAAGCAAATTTCACCCTATCTCCAGCAGGACAGTTGCATATAGCAAAAACAGACTCAGCCTTCTTGAACCATCTCAGCAGTCCCACAGCCCCTTTAGTCCCACTGAAGGTTTGTGGCTTACAGTCAATAAACATCTTGAACGTGCAGGCGGGCGGGTTGTTCTGTTGCGCTGGCTGACCAGCCTGATAGGCTGCCAATGCCTCAGCCACGCGCTCATTAATTAGATTAGTCAACTGGGCCTGAGTCATATTGATGTTACCAACTCCGCGTCCACCGCCGCGGCCACCTCCACGTCCACCACCACGTCCGCCACGGCTGTTCATGATTCTATATAAGGAAAGGGAACGGATTTAGGAGTCGAAAACGGAGTAAAATCAGGTATCACATTAAAGTCCACAGACTACCAAGTTCACACAATAGGGAAGAATCCCCCTCACACATGCTAAGCCTCACTGGGACTTGCATGCACCTCGCGTTATTATTATGTGTGCACCCATGATAATAAGGCGATTTGCATGCCCGTCTCAATGCCTCTTAACTTGTGCTCGAAGTTTCTCCCACATCCAGATAACACAGAAGCAAGTACTACATGATTATAATTCACGAGTGTCGAGGAGTAGTGTTACGCTATCAATGTACCATAATATCCAGTCATATTGTTTCATGCATGCTATGAGTGTGTGATTACTAAACGAGTAAGGCATAAAGTAACGAGAGGCGAACCTTGCAATCTGAAGCCGAGTGTCATGGTCAATTTGGGATCAATTCGGTTATAGTCTGGTTTTATGAAAACATTTTTAAAACCAAGTTCTCTATAACCAGTGGCTCTGATACCAAACTGTCACACCCCCAAATTCCCACCTAGGGTATGTCCCTATTAGGAGTGCAACGATTCAACAGAGAGCCACCAATCATATCAAACACGTTTTATAAAATAATGAAGTACTTATTGATAAAGGAAATACTGTTTGCAAATGTAAGTAAAACCAAGTAACCAGCGGAAGCAAAAATAGATAGTTTGAACCCAACAATGTATCATAAAATATGTCAATATAAGCGCTCTATCATGACCATGTCCACTCCAGCCACTTCAGATAGCAAGTCCAAGTGTACCTCAGCTAACGACCTACAAGCATGTAAACAAGTGTGTCAGACTACGCTGGTGAGTTCAAAGTTTTGATTACCAAGTTAGTTATCATTCACGTGTGTAAAACAGTTATCCAGATGATATGACGTTTCGTTGTTTTGATGTGGTTATTACTCGATTACCGTATGTAGCTACAAGATATGTCTGCCCAACCTCCAATGTCTCTATCAAAACATTGGTTATGTTTTAAGGTAAATAGTTCACGCCCGTCTTTCTGGGACGGTGTGAGGGTGCCAAACCTAATAGCGCTATCAACTAAATACCCCGTTGCCTTTCGCAACTGCCGGTAATGTCAAGGGGTCTTACGAGATAGATACAGAGTACATAACACAACATCCCAATACCCGTTATCCCTCCCGGGGATGCATGCTTGAGAAAGAGCAGCGAACTCACCTTAGAGTGCTCGGTAGACTAGTTATGTTTTCAGTTGCTCAAAGAAATCCTATCATATTTACCGATAACAATTAGACTCAAGTGTCAACATCCACTTATTTACAACAAGTTGTAAACTTAGATCATTCGTCTCGTGACACTTATGGCGTAATAATCTACGTAAGCTCTTACCACACATGGTTCACATAACACACAATAAGCATTCAATTCAAAAATAGTCACAAACCACAAACATAACTGGTTTAACAATACTTGACAGGTCGGTACGTTATTTAGTTGGGGTGCGGCCCACTGGGTCTGATGTGCGGCCCACTCAACAACCCCTTCACTGGGTACGTTTGTGTGTGGCCTACACGTAAAAATCTCCACATAATAACTATATAACTTTCAATAATAAACAAAAATCTCATTAATCTAACAATAGTATCTCACATGTATAGAAAATAACCCCACTATACGCATATGATTTGGCAACATGTTCGATCCAATAACTAGTTAACAGTCCTTGAGTTCCTGTTATAAAAATTAGTTTGTTTAAATGTAACCTACTTAGTTTCTAACCCTCCTTAATAATCCGAATGCATGTGGGTGGTCTCACATGTGAAATTGGCCAGGTATCCTCCTAAATATCCCTTAGCATCATTGACAAAACTATTATGATGTCCCCTCTATTTAATTAGCTCAAGGTTCAACACCTATCTCATCACATGGCCACCATTTTACTAAGACTTATCCAACATGTAGCTTTAATGTTTTTATTAGGGCTGCCAAAATTGATGGTGATTTGAATGCCCACTGTTACCTCAAAGTCAATTAAGGCTCACATGCACACACTAATCGATATCAGCCAACAATCATAGGATTCCATTTATTTAATGCAATGTTTATAATTGTAAAAATCAATCATGTTCTATCTAATTGTTTATACCGATTGGCCATATGCTAGGCGTAACAGGAAGGGTCGATTAGCATAAATCATACAACGATTAATACACATATTCTCATGTATACAAGCATAATACATAACAAACATCAGGTAACAATACAACTATGAATGACCAACTAACTTGATTTGAAACCAAGGTGAGATTATACTAACCGATTGAAGAACTAGATGATTAACACACTGCTTGATCCAATAGCAGGATGTTTCGGAGGTATGATATGCCTACTGCCGTTATGAAATTGGAGAGCCTAGGGTTTGGTGTTTACGTCTAATCTAAATAAGAAGTATAATACGCATAATAATAATGTGAAGATTTGAGCGGTTTGGGCTTGATAAACTTTCGGACTTCATAACACAAATAGTTCAAATATGCGGCCCAAGGTATGTATATTGGTTTGGGCTTGATAAATCTGTTTACACTAATGTGGGGGGGCCAAAATGTGTGTGGACTTGTATGCATCTCGACAACTTGTTAGCAATAGTCGGTTCAATTACACAACTAATATACTTTACATTTAACGGGTTAACAACCTGAAAGAAGAGTAAAACTAGGAACCATGGTTTACAAAACTAACCTTTAGAATTCGGGTTGTCACAAATGAATTGTCATGTGTTAATGTGTAAACCATATTGAAATGTCTATGTCCAATATAAACCACTAAATGTGTATATCAATGTCAAAATGTTTATGTTAATGTAGATCATGTAATGTGTACCCAAAAGTATCATGTATGGTAAGTGAAATATATCAACTAAACCATATGTAAAAATGCACAAAAACAAGGTATTGATGTAAAACATAGTTTAAATCAAAGTTATGTTTTGTGGAACAAATGCATGCTATACTGATACAAACATTTATGCGGTATTGTGAAAATACATACATCCAAGCCTTGAGACTGTGGCGATAAACCCTTAAACAAATTAAAGGTTTATCTAAGTTATGTACATCGAATTCGGTCATTCCTTCCAATCCAAACAAACCTAGGATTTCAGGAACGGGAGTTGTCAATTCCTATGGTACCACTACCTACTAACGAACGACGTAGCTAATGTTAATGAATGTATTGTTCCATTGTAAACAACCCAAATGTCATACCAAAATGTGAACATGTGATGAAAACAACTGTACTTAAGTATGTAACAAATGGACATACATAGCATGTGACGTGAAACAAATGTTCTAAGTATGCACACAATGGACATACATAGCATGAAATGTAATGTAAACAATGTACTAAGTACGCACACAATGGGCATACATAGCATGAAATGTAATGTAAAACAATGTACTAAGTACGCACACAATGGGCATACATAGCATGAAATGTAATGTAAAACATGTACTATAATGTACTAACGAACATAGCATGTATATGATGTGAAAACATGGAAAGCATGAAAGTAACAAGTAGGCACATGTGTTTCACCCCAAAACAGTAAAAGAGGGGTCTATGTACTCACTTGAGATTTCTCAGAAGTCCTAAGATAACCACCAAGCAATGCTAGAGATCACGGAATCAAACGACACCTAATATAGGTAACTATGTTAATATACCGGACCTAAATCGGAAGATCGGATAGAATGCGGGTTCGTAAACCAAACGAGTATGGAGACTCGTGTAATATGGTTTAACAAAGCCCACATACTAAAACGAAACTTAACCTAAGTGTTTGTGACCCATTACGACCCGTTTAGGTAGCTTATGCTACTTTAACGCGTCGTTCGCGTGAAACGCGTTTGGACCGCCTAACTAGTCCTATGACAAGTAATATATGCCTTAACATGTCTAATATTGTTGTCAAATCAGTTTAGATGTCAAAAGTTATGTTACATATGTTTAAAATGAATTTTGGCATCAAAGGGGTATTTTGGTAATTTACCTAAGGCATATAAACTACCTATCATACAACTAACTAAACATCGTGACCAAAAGGTATAACCTCGGATGGTTATTCCCTATATACTATGGTCACCTAATGTGTTTGGTCGGATCCTAATGATCGACCAAATGGGTCGGGTTCGAAGGTATAAGCGATTTATTAGATCGCTTACCCTTACGACCCTAGACAACGTGGTAATCAGTAGGTATAGTCACAAGGGACTATAACCATCGTGATTACAATCACGTTGCGAAGTTCAAACGAACTTCGCATTGACCATAAACTGGTCAATGCAGAAAGTCAAACAAAGTTTGACTTTCGGACTCGAAAAACAATAAAAGAACGAAGGAACACTTACGAAGGGTCCCCGAATGCTAATCTAGATCAAAATAGCTTAGGTATGAAACAAAGGTTTCAACTTAGAGCACATAAGATCAGATTCTTGTGAGGAAAAGTGAAGGGTGGAGGTGGGTATTTATAGTTTTCGGTTCACCGTTAGGATCATTTCTTGGAAAAGGGGGCACGATCTAAGCCGTACACTTGTTGGAAAGTTGTGGTAACTCATTTGCCATCCACCATAAGAGTTTGACACTTGGCACTTGGCCTTTGGAGAGTGTTAAGGGCTGTTAACAGCTGAAAAAAAACGTTTTGCTACATCTGGCCCCTACTTACGGACCTAGTTTGGCAGATTTACAGTTTCAGTCCCTGCAACCTCAAAACTTGGTTTTCGATGCGTTTTTTTTGACACGTTTAAGCCCCGTTAACCCCATTTAAAAGCTCTAAAATGAAGTTAAAGTATAGGGAACTTAAAATGTGTTCAAAAATATCTCAGATGTCGGTTCGTTTGGCCGTACGATCGCGATGTTCGCTTAATTACGACGGAATGCGCATAAGCGCGAAAAACGATCCAAATGACGCTAAGAATGGATTTTTCTCATGCCAAACACTAAAATAAAATATTATAGTGCTTACATAAATTTTTGGATGTCCGGATGTATTCAGAACGTAAGTTATGCGCGAAAATGCAAACTTGTGTACTTTTTGACGCTTTTAGTCCCTGAATGACCCCAAAAGTTTATTTTAACATACCGAACCCCTCAAAGCCTATTTCTAAGCTATGTAAAGGATATTTATGGTATGTTTAACTTATGGTCATGTTCCGGAATGTTCGTTACAGTTCAAATTGGCATACTTTCGCAGTTTGTCAAGTTTAGTCCCTGTAAGCGAATTAACTTGTTTTTGCCATACCAAAGCCTTCAAAACTTATTTCTAAGTTATGTAAGGGTTATTTAAGGTATGTTAAGTATATGTTGATGTTCCGGAGTATTTGTCACATTAAACTGGCTACGTTTACGCACCAGTTTGCGTATAACTCTCTAGAAAGTGATATAGAGTTTGAAATTGAATAAAAGTCAAAACATGAAAAATGTAAAACATAACCAAACAAACATTGGGATCAAATGACATTGTTTTATTGATAATGGTACTGTTCATAATGATTACAAGCACAGATGTTACAGCCGATATGGCTTGAATGAGGATTCAGACTTCCTATTAGTTGACTCATAGGTGTTGGATGAGTTCATTCTCTCTTGCATCTTCCTGTCATCCTCCAATCGAATATATCTTAGGGCCCTGTTTCGAGCTTCATCCAAGTTCCTGCATGGGTTCATTACAAGATCTTGATAAAATTGAGAATCTTTTTGCAGCCCCATCTTGAAAGCTTGCACAGCTGTTGCAACATCAAGATGTGGAATGTCTAGGGATTCCCGGCTGAACTTGTTCACATAATCCCTAAGGGATTCCTGAGGCCCCTGTGTTATCCTGTAGAGGTCACTTGTTAGTTTCTCAAAGCTTCTACTACAAGAAAACTGACTATTAAATAAATTTACTAAGTGAGCAAAAGATGTAATCGAATACGGAGGAACATTCAAGAGCCATTTCAAGGCTGATCCTGTTAAGGTAGAACCAAAACCCTTGCACAAGCATGCTTCCTTGAGATCCGGAGGGATAGGGTTAATCTCCATTCTTTCCCTATACTGAGCAATATGCTCCTCAGGATCCGTAGTTCCGTCGTAAAGCTTCATGTTGGGGGTTTGAAATCTCTTTGGGATCTCAGCATCACAGATAGGATATGCAAAACGAGATATCTTGTGGCTGTCTTGGGACACTTCCGGGATCGGCTGGACCACTCCAGGTACACTAGATATCATGTCCTTCAACTTCTGAAGTTCCCTAGTAAGTGCTGATGTTACACCTGTATCCTGCAAAGATCCACTATTGTTAGTTGCATGAGTATTATTATTATTTGACACGTTACCCGTCGGAGGATTTTGCCCATATCCTGAACCATATCCTGAGCTCCTCATGGTTGACATCCTGACCGAGGAGGGTATTTTAGGAGTGTGATTCTGAGGAAGGCTGGGGACAATATTCCCCCTGTTATCCTCAGTATACACAGCTGAACTGAAGTTCAAAGTTCTGGGTTGTAATGGAGTGACAATATCCTCAGCAGATCTGCTCGAACCAGACTTCAAGAGTTGTATTTCCCTCAACAGCATTTGGTTTGTTTCCTGTTGCTGCCTCATTTGTTCCTGCACACTTCCAAATAAGGTTAAAATTTCATCATTAGAAGCTAAAATGGGAGCGGATCCCTGAACATTCCAAGTAGGGATAATATCCTGAGGTTGTGAAGAGGTTGGCATTCTTGGAGGAGGTGGTGGAAGCACCGAACCGGTAGTAGCAGAAGTCATAGCAGACATAGTAGAGGAGCTCATGTTTGATCTTGAGGCCATTATGGATAATGTGGCAAAAAGTTTTGAGAATAGAAAACCGATTAACGATTTCACAAAAAATTTTAGTAAAGAGAGCACCACTTGCCCCACGGTGGGCGCCAAATTGTTTTGGTCAAAAATTACCAAGGCAATTAAGTGATCAAATTAGTAAAGTGAGGTAGTGTGCTAAAAAGTGTGTTGAAAATACGCCGGTTAAGTTATTTGGAAAATCAGTATTCAGGATACGGCTCAGGATATTGAGCTGTATCTATGATCAAACTATGAGCAAAAAGAAAAGTAAATGACACGAGATGTACGAGGAAAGCCCTTGATCAATCTAGATCGCCGGCATAAAACCTCGGGATCTGACAATCGCAGCTGCCTTGTTCTTCTTATTGCTTCAAACTTCAGGATACAGTGCAGGATATAGACCAGATCGCTAAGTGTTACAATGCTTTTGTATGAAAGTGAAAATTGCTAGAGAGCGAGTGTTCGAGTGTATTCAGTGAAAATGTGATGTCCTATTCGATCTGGTATACCCACCTATTTATAGTTACTAAATAGAAACTAAAATTCCTATAAATATGGGATGCTCCCGAATATTCCATAAATAGCCGTTTGGAACCAAATAAAGCGGGCTTAACGTCTTTCCTTGAACAACTTGGACCGAGTCTTCCGCGGAATGAGTCTTTGTGAACGTTGCTAGCTTCTAACCCACGTACCTGCACATAATCCGTTAGTAATCCTGAGGATACCATTCAGGATGTTACCAATATCCTGAACCAGCATCCCGGATGTAAACAGATACTATATAACCAAGATATAAATCTAGATATTTTCCAGGATATGGGCTCAGAATTTCACCCATAACAGGGCAAGTGGTGCTATTCTTACTAAAAACCTTGCTAAAATCTTTGCTTGGTTTTCTTTTTTCGAAACTTTTTGCACAACTATTTTCAATAGCCTCAAAATCAAACATGAGCTCTTCTACCGTGTCTGCTATAACCTCTGCAACAATTGGTCCAGTGCTTCCACCACCACCAAGGACGCAAGCTTCTTCACAGCCTCAAGCTCCTCTAAGGAGGGTTGAAACTCACACATCTCGAGATATTGTTCCTACTCAAAATGTCTATGGATCTGCTGCCTCAGGGAGAACTCCTGTTATGGCTTCTTATATGAAATTTTAACTTTGTTTGGTAGTATACATGACCAGATGATGCCGCAGCAGGAGACCAATTAAATGCTGATAAGAGAAATATAATTCTTGAAATCTATCTCTAATAGGCCTGCTGAGAATACTGTCACTCCCTTGCAGCCTAGAGCACTGAACTTCAGCTCGGCAGTATATACTGAGGATAATCAGGGCAATGTTGTACCAAGCCACTCCCAGGGTCATACTCCTGAGATACCTTCAACAGTTAGGGTATCAACTTTGAGGGGCTCAGGATATGCTCCAGGATATGGCCAGAATCCTCAAGCTGGTAACGTGTCTAATAATGTTAATGCTCCTGCTACTAACAGTTTTGGATCTTTGCAGGATACTGGTGTGACGTCGGCACTCTCTAGGGAGCTTCAAAAGTTGAAGGATATGATATCTAGCGTACCTGGGGTAGTTCAGCCAATTCCGGAAGTATCCCAGGATAGCCACAGGATATCCCAGTTTGCATATCCTATATGTGATGCTGAAATTCCAAAAAGATTCCAAACTCCCAACATGAAGATCTATGGCGGGACTACGGATCCTGATGAGCATATTGCTCAGTATAGGGAGATGATGGAGATTAACCCTATTCCTCCAGATCTCAAGGAAGCATGCATCTGCAAGGGTTTCGGCTCTACCCTAACAGGACCAGCCTTAAAATGGCTCTTAAACGTTCCACCTCATTCAATTACATCATTTGCTCATTTGGTTAACTTGTTTAATAGTCAACTTTCATGTAGTAGAAGTTTCGAGAAACTAACCAGTGATCTCTACAGGATAACTCAGGGTCCTCAAGAATCCTTATGGGATTATGTGAACTAGTTTAGCAGGGAATCCTTGGATATCCCACACCTTGATGTTGCCACAACTGTGCAGGCGTTCAAAATGGGGTTGCAGAAGGATTCCCAATTTTATTAGGATATTGTGATGAATCCTTGCAGGAATCTGGACGAAGCTCGAAACAGGGCTTTGAGATATATCAGGCTTGAAGACGACAAGAAAATGCAAGAGAGGATGAATTCATCCTCAACATACGAATCAACTAACAGGAAGTCAAAATCCTCATACAAGCCGTATCGCTCTAAGCCATATGGCATGAATGACAGCAAGATAGTGAATGTTGTTGAAGATGAGGATCCTGAGGAGTCTCCTGAATTGTCAGAATATTGTTTTTCTATTAATATACCCGAACTAATGTATGCTATGCAGGGTTTGGGAGACAAAGCAAGGTGGCCAAGAAAGAACCAGTAAAAGGCCGATTGGAAAGATAAATCCAAGTGGTGTGCTTTCCATTAGGATTTTGGACATGTGACAGAAGATTGCATAGCCCTGAGGAAGGAAATAAGCTATCTGCTAAGCAATGGATACCTGAAGGATCTTCTGGGCAGAAAAAAGAATAAGGGTCAGGATACTGAGAAGGGTCCTGAGCGAGCAGCATCGCCTCCTCCAGATGCCAAGATAATTAAATTTATTTCAGGAGGATCCGACATTTGTGGAACCTCTTACTCTGCAGCAAAAAGACATGCAAAGGAGGCTAAACCAGAACGGGGAGACAAGCCGACCAGGATGACAACCCTTACAACTGACAAAGTGATAATGTTTGATAGTGATGACCGGGATAGCGTCCAGGATCCTAATCACGATGGTTTGGTAATCACTTTATATATTACTAATCATTTTGTGCGCAGGATACTGGTGGACAACGGCAGCTCCGTTAACATTATCCAGCTGAAAACATTGAAGAGAATGAACATCCCCCAAATGGAGATCACTTCGAATTCCACTGTACTTGTAGGATTCAGCGGAGAAGCAAAGAATACTGTGGGAGAAATAAAGCTGCCTGTATATGTTGAGGGAGTAAATTCAATGCAACATTTATGCGTCATGGATTCATTATCCAGCTACAATATTATTAGGCAGACCATGGATCCATGATATGAAGGCTGTCCCATCAACCTATCATCAGTGTATCAGGATTCCTACCCCTTGGGGGGTTGTCAAAGTGGAAAGCGATCAACAGGAGGCAAAAGAATGTTATTCTTCTTCAATGAAGTCTTCAACAAAGCCTAAAGCAGGATAGCAATTAAAGATACGAGCCCAGGATATCGTGGAAGCCTCAGAGCAAGATGCTAAGAAAATTATCCTGGATCAGGATAATCCAGATATCTCGGTGCTCGTAGGAGCTAATATCCCTCAGGATATTGAGAATCAACTGACTAATTTTTTTTTAAATTCAGGATGTCCACGTTTGCATGGAAGCATGAGGATATGACAGGTATTTCAAAAGATATTATAACTCATAAGCTTGGGATTGACAGGTCTTTCAAGCCCGTTCAGCAAAAGAGAAGGAAGTTTGCTCCTAAAAGAAACGCGATCATACAGGAAGAGGTTGAAAGACTATTGAAATCCAAGATGATTAGGGAAGTCAAATTCCCCAAGTGGCTAGCAAACGTGGTTATGGTTCAAAAGAAGAATGGGAAATGGAGAGTTTGTGTAGATTACACAGACCTAAACAAAGCATGTCCTAAAGACCCATTTCCTTTGCCTCATATAGATTCAATGGTGGATGCAACTACCGGTCATGAAATGCTGACCTTTATGGATGCGTCCTCAGGATTCCAGCAGATCCAAATGGAGCCGTCTGATCAGGAGGATACTGCTTTCATGGCACCAACATGTATTTATTGTTATACTGCCATGCCTTTCGGTTTGAAAAATGCAGGTGCAACGTACCAGAGATTGGTGGATATGATGTTTAAAGATAAACTGGGGGACACCATGGAGGTGTATATTGATGATATGGTCGTAAAGTCCAAAAAGGTTGAAGATCATCTCCAGGATATTGAAGGTGCATTTGATATCCTGGACCAATACAATATGAAGCTGAATCCTGCCAAATACCATTTCGAAGTGGGGGTAGGAAAGTTTTTAGGATATATGGTGACTAAAAAGGGGATAGAAGCAAGCCCGGAACAGATCAAAGCTATCCTGGATATCAAATCACCATCCAACATGAAAGATGTGCAGAGATTAACAGGACGAGTAGCGGCGTTGAACAAGTTTATTTCAAGATCCTCAGAGAAATGCAAGGAATTCTACGATATCCTAAAGAATAATAAGATATTCGAGTGGGGAGAAAAGCATGAAGCAGCCCTACAAGAATTAAAGCAATATCTTTCAACTGCACCATTGTTGATGAAGCCCAAGCATGGTGAACCATTATCCCTGTTGTTAGGGGAGGATTTTCCAAAGATCAGTGATCCTCAATTACTGTCGGGCTTAGGGTTCCTTGATTCTGTTTGAATTAGTGATCCTTAGAGAGTATTGTAGGATCAGGATCCAGGATCATTGTAGTGATCCTTACACTAACAATTGTCTGCTTTGAATATGATGTTGTTTTGCAGGAGTACGTGCTTGGGCTTGGTCTTGGCGATATTCCTGGAGCATATTCCCTTTTTATTCCGCACGTGCTTGACTAATATGAACGTTATGGAGGTTGTGGAAGACTTGCATGAAATGCGGATAGTTAGTTAGCTTTGATATTTTCCAAATTTATAAGGGGATAACGAGCTAAATTAGAACACTTGGCTATTTTTGGCTTAACACACACACTCGCAACTGCTCTCATCAGCTCTCGATAGTTTGCTCGGCGATTACACACTTTTTTGCACATTACACTCTAGTGATCCTTGTAACTAGCTCGCTATCATCCAAAGTTGTAATATATTTTCTGTTTAATCTGAGTTGGTGATCGGTAGTTTCCATCACCCGAGCGTTTTTATGCCGGAGATCAACTCTTGATCAAGGGCTTTTTCCTCGTATAAATCATTGTGTCACTTATTCATCACATTTCTGAGTGATCCTTAACATTGTTCATTGATTCAAGCATCACACCTCACAACAGAAAGTTTGGTTGCATTATCTTTGCTTAATTTTTGACCAAAATAGTTTGGCGCCCACCGTGGGGCAATTGGTGCTTCATTCCTAAGAATATTCATATTTTTGTGGTCATTTCGGTTCGTTACAACCAAGCGGATGGCTTCCTCAGCGAAGAACACTTCAAGTTCAGTGCCGGCAATCAGTTCTTCACAAGGCGTTCCACCTTTGCCTCCACCACCTTCTGGATCCCAGAAGAATGCTGAAATTGCTGCGAGGAGACAAACCCCCATTTTCCCAAAACCACCAGCTTCTTCTGTTTCCTCTAATCCTACTACTAATGATCTTTTTACTCTGATTTTGCAGATGAGGGATCATGCACAAGAGCAGGACAAAACCAATGAAAGGATCCTCCGGGAGATCGCTGAGATCAAAAAACAGAAGAAATCAGTGGAGGATCACTCTCCTCTGATACCAAGATCATTGAATTTTGACACTCCAGTTGTAACTACCCTACAATCGGCAGTTCCGGGCATCCAGTATCAAAGTGGTCCATCAGAAAGGCGTTATGGAACAGCAACTATGAGTCAAGCATTTGGCTCTCACTCCCAGCCTCAGGGATCCTATTTTCAGCCATCGGGATCCTCTTTTCAGCATCAGGGATCCTTCGTCAGCTCAGGAGGATATTTGGGAACGCACACGGTCCAAGGATCCTCCCAGGTCCAAGGATCCTCCCAGGTCCAAGGATCCTCCCAGGTCCAAGGATCCTCCCACGTCCAAGGATCCTTTATGGTTCCAGGATCCTTTCAGGTTCAAGGATCATCTCAGCTTCAAGGTCCAACATCTTTCAGGATCAAGGATTCTTAAGAAGTATGCAGCCTCCAAGCTCAGATGTTCATCAAGGAGACTTCATTCCAATGCAGACCATTGCTTCATCTGGTCCTTCAATCATACCAGAGTCCCGTCAATATGGATTCACATCTGGAAGTCCAAATATGAATCCTCTGGGAGGTAACACTTTCAATATTTCTTATAACACTAACCATGGCTTCATGCAGGATACAGGTACCAATCAAGCTATGGCTAGGGAGTTACAGAAGCTTAAGGATATGATATCCAGCGTACCAGGAGTGGTTAAACCCATTCCCGAAATAGCAGATGGAAGCCATAGGATATCTCTCTTTGCACCACCTATTTATGATGCTGAGATACCCAAGAGGTTCCAAATACCACCCATGAAGCTGTATGATGGTTCAACGGATCCAGAGGAGCATGTAGCTCAATACAGGGAGAGGATGGAGATCAATCCAATTCCTGAGAGGTTAAAAGAAGCATGTCTATGCAAGGGTTTTGGATCCACACTCACAGGATCTGCTCTTAAATGGCTGCTAAGTCTTCCCCCTTACTCTATTACTTCATTTGCTAATCTAGTTAATTTGTTTAATAGTCAATTCTCTTGTAGTAGAAAGTTTGAACGATTAACTAGTGATCTATATAGGGTAACACAAGGTCAAAATGAATCACTTAGAGATTACATCACTAAGTTTAGTAAAGAATCCTTAGACATTCCTAACCTGGATATTGCTACGGCTGTAGACGCCTTTAAAATGGGATTGCTTAGGGATTCATTATTCTATGATGATCTTGTCATGACCCCTTGCAGGAATCTTGATGAAGTAAGAACCAGGGCCCTTAGATTCATCCGATTAGAGGATGATAAAAGAATCCAGGAAAGACTGACAGGATCCTCAAAACAGGAAAAGCAAGGATCCTACTTCAGGAACAACAAATCAAAGTCCTACAACAAATCTGATAACCAGAACGTGCATGCAGTGGAACAGGAAGAGGATGATGAGGATTATCCTCCCATTTCTGAATACTGTTTCTCTGTTGATAACAATGAACTAATTCTTGCAATGCAGAATCTAGGTGAGAAAGCTAAGTGGCCGAGAAAAAGTGATAAACCAGCTGCTACAAAGGATAAGTCCAAGTGGTGTGCATATCATGAGGATTTCGGGCATCTCACTGAAGAGTGTATTGCACTTCGGAAGGAAATTGGTTACTTGTTAAGCAAGGGGCATTTGAAGGAGCTTTTGGGATGAAAGAAGTCAAGGATCCAGGATCCTGAAAGGATCCTGGAAAGGGCTCCTGCTCCTCCAGCAGATGCACAAGTTATAAACTTCATATCCGGTGGATCAGACATTTGTGGTACTTCCTTTTCAGCAGCCAAAAGACATGCCAAGGAAACCAAGATGGATAATGGAGACAGACCCATCCGGACGTCCATTGTTACCCAGGATAAAGTCATAACTTTTGATGAGGATGATCGTGTTGATGTCCAGGATCCTCATCATGATGGTCTTATTATTACCTTATTTATATCTAACCACTTTGTTCGCAGGATCCTAATCGATGGAGGAAGCTCTGTGAACATCATTCAGCTTGATGTCCTCAAGAAAATGAATATTCCGGAGTCTGATATTGTCCCAAGATCCTCAGTCCTTGTGGGATTCAGTGGGGAAACCAAGAACACATTGGGGGACATCAAACTCCCTATCTATATTGAAGGACTCCATTCTTATCAGAAGTTTTGTGTTATAGATTGCTTATCTTGTTGTAACGTTATCCTTGGCAGGCCATGGATACATGACATGAAGGCAGTCCCATCTACTTATCATCAGTGCGTGAAGCTTCCTAGTCCATGGGGAGTGGTGAAAATTGAGTGTGATCAACAAGAAGCTAAGAATTGTTATACCTCATCAATGAAGCCAGCCTTAAGACCAAGGGAGCAATAGCAATTAAAGTATCCTTCAAGAGATGTCTTGGAGGCAAGAGAGCAGGATGTAAAAGAAATCCTCAAGGATCCTCATGATCCTGAATCCAAGATCTTCATAGGGTCAGGGATCCTTAGTGACGTTGAACAGGATCTAGTATCCTTTCTTAAAAGAAGGAAAACTACCTTTGCCTGGAAGCATGAAGACATGGCAGGTATATCTAAGGATATAATTACTCATAAGCTTGGCATTGACAGGTCATTCAAGCCTATACATCAGAAGAGGAGGAAGTTTGCACCTGAAAGGAATGCTATTATCCAGGAAGAGGTAGATAAACTACTTCGGGCAGGTATGATAAGAGAGGTCAAGTATCCAAGGTGGTTAGCCAATGTGGTTGTTGTTCAAAAGAAAAATGGAAAGTGGAGGGTATGTGTCGATTTTACTGATTTAAACAAGGCATATCCCAAGGAACCTTTCCCATTACCCCACATTGACTCCATGGTGGATGCTACCGTGGGTCATGAGTTGTTGACTTTTATGGATGCTTCATCTGGATTTCAACAAATTCAGATGGAACCATCTGATCAAGAGGAAACAGCCTTTATGACCCCAACTGGTATATATTGTTATATTGCTATGCCATTTGGCCTAAGGAATGCAGGTGCTACTTATCAAATGCTAGTCAATATGATGTTCAAGGAACAAATTGGACACACTATGGAAGTCTATATAGATGACATGGTGGTTAAGTCCAAGAAAGCTGAGGATCACCTTAAAGACTTGGAGGAAGCATTCAATATCCTTGATAAATTTAATATGAAACTAAATCCTTCCAAGTGTCATTTTAGTGTTAAAGCAGGTAAATTCTTAGGCTATATGGTGACAAAGAGGGGCATTGAAGCAAGTCCAGAGCAGATTAAGGCTATTGTGAATATCAAATCACCTGCCAATGCCAAGGATGTGCAAAGATTGACAGGCAGGGTCGCAGCCTTGAACAGGTTCATATCCAAATCCTCAGAAAAGTGCAAGGAATTCTATGACATCCTGAGGAAGAACAAGAAATTTGAATGGACTGAGAAGCATGAAAGTGCCCTCAAAGCTCTTAAGGATTACCTATCCCCAGCCCCCGCCTTGATGAAACCAGAAAAGGGGGATATATTATCCTTATACCTTGCAGTATCCTCAAAAGCAGTAAGTGCGGTCCTTGTTAAGGATCACCAAGGTACACAACATCCTGTTTATTATGTAAGTAAGAGTTTACTTGATGCTGAATCCAGGTATTCACACTTAGAGAAACTTATCCTTGCATTAATTATGGCATCTACTAAATTAAGACATTTTCTTTGGTATTTGGGGCAGAATCAGTGATCCCTACAGAGATGGTGGTTCCTACTGCAAGAACAAGCATTCGTGATCCTGAAGAAAATGCTGAAAACTTGGTTCAAGACTTGGATACTATAGAAGAACTCAGGGATTTGGCAAGGATAAAGATGGCCAGTTATCAACAAAGGATGGCTGGAGCCTACAACAAAAATGTCAGGATCAGGAAATTCCAAGTTGGTGATATGGTGTTAAGGAAAGCATTTCAGAATACCACCAATCCTGCTGATGGAAAGTTGGCACCAAAGTGGGAAGGCCCTTATTTGATCGAAGCTGAGGCAGGAAAGGGGGCATATCGATTGCTAACAATGGAAGGTGATTTGCTACCAAGAGCTTGGAATGCTGTCCACTTGAAGAAATACTTCATGTAATAAGGATCCATGATCCTTAGCTAACGAGTATCCTTGAAGGATCCTTACAGGACAGATGATCCTCATTTTGGTAATATTCTAATCTCAAACTATTTCATTCTTTAATTATCTTATATAAGGATAAGGATCCTGCATCCTTTATCCTCCTTTCACTTGATTATGAGTTTTGAAGGTTCAGGTATCCTTAACAAAGGAGTGAGTATCCACAGAAGTATCTAGTTATTTGGGCTTGACCCCAGTTATTTGGGCTTGTCCCCAGTTATCCTTTGGGCTTGTCCCCAGTTATCCTTTGGGCTTGTCCCCAGTATATTGGGCTTGTCCCCAGAATTGTTGGGCTTGTCCCCAATTACTAACTTTTATCTTATATTGGCTTAGTCCCAAGTTGTATCCTATTTCAGGTTTTTGAAGCTACATGACCAAGGATCCTTGATCCTTACCTTCTACTAAGGTTTGTCTTTTGGTTATCCTGATTATAAGTGTTAAAGGTTAGGATCCTAACTTGGATTCTCAGGTATGATCCTTAATTACTTTGATTTTATTTATTATTTACATGAGTGACCCTTATCCTTTGACAACTGAACTTATGATCCTTAAACTACACTACTTTTCAGAACTTGTCGACTATAGGATATGTGATCCTTGATCATATCCTAAACTTTTTGAGGATATTTATTAAATTTTTTCCTCTTTACTTAATAAATTCAGACAAAATATATATCACAACAATTGAAAAGTAAAGGATTCACAAGGATAACAACACGGGAAATAGCCAAAAAGTTAAGATTTTATTTATTCACAAAACGTTAAACCCTTCAAGGTTGTTAAAATTGCCAACCCACGTTTCTACCAGCAAAACGTGGCCCGTCCACATAGGTTGGCAAAGGGTGTCCATTGTTAACGGGTCTTAATAGTGCAGGAAATAAAGACGGAAGGATAACGAGTGGCTTCATCCCCCAAACAGAGGATCCATATTATCCTACCTATTGTCCAAGGATCCATGATCCTCAACCCTAGAAACTATTGTCTAAGTTATTACAAACCGACATTGTTCAGAAAAACATCATCAAAACAAAAACCATTACCAAACTATAAAAAATGGGCTCCGGCCACGTCTAGAAATATCCATCATCGCCCATTTCAGCAGCCTACACCTTTGCTGCATCATCATCACCTTCACCAGCTCCGGCATCACCCGCATGATCCTTAACCCCACTGCTGCCAGCCTCGAATGCTAGGACTTCACTAGCCTCTTCTTCGTCATCCAACTCAGCTAACCTAGCCGTCCAGCCCTCTGTGTCCCAGTTTCTCTTGTCAAAGTTAGGATCCTGAGCTTCTTGGGCCATCTGCAACTTGGTTTTGTACATAGCAATGGCAGCGGAGACTTTAGCATCATTTGTGATTTCAGCCTTCTCCTGATCAGCAGTGATATGAGCCAGGAGAAGTTCCCTCTTCACCAGATTGACATCGTTTTCGAGGGAGGCAATCTTCTTATCCTTGGCCAGCATGATCTTTTGGAGGTTAACACACTTTTGCTCAACCTCTTCAATGCTCCCTACGTAATCTTGGATTTCAGCAAATTTCTGCAAAAGAAAGGATACAATTCAGGATCCCTTACCCTCAGTATGGAAGGATCATGTACAAGAATCACATTTAAGGATCAGTTGTTCTTACCTCAGCAACGTATTCCTCAAACTGATGCTGGATCAGAGGCAGGCCTTCTAGGGTATCAGCAGTCTTCCTTTTCTTTCCACCCCTTCCCTTAGAAGTGGTTGCCTTGGGGATTGTGACGGATGGACTAGCAGTAGGCTTCTTCTTTGAGGATCGGACAGCATCGAGGTCAGTAACACTGAAACGGGTAGCAGACTTCAATGATTTTCCAGCACCTACACATCCAAAACAGATAAGTATCCTTATTTCATTTTAATTTAAACATTTAGTTATGCACAAAATGGGATACTTACTTGACATCGTAACAGAACCTGAGGATACTTCTTGAGAATCCTGGGTATTTGCTTGAAATGATCTTATTGCAGGATCAAGCCTCCGGAAAGCAGCAAGCCTTTCCTCCGTTCCTGGTGTTGTAATAAGGTGTGAAACAGTAATAGCTGCAAAATAGAAACAAAAGGATGTTAGTGATCTTCAACATAAACAAGGTTATCCTGTGATCCTTCTAAGGATCCTCTATCCTACCATGAGTGGTCCATTTTCTAGGCAGGTCCTTTCCATCAGGGATAGAATCCCTTCTGACAAAGAAGAATCGCCTTTTCCAGTTGGTGTCATTCTTATGTTTGAATAGATATCGATGAGATCCATGGCTCACAAGGTCGGACATTTATGTTAACTCCGACATTCCCAGATCAATACCTTCATGCACAATGATTCTTTCAAGGGTATACAAGACCCTCCATATCATTGGCATTGCTTGGATGTAGGAGATACCGGTGAGAGAGAAGAAAGATTGGGTGAAATCAGGAAAAGGATACGAGTATCCTATCGTAAATGGGGTGACTGGAAAAGCTACCCAGGTTTCAGAAATAAAGTCGCTTAGGACGGTGGGGTCAAAATCGTTAAAAACGGTGTTCGCCGGAAAACAATGGCGGATCCTGTCTATCTGTGGATCAGTAAAGCAACATCTTTCTTTCGCAGAGCCTTCGATGATCCCTTGGCTCTTCAAGGGACTGTCCTTTTTGTGATCCTTAGCCGGTGAAGATCTCAGCATCATCTTGGTCATGATGATGGTGAAGAAGAAGAAACAGAATGAGAATATGAAGAGAGAAAGGAAAGAGAAGTACCTGATCAGATCTTCGAATGAGGATTTAAAGGATGAAATGCACGAATTTAAATACCTCCTAACCCTTATCTCTAACTTCAATTTATAATCATGATTTTGCAGGATAGTCACTTCAATGACGTCAGATTGGCAACGGCTAGTCAGAAAGTAACGGCTATTTATCCGTTGGTTTGTTACGGATAAGAACGAGAAAATATAACTCGTTTATTTACAAATTACTCCTTATATTTTGGGGGCAATTGTTAGGGGAGGATTTTCCAAAGATCAGTGATCCTCAATTACTGTCGGGCTTAGGGATCCTTGTTTCTGTTTGAATTAGTGATCCTTAGAGAGTATTGTAGGATCAGGATCCAGGATCATTGTAGTGATCCTTACACTAACAATTGTCTGCTTTGAATATGATGTTGTTTTGCAGGAGTACGAGCTTGGACTTGGTCTTGGCGATATTCCTGGAGCATATTCCCTTTTTATTCCACACGTGCTTGACTAATATGAACGTTATGGAGGTTTTGGAAGACTTGCATGAAATGCGGATAGTTAGTTAGCTTAGATATTTTCCAAATTTATAAGGGGATAGCGAGCTAAATTAGAACACTTGGCTATTTTTGGCTTAACACACACACACTCGTAACTGCTCTCATCAGCTCTCGACATTTTGCTCGGCGATTACACACTTTTTTGCACATTACACTCTAGTGATCCTTGTAACTAGCTCGCTATCATCCAAAGTTGTAATATATTTTCCGTTTAATTTGAGTTGGTGATCGGTAGTTTCCATCACCCGAGGTTTTTTATGCCGGAGATCAACTCTTGATCAAGGGCTTTTTCCTCATATAAATCATTGTGTCACTTGTTCATCACATTTCTGAGTGATCCTTAACATTGTTCATTGATTCAAGCATCACACCTCACAACAGAAAGTTTGGTTGCATTATCTTTGCTTGATTTTTGACCAAAACACCTGTATCTTACAGTATCAGGGAATGTAGTAAGCGCAGTTCTGGTAAAGGATCATGAAGGTCAACAGTATCCTGCATATTATGTTAGTAAAAGTTTATTAGATACTGAAACTAGATATTCACACTTAGAAAATTTGTATTAGCTCTAGTTATGGCATCAACCAAGCTTAGACATTATTTTGAGACACATAGGATTCATGTTAAAACTAATTATCCTGTTAAAAATGTGCTTAGGAAACCTGAGATGTCGGGTAAGATGGCTAAATGGTCTGTAAAGTCAAGTGCCTATGATTTAGTATATGAACCTAGAAATGCTATAAAGTCTCAGGCTTTAGCAGACTTTGTGGCTGATTTCAGTAGTGACATTCAAAATGAAGTAGACCTAGAAGTACAACAACTAGGAGAAACCTCAGAATCCTGGACATTATATACTGAGGGTGCATCTAATGTAAGAGGTGTAGGATTAGGTATACTACAAAAATCGCCACAGGGGGACATATTACCCCAGGCTATTAGGTGTGAATTTCCTGCCACTAATAATGAAGCAGAATATGAAGCTCTGATTGCAGGATTAGAATTGGCAAGGAGTATGAATATTAAAAGTTTGCAAGTATATGCTGATTCCTTGTTAATTACTAACCATTTCAATGGATCCTATGCAGTCAAAGGTGAAAGGTTAATCGAATATCTTCAAATTGTCAAAAAATTAGCAGGATATTTTGATGTTTTTACACTTGAACAGGTACCAAGAGAGGATAATGCCGAGGCAGATGCTTTGGCAAATTTGGGATCTACAGTCAGGATACCGGAAGGAACTCAAATACCAATACTACATATTCTGTATCCTGCGATGGAACTCTTCAAGTCTCAGGATAAGGAAGTAGCAAGTATCCAGGATCCTAGTGATGAGTATCCTAAGGAGGATCCTAAATCCTGGACGGCCCCGATCATGAAATATCTCAAAGAAGGACAAATCCCAAAGGATGAAAATCCTAAGGCTTTCAGGATGAAGGTATCTCGTTTCACTATTATAAATGATGTTTTGCATAAGAAGTCTCTTGCAGGTCCATACCTTAGATGCTTGGAAGACCCTGAAACCAAGGAGGTGCTTCAGGATATACATGAAGGAGACTGTGGTAATCATACTGGGGGCAGATCATTGTTCTTGAAGGTGCTAAGAACAGGATACTATTGGCCGACTATGAGAAATGATGCTGCAGAATACGCTCGAAGATGTGATGCATGTCAGAGGCACAACAATATACTACATCAGCCTGCTGAGCCATTATATCCTATTGTTTCCCCTTGGCCATTCATGAAATGGGGTATGGATATAGTGGGAAAGTTGCCAAAAGCTCCAAGAGGAAAAGTTTTTATGCTGGCAATGACAGATTATTTCTCCAAATGGGTTGAAGCTGAGGCCTTTGTTCAAGTCAGAGATCAAGAAGTAGTATCTTTCATAAAGAGGAATATCCTGACTAGATTTGGGGTACCAGCTGAGATAATTTGTGATAATGGCTCTCAGTTCATCAGAAGAGAACAACTGATTTTTGCTAAAGCTGGGGAATCAAGATGATTACATCAACTCCGGTACATCCTCAAGCAAATGGATAGGCAGAATCCTCAAACAAAATAATTGTCAACAATTTGAAGAAAAGACTAGGTGCTAAAAAAGGAAGATGGGCAGAATAATTACCCTTTGTCCTATGGGATGATAGAACAACGGTAAAGAATGCTACTGGTCAAACCCCATTTTCCTTGGTGTTTGGGGCAAAAGCAATGATCCCGAAAGAAATGGTAATACCTATAGTAACATCGAGCCTCCGGGATCCTGAGATGAATCCTGAAGCTTTATGTCAAGAATTGGATATTATTGATGAAACAAGGTGTTTTGGTCAAAAATTACCGAAGCAATTAAGTGATAAAATTAGTTTTGTGAGGTAGTGTGCTAGTAATACTTTGTGAAAAATATGTTGGTTTGTTAGTTTGCAAGAACAGTTATCAGGATACGGATCAGGATATCGAGCTGTATCTATAATCAAACAATGAGCAAAAATGTAAAGGTCGACACGTGATATACGAGGAAAGCCCTTGATCAATCTAGATCTCCGGCATGAAACCTCAGGAGCTGACAATCGTCGGCTGCCTTGTTCTTCTTATTGCTTGAATAACCAGGATACAGTGCAGGATAATGCTCAGATCGCTACTAAGTGGTATAATGATTGTAAGTGATGAGTGTTAGTGTGTGATTGCTGCTTGAAAAGAGAGTGAATGAGTAGGTGAACTCGAAAGTGTGTGACCTATGGATCTGGCATCCCCTTTATATAGTTTCTAAGTTTAACTAACTATGCTAAAAATCCGGGATACTTGGAATATTCCTTTCTGAACGTTAGGGACTGTTTCAACTCGTTCTCCACGTGCATATTAAATGTAAATCCGGGATTTAAGCTTCCATAACCATTACAACATTAATATCTTTGACCAGCATCCGTAACTCCCATAAAACATGCCATTCTTCAATGCTGACCGTTACAACAGCTATTCTTCCGCCACCAACGTCTTTATCCTAACCAATTTGAGCAGGTCTTCAGGATAACTTGGTCCTCATGAACATTAGTCCCTTGTAACCAACGTTTACAAGCAAATTGTTAGCAATAGTCAGGATACTGCCTCAGGATGTTACCAATATCCTGGTCCGGTATCCTGATCGTAATCAGCTATCATAAAATCAAGATATAGTGTCAGGATATGGGCTCAGAATTTCACCCATAACAATTGTCCCCAAAAATATATCTGTTGGATATCTGATTCCAACGGATATATTTTTTAGTCATTCCAACATTTCTGGTAAGGATTCCTTGAGGAGCTTGACAGCTACCCCAAGCCTGTCCTAATGAAAAAAGAGCCATCTGTTGCAACCAGCTCTAAGCTCTCTGCTGCCACCAGCTCTAAGCCCTCTGCTGCTGCTGCCGAAGGTTTTTCTTATGATGACCTTGGCTTCATGGAATCCTTCGAGCCCATGACCTCCTTCACTAATAAGGTAAATATCCAGATCCAGTATCCCGTACACATATACTGAACTTGTATTCTGGTTAGTTTGTCTTTAATGATACCTGTATTTTGTAGGGTCTAAATCATCTGGTCGTCCTGCACTTAGAACAATTTTAATTTCCTGCAAGTAGAATATTTTGACAGTTGAAGGTGGAGGGATCATGTGCTTTCAGGACGAAGCCTTCAATTGTTTATGTAAATATGCTTTAAAAACTTAATTGTGTTCTTGGTGGATGGGTCTCTTTTTGAGATGAAACCAAGAATACAATCTTTTGGACCAATAATAATAAACTAACCCTTTAGCCTTATTTGTTGTTGTTATGTTTTTATTTTGAAAGGTATGTTTTGAATATCCTGATCAAATATCCTGGTCAGGATACTGATGAAATGTTCAATACTTTTGTTATCAAAATGTTAGACAAAGCTTGGTTGAATATGACTTTTTAGGAAACTTAGATCATTTAGATAAGGTTTTCAAGACTTGAAAAAATAATTAATCATACCAGAAACACTTAGGCAATAATTTCCATCCTCAACCTTTGAATCCTTTGCAATGTCCCTGGCATTGATGTCCCCTGTCTGTGCAGGATATTGCATCAATATATGACACACTTGAGTATCTCTTCACTTAGTGATTAAACTTCATAACTTTTCACCAACAGAAGAACGTGTATAAACACAATCGTAGTTTGTCATATCTTTGGAACTTTGTCAAAAAGTTTAGTTTCACTGGAGATAAACCCTTAATATACTGGGGATAAACCCTTAGCATCCTGGGGATAAACCTTTAGCATCCTGGGGAAAATCCCAAATTTTCGTGCGCTACAGGCGGGAGTGTATAAACTCCAAGACTTAGAAAGGTGAAAACCTTTAAACCTTAGAGAGTATGAAAATACCCTTTCGCGAGAGAGGGTGATCAATCCTCATATACCTTTAGGATCCAAGATATAGCCAACAATAACGAAATTGTCAGCCACTTTTACATGGACTGGTCCCGCTATCTTGAACTATCCCTGGATAACTTGCGCTCCAGGCGGGGTGTTTAAACCCAATTCGAGAGAAAGGTGAATACCTTTAAACCTGTGAAGGGATCAGGATCCCTTAAACGTGAGAGAGGGGGCCAATCCTCTAATCTTTCGAATTATTCTGAGTGTATATCTTGGAGTCATATCCCGAAGCATATTCTGCAAAACAACCTTAAACTAAGGTGGGTGTCAGCCTGGCTAACACCCCTCCGATGCTTAAGTCAGTATTGGGTTCAAATAAAATAGAATTATATTTAAAAGAGATAGAATTCATACCATCCCGAGTTAGAAATTAAATTCTAAACTCACTTGAAATAGGCTTTGAGATGTATAGCATTCCAGGATCTTGGTAGTATATCCCCCTCCATATTCTTAAGCCGGTATGCTCCTTTTCTGGATTCCTATTCAATCTCATAAGGTCCTTCCCACTTAGGAGCTAACTTTCCATCAGCAGGATTAATAGTATTCTGAAAAGCCTTCCTTAGTACCCAATTTCCAACTTGAAACCTTCTAGTCCTTAGATTCTTGTTATATGCTCTGGATATCCTCTGTTTATATGCTGCCATTCTCAACTTTGCCGCATTCCTTGTCTCATCAATACTATCCAATTCTTGACATAGGGCTTCAGGATTCTTCTCAGGATCCCGGAGGTTGGATCTTGCTGTAGGTATCACCATCTATGTCGGGATTACTGCCTCTGCTCCAAATACTAAGGAAAATGGGGTTTGCCCAGTAGCATTCTTCACAGTTGTTCTATCAGCCCATAGGACAAATGGTAGTTCTTCTGCCCATTTTCCTTTTTTGGCACCTAACCTCTTCTTTAAGTTGTTGACGATTATCTTGTTCGACGATTCTGCTTGTCCATTTGCTTGAGGATGCACTGGTGTTAACGTGACCATCTTAATTCCCCAACTTTTGAAAAAAATCAGTAGTTCTTATGCTGATGAACTGAGAGCCATTATCACAAATTATCTCAGCTGGTACCCCAAATCTTGTCAGGATATTCCTCTTTATGAAGGATACCACTTCTTGATCTCTAACTTGGACAAAGGCTTCTGCTTCAACCCACTTGGAGAAATAATCCGTCATTGTCAATGTTAGTGTATACGTCTGTAGCTTCCGTCAGCATTTAGTCATGTTTTGTATATTTGTGTCCTTTGTATTGTATTATGTAAAGTATGTGTGTCAGAAAGGTCGACAGCTCAGGAAACGGATCTGTCAAGTTAATGTCCGACGGTTGATTAGTGTCATCCGATCGAATGGCCATCTGACCCGATAGCCATTCGAGCGGATAACCATTCTGTCAGACAGCATCACTTTCCTGAGACGTCTATAAATACCCCGTCCGGGTATCACAGTTATAACTTTTGCATCTCTAGATCCGTTGACACCTTTGTGTACTCTGTCATAGTCTGAACTTTCTTCTGGTTCTTGTACTTTCATAATATCGTAATAGAAAGATTCAGACAGTGTTTAAACGTTGAATTACGTGTTGTATTTCTATGACTTGATCAAAGGATTCCGCACTTTGCTCAAGATCGATTCATCTACTGTTGCATAAATCAGATCTGGTACAAACAGGACCTAACAAGTGGTATCAGAGCGTCCAGGGAGCTGAATCGTGATCTACAACAACGAATTCACCGGAATTCGAGATTTTCTTGCTGATTAGAGTCAAATTTCACTGGAAATTTGACATTTTCTCTCACTTCCTACTCATTTCTTACATTGTTTTTCAGTTTGTCACCATAAAATCCGAAAAACACAAAATTAGACGTGAATCTACGGTTAAAATTTGATAAAATTGATATCATTCAATTCGCAATCAATCAAAGTATAATCCTACCAAGTTTCATAATCAAATTCAATCAAAAACTAGATCGAATTCTTCAAAAACCATGTTGAGTTGTTCGTGCTTGCTGATGTCATCCACCCGCTCGGATAGCTGTCCGAATGGATTGGATTAGATAGTATCTTTTGTTTGCTTGCTGACATCTTGCTGACATCATCTATGTTACTCGCTCGGATTACCATCCGAGTGGTGTGATTTAGATTGTTCAAGTTTATCTGCTTACGTCATAATTCCACCCGGTCGGATAGCAATCCGGTCGGATAGGAGTTGAAAGATCTTGATTTCATTTACACAAGTAAACCTGTCATCCGGTCGGATTACCATCCGAGCGGTGAAAGGTTGAAAGTAAATTTTTCAGATTTAAGCGTGTCACTCGAACGAACGACCATCCGAGCGGATCATCATCCGGTCGGATAGCCTTACTTGTGTCACTCGTTCGTATTGCAACTCGACCGGATAACCATCTGATTCTGGTGCTTCTGTTCAAAATTTTTGATACTTGTATAAATTGTCTAAGTGTTTGGTAATTGTTTCAGGTACTTAAAAATGGATGAATTCATGAATTCTTTCAGTGACATGTTTGCTTTCGCGGGAAACATCGGAGATGATACTTCAAACCACACAAATGAAAATACTCCAAGTACGAAGAAAACTCTGTCCGATGCTTTAAGTGTGGAGAGTGCATATGGTACATATAACAAACCTCCAAAGTTGATGGCGATTGAAGAATATAATAGGTGGGCCACAAGATTCGAAGAATGGCTAAAAGCGTTTGCGTACCCAAGTTGGGAAAGTTTAAAGAATGGCTTCAATAATGGAAGACCGGATTGTGAAAATTTGACAGAAACTGAAGATATAGAAAACTTTGTTGCTGAACAAAAGTGCATTGCATTGCTTCATCAATCTGTGAGAGACGACATAATATCTTTGATTGAGTATACAAATTCAACAGATCTATGGGAAAAATTGAAAGTAAAATGTGTGGGTAGTGCTGAGATAGTAAAAAACAAAAAGAAACTGTTAAGAAAAGAGTTTGATTTATTTGGCTGTTTGAAAAACGAATCTGTTTCCAAGATGATTGAAAGATTCGGGCACTTGAAGTTGGAGTTGGAAAGACACGGGGTTGTATATTCTCTAGAAGAATTAGTTGACAACTTGTTTGACTCGCTGCCGGATGAGATGGATTGGCAATACTTTGCTTTGATGTTGAAGAATACAATAAAATCGGAAGATCTGACAGTTGATCTGTTGATTGAAAGACTAGAGAGTCATGAGCTGGAGATCAAGAAATCAAACAAAGTTAATCATTCCTCATATCAGCAGAATGTGGAGCTGTAATATCCAAAAAGTATGATTCCCAAGAATGTGTCTCCTAAGACAGCTTTCTCTGCTGAAAATTCTAACACATCAAGTAAAGAGAGTTCAAACAGTGGTTTTCATGGAGGATTATCATCCAACGCTCCAAGTCAAGGATCATATTCAAATACTTCAATCAGTTCCAAAGAATTTGTTTCAATGCAACATTGCTGTGGATTTAAAGAATGGTCAAAATTTCAGTGAAGAATCCGCAAAGCAGCAAATGGTGTTTTTAGCTTCTGTGCTAGAGTCATATGAGAGCCTTGTAGCAGGCAAGATTGGAAACACTAACCTCACAAAGGAGGACTATGATCAGATCGACCCGGAAGAAATGGAGTTGATCGACATCAGATGGTGTATGGCTAGTGTAGTCCGAACAGCCCAAAGGTTTATGGAGATTACTGGTCGACATTCAATTGGAGGACCGTCCACAAAACTTGGCTTTGATAAATCAAAAGTCACGTACTTTAAATGTAAACAAAAAGGACACTTCAAACGTGAATGTCGAAATGCATCTGTTGATGATACTGCAAATCCATTTCGTGAAGATTACTACAAAAGAGCAATCTATCATCAGAACAAATCAGAACCGCCCAGAATGAAGCAGCTTGAAGATAGCCCCAAAGAAAAATTGTTCCTTTTAAAGACAACAAAACAGAAGAAGAAAAATTCGTCAACAGAAGGATGAAAGCCCAAACCAGGATGAGCAGAATCTATAATACATACAAAGAAGCTAAAAGAGCAAAGAGATGGGATGCCGACAGAGAATGTTACCTTGATCCACAAGGAAACATTGCAGTTGATCCAGATTCCATTAGTATTGATGCTCTCATCCAGCAATTTGCTGAAGAAGAAGAAGCCAGACAGAGAGAATGGTGGGGAGGTGGAGAAGAGAAAGTAGTGGAAAAAGAAGAAAAAGAAAAAGAAGCAGAGAATAAGTCGTAGACAAAGAAGATTGATGATGGGATCATTGATACATCACAAGAATTTACCGCTGAAAACTTAAAGAAGATGGCTGATAAAGTTCTTGCTGCAAAAGAACTAGAGGTAGTTTCTGGTTCTGGAACTGAGTCCAAAAACAAGGTCAGTTCAAATGATACACATGAGTCAGGTAAGAAAGTTAATTCAGAGAACGACTGCAAAAATTGCATGAAAAAGTGCAAAGTTTGTAGTACAATCACTTACCTCAGTGGTAAGAAAGTTGAAGAACTGACTGGTAGGGTCAGAAGTGTTGAAGATTAGATCTTAAACCGTGATAAATTGTTGAAAGCTTCGAACGACAGATTAAAAGAATTAACTGACAAAATTGAAAATGATAAAAATGATATAGAAAGAATAAGGAAAGAAAACGAAAAGTTGATTCTTGAAAATCGTCACATTTCAGAAAATTTTGAGAAGCTAAAACGAACGGTTAAAGATTCTGATGAAAGAAATGGTAAAACAACAAAAGAAAATCTTCAACTATCAGGAGTTCTTAGAGTAAAAGAAGAGTTAATCAATCAGCAACTGGATGAAATTGCTAAATTAAAGCTTCAATTTCAAGAAGCTAAAATTGAAAATGAACGCATCCAGTTGAAACTGAACAGTTACAACTCTGCAAGCTTTGTTTTACAACACATTGTTCCCAAACCCATCGGGAAAAACAAAGCAGGCGAAGAAGTATACTTTGATGGAACCGGGGTTGGGTTTCAGCAGGTTCCACCACCAGTTTTAAACAATTTTTCAAAGAAAAAATTAGGGTTGGTAAATGATGAAGAAGAAAATGAAATTAAACTTCCAGACACAATTGATGTTACATTTTCTTCATCATCATCTGATGATAGTATTCAGTCACAAGTGGTTAAAAATGTTGTTGAAAATGTTCTAAAATCTGATAGTGATTCAGTGGAGAATGATGAATGTTTTCTGGACAAATACATTCCGAAATCAAAGTCCAAAAACAACTTAAATGATGAACCTGCTGTTGTGATGTATAAGATGGCGAGATCTGATAAGTTGTATTCGGATCTTGAATTTCCTTTGGAAAATGTGAATGTGGGGAAATTGAAAAATGTTTTCAAATTGATTGAGATTGATATTTCGGAAATCGAAGGTTTGAGAAATTCAAAGAGGCAATTGAATTTTAAAAAAGACAAAGCTTACTATAAAAAACCTGTTGTACCACCTCGTTTTTATAAGAACAATCAAAACAGATGGTTGGGTGGATATCAGGGTAGTAAGAATTATCAAAGAAGGAATGTTCAAAACAAGAAGTTTGTTGAGAAAAAGATGTTTGTTTCGAGTTCAAGTTCACTTTCTGATGAAGAATCTAATATTTTTTCGAAAATGAATGAAGAATTCTTTGAGAAGAAGGCCTCATAGCCTCAGTCCGAAGGCACAAGTCGGGTTGTTGACACCCGTACATGCTTTAAGTGCAACAAAGTTGGACATATTGCACGAAAGTGCACCAACTTAAAGCCTAAGTCTGAAGTTGTTGAGAGTCAGAAAAACAAAGCTGATGTAAAAGGCAAAGCACCAATGGTTGTTCAGAAAAGAGTTTTGAAAAATGAAAACACCAAGATCAAAACTGAACCTGTAAAGAATGTGGTAACTAAAAATGACAAATTTTATAAACGGGTAGCATCATCTCAACAAATATGGAAGCCAAAATCAGAAGTAAAGAAAGAAAATTCTAAAAAACCAAAGGTGTCTGAGACTGCAAAACCATCATCTTCAACCAAGAAGATGTATGTACCTTTGGATTACTATGAGAAATTTGAAAAACAAAAGTCTCATACTTCTGAAAAGAGAGATGTACCAAAAAATGACCAATCATTTAGTCAACCTCAAAACGACAAATTTTTCTTATACAAAAAGGTTGAGATTGGGTCTGAGGAGAGCTTAAAGATAAATGACAAGAATTTTCCACCACTCTACATTGCAAAAACTCACCTCAATGTCAAGTTACCTGAGTCGAAAAAGGCTTGGGTGGCATCAACATCTAACTAAATATTTTTGAAATGTGCAGGAGCTTCCAAGATCCGTTTCACGTTGGATTATGGATAGTGGAGCTTATCGGCACATGACAGGGAAGAAGACCCTATTGTATGATGTTAGGGGGTTTAATGGAGGTTATGTGGGTTTTGTAGGAAATCAAGGTGGTAGAATAATTGGTGAAGGGACTCTATCCAATGGAATTGTTACGTTTGAGAGAGTTAACTACATCGCCGAGCTTGAAAACAATCTTCTAAGTATTTCTCAGATATGTGATCATATGTATACAACGCACTTTACAGACAAAGAATGTTTGATCTTGAAACCAGGATTTGTTGTTCCCAAAGAATGGGTGATCATGAGAGCGCCCAGAGTCAACGATCTGTACGTTTTAGACATGAGTGTAGCAACTACTACAACGGGTCAGGCTCATTGTTTTATATCAAGAGCACCAGAAAAGGAATCGCAATTGTGGCACCGGAAGATGGGTCATATACATCTTAGAAAAATGAATCACTTGGTGCACAATGATTTAGTTACGGGTGTTCATGTAAAAGGTTTTCATCTTGAGGGGGAGTGCATTAGCTGTGTCAAAGGAAAGCAAAAGAAGAAATCTCACCCCGGGAAGAAAGAAAATTCAATCTCAAGACCGTTAGAGAGACTTCATATGGATCTTTTTGGTCCAGTAAACGTCAAAAGCATAACTGGAGATCTCTACTATTTAGTAGTAGCAGATGACTACTCGAGATTTTCATGGGTATCATTTTTAAAATCAAAAGATGAGACGTTTGAATGTTTAATGGCGTTGTTCAGAAAAATTGAAAACTTATACCAAAGGCGTATCAAAAGAATCAGAAGTGATAATGGTACTGAGTTCAAGAATAACAAGATGCAAGAATATTGTGATTAGAGAGGTATATTGCATGAATTTAGTGCTCCTTACACTTCGCAGCAGAATGGAGTCACTGAAAGAAAGAACAGGACGCTAATCGAAACAGCCAGGACGATGCTTGCCGATTCCAAACTACCTGTCAACTTTTGGGCAGAAGCAGTGTCAGCCTCATGCTATACGCTCAACCGGGTTCTTACAGTGAAGAAATTCAACAAGACATGTTTCGAGCTATTGAACAATCATAAGCCAAACCTTAAGTATCTTGAACCGTTTGGGTCTCCCTGTACCGTTCTAGAGCTTCATGGTAAATTTGATCAAAAAGGCGTAGAAGGAATATTCGTGGGTTATGCAAGTCCATTGAAGCGAGTATTCATTCCTAGCTTGAAGCAAATTATTGAGGCATACAATGTTGAATGTCAAGGCTATACAATGCCGCCGCAAAATCCCGGCGATTCATGGCGTTTTCACTATGACACTTTGTGGCAATCGTTTGACATAAAAGAAGAAGAAGATTTCTTTGACGAGTTGGATATTCTGAGAGAGTATGAGTCATCGCATGAAAGATTTCCAGCCGAGTATTCTAGACGTCAAAATCGAGCTTCTAATGACGATGAAGCCAGTCCAAGCAATGCTGGAGAACATGATGATATCCAACAAAATGGAGTTGCTCATGATAATCAGCCGGCAGAGAATGATAACCAAGAATCTGAGAACAGACCAATATTTGATCATGGTGATTCAGATTCTGAGGGGGAGCAGATCCAGATTTCAAGTCAAACTATTCCAGTCAGTGAACAAGATGCAAATTAGAATGTCACAAATTTGGAAGGCGAGGTAGATGTTTCAGGCGAGGTGATGCCGAGAACTCTTTCGTACCATCCAGAAGAGTTGATCATTGGAGAATTACAATCAGGCGTCCGCACCAGACAACAAATTGACCAAGGCCTTACTTGTTTTTATTCTACAGTTGCTCCTTTACAGACACAGTTTTCACTTAGTTGTTTTATTTCGTAGATTGAGCCGCGAACGTACAAGGAAGCACTAACTGAAGATTCTTGGGTCAACGCGATGCAAGAGGAGCTGAGTCAGTTTGAGAAGCTGGGTGTATGGAAACTGGTGGACCTGCCTGATGGTCACAGGAAGATAAACACCAAGTGGGTGTTCAAGTGCAAGAGGGATGATCGAGGAGTTATTATTCACAACAAAGCTCGACTAGTTGTCCAAGGTTTCAGTCAGCAGGAGGGGATAGATTTCACTAAAGTATATGCTCCGGTTGCTAGACTTGAAGCAATCAGAATCTTCCTAGCATTTGCATCTTGGAAAGGATTTAAAGTTTTTCAGTTAGATGTGAAGTCGGCATTTCTCTATGGCAAAGTGAAAGAGGAGGTATATGTCGGACAGCCACCGGGCTTCACCGACCCAATCCACAAAGATAAAGTTTATCTCTTGGATAAGGCGTTATACGGCTTACATCAGGCCCCGAGAGCCTGGTATGAGACCCTGTCTCAACACCTGTTAGCCAACAACTTCATCCGAGGAAAGGTAGACGCCACTTTGTTCACAAAAGAAGTCGATGGACATCTTCTGATAGTTCAAATTTACGTGGACGACATAATTTTCAGGTCTACAAATGAACAACTCTGCAAAGATTTTGAAAATGTTATGAAGCAGAAGTTTGAAATGTCGGGGGGGGGGGGGGGATAGTGCACGGTCCTCCCAACCGCCAGAGTGATCTCACTCTGGGAGCCGCTACCCGACCAAGCTAGCTCCGCGGTGACTTCACCATGCCGAGTTCTTACCCTGGGCTTCAGGTTGATCAACTACCCGAGGGAACGTTCATACATCAAACCAAGTATGTTCATGATGTTCTGGAGAAATTCGGGATGTCAGGAATGTCACCAATGTCCACCCCGTTAGCGACGAACCATGGGATAAACCCTGATCTCACCGGAGACAAGGTAGATGAAACTGTCACACCCTGTCTTTTCCGGAAGCGTATGCTGTGTGACTGGTTTAATATCATTGCATTCAATCGTAATAAACAACTACATGATCAAAACGATATTCACCCATTCATAAAATTTGAGTATTACAAACACTTGTTATTTAAGTTTCAAAAACACAACCATCGTCTAGGTTACAATTCAACAAAAGTGGATGACATCTAAACTTGAAGTCTACTTCTAGTTATGACACTTGCGCCCAAGATCCATCCTGTCACCTGAAATACATGTAATTTTGGAAAACATCAACATAAAGTTGAGCGAGTTCATGCGTTTTGCATACCTTGTATGAAAACATGGTATGTATCTTGTATAAATAAAGTATTCTTGTAGAATAAAGTATTCTTGTGTAAATCAAGTTTTCTTGCGTACACCACGTACTAATTGAATGTTTGTACAAGGACATTAAGGCATGTGAGGACATAGGGAGCATTAGTGTTGGCTCCTTTAAGGCATGTGAGGACATAGGGAGCATTAGTGTTGGCTCCTTTACTGTGTCGATTACCCTCGACTGTGTCAATTTCCTTTGACTGTGTCGATTACCCTCGACTGTGTCGATTAACCTCGACTGGGACTCCGAAGCACTACTAGGTACTAATTGTGACCATGAGTGGGGTTCGGCCGTACCCGTTAGATCTAACCCTCGTCCCTAACTAATGAATGTTTTTAATGGCTTGGTACTAGTTTTCACCAAGACTCTATGGCATTTTTAGTATTATGTCTGTGCTCACATGATCTAGTATTTTCTAGGCATCTCTCCAAAAAAAAAAGCATCATACTTGGTACTCGTTCTCACCAAGAGTGCTTCTTGTATTTTTGTGTTCTCAAATCGCATCATACTTGGTACTCATTCTCACCAAGAGTGCTTCTTGTATTTTTGTGTTCTCAATTCGCATCATACTTGGTACTCGTTCTCACCAAGAGTGCTTCTTGTTATCATCCCATTTGTAAACATTGTAACATGTATTTCACCCCCGAGAGTTATAAAACCAAAAACAGTTAAAGAAAAGGGGGAGCATGAACTCACAACTTTGCGTTCCTGTGTCGTAAACTTCAACGGATTTGCTTATCTAGCGTCGTGACCTAAACGTGTTTTATTAACGTTAGTCACTAGACTTGTATCGCACAAGTACAAGTCACTATCTTTTGTAAATGTGTAATTGTGTTAAAAATAATTTATATTTTTAACTATGTGTCTTACTTATATTATTTTCTCAAAAATAAATATAAGTATCTTGTATTTGTCTAAGTATGTTGTATGTGTATTTTTGTATCTTCACTCCTTAGGAGTATTTAGTGTATCTTCAAGTCCTAATACACTATCAAGTATAATACATACTACATACACTTAGCACAAAAATTGGTGATAAAATATATATATTTTTCTCACAAATATACATACTTAATATCCATTTTTATTCTTTGAAGAAATCCTCATTTCTTAACACAAAAGTTGGGGAAACCTTGGTAAATGTTTTTAGATAAATTTTTAGGGAATAAATTTCTCAAAACTTACATTTTTCTAAGTGTCAAAATTTTACAGAAATTTTGACAGAGTTTCCCCTAAAAATGGAGGTTTCCCATGTTTTCAAAACATGTGTTTATTTTCTTTTAATATCATCATCAACAATCAACAACATACCATCTTTATTTACCAAACTAGTAAAAAACAAGCATAAACTATAAACTTATGAACTTGAAAGTTTATAAAAGTATGTAGTAACTTACTAGCATACTTTGTAAGTCTTGTTACCTTTAAAAATATGATTAGTTCCTTAAAGACTTTATTTTTAACGAGTTTGAATATTCACAACTTCTAGTCATATTTTCTAGAAATATTTCTGTGTGAAATTTTCTTATTACACAAGTGTTCCTACACTTGTTTATCCTCCAAAAATGTGTTAAGTTTATGTAAGATCCAAGTTTTAGTGAAACTCATATTTTTAACTTGGTTCTTTTGAAAAACCACTCATAGATCTTTAGATCTACAAGTTTATAACTCACTTTGATCTTTATTTTTCAAGAAAACATTTTATTTATCCAAGCTCATAGTTTATGTGTGGATAATTTCATCATCCACATATCTCTAACTTGCACATCTTGCTAGTTCATGTTCTTAAACATGATCTAGCAAGTCCATGTGATGAACCATATCATTTTAACTAGCATACAACAAACAACAAGCATAACAACACAAGAATAACATGATTTCTTCATTATTTTAACCATAGTTCATCACTTTGTTAGTTTATGCTTCAAGACTTGATTATGTTCCTACTGTTTCTTGATATTTCACCATTCTTTTCACTATTATCCATCAAAAATATGAAGAAGATGAAGATCTAAGAAACTTACTACTAGCACAAGGCTAGGGGAGTTCAAGAGTATAAATGTGGTGGATAAAAGCACTAGAGAGAGGTCCTTCAAGATCCGTTGCTTGCAACCTTCCTAAATAGGCTCGAGACACCTTAGAACCACCTTAGAATGTATTGGAATGGAATGAAAATGAAGATGTGTAGAGGGGGTGTTTGGGCCGTAAGTATGGAGGTGTGGGAGGAGGAGTTATGGTGTAGTGAAGGTGATGAATGATGTAGAGGTTATGCCTTGTGGTTCTTAAATAACATCTCCCAACACTTCATTAACTAGAGGTTAATGTGTTCCATGTCCGTCTTACATATCTAATAAAATAATCAAAAGAGATCAAGGGGGTGGGACCCTTGTCCCTAATCGGTTATGAGGGGGGGAGGGTATGGTTTCATTTCAATTGTTAGTTGCACAATCTAGTTACTTGTTAAGTGATTAATTTAGGGGTTAATTGTGTTTTAGTGTTTTAAGTAGTAATATGATGAGTAGTGCTCATAACTAGCTTCTTAACACTAAAACAATGCTTCTAGTAATATTTTTATGTTCCGGGTAATGTCCGGTTCGTTAAGGTGCTAAATTGCACCGTTTAGTGTCTTTTAAGTATTCTTTTGTGACACTTTCAATTCCCGACACTTAGGGAAGTATTCTGGATGATAAATCATAATTTCTGCATAACATTTATGTGTTAAAAGCTGATTTATTGCTGAATTTAATAAAATTCTGCACTTGAAGTGCGTTTCGGGTGCTTTTTAGTGCTTAAAATAGCTTCCGGATGGTATATATGTAAACCCTTGTATGTACTCTTGGGTTATAATGTATTCTTGCTGTTGGACCTACACCTAGGCCTCAATTCTAATGTCTGACTGCTTTCTGCAGTTTTGTTGACACGGAGTGTCTTACTGGTGAGCTTACTAGTATTTCTGACGCAACGCTCTCGTTTATGCATAAAGCAATATTTTGTAGTATACACGTGCATGAATTCATTGCATGGAATTCAAAAATTCATTTTTCTGGTAAACCAGATCATGCACATTCATTAAAGCACAAATTACTGTTCATTTAGTGTACGGAATGTACGAAAAAGTGACGGTTGTCACAGTCTCCCCCCGTTAAAAGAATTTCGTCCAGAAATTCAAGCAATGCCATCGGTTGCAGGGGAGTTGTGAATCAAATATGGTCACTTAGATTCATGATTTGTCTTTACGTTCCCATGTAATTCTGGGTCATGTCATGAATTCTATTGTACTCAAGTAAATCAATTATGTCTTTTCTGTGTCTTGTGGACTCTTGGTCCGCAACTTTAACAGGTTTTATAGTATTGTGGACTCTTGGTTCGAAACCTTAACAGGTTTTATAGTAATTTGTCGTTTGTTATTGACGTGAATCTTATTTATGGGAACAACGACTGTTACTTGAGTCAGACTCCTCTAAAGACTAGACACATGAATGTGTCGCGATCACTACTGACGTTTTTCTGGAAGTTTCATCTTGTGCGCAATGGTTCTGATCCCTACACCGGGGATTCAACCTTTTCGTTTTCCAAATCACACTACGCCTTCTCTAGGCGAGGCTCTCATTTTTTTCATACTTCTTGTCTCAAATTCTTACGATTTCTGCCTCTCATCGGCGCAATCTTTCTGTATTCTGAGGGCTGCCTTGATATGTTCACATATCTAAACGGTTTGCCTCTAGATTGTTTATTTCTGGTCTCCGTTCAACATGACGGGGATCGACTTATTATGTTCCATCTGAAGCTTCACACGAAGCGGTTCAAACGGCGGTGTGATAAATACTGTTGTAGGAAGACTCTACTAAGGGCGAGTGAGTGTTCCAACTTTTTATTAAGTTTATCACACAAGCACGTATCGTGTTCATACCGTCTGCATCGTTCAGTAGCTTAGTCCATCTTCGTTAATATTCAAGTTTTACGATCAATGGTGTGCTGCAACCCTTGTGATCAGTAAAGATCGTGAAGCGTTTTCTTTCAGGTAATGACGTCAAATTTTGCGGCGCGCAATTACTGTATCTAGCTAAAGGTTTCTTCTCATGATTCCTCAATCAATGTGCCGCGTATGCAATGTTGTGGTCTCGTTGCATCGTCGTACAATCGAGACTTTGTTGAGAAGCGCCACATAATTGCAACTCTAGCTCCTTAGCTCTTGGTTGCAGGGTTGGCATGAATTTCGTTCTTATCCACCATGTATCTTAAAGTTCTCACTTCACGAATTCGAAATCCGCTTTTCGTTATCATAGCATATAACTGTTCTTTTCTCTAAGAGTTGCAAGGTAAATTGTAGCTGTTGCTCACGACCTTCCTTGGTCATTGGCCATATAAGAATGTAGTCAATAAGTGTAATCATGATTTATCCAAGTATGGCTTACACGTTCGATTCATGAGGTCCATGAATATTGTCGATTCATGTGTTAAGCCAAATGGTACGACAAGGAACTCGTAATGCTCGAAGCGAGTCCTAAAGGTCGTTTTAGGGATATTTCCTTCTTGTATTCACAGTAGAGGACATTTTGTCTTCAAGTTGATCCTTGGGTGGTATCTAGTACCTTATGATTTGTCTGTTCATGTTATCAGTCCTTGGCAAAGGATTCTGATTCTCAATTCTCTGGGATTTTTGCAAAATGGAAACCGTCAATTTCCTTCTCATGTCCTTAACTGAGGATGTCACGTCTTTAATTCCTTTTGTCTAGTAGCTCTTGTAGTTATACCGGAAACTCAAGCTTCGCGGACAAGGCTAGTCGGTATGGTGTCATTCGGTACTAGTGCCGCTCCTGGCACGAGGTTCCTCTTGTCGCTTGGAGGTAATCCTGGCAAGTCTTCAGAAAAGGCTACTGGAACTGCTTCCGCCACGGGGATGTTCTCAAGCTATGTAGTCTACTTGGATATCCAATCCATGCTGACTATCGTATCATGACTTCTCTAGTCAATGGTAACAGAAGGTTCTGGCCTTCTGAGTCCCTAAATACAATCCTTAATTGCTTCGTCTGCTTAAACTAGCCTTCTATATGCCCATTTCTAAAGAATACGGGTCGTCTATTTTACTAGGCCAAGCAGTTTCTTAAGTTCTAAGCATGCAAGGTTAAAGTTGATGCCAGTACTAATTGAAAGTAGATGCAGTAGGTTGGTTAATAGGGAACGTACCCGTAACCGCATCTGGATCCTGGCATGCTTCACGAGTTTCGATCATGAAAACCCTTCCTTGCTTGTTTCTTCCCAGGGCAATCTTTCCTAAAGTGCCCTGCTTCACCACATCTGTAGCAACCTGGTATTCTCTTATTTCTTCCATCTGGGTCCTTCGCCCAACAGGCGTCCTTGCTGTGCCCTTTTTTTCCACACTTCCCGCACTTAGGCCTCAGACATCGACCTTCATGGTGAAAGTTGCATTCCCCACACCTTGGCTTAGTCCCCGAGTAAACTTTACCACCGGCCTTATTAGCGGCTCCATTAGTTTTTCTGCCATGCGGTGGATTCACTTTCTTTCTTTTGTTTGCTTTAGAGCTCCCATAGCCGACTTGTGTGCCCACCTTTAGGTTCGAAGACTTCCTTTTCTTATTGCCTAATGACTCCACATGAGTCTCTTTCTTGTTATCCTCAGATTCCGAAAATTTTCCCGCACGTAGAGCTTCTTCAGTAAGCGTAACGCTTAAATCGATAGCCTCTGCGATAGTTGGAGGCCTTGAGGTAGTAACCAAGCTCCTAATTTGAGGTGCAAGTCCCCAAATGAATCGTTCAATCCTTTTGAATTCCGGTTTGACCAAGTAGGGGACGACCCTAGACAATTCGTGAAATCGCTGGACATATTCAGGAATCTTCGATCCGTCCATTTTCAAGTTCCAGAATTCCACCTCGAGCTTCTGGATTTCAGCCCTAGAATGGTATTTCTTTTCCATCATTTCCTTAAGCTCGTCCCAGCTCAGTGCATAAGCAGCATCTGCACCAAGGGTCTGAACCTGAAGGTTCCACCAGGAGAGTGCGCCATCTAAAAACAACCCTGAGATAAAGGTAACTTGCTGTTGGGGCGAACAATTACTCATTCTTAGAACGGAGTCAGTCTTTTCTGCCCAACGTACAAACGCAACAGCGCCTCCTGTGCCGTCAAAGTTTAATGGCTTGCAGTCCAGGAACTGTTTATAGGTGCAGCCAGTTGGAGGGTTATTTCCGGTAGCGACACCGCTGTGTTCAGAGCGGAGGGCTTCATGTCGTGCAATTGCCTGTGAGATACATTCTTGAAGCTTAGCTTCTGTCCTTGGCAACGTACTGGTGTTTGTGTCTCGTCTGGGCGGCATTCTCTTCTGTCAAAAGGTACGAAGTAGGTTAGACAATATTCCATAATTGTCTATGAGGTACATAGCACCATAAGCCATCATGTAATCACCCAATTTCACATGTATATATAATCAATGTATGAGCGAGGAAACAATTACTGAGCCTTCACATAGGCTTGCCAACTTGGCTTATTGTTTGTAATGGAAAAATGGACTCGAGGTTACATCGCCTCGGTCATTTAGGTTTCAGTTATTTCCTGCTATATTAGTTTTATTGATGTGTATATTTTCCCAGAGATGGGATTGTTCATGTAGGGGTGATAGAGAGTGTAACGTCACTGAATCTTTTCGAATGTCATCCATCTTCACTTGCTTAATTAACGTTTCTCAAACGTCTCGTAGACAGGTAGAACTGTCAGTCACGAAGTAGGCTAAGACAGGCTTCCTACTTTATAACGCGCTAAAGCACTGATCTATGTATTGTTCTACCAGATGAACGTGTGAACACCTATAGATTATTTTTGTGTGGGTTTCATTAGCTCGACCCGCAGAGTCCACCAGGATTTCTGTGCACAACAAGTCGTTACTACGTGGGCCCCCGTAATAATAAATTGTCTTGCACAGTTACCCCAATTTCCTCTCGTCCAAGCAGATGATCATTCAAGGAGGGGACACTACTGTCCTTATACCTCTGTCATGGAAAGGACCATTGCGGTGGTCCATGCGCTAACACTCGTTATCGTTACGCGTGAATAGGCACGATGATTAGATGAAGTAGGAATAAGGAGAATTTCCTAGTAGTTGGAGGGGCATCTTCAAGATGAATACTTCATCTTCCTTTTCTGGTCGCGTATTTCGTCAATCTTGCTTCACATAAGCCGCAGGGATCTCGTCCCATTGATTAAGAATTCGTTCAAGGTTGCCGCCTCTGCCTCGTCATCATCACCGTAGTCAGGCACCTTCACGATCGAGAGGGAAGAACAGCCATTTCCTACGGAAGCAAGCTCAGAATCTTGTTTGGTAGTCACTCTAGCTATGAGCTATGCAATGAACGCGAGGTTGATAGCTTCATCGTGCGAGTTACGTACAATAATAGGAGTCGGAGTCGAAAGTATCTTGTTCACGTCAATAATCATTCCGTACACTTATTTGTATGTGTTCACGTCAATATTTATTCCGTACACTTATTCGTATATATGTATATCAATAACAAATATGCTACTTAGCATAAATAGGCATCTATATGCATCATGTTTCTTATAACTCTCGTTTTTTTGGGGGGGGGGTCATTTTTCTAGTTGTCGATTTACGACAAAGACACTACTTGGTACTAGTTGTCACCAAGAGTGTATTTTATTTTTGGCAAGTCTAACTTGTGTAGACTATGCCTTAGTTGGCACCTTATTTTGAGGGTATTCCCTACCAATGTCCTTGCCTTGTCTCTTTTTGAAAAGTGTTTGACTCATGGATCTTGGCGCTTACGTGAATGCAATGAAAACCTTTTTGTAAAAATGTTTTTCGTGAGAGAACTCTAGTGATTGTAGTCTAGACTCGAGAAGGAATCCTAGTTCACTACAATCGAAGCTCTGATACCAAACTGTCACACCCTGTCTTTTGCGGAAGCGTATGATGTGTGACTGGTTTAATATCATTTCATTCAATCGTAATAAACAACTACATGATCAAAACGATGTTCATCCATTCATAAAATTTGAGTATTACAAACACTTGTTATTTAAGTTTCAAAAACACAACCTTCGTCTAGGTTACAATTCAACAAAAGTGGATGACATCTAAACTTGAAGTCTACTTCTAGTTATGACACTTGCACCCAAGATCCATCCTGTCACTTGAAATACATGTAATTTTGGAAAACATCAACATAAAGTTGAGCGAGTTCATGCGTTTTGCGTACCTTGTATGAAAACATGGTATGTATCTTGTATAAATAAAGTATTCTTGTATAATAAAGTATTCTTGTGTACACCACGTACTAATTGAATGTTTGTACAAGGACATTAAGGCATGTGAGGACATAGGGAGCATTAGTGTTGGCTCCTTTACTGTGTCGATTACCCTCGACTGTGTCGATTAACCTCGACTGTGTCAATTTCCTTTGACTGTGTCGATTACCCTCGACTGTGTTGATTTCGATTAACCTCGACTGTGTCGATTAACCTCGACTGGGACTCCGAAGCACTACTAGGTACTAATTGTGACCATGAGTGGGGTTCGGCCGTACCCGTTAGATCTAACCCTCGTCCCTAACTAATGAATGTTTTTAATGGCTTGGTACTAGTTTTCACCAAGACTCTATGGCATTTTTAGTATTATGTCTGTGCTCACATGATCTAGTATTTTCTAGGCATCTCTAAAAAAAAGCATCATACTTGGTACTCGTTCTCACCAAAAGTGCTTCTTGTAGTTTTGTGTTCTCGAATCGCATCATACTTGGTACTCGTTCTCACCAAGAGTGCTTCTTGTATTTTTGTGTTCTCAATTCGCATCATACTTGGGACTCGTTCTCACCAAGAGTGCTTCTTGTTATCATACCATTTGTAAACATTGTAATATTTGTAACATGTATTTCACCCCCGAGAGTTATTAAACCAAAAACAGTTAAAGAAAAGGGGGAGCATGAACTCACAACTTTGCGTTCCTGCGTCGTAAACTTCACCGGATTTGCTTATCTAGCGTCGTGACCTAAACGTGTTTTATTAACGTTAGTCACTAGACTTGTATCGCACAAGTACAAGTCACTATCTTTTGTAAATGTGTTCTTGTGTTAAAAATAATTTATATTTTTAACTATGTGTCTTACTTATATTATTTTCTCAAAAATAAATATAAGTATCTTGTATTTGTCTAAGTATGTTGTATGTGTATTTTTATATCTTCACTCCTTAGGAGTATTTAGTGTATCTTCAAGTCCTAATACACTATCAAGTATAATACATACTACATACACTTAGCACAAAAATTGGTGATAAAATATATATATTTTTCTCACAAATATACATACTTAATATCCATTTTTATTCTTTGAAGAAATCCTCATTTCTCAACACAAAAGTTGGGGAAACCTTGGTAAATGTTTTTAGATACATTTTTAGGGAATAAGTTTCTCAAAACTTACATTTTTCTAAGTGTCAAAATTTTACAGAAATTTTGACAGAGTTTCACCTAAAAATGGAGGTTTCCCATGTTTTCAAAACATGTGTTTATTTTCTTTTAATATCATCTTCAACAATCAACAACATACCATCTTTATTTACCAAACTACTAAAAAACAAGCATAAACTATAAACTTATGAACTTGAAAGTTTATAAAAGTATGTAGTAACTTACTAGCATACTTTGTAAGTCTTGTTACCTTTAAAAATATGATTAGTTCCTTAAAGACTTTATTTTTAACGAGTTTGAATATTCACAACTTCTAGTCATATTTTCTAGAAATATTTCTTTGTGAAATTTTCTTGTTACACAAGTGTTTCTACACTTGTTTATCCTCCAAAAATGTGTTAAGTTTATGTAAGATCCAAGTTTTAGTGAAACTCATATTTTTAACTTGGTTCTTTTGAAAAACCACTCATAGATCTTTAGATCTACAAGTTTATAACTCACTTTGATCTTTATTTTTCAAGAAAACATTTTATTTATCCAAGCTCATAGTTTATGTGTGGATAATTTCATCATCCACATATCTCTAACTTTCACATCTTGCTAGTTCATGTTCTTAAACATGACCTAGCAAGTCCATGTGATGAACCATATCATTTTAACTAGCATACAACAAACAACATGCATAACAATACAAGAATAACATGATTTCTTCATTATTTTAACCACACTTCATCACTTTGTTAGTTTATGCTTCAAGACTTGATTATGTTCCTAGTGTTTCTTGATATTTCACCATTCTTTTCACTATTAACCATCAAAAATATGAAGAAGATGAAGATCTAAGAAACTTACTACTAGCACAAGGCTAGGGGAGTTCAAGAGTATAAATGTGGTGGATAAAAGCACTAGAGAGAGGTCCTTCAAGATCCGTTTCTTGCAACCTTCCTAAATAGGCTCGAGACACCTTAGAACCACCTTAGAATGTATTGGAATGGAACGAAAATGAAGGTGTGTAGAGGGGGTGTTTGGGCCGTAAGTATGGAGGTGTGGGAGGAGGAGTTATGGTGTAGTGAAGGTGATGAATGATGTAGAGGTTATGCCTTGTGGTTCTTAAATAACATCTCCCAACACTTCATTAACTAGAGGTTAATGTGTTCCATGTCCATCTTACATATCTAATAAAATAATCAAAAGAGATCAAGGGGGTGGGACCCTTGTCCCTAATCGGTTATGAGGGGGGGTATGGTTTCATTTCAATTGTTAGTTGCACAATCTAGTTACTTGTTAAGTGTTTAATTTAGGGGTTAATTGTGTTTTAGTGTTTTAAGTAGTAATATGATGAGTAGTGCTCATAACTAGTTTCATAACACTAAAACAATGCTTCTAGTAATATTTTTATGTTCCGGGTAATGTCCGGTTCGTTAAGGTGCTAAATTGCACCGTTTAGTGTCTTCTAAGTATTCTTTTGTGACACTTTCAATTCCCGACACTTAGGGAAGTATTCTGGATGATAAATCATAATTTCTGCATAACATTTATGTGTTAAAAGCTGATTTATTGCTGAATTTAATAAAATTATGCACTTGAAGTGTGTTTCGGGTGCTTTTTAGTGCTTAAATTAGCTTCCGGATGGTATATATGTAAACCCTTGTATGTACTATTGGGTTTTAATGTATTCTTGTTGTTGGACCTACACCTAGGCCTCAATTCTAATGTCTGACTGCTTTCAGTAGTTTTGTTGACACAGAGTGTCTTACTGGTGAGTTTGCTAGTATTTCTGACGCAACGCTCTCGTTTATGCATAAAGCAATATTTTGTAGTATACACGTGCATGAATTCACTTGCATGGAATTCAAAAATTTATTTGTCTGGTAAACCAGATCATGCACAGTCATTATAGCACAAATTACTGTTCATTTAGTGTACGGAATGTACGGAAAAGTGACGGTTGTCACAGAAACGTTGTATCGCTCCATGATTGGATCGCTGATGTATTTGACGGCATCTAGACCAGATATTATGTATCCAACTTGCCTCGCAGCACGGTTTCAGTCAAGTCCCAGAGCCTCTCATATGGTAATTGTGAAAAGGATTCTACGCTACCTGAAAGGAACTCCATCACTGGGGTTGTGGTATCCAAAAGAAGGCGATTTCACGCTTGAGGGATATTCTGATTCCGATTTCGGATGCTGCAAAGTGAACGCTAAATCAAAAACAGCGGGGTGCCAGTTTTTCGGACCGCGATTAGTCACCTGGCAATGCAAGAAGCAGCCCTCTGTCGCTTTATCCACATGTGAAGCCGAATATGTATCTGCTAGCAGCTGCTGCTCTCAGATTTTGTGGATCCAGCAACAGATGCGTGACTACGGTTTGCAATTTCTTAACTCCCCTATCTTTGTTGATAACGAGGCAGCTATAAACATAAAAAAAATCATGTTCATCACGCTAAAACCAAACACATTGAAATTCGTCATCACTTCATCCGAGACTGTTTCGAGAAGAAGTTGATACGAATAGAAAAAATCCACACTGACGAACAAAAAGCTGATTTACATACCAAAGCGTTTGATAAAACTCGTTTTCAATATCTATTAAAACTGAACGGTATGAAGCTTTTATCGGTGTTGGAGGGGATTCTTGGCGTTGATGAAGGTACCACTGTAGATGATGTTGAAAAGCAATCTGCAATGGTTTGTCGAATTTTTAGATGTTTTGGTATTTAGGGGGAGATAGGTCATATTCATATTTTCAAAAAAAAAATACAAAAACAATAAAAAATTCAAAAACCCAAAAACATGAGATATTTCAAAATCAAAAAACAATAAGAAACTGAAAAAGAGCTTGTGTATAAAGGGAAAATGATAGTACATCAGCTAGACAGTTATAGTATGCTAAAGATATGGAAAATTTAAAATGGTGTTAAACAATCTCGCTAATGATGTGCCGATAGGTTTTTACACATTTAGTAGATTTGTTCGGGATATAAACCTAAATTTCCACTTGCTTATTTCGTGGGGAACACTACTTGGATATATAGGTAACCCCTGAAATCTTGTTTGAAAGACCCCTCTTTCTGAGATACTAGGTCTTTATACTCAGTGATATCTAGGGTATTATCCCGGGACTTCTGATTTTGCGGAAGCAATGGCCTAGTCCCCGGAGAATACTTTACCAATTGCTTGAAATATAGCGCCGCCCTCAGCAAAAATGATGAAACAATAAAATTGATAATCATTGCTGTTGTAAAAAAAGATCCTCTAAAGGGGACCCACTAAAGTCGAACCGTCATCTCTCTGCTGAACATAAGTTCTGACCTGAGCTCTCACGGTTTCGCAATTTAACCCCTTACAGATATCATCTGTGGTATACTCACCTGTAAGACTGAATATTGGGATCTGGATACAGGAGTATATTCAAGAGGTGGGACACATGAATGAGTTTAAGTTCTTAATTCACCTAACTCGTATCCTAGATAGATTGAAATTTGTGTGAGAACTTAAGTGGATCAGTATATCGACAATCTAAGCGAATTATTTAATGCTGAAGATGAAATCAAGCTTAACGGTACTTGTAATTTGTCGGCAGCTGATATGATTCCCTAACACACTCACCAAAAATATGTTTTTAAATAGTTTATTTTTACTGCATTTTATTTCTGTATTTCTTTTTCTAGTCTAGAAACTTTATTAAAATCCAAAAAGATTTTCTATTTCTGCTTTATTTTTTCCGACAAACCAAAGTAGAAAGTTGATCTTCAGAATCGCAGTTTGAGAAAGATGCTGGAAGTTTCTGAGACTAGACAGATAAGTTAGGAGCTAATTATGTTAATCTTGTGGAAATGAAAAGTCAAATACAAGTTTATTAAGTTGAAACTTGTAATTTTCAGAAAAATGGTTGTACAAGAATAAAGAAAATATCAGTTTGCTTTGTATCGGGTCAACCAAGGTCATTAAGTTGGACTTGGTCGACAAATTAAGTACCTAGGGTCATTAACTTGGACCTAGATACTTACGTGGATTTCTAAAAACTGACAAAATTGGTGAAAAAGTCAAAAGGTCAAAATGTCAAAGTTCAAAAAATCAAATTTGTGCCTCGCTCGGATAGCAATCCGGTCGGATAGTAATTCGACTCATATGTCACTATAAATAGAGGGTCAAAGGTCAGTCAAAGGTTACTCGCTCGGACAGTCTTCATTCTCTCTCACACACTTTGATTTTCTGATCTTGTTTTCTTCACACCTCTTTGCACGAATCATTAGATCGTTGGTTAGCACAACTTTTACAATGGCAAAGGTATGTATTTCTTACTCAAATCTGTTAAAAATTGATGTTTGATGTCTGTTCTTGACGATGACGTCACTGACAGAGTCTTTAAGTCAGATCTAGGTAGTTTTAGTTAGTGTTGATGAGATTTAAGCATAGGTTTGTGTTCGCAATGATCAGATCTATAGATTCACCGGTTTAATTTGTGTCATAACATGTTAAAATTGAGTAGATCTGATGTTTGGTCGATACGGATGTCGGTAGAGTTTTTGCCGAATTAAACCCTGATTAGGATGAATTAGACAACATTGAACATAGGGTTTTGCTCGCAATTAGATTCTCTACATAGATCTATAATCAATTAGAGGTTTTGCCTTAGAAAAATTTTGATATCTCTTGAATGATCTTTAACTGTTCTTGAATGAGGATGACAATCCGGTCGGATAGTAATTCGACCGAATGGCCATCCGTTTCATATTTTGATTTTTGAAATCTGTGCCAATGATATCTGACAAAATTACTTTGAATCGGTTAGCAATTCGACCGAGTGTCAATTCGTTTCAACATCATTTGTACAAACCAGTCGGATAGCAATTCGACCGAGTGTCAATTCATTTCAAAATCATTTGTATAAACCAGTCGGATAGCAATTCGACCGAGTGGCAATTCCTTTCAAACTCATTTGTACAATCCGGTCGGATAGCAATTCGACCGAGTGGTAATTCGTTTCAAACTCATTTGTACAATCCGGTCGGATAGCAATTCAACCGAGTGGCAATTCGTTTAAAATACACTTATTCATATGCTCTTTCCTTGTCATGCGTCGGATGACAATCCGGTCAAATGATCATCCGACCGGACAATCATCTCATTCACAATTACTTGAAGTGGCAATCCGAGAGAACAACCAATTCATTTACATAACTTGTGTGGCAATCCGGTATGATAGTAATTCGACCAGACAACAAAGTCCTTCACATTTCTATACCTTGGAAACTTATGCATACATAAGATGACAATCCGGTCGGATGCCAATCCGATCGGATAACAATTCGAGTCTCAGTACTATGTAGAGAGAGATTTTCAGAGATAGAAAAATTTCAAGAAATTCCAAATTTTTCTTAAATCAATTTTTTTCTATACAGGACTGGGAGAAAACGCATAATATCTATTGTCTGTTAGAAAAAGAATATACATAAAAATCAGTGATTGAAGAAGTCGCAAAATTCTTGAGAGAAAGTAGGATTGCTAAGGCTCTAACTGATAAAACCATAGTCTACCAATCACATGTCAGACGATTTTGGAACTCTGCACAATATGAAGAGGAAGATAAGACGTTCTATTCTGCAGTAACAAAGAGAGATGAGAATGGAAAGAATATAGATTTGGAGATTAAGATAAAAGTTGGTGATGTGAGACGTGTGTTAGAATTAGGTGATTCTGATAAAGATCCAACCATTATCCCCGAACGTCTAGCAAAAGGATTATGGTGCAGAATGGGATTCTCAGGGCACATAAATGGAAAAACGTTAAAAACAAATTTCAGTCATGCTTACAAATTTATGGTTCATTGTGTGACACATGCTCTATCACATAGGAAGGGAACTTATGATGAAACAACGGACTATCTTATGAACATCATCACATGCCTTGTTTTAAATAGACCATATAATGTTTCTCAAGTAATATTTGATTACATGACTGAGAATGCAAAAGCTGAAAACAAGAAGTTCATCATGTATCCTCGCTTTGTACAGATGTTGATTGATGATCAGTTCAAGGACCTTGAGAAAAGTAATGATGATATTTTAGGTATGAGGCACATGACAGCAGATACCTTAAGTAGACTAATTAAGGGTTCCAATCCAGGAGCGAAAAGAATGATATGCAAAATCAGCAGACCAGGATATGTTGCTCCAGAGAACGATGCTTGGAGACAACAAAATAGTGATTCAGATAATGAAGATGTAAAAATGAGTGAGTTTAAAGAAAAGAATACCAGATGGTGGGTTGAGAAAGTAAAAGATGGGAAGAGAAAAAGAACTCCCAAGACTTCTCCTGCAGTTTCTATTCCAAAGGAACCGGTTCCTAAGATTGTAATAAAGGGTACAGTGAAAGGGGGAGTCATAAGAAAAGTTAGAACGTTAAATTGTTATATTATTCTAATAATAAATTCAATGTTTGTTTTACAGGGCCATCTGGAGAATCACAACAGAGACTAATTGATGAAACAGTGTTGGAACCGTCAGCAGTTATTCAAGAAGGAACTGATTTATTGAAGCATTCTCTTGAAAGCTTTCTGAAAAGGAATGAGGAAGTTACTGTACAGAAAGAACAAATTTCTAGTGTTCAAGCTGAAGGTTCTAAAGTTACAAAGCCTGAGGGTGTTGTTCTAGATGATTCAAGTGAAGAAGATTCTGAGGGTACTGAGTCTGAATCAGAGCTTGATCCAACAACACTTGGGAGAGGAAAAGGTCAACTGAAGAAAAAGCCTTCTAAGAAGCAGAAAACATCGGATGAAGAAGATTCGTCTTATAAACCTGATGAGCCAAAGAAACAAATAAAGAAGCGTAAAGCTGTACAAGCTGGAGTTATTCCAAGAAGAGTACGAGCAAAGAAAGGTGGTGCTAAAGTACAAAAGGATCAAGGAGGCAAAGGCAAAAAGCATGAAACATCAAAGGTTCAGGACTGAAGGTGGAGATTTTACTTCTAGATTTCCACCAATTCCAGAAAATATTGAGATTCCAGAATCTTCGCGTCCCAAAACTACAGATGATTTGTTTGGAAACCTTCCACCTGCATCAGGGGATCCTTTAGAAGATTTGAATTTTGGAGATGACTTTGATGTGTTCAACAATGAAGCAGTAAAAATATTGGCAAAGAAAGTTGCTGAGCTTGAGAAAGAAAAGATAAAAGCTGAAGCAGAACGTGATGTTTTAAAGAAACATGTTGAACAGCTGATGAAAGCTCATGATCAAATCAGAATGGTGTTGATAGATCAAGAGGTGACGATAAAGAACATGAAAGATGATGCTAGTGATAATTCTATAGTGCTTGAACTCTTGACAGCAGAAATTTCTTCATTGAATGTGAAGATTAAGAATTTTCAAAATGTGAATCAGACACTGAATCAGCTTCTCAGTGAAATGAGTGAAGCTTCATCAAACGAAATAAAGACAATGAAGTTAGAAATGGAAGCAATGAAAGCCGATAAAGTAATGAAAGACAATCAGCTCAGCATGTTATATGCAGTAATGGAAAATCACTTGAAGATTGATGTTCATGCTGCTTTCAATGATCTTGAAGTAAAAAGAGTTGAGGAAAGAAGAATCGAAAGAGAAAGGAGACTAGCTGAAGAAGCCACACAAAAGAACTAAAATGTTATTGAGGAAACTCAAGAAGCTGGTGGGTCTTCTAGTCAAGTTGACATTGAAATGATTAATGTTGAAGATGTTCAAGAACAAGTTATCGAGGATGTTCAAGAACAAAATGCAGAAGATGCTAACAATGAACAAGATCAAGACTTCATGCTGGTTGGTGAGTCTTCTCTATCCATTGATTTTGATGAAGTTATTCGTCGAGTTGTTGCTATACAAAAGAAGAGAAAAGCAAAAGAAATCTTGTTATTGGAATGGAAGACACAACAGTTTGTCCTTGTTGGAAGATCTTCCACAGTGCCTTACAGTATATCAGAGATTGTTCGCCAAGTAAAAATTGAAGAAAGGCGAAAAGCAGCAAAGAGAGCTCGTGGAGAAGTTGTGGATAGTGATTCTGATTTGGAGATCATTGATGGAGATGAAGAAGAAGGGGAAGATGAAAATAATGATGATAAGAAAGATGATGATGATAAGAAAGATGATGGTGATAAAATGAATGATGATAATGATCAAGGTGCTTCGGGATTACTGGTTGAGAATCCTATTGATGAACAGAAAATAGAGGAGTTTCTGAATGATCAGATCAACGAACAAGAAGATGATGATCAGCAAGAAACTTCTACATCTGGAAAACAATACGTTGATCAGGTATTCCTCACAAATCCTACTGTTATTTACTTACATGATAAACATGAGGAGGTGATTGAGGTTAGGAGGTCAAGAGAAGAGATGTTGGAGGAATTGGGTTTAGAAGATGGGAAATTTAAATTCGATATTGAAGATGAAATTCCTCAGTCATCCGAAGACATATTTGAGCCTAGGTATGCTTATGAAGCCGATCACTATAATGATGTAATTGTTGAAGATGCTTCAGACTCATCTGATGATGAAATTGATTTCCACTATTCTGGAGTTGATGAAATATTTCCCTCGTTGGCGGAAATGTTTAAAGACCGAAATGAAGATGAAATCAGGAGAAAGATTGTGGAAAAAGTGTCACTATAAATAGAGGGTCAAAGGTCAGTCAAAGGTTCCTCGCTCGGACAGTCTTCATTCTCTCTCACACACTTTGATTTTCTGATCTTGTTTTCTTCACACCTCTTTGCACGAATCATTGGATCGTTGGTTAGCACAACTTTTACAATGGCAAAGGTACGTATTTCTTACTCAAATCTATTAAAAATTGATGTTTGATGTCTGTTCTTGACGATGACGTCACTGACAGAGTCTTTAAGTCAGATCTAGGTAATTTTAGTTAGTGTTGATGATATTTAAGCATAGGTTTGTGTTCGCAATGATCAGATCTATAGATTCACCGGTTTAATTTGTGTCATAACATGTTAAAATTGAGTAGATCTGATGTTTGGTCGATACGGATGTCGGTAGAGTTTTTGCCGAATTAAACCCTGATTAGGATGAATTAGACAACATTGAACATAGGGTTTTGCTCGCAATTAGATTCTCTACGTAGATCTATGATCAATTAGAGGTTTTGCCTTAGAAAAATTTTGATGTCTCTTGAATGATCTTTAACTGTTCTTGAATGAGGATGACAATCCGGTCAGATAGTAATTCGACAGAATGGCCATCCGTTTCATATTTTGATTTTTGAAATCTGTGCCATTGATATCTGACAAAATTGCTTTGAATCGGATAGCAATTCGACCGAGTGTCAATTCGTTTCAACATCATTTGTACAAACCAGTCGGATAGCAATTCGACCGAGTGTCAATTCATTTCAAAATCATTTGTACAAACCAGTCGGATAGCAATTCGACCGAGTGGCAATTCGTTTCAAAATCATTTGTACAATCCGGTCGGATAGCAATTCAACCAAGTGGTAATTCGTTTCAAACTCATTTGTACAATCCGGTTGGATAGCAATTCGACCGAGTGGCAATTCGTTTCAAATACACTTATTCATATGCTCTTTCCTTGTCATGCGTCGGATGACAATCCGGTCGAATGATCATCCGACCGGACAATCATCTCATTCACAATTACTTGAAGTGGCAATCCGAGCGGACAAACAATTCATTTACATAACTTGTGTGGCAATCCGTTCAGATAGTAACTCGACCAGACAACAAAGTCCTTCACATTTCTATACCTTGGAAACTTATGCATTCATAAGATGACAATCCGGTCGGATGCCAATCCGATCGGATAACAATTCGAGTCTCAGTACTATGTAGAGAGAGATTTTCAGAGATAGAAAAATTTCAAGAAATTCCAAATTTTTCTTAAATCAATTTTTTTCTATACAGGACTGGGAGAAAACGCATAATATCTATTGTCTGTTAGAAAAAGAATATACAGAAAAATCAGTGATTGAAGAAGTCGCAAAATTCTTGAGAGAAAGCAGGATTGCTAAGGCTCTAACTGATAAAACCATAGTCTACCAATCACATGTCTGGCGATTTTGGAACTCTGCATGATATGAAGAGCAAGATAAGACGATCTATTCTGCAGTAACAAAGAGAGATGAGAATGGAAAGGATATAGATTTGGAGATTAAGATAAAAGTTGGTGATGTGAGACGTGTGTTAGAATTAGTTGATTCTGATAAAGATCCAACCCTTATCCCCGAACGTCTAGCAAAAGGATTATGGTGCAGAATGGGATTCTCAGGGCACATAAATGGAAAAATGTTAAAAACAAATTTCAGTCATGCTTACAAATTTATGGTTCATTGTGTGACACATGCTCTATCACATAGGAAGGGAACTTATGATGAAACAACGGACTATCTTATGAACATCATCACATGCCTTGTTTTAAATAGACCATATAATGTTTCTCAAGTAATATTTGATTACATGACTGAGAATGCAAAAGCTGAAAACAAGAAGTTCATCATGTATCCTCGCTTTGTACAGATGTTGATTGATGATCAGTTCAAGGACCTTGAGAAAAGTAATGATGATATTTTAGGTCTGAGGCACATGACAGCAGATACCTTAAGTAGACTAATTAAGGGTTCCAATCGAGGAGCGAAAAGAATGATATGCAAAATCAGCAGACCATGATATGTTGCTCCAGAGAACGATGCTTGGAGACACCAAAATAGTGATTCAGATAATGAAGATGTAAAGATGAGTGAGTTTAAAGAAAAGAGTACCAGATGGTGGGTTGAGAAAGTAAAAGATGGGAAGAGAAAAAGAACTCCCAAGACTTCTCCTGCAGTTTCTATTCCAAAGGAACCGGTTCCTAAGATTGTGATAAAGGGTACAGTGAAAGGGGGAGTCATAAGAAAAGTTAGAACGTTAAATTGTTATATTATTCTAATAATAAATTCAATGTTTGTTTTACAGGGCCATCTGGAGAATCACAACAGAGACTAATTGATGAAACAGTGTTGGAACCGTCAGCAGTTATTCAAGAAGGAACTGATTTATTGAAGCATTCTCTTGAAAGCTTTCTGAAAAGGAATGAGGAAGTTACTGTACAGAAAGAACAAAGTTCTAGTGTTCAAGCTGAAGGTTCTAAAGTTACAAAGCCTGAGGGTGTTGTTCTAGATGATTCAAGTGAAAAAGATTCTGAGGGTACTGAGTCTGAATCAGAGCTTGATCCAACAACACTTGGGAGAGGAAAAGCTCAACTGAAGAAAAAGCCTTCTAAGAAGCAGAAAACAACGGATGAAGAAGATTCGTTTTATAAACCTGATGAGCCAAAGAAACAAATAAAGAAGCGTAAAGTTGTACAAGCTGGAGTTATTCCAAGAAAAGTACGAGCAAAGAAAGGTGGTGCTAAAGTACAAAAGGATCAAGGAGGCAAAGGCAAAAAGCATGAAACATCAAAGGTTCAGGACTGAAGGTGGAGATTTTACTTCTAGATTTCCACCAATTCCAGAAAATATTGAGATTCCAGAATCTTCGCGTCCCAAAACTACAGATGATTTGTTTGGAAACCTTCCACCTGCATCAGGGGATCCTTTAGAAGATTTGAATTTTGGAGATGACTTTGATGTGTTCAACAATGAAGCAGTAAAAATATTGGCAAAGAAAGTTGCTGAGCTTGAGAAAGAAAAGATAAAAGCTGAAGCAGAACGTGATGTTTTAAAGAAACATGTTGAACAACTAATGAAAGCTCATGATCAAATCAGAATGGTGTTGATAGATCAAGAGGTGACGATAAAGAACATGAAAGATGATGCTAGTGATAATTCTAAAGTGCTTGAACTCTTGACAGCAGAAATTTCTTCATTGAATGTGAAGATAAAGAATTTTCAAAATGTGAATCAGACACTGAATCAGCTTCTCACTGAAATGAGTGAAGCTTCATCAAACGAAATAAAGACAATGAAGTTAGAAATGGATGCAATGAAAGCCGATAAAGTAATGAAAGACAATCAGCTTAGCATGTTATATGCAGTAATGGAAAATCACTTGAAGATTGATGTTCATGCTGCTTTCAATGATCTTGAAGTAAAAAGAGTTGAGGAAAGAAGATTCGAAAGAGAAAGGAGACTAGCTGAAGAAGCCACACAAAAGAACAAAAATGTTATTGAGGAAACTCAAGAAGCTGGTGGGTCTTCTAGTCAAGTTGACATTGAAATGATTAATGTTGAAGATGTTCAAGAACAAGTTATCGAGGATGTTCAAGAACAAGTTATCGAGGATGTTCAAGAACAAAATGTTGAGTATGCTAACAATGAACAAGATCAAGACTTCATGCTGGTTGGTGAGTCTTCTCTATCCATTGATTTTGATGAAGTTATTCGTCGAGTTGTTGCTATACAAAAGAAGAGAAAAGCAAAAGAAATGTTGTTATTGGAATGGAAGACACAACAGTTTGTCCTTGTTGGAAGATCATCCACGGTGCCTTACAGTATATCAGAGATTGTTTGCCAAGTAAAAATTGAAGAAAGGTGAAAAGCAGCAAAGAGAGCTCGTGGAGAAGTTGTGGATAGTGATTCTGATTTGGAGATCATTGATGGAGATGAAGAAGAAGAGGAAGATGAAAATAATGATGATAAGAAAGATGATGATGATGATAAAAAGAATGATGATAATGATCAAGGTGCTTCGGGATTACTGGTTGAGAATCCTATTGATGAACAGAAAATATAGGAGTTTCTGAATGATCAGATCAACGAACAAGAAGATGATGATCAACAAGAAACTTCTACATCTGGAAAACAGTACGTTGATCAGGTATTCCTCACAAATCCTACTGTTATTTACTTACATGATAAACATGAGGAGGTGATTGAGGTTAGGAGGTCAAGAGAAGAGATGTTGGAGGAATTGGGTTTAGAAGATGGGAAATTTAAATTCGATATTGAAGATGAAATTCCTCAGTCATCCGAAGACATATTTGAGCCTAGGTATGCTTATGAAGCCGATCACTATAATGATGTAATTGTTGAAGATGCTTCAGACTCATCTGATGATGAAATCAATTTCCACTATTCTGGAGTTGATGAAACATTTCCCTCGTTGGCGGAAATGTTTAAAGACCGAAATGAAGATGAAATCAGGAGAAAGATTGTGGAAAAAGTGTCTACTGAAGGTGTTCCAGAAACCATACCCAGAGAAAACCTTGCTGAAGAAAGAAATGGTTCAAAGTTATGCCAAAGGAGAGAAAGAAACTTAGGGCACTTCAGTTCTTCACTCACAACAAAGATCTTTCTTGGGGTGACATTCTTTCTTGGGGATATCTGGAAGATTTAGAAGTTTATGCAATCAGACGGGAACAAGGGGTGCAGTACTTTGAGTTTTTGTCAGATATTAAAACCCTTTCGTGGTGGGATGTAGATGAGTTGGTGAAAACGAAGAACATTAAAGAATTTTACCATGGTCTGGATGTGAAGTAGCATGATCAACATTTATGGAACTATGTGAAGCTACAAGCAAAAGCAAGGTATCCTGATTGGAAACCACACTACCCAGATCAGATTGTTAGAATCTTAGAAAATGGTTAAAAGGATATTACTCTGGATATCAAACCTCCTAGTTGTTTGAAGAATATGCCTTTACGGGCAATGGAGCAAGATTTCCACGAAGAGTTTGAAGGGTGGTTATACAATCAAACGACGGCTGAAGCTATCATATCATTATACAACAAGACCACTAAAGAAGCAAGAAGGATTTGCGTGTTAGATCCTATGTGGCTGGTTAATTGTTCAAAGAAAGACATAGACTGCCTATTCTACAACTAGATAGTCTACGAAAGGCCTGATAAAAAACAAGCAATGCAATATCAAACAATAGTGGATGTATGTTTTGCTCAAGACGTCAACTCGGGAAGATAGTGGAAGACAAAATGGAGAGATCTCGAGATTGATGAATTTCGGAAAAAGTATAAACGTGAACAAAGATCAAAAGCTATTGCTAAAAGGGTAGCTGAACTGGGCAAACGCAAGTTTGGAAAGTCAATATCAACGGATCAAACACCGATTGAATCAGAAGAGAACAAGATTCCCAAATGGGATCGGAAGCGTGATGGTGATCCAGTATACAGGAAATGGTGGTTGACTGAAGGAAGGCATATAAGGAAAAGAATGTTAGATGAAAGGGTAGAGAAAAGAAGGCAGAAAGCAAGAGAACGAAGGCGCAACAGGAGGAATTAAAGACTATGCTGGAAGGAACTGCAGCTACATCCGAGGGGGAGTCTGTTAGTGTATACGTCTGTAGCTTCCGTCAGCATTTAGTCATGTTTTGTATATTTGTGTCCTTTGTAATGTATTATGTAAAGTATGTGTGTTAGAAAGGTCGACAGCTCAGGAAACGGATCTGTCAAGTTAATGTCCGACGGTTGATTAGTGTCATCCGGTCGAATGGCCATCCGACCGGATAGCCATTCGAGCGGAGAACCATTCGGTCGGACAGCATCACTTTCCTGAGACGTCTATAAATACCCCGTCCGGGTATCAGAGTTAGAACTTTTGCATCTCTATATCTGCTGACACCTTTGTGTACTCTGTCATAGTCTGAACTTTCTTCTGGTTCTTGTACTTTCATAATATCGTACTAGAAAGATTCAGACAGTGTTTAAACGTTGAATTACGTGTTGTATTTCTATGACTTGATCAAAGGATTCCGCACTTTGCTCAAGATCGATTCATCTACTGTTGCATAAATCAGATCCGGTACAAACAGGACCTAACAGTCAACATGAAAACCTTTCCTCCTGGAGCCTTTGGAAGCTTTCCCACTATATCCATACCCCATTTCATAAATGGCCAAGGGGATACGATAGGATATAATGGTTCTGCAGGCATGAAAACCTTTCCTCCTGGAGCCTTTGGAAGCTTTCCCACTATATCCATACCCCATTTCATAAATGGCCAAGGGGATACGATAGGATATAATGGTTCTGCAGGCTGATGCAGGATGTTGCCGTGTCTTTGACATGCATCGCATTTCCGAGCATACTCCGCGGCATCCTTTCTCATGGTCGGCCAATAATATGCTGTTCTTAACACCTTTGAGAACAGAGATCTGCCCCCAGTATGGTTGCCACAGTCTTCTTCGTGTATATCCTGAAGTACATCCTTGGTTTCAGGATCTTCCAAGAACCTTAGGTATGGACCTGCAAGGGATTTCTTATACAAAATATTATTTATCATAGTAAAACGAGATACCTTCATCCTAAAAGCCTTAGGATTTGCATCTTTTGGGATATCTCCTTCTTGAAGAAACTTCAAAATTGGATTCATCCAGGATTCAGGATCCTTCTCAGGATATCCATCACCAGGATCCAAGATACATGCTACTTCTTTATCCTGAGATTTGAAATGTTACACTGCAGGATACAATATGTGCACTATTGGTATCTGAGTTCCCTCTGGTATCCTGACAGTAGATCCTAAGTTTGCTAGAGCGTCAGCTTCAGCATTCTTTTCTCTTGGTACCTGTTCAAGTGTAAAAATTTCGAACTTGATGGACATCTGAACTTGAGGGCTGCACACTTCTTAAGAATCCCTGATCCTGAAAGGAGGATCCTTGAACCTGAGAGGATCCTTGAACCTGAGAGGAGGATCCCTGAACCTGAGAGGATCCTTGAACCGGAAAGGATCCTTGAACCTGCGAGGATCCTTGAACCTGTGAGGATCCTTGATGCTGGAAGATGGATCCTGAAGGTTGAAAGTAGGATCCTTGAGCTTGAGTCATTGCCGATGATCCAGAGCGCATTCCTGTTGATCCACCCCGGTATTGAATGTCTGGAGCTGCAGATTGCTGGGCAGTTATAGCTGGAGTGTCGAAATCCAGTGACCTTGGTATCAGAGGAGAGTGATCCTCCACTAATTTATTCTGTTTCTTGATGTCACCAATCTCCCGAAGGATCTTTTCATTGGTTTTATCCTGCTCTTGTATGTGATCCCTCATCTGTAAAATCAAAGTAAAAAGATCACTAGTAGTAGGGTTAGAAGAAACAACAGAAGTTGGTGGTATAGGAAAAATGGGGCTTGGTCTCTTTGCAGCATTTTCAGCGTTCTTCTGGGATCCAAAAGGTGGTGGAGGCAAAGGTGGAACGCCATGTGAAGAAGTGACTGTCGGCATAGAGCTTGAAGTGTTCTTTGCTGAAGAAGCCATATGGTTGAAGGTGATGAACCGAAATGAACACAATGAGCAAAAATTTATTAGAAATGAAGCACCAATTTCCCCACGGTGGGCGCCAAACTGTTTTGGTCAAAAATCAGGCTAGGATAATGCAACCAAATCTTTGTTGTGAGGAATGATGCTTGAATCAATAAACAAATGTATGAATAACTTGCAAATGAAATGAACAAGTGACACAAGGATTTATACAAGGAAAAAGCCCTTGATCAAGAGTTGATCTCCGGCATAAAAAACCTCGGGTGATGGAAACTACCGATCACCAACTATAATTAAACAAATGATCTTTACAACTCGGGATGATAACAAGCTTGTTACAAGGATCACTAGAGTGTAATGTGTATGAAATCGCCAAATGAACTGTTGAGAGCTATTGAGAGCTGTTTCGAGAGTGTGTGTTTTAGCTAAAATAGCCAAGTGTTCTAATACAAGCTTGTCATCCCCTTTTAAAATTAGAAATAACTAAAACAACTAACTATCCGCTAAATGTGCAAGCTTCCCACGATCTCCATAACGTTCACAAAGCCATGCACGTGCGGAATATTGAGGGCATATTCCCCAAGAATATCGGCAAGACCAAGTCCAAGGCGTATACTCCTGCAAAACAAATTTAAACATAATGAAGGCAACCGTTAGTATAAGGATAACAACAAGGATCCTGAATCCTGATCCTGCAATGTCTTCTGAGGATCTTTAATTCAAACAGAATTGAGGATCCGTGATCCTGGCAGTGCTTGAGGATCCGTGATCCTTAGGATTGGAAAATCCTCCCCTAACAATTGCCCCCAAAATATAAGGAGTAAAATGTAATTTAACGAGTTGTATTTTTTGATCTTATCTCAAATGAACTGACCAACAGATATACAGCCGTTAGAATCTAAGTAGCCATTGCTGGTCTTACGTCAGCGACATGACTTGCCTGCAAAATCATCATTATAAATTCAAGTTAGAGATAAGGATCAGGAGGCATTTAAATTCGTGCGTTACACCATTTAAATCCTCATTCGAAGATTGATCAGGTACTTCTCTCTCCCTTCTCTCTTCATCTTCTTCCGTTGTTCCTTTTCAAAATCTTTAGATCATAATGAAGTTACGATCCTCCCCTGCCAAGGATCACCAGAAGGATAGTCCCTTGAAAAGCCAAGGGATTATCAAAAATCTTTCGAAGGAACTCTGCAGCTTTATTGATCCAGAGATCGACCGGATTCGTCACTGTTTTCCGGCGAATACAGTCTTCAAGCCTTTGACCCTACTGCCAAAAGCGATTTTGTTTCTGAAACTTGGGTTGCGTTTCCGGTTACCCCATTCCTGATAGGATACTCCTATCCTTTCCCTGCCTTCACCCATTCCTTCTTCTCCCTCACCGGCATGTGCTATATCCAAGCCATGCCCATGATGTGGAGGGTTTTATATACCCTAGAGAACATCATTGAGCAGGAAGGCATTGAGTTGGGAATGTCTGAACTGGCTGAACTGTACAACCTTGTGAGCCATGGTTCACACCGCTTCTTATTCAAACATAAACCCGGTGATGCACACCCAATCCTCAAGACCACAAAGAATGATACCAACTGGAAGAAGCGTTTTTTCTTCGTTAGGAGGGATTCTATCCCTGATGGGAAGGATCTCCCCAGAAAGTGGGCCACCCATGGTAGGACAGAGGATCCTTATAGAAGGATCATAGGATAACCCTGTTCCTATTGAGGATAACTAACCCCTTTTCTGTTTTGCAGCTATCTCTGTCTCTCATATCATTCCATCACCTGCAACAAAAGAGAGGATCGCTGCTTTCTGGAGTCTTGATCCTGCAATCAGATCATTCCAAGCAAACACAAAGGACTCTCAAGAAGTATCCTCCGGTTCAGTCACAATGTCAAGTAAGTATCCAAGTTTGTATATGATTAAATGTTTAAATGAAAATAAAACAAGAATACTTATCTGTTGTTTTGCATTGGTAGGCGCTGGAAAATCCTCAAAGTCAGCCTCCAGATTCAGTGTCACTGATCTTGATGCTGTTTCTGGCCGATCCGGAAAGAAGAAATCTGCTGCTAGCCCAAGTGTTCAAATCCCTAAGCCCGTCACCTCCAAGGGCAAGGGAGGAAAGAAAAGGAAGTCTACCGAAGCTGACAACCTTGAAGGCCTGCCCCTCATCCATCATCAATTTGAAGAATACTTTAATGAGGTAAGGATCCCTGATCCCTAATTCTATCCTGCCCATACGAGGATAAGTGATCCTGAAATGAATCCTTCTTTCTTTGCAGAAATTCGCTGAGATCCAGATACTCTTTGATGCCTATGTTGAAGAGGCTGAGATGAAGGAGCTGGACTTCCAGAAGATCTTCCTGGCTAAGGATCAAACAATCTCCAACCTCGAGAAAGAGCTCAATGTGGCAAAGAAGCAGGTGGTCATGGCCCAAATAACTGCTGATTATGAGAAGAGAGAAGCGATGGAGGATGCCAAGGTCTCTACTGCCATTGCTATGTATAAGACCAAACTGCAGATGGCTCAAGAGGCTGAGGATCCTGACTTTGACAGGACCAATTAGGACCAGGAGGGCTGGAAGGCTAGGCTGGCTGAGCTGGATGATGAAGAGGAGGCTACAGAGGTCTTGATGCTTGAGGCAAGCGGCAGTGGGGCTAAGGATCAGGCTGGTGATGCTGGAACTGGAGGTGCTGGTGATGCAGCGAAGGTTTGAGCTGCAGAAATGGGCGATGATGGATTTATCTAGATGCGGCCGGAGCCCATTTTTTATAGTTTGGTAGTGGTTTTTGTTTGATGGTGTTTTTCTCGAACAATTGTTGGTCTGTACTCAAACAATAGTAATTAGGTTTAAGGATCACTGATCCTTCAGACAATAGGTAGGATTACAAATGGTGGAAGGATCCTCTGTTTGGGGGATGAAGCCATTGTGATCCTACCGTCCTTTATATTCCTGCACTTAGACCTTGTTAACATGGACACCCTTTGCCAACCCAAGTGGACGGGCCACGTTTTGCAGGTAGAAATTTGGGTTGGCAATTTTGACAACCTTCTAAGGGTTTAACTTTTGATAAATAAATAAAATCTTAATCTTTTGGCTATCTCATGTGTTGTTATTTCTATGAATACTTTATTTTTCAATTGTTATAATATACTTTTCTTGAATTTATAAGCTATAAGAAAAAGTTTAATAAATTATGTCAAAAAGTTTAGGATATGATCAAGGATCAAATATCCTATAATCGATAAATTCAAAAAGGTAATGTAACTTAAGGATCATGAGTCCTGTTGTCAAAGAGTAAGGGTCATTTAGATAAATAAAGTATAAAACCAAAGTGATTAAGGATCATACCTGAGAATCCAAGTTAGGATCCTAAACCTTTAATACTTACAATCAGGATAACCAAAAGACAAACCTTAATAAAAGGTAAGGATCAATGATCCTTAGCTGTTTAGCTTCAAAAACCTGAAATGGAACATAACTTGGGACTAAGCCAATATAAGAGAAGAGTTAGAAACTGGGGACAAGCCCAACAATTCTAGGGACAAGCCCAATATACTGGGGACAAGCCCAAAAAAACTGGGGACAAGCCCAAAAAACTGGGGTCTAGCCCAAAAACTGGGGACAAGCACAAATGATCTTGTGTAAACTGGAGTATGGCCCTCACTGGCGACTATCCAAACTTAGTGACATGAAAATGCCAAAACCTTAGCTAACGTGAAAACGTTAGAAACCTTAGGAACGGATGTATGGTATGTCTACCATTAAACGTAGGATCCCGGATACAGCCAGTACAATGAAATTGTCATCCCCTAAAGCGAGTACTGGTCCCATTGCCATGAACTGTACCAGGATCATCGTGCGCTGCTGGCGATACAGGAAACAGGCCCAACAACTGGGGAGTAGCCTAAATAACTGGGGACAAGCCCAAAAAACTGGGGACAAGCCCAAAAAACTGGAGACTTCTGTGGATACTCAATCCTTCGTTAAGGATACATGAACCTTCTGCAAAACTCAGAATTAAGTGAAAGGAGGATAAAGGATCCATGATCCTTCTCCTTGTATATAGGATAATTAAAGAATTAAATAGATTGAGATTAGTTCATTACCAGAGTGAGGATCGTCTATCCTCTAAGGATCCTTCGAGGATATCGGTCATGAACATTGCTAAGGATTACGGATCCTTATTACATGAAGTATCTTTTCAAGTGGATAGCATTCCAAGCTCTTGGTAGTAAATCACCCTCCATTGTTAGCAATCGATATGCCCCCTTTCCTACCTCAGCTTCAATTGGGTAGGGGCCTTCCCACTTTGGTGCCAACTTTCCATCAACAGGATTTGTGGTATTCTAAAATGCTTTCCTCAATACCATATCACCAACTTAGAACTTCCTGATCCTGACATTCTTATTGTAGGCTCCAGCCATCCTTTGTTGATAATTAGCCATCCTTATCCTTGCCAAATCCCTGAGTTCTTCTATAGTATCCAAGTCTTGAACCAAGTTTTCAGCATTTCCTTCAGGATCACGGATGCTTGTTCTAGCAGTAGGAACCACCATCTCTGTGGGGATCACTGATTCTGCTCCAAATACCAAAGAAAATGGAGTTTGGCCAGTAGCATTCTTGGGGGTTGTCCTATCAGCCCATAGTACATAAGGTAGTTCTTCTGCCCACTTTCCTTTCTTGGATCCAAGCTTCTTCTTCAAGTTGTTGATGATGATATTGTTGGATGATTCTGCTTGACCGTTAGCTTGTGGGTGGACTGGTGTTGATGTTATCATCTTAATCCCCCAGCTGTCACAAAAGTTAGTAGTTCTTGGGATCCATTATCACAAACAATTTCAGAAGGAATACCAAATCTAGTAATGATATTTCTTTTAATAAAGGATATCACTTCTTTCTCTCTGACTTGAGCAAAGGCTTCAGCCTCTATCCACTTAGAGAAGTAATCAGTCATGGCAAGCATGAATACCTTTCCTCCTGGTGCTTTGGGAAGCTTACCAACTATATCCATTCCCCATCTCATGAATGGCCAAGAAGAGGATATAGGATGCAAGAGCTCTGCTGGTTGATGAAGGATATTACTATGTCTCTGACAAGGATCACACTTCTTGGCATAATCCACATCATCCTTCTTCATTGTAGGCCAATAGTATCCTGTCCTGAGGATCCTTGAGAATAATGCCCTGCCCCAGTGTGGTTTCCACAATCTCCTTCATGAAAATCCTTTAGGACTTCTTGAATTTCAGGATCCTCTATACACCTTAGATATGGACCTGCAAGAGATCGTTTATATAACATGTTATTCAATATTGTAAATTGAGATACCTTGATTTTGAAAGCTGGGGTTTTCTCCTGTAGGAATCTCTCCATGTTGTATATATCTCATGATTGGAAGGATCCATGATCCTGAACGAGACTGTGCACCATCACTAGGAACCATTGCAGAATCCTATTATATCTCCATAGCTATGTGATCCTCAATAGCAGGAGCCAAAATATGGATGATAGGGATCTTGATATCCTCTGGAATTTTCAAGGATGATCCTAGGTTGGCCAATGCATCAGCTTCTGCATTTTCTTCCCTGGGTACCTGTGTCAAACTAAAAGAAACAAAAGAGAGTGCCAATTCCTTGACTGATCCTCATATGCTTGGCAATTTGCAAAGCAGTTATCAAGTCTTCATATTCAGCCTCATTATTAGTGTTTTGGTCAAAAATCAAGAAATGACAATGTAACCAAACTTTCTGTTGTGAGGTATGATGCTTGAATTGATGAACAACAATGAGGATCACTTTGAAATGTAATGAACAAGTGACACGAAGATTTATACGAGGAAAAAGCCCTTGATCAATGAATGATCTCTGGCATAAAAAACCTCGGGTGATGGAAACTACCGATCACCAACTCAAATTAAACAATGAATGTGTTACAACTTCGGATGATAGCGAGCTAAGTACAAGGATCACTATAGTGTATTGTGTGGAAAAAGTGTATAATCGCCAAGTGAGTTAACGAGAGCTGGTGAGAGCAGTTGTAAGAGTGTGTGTGTAGCCAAAAAATAGCCAAGTGTTTTCTAATTAGCTCGCTACCCCTTTAAAAATAGAAAATATCTACTCTAGCTAACATTCCGCAAACGGTGCAAGTCCTCCACGACTCCATAACGTCCACTTCTGGCCAAGCACGTGCGGAATAAACATAGAATATGCTCCAGGAATATCACCAAGACCAAGTCCAAGCTCATACTCCTACAAAACAATTTCGAATTCAAAGTAGACAACCGTTAGTACAAGGATCCTTATGATGATCCATGATCCTGATCCTGCAACACTTCTGAGGATCACTACTTCAGACAGAATTGAGGATCACTAAACCCAACAGTAAATGAGGATCACTAATCATTTAGAAATCCACCCCTAACAATTGCCCCCAAAATATAAGGAGTAATTATGTAAATAAACGACTTGTATTTTTTTCTTATCCATAACAAATTAACGGATAACTAGCCGTTGGAGTCGGACTAGCCGTTACGAGTATGACGTCACTGAGGTGACTATCCTGCAAAACCATTATTATAAATAGGAGTTAGGGATAGGGATCAATCAGCATTCAAATTCAAGAGAGACTCCCTTTAAATTCTCATCCGACGATCAAGCAGGTATCTCTTTTTCTTTTCTCCCTTTACATTTTCTTTCTCTGTCCCTTCTTTCTTCACCTTCTTCACAATCAAGATGATGCTGAGATCCTCACCAGCCAAGGATCATAAGAAGGACACTCCTCTTAAGAGCCAGGGGATCATCAAAGATTCAGCGAATGAGAGGTGCTGCTTCACTGATCCGCAAATAGACAGAATCTGGCATTGCTTTCCGGCGAACACCTATTTCAAACCGTTTGATCCTACCGTTCTAAGTGATTACGTTTCTGAAACTTGGGTAGCTTTCCCGGTCACACCGTTCACAATAGGATACACATATCCTTTCTTGAGGATCACTTGATCCTAATCTTGCATTGTCTTGTTTGCAGAAATTTGCTGAAATTGAGGACTATGTTGGGAATGTTGAAGAGCTAGAGGAGAAACACTCTGACCTCCAAAAAGTAGCAATGCTCAAAGACCTCAAGATCGCTTCCCTTGAAAAGGATCTCAACGATCCCAAAGCTCAAACAGCTGCCATTCTGATCAACTTTGATTATAAGAAGAGCGAGATCACGAAAGATGCTATGGTCTCCGATGCCATTGCCATGTACAAGACCAAGCTACAGATGGCTCAGGAAGCTCAGGATCCCACCTTTGATAGGAGCAGCTGGGACATGGAAGGCTGGAAGGCCAGGCTGGCTGAGTTGGAGGATGAGGATGAGGCTGATGAGGTTCTAGCAATCAAGGCTAGTGGTAGTGGCAAAGATTAAGCGAAGGATACTGGAGCTGGAGGGGATGATGATGCAGCGAAGGCATAGGTTGCAGGAATGGGCGATGAAGGACATTTCTAGACGTAGCCGGAGCCCATTTTTTTAAGTTTGGTTATGGTTTTTATTCTGATGATGTTTTGATGAACAATGGTTGGTCTGTACTTAAATAATAGTAATTAGGGTTGAGGATCATGGATGATCCTTTGAACAATAAGTAGGATTACAAATGGTGGAGGGATCCTCTATTTGGGGGATGAAGCCATTGTGATCCTGCCGTCTTTAATTTCCTGCACTACCAAGACCTTTAGACAATGGACACCCTTTGCCAACCCATGTGGACGGGCCACGTTTTGCTGGTAGAAACGTGGGTTGGCAATTTTGACAACCTTAAAGGGTTTAATCTTTTGTGAATAAAATAACTTTAACTTTTTGGCTTATCCTGTGTTGATATCCTTGTTAGTATTTTACTTTCTAACTGTTGTGTTGTTCAATTTGTTTAAACTTATCAAGTAAAGAAAGAATTTAAGAAATATCCTCAAAAAATTTTAGGATATGATCAAGAATCACACATCCTATAATCGATAAGTTCTGAAAAGTAATATAGTTTAAGGATCACAAGTTCTGTTGTCAAAGGATAAGGGTTATTCAAATAAATAATGAATAAAATCAAAATGGTTAAGGATCATACCTGAGAATCCAAGTTAGGATCCTATCTTTTAACACTTAATATCAGGATAACCCAGAAGACAAACCTTAGTAAAAGGTAAGGATCAAGGATCCTTAGTCGTTTAACTTCAAAAACCTGAAATAGGATACAACTTGGGACTAAGCCAATATAAGATGAAAGTTAGTAACTGGGGACAAGCCTAATATACTGGGGACAAGCCCAAAAGATTACTGGGGACAAGCCCAAAGGATAACTGGGGACAAGGCCAAAGGATAACTGGGGACAAGCCCAAAGGATAACTGGGGACAAGCCCAAAGGATCGTATATTAACTGGAGTATGGCCCTCACTGGCGACTATCCAAACTTAGTGACATGAAAATGCCAAAACCTTAGCTAACATGAAAACGTTAGAAACCTTAGGAACGGATGTATGGTACGTCTACCATTATACGTAGGATCCTGAATATAGCAAGTACAATGAAATTGTCAGCCCCTAAAGCAAGTACTGGTCCCATTGCCATGAACTATACCAGTATCATCGTGCGCTACTGGCGAAACTGGGGACAGGCCCAAACTGGGGACTAGCCCAAATAACTGGGATCAAGCCCAAATAACTGGGGTCAAGCCCAAATAACTGGATACTTCTGTGGATACTCAATCCTTAGTTAAGGATACCTGAACCTTCAAAACTCAGAATCAAGTAAGCGGAGGATAAAGGATGCAGGATCCTTATCCTTATATAAGAGAATAAAAGAATGAAATAGTTTGAGATTAGAATGTTACCAGAAAGAGGATCATCTGTCTGTAAGGATCCTTCAAGGATACTTGTCAAATGAGGATCATGGATCCTAGTCACATAAAATACTTCTTCAAATGGACATCATTCCAAGCTCGTGGTAGCAAATCACCTTCCATTGTTAGCAATCGATATGCCCCCTTTCCTGCTTCAGCTTCAATCAAATAGGGGCCTTCCCACTTTGGTGCTAGCTTTCCATCAGCAGGATTGGTGGTATTTTGAAATGCTTTCCTTAATACCATATCACCAACTTGGAATTTCCTGATCCTGACATTTTCGTTGTAAGCTCCAGCCATCCTTTGTTGATAACTGGCCATCCTTATCCTTGCCAAGTCCCTGATTTCTTCTATAGTATCCAAGTCTTGAATCAAGTTTTCAGCATTTTCTTAAGGATCACGAATGCTTGTTCTTGCAGTTGGAACCACCATCTCTGTAGGGATCACTGATTCTGCCCCAAATACCAAAGAAAATGGAGTTTGGCCTGTAGCATTCTTGGGAGTTGTCCTATCAGCCCAAAGCACATAAGGTAGTTCTTCTGCCCATTTTCCTTTCTTGGATCCAAGCTTTTTCTTCAAATTGTTGATGATAATCTTGTTGGATGATTCTGCCTGACCATTAGCTTGTGGGTGGACTGGTGTTAATGTTATCATCTTAATCCCCCAGCTGTCACAAAAGTTAGTAGTTCTATTCCCAATAAATTGGGATCCATTATCACAAACAATTTCAGAAGGGATACCAAATCTAGTAATAATGTTTCTTTTAATGAAGGATATAACTTCCTTTTTCTCTGACTTGAGCAAAGGCTCCAGCCTCTATCCACTTCGAGAAGTAATCAGTCATAGCAAGCATGAATACTTTTCCACCAGGTGCCTTAGGAAGCTTTCCAACTATATCCATTCCCCATCTAATGAATGGCTAGGAAGAGGATATAGGATGCAAGAGCTCTGCTGGTTGGTGAAGGATGTTACTATGCCTCTGACAAGGATCACACTTCTTGGCATACTCCACAGCATCCTTCTTCATAGTGGGCCAATAGTATCCTGTCCTCAGGATCCTTGAGAACAATGCTCTGCCCCCAGTGTGGTTTCCACAATCTCCTTCATGGAAATCCTTTAGGACTTCTTGGATTTCAGGATCCTCAATGGATCTTAGATATGGCCCTGCAAGAGATCGTTTATATAACATATTATTCAATATTGTAAATTGAGATACCTTAATTTTGAAATCCCTATGGTTTTCCCCTGTAGGAATCTCTCCATGTTGTATGTATCTCATGATTGGAAGGATCCATGATCCTGAATGAGATTGAGTATCATCACTAGGGATGATTGCAGAATCTTCTCCTATCTCCATAGCTATATGATCCTCGATAACCGGGGTCAGGATATGGATAATAGGGATCTTGATATCCTCCGGGATCTTCAAGGATGATCCTAAATTGGCTAATGCATCTGCTTCTGCATTCTCTTCCCTTGGTACCTGTGTCAAACTAAAGGATACAAAAGAGAGTGCCAATTCTTTGACTATCTCCAAATATTTGATTAGCTTTTCACCTTTAACAGCATAGGATCCATTAAAGTGATTAGTGATCAGTAAAGAATCTACATGTACCTCAAGATACCTGATCCTCATATGCTTTGCAATTTGCAAACCAGCTATCAAGGCTTCATACTCAGCCTCATTGTTGGTAGTCTGGAATTCACAAGCTATGGAGTGGGGTATTATGTCCCTCTATGGCGATTTTAGTAGTATTCCAAGTCCTGTTCCGTTCACATTGGAGGATCCATCAGCCATCCTTCCTGACATCTCAGGTTTCTTCAAGCTGTTGGACTTCTAGTTCAGCCTCCTTTTGCAAATCACTACTAAAATCTGCCACAAAGTCAGCTAAGGCTTGGGATTTGATGGCAGTCCTTGGTTCATATCTTATATCATATGCACTAAGCTTCACTGCCCACTTAGCCATCCTTCCTGACATTTCAGGTTTCCTGAGAACATTCTTAATAGGAAAATTAGTTTTAACAATAATGGCATGAGTCTCAAAATAATGTCTCAATTTAGTAGATGCCATAATTAATGCAAGGATAAGTTTTTCTAAGTGTGAATACCTGGATTCAGCATCAAGTAAACTCTTACTTACATAATAGACAGGATGTTGTGTACCTTGGTGATCCTTAACAAGGCCCGCACTTACTGCTTTTGAGGATACTGCTAGATACAAGGATAATACTTCCCCTTTTTCTGGTTTCATCAAGGCAGGGGCTGAGGATAGGTAATCCTTAAGAGCTTTGAGGGCACTTTCATGCTTCTCAGTCCATTCAAATTTCTTGTTCTTCCTCAGGATGTCATAGAATTCCTTGCACTTTTCTGAGGATTTGGATATGAATCTGTTCAAGGCCGCGATCCTGCCTGTCAATCTTTGCACATCTTTAGCATTGGCAGGAGATTTGATATTCACAATAGCCTTGATTTGCTCTGGACTTGCTTCAATGCCCCTCTTTGTCACCATATATCATAAGAATTTACCTGCCTGCCCAAAGTAGTTTATCTACCTCTTCCTGGATAATAGCATTCCTTTCAGGTGCAAACTTCCTCCTCTTTTGATGTATAGGCTTGAATGACCTGTCAATGCCAAGTTTATGAGTAATTATATCCTTAGATATACCTGTCATGTCTTCATGTTTCCAGGCAAAGGTGGATTTCCTTCTCTTGAGGAAGGATACTAGCTGCTGCTCGATGTCGCTAAGGATCCCTGATCCTATAAAGATCTTGGATTCAGGATCCTCAGGATCCATGAGGATTTCTTTCAAATCCTGCTCTCTTGCCTCCAAGACATCTCTTGAAGGATACTTTAATTGCTATTGCTCCCTTGGTCTTGAGGCTGGCTTCATTGAGGATGTATAACAATTCTTAGCCTCCTGTTGATCACTCTCAATTTTCACCACTCCCCAAGGACTTGGAAGCTTTACACATTGATGATAGGTGGATGGGACTGCCTTCATATCATGTATCCATGGCCTGCCAAGGATAACATTACAACATGATAAGCAATCTATAACACAAAACATTTGATAAGAATGCAATCCTTCAATATAGATTGGGAGTTTGATATCCCCCAATGTATTCTTAGTTTCTCCACTGAATCCCACAAGTACTGAGGATCTTGGGACAATATCAGACTCCGGGATATTCATCTTCTTGAGGACATCAAGCTGAATGATGTTCACAAAACTTCCTCCGTCTATAAGGATCCTGCGAACAAAATGGTTAGAAATAAACAGTGTAATTACTAGACCATCATGATGAGGATCCTGGATATCAACACGATTATCCTGGGTGATAACGGAGGTCCGGACGGGTCTGTCTCCATTATCCATCTTGGTTTCCTTAGCGTGTCTCTTTGCTGCTGAAAAGGATGTACCATAGATGTCTGATCCACTGGATATGAAATTTATGACTTGTGCATCCGCTGGAGGAGCAGGAGCCCTTTCTGGGATCCTTTCGGGATCCTGGATCCTTGAATTCTTTCGACCCAAGAGTTCCTTCAAATGCCCCTTGCTCAGCAAGTAACCAATTTCCTTTCTCAGTGCAATACACTCTTCAGTGAGGTGCCCAAAATCCTCATGATATGCACACCACTTGGACTTATCCTTTGTAGCAGCTGGTTTATCACTCTTTCTTGGCCACCTAGCTTCTCACCTAAATTCTGCATTGCAAGGATTAGTTCATTGTTATCAACAGAAAAACAATATTCAGAAATAGGAGGATAATCCTCATCATCCTCTTCTTGTTCCACTGAATGCACGTTCTGATTGTCAGCCTTATTGTAGAACTTGGATTTGTTGTTCCTGAAGTAGGATCCTTGTTTCTCCTGTTTTGAGGATCCTGTTACTCTATCCTGGATCCTTTTGTCATCCTCTAGGCGGATGAACCTAAGGGCCCTGGTTCTTACTTCATCAAGATTCCTGCAAGGTGTCATTACAAGATCATCATAGAATAATGAATCCCTAAGTAATCCCATTTTAAAGGCTTCTACAGCCGTAGCAATATCCAAGTTAGGAATATCTAAGGATTCTTTACTAAACTTAGTGATATAATCTCTAAGTGATTCATTTTGACCTTGTGTTACCCTATATAGGTCACTAGTTAATCGTTCAAACTTTCTACTACAAGAGAATTGACTATTGAACAAGTTAACTAAATTAGCAAATGAAGTAATAGAGTAAGGGGGAAGACTTAGCAGCCATTTAAGAGCAGATCCTGTAAGTGTGGATCCAAATCCCTTGCATAGACATGCTTCCTTCAACCTTTCAGGAATTGGATTGATCTCCATCCTCTCCCTGTACTGAGCTACATGCTCTTCTGGATCCGTTGAACCATCATATAGCTTCATAGATGGTATCTGGAACCTCTTGGGTATCTCAGCATCACATAAGGGTGGTGCAAAACGAGATATCCTATGGCTACCGTCTGCAATTTCAGGAATGGGTTTAACCACTCCTGGTACACTGGATATCATATCCTTAAGCTTCTGTAGCTCCCTAGCCATGGCCTGATTGATACCTGTATCCTGCATAAAGCCATGGTTAGTGTTATATGAATTATTGAAAATGTTACCTCCCACAGGATTCACGTTCGGAATTGCGGATGTGAATCCATATTGACGAGACTCTGGCATGATTGAAGGACCAGAGGGAGCAATGGTCTGCATTGGTATGAGGTCTCCTTGATTAACGTCCAAGCTCTGAGGCAGCATACTTCTCAAGAATCCTTGATCCTGAGGGACGTTGGATCCTTGAAGTTGAGATGATCCTTGAACATGAAAGGATCCTGGAACCAGAGAGGATCCTGGGACCAGAGAGGATCCTGGGGCAAGGGAGGATCCTTGGACCGGAAAGGATCCTTGAACATGGGAGGATCCTTGGACCTGGGAGGATCCTTGAACCTGGGAGGATCCTTGCACCTGAGAGGATCCTTGTACTACATGCATTCCCAAATATCCTCCTGACATGAAGTATCCTTGATGCTGAGAGGAGGATCCTGATGGTTAAGAAGAGGATCCCTAAGGCTGGAAGTAAGAGCCAAATGCCTGACTCATTGTTGTTGTTCCATAACGCCTTCCTGGTAATTCACCCAAGTATTGCACGTCCGGAACTGCTGAGTGTTGGGAAGTTATGGCTGGAGTGTCGAAGTTCAGCGATCTTGGCATCAGAGGAGAGTGATCCTCCACTGATTTCTTCTGTTTCTTGATCTCATCGATCCCCCGGAGGATCCTTTCGTTGGTTTTGTCCTGCTCTTGTGCATGATTTCTCATCTGCAAAATCAGAGTATAAAGATCATTAGTAGTAGGATTAGTTGAAACAGAAGAAGTTGGTGGTTTTTGGAAATTGGGGGTTTGTTTCTTCGCAGCATTCTCAGCGTTCTTCTGGGATCCAGAAGGTGGTGGAGGCAAAGGAGGAACGCCTTGTGAAGAACTGAATGAGGGCATCAAACTTGAAGTATTTTTCGCTGAGGAAGCCATCTACTTGGTTGTAACGAACCGGAATGAGCCCGAAAATACGAATCTTTCTAGGAATGAAGCACCAATTGCCCCACGGTGGGCGCCTAACTGTTTTGGTCAAAAATCAAGCAATGACAATGTAACCAAACTTTCTGTTGTGAGGTATGATGCTTGAATTGATGAACAACAATGAGGATCACTTTGAAATGTAATGAACAAGTGACACGAAGATTTATACGAGGAAAAATCCCTTGATTAATGAATGATCTCCGGCATAAAAAACCTCGGGTGATGGAAACTACCGGTCACCAACTCAAATTAAACAATGAATGTGTTACAACTTCGGATGATAGCGAGCTAAGTACAAGGATCACTATAGTGTATTGTGTGGAAAAAGTGTATAATCGCCAAGTGAGTTAACGAGACCTGGTGAGAGCAGTTGTAAGAGTGTGTGTGTGTAGCCAAAAAATAGCCAAGTGTTTTCTAATTAGCTCGCTACCCCTTTAAAATAGAAAATATCTACCCTAACTAACATTCCGCAAATGGTGCAAGTCCTCCACGACTCCATAACGTCCACTTCTGGCCAAGCACGTGCGGAATAAACATAGAATATGCTCCAGGAATATCGCCAAGACCAAGTCCAAGCTCATACTCCTTCAAAACAATTTCGAATTCAAAGTAGACAACCGTTAGTACAAGGATCCTTATGATGATCCATGATCCTGATCCTGCAACACTTCTGAGGATCACTACTTCAGACAGAATTGAGGATCACTAAACCCAACAGTAAATGAGGATCACTGATCATTTAGAAATCCACCCCTAACAATTAGTAGTTTGAAACTCACAAGATATGGAGTGGGGTATTATGTCCCCCTGTGGCGATTTTAGTAGTATTCCAAGCCCTGTTCCTTTGACATTAGAGGCTCCATCAGTGAATAGTATCCAAGGATCCTGAGTCTCTTCCAACTGCTGAACTTCTAACTCAGCTTCTCTTTGCAAGTCACTACTAAAATCAGCCACAAAGTCAACTAAGGCTTGGGATTTAATGGTAGTCCTTGGTTCATATCTCATATCATAAGCACTAAGCTTCACTGCCCATTTAGCCATCCTTCCTGACATTTCAGGTTTCCTGAGATCATTCTTAATTGGAAAGTTAGTCTTAACAATAATGGCATGAGTTTCAAAATAATGTCTTAATTTAGTAGATGCCATAATCAAAGCAAGGATAAGTTTCTCTAAATGTGAATACCTGGATTTAGCATCAAGCAAACTCTTACTTACATAATAGACATGATGTTTTGTACCTTCGTGATCCTTAACAAGTACCGCACTTACTGCTTTAGAGGATACCGCTAAATACAAGGATAATATATCCCCTTTTTCTGGTTTCATCAAAGCAGGAGCTGAGGATAGGTAATCCTTAAGGGCTTTGAGAGCATTTTCATGCTTTTCAGTCCACTCAAATTTCTTGTTCTTTCTCAAAATGTCATAGAATTCTTTGCACTTTTCTGATGAGTTGGATATGAACCTGTTCAAGGCTGCGATCCTCCCTGTCAACCTTTGCACATCCTTGGCATTGGCAGGAGATTTAATGTTCACGATTGCCTTAATTTGCTCTGGACTTGCTTCAATGCCTCTTTTTGTTACCATATAGCCTAGGAACTTGCCTGCTTTAACACCAAAGTGACACTTTGAAGGATTCAGCTTCATATTGAATTTGTCAAGGATATTGAATGCTTCCTCCAGGTCTATAAGGTGATCCTCAGCTCTCTTGGACTTAACCACCATGTCGTCTATGTAGACTTCCATAGTGTGTCCAATTTGTTCCTTAAACATCATATTGACTAGCCTTTGATAAGTAGCACCTGCATTCCTTAGTCCAAATGGCATAGCAATATAATAATAGATACCAGCTGGGGTCATAAAGGTTATATCCTCTTGATCAGATGGTTCCATCTGAATTTGCTGAAATCCAGATGAAGCATCCATAAAAGTCAACAACTCATGACCCGCGGTAGCATCCACTATGGAGTCAATGTGGGGTAATGGGAAAGGATCCTTGGGACATGCCTTATTTAAATCAGTAAAATCGACGCATACCCTCCACTTTCCGTTTTTCTTTTGAACAACAACCACATTGGCTAACCATCTTGGATACTTAACCTCTCTAATCATACCTGCTCGGAGTAATTTGTCTACCTCCTCCTGGATAATGGCATTCCTCTCAGGTGCAAACTTCCTCCTCTTCTGATGTATGGGATTGAATGACCTGTCAATACCAAGTTTATGAGTAATTATATCTTTAGAGATACCTGTCATGTCTTCATGCTTCCAGGCAAAGGTAGTTTTTCTCCTCTTAAGGAAGGATACTAGATCCTGTTCAATGTTGCTGAGGATCCCTGATCCTATGAAGACTTTGGATTCAAGATCATGAGGATCCATAAGGATTTCTTTCACATCCTGTTCTCTTGCCTCCAAGACGTCTCTTGGAGGATACTTTAGTTGCTATTGCTCCCTTGGTCTTGAGGCTGGCTTCATTGATGAGGTATAGCAATTTTTTGCTTCTTGTTGATCACTCTCAATCTTTATCACCCCTCATGGACTAGGAAGCTTTACACACTGATGGTAGGTAGATGCAACTGCCTTAATGTCATGTATCCATGGCCTGCCAAGGATAACATTGCAACAAGATAAGCAATCTATAACACAAAATTTCTGATAAGAATGAAGTCCTTCAATGTAGATGGGAAGTTTAATGTCCCCCAATGTATTCTTGGTTTCTCCGCTGAATCCCACAAGAACTGAGGATCTTGGGATAATATCTGATTCAGAGATGTTCATCTTCTTGAGGACATCAAGCTGAATGATGTTCATCGAACTTCCTCCATCGATTAGGATCCTGCGAACAAAATGGTTAGAAATGAACAAAGTAATGACAAGACCATCATGATGAGGATCCTGGACATCAACACGATCATCCTCATCAAAGGTTATAACTTTCTCCTGTGTAACAGTAGACGTCCGGATGGGTCTATCTCCATTATCCATCTTGGTTTCCTTGGCATGTCTCTTGGCTGCTGAAAAGGAAGTACCACAAATGTCTGATCCACTGGATATGAAGTTTATAACTTGTGCATCTGCCGAAGGAGCAGGAGCTCTTTCTGGAACCTTTTCAGGATCCTGGATCCTTGACTTTTTTCTTCCGAAAAGCTCCTTCAAGTGCCCCTTGCTTAACAAGTAACCAATCTGTTTTCTAAGTGCAATATACTCTTCAGTGAGATGTCCGAAATCCTCATGATATGCACACCATTTGGACTTGTCTTTTGTTGCGGCTGGTTTATCACTTTTCCTTGGTCATCTTGTTTTCTCACCTAGATTCTGCATTGCAAGAATTAGTTCATTGTTATCAACAGAAAAACAGTATTCAGAAATGGGAGGATAATCCTCATCATCCTCTTCCTGTTCTACTGCATGCACGTTCTGGTTATCAGACTTGTTGTAAGACTTGAACTTGTTGTTCTTGAAGTAAGATCCTTGTTTCTCCTGTTTCGAGGATCCTGCCAGTCTTTCCTGGACCCTTTTATCATCCTCTAATCGGATGAATCTAAGGGCCCTGGTTCTCACTTCATCAAGATTCCTGCATGGGGTCATGACAAGATCATCATAGAATAATGAATCCCTAAGCAAACTCATTTTAAAGGCTTCCACAGCCGTAGCTATATCCAGATTAGGGATATCTAAGGATTATTTACTAAACTTAGTGATGTAATCTCTAAGTGATTCATTTTGACCTTGTGTTACCCTATATAGATCACTAGTTAAATGTTCAAATTTTCTACTACATGAGAATTGGCTATTAAACAGATTAACTAGATTAGCAAATGAAGTAATAGAGTAAGGGGGAAGACTTAGCAGCCATTTAAGAGCTGATCCTGTGAGTGTGGATCCAAAACCCTTGCATAGACATGCTTCTTTTAATCTCTCAGGAATTGGATTGATCTCCATCCTTTCTCTGTATTGACCTACATGCTCCTCTGGATCCGTCGAACCATCATACAACTTCATGGTTGGTATTTGGAACCTTTTGGGTATCTCAGCATCACAAATAGGTGGTGCAAAACGAGATATCCTATGGCTCCCATCTGCAATTTCAGGAATGGGCTTAACCACTCCTGGAACGCTGGATATCATATCCTTCAGTTTCTGCAATTCCCTAGCTATAGCTTCATTGATACATGTATCCTGCATAAAGCCATGGTTAGTGTTATAAGAATTATTAAAAGTGTTACCTCCCGAAGGATTTAGGTTTGGAATCCCAGATGTGAATCCATATCGACGGGATTCTGGTATGACTGAAGGACCAGAATAAGCAATGGTCTGCATTGGAATGAAGTCTCCTTGATGGACATCTGAACTTGAGGGCTGCACACTTCTTAAGAATCCCTGATCCTGAAAGGAGGATCCTTGAACCTGAGAGGAGGATCCCTGAACCTGAGAGGATCCTTGAACCGAAAAAGGATCATTGAACCTACGAGGATCCTTGAACCTGAGAGGATCCTTGATGCTGGAAGATGGATCCTGAAGGTTGAAAGTAGGATCCTTGAGCTTGAGTCATTGCCGATGATCCAGAGCGCATTCCTGTTGATCCACCCCGGTATTGAATGTTTGGAGCTGCAGATTGCTGGGCAGTTATAGCTGGAGTGTCGAAATCCAGTGACCTTGGTATCATAGGAGAGTGATCCTCCACTGATTTATTCTGTTTCTTGATGTCACCAATCTCCCGGAGGATCTTTTCGTTGGTTTTATCCTGCTCTTGTATGTGATCCCTCATCTGCAAAATCAAAGTAAAAAGATCACTAGTAGTAGGGTTAGAAGAAACAGCAGAAGTTGGTGGTTTAGGAAAAATGGGGCTTGGTCTCTTTGCAGCAGTTTCAGCATTCTTCTGGGATCCAAAAGGTGGTGGAGGCAAAGGTGGAACGCCCAGTGAAGAAGTGACTACCGGCATAGAGCTTGAAGTGTTGAAGCCATATGGTTGAAGGTGATGAACCGAAATGAACACAATGAGCAAAAATTTATTAGAAATGAAGCACCAATTGCCCCACGGTGGGCGCCAAACTGTTTTGGTCAAAAATCAGGCTAGGATAATGCAACCAAATCTTTGTTGTGAGGAATGATGCTTGAATCAATGAACAAATGTATGAATAACTTGCAAATGAAATGAACAAGTGACACAAGGATTTATACGAGGAAAAAGCCCTTGATCAAGAGTTGATCTCCGGCATAAAAAAACCCCGGGTGATGGAAACTACCGATCACCAACTATAATTAAACAAATGATCTTTACAACTCGAGATGATAACAAGCTTGTTACAAGGATCACTACAGTGTAATGTGTATGAAATCGCCAAATGAACTGTTGAGAGCTATTGAGAGCTGTTTCGAGAGTGTGTGTTTTAGCTAAAATAGCCAAGTGTTCTAATTCAATCTTGTCATCCCCTTTTAAAATTAGAAATAACTAAAACAACTAACTATCCGCTAAATGTGCAAGCTTCCCACGATCTCCATAACGTTCACAAAGCCATGCACGTGCGGAATATTGAGGGCATATTCCCCAAGAATATCGGCAAGACCAAGTCCAAGGCGTATACTCCTTCAAAACAAACTTAAACATAATGAAGGCAACCGTTAGTATAAGGATAACAACAAGGATCCTGAATCCTGATCCTGCAATGTCTTCTGAGGATCCTTAATTCAAACAAAATTAAGGATCCGTGATCCTAGCAGTGCTTGAGGATCCGTGATCCTTAGGATTGGAAAATCCTCCCCTAACAGCAAGATACAGGGATAATGGTTCACCATCCTCGGGCTTCATCAATAGAGGTGCAGTTGAAAGATATTGCTTTAAATCCTGCAAGGCTGCTTCATGCTTCTCTCCCCATTTAAATTTCATATTCTTCTTCAGGATACCGTAGAATTCCTTGCATTTTTCCGAGGATCTTGATATAAATCTGTTTAATGCTGCTACTCGTCCCGTCAATCTTTGTACATCTTTCATGTTGGAAGGTGACTTGATATCCAAGATGGCTTTGATCTGTTCTAGGCTCGCTTCTATCCCTCTTTTAGTCACCATATATCCTAAAAACTTTCCTGTCCCCACTCCAAAATGGCACTTGGCAGGATTTAGCTTCATGTTATATTGATCCAGGATATGAAATGCTCCCTTAATATCCTAGAGGTGATCCTCAGCTTTCTTAGATTTTACTACCATGTCATCAATGTACACTTCCATGGTGTCTCCCAAGTTGTCTTTAAACATCATGTTCACCAATCTTTGGTACGTTGCACCTGCATTTTTCAAACCAAAAGGCATAGCAGTATAACAATAAATACTTGTTGGTGTCATTGTTAGGGGAGGATTTTCTAACAATTAGGGATCCTTACTTGTTATCCTAATTAATGATCCTTACTTCTGTGAATGATAGTGATCCTCAGAAGAGCTTCAGGATCAGGATCATGGATCACTTTAAGGATCCTCATACTAACGATTGTTTGTTTATGTTCCGTATTATTTTGCAGGAGTAACCAGCTTGACTTGGTCTTGGCAACGTTACTATGGAATATTCCACTGGTATTTCGCACACGTTTGACTGGAAATGGACGTTGTGGAGAACGTAGGAGCTTGGCACAAAAGTCGGATTGTTTGTTATTATAGTTAACTTCTATTTTTAAAGGGGTGACGAGCTAGAATTAGAACACTTAGCCATTTTCAGCTACACACACTCTCATACAATCGCACTCTTGAAGCTCTCGACGAACACTTATTAGTTTTCATTCTTTTTTACACATTTCACCGTAGTGATCCTTGTACCTAGCTCGTTACTATCCGAAGTTGTAAACATTTATTGATTTATTTGAGCTTGGTGATCGGTAGTTTCCATCACCCGGGGTTTTTTGTGTCGGAGATCAACTCTTGATCAAGGGCTTTTTCCCCGTACAAATCCTTGTGTCGTTCGTGCAATTTACATTGAAGTGATCCTTATCATTGTTCTACATTTAAAGCATCATACCCTGTAACAGAGAGTTTGGTTGCATTATCCTCATTAGATTTTTGACCAAAACAGTTTGGCGCCCACCGTGGGGTAATTGGTGCTTCATTCTTAGAAAAATTCGTATTTCTGTGCTCATTTCAGTTCACTACAACCAAGCAAATGGCTTCCTCAGCGAAGAATGCTTCAAATTTGATGCCCTCATTCAGTTCTTCACAAGGCGTTCCTCCTTTGCCTCCACCACCTTCTGGATCCCAGAAGAATGCTGAGAATGCTGCGAAGAAACCAACTCCCATTTTCTCAAAACCACCTACTTCTTCTGTTTCAACTAATCCTACTACTAATGATCTCTATGCCTTGATTTTACAGATGAGGAATCATGCACAAGAGCAGGATAAGACCAACGAAAGGATCCTCCGGGAGATTGACGAAATCAAGAAACAAAAGAAAACGGCAGAGGATCATTCCCCACTGATGCCCAGATCTTTGAATTTTGATACTCCGGTGATTACTTCTCAGCCATCAGTGGTTCCAGATGTTCAATATGTGGGTGGACCAAAAGGAGTGCACTACGGAACAACAACAGTGACCCAGGCATCGGGTTCCTATTTCCAGCCAGCGGGATCCTATCCTCAGCATATGGGATCCCTCACGAATTCGGGAGGATACACAGGAGCGCAGCAGATTCAAGGATCCTCCTTTGTTCCAGGATCATCCCAGGTTCACGGATCCTCCATTGTTCCAGGATCATCCCAGGTTCAAGGATCCTCCATTGTTCCAGGATCATCCCAGGTTCAAGGATCCTCCATTGTTCCAGGATCATCCCAGGTTCAAGGATCCTCCATTGTTCCATGATCATCCCAGGTCCAAGGATCCTCCTTTGTTCCAGGATCATTCCAGGTTCAAGGATCCTCCTTTGTTCCAGGATCGTCCCAGTTTCAGGGATCCTTCCAGATGCCAGGATCCTTGAGGAGTTTGCAAACAGGAAGTTCAGATGTCCATCAGGGAGATTTTATTCCAATGCAAACCAATGCTTCTACTGGTCCTTCGATCATTCCAGAGCCCCAACAATATGGATTAACATCCATTCTTCCTAATTTGAATCCAATGGGAGGTAACACTTTTAATAATTCCTATGCTACTAACCATGGCCTTATGCAGGATCCAGGTATCAATCATGCCATGGCCAGAGAATTGCAGAAATTGAAGGATATGATATCAAGTGTTCCAGAAGTGGTCAAACCTATCCCAGAGATTGCAGATGGGAGCCACAAGATATCTCGTTTTGCACCACCAATCTGTGATGCTGAGATACCCAAGAGGTTCCATGTCCCAACTATGAAGCTGTATGATGGTTCGACGGATCCTGAAGAACACATAGCACAATACAGGGAGAGGATAGAGATCAATCCAATCCCAGAAAGGTTAAAGGAAGCATGCCTATGCAAGGGATTCGGATCCACTCTTACTGGATCAGCTCTCAAATGGCTGCTAAGTCTTCCCCCTTACTCTATTACCTCGTTTGCTAATCTAGTTAACCTATTTAATAATCAGTTTTCTTGTAGTAGAAAATTTGAACGATTAACTAGTGATCTATATAGGATAACCCAGGGTCATAATGAATCATTAAGGGATTACATTACCAAATTCAGTAAAGAATCTTTAGACATTCCCAACTTGGATATAGCTACGGCTGTTGAGGCCTTTAAAATGGGATTGCTTAGGGATTCATTGTTCTATGATGATCTTGTTATGACACCATGCAGGAACCTAGATGAGGTAAGAACCCGGGCACTTAGGTTCATCCGGCTAGAGGATGACAAAAGGATCCAGGAGATGTTAGCAGGATCCTCAAAGCAGGATAAGCAAGGATCCTCATTCAGGAACAACAAGTTCAGATCCTATAACAGATCTGATAACCAGAACGTGCATGCTGTTGATCAAGAAGAGGATGATGAGGATTATCCTCCAATCTCTGAATATTGTTTTTCTGTTGATAACAATGAACTAATCCTTGCGATGCAGAACTTAGGTGATAAAGCCAGATGGCCCAGAAAGAATGATAGGCCAGTTGCAACTAAGGATAAATCAAAGTGGTGTGCATACCATGAAGATTTTGGGCATCTCACAGAAGAATGCATTGCACTGAGAAAGGAAATTGGATACTTGTTAAGCAAGGGGCATCTAAAAGAATTTTTGGGAAGAAAAAAGTCAAGGACTCAAGATCCTGAAAGGATCCCTGAGAAAGCTCCGGCCCCTCCAGCAGATGCACAAGTAATAAACTTTATTTCTGGAGGATCAGACATTTGTGGCACATCCTTCTCAGCAGCTAAAAGGCATGTCCCAAGGATCATTTCCCATTACCCCACATTGACTCCATGGTGGATGCAACTGCGGGTCATGAACTGTTAACTTTTATGGATGCTTCATCTGGATTTCAACAAATCCAAATGGAACCATCCGATCAAGAGGATACAGCCTTCATGACTCCAACTGGTATATATTGTTATATTGCTATGCCGTTCGGACTAAGAAATGCAGGTGCAACATATCGAAGGCTGGTGAATATGATGTTCAAGGATCGGATTGGACAAACTATGGAGGTTTACATAGACGATATGGTGGTAAAATCAATAAAGGCTGAGGATCACCTAAGAGACTTGGAGGAAGCATTCGATATCCTTGACAAATATAACATGAAGCTTAATCCTTCAAAATGTCACTTTGGTGTTAAAGCAGGTAATTTCTTAGGATACATGGTGACCAAGAGAGGCATTGAAGCTAGCCCGGAACAAATCAAAGCAATAGTGAACATCAAATCTCCGACCAATGCTAAGGATGTCCAAAGGTTAACAGGCAGGATAGCAGCTTTGAACAGATTTATATTCAAATCCTCAGAGAAGTGCAAGGAATTCTATGATATCCTAAGGAAGAACAAGAAATTTGAGTGGACTGAGAAGCATGAAAATGCCTTAAGAGCCCTCAAAGATTACCTATCCTCAGCCCCGGCCTTGATGAAACCAGAAAAAGGCGATGTGCTATCCTTATATCTTGCAGTATCCTCGAAAGCAGTAAGTGCGGTCCTTGTTAAGGATCACGAAGGTACACAACATCCTGTCTATTATGTAAGTAAAAGTTTACTTGATGCCGAATCCAGGTATTCACACCTTGAAAATCTTATTCTTGCATTAATTATGGCATCCACTAAGTTGAGACATTATTTTGAAACTCATGTTATTGTTGTTAAAACTAATTTCCCAGTTAAGAATGTCCTCAGGAAACCAGAGATGTCATGAAGGATGGCTAAGTGGGCAGTGAAGCTAAGTGCATATGATATAAGATATGAGCCTAGGACAGCCATCAAATCCCAAGCATTAGCTGACTTTGTGGCTGATTTCAGTAGTGATTTACAAAAAGAAGCTGAGTTAGAAGTCCAGCAGCTAGAGGAGACCAAGGATCCTTGGATACTCTATACTGATGGATCCTCAAATGTCAAAGGCACAGGGCTTGGAATACTACTAAAATCGCCACAGGGGGACATAATACCCCACTCTATAGCTTGTGAGTTCCAAACCACTAACAATGAGGCCGAATATGAAGCCTTAATTGCTGGTTTGCAAATTGCCAAGCATATGGGGATCAGGTATCTTGAGGTACATGTAGATTCATTGTTAATTACAAATCACTTTAATGGATCCTATGCTGTTAAAGGTGAAAAGCTAACCAAATATTTAGAGATAGTCAAAGAATTGGCACTCTCCTTTGTTTCCTTTAGTTTGACACAGGTACCAAGGGAAGAAAATACAGAAGCTGATGCATTGGCTAACTTAGGATCATCTTTGAAGATCCCTGAGGATATCAAGATCCCTATTATCCATATCCTGACCCCGGCTATTGAGGATCATGTGGCTATGGAGATAGGAAATGATTCTGCAATTATCCCTAGTGAGGATACTCAATCCCATTCAGGATCAGGATCATGGATCTCACAAATCATGAGATACTTACATCATGGAGAGATTCCTACAGGAGAAAACCCTAGGGCTTTCAAATCTAAGGTATCTCAATTCACAATTTTAAATAATATGTTGTATAGACGATCTCTTGCAGGACCATACTTGAGATGCATTGAGGATCCTGAAATCCAAGAAGTTTTAAAAGACTTCCATGAAGGAGATTGTGGAAACCACACTGCGGGCAGGGCATTATTCTCAAGGATCCTGAGGACAGGATACTACTGGCCAACCATGAAGAGAGATGCTGTGGAGTATGCTAAGAGATGTGATCCTTGTCAGAGACACAGCAATATCCTTCATCAACCAGCTGAATTATTGCATCCTATATCCTCCTCTTGGCCATTTATGAGATGGGGTATGGATATAGTTGGTAAACTCCCTAAGGCACCTGGTGGAAAAGTGTTCATGCTAGCTATGACTGATTACTTCTCAAAGTGGATAGAGGCTGAAGCTTTTGCACAAGTCAGAGAAAAGGAAGTTATATCCTTCATTAAAAGAAATATTATAACTAGATTTGGAATTCCTTCTGAAATTATATGTGATAATGGTTCTCAATTTATTGGGGGCAGAACCACTAACTTTTGTGACAGCTGGGGGATTAAGATGATAACATCAACACCGGTCCACCCACAAGCTAATGGTCAAGCAGAATCATCCAACAAGATCATCATCAACAATTTGAAGAAGAAGCTTGGATCCAAGAAAGGGAAATGGGCAGAAGAACTACCTTATGTGCTTTAGGCTGATAGGACAACCCCTAACAATGCAACTGGTCAAACACCATTCTCTTTGGTATTTGGGGCAGAATCAGTGATCCCAACAGAAATGGTGGTTCCAACTGCTAGAACAAGTACCCGTGATCCTGAGGAAAATGATGAGAACCTGGCTCAAGACCTGGATACTATTGAAGAAATCAGGGATCTGGCTAGGATAAGGATGGCCAGTTATCAACAAAGAATGGCTGGTGCTTATAACAAAAATGTCAGGATCAGGAAGTTTCAAGTTGGAGATATGGTATTAAGGAAAGCATTTCAGAATACCACCAATCCTGCCGATGGAAAATTGGCTCCAAAATGGGAAGGCCCTTATTTGATTGAAGCTGAAGCAGGAAAGGGGGCATATAGATTGCTAACCATGGAAGGTGATTTGCTACCAAGAGCTTGGAATGCTGTCCACTTGAAGAAATATTTCATGTGATCAGGATCCTCATGGCACAGATGATCCTTACGTTAGGGATATCCTAGAAGGATCCTTAAAGTATCGGTGATCCTCACTTTGGTAATGTCCTAATCTTGAACTATTTCATTTCCTTATTTTCTCATATAAGGATAAGGATCATGTGTCCTTTATCCATCTCTCACGCGATTTTAAGTTTTGAAAGTTCAGGTATCCTTAGCAAAATATTGGTTATCTGCAGAAGCGATCCGATCCTTGGGTTTAACCCCAGTTATTTGGGCTTGACCCCAGTTCCGCCGGTAGCGCATGATGATCCTGGTATAGTTCAAGGCAGTGGGACCAGTACTCGTTTTAGGGGCTGATAATTCCATTGTACTGGCTATACCTAGGATCCTACGTATAATGGTAGACGTACCATACATCCGTTCCTAAGGTTTCTAACGTTTTCACGTTAGCTAAGGTTTTGGCATTTTCATGTCACTAAGTTTGGATAGTCGCCAGTTAGGGCCATACTCCAGTCTACATACGATCCTTGGGCTTGTCCCCAGTTATCCTTGGGCTTGTCCCCAGTTGCTAACTCTTATCTTATATTGGCTTAGTCCCAAGTTATGCTCTATTTCAGGTCTTTGAAGATAAACAACTAGGGATCCTTGATCCTTACTTCTCTCTAAGGTTTATTTTGTAGTTATCTTGATTATGGTTAGGATCCTAACTTGGATCCTCAGGTATGATCCTTAACTATTTTTAATTCTATTCATTGTTTATTTGAATAACCCTTAAAATTTGACAACTAGACTTGTGATCCTTAAAATATATTGCTTTTTGGGATTCTTTAACTATAGGATATTTGATCGTGGATCATGTCCTAAACATTTTCAATCTGACTTATTCAAAATTGTTTATTCAATAAATGTGCATCAAAACAAAGGAGAATTAAAGAAACAAAAGGATAACAACACAAGATAAACGACAAAAGGTTAAGATTTTATTTATTAACAAAAGACTAACCCTTAAAAGGTTGTCAAAATTACCTACCCCAAGCATCTACCAGCAAAACGTGGCCCGTCCGCTGGGGTAGGTAAAGGGTGTCCGTGATAATAGGTTCAAAAGTAGTGCAGGAATATAAAGGCGGCAGGATCACAATGGTTTCATCCCCCAAACAGAGGATCCCTCCACCGTTTGCAATCCTGCCTATTGTCCAAAGGATCATACATGATCCTTAATCCTAAAAAATTATTGTTCAGTACAAACCATCAAATTGTTCAACAAAACAACCATTAAACTAAAAAAATTGGGCTCCGGCTATGTCTAGAAGTTTCCTTCATCGCCCAATCATGCAGCTTAAACCTTCCCTGCATCACCACCTCCGGCTCCACTTGCTTCACCACCTTCACCTTTGCCTCCAGCCTCGATCGCCAAAACCTCCTCAGCCTCATCATCATCTTCAAGATCAGCCAACCTAGCCTTCCAGTCCTCAATCTCCCAGCTGCTTCTGTCGAAGTTAGGATCTTGAGCTTCCTGGGCCATCTTTAGTTTGGTCTGATACATTGTGATGGCAGCAGAGACCTTTGCACCTTCTATGAGATCATGCTTTTCATAGTCAAGGTCGATCAGAAGTTTAGCCGTCTTAGTCTTGGCATCCTGGAGCTCCTTCTGAAGATCAGCAATTTTGAGGTCCTTTAGCAATGCAACCTGCTGAAGGTCGGCAATCTTCCTATCCTGATCCTCAACGTGGCCAACATAATCCTCAATCTCAGTGAATTTCTGCAAAGCGGATAAAAGATAAGGTCAGGACCAAGTGATCCTTAAATCAGCAGGATATGTTAGCAGGATATACTAGCAGAGACACTGATCCTTACATCGTTGAAGTACTCGAGGAATTGGTGGCGGATCAAAGGCAGACCCTGCAGATCCTCAGCCTCGGAGGCCTTTCTCTTCTTGATTCCCTTTCCTTTAAGGGGTGCCTTGGGGACTGAAGCTGTCGGGCTGGTAGGAGCCTTTCTTTTGGAGGATCTGACGGTGGTGAGATCGGTGACATTGAACTTTGAAGCAGACTTGGTGGATTTTCCAGCACCTACACAACCAAAACAAGATAAGTATCTTTATTTCACTCATATTTCACTATTTATTTAATTTTTAAACAAAGATACTTACTTGACATCGTGACAGAACCTGAGGATACCTCCTGAGAATCCTGGGTCGTTGTTTTGAAAGTTCTTGTTTCAGGATCAAGTTTCTTGAAAGCGATGAGTCTCTCTTTGGCAGCAGGACACAGTCTGAGGTGTGTGACGGTGATAGCTGCATAACAAGAAAGCAAAAGTATATAAGTGATCCTTATATCAAAAGAAAGTTCTCTGGTGATCCTTCTCAGGATCCTCCACCCTACCATGGGTAGCCCAATTCTTGGGTAGATCCTTTCCATCATCAATAGAATCTCTCTTGACGAAAAAGAAACGCCGCTTCCAGTTAGCATCATTCTTGGTAGCTTTGAAGATCGGATGTTCCTCACCAGGCTTACGTTTAAACAAATAACGATGAGAACCAAAGGTAGTAAGATCATACAGCTCTCCCAGCTCTGACATTCCTAGGTCTATCCCTTCCTGCTCGATGATCCTTTCAAGGGTATACAAAACCCTCCAAATCATCCGCATGGCTTGGATATAAGAGATGCCGGTTAGGGAAAAGAAAGATTGGGTAAAGGATGGGAAAGGATATGTATAGCCTATGGTGAACGGAGTGACAGGAAAAGCAACCCACTTGTCGGAAATATGATCACTCAGGGCATTGGGATCAAAAGGTCTAAACTCGGTGTTCGCCGGGAAGCAGTGGCGGATCCTATCAATCAGTGCATCGTTAAAACAGCAGCGTTCTTTTATGGAATCTTTGATGATCCCCTGGCTTTTCAGTGGGCTGTTTTTCGGATGATCCTTAGCTGGGGAGTTCCGGAGCAACATCTTTGATAGAATGGTGAAAAGAAACGGAAAACAGAGCAAGAGAAGGAAGAAGATGAAGAGAGAATACATGTTTATCTTCGGAATGCAGTTATAAAGGGAGTCTCTCTGAAATTTTAAATGCATTTGATCCTATCTCTATCTCCTATTTATAATCATGATTGTGCAGGGTTGTCACCTCTGTGACGTCAAACTTGCAACGGATAGTTCTACAATAACGGCTATATTTACGATAGTTAGTTGCGGATAAGATCAAGAAAATATAATTCGCTTATTTAACACTTCACTCCTTATATTTTGGGGGCAATTGTTAGGGGAGGGTTTTCTAACAGTTAGTGATCCTTACTTGTTATCCTAATTAATGATCCTTACTTCTGTGAAAGATAGTGATCCTCATAAGAGCTTCAGGATCAGGATCATGGATCACTTTAAGGATCCTCATACTAACGATTGTTTGTTTATGTTCCGTATTATTTTGCAGGAGTAACCAGCTTGACTTGGTCTTGGCAACGTTACTATGGAATATTCCACGGGTATTTCGCACACGTTTGACTGGAAATGGACGTTGTGGAGAACGTGGGAACTTGGCACAAAAGTCGGATAGTTTGTTATTATAGTTAACTTCTATTTTTAAAGGGGTGACGAGCTAGAATTAGAACACTTAGCCATTTTCAGCTACACACACTCTCATACAATCGCACTCTTGAAGCTCTCGACGAACACTTATTAGTTTTCATTCTTTTTTACACATTTCACCGTAGTGATCCTTGCACCTAGCTCGTTACTATCCGAAGTTGTAAACATTTATTGATTTATTTGAGCTTGGTGATCGGTAGTTTCCATCACCCGGGGTTTTTTGTGCCGGAGATCAACTCTTGATCAAGGGCTTTTTCCCCGTACAAATCCTTGTGTCGTTCGTGCAATTTACATTGAAGTGATCCTTATCATTGTTCTACATTTAAAGCATCATACCCTGTAACAGAGAGTTTGGTTGCATTATCCTCATTAGATTTTTGACCAAAACAGTCATGAAAGTAGTATCCTCCTGGTCTGAAGGTTCAATCTGGATCTGCTGGAATCCTGAGGATGCATCCATAAAGGTTAACATCTCATGACCGGCAGTTGCATCCACCATTTAGTCTATATGAGGCAGAGGGAATGGGTCTTTATGACATGCTTTGTTCAAGTCTGTGTAATCTACACAAACTCTCCATTTCCCATTCTTCTTTTGAACCACGACCACATTTGCTAGCCACCTTGGAAATTTGACCTCCCTGATCATTTTGGACTTCAACAATCTTTCAACTTCCTCTTGGATAATTGTACTTCGTTCAGGAGCAAACTTCCTTCTCTTTTGCTGAACAGGCTTGAACGACCTGTCAATTCCAAGCTTGTGAGTGATAATTGTTAGGGGAGGATTTTCCAATGATCAGTGATCCTCAATTACTGTTGGGCTTAGTGATCCTCACTTCTGTTTGAATTGGTGTTCCTCAGAAGTATTGCAGGATCAGGATCCTGGATCATCGTAAGGATCCTTATACTAACAATTGTCTACTTTGAATATGATGTTGTTTTGCAGGAGTACGAGCTTGGACTTGGTCTTGGCGATATTCCTGGAGCATATTCCATATTTATTCCGCTCGTGCATGGCTGAAATGGACGTTATGGAGGTCGTGGAGGACTTGCACCAAATGCGGAATGTTTGTTAGCTTAGATATTTTCCATTTTTAAAAGGGATAGCGAGCTAAATAAAAAACACTTGGCTATTTTTAGCTTAACACACACACTCGCAACTGCTCTCACCAGCTCTTGACAATTCACTTGGCGATTACACACTTTTTTGCACATTACACTATAGTGATCCTTGTAATTAGCTCGCTATCATCTGAAGTTGTAACACATTTCTTGTTTAATCTGAGTTGGTGATCGGTAGTTTCCATCACCCGAGGTTTTTTATGCCGGAGATCATTCATTGATCAAGGGATTTTTCCTCGTATAAATTTTTGTGTCACTTGTTAATTACATTTCAGAGTGATCCTTAGTATTGTTCATTGATTCAAGCATCACACCTCACAACAGAAAGTTTGGTTACATTATCATTGCTTGATTTTTGACCAAAACAGTTTGGCGCCCACCGTGGGGCAATTGGTGTTTCATTCCTAAGAAGATTCGTATTTTCGTGGTCATTTCGGTTCGTTACAACCAAGCAGATGGCTTCCTCAGCGAAGAACACTTCAAGTTTAATGCCATCATTCAGTTCTTCACAAGGCGTTCCTCCTTTGCCTCCACCACCTTCTGGATCCCAGAAGAATGCTGATAATGCTGCGAAGAGACAAACCCCCATTTTCCAAAAACCACCAACTTCTTCTGTTTCCACTAATCCTACTACTAATGATCTTTTTAATCTGATTTTGCAGATGAGGGATCGTATGCAAGAGCAGGATAAAACCAACGAAATGATCCTCAGGGAGATAGGTGATATCAAGAAACAGAGGAAATCGGTGGAGGATCATTCCCCATTGATGCCCAGGTCGTTGAACTTCGACACTCCAGTCATAACTTCCCAGCACTCAGCAGCTCCGGACGTGCAATACTTGGCTGAATTACCAGGAAGACGTTATGGAACAACAACAATGACTCAGGCTCCAGGATCTTACCTTCAACCTTCCGGAGCCTCTGTCCAACATCAGGGATCCTTCGTCAGCTCAGGAGGATATTTGGGAATGCACTCGGTTCAAGGATCCCCCACGGTTCAAGGACCCTCCTCTCGGCCTCAAGGATCCTCCCAGGTCCAAGGATCCTCCCAGGTCCAAGGATCCTTCCCAGTCCAAGGATCCTCCCAGGTCCAAGGATCCTCACAGGTCCAAGGATCCTTCCCGGTCCAAGGATCCTCTCTGGTTCCAGGATCCTTTCAGGTTCAAGGATCCAACATCTTTCAGGATCGAGGATCCTTAAGGAGTATGCAGCCTCCAAGTTCGGATGTTCATTAAGGAGACTTCATACCAATGCAGACCATTGCTTCATCTGGTCCTTCGATCATATCGGAATCCCATCAATATGGATTCACATCTGGAATTCCAAACATGAATCCTCTGGGAGGTAATACTTTTAATAATTCTTATAACACTAACCATGGCTCCATGCAGGATACAGGAATCAATCAAGCTATGGCTAGGGAACTACAGAAGCTTAAGGATATGATATCCAGTGTACCAGGAGTGGTTAAACCCATTCCTGATATTGCAGATGGTAGCCATAGGATATCTCGTTTTGCACCACCCTTATGTGATGCTGAGATACCCAAAAGATTCCAGATACCATCCATGAAGCTCTATGATGGTTCAACGGATCCAGAGGAGCATGTAGCTCGATACAGGGAGAGGATGGAGATCAATCCAATTCCTGAGAGGTTAAAAGAAGCATGTCTATGCAAGGGATTTGGATCCACACTCACAGGATCTGCTCTTAAATGGCTGCTAAGTCTTCCCCCTTACTCTATTACTTCATTTGCTAATCTAGTTAATTTGTTTAATAGTCAATTCTCTTGTAGTAGAAAGTTTGAACGGTTAACTAGTGATCTATATAGGGTAACACAAGGTCAAAATGAATCACTTAGAGATTACATCACTAAGTTTAGTAAAGAATCCTTAGATATTCCCAACTTGGATATTGCTACGGCTGTAGAAGCCTTTAAAATGGGATTGCTTAGGGATTCACTATTCTATGATGATCTTGTTGTGACCCCTTGCAGGAATCTTGATGAAGTAAGAACCAGGGCCCTTAGGTTCATCCGCCTAGAGGACGACAAAAGGATCCAGGATAGACTGACAGGATCCTCAAAACAGGAGAAACAAGGATCCTACTTCAGGAACAACAAATCCAAGTCCTATAACAAATCTGATAACCAGAACGTGCATGCAATGGAACAAGAAGAGGATGATGAGGATTATCCTCCTATTTCTGAATACTGTTTTTCTGTTGATAACAATGAACTAATCCTTGCAATGCAGAATCTAGGTGAGAAAGCTAGGTGGCTGAGAAAAAGTGATAAACCAGCAGCTACAAAGGATAAGTCCAAGTGGTGTGCATATCATGAGGATTTCGGGCATCTCACTAAAGAGTGTATTGCACTAAGAAAGGAAATTGGTTACTTGTTGAGCAAGGGGGATTTGAAGGAACTTTTGGGACGAAAAAAGTCAAGGATCCAGGATCCTGAAAGGATCCCGAAAAGGGCTCCTGCTCCTCCAGCATATGCACAAGTTATAAACTTCATGTCCGGTGGATCAGACATTTGTGGTACCTCCTTTTCAGCAGCAAAAAGACATGCTAAGTGTTAGGGGTCGATTTCTAAATGATCAGTGATCCTCAATTGCTGTTGGGCTTAGTGATCCTCACTTCTGTTTGAATTGGTGATCCTCAGAAGTATTTCAGGATCAGGATCATGGATCATCATAAGGATCCTTGTACTAATGGTTGTCTACTTTGAATTCGAAATTGTTTTGCAAGAGTATCAACTTGGACTTGGTCTTGGCGATATTCCTGGAGCATATTCTATGTTTATTCCGCACGTGCTTAGCCAAAAGTGGACGTTATGGAGTCGTGGAGGACTTGCACCATTTGCGGAATGTTAGTTAGTGTAGATATTTTCCATTTTTAAAGGGGTAGCGAGCTAATTAGAAAAGACTTGGCTATTTTTGGCTATACACACACTCTCACAACTGCTCTCACCAGCTCTCGTTAATTTACTTGGCGATTACACACTTTTTTACACAATACACTATAGTGATCCTTGTACTTAGCTCGCTATCATCCAAATTTGTAATACATTTCTTGTTTAATTTGAGTTGGTGATCGGTAGTTTCCATCACCCGAGGTTTTTTATGCCGGAGATCATTCATTGATCAAGGGCTTTTTCCTCGTATAAATCTTCGTGTCATTTGTTCATTACATTTCAGAGTGATCCTTATTGTTGTTCATCAATTCAAGCATCATACCTCACAACAGAAAGTTTGGTTGCATTATCATTGCTTGATTTTTGACCAAAACAGTTTGGCGCCCACCGTGGGGCAATTGGTGCTTCATTCCTAGAAAGATTCGTATTTTCGTGCTCATTTTGGTTCGTTACAACCAAGCAGATGGCTTCCTCAGCGAAGAATACTTCAAGTTTGATGCCCTCATTCAGTTCTTCACAAGGCATTCCTCCCTTGCCTCCACCACCTTCTGGATCCCAGAAGAATGCTGAGAATGCTGCGAAGAAACAAACCCCCATTTTCCAAAAACCACCAACTTCTTCTGTTTCAACTAATCCTACTACTAATGATCTTTATGCTCTGATTTTGCAGATGAGGAATCATGCACAAGAGCAGGACAAAACCAACGAAAGGATCCTCCGGGAGATCGATGAGATAAAAAAACAGAAGAAATCAGTGGAGGATCACTCCCCTCTGATGCCAAGATCGCTAAACTTTGACACTCCAGTCATAACTTCCCAACACTCAGCGGTTCCGAACGTGCAATACTTGGGTGAATTACCAGGAAGGCGTTATGGAACAGCAACTATGAGTCAGGCGTTTGGTTCTCACTTCCAGCCTCAAGGATCCTCTTCTCAGCATCAAGGATACTTCATGTCAGGAGGATATTCGGGAATGCATGCAGTACAAGGATCCTCCCAGGTCCAGGGATCCTCCCAGGTCCAGGGATCCTCCCTTGTCCAAGGTTTCTCCCAGGTCCAAGGATCTTCCCAGGTCCAAGGATCCTCCCAGATCCAAGGATCCTCCCTTGTCCCAGGATCCTCTATGGTCCCAGGATCCTCTCTGATCCCAGGATCCTTTCAGGTTCAAAGATCATCTCAACTTCAAGGATCCAACGTCCTTCAGGATCAAGGATTCTTGAGAAGTATGCAGCCTCAGAGCTCGGACGTTCATCAAGGAGAGTTCATACCAATGCAGACCATTGCTCTCTCTGGTCCTTCAATCATACCAGAGTCTCAACAATATGGATTCACATCCGCAATTCCAAACACGAATCCTGTGGGAGGTAACATTTTTAATAATTCATATAACACTAACCATGGCTTAATGCAGGATACAGGTATTAATCAGGCTATGGCTAGAGAGCTACAAAAGCTTAAGGATATGATATCCAGTGTACCGGGAGTGGTTAAACCCATTCCTGAAATTGCAGATGGTAGCCATAGGATATCTCGTTTTGCACCACCCTTGTGTGATGCTGAGATACCTAAAAGATTCCAGATACCATCTATGAAGCTGTATGATGGTTCAACGGATCCAGAGGAACATGTAGCTCAGTACAGGGAGAGGATGGAGATCAATCCAATTCCTGAAAGGTTAAAATAAGCATGTCTACGCAAGGGATTTGGATCCACACTCACAGGATCTGCTCTTAAATGGCTGCTAAGTCTTCCCCTTACTCTATTACTTCATTTGCTAATCTAGTTAATTTGTTCAACAGTCAATTCTCTTGTAGTAGAAAGTTTGAACGATTAACTAGTGATCTATATAGGGTAACACAGGGCCAAAATGAATCACTTAGAGATTATATCACTAAGTTTAGTAAAGAATCCTTAGATATTCCTAATTTGGATATTGCTACGGCTGTAGAAGCCTTTAAAATGGGATTGCTTAGGGATTCATTATTCTATGATGATCTTGTTATGACACCTTGCAGGAATCTTGATGAAGTAAGAACCAGGGCCCTTAGGTTCATCCGCCTAGAGGATGACAAAAGGATCCAGGATAGAGTGACAGGATCCTCAAAACAGGATAAACAAGGATCCTACTTCAGGAACAACAAATCCAAGTCCTACAACAGATCTGATAACCAGAATGTGCATGCAGTGGAACAAGAAGAGGATGATGAGGATTATCCTCCTATTTCTGAATACTGTTTTTCTGTTGATAACAATGAACTAATCCTTGCAATGCAGAATCTAGGTGAGAAAGCTAGGTGGCTAAGGAAGAGTGATAAACCAGCTGCTACAAAGGATAAGTCCAAGTGGTGTGCATATCATGAGGATTTTGGGCATCTCACTGAAGAGTGTATTGCACTGAGAAAGGAAATTGGTTACTTGTTGAGCAAGGGGCATTTGAAGGAACTCTTGGGACGGAAGAAATCAAGGATCCAGGATCCTGAAAGGATCCCAGAAAGGGCTCCTGCTCCTCCAGCAGATGCACAAGTCATAAATTTCATATCCGGTGGATCAGATATCTGTGGTACCTCCTTTTCAGCAGCAAAAAGACATGCTAAGGAAACCAAGATGGATAATGGAGACAGACCCGTCCGTACCTCTGTTGTCACCCAGGATAAAGTCATAACCTTTGATGAGGATGATCGTGTTGATGTCCAGGATCCTCATCATGATGGTCTTGTAATTACATTATTTATTTCTAACCACTTTGTTCGCAGGATCCTTATAGATGGAGGAAGCTCTGTGAACATCATTCAGCTTGAAGTTCTCAAGAAGATGAATATCCCAGAGTCTGATATTATCCCAAGATCCTCAGTACTTGTGGGATTCAGTGGAGAAACTAAGAATACATTGGGGGACATCAAACTCCCAATCTATATTGAAGGATTGCATTCTTATCAAAAGTTTTGTGTTATAGATTGCTTATCATGTTGTAATGTTATCCTTGGCAGGCCATGGATACATGACATGAAGGCAGTCCCATCCACCTATCATCAATGTGTAAAGCTTCCAAGTCCTTGGGGAGTGGTGAAAATTGAGAGTGATCAACAGGAGGCTAAAAATTGATATACCTCATCAATGAAGCCAGCCTCAAGACCAAGGGAGCAATAGCAATTAAAGTATCCTTCAAGAGATGTCTTAGAGGCAAGAGAACAGGATTTGAAAGAAATCCTCATGGATCCTGATGATCCTGAATCCAAGATTTTCATAGGATCAGGGATCCTTAGCGACATTGAACAGGAGCTAGTATCCTTCCTCAAAAGAAGGAAAACCACCTTTGCCTGGAAACATGAGGATATGACAGGTATATCTAAAGATATAATTACTCATAAACTTGGCATTGACAGGTCATTCAAGCCAATTCATCAAAAGAGGAGGAAGTTTGCACCTGAAAGGAATGCTATTATCCAGGAAGAGGTAGATAAGCTACTTCGGGCAGGTATGATAAGAGAGGTTAAGTATCCAAGATGGTTAGCCAATGTGGTTGTTGTTCAAAAGAAGAATGGAAAGTGGAGGGTATGTGTCGATTTTACAGATTTAAACAAGGCATGTCCCAAGGATCCTTTCCCATTACCCCACATTGACTCCATGGTGGATGCTACCGCGGGTCATGAGTTGTTGACTTTTATGGATGCTTCATCTGGATTTCAACAAATTCAGATGGAACTATCTGATCAAGAGGATACAGCCTTTATGACCCCAACTGGTATATACTGTTATATTGCTATGCCATTTGGATTAAGGAATGCAGGTGCTACTTATCAAAGGCTAGTCAATATGATGTTCAAGGAACAAATTGGACACACTATGGAAGTCTATATTGATGACATGGTGGTTAAGTCCAAGAAGGCTGAGGATCACCTTAAAGACTTGGAGGAAGCATTCAATATCCTTGATAAATATAATATGAAACTTAATCCTTCTAAGTGTCATTTTGGTGTGAAGGCAGGTAAATTCTTAGGATATATGGTAACAAAGAGGGGCATTGAAGCAAGTCCAGAACAAATTAAGGCTATTGTGAATATCAAATCTCCTGCCAATGCTAAGGATGTGCAAAGATTGACGAGCAGGATCGCAGCCTTGAACAGATTCATATCCAAATCCTCAGAAAAGTGTAAGGAATTCTATGATATCCTGAGGAAGAACAAGAAATTTGAATGGACTGAGAAGCATGAAGGTGCCCTCAGAGCTCTTAAAGATTACCTATCCTCAGCCCCAGCCTTGATGAAACCAGAAAAAGGAGATGTGTTATCCTTATACTTGGCGGTATCCTCAAAAGCAGTAAGTGCGGTCCTTGTTAAGGATCACCAAGGTACACAACATCCTGTTTATTATGTAAGTAAGAGCTTACTTGATGCTGAATCCTGGTATTCACATTTAGAAAAACTTATCCTTGCATTAATTATGGCATCTACTAAATTAAGACATTATTTTGAGACTCATGCCATTATCGTTAAGACTAATTTTCCAATTAAGAACGTCCTCAGGAAACCTGAAATGTCAGGAAGGATGGCTAAGTGGGCAGTGAAGCTTAGTGCATACGATATACGATATGAACCAAGGACTGCCATCAAATCCCAAGCCTTAGCTGACTTTGTGGCAGATATTAGTAGTGACTTGCAAAAGGAAGCTGAGTTAGAAGTCCAACAGCTTGAAGAAACTAAGGATCCTTGGATACTCTTCACTGATGGAGCCTCTAATGTAAAGGGAACAGGGCTTGGAATACTACTAAAATCGCCACAGGGGGACATAATACCCCACTCCATAGCTTGTGAATTTCAAACTACCAACAATGAGGCTGAGTATGAAGCCTTGATAGTTGGTTTGCAAATTGCAAAGCATATGAGGATCAGGTATATTGAGGTACATGTAGATTCTTTACTGATCACTAATCACTTTAATGGATCGTATACTGTTAAAGGTGAAAAGCTAATCAAATATTTGGAGATAGTCAAAGAATTGGCACTCTCTTTTGTATCCTTTAGTTTGACACAGGTACCAAGGGAAGAGAATGCAGAAGCTGATGCATTAGCCAATCTAGGATCATCTTTGAAGATTCCTGAGGATATCAAGAACCCTATTATCCATATCCTGACCCCTGCTATCGAGGATCATGTAGCTATGGAGATAGGAGAAGATTCTGCAGTCATTCCTAGTGATGATACTCAATCTCATTCAGGATCATGGATCCTCCCAATCATGAGATACATACAACATGGAGAGATCCCTACAGGAGAAAACCCTAGGGCTTTCAAAATTAAGGTATCTCAATTTACAATATTGAATAATATGTTGTATAAACAATCTCTTGCGGGACCATATTTAAGATGCATTGAGGATCCTGAAATCCAAGAAGTCCTAAAGGATTTCCATGAAGGAGATTGTGGAAACCACACTGGGGGCAGGGCATTATTCTCAAGGATTCTGAGGACAGGATACTATTGGCCCAGTATGAAGAAGGATGCTGTGGAGTATGCCAAGAAGTGTGATCCTTGTCAGAGGCATAGTAACATCCTTCACCAACCAGCAGAGCTCTTGCATCCTATATCCTCTTCCTGGCCATTCATGAGATGGGGAATGGATATAGTTGGAAAGCTTCCTAAGGCACCTGGTGGAAAAGTATTCATGCTTGCTATGACTGATTACTTCTCTAAGTGGATAGAGGCTGAAGCCTTTGCTCAAGTCAGAGAAAAGGAAGTTATATCCTTTATTAAAAGAAACATTATTACTAGATTTGGTATCCCTTCTGAGATTATTTGTGATAATGGATCCCAATTTATTGGGAATAGAACCACTAACTTTTGTGACAGTTGGGGGATTAAGATGATAACATCAACACCAGTCCACCCACAAGCTAATGGTCAGGCAGAATCATCCAACAAGATCATCATCAACAATTTGAAGAAGAAGCTTGGATCCAAGAAAGGAAAATGGGCAGAAGAACTACCTTATGTGCTTTGGGCTGATAGGACAACTCCCAAGAATGCTACAGGCCAAACTCCATTTTCTTTGGTATTTGGGGCAGAATCAGTGATCCCTACAGAGATGGTGGTTCCAACTGCAAGAACAAGCATTCGTGATCCTGAAGAAAATGCTGAAAACTTGGTTCAAGACCTGGATACTATAGAAGAAATCAGGGACTTGGCAAGGATAAGGATGGCCAGTTATCAACAAAGAATGGCTGGAGCTTACAACAAAAATGTCAGGATCATGAAATTCCAAGTTGGTGATATGGTGTTAAGGAAAGCATTTCAGAATACCACCAATCCCGCTGATGGAAAGCTAGCACCAAAGTGGGAAGGCCCCTATTTGATTGAAGCTGAAGCAGGAAAGGGGGCATATCGATTGCTAACAATGGAAGGTGATTTGCTACCAAGGGCTTGGAATGCTATCCATTTGAAGAAATAATTTATGTGACAAGGATCCATGATCCTTACCTGACTAGTATCCTTGAAGGATCCTTACAGAACGGATGATCCTCATCTTGGTAATCTTCTAATCTCAAACTATTTCATTCTTTTATTCTCTTATATAGGGATAAGGATCCTGCATCCTTTATCCTCCTTTGACTTGATTCTGAGTTTTGAAGGTTCAGGTATCCTTAACTAAGGATTGAGTATCCACAGAAGTATCCAGTTATTTGGGCTTGACCCCAGTTATTTGGGCTTAACCCAAGTTATTTGGGCTAGTCCCCAGTTTGGGCTTGTCCCCAGTTTCGCCAGTAGCGCACGATGATCCTGGTATAGTTCATGGCAATGGGACCAGTACTCGCTTTAGGGGCTGACAATTTCATTGTGCTGGCTATATTCAGGATCCTACGTATAATGGTAGACGTACCATACATCCGTTCCTAAGGTTTCTAACGTTTTCACGTTAGCTAAGGTTTTCGCATTTTCATGTCACTAAGTTTGGATAGTCGCCAGTGAGGGCCATACTCCAGTTTACATATGATCCTTTGGGCTTGTCCCCAGTTATCCTTTGGGCTTATCCCCAGTATATTGGGCTTGTCCTCAGAATTGTTGGGCTTGTCCCCAGTTACTAACTTTCATCTTATATTGGCTTAGTCCCAAGTTATATCCTATTTCAGGTTTTTGAAGTTAAATGACCAAGGATCCTTGATCCTTACCTTCTACTAAGGTTTGTCTTTTGGGTTATCCTGATTATAAGTGTTAAAGGATAGGATTCTAACTTGGATTCTCAGGTATGATCCTTAACTATTTTGATTTTATTCATTATTTATTTGAATAACCCTTATCCTTTGACAACTGAACTTATGATCCTTAAACTATATTACTTTTCAGAACTTATCGATCATGGGATATGTGATCTTTGATCATATCCTAAATTTTTTGGGGATATTTCTTAAATTTTTTCTCTACTTGATAAGTTTAAACAAAATAAACATCACAACAGTTGGAAAGTAAAATATTAACAAGGATATCAACACGGGATATAGTCAAAAAGTTAAAGTTATTTTATTCACAAAAGATTAAACCCTTTAAAGTTGTCAAAATTGCCAACCCACGTTTCTACCAGCAAAACGTGGCCCGTCCACATGTGTTGGCAAAGGGTGTCCATTGTCTAAGGGTCTTGGTATTGCAGGAATCAAAAGACGGCAAGATCACAATGGCTTCATCCCCCAAACAGAGGATCCCTCCACCATTTGTAATCCTACCTATTGTTCAAAGGATCCATGATCCTTAGCCCTAATTACTATTGTTTGAGTACAACCCATCATTGTTCAACAAGAAAACATCATAACCAAAACAAACTATCAAACTAAAAAAATGGGCTTCGGCTACGTCTAGAAATGTCCTTCATCGCCCATTCATGCAGCCTACACCTTCGCTGCATCATCATCCCCTCCAGCTCCAGTATCCTTCGCATGATCCTTGCCACTGCCACTAGCCTCGATTGCCAGAACCTCATCAGCCTCATCCTCATCCTCCAACTCAGCCAGCCTGGCCTTCCAGCCTTCCACGTCCCAGTTGCTCCTATCAAAGGCAGGATCCTGAGCTTCTTGAGCCATCTGCAGCTTGGTCTTGTACATGGCAATGGCAACAGAGACTTTAGCATCCTGTGTGATCTCGTGCTTCTCATAATCAGCGTTGATCTGAGTTGCAACTATCTGAGCTTTGGCATCATTGAGATCCTTTTCAAGGGAGGCAATCTTGTGATCCTTGAGCACCGCCACCTTTTGGAGATCAGAGTATTTCTCCTCAAGCTCCTCAACATTCCCAACATAGTCCTCGATCTCAGCAAATTTCTACAAAAAAGATTAGATTTAGGTGATCCTCAAGTGGATAGGATAACTAAGCTGAGTCAGTGATCCTTACATCATTAAAGTACTCGAGGAATTGATGGCAGATCAGAGGCAAGCCTTGAAGGTTGTCAGCTTCAGAGGTTTTTCTTTTCTTTCCACCTCTTCCCTTTGAAGTGGTAGCCTTGGGGATTACAATGGAAGGACTAGCAGCAGATTTTTTCTTGGAGGATCGAACAGTGTCTAGATCGGTGACACTGAATTTGGAGGCAGACTTTGAAGATTTCCCAGCGCCTACACACCCGGAACAGATAAGTATCCTTATCCTATTTCTATTTAACTATTTATTTAAACATTTAATTATAAAAAGAACAGGATACTTACTTGACATCGTGACAGAACCTGAGGATACCTCTTGAGAATCCTGGGTATTTGCTTTGAATGACCTTGTTGCAGGATCAAGTTTTCTGAAAGCAGCAAGTCTCTCCTTGGTGGCAGGTGAGGGTATAATATGTGAAACAGTGATAGCTGTACAAAAAAACAGAAGCATGTTAGTAATCCTCATCAGAAACAAGCTTACTCAGTGATCCTTCTAAGGATCCTCTATCCTACCATGGGTGCTCCATTTCCTTGGCAGATCCTTTCCATCAGGAAGAGAATCCCTTCTGACAAAGAAGAATCTCCGTTTCCAATTAGTATCATTCTTAGTGGCTTTGAAGATGGGATGTTCTTCACCGGGTTTACGCTTGAATAGATATCGATGGGATCCAAATGTTGTAAGATCATACATCTCTGCCAACTCCGACATTCCCAGAGCAATTCCTTCTTGCTCAATGATCCTTTCGAGGGTATACAAGACCCTCCAGATCATTGGCATAGCTTGAATGTAGGAGATGCCGGTGAGGGAGAAGAAAGACTGGGTGAATTCAGGGAAAGGATATGTATATCCTATTATGAACGGTGTGACCGGGAAGGCTACCCAAGTTTCAGAAACATAATCACTTAGAACGGTGGGGTCAAATGGCTTGAAATCGGTGTTTGCTGGAAAACAATGGCGGATTCTATAGAAGAACTCAGGGATTTGGCAAGGATAAGGATGGCTGGATCTTACAACAAAAACATCAGGATCGGGAAATTCCAAGTTGGTGATATGGTGTTAAGGAAAGCATTTCAAAATACCACCAATCCTGCTGATGGAAAGCTAGCACCAAAGTGGGAAGGCCCTTACTTGATTGAAGCTGAGGCAGGAAAGGGGGCATATCGATTGCTAACAATGGAAGGTGATTTGCTACCAAGAGCTTGGAACGCTGTCCACTTAAAGAAATACTTCATGTAACAAGGATCCATGATCCTTACCTGACTAGTATCCTTGAAGGATCCTTACAGGACAGATGATCCTCATTTTAGTAATATTCTGATCTCTAACTATTTCATTTTTTAATTATCCTATATAAGGATAAGGATCCTGTATCCTTTATCCTCCTTTCACTTGATTCTAAGTTTTGAAGGTTCAGGTATCCTTAACTAAGGGTTGAGTATCCACAGAAGTATCCAGTTATTTGGGCTTGACCCCAGTTATTTGTGCTTGACCCCAGTTATTTGGGCTTGACCCCAGTTTGGGCCTGTCCCCAGTTTCGCCAGTAGCGCACGATGATCCTGGTATAGTTCATGGAAATGGGACCAGTACTCGCTTTAGGGGCTGACAATTTCATTGTAGTGGCTATATTCAGGATCCTACGTATAATGGTAGCCGAACCATACATTCGTTCCTAAGGTTTCTAACGTTTTCACGTTAGTTAAGGTTTTGGCATTTTCATGTCACTAAGTTTGGATAGTCGCCAGTGAGGGCCATACTCCAGTTTACACATGATCCTTTGGGCTTGTCCCCAGTTATCCTTTGGGCTTGTCCCCAGTTATCCTTTGGGCTTATCCCCAGTTATCCTTTAGGCTTGTCCCCAGTTATCCTTTGGGCTTGTCCCCAATTATCCTTTGGGCTTGTCCCCAGTATATTGGGCTTGCCCCAGAATTGTTGGGCTTGTCCCCAGTTACTAACTCTTATCTAATATTGGCTTAGTCCCAAGTTGTATCCTATTTCAGGTTTTTGGAGACAAACGACCAAGGATCCTTGATCCTTACCTTCTACTAAGGTTTGTCTTTTGGTTATCCTGATTATAAGTGTTAAAGGTTAGGATCCTAACTTGGATTCTCAGGTATGATCCTTAACTATTTTGATTTTATTCACTATTCATTTGAGTGACCCTTATCCTTGACAACTGAACTTATGATCCTTAAAATATACTACTTTTCGGAACTTCTCGACTGTAGGATATGTGATCCTTGATCATATCCTAAACTTTTTGAGGATATTTATTAAGTTTTTTCTTTACTTGATAAGTTTAGACAAAATGTATATCACAACAATTGAAAAGTACAGTACTAACAAGGATAGCAACACGGGAGATAGTCAAAAAGTTAAAGTCATTTTATTCACAAAATGTTAAACCCTTTAAGGTTGTCAAAATTGCCAACCCACGTTTCTACCAGCAAAACGTGGCCCGTCCACATGGGTTGGCAAAGGGTGTCCATTGTTTACGGGTCTTTGTAGTGCAGGAAATAAAAGACGGAAGGATAACGAGTGGCTTCATCCCCCAAACAGAGGATCCATCCACCACCCATTATCATGCCTATTGTTCAAGGATCCATGATCCTTCACCCTAGAAACTATTGTCTAAAGTTATTACAACCCATCATTGTTCAACAAAAACATCATAACCAAACAACCAAACTTAAAAAAATGGGCTCCGGCTATGTCTAGAAGTGTCCATCATCGCCCATTCATGCAGCTTACACCTTCGCTGCACCACCTTCACCAGCTCCACCAGCTTCTCCACCCTGATCCTTGCCGCTGTTGGTCGCCTCAATTGCCAGAACTTCATCAGCCTCTTCTTCGTCCTCCAACTCAGCCAGCCTAGCCTTCCAGCCCTTCATGTCCCAGCTGCTCCTGTCAAAATTAGGATCCTGAGCTTCTTGGGCCATCTGCAACTTGGTCTTGTACATGGCAATGGCAGCGGAGACTTTGGCATCCTCCATGATCTCGTGCTTCTCATAGTCAGCATTGATCTGAGCTGCAACCGCCTGAGTTTTGGCATCATTGAGGTCCTTTTCGAGGGAGGCAATCTTGTGATCCTTGAGCACCACCACTTTTTGGAGGTCAGAGTATTTCTCCTCAATCGCTTCGACGTTCCCAACATAGTCCTCGATTTCAGCAAATTTCTGCAAAGAAGACAATGCAAAGCTCAGGATCACGTGATCCTCAAGTGGGCAGGATAATTAAGCTAAGTTAGTGATCCTTACCTCAGCAAAGTACTCGAGGAACTGATGGCGGATCAGAGGCAAGCCTTCTAGATTGTCAGCTTCAGAGGTCTTCCTTTTCTTTCCACCTCTTCCCTTTGAAGTGGTTGTCTTGGGGATCGTGACAGCTGGGCTGGCAGCAAGCTTCTTCTTTGAGGATCGGACAGTGTCAAGGTCAGTGACACTGAATTTGGAGGCAGATCTTGAAGATTTTCCAGCACCTACACATCCAAAACAGATAAGTATCCTTATCCCATTTCTATTTAACTATTTATTTAAACATTTAATTATGAAAAAAACAGGATACTTACTCGACATAGTGACAGAACCTGAGGATACTTCTTGAGAATCCTGGGTATTTGTTTTAAATGATCTTCTTGCAGGATCAAGTCTCCGGAAAGCGGCAAGCCTTTCCTGTGTTGCAGGTGTTGTGATGAGGTGTGCGACAGTAATAGCTGCGAAATAGAAACAGAAGGACATTAGTGATCCTTAAACAAAAACAAGGTCATCTGGTGATCCTTCTAAGGTTCCTCTATCCTACCATGGGTGGTCCACTTACTTGGCAGATCCTTTCCATCAGGGATAGAATCCCTTCTGACAAAGAAGAATCGCCGTTTCCAGTTGGTGTCATTCTTAGTGGCTTTGAAGATGGGGTGCTCTTCACCAGGTTTATGTTTGAGTAGATACCGATGAGATCCATGGCTTACGAGGTCATACATCTTTGCCAACTCCGACATTCCCAGATCAATGCCTTCTTGCTCAATGATCCTTTCAAGGGTATATAAGACCCTCCAGATCATTGGCATCGCTTGAATGTAGGAGATGCCGGTGAGAGAGAAGAAAGATTGGGTGAATTCAGGGAAAGGATACGAGTATCCTATTATAAATGGTGTGACCAGAAAGGCTACCCAGGTTTCAGAAATATAATCACTTAGAACGGTGGGATCAAATGGTTTGAAATCGGTGTTTACCGGAAAACAATGGCGGATTCTGTCTATCTGTGGATCAGTGAAGCAGCATCGTTCTTTTGCAGAATCTTTTATGATCCCTTGGCTTTTCAAGGGGCTGTCCTTCTTGTGATCCTTAGCCGGTGAGGATCTTAGCATCATCTCGATTATAACGGTGGTGAAGAAGAAGGAACAGAGAAAGAAGATGAAGAGAGAAAGGAAAGAGAAATACCTGATCAAGTCTTCGAATGAGGATTTAAAGAGGAAACACATGAATTTAAATGCTCTCTAACCCTTATCTCTAACTTCAATTTATAATGATGATCTTGCAGGGTAGTCACTTCAGTGACGTCAGGATGGTAACGGCTAGTCCGACTACAACGGCTAGTTATCCGTTGATTCGTTGCGGATAAGAACAGAAAATATAAGTCGTTTATTTACAAATTACTCCTTATATTTTGGGGGCAATTGTTACGGGAGGATTTTCCAATGATCAGTGATCCTCAATTACTGTTGGGCTTAGTGATCCTCACTTCTGTTGGAATTGGTGATCCTCAGAAGTATTTCACGATCAGGATCATGGATCATCGTAAGGATCCTTATACTAACGATTGTCTGCTTTGAATATGATGTTGTTTTGCAGGAGTACGAGCTTGGACTTGGTCTTGGCGATATTCCTGGAGCATATTCCATATTTATTCCGCACGTGCATGGCTGAAATGGACGTTATGGAGGTCGTGGAGGACTTGCACCAAATGCGGAATGTTTGTTAGCTTAGATATTTTCCATTTTTAAAAGGGATAGCGAGCTAAATAAAAAACACTTGGCTATTTTTAGCTTAACACACACACTCGCAACTGCTCTCACCAGCTCTTGACAATTCACTTGGCGATTACACACTTTTTTGCACATTACACTATAGTGATCCTTGTAATTAGCTCGCTATCATCTGAAGTTGTAACACATTTCTTGTTTAATCTGAGTTGGTGATCGGTAGTTTCCATCACCCGAGGTTTTTTATGCCGGAGATCATTCATTGATCAAGGGCTTTTTCCTCGTATAAATTTTTGTGTCACTTGTTCATTACATTTCAGAGTGATCCTTAGTATTGTTCATTGATTCAAGCATCACACCTCACAACAGAAAGTTTGGTTACATTATCATTGCTTGATTTTTGACCAAAACAATAATATCTTTGGATATACATGTCATATCCTCATGCTTCTATGTAAATGTTGACATCCTGCATTTCAAAAAGTTAATTAACTGATGTTCAATATCCTGAGGGATATTGGTTCCTACGAGCACCGAGATATCTGGATTATCCTGGTCCAGGATAATTTTTTAACATTCTGTTCTGAAGCCTCCACGATATCCTGGGCTCGCATCTTTAATTGCTATGTTGCATTGGGCTTGGTTGAGGATTTCATCGAGGATGAGTAACACTCCTTAGCTTCTTGTTGATAACTTTCCACCTTGACAACCCCCCAAGGGGTAGGGATCTTGATGCACTGGTGATAGGTAGACGGCACGGCTTTCATATCATGGATCCATGGCCTACCCAATATAATATTGTAGCAGGATAAGGAGTCCATGACACAGAAGCATTGCATTGAGTTGACCCCTTCAACATACACAGGCAACTTTATTTCTCCCACGGTATTCCTGGCTTCTCCGCTGAACCCAACAAGCACAATGGATTTTGAAGTGATATCCATCGGGGAAACATTCATCATTTTCAGCGTTTCTAGTTGAATAATGTTGACGGAGCTGCCATTATCCACCAGTATCATGCGTACAAAATAATTAGCAACATATAAAGTTATTACCAAAGCATCATGGTGAGGATCCTGGATAGTATCCCTATCATCACTATCGAACGTGATCACTTTATCAGTCGTGAGGGTCGACATCCTGGTTGGCTTATTTCCCCTTTCAGCCTTAGCCTCCTTTGCATGTCTTTTGGCTGCAGAATAAGAAGTTCCGCAGATATCGGACCCTCCTGAAATAAAGTTAATTATCTTGGCGTCGGCGGGAGGTGATGCTGCTCGTTCAGGATCCTTCTCAATATCCTGACCCTTATTCTTCTTTCTGCCCAGAAGATCCTTCAGATATCCTTTGCTCAAGAGATAACTTATTTCTTTCCTCAGAGCAATGCAATCCTCAGTAACATGGCCGAAATCCTCATGGAAGGCACACCATTTGGACTTATCCTTCCAATCAGCTTTTTGTTGGTTCTTCCTAGGCCATCTTGCTTTGTCTCCTAAACCCTGCATAGTATACATCAGTTCAGGTATGTTAACAGAAAAACAATATTCAGATAATTCAGGATACTCCTCAGGATCCTCGTCTTCAACAGCATTCACTTTCTTGCTGTCATTTCTGCCAGCTTGGTGATTTTGGCCATATCCTGGTGCGTATCCCGGAGCATATCCTGGATCCCTCACAGTTGACACCCTAACCGAAGAGGTTATCTCAGGAGTATGATTCTGAGTATGACTAGGCACAATATTGCCCCTGTTATCCTCGGTATATACTGCTGAATTGGAGTTCAAGGCCCTGGGCTGCAAGGGAGTGACAATATCCTCAGCAGGTCTACTCGGACCAGACTTCAAGAGCTGTATTTCTGTTATTAGCATTTGATTTGTTTCCTGCTGCTGCTTCATCTGATCCTGAATACTACCAAATAAAGTTAGAATTTCATCATTAGAAGCCAAAACAGGAGCAGATCCCTGAACATTTCGAGTGGGGATAATATCCTGAGGCTGTGAAGAAGCTTGCGTCCTTGGAGGAGGTGGTGGAAGCACCGAACCAATTGTTGCAGAGGTTGTAGCAGACACAGTAGAAGAGCTCATGTTTGATCTTGAGGCCATTGAAAATTGTGTAGCAAAAAGTTTTGAAAATAGAAAACCAAGTAATGATTTTGCAAAAGCTTTTAGTAGAAATAGCACCACTTGCCCCACAGTGGGCGCCAAATTGTTTTGGTCAAAAATTACCGAAGCAATTAAGTGATCAAATTAGTTTTGTGAGGTAGTGTGCTAGTAATACTTTGTGAAAAATATGTTGGTTTGTTAGTTTGCAAGAACAGTTATCAAGATACGGCTCAGGATATCGAGTTGAATCTATAATCAAACAATGAGCAAAAATGTAAAGGTTGACACGTGATGTACGAGGAAAGCCCTTGATCAATCTAGATCTCCGGCATAAAACCTCGGGAGCTGACAATCGTCGGCTGCCTTATTCTTCTTAATGCTTGAATAACTAGGATACAGTGTAGGATAATGCTCAGATCGCTACTAAGTGGTACAATGATTGTAAGTGATGAGTGTTAGTGCGTGATTGCTGCTAGAAAAGAGAGTGAATGAGTAGGTGAACTCTAAAGTGTGTGACCTATGGATCTGGCATCCCCTTTATATAGTTTCTAAGTTTAACTAACTATGCTAAAAATCCGGGATACTTGGAATATTCCTTTCTGAACGTTAGGGACTGTTTCAACTCGTTCTCCACGTGCATATTAAATGTAAATCCGGGATTTAAGCTTCCATAACCGTTACAACATTAATATCTTTGACCAGCGTCCGTAACTCCCATAAAACATGCCATTCTTTAATGCTGACCGTTACAACAGTTATTCTTCCGCCACCAACGTCTTTATCCTAACCAATTTGAGCGGGTCTTCAGGATAACTTGGCCCTCATGAACGTTAGTCCCTTGTAACCAACGTTTACAAGCAAATTGTTAGTAATAGTCAGGATACTGCCTCAGGATGTCACCAATATCCTGATCGTAATCAGCTATCATAAAATCAAGATATAGTGTCAGGATATGGGCTCAGAATTTCACCCATAACACAATGGATGCAGCAAAGCTAAGGATAACAGCATATCAACAAAGGATATCTAGAGCATATAACAAAAATCTAAGGACTAGAAGGTTTCAACTTGGATATTGAGTATTATGAAAGGCTTTCCAGAATACTACTAATCCTGCTGATGAGAAGCTTGCCCCGAAATGGGAAGGACCATATGAAGTTGAATCAGGTCTAGGAAAGGAGCATACCGAATCAAGAATATGGAAGGGGATATGTACCAAGATCCTGGAATGCTATACACCTCAAGCTCTATTTCAAGTGAGTTTAGAATCTAATTTCTAACTCAAGATGGTATGAATTCTATCTGTTTTAAATATTTTTGATTTTATTTATTCTTTTGAACCCAATACTGACTTAAGCATCGGAAGGGTGTTAGCCAAGCTAACACCCACCTTAGTTTAAGGGTGTTTTGTAGGATATGTTTCGGGATGTGACTCCAGGATATATACTCAAGATGAACAGAAAGATTAGAGGATTGGCCCCCTCTCTTACGTTTAAGGGATACCTATCCTTTCAAAGGTTTCAAGGTATTCACCTTTCTCTCGAATTGGGTTTAAACACCCCGCCTGGAGCGCAAGTTATCCAGGGATAGTTCAAGATAGCGGGACTAGTTCATGTAAAAGTGGCTGACAATTTCGTTATTATTGGCTATATCCTGGATCCTTAAGGTATATGAGGATTGATCACCCTCTCTCACGAAAGGGTATTTTCATACTCTCTAAGGTTTAAAGGTTTTCACCTTTCTAAGTCTTGGAGTTTATACACTCCCTCCTGTAGCGCATGAAATTAAGGGTTTATCCCCAGGATATTAAGGGTTTATCCCCAGGACATTAAGGGTTTATCCCCAGTAACACTAAAGTTTATGGACAAGTTCCAAACAATGTGTGATTGTGTTTAAACACATTCTTTTATGGATAAAATATTACAAAGATTAAACTAAAGGAATATTGAAGTATGTCATGCACTGATGCAATATCCTGCACAGACAGGGGACATCCATGCTGGGGACATTGCAAGGCGTTCAAAGGTTGAAGTTGGAAATTATTGCCTAAGTGTTTCTGGTATGAATTTTTATTTTCCTAAGTTCTAAAGCCTTATCTGAATAAGTTGAGCTTTTGCCTACTTATATTTAATTGGGTTTTTATCCAACATTTTTTGAAGAAAGCACAAAAAAAATGTTAAGCGTGATACAAGTATCCTGACCAGGATATTTGATCAGGATATGCATAACATATTTTACCCAGTAAAAACACAACAGCAAAGATAAGGCTAAAAGATTAGTTATTTATTATTAACAGACCAAAAGGTTGTACTCTTGGCTTCATCTCAAAACGAGACCCATCCACCAAAAGTACAACTTGTTCAAAAGTGTATTTACATAAACAATTGAAGGCTTCGTCCTGAAAACACAGGATCCCTCCACCTTCAACTGTTGATTGTTCAAAAGCATATTAAAGTTGATGACCAAGGGTTTCATCCTGAAACTCAGGATCCCTCCACCTTTGGCCATCATATTGTATCTAAGTGCAGGAAAAGTAAATGCAGGAAAAGTAAATTGTTTGGAGTTACAAACTATATGAATTTAAAAAAAAAGTGGGCTCCGACCTAAGCAATAATATCCATCATTGCCCACTTAAGTGCCCTCACACAGCGGCATCACTACTATCCTTCTTCACCTCCCCAGCATCAGCATCCTGACCAGCATCGCCACCAGCATCGCCACCAGCATCCTTCTTTTCTCCAGCCTCGTCCACCACCTCAGCTGCCTTTGAAGTCTCTCCAGCCCCAGCTTTAGCAGGATACGACACATGATTGCCTCCAAGCTCCTTGAGTTTTGCCACCCAGGAGTCAACCGACCAGGCTAGACACTGAAGGCCTGTCTCCTTAGCTTCGTAAGCCATATTGATTCGACCTTGTAGGAGGGAGACAACGGCAGGGTTTTTGATCCCCTCTCGGAAGGAGATCATGGCCTGTTCATGCTCGACATGGGTGGCTGCTAGCTTCACTTCGGCATCTTGAGTAACCTTCTTTAGCTTATCCTCGTAGTGCCGGGTCTTGGCTTCAGCGATTATACCTTGGTCAGCTACAGTGGTCTTAAGTTGCTTGATCCTGGCCTCTTGAAGCTTCACTGTCCCGCAGGCCTCAGTGTAGAGGTGTAGCAGATGCTTGATACCCTACAGAGCAGAATACAGGTACGGATTAATGTTTACTAACCAGGATATTCAGTCAGTATATGTGCACAGGATCTAGCACCATGATATTACCTTGTTGAGGAAGGAGGTCATAGGCTCCAAGGACTCGGTGAAACTGAGCTCCTCATAAGAGAACCCTTCAGAAGCTGGACTGGTGGTCTCTGAACCCTTTCTCATCTTGGACGTGGAGGCACGACTTTTTGGGTTAGTGTTAGGGGAGGATTTTCTAACAATTAGTGATCCTTACTTGTTATCCTAATAAATGATCCTTACTTCTGTGACAAATAGTGATCCTCAGAAGAGCTTCAGGATCAGGATCATGGATCACCTTAAGGATCCTCATACTAACGATTGTTTGTTTGTGTTTCGTATTATTTTGCAGGAGTAACAAGCTTGACTTGGTCTTGGCAACGTTACTATGGAATATTCCACGGGTATTTCGCACACGTTTGACTGGAAATGGACGTTGTGGAGAACGTGGGAGCATGGCACAAAATTCGGATAGTTTGTTAGCTTAGTTAACTTCTATTTTTAAAGGGGTGACGAGCTAGTATTTAGAACACTTAGACATTTTTCAGCTACACACACTCTCGTACAATTGCACTCTTGAAGCTTTCGGCAAACACTTAACAGTTTTCGCTCACTTTTACACATTTCACCATAGTGATCCTTGTACCTAGCTCGTTGCAATCCGAAGTTGTAAACATTTATTGATTTATTAGAGCTCGGTGATCGGTAGTTTCCATCACCCGGGGTTTTTTGTGCCGGAGATCAACTCTTGATCAAGGGCTTTTTCCCCGTATAAACCTTGTGTCACTTGTTATTTATTTTTCATAGTGATCCTTATTGCTACAAAGTAATTCAAGCATCATACCCCATAACAGAGAGTTTGGTTGCATTATCCTCATCAGATTTTTTGACCAAAACAGTTTGGCGCCCACCGTGGGGCAATTGGTGCTTCATTCCTAAGAAATTTTTCTGTTGGTCATCATTCCGGTTCATTGCATACAAATACATGGCTTCATCATTGAAGAATACCTCTACTGCAATGTCTGCAGTCAATTCATCTCAGGGCATTCCACCATTGCCTCCACCACCTTCTAGACCTCAGAAAAATGCCGAGAAGAAACCAACTCCCATTTTCTCCAAACCTCCAACTTCTTCTGCTTCTTACACTTCCACTACTAGTGACATGTTTACTTTGATTTTGCAGATGAAGGATCATATACAGCAACAGGATAAGACCAATGAAAGGATTCTCAAAGAAATCGGAGATCTCAAGAAACAAAAGAAAACGGCAGAGGATCATTCCCCACTGGTGCCCAGATCTTTGAATTTTGATACTCCGGTGATTACTTCTCAGCCATCAGGGGTTCCAGATGTTCAATATGTGGGTGGACCAAAAGGAGTGCACTACGGAGCAACAACAGTGACCCAGGCATCAGGTTCATATTTCCAGCCAGCAGGATCCTATCCTCAGCATATGGGATCCTTCATGAATTCAGGAGGATACTCAGGAGCGCAGCAGATTCAAGGATCTTCCTTTGTTCCAGGATCATTCCAGGTTCAAGGATCCTCCTTTGTTCCAGGATCATCCCAGGTTCAAGGATCCTCCTTTGTTCCAGGATCATCCCAGGTTCAAGGATCCTCCTTTGTTCCAGTATTATCCCAGGTTCAAGGATCCTCCCTTGTTACAGTATCGTCCCAGTTTCAGGGATCCTTCCAGATGCCAGGATCCTTGAGGAGTTTGCAAACAGGAAGTTTAGATGTCCATCAGGGAGATTTTATTCCGATGCAGACCATTGCTTCTACTGGTCCTTCGATCATTCCAGAGCCCCAACAATATGGATTAACATCCATTCTTCCTAATTTGAATCCAATGGGAGGTAACACTTTTAATAATTCTTATACTACTAACCATGGCCTTATGCAGGATCCAGGTATCAACCACGCCATGGCCAGAGAGTTGCAAAAGTTGAAGGATATGATATCAAGTGTTCCAGGAGTGGTCAAACCTATCCCAGAGATTGCAGATGGGAGCCACAAGATATCTCGTTTTGCACCACTAATCTGTGATGCTGAGATACCCAAGAGGTTCCATGTGCCAACCATGAAGCTGTATGATGGTTCGACGGATCCTGAAGAACACATAGCACAATACAGGGAGAGGATGGAGATCAATCCCATCCCAGAAAGGTTAAAGGAAGCATGCCTGTGCAAGGGATTCGGATCCACTCTTACTGGATCAGCTCTCAAATGGCTGCTAAGTCTTCCCCCCTACTCTATTACCTCATTTGCTAATCTAGTTAACCTATTTAATAATCAGTTTTCTTGTAGTAGAAAATTTGAACGATTAACTAGTGATCTATATAGGATAACCCAGGGTCATAATGAATCATTAAGGGATTACATTACCAAATTCAGTAAAGAATCCTTCGACATTCCCAACTTGGATATAGCCACGGCTGTTGAGGCCTTCAAAATGGGATTACTTAGGGATTCATTGTTCTATGATGATCTTGTTATGACACCATGCAGGAACCTAGATGAGGTAAGAACCCGGGCACTCAGGTTCATCCGGCTAGAGGACGATAAGAGGATCTAGGAAAGATTAGCAGGATCCTCAAAACAAGAGAAGCAAGGATCCTTGTTCAAGAACAACAAGTTCAGATCCTATAACAGATCTGATAACCAGAACGTGCATGTTGTTGATCAGGAAGAGGATGATGAGGATTATCCTCCAATCTCTGAATATTGTTTTTCTGTTGATAACAATGAACTAATCCTTGCGATGCAGAATCTAGGTTGTTTTGGTCAAAAAAATCTGATGAGGATAATGCAACCAAACTCTCTGTTACGGGGTATGATGCTTGTAATGTAGAACAATGACAAGGATCACTTCAATGTAAATTGCACAAATGACACAAGGATTTATACGGGGAAAAAGCCCTTGATCAAGAGTTGATCTCCGGCACAAAAAACCCCGGGTGATGGAAACTACCGATCACCAAGCTCAAATAAATCAATAAATGTTTACAACTTCGGATAATGACGAGCCAGGTACAAGGATCACTAGTAAAAAATGTGTAAAAGTGAGTGAAAACTAATAAGTGTTCGTCGAGAGCTTCAAGTGTGCGAGTATATGAGAGTGTGTGTAGCTGAAAAAATGACTAAGTGTTCTAATTCTAGCTCGTCACCCCTATAAAAATAGAAGTTAACTACAATAACTAACTATCCGACTTTCGTGCCAAGCTCCCACGTTCTCCACAACGTCCATTTCCAGTCAAACGTGTGCGATATACCCGTAGAATATTCCATAGTAACGTTGCCAAGACCAAGTCAAGCTCGTAACTCCTGCGAAGTAATACAAAACACAAACAAACAATCGTCAGTACGAGGATCCTTAAAGTGATCCATGATCCTGATCCTGAAGCTCTTCTGAGGATCACTATCTGTCACAGAAGAAAGGATCATTAATTAGGATAATAAGTAAGGATCACTAATTGTTAGAAAATCCTCCCCTAACAATTGCCCCCAAAATATAAGGAGTAATATGTAAAATGAGCGAGTTATGTTTTCTTGATCTTATCCGCAACTAACTATCGTAAATATAGCCGTTATTGTTGAACTAGCCGTTGCAACCATGACGTCACAGAAGTGACAACCTGCATGATCATGATTATAAATAGGAGATAGAGATAGGATCAAATGCATTTAAAATCTCAGAAAGACTCCCTTTATAACTGCATTCCGAAGATAAACAGGTATCCTCCCTTCATCTTCTTCCTTCTCTTGCTCAGTTTTTCTTATTTTACTATCGTCGCTTCAAGAATGATGCTCCGGTCTTCCCCCGCCAAGGATCACCAGAAGGATAGTCCCTTGAAGAGTCAAAAGATCATCAAAGACTCCACACATGAGAGGTGTTACTTTAACGATGCTCAAATAGACAAGATTCGTCATTGCTTTCCGGCGAGTGCCTTTTTCAAACCCTTTGATCCTACTATTCTGAGCGACTATGTTTCAGAAACATGGGTTGCCTTTCCAGTTACTCCATTCGCCATAGGATACACCTATCCTTTCCCAGAATTTACACAGTCCTTCTTTTCCCTTACTGGCATCTCTTACATCCAAGCCATGCCGATGATTTGGAGGGTTTTGTATATCCTGGAGAGGATCATCGAGCAGGAGGGCATTGATTTAGGAATGTCAGAGCTGTCAGAGATGTATTATCTCACTACTTTTGGTTCCCATCGTTATTTGTTCAAACGAAAACCCGGCGGAGAACACCCCCTTCTCAAAGTCACCAAGAATGACACAAATTGGAAACGTCGCTTCTTCTTTGTTAGGAGGGATACCATTCCAAACGGAAAGGATCTACCAAAGACATGGTCCACCCATGGTAGGCCAGAGGATCCTTAGAAGGATCACCAGGTAGTCTTGTTTTTGTATGAGGATCACTAACCCCTTTTTGTCTCGTATTATGCAGCTATTTCTGTTTCACACATCATCACGACACCTGCAACCAAGGATAGGCTTGCTGCTTTTTGGAAGCTTGATCCTGAAACAAGGACATTCAAGATAGACACCCAAGACTCACAAGAAGTATCCTTAGGTTCCATTACCATGTCAAGTAAGTATCCTGCTTGATTTATAGTTTGAATATTAAAATAAATAATTAAATTGAAATAAGATTAGGACACTTATCTTGCTTTGATTGTGTAGGTGCCGGAAAATCTGCCAAGCCTGTATCCCAGTTCAACACAGCTGATCTTGATGTTGTTCGGTCCAGGAAGAAGAGGGCCACTACCAGTCCCAGCATCTCCATTCCCAAGGCACCCATCAAAGGAAAGGGTGGCAAGAAGAGAAAGACCTCCGAGGGTGAGAATTTGCAGGGTCTGCCTCTGATCTGTCACCAATTCCTCGAGTACTTCAATGATGTAAGGATCACCGTATCTGCCTGTATATCCTGCTGGCATATCCTGCTGATATATCCTGCTAATATATCCTGCTGATTTGAGGATCACTCGGTCCTGACCTTATCTTTTATCTCTTTTGCAGAAATTCGCTGAGATTGAGGACTATGTGGGGAATGTCGAGGAGCAGGACAAGAAGATTGCTGATTTGCAACAGGTTGCAGTGCTTAAGGACCTTGCAATTGCTGATCTTCAGAAGGAACTCCAAGATGCCAAGACCAAGATGGCTAAACTTCTGATTGACCTTGACTATGAGAAGCATGATCTCATAGAAAATGCTAAGGTCTCTGCTGCCATCACAATGTATGAGACTAAATTGAAGATGGCCCAGGAAGCTCAAGATCCTAACTTTGACAAAAGCAGCTGGGATGTTGAGGGCTGGAAAGCAAGGTTAGCCGATCTTGAGGATGATGAGGAGGCTGAAGAGGTTTTGGCGATTGAGGCAAGTGGCAGTGGAAAGGATTTGGTGAAGGATACCGCAGCTGGAGGGGAAGAGGATGCAGCAAAGGTGTAGGCTGCACAATTGGGCAATGATGGACATTCCTAGACGCAGCCGGAGCCCAATTTTTAAATTTGGTAGTAGGTCTTTTGTGGTTGTGATGTTGAACAATTTAATGGTTTGTACTTGAACAATAGTTTTTAGGATTAAGGATCATGTATGATCCTTTGGACAATAGGCAGGATTGCAATTGGTGGAGGGATCCTCTGTTTTGGGGATGAAGCCATTGTGATCCTGCCGCCTTTATATTCCTGCACTACTTTTGAACTTATTATCATGGACACCCTTTACTTACCCCAGCGGACGGGCCACGTTTTGCTGGTAGATGCTCGGGGTAAGTAATTTTGACAACCTTTTAAGGGTTAATCCTTTGTTAATAAATAAAATCTTAACCTTTTGTCGCTTATTTTGTGTTGTTATCCTTGTTAATATCTTACTTTCCAACTGTTGTAATGTTCATTCCGTTTATACTTATCAAGCTCTGAAAATTTAAAAAAGATATCCAAAAAGTTCAGGATATGCTCAAGGACCACCTATCCCATAACTGATAAATTCTAAAAAGTGAAATAGTTTAAAAAATCACAAGTTCAGTTGTCAAGTATAAGGGTTATTCAAATAAATAATGAATAAAATTTAAAAATAGTTAAGGATCATACCTGAGGATCCAAGTTAGGATCCTAACCATAATCAGGATAACTACAAAATAAACCTTAGAAAGGAGTAAGGATCAAGGATCCCTAGTTGTCTATCTTCAAAGACCTGAAATAGAGCATAACTTGGGACTAAGCCAATATAAGATAAGAATTAGCAACTGGGGACAAGCCCAAGGATAACTGGGGACAAGCCCAAGGATAACTGGGGACAAGCCCAAGGATAACTGGGGACAAGCCCAAGGATCGTATGTAAACTGGAGTATGGCCCTAACTGGCGACTATCCAAACTTAGTGACATGAAAATGCCAAAACCTTAGCAAACGTGAAAACGTTAGGAACCTTAGGAACGGATGTATGGTACGTCTACCATTATACGTAGGATCCTAGGTATAGCCAGTACAATGGAATTATCAGCCCCTAAAGCGAGTACTGGTCCCACTGCCTTGAACTATACCAGGATCATCATGCGCTACAGGCGGAACTGGGGTCAAGCCCAAATAACTGAGGTTAAACCGAAGGATCGGGTCGCTTCTGCAGATAATCAATATTTTGCTAAGGATACCTGAACTTTCAAAACTTAAAATCACGTCAGAGATGGATGAAGGACACATGATCCTTATCCTTATATGAGAAAATAAGGAAATGAAATAGTTCAAGATTAGGACATTACCAAAGTGAGGATCACCGATACTTTAAGGATCCTTCTAGGATATCCCTGACGTAAGGATCATCTGTGCCATGAGGATCCTGATCACATGAAATATTTCTTCAAGTGGACAGCATTCCAAGCTCTTGGTAGCAAATCACCTTCCATGGTTAGCAATCTATATGCCCCCTTTCCTGCTTCAGCTTCAATCAAATAAGGGCCTTCCCATTTTGGAGCCAATTTTCCATCAGCAGGATTGGTGGTATTCTGAAACGCTTTCCTTAATACCATATCTCCAACTTGAAACTTCCTGATCCTAACATTTTTGTTGTAAGCACAAGCCATTCTTTGTTGATAACTGGTCATCCTTATCCTAGCCATATCCCTGATTTCTTCAATAGTATCCAGGTCTTGAACCAAATTCTCATCATTTTCCTCAGGATCACGGGTACTTTTTCTAGCAGTTGGAACCACCATTTCTGTTGGGATCACTGATTCTGCCCCAAATACCATGGAGAATGGTGTTTGACCAGTAGCATTCTTAGGGGTTGTCCTATCAGCCCAAAACACATAAGGTAGCTCTTCTGCCCATTTCCCTTTCTTGGATCCAAGCTTCTTCTTCAAATTGTTGATGATGATCTTGTTGGATGATTCTGCTTGACCATTAGCTTGTGGGTGGACTGGTGTTGATGTTATCATCTTAATCCCCCAACTGTCACAAAAGTTAGTGGTTCTGCCCCCAATAAATTGTGAACCATTATCACATATAATTTCAGAAGGAATTCCAAATCTAGTTATAATATTTCTTTTAATGAAGGATATAACTTCCTTTTCTCTGACGTGGGCAAAAGCTTCAGCCTCTATCCACTTGGAGAAGTAATCAGTCATAGCTAGCATGAACACTTTTCCACCAGGTGCCTTAGGGAGCTTACCAACTATATCCATACCCCATCTCATAAATGGCCAAGAGGAGGATATAGGATGCAATAATTCAGCTGGTTGATGAAGGATATTGTTGTGTCTCTGACAAGGATCACATCTCTTAGCATACTCCACAGCATCTCTCTTCATGGTTGGCCAGTAGTATCCTGTCCTCAGGATCCTTGAGAATAATGCCCTGCCCCCAGTGTGGTTTCCACAATCTCCTTCATGGAAGTCTTTTAAAACTTCTTGGATTTCAGGATTCTCAATGCATCTCAAGTATGGTCCTGCAAGAGATCGTCTATACAACATATTATTTAAAATTGTGAATTGAGATACCTTAGATTTGAAAGCCCTAGGGTTTTCTCCTGTAGGAATCTCTCCATGTTGTAAGTATCTCATAATTGGTGAGATCCATGATCCTGAATGGGATTGAGTATCCTCACTAGGGATAATTGCAGAATCATTTCCTATCTCCATAGCCACATGATCCTCGATAGCCGGGGTCAGGATATGGATAATAGGGATCTTGATATCCTCCGGGATCTTCAAGGATGATCCTAAGTTAGCCAATGCATCAGCCTCTGTATTTTCTTCCCTTGGTACCTGCGTTAAACTAAAGGAAACAAAAGAGAGTGCCAAACTTTTGACTATCTCTAAATATTTGGTTAGCTTTTCACCTTTAACAGCATAGGATCCATTAAAGTGGTTTGTAATTAACAATGAATCTACATGTACCTCAAGATACCTGATCTCCATATGCTTGGCAATTTGCAAACCAACAATTAAGGCTTCATATTCGGCCTCATTGTTAGTGGTTTGGAACTCACAAGCTATGGAGTGGGGTATTATGTCCCCCTGTGGCGATTTTAGTAGTATTCCAAGCCCTGTGCCTTTGACATTTGAGGATCCATCAGTATAGAGTATCCAAGGATCCTTGGTTTCTTCTAGCTGCTGGACTTCTAACTCAGCTTCTTTTTGTAAATCACTACTGAAATCAGCCACAAAGTCAGCTAATGCTTGGGATTTGATGGCTGTCCTAGGCTCATATCTTATATCATATGCACTTAGCTTCACTGCCCACTTAGCCATCCTTCCTGACATCTCTGGTTTCCTTAGGACATTCTTAATTGGAAAATTAGTTTTAACAACAATAACATGAGTTTCAAAATAGTGTCTCAACTTAGTAGATGCCATAATTAATGCAAGAATAAGCTTTTCAAGGTGTGAATACCTGGATTCGGCATCAAGTAAACTTTTACTTACATAATAGACAGGATGCTGTGTACCTTCATGATCCTTAACAAGGACCGCACTTACTGCTTTTGAGGATACTGCAAGATATAAGGATAGCACATCGCCTTTTTCTGGTTTCATCAAGGCCGGGGCTGAGGATAGATAATCTTTGAGGGCTCTTAAAGCATTTTCATGCTTCTCAGTCCACTCAAATTTCTTGTTCTTCCTTAGGATATCATAGAATTCTTTGCACTTCTCTGAGGATTTGGATATGAATCTGTTCAAAGCTGCTATCCTGCCTGTTAGCCTTTGAACATCCTTAGCATTGGCCGGAGATTTGATGTTCACTATTGCTTTGATTTGTTCCGGGCTAGCTTCAATGCCTCTCTTGGTCACCATGTATCCTAAGAATTTACCTGCTTTAACACCAAAGTGACATTTTGAAGGGTTAAGCTTCATGTTATATTTGTCAAGGATATCAAATGCTTCCTCCAAGTCTCTTAGGTGATCCTCAGCCTGTATTGATTTCACCACCATATCATCTATGTAAACCTCCATAGTTTGTCCAATCTGATCCTTGAACATCATGTTCACTAGCCTTTGATATGTTGCACCTGCATTTCTTAGTCCGAACGGCATAGCAATATAGCAGTATATACCAGTTGGAGTCATGAAGGCTGTATCCTCTTGATCGGATGGTTCCATTTGGATTTGTTGAAATCCAGATGAAGCATCCATAAAAGTTAACAGTTCATGACCCGCAGTTGCATCCACCATGGAGTCAATGTGGGGTAGTGGGAAAGGATCCTTGGGACATGCCTTATTTAAATCGGTAAAATCGACACATACCCTCCACTTTCCATTTTTCTTTTGAACAACAACCACATTGGCCAACCATCTTGGATATTTGACCTCTCTAATCATACCTGCCCGGAGCAATTTCTCTACCTCTTCCTGGATAATGGCATTTCTTTCCGGTGCAAACTTTCTTCTCCTTTGATGGATAGGTTTGAAGGACCTATCAATGCCAAGTTTGTGAGTGATCACATCTTTAGATATACCGGTCATGTCTTCATGTTTCCATGCAAAGGTAGTCTTTCTCCTTTTGAGGAAGGATATGAGGTCTTCCTTCATACCGCCAAGGATCCCTGATCCGATATAGATTTTGGATTCAGGATCATCAGGATCCATGAGGATTTCTACCACATCCTTCTCTCTTGCCTCCAAGACATCCCTTGGAGGATACTTTGATTGCTATTGCTCCCTTGACTTCGAGGCTGGTTTCATCGATGAAGTATAGCAATTCTTAGCCTCCTGCTGATCACTATCAATCTTCACTATTCCCCAAGGACTAGGGAGCTTCACACATTGATGGTAGGTGGATGGGACTGCCTTCATATCGTGTATCCAGGGCCTGCCAAGGATAACATTACAACAAGATAAACAGTCAATAACACAAAATTTTTGATAAGAGTGTAGGCCTTCGATGTATATTGGGAGTTTAATGTCCCCCAGAGTATTCTTAGTCTCGCCACTAAATCCTACGAGCACAGAGGATCTTGGTATGATATCTGATTCAGGGATACCCATCTTCTTTAGAACATCAAGCTGGATAATGTTCACTGAGCTTCCTCCGTCTATAAGGATCCTGCAGACAAAATGGTTAGAAATGAAAAGAGTAATAACTAAACCATCGTGATGAGGATCCTGGATATCAACACGATCATCCTCATCAAAGGTTATGACTTTTCCTTCGGAGACACTTGATGTTCGAACGGGTCTTTCTCCATTATCCATTTTAGTTTCCTTTGCATGCCTTTTTGCTGCTGAGAAGGATGTGCCACAAATGTCTGATCCTCCAGAAATAAAGTTTATTACTTGTGCATCTGCTGGAGGGGCCGGAGCTTTCTCAGGGATCCTTTCAAGATCCTGAGTCCTTGACTTCTTTCTGCCCAATAACTCTTTTAGATGCCCCTTGCTCAACAAGTATCCAATTTCCTTCCTTAGTGCAATGCATTCTTCTGTGAGATGCAAAAAATCTTCATGGTATGCACACCACTTTGACTTATTCTTAGTTGCAGCTGGCCTATCATTCTTTCTGGGCCATCTGGCTTTATCACCTAACTTCTGCATTGCAAGGATTAGTTCATTGTTATCAACAGAAAAACAATATTCAGAAATTGGAGGATAATCCTCATCATCCTCTTCTTGATCAACAGCATGCACGTTCTGGTTATCAGATCTGTTATAGGATCTGAACTTGTTGTTCTTGAACGAGGATCTTTGCTTATCCTGCTTTGAGGATCCTGCTAACCTCTCATGTATCCTTTTGTCATCCTCAAGCCGGATGAACCTAAGTGCCCGAGTTCTTACCTCATCTAAGTTCCTGCATGGTGTCATAACAAGATCATCATAGAACAACGAATCCCTAAGCAATCCCATTTTAAAGGCCTCAACAGCCGTGGCTATATCTAAGTTGGGAATGTCTAAGGATTCTTTACTGAATTTGGTAATGTAATCCCTTAATGATTCATTATGACCCTGGGTTATCCTATATAGATCACTAGTTAATCGTTCAAATTTTCTACTATAAGAAAACTGATTATTAAACAAGTTAACTAGGTTAGCAAATGAGGTAATAGAGTAGGGGGGAGACTTAGCAGCCATTTGAGAGCTGATAGAGTAAGAGTGGATCCGAATCCCTTGCACAGGCATGCTTCCTTTAACCTTTCTGGGATTGGATTGATCTCCATCCTCTCCCTGTATAGTGCTATGTGTTCTTCAGGATCCGTCGAACCATCATACAGCTTCATTGTTGGCACATGGAACCTCTTGGGTATCTCAGCATCACAGATTGGTGGTGCAAAACGAGATATCTTGTGGCTCCCATCTGCAATCTCTGGGATAGGTTTGACCACTCCCGGAACACTTGATATCATATCCTTTAGCTTTTGCAATTCTCTGGCCTTGGCATGATTGATACCTGGATCCTACATAAGACCATGGTTAGTAGTATAAGAATTATTAAAAGTGTTACCTCCCATTGGATTCAAGTTAGGAAGAATGGATGTTAATCCATATTGTTGGGGCTCTGGAATGATCGAGGGACCAGTAGAAGCATTGGTCTGCATTGGAATAAAATCTCCCTGATGGACATCTGAGCTTCCTGTTTGCAAACTCCTCAAGGATCCTGGCATCTGGAAGGATCCCTGAAACTGGGACGATCCTGGAACAAAGGAGGATCCTTGAACCTGGGATGATCCTGGAACAAAGGGGGATCCTTGAACCTGGGATGATCCTGGAACAAAGGGGGATCCTTGAACCTGGGATGATCCTGGAACAAAGGAGGATCCTTGAACCTGGGATGATCCTGGAACAAAGGAGGATCCTTGAACCTGGGATGATCCTGGAACAAAGGAGGATCCTTGAACCTGGGATGATCCTGGAACAAAGGAGGATCCTTGAACCTGGGACGATCCTGGAACAAAGGAGGATCCTTGAACCTGGGACGATCCTGGAACAAAGGAAGATCCTTGAACCTGGGATGATCCTGAATATCCTCCTGCATTCATGAAGGATCCCATATGCTGAGGATAGGATCCTGCTGGCTGGAAGTATGGACCTAATGCCTGTGTCATTGTTGTTGTTCCGTAGTGCACTCCTTTTGGTCCACCCACATATTGAACATCTGGAACCACTGATGGCTGAGAAGTAATCACCGGAGTATCAAAATTCAAAGATCTAGGTATCAGTGGGGAACGATCCTCAGCCGTTTTCTTCTGTTTCTTGATTTCGTCAATCTCCCGGAGGATCCTTTCGTTGGTCTTATCCTGCTCTTGTGCATGATTCCTCATCTGCAAAATCAAGGCATAGAGATCATTAGTAGTAGGATTAGTTGAAACAGAAGAAGTAGGTGGTTTTGAGAAAATGGGAGTTGGTTTCTTCGCAGCATTCTCAGCATTCTTCTGGGATCCAGAAGGTGGTGGAGGCAAAGGAGGAACGCCTTGTGAAGAACTGAATGAGGGCATCGCATTTGAAGCATTCTTCGCTGAGGAAGCCATTTACTCGGTTGTAGTGAACTGAAATGAGCATAGCAATGCGAATTTTTCTAAGAATGAAGCACCAATTGCCCCACGGTGGGCGCCAAACTGTTTTGGTCAAAAAAATCTGATGAGGATAATGCAACCAAACTCTCTGTTACGGGGTATGATGCTTGTAATGTAGAACAATGACAAGGATCACTTCAATGTAAATTGCACAAATGACACAAGGATTTATACGGGGAAAAAGCCCTTGATCAAGAGTTGATCTCCGGCACAAAAAACCCTGGGTGATGGAAACTACCGATCACCAAGCTCAAATAAATCAATAAATGTTTACAACTTCGGATAATTACGAGCCAGGTACAAGGATCACTAGTAAAAAATGTGTAAAAGTGAGTGAAAACTAATAAGTGTTCGTCGAGAGCTTCAAGTGTGCGAGTATATGAGAGTCTGTGTAGCTGAAAAAATGACTAAGTGTTCTAATTCTAGCTCGTCACCCCTATAAAAATAGAAGTTAACTACAATAACTAACTATCCGACTTTCGTGCCAAGCTCCCACGTTCTCCACAACGTCCATTTCCAGTCAAACGTGTGCGATATACCCGTAGAATATTCCATAGTAACGTTGCCAAGACCAAGTCAAGCTCGTAACTCCTGCGAAGTAATACAAAACACAAACAAACAATCGTCAGTACGAGGATCCTTAAAGTGATCCATGATCCTGATCCTGAAGCTCTTCTGAGGATCACTATCTGTCACAGAAGAAAGGATCATTAATTAGGATAACAAGTAAGGATCACTAATTGTTAGAAAATCCTCCCCTAACATAGGTGATAAAGCCAGATGGCCCAGAAAAAATGACAGACCAGCTGCAACCAAAGATAAATCAAAGTGGTGTGCATACCATGAAGATTTTTGGCATCTCACTGAAGAATGCATTGCACTAAGAAAGGAAATTGGATACTTGTTGAGCAAGGGGCATCTAAAAGAATTGTTGGGTAGAAAAAAGTCAAGGACTCAGGATCCTGAAAGGATCCCTGAGAAAGCTCCGGCCCCTCCAGCAGATGCACAAGTAATAAACTTTATTTCAGGAGGATCAGACATTTGTGGCACATCCTTCTCAGCAGCTAAAAGGCATGCAAAGGAAACTAAAATGGATAATGGAGAAAGACCCGTTCGAACATCAAGTGTCTCCGAAGGAAAAGTTATAACCTTTGATGAGGATGATCGTGTTGATATCCAGGATCCTCATCACGATGGCTTAGTTATTACTCTTTTCATTTCTAACCATTTTGTCCGCAGGATCCTTATAGACGGAGGAAGCTCAGTAAACATTATCCAGCTTGATGTTCTAAAGAAGATGGGTATCCCTGAATCAGATATCATACCAAGATCCTCCGTGCTCATGGGATTTAGTGGCGAAACTAAGAATACCCTGGGGGACATTAAGCTCCCAATATACATCGAAGGCCTACACTCTTATCAAAAATTTTGTGTTATTGACTGTTTATCTTGTTGTAATGTTATCCTTGGCAGGCCCTGGATACACGATTTGAAGGCAGTCCCATCTACTTACCATCAATGTGTGAAGCTCCCTAGTCCTTGGGGAATAGTCAAGATTGATAGTGATCAACAGGAGGCTAAGAATTGCTATACTTCATCGATGAAACCAGCCTCGAAGTCAAGGGAGCAATAGCAATCAAAGTATCCTCCAAGGGATGTCTTGGAGGCAAGAGAGCAGGATGTGGTAGAAATCCTCATGGATCCTCATGATCCTGAATCCAAAATATATATTGGATCAGGGATCCTTGGCAAAATGAAAGAAGACCTCGTATCCTTCCTCAAAAGGAGAAAGACTACCTTTGCATGGAAACACGAACACATGACAGGTATATCTAAAGATGTAATCACTCACAAACTTGGCATTGATAGGTCCTTCAAACCAATCCATCAAAGGAGAAGAAAGTTTGCGCCGGAAAGAAATGCCATTATCCAGGAAGAGGTAGAGAAATTGCTCCGGGCAGGTATGATTAGAGAGGTCAAGTATCCAAGATGGTTGGCCAATGTTGTTGTTGTTCAAAAGAAAAATGGAAAGTGGAGGGTATGTGTCGATTTCACAGATTTAAATAAGGCATGTCCCAAGGATCCTTTCCCATTACCCCACATTGACTCCATGGTGGATGCAACTGCGGGTCATGAACTGTTAACTTTTATGGATGCTTCATCTGGATTTCAACAAATCCAAATGGAACCATCCGATCAAGAGGATACAGCCTTGATGACTCCAACTGGTATATACTACTATATTGCTATGCCGTTCGGACTAAGAAATGCAGGTGCAACTTATCAAAGGCTAGTGAATATGATGTTCAAGGATCAGATTGGACAAACTATGGAGGTTTACATAGACGATATGGTGGTAAAATCAATAAAGGCTGAGGATCACCTAAGAGACTTGGAGGAAGCATTCAATATCCTTGATAAATATAATATGAAGCTTAATCCTTCAAAATGTCACTTTGGTGTTAAAGCAGGTAAATTCTTAGGATATATGGTGACAAAGAGAGGCATTGAAGCCAGTCCAGAACAAATCAAAGCAATAGTGAACATCAAATCTCCGGCCAATGCTAAGGATGTTCAAAGGCTAACAGGCAGGATAGCAGCTTTGAACAGATTTATATCCAAATCCTCAGAGAAGTGTAAAGAATTCTATGATATCCTAAGGAAGAACAAGAAATTTGAGTGGACTGAGAAGCATGAAAATGCCTTAAGAGCTCTCAAAGATTACCTATCCTCAGCCCCGGCCTTGATGAAACCAGAAAAAGGCGATGTGCTATCCTTGTATCTTGTAGTATCCTCAAAAGCAGAAACCAGAGATGTCAGGAAGGATGGCTAAGTGGGCAGTGAAGCTTAGTGCCTATGATATAAGATATGAGCCTAGGACAGCCATCAAATCCCAAGCATTAGCTGACTTTGTGGCTGATTTCAGTAGTGATTTACAAGAAGAAGCTGAGTTAGAAGTCCAGCAGCTAGAGGAGACCAAGGATCCTTGGATACTCTATACTGATGGATCCTCAAATTTCAAAGGCACAGGGTTGGAATACTACTAAAATCGCCACAGGGGGACATAATACCCCACTCTATAGCTTGTGAGTTCCAAACCACTAACAATGAGGCTGAATATGAAGCCTTAATTGCTGGTTTGCAAATTGCTAAGCATATAGGGATCAGGTATCTTGAGGTACATGTAGATTCATTGTTAATTACAAACCACTTTAATGGATCCTATGCTGTTAAAGGTGAAAAGCTAACCAAATATTTAGAGATAGTCAAAGAATTGGCACTCTCTTTTGTTTCCTTTAGTTTGACACAGGTACCAAGGGAAGAAAATACAGAAGCTGATGCATTGGCTAATTTAGGATCATCTTTGAAGATCCCGGAGGATATCAAGATCCCTATTATCCATATCTTGACCCCGGCTATCGAGGATCATGTGGCTATGGAGATAGGAAAGAATTCTGCAATTATCCCTAGTAAGGATACTCAATCCCATTCAGGATCAGGATCATGGATCTCACCAATCATGAGATACTTACAACATGGAGAGATTCCTACAGGAGAAAACCCTAGGGCTTTCAAAATTAAGGTATCTCAATTCACAATTTTAAATAATATGTTGTATAAACGATCTCTTGCAGGACCATACCTAAGATGCATTGAGGATCCTAAGACCCAAGAAGTTTTAAAAGATTTCCATGAAGGAGATTGTGGAAACCACACTGGGGGCAGGGCATTATTCTCAAGGATCCTGAGGACAGGATACTACTGGCCAACCATGAAGAGAGATGCTGTGGAGTATGCTAAGAGATGTGATCCTTGTAAGAGACACAGCAATATCCTTCATCAACCAGCTGAATTTTTGCATCCGATATCCTCCTCTTGGCCATTTATGAGATGGGGTATGGATATAGTTGGTAAGCTCCCTAAGGCACCTGGTGGAAAAGTATTCATGCTTGCTATGACTGATTACTTCTCCAAGTGGATAGAGGCTGAAGCTTTTGCCCAAGTCAGAGAAAAGGAAGTTATATCCTTCATTAAAAGATATATTATAACTAGATTCGGTATTCCTTCTGAAATTATATGTGATAATGGTTCCCAATTTATTGGGGGCAGAACTACTAACTTTTGTGACAGCTGGGGGATTAAGATGATAACATCAACACCAGTCCACCCACAAGCTAATGGTCAAGCAGAATCATCCAACAAGATCATCATCAACAATTTGAAAAAGAAGCTTGGATCCAAGAAAGGGAAATGGGCAGAAGAACTACCTTATGTGCTTTGGGCTGATAGGACAACCCCTAAGAATGCTACTGGTCAAACGCTATTCTCTTTGGTATTTGGGGCAGAATCAGTGATCCCAACAGAAATGGTGGTTCCAACTGCTAGAACAAGTACCCTTGATCCTGAGGAAAATGATGAGAACTTGGCTCAAGACCTGGATACCATTGAAGAAATCAGGGATCTGGCTAGGATAAGGATGGCCAGTTATCAACAAAGAATGGCTGGTGCTTACAAAAAAAATGTCAGGATCAGGAAGTTTCAAGTTGGAGATATGGTATTAAGGAAAGCATTTCAGAATACCACCAATCCTGCTGATGGAAAATTGGCTCCAAAATGGGAAGGCCCTTATTTGATTGAAGCTGAAGCAGGAAAGGGGGCATATAGATTGCTAACCATGGAAGGTGATTTGCTACCAAGAGCTTGGAATGCTGTCCACTTGAAGAAATATTTCATGTGAGCAGGATCTTCATGGCACAGATGATCCTTACGTTAGGGGTATCCTTGAAGGATCCTTAAAGTATCGGTGATCCTTACTTTGGTAATATCCTAATCTTGAACTATTTCATTTCTTTATTTTCTCATATAAGGATAAGGATCATGTGTCCTTTATCCATCTCTCACGTGATTTTGAGTTTTGAAAGTTCAGGTATCCTTAGCAAAATATTGGTTATCTGCAGAAGCAATCCGTTCCTTGGGTTTAACCCCAGTTATTTGGGCTTGACCCCAGTTCCGCCTGTAGCGCATGATGATCCTGGTATAGTTCAAGGCAGTGGGACCAGTACTCGCTTTAGGGGCTAATAATTCAATTGTACTGGCTATACCTAGGATCCTACGTATAATGGTAGACTTACCATACATCTGTTCCTAAGGTTTCTAACGTTTTCACGTTAGCTAAGGTTTTGACATTTTCATGTCACTAAGTTTGGATAGTCGCCAGTTAGGGCCATACTCCAGTTTACATACGATCCTTGGGCTTGTCCCCAGTTATCCTAGGGCTTGTCCCCAGTTATCCTTGGGCTTGTCCCCAGTTGCTAACTCTTATCTCATATTGGCTTAGTCCCAAGTTATGCTCTATTTTCAGGTCCTTGAAGATAAGCAACTAGGGATCCTTGATCCTTACTTCTCTCTAAGGTTTATCTTATAGTTATCCTGATTATGGTTAGGATCCTAACTTGGATCCTCAGGTATGATCCTTAACTATTTTTAATTCTATTCATTGTTCATTTGAATAACCCTTAAAATTTGACAACTAAACTTGTGATCCTTAAAATATATTACTTTTTGGGATTCTTTAACTATAGGATATTTGATCATGGATCATATCCTAAATATTTTCAATCTGACTTATTCAAAATTGCTTATTCAATAAGTGTACATCAAAACAATTGAGAATTAAAGAGACAAAAAGGATAACAATACAAGATAAACGACAAAAGATTAAGGTTTCATTTATTAACAAAAGATTAACCCTTAAAAGGTTGTCAAAATTACCTACCCCGATCATCTACCAGCAATACATGGCCCGTCCGCTGGGGTAGGTAAAGGGTGTCCATGATAATAGGTTCAAAGTAGTGCAGGAATATAAAGGCGGCAGGATCACAATGGCTTCATCCCCCAAACAGAGGATCCCTCCACCATTTGCAATCCTACCTATTGTCCAAAGGATCATACATGATCCTTAATCCTAAAAACTATTGTTCAGTACAAACCATCAAATTGTTCAACAAAACAACCATCAAACTAAAAAATTGGGCTCCGGCTATGTCTAGAAATTTCCATCATCGCCCAATCATGCAGCCTAAACCTTCGCTGCATCACCACCTCCGGCTCCACTTGATTCACTACCTTCACCCTTGCCTCCAGCCTCGATTGCCAAAACCTCCTCAGCCTCTTCATCATCTTCAAGATCAGCCAACCTTGCTTTCCAGCCCTCAACATCCCAGCTGCTTCTGTCGAAGTTAGGATCTTGAGCCTCCTGGGCCATCTTTAGTTTTGTCTGATACATTGTGATGGCAGCAGAGACCTTTGCACCTTCTATGAGATCATGCTTTTCATAGTCAATGTCGATCAGAATTTTAGCCGTCTTAGTCTTGGCATCTTGGAGTTCCTTCTGAAGATCAGCAATTTTGAGGTCCTTTAGCAATGCAACCTGTTGGAGGTCGGCAATCTTCCTATCCTGATCCTCAACCTGGCCAACATAGTCCTCAATCTCAGCGAATTTCTGCAAAGGGGATAAAAGATAAGGTCAGGACCAAGTGATCCTCAAATCAGCAGGATATGTCAGCAGGATATACGAGCAGATACACTGATCCTTACATCGTTGAAGTACTCGATGAATTGGTGGCGGATCAGAGGCAGACCCTGCAGATCCTCAGCCTCGGAGGCCTTTCTCTTCTTGATTCCCTTTCCTTTGAGGGGTGCCTTGGGGACTGAAGCTGTCGGGCTGGTAGGAGCCTTTCTTTTGGAGGATCTGACTGTGGTGAGATCAGTGACATTGAACTTTGAAGCAGACTTGGTGGATTTTCCAGCACCTACACAACCAAAACAAGATAAGTATCTTTACTTCACTTATATTTCACTATTTATTTAAATTTTTAAACAAAGATACTTATTTGACATCGTGACAGAGCTTGAGGATACCTCCTGAGAATCCTGGGTGGTTGTCTTGAAAGTTCTTGTTTCAGGATCAAGTCTCTTGAAAGTGGCGAGTCTCTCTTTGGCAGCAGGAGACAGTTTAAGGTGTGAAACGGTGATAGCTGCATAACAAGAAAGCAAAAGTATATAAGTGATCCTTATATCAAAAGAAAGTTCTTTGGTGATCCTTCTCAGGATCCTCCATCCTACCATGGGTAGCCCATTTCCTGGGTAGATCCTTCCCGTCAGAGATAGAACCTCTCTTGACGAAAAAGAAATGCCGCTTCCAGTTAGCATCATTCTTGGTAGCTTTGAAGATCGGGTGTTCCTCACCAGGTTTACGTTTGAACAAATAACGATGAGAACCAAAGGTAGTAAGATCATACAGCTCTCCCAACTCTGACATTCCTAAGTCTATCCCTTCCTGCTCGATGATCCTTTCAAGGGTATACAAAACCCTCCATATCATCGGCATGGCTTGGATATAAGAGATGCCGGTTAGGGAAAAGAAAGATTGGGTGAAGGCTGCAAAAGGATATGTATAGCCTATGGTGAACGGAGTGACAGGAAAAGCAACCCAGTTGTCGGAAATATGATCACTCAGGGCATTGGGATCAAAAGATTTTAACACGGTGTTCGCCGGGAAACAGTGGCGGATCCTATCAATCTGCGGATCGGTGAAATAGCAGTGTTCTTTTATGGAATCTTCGATGATCCCCTGGCTCTTCAGTGGGCTGTTTTTTGGATGATCCTTAGCTGGGGAGTTCCGGAGTAACATTTTTGACAGAATGATGAAAAGAGACGGAAAACAGAGCAAAAGAAGGAAGAAGATGAAGAGAGAATACCTGTTTATCTTCGGATGCAGTTATAAAGGGAGTATCTCTGAAATTTAAATGCAAACGATCCTATCTATATCTCCTATTTATAATCATGATTGTGCAGGGTTGTCACTTCTGTGACGTCATAGTTGCAACAGATAGTTCTACATCAACGGCTATATTTACGATAGTTAGTTGCGGATAAGATCAAGAAAATATAATTCGTTCATTTTACATATTACTCCTTATATTTTGGGGGCAATTGTTAGGGGAGGATTTTCTAACAATTAGTGATCCTTACTTGTTATCCTAATAAATGATCCTTACTTCTGTGACAGATAGTGATCCTCAGAAGAGCTTCAGGATCAGGATCATGGATCACCTTAAGGATCCTCATACTAACGATTGTTTGTTTGTGTTTCGTATTATTTTGCAGGAGTAACAAGCTTGACTTGGTCTTGGCAACGTTACTATGGAATATTCCACGGGTATTTCGCACACGTTTGACTGGAAATGGACGTTGTGGAGAACGTGGGAGCATGGCACAAAAGTCGGATAGTTTGTTAGCTTAGTTAACTTCTATTTTTAAAGGGGTGACGAGCTAGTATTTAGAACACTTAGACATTTTTCAGCTACACACACTCTCGTACAATTGCACTCTTGAAGCTTTCGGCAAACACTTAACAGTTTTCGCTCACTTTTACACATTTCACCATAGTGATCCTTGTACCTAGCTCGTTGCTATCCGAAGTTGTAAACATTTATTGATTTATTAGAGCTCGGTGATCGGTAGTTTCCATCAACCGGGTTTTTTTGTGCCGGAGATCAACTCTTGATCAAGGGCTTTTTCCCCGTATAAACCTTGTGTCACTTGTTATTTATTTTTCATAGTGATCCTTATTACTACAAAGTAATTCAAGCATCATACCCCGTAACAGAGAGTTTGGTTGCATTATCCTCATCAGATTTTTTGACCAAAACAGTTAGGCTTAGGAACTGCGGCTGGTTTGGAGCTGGTAGCGACAGGGGTCTCCTTTTTGACTTGGACAGGAGTAGGATAGCTGTCAAGTTCCTCAAGGTCCAGGAGGATTAGAACTTTGCTGGCATCTGCATACAGGGAGTGATTTCAAAACCCTACTATATAGAACATCAAATAACGAAATATATGTAGGATATTAAATAGGATCCTTACCAGACATGTTTGAACTGGAGTGTTGGCTTGAGGATGATGGGTACGGAATAAAGCTTCTTTTGATCTAGGGAAGAAGTCTGATGGCTTGAATTCTTATTTCAGAGTCAGCAAGAGGAGGTGCTAGTTTCCTGAAGTCAACTGCATAAAACAAAAAGACAGATCAGTTTAAGATACATGATAGGATATAACAGAGGATCATCCTAAAACCCTAAATCCTACCCTTTCACAACCTCTTCACCGGATAATCCGCTCCACCAGGGATCGAACTTCTTTTTACAAAGAAGAATTTGGATTTCCATTCCTCCTCGTTCCTGGTGGCTCGGAGTATCAGAGGATCGTTGGAAGTAGAGTAAAACAAAAATCTGCAAGACCCATGGGATCTTAGCCGATATGCTAATGGAAGGTCATGGACGGAGAGCTCGGGAATGTGAGCATTCTTGATTCGATCAAGCACGAGCAACACTCGCCAGAGCATCGGTATAGTCTGGCTGAAACTGAGTTTGGTGATACGAAAAAATTCAGTGATGAAATCGGGGAAAGGGAATCGGAAGCCCAAGATAAACGGAAAGGTATTGAAACAGAGCCACTCAGTGGATGCCATGTCTGACCGGATTTCCCGATCATATGGTCGGAACACCGTCCCTTCCTAGAAGACACCAGAAGTCTTGAGGGCCGACAGGTGAGCACTATCAAAGGAGCATATTTCCTTATTCGGGTCTTGAAGGATATTCTATGGAAAAAAGGAGGGAGCTGAATCATCGGAGCTTGATCTTATCTGTCTTGCCATATCTTCGCCGGAACTTGAGAATAAGAAGGAGAAATGGGATGATGAAAGGGAGAAATTTTTTACCTTTTGATTTCTTGGTGAAGGATAAATGGCGATTAAGATGAGAAGATATAGGGGGTGATGAGTGTTTATAGCCTGGGCGGTTACAAGTTGTCACATCGAAGTCATATCTCTTAATTACCTTGGAATTCGTTAAAAATGTAACCGTTACGACTCAGGATCCTCAACGGTAACATTTTTGGGGACAATTGTTATGGGTGAAATTCCGTGCCCATATCCTGGATAAAATCTTGGGTTATATGTTGATTACTTAATAGCTGTTCACAACCAGGATGATGGACCAGGATATTGGTAACATCCTGATGTTGTATCCTGGTGCTTACTAACATTCTGCTTGCAGGTCTCGAGTGTAGGATGGTAACGTTCACCAAGACTTGTTCCCCTGAAGACTCGGTCTAAATGGTTAGAAGAAAGACGTTGAAGCCGCAATACCTGGTCAATAACGTTCACAAAGGAATATTCCAGGGCATCCCACCATTTTAGGAGAATTTGTTTTTCTTTGTAACTATAAATATGTGGATAACCAGATCGATAGGACACATCAATCACACTCACTTCTCTCGAATTCTTACACTCTCTCGCAATCACACACTTCTAGCAAGCATTGTAACACTTAGCAACGATCTGGGCATTATCCTGCACTGTATCCTAAATTTTGAAGTAATAAGAAGAACAAGGCAGCGACGATTGTCAGCTCCCGAGGTTTTATGCCGGAGATCTAGATTGATCAAGGGCTTTCCTCATACATCTTGTGTCAACCTTTAAATTTTTGCTCATTGTTTGATTATTGATATAGCTTGGTATCCTGAGCTATATCCTGACAATTGTTTTTGCAAACAACTAAATCAACATATTTTCTACAAACATTGCTAGCACACTACCTCACAAAACTAATTTGATCACTAAATTTCTTAGGTAATTTTTGACCAAAACAATATAAGAAGGATGAACTAAATCATGTTATAAACATGTTAATATGATGATATATGATTTGTTTTGATAATACAAAGATGTATCATAAGTTTGGTAGCTTTGCATGTTGTACATGAAGCTTAAAAAGTAGTAAAATGGGTGAAATTGCATGATTTAAGTGACTTGCATGAAATATGCACTAACATGAATATGAGAGTCATATTATTCAGTAAATAACATGTAACATGTTAAAATATTAAGTGGTGATGAGTTGTGATGGTTATAATAAAGTTCGTTACAAGACTATGCGTTAAAAACGGTAAAAATCGGCTTTTAAAGTGATTTTTGCAAAACTGTTTTAACTCGGATTATAAACTAATATTTTTATGATAAATATAATTATTTTAACTTATATTAGGTATCTTTGGTGTTTGGTTAGTCATACGTGACTTCCGACGCGCGAAAACGTTACAAAAACGTTAAAATACGCATATATCAATGTACGCGAAAACGGGTTGTTCAAGGGTGAACTTTATGTGTTACAATGTGATGTGTGAATATGAATATATGTAATGTGATATGTTAAGTGTTAACATGATAGTAGGAGCTAGGACTATGCATGTTCACTTGGACTGTTAAAACGGTAAAGTTCGTTAAAAGTCACGTTATGTATATAAGTTATGTGTCGAGCATGAAAATACATAGGTTAACTTGATGAGTTATATTGTGTATGAATGCTTTAAAAATGATAAAATGTGTAAGTTGATGAAATACGTGAATTACGATATTTGATGGATATATTCACGTTTATGTAAATATATTACAAAGCTGAAATTGTAGATATATTGTGTGACACCCGGCTTTTCAGGCCGTACCGTACAATTGTAACACGTGTTGTTAATAGATAAAAGGCCGTATTTGACTGATTATGATATTTATTTGTGGAATTTAATGAGTTGGTAAATTTAAACTTTGGTAAAAATTATGTTGGCAACGGTAAGATAAACGCTTGTCGCGTAACGGTTAAAATACGAAACGAACGTCGGTGACCACCGGATAAGTGTTAAAATCCTAAAAATACTCTGTTATGATTAGAATAATAATTTTAATCCTATTCGTGAGGAAAAATAAATTAAAACGCTAAGAAACTCTATTTTCCGAGTTTAAGCGTGTGCCGCGCGATGCAACGCGTGTACCGACAAAATACTGTCAACACAGCCTGTCAAGGAAACTGATAATTATTTTAGTAATAATTTGATGAGTTAATTACTATAGAATGATAAAAATAAATAAAAATGCAAAAATCCATATTTTGTGATTTTAAGCGCGTACCGCGCAGCACAGCGCGCATACTGCCAAATACCGACAACGTAGCCAGTCCAGGCAAACAAAATATTGTTCAATAATATTTTGGTGAGATTATTTTTATAGAGCATTAAAAATAATTTAAAACGCGCTAAAACGGGATTAAAACGCTAGGTAAAATACCCGGTATCCAGTAAAACACCAGTTTTTGGTCTATAATATATATATATATATATATATATATATATATATATATATGTGTGTATATGAGAGTAGGGACAAGTGTTGGATTGAAAATCCTTTCTCTCTCCTCTTGCACCCACTCATTGGTCATGAGGGGAGGTGGGCAATGAGTAAGCATGCAAGAATCATTTCAAATTTCCTATATTCTTCTCATTTCCAAGAAACAAACTTCAAAAAAAAATCACCAACTCTCTCTCTCTCTCTCTCTCTCTCATAAACCACGACCAACACCCTCTTTGTCATCTTCAAACACTATATCAAAATTGTTCATGGAGATTCAAGCTCATTTGAAGGTGATTCCAAGGAGTTTCAAGCAAAAACCAAGCTTCATATCATCTTTTCAATCAAAAACCCACTTGAATCTTGAGGGTATAAAACTATTCATTTTAAAAGTTTTCTTGATTCTTAGTGTTGAAAATAATAGTGAAAGGTTTCTCTTGAATCTTAGAATATTTCACAAACTTGAAGGTAATAATAAATGGGTTTTCAAAGAGAATAAAAATGAGTGTGTATATACATGTATGTATGGCCGAAAATTATACTAGTATGTGTATTTAGATGTGTTTTGATTTTTGGTTAAATGATTCTTGAATGATAGAATACATGCATGAATCAAAAATGTCATAAAATAATGATCTAAAAGTGTTTCATGATTTAAAAAGGGATTTGATGAGAAAGTGAACTTTTTGAGGTTTATGTAGGTGTAAATATTTCGTGTATATGTATGTATATGTGTTCTTGAACATGATTAGAACATAAAAGATGATGATGATGTTGTATGAATGCATTAGATGCATTTACTTGAACATGCATGATGATATGTGATCTTAAGAAGGTGATTTGAGTATGATTTAGTAAAAATCAGTTATGAGCAGATTATAAACACTAAAATTAAGTTATTTTAAAGTGTTTAATGACTTATAAATTTGTCATAATGTTTGCTAGCTGTGCATGTTGTACTTGGTGCATTAAAAGTTGTAAAATACGTGAAATCGCATGATTTATGTGACTTACACAAAAACTGCACTAATCTGATTATAGCCACTATTTTAATCAGTAAATAACATGTATTGTGTTAAACTATCAAGTCGTTTCGAGTTGGGATGATTATAGTAACGTTTAACGCAAAACTATGCGTTAAAACGGTCGAAAATCGGCTTTTTGAGTTATTTTTATAAAACTGATTTAGATCAGTAAGTAAGCTGATATTTTTAGTTTAAAAATGAGTATTTTAACTTATTTTAAGTTTACTTGGTGCTTGGTTGGTCATACGTGACTTCCGACGCCTGAAACCGTTACCGAAACGCTAAAATACGCATTTTTCAATGTAAACTAGTATAGGTAAAATTTTGGGTGAACCTTGTGTGTTAAAATGTGTTATATGATTTAAACATTAGAATGTGAAAATATGTTAAGTTTTTAACATGATATTAGAAATCTAGCTTACGCATCTATGCTTGTACGTTTTGTGCGGTAGAAACGGTAAAAATTGCGTTAAACATGAAACTTGTTTGTCGAGCATGAAATTTGATACATATAAGATATTTTATGCATATTTGCTTTAAAAATGACAAAATAGATAAGTTAACAAGATTTAGCGTGTATCGGTGTTAAATTATGTAAACATTTATGTATATATATTACGACGCGCAAATCGTAGATATATTGCGTATAAACGGGAGAGTTAACAGATTTACACAATAATGGTCACCAATAAAATCGTTCAAATCACAAAATCATCAAAATATATGTATATGGACTCATATATATATATATATATATATTAACGTGCCAACATAATCAAAAATGATAACTTTTTGAGAAAATTTCAAAGTTTTGTGATAATTCTAAGAAATGGAGAAACTTATGATTTTTGTGTTGTGAATATTGATTTAAAATCGTTCCTATATATATAAAAGGATGTGTAGAAATCAATCTCTGGGATTACACTATTTAAAATACGCACCCAAAGGTGAGTGTCACTAAACCCCTCTTTTTACTGCTTTGTACATATTTTGGGGGTAGAACACGTCAATAAAAGGGTTTAATAATGTTTTTAAAATAAAACAAACCTTTTAATATAAAATATATACTTTCGATGAAAATATATGAAATTTGATAAATCATACGTTTCGAAGTAAAAAGTTTTTGATGAATAAATGTTGGACATTGGGATGATACGGTAGTTCCTAGGCGAAACATGATCGTATAGTTGGGACGGATGCCGGCCTGGGTCTCGAATGATGTAGATTCAGGGGATTCGTACAACATCGTGTATTAAATTGTCATATTAGTAGGATATATATATATATATATATATATATATATATATATTGTACGTGAGGCAGACATCATATTGTCCTTCAAGAGGACCCTGCGCCCATGATGTCGTTTAATCATATAAATATTGCACGCGAGAAATTGTTGGTAGATCTATCGGGTTGACAACCCCGTCGTGACTGGTCGCCCCGTGTCAAGTCAAACAACGAATTGATATTCTGTTTATTGTCTAGCTTTGATTATCCCTGCATGGTTAATATATAGTTCGTATTGTCTAGCTAACATACGAGTCTGAAAATTGACGCTATAATTTAATATACAAAACTTGGGTAATATATTACAGTTGTCGGATTGATGAACCGACGGAGGGCCCATGGATTTTATTTAAGGAAGTAAAATGGACTTTCTAAAATTATATGGATGTTTTCAAATAAACACCTAAACAGAAAGTTTTCCTTGGAATAAAATTGTTTGTAAGTGAATAAGTGAACTCACCTTCCTTTGTGTTGACACTTGATTTTAACGTGTTCTACAGGTACTTGAGTTCAGCTTTGGGAATTATGGCGTATCTTGTGGTTGTTGATGCATCTTTTGTTACTTAAAATGTTAGACTGTCTTTTAAAAACTTTCTGGGATGAATGTAATAAGATCCGTAAGGATCAAAACAACTTAACTATGTCGTGGTTGTGTCATGTTTAAAAATGAAATGTTTAAAACTTAGGTTTTAAATAAGATAATATGTCCAATAATTTAATGCATCGATCATCAAGATATAAATGGGCACCAACTTTCGTCTCCATCACGTTATATATTCCGCTGCGACGTTTTTGGGGTGTGGCATATTGTATATAAACTGGTGTGATAACGAATATAACATAATGAGGGTCACCAACAAAATCGTTCAAGTCGCGAAAATCTTAAAACATATATATATGAACACACTCACACACACACACATACACACACTCACACACACACACACACACATATATATATATATCTATACACACCCCAACATAATCAAAACAAAGACTTTTCAAGAAAACCTTAAAGTTATGAGAAAATTCTAAGTATTTGAGAAACTTAGTTGTTTGTAGAATAATTGGTTATTAAATCATTCCTACTTAAATTAGGACGTGTAGACCAATTTGAGGGATTACGCTAATACAAAAACGCACCCAAAGGTGAGTGTCACTAACCCCTCTTTTACTATTTTTGTATAACGTTTTGGGGGAAGAACACGCCTTAAAGAGGATAATTATACGTTTTTGTATAAAACATACCTTTAAATAAATTATCAATATATTTTCGTGAAGAATATAATTAGGAAATGAGATGTTATGTTTTTGAGGAAAACACGGTTTTGGAAAATATGATTGATATAAAGTTGTTTTCGAGGAAAACACGGTTTTGGAAATGTGGTTGATATAAAGTTGTTTTCGAGGAAAACGGGAATTGATTGAATGATATATATATGTTTCGGGGAGAAACGGGGAGAATTATGGTGTTTGGGGTAAAACGACCGTATAGATTTACATTTATTTAAATCTAAGTGTGACAAATTTCTTAACTCTCAAGAGAGTAAGTATCAGGGGTAGGCTTACTGCTCGATAGGGACCGAGAAATTTGTGCACTGCAAATATTAAATTTAACTTTTTAGTAGGATATATATATATTGTTCATTGAGGCTGGCGTACTGAGTGGCCCAATTACGTGGCACTTTGTTAGTGCATACGTCTGTAGACTTCGTCTTGTATCGAGTCTTGTATGTGTATAGATAGATCAGGGCACGTAGTATGAGAAAAATGTCAAAAATAGGTTTGAAGGCAATTTCGCACGAAATTACAATATGTAATTTCGCTTGGTAATTTTGCACGAAATCACTATTTCGTGTGAAACTGATTTCGTTTGAGCAGTTCCATGCGAAATCACCTTGCCTATAAATAGGTGTCTTGTGTTTGTCATTTGTAACGAAATTACTTTTCCGGTTTGAGAGCCGAAGTGCTGCCGAAGTGTCTACTCACTGTAAAACTTTGTCAAATCAATCTAAAGACAGTTTAAAGTGTATTTCTAGCTGAATTACCTTGATACGTCTATTTCCGCCATTCATATCGAGCAAAAACTCTTCTGAACGACTCGTTTGGTCGGTAAAACGATCCTACAAGTGGTATCAGAGCTAAGGAGGAAGAGTTCATACCAATTCAGCTGCAAATTCTAATTTCTACACCTTTTTTTCAAAATTAAACTTGATTTCACGATCAAAATGTCTTGAATTTCACACATTATAAGCGCTATAGTGTTTTAACAAAGCCTTGAAAGTTTCAGACTTAAAATCGGACAAAAACTTGATCAATTTTGGCAAAAACAGCTCGAGATGATGACATCAACAGTATTTCAAACGAAATAAGCCTTATTTTGCACCAATTTGGAATTTCGTTTGAGTATTTCGTACGAAATTAGTTGATTTCGCTTGAAACCGGATTTCGTTTGGTTATTTTGCACGAAATTACCTATTTCGTGTGAAAATTCTAATTTCGTTTGAACTGATTTCGTGTGAAGTTGATATTTCGCTTGAACAGGGTATTCCGTGTGAAGAGTGTATTTCGCTTGAGTTGGTATTTCGCTTGAATTGGGATTTAGTTTGAAACTGTCTGATTTTGTGAAACTTGTTACCGAAACATGGAAGAGGAATTTTATAATGCGTTTGCTACTGCCCCAACTACTCCTACTGCCATTGCTCATAACATGAACATGGAAAATGAAACTGGAACTTTACAAAAACCCCCGAAACTAATGAGCATTGAGGAGTATTATGGTTGGAAAGATCGATTTGAAAACTGGGTTCAAGCAATTCATTTGAGATCTTGGGAGTGTATTAAGAAAAAGTATGTTAAACCTCGTACTGATATGGGAGTTATCAAAACTATTTCTGAATTTTCGGACAAAGAAAGAGATATATATAAAGCAGAAAAGATGATGATTAGTTTACTTCAGCAAGCTATCAAAGAAGACATCTTCATATTACTTCAACATGACAATACTTCACGTTCGATTTGGGAAGCACTTCGAATTAAGTTTGAGGGAAGTGAGAAGATGATCAAGAGTAAAAAGGCATTGTTAAAGAAAGAATTTGATTTATTTTCAAGTTTGCCGGGAGAAGATACAAAGAAATTGATCGAAAGATATTGTCACTTAGTACGGTCAATGTCATTGTTAAACATCAACAAAGATCGTGAGGAATGGGTTGACAAATTAGCTGATGCTTTACCTCAGAAAGAATGGGGTACATTTTTGATGATACTAAAGAATACTGGAGAATATGATGGATTGACAATTTCCCAGTTCATTGAAAAGATTGAAGGACAAGATCTTGAACAACAGAAGATTGCAAGAATGAACAATCCGAGTGCACAACAAGATGTTAAGATGTACTTCAAAGGGAGTGTTCAGAATGTCGAAGCAAGTCCAAAAATCCAAACTGCTTTTAGTGCAGGAAACTCATCTGAATCAGTCAATCAAAGTCCAAACAGCAGCAGTGGATTTTCTTCATATCCAAGTGTTAATCCGAAAGATTCAAGCTCAAGTTATCAATTTCAAAGCTCAAACAGCAACAATAGTCATGTTTTAAATTGCAACATCGCGTTGCATCTTCAGAATGGTCAAAAAAAAATTTCTGAAGAAGTTGTCAAAAGTCATATGGCATTACTTGTTACAGTATTGGAATCATATGAAGGATTGGTTACAGGAAGGATTGGAAATCATATGTTGACGAAAGAGGATTATGATCAGATATATGCTGAAGAAATGGAGCTGATGGATATAAAGTGGTGTTTAGCGAGTGTGTTGAGGAGAGCTGAAAAGTTTAAAATGATTACAGGAAGAGATGATTTCTTGGATGCAAAAGTTTCTACTTTAGGTTTTGATAAATCTAAAGTTACTTGTTTTCGATGCAGGGAGAAAGGTCATTTCAAGAGAGAATGTAAAAATCGAGAAGCAAGTGGAGCACAGAATCCGTTTGGAAAAGATTATTACTATCGAAAAGCAATATATCAACAAGTTGCTCATCAACCGTATCAACAAAAAGAACCACAAACTGCACATGCTAAAATGATCGAAGATGCAAATAAGAAAGCTTATTATGGAATAATTGATCAATATGATGAAAAAATGGCAAAAGGCTTTAGCTGGGACAAATACATTCCACATGATTCAAAAACAGTTGCATTAATTGCACAAATCGTTCAAGAACCAGATTTGATGAAGGAATGGATGAAAGTGTTTGCTGATAATGAGAAGAGTCAAGATGAAGAGTTTGTTTCTTCAGATGATAGTTCAGAAAGTACTCAAGTGTTTGATCAATCATCAACTGATGATAGTGATGATGAGGAAGAAATGCATATTAATATTGCAAAAACTCATTTATCTCCTGAAAGTTTTGAATTTTATTTTGCAGATAGATTGAAGAAGCTAAAGGAGAAACAAGAAGCAAAAGAAAAGAAAAAGGTGAAAAGTGAGAGTGTTGGTCAAGAAAAGAAGTCTGAACAAAGTGAAGAAGTTAAAGTTGCTAAGATAGTGGTTGAAGCTGAAACGGTGTTTGAAGCTGAGAAAGTGATTGATGTTGAGAAGATAATCGAAGTTGAAAAGATTATCGAAGTTGAAAAGATTGTTGAAGTTATCAAACCTTGTCTAAAGTGTTTGGAGTCGTGTAAGCAATGTGAAGAGAAAGAGGAGAAGTTGAATGAGCAAGACAAGATGAAAGAAAATTTACTGTTTAATCTCAACTATGTGAAAGAATCGTATGATGTGCTGAACAGAACAGTAACTGGTCTACAAAAGACTAACTCAGAAAGAGAAGATGCGTTGACTATGATGAATGTTGTGATGATGACAAAGCAGAAGGTCATTAATCATTACATTGAAGAATGTGCAAAGCTGAAGCAGGAGTTGGAGAAAGAAAGAATTGAAAATGAAAGAATCAGACGTTTGTTGCAAAGTTATTCTAGTTCTGATTATTTGATTGATCGAATTTATCCAACTGTTGCAGGTTTTGAAGCATTTCAAGACAAGAAGCCTGAAGAAAAGGATAATGGTAAGAAACAAAGTGCAAATTATAACAAGTGTCCACCTCCGATTTGGGAAGGTTATTCTCCCAGAAAACCAAATGAGGAGCAAGTAAAAAAGGCAGTCAATATAAAGTTAAAGTCCGAAACAACCGACGATTTACAAGAAAACATTGATGTCACATTTACATCGTCTGACACCGATCATGAGTCTGAGTTAATAAAGAAAGTGGTCGATCAGGTGTTGGATAAGGATGAAGAGTCAGAGTCAAAGTCTGAGTCATAAAGTTCGAGTTCATGGGTCAACAGTTCAAAATCATCGGTTAAAAGGGTTTACAATAAAAAATTTCTGTTATCAAAATCTAATTTGAATGACGAACTAATCAAAGTCGCATATACTTTGATTGATTCAGACAAATTATATTCTGATGAGGAATTTCCAATAAGAGGTGTTAAAACTGAAATGATAAAAAAGGTTTTCAAATTAACATAAATTAATATTTCTGAATTATAAGATGTAAATCTTTCTAAAAACCAAGTCCTTACACCTCAAGAGATCAACAAAGATTAAACAAGAAAAAGGGTTACAGTTCTGGTTCAGGTTATCGAAAGAAACCAAATCATAACGGTAATTACAAAAAGAAGGGATTAGATTTTATTCCATCGAAAAATAATAAAAATGAGAAAATTTCTAAAACAAAAACAGTATTTGTTGCAGGAGCAAATTCGGAAGAAGAAGAAGAAGAAGAAGAAGAAGAAGAAAGGAGCTCATTCTGGAAGCAATCAAATAAAGAGTTCTTTGCTGAAAAACAAAAGCTTGAGAAGAATGGAGTTTATTAGAGAAAAGAGATAAGAACCTGTTACAGATGTCAAGAAGTTGGTCACATCGCCTGGAATTGTCCAATGGCTACCAACACAAAACAGGAAGTTTCTTCTAAACTCAAAGAAAAAGTTGTTAACAAAACAGAACCACCAACTGAAAAGTTTAAAGTGTTTAAAAATTCAACATATGAGGTTGGTGAATGTTCGAAAAGATTTTACAAGAGAAGAGTGAATCTTGACAACCAGAAATGGGTTGTTAAGAAATCTGATGTGAAATCTGGCGATGAATCTGATTCCACAAAGTCAGAGGAGCCACAAGTTGAGCTAAAAATTGAAACATCAGTACCGCCAATGGATGATGTCAATTTTCCACCATTGCAGGCTGAAATTTTTAAACAAAAAGTTGGTAAAGTGGAAATTTTAAATCAATTCTATTCTAAAAAGAAAGAATTTGATGTCGACAAAGTTTTTAATGGAAATGTGAAAAAGATTTTTGGGAAGATGGTCTGGGAAGGCTAAAGGGGTTAAAGATTTTTATGAAATAAAGAAGGATACTTACATCCCAAGTGAAGCTGAGGAGGAAACATCCAAGTTTGGTCAGGCTTGGATGTCTGTTTTTCATATGTGAAAAGTATGATTTACCGGAGCTTCCAGGTTGGTAAGTGTAAAGCAGGTATCGGCATATTTCTTGAGAAATTCACGAAAGTGATTTCGACTTACAAGTGGTTATTGGTTTGTTGTTACAAGTGGTAAATCAGGGACATTAAGTTGTACTTGATTTTCTACATGTGGTATTTGTTGATTGAATCTAAAATTGTTATATTTTTAAAGTGGTTGAAAGAACAAAATGATGAATTGATCCCCTAACCTACAAGTGATTTTATGAAATCAACAAAACTAATTTTCCAGAAAAACCATTTGATTAAAACAAACTTAAGTGTTTTGAAATCATAATGGGAAAATAGTTTGTTGTCAGGGGGAGTTCTGATTGTTTATGCCAAGAGGATGGCGAATTGAAGCTATTCACAATATTTGTCACTTTACTTGTACAGTTTTTTTTCTAAGTTTCTTTTAAATGATTTTGAATTTTAGGGGGAGTAAGAAATTTCAGAAAATTTAAAAACATTTGAAAAATATCAAAAACATAATAAAATCAAAAATGAGTTTTGTTGTATAAAAGAGGAAATGATAGTACATCAGTGGACTATCACAACATGCTAAAGAATTGGAAAGTTAAAATGTGATAAGCGGTCTCACTGATGATGTGCCAGTAGGTTTTTACACATTTAGTAGATTGTGACGAGATATAAACCTAAATTTCAAACTTGCTTATATCGTGGGGAACATCTCTCGGATATATGGGTAACCCCCGAAATCTTGTTTGAAAGGTCCCTCTTTCTGAGATACTAGGTCTTTATACTCAGTGATATCTGGGGTATTATCCCGGGACTTCTGATTTTGCGGAAGCTAGTCCCCGTATAATACTTTACGCTTGCTTGAAATATAGCATCACCCTCAGTACAAAAAATGATGAAACATTGCAAAATGCTAATCATGTGCTGTTGAAGAAAAGATTCTCTAAAGGGAACACACCAAAAGTCGAAGCCATCATCTCTCTGATTTTGCGGAAGCAATAGCCTGAGCTCTCATGGCCCTCGCATTTAACCCTTTACAGATATCATCTGTGGTATACTCATCTGTAAGACTGAATATTTGGATCTGGATACGGGAGTATATTCTGAGGTGGGACACGCGAATAAGTTCAAGTGCTTAAAACATTAATCTCGTATCTCGAAACAGTTGAACTTTGTGTGAAAATTTAAGTGGATCAGTATACTGACAATATATTAGTGATTTGTCTCAAAAACTGATATGATCCTCTTACAGAATCTTAAAAAAAAAATATTGTTTGTAAATATTTCTTTACTGCATTTTTTTTCTATTTCAAAATCCAAAAAGATTTTTTAGTGTGTTTTAGCATAAATTTTTGAAAAATTCAAAAAGATTTTCGACAACTGATGTTGAAGAGCTGATTTTCAAAATTCCGAGTGCTAAACATGATGGATATCAAGTAAGGGGGAGTCTGTTTAATATAAGAAATGGTTTTGAAATAAATATTTTTTCTTACAACTGATTCATCAGAGAATAACATTGTAAAACCATTGATTGATTAATATCTGATAGTGGTATATAAATTTTTCAAATTTTAAATTTGTAAAATTTATTGTGAGGTAGAGATTGTGCAGATATGAGTGAGAGCCAAATTCTGATCCTGAACCTAATGTTCACGCAAATTGCTGATGCTGATGAACTTAAGGAATCAAGAGATCTGATCAAAAGTATTAGAGTGAGTTAAGAGTCAGATTGAGATTCTGGAGATGAAAAGAGAAAGGATTGAGGATGCTTTACATTGTTAGATACTTTGGAAGAGTTCGAGAAGATTGATAAAGACTGAAGAAGTTGAAGATATGTATTGAAGACTCGTCAACATCCGAGGGGGAGTCTGTTAGTGCATACATCTATCGACTTCGTCTTGTATCGAGTCTTGTATGTGTATAGAAAGATCAGGGCACGTAGTATGAGAAAAATGTCAAAAATAGGTTTGAAGGCAATTTCGCACGAAATTACAATATGTAATTTTGCTTGGTAATTTCGCATGAAATCACTATTTCATGTGAAACTGATTTCGTTTGAGCAGTTCCATGTGAAATCACCTTACCTATAAATAGGTGTCTTGTGTTTGTCATTTGTAACGAAATTACTTTTCCGGTTTGAGAGCCGAAGTGCTGTCGAAGTGTCTACTCGCTGTAAAACTTTGTCAAATCAATCTAAAGACAGTTTAAAGTGTATTTCTAGCGGAATTACCTTGATACATCTGTTTCCGCCTTTCGTATCGAGCAAAAACTCTTCTGAACGACTCGTTTGGTCGGTAAAACGATCCTACACACTTGGCGCAAACCTAGCAAACTTAATCGTTAATATTGTGTGCGTGGAATGATTGATAGATCTATCGTGTTGACAACCCTGTCGTAACTATTAGCCCCGTGTCAAGTCAAGCGACGAATTTTTATTTTGATTATTGTCTAGCTTGATTATACCCTCACTGTTAATATAGAGCTCGTAATGTCTTGCAAACTTGCGAATCTAAAAAATTGGGCTGAAATTTAATATATAAACCTTAGGAAAATGATCTGTATCGAAGGTTTTCAGAAAACGCTCACGATAGTTGACCCTCGGATTTTGATAAAGGAAATAAAATTTACTTTCTTAAATATATATGGATGTTTTATCTTTAAAAATTCATAGTAAGAAAGTTTCCTTAAATAAATTGTTACGAATTTGAATATGTGAACTCACCCTCCTTTGTGTTGACACTTGATTTTACGTGTTCTTCAGGTACCTGAGTTCGGCTTCTGGATTTTGGCATGTCTTATGGTAGTGATGCAAGTTTTATTAAATAATGTTTTTGGACAACTTTTAAAACTACTTTTGGGACCGTGTGTACTAAGATCCATAAGGATCAAACAACTATGTTGTGGTTATGGTTTATGTTTGAAACTTTAAACTCTAAGCTTTAAACTTATGTTTTAATTAAGTTGTATGTCCAAAACTAATGATGCATCGTCCACTAAGATAATTATGGGTACCAACCTCCGTCACCGCCATGTTTGTTTTTCCGCTACGACATTTTTGGGGTGTGACAGTCACACCAACTCACCTATTTATAGTCTAACCCAACCGTATGAGTGATCTATGTGCGACTGACTTATTCGTGCAAGTGGACTGACCTCCGTTCGTACGAAGGGGTTTTACAATACAAATCCGACACTCTGACATGCTAACCTATACATAAATATATGACTCGATACTCTGACATAGGCAACAGACATCGTGTATCAACAATCTCCCCCTTGGATGATGTCGTAGTCTCGATCGATCTTCTTTCTTAAACACTTAAATATATTTTAAGATTGTCTATTGGCCAACTTCTTCTTAGATGTTTGACATTTCAGCTCAACAATCTCCCCTTTAACTTGAGCTTCTTTTTTCTCATTTCAACGTCTTATCTAGCTCCCCCTTTCATTCAGCTTCCTGTTCGGCTCCCCTTTCTTCCAACTTCCTATTCAATCTCATTATCATTCAAATAAACATTTTAGATTCAAACTTTGAAATTTTCAAATCAAAATTTTTATCAATATTTTCAAATTTCAAATTTTAAACCCTCTCAAATAACCAAGTTCAAGTTAATAACCTTGGTCACCTGATTTGTCTACTAAGTCCAAATTAGTGAACTTGGTTGATCATTTTGTGAACAAACCAAAATTTTCTATCAAATTCAAGTTTCAACTTAATGAACTTGTAATCTTCTCAAACTATGTTCAACATATTGAGATTTTGAAACTCAGCATTCCATCATCGGTAGTCAAAAATAAAGATGAAACAAAATATTTTTGTATTATCAAAACTTCATGCTAAAACACACCTAAAATCTTTTTGGTTGTTTTCCGAAATGGAATAACTATGTACAAACATATTTACAGACATATTTTGTGAGTTTGTGCGAGATGATCATATCAGTTTATGAGACACGTCACTAACACCGTTGATCTGTTTTAACTTTGGGCTTTAAACTAATTCACCTAGATTGTCAGTATGTTTGTCCAGTTAGATTTCTACACAAACTTCAATTGTTTCAAAATACAAGATTAAATTTCTTAGAACTTACATAACAATGTTTCCCACCTCAGAATATACTCTCGTATCAAGATTCCCTAGATTCAGTCTTACATGTGAGTATAATAAATTGATATATGTCCTTGGGTTAATGCGAGGCCTTGAGAGCTCAGGTTAGTACCACTGTATAGACAAAGAGATGAAGGCTCGACTTATAAGTGGTGTTCCATTTTGGAATCTTTTGACTTCAATTGTCATATCTTTCGATATTTTCAATTTTTGTGCAGTTTTTCGGGTTTAAAGCGCAAAAGTATTCTACAAGTTCTAGGCCATTGCTGACGCAAAATTAGAAGAACTTGTATAATACCCAGATATCAACCAGTTATCAAGACCCAGTATTTTAGAATCAGACAACCTCTCAAACGAAATTTCGGTGAACTAAGACCATTGATGTGCGTAAAATACAACATATAAATTATATCAAATGCGGTGTAAAATTAACCTTTTTTCGGTACTAATGTTGGAAAAAGCTTGTTTCTTTGTTCCTTTTTAATTTATAGGATCAAAAGAGATTAAACGCACAAAAGGAGCAAAATAACAGCAAAAAGCAACATAAATACAAAGAAGGAGGATTGACATAACTCGCCAAGCCCCCATCCACATCCAAACCAAGAAAATAGCAAGATCAGAAGCTCTGGCACGGGGCGGTGCCCACCAGGCATGGGTCGTGCCCAGTCAAGATTCTCTGCAGAAGAACAGGACAACAGCTAAACACAAAACAGACAGACAACACAGGGCCATGCTAACCCAACACGGGGCGTCGTCAACTCTAAGATTCGTAGAATCTTAGATAGTACAACAAGTACAATGGCCATGGGCCGTGCCGTTGACCCACGGGGCCATGTTAGTACAAGACCTAACACTGCAGTTAATGAGGAAGAGAGAGAAGAATGGCCACGGGGCCGTGCCAGGAGGGCACGGGCCGTGTTGAACGTCTGAATTCAACTATAAATAGGGGTGCTTGGTTCCATTCCAATCCGTCCCTTGGAAAACCACTTCTCTCACACTTGACACCACTCCACCACCACTACAACACCAACACCCACCACCCACCACCATCATCCATCTTCCATTATTTAGAGTGTGTAGTAGTCTCGGGATCCAAGATCAATTGTAAGAGTTCTTGTCAAACAATGGCCATGCTTGGCTAAACTCTTACATAACTTGGTTAAGACAAATCTTTTATGTATTACTTTTTTATTTCCAATCTTTGGCTCCATTTTATTTGGGTATGTATTAATGACTTTAATGACTAGTTTTTTATATTGAAGGCGAATTTATTTAACCATTTTTCATATGTTGTTGATTCACATATTCATGTCTTTACGGTCTATATAAAGCACGTTAACTACTTAGAAGGGTGGTTGGGTAATTCTATGTCTCGTTCAGTGTATAGAACTGCAAAAACCTTATTCAAGCTTAGTAAGACTTCACGAGTGGGCGGTGTTGTTCACCTCGGGAGAAGTAAGAAACCACTTGAATCCCTTATCTATAAACTACTATTAGAACTTTAAACCAACCATGCGAGGACTGTATACCTGCTGACTCAGACCAAAGGGTTTAGGGTAACGCTGCCTGGAAGGGGGCCTACCACTTTTTACATTAATAACTTACTTAATTATCTTTCAATAATCCGACCTTGCGGGACTGTATCCCTGCTGACTCAGACCAATAGGTTGAGGGTAACACTGCCTGGAAGGGGGCCTACTACTATAACTTAAAGATAATCTCTTAAAATGCCTAAAGTGCGGAAATCAATAAAGGATACATAAAAGAGGAGTTGGAACCACGTGATTCCTTCTTGTCTATTTTTTCCTTATATTTTATTTTTGCTTTTTATTTTATCTTTTTAAAACCTTTTCATCAAAATTTGCTTAGATTAGACGTTAACGATAAGTCGGTACTAAAAGCTCTTGTGTCCTTGGATGACCTCGGTATCTTGCCATCACTATACTATGTTCGCGATGTGTGCACTTGCTCTAACGTGTGTGTAGAGTGATAGTATTATATCGTATTTTATAAATTTAAAACTTGATTCGCGAGTAAAAAGAGCTAAAATACATCTAAAAATTATACACACCCACATGCACGTCAAGTTTTTGGCGTCGTTGCCGGGAACACAAGGATTTTGAGAAAACTTAAAAATAATGGCCTAATCATTTTTATCTTTTCTTTTTAGGTTTTTGTTCTTTTTCTTTAAAATTTTTTTCACTTTCTGCAAAAGTGACACGGGGCCATGAGTGATCTACACGGGGCCGTGTCATCTCTCCAGGTAACCTCAAAGCTATTTTCTGCCAGATACAAACTGCAGCATGGGGGCGTGTTACCATCACACGGGGCCGTGTCATAACAACAGTTTGTAGGAAAATAGTAACCGCCTGATCCCGACGGTTAAAAACTTTCTGGAAAACATGGATTTTTAAGATTATTTTTACCCCCGCCACTCTTACGATGAATGGTGCGATTTGTGTGGAGAAAAACATGATGAATTAGAATGTGGCATTCTAAGCTTCACTCCCCACTATTTAGCCCCATCGTTTCCCTATGATGATCACCTTGAGACGGGCGAGAGTAAAAATTATAATAACGTCCATTCACCTGAACCCCATCAACCCTCTTACATAGGAGACTTAGAAGACGTAAGTCAAATATAAAAGAGGATTCTCCAAACACTAAAAAAATAGAATCCATGATGAAGGAGCGATGTTCATCAAATGAAGGAGAATCGATGGAGGAGCCATCAGGTACAAACAACGCCAAAGCCAACAAGCCTACCATAGACGCTTGCGAATATGAAGGCGATAGTCGTCCCTATTTCAATTAACGATGACAGTCCCCTTTACAGAGTGTGAATTTCACACTGGCGGTTTGACAGGAGCGAGCCGACTTATACCTTCTTTAACAAGAGCCCGAATAAGGTAATTAAAGGATGGTTCCGTTTACCCATTTTTAAGTTAGGATTTTATCTTTCTGGCAACCTCTTGCGTTTTCGTACCTCTTGTCAGAGCCTAAGGTATATCCGGCAATACGGTGTTGTTCCCACCAGTAAGGAACCACCCGATAACGGACTGATCCTTAAAACCTTAGACAAAACTTCATAAATTCCATGAAACACGGGGCCGTGTCTAACTGTCTTCCAAAACATGGGGAGTGTTAGACTAACACGGGGTCGTGCCCCTCTTATCGCCTTTGAGGTTCCGGTAAATCGCGCTCCCCCTCAAGAAGAGGTTGACGAGGAGCCTTATATCTTCCTTCCAAGGGAGATAGAGGAGTTTCTCAATGACCTCTAATTGAGTGTTTCCGGAAATAGCTCAAGCCCTCCAAAGACTAGCATTATTAAATCTAGGAAGTAGCTATAGGGTTTTTAAAATAAAGATCTCATGGAGGCATTCCTCAAGAATCTATCTAGCTTAGGTTAATTTAGGATTGTAATCTTTATTTCCTTGTACTTGTCTATTATTTTCAATGAAATGGAAGTATGGTTAATGATGGTTTCAATAAATATGTGAAAGAAATTAAAAATGTCAGACGGATGATGAAAAATGGAACCAATGCACGTAAACCAGAGCCTCCCGCCTCAAAAACTGCAAACCCGTGTCTGCAGCACGGGGCCGTGCCCACCAGCCATGACCCCGTGCCTAATTGTCTGATGTCCAAAAAGTTTTCTGCCGAGAAGGTGGCACGGGCCATGCTTATCCGGCACGACCCCGTGCCGGAAATAGCTCAAGCCCTCCAAAGACTAGCATTATTAAATCTAGGAAGTAGCTATAGGGTTTTTAAAATAAAGATCTCATGGAGGCATTCCTCAAGAATCTATCTAGCTTAGGTTAATTTAGGATTGTAATCTTTATTTCCTTGTACTTGTCTATTATTTTCAATGAAACGGAAGTATGGTTAATGATGGTTTTAATAAATATGTGAAAGAAATTAAAAATGTTAGACGGATGATGAAAAATGGAACCCATGCACGTAAACCAGAGCCTCCCGCCTCAAAAACTGCAAATCAGTGTCTGCAGCACGGGGCCGTGCCCACCAGCCGTGACCCCGTGCCCAATTGTCTGATGTCCAAAAAAGTTTTATGCCGAGAAGGTGGCACGGGCCGTGCTTATCCATCACGCCCCCATGTCCACCATATTGTAAGTCTTATGTTTAAAATTGTTACTGACACTTTGGACACGAGGCCATGTCCCCATAGCACGCCCCCGTGCTGCAAGTGCCAGTAACCAAAAAATTTGTTATTTTCACACACTTTTACACATTTAACAAAAATAAATCCTATTTGGGACACATTAAGGGCAATGTGTAATTTAAGTGTGGGGGGGATGATAAAAGCTTGAATCGTTTGTCCTAAAATCAAGCCTTACATAAAACTCGCCTTGGAAAACCGCTAATTACCCCAAACTTTTTCAATTGTTTTATTTTCTTTTTTACTTGTCTTGGTTTAGTTGGGTAAAATAAGTTCTAAAAATTATGTTTTTACTAATTTACACCTGATAGCATCGTGATAAAAAGAACCAATAAAGAAAATTATAAAAACGGGCATAACAATTCTTTGTAAAATTTGATTATATATACATTTTTTCAATATAACCCTTTTTCCCACAAAATTGAGTTTTGAGCCTTTACCAAGCATATGAATACACATCTATACTCATTGTTCAATTTTCGTTTCTTGTATGAATAGCCCGTTTGGTTCTCGCAAATATAGAACTTGCCAAAGTGATACATTCCAAATCCTTACCAACACAAATCTAAGTAAGTAAATGATGGAGGTGTTAGGATCAAACCCATTTTTCACTTCAAAAACTTTATTTTCCTTTTCTTTACCAAAAACATCCCCCTAAATAAACCCCTTTGAGCCTTAACCATTTTCATTTCTAAACCCGCAAGGATATATACCTTTGCAAAAAAAACAAACCTCTTTATTTTTCACCATTTATTTTTGTAAAGATATCGGTTATAAAATTACAAGTATGGCTCAGTTTCAACTTTGGCAAAAAAAAAAAAAAAATTCGCCAAAGTTTTTTTTTTTTTTTTTTGCTAAGCCAAAAAGCAACGGAAAAAACCAATACTTTTACGCTTTTCACCATTTTAAAAAAACACACCTACCCGAACCACAACCTACCCTTTAAAGCCCTCTTAAATTTACAAGGATCAAACGTCACAAAGGAGGAGGTTTGATTGTTTGTCAAGCCTATAGTAGGAGTGATTTCCAAACCGGGCACGAGCGTTTTCACTTACACAACTTCGGCCGAGTGTTGAGCGACCACTTGTGAGGTGTGTAAATTTGTATATAACTAAATGGAATTTTATAAAGGCATGTTATGCCCAAAACAAATAATTTTTCTTAATTTGTGTTTTAAATAAATCATGACGAATAAGATTGTAAATAAAATAAAAACAAAATAAATTTAGAACTTGGATTCCCGACACTCTAAAGATAAGCCCAAAACCTTCTCTTCTACATATTCCGTTTGGGTGTGTAAGCCACATTATAGAGTTTTTCTTGAGGACAAGCAAAGATTCAAGTGTGGGGGTATTTGATGTGCGTAAAATACAGCATATAAATTATATCAAATGCGGCGTAAAATCAACCCTTTTCTATACTAATGTTTGTGAGTGCACAACGTCTATCACTTCCGTCAATCACGTATCGTATCTTAATCAGATGATACAAGACTGGTGCTGAACAGAGCAAAAGATAAAGTTGATATGTGTTGAAGCCCATCCGAACGGATGGATATCAGATCCATTCGGACGGATGTAACATGTTCATCCGGAAATGTAAAGAGTTAGTCCATCCGTCCGGATGGAGGCCATCCGCTAGGTTGTTTGGTCCGGATGGAGTCTGCCTATAAATAGGTTTGTAGGGTCTTGTCATTTGATAACTTTTGGTGACTAGAGTGGGGAAACTCTGTCCATTTGATTTTGTGGTTTTGTAACTGTCAAACAACTATAGAAATAAGCTTATAATTACTTCTTTATGTCTGATCCACACATGTGATTGGATTCCGCACAACTTACGTGTTCGTACGCATTCATCGGTGAAGGAATCGATCCTCAGAGCGAATCCACAAGTGGTATCAGAGTGGGTGATTGTTTGCATGGATTGAAGACACGAAGATCCAAGCAACTTCATCAGATTCAGAGACAAATTGCTTTATCTTATTCTACACTTTTCCTTTGAACGTAAAATTCAGATCTACAACGTTTCCACGGTTAAAATTGACCAAATTTTAGATATGTTGTGTGAAAAACATTTTTGAACAATCCTTCAAAGTTTCATATCATAATTCTAAATAAAACTCAATAAAATCCTGTTAGTGCAGTAATGTCTATCGCCTCCGTCAATCAATTCCGTAGCTGAAACTGAAGTAATCTAGGCTTTTATTTTAATATGTAGTTAAAAAGGGCAAGGTGGCAAACTTGTAAATAAGGAGAAATCCTTATAAGCCTTGGCCTATATATAGGAGCTTTAGGGTTTTCATAAAAGACTTTTTGCACATTTGCTACTTTGGAGAGCTTGGATCCTAGAGAGAGAAACTAGAGAGAGAAAGTGCAAGGGGTGATTCTCGGAGCGTGTAATTGTCAAACTGATCAATAAGAATCACGGTAAATTGTACGTCTAGTGTGTTCGGTCACGCACGTTCACGGATTCCGCACGTCGAACGTGTCGTTACGCAATCGTTTGGAGTTAAAACCGATCCTACAAGTGGTATCAGAGCAGGAGCTCGATTGCACGGATCAAACACACAATTACGCACTTGAATTCAGCAGATTCAGATCGAAATTTCACTCAGATTTATCAAAATTCTTCACCTTTTCATTTCTTCACATTTTTATCTGAAAAACACAAAATTAAACAGGATTTTACGGATAAAAATTGCTAAAATTTGGATATGTTGTGCGAAAACAATTGATCTATAAGCCTATAAATTTTCAGAACTTAATTCGAAGCCGTTTAAGAGAAATTTAGAAATTTGTGGTTCGAAGTTTGTTGAAATATGTTGAACGTTGCTGCTGTTGTTCTTGATGTTCACCGGTCGGATAGCAATTCGACCGGATGACCATCCGACTCTAGTTCCATTTCATTAATTTGTTGACTTGTTGACTGGCTACCCGCACGGATAGTAATTCGACTCAAGATTCCTTCTTTGCAATTCATTTAAAGTTGTTTGACCAAGTTGACTGCATCGGATAGCAATTCGTGTCATATCATCTCATTAATAGTGTTGACCTGTTGACTAGCACTCGGTCGGACAGCAATTCGAGGCACCTGCAATTCATTTAAAAGACTTTGACTTCTGTTGACCTATCTGGTCGAATTACTATCCGGTCGAATTACTATCCGGTCGGATAGCAATTCGTGTCAAAGCACATCACTTGTTCATACCACTTAGTCAACATGTTCAGTCAATATTTCAGTCAACATGTTCTTGTGATCTAATTTGTCATATATTGTCTGCCATTACTAAATTGAGGACAAATAAAAACAAATTGAATTTAGTATTGCACGTGATTTCTTTCAGTCTTGCATGTTCATTAATTTTTTTTTTTGAACGGCAACTTTCATTATGAAAACAAGCAGCTAGCAAGGAGCTAGAGCAAAAACAACAAACGAACAAAAACATTACAAAGCTACATTACACCACTCCTTCCAATCTAAATGCTTGTTCGATGAGCGATTTTTAATCCAAAGATACCCCAACGCCTTGATGTCTTCTTTGATTCTTGTGATGCACTAGAATTGATAAGAATTTTGCATGTGTAGTTGATAAGTTGTCGGCTATTACTATTGAATGTTGTTGATAAGAGTGAGCACATGCATGACATTTAATTGAGAATTTAGATAGCATCAAGATTGTCGGCCATTTAATTATTAAAATCAGAATTTCACGTGAATAAATGATGTTATCAGTTTGCATGTGAAAGTGTTGAATTTAGTCAAGTTTCATTGTTGAGGTCAAAAAGTCAATACGCTATCCGGTCGGACAACACAGTCACTTTCAACATAATTGTTTGTCGTCTTGTGCCATTGATTGAAGTACTACTCGGTCGAACAGCCATTCAAGCTAGTGCTTTGACAAGTCAATACGCTACTCGGTCGAACAGCCACCCGAACGGACAGCGTTGTCACGCAATTATTGTCACTGTTGACCTTTGTTGACTCACTCGTTTGAGTATTTGTACGATCAAGTTGTTTGATATTTTTAAACTGATCATTTGTTTGTTTGATTGAAGGTGATTCGAGGTGATTTACAAGGTGCAAATACCAAGAAGTTAAAATTTTGTGGACTTTGAGCTAAAAACAATTTTTAAACCAAGTCATTTAACAAAGAAATTGTGGTTAAAATGTTTGACGAAAAGGAAAACGCTAAACTTGAAAGAATTAATGAATGGTTTGATATGAATTGGCAATACAGAAAAGAAGATGAGAAAAAGGATGCTTGGGTTATAAGATCTGAATACTTTTCGTGTAGAAAATTTGAAAAGTTTGATTATTGGAAAAAAAAGGTATTATGAATTGCTTGATAAGTTGGAAAGGTATGGGATTAAGATGACAGATGCTGAAAAGATATCAAAATTTGTAGATTCCTTACCTTTGGAATGGGATGAATTTTTGGGTAAACTGAAAAAAGATTCTAAATTCTCAAAATTTAGTTCAAATGATTTCATCAGAGAGCTTAGAACACACAATGATGAGAATGAAAATAAAAAGAAAGAGTTGATAGAAGAATTAAAAAGAAGTTCAGAATATATAAGTTTGGATATAATTCTTGAAATAATCAAAAGAATTAGAAATGGTCTTAATGCAAGAAGTAGGATGAAATATGATTTCAAGAGAGGTTGTTTTTTAAATGAAGATTTGAATCCTGCTGATATGGTTAAAAATTTTCTTGCAGGAACGTCAAAGATTGAAGAATCCAAGAAGGATAAAATTTCAAAATGTGAAGTTATATGTCCAAAATGCGAAAAATTCGAAGCAGAAAATGTCAAACTCTTGAAGGATGTGGAGAGTTTGACATTGGAAATTAAAAAGTTGAAGGATGAGAAGCAATCTGATGATAAACAGATTCTTGTTTTGCAGGAAAATTATGAGAAGTTAAAATTTGAAAATGTTAAACTGTCAAGTGATTTGAACAGTTTGACATTGGAAATCAAAAATTTAAAAGAAAAGAAAATTATTTTTAGAATTACAAGAAAATTTTCAAAATACTGTTTTGCAATCTACTGAAATAGATGAATGCTCAAAGCAAAAACCTGTTAAGAAGATTGTAGAACAGAAACAAAAAGTTAAAAATTTGAAAAATTTTCAAAATGAAAATAAAAGCTCATCAATTCAGTCATCCAATCATTGTGAAAAACCACAAAAATTTTAAAAACAAAACTTACAAAAAGTTGGTAATCAGTGGTGCAGGTTTGACCACAGTGCTCAAATGCCAAATCAAGGATACAAGAGGAGACATAAGTACCACAAGGAAAATCAATGCTATGATCTGAGCGTTTGGTATGATGGTGGTGAATGGTACGATAACAGGGTGTGCTACACTTGTGGAGTGAGAGGACACATCGCTGTTAACTTCCAGAGCTGGAGTTATGAGACGAGAAGATGCTTTGAATGCAATATCAAAGGTCATATTGCCAGAGATTGCCCAATGAGATCAAAGGGAAGATCGAGGGCTGAATCTCAGAAAATGGCAAAGAAACTAGTCAGTGTCAAGCCCAAGGAACAGAAAGTTCAAGAACCAAAAGTTCAAGAACAGAAAGTTCAAGAAAAGAAAATTAAGCTTTCACAAGGGCAAAAAGACAGACTGAGGAAGAAAAGAAAGAAGGCAAGAGAATACTTGGAGAAAATTTTGTCCTCGGATACAGTCGTCAAAGCGAATAACAGTTCTGATAAATCGTTTTGCCCTCCCAAGACCGATAAGTCAAACAAAACGAATTCATCAGATGCAAATCTGAGGACAAAAGAGAAGAAAAAGAAAGTTGTTAGCCATGAATTTTTTTCTTCAGAAACAAAGGAGCAACATGTTGGCGATGAATTTGACTTGTCAAAGTCAAAAGAGCCACATTCTGGCAATGATTCTGACTTGTCAAAGTTAGAGGAGCCACGATCAGGCAATGATTCTGGTTCGTCAAAACCAGAAGAGCCATCTGTTGAGGTAAAAATTGTCAAACCCAAGGCTGGTCAGGCTTGGGTGAATTTGTTTAAATGAAAAACCTGACTTGCCAGAACTCCCAGGTTGGTAAGTGTGGAGTAGGAATCGGCATCTTTCTTGAAAAATTCACAGGTTGGTAACTGTGATATTTCGAATTACAAAAGACCAATCAAGGACATTAAGTTGTACTTGATTTATCTTTCTTACAAGTGATTAAAGAAGAACAATGTGATGAAACCCCGAATTTGTGAAAAGACAAACAAAATTAGTTTTCCGGAAAAACCATTTTGATTAAAACAAACTTAAGTGTTTTGAAATCATAATGGGAAAATAGTTTGTTGTCAGGGGGAGTTCTGATTGTTAAGTCGAGTGAATGGCGAATTGAAGCGATTCGATATCAGTTTGTCACTTTCCTTGTATAGTTTGTTTTCAAATTTTCCTTTGAAAATCAAAATTGAAACATATTTTGATTTTGGGGAAGAAAAATTTTAAAAAAAGTTAGAAAATTTGAAAATGTCAAAAACATCGAAAAAGCAAAAATGAGTTTTGTTGAGAAAAGAGGAAATGATAGTAAATTAGTGGACTATCACAGCATGCTAAAGAAATGAAATGTCAAATGTGATAAACGATCTCACTAAGGATGTGACGATAGGCTAAGCTAGACTAGTAGATTTGCGATAACGATACAAACTTAAATGAAAAAGCCTAGTTCTAGTGGGAAACATGGTTGAAAGCATAGTACTTAGTTTTGTCCTTCGTGATTGTGTACCTACTCAGTAATCGCTGAATGCTAAAAGAGCATAAAAACCGGTTAAGTCTGTGAACTTTCACAACTTGCTGAAAAAGTCGCTGTGATTGTGCATTTCTTTTTACAAAGATTTAAACTTGTTTTATTTCTTTATTTTGTTTAAGCATTGGACATCCTCTGCGTATACGTGAGTATCGACCTGGATGTTATTGCCTAAACGTTCTGCTTTATTTTCTTTGGTGTTTCGTTTAAGCTTTGGATCACCTCTGCGTATACGGGAGTATCGACCTGGTGGTTAAAGCCTAAACAATTTCAACTTGTTTTATTTTCTTATATTGTTTAAACATTGGACTTTCTCTGCGTATACGGAAGTATCGACCTGATTGTTAATGTTTAAACATTCTGCTTTGTTTTTTGCACATATCACAGTTGATGAAAGTTTAAAGGCATTACTTGAGTCAGTGTATTGCATGATGAGGGGATATGCTGAGATCGTGGGGTCCATAAGAATTTAGTGCAAAATTAATATACCTTAACGTATCGGTAAGTATTTCGAAAGTTTTTAGATTGAGTTTAAGAGGATAACTATATCGTCAATCAACGTGAATTGTTTAGAACTTAAAATATCAAAAGCTTAACGGTGCTTGTGATTGGTCTCATGAACTGATATGATCCTCTTACACAAACTCACAAAAATATTGTTTGTATATATTTCTTTACTGTATTTCTTTAAAAACAAAAACCCAAAAAGATTGTGTTTTAGTATAGATTTTTGAAAATACAAAAAGATTTTCGACAACTGATATTGAAGAGCTGATATTCAAAATTCGAAGTGCTAAACATGATGAACAATTGGATTGGGAGAGTTTGTTGAAAACGTTGAATGTCATATACAAATGTTTTTGAGAAAGATTGCATGATTAGTTAATCAAGGTCATTCACTTGAACTTGATGTAACTATTCTTATTGTTTGAATGAATGATTTCTACCTGTAAGTTTCTTAAATCTAAGTGTTATAAATTTGTGAAACTTATGTTGAGGTAGAGGATGTGCAGGTTAACCAGGTTTCAAATCCTGAGCAGATGCATAATAGAGCTAGGAATTGATCCTGAACTTGTGAACCTACGAAAGCCAGACTACGATCCCGACAGCCGAGTCTAAGGGGGAGTCTGACGACAAGCTCAACGCAAGAGGAAGCGTGGATTCAAAGAGCCAGATAACTATTTTGGAGGAGCTTGTATTCGGAAAGCCATGTGTCGATCCCAAAAGCACGGAAGCTTGACGAAAGGGGGAGCCTGAAGAAAGAGACTACCGAGAGGAAGAGCAACTGAGTCTGAAAACAGATCCACGGGGATTCTGTTCGAGAAAGAGAAACACAAGACGCTACGAGATTGACTACGGCAATATCCAAGGGGGAGTCTGTTAGTGCAGTAATGTCTATCGCCTCCGTCAATCAATTCCGTAGCTGAAACTGAAGTAATCTAGGCTTTTATTTTAATATGTAGTTAAAAAGGGCAAGGTGGCAAACTTGTAAATAAGGAGAAATCCTTATAAGCCTTGGCCTATATATAGGAGCTTTAGGGTTTTCATAAAAGACTTTTTGCACATTTGCTACTTTGGAGAGCTTGGATCCTAGAGAGAGAAACTAGAGAGAGAAAGTGCAAGAGGTGATTCTCGGAGCGTGTACTTGTCAAACTGATCAATAAGAATCACGGTAAATTGTACGTCTAGTGTGTTCGGTCACGCACGTTCATGGATTACGCACGTCGAACGTGTTGTTACGCAATCGTTTGGAGTCAAAACCGATCCTACAAATCCGTAAAAAACCATGAACTTTGGAACTAAGTTTGCTGACGTCATTGCTCATCCGGACGGATAGACTTTTCAGTAGTGTAAAGTGTTCAAGGTTTTTGGTCCATTCGTAAAATTTCAGAGTCCATCCGGACGGATATACCTTTTAGTGTCCATCCGGCGATTTGTCCATCCGAAGAACTGGTCCATCCGGAGACTTGTCCATCCGAGAACTTGTTCATCCGGACCATGGCCATCCGGACGAATAGATTGTTTAGTTTGTTTTTTAGAAAACGTGTTTGACTTTCTTTGACTTTTGCAGGTTGTTCAAAGATCAGAATCATGGCTGAAGAATTCTACAACACTTTTTACAATGCGTTTACATCCGAAACAACAACTGAATCCACGCCCGTGACAAAGACTATTTCAAATGTGATTTCTGAGAGTTTAAAATGTGATAATGTGTACGGAAATTATCAACGACCATCGAAACTAATGAATATCGAAGATTATCACTGGTGGAGTACTAGATTTGAAAACCGGGTGAAGGCTTATGCCTATGAGAGTTGGATTGTGTTGAATTTCGGATATGAAAAACTAGTGAACGATCAAAATGAATTACTTACAATTAAACAATTTTCAGAGATTGATAAAACTAAACACTCTAATGAGCTAAAAATGGTAACATTATTGCAACAATCTGTTAGAGAGGATATCTTGTTTTTACTTCAACATGGTGAAACATCCAAGTCGATGTGGGATGCTTTGAAGCTGAAAGCTGAAGGAGGCAAAGATATCAGGAAAAACAAAATATCTCTGCTGAAAAAGGAGTTTGATCTATTTGGATGCATGAAGGGCGAAATTGTTAGACAAATGATAGAAAGATTTTGTCATTTGAAAATTGAACTGGAAAGGTTTGGAATCAACAAAGACAGAGAAGAGATTGTTGACAAACTGGTCAAGGCATTACTGCAGGTTGATGATTGGAAAACATTCGTGATAGTACTGAAAAATGATGCCAAGTTTGATGAAATCACGTTGGATGGTTTGACTGGAAAACTTGAAGGACATGATTTAGAATTACAAAAACAAAAGAAAATGTCCAGTTCGAGTTATCAGCAGAATGTTGATCTATACTACCGGAAGAGTATGATGCTGAACAATCCATCACCAAAGATTGGTACAGCCTTTAGTACTGACAATGCTGGTGATTCATCAAAGAACAAATCTCCAAGTTATGATTCTGGATATCATTCATCATCTACATCATCTAAATCCAGTCCGAATCAAAACTGGAAAGATTCTCCTAATCTGAACACTAATTTCGCGAGACAGCACATTAGTTTCTTGGCTTCTATTCTAGAGTCTTATGAAGGTTTAAATGTAGGAAAGATCGGCAATCCAAATATGACAAAGGAGGATTATGATCAAGTAGACCCAGAAGAAATGGAGCTCATGGATATTCGCTGATGTATGGCAAGCGTCATCAGGATGGCTCAACGTTTCATGGAGATCACTGGAAGAAAGTGTCTGGAAGGTCCCGATATGAAGCTGGGATTCGACAAAGCCAAAGTCACTTGTTTCAAGTGTAAGCAGAAGGGACACTTTAAGAGAGAATGCACAAATAGCCAAGCTGATGATAGTGTGAATCCGTTTCACGAAGAATACTACAAGAAAGCCATCTATCATCACAACAACGAGCAGCTATCAAGAACAAATCGAAAACTGTCACACCCCTTTCTTAGGCGGAAGCACGAGGTGTGATCATGAAAGGTTCTCATTGCATACGAAAGGTAAACATACTACATGCTCGTAAAAATAACTTCCAATGCCAAACATTACATAACTGAAAACGTGGTTTAAGTGTTTACATCACAAGACAGCATTTTGTCTAATAAGTTTACAACTTTATTCAAAGATAAACATAAGAGACATCCAAGAGCAAGAGTATGACCATGCGCACATCCACTAGTTACCTGAAATCCATGTGAGTTTTGGAAAAACGTCAACATAATGTTGGTGTGAATTCATGCAGTTTTTGTATTTCACGTTTGTATACTTTGTATGAAATCATAGTTTGTATCTTGTATAAATCAAGTATCCTTGTATAAATCCAGTATTCATGTATAAATCAAGTTTTCTTGTGTACACCACGTACTCATGTATAAATCAAGTATTCTTGTGTAAATCAAATATTCATGTATAAATCAAGTATTCTTGTGTACACCACATACTCATGTATAAATCAAGTATTCTTGTGGTATGAATCTTGTATAAATAAGGTGTTCTTGTATGTGTTAGGGTTGTTAATGGGTTGCAAGGCCATTAACATGTGACACGACATAGGAAGTCACCAAACCATAGGCATTTATCAAGTTTTTCTGAGACACAAAAGCACTACTTGGTACTCATTCTCACCAAGAGTGTGGCTGCCCGAAACCCGTTAGATCTAACCTTTTGTTCTGCGGTCTATGTATATTGTTGATTAATGGTGCTTATGGTACCCTATTTGTGACACGATTTCTCGTATCATTCCTCAAAACGCATCATACTTGGTACTAGTTTTCACCAATAGTGCTTCTTGTATTCTTGTATTCTCAAAACGCATCATACTTGGTACTCGGTCTCACCAAGAGTGCTTCTTTTTTTTGTACCATACCATTTATAAACATTGTAACATTTGTGACATGTATTCCACCCCCGAAGTTATAAAACTGAAAACAGTTAAGAGAAAAGGGGGAGCATGAACTCACAACTTTGCGTTCCTTGCGTCGTAAACTTCACCGGATTTGCTTATCTAACGTCGTGACCTAAACGTGTTTTATTAACGTTAGTCACTAGACTTGTATCGCACAAGTACAAGTCACTATCTTTTGTATATGTTTTCTAGTGTTTTTCACCCGAGTTATTTATTCTATCAAGTAATATATTTCCATAAATATATTCTCTTGTATTTGTCTAAGTATGTTGTATGTGTATTTTTGTATCTTCACTCCTTAGTAGTATTTAGTGTATTTTCAAGTCCTAATACACTATCAAGTATAATACATACTACATACACTTATCACAAAATTTGGTGATCAAATATATATATTTCTCACAAATATACATTCTTAATATCCATTTTTATTCTTGAAGAAATCCTCATTTCTTAACACAAAAGTTTGGGAAACCTTGGTAAATGTTTTTAGATACATTTTTAGGGAATAAGTTTCTCAAAACTTATATTTTTCTAAGTGTCAAAATTTATAAAATTTTGGCAGAGTTTCCCCTAAAAATGGAGGTTTCCCATGTTTTCAAAACATGTGTTTATTTTCTTTTAAAACATCATCAACAATTAACAACTCATTTCTCATCTAAAAACATGTAGACTTAGTTACTCTTTAAAGTGTGTTTATTTCATCAAAAAATTCATTCTTGAAAAGATTTGGTGTTTACAACTTGTAAACATAATTTACAAAAATGTTGATTTCATTAACTCTCTTGTTTCACAAGTGTTCATACACTTGTTTTTCCACCAAAAATAATATTGGTTTATGTAAGAATCATGATCTTCTAAAAGTCATATTTTACACTTGTTTTTCTTGGAAAAATCATTCATAAATCTTGGATTTATAAGTTTACTATCTTCTATTGTTTATTACTTTTCAAGAAATCATTTCATTTATCAAGTTCATGTGTTTAATCACAATATAGCAAGCTTTATGTGATGATCAACATCATCATTTCAACAAACAAGCATCATTCATACACTAAACACATAGTTTCATCACTATTTCATTATGTGTAAGACTTATGATCAAGATTCATGTTCATATTCTTTAGTGTGCATATGATTTTCAACATAATAATTCTTTTAACCACTAAAAATAGAAGTAAACAAGGGTGTTCAAGGATCTTACAACTAGCTTAAAGCTAGGGAAGAACAAGGTTGAAAATGTGGTGGGTAAAAGCACTCAAGAGGGGTCCTTCAAGTTTCGCGAGTACCGAGCTTCGTTAGACACCTTGTAACACCTTGTGAAGACCTTGAAATGGATGGATAGTGGTTGTATGATGGTGGTGGTGGCGACACTATTTGGGCCGAGAAGAAGAGAGAGAGGTTGAGGGAGTGTAGTGAAGTTGTTTGTGAATTGAGTTGTGAAATGATTTTGTGATCTAGTAACCCATACTTATGGGGATTTCCTTCAATATCTTGGAAACAAAATCAAGCAACAATCTAATAAAATATGAGATAATATCTAATGGGATTTGGTGGTGGGGTCCTCCCCTTTGGGCCGTAAGTTTCATATGGGGGGGGGGGGGTAATTGTAACTTGCAAGATTTATATATCTCAAAGAAATCAAGGAAAGATCTTGTGAATCCAAAAGAAATCTATGAAAGATCATGTAACATTTTAAGGGATCTTGGCAAGATTATTATGGATTTGGCAAGATCTAGTAAATATTTGGTGGGCCCCCCTCATGTGATCGTGAACAATATGGGGGGGGGGGGGTAAAGTGTAACTTCCAACCTTTAATTTTATAAACTAGTTAGCTTTCATTTGAAATTTTTAGGGACTTGATGTGTTATCATGTTATAAGGGGTGTTATGGTGTTCGGGGACCATAACTAGTTCAGAAATATTAAAATAATACTTCTAGTAATATTTTGATGTTCCGGGTAATGTCCGGTTGTTCGGTTAAATGTTGGTTCGTTAAAGTGTTAAATTGCACCGTTTAATGTCCCTTATGTATCCTTTTGTAACCCTTTTAATTCCCAATGCTTAGGAGGGTATTCTGGATAATAAAACATGAATTCCGCATAATATTTATATGTTAAAAAGCTGATTATATCGAATTATGCAGATTTATGCATTTAAAGTGCGTTTCGGGTGCTTTTTAGTGCATATTCTAGCTTCCGGAAAGTCTATATGTTATCCCCTGTATGTACTCTTGGGTTTTAATGTATTCTTGTCATTGGACCTACACCTAGGCTCCAATTCTATTGTCTGACTGCTTTCTGCAGTTTTGTTGACACAATGTGTCTTACCGGTGAGTTTACTAGTATTTCTGACGCAACGCTCTCGTTAATGCATAAAGCAATATTTTGTAGTAATAAACGTGCATGAATTCACTTGTATAGTATGTAATCAAACAATGTTGACGTTTAAGCATATAATTGCAGTCATTAAATAATAATTAAAGTGTACGGAAACTACCGGTTTGGTGCCAGTTGTCACAGTCTCCCCCCGTTAAAAGAATTTCGTCCAAAATTCAGGCTGAGTTGACTCTTGCAGGAGTCTTCTTGAACAGGTGGGGGTACTTTTCTTTGAACTGGTCTTCCCGTTCCCACGTGTACTCGGGTCCGTGCTTTGAGTTCCAATGTACTTTGACAAGTTTCACACTGCTCCTCCTGGTCTTGTTGACTTTCCAGTCGGTAACCTCAATGGGTTGTTCTGTAAATCGGAGGGCATCATCAATATGTACTTCATCCGCAGGGATGATCATGTTTTCTTGTGTTGGAATCTTCTTGAGGTTGGATACATGAAACGTATCATGTACTCCATTAAGTTCTTCCGGTAACTCCAACTTGTATGCCACGGTACCAATTCTTTCCAAAACCTTGAATGGTCCGATGTATCGGGGATTCAGCTTCCCACGTTTTCCAAATCTTACTACGCCCTTCCAAGGTGAGACTTTTAACAACACTTTGTCTCCCACTTCGAATTCTAATGGTTTTCGTCTTTGATCAGCGTAGCTCTTTTGTCGATCTCGAGCTGCCTTAATGCGCTCTCGGATCTGCATTATCTTGTCGGTTGTCTCTTGTACTAGTTCAGGACCAACCATACGTTTGTCTCCAGTGTCTGCCCAACATAAAGGCGATTGGCACTTGCGGCCATACAGAGCTTCGAACGGTGCGGCTTTTATACTCGTATGATAACTGTTATTGTAGGAAAACTCAACTAAAGGTAGATGAGTATCCCAGCTGCCGCCTAGGTCCATAACACATGCGCGAAGCATATCTTCTAATGTTTGTATAGTCCGTTCGCTCTGGCCGTCTGTTTGTGGGTGAAATGTCGTGCTCAGATCTAGCTGAGATCCAAAGGCTTCCTGAAAGGATTGCTAGATTCTTGAGACAAAGCGTCCATCTCTGTCTGAAATAATTGAGATTGGCACTCCATGACGTGCCGCAATTTCTTTTAAGTATATCTCAGCAAGCTTTCCAGTGCTGTCTTTTTCTCGGATCGGTAGGAAATGCGCAGATTTCGTCAATCGATCAACTATCACCCATATCATATCGTGCCCTCTCGGGGTCTTGGGTAATTTTGTTATGAAGTCCATCGAGATTTGCTCCCATTTCCACATGGGAATCTCTGGTTGTTGTAGTAGGCTGGACGGTTTCTGATATTCAGCCTTAACCTTAGCACAGGTTAGGCATTTTCCAACATAAACAGCAACGTCGCTCTTGAGTCTCGGCCACCAATAATATTCTTCCAAGTCTTGATACATATTGTCTGATCCTGGATGGATCGAATATCTCGATTTGTGGGCTTCATCAAGGATGACTTCTCGAATACCACCATAGAGCGGAACCCAAATACGCTTCTTAAAGTATAAGGCTCCCTCTTCATTTGGCACCATATATTTCAACATACCCCGGAGGTATTCAGCTTTACGGTTTTCTCCCTTAAGGGCTTCTTGTTGCGCGTCACGAATGCGTGCTGTGAGGTTCGTTCGAATAGTCATTTCAAATGCTCGAACCCTTAAGGTCTTAACCCTTTCTTTTTGGCTTAATGCGTCTGCTACAACGTTCGCCTTTCCTGGATGGTACTTAATCTCACAGTCATAATCGTTCAGCAGCTCGACCCATCGTCGCTGTCGCATGTTTAATTCTTTATGATCAAGTATGTGTTGCAGGCTTTTGTGATCTGTGAAGATTGTACATCGAGTACCATATAAATAGTGTCGCCAGATCTTCAAGGCGAATACCACCCCACCGAGTTCCAAGTCGTGAGTGGTATAGTTTCTTTCATGCACCTTCAACTGTCTTGAAGCGTAAGTGATGACTTCTTGGCGTTGCATGAGCACGCAACCCAAACCTTGTCGTGAAGCGTCGCAGTATACCACGAAGTCTTTAGTGCCTTCGGGTAAGGATAGTATTGGTGCATCGCATAGCTTATTTTTTAGTAGCTGGAAAGCTTCTTCCTGCCTGTCACCCCAGTCGTACTTCTTGTCCTTCTGTGTAAGGGTAGTTAGCGGTTGAGCTATCTTTGAGAAATTCTCGATGAATCGCCGATAATAGCCCGCTAAGCCCAAAAATTATCGAACTTCAGTTGGGGTTTTGGGGGCTTCCCAATTCTTTATTGCTTCAATCTTGGCTGGGTCGACATGAATGCCCTTCTCGTTCACAACATGACCAAGAAACTGTACTTCGCGAATCCAAAACTCGCACTTGGAGAATTTCACATAAAGTTTCTCTTTCTTCAGTAGTTCCAAGATGGTTCTGAGATGTTGCTCATGTTCTTCTTTCGTTCGCGAGTAAATCAGGATATCATCGATAAATACAATCACGAATTTATCTAGATATGGTTTGCATACACGGTTCATCAGATCCATAAATACCGCTGGCGCGTTCGTCAGTCCGAATGGCATCACAAGAAACTCGTAATGCCCATAGCGTGTTCTGAATGCAGTCTTGGGTACGCTTTCCTCTTGTATCCTTAACTGATGGTATCCAGATCGAAGATCGATCTTGGAATAGTAGCTTGATCCTTGCAATTGATCAAATAAGTCATCAATCCTCGGTAGCGGGTACCAATTCTTGATTGTGAGCTTGTTCAGTTCTCTGTAATCGATACACATCTGCAGTGTTCCATCCTTCTTCTTTACGAACAATACTGGAGCTCCCCAAGGTGAAAAGCTTGGCCTTATGAATCCTTTATCCAACAACTCCTGGAGTTGTGTAGATAATTCTTGCATTTCGGATGGTGCAAGCCGATAAGGTGCCTTGGCTACAGGAGCGGCTCCTGGAACCAAGTCTATACGGAATTCGACTTGTCGTTGCGGAGGTAGCCCTGGCAGATCTTCGGGAAAAACATCAGGGAATTCCTTCACCACAGGAATGTCTTCGAGTTTCGGCTCCTCAGCCTTCTTGTCTACAACATGTGCCAGGAAAGCGACACATCCTTTCCTTAAGCACTTATGTGCCTTCATACAGCTGATGATTCGTAGAGGCGCATCTCGTTTTTCTCCATGTACGAAGAGAGTTTCATCATTCGCCAGAGGGATTCGAATGATTTTCTCGTGACAAATAACTTCAGCCTTGTTCTTGGACAACCAGTCCATTCCGACTACTACATCGAAGCTACCCAATTGAATAGGTAAGAGGTCGATTCTAAAATTTCGTTCACCAAGTTCTAATGAGCAGCCTCTAACAACTTCGCCCGATTCAACAAGTTTACCATTGGCTAGTTCTATGGAATAAGGAATTTCTATTCTACTAGATTCTATTCCAAGCATGCGTTTAAATTCCGCAGACATGAAGCTATAGTCGGCACCAGTGTCAAATAATATGGATGCAAAGTGATTGTTAACGAGAAACGTACCGGTGACCACATTAGGGTCCTCGCGTGCGTTCTTTGCTCCAATCACAAATGCTCGAGCCTGAGCGTTGTTTCCTTTTGGGCAGTCTTTCATGAAATGATCGTTGCTTCCACAACTGAAGCATCCTTGGTTCTGCCCAACTCTATTACCATTCCGGTTACCATTTCCATTTCTGTTTCCACCGTTGTTTCTATTACCAGCACCGTTGCGATTTCCGTTCCCATTCCTGTTTCCTTTTCCCCAACAGTCTTCTGTTTGATGACCCAACCTACCACATTTGTCGCATCTTGGAATGCGACAAGCTCCTTCATGATGATACCTACATTTTTGGCATTTAGGCAGGGTGCCTTGGTATCCTTTGGCTGCAGTATCATTTGCCGCTGCAAAGGTTCTCGCCTCCTTAGGTGGGTTGGTGTCATGCTTCTTGTTGTTGAAGCCTTTGTTGTTACGTGTCGCTTGATTCAAGTTTGCATGTTTTCTTTTCTTGTCACCAGACGACTCAGCATGCGTCTCGGTCTTTTTGGTTGGGTTTAGTGATAACTTCTTCATACGAACACAATCTCCAGTAAGGCTGACAGCCAGAGTTACAGCCTCAGTGATTGTTTGAGGTTTGGCCGAAGTTACCATGCCGTGAAACTCTGGGGCTAGTCCCCAAATGTAGCGTTCAACGCACTTAAATTCAGGAGTCACCATATAGGGGATCACCCTAGACAAATCATGGAACCTTCGAGTATACCCAGTGATGTCAGCACCTTCCATGGTCAAGTGCCAGAACTCAGTTTCCAATCTTTGGAGTTCAGCACGAGAGCAATACTTCTCTCTCATACGTTCCTTTAGCTCATCCCAAGTCAGGCCATAAGCGGCATCATCACCCAGGGTTTGGACTTGCAAGTTCCACCATGTCAAAGCTTCATCGACAAACAACCCAGTAGCAAAAGTGACTTGTTGATCCGCGGTGCACTTGCTCATACGGATAGTGGCTTCAGTTTTCTCCGTCCAGCGTACAAACGCTACTACACCTCCTGTGCCGTCGTAGTTCATTGGTTTGCAGTCGAGAAACTGCTTGAAAGTGCAGCCCTGAGCTGCGTTGCCTCCAGATGAATCTCAATTCCCATTTCGTCTAGCGTTGCTTGGTCCGCCACTGTCTTGGGTTCGGTTTGCCTCGTACTAGGCGATAGCTGCGGAGATCCTTTCCTCCAGTAGAGCGTTCAGCTCTTCATCAGTCTTTGGCAGTGGGGGAGGAGGAGGTTGATCCGAATCTCGATTGTTCACAATTCTCCTAGGTACCATGTTCTGGAAGAACACCACATAATAGGTTTAGGCATTTGTTTGATATCGTCATACTGGACAGTAGTAGTATATATATACACAGGCATATACCACATAAGTGACATCAAACAATTTTTACTCTAGCAGAGTATTTAATAGGCTGGTGTTCACGTTTGACCTTTTCTTGCACTGAGGGAATCTATACGTGACAAGACTTGCTGTGATTTCTGTGCACTGAATTGCATAATTATGTATGCATCCATAATTACGTAACTCCTTGCACAGTCCGCACAGTTTGTTTCATCCTCGTATTTCTTCCTTCAGATAGGTCATTGTGTTAAGGTAAAGTCACGTATACCTGTGGCATTCTACTTCTAGTATATGTATATGTCAATTATCACAAATAATTACAAGTAACTCTTAACCACAGGCAAGTGCTACCCTAGTGCACCCTAAGTCTCGTAGTGTCATTTCTTGACTCCTTGTAAACCATTTAAGGTAGCGAATGTCGCGGGAAGTTTTATGCAATGAAAACTTTTTGAAAAATTGTTTTCGTGAAAGGATCCTAGAGATTGTAGTCTAGACTCGAGAAGGAATCCTGGTTCACTACAATCGCAGCTCTGATACCAATCTGTCACACCCCTTTCTTAGGCGGAAGCACAAGGTGTGATCATGAAAGGTTCTCATTGCATACGAAAGGTAAACATACTACATGCTCGTAAAAATAACTTCCAATGCCAAACATTACATAACTGAAAACGTGGTTTAAGTGTTTACATCACAAGACAGCATTTTGTCTAATAAGTTTACAACTTTATTCAAAGATAAACATAAGCGACATCCAAGAGCAAGAGTATGACCACTTGCACATCCACTAGTTACCTGAAATCCATGTGAGTTTTGGAAAAACGTCAACATAATGTTGGTGTGAATTCATGCAGTTTTTGTATTTCACGTTTGTATACTTTGTATGAAATCATAGTTTGTATCTTGTATAAATCAAGTATCCTTGTATAAATCCAGTATTCATGTATAAATCAAGTTTTCTTGTGTACACCACGTACTCATGTATAAATCAAGTATTCTTGTGTAAATCAAATATTCATGTATAAATCAAGTATTCTTGAATACACCACGTACTCATGTATAAATCAAGTATTCTTGTGGTATGAATCTTGTATAAATAAGGTGTTCTTGTATGTGTTAGGGTTGTTAATGGGTTGCAAGGCCATTAACATGTGACACGACATAGGAAGTCACCAAACCATAGGCATTTATCAAGTTTTTCTGAGACACAAAAGCACTACTTGGTACTCGTTCTCACAAAGAGTGTGGCTGCCCGAAACCCGTTAGATCTAACATTTTGTTCTACGGTCTAGGTATATTGTTGATTAATGGTGCTTATGGTACCTTATTCGTGACACGATTTCTCGTATCATTCCTCAAAACGCATCATACTTGGTACTAGTTTTCACCAATAGTGCTTCTTGTATTCTTGTATTCTCAAAATGCATCATACTTGGTACTCGTTCTGACCAAGAGTGCTTCTTGTTTTTGTATCATATCATTTATAAACATTGTAACATTTGTAACATGTATTTCACCCCCGAAGTTATAAAACTGAAAACAGTTAAGAGAAAAGGGGGAGCATGAACTCACAACTTTGCGTTCCTTGCGTCGTAAACTTCACCGGATTTGCTTATCTAACGTCGTGACCTAAACGTGTTTTATTAACGTTAGTCACTAGACTTGTATCGCACAAGTACAAGTCACTATCTTTTGTATATGTTTTCTAGTGTTTTTCACCCGAATTATGTATTTTGTCCAAACTTCATTTCATGTTCATAACTTGTCCGAGTTATTTATTCTATCAAGTAATATATTTTCATAAATATATTCTCTTGTATTTGTCTAAGTATGTTGTATGTGTATTTTTGTATCTTCACTCCTTAGGAGTATTTAGTGTATTTTCAAGTCCTAATACACTATCAAGTATAATACATACTACATACACTTAGCACAAAATTTGGTGATCAAATATATATATTTTTCTCGCAAATATACATACTTAATATCCATTTTTATTCTTGAAGAAATCCTCATTTCTTAACACAAAAGTTTGGGAAACCTTGGTAAATGTTTTTAGATACATTTTTAGGGAATAAGTTTCTTAAAACTTATAGTTTTCTAAGTGTCAAAATTTATAAAATTTTGGCAGAGTTTCCCCTAAAAATGGAGGTTTCCCATGTTTTTAAAACATGTGTTTATTTTCTTTTAAAACATCATCAACAATTAACAACTCATTTCTCATCTAACAAGTGTTAAAATCAAGTAAGTTACATAACAACATGAACTTGTTCTTTCTCAAAACTTGTAGTAACTTGGCAATGTCTCTAGTAGGCTTAGTTACTCTTTAAAGTGTGTTCATTTCATCAAAAATTCCATTCTTGAAAAGATTTGGTGTTTACAACTTGTAAACATAATTTACAAAATGTTGATTTCATTAACTCTCTTGTTTCACAAGTGTTCGTACACTTGTTTTTCCACCAAAAATAATATTGGTTTATGTAAGAATCATGATCTTCTAAAAGTCATATTTACCACTTGTTTTTCTTGGAAAAATCATTCATAAATCTTGGATTTATAAGTTTACTAGCTTCTATTGTTTATTACTTTTCAAGAAATCATTTCATTTATCAAGTTCATGTGTTTACTAGAAGATGATTATTTCCTGTTGTTACATAATCATCCTTCCACTTGCTAGATCATGTGTTTAATCACAATCTAGCAAGCTTTATGTGATGATCAACATCATCATTTCAACAAACAAGCATCATTCATACACTAAACACATAGTTTCATCACTATTTCATTATGTGTAAGACTTATGATCAAGATTCATGTTCATATTCTTTAGTGTTCATATGATTTTCAACATAATAAGTCTTTTAACCACTAAAAGTAGAAGTAAACAAGGGTGTTCAAGGATCTTACAACTAGCATAAAGCTAGGGAAGAACAAGGTTGAAAATGTGGTGGGTAAAAGCACTCAAGAGGGGTCCTTCAAGTTTCGCGAGTACCGAGCTTCGTTAGACACCTTGTAACACCTTGTGAAGACCTTGAAATGGATGGATAGTGGTTGTATGATGGTGGTGGTGGCGGCACTATTTGGGCCGAGAAGAAGAGAGAGAGGTTGAGGGAGTGTAGTGAAGTTGTTTGTGAATTGAGTTGTGAAATGATTTTGTGATCTAGTAACCCATACTTATGGGGATTTCCTTCAATATCTTGGAAACAAAATCAAGCAACAATCTAATAAAATATGATATAATATCTAATGGGATTTGGTGGTGGGGTCCTCCCCTTTGGGCCGTAAGTTTCATATGGGGGGGGGGGGGGTAATTGTAACTTGCAAGATTTATATATCTCAAAGAAATCAAGGAAAGATCTTGTGAATCCAAAAGAAATCTATGAAAGATCATGTAACATTTTAAGGGATCTTGGCAAGATTATTATGGATTTGGCAAGATCTAGTAAATATTTGGTGGGCCCCCCTCATGTGATCGTGAACAATATGGGGGGGGGGGTAAAGTGTAACTTCCAACCTTTAATTTTATAAACTAGTTACCTTTCATGTGAAATTTTTAGGGACTTGATGTGTTATCATGTTATAAGGGGTGTTATGGTGTTCGGGGACCATAACTAGTTCAGAAATATTAAAATAATACTTCTAGTAATATTTTGATGTTCCGGGTAATGTCCGGTTGTTCGGTTAAATACTGGTTCGTTAAAGTGCTAAATTGCACCGTTTAATGTCCCTTATGTATCCTTTTGTAACCCTTTTAATTCCCAATGCTTAGGAGGGTATTCTGGATAATAAAACATGAATTCTGCATAATATTTATATGTTAAAAAGCTGATTATAGCTGAATTATAGCTGAATTATGCAGATTTCTGCATTTAAAGTGCGTTTCGGGTGCTTTTTAGTGCATATTCTAGCTTCCGGAATGTCTATATGTTATCCCTTGTATGTACTCTTGGGTTTTAATGTATTCTTGTCATTGGACCTACACCTAGGCTCCAATTCTATTGTCTGGCTGCTTTCTGCAGTTTTGTTGACACAATGTGTCTTACCGGTGAGTTTTGTAAGTCTCGTGAAATGGATCTTTCAATGATATCAAACAACACCAAGTTTGTGCGGAATCCAAACTTGAGGTGATTCAAGAATAAACACGAAAAATATGAAATACGAAGAACACAACGAATCACCTTTAAACACTTGCACACGATTCTATTGCTATCAACTAGCAAAACCGTCTAGTACAAGTGCTCACAAACAATCGCCTTCCTCTAGCTCTCTCTAGGAATTCTGTAACTATGAGGTTCAAACCCTAAAACAAGTTAAAAACTTGTTTATATACTAACTCAAGCCCAATTCCCTATATGGGTTCCCCTTGGGCCTGCTTGGCCCACATGGCCTCAAGCTTGGCCCAAGTGACCTATAAAGGTCCAAAACCTAATATAAACTAACCCGGTAAGGCCCAGTTCGTAACCATAACCCGTTGTGTTAACTTGATGCGTCAGTCTCACACTTTAGGGCCTAACAATCTCCCCCTAGACTGATGCCATCAAATTGTCTTCATAGCATGAATTCAGCAACGTCTTCAATGAAGTCTATGGTTGTCGCTATGCTGCAGATGTTGTGGAAGTTCTTGACTTCTGAACTCTCAGCACTTGGTCTCTTTTCTTCAGCTCTTGTGGTTAGCTTCATATCAGGATCTCGATCAGCTTTGCTTGAAAATCTTGTTAAAAAGAATGTGAGAGGAGGATTCTCAGCAGCTCTTTTCTTCTGCAATCTTTGTCTTTCAAGCAGTTTCATGGTACTTCTTCAAATGTACTTTCACTGTCAGACAGCACTTCGTATCCGGTTCTTCTGACTCAGGTACATCTTGTTGTTGTGCTGCTTCAGGCTTCTTCAGCAACTAACAGCATCTCATTCTTCAACAACTCCTGTTCTTGATTGAAATCAAGTTCTGCACATGCTCAGAAATTCATAAACAAACTTTTCTTATGCAACAGGGAGAGTACCATATAAACACTAGGTACCTCCAAGTACATGTACTCAGATTTCACAATTTAAATTCTTTCAACTTTTGATGATCAGTCAAATCTTCAAGAACAGTTACATTTTTAATTTTAAGAAAAACAAATAAGCACTCTATTTTTGGATTTTTGATTTTATATAAAAAAACAAGACACTATTTTTGTATTTTTTTTTATTTTTCAAATTTTTATTTTTAATTTAAGAACTAAAAACAAATAAAAACTCAAAATATAAACAACTACCATAATATACAATTACAATTGCAATGGGATCAAAATTCGTTCTCAGGCAGACTAAGGAACACTTTTCAGTACGAGCCTAATCAAACTGGTCTATGCGATTGCCAATATGTTTGTCTACTTAAACTTTAACGCTCAACTTTCAATTTTTTAACTTCGTGATATGCTTTAGGTAATATTATACTATTATACCCGTGTGTCCCATTCCAAGGCATACCCCCGCGATCAAGGTAAGCACAACGATTCATCGTAGCAGGTGAGTATACTGATGTCATCCTTTAAGATATCCTGACTGTGTCTAGGTCTGCATATAATCTGTTTTATCATGTTTTGATTTCTTAACAATGAACACCCAAATAAATACTAATCAAATCCTGGAAATATAAACAGCACACTCTATCATGCAAGTATCTTCCCTACCACACATTTCACAAGTCCAATCCAGATTTCTGAAATCTTAACTGGGAATAGGTTGAGAAGAGAACATAATAGATCTTTTGCAGAGATGGTATAATATACAGATCAAATGAGTTTTTCTCAGTTTGATATAGGTTTCTTGGGTTTCTTTTGGGCACTTGAGGGCCTCTTTCGGGTGTATTAGATCTATAGCGCGACAACGTACAGCTAGGTCAGCATGTATCTGGATGCAGCAGAAGCTGTCGTTGCCTAGCACCTCCAGGTCAGCATATATCTGGATGCAGCATAGGAGGTACACGACTTTTTCAGAGAAGATTTCAGAATCAGATCAAAGTTGTGTATATCGGGACAACATACAGACATTCAAATAGAAATGAGCTAATTCCAAGTGACTTTCTTTCCTGGGGTCATGTACAATTTTAGTTCTGAACAGAAGGACATCCAAGATATCCCCGGATGATTCAACAATATAAAGACCCGAAACCTCAGATGTTGGCTATCTATCAACGCAAGATTTAAGACCATAAAATCATACATCGTTGGTATGTTACCCACATGGTACATAGTTCGTTATGTTTATATCACTTAGTATCTTTTATCATGTTGAGCGTCAAGCCTATCGACATATCACAGTAGATCCTAGTCTTTTCAGCTATGGCACCTTACATGTGTTAGTCAAGCCGTTTAACACGAACATTTATTTCACTTCCCATATCATGCAATCTTTCTTTTTCGCTTTTTCATTTTCTAATGTTTTGTATTTTTCTCATTTTCTCCCCCTAAAACAATGCATATATATACAGCAAACTCTTTTTGTGTTTTTCTTTTTCTGAGTTTTCTCCCCCTTAAACTCTATATCTATCTATATGTTCCTCTCCCCCCTAAATTTGTGCATAAATCTTGTATTTTTGCGCAAATTTACCATTTACTAGAGAAAGGACACTTCATATACAAAGTAATGACTAAGAAAGAGAAAAAAATATTTTTGCTTAACCGTTCCGTCATCAGATTGAAGACTAATCAATATTCAAATCAAAATACAGAATTTAAACGGTACCTTTTGCTGATCTTATCTTACTTCTCTAATCTCCTCCAAAGGAAACATATCATCTGTAAAAAAAAATTTGAACTTTTTGCAACAGTGAAATGTTACCTGTTTTTATCTCTGGAACAACCGCTATTAACATTCCAGAGATTGTCAACAGCTCCTCCTTAGTTGTTCCTGAAAAGTAGGGCGATTAGTAAGACATGGGTACCCAGGCCTCGTGGTCCTGGGATTTCCTGAAGCATCAAAATAAGACACTTCCTTTAAACATAAGTCCCCTTTAGTTTCAAGGATTGGAGACATTGCTGCTTTGGATTTGGGTTTCCAAATCTGTTTCGGTTTAACAAACGTGTCTGTTGCCTTCAGTTGAGCAACTTTAGCTGATTCAGGTTTGTTAGTTTTAGAAAAACGTTTTTGTTCTTGAACAGCCTTGCGTTTGTTTTTAGCAGCGTTCCAATCCCCATCAGAAGGTTTAACCTTGGGATTCACATTCTTCATTGCCTTAGGTGAAGATACCTTCATTGGCTTGGAATGATTGTTATCCTTTGGTGTAACCCTCTGATTTTGCATATAGTAGGGTACATAGGGACGATTTGTGCAGTTCCGAGCAATGTGACCAGCAATGCTGCAATTGAAGCATGTTTGTCCCTTCACGTAGAAGGCATTCTGATCAGCTTGTGTAGCTCTTGCAGGCCCTGAAGGATGAACCGGTCCTTTCTGTGCTTGTTTTTGTTGCACATTTCTTGCAAATGATGATGAATTCGGATGTCTATACTTGTCGTTTGCAGGGGCCTTCTGTGGTGGAGATTTCCTCTGAGTTTTCTTATTTTGTGTAGACTGCACGTCTTGTTCTGAAATCTCACCAGTCTTTCCGAAAGCTTTGTTAGCACAGTCAAATGCATATTTTTCACATTTGCCATTACTGACTGGCTTAACAAAGGCATTTTTCACATCACGGGCCTTTTGAGGACTATTGCTGCCCGTTGAGGACTGTGGAGAGCCTGCTTGTCTTTGATGTTTAGGCTTCTTCTTTGTGTGTCCTTTACCTGCTCGCTTCGGATCTTGTTGCTTGATCTGAACCTTTTCATCACTAACAGAAGGTTCAGATTGTTCAGCTTGCGCACTTGGAGCCTTGTTCACGTCAGTCTTCTCTTCATCCTTTATGTCATCAGCTTTGACAAAATCGGAGAGTTCTGGTTTGTTGGATGAAATACCAGAAACTTTAGCAGAAACTTCAGCTGAAACATTTGACGAATTTTCAGCACAAGACCGTTCTACACATGACGCCTTTGAGCTGAATCCACTGGAATCAACTGATTCCAATTTCTCAGAATCAGCTGCTTCAGATGATTCACATTTAGAATTAGATGGTTCAGCTGGCTCATTCGTTCCGTTTGCCATTTCAGTCTCTGTTACACAAGCATCAACGTTTTCGCCCAAACCATCAGGCATGAAATTAATCATAGAGTGAAAAAATGAGCCAAAAATATCACACACATGAGAATTTGATGCTTGTTCATCTCCAACGACACCTTCAACTTTAACTTCATCTGCAAGGGAAGACGAAGCATTAGGATCAAAAGTACCCTTTGAAATAAAATTTACCGAAGGAGTCGCTCGTTTATCAACAGGTCTGCTGTTGATTGATGACTTATCAGTTTTAGGACCGTAAGCCATCTTGTCCTCATTCATCAATTCCTCCTCAGTCATGGGTAAATATGTGTAGTTATCATTGTAAGGAGGAGCCTGATTGTAACCCAATCCACACCCTTTCTTTTTCTTATATGCAAGCTGTTGATCACACAAATTTTTAACCAGTTTGCTGGAAGAATCAAATTTCTTAATGTTGAGTTCATTTATTTGATATCTATCTCTGATATCTTCCAGTTCTTTAGTCAAAATACATAATTTCTCCTGAACATATAAGAGTTGGGTTGCTTTTACACTTACATCATCTTTGAGTTTGATGATGTCTTTTCGATGAGCTTCAATTTTATCTTTATAAAGCTTTTCATTCTTTGATAAAGTAAAATTTTTATTCTTTATATCATTGTAATCTTGAATTAGCTCTGCGTTATGTAACCGGTATGCCTCATTTCTTTCTCTACACTCAGGAGTGCAAAAGACAGAAAGTATCTCTTCACGTTCTTTAGTAATTCCTTGAGCCAGGCGTTTGTTAAACATAAATGCTGAATTTTGTGTGGATGAGCAAACTGCAGCAGATGTGTTGCCTTGAGTAGACTGTTTGTCAGCATTGTCATATGATTTGATGATTGAGATCAGCTCATCCGGCTTCATTTTGTAACAATCGGTTATCATTATTATCTGATTAACATTGGTAAACCAACTACAGTTTGCCTGATCTGGAATCTCTTTTATAGCATCCAGAAGCTTTATGTTGCTGATGTGAGTAGACACCACCATCTCTGGCTTCTCCATTTCAGTGAGCAGTTTAGCAAACCGACCTATAAGTGCTTCTATAGATTCACCATATAAGTATCTGAATCCTTCGAGTTCTTGCTCAAGCACCTCTCTCTTAGAAGACATTTTTTAAGATGTGATCCCCCAAAAAAATTGTGATATCCGAAAGTGTGATCCCCTGAAAATGTGCGCTTTTAACTATTTCCTCAACACAAGCCCAAAGCGAGAACCCGTGTACTCGCTAAGTCAAACCTTTGTAGGCGAATGAACCCACTTTCTGAACTGTACTTCAAAACCTGTCAAAACTTTTCACACCAAACAAACCTTCTTTTTTTTATTTTTATTTTTTAATTAGAATTTTTTTTTTGTTTTATTATTAAGTAAATACTTATTATTATTATATTATTATTATTAAGAAAGCAATGATTATATAATAATTACTTATGATTAATATTATAATAATAATAATAATAAACAATAAAAACCTAAAGGACAGTTATGTTCGTTGTCTTCTTCGTTACACAAACAGTAACCAAAACCCTATTTCCTTTTCAGCCGCTACCAATCGTTTTAACGATGACGATGACAGAAAAGGATGATGAAGAAGATAGTGGAGGTTGACGGATGAGGTAATGACGGTGGTTGGAGAATGACGGAGAAGATCGGAGTCGGAGAAGATGACCGGATATGCAGGTGGTGTTCGGCGATGGTGAACGTTGAACGACGGATGTGGTGGTTATGGATATGACAACGGTGGTGATAGTGACCGGAGAAGGAGTTGCAGGTTCCGTGATTATTGTTGCGACTCGAAATCTGTAGATGATGATGATGATGGTTGCGACTCGAGAGAATACAACTCGAGACCTTGTAGAAGATGAATGGAGGTTGCGACTCGGGAACTCGGAATTGGAAAGTTGGTTGCGAGTCGGACGAGTCGGAACGGTGGTTGCGACTCGAGACCTTCTGTGAAGATGTGAAGTTCAATGACTCGAGACCTTGTGTGACTCGAGACCAATTGAAGAAGTTAGTCGAGACCTTTGTTAAGTGAGTCGAGACCTTTGATAATATGAAGATGGGAGTCGAAACCGTTGAAGATAGATGAGTCGAGACCAGTGAAGATGACTCGAGACCAAATTGTTGAAGACTCGAGACCTCGGTTGCGACTCGGAACCGTGGTTGCGACTCGAGACTGCTCAGAAGAAAATGACTCGAGACCAGTGAGGTGATGAGTCGAGACCGTGAAGACACCTCCTTGACTCGAGACCTGCTGAAGATGAGTCGAGACCTGCTGAAGATGTGAAGTCGAAATCGTGATTGCGACTCGAAGATGATTGCGACTCGAAACGGTGTGGTTATTGACGATGAGCTGTAACTAAAAAATAAAATATGGAAATCTCAATCTCACCAAAAATATCAAGTCAACAAATCTCCGAAAGCTGTGTAAATTTTGAAACAAGATATTTCTAAAAATTTCAAAAATTTTGGTTTATCTTATAACAACTTTCAAAACAAATCAAAACACCAAAATATAGTGATTTTTTTGATAAAATTTCGATGAACTCTCCGAAGAACGCGAAAAACACCAACTCAAAAATAACAAAAATCTTGAATCCTTGATATCACACCGAGCCTAGAAACAGGTTCTAATGGCTCTGATACCACTTGTAAGTCCCGTGAAACGGATCTTTCAATGATATCAAACAACACCAAGTTTGTGCGGAATCCAAACTTGATGTGATTCAAGAATAAACATGAAAAATATGAAATACGAAGAACACAGCGAATCACCTTTAAACACTTGCACACGATTCTATTACTATCAACTAGCAAAACCGTCTAGTACAAGTGCTCACAAACAATCGCCTAGCTCTCTCTAGGAATTCTGTAACTATGAGGTTCAAACCCTAAAACAAGTTAAAAACTTGTTTATATACTAACTCAAGCCCAATTCCCTATATGGGCTCCCCTTGGGCCTGCTTGGCCCACATGGCCTAAAGCTTGGTCCAAGTGACCTATAAAGGTCCAAAACCTAATATAAACTAACCCGGTAAGGCCTAGTTCGTAACCATAACCCGTTGTGTTAACTTGATGCGTCAGTCTCACACTTTAGGGCCTAACAAGTTTACTAGTATTTCTGACGCAACGCTCTCGTTAATGCATAAAGCAATATTTTGTAGTAATAAACGTGCATGAATTCACTTGTATAGTATGTAATCAGACAATGTTGACGTTTAAGCATATAATTGCAGTCATTAAATAATAATTAAAGTGTACGGAAATTACCGGTTTGGTGCCAGTTGTCACAAAAACAGATTGAAGAAGGGCCATCAAAAGAGAGGAAGCAGGCTTGTGTGACAGTTCAGGAGGACGAAGGATTTAACTGGGGTAAATATATCAAGGAAGATAAAAGAGCGTTGGTTGCCGAGTTCAAAGAGAGTCGAGAAGAAAATCATGCACGAGCATATTTGAGTGAAGTCTATAAGAAGTACACGGAAACAAAACGGGAAAATAGATGGAGTCAAGAGAAAGAGTGTTTTGTTGATCTTCAAGGAAACCCAACAGTTGATCCTGACAAGGTAGATTTTGAAGCACTTGTTCCTGCTATTCCAACTGTGGGAGTTTGGTGCAAAGGGCTTGAAGAAATTCCTAACTACAGACAAAACGTAGATGAAGGAATAAAGAAAGTGATCTATGCAAGTCTAGAGAAGAAGAAGAAGACAGTAGAAGAAATCGTTGGTGAAAGTCAGAAATTAGTGGATGAGGTGAAAAAAGCAGAAGAGAAAGCTGAGGATGAGAAGCTGAAAAGTTCGACAGAGGAAGCTGTTGCAGAGAAACAGCAAGTTATTGAAGTAGATCAGAATCAAAAGGCGAAAGAAGCCACGGTGCCAAAAGTTGAGGTAATAACTCAAACTGATTCTTCTGTATCGTTAAATAAAACTGAAATTAAAACTGAACAACAGTACAAGAAATGCATGGAAACGTGTAGGGCTTGTACTGAAAAGGATAAAAATTTGAGATCCAGAGATATTGAATTTACTAAAATAGAAAAGATTTTCAAAGAAAAAAGTAATGAAATGCTTTAAAATGAAAGGTGTTTGAAAGAAAAAGAAAAAGAGCTAACACAAAAATGTGAAAATCTTGAAAAAGAAAACAAATTTTTGAAACAAAAGTGCTCAGCTGAGTGCAACGAATGTGGTCAAAAAGATAAAAGTATTCAAGAGTTGCAAAAAGAGTAAGATAAAATGAAATTGTGATACTATACTGTAAAAGAAGCTTATGAAATTTTTAAAAGCAGAGTCAAAAGTTTAGATGATAGATTGTCAGCATGTCAAAAGACAACTAAATTTCTTGAAGCTAGATATGAAGTAAAACAAATGGTTTTAAATAATTATATAGATGATGTTGCAAAACTTAAACAAGAACTGGCTGAAAAAGAAAAGTTGGTCAATAAACTTCAAAGTTATCATGCTTCGTCATACATTCTGGAACGTATTTTCAACATCACACCAGATGATAAAGAGTCTGAAAAGAACAAAAAGGGAATTGGGTCAGAATACCATTAGGTTCCACCACCGTTGGAGAATAACTATACATTCCATGATGGTGAAAAGGTGGAAAAAGCGATAAATATGGTTGACCAATTACCTGATAACATTGATATGACTTACACCAAATCTGATGATCTTGGTGATTCAGAAGTGGTAGGTAAGGTTGTTGAAAGCGTTCTGACAGAGGAATCTACCAAAACAGATAAGTCTGAGTCACAGGATGAAGATGAAGGAAGTTTTCATGAAAGTTATATTAAAAATTCAAAATTTGAGAAAGATGCGAATGATGATCCGATAGGATTGGCTTATACCATGATTGGTTCGGACAAGTTATTCTCAGATATTGAAGTTCCGATTCAGAATGTGATTTCAGAAAATATTGATAAAGTGTTCAAATTGGTAGAAATTGAAAAATCTGAAATTTCAAAATTTGCTGGAAAGAGCAAGAAAACTTCTTATAACAAACCTAGTTACAAGAAGAAAAACATGAAGGCTGGGTTGGGTTATAAGAAGAAACAAAATCAAAAAGGATTTGAAAAGAAAAATTATCAGAAAAAGACGAACTTTGTTCACGGAACAAGTTCTGAGGAAGAGAAAGAACTCCAATTTAGACGACAGTCTAATGAAGAGTTCTATGCTCAAAAGAAATAACAACAACAACAACAACAACAGGTCAAAGATGTTTCAAAGAGAACATGCTTTAAGTGTGATCAAATTGGATATATTGGTCGAAAGTGTCCAAATCGCAAACCTGTTGGTGTTGAGAAAAGGAAGTCTAATGTTGTGAATCAGAAGTCAACCAAGTTTGAATCAAAACAAACTTGGAAGCCAAAAATGTCAAAGGCTGAATCACAACAAAATTGGAAACCAGTGACACCCAGATTTAGGATAACACAACGTTGGAAAACAACAGTTAATATGACAAAACGAAACCAGTTTTGGAAACCAAAAGTTGTTGTGCCAAATCAAAACATTCAAAATGATTCAAAGTTTTATCAAAAAAGTGTTTTAAAAGGTAAAATATGGGTGGTCAAGCAACAAAAGACTTCTGTGGTTGAGAACAATAAAGAGAATGTTTTTTAGAAAAACGACAGAAATTATCCAGTTTTACCTGGAAATATACATATTAAGTTACCTGAGTCAAAGCAGGCTTGGGTTGATTTGTTCAAGTAATTGAGTTGGTTGAATGTGAAGGTGCTCCTGAAGACAACAGAATGTCAATTTGAGGAGAAGAGCGGCCTACCACGAGAGGAGACTGAACCCTGCAACTGAGAAACAGGGAGTTTGTTTGTTTCTGTACATAAATAAACCATATTAAAAACCCTAAAAATTTAAAATTTTAAAAACCAAAAATATGTTTTTAGATTGTTAAAAAAATTGAAAAATGAAAAAAAAATATGTTTGTGTTTTAAATTTGTCAAAAAATCAGAAATTTTCGAAAATATGTTGATGGAATATGTCGAAACCCTCACGGCTGAACAAACATGAGTATTTCACAAGTAATCAAATGGTTTTAACATTGTTAAAAATCAGTGTGTTGTAAATCATGGGGGTATTTTCAGCAAAACAGAGCATGTGAAGCAGAAAATGGATGGCGAGACAAAGCTATCTGCATCGGGTTGTCAAATTTTTTTAAATGTTTTGAATTTTAGGGGGAGTAAATATTCTCAGAAAATACAAAAACATTTGAAAATTTGAAAAAGCCAAAAACATGAGAAAATTCAAAATGAGTTTTGTGTAAAAAGAGGAAATGATAGTACATCAGTAGATAATCACAGTACGCTAAAGAAATAAAAAGTCAAACGTAATAAACAGTCTCACTGATGATATGCCAGTAGGTTTTTACACATTTAGTAGATTGATTTCGAGATATAAACCTAAAAATCAGTAGTTTTTTATCTCGTGGGGAACATCTCTCGGATATATGGATAACCCCTGAAATCTCGTTTGAGAGGTTGCCTGATTCTGAGATACTAGGTCTTTATACTATTTGATATCTGGGGTATTATACTTGGTCTTCTGATTTTGCGTCAGCAATGGCCTAGACCTCGTATAATACTCTATGCGTTTTATAAAAAGTTTTCCCTCTGCATAAAAATTGAGAAAATATCGAAAGATATAAATTAAGTACAGTCGTAAGGAAGATCCCTAAGTGGGACACACCTAAAGTCAAGCCTTCATCTCTTTGACTGAACGGTAGTTCATACCTGAGCTCTCAAGGTCTCGGACTAACCCATAGAAAACAGATATCAATATAGTATATTGATGTGTGATAAAATATACATATTTACCCCGTGTAAAATGTATAATTATTGTACAGTTTTTATTTATTTTTATTTTGTTCTAGTGTTATATTATTTTATTTTGTGTTGGACCAGGTCCTGGTGCGAATGGAGCAAAAACGAGTAATAAAGAAATATCCAGTCAGTTGAATAGAGTATACCGCCAGCGACCGAATTAAAATTGACGTTATTTTCCTTGATTGGACTGAGCCCACTATTTTTATAGTATTAATAAAAAAGGTGGCCATATTTTTAATATTATTGTTGAAGGGAAAAGATCAAATAGGAAGTAGGAAGTTAATTTTGGTTAGGAAGGATAGGAAGCCATAGGATTATGACATGTGGCAAATTTTAAAATAAAGAGAAAGGGTATTTTAGTCAATCTCATCATTTCTTCTTCCTTCTTCTCCCCAGTTACTTCAAAACCCACCATTTTTAAAACCCACCATCTCCAACCTTTTCTTCACTTACTATCTCAATAATCACTACATTATAGTGTGATTTTCGTCATCAATCAATGATTCAACCACCTGATCAACGTGTTCTTCAGTTTTTTTCGAAGAAAACCCAGTTTAATTTCATTCAAAATCTCGTTTTTTCTGGTGATTTTGAAGATAATCACTCGATTTGTTCGATTCAATCGTTGATAAGTGTTTCTATCATTTCAAATTTCGTCAATTGATGAAGAAACCGGCTTCGATCCATGTAAGAAATTCTTTAATTTCATTTTCACGATCTGGGTTTTTATTTAGTCATTGCGTTTTACGATCTTGGCGGGGGTCCGGGGGCGGGGGTCCGGGGGCGGCAGCCCCTGGTAGCGGGGTCCCAGGGGCGGCAGCCCCTGGCGGGATCCAAGGGGCAGAGCCCCTGGCTGGGGTTGAAAAATTATGTGTCCATTGCGAAGACAGTAATTCGTAGACAATTAAGACAGTTCACAGATAATTCACAAACAGTTCAGAAACAGTTTTATGTGTCCATTGCGTTTTAGAAATAAGAGAGTTTTATGTGTTTTCTGGCTATTGCGTTTTAGAAAAAACACATTTTTAAGTATCTTTAGTCATTGCGTTTTAGGTAAAACACATTTTTGAAGTGTTTTTAGTCATTGCGTTTTAGGTAAAACACATTTTAAGGTGTTTTCAGTCCATTGCATTTTACAGAGAACACTTTCTTTTGTTTTTTAGGTCATTGCGTTTTAGAAATGAGACATTTTTAAGTGTTTTCTGGCCATTGCGTTTTACAAATAAAACATTTCTTTGTGTTTTCTGGCCATTGCGTTTTACAAATAAGACATTTCTTTGTGTTTTTTGTGCATTGCGTTATATGTAAAACACTTTTTTATGTGTTTTCAGTCTATTGCGTTTTAGAAATAAGACATATCTTTGTGTTTTCTGGCCATTGCATTTTACAAATAAGTCATTTCTTTGTGTTTTTTGTGAATTGCGTTTTAGAAAAATGTCATTTTTAGGTTTTTTTTTTTTCATTGCGTTTTACGTAACTGGTGGTTTTTCTATTGCGTTTTACACAACTGGGTTAAAAAAAAATTAAATATAGCAATAGTATACTCGTTTTAAAGATAAAAAAACGCTCGTTTTTTTTGTGCAATTTTTATAAAAAAATAATGTCGTATAAAAGAGTTATTAACGTTTAAAAAATGGGGGGAATTGGAGGAGAGAGAAACTATTGGCTTTAATAGACTAGAATGCCGTTGAACAAACTCACGCGCCTCTTTTATTCCTTTCAATTTCCCTGATTTAATCTTAGCCCTTGATTAACTTAATGGATGGTTAAGATCACTTCCTAGCCTTCCTAGCCAAATAAACTTTCTATTGTATCTCCACCCTATTGTTGAAAGGCTATTATAATTTGTTGGGGACGAACAAAGGTATTAAAAGAAAGAATTATTATTCTTTCTAACCACATGGGCCGATACAAGCAGACAAGACCACGAGACAAATAAGGAATCTTGGATGAAACTATTGGGCCCAGCAGAAAAAGTGTTTAGTCCAGCAGAATTAATGAAAATTGTTGTGTGGGCCTTGAAACACTTTCAGCCCAACATATTGGACGTGAAGATGAGGGATATATATTGGGCTGTGAGCATGAGAAAAGAGGGATTTTGGCTATCCCTGTTATTTTCGAAACAAACAAGTGGAAGGAGGATTATTATATTAAATTAAAATTAAAATTAAAATTAAAATTAAAATGCTATAATTAAGTAACAACTTTTAGCTTTGGTTGGTTGTAAATTAGGTTTTGGGTGTTTTTTTAAAAAAAAAAAAACTTAATTTTTTACTCATAACCCAAAGGTTTTTACCTTTTGCAATTTTAACCTCCACAAAATGTTTTTTTTTTAATTTTAACCCTAAACTTTTCATTATTTGCAATTTAACCTCACAAATTTTTACTTTCAACTTTTATCCCCTATACTTTTCATCTTTCGAAAATATTCTTTTTCCGTTTTGTTCTAAATTTCTCGAGTTAGTACGACGCAACGTACATGTGTGATTCAACGTTTTTATGTTTAGTTCAAAAATTTGCGAGTTAAAATGGCGTAACGTGCATGTGTGGTTCAACATTTATACGACTATTTTTCCTGTTTGACAGGTTCGTCGCAACCCACAGGTCCTAGGTCGAGTCAGTGTTCGTGGTCGCTGGCGGTGGTATGACATTGGTACTATTTGGCATGGTTTTACGTCCTGCCGCAACGCATGGATGCTTAATTCTAGTTGCATTTTAAAAACCAGATAAATTGAATAGATATCAATAATTTAATAGTATAAAAATATATAGGATTTTTTGTCATTGTAGATGCAATTATCAATTCAAATCTAACCCAATTATACTAATAAGTTTCATCATATTATAATAAGTTTCATCTATTTCCTTTAAAGAAAATGAAGGGACGTGAAAAAATTTTAAACGATGTTTGGCCCTCCCTAATTTAAAGAACCTAGTCATCATGGGCGGCCCTGAGGGTGTGCGGGGAGGACCATCGGCGAGGGTTCGAGATTTCGAAGGGCACGTTTTACCGAAGTTGTTCGGAGTGATGCAATTGGAGTTTTGGCCGGAGTATGGCTTTTCGGGTGTTATGAGTTATTGGATAGAGCATGATTCTCAACGTTTTAAGGGATTAAACTCAAATGGTAGTTGAGATAAAGATGGAGATAAGTGTTATCATAAAAAAAGTTGGTTAAAACGAGTGGATTAAAGACCTTTGAGGTTGCTAGAATTGCAACGAAACCGCCGGAGAAGACAATTAGAAAGGCGGCTATTTTTTTTTTTCGTGATTCATACAAATGGTCCCTGCAGTTATAATTATTTACAAAACAAATTTGGAATTAATTATATGTTTTGTTTAACTTTACAGAAAGTCAAGTTTACTCCTTTAGTTTTTTTCTTTTTTTAATTTATATATTAAAATTTTATAAACTATATTAAACTTCATTTCTTTTATAAAATTTAAATATAAACTTTAAAGATTTATTAAAAGGATGCTTTTTTAATTAAATACCAATTTATAAATTTTAATTATTTAGACGTTAACTTAATTTGTTAGAAATTTTGTCAATTATTTAGGCGTTAATGGTTGTTTAAAAATTAGTTTACATTATATATTTCATTAAGGCCTAAGGACACATTTTTTTCAAGCTCGAACAGGGTACATGAATTCTCATAGTCGGCTCTGCTAATCATCCACAAGTCTTGTTCAACAACTAGGCCCGTGTAGTTGCTTACTTGCTTGTTCCAACCCATGCGAATTGAGCTGACAAGTTGTTCGATTCTCGATCCAACAGGTCATGTTTAGAAACATTTTTTTTACATGTGAACATTCGTCCGAAAGCACGACATTGTGGTAAGGTAAAACCCGCTCAGTTCAAGGATCCTTGAACTAGCGATCGCTGCCTACTCGCCTAGTCTCCCATCATCATCAGGTGCCACCAAAACTAATTGGTGTGGGGCGTGAATCAAACTTGGGTCAATTAAAACAGCACACCTCTCCCTTATCACTCTAGTAGTTCATTGGCAATTTTAAATCCACTAATTTTTACTTATATAAACAACTTAGCATTAATTGTGATTATAATTGATAAATTAGACTTATAGTACTACTTTCATTAAAATAGGGTCATGCTATTTACACACGGCCAAAATTATTTTCACACCTCAAAGCGCCGCGCTTTGGCCATAGCGCGGCGCTATGCTCGACAAAAGGTGACTTGATTGACGTTTGAGACATGAGTTACTGTTTGAGAGACATAAAGCTGATTACCAGGTTTGTCGTTAACCCTAAGCGTCGCGCTTTGGCCATAGCGCGGCGCTTCGACCCCAAATTTTCACTTATAAAGACAGTACATTTAGCGTTCGAGACATCAAGCACTCAATATGTTGTTTACAAACATACGGGGGTTTTGTTGTTTGTCTATTTCCAAATTACTTGTGTTTCTTCAAAATAACGCGCGGTTTTGCTGTATTAGTTACGTGTCTTGAAAAAACGATGTCGTGGTTAAGCAACTATCTTTTCGGTCCATATTCTGACGAGTCAGTTGTTCCTGATTCTTACGAGGGGACCGCTATTTCTGACTCGTATGAGAAACCGGTCTCGTCCAACTTGAAGGAGGCAGAGGTTGTATCTGGCATTCGTTATCGTGATAACACGGTGACGCTGGATTTGAATACCCCTGTGGAGGACCCTTACGCACAACAAAGTTATTCGAATTTCGGTTACGGTGGCGAGCACAGCTTTGTACAGCAGGAGTGTTATCCAAATCACAGTTACGGTTGTCAACAGAGCTTTGAACATCAAGTCTATTCGGACCTCGGTGACGATGGTGAGCCGGAGAATGTGTCTGTTGACGAGGAAGGCTGTTACCCGGTTACATTTTCGTTTGATACAACGCAGACCTTTTCGTCACGTAAAGAGTTGGTGCGTTGGGTACAAGACACGGCAAAAGACAATGGTTACCTCATTGTGATTAAGAGGTCGAATAAAAGAGGAGAGAATTACAAGATTTGGTTTCAATGTACTTTTGGTGGGGAGCATAAGAGTATAGCTACACAGAGGAAAACGGGTAGCAAGAAAATAGGCTGCCCGTTCGAGATGATCGGGTTTTCGGAATCATCCGGAAGTGTTTGGAGGATCGAGGTGACGAAGGCGAAGCATAACCACACTCCTATTGAAAACTTAGAGGGTCACGCGTATGCGAGAAGGCTTTCTTCGGAGGATACAAAACTGGTTAAGGAGCTGGCAGAGCAAGATATTCCCAACCAACGTATCTGGCGAATGCTGACGAAAAACAATCCGGCTAGAAAGCTTATTCCGAAAGATATACACAACGCTGTTCAGAAGATCAACGCCGGAAAAAATACGTCATGTACATGTACGGTAGGCGGCTGATACACATAACAGTACTCATAGGAGTACTTGTGCTTTCAAACCAAAATGATACGATATAATGGAATAAGACATCACACGTAACCGATTTGATCCGGAACTTGCAGTATAGTCCATATATATTAAAAAATGATGTATAATGGAAAAAGCGTAAAATTTAGACTATTATCGACGCGTTTGTGAATTAAAAACAATTTTTAAAAATTTAAAAAAGCCCCAAAGCGCCCCGCTTTGACCTAAGAGGGGCGCTTTGCCCTTAAACATGAACCGAAGCGCCCCGCTATGGCCAAAGCGGAGCGCTTTGGTCCCTCGTTTAACCTGAAGCGGGGTGGCTTCTCCCCCATTTCAACACAAAACACAAACACACACACAAAAGGTGCGATTACACACACTCAACTCGCGATCGTGTTTTTCCAGATTTCAAACGCTATTAGGTACGATCGAACTTCATTTATTGTTTTGGTTCAATTTTTATGTTTGATTTTGTTTTGATTTGGGGGGTTTCGATCGGTGGCTGGGTTCTGTTTTTGAGAATGAAGAACCAAAGCGCCGCGCGGAGGCCAAAGCGGGGCGCTTTGGTTCATGTTTAATTTTTTTTCTATTATTTATTTATTATTTGTTTAATATTATTTGTTTATTATTTATTTAAATTGTTTAATAATAGTATTTGTTTATTATTTTTTATTTAATATTATTTGTTATTATCTTTTATTTAATATTATTTGTTTATTATCTTTTTTTAAATTGTTTAATAATATTATTTGCTTATTATCTTTTATTATCATATATCTTAAAGGACAAAGTCGGTGGTTTTTCCACCGGCTTTGTCTCACCAAATTTGCAATGCTTTGTCTCCCCAAATTTCCAATATTTAACCTTTGCTTTTGATATCCACAAATGTTCAAAAATTACAATTTACGTCCTTAAACTACAACTTAACTTTACAAATTTATTCCTCAAGATTATAATATTTCAAATTTATCTACGTATCATATATAATATACGTTTGCCATTCAAAAACAAATATACGTTTTTAACCAATTATTATCTTCAATAACTTTCGTTCACTAATTTCGTTTTTAAATTATATACTAAAACCCAAAGTCGTTGATGTTTACACCTCTCAATTTTGGTCATTTCACGTTACGAAATACTCATGGTTGCCCCTAAATGTGAACGTGTTTTCTTTTTTTCCTATTGTGATTTCTATTCACGCTTTATGCTTTTTGGTACGTTACGTTATAACTGTACGGTATAAATTCTATTTATTTTATGTTTTCATTCAACCGCAATACTTATATAGGCTACAGTAGGTTGAACCAAGTATGTTGAAACATGCGTTTTTAGATGGTTAACACATAACATAACCCTTGGACTAATCCATTCGATTTTTGCAACGGGCCTGCGGCGCATCACTCACGGTACATATTACTAGCTATATCTTAAAACAGAAAGTCGGTGGTATAACCACCGACAACTCTCAAAAATTTATTGTATCCATGCACAACAATATTCTATCAAATACAAAAGCGTTTGACATTTTTAATACTTTATGTCATTTACTATAAACAATTAAACAATAAACTAATAAAATAATATATGATTGAAAAGCTATTATTTTCCCCCATATTTTTACGGTATTGCAATTTTAGCCCATTGATTTTGGTACCTTCAAAGTTTCATAAAATGGTAAATTTAGTCCCTAAACTACTACTCTATTTTATAAATAGTTTGCTTTTGACACCTCAACTTTGTCGTAGTTTCCTTTTCAGCCCCAAATTTGTTATAGTTTCCTTCTTGCCTCAAAACTTTATCAAATTTTATCTTTACCATTTCCTAGCCCTTAAGTTTAGGAAATGGAATTTTAACCGCTTAACTTTTTATGAACTTTGTAAATGCCACTTTAACCCCCTCGAGAATTTTTGGCTTGATGATATAAATTCGAGTTAGTCGGGTCGCGTATAATACGTTATTACGTTATGATTGTACGATATAAATTCGATTTACGTTGCCTTTTAATCCAATCGCAATGCAACTATATGATACATTGAGTTCAATCGGATACGTCAAAACGTGTTTTATTATGGTTAACATATCACATAACGCTTGAGTACCTCCTCCATACTTTTACGATATTGCAATTTTGGCCCCTTGACTTTGGTAGCTTCAAATTTCATAAAATGGAAAATTTAGTCCCTAAACTACTACTCCATTTTACAAATAGTTTGCTTTTGACACCCTAACTTTGTCGTAGTTTCCTTTTCAGCCCCAACTTTGTTATAGTTTCCTTCCTACCCCAAAACTTTATCAAATTTTATCTTTACCCTTTCTTAGGCCTTAAGTTTAGGAATTGCAATTTTTAACTAACTTAACTTCTTACGAACTTTGTAAATGCCACTTTGACCCCCTCGAGAGTTTTTGGCCTCACGATATAAATTCGAGTTAGTCGGGTCGCGTATAATACTTTATGATTGTACAATATAAATTCGATTTATGTTACGTTTTGATCGAATCTCAATGCAACAATAGGATACATTGAGTTCAATCGGATATGTCAAAAGGTGCATTTTCATATGGTTAACACATCACATAACGCTTGGACTAATTCATTCGATATTTGCGAAGTACCCGCGCCGCAACGCGCGCGGGTCTTATTACTAGTTTAAATTGTTTAATAATATTATTTGTTTATTATCTTTTATTTAAATTGTTTAATAATATTATTTGTTTATTATCTTTTAAACGTGCAGGGATGGATTCCGATGACGAGATTGAGCATATGGACGCTGAGGGAGAGGTGGGAGAGGAGGGACAGGAGGCATGTCCGTACCTGCAGTTTCCGTAGGGGTCACGGGCGAGGAGGAGATGCGCTAGGTTGCGCACCATAGAGATTGGGGGGCATGTAGGGATAGACTGGGACCTGCTGGAGACCGTGGGAGAGGCCGCGCGGACGCGTGATATAGTTGGACTAGATACTCCTTGGTCGCGCCTATTTCAGATAGCGATGGAGGACTCGTACCGTGAGCTTACGATCGAGTTTCTTTCTACGTTTACATACGCGCCGCATCCGGCGGATTACGTGGAGGACCCGGATTTTCCAGTCCACGAGGTTACATTCCGTCTCGCCGGTCAGCAGTTTGAGATGAGTGTGCGGGAGTTTGCTGTCCATACAGGTTTGTACACAGAGCCCGAGCTTGATACTGATTTATATACGCAAGGGGTTAGGGCGATGGACAGGCAGACGCTTATTAGTTTCTGGAGGGCCATTTCCAGGGTTCCCTTTGGGAAATCCTGGCAAAAGGCCACCACCATTAGAGACCACTTGTACCGATACCTGCACCATGTTATCGCGTCATCTATCGTGCCGCGGGGTACCAGCAGGGAGAAGGTCAACCTCAGTGACCTTTTCTTTGTATACTGCCTACTTCGCGGCCAGACCTGCGATCTAGCAGGCTGCCTGGCAGATTACTTTGCCACATCATACCACCGGCAGCTCCGCGGGAAGCTGCACGGTGGCTCATACATCACCGCCATTGCACGCTCGCTAGGGATCGTGCCCGAGAGTGATCCGGAGCTGTCCGCGCCGATCCCGTCGACTACGTTGGGCCGCGCGTCAGTATCTAGCATGCAGATCACCCGTACCTTTGATGTTGGTCTGAGGTTTAAGGGCCGTGGCGGGCTGATTTGGCATCCGGAGGTGTTGTCGGAGGTCATCCCGGTTGTTATTCAGGTGAGGCGTGGAGTGTTAGCCCCTCCTCATGTTCAGGAGGCCGCTCGGCAGGCTCAGCTACAGGCTCTGGGCCTCGATCAGTACCCGGGCCAGCCTCAGGCTCAGCCTCAGCCTCAGGCTCAGCTTGTATTCGAGGATCCGGCTCAGGAGGAGCATGTCGAGGAGATCCCGGTACCACCAGTTCAGCCAGCTCCTGAGCCGCCACAGTACCCGCAGCACGTTTACGCTGACCTGCCTCCGGCAGCGCGTGAGGTGGCTCGGGACTTCGACCGGCGCCTCAGACGCCAGGGCGCACGGATTGACTGGATCGTCGAGACGCTCGTTGGTCTACGAGAGCTCGCTGGGTTGCCTCCACTTCCCCTCCCACCGTCCCCACCGCACGAGGATTAGTACCTTAGTTTGTTTGTTTAGTGTTTTGTTATGTATTATGTACTCAGTTGTACCTTTTTGTTTTGTATGTACAAACTGATATATATATATATATATATGTATATATATATTGCAGTTAATCTTCTATTTACATCACGTTGGTTTTGGATTGTTTACATTTAATTCTTATGGCTTTCTGTACATTTTATTTAACGTGTTCGTTTAATTTAACAAAATAAACTAGGTTAACAGTTTATAAAGACGCACTTATATTTTATACGTTCTATAAAAATAATGACGTAAAAAAACGTAATTATAAAACAACTATGAATTATATGTAATACTAATATTTTATAATAATAATAAAACTCAAATACAATTTTTTTCCTCCAAAAAACACTACCAAACTAACCTACATCCCACCTATTTCAAAAAAAAAAACCAACACAAACTCATCTCCACTGGCCATTTGTCTTTTTGCACATCCAAAGCGCCGCGCTTAGGCCAAAGCGGGGCGCTTTGGATGTGCAAAAAGACAAATGGCGTGTGCGAATAGACCAGGCCTTAAAATATGAATATGAATAGTACGATGATGATGATGGTGACCCATGACAGAACGAAGTATAAAATAATAAATGATAATGAAGTAGTGTTTATAAAGGAAGGAATGTCTAATGAATTAGACTCATAGTACTACTTTCATCAAAATATGAATATGAATAGTAAGATGATGATGGTGACCCATAACAGAAGGTGAGGTATTGTTCAATCCTTTTAGTTTGATTTTGACAAGTGATTGTTCTTTTTCCTTTTTAACTTTGCTATGATAGGTGTTAATTGTTTGTTTTGTTTATGTATTTTTCAATTTATAGTTATTGTTTGGTTAACAAAGTCTTGAGATAGGCTATTAAAAGAGGTGCCAAGATTTAGCAGATCATTTCTTCAATGTGAGGTCATTTTTACCATTTTTTTTAATTTATCAATTTAGTACCTTTATATGTGACAAATGAATTCATGGTGTCTAATGTGAACACGTTCGATGAAATACCTATTGATATTTTTCTTCCTTTTTAATTTAATTATTATTTTTATTTTTCTATATTTTGATCCAAATTTTCAACCAATTCGATGAGATGCGCCTTAGTTTTTTATTATTTTAATTTAGCTATTAATTTTTTTATTAAGTGTTGATCCAACAATGAAATATGTTCCGATGAAATGCCTCTATGAATAGTTTTATTCTTCTTTTTAAGATTTAATTATTGATTTCTATATGTTTTTGTGATGAAGACACATAAGGGCTCCAAAGAAAAGCAAAAACAAATAATTTGAGTTGAAGGACTTTTCAGAAAAGTCCAAAGTCAAATGTCAAATGTGAGAAAGTTAATTGCATATCTAATTTATTGGTGCATAGGTAATGGGGAACATTAGCTTTGGTGGGTGGGTGTTTTTGGTGTGCGTTAGGAATAACGTGATGCATTGCTACTCGAGATAATTGAAGGTGTTAATACGATTTTGATAGTTCAATTCGCAGGGTTGTTTTGGTTCATGTGGTGTATTTCTTTTCTTTTCTTTTCTTTCGGAGGTATTGGAGTATTTTCTGTATGATTTAAGAAACAACCAGGTTGGTCCGCATTGGTTCTTTTGGCAGAATGATAGCATGGGTCATCATGAGTTAGGAAGCTAAGTTCAAGACGACTCGGATGAAGATGTGCTAAGCGGTGGTCACTGACAAAGACCCAAGTTTTGCAGAGGGTTCAGGGGCATTGGTAAGAAAGCCGGGAAACAGAAGGTAATATTACCTCAGTGAGTGAGATGAAGGATAGAAGGCGAGAAATAAAATAATAGTAGATAGTACACAATATTATTTAAGAGTACAATGTAATCTTTAGAGACTTATAATTTTTGCTTACTTATTACGAATTCATTGTAATTTAATATTTACTTAACTAATGGAATGTTTCTTTCATTTAAAAGTAACATTATTAAAGAATATAATTTACTTTAAAACTACTAGTGTAACACACAGGTACTTAGACTAGTAAAATAATAAAAGATAATGAAGTAGTGTTTATAAAGGAAGGAATATCAAATGAAACTTTGACTTCACTTTTTTGCTTCGAAGTCCTCGAGATTATCTTTTACGTATATAATTATACTAGTAGGGTGTCTGTGCGATGCGGCGGGGCGACACTTTGGATTACGGCACTCGTTTCTGGTAGTTTTCTTATTAGTATAATATTTATGATAACATTATTGTGGTGGATATATGTCATTAGTGTTACACATATGTAAAGTTTTGTTTTTTTATAAAAATTAATAATCAAGAGACAAAAAAATATTGTTTTTTTATAAAAAGAATAATCAAAAGACAAAAAAAATTAAGTTGTTATAACTGTAAAGTATGTTTATTTTATTTGTTAAATTATAAAGTATAATTTTATTCTTTAAAGTTCATAACTTATTTTAAATATCTACATAGTACTCATCCAATAAACTTTAAGTTTAAAATTTTCGTTTTTATAAAAATAAAAAATAGTATTTGACTCATGAGTACTGTTACGGGTGAAATTCTGAGCCCATATCCTGGATAATATCTTTGGTTATATCTTGATGACATAATAGATGTTCACAACCAGGATGCTGGATCAGGATATTGGTAACATCCTGATGCTGTATCCTGGTGTTGACTAACAATCTGCTTGCAGGTCTCGAGTGCAGGATGGTAACGTTCACCAAGACTTGTTCTCCTGAAGACTCAGTCTAAATGGTTAGAAGAAAGACTTTGAAATTGCAATACCTGGTCAATAACGTTCACAAAGAAATATTCCAAGGAATCCCACCATTTTAGGAGAATTTGTTTTCTTTGTAACTATAAATATGTGGACAATCAGATCGATAGGTCACATCATTCACACTCACTTCTCTCGAATTCTTACACTTTCTCTCGCAATCACACACTTCTAGCAAGCATTGTAACACTTAGCAACGATCTGGGCATATCCTGCACTGTATCCTGAGTTTGGTAATACGAAAAAATTCAGTGATGAAATCAGGGAAAGGGAATCGGAGGCCCAAGGTAAACGGAAAGGCGTTAAAACAGAGCCACTCATTGGATGCCATGTCTGACCGGATTTCCCGATCATATGGCCGGAACATCGTCCCTTTCGGGAAGATACCGGAAGTCTTGAGGGCCGACAGGCGAGCACTATCGAATGAGCATATTTCCTTTTCGGGGTCTTGAAGGATATTCTGTGGAAAAAAGGAGGGAGCTGAATCACCGGAGCTTGATCTTGTTTGTCTTGCCATATCTTCGCCGGAACTTGAGAATAAGAAGAAGAAAAGGAATGAGGAAAGGGAGAAATGTTTTACCTTTTTGATGTCTTGAAGAAGATAAATGGCGATAAAGATGAGAAGATATAGGGGTGATGAGTGTTTATAGCCTGGGCGGTTACAAGTTGTCACATCAAAGTCCTATCTCTTAATTACCTTGGAATTCATAAAAATGTAACCGTTAGGACTCGGGATCCTCAACGGTAACATTTTTGGGGACAATTGTTATGGGTGAATTTCTGAGCCCATATCCTGGATAATATCTTGGGTTATATCTTGATTACATAATAGATGTTCACAACCAGGATGCTGGATCAGGATATTGGTAACATCCTGATGTTGTATCCTGGTGTTGACTAACAATCCGCTTGCAGGTCTCGAGTGCAGGATGGTAACGTTCACCAAGACTTGTTCTCCTGAAGACTCGGTCTAAATGGCTAGAAGAAAGATGTTGAAACCGTAATACCTGGTCAATAACGTTCACAAAGGAATATTCCAAGGCATCCCACCATTTTAGGAGAATTTGTTTTCGTCGTAACTATAAATATGTGGACAACCAGATCGATAGGTCACATCATTCACACTCACTTCTCTCACATTCTTACACTTTCTCTCGCAATCACACACTTCTAGCAAGAATTGTAACACTTAGCAACGATCTGGGCATTATCCTGCATTGTATCCTGAGTTTTAAAGTAATAAGAAGAACTAGGCAGCTGCGATTGTCAACTCCCGATGTTTTATGCCGGAGATCTAGATTGATCAAGGGCTTTCCTCGTACTTCTCGTGTCAACCTTTACATTTTTACTCATTGTTTGATTGTTGATATAGCTTGATATCCCGAGCTATATCCTAAAGACTGTTTTTACAAACAACTAAATCAGCATATTTTTTACAAACACTGCTAGAACACTACCTCACAAAACTAATTTGATCACTAAATTGCTTCGGTAATTTTTGACCAAAACAATTTGGCGCCACCGTGGGGCAAGTGGTGTTATCTTACTAAAAACCTTGCTAAAATCTTTACTTGGTTTTCTTCTTTCAAAACTTTTTTCACAACTATTTTCAATGGCCTCAAAATCAAACATGAGCTCTTCTACCATGTTTGCTACAACCTCTGCAACAATCGGCCCGGTGCTTCCACCACCTCCAAGAACACAAGCTTCTTCACAGCCTCAAGCTCCTCCAAGGAGGGTTGAAACTCACACATCTCGGGATATTGTTCCTACTCAAAATGTCCATGGATCTGCTGCTTCAGGGAGAACTCCTATTATGGCTTCTAATGATGAAATTTTAACTTTGTTTGGTAGTATACAGGACCAGATGAAGCAACAGCAGGAGACTAGTTAAATGCTGATAAGAGAAATACAACTCTTGAAATCTAACTCTAACAGGCCTACTGAGGATACTGTCACTCCCTTGCAGCCTAGAGCATTGAACTTCAGCTCGGCAGTATATGCTGAGGATAATCAGGGCAATGTTGTACCAAGCCACTCCCAGGGTCATACTCTTGAGATACCTTCAACAGTCAGGATATCAACTGTGAGAGGCTCAGGATATGCCCCAGGATATGGCCAGAATCCTCAAGCTGGTAACGTGTCTAATAATGTTAATACTCCTGCTACTAACACTTTTGGATCTTTACAGGATACAAGTGTGACGTCGGCACTCTCCAGCGTACCTGGGGTAGTTCAGCCAATTCCGGAAGTATCCCAGGATAGCCACTGGATATCCCGGTTTGCATATCCTATATGTGATGCTAAAATTGAAAAAAGATTTCAAACTCCCAACATGAAGCTCTATGACGGGACCACGGATCCTGAAGAACATGTTGCTCAGTATAGGGAGAGGATGGAGATTAACCCTATTCCTCCAGATCTCAAGGAAGCATGTCTCTGCAAGTGTTTTGGCTCTACCCTAACAGGATCAGCCTTAAAATGGCTCTTAAACGTTCCACCTCATTCAATTACATCATTTGCTCATTTAGTTAACTTATTTAACAGTCAATTTTCTTGCAGTAGAAGTTTTAAGAAACTAACCAGTGATCTCTACAGGATAACCCACGGTCCTCAAGAATCCTTAAGGGATTATGTGAACAAGTTTAGCAGGGAATCCTTGGATATCCCACACCTTGATGTTGCCACAGCTGTACATGCATTCAAAATGGGGTTACAAAAGGATTCCCAATTTTATCAGGATCTTGTGATGAACCCTTGCAGGAACCTGGATGAAGCTCGAAACAGGGCCTTGAGATATATCAGACTGGAAGACAACAAGAAAATGCAAGAGATGATGAATTCATCCTCAACATATGATCAACTAACAGGAAGTCAGAATCCTCATACAAGCCATATCGCTCTAAGCCATATGGCAGGAATGACAGTAAGAAAGTGAATGCTGTTGAGGATGAGGATCCTGAAGAGTATCCTGAATTATCAGAATATTGTTTTTCTGTTAATATACCCGAACTAATGTATGCTATGCAGGGTTTGGGAGATAAAGCGAGGTGGCCCAGGAAGAACCAGCAAAAGGCTGACTGGAAAGATAAATCCAAGTGGTGTGCTTTCCATGAGGATTTTGGACATGTGACGGAAGATTACATAGCCCTGAGGAAGGAAATAAGCTACTTGCTAAGCAAAGGATACCTGAAGGATCTTCTGGGCAGAAAAAAGAATAAGGGTCAGTATATTGAGAAGGATCCTGAACGAGCGGCATCACCTCCTCCAGATGCCAAGATAATTAACTTTATTTCAGTAGTATCCGACATTTGTGGAACCTCTTACTCTGCAGCAAAAAGACATGCAAAGGAGGCTAAGGCAGAACGGGGGAACAAGCCAATCAGGATGACAACCCTCACAATTGATAAAGTGATAACGTTTGATAGTGATGACCGGGATAGTGTCCAGGATCCCCATCATGATGGTTTGGTAATTACTTTATATATTGCTAATCATTTTGTGCGCATGATACTGGAAGACAACGGCAGCTCTATCAACATTATTCAACTGGAAAAGCTAAAGAGAATGAACATCCCCCAGATGGAGATCACTTCAAAATCCATTGTACTTGTAGGGTTCAGTGGAGAGGCCAAGTGTCACGGCCCCCGTCCCGGTGTGACCCGGTCCAGGAGCCGTGGGACAGAAACCTGTGGTATTTATTATTTGAGTTGACAGCGGAAGTTTAACAGGATCTTTTAAAACTTGAAAATGCCCAATTATTTTATTTCCTAAATTGGGACAAACCCCATAATTTACAGTAAAGGTAATTTCACGAGGAAATCCCTTGTTTTACAAAACATGTTTATTTATTTTACTGAGCCACCACTTCAAGCTTGTTAATGCTCCGTAGCACGTTTTCCTTGGTTCACAGTAAGTCACCTTAAACATGTTTTAAAAATATTTTATCAGCGGGGAAATACTGGCGAGTCATTCAGGTTAAATAAAACGACACCTTAGTTATAGATTACAACATAAGAGCGATTACAATGGCTACTATCTTATTTTTATCTGGCGCCGTGTCACACCCTGGTGATGATGGTCATACCACTATTGGGTCCTTTCACCTAAGTAGTGATGATTATCACAGTTAGGTTTGTTAACCTAACCGTGAGAAATTAGTAATGTGCACAATACCCCACTTTCCAGTGATTCAAGATAACCATGATTTAATCCCTGTAATATATAACTGGAAAACATTTGGGTATTGTAAAACATTTTTGAGAAAAAGAGAATGACTCACATTGCATATTTAATTGAGCAGAGTTTAGCCTACTGATTTAGCCTTGTAACCTAATTTAAATAGCAATGCACATGAAACTAGGTCAGTAACTTAATACTGTAACACCTGTGTCACTTCAACCGTCAAACAAATTCCAAACCAATGAAATATTGTATTTCATACCTGGGATTTGTAAAATTTTGTGTATCATTTACACATATCAACTCTTGTTTGATTTTAAGCTTTAAATCGCTTTCTGGAGGGTTATACGCGCTCTGATGCGTAAATATAACCGGTTTAATGCAACAAACACTCCGGAATAGTGAAATAGGCTTAACATACCTTAAATAACCTTTACATAACTTAGATATAAGTTTTGGAAGGTTTGGTGTGGGGAAATCAAAGTTTAATCGCTTACAGGGACTAAAGTTGACAAACTGCGAAAGTATGCCAATTTGAACTGTAACAGACATTCCGGAGCATGACCATAAGTTAAACATACCATAAATATCCTTCACATATCTTAGAAATAGGCTTTGAGATGTTCGGTATGCTAAAATAAACTTTTGTGTCATTCAGGGACTAAAAGCGTCAAAAAGTGCACAAGTTTGCATTTTTACGCGTAACTTACGTTCTGAATACATCTGGACATCCAAAAATTTATGAAAGCATGACTACATTATATTTTAGTGTTCGCCTTAAGAAAAATCCATTCGTCGCGTCATTTGGTTCGTTTTTCGCGCTTATGCGCATTCCGTCGTAATTAACCGAACATCGCGTTCGTACGGCCAAACGAACCGACATCCATCATATTTTTGAACATATTTTAAGTTCCCTATACTTTAACTTCATTTTAGAGCTTTGAAATGGGGTTAACGGGCCTTAAACGTGTCGAAAATGACCTAAATACAGTTCAGGGACCAAAAGTGTAATTCTGCCGAAATAGTGCCTAGCGGTGCGCTACACTTTAAGCGTAGCGGTGCGCTAGGGGTCTGCTGACCAGATTCAGAGTTTCTAAACAGCAGGCTGCAGCTGTTTTAATCTCACCCACAAGTTCCTAATTGCTTAGTCATGAAGATAAGGATCACTTTTAGGCACCATAACCTTCCAACACATGTACGGCCTTGATCGTTTCCCCTTTTCCAAGAAACGATCCTAACGGTTACCCGAAAACTATAAATAACCCAACACCCCAATGCAAAACTTACAAGAATTCTGATTTTGAGAGCTCTAAGTTGAAACCATTGTTTCATACCTGAGTTCTTGAGTCGGGATTAGCATTCGGGGACCCTGGGTTAGTATTCTTTCGTTCTTTTCCTTATTTTTACTGCTTTTCGAGTCAGAAAGTCAAACTTTGTTTGACTTTCAGCGTTGACCAGTAATGGTCAATGCGAAGTTCGTTTGAACTTCGCAACGTGAGTGTAATCACGTTGGTCATAGTCCTTTGGGACTATGCCCACTGATTACCACGTTGTCTAGAGTCGTAGGGTAGGCGATCTAATAAATCGCCTATACCTTCGAACTCGACCCATTTGGTCGATCATTAGGATCCGACCAAATACATTAGGTGACCATAGTAGGTAGGGAATAACCTTCCGAGGTTATACCCTATGGTCACATCGTTTAAGTAGTTGTATGATAGGTAGTTTATATGCCTTAGGTAAATTACCAGAATACCCTTTTCATGTATAATTGGTAATTAAGCATATGTAACCTAAACCTTTGTCACATAACTGATTATGTAACATGTTTAGGCATATAACACTTGTCATAGGGCTAGTTAGGCGGTCCGAACGCGTTTTACGCGCACGATGCGTTAAAGTAGCATAAGCTACCTAAACGGATCGTAATGGGTCGATAAGACTTAGGTTAAGTTTCATTTAGCATGTAGGCTTTGTTAAACCATATCACATGAGTTCCTACACTCATTTGGTTTACAAACCCTAATGCTACCCAGTCTTCCGATTTAGGTCCGGTTTATTAACATAGTTACCTATATTAGGTGCCGTTTGATTCCGTGATCTATAGCATTACTCGGTGGTTATCTTTAGACAACTGAGCAATCTCAAGTGAGTACATAGAACCCCTCTTTTACTGTTTTCCAAACTGTTTTGGGGTGAAACACATGTGCCTACTTGTTACTTTCATGCTTTCTTGTTTTCACATCATATACTGGTTATGTTCATTAGTACACTATTAGTACATTGATTTACATGACTTTTCTGCTTCGTATGTTAACTTAGCATACTTGGTACATCATTTTACTTTACATTTCATGCTAGGTGTGCCCATTATGTGCATTACTTAGTACAGCTGATTTCATCACATACTTACATTTTGACATTTGATCATACAAGTTATTACTTATCTTTTGACAAACTAAATGACTATCTATGGTTTTAAACACTGATTTCTCTAAGAACATAAAATAAATGGTTGAATTGTACTTATTTTATGTTCACCAGACCGATTGTTAGTATGATATAGCGCTATAGGATTTGACACCCCATTCCTGTTGGCATGGAATGTCTGAAACCAATTTGTTGCTCCATCCAAATAGGGATTGCCTTTGTGGTATCCTTATAGTCTCAAAGGTGTATTTTGATGCACCAGGTCTGAATGAATTCTTAAATCACACTATTAAAGTATATTTTGATATACTCTCATGTGTGGTATTGTACAAAACCAACATATTTATTTTATTAATCATCCAAAGCATATTTTGATATGTTACTTACTAAACCAAAAACATAGTTTAATATGTTATTTATCACATCCAAAGCATATTTTGATATGTTACTTACTAAACCAAAAACATAGTTTAATATGTTACTTACAAATCCAAAGTATACTTTTGATATGCTACTATAAGGTTATTCGTTTAACTTTACATTACTTACCATACATAAACATTTCTACAATTGTTAAACATAGACATTCTATTTTGGTGGTTTGGTTTGATTAAGTGATTAAGTAACGATGCGTGTGTAATATGATACAAACATGGTGGATACGCCGCTGGTACTTCCTATATATAAGTGTTTGTATGGTATTACATGTCGTAGCGTTATTTGAATCATTTCAGTTTGATACATAGAACATTTTATACAAATAACATACTTTTCACAAGACATTGTTTTACAAACAACTTATCTTATACAAACTCATCTTAAATGGTTATTCATTTAACCATACATTATTTCATTATTTATACATATCATCTGATCTTATCGATTTTCAAATGATTTACAAAACAAAACAAATAACAAGGTTCATGACTAAACATTTTCTCAAACATAAGTCATGAAACCTATTTTCACAAAACCTATGTATCTCACCGGCATTTTTATGCTGACGTACCATATTTTCACATGTGTTTTTCAGGAAATGAAGCATAGGATTGATCAAGATACACTTAGGCGGACATGGGCCTTAGTGACAATAAAAGATGCAGACTAGTTAATTATGTTGTATTTTCTTGTTTGTTAAGACATTGTAACACTTCAATTGAATAAAACGAAATTTCAATTTCCATGGATTTGAAACATTAATTCTGTTACAACACTCCCCGATGTTTCCGCCACGTTTTGTATGTTCCACGTGGTCGGGGTGTGACAGAAAAGATGGTATCAGAGCCAATGGTTATAGGGAATTAGGTTATTAGTAATGCTTTGACCTAGTCTATAACTTTCTTAGGACCCTAACGCGAGTTTACTTGCGTTTAGTCATAAAACAATACTGTCACCTATCCTTAGGTGACGACCACAACCAGAACATGAATTTCAAAACCGCTTTGAAAACTAATCATCTGTTCTAGGATGATTGATTACTAGGTTTTGAACCCTCTGTTATATGGTTTTGAACCCCTTTGAGTTTTCAAAATCTCGTCAAGGTTTTGGGTTTTAAATAATGTGAACACGTGCAAACTGGAAGGGTGAATGCCTGTATTCTGGGTTTTCTGTCTAGGCAAGCACTTCGTATATATCTCATCAGACGCGAGACCAGTTGTGCTTACCTGGGAATTCTTGGGATGAGTGTTCACTTATAGGCGAGCATGTCTTCGCGATACATTATTTTTGATCCATTTACTTTGATTAGTCACTGTGTGTAGTTTGGTTGCTTTGTAATGCAAACAAATAACCACTATCCTTGCTTTCATCAGATTTGTTTCATCTCATTCTTTTCGTCTAAATCTCTCACTCGTTTCCTTTCATGTTTCCTCTTTTAGAATGCCTCCTCGACGCGACAATCAGATGGCAAATGACGAACTGGCGGCAATCATCGCACAGCAAATGGCTGTTGCCTTCCCAAATCTTTATGCTCAAATGATGCAAGCCATCAACAACAACAATGCTCCATGCAACTTCAAGAGTTTCAACTCGGCTAAACCACTCAAGTTTAGTGGTACTGAGGGAGCAACTGGGCTTCTTCAGTGGTTCGAGAGCATTGAGAATACCTTCCGTCATGTTCTGTGTCCTGAAAATCGTAAGGTCGAGTTTTCTTCAAGTGTGTTTCAGAAGAGGGCTCTTACATGGTGGAACGGGGTGATGAGAGACCGTGGTGCTGAGGTTGCTTTAGCACAGACTTGGGCTGAGCTTAGGGCTCTTATGATGAAGGAGTTTTGCCCTCGTCATGAACTGCGAGCTTTGGAGAGAGAGTTTGATGATTTGAAGCAAGACAGTGGCGAACATCGAGCCTATACTGACCGTTTTGAAGAATTGAGCCTGCTGTGTCCTGCTATGGTTACTCCTGTGGATAAGGCGATCGAGAAATATACTGATGGTCTTCCTGACCTAGTTCAGGATATCGTTACTGGCAGTAACCCTACTACTGTCAGACAAGCCATTGAACTTTCTGCCACCCTAACTGAATCCCACATCAGAAAGAAAAAGCTTTTTCGAAAAGGCGACCCAAGACCATCCAACAAGACTGCTCAAGTGGAACCAAAGGAAGAACAAGCTGAGGTATCCAAGAAGAAGAAGCGCAAAGCCTCTCAGAACTGCGCTGTAACTGCTCAAGACAAACAGGTTGCACCAAACCAACCAGCACAACCTCGCAAAAGGCAAAACTATGTTGGTACTGCACCTTTGTGCAACAAGTGCAACCGTCATCATCTAGCGCAAGAACAGTGTCACAAATGTACCCACTGTGGGCGGTTGGGACATTTGATCAATGTTTGTCGTTTTGCAAATCAAGCTGCTGCAAACCCTGCTGCTGTTCAAGCACGGTTCCCTCCGGGGTCATGTTATAACTGCGGTGACCTTACCCACTACAGGAACAATTGCCCAAGGCTTGTTAACGCACCTCCAGCGCGTGGATGAGTGTTTAACATCAATGGGGCAAACATGAACAATGATGCGGCAGTGAACAACTAGTGTTTTGTTATTTCCTTGGTTGTTATCTTATGATGTTTAAAGACAAGTCAGTTGTTATATAAATAAAAATTCGTCGTTTTTATTTTTGCAAAACTGATACGATTGTGTGAACGTTGGATACAACCTTATGATGTCAACCCAAAGACAAACTACTCGTTTGGTTCAGTCATTTTATGATCACTTGTGATCTCCCCTAGAACCTTAAACACTTGTTTCTTTTAAGAAACAAAGCCAAACTCTTATTGAAAAATCCTTCTATTTATATAGATGGATCCTTGACTGATTAAAGTGCCAAATGAAATCCATGTATGGGGTTTCTAGTGTGCTTTAATTATCTATACCTAAAGAGAACTAATTAAAGAATCAAGTTAACTAATTATGTGCTTATGTGTTTTCTTCTATGTTTTGTGGTTGTATGTGATCCATCCAAATCCTCATAGAATCTTTCGTATTTCATACGAGAGATTTATAATAGGATATCCAAAGTTACTATCTTAAATCCTTAATGGACTTCTACGTTGTAGTCAAGTCCCTTGGATTTTAAAGTACTATTCTATAAATTGGACCTCTTGCAAGGTCTGGTCAAACAGATTGATTTGAAAATCTGGTTAGAAATATCATGTGATGATATAAATGAAAAGATCCCTTAAGTGGTCTATTTAAGGAGATCGTACGACGGTCTAGTTAAGAAGATCATGCGTTGGTCTAGTTAAAAAGATCGTTCGTTGATCTAATTAAAAAGATCCTTTGGTGGTCTAGTCAGGTCACTTCATGATTATTCAATTGATTTTTTTACCATACACATTATAAAATAGACTGTGTGAACTGTGCAAGGAATTCTCTAATTATGAATGCGCACATAATTATGGAATTCAGTGCACAGAAACCACAAGAAGTTTTGTCATGTGTTAAGACCTATAGTGACAAGAATAATGACACGGGAGAAGTCTTGGACCTCGACCAATGTCATTTATTCTTACACTCCCAAATTCTGATCTCAATCACACACCAAGTTTCCTATGATAAGTCTTCATAAGAAACGTTCTTCTGTCTGTAGTTCAAAATTCCATGTTTTACTACTACAAGGAATTCACTTTGATGGTTATCAAATTCGCTAAAATTCCTAACATGGCCTAGAGTTTTACTTAAGGGTTTAAAGGATCTATTAGAAGGCGAAACCGTCACAGCTGTTTTCACAAGTTTCCTCTAGAATTAAATTTCGGGACGAAATTTCCTAAAGTAGGGGAGACTGTAACACCTGTGTCACTTCAACCGTCAAACAAATTCCAAACCAATGAAATATTGTATTTCATACCTGGGATTTGTAAAATTTTGTGTATCATTTACACATATCAACTCTTGTTTGATTTTAAGCTTTAAATCGCTTTCTGGAGGGTTATACGCGCTCTGATGCGTAAATATAACCGGTTTAATGCAACAAACACTCCGGAATAGTGAAATAGGCTTAACATACCTTAAATAACCTTTACATAACTTAGATATAAGTTTTGGAAGGTTTGGTGTGGGGAAATCAAAGTTTAATCGCTTACAGGGACTAAAGTTGACAAACTGCGAAAGTATGCCAATTTGAACTGTAACAGACATTCCGGAGCATGACCATAAGTTAAACATACCATAAATATCCTTCACATATCTTAGAAATAGGCTTTGAGATGTTCGGTATGCTAAAATAAACTTTTGTGTCATTCAGGGACTAAAAGCGTCAAAAAGTGCACAAGTTTGCATTTTTACGCGTAACTTACGTTCTGAATACATCTGGACATCCAAAAATTTATGAAAGCATGACTACATTATATTTTAGTGTTCGCCTTAAGAAAAATCCATTCGTCGCGTCATTTGGTTCGTTTTTCGCGCTTATGCGCATTCCGTCGTAATTAACCGAACATCGCGTTCGTACGGCCAAACGAACCGACATCCATCATATTTTTGAACATATTTTAAGTTCCCTATACTTTAACTTCATTTTAGAGCTTTGAAATGGGGTTAACGGGCCTTAAACGTGTCGAAAATGACCTAAATACAGTTCAGGGACCAAAAGTGTAATTCTGCCGAAATAGTGCCTAGCGGTGCGCTACACTTTAAGCGTAGCGGTGCGCTAGGGGTCTGCTGACCAGATTCAGAGTTTCTAAACAGCAGGCTGCAGCTGTTTTAATCTCACCCACAAGTTCCTAATTGCTTAGTCATGAAGATAAGGATCACTTTTAGGCACCATAACCTTCCAACACATGTACGGCCTTGATCGTTTCCCCTTTTCCAAGAAACGATCCTAACGGTTACCCGAAAACTATAAATAACCCAACACCCCAATGCAAAACTTACAAGAATTCTGATTTTGAGAGCTCTAAGTTGAAACCATTGTTTCATACCTGAGTTCTTGAGTCGGGATTAGCATTCGGGGACCCTGGGTTAGTATTCTTTCGTTCTTTTCCTTATTTTTACTGCTTTTCGAGTCAGAAAGTCAAACTTTGTTTGACTTTCAGCGTTGACCAGTAATGGTCAATGCGAAGTTCGTTTGAACTTCGCAACGTGAGTGTAATCACGTTGGTCATAGTCCTTTGGGACTATGCCCACTGATTACCACGTTGTCTAGAGTCGTAGGGTAGGCGATCTAATAAATTGCCTATACCTTCGAACTCGACCCATTTGGTCGATCATTAGGATCCGACCAAATACATTAGGTGACCATAGTAGGTAGGGAATAACCTTCCGAGGTTATACCCTATGGTCACATCGTTTAAGTAGTTGTATGATAGGTAGTTTATATGCCTTAGGTAAATTACCAGAATACCCTTTTCATGTATAATTGGTAATTAAGCATATGTAACCTAAACCTTTGTCACATAACTGATTATGTAACATGTTTAGGCATATAACACTTGTCATAGGGCTAGTTAGGCGGTCCGAACGCGTTTTACGCGCACGATGCGTTAAAGTAGCATAAGCTACCTAAACGGATCGTAATGGGTCGATAAGACTTAGGTTAAGTTTCATTTAGCATGTAGGCTTTGTTAAACCATATCACATGAGTTCCTACACTCATTTGGTTTACAAACCCTAATGCTACCCAGTCTTCCGATTTAGGTCCGGTTTATTAACATAGTTACCTATATTAGGTGCCGTTTGATTCTGTGATCTATAGCATTACTCGGTGGTTATCTTTAGACAACTGAGCAATCTCAAGTGAGTACATAGAACCCCTCTTTTACTGTTTTCCAAACTGTTTTGGGGTGAAACACATGTGCCTACTTGTTACTTTCATGCTTTCTTGTTTTCACATCATATACTGGTTATGTTCATTAGTACACTATTAGTACATTGATTTACATGACTTTTCTGCTTCGTATGTTAACTTAGCATACTTGGTACATCATTTTACTTTACATTTCATGCTAGGTGTGCCCATTATGTGCATTACTTAGTACAGCTGATTTCATCACATACTTACATTTTGACATTTGATCATACAAGTTATTACTTATCTTTTGACAAACTAAATGACTATCTATGGTTTTAAACACTGATTTCTCTAAGAACATAAAATAAATGGTTGAATTGTACTTATTTTATGTTCACCAGACCGATTGTTAGTATGATATAGCGCTATAGGATTTGACACCCCATTCCTGTTGGCATGGAATGTCTGAAACCAATTTGTTGCTCCATCCAAATAGGGATTGCCTTTGTGGTATCCTTATAGTCTCAAAGGTGTATTTTGATGCACCAGGTCTGAATGAATTCTTAAATCACACTATTAAAGTATATTTTGATATACTCTCATGTGTGGTATTGTACAAAACCAACATATTTATTTTATTAATCATCCAAAGCATATTTTGATATGTTACTTACTAAACCAAAAACATAGTTTAATATGTTATTTATCACATCCAAAGCATATTTTGATATGTTACTTACTAAACCAAAAACATAGTTTAATATGTTATTTATCACATCCAAAGCATATTTTGATATGTTACTTATGAAACCAAAACATAGTTTAATATGTTACTTACAAATCCAAAGTATACTTTTGATATGCTACTATAAGGTTATTCGTTTAACTTTACATTACTTACCATACATAAACATTTCTACAATTGTTAAACATAGACATTCTATTTTGGTGGTTTGGTTTGATTAAGTGATTAAGTAACGATGCGTGTGTAATATGATACAAACATGGTGGATACGCCGCTGGTACTTCCTATATATAAGTGTTTGTATGGTATTACATGTCGTAGCGTTATTTGAATCATTTCAGTTTGATACATAGAACATTTTATACAAATAACATACTTTTCACAAGACATTGTTTTACAAACAACTTATCTTATACAAACTCATCTTAAATGGTTATTCATTTAACCATACATTATTTCATTATTTATACATATCATCTGATCTTATCGATTTTCAAATGATTTACAAAACAAAACAAATAACAAGGTTCATGACTAAACATTTTCTCAAACATAAGTCATGAAACCTATTTTCACAAAACCTATGTATCTCACCGGCATTTTTATGCTGACGTACCATATTTTCACATGTGTTTTTCAGGAAATGAAGCATAGGATTGATCAAGATACACTTAGGCGGACATGGGCCTTAGTGACAATAAAAGATGCAGACTAGTTAATTATGTTGTATTTTCTTGTTTGTTAAGACATTGTAACACTTCAATTGAATAAAACGAAATTTCAATTTCCATGGATTTGAAACATTAATTCTGTTACAACACTCCCCGATGTTTCCGCCACGTTTTGTATGTTCCACGTGGTCGGGGTGTGACAAATACAACTCTTTACGATAAACTCACGAAATCAAAACCCTCACGACGAATGACAAAGTATAGCCCAAATACGGGCAGCACTTAAACATCCATCGGATCGGTTTCAATCGATCGGAGATTGTATCGTAGTAGTGATCGAGTTAATACCCTGTATCGTAGCAGCGCCTGGACACCTAAAGACTCGTTTTCTGCAGAATTTGGACGTTTTGAAGCTAAATTTTCGAATGCAGAAACAAGTCCCATGCACAAGCAATTTATAGCAAGTTTTTAGGTTTTACGCGGCCCGCGTAAACCTTAGCTTTACTTTTACGCGGCCCACGAGGGCCACTAGTCTATGTGTAGGGCTAGCGTGTCATCAGTAGGTTCGCCACGTGGCTGCCACGTGGCCTGCAACGCTTATCCAGTGATTTCTGGTTTGACGCGGCCCGCGTAAGCCTAGGCTTACATTTTACGCGGCCCGCCTGAAATCCAGAAATCTTGTTTTCTTGGTTTTTCAAGAGTATTAGGGTTTCAGGGGTCCGGGTTTTCACTTACAGGTCGTTTTTGGACATTTTTGCAGGTCCTTACATCCTCCCCACCTTATTTAAAATCTCGTCCTCGAGATTTACTGAAATAAGTGAGGATACTTTCGTTTCATTTCCGATTCTTGCTCCCAAGTATATTCCGGTCCTCTTTTTGAATCCCACTTGACTTTGACCAGTACCAATCTTTTATGTTTGAGAAACTTAATCTTTCTGTCTTCTATTTGAAGCGGTTTCTCCACAAACTTCAACTTTTCATTCACCTATATGTCTTGAAGAGGGACTTCCAGCGATTCGTCCGATAGACATTTCTTAAGGTTAGATACATGAAATACATCATGTACTCCTGCTAGCTCTTCTGGCAGTTGTAAGCGATAGGCGACCGGTCCTATTCGCTGGATTATTGGGAATGGTCCTATGTACCTTGGACTTAGCTTTCCTTTCCTTTCTTACCGAACCGAACCACTCCTTTCCAAGGAGAAACTTTCAAGAGTACCCTGTCTCCAATTTGAAATTCTAGTGGCTTGCGTCGATTGTCTGCATAACTTTTCTGGCGATCTCGAGCCATTTTTAGTCTTTCCTTGATTTGAGTGATCTTGTCGGTGGTTTCTTGTATGATTTCAGGACCTGATAACTGGCTTTCTCCTATTTCTGCCCAGCAAACTGGAGTTCTACACTTGCGTCCATACAGTGCTTCGAACGGGGCAGCTTTAATGCTTGAATGATAACTATTGTTATAGGAGAATTCAATTAAAGGTAAATGGTTGTCCCAGTTTCCTCCAAAATCTATCACACATACCCTGAGCATGTCTTCCAGGGTTTGGATCGTCTTTTCACTTTGTCCGTCTGTTTGGGGATGGTATGCAGTACTTAAATTTAGTCGGGTTGCCATTGCTTCCTGGAAACTGGTCCAGAAATGTGAAGTGAAACGACTATCTCTATCTGATACAATAGAGAGTGGAACTCCATGTAAGGATACTACCTCGTCTACATACAATTTTGCTAATCTTTCCATGCTAAAGGTTTCCTTCATGGGTAGAAAATGAGCTGATTTGGTTAATCGATCCACAATTACCCAAATCACGTCATTACCCTTTCTGGTTTTGGGTAACTTAGTAACAAAGTCCATGGTTATTAGTTCCCATTTCCATACAGGCATTTCTAATTGTTGTAGTAGGCCTGAGGGTTTCTGGTGTTTTGCCTTAACTTGTGAACAAGTTAAGCACTTAGAGACGTATTTAGCTATGTCCTTTTTCATTCCTATCCACCAGAAATTATTCCTTAAATCTTGGTACATCTTATTATTACCAGGATGCGTGGTATACCTAGATTTATGGGCTTCCTCTAAAATTTTATCTCTTAAGTTTCCTTGCTTTGGTACCCAAATTCTTTTCTTGTGGAATCTCCAAATTCCATCATTTCCTTGTTCTAATTCTTTTATTCTTCCCTTCATTCCTTCAGCATCATCCTGGATTGCTGTTTCCTGGACATTTTTCATTTGTTCCATTAAATCTAATTGTACACTTAATCTAAGAGCACGAACTCGTCGTTGTTTCTCATGATACTTACGACTTAGGGCATCTGCTACTACATTTGTCTTTCCTTCGTGATATTGAATATCACAGTCTTAGTCACTTAGAATTTCCATCCATCTTGTTTGCCTCATGTTTAATTCTTTTTACCCAAATATGTATCATAAACTCTTATGATCTGTATAGACAGTAAACTTACTTCCGTACAGATAATGTCTCCAAATTTTAAGGGCAAAAATTATGGCTCCTAATTCTAAATCATGAGTCGTATAGTTTTCCTCATGCTTCTTCAATTGCCTTGAGGCGTACGCAATTAGCTTCTTGCGTTGCATTAGCACACATCCTAATCCTAGCTTAGAAGCATCACAATAAACTTCAAAATCTTATGTCCCTTCTGGTAAGGCAAGAATTGGGGCGTTTGTTAGTCTTTGTTTAAAATCTTAAAAGCCTCTTCTTGTCTAGATCCCCATTCAAATTTCACTGCTTTACAGGTTAGCTTAGTTAATGGCACAGCTATTTTGGAAAAATCCTTAATAAACCGTCTATAGTATCCGGCTAATCCTAGAAAACTTCGAACTTCCATAGCTGATTGCGGGACCTTCCATTTGGTGATCGCTTCTATTTTGAAGGGATCTACGTGAATACCTTCGTGATTCACCATGTGTCCTAAGAATTGTACCTCTTGTAGCCAAAATTCACACTTTGAGAATTTGGCGTAAAGCTTCTCTTTTCTTAACAAAGTTAAGAGTGCATGTAGGTGCTCACAATGCTCGTCCTGACTTTTGGAATAAATGAGTATATCGTCGATAAAGACAATTACAAATTTATCCAAGTACGGTTTACAGATCCTATTCATCATGTCCATGAATGCTGCAGGAGCATTTGTTAATCCAAAGGGCATGACTGTAAACTCGTAATGACCATACCTAGTTCTGAAGGCAGTTTTAGGTATGTCTTCTTCTTGTACTTTCAACTGATGATATCCGGAGCGTAAATCTATCTTAGAAAAATATCTAGCTCCCTGAAGTTGATCAAAAAGATCATCAATCCTAGGTAATGGGTATCGATTCTTAATTGTTGTTTTGGTCAAAAATTACCGAAGCAATTAAGTGATCAAATTAGTAAAGTGAGGTAGTGTGCTAGAAAGTAAATTAAAAATGTGCTTGTTAAGTTGTTTAAAAAATCAGTATTCAGGATACGGCTCAGGATATAGAGCAGTATCTAAGATCAAACTATGAGCAAAAGTAAAGTAAATGACACGAGATGTACGAGGAAAGCCCTTGATCAATCTAGATCGCCGGCATAAAACCTCGGGAGCTGACAATCGCAGCTGCCTTGTTCTTCTATTGCTTCAAATATCAGGATACAGTGCAGGATGTGGTACGGATCGACTAAGTGTTACAACGAAATTTGAATACAAGTGTGGTGTTTGCAATGAGCTAGAAAATGAAAGTATGCGAGAGTGTAAGTGTAGATTGTGTGCCTTAAACTGATCCGCCCCCATCTATTTATAGTAAAGATAAGATAACTAACTATCCTAAACTTCCCGGATCCACCGAATATTCCTTCATCGAACGTTGTAGACCTGGTCTTTCGGGCTCAACGTCTTTCCTTCAACAAACTCGTCCGAGTCTTGAGGAGAAGAAGTCCTCTTGACCGTTAGCAAGTCTCAGCCTTTAACCTGCACGTGGTTAATTCAATAAACCTCAGGATATCGCCCAAGATGTTAGCAATATCCTCTTCCAGCATCCTGGTCACAAATAAACAAACAAAGGCAGGATATTGGTCAGGATACATATGTTAAGAAAATGACCCCTAACAATTGTCCCCAAATATATCGGTTGGTATACCAATCCAACGGATATATTTCAAAAATCTTATCCCATAACTCAAGGCATTTAAACGAAGCGACGGTCAAGATCACATCGTAACTTCCAACGCGTTTTTTACTCAATGGAGATCCACGATGCCCCTATATCTTCTCTTTTCTTGTTTGAAAAGCAGATATCTTCAACAGAACCTTCAGGTAATTCTCCATTTCCGATTTTCTTCCTGTCAATTTACTTCACTTTACTTGCAATGGACGCCGAGACCTTCACCCAGCAGAATCTTCTTAAAAATCCCGAAAAGGAGATCTGCGCTTTCGACAACGCAGACATTGCAGCTTTAAGAGCCTCCGGCGCTTTTCCTGACAGCACGGTCTTTAGACCATTCGATCGGTCAATCCGATCGGATGTTTCTTCCACCGAATGGGTCTGTTTCCCAGCATATCCCTTTTCATTAGGTCTTCGATACCCTTTTCCTGAATTCATGATGCAATTCTTTCGAATTACCGGCATCTCTTTTGCTCAAACCATGCCCATGGTTTGGAGAGTACTAATTGTACTCAACCAAATCAAAAACCTCCATTGCTCCGACCTCTGCATCGAGGATTTACCTATTGCTTATCGCCTCCGATCCCATGGCTCTAGCCGGTTCTTGCTCTTCTCGACCTCCAGCAAACCCCTGATTCTTAAAGCCACCAAAAACGAAGACGGATGGCAACGCAAATTCTTCTTCGTCAAACGAGATTCCATTGCTGAGGGTGCCAACCTTCCGGTGGAGTGGTTAACCACCGGTAGGATCATAAATATCCTCATAGACCATTTGATCGTTATCTTCTATTAATACTCTTCCTTTTTGATCTTTATGCAGTGAACTTCTGTAGGATCGATTTCGGACCCAAACGAGTCGTTCAGAAGAGTTTATCTCAGTTTGAGCGGCGGAAACGAACAAACCGAGTTCAATTCAGCGAGATTTCACTTTAAACTGTTGTTGTATTGATAACGAATGCGATTACAGACCTAACAACACTTCGGCAGCACTTCGTGGCTCACCGGAAGAATCTCTGGAAAAATTACAACTGAAATGACAAATGGCCTATATATATAATCCTAGATTTCGCTTGAAGCTCTTGAAGCGAAATCCACTAGAACTCTTGAAGCGAAATTGACATAATTGTCTTCAAGCGAAACCGACAAAGTATATAATCTGATTTCATGCATTTTGTCCTTTTGTGATGATGCAGTGATGATGTCAGCATAATGATGTAAGCATGATGCCACTTGTGTGATGTAATCATCAAGGATGATGACATCATGCCTTGTTTAGATCCGCACCGAACCGAGACTCGATACAAGACGAAGACAACAGATGTATGCACCAACAGACTCCCCCTCAGATGTTGACGAGTCTTAAGTGTCGAGTCTTCGCAATCTTCAGTCTCTATCAGTCTTAGAGCTTCCTTCATACTTCAACTAATCTCCTCCTCAGATGTCTTCAGACTCCCCCTTTCGATACGCTGGGATCGCAGTCTGGCTCGTTAAACTCATAAAATCCTCAGGTATCGGAACCTGGCACTCTTTCTTCAGGTTCAAGATTGAAACCTGGTTGTCTATCATTCAAATAACCTGCACATTCTCTACCCAAAAATAAATTCTCTGATGATAACTTGTAAGAACAATCTCACCATCTAATGAACCACTTGCAGGAATTTTACAATCAAATTTGATGAACCACTTGAAGAAATATCGCTTTTATGTTCAAAACAACACACTCTCCCAAACCATTTGTTCATCATGTCTAGCACTCAGAATTTTGAAAATTAGCTCTCCAACACCAGTTGTCAAAAATCTTTTTGTATTTTTCAAAATTTATGCTAAAACACACTAAAATCTTTTTGAATTTTTTAATAGAATGAAATGCAGTAAAGAAATATTTACACACAATATTTTTGTGAGTTCGTGCAAGAGGATCATATCAGTTTAAGAGACATATCACCAACACCGTTAAGCTTCATTTCATTTTAAGTTCTAAACAGTTCACTTAGATTGTCAGTATGTTTGTCCACTTAAATTTTCACACAAAGTTCAATTGATCCGAGATATGAGATTAATGTTTTAAGCTCTTGAACTTATTCGTGTGTCCCACTACTTGAATATACTCCCGTATCCAGATCCCAATATTCAGTCTTACAGGTGAGTATACCACAGATGATATCTGTCAGGGGAATAAATTATAGTACGAGGGCCGTGAGAGCTCAGGTCGATCTTTCGATACGCAGAGAGATGACGGCTTCGACTTTTGGTGTGTCCCCTTTAGAGGATCTTTTGTTTCAACAGCCATGATTAGCATTTTTCAATGTTTCATCATTTTTTAGCTGAGGGTGAGCTATATTTCAAGCAAATGTAAAGTATTCTCCGGGGACTAGGCCATTGCTTCCGCAAAATCAGAAGTCCCGGGATAATACCCCAGATATCACTGAGCATAAAGACCTAGTATCTCAGAATAAGGGACCTTTCAAACAAGATTTCAGGGGTTACCTATATATCCAAGTTTGTGTTAACCCACAGAACAAGCAAGTTTGAAATTTAGGTTTATATCTCGTCACAATCTACTAAATGTGCAAAAACCTACTGACACATCATCAGTGAGACCGTTTATCACTTTTTTATCTTTACATTTCTTTAGCATGCCGTGATTGTCCACTGATGTACTATCATTTCCTCTTTTATACAACAAAACTCATTTTTGAATTTTATCATGTTTTTGTCTTTTTCAAATTTTCAAATGTTTTTGAATTTTCTAAAATTCTTACTCCCCCTAAAATGCAAACACATTTTAGGAAATTTGAAAACAAACTGTACAAGTAACATGACAACTGATATCGAATTACTTCAATTCGCCATCCACTTGGCATAAACAATCAGAACTCCCCCTCACAACAAACTATTTTCCCATTGTGATCTCAAAACACTTAAGTTTGTTTTAATCAAATGGTTTTTCCGGAAAATAAGTTTGATTTTACCACTTGTAAATTTAGGGGTTTGGTTCATCACCTTGTCTATCAACCATTTGTAGAAAATCAGATACAACTTAATGTCCCTGATTTACCACTTGTAACCATCACAAACATACAACTCAAACCTGTTTTTCAATCAATTTACCATCTTTTGATTGAATTCTCAAGGTGCCGATTCCTACTCCTCGCTTACATACCTGGGAGTTCCGGCAAGTCCTGCAAAATTTCTCAAAAACACATTATACAAACATGATAAAGAATGATGCCGATTCATGATCCACGATTACCAACTTGGGATCTCCGGCAAGTCAGGTTTTTACTTTTTGAAAAATATATCCACCCAAGCCTGACCTTCTTTGGGTGTCACCGAGTCATCATTACTCGGTTTCTTACCTCCCCTCTTCATCTCGTAGAACTCTTTAACCCCTTTGACTTTTCGATCAATCATTTTTCCAACAATATGTTTTACAATGGGGTTAAAAGCCTTGTCAACATCAAATTTCTTTTTATCAGAATAAAATTGATTTGAAATTTCAACTTTTCCAACTTTCTTCATGTAATTTTCAGCTTGTAAAGATGGAAAATTTTCATTGTTCATAGTTGGAACTGATTTCTCAACCTTTTTCTCAACATGTGGCTCCTCTGATTTTGTGAAATCAGAATCATCACCAGAACTGTTTCTTGAACCCTTAACAACCCATTTTTGATTTATCAGATTTTCTTTTCTTTTAACCACATTCTTTGAACATTCACCAATTTCAAAGATTGAATTTTCAAAGCTTGTAAACTTTTTGGTTGTTAGTTCAGTTTTCTCGATCACTTTCTCTTTTAGTTTACCAGAAATTTCCTGTTTTGGTTTGAATATCTTCGGACAGTCCCTAGCAACATGACCAACAGTTTTACACTGAAAACAGGTTCTCTTTTCAATCTTCTTTGGAACAGCATTTTTCTTCAGCTCTACTTGCTTCTTGGCAAAGAATCCTTGATTTGTCTCCTTCCAGAATGAACTCTTTTGTTCTTTCTCTTGACTTGTTCCTGAAACAAAATCAGTTTTTGGTTTATAAATTTCCTCATTTTTATAATTTTTCGGTGGTATAAAACCTAGACCATTCCTTTTGAAATTACGGCTTTGGTTTGGCTTCTTTTGAAAACCAGAACCACAATTGTAACCTATTTTCTTGTTAATTCTTTGTTGCACTCTTGAAGTGTATTGTTTAGATTTTCCGATAAGATTTAAATCTTTTATTTCAGAAATATTAATTTCTGTAATTTTGAAAACCTTTTGAATCATTTCAAATCTAACACTTCTTATTGGAAAAACTTCATCAGAATATAATTTGTCAGAATCTTTCAAAGTATATGCCACTTTAAATGATTCATCATTCAAATTAGATTTTGATATCAAAAACTCTTTATCATAAACCCGTTTGTCCTTTGTAACTGTTGACTTTGATGTATCGAACTCAGACTTTGACTTGGATTTAGACTCTGGTTTTGACTCCTCTATGTCATCTTTGTCTAACACCTGATCGACCACACTTTTTATCAATTTTGACTCATGATCAGTATCGGACGACGTGTACGTGACATCAATATTTTCTGGCAAGTTATCCGACGGCCCAGACTCCCATTGTAAGTTCATTGCCTTTTCGACTCTTTCGGAATTTGGATTTCGAGGTAAAAATCCATTTTCGACCGGGGGCGGACATCTAGTGTAGACCACACTTGGTTTCTTACCAGAAGTCTTCACTTCATCTTTTGTCACAGCTTTCTCTTCTTCAGACATTTTCATTTCTTCAAATGTCTTCAAATTCTCCACTACGGGATAAATCCTGTCAACAACAAAAGAAGAGCATGAGTAACTGTTTAATAACTTTTTAACTTTCTCAGTCTCTATCTTTTGTGTTGCCAGCTCCAACTCTAAATCAGCACATTTCTTGATATAAAAGTTAGCATCATCCAGCTGTCTAAGATATGCTACTTTCAAAGTATTCATCGCCATTGCTTGTTCACCACTCGAATCAGTATATTTGTTAATTTCTCTGTTCATTGTGTCATACGATTCTTTCAACTTGTGAATATTGTGCAATAACTCATTGTTTTGTTTGATTAACGAATCACAGTTCATGCACTTTTCAGAAACTTCAACTCGTTCTTCATCAATTTTCACTTCATATTCTGGAACTTCTTTGACACTTGTGCTTGATTGTAAAAACTCAGCTCTTCTTCTTTTCTCAGCTTTCGCTTCGTTCTTCAATCTCTCTTCTTCTTCTTCCTCTTCTTTGTTCTTCCTTCGTCTTTCTTCAGCTGCTTCCATGACTTTTCTGCATCTTTCTGCACATTTCAAATCATAAGCATTAGCAAAAAAAACATTAACATTTGAAGTATCTTTAGACATCTCTTTGGCCATAAATTCTTGATCTGGACAAAAATTATCCCAATTGAAACCTTCAGCCAGTTTTTCATCATCTTGTTCTGCCAAACACACTTTGCTGTTTGTTGGAACATATTTATCCCAACTGAATCCACCATCATTTCCCAGACAAGCTTTCTTTGAATCTTTAATCTGCATCATTCCATGTGCAGTTTGTGCCTGATGCAATGCTGGTGGTGTGATTTGATGATAAATCGCCTTTTTGTGATAATCGTTGTTTCCAAAAGGATTCTGGGCTCCAGTAGCTTCACGATTTTTGCACTCTCTCTTGAAATGCCCCTTTTCCCTGCAATGAAAACATGTAACTTTTGACTTATCAAAGCCTAAATTTGAAACACTTGCATCAAGAAAATCATTTCTTCCCGTGATTTGTTTAAACTTCTCAGCTCTTCTCATTACACTAGCCATGCACCATTTAATATCCATCAATTCCATTTCCTCAGCATCGATTTGATCGTAATCCTCTTTCGTGAGCATTGGATTGCCGATCTTTCCGGCCACAAAACTACTATATGACTCTAACACCATTCCCAACAAAGACATTTGATTTTTGGCAACTTCTTCAGAATAATCTTGATCACTTTCAAGATTTAATACAATATTGCATTGAAGTTTTCTTCCGTTCTTTGTTGCAGAAATGTTTGGATCGAATGATGAAAATCTAGTGCTGCTTGATCCCTGGGATGATTTCTTTTCAGAAGAATCTTTCACACTGTAAGCAGTTTCTATTTTCGGAGAAAAATTTGACTTTTCGTTGACACCACCTTTGTAATACAAGCTGATATCTTGTTCTCCATCGTAATTCTTCATCCTAGCAATCTTCCTCTGCTCCATCTCCTGAGCTTCCAGATGCTTGATAAAATCTCCCAGTGTCATTTTCTTATAATCTGCTTTGTTTGACCGCAGCATCATCAGAAATGTTCCCCATGTTTCATATGGTAGCGCATCTGCAAGTTTTTCAACCAATTCATCAGTATCTTTCTTAACACCAAGTTTCGTCATATTTCTCACCAAGTTACAATATCTATCAATTAATTGCTTGACACTCTCATTTTTCAATCCCCGAAATAAGTCAAATTCCTTTTTCATGAGAGACATCTTATTCCTGAGCATATCGTCACTTCCAGTAAACTTTGCTTCCAACTCTGTCCATATCGAATATGCAGTTCCATCATGTTGAAGCAGTATCAAAATATCTTCTTTTATCGCTTGCTGAAGCAGACTCACCATCAATTTCTCATCTCGATATTTCTTTTTATCTGCAGTACTCATTTCTCTAAGTGTCAACGGAGTACCATTCACAACATCGTTCTTTGTGGGCTTAACATACGGCTCTTCAGTGTGTTCCCACGCATCCAAGTGATACGCCTCAACCCAATTTCCAAACCGTTCGGACCATCCATTGTAATCATCAATATCCATGAGTTTTGGTGGTTTCTGAGACGTCCCGGTTTCATTTTCATGCAAAGCACTCTGAGTGACTGTAACTGGACTAGCAAAAGCATTGTAGAACTCGTTCTCCATGTTTCGGATTTTCAAATGAGCTGTATTGCCTTGTAAAATACCTGTCGATTACCTAACAACACAAAACAAACAAAATGTAATCAGTTTAACAGTTAATCAACTAACTGAATAAAACTGGTACTCGAACTTGTGAATTTTCTGTGTGGACTGAATATTGACCAACTATGCAGACAAAATGACCCGGTTCGAATTCAATTGACCTGACCCTTCGAAATCTTTGAACTCCAAATCGTATGAACTGGACTTTATCACGCGACTCGACCACGCAAAATGACCTGACTGACACACGTACTGATCAAGCCGAGCAAACCAACTAAACTCCAAACCTTGTGACCTGATTACCGACTAGGTTGTTTGTATATGACTAACAACAATTATCAAGTATAGAGATCTCGAAACAATTACATGTTCCGACAAACTTTAATGAGAAACTAATACTATTTGACCACAACATCCACTAATCTGACAACAATTAAAATTCAATATTTCTAATTGACCTACACAATCAATATCACATGCTCACATGCCCATATCGATAAAATTCACATGTAATATTCAGATTTTAAAAATGAGAATCAACTTTGATTGGACCAAAAATATCACTATGCCGACAATTTCCTTACACTACACATGACCGTCACATTATACGAATTGTTCTAATCTGAATTATCATTTACGATGCACACTAATTTACTAGACAACAAGGACTAATTCAAATGCACACAAAAACCGATGTATTCACACTTATACCAACAGCATGCAGCCGACAAAATGATTTATCACATGCAATCACATTAACCAATATATTCTCATGCACTCACAACTCGATATATTCACAAGATGATAAGCTGATTAATGTGTTTTTAAGCAGACAATGGATTTTTCAAATGAACAGCAGGTTTCGATGAACAACACAATTCAGTTAAGCCATCAGAATATTTCAAGTAAACTGCAGGTTTCAAACAGATGTCAAAGTATCTTCAAGCGACATGCAAACAGATCAGTTTCGCTTCAACAATTCAAGTGAAATCAAATGATGTTCTCAAGCGAAATCAACAGAAATACATCAACTTGAAGCGAAAATCAACAGATTATCATCAACTTGAAGCGAAATCATGCTCAACTTATGATTTCAAGCGAAATCCACAAGTAAATTCAAGCGAAATCTGATCTAAAATATTGCTGATGTCATCATATTGTTCGAGCAATTGAAGCGAAATCACATACAAAATGTTGCTGATGTCATCATATTAACGAGCAGTTGAAGCGAAAACACACAAAACTATAAGATTTAGGCTGATTTTAAACTTGAAACTTTCAAGGATTGATTAAACCATGTTTGCGCACAATATATGTGAAATATGTCCGATTTTGACCGTAAAAAGTTTTGTTTTTCGAAAAAGAAAGGTGTAGAGACAGATTTTACGGCTGAATCAACAAGAACTCTTCTTCACTGGCTCTGATACCAATTGTAGGATCGGTTTGCGACCCGAACGAGTCGTTCAGAAGAGATTTATCAGTTTCAGAGGCGGAAACTAAGAAACTGAAGTCGAAACAGCTTGCATATCACTTTAACTACTGATTTGATTGATAATAACACGAATACAATCAGTCTTCACACCGGCAGCACCTTGGTGTGGAATTCGAAACTGTTACAAATGAAATAACAAACATCCTATTTATAGTAGTCAGAGTTCGCTTGAATACACTCTCAAGCGAAAGCCTATCAACTTTTGTCTTGAAGCGAAAGCCTCATCATTTTGTCTTCAAGCGAACCCCTTGACTTTTGTCTTCAAGCAAACCCGACAAAATAACATTCTGATATCATTTTTTCATGCAAGTTCACGAGATATTGTCATGTGATGATGTCATTATTGAGTCACCATTATGATGTCATTATTAGATATGATGACATCATGCTTGATTTAATACACATCGAACCCGAGACTCGACATAAGACGAAGACGACAGATGAATGCACCAACAACTTCAAGGAAGTTGCTCCCCCTACCGCTGACTCAGAAGAGAGAATCAATACTGTTTATCGGCTACCTGCAATAGACAGGACTTTCACCACACACGTCCCGAGTTCAAGTCAATACTCATCATCCGAGATGTCTGGTAAGAATTTCTTTTCAAAATAATTAGTCAAAACAATATAATGATAAAATAAAGAGTAAAACTTTTCCCTTTATGCAGCACCAGCTAAGATCCCTGAAGTCTTTGACCTTGACGAATTGGATAGCTATTCTGACCAGATCCAAGTCAAGAAAGAACCTAGCCCCAAGACCACAGCTACATCCAAACCCAGCAGCTCCAAAGCCATTATCATTCCTAAACCTTCACCGGCTACCAAGCCCCGGAGTTCAAGTTCCCGCAAAAGGAAAGAACCCGATTCCCCTATCATTTCTGACACCTTTCCTTATGAGAAGCACGGGTTCATTGAAGCCAGTGGGTTTATGACTTCTTTTCTTAACCAGGTTAGTATCCTCATATCATATCCTGCAATTTAGATTATTTTCAAAGATTTAACAATATTAATCCCTGTCCTCTTACCTTTATAGGGTCTTGAATGTTTAGTTCATTTATATCAAGAATCCTGCAAGCTTAACAAAACACTTGAATCTAAGTTAAAGGAAGCAGAAATCACAATCTCCGACCAAGGTATGATTGCGGCCGCTAAATCTCGTCATTACGAGGAGAAATACAAAGCTATGACCCAAGAACACCAAGTTGCTCTCAACAAAGCTACTCTTCAAGCCCAGGCCGATCTGGAAGCTGCCCATGTACAGTACGAACGAGATATGGTCAGTTACACGGAAAGCCTCAAAAGTTCCGTCGTCATTTCTCTCCTCCAGGCCAGGTTGAAGATGGCTCATGAAGCCAAAACATTAGGTTTCGAATGCCCTTTTTGGGATGTTGGTGCTTGGGAGACCAAGCTGAAGAATCTTGGCGGTACCTCTTCTAAATCAACTGTCGATGAACCTTCTAAAGCAGTCGAAAAGGCAACCGATGCTGAGAAGGATGCTGAGGCGTATCCCAAGGTGGATGTTGCTGAAACCGCTATGGACCAAGAAGGCACTACCCCCTAGAGCTTATTTTCTTTAAATCATTCGAACAATTTTATGTTTTTATGAACAATTTTTATTTCTGTATCTAAACAATTTGATAGCCGAAGGTGGATGGGTCCTGGGTTTCAGGATGAAACCTTCGGTTATCAACCAGTATTGATTGCTTCAAGAATAATTTCATCTTTTTATTTTTCTAAGTGTAAATCTTAGCTTTGCAAAAAATTTCATACTGTTATCTTATAAAATATCCTGATCAGTATGCTCAGCGGTATACTGTAAAAAACCTTTTATTAGATAGAACTTCCAAACGTTCCTTCAACTTTGTAAAAATTTCTTTAGAAAGTGAAAAATAGTCTATCTTTTCAAAACCAAGTTTTGATAATATTTAAATGATCAACGTCCCAAACTAATACTAGTTTCAAACACCCTAATCAAATATCCTGAAAAGGGACTTTGAGAATATATCAGGATATTTATCCTTTTATAAAACATAATGTTACAAAAAACTTAGACGATGTTCACAAAGGAAAGATCATACCAGAAATATGGTATAAACCTATTACCAAACTTTAGTCCCTTTGCAACTCTTCCCATGAAGATGACCCCTGTGCAAGATACTTAGTGCATAAGTTCTGAGCCTCATCCTTTTAGTTTTACATCACCATCTTGGCAGGGATGTCCCCTGTGTACAATGTTTTCAAACACTTCAGAAATCTACTGAATGTCAGTTTCCATTGCATAGGCAATTTTTTACGTCCCAAGGGTAAAACCCAAGGATGTACTGGAGATAAATCCCTTGTATCCTGGGGAAAATCCCAAATTTTCATGCGCTACAGGCGGGAGTGTATAAACTCCAAGACTTAGAAAGGTGAAAACTTTTAAACCTTAGAGAGTATGAAAATACCCTTTCGTGAGAGAGGGTGATCAATCCTCATATACCGTTAGGATTCAAGATATAGCCAACAGTAACGAAATTGTCAGCCACTTTTACATGGACTGGTCCCGCCACCTTGAACTATCCCTGAATAACATGCGCTCCAGGCGGGATGTTTAAACCCAATTCGGAAGAAAGGTGAATACCTTTAAACCTGTGAAGGGATCAGTATCCCTTAAACGTGAGAGAGGGGGCCAATCCTCTAATCTTTCGAGTTATCCTGAGTACATATCCTGGAGCTATATCCTGAAACATATCTTGCAAAACAATTGTAAACTAAGGTGGGTGTTAGCTTGGCTAACACCCCTCCGATGCTTAAGTCAGTATTGGGTTACAAAGAACAAATTAAACCAAACATATTCAAAAAAGGTAGAATTCATACCATCCTGAGTTAGAAATTAAATTCTAAACTCACTTGAAATAGAGCTTAAGGTGTATAGCATTCCAAGACCTCGGTAGCATGTCCCCCTCCATATTCTTGAGTCTGTATGCTCCTTTCCCTGCTTCTGATTCAACTTCATATGGTCCTTCCCATTTTGGAGCTAACTTGCCATCGGCAGGATTAGTAGTATTCTGAAAAGCCTTTCTTAACACCCAATCTCCAATCTTAAATCTTCTGGTTCTAATATTCTTGTTATATGCCCTGGATATTCTCTGTTGATATGCTGCCATCCTTAGCTTTGCCGCATCTCTCTTTTCATCTATAGTGTCTAAATCCTGACTCAAGGCTTCAGGATTCTGCTCAGGATCACTTAAGGTAGATCTTGCAGTAGGTATTGTCATTTCCGTTGGAATCATCGCTTCTGCTCCAAACACCAACGAAAATGGGGTTTGGCCTGTTGCATTCTTTACCGTCGTCCTATCAGCCCACAAAACAAAGGGTAATTCTTCTGCCCATCTTCCTTTTTTGGCTCCAAGCCTTTTCTTTAAGTTATTGACAATTATCTTGTTTGAGGATTCTGCTTGTCCATTTGCTTGAGGATGTACCGGAGTAGATGTAATCATTTTGATTCCCCAACTCTTGCAAAAGTCAGTAGTCCTCTTACTTATAAACTGAGAACCATTGTCACAGATTATCTCGGCTGGTACTCCGAATCTGGTCAGGATATTCCTCTTGATGAAGGATACTACTTCTTGGTCTCTAACTTGAACAAATGCTTCTGCTTCAACCCACTTAGAGAAATAATCCGTCATTGCTAGCATAAAGACTTTTCCTCCCGGAGCTTTTGGTAGCTTTCCCACTATATCCATACCCCACTTCATAAACGGCCAAGGGGATACAATAGGATATAACGGTTCAGCCGGCTGATGCAGTATGTTACTATGTCTTTGACATGCGTCACATCTTCGAACATATTCTGCGGCATCTTTTCTCATCGTTGGCCAATAATATCCTGTCCTTAATACTATTGAGAATAACGACCTGCCCCCAGCATGGTTACCACAATCCCCTTCATGTATATCCTGAAGTACTTCTTTGGCTTCGGGATCCTCCAAGCATCTCAAATACGGTCCTGCAAGAGATTTCTTGTATAAAATATTATTTATAATAGTGAATCGTGATACCTTCATCCTAAATGCCTTAGGATTTTCATTTCCAGGGATGCGTCCTTCTTTGAGATATCTCATGATTGGAGCCGTCCAGGATTTAGGATCCTCTTCAAGATGTTCTGCTCCAGGATCCTGAATACCAGCTACTTCTTTATCATGAGGATTCGTTGCAGGATATAAGACATGTAATATTGGTATTTGCGTCCCTTCAGGTATCCTGATCGATGATCCCAAATTTGCTAAGGCATCCGCTTCAGCATTATCCTCCCTTGGTACCTGTTCAAGTATAAAAACATCGAAATATCCTGCTAATTTTTTGAGAATATCGAGATATTCGATTAGTTTCTCACCCTTAACTGCATAGGATCCATTAAAATGGTTAGTAATTAACAAAGAGTCAACATATACTTGCAGTTTTTTGATACTCATGCTCTTAGCCAATTCTAATCCTGCAATTAAAGCCTCATACTCTGCTTCATTATTAGTAGCGGGAAATTCACACCTAATAGCCTGGGGTAATATGTCCCCCTGTGGCGATTTTAGTAGTATTCCTAATCCTACTCCTCTTACATTAGATGCACCGTCAGTATATAATGTCCAGGATCCTGAGGATTCTCCTAACTGTTGAACTTCTAGGTCTACCTCGTCCTGAATGTCACTACTAAAGTCAGCCACAAAGTCAGCTAAAGCCTGAGATTTTATGGCATTTCTAGGTTCATATACTAAATCATAAGCACTTAACTTTACTGACCACTTGGCCATCCTACCTGACATCTCTGGTTTCCTAAGCACATTTTTGACAGGATAATTTGTCTTAACATGTATCCTATGTGTCTCGAAATAATGCCTAAGTTTCGTTGATGCCATGACTAATGCTAGTATCAATTTTTCTAAGTGAGAGTACCTAGTTTCAGCATCTAATAAACTTTTACTAACATAATAAACAGGGTATTGCTGACCTTCATGATCCTTTATGAGAACGGCACTTACAGCATTCCCTGATACGGCAAGGTACAGGGATAGTGGTTCACCATTTTCAGGCTTCATCAATAGAGGTGCGGTTGATAGATATCGTTTCAAATCCTGCAATGTTGCTTCATGCTTCTCCCCCCATTCGAATCTTTTGTTCTTCTTCAGAATATCATAAAAGTCTTTGCATTTCTCTGAGGATCTTGAGATAAACCTGTTTAGAGCTGCTACTCGGCCTGTCAATCTTTGTACGTCCTTCATATTTGAGGGTGATTTTATATCCAGGATAGCTTTGATCTGCTCTGGGCTTGCTTCTATCCCCCTTTTTGTCACCATATATCCAAGAAACTTTCCTGCCCCCACTCCGAAATGGCATTTAGCAGGATTCAGCTTCATATTGTATTGATCCAGGATATCAAATGCTCCCTTGATATCCTGGAGGTGATCCTCAGCCTTTTTAGATTTCACCACCATATCATCGATATATACCTCCATGGTGTCCCCCAGTTTGTCTTTGAACATCATGTTTACCAATCTTTGGTACGTTGCACCTGCATTTTTCAAACCAAAAGGCATAGCTGTATAACAATAAATACCTGTTGGTGTCATGAAGGCGGTATCCTCCTGGTCAGAAGGCTCCATTTGGATCTGTTGAAATCCTGAAGATGCGTCCATGAAGGTCAGCATTTCATCCCCGGCAGTGGCATCTACCATTGCATCAATGTGGGGAAGAGGAAATGGGTCTTTAGGACAGGCTTTGTTCAAGTCTGTGTAGTCTACACAAACTCTCCATTTCCCATTCTTCTTCTGTACTACAACCACGTTTGCTAGCCACCTTGGGAACTTAACCTCTCTGATCATTCTGGACTTTAATAATCTTTCAACTTCCTCCTGGATAATCGTGTTCCGCTCAGGAGCAAACTTCCTTCTTTTTTGTTGCACAGGCTTGAATGATTTATCAATTCCAAGCTTGTGAGTGATAATATCTTTGGATATGCCTGTCATATCCTCATGCTTCCATGCAAACGTTGACATCCTGCATTTTAAAAAGTTAATTAATTGCTCTTCAATATCCTGAGGGATATTGGTCCCTACGAGCACCGAGATATCGGGGTTATCCTGGTCCAGGATAATTTTCTTCACATCCTGCTCTAGATCCTCCACGATATCCTGGGCCCGCGTCTTTAATTGCTATGCTGCACTAGGTTTGGTTGAGGATTTCATCGAGGATGAGTAGCATTCTTTCGCCTCCTGCTGATCACTATCAACTTTGACAACTCCCCAAGGGGTAGGTATTTTGATGCATTGGTGATATGTTGATGGCACAGCCTTCATATCGTGAATCCACAGTCTTCCCAGTATGATGTTATAGCAGGATAGAGAATCCATCACACAGAAACGTTGTATCGAGTTGACTCCTTCAACGTATACTGGTAACTTTATCTCTCCCACTGTGTTCCTAGCCTCTCCACTGAACCCAACAAGCATGGTAGACTTTAAAGTGATATCCATTGGAGATACATTCATTCTCTTCAGAGTTTCTAGTTGGATTATGTTGACGGAGCTGCCATTATCAACCAGTATCCTGCGTACAAAATGGTTAGCCACATATAACGTTATTACCAGAGCATCATGGTGAGGATCCTGGACAGTATCCCTATCATCTGCATCAAAAGTGATCACTTTGTCAGTTGTGAGGGTAGTCATTCTGACAGGTTTGTCTCCCCTTTCGGCCTTGGCTTCCTTTGCATGTCTCTTTGCTGCCGAATACGAAGTTCCACAAATGTCGGATCCTCCCGAGATGAAGTTGATTATCTTGGCATCCGCGGGAGGTGATGCTGCTCGCTCAGGATCCTTTTCAGTATCCTGACCCTTATTCTTCTTTCTTCCTAAGAGATCTTTCAGATATCCCTTGCTTAGAAGATAGCTTATTTCTTTCCTTAGAGCAATGCAATCCTCGGTTACATGTCCGAAATCTTCGTGGAAAGCACACCATTTTGACTTATCTTTCCAGTCAGCCTTTTGTTGATTCTTTCGAGGCCACCTAGCTTTGTCTCCTAGACCCTGCATGGCATACATCAATTCGGGAATGTTAACAGAAAGGCAATATTCAGACAGCTCAGGATACTCTTCAGGATCCTCATCTTCGACAGCATTCACTCTCTTGTTATCATTTCTGCCATATGGCTTAGGCCGATATGACTTGAATGAGGATTCTGACTTCCTGTTAGTTGACTCATAAGTGTTAGATGAGTTCATCCTTTCTTGCATCTTCCTGTCATCCTCCAGACGGATATATCTCAAAGCCCTGTTACGAGCTTCGTCGAGATTCCTGCAGGGATTCATTACAAGATCCTGATAAAACTGAGAATCCTTTTGTAATCCCATCTTGAAAGCTTGCACAGCTGTTGCAACGTCAAGATGTGGGATATCCAAGGATTCTCGACTGAATTTGTTCACATAATCCCTCAAGGATTCCTGAGGCCCTTGAGTTATCCTGTAAAGATCACTGGTTAGTTTCTCAAAACTCCGACTACAAGAAAATTGACTGTAAATAAATTAACCAAATGAGCAAACGAAGTAATTGAGTGAGGAGGAACGTTTAACAGCCATTTTAAGGCAGATCCTGTTAGATTAGAACCAAATCCCTTGCATAAGCACGCTTCCTTGAGCTCCGGAGGGATAGGGTTAATCTCCATTCTTTCCCTATACTGAGCAACATGCTCCTCAGGATCCGTAGTCCCATCATAAAGCTTCATGTTGGGGGTTTGGAATCTCTTTGGGATCTCAGCATCACAGATAGGATATGCAAAACGAGATATCTTGTGGCTGTCCTGGGATACTTCCGGGATCGGCTGGACCACCCCAGGCACACTAGATATCATGTCCTTCAACTTCTGAAGTTCCCTAGTAAGTGCTGATGTTACACCTGTATCCTGCACAGATCCACTATTGTTAGTAGCATGAGTATTATTATTATTTGACACGTTACCCGTTGGAGGATTTTGCCCATATCCTGAAGCATATCCTGAGCTCCTCATGGTTGACATTCTGACCGAGGAGGGTATTTCAGGAGTATGATTCTGAGGAAGATTGGGCACAATATTCCCCCTGTTATCCTCAGTATACACAGCTGAACTGAAGTTCAACGCTCTAGGGTGTAAGGGAGTGACGTTATCCTCAGCAGATCTGCTCGAGCCAGACTTCAGGAGTTGTATTTCCCTTAAAAGCATTTGGTTTGTTTCCTGTTGCTGCCTCATTTGTTCCTGCACACTTCCAAATAAGGTTAAAATTTCATCGTTAGAAGCTAAAACAGGAGCAAATTCCTGAACACTGCGGGTAGGGATAACATCCTAAGGTCGTGAAGAGGCTGGCACCCTTGGAGGAGGTGGTGGAAGCACCGAACCGGTAGTAGCAGAAGTTATAGCAGACACAGTAGAGGAACTCATGTTTGATCTTGAGGCCATTACGGACAATGTGGCAAAAAGTTTTGAAAATAGGAAACCGATTAGCGATTTGACAAAAATCTTTAGTAAAGAGAGCACCACTCGCCCCACGGTGGGCGCCAAATTGTTTTGGTCAAAAATTACCGAAGCAATTAAGTGATCAAATTAGTAAAGTGAGGTAGTGTGCTTGAAAGTAAATTAAAAATGTGCTTGTTAAGTTGTTTAAAAAATCAGTATTCAGGATACGGCTCAGGATATAGAGCAGTATCTATGATCAAACTATGAGCAAAAGTAAAGTAAATGACACGAGATGTACGAGGAAAGCCCTTGATCAATCTAGATCGCCGGCATAAAACCTCGGGAGCTGACAATCACAGCTGCCTTGTTCTTCTATTGCTTCAAATATCAGGATACAGTGCAGGATGTGGTACGGATCGACTAAGTGTTACAACGAAATTTGAATACAAGTGTGGTGTTTGCAATGAGCTAGAAAATGAAAGTATGCGAGAGTGTAAGAGTAGATTGTGTGCCTTAAACTGATCCGCCCCCATCTATTTATAGTAAAGATAAGATAACTAACTATCCTAAACTTCCCGGATCCACCGAATATTCCTTCATCGAACGTTGTAGACCTGGTCTTTCGGGCTCAACGTCTTTCCTTCAACAAACTCGTCCGAGTCTTGAGGAGAAGAAGTCCTCTTGACCGTTAGCAAGTCTCAGCCTTTAACCTGCACGTGGTTAATTCAATAAACCTCAGGATATCGCCCAAGATGTTAGCAATATCCTCTTCCAGCATCCTGGTCACAAATAAACAAACAAAGGCAGGATATTGGTCAGGATACATATGTTAAGAAAATGACCCCTAACAATTGTAACCTTATTCAATTCCCTATAATCGATACACATTCGCATCGAACCATATTTCTTCTTTACGAACAACACTGGTGCTCCCCAAGGGAATGAACTAGGTTGTATGAATCCTTTACTGAGCAATTCATCTAATTGCTTTTTCTATTCTAACATTTCGGTGGGTGCTAACCGATAAGGTGCCTTAGCTATCGGTGTAGTTCCAGGAATTAGATGAATTCTAAATTCTACTTCCCTATCGGGTGGTAATCCAGGTAGTTCTTCTGGAAATACATCTGAGTATTCTGATACTACTGGAATTTCCTTAAGTTCCTTACCTTTAGTGTTAACGATTACCGAAATCATATACACTATTCCTTGTTTTCTTGAATAACTAGCAACTTTCATTACAGAAATGAACCTCATTGGCTTACGTGGCTTATCTCCTGTAATCATTACTACTTCTCCTGTGGGTGCATGAATTTCTATAGAATTCTTATCACAGAGAATTTGAGCATGGTTGGCTACTAACCAATCCATTCCTAACACAACATCGAATCCAGCTAAATTCATAGGTAATAGGTTTGCAGAAAATTTTTGGCCTAAGAGTTCTATCTTTTCTTCTTGCAAAACCTTATCTATGTTAACATAATTTCCATCTGCCGTTTCTACAGTAAAAACTTGTCGAAGTTTGTTTAAGGGTAGTTTAAGAGCTTGGCAGAATGAAGTATTTATAAAACTTTGGTTTGCACCAGAGTCAAATAATACTTTTGCATAAATGTCGTGAACTAGGAACGCACCAGCTATCACATCTGGGATGAGTTCTACTTCTTGGGTAGTCAACTGGAATGCTCTTGCATTCTTTTTGGTAGTTCCTTCTGTAGGTTTGGCTTTGTTGTCAGCTGGTTTGACCAATTTGGGGCAGTCTGGTCTAAAATGTCCAGCTTCTCCACATTTGAAGCAGATTGTTGATTTCTTCCTCCTGCAATCTTCTTCTTGATGCCCTGGAATCTTGCAGAAATTACAATATCCTTTGCATCTTCCAAAATGCTTTCTTTTACAGGTACCGTAGAATGGAGCAGTGGAAGGTTGCCCGGTTCCCTTTTTCTTGAAATTACTACTATTACCCACACGAAATCCTAGGGTAATCTTTTGGGCCACTTCCTTTTTCCGGTTTTCTTCTCTTGTGCGTACCAGTCCGTCGGTCAAGGTGTTGCTAATTCTACTGCATCGTCAATTGTGCGGGGTCTTGCAGCTTTGACGATATCATGAATCTCGCTAATTAAACCCCAAATATAGCGAGAAATAAGTACCGGTTCTAGCGAAGCCAGGGTAGGTACAATTCTAGCATACTCGAAGAATGTCGAAGTATACCCTCGACAATCAACATCCACCATCCGGTGGTTTAGGAACTTATTTGTCATTTGTTGCTTTTCATATTCGGGACAGAATTTTCTTTCTACTAGTCTCTTAAATTCTTCCCAATTCATGGCATAAGCCACATCGCTTCCTTTGGCTTGTAGTACCGTGTTCCACCATTCTAGTGCCCCTTCTTTAAAAAGATGCGACGCGTACATGACCTTGTCTTCCTTGGCACATTTACTTATTTTGATTACTGCTTCAGTTTTCTCTAACCAACGTAGTGCAGCAGTTGCCCCTTCATTGCCTGCAAATTCGATTGGTTTACAGGCATTGCATCTTTCATTTTCTTAAGAAATGGGGCTTGCATCACATCATCATTATTATTATTATTGCTCCGCCTCCAATTACACTATTACTGAAATTGTCGTCGTGAGTACGTTTGCTGGGAGTAATTGGTGGAGGTTCAACTGGATTTCGGGCAGCAACAAGGATTGCTGGAATAGCATTTGCTATTCCCTGGGCAACGATGTTTTCTATATCTTGCCTATTAAGAAATTGATCTCCATGGTTTTGTTCGGATTGATTAACTTCATTAACTGGCTCATTGACGACGGGTTCCATCTGATAAATTTTCAATATACAAGTGTATAAATTATTGGCATAACATAAAATAATTAAGAATTAGTCACAATAAAACAATCACACATAATCATGTCAACACGTATAGCCAAAATTGTCGACTTTGCGACATTGATATTTTTATATATTAGTATGCATCCATACACACCAGTTATATTACAAAAGTTTTATTTTAAGTTATTTTACATAATTATATTTTGATTAATATTTATTATTATCTTATTATTATTAAACACGTAACCACACAACCACATACGATCCCATCAGCTGGCACTTCAGAAACGACGTTCCCTCTCATCGCATTTCCATGATATCCTTTCCCCCACTTCCCGGATTCTATTTCCTGCGTCCACCAACTCCTCGCCATAGTGGCGGAGTTCAGCCAAGTTCTTGGTGCTCATTGGTGGGTTTGGTGCAGGCTCAGGGTCAAACTGGGGGAAAAAGGTGTTAGGGTTATTCAAGAGATTCTGAAATTGCCAATCACTTGTCCACCATTCCTCCAGCTCTCCTGGTAAGGGTCGGGGGTTGACAATAGGATCTGGGATAGCATGTTCCAAATTAACTAGAAGTTGTGATTCAGCGGGGTAATTGAAGAGGTCTTCATTGGCAGGTCCGATGAGGTCACAATTTGCCAGTTTGCGATCAAGCTCCGCCCAGGGTGGCATTTTCTGGGCTTGCCCTGAACTTTCCCCGATCTCTTTTCCTTTCCCTTTATCATTTGGGTCCTCAGTCTTTTTAACCCTCTGTGCCGCTGGCTTCTTCCTTCGTGCGCATCTCCAGCCTATGATTCTCCTTCTCTTTTTCGACTTGGGTTTCTCCTGAGGTTGGGCTTGGAATTCCATAGGTTTCTTAGTGTCAGCCCAATAACCGGAAAAGCCCTCGGAAACTTCCATGTCAGTAGGATAGATAGTGAGATTCTGAAGAGCTTCAGATAACTCATTCATGCTATCAGAATATAAGGAAACACAAAATCCTACTTAGAATGTTATTTACAGAATCACAGAATGGCAATCAATTAAATTAAGTATTTTTAATTACTTAATTGGCTTAAATCAGTGGCTCTGATACCACCTTTTTCTGTCACGACCCCCATCCCGGTGTGACCCGATCCAGGAGCCACGGGACAGAAACCCGTGGTATTTATTATTTGAGTTGACAGCGGAAGTTTAACAGGATCTTTTAAAACTTGAAAATGCCTAATTATTTTATTTCCTAAATTGGGACAAACCCCATAATTTACACTAAAGGTAATTTCACGAGGAAATCCCTTGTTTTACAAAACATGTTTATTTATTTTACTGAGCCACCACTTCAAGCTTGTTAATGCTCCGTAGCATGTTTTCCTTGGTTCACAGTAAGTCACTTGAAACATGTTTTAAAAATATTTTATCAGCGGGGAAATACTGGCGAGTCATTCAGGTTAAATAAAATGACACCTTAGTTATAGATTACAGCATAAGAGCGATTACAATGGCTACTATCTTATTTTTATTTGATGCCGTGTCACACCCTGGTGACGATGGTCATACCACTATTGGGTCCTTTCACCTAAGTAGTGATGATTATCACAGTTAGGTTTGTTAACCTAACCGTGAGAAATTAGTAATGTGGACAATACCTCACTTGCCAGTGATTCAAGATAACCATGACTTAATCCCTGTAATATATAACTGGAAAACATTTGGGTATTGTAAAACATTTTTGAGAAAAAGAGAATGACTCACATTGCAGATTTAATTGAGCAGAGTTTAGCCTACTGATTTAGCCTTGTAACCTAATTTAAATAGCAATGCACACGAAACTAGGTCAGTAACTTAATACAACTCTTTACGATAAACTCATGAAATCAAAATCCTCACGACGAATGACAAAGTATAGCCCAAATACGGGCAGCACTTAAACATCCATCGGATCGGTTTCAATCGATCGGACATTGTATCGTAGTAGTGATCGAGTTAATACCCTGTATCATAGCAGTGCCTGGACACCTAAAGACTTGTTTTCTGTAGAATTTGGACGTTTTGAAGCTAAATTTTCGAATGCAGAAACAAGTCCCATGCACAGGCAATTTATAGCAAGTTTTTAGGTTTTACGCGGCCCGCGTAAACCTTAGCTTTACTTTTACGCAGCCCGCGAGGACCCCTAGTCTACGTGTAGGGCTAGCGTGTCGTCAGTAGGTTCGCCACGTGGCTGCCACGTGGCCTGTAACGCTTATCCGGTGATTTCTAGTTTGACGCGGCCAGCGTAAGCCTAGGCTTACGTTTTACGCGGCCCGCCTGAAATCCAGAAATCTTGTTTTCTTGGTTTTTCAAGATCATTAGGGTTTCAGGGGTCCGGGTTTTCACTTACGGGTCGTTTTTGGACATTTTTGCAGGTCCTTACACCAAGAATACTGTGGGAGAAATAAAGCTACCAGTATATGTTGAGGGAGTGAATTCAATGCAACATTTCTGTGTCATGGATTCATTATCCTACTACAATATTATATTGGGCAGACCATGGATCCATGATATGAAGGCTGTCCCATCAACCTATCATCAGTGTATCAAGATTCCTACCCCTTGGGGGGTTGTCAAGGTGGAAAGCGATCAACAAGAGGCCAAAGAATGTTATTTTTCCTCAATGAAGTCTTCAACAAAGCCTAAAGCATGATAGCAATTAAAGATACGAGCCCAGGATATCATGGAAGCCTTAGAGCAAGATGTTAAGGAAATTATCCTGGAGCAGGATAATCCAGATATCTCGGTGCTCGTACGAGCTAATATTCCTCAGGATATTGAAAATCAGTTAACTAATTTTTTAAAATGCAGGATGTCTACGTTTGCATGGAAACATGAGGATATGACAGGTATTTCTAAAGATATTATAACTCATAAGCTTGGGATTGACAGGTCTTTCAAGCCCGTTCAGCAAAAGAGAAGAAAGTTTGCTCCTGAAAGAAACGCGATCATACAGGAGGAGGTTGAAAGACTATTGAAGTCCAAGATGATTAGGGAAGTCAAATTCCCCAAGTGGCTAGCAAACATGGTTGTGGTTCAAAAGAAGAATGGGAAATGGAGAGTTTGTGTAGATTACACAGACCTAAACAAAGCATGTCCTAAAGACCCATTTCCTTTGCCTCATATAGACTCGATGGTGGATGCAACTGCCGGTCATGAAATGCTAACCTTTATGGATGCATCCTCAGGATTCCAGCAGATCCAAATGGAACCCTCCGATCAGGAGGATACTGCTTCCATGGCACCAACAGGTATTTATTGTTATACTGCCATACCTTTCGGTTTGAAAAATGCAGGTGCAACGTACCAGAGATTGGTGAATATGATGTTTAAAGACAAACTGGGAGACACCATGGAGGTGTATATTGATGATATGGTGGTAAAGTCCAAAAAGGCTGAGGATCATCTCCAGGATATCGAAGGTGCATTTGATATCCTGGACCAATACAATATGAAGCTGAATACTGCCAAGTGCCATTTCGGAGTAGGGGCAGGAAAGTTTTTAGGATATATGGTGACTAAAAGGGGGATAGAAGCAAGCCCGGAACAGATCAAAGCTATCCTGGATATCAAATCACCATCCAACATGAAAGATGTGCAAAGATTAACAGGACGAGTAGCGGCATTGAAAAGGTTTATTTCAAGATCCTCAGAGAAATGCAAGGAATTCTACGATATCCTAAAGAAGAAGAATAAGAAATTTGAATGGGGAGAAAAGCATGAAGCGGCCCTACAAGAATTAAGCAATATCTTTCAACTGCACCTCTGTTGATGAAGCCCGAGGATGGTGAACCATTATCCCGGTATCTTGCAATATCAGTGAATGCAGTAAGTGCTGTTCTGGTAAAGGATCACGAAGGTCAGCAGTATCCTGTCTATTATGTTAGTAAAAGTTTATTAGATGCTGAAACTAGATATTCACACTTAGAGAAATTGATATTAGCCCTAGTTATGGCATCAACTAAGCTCAGACATTATTTTGAGACACATAGGATTCATGTTAAAACTAATTATCCTGTTAAAAATGTACTTAGGAAACCTGAGATGTCGGGTAGAATGGCTAAATGTTTAGTAAAGTTAAGTGCCTATGATCTAGTATATGAACCTAGAAATGCTATAAAGTCTCAGGCTTTAGCAGACTTTGTGGCTGATTTCAGTAGTGACATTCAAAGTGAAGTAGACCTAGAAGTACAACAACTAGGAGAAACCTCAGAATCCCGGACATTATATACTGATGGTGCATCTAATGTAAGAGGTGTAGGATTAGGTATACTACTAAAATCGCCACAGGGGGCATATTACCCCAGGCTATTAGGTGTGAATTTCCTGCCACTAATAATGAAGCAGAATATGAAGCTCTGATTGCAGGACTAGAGTTGGCCAGGAATATAAATATTAAAAGTTTGCAAGTATATGTTGATTCCTTGTTAATTACTAACCATTTCAACGGGTCCTATGCAGTCAAAGGTGAAAGGTTAATCGAATATCTTGAAATTGTCAAAAAATTAGCAGGATATTTCGATGTTTTTACACTTGAACAGGTACCAAGAGAGGATAATGCCGAAGCAGATGCTTTGGTAAATCTGGGATCTACAGTCAGGATACCGGAAGGAACTCAAATACCAATACTACATATCCTGTACCCTGTGATGGAACTCTTCAAGTCTTAGGATAAGGAAGTAGCAAGTATCCAGGATCCTGGAGATGAGTATCCTAAGGAGGATGCTAAATCCTGGACGGCCCCGATCATGAAATATCTCAAAGAAGGATACATCCCAAAGGATGAAAATCCTAAGGCTTTCAGGATGAAGGTATCTCGTTTCACTATTATAAATGATGTTTTGTATAAGAAGTCTCTTGCAGGTCCATACCTAAGGTGTTTGGAGGTTCCTGAGACCAAGGAGGTACTTCAGGATATACATGAAGGAGATTGTGGCAACCATATTAGGAGCAGATCATTGTTCTCGAAGGTGCTAAGAACATGATACTATTGGCCAACTATGAGGAAAGATGCTGTAGAATATGTTCGAAGATGTGATGCATGTCAGAGGCACAGCAATATACTACATCAGCCTGCTGAGCCACTATATCCTATTGTTTCCCCTTGGCCATTCATGAAATGAGGTATGGATATAGTGGGAAAATTGCTAAAAGCTCCAGGAGGAAAAGTTTTTATGCTGGCAATGACAGATTATTTCTCCAAATGGGTTGAAGCTGAGGCCTTTGTTCAAGTCAGAGATCAAGAAGTAGTATCTTTTATAAAGAGGAATATCCTGACTAGGTTTGGGGTACCAGCTGAGATAATTTGTGATAATGGCTCTCAGTTCATCAGCAAGAGAACTACTGATTTTTGCAAAAGTTGGGGGATCAAGATGATTACATCAACTCTGGTACATCCTCAAGCAAATGGACAGGCAGAATCCTTGAACAAGATAATTGTCAACAATTTGAAGAAAAGACTAGGTGCTAAAAAAGGAAGATGGGCAGAAGAACTACCATTTGTACTATGGGCTGATACAACGACTGTGAAAAGTGAAACTGGACAAACCCCCTTTTCTTTAGTATTTGGGGCAGAAGCAGTGATCCCGACAGAGATGGTGATACCTACAGCAAGGCCGAACATCCGGGATCCTGAGACGAATCCTAAAACTTTATGTCAAGAATTGGATACTGTTGATGAGACAAGGGATGCAGCAAAGCTAAGGATGGAAGCATATCAATAGAGGATTTCCAGAGCATATAACAAAAATCTAAGGACTAAAAGGTTTCAAGTTGGAAATTGGGTGTTAAGGAAGGCTTTTCAGAATACTACTAATCCTGCTGATGGAAAGCTTGCCCCGAAATGGGAAGGACCATATGAAGTTGAATCAGAATCTGGGAAAGGATCATACCGACTCAAGAATATGGAAGGGGATATGTTACCAAGATCCTGGAATGCTATACACCTTAAGCTCTATTTCAAGTGAGTTTAGAATTTAATTTCTAAGCCAGGATGGTATGCATTCTATCTCTTTTAAATATGTTTGATTTTATTTATTCTTTTGAACCCAATACTGACTTAAGCATCGGAGGGGTGTTAGCCAAGCTAACACCCACCTTAGTTTAAAGGTGTTTTGTAGGATACGCTTCAGGATGTTACTCCAGGATGTATACTCAAGATGAATTGAAAGATTAGAGGATTGGCCCCCTCTCTCACTTTTAAGGGATCCTTTTCCCTTCAAAGGTTTAAAGCTATTCACCTTTCTCTCGAATTGGGTTTAAACACCCCGCCTGGAACGCAAGTTATCCAGGAATAGTTCAAGATAGCGGGACCAGTTCATGTAAAAGTGGCTGACAATTTCGTTATTATTGGCTATATCCTGGATCCTTAAGGTATATGAGGATTGATCACCCTCTCTCACGAAAGGGTATTTTCATACTCTCTAAGGTTTAAAGGTTTTCACCTTTCTAAGTCTTGTAGTTTATACACTCCCGCCTGTAGCGCATAAATTTAAGGGTTTATCCCCAGAATATTAAGGGTTTATCCCCAGGATACTAAGGGTCTATCCCCAGTGAAACTAAAGTTTATGGACAAGTTCCAAACAAAATGTGATTGAGTTTAAACACATTCTTTTATGAATAAAATATTACAATGATTGGACTGAAGGAGTACTGCAGTATGTCATGTACTGATGCAATATCCTGCACAGACATGGGACATCAATGCTGGGGACATTGTAAAGCATTCAAAGGTTGAAGTTGGAAACTATTGCCTAAGTGTTTCTTGTATGGTTCTACATTACTAAGTTCAAAAGATTTATCTGAATAAGTTAGGCTTTTACCATCTGATACTTAATTAAATTCTTGCTTAACATTTTTGAATAAGAGCAACAAGAATTTTGAGCATAACATCAGTATCCTGACCAGGATATTTGATCAGGATATTCAGAAGATATTTTTCAAAAATAAAAGAAAAACACAACCACAAAGATAAGGCTAAATGGTTAGTTATTTATTATTAACAAACCAAAAGGTTGTACTCTTGGCTTCATCTCAAAACGAGACCCATCCACCAAAAGTACAACTTGTTCAAAAGCATATTTACATAAACAGTTGAAAGCTTCGTCCTGAAAACACAAGATCCCTCCACCATCAACTATTGATTGATTCAAAAAGCATATTAAAGTTGATGACCAAGGGTTTCGTCCTGAAACTCAGGATCCCTCCACCTTTGGCCATCATATTGTATCTAAGTGCAGGAAAAGTAAATTATTTGGAGTTACAGACTATTTGAATTTAAAAAAGTGGGCTCCAACCTAAGCAATAATATCCATCATTGCCCACTTGAATGCCCTCACACAGCGGCATCACCACCATCCTTCTTCACCTCCTCAGCATCAGCGTCCTGAGCAGCATCCTCACTAGCATCACCACCAGCATCCTTTTTTCTCCAGCCTCGTCCACCATCTTAGCTGCCTTTGAAGTCTCTCCAGCCCCACCTTTAGCAGGATACGACACAGGATTGCCTCCAAGCTCCTTGAGTTTCGCCACCCAGGAATCAACCGGCCAGGATGGACAATCAAGGCCTGTCTGTCACACCCTGACTTTTGCGGAAGCGTGATTATGTGTAATTTGCTTAATATCATTGCATTCAATCATAACAACGACTATATGATAAACCAAAGATGATCATCCATTAAATAAGTTTAAAAACATCACAAACATCATTGTTTGAAACATAGACTTCAAATTCGAATTACAAATCATACGAATTGTTTAGAGTTCCATAAGGACTCATCAAAAGACTCTAAATAAAACCATGCTTTGGTAGATGTGTCTCGTCCAGGATAAGACACACTAACCAAACCCTAAGACAACGGATGACATCCTTTATTCTAAATGCAACTTGAAACATCCAAACGCCCGCCAGATCCACTTTTAATTCCCTGAAATACATGTAGTTTGAAAACATCAACAAAAGTTGAGTGAGTTCATGTGTTTGTTTGTGTGTATAAATAAAACCTTGTAATCATTGTATGTATGTATGTTTTGTAAATTCCGGTATGAAAGCAAAACAAGGAAACAGATCAATTAATGGTTTGCAAGGCCATTAATATGCGTGCAACGGCGTAGGAAGACTCAAACCTAGCAGATTTTGTACCGAGCCTCCGGCAATAAGACATAGTCACCTCATCGGCCAATCCCCGGTCCACATGGGTGTGGGCTCTCTACACCCAAATAGATCTATCACTCATGCCCTTCGGCCCTAACACGAGGATTAATGGTCTTAGGAGTGCGCCTACCCATTCACTTGATCTACTGTGCATTCCATAGCTAACCATACCAATTGTAATTGTTTGTAATCATTTAGTAACATGTACTTCACCCCCGAAGTTATAAAACAAAACAGTTAAAAGAAAAGGGGGACATGAACTCACAGTCTTGCGTTCTTCGTAAACACCGTAACTCAAAGCTTCACCTGGCGTACACGACTACCTACAACGTACTAATGTCTATTAGACGAGCGCGTCGTGCCTTGACTTAGTATAATTTAGCGTCTTCATTATTATTCCAAGTTATATAATTATTTGTTAAAATATTAAATATTTTAACTTAAATCATATTTATTAAATTTTGGAATAATAATATATTTTGATTTGATACTCTTCAAGTATTTATACATGTATTTCCTTCCCAAGGATGGGTGTATTCGTATTCTTGTATTTGTATATTTTTGTCATGTATTGGGGTCGTATTCCGGTGTGTATTTATACGAATGAGAATACGTATTTTTATTGTATTCATTAAGTATTCTTATACTTAATTTCGTATTAATTTTTCCGGAATATTATCTTTAATAAAAGTTCACCAATATATATTTCCAAAATATATATTTTAAGAAATATTATTTATAATTTTCCCTTGGCAAAAATATTTGTATTTACATATAAGTTCCAAAAATAATATATTTTCAAGTCTAACTTAGAAAATATATATAAACTTATTTTTCTCCAAAAATGATATATTTCATATTTATTTGAGAAAATATATCTTTCACCCCAAAAATATTGTATTTCATGTTTGTTTAAGAAATATATATTTTCTCCCAAAAATAATACATCTTCTAATAATTCCAAGAAAAATATATATATATATTTTTATTCACCTAAAATAATATATTTTCCTCTTGTAAAAAATATGATATAAATTTGTAATAATTGTAGAAATCATATTTTTATTCACTTGGTGTCCAAAATATTATTTACCAAAATATACATGTGAATCAATTTTCCGGAATATTTTGTAAGTTACATTCTTTTGTTCGGTTTCACCAATATTTTGCGTAAAATGTGTATATTCATATTCTTGGAATTTTGGTAATATTTTGGATTGTAATTTTTGGTATTTTAGTGAGTTATATTATTTCAAGTCCTAAAATAATATAACTAATACACATAATATACAAATAATCACACACATGGTGTCATCTAAATATATATTTCCTAAATACATATTTAGTCACTTTTATTTATAAAAACCAACCTCCAATATTTATATTTTGTAACAAAAATTATGGCAAACTTTATGTGAAAAAAATCCATGGTTTAAAATACACTTGTAAATATTTATTTGGAAATATTTTTCTACGTGTTTTATTTTTAGAAAGACTTTGCCATAGTTTCCCCTAAAAATGGAGGTTTCCATACCTTCAAAGTATATCATTTTCTTTTTGTAAATCAACACAATCAATTCACCATCAACAATAAACAATCTACACTTACCGATTTTGTCAAAATCAAGCATAAACTACCACTTCATGAACTTGAAAATTTGTAGTAACTTACTAGTGTATTTAGTAAGTCTTGTTACCCTTTAAAGTGTGATTGATTCTTTAAAAACATCATGTTCAAAGGATTTAGATCTTTACAACTTACAAAGCTTATTTTCTAAAATGTTTCTTTATGGATTTTTCTTGTTACATATAAGTTTCTATACTTGTTTAACCATCAAAAATGGGGTATACTTATGTAAGAACCAAGATTAAATAAAACTTGTATTTTTAGCTTGGTTTCTTGAAAAATCATCCATGAAATTTTAGATCTACAAGTATTACAACTTACTTTGATCATTATTTTACAAGAAAACCACATATTCTTTCAAGTTCATGGTTTATGTGAGGATGATTCATTAAACTCTAACATGTCCATCCCCTCATCTTGCTAGATTATGTTTTTAATCATGATCTAGCAAGATCATATGATGATCAACATCAAATATATGAATAAACAACAATCATCAAGCATAATAACTCATAAACAACGTAGATTCTTCATGATTTAAGCTTATGTTCAAGTTTTATTCTTGTGATTCTTAGTGTTCTTGATGATTATCATCATGTATCATTCTTTAACCACTAAGATAAGATGAAAAATGGAGTGTATGATGTTCTTACCACTAGCTCAAGGCCAGGGATGATCAAGAGGAGAAAAGAGATGGATAATAGCAAATGAAGAAGGTCCTTGAACTTCTACAAGCTCCTAGTTCCTTTGTGCACCTTCTATCACAATTGTATATGCTTGGAATGGATGAAACTTGATTGAAAAGTGGTGATGATGGTGGTGTTTGGTTCGGCCGAGAGCAAGGCAAGGGAGAGGAGAAGAAGTGTGTTTTTAAGTGTGTGTAAAAATGAGAGTTATGAACACTTAGGTATACTTATAATCCATATTCACCTTTTAACTCATGGTTCTTATGCTTAAAACAAGGGAACACAATCTAATATTTTATCAAAATAAAATCAAGATGGTGGGGCCATGTATGGGCCGTCCCATAGGTGGGGGGGTAGTAGGCTTAGGTTTAACCATATGATTAGTTAATAGTTGAAATCCAAGTATCTAGTTAGGTGATTAGTTATTAGATATTTATATGATGTGTTATGATGTTCGGGGACCATAACTAGCTTGGTAATGTTAAAACAGTGCTTCTAGTGAAAATTTGGTGTTTCGGGTAGTGTCCGGTTGTTCGGTTGGTTACCGGTTCGTTAAGGTGCTAAACTATGCAGTTTAGTGTGCTTTATGTACCCTTTTGTGACACTTTTGATTCCCGACACTTAGGAAAGCATTCAGGACCATTTAACCATATTTCTGCATAATACAAGAGTGTTTAAATGCTGAAAATTACTGATTTTTGCTGAATTCAGCACTTTATGTGAGTTTTACGCACTTTCCGGAACTTAAACTATCACTAGGAAGACAGTTTTGTGATCCTTACTTTCCTACACACTATCCTAGTGTAATACTTGGTTTCTGGCTCATTCTGTGTCTCAACACATTGTCTGTCTATGTACTGAACTCTGTTAGCATATTTCTGATTTATCTGATAACTGTGCTAACTGTGTTTCATGCATCATTTGAATCAATAAAGTTCTCATGCAATAATGATATGACTTTAAGCAATATGTGATGCACATGTATGTATATGGCAATAATAAAAAAGTAATTCAAGTGATCAATTATAATTCAGCACGGTCATTAAACACTAATCATGGTTTAATAGTTGTACGGATACCTGAAATTTTGACAGTTGTCACATTCTCCCCCTGTTAAGAAAATTTCGTCCCGAAATTTTAAGCTTTACTACTAGCAGCAGGGGAGTTGGGTAACAAATGCGGGTATTTTTCTTTCATGCGGTCCTCACGCTCCCAAGTGAACTCTGGGCAATGACGCGCGTTCCATCGAACCTTGACAAGTTTAACACTACTCCTCCGAGTCTTGTTAACCTTCCAATCAGTAACCTCAACGGGTTCTTCTGTAAAGTGGAGTGTGTCATGAATGTGAACTTCATCAGCAACAATGACCACTGTTTCTTGTGTTGGGCTCTTCTTCAGATTAGATAGATGGAATGTATCATGAACGCCATTAAGTTCTGTCTGTAGCTCCAACTTGTAAGCTACAGGACCATTCCTTTCCAGGATTTTAAACGGCCCGATAAATCATGGATTTAACTTTCCACGCTTCCCAAAGCGTGCCACACCTTTCCAAGGTGAGACTTTTAACAGAACCATATCACCCACTTCAAATTCCAAAGGTTTCCTTCTTTTGTCCGCATAGCTCTTTTGTCGGTCACGAGCCACCTTGATGCGCTCTCGGATCTGCATGATCTTATATGTCCTTTCTTGGACCAGTTCGGGACCAACCAGCTGTCTATCACATGCATCTGCCCAGTATAACAGCGATCGACACTTGCTTCCATAGAGAGCCTCGAATGGTGCAGCTTGAATGCTTGTATGGTAGCTGTTGTTATAGGAGAACTCAACCAAAGGTAGGTGAGTGTCCCAACTGCCACCCAAGTCCATTACGCAAGCACGAAGCATATCTTCTAATGTCTTAATCGTTCTCTCACTTTGACCGTCCGTCTGTGGATGAAATGTTGTGCTCACATTCAACTGAGAACCAAATGATTCTTGAAAAGATTGCCAAATCCTTGACACAAATCTTCCGTCTTTGTCGGATATAATCGAGATAGGCGCTCCATGACGTGCGACTATCTCCCTTAGGTATAGCTCAGCTAGCTTACTAGTGTTATCCTTCTCTCTGATCGGCAAAAAGTGCGCAGATTTTGTAAGACGGTCCACGATTACCCAAATCGTATCATGACCTCTGGGTGTCCTGGACAACTTCGTTACGAAATCCATTGAGATCTGTTCCCACTTCCACATGGGTATCTCAGGTTTCTGCAGAAGACCTGAAGGCTTCTGATACTCGGCCTTCACTTTGGCGCAGGTCAAACACTTCCCAACATAAGTAGCCACATCACCCTTAAGTCTTGGCCACCGATAATAGTCCTTAAAATCTTGATACATCTTGTCCGATCCTAGATGGATCGAGTACCTCGATTTATGAGCTTCATCAAAAATCACATCTCTAAGACCACCAAAGAGGGGAACCCAAATTCGTCCCATAAAATACAAGGTTCCTTCCTCATTGGGTACCAACTTTTTCTCCATCCCACGGAGATATTCATCCTTAAGATTCTCTTTCTTAAGAGCTTCTCTCTGTGCAGCACGAATACGTAACGAGAGGTCTGTCTGTATAATCATCTCCAAGGCCCTAACCCTTATGGGCTTAATCCTCTCTTTTCGACTCAAGGCGTCTGCCACCACATTCGCCTTTCCTGGATGATATTTGATTTCGCAATCATAATTGTTTAACAGCTTCACCCATCGTCGCTGTCTCATGTTAAGCTCTTTCTGATCAAATATGTGCTGAAGGCTCTTGTGATCTGTAAAGATCGTGCATCGGGTGCCATACAAATAATGCCACCAAATCTTCAAAGCAAACACCACTGAGCCTAACTCCAAATCGTGTGTGGTGTAATTCTTCTCATGAACCTTTAATTGGCGCGAAGCATAAGCGATAACCTTCTGTCGCTGCATCAGCACACAACCCAATCCCTGACGCGAGGCGTCACAATATACCACGAAGTCGTCGGTGCCTTCGGGTAGGGATAAAATAGGTGCATCGCAAAGCTTGTTCTTAAGCAACTGAAAAGCTTCTTCTTGTTTGTCTCCCCATTCATACTTCTTATCCTTCTGAGTAAGGGAGGTCATCGGTTGAGCGATTTTAGAAAAATCCTCAATGAATCTGCGATAATACCCTGCTAAACCTAGAAACTGACGGATCTCGGTTGGCGTATTTGGAGTTTCCCAATTCTTAATCACCTCGATCTTGGTGGGATCCACATGAATTCCATCTTCGTTTGCCACGTGACCAAGGAACTGTACCTCACGCAACCAGAACTCACACTTCGAGAACTTAGCATACAGTTTCTCCTTCTTGAGCAGTTCTAAGATGGCTCTAAGGTGTTGCTCATGCTCTTCCTTCGTCCATGAATAGATCAAAATATCATCGATAAATACAATCACGAATTTATCGAGATATGGCTTGCAAACTCGGTTCATCAAATCCATAAACACCGCCGGTGCATTCGTCAACCCAAACGGCATCACTAGAAACTTGTAATATCCATAACGTGTTCTGAAGGCTGTCTTCGGTATACTTTCTTCTTGAATCCGCAGCTGGTGATAAACTGATCAAAGATCGATCTTGGAGTAGTAACTTGAACCCTGAAGTTGATCGAACAAATCATCAATCCTCGGCAAAGGATACCGATTCTTGATGGTCAACTTGTTCAGCTCTCTGTAGTCGATGCACATGCGAAAACTACCGTCTTTCTTCTTGACAAATAGGACTGGAGCTCCCCAAGGTGAGAAGCTTGGTCTAATGAATCCCTTGTCTAGAAGCTCCTGAAGCTGCGTCGACAACTCTTGCATCTCGGAAGGTGCAAGTCAATAAGGTGCCTTGGCTACAGGCGCGGCGCCTGGAACCAAGTCAATATGGAATTCGACTTGTCGTTGGGACGGCAATCCTGGCAAGTCTTCAAGGAAGACTTCAGTATATTCCCTTACCATAGGGATATTTTCGGGCTTCGGTTTCTTTATCAACAATGAGAGCTAAGAAGGCAACACATCCTTTCCGCAAAAACTTGCGTGCCTTCAAACAACTGATAATCCGTAGAGGCGTATCATGCTTCTCCCCTTAAATCACAATCGTCTCTTCATTCGTCATCGGGATGCGGATAATCTTCTCATGGCATACGATCTCAGCTCGATTACTCGACAACCAATCCATTCCAACTATTACATCAAAACTTCCCAATTCGACTGGCAGAAGATCAAGCATAAACTCACGCTCTCCGAGCTCTATTACACAGCCTGTCACGGCCCCAGCCCCGGTTTGACCTGGTTTAGAGCCGCGGGATAGGAAACCCGTGGTATCTTAATATGCGACAGCGGAAAACAGGATCGTTTAAAAAAAACTCAAAATGCCCAATTATTTTATTCCATAATTTGGAGATAAACCCCGTAATTTACAACATAGGAATTTAACTAGGAAATTCCCTTATTTATTAAAACATGTTTATTCATTTTTTAACTGAGCCACCTCTTCAAGCTTGTTAGTGCTCCGTAGCACATTTCCTTGATTTACAGCAGGTCGCCTGAAACATGTTTTAAAAATATTTTTATCAGCGGGGAAATGCTGGCGAGTTATACATTTGATACAAAATGACACATTGATATAGATTACAGTATTAAGAGCGATTACAATTGCCTTTATCATTTATATCACTGACCCAGTTGTCATTTGACCGGACTTATGACTGTGGACATATCACTTGTAGGTCCTTTCACCCACTAGTGATAAACATTTAGTAGCTATGTGCACATCCCCCCACTTACTGGCAGTAATTTCATATAACAAAGACTTAATCCCTGTAACTATAACTTTTGAAAAATTGTGTTGGAAATAGTTTTGGTAAAAAGAGAATAACTCACATTGCAAGTTTACACGGGCAGAGTTTTGCCTACTGATTAGCCTTTTTGACCTAGATTAAATAATATACATAAGAACTCGATTAGTAACTGATACAGCATTTACGATAGTTCACGAGATTAAACCCTCACAACGAATGACAAAATGATATGCTTAAACATTCAGCGGAGTCACAACGAATGACAGAGTATTGCCCGAGTTCGAGCAACACTCAAACATCCGGTTGGATTTCACGCGAATGACAAAGTAGTAGCATTTAAACATCCGGTTGGATAGTTTCAATCGATCGGATATTGAATCGTAGCAGCGATCGAGTTAATACCCGGTGTTGGAGCAGCACTACACTAATATTATTGATATTTTCGACTTCTGAGAGCAACCTATTCGTTTTTACGAAATGATTTCGACACCAGTGGATTGTGCAGGTGAATGGCTATTTATAGATGAAATTAGGGTCTGACGCGGCCCGCGTAAACCCTAAGCTTAACCTTACGCGGCCCGCGTAAACCCTAAGCTTAACCTTACGCGGCCCGCGTTGCCGCCTAGTCTACGACTAGCTTTGACTAGTCATACGTAGGTTAGCCAGGTGGTCGACACGTGGCACTGTTACGCTTATCCGGTCAACACAGGGTTGACGCGGCCCGCGTAAGACTATTCATGTCTTTTACGCGGCCCGCCTGAGACCCAACATTTTATTTTTCTTGATTTTTAATATGGTTTAGGGTTTCAGGGGTCCGGGTTTTCACTTACGGGTATTCTTAGGACAATTTTGAGAGTCCTTACATTCTCCCTACCTTATTTAAAATCTCATCCTCGAGATTTATTGGAATAAGTGAGGATACTTTCGCTTCATCTCCGATTCCAGTTCCCAAGTGTACTCGGGTCCTCTCCTAGAATCCCATTTGACTTTGACTAGTACCAATCTTTTGTGCTTGAGGAACATGATTTTCCGATCCTCAATTTGAAGTGGTTTTTCAACGAACTTCAATTTCTCATTTATCTTTACGTCTTGAAGAGGTACGATCATTGATTCGTCTGATAGACATTTCTTGAGGTTGGATATATGAAATACATCATGTACTCCAGCCAATTCTTCTGGTAGTTGTAATCGATAAGCAACTGGTCCTATACGTTGAATCACTGGGAATGGTCCTACGTATCTTGGACTTAGCTTTCCTTTCTTACCGAATCGAACTATTCCTTTCCAAGGAGATACTTTTAAGAGTACTTTGTCTCCTACTTGGAATTCGAGTGGCTTGCGTCGATTATTAGCATAACTTTTCTGGCGATCTCGAGCCGTCTTCATTCTTTCCTTGATTTGGGTGATCTTGTCGGTAGTTTCTTGCACAATTTCCGGTCCTGATAATTGACTTTCTCCTATTTCTGCCCAACAAACTGGAGTTCTGCACTTCCTTCCATACAGTGCTTCGAATGGGGCAGTTTCAATACTTGAATGATAACTATTGTTATAGGAGAATTCAATTAAAGGTAAGTGATCATCCCAATTTCCACCAAAATCTATCACACATGCTCTAAGCATGTCTTCCAAGGTTTGAATCGTCATTTCACTTTGTCCGTCTGTTTGAGGATGATATGCCGTACTTAAATTTAATCGAGTTCCCATTGCTTGTTGGAAACTTTTCCAGAAATGAGAAGTGAAACGACTATCCCTATCCGATACAATGGAGAGTGGAACTCCATGTAAGGATACAACTTCATCTACATACAACTTGGCCAACCTTTCCATGCTAAAGGTTTCTTTCATAGGTAGAAAGTGGGCTGATTTGGTTAATCGATCCACAATTACCCAAATCACATCATTACCTTTTCTGGTTTTGGGTAACTTTGTAACAAAGTCCATTGTTATAAACTCCCATTTCCACACCAGCATTTCTAGTTGTTGTAGTAGGCCTGCGGGTTTCTGGTGTTCTGCCTTAACTTGTGAACAAGTAAGACACTTAGAAACATATTTAGCTATGTCCTTTTTCATTCCATTCCACCAGAAATTGTTTCTTAAATATTGGTACATCTTATTGTTACTAGGATGAATGGTATACCTAGATTTATGAGCTTCTTCTAGAATCTGATTTCTTAATTCTCCCTGCTTAGGTACCCAAATTCGCTTCTTATGGAATCTCCAGATTCCATCACTACCTTGTTTTAAATCCTTCATTCGCCCTTTCATTTCTTCAGCATCATCGTTGATTGCCGTTTCTGGAATGTTTTTCAGTTGATCCAATAAGTCTAATTGTAAACTTAATCTAAGAGCACAAACTCGTCGTTGTTTTTCATGATACTTACGACTTAGGGCGTCAGCAACTACGTTTGCTTTTCCTTCATGATATTGAATATCACAATCATAATCACTTAGGATTTCCATCCATCTTCTTTGCCTCATGTTTAATTCTTTTTGCCCAAATATATATCTTAAACTTTTATGATCTGTATAGATAGTAAACTTACTTCCGTATAGATAATGTCTCCAAATCTTAAGGGCAAAAATTATGGCTCCTAATTCTAAGTCATGAGTCGTATAGTTTTCTTCGTGCTTTTTCAATTGCCTTGATGCATACGCAATTACCTTCTTGCGTTGCATTAGCACACATCCAAATCCTAGTTTTGAAGCATCACAATATACTTCAAAATCTTCAGTTCCTTCTGGTAAGGCTAGGATTGGAGCATTGGTTAATTTCTGTTTTAAAATCTTAAAAGCTTCGTCTTGTTTGGGTCCCCATTCAAACTTAACTGCTTTACAGGTTAGCTTAGTTAATGGTATGGCTATCTTAGAAAAATCCTTAATAAACTGTCTATAATATCCGGCTAATCCTATAAAACTTCTAATCTCCATTGCTGATTGTGGGACCTTCCATTTGGTGATTGCTTCTATCTTAACAGGATCTACGTGAATGCCTTCGTGATTCACCATATGTCCTAAAAATTGCACTTCTTTCAGCCAAAATTCACACTTTGAGAATTTGGCGTAAAGCTTTTCTTTTCTTAACAAAGTTAAGAGTATATGCAAGTGCTGACAATGCTCGTCCTGACTTTTGGAATAAATAAGTATATCGTCTATGAAAACAATTACGAATTTATCCAAATACGGTTTACAGATTCTATTCATCATGTCCATAAATGCTGCAGGAGCATTTGTTAATCCGAAGGGCATGACTGTAAACTCGTAATGACCATACCTAGTTCTGAAAGCAGTCTTAGGTATGTCTTCTTCTTGTACCTTCAATTGATGGTATCCGGAGCGTAAGTCGATCTTAGAAAAATATCTAGCTCCTTGAAGTTGATAAAAAAGATCATCAATTCGAGGTAATGGGTATCGGTTCTTAATTGTAACTTTATTCAATTCCCTATAATCGATACACATTCTCATTGAACCATCCTTTTTCTTTACAAAGAACATTGGCGCTCCCCACGGGGATGAGCTAGGTTGTATGAATCCTTTACTTAGTAATTCATCTAACTGCTTTTTCAATTCTAGCATCTCAGTGGGTGCTAACCTATAAGGTGCCTTAGCTATCGGTGTAGTTCCAGGAATTAGATGAATTCTAAATTCTACCTCCCTATCAGGTGGTAATCCAGGTAGTTCTTCTGGGAATACATCCGAGTATTCTGATACTACTGGAATTTCCTTTAGTTCCTTACCCTTAGTGTTAATGATTACTGAAATCATATACACCATTTCTTGTTTCCTTGAATAACTGGCCAATTTCATTACTGAAATGAATTTCAATGGCTTTTGTGGCTTGTCTCCTGTAATCACCACTAATTCTCCTGTTGGTGTATAAATTTCTATGGAATTCCTATCACAAAGAATTCGAGCATGGTTGGCTACCAACCAATCCATTCCTAACACAACATCGAATTCGGCTAATTTCATTGGTAACAGGTTTGCAGAAAATTTATGGCCTAACAGTTCTATTGTTTCATCTTGCAATACCTTACCTATGTTAACAGAACTGTCGTTTGCTGTTTCGACTGTAAAAATCTGCCTAAGTTGGGTTAAGGGTAAATTAAGTGCTTGGCAGAATGAAGTATTTATAAAACTTTGGTTCGCACCAGAGTCAAATAATACTTTTGCATAAACGTTGTGAACTAGGAACGTACCCGCTATCACGTCAGGAATCAGCTCTGCTTCCTGAGTTGTCAATTGAAAAGCTCTCACATTCTTTTTAGCTCCTTCTGCAGGTTTAGCTTTGTTGTCAGCTGGTTTGACTAATTTAGGACATTCTGGTTTGAAATGTCCAGTTTCTCCACAGTTATAGCAAACCCTTGTTTTATTTCTGCATTCTTCTTCACGATGTCCCGGAATTTTACAAAAATTGCACTATCCCTTACATCTTCCAAAATGCTTCCTTTTGCAAGAATTGCAAAATGGACCAGTGGAAGATTGCCCAGTTCCTTTTCTCTTGAAGTTGTTACGATTACCCATTCGAAATCCTTGGGTAATTTTTTGGGCTACTTCTTTCTTTTTATTCTCTTCTCGCGTCCGTACTAGTTCGTCAGTCAAAGTATTGGCTAAATCCACCGCATCATCAATTGTGCGAGGTTTCGCAGTTTTGACGAAATTACGGATTTCGCCAATCAATCCCCAAATATATCGAGAAATAAGTACCGGCTCCGGCGAAGCCAGAGTTGGTACTACTCTCGCATACTCGAAGAACGTCGAAGTATATCCTCGACAATCGACATCCACCATCCGATGGGTGAGGAATTTATTGGTCATTTGCTCTTTTTCGTATTCGGGACAGAATTTTCTTTCTACCAAATTCTTAAATTCCTCCCAGATCATAGCATACGCCACCGTCCTTCCTTTGGCTTGTAACACCGTGTTCCACCATTCTAGCGCACTTTCTTTAAAAAGATTCGATGCATACATGACCTGATCTTCGTTCACACATTCACTTATGGCAATTACTGCCTCAGTTTTCTCTAACCAACGCAATGCTGCAGTTGCCCCTTCGTTACCTGCAAACTCAGCTGGTTTACAGGCAAGAAATTCCTTATAAGTGCAACCAGGCGTTCTAGTTCTCATTTTCTTGGGAATCGGGACTTGCAGAACATTATCATTTCTATTATTATTGTTGCCGCCTCAGTTTACACTATTACTAAAGTTATCCTTAACAGTACGTTTACTAGGAACTATTGGTTGAGGTTCCACTGGAACTCTAGCAGCAGCAAGTATCGCTGGAATAGCATTGGCTATTCCCTGAGCAACGATATCCTCGATATCTTGCCTATTTAGTAATTGTTCTTCATGATTTTGCTCAGATTGAATTACTTCATTAACTGGTTCATTACCAGCGTTTGCCATCTGTTAATTAATTTTATATAAATAATTAGTATAGATACAAAGAATTAGTTATAACAAAACAATTTGCACATAATCACATTGACATGTATAACCAAAAGTTATCAGTTTCCCGAGTTTCATTTCTATATATTATATTATGCCTCGTACACACTATTATCATACAGCCATTTTATTGTTATGTTATTACACATACTGGTTTTTATGATTATTTATTAAACAAGTATTCCTGCAACTCCCACTATCCAGTCAGGTGGCTTTTTAGAAATGACGCTCCCTCTCGTCGTACTTCCAAGTAACTCTTTCTCCAACATCCCTAATTCGGTTTCCTGCATCAATTAACTCTTCACCCCAGAGACGAAGTTCAGCCAGATTCTCCGGGCTCATAGTTGGGTATAGTGGAGGTTCTGGGTCAACCTGTGGGAAAAATGTATCAGGGTTGTTTAAGAGATTCTGGAATTGCCAATCAGTTGTCCACCATTCATCTAATTCTACTGGTAATGGTTGGGGTTGGACAATAGGATCCGGGATAGCAGGTTCTAGATTGATTGGAAGTTGAGCTTCTAATGGGTAGTTGAAAAGATCATCTTCAGTAAACATAAGGTTTGGATTAGCTGGTTCAAGTTTCCATCGGCAGGTCCGATGAGGTCACTCATTACTAATTTATGGTCTAAGACTTCCCATGGTTTTATTTCCTGGTTTGGTCTAGAACTTTCCCCAATCTCAATCACTTTGCCTTTACCCTTGTCTTTTGGATCTTCAGTTTTGGTAACTTTTCTTGTTGCTGGCTTTTTTCCTGCGTACTTTCCTCCATCCCACCAACCTTCTTCTTTTCTTGGGTTTAGGTTTCTCCAAAGGTGGAGCTTGAAATTCTATGGGTTCTTCTTTGTCAGCGAAGTAACCGGTGAATTCCTTGGAAACTTCTATTTTAACGGGGTAGAGATTGAGATTCTCTAATGCCTCCGACATTTCATTCATGCTGTTTAGCACATAATTCTAAGTTAAAATTTTGTAAATCACGAAATCACAGAATGGTAATTTAGAAAATTTAAAATTTATTTAAACTGAACTTATTGCCAACTTTTATTACAACTGAATTTCAAATCTAATAGTGGTTTATTGTAATTTTATTTATTTACTTAGTAAAATTTCTGGTTTGTAGGGAATAAGGATGCTAAACTTGAGTTAGGATATTTAAAAATTTGCATTTTCCGCTACACTGGCTAACATGTAAAGATTTGCCCATTTTTCATCTAATTTATCTTCCCATGGTGGTTTGCTGTCTAGTTCTTGAATTTCCTGATTAACTTTCTTTTCTTTTTGGTGTGATCTCTTTATTTTCTCCTGACTTTTCTTAATAATCAAACTTCTTCTGTGAGGAGAAAGTGATTCCTCATACTGTGCCTTTCTAACAAATATTCCTTCTTCAGGAATTTCAGACTGATTTGAGGATTTTGCTTTAGACGAACTTCCTTTCTCGTAGGATGACCTATCTAATTTAAGATAGATATTTGACAACTTTTGCTTACCCATACTGTAATTATCAGATAGTAAAAAAAAATCACATAATCACAAAATAGCAATTAGAAAAAAAAAATTAAGTATTAAAATACTTAATAGGCTTAAATCAGTGGCTCGTTTGGTAGCTCTGATACCACCTTTTCCTGTCACGGCCCCAGCCCCGGTTTGACCTGGTTTAGAGCCGCGGGACAGGAAACCCGTGGTATCTTAATATGCGACAGCGGAAAACAGGATCGTTTAAAAAAAACTCAAAATGCCCAATTATTTTATTCCATAATTTGGAGATAAACCCCGTAATTTACAACATAGGAATTTAACTAGGAAATTCCCTTATTTATTAAAACATGTTTATTCATTTTTAACTGAGCCACCTCTTCAAGCTTGTTAGTGCTCCGTAGCACATTTCCTTGATTTACAGCAGGTCGCCTGAAACATGTTTTAAAAATATTTTTATCAGCGGGGAAATGCTGGCGAGTTATACATTTGATACAAAATGACACATTGATATAGATTACAGTATTAAGAGCGATTACAATTGCCTTTATCATTTATATCATTGACCCAGTTGTCATTTGACCGGACTTATGACTGTGGACATATCACTTGTAGATCCTTTCACCCACTAGTGATAAATATTTAGTAGCTATGTGCACATCCCCCCACTTACTGGCAGTAATTTCAGATAACAAAGACTTAATCCCTGTAACTATAACTTTTGAAAAATAGTGTTGGAAATAATTTTGGTAAAAAGAGAATAACTCACATTGCAAGTTTACACGGGCAGAGTTTTGCCTACTGATTAGCCTTTTGACCTAGATTAAATAATATACATAAGAACTCGATTAGTAACTGATACAGCATTTACGATAGTTCACGAGATTAAACCCTCACAACGAATGACAAAATGCTATGCTTAAACATTCAGCGGAGTCACAACGAATGACAGAGTATTGCCCGAGTTCTAGCAACACTCAAACATCCGGTTGGATTTCACGCGAATGACAAAGTAGTAGCATTTAAACATCCGGTTGGATAGTTTCAATCGATCGGATATTGAATCGTAGCAGCGATCGAGTTAATACCCGGTGTTGGAGCAGCACTACACTAATATTATTGATATTTTCGACTTCTGAGAGCAACCAATTCGTTTTTACGAAATGATTTCCACACCAGTGGATTGTGCAGGTGAATGGCTATTTATAGGTGAAATTAGGGTCTGACGCGGCCCGCGTAAACCCTAAGCTTAACCTTACGCGGCCCGCGTTGCCGCCTAGTCTACGCTAGCTTTGACTAGTCATACGTAGGTTAGCCAGGTGGTCGATACGTGGCACTGTTACGCTTATCCGGTCAACACAGGGTTGACGCGGCCCGCGTAAGACTATTCATGTCTTTTACGCGGCCCGCCTGAGACCCAACATTTTATTTTTCTTGATTTTTAATATGGTTTTGGGTTTCAGGGGTCCGGGTTTTCACTTACGGGTATTCTTAGGACAATTTTGAGAGTCCTTACACAGCCTCTAATCACTTCGTTTGCTTCTACTAGCTTTCCATTAGCTAGTTCTATTGAATACGGGATATCTAACTTACTGGCAACTAACCCAAGTATATTCTTAAAGTCTAGAGATACGAAGCTATAGTCGGCACCAGTATCAAATAGCACAGATGCAAAGTGTTGACTGATAGGGAACGTACCAGTGACTACGTTCAGATCCTGACGAGCTTCCTTAGCTCCAATGTTGAAAACTCTTCCTTGGGCTTGATTGTTCTTTGGGCAATCTCGCTTGAAATGCCCAACATCTCCGCAACCAAAACAACCTTGGCCACGGACATTTCCATTTCCATTTCCACCTTGGTTGTTGTTTGCTCCACGGTTTCCGTTACCAGCTTGATTTTCAGAACCACCATGATTTCCATTACCTCCCTGATTATTGTTTCCACCTTGGTTTCTGTTCCCATAACCGTTTCCACCACGGTTTCCACTGCCATTACCACTTCCTCTCTGACCACCATTCCCACGACCGGCTCCATACCAGCGTGTCTCTTTGGCATGGCCAACTTTTCCTCACGTTTCACACTTTCCAGCTCCGCATCGTCCAGTGTGATGAAACTGACACACGTCACATTTGGGCAGGGTACCCATATACCCTTTTCCTCTAATCTCAGCACCAGTAGCAGTAGCTTGTGCCTTAACTGGTGGGTTAGCATCTCTACGCTTGCTGGCATTGTTGCTCGCACGAGTACCCTTCTTGAAGTTTGAGAACTTCCTTTTGTTTTCCCCTGACGACTCGACATGAGTCTCCTTCTTCTTTCCCTCAGAGATTGAAAACTTGTTCAGTCTAATTGCTTCCTCTGTCAGTGCCACGCTCAAGTCAATGGCTTCAGTGATCGTTGGAGGCTTGGAAGTAGTCACCATGCTCATAATTTGGGGTGCCAATCCCCAATGAAACATTCAACTTGCTTGAATTCTGGTTCTACCATGTAGGGGACAACACGAGACAAATCATGGAATCTCTACACATACTCGGCTATCTTAGGACCATCCATTTTCAGATTCCAAAACTCGGTTTCCAGCTTCTGAATCTCAGCCCTTGAATAATACTTCTTACGCATCAGTTCTTTCATCTCATCCCATGTCATACCGTATGCTGCAGCCTCACCTAGAGTCTGAACCTGGAGGTTCCACCACGACAGAGCCCCATCTAGGAATAGTCCAGAAATGTAAGTGACCTGGTGCTCTGGCGCACACTTGCTCATTCGCAACACAGAATATGTTTTCTCAGCCCATCTTACCAAAGCTATAGCACCTCCAGTGCCATCAAAGTTCAGAGGCTTGCAGTCTAGGAACTGCTTGTAAGTACAGCCTGTACAAGCAACATCATTCACAGAAAGCATTAGCAAATGCACATGGAATGTCCAAACGTATTGTAATGTGTCTTAGGTGACTTAAACATTACCGTGAGGTGGGTTATTTCCTGAGGTACCTCCGCTGTGTTCAGAGCGCAAGGCCTCATGTTGTGCAATTTCCTGTGAAATCCGTTCTTGCAGTTCTACCTCTATTGTGGGAAACTGGGTATTCCTTCGAGGAGGCATCTTCTATAAAGAAGATTGTATAGGTCAGGTCTTAACCGAGTAATAATTAGTACATATATAATAGTGTTTACCATAACAAGTAAGCATGTAATCATCACAATCATAGCACAAACAAGTAAATTAACAACGTATTTAATGAGAACATGATGATTGAGCTTTCATTAATCATCGACCACAAATATTGTTACATGTTTTACAAAAGTATCGTATTAAAAGGGAACACAGGGTCACACTACCCTTATCCAAAATGTCTATTAGTCTACAAAGTCATACAATCAAAAGGTGGTCTCCAAAAGGCTTCACTAGCTCAGCTCAATAGTGGTGCTCTCATCAAAAGCAAGGCAACCTACATAAAACCAAAAACCGGCTTTGCTGATGGTGATGGAGGAGGAGGCGGTGGGGGAACAAAAAGCAAGCTGCTCACATGCGCAAGCTCCTCCTCAAGCTGATAAACATGACCCAACAGATAACCGATCTGCTGCTCGATGGTAAGAAATCGAGTATCAAACTCTGGAAATGGAGTAAGAGGTGCAGGAGGATGCGAAAACGGGGACGGTGATGAACGAGGGGGAACGAAAGCAGGCTGACAAGGACATGGTAAAGGACACGGTGTCATCTCAAGCTCCAAAATCCTACGACTCATAATCTCATACTGAAGCTGAAGTGATAAGAGTAGCTCATCCCATGTATAACCAGTAAAGTACGAGGGATGGTAGGGATCAGAAATCGGCATGGTGTAAGGTGGGAACCATCGGAATGGCTCATCAAGTGGTGAAGAAGTATAAGGAGCAAAAGGTGCAGACTGAGGTATGTGTGGGTAAGTTGCTGAAACATGAGGGTCATGACTAGGCTGCTGGCCAGAAGTGCCCTCCCCTGGACGGAGTGCGGGTATGTCCTGCAAGAAAACAATAGGTAGATCAACATGATGAACATCAGACTCCACTGGGTGAACAGGAGCAACATCAGCGGGTGCGGGTGCAAGTGGAGGAGTGACTGGCTCAATAACAGGAGGATCCACGGGTGCAGGAACTGGGTTGGGTATGAGGGGTGCAATGTCAGGTATGCCAAAAGGAATAGGGTCATGATCAGGCAAGGGCTCAGGATCAGCGGGTGCATCAACAGGCTGATCAACAGGGACAAAATCGGGCTCAAGTTCAGGCTCAAAGTCATGGGAGGAGACGGTGCAGCTGACATGGCCATATCGTTATCAGAATCAGTGGCATAACGTCGCAATCCAACTGCCTGTAAGGCGGAGGAAGTCACAGACTCAAAGGAATTTGAGACAGAGTGTAAACTAGAATCAGAAGAAATCTCAATAACGGGGATCCCAAGAAGTGGAATATCAACAACGTCCTCATCGAGCTCTCCATCACCATGGGCATCATCGAGAGGACCATCAACAAACATATCAAAATCATCATCAAATAGATCATCAAAAGGCCAATCCTTAGGTGGGATGACCATGAGGGGAACGGGAGCGAGGATCGGTGCCACGACATGCTCACCATCGGGGTGACCGATGATAAGATGATCGTGAACTGGAATGGGAATAACAAAAGGATCCTCGTCTGGGATACCATCAGTAAGCGGTAAGTCGTCTCCAAAATCAAGCAACGCAAACGGCTGAAAGTCATCATCGAAGTCTGATAGCATATCTGGGTCGCTCTCAGTATCGGATGTAAAGATCTCTGGCTCTGGGGCGATCTCATCGTCAGAAACAATAGCCATGGGGTCGTCAGTATCGGACAATCCGCTCTCGGATGAAGACATAGTGTCTGTAACAGAACAATCACAACATATGCACATATAATAACCACTACATTATGCAGTCAAAGATAATGAAATCATGTAATCATGTATCCTTATCATTCCTCACAAATCATTTCTATCTTTCCTAGTCTCCCAGACTAAACCACAAATGCAACCTTACTATCGTGTTTCGTGTCTGTTTGTAAAAATGTTTGTTTCCCTGGATCTGGGCGTTTCGTGTATGCAATGAAAACATGTTGTAAAAATATTTTCGTGAGAGCCCTAATGATTGTAGTCTAGACTCGAGAAGGAATCCCAGTTCGCTACAATCGAAACTCTGATACCAAACTGTCACACCCTGACTTTTGCGGAAGCGTGATTATGTGTGACTTAGGGATGAGATTTTTTACCGAAATACCGGTACCATACCGGTACCGTACCGATGTCGTACCGTACCGATCATAAACGGTATCGGTATCGGTAATAGATTTTTTGAAATTCGGTATCGCTAAAAACGGTATCGGTACCGGTATTTTTCGGTAAATACCGGTATTAATACTGAATTTAATAATGACTTTATGTACTTTGCTATTATCTTAGATCCCACTATGAAGTTATATTTTCTTGAACATTGTTTTACAAAAATAAATATCAAATTTCTTTTGTTTGGCTATTTTTAATCAATTATGATGACTTTTTAGACATGTTGGAATTTGGATGTTAAAAGTCGAACCCATAGATGTTTACCTTTTGATTTTTTTGACTACTTAATATGTTTATCTTTTGTTTACATTCCTCTATATATTACTCTAGTTCAGTTAATAATGGATGGGTGGGTTTCACGTGAATTTTTTTTAGGTAAAACAATGGATGACACCAAAGCGGTACCAATGTGGTAAAGTACCAAAATACCGGTACCGATACCGGTACCGTACCGGTACCGAATCAATAAATACGGTACGGTAATCGGTATCCACATTTCCTCAATTTAGATAACGGTATTTACGGTATCGGTACCGGTATCGTACCGATCTCATCCCTAGTGTGACTTGCTTAATATCATTGCATTCAATCATAACAACGACTATATGATAAAACCAAAGATGATCATCCATTAAATAAGTTTAAAACATCACAAACATCATTGTTTGAAACATAGACTTCAAATCCGAATTACAAATCATACGAATTGTTTAGAGTTCCATAAGGACTCATCAAAAGACTCTAAATAAAACCAAGCTTTGGTAGATGTGTCTCGTCCAGGATAAGACACACTAGCCAAACCCTAAGACAACGGATGACATCCTTTATTCTTAATGCAACTTGAAACATCCAAACGCCCGCCAGATCCACTTTTAATTCCCTGAAATACATGTAGTTTGAAAACATCAACAAAAGTTGAGCGAGTTCATGTGTTTGTTTGTTTGTGTGTATGAATAAAACCTTGTAATCATTGTATGTATGTATGGTTTGTAAATTCCGGTATGAAAGCAAAACAAGGAAACATATCAATTAATGGTTTGCAAGGCCATTAATATGCGTGCAACGGCGTAGGAAGGCTCAAACCTAGCAGATTTTGTACCGGGCCTCCGGCTGTAAGACATAGTCACCTCATGGGCCAATCCCCGGTCCACATGGGTGTGGGCTCGCTACACCCAAATAGATCTATCACTCATGCCCCTCGGTCCTAACACGAGGATTAATGGTCTTAGGAGTGCGCCTATCCATTCACTTGATCTACTGTGCATTCCATAGCTAACCATACCAATTGTAATTGTTTGTAATCATTTTGTAACATGTACTTCACCCCCGAAGTTATAAAACAAAACAGTTAAAAAAAAAGAAAAGGGGGACATGAACTCACAGTCTTGCGTTCTTCGTAAACACCGTAACTCAAAGCATCACCTGGCGTACACGACTGCCTACAACGTACTAATGTCTATTAGACGAGCGGGTTGTGCCTTGACTTAGTATAATTTAGCGTCTTCATTATTATTCCAAGTAATATAATTATTTGTTAAAATATTAAATATTTTAACTTAAATCATATTTATTAAATTTTGGAATAATAGTATATTTTGACTTGATACTCTTCAAGTATTTATACATGTATTTCCTTCCCAGTGATGGGTGTATTCGTATTCTTGTATTTGTATATTTTTTCCATGTATTGGGGTCGTATTACGGTGTGTATTTATACGTATGAGAATACGTATTTTTATTGTATTCATTAAGTATTCTTATACTTATTTTCGTATTAATTTTTCCGGAATAATATCTTTTTAAAAGTTCACCAATATATACTTCCAAAATATATATTTTAAGAAATATTATTTATAATTTTCCTTTGGCAAAAATATTTGTATTTTCATATAAGTTCCAAAAAATAATATATTTTCAAGTCTAACTTAGAAAATATATATAAACTTATTTTTCTCAAAAAATGATATATTTCATATTTATTTGAGAAAATATATCTTTCACCCCAAAAATATTGTATTTCATGTTTGTTTAAGAAATATATATTTTCTCCCAAAAATAATACATCTTCTAATAATTCCAAGAAAAATATATATATTTTATTCACCCAAAATAATATATTTTCCTTTTTTCAAAAATATGGTATAAATTTGTAATAATTGTAGAAATTATATTTTTATTCACTTGGTGTCCAAAATATTATTTGGCAAAATATACTTGTGAATCAATTTTCCGGAATATTTTGTAAGTTACATTCTTTTGTTCGATTTCACCAATATTTTGTGTAAAATATACTTGTGAATCAATTTTCCGGAATAAAAACCAACCTCCAATATTTATATTTTGTAACAAAAATTATGGCAAACTTTATGTGAAAAAAATCCATGGTTTAAAATACACTTGTAAATATTTATTTGGAAATATTTTTCTAAGTGTTTTATTTTTTGAAAAATTTTGCCATAGTTTCCCCTAAAAATGGAGGTTTCCATACCTTCAAGGTATATCATTTTCTTTTTGTAAATCAACACAATCAATTCACCATCAACAATAAACAATCTACACTTACCGATTTTGCCAAAATCAAGCATAAACTACCACTTCATGAACTTGAAAATTTGTAAAAAATTGTAGTAACTTACTAGTGTATTTAGTAAGTCTTATTACCCTTTAAAGTGTGATTGATTCTTTAAAAACATCATGTTTAAAGGATTTAGATCTTTACAACTTACAAAGCTTATTTTCTAAAATGTTTCTTTATGGATTTTTCTTGTTACATATAAGTTTCTATACTTGTTTACCCATCAAAAATGGGGTTTACTTATGTAAGAACGAAGATTAAATAAAAATTTTATTTTTAGCTTGGTTTCTTGAAAAATCATCCATGAAATTTTAGATCTACAAGTATTACAACTTACTTTGATCATTATTTTACAAGAAAACCACATATTCTTTCAAGTTCATGGTTTATGTGAGGATGATTCATTAAACTCTAACATGTTCATCCCCTCATCTTGCTAGATTATGTTTTTAATCATGATCTAGCAAGATCATATGATGATCAACATCAAATACATGAATAAAAAACAATCATCAAGCATAACAACTCATAAACAACATAGATTCTTCATGATTTAAGCTTATGTTCAAGTTTTATTCTTGTGATTCTTAGTGTTCATCATGATTATCATCATGTATCATTCTTTAACCACTAAGATAAGATGAAAAATGGAGTGTATGATGTTCTTACCACTAGCACAAGGCTAAGGATGATCAAGAGGAGAAATGAGATGGATAATAGCAAATGAAGAAGGTCCTTGAACTTCTACAAGCTCCTAGTTCCTTTGTGCACCTTCTATCACACTTGTATATGCTTGGAATGGATGAAACTTGATTGAAAAGTGGTGATGATGGTGGTGTTTGGTTCGGCCAAGAGCAAGGCAAGGGAGAGGAGAAGAAGTGTGTTTTTAAGTGTGTGTAAAATGAGAGTTATGAACACTTAGGTATACCTATAATCCATATTCACCTTTTAACTCATGGTTCTTATGCTTAAAACAAGGGAACACAATCTAATATTTTATCAAAATAAAATCAAGATGGTGGGGCCATGTATGGGTCGTTCCATAGGTGGGCGGGGGGGGGGGGGGGGGTAGTAGGCTTAGGTTTAACCATATGATTAGTTAATAGTTGAAATCCAAGTATCTAGTTAGGTGATTAGTTATTAGATATTTATATGATGTGTTATGATGTTCGGGGACCATAACTAGCTTGGTAATGTTAAAACAGTGCTTCTAGTGAAAATTTGGTGTTTCGGGTAGTGTCCGGTTGTTCGGTTGGTTACCGGTTCGTTAAGGTGCTAAGCTATGCAGTTTAGTGTGTTTTATGTACCCTTTTGTGACACTTTTGATTCCCGACACTTAGGAAAGCATTCAGGACCATTTAACCATATTTCTGCATAATATAAGAGTGTTTAAATGCTGAAAATTGCTGATTTTTGCTGAATTCAGCACTTTATGTGAGTTTTAGGCCCTTTCCGGCACTTAAACTATCACTGGGAAGGCAGTTTTGTGATCCTTACTTTCCTACACACTATACTAGTGTAATACTTGGTTTCTGGCTCATTCTGCGTCTCGACACATTGTCTATCTATGTACTGAACTCTGTCAGCATATTTCTGATTTATCTGATAACTGTGCTAACTGTGTTTGGTGCATCATTTGAATCAATAAAGTTCTCATGCAATAATGATATGACTTTAAGCAATATATGATGCACATGTATGTATATGGCAATAATCAGAAAGCAATTCAAGTGATCAATTGTAATTCAGCACAGTCATTAAGCACGAATCATGGTTTAATAGTTGTACGGATACCTGAAATTTTGACAGTTGTCACACTGTCTCCTTGGCTTCGTAAGCCATCTTGATTCGAGCTTGTAGGAGGGAGACAACAGCAGAGTTTTTGATCCCCTCTCGGAAGGAGATCGTGGCTTGTTCATGCTCGACACGGGCGGCTGCCAGCTTCACTTCGGCATCCTGAGTAACCTTCTTCAGCTTATCCTGTAGTGTCGGGTCTTGGCTTCAGCAATTGTACCCTGGTCAGCTACGGTGGTCTCAAGTTGCTTGATCCTGGCCTCTTGAAGCTTCACTGTCCCACAGGAATCAGTGTAGAGGTGTAGCAGATGCTGGAGACCCTACAGAGCAAAATACAGGTACGGATTAATGTTTACTAACCAGGATACTCAGTCAGTATATGTGCACAGAATCTAGAACCAGGATATTACCTTGTTGAGGAAGGAGGTCATGGGCTCCAAGGACTTGGTGAAACTGAGCTCCTCGTAGGAGAACCCTTCAGAAGCTGGAGTGGTGGTCTCTAAACCCTTTCTCTTCTTGGACGTGGAGACATGAATTTTTGGGTTAGGCTTAGGAACTGCGGCTGGTTTGGAGCTGGCAATGGTAGGGGTTTCCTTTTTTACTTAGACAGGAGTAGGATAGCTATCGAGTTCCTCAAGGTCCAGGAGGATTGGAACTTTGCTGGCATCTGCATAAAGGGAGTAATTTTGGAACCCTAGTATATTGCAACATCAAATAACAAAATATATGCAGGATATTAAACAGGATCCTTACCAAACATGTTTGAACTGGAGAGTTGGCTTGAGGATGTTGGGTACGGAATGAAGCTTCTTTCGATCTCGGGAAGAAGTCTAATGGCTTGAATTCTTTTTTCAGAGTCAGCAAGAGGAGGTGCTAGTTTCCTGAAGTTAACTGCATAAAACAAAAAGACAGATCCGTTCAGGATACATGATAGGATATAACAGGGGATCATCCTAAAACCCTAAATCCTACCCTTTCTCAACCACTCCACCGGATAATCCGCTCCACCAGGGATCGAACTTCTTTTTACAAAGAAGAATTTGGATTTCCATTCCTCCTCATTCCTGGTGGCTCGGAGTATCAGAGGATCGTTGGAAGTAGAGTAAAACAAGAATCTGCAAGACCCGTGGGATCTAAGCCGATATGCTAATAGAAGGTCATGGACGGAGAGCTCAGGAATGTGGGCATTCTTGATTCGATCAAGAACGAGCAACACTCGCTAGAGCATCGGCATAGTCTGGCTGAAACTGAGTTTGGTAATACGAAAAAATTCAGTGATGAAATCAGGGAAAGGGAATCGGAGGCCCAAGGTAAACGGAAAGGCGTTAAAACAGAGCCACTCATTGGATGCCATGTCTGACCGGATTTCCCGATAATATGGCCGGAACACCGTCCCTTCCGGGAAGATACCGGAAGTCTTGAGGGCCGACAGGTGAGCACTAACGAATGAGCATATTTCCTTTTCGGGGTCTTGAAGGATATTCTGTGGAAAAAAGGAGGGAGCTGAATCACCGGAGCTTGATCTTGTTTGTCTTGTGACGGGTGGTCCATTGGACAACCCTTAATCATGTTAAAAGACGAAATAATCATTCACTTAATCGTGTAATTATCTTGAATTAGATAACTACTGTGCTTATGTTTCAGGTGCGGTTCGGGAGCTTAAAGTGGATAAAATGCAGCTTTGGAGGGTATTAAAGATGAACGGGTCGAGCAAGGAACAAGAGACTAAACAAAAGAGATATATCAGCCCACCACCGTAAATTACGGTCTTACCGTAATTTACGGTGGACCTGGATTGCATTTGGAGGCTACCGTAAATCAGTTTACAATCACCGTAATACTTTTAACCTCACCGTAAATTACGGTGAGACCGTAATTTACGGTAGAGTCGACGGAAAAATTGTAACTGCCTTCATTTAAGCAGTTTTATTATGTCTTTTCACATGTTCTCATCATTGGTCGGTTTTGGAACTCACTAGGGGCGAATTTTGGCTGTCTTGCTTGGTTTGGAACAATTTCTAACATTCGGTTTGTGTTTATGATTCCTATGAACATTAGATTTGTTAGTATGATGATTCACCAAACTATGTCCGGCTAAGCTTTTCGGTGATCATCTTAGGTGAAGGTTTCTATTGAACTTTTGTGTGTTTATTTCCGAATTTCTAGAATGATAACTTGTGTTGCTTGAATATCATGGTGTATGTTTAATTGCTTGTAACTTGTTAATTGATATTGCAATTTCTAGTCTCAATCGTACGTTCTTGGTGCCGTTGGCAATCGAGATATCACGGGAAGGGTTAGGGTTGGTTATTGATTAATTGGCCATCGGGAAACAACTTCGCGTTTATATAATCCGAGTACTTTGTTCCCTTTTATCACTTCGATTATGCATGCACGAGTTATGTCTATGTAACTCTTTCTAGTTGGAATTACACACAATTGTTTAAAGAAACTGAACCTAAGATGGTCATTGTTCTCTCCTAATTTGTTTTACAACCAACATTTGATTTGCAATTAGTTTTAATTTAGTTTTCTAAAACAACAATCCAAATTCATTGATCTTAATTTTCTGCAAATTAGGTTAATTGTAGTTTAATTGCAAGGCTATACAATTGACATATTTTCCACATACTCCCTGAGTTCGATACCCTATTACCGCTATCTATAGTTGTATTTGGGATTAAATTTGCGTGACCCACGACAATCACGTCAAATTTTGGCGCCGTTGCCGGGGAGTAGTGCGCAACGTGTGTCTGTTTGTTAGTTTTGCTTTGTTATTTTCGGGTTTACACTGGTGTGTTTAGTGTGCAGGTTTTACAGGTGCATGCATACTAGAGGCTCTCACAAAGCGTCACCATTGTCATTTGATCCGGAAATCGAAAGAACACTAAGGCAAAACCGAGTTTTACTACGCGAAAACAGAATCGTTGGTTCACCCACTTCACCCATTACACCAAGAAACATCATGGACGAAACACTAGTACCACCCACAACGGGTCAAACGACCTCAACATTTATTCCTACATCCACACAACCTTCACCAAACACAACTATACCAAACACCACTACAATTCCTACTCTAATCCATGATACTACACCATCTAACACTACACAACCGATTACTACTCAAGTCGAACCTACTCTCACCTATAGCCCTTCCGCAACAATTCCACCACTTTCACACTTCTTTCCTCCAACTACGGGTCAATCATCTTCTACTCACTCATTACCACAAAGCTCAACCGTTATCCATACTACCTCTACATATCGACCATCGAACCAACCCGGTATGCAATATTCGTCTTATCCTTATATGCAACCTTCGGGTATAGGAGGAGATGGGTATTTTGAAGGTTATGAAGAAGAGTTTGAGGGATACGAGGAAGAAGGATATGCTTATGGGGGTGATGGAGATCAAGGAGAGTTTGGGTATGTGCCAGGTCAATCTCAAGGGATGGCAAGTGTAGGTGGAGTGCTACAACAACAACAACTTATACCGCAACATATTCGGCCAAGACCACAAGGGCCACCTATGCAACGCCCTATCCCATTGCAACAAATTCGGCCACAAAACGTACAACCGCAATTTCAAAGGCCGATTCAACATCCACCGATGCCACAAAAACAGTTTCAACCACCGTTCGTACCACAAGGGCATATACCAAGACCTATGGGTCCTATTCGTCCAAGGGGTCGATTGGGTGTTCCAAGAAGACACCTTAGAGAAAACGTGAGGGGCATTGAAGCACATTTTCGGCCGGTAATCACTCAAAACCCTTCACCGGTAGTTATTCCTCACAATGATCAAGGGAGAACATTTGAAGTGAGGACCAACTCTTTGCAAAGTTTACCAAAATACAAAGGGTTGGCAACGGAGGAGCCTTACTTTCATTTAGAGGCTTATGACTCAATTTGCAACACTCTTGGGAGTCAAGGGTTCTCGGCTGATGACATCAAATTGGTATTATTCCAATTTTCTTTGGAAGATAAGGCGAAGAAATGGTTCTACACGTTACCTTCGGCATCCATATATACATGGGGGGAGATGCAACAAACTTTCTTGGATGAGTTTTACACCGCCCAAAAGACCAACGATGCAAGAAAGGGGTTAAGGAGCTTCCAACAACAACATGGTGAGATGTTCCATGAGGCATTTGAATGATTTAATATGATGATAAAGAATTGCCCTCACCATGGAATTGAATTGTGGGAGTTGATGAATGCTTTCCACGAGGGGTTGAGTGCCGAAGATGCTCGCGATTTGATGTCCATTACCGGTGGAACTTTTGGCACAAATTATGAAAATGATGATTGGGAGTTCTTAGAGAATATGGTAAGTACATCAAAAAGAAAAGCTCAAGCATCGAGGAGAGCGCGACCAGCCATTGCTCGATCACAAGTGCACGCCATAGATGATGGTAATGTTCAAACTACTAACCAAATTTATGATGTTTGTGCTTTGTGTAATGAAATAGGTCACGCGGCTGAAAATTGCCAAGGAATGGTGGAAGGGCAATATGAAGAGGTGCATGCTATTCAAGGTCAAGGTCAAGGAGGGGGTGGTAGAAACTACAACAACATGAATTCAAATACATACCACCCCGGGTTGAGGAACCACCCAAATTTTCGATATGGGAACCCCTCAAATCAATCAAACCCGAACTTTCAAGGTAGCCAAGGAAACTATGGTTCACGCCAACCTTATAACAATCAAGGTGGATATAGAAGTGGGAACAACCAAGGATACCAAAGGCAAACGGGTCAAGAACAAGGGGGTTCTTCGGGTGGAAATGAGATGATGGAGATGTTGAAGGCGATGCAAAGTGAAATGCAACGAATGAACCAACTTGATGAAGTCCGAATGCAAAAAGATGAAGTTCGTGACAAAAGCATCCAATCACTAACAACCCAAATGGGTCAATTGGCAACCGATGTGGCTGAATTGAAGAAGAACAAGGGTCAACTTCCTAGTGACACCAAGGTAAATCCATCACACGGTTCGTCAAGAGGTAATGTTAATGTTCATCAGGTTAGTGTTTTGAGAAGTGGAAAAGAGTTTAAAGCTAATTTGTCACCCGAATTAGTTGAGGGGGTGGTTGAGGACATCACGGGTAATGATAGTGATGATGATGTTTCACCGGTTAAACCAAAGGAATTAAATGTTAAAAAACCGGGTTTGGGTGAAAATAAAGAAAGTGAAAAAGTTGAGGGTGACCCGAGTCAAGTCCCGTTTCCATCGGCTTTACTTGACCCGGGTAAGAAAAACTTTATTGCATCAAGAGGTCCCCAAAAAGAAGAATTGTGGGACATGTTCAAGCAAGTTAAAATTAACCTCCCACTCCTTGATGCAATAAAACAAGTTCCCGCCTATGCAAAATTCCTAAAAGAATTGTGTACACAAAAGAGGCAAAACAAAAAGAAAATGCCTAAGCGGGTCGATTTAACCGGGCAAGTGAGTGCGGTTTTGAACGGGGAGCTTCCTCCTAAGCTCCAAGATCCGGGCACGCCATTGATTAACATACAAGTTGGTAATTTTCAAATGGCTAAGGCGTTGCTAGATCTTGGAGCCGGAGTTAGCATTTTACCGGGGGGCTTATATGACCAATATGATTTTGGTCCGTTAGCAAGGGTGGAGACAACGGTTGTTTTAGCCGATTTGTCTCATAAGTTACCCCGAGGTATGGTTCAAAATGTCATTGTTAAAATTGATGAATTTTATTACCCAGTTGACTTTTTAGTCTTGGACTACTCGTCGGCGGACCCAAAACAACAACAAAACGTAATTTTGGGTCGGCCATTTTTGAGCACCGCACATGCAGTCATCGATTGTAGATTTGGTACAGTCGATATGACCTTTGGAAATCGGAAAATGCGTTTGAATGTTTTTACTAACAATTCTAATGCTAATGGTGTTGATGAGTGTTTCATGGCAGATATAGTTGACGGATGCAACCCGCATGAGTATGAGGAGGATGGTTTGGATGTTTGCCTGTGTGATTTTTCTGAACAGGTACATGCTTATGCACTCCGGGTTGAAGAGGAAAAGCAAGATGCAATGGCATTGAAGGAAGGTCGGCCACCATGGACCCACCAGTTTGAAGGCTTACCGGCGGAAATAGATTCGGGTACTAAACCATCGCTAGAGGAACCGCCAAAGTTGGAGCTCAAAGACTTGCCGGGCCATTTAAAGTACGTGTTTTTAGGGGATAATGACACTTTACCGGTCATTATTGCCTCTAATTTGGAGTTGGCCCAAGAACAAGCACTGTTGGAAGTCTTGAAGGAAAACAAGGGAGCTATCGGATGGACAATTGCCGATCTCAAAGGAATTAGTCCATCAATTGTCATGCACAAAATCATTACAACCGAAGATGCCAAACCGACACGAGAAGCTCAAAGGCGATTGAATCCGAACCTACGGGAGGTAGTTAAAAAAGAGGTAATTAAATGGTTGGATGCGGGAATTATCTATCCGATTTCGGATAGTGCTTGGGTGAGTCCTACCCAAGTTGTGCCTAAGAAGGCCGGCATTCAAGTAGTCAAGGATGAAAGTGGTGAACAAATTGCCACCCGACCGGTTACCGGGTGGCGTGTGTGTATTGACTACCGAAAATTGAATGCCGCCACTTCTAAGGACCATTTCCCGCTACCTTTCATTGACCAAATTATTGAAAAATTATCGGGTCAAAAATATTACTGCTTTTTAGATGGGTACTCGGGTTACAATCAAATAGCAATACACCCGGATGACCAACACAAGACCACTTTCACTTGTCCATATGGCACATTTGCCTTTCGGCGAATGCCATTTGGCTTGTGCAATGCTCCGGCAACTTTCCAACGATGTATGATGAGTATTTTCTGGGACATGGTTGGAGAGTCGCTTGAAGTATTTATGGATGACTTCTCCATTTTTGGCACTACTTTTGATGCTTGTCTCAACGAATTACAAAAGGTTTTAAAAAGGTGCGTTGAGAAAAATCTAGTGCTAAGTTGGGAGAAAAGTCATTTCATGGTGAAAGAGGGCATTGTGTTGGGTCATGTAATTTCTGAAAGGGGGATGGAGGTGGATAAGGCGAAAATAAGGGTAATAGCATCTTTGCCACCTCCGAAAAATGTTAAGGGTGTAAGGTCATTCTTGGGACATGCGGGTTTCTATAGACGTTTCATAAAGGGTTTTAGTGTTATCACCAAACCCTTATGCAACTTGTTATTAAAAGATGTCCCATTTGATTTTACTAATGAGTGTATGCAAGCTTTCACTGTTTTGAAGGAACATTTGGTCAAAGCTCCTATCTTGCAACCACCGGATTGGTCAAAGCCGTTCGAGATCATGTGTGATGCAAGCGACACCACTATTGGTGCAGTTTTGGGTCAACGGGTTGATAGAAAGCCGGTGGTGATTTACTATGCGAGCAAAACTTTATCCGAAGCACAACTCAATTACACCACAACCGAAAAGGAGTTACTAGCGGTGGTGTATGCTTTGGATAAGTTTCGTGCTTATATTTGGGGGAGCAAAGTGGTGGTTTACTCGGATCATAGTGCGGTCCGATACTTGATGGAGAAGAAAGACGCGAAGCCTCGGTTGATTCGGTGGGTATTATTGTTACAAGAATTTGATCTAGAAATCCGAGACAAAAAGGGAAGTGAGAACGTAGTGGCGGATCACTTGTCTCGGATTCTGGTGGAAGGGATCGATGATGTAAGTGAAATCAATGAAAGTTTTCCCGACGAGCAATTACTAGCCGTTTCCACCTTTGTTGCACCGTGGTATGCTCACTATGTCAACTACTTAGCCACGGGTGCCATCCCAAGTCATTGGACCAAGAAGCGTCGACAACAATTTATGGTCCAAGTGAAGCAATACATTTGGGATGAACCGGATCTTTTCAAGATTGGACCGGATCAAGTTATACGAAGGTGTGTGCCCGAGACAGAAGTGTTGGAAATTTTGACCCATGCTCATTCGTCCGCATGTGGGGGTCATTTTAGTGGGCACAAAACAGGCTATCGGGTGCTTTCATGTGGGTTTTATTGGCCCACAGTTTTCAAGGATGCTTGTGAATTTGCTAGAAACTGCATAAATTGTCAAAAGATGGGAAGTATATCGAAGAGGGATGAGATGCCATTACAACCAATCTTGGTTGTAGAGATATTTGATGTATGGGGTATAGACTTTATGGGTCCTTTTCCGAATTCGAATGGCTTTCTATACATTTTGGTAGCGGTGGATTATGTCTCGAAGTGGATTGAAGCTATTGCAACACGAACAAACGACCATTCGGTTGTTTGTAAATTTGTTCAATCCAACATTTTTTCTCGTTTCGGCATCCCGCGGGTTATTATAAGTGATAGTGGTTCGCATTTCAAGAACTTCAACTTCGGAAAATTATTGAAGAGGTATAGCGTGAATCACCGGATTGCCACACCTTACCATCCGCAAACGAGTGGACAAGTCGAAGTGTCCAACCGTCAAATCAAAGAAATTCTCATGAAGACGGTAAGAACGGATAGGAAGGACTGGTCGAGTAAATTGGACGATGCATTGTGGGCATACCGAACGGCCTACAAGACTCCAATTGGCACAACGCCTTACCGGATGGTGTATGGAAAGGGTTGTCATTTGCCAATGGAGTTAGCGCATCGGGCACATTGGGCAATTAAGACGGTTAATGCGGATTATGACGAGGCGGGGAAGTTGAGGAAGTTGCAACTAAGCGAGATCGAAGAGATTCGAGATGAGGCATATGAATGTGCATCGGCGTATAAAGATAAACTCAAGAAGGTGCATGATGCAAAATTACGAAAGAAAACATTCGAAGTGGGTCAAAAAGTTTGGTTGTATAACTCAAGGCTAAAGATGTTCGCGGGCAAGCTCAAAAGTAAATGGATGGGTCCGTATGTCATTCGGAGAGTTGGTAGATTTGGTGATGTAGACATCCAAGATGAGCAAACATTGAAGCAACAAACGGTGAACGGTCACCGGTTAAAGCCGTATTTGGATGGGAATGACATTAACACTTTGGAGCTTGACAAAGCGGGCTACATCTTACGCCCGGTTGATGAGGAACAACCATGAGAGGCCCAGGTTTGGTAGTGTATATAGTAGTGTTTTGTTATGTTTTGTTTTATTTTGTATAGGTTGCACAATTACCGTATTTCTTTGAAACCCGTGTTTGAAACAAGTGTGGGGATATTCGGGTCACGAATTACTCTAACATTGTGTTGAGGACAACACGGGACTTTCGAGGGGGTAGGGTGATTTTTACATGTTTTTGCAAAAATTTAAAAACATAAAAAATCGAAAAAATTAAAAATATAAAAAAAATGGACCTTAAAAATCAAATTGTGAGCAAATCAGAAATGCCCAGTTCATACCGTAATTTACGGTATGACCGTAAATTACGGTGGGCTATGAAATTATTTGGTATTTACGGTGATAGTTTCCTGATTTACGGTGAAGATTGGATTTTCAGCATGTACCGTAATTTACGGTATGACCGTAAATTACGGTGAATGATGCAATTTTCTGAGTGTTACGGTGTAGTTCTACTGATTTACGGTAGGAATTTGTGATTAGGTCTCACCGTAAATTACGGTTTGACCGTAATTTACGGTACGCACTTTTTGGGAACATATCGGTCTGGTTTTTATATAAAAAAAAAACAACAACAACAACATCTGATTTTGTGAATACCATACCCCAACCACACATATCCTTTTCACTTTACATTCCATCTATCACCATCATCTTTCCCACAAGACCCACAAGCTTCCATAGCCTTCTTCACCTTCAATCCTCCATAACCGTCTCAATTCTTGTCCAAACTAAGTGAAATAGGAGTCTATCTTGACTAATTTTTCACGTAGTTTCTGATTTTGGCAAGAGATTTACAAGAAATCACAGTTTTCGGGTCCGAATTCAAAACCCTAATTCGAAATTTTTGGGGGGTTTTGGAGCTTTTGTTTCACAAACATTCTTGCATCTTCAAGCAAAGGTATGAAAGCTTATTTGTTGTATTTTGATGCTACATTGTGAAAAGTAAGGTTATTTAGGTTATTTGCCCATCCACACTTGCTTGTTCTTAGATATGATTATGAAATTGGTTATTTGAACATGGTTATGGTTGTAGATGTAGGATTTGTGGTTAAAGTAGTGAACTTTTGGGATGCTCTACATTGTAGAGACACCATGCCCAATTTTTGAAAAAAATTCTTGATATACTTTTGGTTCACTAGCATCTACAACTATGATAACAAGCAAGTGTGGGGATATTTTGGAAAAGAGGGTTTAATTTTGTTTCTTTGGTTGTGTTGTTTACTCTAATGTGTGTAGGAATGGCACGAACTAAAGAAAAGACGGGAGCTGGTTCGTCTTCGTCTTCAAAGGGAAAGGGTAAACAGCCGGAACAACAACCAAAGAAGAGACAATATTTGGGTAGAGTGGATGAAAGTGAAAGCGAAGAAGATATGGAATTGGACCCGGCAGAGAAACCGAAATGGGACTCGGGTCCTTTGGATGAATAACCAGAGGCATGGCAGCCAACGTTGTATAATGATTGCATGAACAAGTTGAAGAATAAGGCAGCGGCCTTTATTTGTGAAAGGGATGTTCGAGAAGCGGAGTTTGGGCAGTTTGGGGTATTTGATAAGTTCCGGGCTCTAGGTTGGGAGTCGGCACTTAGTTGCTTTGACAAAGATAAAAGCAACTTGTTTATCACCGAAATCCAAGAATGGATGGCAACGCTTAACGTCAACACGTATGATAGGCCATCGAATATGAAGCTGACGGGTGTTGTGAATGGAGTTCCCGTGGAAATGTCTTTTGATACCTTGAAGAAGCTCGGAAAATATGACAGTTTGCCAGCCCGCGATTATATGATACCAACTTTGGATGATCTTCTTGTGAAGCCGGAGAAACATCAGCGATGGAATGATATGTTGGCAGCATTGTTCTTACCCGGTAGATACAGTGGTATCCTATACCGGAAGAATTTAAAAATTGAAGCTAAATTGTTGCATACAATCTGTCTTCTCAATGTTATTCCAAGAAGGGGAGATAAAGAACAGGTGAGGTTTCCTGAAGTACCTGTTCTTTATTCGTTGATGCACGGGGGTCCGCGTTTTCCTATACGTTATCTTATTATGAACCACTTATGGATCTGTCGGAACAAGTATGGAAGAGACATTGTCCCGTACTGTCGAATGATTACGGGGCTGGTGAAACAACAGAAGGCGATTACATCCGAAGATCGAGGAGCAACGAAAAGGCATCAGCCTTTTACATTGGATAAGTTGGGGAATGTTTGGACATATACTCAGTCGGAGCGGTATCACAAGTTGAAATCGGAAGGGCAACGGTGGAGGGCACTAAAGTTGGGAGCACGAGATTTGTTACCGGGAGAGCCGGATGAGCCAGAGAGCGATGAGGAAGTAGTTCCGAGTGGAGATGAAGACTATGCGGATGAGCCGCATGTTGGTGAAAATATAGTTCAAGGTGGTTATGGTCAGGGTTATGGTCAGGGTCATGGTGGGATGTTTTATGATTATACGCAGCAATCGTATGTTCCGGGATGGGCCTATGAAGGCACAATGCAAGAAGTAATTGCAAATCAACGCCCTCCGGCATCCGTGTTTGATACGTGGTCGGGCTCGGAGAGGACGCTTTTTGATCAAAACACGAGAAATAGTGCAAGTATGGAGCGGGCCTTGAAACATAGCTTGGATCGTCAAGAGTTATGGAATCGCACTCATGCGTATTCCCGAGAAGTGGAAATAAATAACAATTATTTTGATGATCAAGAGAGGAGATTGCATGCGGATTATCATGCCGGGCGGCCGGTGGTTGTGGATCCACAACATGTGGATTATGCATCATTACCACCATATGATGGTAGTATGTCGTATCCAACCCCGCCGATCCACCACTCGCAATGGATTGACCCGAGGCAACGAGAGGGAGCGCAACAACAAGAAGGAGGAAGTAGTAGCGGTTCGTTCGCGTTCGGTGAATGCAATGACGTGATGTCTTCCGTTTTTGGACCTCCGGGACCGCGCTATTATTAGTAAGGTTGTGTTTCTCCTTTTGTATATTTTTGTGCATATTTGATAGTTTGTTTGTTTAAGGATTGGGAGGTTGGGTGGTGTTTTGATATGTTGTGTTTGGGTTGGTGCTATTTGGTGGTGTTTTATGTTAAAAAGAAGAAAAACATAAAAAAAATTATAAAATGTAAAATCCAAAAAGAAATTTGGGGTTTGAGTGAAAGAGCGTTTTTGTTGATGTTGAAAAAAAATTTAGTGGTCAAAGCCTCTCAAAACCATACATTGGGGTCAATGTATCCCAAGTGTGGGGATGGGGGGGAATTTTTTGAAGATTTTGAAAAATTTTGAGCCAAGCGAAACGATGTGAAAATTTGAACACCCTGTATTAACCCCAAGTTGGTGCACCGGCAACCCTTGATACCTTTTTCTTTCTTGGTGAGAGTTGTAGCCACACTTGTACATAAATAATGATTGTCTTTGATGAGAGTGGCTACGGGTGGGGGTACATTAGAACTTGTGCTCGAATGCGATTTGAGTCCTTAGTTAGATATGAATGCAAAAAGGATAAGGGCATTTAGGTAGCCTCGTCGTTGGTGTGAGCGAGTGTGGGATTTGGGGGGTTGGACCTCATAAGTTATATATATGAGCATGGTAGTGAGAGGGGCGGGGGTTTGGACATTTAGTTGCCCATTTTGTGCCTTAAAAGCCTATCAATTGTTACCCCTAGCTACTTACCTAAAAATTTACCCAAAATTTGACCCGGTCTTATAGTGTTAGTGATAGTATTAGTAGTTTTAGTAGTTTGAAGTAGATATGTTTGATGCGTTATTGTATTTTTTTTGTTTGTTGAAAAAAAAAATCAGAAAAATTAGAAAAGAAAAAAAAAAGAGAGAAAAAGCAATGAAAAAAAAAAGTGATGTTTAGTTATCTTGTGTATAGTAGTTAAGTTTGATAGTTGTTCCTTTTTTTTTTTTTTTTGTAATAAAAAGACCGGGTCAAGTTTTCGCTACTTCATATATATTCCATTTCCTACCCATACGCCTACCCACGTTACAACCTTGAAAGTCCCTTTGATTTGCATTTATGTTTGACCCATTTTAGGAGAATGATCGATTTAAGTACAAGCTTATGATTGTGCAACCACCCGTTTGCCTAGTGTGTGTCTAGCTTATCTTTGCTAGTTTTCATTTGTAGCCGAGAGGAGAGATTTAGAGAGGGGTGCATTGGTTGGGTGTTAAAAAAGGGGTTAGTAAAAAGATTGCTTGTTTTTGCTTGGTTTAATTTGATCACTTATTTTGAAACTGATTTGATGAGTTGCTTGGGACAAGCAACGGTTAAGTGTGGGGATGTGACGGGTGGTCCATTGGACAACCCTTAATCATGTTAAAAGACGAAATAATCATTCACTTAATCGTGTAATTATCTTGAATTAGATAACTACTGTGCTTATGTTTCAGGTGCGGTTCGGGAGCTTAAAGTGGATAAAATGCAGCTTTGGAGGGTATTAAAGATGAACGGGTCGAGCAAGGAACAAGAGACTAAACAAAAGAGATATATCAGCCCACCACCGTAAATTACGGTCTTACCGTAATTTACGGTGGACCTGGATTGCATTTGGAGGCTACCGTAAATCAGTTTACAATCACCGTAATACTTTTAACCTCACCGTAAATTACGGTGAGACCGTAATTTACGGTAGAGTCGACGGAAAAATTGTAACTGCCTTCATTTAAGCAGTTTTATTATGTCTTTTCACATGTTCTCATCATTGGTCGGTTTTGGAACTCACTAGGGGCGAATTTTGGCTGTCTTGCTTGGTTTGGAACAATTTCTAACATTCGGTTTGTGTTTATGATTCCTATGAACATTAGATTTGTTAGTATGATGATTCACCAAACTATGTCCGGCTAAGCTTTTCGGTGATCATCTTAGGTGAAGGTTTCTATTGAACTTTTGTGTGTTTATTTCCGAATTTCTAGAATGATAACTTGCGTTGCTTGAATATCATGGTGTATGTTTAATTGCTTGTAACTTGTTAATTGATATTGCAATTTCTAGTCTCAATCGTACGTTCTTGGTGCCGTTGGCAATCGAGATATCACGGGAAGGGTTAGGGTTGGTTATTGATTAATTGGCCATCGGGAAACAACCTCGCGTTTATATAATCCGAGTACTTTGTTCCCTTTTATCACTTCGATTATGCATGCACGAGTTATGTCTATGTAACTCTTTCTAGTTGGAATTACACACAATTGTTTAAAGAAACTGAACCTAAGATGGTTATTGTTCTCTCCTAATTTGTTTTACAACCAACATTTGATTTGCAATTAGTTTTAATTTAGTTTTCTAAAACAACAATCCAAATTCATTGATCTTAATTTTCTGCAAATTAGGTTAATTGTAGTTTAATTGCAAGGCTATACAATTGACATATTTTCCACATACTCCCTGAGTTCGATACCCTATTACCGCTATCTATAGTTGTATTTGGGATTAAATTTGCGTGACCCACGACAATCACGTCATCTTGCCATATCTTCGTCGGAACTTGAGAATAAGAAGAAGAAGAAGAAGAAGAAGAAAAGGAATGAGGAAAGGGAGAAATGTTTTACCTTTTTGATGTCTTGAAGAAGATAAATGGCGATAAAGATGAGAAGATATAGGGGTGATGAGTGTTTATAGCCTGGGCGGTTACAAGTTGCCACATCAAAGTCCTATCTCTTAATTACCTTGGAAGTCATAAAAATGTAACCGTTTGGACTCGGGATCCTCAACGGTAACATTTTTGGGGACAATTGTTATGGGTGAAATTCTGAGCCCATATCCTGGGTAATATCTTGGGTTATATCTTGATTACATAATAGATGTTCACAACCAGGATGCTGGATCAGGATATTGGTAACATCCTGATGCTGTATCCTGGTGTTGACTAACAATCTGCTTGCAGGTCTCGAGTGCAGGATGGTAACGTTCACCAAGACTTGTTCTCCTGAAGACTCGGTCTAAATGGTTAGAAGAAAGATGTTGAAGCCGCAATACCTGGTCAATAACGTTCACAAAGGAATATTCCAAGGCATCCCACCATTTTAGGATAATTTGTTTTCTTCGTAACTATAAATATGTGGACAACCAGAGCGATAGGTCACATCATTCACACTCACTTCTCTCACATTCTTACACTTTCTCTCGCAATCACACACTTCTAGCAAGCATTGTAACACTTAGCAACGATCTGGGCATTATCCTGCACTGTATCCTGAGTTTTAAAGTAATAAGAAGAACTAGGCAGCTGCGATTGTCAACTCCCGAAGTTTTATGCTGGAGATCTAGATTGATCAAGGGCTTTCCTCGTACATCTCGTGTCAACCTTTACATTTCTGCTCATTGTTTGATTGTTAATATAGCTTGATATCCTGAGCTATATCCTGAAGACTGTTTTTACAAACAACCAAATCAGCATATTTTTTACAAACACTGCTAGCACACTACCTCACAAAACTAATTTGATCACTAAATTGCTTCGGTAATTTTTGACCAAAACAAGTACATTTTAGAGCTCTAACTTAAATTGTTAATTTTCGGTTTTTTACAGATATAAAAAATTATATTTTTATAAAATTTCAAGAAATGTTTTTATAAAAAATAGGATGTTAAGAGTTTATATCTTTATTAACTTTATATCATACTAAGTTTAGATCTTTAGTTCCTAACTAATCTTATCTATATAAATCTACTTTTAACTTATAATCCCTAAAAATATACAACACAATCTACTATGTATCTAGTCAAGTTGGTAAAGATTTTTTTGAAACTGACTAATATTATCTATAACAATATAGTTGAACTTATAATTTCTAAAAATTTGCAACACAATTTAGTATTTATTTAGTAAAGATTGTAAATTTCTGGAGTATTTTATTTATATTACTTGTTACAAAAAATGTTTATAAAAGAATTATTTTTTTTATAAAAACAAAATGTTTTGTTTATAAATAAAGTAAAAATTGTTTTACACAAGTAAAGTTTCGTTTTTTATAAAAAAATGATAATCAAATGACAAAAAATAAAAGATAAGTTATTATAGTTGTAAAGTAAGTTTATTTTGTTGGTTAATGATAAAGTTTATAATTTTATTCTTTAAAGTTCATAACTTTTTTTAAATATCCACATGGTACTCATCCAATAAACGTTAAGTTTACAATTTTTGTTTTTATAAAAATAAAAAATAGTAGTTGACTCGTAAGTACGTTTTACACCTTTAACTTTAATTGTTAAATTTCGTTTTTATATATATAAAAAATTTATATTTTTATAAAAGTTTAAAAATTGTTTTTGTAAAAAATAGTATGTTAAGTGTTTATATCTTTGTTAACTTTATATCATAGTAAGTTCAGTTTTTTTGTTTAGCTTTAAAGTTTATTACTTTATTAATTTTTAATTTAGAAATACAAATTATTAGATTAATATCCAAGAATAACTGCAATATATTATAATTTCAGCTTGACTATATCTAACTGCAATATCTATTTATTGCAACTTTAGGATATTAACTTATATAAGTTTAGCTAACTTGTAAATTTAGGATACTAACTTTATTTTGAAATTTATTAATTAATATGGTCAATAACTGCATTATATTAAACAAAAAATAAAGTTCAAATATAAAATAAACTTTATTCATACGTCTAGATCAAAAATAACAACTGAAAATGAAAAAAAAAACATAAAAACACTTGATAGATTTCATATTAGACTGCATGAAATATGTTCTGCTTCTGAATTGACACTCGATGTATTTTTATTCGGGTTTTCTGGTTTGTGCTTGAATCGGCAGTATCTTCTAATTCCTCTTCTTTGTAATCGTCCTTAGAATCGTCTAAATTAATAATCTCACTCCATTTCCATTTAGAGAGTCTCTTGAATCTCTTCATTTGAGTCTCAAACTTTCGATCCTTAAAAAGGACAAAAATTGAATACAAAAGTTAAAAAAAGATTAAATAAACCTTAAAATTGCATCTTCACTAAATTCACGTTGAAGATTAGACTTGTATTGCACCATAAGAAATAATATCAACACTTTTATCGTCATCACCCTTCAATAAAACACACATGTAATAACATAACGAACATGTTAATATGAAAGATATACGCAAAAATAATACTTAAAAACCAGCAAAATCAATATCTTAGAAGCTTTTCCACAAATGGGTTGTTTAAATTGGCATGTTCATCATGCAACTGAATCTGAAAAATCAAATAAGTTAACATTCACATAAAAGTAAATAAAAGAAAACAGTTATTCACTATTGCGATATAACAGAACTGATCTTAGAATTTTCAATCTCGCATACTTGGTTTTTCGCAACAACTAAATTCAGAACTGGATCCATTTTTTAACTTTATTTAGCAATAGATATAGGGGTGTCCTGCTATGTATTTATAGTAGTAACTATAGAAGTGCATTAGAGTTTAATTTTAGATTTGCCACCCCTTTATTTAGGAAGTTTGTTGTAGTTAGTTTTAAGTTTTTATAAGATATATCTAAGTACAGATATTAGGCAGTTTTAATAAAATAAAATGTGACACATAATATCTTCATTTTATGTTACGATACTTTTAATTCTTTTTGTTTTTGTTTGCATAGATGGACACATCTTTGTAGATTAGGCGCATTAGATCACAAGTATTAATTAGTTGTACATTAAAGCATTATCGACTTGTACCTTTTAATCCGTGCATCGATATTGAACAAGACAACTATCGAAACGTCGACAAAAATGTGTAGGTCGTCATGCTATCTTTGGATTTTTTTTAAATAGTATAGTTTATAAGATATGTCAAGAATACGTAAAAAATATAAGTTTGTTGTGGATGGGTGAATTGTAACTAATTATCTATAATTTTGTTAAAACCTTAGGGATTTAAGTGTAATAAGTTTAGGGGCTAAAAAATAAATAGTGTTTAAAAGACTAAACTACCCTCATTTTAGGGGTCTTTCTATAAATAAAGTGGGAGAAAAATTCTTATTGTTTTGTTATCTTAAAATACCCCTCTCTTATGTATTATAGTATAGTATAGATCAGGATTATTTAATATCAGAAACCCTTATTTTTATTATTCGGGCATAACTTTTGTACTCACAATTTCACATACCTTAAATTTGATATTTGATATTAGTGCTCCACATTTATAAGTAGGTTTGGGTGGCATTTTTTTTTCTTTTTACAGTTGTAATATTTCATTTTATATCTACATTGGTTCGAATAAATTACAATTTTCCCTTAGTTTTTAATTACGATTTTGTCCCTAGTTTAAAATTACGTTTTTCTCCCAAGTTGTAAATAAAATTATGTTTTGCCCCTAGCTTAAAATTATGATTTTGCCATCAGTTCAAAATAGTATTATAATTTTTACCCCCAGCTTAAAAATACGATTTTGCCCTCAGTTCTAACTTATGATTTTGCCCCCATTTCAAAGATTACAATTTTGCTCCCAGCTAAAAATTGTGATCTTGCCATCATTTTTTTTGCAAAACTATAGTAGTATTTTATTTTACTTGGTTTACTCAATGTAACTTTTATTTGTGTCAAAGAGCCGTGTAGCACTCGCTCACTGGTCCTGACAAATTACTATTTTACCCCCTCTCAAAATTACAGGTTTGCCATCATTTTTTAGCAAAACTATGGTAGTGTTTTGTTTAATTTGTTGACTTAATGTATTTTTTATTAAGATCGTGTTATAAGTAGTATGTACAAGTAACTGAAATACATGCATACATATTATGAAACTAAGAAAATTTCGGTTTTACGCCCCGCAACACGGGCGGGGCATAACACTAGTTATTATTAATTTGGAAGACACAAGATTTAAGGGGGCATTCATATATATTTCGACAACAATCAGCAAGTGGGTGACGGCTGAATAGCCAGACGAATATTGAGAGGGCAGCACGTTAAGGCACAAAAAGGAGGATTGGCTAATTATAACTATAACTTAAAGAAGAAAGTCGGTGGCTAGCCACCGACGTGAATTACAACTTTGCCATTTGTTTAAAATTCCAGAATTGCCTTTTTTTTCCTGATACAGGTCCACAAACACTGGTCCACAAACATTGTCTTCTCAGTTCTCACACCGTTAGTTTCGCCGGACAACTTTCCAGCTTCACCCAACCACTGTCTTCGTGCGACGCGTAGCATCAGAATCCACAACAACTATGAAACCCACCCCTAATATGATGGGAATGTCGTTAAACGCCGGAAAAAAGAATTTGTAGCTAAAAAATCGAAAAGGAGGTTGAAAGCTTATCGTTAAACTCGAGCAAACACTAATCGGGTCTAGAATACCACATGCAATGCTAGCTCGAGACTGTGTTCACTTTAAAACGCCAGAAATAGGCTTCCCTATCCAAATGCTGTTATCGTCCACCATTTAGCTGATATTTGGTTCGCCGGAGACCATGGTTGCAAAAACGGAAACCACCGGAGCCGCCGCATCCGCCTCCAGAAACGATGGCGTCACCATCGTCGCCGTCTACCTTGACGCTGAACCACCGTGGAGATCTGGCATCGTATTTTGTCTTTTTATGGATTGAGAATGGGTTTTGAAAAGATAACTAAGAGCATTCACATCCAACCCACTAAAATCTGTGAGTGTAGTTTTTATAATATAAAGAGTATAAAAAGTGGTTGTGAGTGGAGGAGAGAGAAAGTGTTACTGTTCATCTGTATATTTGAGGGGACATTGTTCACCCCTTATAATTTTTTAATATATTTTGAAAGTGGTTGTGAGTGAAGGAGAGAGAAAATGTAATGATAAAGGTATAAAAATCTTATTTAATTGAAAAGAAGAGAGAAGATATAGTGTTTTTAGTGTAATTTAGGGTGAAAGATGATGGAATGGATGTGAATAATCTAAAAGATGAGAAAGAGTGAAAGACTTTGGAGGATTTGAGGCAGTGGTGATTAGGGCTAGCAATTTTACATGAATACACGAATACACGACACGAACCTACACGAAGTTAACAGGTATCGTGTATGGCCTTAACATGTATCGTGTACCAAACAGGTAGACACGAGATTACCTGTTAATTTTCGTGTATAAACAGGTTAAATACCTGTTTATCTGTTAATACCCGTTAGTACTCGATAAGAAATTAAATTAAGTAAAACTCCTCAGTTATGTGCGTGTGGGTTCCTTAATTCCTTTCTACTTTCTTTCCTCATTCAATTCAACAAAAAAAAAAACTAAACTCCCTCTGTAACTCTCAGATAGCATGTCGTGTTCGTGTTTTTGTTCGTGTTAACATGTATTAACATGTAATTTTCGTGTATAACAGTCGAACAGTCGTGTTAACAGGTATTAACAGGTAATTTTCGTGTATATCGTGTCGTGTTCGTGTTTGAAAAAAAAGGACACGATAAGTTATCGTGTCGTGTTCGTGTATGGGATTTCGTGTATCGTGTCTTATCGTGTCGTGTCTTATCGTGTATGGGTATACACGATATGTCAGCCCTAGTGGTGATGTAATGATGTCTGTGAATATGGTGGAGGGGAAGTCTTTTCCTACTTTATTTCATTTGTTATGATATGTTATGTATTTTAATTTAATTAATTAAATGAAAACTAGATCATTAGAAGATATTGAGATGTGTACCAGAAGTCTAATATCCCTAATAAGCGATGTTCCATTACATCGAATAATTGTTTTTTTAAATATGTAATTTAACTTTTTAAAATATAATAAAACCTTAATATATATATAATATATATATTAAAAAGGAAAAGTGATGGACAGGGATGTAATTTTACAACACGTATAAGTTTCGAAACAACATGTACAATAGAATAAAAGGGATTTGAGAGGGGTAAAGTGGTCAACAACTCACAAATTAAGACGCCAAGTGGGGCAATTTAGACAATTTCTTCTTCTCTCTGATGAGCAGTCAATTCCCTAAACATCATCTTCAATGCGTCCGATCATTTCCATCTGACCCCTGATAAGAAGTAATGGAAAAAAGATGCTTTATATGCGGTTCCTCAAAAACGATGGAAGGGCGATGGATCTCACAGCGGCTGTGCAGCGAGCTAGGGCTGAAAACAATTCACTTTTGTAATTTTGGTGATTCTCTTCTACTCACGAGAACCCCAATTGAACATCTACTATTTTGATGGCAGGTAGGGTTCAGAGTACGTGATTCAGATTGATACACTATTCACGAATTCTTCCTGAGATTTGTACTACATTTTATATGGATAGAAGTTAACTTCTTCATGAATTCAGGTGATTTTGCTAACTTTCTGAATTGTGATGGAAGTTGTGGTTTTCTATATGAAATTTAGGGTTTGGATCGAAGTTTGTTTCTTTATGATTGTAATGATTATTGATTAAATACATGTATTTACTTTACATTATTATACTACATAGGCGTTTGCTATTGTTCGTCAAGCTGCCAACAGGAAGCTTGGCATGCACCATTTTGATACGTAGGTCTCTCTCTCAGACACACACTGCATATGGTTGTTTTAATTGGAGAATGTTAAGTTAATTACCTTAATTGTAGTCTGATAAAGTTCAATGAGTTTATTCTTTATTTTATGCGATTGAATGTTTATTGTGGTTAATAAACCTGATTAGAGTTTGGTCTAGATTATTGGTGGTGGAGTTTAATGGCGGGTCTATTGCTGAGATGAAAACGAGATAGGGAAAAACACCGGTCTCAACATTGGCTGCATATCTTAAAACCTTGACTGGCGAGGGTGTTCATGGTATGTGTTTACCCTTTGGTTGTTCTTCTACTTTGAATTTACTGTATTGTTTATCTGGAAGCTAGAAGCCAAGTTACAGTGCAAGCATGTTGCATATGCCAATATATTTTATCATATGATCAATATGATTTATTGATATATAGTGGTTACTGTTAATGATTATTTTGCTCAACGTGATGTTGAGTGGATGGGTTGTGTTCATCGCTTTTTAGGTCTTTCTGTTGGTCTTATTCAAGTAACTAAGAACTCACTTTGCTTAATTATGAGTTTGACATTGTGATATGTTTTTATTCTAAAATCTATTACAGGGGAGATGCTGTTCAAGTAGATACTTGGGTAGCCCCAAATGAAAAAAAAAACGGTATGCGCCGTGATTGGCTGCTTTGTGATTATAAAACAGGCGAGGTTTTAACAAGAGCCTCAAGGTTATAACAAATATAAACATTTTTCTCTTAATCTTTTTTAATTTTTATTTGCTGATTATAACAACAAAAAATTTGGTTATATTTTCCGAGTAAGTGGGTTATGATGAATAAAGAGAAAGGAGGTTATAAAAAATACCAGATGAAGTGAAGTCTGAGGTGAAATAGAGCACCACTTTGTGATGCATCCTCCATACCTTAATTAATATTTTATAAATATTACATATCATTTTTATTTGTCTACAGTCCTGACCGTATTGATATTTTGGATTATTTTTTCATGCAGCCAAGATGGAGTAATTTGAATGTCAACTAGCACGCTAACAATTTAAAGCATATCGAGTGGATCCTAGAGGTAAAGCGTCTTCACCATACAACTATATGAGTACAATCACCAGTTATATTATCGACAACTTTTCATGTTCGTGATCACACAATCACACATTAACATGGTAAGAGTTGTACGATTTAAATCAACAATTAGAGTTGTTCTTGGTCCAGTTCGACGAGTTTTGATGAAAGTTTTGGGTTAAACCACCAACTTGGGTTTAGGAAAACTACAAACCAAACTGGCGGGTTTAGTGGGTTGACCAGACTGGTCGATTTTAGTGATTTGGCAGTTTGGCGGTTTTAACTGATCTTTTTATGGTACTGTTTATTTTTTGAATTGGCAAGGCAGGAAATGATTCATACCATCAAGGTTAACTGTCCAACCGGGTAAGCACTATTTCAAATACACACTCACTTGAGCTTAGGGTATGAGCATTTGGTACTGAATTTCCCGTAGCGATTTATTTTCGGTACCGAATCAGTACCCATTTTTTGGTGTTTTCGGTCCCGGTACTATCGGTATGGTATTGGTACCGGTACCCATATTTGGCGAATTTCTGGTGGTAGAGCTACAAATCATATAAAGAGACATGAATTATTTTCATCATTTCCTTTGTGGATCTTGTTCTTGTGGAGATTATTAGTAGAATCTCAAATTAAAGGTAAAAGTTAAAGCTATAACTTTATCTAATTTTAGAATTATTAGTCATGATATGCATACAAGAAGTGCTTGAATTTATTCTGGTAGAAATCAAAGTCTACTAAAATTCCAATACTTTTGTAAGTTTATTTCTTCTTGATATGTATGATTTTGAGTTTTAAACTCATTTCTTAACTAGCTGAAATTTAAGTTTGAGTGACCCACCTTATGTATTTTTGAAATTCCGAAAATACGATTGCGTATTCGCCTAATTCGCAGCTTTTGGCTACGGGCGCAGATGATAATAAAAAATCAAGATGTGTTACGGAGTATACGTTTTTTAGATTGGAAGAACACATTACATCATTTGCTTTTATATTGATATTCGTATTTTAACAAAATGATTTTTTTGTATAGGGTTAGAACGTGTCATCAGGCTTCTGTTTTGTGACATTTTCTGAGCATACAAATGCAGTTACCGCACTTCATTTCATGGCTAGCAACCACTGTTTACTGAGTGCATCTTTAGATGGCACCGTTCGTGCATGGGATCTGTTCCGTTATAGAAATTATAGGACATTTACAACCCCGTCATCTCGACAGTTTGTTTCTTTGGCATCAGATCAAAGTGGTGAAGTAATAGATCAAAGTGGTGAAGTAATTTGTGCTGGAACACTTGAGTCGTTTGAGACTTTGAGGTACTGGTTGTATAATATTTTTTTTAACGATAATTTATCTCTCGTGTAGAAAGTCACCATATTTATGCCCATATGAAACCAGTATAAATTTTGTTCAATATCCCTTACAAACACAATAAAATTAGTTTCATAGCTAAAGTTTTAATAGGTACTGTTGATTTGTTGATTCTGTGGGTCAATTTCCTTTTATTGGTTTCTCTAACTTAACGGGTTAAACTAGACCTGGAAAACGGGTAGGGTCGGGCCAGGTCATGGGTCAAACGGGTCGGGTCGAAACGGGTCGATTAAAAAAGGGGTTTTTTGGTTCGCGTCAAGACGGGTTCGGGTCAAAATGGGTTCGGGTCACAACGGGTCAATTTAAAGTTGCAGGTTGTCTGTCGAATTTCGGATAATTTTAGTTGATTTTCGATAAGTTTCGGTATATTGTATGTGTATTTCAGACTGATTCAATGTGTTTCGGTGTGATTTGGACGAGTTTTGAACTTAATTATTTGATTTTAGGTGAATTTTGAACAAGTTTTTGATCTGTATGAGATCGATTATTGTTCATTTCGATCTGTTGCATTGATTTTCGATAAAAAATTCAATCATTTTGAACTTGTTTTCAGGTTGTAGTTTCGAATATTTTGAACTGTGTACATTGAGTTCGAAAGATTTTCAAAAAAAAAAAAAGAATTTGTTTAGATTTGTAAAAAGATGAGCAGGGCTGTTTGTGATCTGATATAGCATGTATGATCTGAAACAAAAAGATTTTGTCGAAGAAGATGACCTGGGCTCGGGTCAACTTATTGACCCGTTTCAATACCTTGCCTCTATAATATGCTAATTCGTAGCATTCTAATCCATAAACCATTCTTATCCTGTAAGCATAAGACTTGACACATACTTATTAGTCGTCATTTGTCAAATGGTGCTACAAGTCACCCTTTGACCTGTTTGGTCTAAACGACCAAACATTTTGCATTTGAATTTAGAATGGTATATATATACATTTATACACCATCTCGTTATTTAACCCAATTCGGCTTACGCCGTAGGGTGTCTTGAAACCTTTTACTTATATTTGTCGGCACATGACTAAATTACCATTTTATTTCTATCCTTATTATGAGTTACCCCATACGGTAACATTTCCAGATTCATTATATGCTTGTCATTTATGGCTATATTACCATTTACCCATGTTTATCCTTCGTCATGGTTTTTACCAAATTTTGCGTATGTCCCGACTCGTATCAAATGCGTCGTAAATCCATATTTTCTCAATATTGTTTTTATCGAAATTAAAACCTTTAGAATAACTAAATATTCTACAAAAGCTGTAAGTTTCACTTACCTTGCATCCGAATTACGCTTTTCCTCCATTCTTGATTAGTTTGACCCGCTTCCTTTCCCAAGCCTCCACCTAGCTCGTTAGGCGTCAAACTATTTTAAATCATTTACAAGGCGGTCAAATTAGTCATAAAAATCACGACTATTCCACCTCGCTTATTTACTATGTCGAAGCTACTATTCGACTTCATGATTAGTTAACTTAGCTTATCAAAAGTTATCTACTTTTTTATCACATGGTTTACACAATTTAAGTCAAATCAACATTATGATTAGAACCCGTTTTAACCCATATTTCATAAGCTTTAACGCATAATTCTTTATAATAATCAAATCTGCGTTTTTTTACCCAACTTTTAGCATTTTAATCCTCACTTAGGCGTTTCATCAAACACCTAGCGGGTCAGATTTCTATATCATCAAAACCAAGTTTATGACTTGTAATTATCATCTATATTAACTTCAATTAATCAATTCTACACAAGTCTTAACATCCATATTTCTGAAATTTACTCTTAAATTCAGATTATGCTAGAGCAAGATCATAAATTCTAGGGTTTATCAAGTTTTCTTCAAGTTCATTAATCACCTACAATGGTGATTATGAACTCTATAATTAACATGAAATCTTTTAACAAGATTTCACCTAGGGTTCATCCCTAGACACCATATCCCTTCTAATTTCATTCATGCATGATACAATCAAGCTCAATTTCAGTTTTTCACAATTAACCTAGAACTTGAGATGAATCAAAATACAAGAATTTTGCATACCTTGTGATCCCTTCAGTGAGGTGATCACTAATTCGTGTTTAGAACTTGATTTGGGACTGAATTGAACCTCCAATTTGATCAAATTTGACATGCATTAGGGTTTGGTGGGGAGCCAGTGTCGCCCCCTGTGTTCTTGTTCGACCAGGACCTCCATTTTAGGTGTTTGGTTTTAGTTATTTGTTTTAAAACTAATAATAACAGTTTCCAATTTAGCAACATTGGTCCCTCCCCTTTTGTTTAACTTATATCTTGGCAATTTAACTTTATTCATGCTTTAAAATAAGAGAACCAACTAACTAGGTTATTTATTTCCTAGTCAGTATAGTAGGTGATGCGTATTCTAGTGTTATATATATTAGGTGTATATTTTAAGCCCCTTTAAAACTTTTTAGTCAAGTTTTAAATTTATAAAACACGATATTTACTAACACTAGACACGCATGGGCAAGTGCACCCATCGTGAGCGTAGTATAGTGTTGGTAAGATACCGAGGTCGTCCAAGGACACAAGAGCTTTTAGTACCGGTTTATCCTCAACGTCTAATCAAAATAAAAAGTTTAGAAAAATGTTTTAAACTATGAAAAATAAAAACTAACTAAAATGCTGAAAAATAAAAATAAAAAGAAAAACAGATAGACAAGATGAATCACTTGGTTCCGACTCGTATCTAGTGTAACCTTTGATTATTTCCGCACTTTTGCACATATTTAAGAGATTATCTTAGTTATTGTAGTAGGCCCCTCTTTTGAAGGTGACGTTACCCTCACCCCAGTAGTTTGAGTCAGCAAGGATACAATCCTAAAAGGGTGGATTATTGAAAGATAATTAATTAAGTTATTAATGCAATATTATGGTAGGCCCCTCTTTTGGAGGTGACGTTACCCTCGGCTAAGTAGTCTGAGTCAGCAGGGATACAGTCCTAAATAGCAGGGTTATAGTATTAATAGTAGTTACCTTATGAGGGGATCAAAGAGTTTGGACCCCCGCCATCCAATATCGTGAAGTATTGAAGGAGGTCCTACTAAATTTGACCCAGGTCCATTGCAGGACCTCTAAACGCTGAACAATGGCAAGACCTTTACCAAACCGTTCCCTTAACCCCCGACCAGGTAGCCAACATACCTCCATATAGACCGTGGAGATATGAATGGTGAAAATCTTTTATTTTATATAGACAGTAAAATAATGCCAAGACACCACGGACAAACGATAAGGAAAGATCACCTTCAACATAAGCAACTAGTTATTAAAATCATTAACACAAAACCAAGTAAAAAGTGCAAAAGATTAGAAATAAAAAGTATTACACTAGACACTTTGTCTTCACCAAGTGATGTAAGAGACTTAGGCAAACATGGCCTTGATTGTCAAGAACTCTTACGATCAATCTTGGATCCCGAGAGGACTCACACACTCTACGATGGACAATGGATGATGGTGGTGGATGATGGTGTTATGGTGGTGGTGGGTGGTGGGTGAAGTGTGAGAGAGGTGGTGTTCCAAGGGATGGTTTGAGCTTGAGCCAAGCACTTCTATTTATAGGCTGAACAGAAGCTCGGGCACGGCCCCGTGTCCAGTGGGCACGGCCCCGTGTCCACATCCTCTCTTTCTTCATTAAATGCAGCTTTGTCTTATTAGTTGACCACGCCCCCGTGTCCGCTGAGCACGACCCCGTGTGCAGAAGAATCTTTGTACTATGAAGATTTGCCTGGATTGTGCGAATCTTATAGTTGACCACGGCCCCGTGTCCGCTGAGCACGACCCCATGTCCGCTGAGCACGTCCCCGTGGTGGGCAATAGAAGCTTCTACCACTTTGTCTTTTCTGCTGACACTTGGGCACGCCCCTGTGCTGGCTGAGCACGGGGCGTGTTCAGGCTTCTGATCTCTTGTTTTGCTTGGGAAGATGCTGTTGTGGGGTCGGGCATGTCATGTCTTGTCCCTTTTCTTGTATTTATGTTAGATTTTGATGTCTTTTTGCTTCTTTTGTTAATTTGAGCTCATTTAATCCTGAAAATACAAAAAGGAAGACAAAAGCACACTTTTTCCAACATTAGTACTAAAAAAGGGTTAGTTTTATGCCTTATTTGATGAAATTTATATGTTACATTTTGAACACATCAAATACCCCCACACTTGAATCTTTGCTTGTCCTCAAGCAAAACTCTTTAATATGTGGCTATTTACACTCCCAAATGGAATGGGTAGAAAAGAAGGTTTTAGGCTTGTCGTAGAGTGTCGGGATTTCCAAGATTCTTTTTTTTTTAGTTTTATTTTTATTTATTTACAATCCTATTCGTCATGATTTATTTAAAACTTTTCATAAGATAAATTACTTATTAGGGCATAACATGCCTTTGTAAAATTCTATTTATATACAAGTTCACATACCTCACGGTGATCACTCAACACTCGGCCGAAAATGTATTTTTGTGGATCACTCGAGAGCGGCATGGAACTTACTCCTACCATAGGCTTGCCAAGCAATCAATCCTCCTCCTTTTTAACTTATATACTTTTGTAAATATCAAGAGGACTTTGCGGGTGAAGGGTTAGGCTTGGGTTAAAGGTAGGTGGTTGGGTTAGTGATTAGTAAAAAAGAAAGGGTTAAAAAGCGTAACAAGTGTCGGTTTTCGTAAGACTTTCTATTTTTGTAACTTTTATTTTGATGAAGCTATTATTCAAACCAAGTTACTTTTGATGAACTTGTTTGTTTATTTTCTTTTGCTTCATCATCAACACAAACTTCTTCTTCTTCTTTTTTTTTTTTTTTGAAAAGTCATATGAAGAACCGAACTTGTTACTAAAACAAAGGGTTAAAAATGAAAAAGGGTTTTGGTGGGTAAAAGGGGTGTTTGGTTTGGGTTATGAAATGAAAAGGTTTAGGCTCAAAGGGGCTAACTAGGGGGATTTTGGGTAGGTGGTAAAAAAAGAAAAATAATGGTGTAGAAATAAAAAGGGTTAGTCCTAATGCCTCCATCATTTACTTACTCGGGTTTAAGTTGGTAAGGACCGGGAATGTATCGTCATGGCAAGTTCTAGAGTCATAAGAACCAAGCGGCTATTCACACAAGAAACGAAAATGAGCATTTAGTCAAATGATATGTAAGTGTTTGCTCAATAAAGGCTCAAAACTCACTTTTGTGGGAATGGGTTTTTATGTGATCAAGTATATATAATTAAATTTTAACTAAGCTTGTCATGCCTTTTCATAATTTTCTTATGTTGGTTCTTTTTATCACGACGCTATCGGTTGTAAATTCGTAAAAATATAACCTTTTTAGAACTTGAATTTCCCGAGTTAAACCTAGACAAGTAAATAAAATGAAAATTTTTGAAAAAATTTGGGGTGATTAGCGATTCCAATAGAGTTTTGTGTAAGACTTGTATTTAGGACTTGCAAGATTCAAGGTTTTAGCATCCCCCCACACTTAAATTACACATTGTCCTCAATGTGTCCCAAAAATAAGTTTTTAGGTTGATTGAATGTGTAAAAAGGTGTGAAAAAGCAAAAATTTTGTGTTACTGGGCGCTGAACACGGCCCCGTGTGATCCGGGCACGGCCCCGTGTTCAAGTGCCAGTAACAAAATTAAAACAGGAGAAACAGAAGTCTGGACACGGGGGCGTTTCGGGTGAACACGGCCCGTGTCCAGTTACCTGAACTGGGTCTTTTTCTGCAGACTGTGCAGCACGGGGCCGTGTTGGGTGGACACGGCCCGTGCCGAGCTTACTGTAAACGAAGAAATTTGTCGGACGGTTCTGTTTTCCTGTATGGAGTGCTGGTTCAAGTTTCCCTTGCATCCTTTGCCATCTCAAGTGTGTTTTATTTATTTCAACACCATCCAAAACACCAAATTAACTAAAACCATCATTCATTAATCATAGAACGAATTACATAATAGTCCTAAAAATTAAAATATTAGCTAGTTAGGTCAAAGAAACACAAGAAATCCAAGAAGTTTCTAGCCTACTATTTATTCTACTAGCAAAATTTCCGAAAAGATAGATCTCACGGTTAAAAGTGGCTTGACAACTTCTTCCTACGGGTATGGGCTCCTCATACATCGGCGAGCCACTCTTCGATCTCCCTAGGGAGAAGAAAAGCGGGCTCATGAGCATCGGGTTGAGGAGGTGTAACTTCCACCGGAATTTCTTGGAGTTCTTCAAGAGGAGGTTCTGCCGGAATGTCGTCCCAACCGGTAGGATTTTGAATTCCAAGTGCGAGGTTCCAATCCTCTTGAGGGAGGATTGGTTCCATAGGAGGTGTTACCAGAATGTTTAACCTCTGGTGCAAGAGGTTTATTTCCCAGAAACTGTTTTCCAACCCCACCGAGAGATAGTTTATACGGTCAATGAGGACCTCCTCCACTGAAGTCATCTCGTCAAGTGCTTCACGTAGTGCCATTACATATCTTACGAGAGTTGCTTCAATCGATGGCCTCCTTTCTCGTCGACTGTTCCTTGAGTGTGCAGAAGAGGTTCCGCTGTTTTGGCTAGACATTCTACGAAAACAAACTAAAAACAGTTCGTTTTAATGAAACAGTACCACGGGCACGGCCACGTGCTCAATGAGCACGGCCCCGTGTTCAACTTTCTGCAGATTTTCAGAACAAGGAATCTTGGGGTTTTAAATTATTTTCTTAACTTATGAAGCTTTTTGAGCAGAAATAACTTAAAACAATGTTGTGTAACTTATTTTTAACAAGATTCCTTGAATAGAAATTCAATAAACATCACATCAAAGCTTGAAATCAAGCTTTAATGGAGTTCTTGGTGCAAGAAAGATGAAGAAGAAGGCAATAGATAAAAGAGGAAAGGACAAGATGCTTGTAGGAACCTTCTTTTAGAACATACCTAGGATGGTAAGTCAGAAAATCCCTCCAAATCTCTGTCCCTGGATGGTCCAAATGTGCAGGGTTCTTGGCTGCATTTATAGAAAACGACAGCGTGCTGGACACGGCCCCGTGTCGGCTGGACACGGCCCCGTGTGCAGGCAAGATCCTGACACGTTTTGTCCGTATTCTGACAAAAGTCAGAAGGGAATCTTTTGGTGGACACGGGGGCGTGTTGACCTGGACACGGCCCCGTGTCGGAAGGCTGAATTATGAAGTGCGTCTATTTTTAAGGAGCTTTTCCGGATCGGGTGGTTCCTTACTGGATGGAACAACCCCAAAGTGCCTAAGATACCTCAATTGATCTAGATTAAGATGAGAACGCAAGAGGTTGTCGGTGAGGGTGATTCCTAAGCTATATGTAGGTGGACAAGTCCAACCCTTTTCCGGGCTCTTGTTAAAGAAGGTGTATGTCGAATCGCTCAGGTCTATGTATGCATCAAACGAAGTCAATGGGGAGTCCTTCACGGCACAATCGACACAGGGACGACTATCGCTCAAGTCCTCACTAGAGTTAGAAGTATCATTGGAAACAATGAAGTTGTTTGAATGCGGTTCCAACCTCTCTCCTTGGTTATCGCCTTGGAAAAGATTATTGAGGTCTTCCCTAAGTTCGTTTAACCAATTAAAAATTAGATCTTCTAGTTGAAATAATTCATCGAGAAGCATTTCTCCTAGAATATCCGGTTGGGCGCATTCGAGGGAGCGATAGGGATTATTTTTACTTTCGCCCCTCTTAAGGATACTAGGAAATGATGGGTCTATATAGTGGGGTTTATAATTTAGAAAAAAGCATTCTAATTCTTTATGGTTACCACCACATAATTGACACCACATAGTACCATAAGAGTGCCGAAAGTAAAAAGTATCAGTATCACTCATGTTTGTGTCAGAAATTACCAACCGTCGGGATCTTACGGTTCTGTTTTCAGTAACTGAAACTTGGGCACAGGGGCGTGTTGAGTGGGCACGGCCCCGTGTTCAGCTTACTGTCTGACTTAAAACAAGATTGCCAGTTCCAATGATTGGGCACGGGGCGTGTTCAGCGGGCACGGCCCGTGCTGAGTTCTGCAGAAGCTGAAAAACTAAAAAAAAAATCCTAAAAAAATTGAAAAACAAGAAAAACGATTAGGCCGTTGATTCCTAACTTTCTTAAAATCCTTGTGTCCCCGGCAACGGCGCCAAAAACTTGATGCGTATTCTAGTGTTATATATATTAGGTGTATATTTTAAGCCCCTTTAACTCATTTTAGTCAAGTTTTAAATTTATAAAACACGATATTTACTAACACTAGACACACATATGGGCAAGTGCACCCATCGTGAGCGTAGTATAGTGTTGGTAAGATACCGAGGTCGTCCAAGGACACAAGAGCTTTTAGTACCGGGTTATCCTCAACGTCTAATCAAAATAAAAAGTTTAGAAAAATGTTTTAAACTAAGAAAAATAAAAACTAACTAAAATGCTGAAAAATAAAAAGAAAAACAGATAGACAAGATGAATCACTTGGTTCCGACTCGTATCTAGTGTAACCTTTGATTATTTCCACACTTTTGCACATATTTAAGAGATTATCTTAGTTATTGTAGTAGGCCCCTCTTTTGAAGGTGACGTTACCCTCACCCCAGTAGTTTGAGTCAGCAAGGATACAATCCTAAAAGGGTGGATTATTGGAAGATAATTAATTAAGTTATTAATGCAATATTATGGTAGGCCCCTCTTTTGGAGGTGACGTTACCCTCGGCTAAGTAGTCTGAGTCAGCAGGGATACAGTCCTAAATAGCCGGGTTATAGTATTAATAGTAGTTAACTTATGAGGGGATCAAAGAGTTTGGACCCCCGCCATCCAATACCGTGAAGTATTGAAGGAGGTCCTACTAAATTTGACCCAGGTCCATTGCAGGACCTCTAAACGCTGAACAATGGCAAGACCTTTACCAAACCGTTCCCTTAACCCCCGACCAGGTAGCCAACATACCTCCATATAGACCGTGGAGATATGAATGGTGTAAATCTTTTATTTTATATAGACAGTAAAATAATGCCAAGACACCACGGACAAACGATAAGGAAAGATCACCTTCAACATAAGCAACTAGTTATTAAAGTCATTAATACAAAACCAAGTAAAAAGTGCAAAAGATTAGAAATAAAAAGTACTACACTAGACACTTTGTCTTCACCAAGTGATGTAAGAGACTTAGGCAAACATGGCCTTGATTGTCAAGAACTCTTACGATCAATCTTGGATCCCGAGACGACTCACACACTCTACGATGGACAATGGATGATGGTGGTGGATGATGGTGTTATGGTGGTGGTGGGTGGTGGGTGGAGTGTGAGAGAGGTGGTGTGCCAAGGGATGGTTTGAGCTTGAGCCAAGCACTTCTATTTATAGGCTGAACAGAAGCTCGGGCACGGCCTCGTGTCCAGTGGGCACGGCCCCGTGTCCACATCCTCTCTTTCTTCATTAAATGCAGCTTTGTCTTATTAGTTGACCACGCCCCCGTGTCCGCTGAGCACGACCCCGTGTGCAGAAGAATCTTTGTACTATGAAGATTTGCCTGGATTGTGCGAATCTTATAGTTGACCACGGCCCCGTGTCCGCTGAGCACACCCCCGTGGTGGGCAATAGAAGCTTCTACCACTTTGTCTTTTCTGCTGACACTTGGGCACGCCCCCGTGCTGGCTGAGCACGGGGCGTGTTCAGGCTTCTGATCTCTTGTTTTGCTTGGGAAGATGCTGTTGTGGGGTCGGGCATGTCACGTCTTGTCCCTTTTCTTGTATTTATGTTAGATTTTGATGTCTTTTTGCTTCTTTTGTTAATTTGAGCTCATTTAATCCTGAAAATACAAAAGGAAGACAAAAGCACACTTTTTCCAACATTAGTACTAAAAAAGGGTTAGTTTTATGCCTTATTTGATGAAATTTATATGTTACATTTTGAACACATCAGTAGGCTCGGGAAGTCATAACCCGTTTTATTTTAAGTCCCGTTAACTCGGGCTGCTTATAACATTGTTTTCTCTAGCATTTATTAAATTTTATAACTAATATTAGGACTGTTTGTCTAAGTCCTAATATTCACCGGGTAAATATTACCACTAACGCTATTTTACCCGTTCATTATTATTAACGGGGTTTAATTACCAAACCCGATTTCGGGGTGTTACACGAATCGAACCGTGTCGACCAGTATCGGTTCGTGTCGAAACGGTTCGATTCGAAACGGTTCGGTTCGAAAACGGTACTGGTCGAAACGATACGGGTCGAAACGGTACCGGTCGAAACGGTACAGATTGAACTGTTCGCGTCGAAACGGTTCGCGTCGAAATGTTACGCATCGAAACGGTTCGCGTCAAAATGATTCGCGCCGAAACAATTTGGTTTTATTTTCTACCAGAGAATGATGAGGAGCTTCGTGAGTATAGCTTACAGGTATAATTTTTTTACACATCATTCTTTGAGTTAAATTGCCACATTTGCGAGTCCACACGGAAATTATTGGATCTCAGTTTTTTCCCACTGCTCCTGAATGTAGGATACATAAATATGTCACATGGACAAGCAAATTGATAGAAAAACACTAATTGGGAGTTATGTATATGCTGAACAACCAGGTGAGTTTAGGTGGCATGCTGGTTCCCTTACTCAGGTTTGTTATTCTCTTTTATATTATTTACTTTTGCTTTGATAGAAGTTAATATCTCGGTTCTTGATTACATCCTTCTATTATCAGTAGGCTATTCTTAATGGACTTTGGGTTGTCTTTGAGGACATTGATAAAGCTCCTTCAGATGTTCAATCCATTTTGTTACCTTTGGTAGAGGGTTCTAGCTCCTAATATGATACAATCCTTTTCAAAACAGCAACCATGGAAGAAATCATCGAGAACGACAAACTTACTCTTCATGGACCCGACGAATCCGCAATGGGGTTGGAGTTGGTTAGAGCGATACATGGCGGGCCAGCCATGGGAGACCGAGAAAAATCAATCATCAGTTAAAAACGGCATCAACATTAACGACATCAACTTGCTGGTGTTTTTCTAAGCTTTCAGTCTCCTGTTGAAATTCCCGGAGTCAGCAATAGTGACTTTCTGCAGATGGCGTACAATGCCAGACGAAGGAAACTTGGTCAACCTGAGCTTGATCCACTTCAGGTTCATAGTTTCTAACTCAGTTATTTTAGTCTTGACAACACTTTAATTTTTATATGGTCTCTATACTTGTTCATGAGAACTTGTAAACTGGAGAAGCGAAACGACATTTTACAACTCGCGGTCAGCATTCCAATTTATAAAATTTATGTCTGTAGTTTCTTTACTTTCTTATTTTTGTCAACTTAAATAAGTGCTATTCTGTTTCTCATATTTTTCTAATCAAATTCAAATGATAATGTTGAGGAACCCTATATTTTTATTTCTGTTATTTGATCGTTTTATTTCAGAAAAGGTGCTTGGGGCAGATTTGGCGATATTGGATGAAATTGATTTTGGATTAGATGTTGACGCGCTAAGAGACGTTTCAAATGCAGTCCCTTCAACATATATAAATTTTACTATTTCACTGTTAATTTACTTTTACGTTTGCATCTATCAGAATCTCCGGCTGAATTTTTTGCGGAGAACAAAAATATTGCCGGATTTGACAACGTGAGTTCCATTAGTTTGTTGAAAACATATGCTTGTTTATATATTGTGCAAATTGAGCAACCAAGTTGTGTTTTGTTTGGATGAATATCAGCATGGGAAATCTCTTTACACTACTGTTAGAGAACTTGTTGAAAATGCACTTGATTCTGCAGAGTCCATTGCTGAGCTTCTGTTAGTTGAAGTTACAATGTAAGTGGCTAGGGTTTTGTAAATATGTGTGTGTGTGTATTTTTTATGGTATAAGGCTATAAGCACATAGGGCTTTTTAGGTGTGTTTTTCATATTGTTTTGGTGTGACAGCGAGGAGATTAATAAAAGCAAATTCAATTCCATGATTGGTCTGATTGACCGTGAGCGAATTGATGAGGCGCTGTACGGTGATTTTGAGACCGACAAGGCTCGTGAGGTTTGTAAGTTGTAGTTTAATTTTTCAACAATGAATTGTTGATGACTTGATGTATTATAGATTAGAAGTTGAATCATGTACGCGTTAGTGAATAAGTTTGAAATACTCGAAACAATAAGTTCTTTTAACAGCTTAGACATCTTAAAAAACTTGTATTCACTTATGTTGTTTCGCCTTTCACTGCTTCTTGTTCTGTTATTAGAAACGGCTTGCCAAATAAGCCCGTTTGCAAGTTCAGGCAAAAACCGCTGCCCTTGGGAAGAAAGTGAAAGAACCGACTTCTGCAAAGGCCGTTAAGGGTCGAGGCGAGGCCTCGTTTTACAGAGTGACTTGTAAGGTCTGACATATCCCTGCTCTGAACCTTTTATTAATTGATTTTTCAGATTTGTAATGCATGGATATAGGTTAATAAGTTTCTTGTTTGGTTCAGATGATGACCGATGCTTTGAAATGTTTTGTAGGACAATGGATGAGGAATGCCCCATGATGATATCCCAAATATGTTCGGACGTTGCCCAAAGAGTGTTTCTAATGCTAAACATCCTAAAATGCATTATATAATTCTTTTTATTGTTATTATTATGGTTTCTGTTAATTACACATCGTGGAATGAAGGCGCGTCTCATGTAGTTTTGGGTCACAATTGGTCAAAATTAGGGCTCGTAGGAGGTTTTTGCGTGAAAACAGCCTAAGAATGGACAAACTATGAAAGGTTTTCTGATCAACAAACCTAACTCATCCCAACCCAAGTTCGCATGTTCTACTCTTTTCCAAGTGACGTATTGTTGACTCCGCCGCAACGCGCGGGTTTCCCACTAGTATATATATATATATATATATATATATATATATATATATATATATATATATATATATATATATATATATATATATATATATATATTTGTATATTTCATCTTCTAATTTCTTGGTAGATTATACCTTTTAGGAGAATGTAATCATCAATAATGTGTTAAGCGTGTTCAGTTGACCTTATTTAAGTTAGTGATCACTCTTCTCTAAAGCAATAATAACTATTATAATTTTTCCAATTTTTAGAATTTATTCATTTAATAAAAAAAATAGTCTTATGAGTATATTTCATTATTTATAATAAATTTGAATATGTCACCGTTTTATATTACGTTTTTTTTATTACTGCGTAACATTTCCTAGACTACTACTCTTACTTGGCAAATACCAATGCATTGTGTTTTACGAAATGTCTTAGTTATTGTATTTTACACTTCATATCTACCTTTGTGTTTTACTCTTTTTTTTGTAATTATGTTTTATGCATTATGTTTTACACTTTTTTTAATTGTCTATTACACATTGCGTTTTACGAATCGTGTACTGCTTTACTACATGTTTCCACCCGTCGCGTGTCGCCGCAAAGCGCTGCAGGCAAAAATACTAGTTATTATTATTTTGGAAAATATCATCTTGGAGGCTGCCTATTATTTTTTGTGAAGAAGGCAGAAGGGAATTCGCTATTATTTTTCGAAAGTAGCCAAGGGGACGAATTTTAAAGGATAGTTGGCAAGGGTTCGAGCTTATGAATCATTAGGATTGAAGATCAAGACGCTTAGAGATCAAAGGATTACGGGTTTTACAACTTGGGTTTTTTATTTTTTCTAGTTTCTTTATTTTTTTATTTCGATGAATTTAGTTATGAACCTTTGTTTATTTATTTTTAAAACTATGTTTCTTGGCTAAACTTTTTGTGCCACCTAGGCCTAGATGAACTATGACTTAATGTTTTGACTATTCGGTTTGGACTAATGATTAAATTGAGATTATTTACATATTCCTGTTTTGTGATTGTTTATGAATTTGTGTGTTTGTCTTGGTTGTGATTGGTTGTTTGGTTAAGTGATCTTGTTAGTCTGGTCTAGAACTACTTAGATCATTCTAGGTTCGTTAATCTATTAGGTTTTCGGCCTAGAGCTTGAGATTAAAGATAATTCAAGTTTAACTAAATTAATAAAAATCAACTGAGTATAGTGTGCCTCCTTTTCTGGCAACTCTAGGGACGAGTCAGGATTGCTAGGTTATTAGCTAGGCGTTGTTTGGTAGTTTGGGTGACCGATAGCTCGGATCCGTCTACTTATTCGCGTTTAGGGTTTCCTAGGTTTTCAATTATTTAGCAGGTTTAGCTTCATGACCGGAGGATTTTAGCACCATAGTTGTTTTTAATCTGACAGTCGTGGGATTCGGTGTTGATAGCTCGAGTCGTTTCTAATTTAGCACTTCATCACTTTGTTCCATCTTCTATTTTGGTTGATCATCCTTAGCGAGAGGTTTTCTGGGTAGATTCGGAGCTTTAGCCATTGGTCAGGACTAGAGGTCATGGGTTGGTCATAGGGATTCGAAGCCTGGGTAGTTCTCTCTCATCATTGTCTGCTTCCCGTTACTCCACCATCTTGCTTGCTTGTTATGTTCTCTTGTTTAGTAGCTTTAGTAGAATTAGAAAAATCCCAAAAATCAAAACACAAATTAAAACCAGTTAAGTAATTACTTGAGTCAGAGTCTAGTTTAGTGTCGCTAGTGTCTCGAGGGTTCGATACCCGGACTTCATTAGGCCTTACTACGTACGATAGGTACACTTGCCTGTCAGTGGTCTAGCATTTAGAGAGTCTTAGTTTATAAATTTAAAACTAGGGTGTCGCCAAAAACTTAATGTGCTGAATGCGGTCTATAAAACTAACCTAATCTAAACACCCTAGTTTTAAATTTATAAACTAAGACTCTCTAAATGCTAGACCACTAACAGGCAAGTGTACCTATCGTAAGTAGTACAGCCTAATGAAGTCCGAGTATCGAACCCACGAGACACTAGCGACGATAACTAGACTTTGACTAAACTAATTACTTAATTGGTTTAATTTGTGTTTTTAGGATTTTTCTAATTCTGCTAAAACGAGTAAACAAGATAACAGGGCAAGAAAGAAATATGGTGAAGTGACGGGAAACAGACAATGATGAGAAAGAACTACCCAGGCTTCAAATCTATAACAACTATAAACCGACACCCTCGAATATTTTTCCGACACCCTAATATATTTTAAAATATCCTAATATGTCCTAAAATACACCCCATACGCGAAAACGGACCCCGAATACCCTAAATATAATTAAAAATAATTAAAATAATGTTTTTGGGTTTGTTGCGGGCCGCGTAGACCTCTTAAGGGTCTTACGCGGGCCGCTAGAGATCAAAGTTGTGGCGCAGCCCGGTGATGACACATGTCATCATCGTGGCAGGTCTAGTCGCTGACCCGGATCAGCTACGCGGTTTACCGGAGTTGACGCGGGCCGCGTAGCCCTTTGTTAAACTTTACGCGCGCCGCGTAAAAGTCGAAGTGAGGCCCTATATAAGCAGGCATCGGGCTTCAATCATAAATCGTTCAAATTCTTCTCTGAATCTTGAATTAATCTCATTATAGGCATAAATCCCGAGTATAATACCCCTAAATAGCGAAGTTCTGCTCCGTTGTAAGTATTATAACCCCTGGATACGTATTAGATACGCTGCCCGATTAATCTAGAGTTCCGTAATGGTTGTCGTGGTTCTGTCCGACGTAGTCGTTGGAATGTCGTCTCGGGGAGGGTATTACTAATGTTAAAATGGGTTATTATACTAACACGTGTGCATTTGTGTAAATTATAGATAATTCTCAGGAAACCCTAAAGGATAATCTAAGACAGCAATGTGAGTTGATCCGCTTTTTGTAAACCTTTTATTAACTGTTTTTACAAAACCTCATACAATTAAATGTATACTAAGCAGTTATTGAGTATTTGTAAGAATACAATTATCATGAGTATGTTGGGGTTTTGTATACAAAATTTGTTACCACCTGGTCAAGGAGTAACATTTCCACAAGTCGGGTCTGACAATACCATGGATGTTAATTGATATAACTTGGAAACAAATGTAATTGCGAGATCGCCCTCAATACTGTACAATGGTTTTTATTGAAAATTGATTAAACTGGGATTCACTCACCAGTATTTCCCACTGACAAATGTTTTTAAAACGTGTTTCAGGTAACAAACTATAAAAGTCAAATAGAAGGCAGCTGGACAGCACTGAAGGCTTGGAAAAGTGGCAATAAAGTTACCTAAAATGAAATAGATGTTTTTATTAAATAAAATAGGATTTATTCCTATGAACATGTGTGTATTGCAAACTTGGGTTTTATCCCATATGTTTAATACTATGAAAATATGGTATTTTACTCTGATAAAATATTTCCTAACTACGGTCCTGATGAAAAATTCCGCTGCCAAATTAGACAATACGCGATACCTCCGAAACTGGCTCGCGGCCGCCCGTTCCCGGGGATTTGGGATCGGGGGTTGCGACAGAAGGTGGTATCAGAGCTAAGCCACTGATTCAGCCACAGAAGTGTGTAGCTGACATCAAAATTCAATCTGTTAGGAAATAAATTACGGAAATACATGCATAATTGTATTTTATTGTTATGTGTTATTTGACTATTTGTTAGTTTACAGTATGAGAGACCAAGGACCATCTGACGCGTATCGTCAATTGTCTGGTTCGCCTAGAAGCGAAGGTACCTCCTCTTCTCAGCCTGCCCTCTCAGAGTACTCTGCTGATACGGAAGAAGGAATATTCGTGTTTAAGGCTCAGTCCGAGGAGCCATTCCCTCAGAAAAAGAGAGGATGGTTCAGTCGAGGGGCACACGAGCGTAGGATGCGTATGAAAAAGTTACAAGACAAGAGAGCACTAGCAGCAGTTAAAAGAGAAACCAATGCCTATGCCCAGGATATGATTAATAGGGGTATAGCCAACATCCACATCTTAGCAACCACTGCAGCTGACCCTAATCTGGAACACATGATAGCACCCCAACCACAACTACCAATCCCTGACAAACCAATGGAGATAGGAAACCCTGATAATCAAGTAGAAATGCATGACTTCAATCCGGAAGAAATACCTAGGGTACCTGCACCAAACCCCTTAGACCCAAATTATGACCCCTGGTGGGATGACAATAGGGACTATGTGCAACGTTACCCGATACATGAAGACATGCCTATGCTAAACATAGGAGCCTACCCAGGTTTGGATCCTTTAGATCCCTATTACCACGATGTATTCATTAGGGAGATTTTAGAGAATCCTTACCAATTCCAGGCACCTACACCCCCATACCAGGAACCCGCATCCCATCTTCCGAACCCAGTCCTAGAACCTGCACCCCCAATGAGTGCAGAAAACGTACAAGAACTTAGGACATTTGGTGAGGAAATTTTAGAAAGTAGTGAACGAATGAGACAGGTGGGAAAGCGAATCGTATGGAAGTATGACGAGCACAATATGGATTTTTGGATGAATCCATATCCATGAATGTGATGGTAGAGACGGTAGTAGTAATAATAATAAAATAATATAATAGGTGTGTATGTGTATGAAAAAAATGTGTGTACGGATGCCTACTATTATTAGCGTAATTTTATTTCAGACGGTATTGTAATTTTAATTTCAGTACTGGTGTGTAATAGATGCATGGTATATGAATAGAGTAAGTCGCAATGATCGACGCTTTTGACCAAAATGCGTGTCATGTGATTGATGATATTAATACGTGGTAAATGTTTAAAATTCAGATGGCCAACGAAGGAAATCAAGGAAATCTGAATAACGATAACCAGAGTAACATTAACTTGGTTAATGAAAATCCGAGCATCAATAATAATGGAAACCAAGTGGATAATAGCAGTGTTGTAAAATTCGGATTCCAAGGCCGAGTACTCGGTCCTCGGAACCCCTCTGAGGCGACTTCCTCCTAGGCGGACTCAATTAGTCAGCCTCGGTCAAACTCGGTCAAACTCGGCACCTAGTCGGCCTAGTCGGCGCCTAGTCGGACGTAGTCAGAAAGAGTCGGCCTAGTCGGTCTAGGCGGTCAACGTGGTTTGTTGACTTTTAATTAGTCAAAATCGGCCTACTCGGCCTTGTACTCAGACTACTCGGCCTTGTACTCGGACTACTCGGACTTGTATTCAGAATATTTGAACTTTAAACATGTTTCATTTTAAATTATACTCAGTTGACATGAATTATGCTTATTTTAACATATGTATAATATATAACAATTAATTTTCTTTATAGTTACCATGTCCGCGTACTCCCCGAGTACTCTGATTACTCCCAACTCCCCAGTCGGCCGACTAGAGACCACCTAGCGACTTTTACAACACTGGATAATAGTGATATCCAACACATAGTGGCACAAGGAATTATAGATGCAATGCCATTTATTCTTCAAACTGTTAAGGATGTTGACAATAAAAGTAAACATAGCAGTAAGTGACCAATTGAACCAGAACACAGCGTAAACAATGGACCTGTACTCCAAGTGCCCATTCCCAAAAGAAGAAGAACCATGCCTTGTGGTTGTTCTTACAAAGAATTCTGGTCCTGCAAACCAATAGAATTCTCGAGCAATGAAGGACCCATTGCAGCTCTACGCTGGATAGAAAAGACTGAGGCTGTTTTAAAAATAAGCAAGTGTGCTGAAGAAGACAAGATAATGTTTGCCTCTAATTTGTTTAAGAACTCAGCCTTAGAATGGTGGAACACTATGCTTTAGTCTAGAAGAAGTGATAGGGTTTATAACATGGAATGGGAGGAATTTAAAAATATGGTAGAAAGGAAATTCTGCCCTCCCAATGAAAAGGAACAGATAGCAAATAAGTTTCTGAACCTTAGAATGACCGAGGTAGATAGTAAGGGGTATACTACTACATTCTTTGAATATGCTAGAATAGTACCAACCCTTGCATCACCTGAACCGGTATTAATCTCCCGTTACATATGGGGATTAATCGGAGAAATTAGACATGTAGTCAAGGCAGCTAGACCCTAAACTATAGAAGAAGCTGTAGAACTAGCAAATACCTTGACAAACGAGTTAATCCGTACTAGAGAAGAAGACCAGAGGAGAAACCTAACCCAAAGACTTACCCAAGAATTCCGTTCTGGGAATTACAACCGCAGGAATATAGGTTCTACCTCTGTACCATTCTGCAAGATCTGCAAGAAAAAGCATTCGGGAAAATGCTCCACTCACTGCAATTTTTGCAAGGCACCCGGACACAAGGAAGAAGATTGCAGGAGAAAATCCAGTAATGGACTATGCTTCAACTATGGAGAAAAAGGTCATATCAAGCCGAACTGTCCAAAATTGGCTCCAGCAGCGAACAACAAGAACACTAAAAATGCTAGAGCATTTGTTCTGACTGCAGATGAAGCCAAAATGATTTCGGATGTCATAGTCGGTACGTTTTTAGTTAATGATGTTTTTGCTAAAGTATTATTTGACTCTAGTGCAAACAAAAGTTTTATTAATACTTCATTTTGCAAACTTCTCAATCAACCATTAACTAAACTCTCATAAGAATATCTAGTCGAGACAGCAAATGGAGAAACGGTTAGGATTTCTGAAATCTTGCAGGGAGCAAGAATAGAGTTTTTAAATCAAAAGTTTATGGCAAATCTGTATCCCATGAATCTGGTAGGATTTGATGTCATTTTAGGAATGGATTGGTTAATAGCCAATAGAGCCAGTATTTTATGTGATCAAAAGTCAATTCAAGTAAATTCACCAAAGGGTGAAAAGATCACAATTAAAGGTGATAAGCCATCTAGATCAACAAAATTCATCTCTGTGATGAAAACTGCAAGCTATATAAGAAAAGGATCTATAGTGTATTTGATTTCTATAATCACTAACACTAAAGGAAAGGAATTAAAAGACATTCCAGTAGTTTCTCAGTTTTCAGATGTATTTCCAGAAGAATTACCAGGACTACCACCAAACAGAGAAGTTGAATTCAGAATCCATCTGCTACCCGGAACAGCACCAATTGCCAAAGAACCCTACCGTTTGGCACCAGCAGAGATGCAGGAATTAAAGAAACAATTAGACGAATTGCTGGAAAAAGGATTCATACAACCAAGCTCATCGTTGTGGGGAGCACCGATTTTATTCGTCAAAAAGAAGGACGGATCAATGCGTATGTGCATTGACTACCGTGAATTAAACAAGGTCACGATCAAGAACCGGTATACATTACCAAGAATCGATGATCTGTTCGAACAATTGCAAGGAGCTCGATTTTTCTCTAAAATCGATTTAAGATCATGATATCATCAATTAAAGGTACAGGAAGAGGACATTCCTAAAACCGCATTTAGAACAAGATATGGTCATTATGAATTTACTGTCATGCCATTTGGTTTAACCAATGCCCCAGCCGCATTTATGGACATGATGAACCGAATAAGTAAGCCATATTTGGATAAATTCATAATTGTATTCATAGATGATATTCTAATTTATTCTAAAAGTAAAGAAAAACATGCAAAGCATTTGCACGCACTTTTAAGTCTATTAAGAAAGGAAAAGTTTTACGCTAAATTTTCAAAGTGCGAGTTTTGGTTAGAGCAGGTACAGTTTCTTGGACACTTAGTCAACCATGAAGGAATTCATGTGGATCCAACAAAGATCGAGGCGATTACCAAAAGGGAAAACCCGTGAGTCACCAACCGAGGTTAGAAGTTTCTTAGGATTGGCCGGATATTATAGAAGGTTTATTCAAGATTTTTCTAGAATAGCCATTCCTTTAACTAAGTTAACCTGTAAATCCATTAAGTTTGAATGGGGACCAAAACAGGAAGAAGCTTTTAGAATTCTTAAGCATAGATTAACCCATGCCCCATATTAGTGTTACCAGAAGGAACTGAAGACTTTGTAGTCTATTGTGACGCTTCTAAGTTAGGTTACGGATGTGTGTTGATGCAACGCCAAAAGGTTATAGCTTACGCATCTAGACAACTTAAGAATCATGAAGAGAATTATTCAACCCATGATCTTGAATTAGGAGCAATAATTTTTGCTTTGAAAATTTGGAGACATTACCTTTATGGTAGTAAATTTACCATATTCACTGATCATAAGAGTTTAAGATATGTTTTCGGTCAAAAGGAGTTAAATATGAGACAAATGTCACACCCGCTCGTAGCGGAAGCACGAGGTGTGATCTGTTCGGTTCTCATTGCATAACGATATAAGTAAACATACTAAATGAATAAAACATGCTCCAATGCCATTGTCATAATTGTTCAAAAGATCGCAACATAATTTAAGTACATTGTTTACAAACCATCAAATGAAAATAAGTTGTCATTGTTTCATACATCAAATGTCAAGGCTTTGACCACTATGTCACCGCAAAGAGGCGGTATATAACATGCAAACCCTTCAATAGTTGGCATGGAGTATTGATACTTGTTTTCCTTGAACTGAAATCTTTGCATTGGTCCACTAATTCCCTGAAATACATGTAAGTTTGAAAACATCAACAAAAGTTGAGCGAGTTCATGCAGTTTAGCTGTATAAGATGTATCTGTATCAAAACAGTATGTAATATGTATTTGTCTCAATTGTAATTGTATCCAAACTGGATATAAGATGTATCTGTAAAATGTGAGATGTATTTGTATTTGTATCAAATGTAGTATGAAAAGCGTCAATGAAATCGTGATCATTAATGTTTTGCAAGGACATTAATATGTGTGACGAAATAGGAAGCAAACCAACCCTAGACGATTTTAATTGTATCGACACCATGTCGTAGGGCAACAAAAGCACTCCTAAGCAAATGAATGGCCATGAGTGGGGCTCGCCAAAACCCATTAGATCTAACCCTTTGTTCCTTGGTCCAAACTGGATTAATGGTGCTTTAGTTATGGCCCTAATTTCGCACATGATCTAAGGTGTTTCATTCCTTGACTTATCATACTATTGTACATGTATTTTCCCCGATAGTTGTAAAGCTTGAAAAGCATTGAAGATGAAAAGGGGACATGAACTCACAGAATTGCATCCGTAAACTGTATGTAATTGTAACCTCACTTGTAGTTGTCTTGAATTGTATCACGACCTACAAAGGTCCTAGATTTGTTAGACACTTCGGACTTTGTATTGGCTCATGTACAAGTCTTCTATCTTGAATATGTATTAAGACTTATTTGTATTTGTTATTCGTTGAACTGTGTATTAGATGTATGAATTGTTAAACTGTTATATATATATTTTACCATATATATATATAGGGAGGAGCTCATGCGAGAACCACCTTTATTGTGAGAACCGCGAGAACCAATGTGAACACAACCTAAAATAGCTAAAAAAAACCTAACCCCCCCCCCCCAAAAAAAAAAAACCTAAACCCCCCCCCCCCCAAGCTAAATGCTAAAAACTAAAACCTAAAAAAAAACTAACCCCACCCCCCCCCCCAAAAAAAAACCTAAACCCCCCTCCCCCACCCCCCAAAAACCTAAACCCCCCCCCCCCCCCACCCCCCACCCCAAGCTAAAATGCTAAAAACTAAACCCCCAAAAAACCTTAAAAAATCTAAAAAAATCAAAAAAAAATCTAAATTTTTTTTTTGAATTTTTTATGTTAAAATCGCTACTTTTAGAAGCAAAAAAAAAAATTTAAAAATTTAAAAAAATTTTTGTTGTTTTTTTTTGCTTCGAAAAATAGCGATTTTTTTATAAAAAATTCAAAAAAAAAAAATTTGTGTGATTTTTAGCTATTTTTAGGCATTTTTGGTTGTGTTCACATTGGTTCTCGCGGTTCTCGCAATAAGAGGTGGTTCTCGCATGATCTTCTCCCTATATATATATATATATGTAATCGTGTATCTTGTGAGTTGTATCATCGGATCACGTCCTCTTGATTTCGTGTCTTGTATGAATCAATTGTATACTTGTATTTTCAGAAATTGTGTCATTGGGCCGAGCCCATGTTTTCATGTCATTGGGCCGAGCCCATGTCTTAATGTTATTGGGCCTAGCCCAAGATTTTATGTTATTGGGCCCAAGTAGTATTGGGCTTAAATAGTATTGGGCCTAAATAGTATTGGGCTTAAATAGTATTGGGCCTAAATAGTATTGGGTCTAAATAGTATTGGGCCTAAATAGTATTGGGCCTAAATAGTATTGGGCTTAAATAGTATTGGGCCTAAATAGTATTGGGCCTAAATAGTATTGGGCTTAATGTTATTGGGTCTTGGCCCATATGTTTGGTATTGGGCTTAGCCCATGAGTTTTGATATTGGGCTTAGCCCATGTATTTATGTTAAGCCCATTTAGGAAGATAAGCCCATTAGTAAGTATAAGCCCATTTGTGAAATGTAGGCCCATTTGTAATATAAGTCCATTTGTGAAATATATGCCCATTTGTAATATAATCCCATTTGTAAATTAAGCCCATTTGTAAAATATACCCATTTGTAAATTAAGCACATTTGTACATATCTAGTAATTTTTATAAAAATCACTAAGTATAAGTTAACATAATAATTTTTTTTATAAGTTCATAACATCCGGATATTGTTGTCGGTGATTTATATGTATTCGCGTCGAAAGATCGCCTAAGCGTCGTAGTAACTCCTCGGATTGGCGATAAGTTTATGGTTTCGTCCGTCGTCCGATTAGACCATAATTTGTGTCCAATTATTCGGATCGTCCGTAACTCGCTTTTAAGGCGTATTTCCATGTAGTCTTGTAAGACTTTGATTATAATGTATCTTATGTTTATTTGTTACATTGAATTCAAGTTCCTAGTTCTGATATGTATAACTAATACACCAAGTATCATATTGCACATAAGTTGTTAAAGTGACCAAATATATATTTTCTCAAAAATATATATTTATCTAACTTTGTTTTTATAAAAACCATTCTTTAAAATCTTTTTAGTCTTGTAAAGATTTAGCCAAGAATAATGGTTTTGTTTACATATGATTTTTAATAAAAATCGGCCATATAACCTTTGTAATATGCACTTTACCATGTTTAAATAAACATATCATTTTCTTTTCGAATTCACCAATCAATTTTCTCATAACATTCTTAATGAATATCACATGAGATTTATAACATAACCTCATTAAGATGATCTCAAAATCATGTAGGATTTTTGGTATGATCATAACATATGTTAACTATTTCAAAGTCCATGTTTACTTCTAGTTTCATCCACTTTTACAAAAATCCCATCTTGTATGTTTGTTTTCATAATCTTGTAGAAGTATTGTTTTTAATGAAAAACATTAAATACTTTAACAACACCATAGATTATGATCCTCCATATAAACTTTATGTTTAACAAAAACACTTTTAACATAGACATGTATACTTGTTAGATCATGTTTTTAAACATCATCTAACAAGTTATTTTTATGGTCTTCATCAAGAGTAGATCAAATAAGCAAGTAATAAGACTTGGATCACTACATAATCAAACATATATATCATGATTTTTATTTTTGCTTCTTTGTATCTTCGTAATATTTCGTAGGCTTCTTTAGTTATAACTAGTTATTTTAACAATCATAAGCATAAATAAATATGAAAAAAAAATAGATTTAGAAGCTCACTTCTAGCACTTGTGGCTAGGGATGATCTAGGTGATGATAAGAAGCAAAGAAGATGAAGATCTTGTTGGTAGAAAACTCTTGAATGGATGAAAAAGTGTGCTTTAACTTGTAGATGCCTTAGATCATCTTATGTTTCATTAATCTCCATGTTGATCATCAAAGATGTAATAAATTTGAAGTGGGTTTTTAAGGTGTTATGGCTGAATTTTTGGAGAAGATGATGAGTTCTTTTGTGTGTGTTTTTGATGGTGTAAGAATGATGGAAAATATCTATTTTAGATAAGTATACCATGACTTTATTCATCCATTAATTGCCCACATGTAATTAGATAAATATCTAGATATTTTTGGCAAGTTGAAGACATGTGGGACCCTCATAAAAACATTCATAAGTGTGTGTGGGGGGGGGGGGGTAAAGTGTAACATTTTTATAAAAATGTCTTAAACATGTAGATATTTTGGTAATTAGGCTAAGTATGGTGATTAGTGGTAATTTTTCACCATTATGAGGTAATTAGTGATTCGGAATGTTAATTATTATTAAAAAATTCACTAAACTAGTAGAAATGGTATTTTGATATCTTAAACGACTTCCGTTTGGTCGTCGGTTCGATAAAAGCACTTTTAATTCCTACCGACGAAGTTTTTCCGTAAGTTGTAAATCCGCAACCAAGAGATGTATAAAGGGATTTGGAATCTCAAAATAAGCTTAACTAGTTCACCAAAGCTTTCATTTGGTTGTTTTCGATGTCGGAAATGTCGTTTATTAGCTTGTCGGTGCAGAAACGGACAAGTTGTGGGGGTTGCAACGCAGCGTCGAAAGCTTAGGTTTCGGACACCCCATTAATATACTCATATTGTTTCCATATGTTTGTAATCATTTGTCATATTTCCGGAGTCCCGGAAATGCTAAATTATTATTTTGGACAAGTAATTGTCTTATTATTAGTGAAACGGACGATTTAGCGATTAGGGCGTTGTACCGGAAAGTCTTATATCTTTGTAAGATATGTTTTCGTATTAGTGTTTTCTTATATAAACTGTCACGGCCCCCGAACCGGTTTGACCCGTTTCAGGAGCCGCGGGACAGAAAACCAGCGGTATTTATTTAGTTGAGTTTAACAGCGGAAGTTTATTTAACAGGATCGTTTAAAGCTAAAATTTTCCTGATTTATTTTATTTCACAATTCGGGATAAAACCCCGATAATTTACAATAGTATGATTTTACTACGGAATCGTTATGTTACAAAACTTATTTCTTTATTTTTATAATGAGCCACTATCTTAAGCTTGAAATGCTCCCCAGCACTTTTCCTGAATTACAACAGATCACCTGAAACATGTTTGAAAAAGGTTTTGTCAGCGGGAAATACTGAGTGAATCATTCTATTTACTAAAATGACACATTTGTTATAATTTACAGTATTAAGAGCGATTACAATGTTTCTATTATCAACCAACTACCCACGGTATTTGTCACTCGACCGAATCTGTGACTATGGTCATATCCCCCAATTGGCTGCCCCAATGGTGACGATTATCAAGTAATGTATACAAAACCCCACATACCGGCTGTAACTTGGTGATTACAAAGACTTAATCCCCGTAATTATAACTTTGAAAATAACATGATTTTGTAAATAGATTTGATAAAAAGAGAGAATGACTCACATTGCTGTTTTAATACGGATAGAGTCTAGTCTATGATTTAGCCTTGTTAACCTAATTTAAATAACAATGCACACAAAACTGGGTTAGTAATCAATCCAGCAATTACGATAACTCACGAGATCAAATTCTCACAACGAACGACAAAGTGCAATACTTCATCCATCGAATTAACGATGATCCGTCAAATTAACGACGAATGACAAAGTATAACCCTAATGTGGGCGGCACTTAAACATCCATTGGATATATTGATCGTCGGAAAATGAATCGTAGCAGCGATTGTGCTAATACCCTGTTTTGCGGCAGAATTTCGAGACCCGGGGGTGTAATTTTGGAATATCAGTTCGTATCTCAGTGTATTAGTGTGAATTCTTTCGACGTTGGATGTTCAAATTTCGAATGCCACTGTCCTCTATTTATAGCTGAAAATTAGACTAGCTTACGCACCGTAACAATCCCAGTGTTACGGTCCGTAAGAGTCCTTGCGCACCGTAAGACTTATTTTGTTACGGTCCGTAAGGCATAAAACTAGCCTATAGGGTAGCCACGATTGGGACTAGCTCAGCTGACTCTATAATTTCACATTTCAGTTATGTGACAACGCTGATTTGAGGATAATCGTCCATTAGGGTTTATCCCCCCTAAGTTTTAGGGGCCCTAATCCTGATTCCGATTGCTCTGAAAATTTTAGGGTTTGTGCGGAATCACATGGGTGTCTTAATTAGGTTTTCCTAATGATCAATTAAAGTAATAATTAGGACTTTTTAGTGAGAGTTGTTACATTCTCCCCACCTTAATAAAAATCTCGTCCTCGAGATTTACTGGAATAAATGTGGATATTTTCGCTTCATTTCTGATTCCAGTTCCCAAGTGTATTCAGTTCCCCTCTTTGAGTCCCACTTTACTTTAACTAGCACTAGGCGTTTGTGCTTGAGAAACTTCACTTTTCTGTCTTCTATCTGAATAGGTTTCTCCACAAATTTTAACTTTTCGTTTACCTCTATGTCTTGAAGAGATACTACCAGTGATTCGTCTGCTAGACATTTCTTGAGATTGGATACATGAAATACATCATGTACTCCTGCTAATTCTTCTGGTAGTTGTAAACGATAAGCGACTGGTCCTATACGTTGGATCACTGAAAATGGTCCTACGTACCTTGGACTTAACTTTCCTTTCTTACTGAATCTCACAACTCCTTTCCAAGGAGAAACTTTCAACAGTACTTTGTCTCCAATTTGGAATTCTAACGGCTTGCATCTATTGTCTGCATAACTTTTCTGGCGATCTCGAGCCGTCTTCAGCCTTTCCTTGATTTGAGTAATCTTATCAGTTGTTTCTTGCACTATTTCAGGACCTGATAATTGACTTTCTCCTATTTCTGCCCAACAAACTGGAGTTCTACACTTTCTTCCATATAATGCTTCAAATGGGGCAGTTCCAATGCTTGAATGATAACTATTGTTATAGGAGAATTCAATTAATGATAAATGATCATCCCAACTTCCACCAAAGTCTATTACACATGCTCGGAGCATGTCTTCTAGAGTTTGGATTGTCCTTTCACTTTGTCCGTCTGTTTGGGGATGATATGCAGTGCTCAAATTTAATCGAGTTCCCATAGCTTGCTGGAAACTTTTCCAGAAATGGGAAGTGAATCGACTATCTCTATCTGATATAATGGAGAGCGGAACTCCATGTAGAGATACGATTTCATCTACATACAATTTAGCCAGTCTTTCCATGCTAAAGGTTTCTTTCATAGGTAGAAAGTGAGCAGATTTGGTTAATCGATCCACAATTACCCAAATCGCATCATTACCTTTTCTGGTTTTGGGTAACTTAGTAACAAAATCCATTGTTATAAGTTCCCATTTCCACACTGGCATCTCTAACTGTTGTAGTAATCCTGAAGGTTTCTGATGTTCTGCCTTAACTTGTGAACAAGTAAGACATTTAGAAACATATCTTGCTATGTCCTTTTTCATTCCTATCCACCAAAAGTTCTTTCTTAAATCTTGGTACATCTTATTGTTTCCTGGGTGTATAGTATACCTAGATTTATGAGCTTCTTCTAAAATCTTAGGTCTTAAGTCTCCCTGCTTAGGTACCCAAATTCTACTTTTGTGGAATCTCCAAATTCCATCTGCTCCTTGCTCTAATTCTTTGATTCGTCCTTTCATTCCTTCAGCAACGTCTTCTATTGCTATCTTTTGAACATGTTTTAATTGCTCCATTAAATCTACTTGTAAATTTAATCTGAGAGCACGAACCCGTCGTTGTTTCTCATAATACTTACGACTTAAGGCATCTGCAACTACATTTGCCTTTCCTATATGATACTGAATATCACAGTCGTAGTCGCTTAAGATTTCCATCCATCTCCTTTGCCTCATGTTTAACTCTTTTTGCCCAAATATATATCTTAAACTCTTATGATATGTATAGATAGTAAACTTACTTCCGTACAGATAATGTCTCCAAATCTTAAGGGCAAAAATTACGGCTCCTAATTCTAAATCATGAGTTGTATAGTTTTCTTCGTGCTTTTTCAATTGCCTTGATGCATATGCAATCACCTTCTTGCGTTGCATAAGCACACATCCAAATCCTAATTTTGAAGCATCACAATATACTTCAAAATCTTCAGTTCCTTCTGGTAAGGCTAAGATTGGAGCATGGGTTAGTTTCTGTTTCAAAATTCTAAAAGCTTCTTCTTGTTTGGGTCCCCATTCAAACTTAGTGGCTTTACAGGTTAGCTTAGTTAATGGTACAGCTATCTTGGAAAAATCCTTAATAAACCGTCTATAATACCCAGCTAATCCTATAAAACTTCTTATTTCCATTGCTGTTTGTGGAACCTTCCACTTGGTAATTGCCTCTATCTTAGCAGGATCTACGTGAATACCTTCGTTATTCACCATGTGTCCTAAGAATTGCACTTCTTGTAACCAAAATTCACATTTCGAGAATTTGGCGTACAACTTTTCTTTTCTTAACAAAGTTAAGAGTGCATGAAGATGTTCACAATGCTCTGTCTGACTTTTGGAATAAATAAGTATATCATCTATGAAGACAATTACAAATTTATCCAAGTACGGTTTACAGATCCTATTCATCATGTCCATAAATGCTGCAGGTGCATTTGTTAACCCGAAAGGCATGACTGTAAACTCATAATGACCATACCTAGTTCTGAAAGCAGTTTTAGGTATGTCTTCTTCTTGTACCTTCAATTGATGATATCCGGAGCGTAAATCTATCTTAGAAAAATATCTAGCCCCCTGAAGTTGATCAAAAAGATCATCAATCCTAGGTAATGGGTATCGATTCTTAATTGTAACCTTATTCAATTCTCTATAATCGATACACATTCTCATTGAACCATCCTTTTTCTTTACAAACAACACTGGCGCTCCCCAAGGGGATGAGCTAGGTTGTATGAATCCTTTACCTAATAATTCATCTAATTGCTTTTTCAGTTCTAACATTTCTGTGGGTGCTAACCGATAAGGTGCCTTGGCTATCGGTGTAGTTCCTGGAATTAGATGAATCATAAATTCTACTTCCCTATCTGGGGGTAATCCTGGTAAATCTTCTGGAAATATATCAGGATATGCTGAGACTACTGGTATTTCCTTAAGATCTTTACCCTTAGTGCTAATGATTACCCAAATCATATACACTATTCCTTGTTTTCGTTCATAATTAGCAACTTTCATTACTGATATGAACTTCATGGGTTTACGTGGTTTATCTCCTGTAATCCTAATCACTTCTCCGGTAGGTGATTGAATTTCTATGGAATTCTGATCACAAAGGATTCTAGCATGGTTGGCTACTAACCAATCCATTCCTAATACAACATCAAATTCAGCCAAATTCATCGGCAATAGTTTTGCAGAGAATTTATGTCCTAAAAGTTCTATGTTTCCTTCTTGCAAAACTTTATCTATTTTAACTGAATTTCCGTCTGCTGTTTCAACTGTAAAAATCTGCCTAATATTGGTTAAAGGTAAACCAAGAGCTTGGCAGAATGAAGTATTTATAAAACTTTGGTTTGCACCAGAGTCAAATAATACTTTTGCGTACACGTTGTGAACTAAGAACGTACCCGCTATCACATCCGGAATGAGTTCTGCTTCTTGAGTGGTCAGCTGAAATGCCCTAGCATTCTTCTTAGTAGTTCCTTCAGTCGCCTTGGGTTTGTTATCTACTGGTTTAACCAATTTAGGACATTCTGTTTTATAATGCCCTGCTTCTCCACAGCTAAAACAGATTACGGTTTTCTTTTTGCAGTTTTCTTCACGATGTCCTACAGTTTTGCAAAAATTGCAAGTGATATCGCATCTTCCATAATGTTTCTTTTTGCATTTCCTGCAGAATGACAGAGCTGAAGATTTCCCTGTTCCTTTTCTCTTGAAGCTGTTATGATTACCCACACGAAATCCTTGGGTAATTTTCTGAGCTAGTGCCTTTTTCCTATCTTCATCTCTTGTGCGCACCAATTCATCGGTTAGAGTGTTAGCTAATTCTACCGCATCATCAATAGTGCGAGGTCTCGCAGCTTTAACAATATTGTGGATTTCGCTAATTAGCCCCCAAATATAGCGAGAAATGAGTACCGGTTCTGGCGAAGCCAGTGTTGGTACCACTCTAGCATATTCGAAAAATGTCGAGGTATAACCGCGACAATCCACACCCATCATCCGATGATTTAGAAACTTATTCGCCATCTGTTCCTTTTCATACTCGGGACAGAATTTTCTTTCCACCAAACCCTTAAATTCTTCCCAAGTCATAGCATAAGCTATTACTCTTCCTTTTGATTGTAACACAGTGTTCCACCATTCGAGTGCTCCTTCTTTGAACAGATTGGATGCATACATGACCTGATCATCTTTACCACATTTACTTATTGCAATGACTGCTTCGGTTTTCTCTAACCAACGCAGTGATGCAGTTGCTCCTTCATTGCCTGCAAATTCAATGGGTTTACAAGCAAGGAATTCTTTGAAAGTGCAACCAGGCGTTGCAGTTTTCAATTTCTTGGGTAATGGAGCTTGATGTTGTTCCTTATTATGATTAACATGATTATTGCCTCCATTTACACTATTACTGAAGTTATCTTCAGTAATCTGTTTACTAGGAACAATTTGTTGCGGTTCGATTGGATTCTTTATAGCAGCTACGAATGTTGGAATAGCATTGGCTATCCCTTGAGCAACAATGTTTTCGATATCTTGCCGAGTCATATATTGATCTCTTGAATGTTGCTCAGACTGATTAACTTCATTTATAGGTTCATTACCACTGTTTGCCATCTGATAATATATATATAAATTTTATTAGTATCTGCTAAATAACAATTACATACAAACAATCAGAAAATTTTATAATACAGATATAGTCAAAACAATCGATTTCTCGATTTCATTTTATATCTAATATAGTATGCATCATTACTCACAAATATCTTACAGAGTTTTATTCGTTATTTACAGACTAACTTTACTATTACTATTATACAAACACCGTTTTACCATCGTACTATCTCTCGTCACTTGCTGTTCTAAAAACGCAGTTCCCTCTCATCGTATTTCCAGGCAATTTGTCCCCCTATTTCCCTGATTCTACTTCCCGCATCAAACAACTCTTCACCAAAGTGGCGAAGTTCAGCCATGTTTTCATTACTCATGGGTGGATTAGGTAGGGGTTCTGGATCGAATTGTGGAAGAAAGGAATAAGGATCGTTGACAATATTTTGAAATTGCCAATCGTTCGTCCACCATTCGTCCATTCCTATGGGTTGGGAGTGGACTATTGGGTCTGGAATTGCTGGTTCCCAATTCATAGGGAGTTGGTTTTCAAGAGGATAATTAAAAATATTAGTATTAACAGGCTGAATAGTTTCACAGCTTGCTAATAGGAAATCTATCTCATCTTGAAAAGTCCTTTCCTGGTTTGGATTGGAGCTCTCTCCGACTTCTATCTGAGTTGGTTTAGAGCCTTGCCCAACTTCCATTATTATTTCTTTAGGACCTTCCTCCATCTGCATTCCTATCTCCTTAACCTCTTCCTTGTTTTCAGTTTCCATTTCCTGCTGTTTCGAACTTTCTCCGGTTATAATTTCTTTTCCCTTTTTCAAAGGATTATTTATTTTGGGAAGTTTTGTAGCTGGCTTTTTCTTACGTATACGACTTCCCCACACGTAATTCTTTCTTTTCTTTCGTTTTGGCTTGTTCACAGGTGGAACCTTGAATTCTACAGGTTGTTCTATATCAGGAAAGTATCCAGTAAATTCTTTGGAAACTTCGATATTCACCGGGTAAAGATTAAGGTTCTGAAAGGCTTCAGATATCCCACTCATGCTGATGTAGTATATATGCAAAATGCATAAAATACTAAGTTAAAATTCATAAATAACCTTTTAATTTATTACATACTGTGTACTAATTTATTACAAAGATAACTGGAAAACACACTTAGGGTTTGAAATTTTATTTATTGCACAGGGTTTCTAGATTGTAAGGGTAAAGTACTAAACTTTAAAATAGCTAAAGATTTATATTTTCTGCTACTGTGGCTAGCATATATAAATTTGCCCATTTTTCATCTAGCTTATCTTCCCAAGGTGATTTATCAATTAATTCCTGAGTTTCCCGTTTAATCTTCTTTTCTCGAATTTTCTCTTTACTTTTCTTAATAATCATTTCCCTCCTTCTAGGAGAAAGTGATTCCTCGTATTGTGCCTTTCGCACAAATATTCCTTCTTCAGGAATTTCAGCCTGATTCGAGGATTTGGTTCGAGATGAACTTCTCTTCTCATTGAATGATCTATCTAATTTAAGATAGATGCTTGACAGCTTTTGCTTACCCATACTGTAACTAACAAATAGTCAGTTAATAAAACACATAATCACATAATAGTAATCAGGAAAAATTTAAGTATTTCTAAATACTTAATTAGCTTAACCCAGTGGCTCTGATACCACCTTTTTCTGTCACGGCCCCCGACCCGGTTTGACCCGTTTCAGGAGCCGCGGGACAGAAAACCAGCGGTATTTATTTAGTTGAGTTTAACAGCGGAAGTTTATTTAACAGGATCGTTTAAAGCTAAAATTTTCCTGATTTATTTTATTTCACAATTCGGGATAAAACCCCGATAATTTACAATAGTATGATTTTACTACGGAATCGTTATGTTACAAAACTTATTTCTTTATTTTTATAATGAGCCACTATCTTAAGCTTGAAATGCTCCCCAGCACTTTTCCTGAATTACAACAGATCACCTGAAACATGTTTGAAAAAGGTTTTGTCAGCGGGAAATACTGAGTGAATCATTCTATTTACTAAAATGAAACATTTGTTATAATTTACAGTATTAAGAGCGATTACAATGTTTCTATTATCAACCAACTACCCACGGTATTTGTCACTCGACCGAATCTGTGACTATGGTCATATCCCCCAATTGGCTGCCCCAATGGTGACGATTATCAAGTAATGTATACAAAACCCCACATACCGGCTGTAACTTGGTGATTACAAAGACTTAATCCCCGTAATTATAACTTTGAAAATAACATGATTTTGTAAATAGATTTGATAAAAAGAGAGAATGACTCACATTGCTGTTTTAATACGGATAGAGTCTAGTCTATGATTTAGCCTTGTTAACCTAATTTAAATAACAATGCACACAAAACTGGGTTAGTAATCAATCCAGCAATTACGATAACTCACGAGATCAAATTCTCACAACGAATGACAAAGTGCAATACTTCATCCATCGAATTAACGATGATCCGTCAAATTAACGACGAATGACAAAGTATAACCCTAATGTGGGCGGCACTTAAACATCCATTGGATATATTGATCGTCGGAAAATGAATCGTAGCAGCGATTGTGCTAATACCCTGTTTTGCGGCAGAATTTCGAGACCCGGGGGTGTAATTTTGGAATATCAGTTCGTATCTCAGTGTATTAGTGTGAATTCTTTCGACGTTGGATGTTCAAATTTCGAATGCCACTGTCCTCTATTTATAGCTGAAAATTAGACTAGCTTACGCACCGTAACAATCCCAGTGTTACGGTCCGTAAGAGTCCTTGCGCACCGTAAGACTTATTTTGTTACGGTCCGTAAGGCATAAAACTAGCCTATAGGGTAGCCACGATTGGGACTAGCTCAGCTGACTCTATAATTTCACATTTCAGTTATGTGACAACGCTGATTTGAGGATAATCGTCCATTAGGGTTTATCCCCCCTAAGTTTTAGGGGCCCTAATCCTGATTCCGATTGCTCTGAAAATTTTAGGGTTTGTGCGGAATCACTTGGGTGTCTTAATTAGGTTTTCCTAATGATCAATTAAAGTAATAATTAGGACTTTTTAGTGAGAGTTGTTACATAAACGGACTTAGTTATGTCATCCGTGTGTCGTTTTTCCTTGTTTCGTTCTGTTTTCACGGTTTTGCTGGCATGAATAGTGTAACCATGAATAGTGCGCGCATCATTTTTTACCAACACTTTTAGGACATTGTTTAATTGGTTTTGCAATACGACGAAAACCAATATATGTTATATCATTGTTTTCTTGTCCTAACACTGTCGTCTAATGTACGACACCGTTACGTAATTAAATTACGCTAATTGCATGAGATTATATACTAAGAATAGTGATTAGACTGTACGGAATTTCCGGTTATTTGCGATTTGTCACATTCTCCCCCTGTTATTGAGAATTTCGTCCCAAAATTCAAACTGAGTCATCCTTTGTAGGAGACTACTCAAACAGGTGAGGGTATTTGGCTTTGATTTGATTTTCACGTTCCCAAGTATACCCGGGTCCGTGTCGAGAGTTCCAACGTACATTTACTAATTTGATTCGACTTCTCTGTGTTTTCTGGACCTTCCAGTCCATGACCTCAACAGGTTCTTCGGTGAATTGAAGTTTGTCATCAACATGAATCTCATCCGCAGGGATGATAACCGTTTCTTGTGTTGGACTCTTTTTAAGATTCGACACATGAAACGTGTCATGCACACTGCTAAGTTCATCTGGTAACTTCAACTTGTAGGCAACAGTTCCAGTCTTTTCTAAGATTTCAAATGGTCCAATGTTATCGTGGGTTAAGCTTTCCACGCTTACCAAACCTCGCTATGCCTTTCCAAGGCGAGACTTTCAACAAGACTTTCTATCCGACCTCGAAAGATAATGGTTTATGTCTCTTGTCTGCGTAGCTCTCTTGTCTGCGTAGCTCTCTTGTCTGCGTAGCTCTCTTGTCGATAGCGAACCGTCTTGTTACGATCTCGGATCTGAAAAATTTTATCCGTAGTCTCTTGGACTAGTTCCGGACCAATTAATTGTCTATCGCCTGTTTCCTCCCAACATAGCGGAGAGCGACACTATCGACCATAAAGAGCTTCAAACGGTGCAGCCTGTATACTAGTATGGTAGCTGTTATTGTAGGAAAACTCAACTAAAGGTAGATGAGTATCCCAATTGCCGCCTAAATCCATAACACACGCACGAAGCATATCATCGAGTGTTTGGATTGTCTGTTCGCTCTGGCCGTCAGTTTGTGGATGAAAGGCCGTACTTAGATTCAAATGAGATCCAAAGGCCTATTGAAATGATTTCCAAATTCTTGAAACAAAACGACCGTCTCGGTTAGAGATGATTGAAATAGGTACTCCATGACGAGCCACTATTTCCTTGAGATAGGGTTCCACTAGTTTCTCTGTACTATCCTCCTCCCGAATCGGTAAGAAGTGTGCGGACTTTGTTAGTCTATCGATGATTACCCAATCATGTCATGACCGCATGAGGTCCTGGGTAACTTCGTAATGAAGTCCATCGATATTTGTTCCCATTCCAAAATGGAATCTCGGGTTGTTGTAACAAGTCCGAGGGTTTCTGATATTCAGCTTTGGCTTTTGCGTAAGTCAAGCATTCTCCGACATAAGTCACGATATCACTTTTGAGGTTAGGCCACCAATAGTATTCTTTTAATACTTAGGCCTATGTGCTTCCTCAAAATATCATCTCGAAGGCCGCCAAAGAATGGAACCCAATTTCAACCCATAAGGTATAAAGTTCCATCTTCTTTCGGCACTAATTGTTCCTTCATGCCTCGAAGTGTTTCTGCTTGAATATGCTCTTCCTTGAGCGCTTGTGAATCATTTTCTCTAATGCTTGAACTCTCAGTGTTCTAACTCGCTCCTTGCGGCTCAAGGCGTCAGCTACAACGTTCGCCTTGCCCGGATGGTACTTTATTTCACCATCATAGTCGTTCAACAATTCAACCCAACATCGTTGATGCATATTTAATTCTTTTTGGTTGAATATGTGTTGAAGACTTTTATGATCCGTGAAAATAATGCATTGAGTACCATATAAATAATGTCGTCATAATTTTTAAAGCGAATACCACCGCGCCTAACTCAAGGTCGAGAGTGGTATAGTTCTTCTCATGAAATTTTTAATTGGCGCGAGGTGTACACGATAACTTTTTCACGTTGCACGAGTACGCAACCCAATCCTTGATGCGAAGCATCATAGTTTACAACAAAGTCATCGGTATCGTCGGATAATGATAAGATTGTAAAATGCTATGCACCAATCTTAAGAATAAGTTGTAATGCTATTTCTTGTTTTTTTTTATTGGGGCGAATTTATTGTCTTTATGGGTGAGGGAGGTTAGCAATTGAGTAATTTTAAAAAATCTCAATAGATCTCTGATGATATCCCGCTAATCCAAAAAAAAATTGTCGGACTCCAGTTGGAGTCTTGGGCACTTCCCAATTCTCATTTGCTTCAATCTTAGCTGGGTCTACTTGAATGACTTTCTCGTTCACTACATGCCTGATAAATTCTACCTCGCGAATCCAAAATTCGCACTTGGAAAATTTCGCGTATAGTTTCCCCTTCTTTAGTAGCTCCAAAATGGTTCTCAAATGTTGTTCGTGTTCATCAGTCGATCGTGAGTATATTAATATGTCATCAATAAATACTATGACAAATCTGTTGAGATACGGCTTGCACACGCGATTCATTAAATCCATAAGGACCGCTAGTGCGTTCATTAAACCAAAAAGGCATAACGAGAAACTCGTAATAACTATAACGAATTTTAAAATCCGTTTTCGGTATGCTTTCCTCATGAATTCATAACTGATGATACTCCGATCGTAAGTCTATCTTAGAGTAGAAGCTAGTACCTTTCATAAACCATTTGAGTTAGTTGGAAATTCATTTGTAACATGGTTTAGAAATATGAATTTTCATTCATCCATTTTTGCAAAACTTGCATGTCTTTCCACCCCCCAAAACCTTTATATAGATGTATAATGGTAAAGAGTGGGGGTTATGAACTCACAACATCCTTATTTGGTCAACTACAAGGTTCAGAAGGTGCTAATCGACATGGAGATTTGGCTACGGGTGCGGCTCCCGGTACCAAGTCGATGTGAAACTCGACTTGTTGATATGGTGGTAGTCCTGGCAAGTCTTCAGGAAAGACTTCAGGAAATTCTTTTACCACATGAATATCTGTCAGCTGCGGCCCAACGGCCTTCTTGTCGACAACTTGTGCTAGGAAGGCAGTACAACCTTTTCATAAGCACTTCTGTGCCTTCATGCAATTGATGATCCGCAATGATGTGTTGCGTTTCTCTGCATGGATAACAAGTGTATCTTCGTTCGGTAGTGGTAAGCGAATGTTCTTCTCATGACAGAAGACTTTGGCTCGATTATTGGGTAGCCAATCCATGCCAACCACTACGTCGAAAATACCCAACTCAATGGGTAAGAGATCGATATGAAATTTCTGCTCCTGACTCGGCTAGTTTACCATTTGCCAATTCTATAGAATGAGGAGACGTCTAGCTTACTTGACTCTAGGCCAAGTACATTTTGAATTCTATGTAGTAAGGACTTCCCTATACAGATGTAGAGGACAACCCAATCCCTATGTTTAGATGTAGGATAACCCAATCCCTAATTGTAGTTAGGACAATCCCGTCACTAGCCATGAAACTATGCATGTGAAATGTTGAGATAAAGCTAAAAATCGGCAATGGTATCAAATAATATGGATGTGAATTGTTGATTGATAGGATACGTACCGGTGACCCTTAATGATTTAACATGTCTCAGCTATCTCCCCGTTAGCTAACTTGATAGGGTCATGTGTGTCTAACTAACATGACTCTACTTCGAGTATATGCTTAACATCTAAAGACACTAGCTAAGCTCAGTGTTGGTATTAAAAGAATTGATACATGATGATCGTAGAGTGTTCGTACTCATGACTTCATTGGGATTTTGTGGAGTATTCATAGTTCTAACCACACACACACTTATTCACTAGCTTGATCCATTCTTAAGTATTATCGTCTTACTAGCCTTTGTTTTGCGCCCGGTATCAGCACACTGCTACTCTTGGCGCTTTTGCAATTGCCCTCATGATGAACGTCTCACTTGTAACATTTAGGATTTTGGCAAGTTACCAGCATACATCATGGTGCCAAAATCGTTTATGGCAGCAATTGCCTTCGTTTCTCTCATGGCGAGAGTTATTGTTTGAGTGATCGAGGTAGGGAGGGATGATGCGGCTATGCTTCGGATCTCCGAGGCTAAACCCGAAATGTAACACTCAGTGTGTTTGAATTTGGGTGTTACCCAGTATGGAACAACCCTTGAGAGACCGTGAAAGCATCAAGTGTAACCATCAACACTGGCTCCAGTTATGATCGAGTTCTTTTATAAAATCATATGAAAATCAGATGATATAAAAGAATGATGTATGGTTAAATAAATAACCAATAGAAATGTAGTGTATAAATATATCATGTCTTGAAATAGAATATTATGTCTTGTGTAGAGGATGTCGTGTCTTGTGCAAAAATGTCATGTCTTGTCTTTGTCGAAGAGGTTTGAATAACACCACGATATGCAATATAATATAAGCACTTATATATAGGAAGTACCAGTGGCGTATCCACCATGCTTTTATCATATTACACACGTCTCATCACTTACAAATAACCACCAAGAATGTCTTGTGTATACCAACGTCAAATGCCATGTATAACAATGTCTTGCGTAACAATGTCATGTATAAACCATGTCTTGTATAAAAGCAATGATTTTCAACACATAACTTTTGACTTAAACATTTAATTCTTTTGGTGCCATGATCTTTTTAATACACACTATTAAAAGAATCTAGACATGTATTTGGATAAAAAAAAAAGTCTATCATGTGCCCAAGAATGAAGAATGCAATCAATCGGTCATGGAAACCTCAAGACCGCATTGTTCATACATGTTTGAATAAATGATAATGTGGATAACCAAAACCAAAAGGTGTAACGCCTCTTGCGTGTATTAGTCATATGTCTAAATGGAAAAAGAAAAATAATTCGTTGAGGAGGGGAAACCAACCAGTGGTCTTCGTCCATATAATATGTATTCCCTACTCTATGGACCTCAATCGTCCTAAATAGAGAAAATCCTTTGTCTTACTTGTCCATGTGACAATTATGGTAATAGTGCTTGATTTTCACGAGCTCTAGCAAGATTATTAGAATCTCCAAATATGTTGAATAGAATGCAACGAGGGAGTTGCAGCATGGCTCATGCCATACCATCCCTTGGGAAAAGACAAATGTCAAGCGACGGAATTTATTGTATCCATTTCCAATAAATATGATAAGGTAAGGTAAGATAAAGTAGGGTAAAGTTTCATAGACACCATGGAACCAACCCATGTTCAAGAATTTCGAGAATGTTGAGGAAAATCCTCCATGAGTGGCTAACAAGTTTTGTTTGTTTACATGAATAGTCTTGTAACATATGTGCTTATTATCATTGTGAACAGTTCTATTATCAATAAAAAAATGTTATTTGATCCCAATGTTTGTTTATTTATGTTTGACATTTTTCATGTTTTTACTTTTGTTCAATTTCAAACTCTATATCGCTTTCTGGAGAGTTATACGCAAACTGATGCGTAAACGTAATCAGTTTAATGCGACAAATACTTCAGAACATCAACATATACTTAACATACCTTAAATAACCTTTACATAGCTTAGAAATAAGTTTTGAAGGCTTTGGTATGGCAAAAACAAGTTAATTCGCTTACAGGGACTAAACTTGACAAACTGCGAAAGTATGCCAATTTGAACTGTAACGAACATTCCGGAACATGACCATAAGTTAAAAATACCATAAATATCCTTTACATAGCTTAGAAATAGGCTTTAAGGGGTTCAGTGTGCAAAAATAAACTTTTGGGTCATTCAGGGACTAAAAGCGTCAAAAAGTGCACAAGTTTGCACTTTCGCGCATAACTCACGTTCTGAATACATCCGGACATCCAAAAATTTATGTAAGCACTAAAACATTTTATTTTAGTGTTTGGCATTAGAAAAATCCATTCGTCACGCAATTTGGATCGTTTTTCGCGCTTATGCGCATTCCGTCGTAATTAACCGAACAACGCGATTGTACGGCCAAACGAACCGACATCCGAGATATTTTTGAGCACATTTTGAGTTCCCTATACTTTAACTTCATTTTAGAGCTTTGAAATGGGGTTAACGGGCCTTAAACGCATCAGAAATGGCCTTAAAACACAACAGGGACCAAAGCTGCAAATCTGCCAAAGTTCATGGCTTACGGACCGTAAGCCATGACCCTTACGGTCCGTAAGGGGTCTCCAGATGCAGCAACTCGATTTTTTTCTGCTGATTAGCGACCCTTCAGCCTCCAAAGGCCAATTACACGTGTTAAACACTTATGGTGGGGGCAAATGACATACCACAACATTACAACAAGTGTACGGCTTAGATCGTGCCCCCTTTTCCAAGAAACGATCCTAACGGTGAACCGAAAACTATAAATACCCCCCCCCCCCACCTTCACTCATTCCTCACAAAATCTGATCTAAAGTGTTCTAAGTTGAAGCCTTTGTTTCATACCTGAACTATTTGGGTCTAGATTGCTTGCGGGGACCCTTTGTAAGTGTTCCTTCGTCCTTTTATTGCTTTTCGAGTCCGAAAGTCAAACTTTGTTTGACTTTCTGCGTTGACCAGTTTATGGTCAATGCGAAGTTCATTTGAACTTCGTAACGTGAGCGTAATCACGATGGTTATAGTCCCTAGTGACTATACCTACTGATTACCACGTTATCTAGGCTCAGTGACGAGCCGTAGTTTCGGCCAGAATACGTATTCTTGCGTATTTTGTAACCAAACTACTTACAGGTATCAAAACCGTTTGTTTTGATACCAAACCTGTTTCTAAACTTAGTTAAGCATGTTTTAACATGCTTAGCTCGTCACTTTTAGTTTAGTGCTTGTATAGGGTCGTAAGGTAAGCGATCTAAGCAATCGCTTATACTTTCGAACCCAACCCGTTTGGTCGATCATTAGGATCCGACTAAGCACATTAGGTGACCATAGTATATAGGGAATAACCTTGCGAGGTTATACCTTATGGTCGCTTCGTTTAAGTAGTTGTATGATAGGTAGTTTATATGCCTTAGGTAAATTACCAAAATGCCCTTTTGACGCCAAAATTCATTTTAAGCATATGTAACATAAATTTTGGTATCTAAACTGATTTGGTAACAATATTAGACATGTTAAGGCATATTTTACTTATCATAGGACTAGTTAGGCATTCCGAACGCGTTTCACGCGAACGACGCGTTAAAGTAGCATAAGCTACCTAAACGGGTCGTAATGGGTCGTAAGCACTCAGGTTAGGTTTCATTTAGTATGAAGGCTTTATTAAACCATACTACATGAGTTCCCATACTCATGTGGTTTACGAGCCCTCATTCTATCCGATCCTCCGATTTAGGTCCGGTTTATTAACATAGTTACCTATATTAGGTGCCGTTTGATATCCGTGATCTCTAGCATTGTTTGGTTGTCACTCAAGGACTACTGAGCAATCTCAAGTGAGTACATAGACCCCTCTTTTACTGTTTTTCAAACGTTTTGGGGTGAAACACATGTGCCTATATGTTACCTTCATGCTTTTCCATGCTTTCACATCATATACTTGCTATGTTCATTAGTACATTTATAGTACGTGATTTCATTACATTTTATGCTATGTATGCCCATTGTGTGCGTACTTAGTACATTGTTTCACATTACATTACATGCTATGAATGCCCATTGTGTGCATACTTAGTACAGTTGCTTTCATCACATGTTTACATTTTGGTATGACATTTGGGTTGTTTACAATGGAACAATACATTCATTAACATTAGCTACGCCGTTCGTTAGTAGGTAGTGGTACCATAGGAATTGACAACTCCCGTTCCTGAAATCCTGGGTTTGTTTGGATTGGAAGGAATGACCGAATTCGATATACATAACTCAGATAAACCTTTAATTTATTTAAGGGTTTATCGCCACAGTCTCAAGGCTTGGATGTATGCATTTTCACAATACCGCATAAATGTTTGTATCAGTATAGCATGCATTTGTTCCACAAAACATAACTTTGATTTAAACCATGTTTTACTTCAATACCTTGTTTTTGTGCATTCTACATATGGCTTAGTTGATATAATTCACTTACCATACATGATATTTTTGGGTACACATTACATGATCTACATTAAACATAAACATTTTGACAGTGATATACACATTTGGTGGTTTACATTGAACATAGACATTTCGATATGGTTTACACATTAACACATGACAATTCATTTATACATAAACAATTTACATTGGTGGTTGGTTTGAGTAAGTGATTTGAGTAACGAGGCGTGTGTAATATGATACAAGCATGGTGGATACGCCGCTGGTACTTCCTATAAACAAGTGTTTGTATGATATTACATGTCGTAGCGTTACTTAAATCATTTCCACATTTGACATATTACGTTTTACATAAACAACTTATTTTCACAAGACATTGATTTACCAAACAACTTATCTTATACAAACTCATTTTTCTTGGTTATTCATTTAACCTTACATTATTCTCTTATTTATACATATCATTGTTTTTTGAATGATTTACAAAACAAAACAACTTACAAGGTTCATGACTGACTTTTGTTAAACAATTTTTTCTAAACTTATAAGTCATGAATCCTATTTTCACAAATCCTATGTATCTCACAGGCATTTTTATGCTGACGTACCTATTTTCACATGTGTTTTCAGGAGCTTTTCCATAGGATGATGATCGTGACACTAGGGCGGACCTGTGCCTTAGAGACATAAAACGAAGATAGACTTAGTTTAATTATGTTATAAACTCTTTATTTCCTGTTTAAGACAATGTAACTCTTATGTTTATAAATAAAATATAACTTTGTATGCCATGGTTATGAAACAATTAATTCTGTTACAACACTCCCCGACGTTTTCCGCCACGTTTTGTATGTTATACGTGGTCGGGGTGTGACAAGTCTCAACCGTCTCATGATATAAATCGAATGTTAGGTGTGAACAAATACGTGTCGTCTTCCTGTATTGTATTGTATTGTATTGTATTGTATTGTATTGTATTGTATTGTATTGTATTGTATTGTATTGTATTGTATTGTATTGTATTGTATTGTATTGTATTGTATTGTATTGTATTGTATTGTATTGTATTGTATTGTATTGTATTGTACTAACCACCTCAGTTCGTGTTCTAATAGATAAGAAAAATTGAATCTCATGTAATAACTTAAGAATTTTGAACGAATAGTGATCATTAGCTTGGCCCTCAGAGTCCACCAGAATTCTCATGCACTACAAGTTGTTATTACGTTGGCCACTGTAATAATAAATTGCCTTGCATGGTCACCCTAGCGTTCTCTCGTACAAAGCAGCTGATCAGTAAGAGAGGAAACACTATTGTCAATATACCTTCAACATAGGAGGGACCTTCGTGATAGTTCACGTGTCAACGTTCGTTGTCATTACTCGCAGAACGGCACGACGTTAGATGAAATAGAAATTGAAAGAATCTGTAACAATAACAACTGAAGGGGCACCTTCAAGATGAGTACTTCATTTTCCTTGTAGGGACAAGAGTATATCAACCTTGATTAGTATGTTTGTGTAATTATAAATTATTGTTATGTTGTAAAATGTAGGTCCTTCAAGAAAAGCTAAGAGAATGCGAGTTGAGGAAAAATCATCCACGACCTTTCACAGACAAGCTGGTATTTTTGGTTTATGTAGCTATATTATTTTATTTTATATGTGATGCAATGTAGTTGATTGGTGTTTATGTGATGTAATGTAGTTAAAGTTGAAAATGGTGGTGGAACATCGAGTATACTGGTCATAGATGATGACTTTGAAAGCCCTATGCATACTAGTGAGTTGGTAAATGTAAAGAAGGAAGCAAAAGGAAAAGACTAACTGCATAAAGGTAAAATAAAAGGCGTGTTACAAGAGATGCCAAGTATAACTACCAGATCATCACCAAAATCATTACATGAAGGTATTAATGGTTTGTCAAAAGTACAAAGGGCTAGTGTTAAACAAATGGGTTTTGAGAGAATGCTTTCTTTAACCATTGATGGGATTTCTGGGATGTTAGGGCATTATGTAGTGGACCGATTGGATACTAAAAGAATGTGTATAGATATTGAGAACGCCTCAATAAAGATAACAAAAGAGGCGATTCATACGTTGATTAGTGTTCCTATTGGTGGGTTGATGCTTGTAAAGAATTCAGACCCAAAAGAAAACAAAAATGTAAGCAAAGTACGGAAAAATGTTTATGGGAAGTCTGATATAAGCCCTTCGAATATAGTGAGAAGATTAAAAACATACACACAAGCTGACTGGCTGTTCAGAGTAGATTTTGTGATGTTGTTTCTGACAATCATGATAGATTGTCAAAAAAATGGAAATTGTAAATTGTCCTATCTTCCATTCTTTCCAAAGGGTAGAGATATCAGCACGGTTGATTGGTGTTCAATGATATACTCAGCTATACGTAATTGCAAGGTTGATTGGGTAAGAGATGATGCAAAGAGTGTCTTCAATGGTCCTCTTACAATATTGCTGGTTAGTATAGCTTCGATAAATTATTATATAAAACACATGCATATGATTTATAAAAATCTTTGTTATTTGACGTGTAGTTATTATATCTTGATTCTACAACATGCAATGGAATACAATTTCAAAGAAGGAATTTCGCAATGGCCGAATGGAACATGGAGAGAATGAAGCTTAGGGAAAAGATCGAGATTGAAGGTGGAGGATTTGGTAGAGGAAATATAAGAGAGCTATTTGTTAAAGTTGCTAGAGTTATCAAGGAAGATAATAACAAGGCAAGTGAAGATAAATCCAACAGTGATACGCTGAAAGTAAGTATAGTTACGTGTATGTAATTTCATTATATATGTAGGTTGAATGTTATGCGACATACTTACTTTGCTTCAACAAAGTAAGTCATTTGATGGTCTTATTTGGTTTGGCTTGCGATATTTTGTAGGATTATTTTGACAAGCTAGATGATTTGATTACATTATTGTATAGTGACAAAGATGAATTCGAGTGTACAATAATAAAAGCATTGCGAGAGTATCCTGATGATGAGGACCTGAAGATTTTGTCAAAGAAATACCATAGTCTATTTGGAAATGGTGGTAACATCCTAACAGGGAATGTTAACATATCTCAATGCAAAAACTTCGTTGAAAGTAGTCCGGAGAAAAGCCTGAAAGGGAAGGAGCTGATGACAACTGAAGATGAAAATAATTTGTCACAATTCTGGAAGGATCAATCCAACATGGAAATTTTATTTGCTAGTGTTGACCGTCTTAGTAAGTCAGGTGCGACTTCAGATGCACCATCGTTTAGCTTGGGATTCACACAAGAGTTTGATATGGACGAGCCCACCACACCCGTTTGTAAAAGAAATGAATATGTATACAACGAAGCGGATGATCATGTACCACTTACCGTGATAATGTCACGAATAAAAGAAAATCAAGTGGTTAGGTCTGAATCAAAATGTCATGATAATCAAATCAGGTTGCCCTATCTAAACATGCCTATTGATTTTAATGAAAAAGAAACCAAAGAAGAGGAGCAAGTATGGAAATATCTTTGGGGGGCAAACGGAGAGCTAAAGTAAGATTCTCAATATGAAAATTAGTTTGTATATCTAGTGTATAGTTTTATATGTAGTTTTTAATTTGTTCTTTGAGTGCAGTGAGGAGATGTTCAAGACCTGCTATGGAAGTATTGGTAAACGAGGAAAATTTGAAAGCTTACAGCCGAGTTGTATGGTAAATCACATTGTGATTGACTTTTGGGCATTGGTATTAAATTATTCTAAGGCGAGGAGGCCCAAAGGCTTACCAAAAAGGCTTTTTAGCAGTACCTCAATTGTGGTATGTATCATTTAGTTCAATATGGGTTGTGTTGAATTTTTGTCTATATTTATTTATTTTGATCCTACACATATAGGGCTGTAAACGAACCGAACGTTCAGCGAACAGTTCGTGAACCGTTCGGCGGGAAGTTCGTTTATGTTCGTTCGTTTAATAAACGAACGAACATGAACAAGAAATTTCGTTCGATTAGTTAAATGAACGAACATGAACAGAGGTCCCGTTCGTTCGATTGTGTTCGTGAACGTTCGGTAAGGTGTTCGTGAACGTGTTCGTGAACATTCGTTGATTTGCGTTCGTTTATGTTCGTATGTTTGTGTTTTAATTGAAGATCTTTGTACTTTCTTATATTTTATTTGTACTTTTTATATTATTACACTTTTATTTATTTTATTTCCCTAACAATTAAACTAGGAAACCCACTTTCACCTTGTTTATACATCATTTCCCTTTTATTTCTCATTATTTACATCAACGAATACGATCGACCTCCGTTCCACAATAAGGGATTCAAGTTCGAGTGCTACTCTCTGGGCCATCTATCTTTATCCTTTGTCGCGTTCGCCAAATTTATTTGTGTTCGTTTGTGTTTGTGAACCGTTCGCGAACACGCTCATTTCCTTAATGAACGAACACGAACATAAAATCTCGTTCGGTAAGTGTTCATGAACCGTTCGTGAACACATTTATTTCCTTAACGAACGAACACGAACAAGGCCTTGTTCGTGTTCGTTCGGTTCGTTTACAGCCCTATACACATATAAGCTTATTTTACTTGAAACAGACCGGGAAAAGTACATCGGAACAAAATTTGGATGCTTTGTTCAAAAGAAATGTTCATCAAATGGTCAATGGTGATCAGACAATGATGGATCTAGCGACTTTTGAATTAATATTCTTTCCCATTCTGTCTAACAATTGTTATTATTTGTTATGTTTTGATATAAAAAATCCATCAATTGTCATTATCGACAATCTGGATATGCAAGAGCGAAACCCAACTGATAAACATAAAAAGGAATGCATGATCACAGCTTCAGAAGTGGTAAAATAATCTCTTTGATTTTAAAGATACTATTATGTAGTTTCTCAACTATATTGTTGTTTTGTTTTGTTTTTTTTTTTTTTTTGATGTAGAAGGAACATCTAGTTAGATATATGAGGTCGGTTAGACATATTAATGCAGAGTTAGTGGAAGCTCAGACGCCAATCCGTTTAAATTTGCAGTGGTACACAACTGCCATAGATAGCGGTGTATATGTTATGAGGCACATGGAAACATATATGGGAACTAGAAGAAACAAATGGGACTGTGGGTTTGCTACACAAAAGAGTAAACTGAACAAACAGTTGTTAATGGCCAAGAAAAAATATGCTGCAAAGATTATACTATCTGATATCAACCTGCACAGGGCCAGAATTGTGGATGCTATTAATTCGCAAGCAATTTAGATGCATAACCTTTTATTCTAAGTTTAATGAATTTAGACTTTTAGTGTCAAGTTTTCTTATTAAGACATGGAAATTATTTATGTTATGGTATTTTTTTTTCCACTTTTGTTGTATTGATAGAGGCTATATGTTGATGGTATAGTACCGAGTACACACGAAGTTTATAAAAACGTAATATATACTTGTATGATACACGAATTTGTCTACCGGCAAAAAGGTATTTTTTGTGTATTTATTAACCACGCAGAGTAACATATGATTGGACAACCAAAATACTAAATCTCTTTTTGCTTAGACTCTAAATTATAAAGATAATGATAAAGTTGACTTACATAATACAAAGTGCAATTTATACTGGTAATGGAAGTAGAATGTGATTGCTGAAGCTCATGAAACTTACGACATGTTCAAACCAGTTAGACACAAAACAGTTTCCAAATTGAACCATAAACCAGAATCCATAACATAACAAACTGGACAAAAGTTAAAAACCAAAAATCTTAAAGTCTCCAATAGAAAATCCATGCAATAGATAATAAAAAAACATACTCAAAGTACTAACAAATGAAAATTGATTAAATGGTAGATTTTTTTCCTGGTGCTACGCCTGCGAGTTTGACGATGGTTGGTAGGGGGATTCTTGGTGCTACAATTCCCAGAATCTTGATCAGTCATAGGATTTATCTTGTCGGGACATTTACGAGAATCATGATCATCAACATACTCAAGACATGTGTTACAGAATCTGGTTGTTTTCTTTTTCTTGCTCTTCTCCACAGCTTTTTCACCTGAGCCAATTAACCGACGCTTGGTACCGCTACCTTTATTCCGTATTCCTTGTGGTGCGGTTAGTGTAACCTCTTTTGACGAAGAAGCAACACCTGCCAAATTTGCCATGACAACTTCCTTACTATTATAAGCAGGCTGGATAGGAACTTCCTCATATATTTTGTTCTTCAAGTTTTTCATCTCATCCGCAAAATCTGAAAGTCTTTCCGTGTCACGCCATAAACGGTTAACGCATGCCTCGAATGAAGTCGTTGCATCCTGCCTGAGTTTCGTTACTTCGTCAACCGCAACTCCATACCTGTTTTCAATGCTAAAAACATTTGATGGCAATGCATCTATCATCCAGCGTGTAACCTGGTAAAGTTCTGGTATTTGTTCTATATTCATATTTTTGAAGACACAGAAAACGTGTCGACAAAGATATCCGAGACGAATAAAGCCTATGCAAGAACAAGTCATGGTGTTGTCAACCAAATTAATGGTAACCTGAAAAAAATCAAATACATGTTAATGCTTTTGTGTAAGTTGGTAATCATTGTTAGAATAGAAACAGTATAATAAATTAGTTTTAATCTACCGTATAGTCGCCAACATGCTCTTTTCTCTTGTCAATGTGTCTAATAATACAAAGCTTCTGACTATCTTTATATTCCACACTTTCTTGGGAACAGAAGTAAAGTCCCTTAAAAATCTCATTTTGAACTCGTCAAAGATAGTACGTGTGTATATTTGTGCTGCGTGACGTTCAATTGCTAAATGGGTTCGAAATGTAGGTGTTGTATTTGATGAAGCGTGTTCAAGAACTCGTTGATTGTATCGCTAAGCATCCAATGCAGTTTCATAGCACAACATAAACTGAACAAGCATATTACCTTCACTGGAGTATACCTTGAATAATGAGTTAGAGCTCTCACACCTTGATGTTGTTTTCATCAAACAACACATAGGTAAATCCCTAAAATATGCAGGTACCCATTGCTCTCTAATCTCATACATGTCGGTTAACCATGTGTTGTCATGTAAGTCGAATTCATCCAACATATCATGCCATCTTTTCTCAAATGTCGAAGGTTTGATAAACACGCTCCAAACAAGTTTATGTATACGAGCCCTGATATTGGTGTTTTTCAGCAAAGATCCAGATATTTGAAAGCATAAAATATGTTCTGTTTGTCATACAAAATATATCCAAATTGAAAGTAATATAGCTAACGTAATGTTTAATTATACCTTAGCAGGAATCTTCTTTGTCACATGCCACATGCAAAGTCTATGTGTTGCTTCAGTTAAAACTAATGAAACGGCTTGCTTCATAGCCGGATCTTGATCGGTTAATACTAACCTTGGTTGCTTATCATGTTCCTTAAGAAAGCACTCAAGTAACCACTTGTAGGAGTCAATTGTTTCATCATATAACAACCCAGCACCAAAAATGACACATTTTTTATGGTGATCAACACCGGTAAACGGAACAAATATCATGTTATACCTTCAAAAAATAATCATTTTGTAAGTAACATAAGTTACATGGTAAATTAATGAAAATATAATACTTACATGTTTGTGCTATACGTGGCATCGAAGGCTAGAACATCACCAAAGACCTTGTAATTGCATTTCGAAACATGATCAACCCAAAATATTGACCTCAACTCACCATTTACTACTATCTTGTCGTACGAAAAGTTGTTTAAATGTTTCACATGATTATCCAACTTATCTACCAATAGTTGAGCATCTTTCTCACCAATAAAACACCTAAAATCCCTACTACAGTTCTTGTAATCAGTCCTTGTACCTGCTACAAGATGGTGACCCCCCTTCCAAGTAGCTTTCATACGGTGTGAAACAGCTGCACCAAAGCCGTTCGCCTGCATATTGTGGATAAATTCTTGATCTACAAAGCCTAATTTTCTTCTACTTCTCATCAGGTCCATATTTTCAAACGAAACTAGTTTGTGATTGTGTGCCTCAACAAATTTATATATCATATAACGTTCTTTCCCATTTACTTTTCTTTTCAGCCTAATACAGGCCTTGCAATCGGTGACCTTAACACTGCTACCACGTTGTTTAACTGGAGTTGATTCAATAACAATGGAGTCAACTGATTTACCACGCGACTTACCTTCTTTGTTGCATACAATGTACCTATGAGTTATTTGACCATTATACCTTCTGATGGTTGATAACCTGGTATCAAAACCAGCGTTTTCAGCATATTCTTGATACATCCTAACAACATCTTCCCATGTGTCAAATTCCGCTAACAAAGCATGTTTACAGCCGGGGACTACATTTGGAACCCAATACTTTGTTCCATTTGGTGACAGATAACAGTTACTCCTCACAAGTTCTTCCGAATCTTATCATTGAAAAAAGTAAAAAATAAATGAAGTAGCATTATAAAAAATAATCATGAATTCAGAATATTATCATTAAAAAACGTAAAAACCCAATATGGTGTATAATCATGAATTCAAGGGGTATATAGTTGTACAACCAACTAGCTAACCATTAAAAATGTTGTAAAAAATATGATAAAAGTTGGCAGTACGTAGGCTGTAGGTTTTTTACTTTTTTATTTTTTTTGTTAAAATAAATGAAGTTGTATTAGGCAAAATAATAATATCAAAAAATAACAAGAATCCTTATTTTATTGAATTTAAGATTCAACAATAACCTTATTTTATTGGATTTAAGATTCATAACATTGTTTGCCAACGAAAAATATTAATTACCTTGTTGGTTGTTATTAGGATTAAAACTTGACCCTCCAATCTGAATATCCTCATTAATTTCTGCAAACAAAAGGAAAAAATCATAAACACACAATTATATTACCAAAAGCTAATTAAAAATATTAATTACCTTGTTGGTTGTTATTAGGATTAACACTTGACCCTCGAATCTGAATATCCTCATTAATTTCTGCAAACAAAAGGAAAAAAAAAATCATAAACACACAATTATATAACCAAAAGCTAATTAAAATCTCATAAATAAATATCACGAAAGCTCAATGAAATCCCCATTCATAAATAAATTTGCTAATGTAGAAAATTAAAAGAAAAAGAAGGCATGTAGCAGGCATCATACGATTTTCATTATTTGTTGCTTGACCACTTGATTCCCCATGCTCTGTCATTTCCTGACCATCCATTGTAAATAAACGTACCATACTTGATTCAAAGAAGAAAATTCTATTGGAAATGAACAATAGAAAAAACTAGGCAACATAGTGGATATAAATCTAATTTTATCCGGTTAGTTAGTTTGAAATTTTATCCAGTTAGTTTGAAATTTGATTAAAAAACTGATCTTCACTATAAATCTAATTTTGAATTTGAATTCGAATTCAAAATTTACGGTGGAAACATACAAATCTTGATGCTAAATCTTTTATCCCTAAATTAGTGGATATGAGTAAAATTAAGTAAATAGACAATGACTATAATACCCTTATCATAAAGTTAAATAAAAATTATAAAGAAAAAAAATTGATTGGCTAGAATTTGTTCTTTTTGTTCTTGCATTTATGAGTCTTCTGAAATGATCCCTCCTCTATATATATATATATATATATATATATATATAGGATAAGGATCATGTGAGAAGTAGTAGGCTAAATGAGAAACTTGAGAAGCATTCTGGACCACACATTTTCCCTAAGCAAAAAAATGCAAAAAAAAGGTGAAAAAATGCAAAAAAAAAATTTTTTTTTTTTTTTTGAAAAATCGCAGCTTTTTCTTTAAGAATTAAAAAAAAAAAATTTATGTGACGCCCTAACACGTTTTAACCAAATTTTGACGCAGTGGAAAATTCATACTAAAAATTTCTTTATAAGTTATTCTTTCTTTCACTTAAATACATTTATCCCTTTTCATAAATTAATTAAAGACTAACATACGTATGTCGAATTAAGTGACCACATACACACCCAAGTACAACCCATGTCTTGACTCGATCTTCAACCGCTTACACCTCTTGTACAAACATTCATAAACCTGTACAACCTGCAGTCACCACAACCAATTACTTCATTAGCAACCAGTGACATAATATATATACTTTAAAACGTGCATAATCAAGCATCAACATCTCTTATTCTCGTTCATATAAGTCCATTCGTCCATCCATTCGGACACTCTCGTACGACTTCCATACTTAACCTTCACTCTCCATTATTAGTATACCTGCATTTTCATTTCATTCCTAACAGAAAACAATTAGCATCATTATACTTTCCTATTCACTTTCGACTTCCTTTTCCGTAAACTTACCTATTTACTTCCATTGTTTAATAATTTCACATGTATCACAATAATAATCATAGTACAATATATTTTACATCTAAAGTGTAAGTCCGGGATTTACTTACCTTACTCGTCCGTATTTGTATTCGCTTACTTGAGTCTTCTTGTCCCATTAGCCTTCCACGCTCCCATCCATCTTGACATGATTCCTATACTTTCATGTCATTACATTAACATCCTTATTAGCATACATGATTATTCTTATGAACGATCATATCAAGTTCATATCTCACATATGTATTCCATTAGCCGATTCAAACAAGCATATAGCATACTCAACATCATCATAACACAACCTTCACATATTATTGTCATTTAGACATTTCATCAAACACGTGGCGTGCGTACTACTTCCTAGGCACCATGTACAACTAGTTTATGCATAATCTTCCTAGTTCATTCATATTTCATCAAATCTTCTTACTAATCAACAAGTATCATTAGCACATAAACATCAATCATAGCATCATCATATTTCTCCTAATTCATCTAACAAGAATTCATCATACCCACATAATACATCAATCTTTCCACAAGACTTGGACATAGATGGTGATTCTAGTCATCATCTTCACCATAACTAACGGGTTTTACCTCTAATCATCAAATTAACACAAACCATACGTAACCCATGTTCTATACGAGGATTCTAACCCTTGTACATGGTTAATTTCATATTAACTCACGGATTAGAACATAACCCACTTCACCCATGATCACAAATCTTAGATTTAAGACATACCTTATGATCCCCTCGTGATGGTGATCATTTATCCATGCTCGGTTATGATTTTAAGCGTCATCTTGCCTTTCAATTTGAGCATAATGATGGAATTAGGGTTTGAGGCTCCTTGGGAGCCTCCTGCTCGTTGATGAACACAGACACACACGATGTGTGTCTATGTGTGTGTGTTGTTTACTTTTAATAAAACAACTTTCAAGTTGTTCACTTTGGTCCCTCATGTTTCGTTTTAATTAAATAAGGCTACAACCCTTCGTTTAATACCAACGATACTAATATTCAACTAGGATAATTATTCCTAGTTAATATTCACTTACGGGTTCACTTTTACCCCTAACGGTATTTTTACCCGTTCCTTTATATTAACCGGGTTTAAATTACCAGACCCATTTTTGGGGTGTTACATTTTAAAAACATTTTTTTTTGAATTTATACACATGTGTATATTGTTAATCTTTTAACTATACATATATGTATATTGTCAATTATACATATATGTATATACATGTTTAAAATTGAAAAATAAGTGTTATTTAGGGTTTAGCATTAGTATTTAGGGTTTAGCATTAGGGTTTATGGTTTAGCTTTATGGTTTAGGGTTTAGCTTTAGGGTTTAACATTAGGGTTTAGTATTAGGGTTTAGCAATAGTATTTAGGGTTTAGCATTAGGGTTTAGCTTTTGGGTTTAGCATTAGGGTTTAGCTTTTGGGTTTAGCTTTAACTTTTGGGTTTAGCTTTATCTTTAGGGTTTGTATTTGGGTTTAACATTAAGGGTTTAGCTTTAGTGTTTAGTTTTAGCTTTTGGGTTTAGCATTAGGGTTTAGAATTGCATTAGGGTTTAGCTTTAGGGTTTAGAGTTTAGGGTTTAGCTTTAGGGTTTAGCTTTAGTGTTTATGGTTTAAGATTAACAATATACACATTTTTTCAATTTTAAACATGTATATACATATATGTATAATTGACAATAAACATATATGTATAGTTAAAAGATTAACAATATACACATGTGTATAAATCCAAAAAAAAATTGTTTTTTTTTTATTTATTTTTTTTTAATCCTTAAAGAAAAAGCAGCGATTTTTCAAAAAAAAAATTGCATTTTTTTCACCTTTTTTTTTGCATTTTTTGCTTAGGGAAAATGTGTGGTCCAGATTGCTTCTCAAGTTTCTCAAATAGGGTGGACTTCTCTTAGGATCCCTACCCTATATATATATATATATAATCACATGAAATCCTATCTAACAAGGATTTCTATCTTGCATAAGTTGAATTTGTATATGCTGAACTTGTAAACTGTTTATGATGTGTAAACTGATAATGTAATGTGTCTATCTTGTATAAGCACTGATAATGTAATGTATTGTAGGCACATAGTCTGTTAATGTAATGCGCCTATCTCTCACAGACTTCACCCATGGAAATGTCCTTGCTTGGTTTTGATGAAATGAATTTTTGTTTGTAGTGGACCTTGAAAAATGTTTATGCAATGAAAACTTATCGTTCTTGTATAAATTGTTTTCGTGAGAGGTTCCCTAGTGATTGTAGACTAGACTCGAGAAAGAATCCTGGTTCACTACAATCGAAGCTCTGATACCAAACTGTCACACCCGCTCGTAGCGGAAGCGCGAGGTGTGATCTGTTCGGTTCTCATTGCATAACGATATAAGTAAACATACTAAATGAATAAAACATGCTCCAATGCTATTGTCATAATTGTTCAAAAGATCGCAACATAATTTAAGTACATTGTTTACAATCCATCAAATGAAAATAAGTTGTCATTGTTTCATACATCAAATGTAAGTCTAAAAATGTCAAGGCTTTGACCACTATATCACCGCAAAGAGGCGGTATATAACAGGCAAACCTTTCAATAGTTGGCATGGAGTATTGATACTTGTTTTCCTTGAACTGAAATCTTTGCATTGGTCCACTAATTCCCTGAAATACATGTAAGTTTGAAAACATCAACAAAAGTTGAGCGAGTTCATGCAGTTTAGCTGTATAAGATGTATCTGTATCAAAACAGTATGTAATATGTATTTGTCTCAATTGTAATTGTATCCAAACTGGATATAAGATGTATCTGTAAAATGTGAGATGTATTTGTATTTGTATCAAATGTAGTATGAAAAACGTCAATGAAATCGTGATCATTAATGTTTTGCAAGGACATTAATATGTGTGACGAAATAGGAAGCAAACCAACCCTAGACGATTTTAATTGTATCGACACCATGTCGTAGGGCAACAAAAGCACTCCTAAGCAAATGAATGGCCATGAGTGGGGCTCGCCAAAACCCATTAGATCTAACCCTTTGTTCCTTGGTCCAAACTGGATTAATGGTGCTTTAGTTATGGCCCTAATTTCGAACATGATCTAAGGTGTTTCATTCCTTGACTTATCATACTATTGTACATATATTTTCCCCGATAGTTGTAAAGCTTGAAAAGCATTGAAGATGAAAAGAGGACATGAACTCACAGAATTGCATCCGTAAACTGTATGTAATTATAACCTCACTTGTAGTTGTCTTGAATTGTATCACGACCAACAAAGGTCCTAGATTTGTTAGACACTTCGGTCTTTGTATTGGCTCATGTACAAGTCTTCTATCTTGAATATGTATTAAGACTTATTTGTATTTGTTATTCGTTGAACTGTGTATTAGATGTATGAATTGTTAAACTGTTATATATATATTTTACCATATATATATATATATATATATATATATATATATATGTAATCTTGTATCTTGTGAGTTGTATCATCGGATCACGTCCTCTTGATTTCGTGTCTTGTATGAATCAATTGTATACTTGTATTTTCAGAAATTGTGTCATTGGGCCGAGCCCATGTTTTCATGTCATTGGGCCGAGCCCATGTCTTAATGTTATTGGGCCTAGCCCAAGATTTTATGTTATTGGGCCCAAGTAGTATTGGGCTTAAATAGTATTGGGCCTAAATAGTATTGGGCCTAAATAGTATTGGGCCTAAATAGTATTGGGTCTAAATAGTATTGGGCCTAAATAGTATTGGGCCTAAATAGTATTAGGCCTAAATAGTATTGGGCCTAAATAGTATTGGGCCTAAATAGTATTGGGCTTAATGTTATTGGGTCTTGGCCCATATGTTTGGTATTGGGCTTAACCCATGAGTTTTGATATTGGGCTTATCCCATGTATTTATGTTAAGCCCATTTAGGAAGATAAGCCCATTAGTAAGTATAAGCCCATTTGTGAAATGTAGGCCCATTTGTAATATAAGTCCATTTGTGAAATATATGCCCATTTGTAATATAAGCCCATTTGTAAATTAAGCCCATTTGTAAAATATACCCATTTGTAAATTAAGCACATTTGTACATATCTAGTAATTTTTATAAAAATCACTAAGTATAAGTTAACATAATAATTTTTTTTATAAGTTCATAACATCCGGATATTGTTGTCGGTGATTTATATGTATTCGCGTCGAAAGATCGCCTAAGCGTCGTAGTAACTCCTCGGATTGGCGATAAGTTTATGGTTTCGTCCGTCGTCCGATTAGACCATAATTTGTGTCCAATTATTCGGATCGTCCGTAACTCGCTTTTAAGGCGTATTTCCATGTAGTCTTGTAAGACTTTGATTATAATGTATCTTATGTTTATTTGTTACATTGAATTCAAGTTCCTAGTTCTGATTTGTATAACTAATACACCAAGTATCATATTGCACATAAGTTGTTAAAGTGACCAAATATATATTTTCTCAAAAATATATATTTATCTAACTTTGTTTTTATAAAAACCATTCTTTAAAATCTTTTTAGTCTTGTAAAGATTTAGCCAAGAATAGTGGTTTTGTTTACATATGATTTTTAATAAAAATCGGCCATATAACCTTTGTAATATGCACTTTACCATGTTTAAATAAACATATCATTTTCTTTTCGAATTCACCAATCAATTTTCTCATAACATTCTTAACGAATATCACATGAGATTTATAACATAACCTCATTAAGATGATCTCAAAATCATGTAGGATTTTTGGTATGATCATAACATATGTTAACTATTTCAAAGTCCATGTTTACTTCTAGTTTCATCCACTTTTACAAAAATCCCATCTTGTATGTTTGTTTTCATAATCTTGTAGAAGTATTGTTTTTAATGAAAAACATTAAATACTTTAACAACACCATATATTATGATCATCCATATAAACTTTATGTTTAACAAAAACACTTTTAACATAGACATGTATACTTGTTAGATCATGTTTTTAAACATCATCTAACAAGTTATTTTTATGGTCTTCATCAAGAGTAGATCAAATAAGCAAGTAATAAGACTTGGATCACTACATAATCAAACATATATATCATGATTTTTATTTTTGCTTCTTTGTATCTTCATAATATTTTGTAGGCTTCTTTAGTTATAACTAGTTATTTTAACAATCATAAGCATAAATAAATATGAAAAAAAATAGATTTAGAAGCTCACTTCTAGCACTTGTGGCTAGGGATGATCTAGGTGATGATAAGAAGCAAAGAAGATGAAGATCTTGTTGGTAGAAAACTCTTGAATGGATGAAAAAGTGTGCTTTAACTTGTAGATGCCTTAGATCATCTTATGTTTCATTAATCTCCATGTTGATCATCAAAGATGTAATAAATTTGAAGTGGGTTTTTAAGGTGTTATGGCTGAATTTTTGGAGAAGATGATGAGTTCTTTTGTGTGTGTTTTTGATGGTGTAAGAATGATGGAAAATATCTATTTTAGATAAGTATACCATGACTTTATTCATCCATTAATTCCCCACATGTAATTAGATAAATATCTAGATATTTTTGGCAAGTTGAAGACATGTGGGACCCTCATAAAAACATTCATAAGTGTGTGTGGGGGGGGGGGGGTAAAGTGTAACATTTTTATAAAAATGTCTTAAACATGTAGATATTTTGGTAATTAGGCTAAGTATGGTGATTAGTGGTAATTTTTCACCATTATGAGGTAATTAGTGATTCGGAATGTTAATTATTATTAACAAATTCACTAAACTAGTAGAAATGGTATTTTGATATCTTAAACGACTTCCGTTTGGTCGTCGGTTCGATAAAAGCACTTTTAATTCCTACCGACGAAGTTTTTCCGTAAGTTGTAAATCCGCAACCAAGAGATGTATAAAGGGATTTGGAATCTCAAAATAAGCTTAACTAGTTCACCAAAGCTTTCATTTGGTTGTTTTCGATGTCGGAAATGTCGTTTATTAGCTTGTCGGTGCAGAAACGGACAAGTTGTGGGGGTTGCAACGCAGCGTCGAAAGCTTAGGTTTCGGACACCCCATTAATATCCTCATATTGTTTCCATATGTTTGTCATCATTTGTCATATTTCCGGAGTCCTGGAAATGCTAAATTATTATTTTGGACAAGTTAAAATTGTCTTATTTTTAGTGAAACGGACGATTTAGCGATTAGGGCGTTGTACCGGAAAGTCTTATATCTTTGTAAGATATGTTTTCGTATTAGTGTTTTCTTATATAAACGGACTCAGTTATGTCATCCGTGTGTCGTTTTTCCTTGTTTCGTTCTGTTTTCACGGTTTTGCTGGCATGAATAGTGTAACCGTGAATAGTGCGCGCAGCACTTTTTACCAACACTTTTAGGACATTGTTTAATTGTTTTCGCAATACGACGAAAACCAATATATGTTATATCATTGTTTTCTTGTCCTAACACTGTCGTCTAATGTACAACACCGTTACGTAATTAAATTACGCTAATTGCATGAGATTATATACTAAGAATAGTGATTAGACTGTACGGAATTTCTGGTTATTTGCCATTTGTCACAACAAAGACGCTGGATGGAGATGTTTAGTGATTATGATTGTGATATCCAGTATAATGAAGGAAAATTAAATGTAGTGGCAGATGCTTTAAGCCGAAAGTATCACGAAAAGCCAAAAAGGGTACGTTCTCTTAAATTAAATCTGCAAGTAGATTTAAATGATCAGATAAGAGAAGCACAAGAATCAGTAATCAAGGATGATACTGAAAAGCTAAAAGGTATGATTAAGGAATTAGAACAAGGAATAGATGGAATTTGGAGATTCCATAAAAAGAGAATGTGGATACCTAAATTAGGAAACCTACGTCATCATATATTAGAAGAAGCCCATAAGTCTAAGTATACGATGCATCCAGGAAATGACAAGATGTACCAGGATTTAAGAAAGAATTTCTGGTGGATAGGAATGAAAAAGGACATAGCAGCCTATATTTCTAAATGTTTAACATGTTCACAAGTTAAAGCTGAACACCAAAAACCCTCAGGTTTGTTACAACAACTAGAAATGCCAGTGTGGAAATGAGAATTAATAACAATGGATTTTGTTACCAAATTACCCAAAACAAAGAAAGGTAATGATACAATCTGGGTAATTGTAGATAGGCTAACCAAGTCAGCTCATTTCCTACCAATGAAAGAAACTTTCAGTATGGAACAGCTAGCTAAGTTATATGTAAATGAAATTGTTTCATTACATGGAATACCTTTATCAATTGTTTCTGATAGAGATAGCCGTTTTACCTCTCATTTTTGGTCAAGTTTCCAAAAAGCAATGGGAACCAAGTTAAATCTAAGCACAGCTTATCATCCTTAAACGGACGGACAAAGCGAAAGGACAATTCAGACAATGGAAGACATGCTTAGAGCCTGTGTAATCGATTTCGGAGGTAATTAGAACGATCACTTACCTTTAATAGAATTTTCTTATAATAATAGTTATCACACAAGTATCAATGCTGCACCATTCGAAGCACTTTATGGATGAAAGTGCCGAACCCCAGTCTGTTGGGCAGAAATCGGGGAGAAGCAACTATCTGGACCTGAGATAGTGCAGGAAACAACCGACAAGATTATTCAAGTCAAGGAACAACTGAAAGCAGCACGTAATCGACAGAAGAGCTATGCTGATAACCGACGAAAACCATTGGAATTTCAAGTATGAGATAAAGTATTGTTAAAAGTCTCTCCTTGGAAAGGAGTAGTAAGATTCATCAAACGAGGAAAGCTAAGCCCCATGTATATTGGACCTTTTAAGATTATTAGAAAAATAGGACCTGTAGCCTATCAGCTACAACTGCCAGAGGAAATGGCAGGAATACAAGATGTGTTTCATGTATCTAATCTCAAGAAATGCTTAGCTGATGAATCTCTGATAGTACCACTTAAGGATATAGAAGTAAATGAACAACTCAAGTTTGTAGAAAGGCCTCTACAGATTGAAGACAAGAAAGTCAAAAACCTCAAGCATAAGAGATTAGTTCTGGTCAAAGTGAAGTGGGACTCCAAAAGAGGACCTGAGTACACATGGGAGCTTGAAACAGAAATGCAAAAGAAATATCCACACCTATTCTAGTAGATCTCGAGGACGAGTTCTAAAACAAGGTGGAGAGGATATAACAACTCTAAACCGACACCCTCGAATATTTTTCTGACACCCTAATATATTTTAAAATATCCCAATATGTCCTAAAATACACCCCATACGCGAAAACGGACCCCGAATACCCTAAATAGTATTAAAAATAATGTTTTTGGGTTTGTCGCGGGCCGTGTAGACCTCTTAAGGGTCTTACGCGGGCCGCTAGAGATCAAAGGTGTGGCGCAGCCCGGTGATGACACGTGTCATCATCGTGGCAGGTCTAGTCGCTGACCCGGATCAGCTACGCGGTTGACTGGAGTTGACGCGGGCCGCGTATCCCTTTGTTAAACTTTACGCGGGTCGCGTAAAAGTCGAAGTGAGGCCCTATATAATCAAGCATCGGGCTTCAATCACAAATCGTTCAAATTCTTCTCTGAATATCGAATTACTCTCATTATAGGCATAAATCCCGAGTATAATACCCCTAAATAGCGAAGTTCTGCTACGTTGTAAGTATTATAACCCCTGGATACGTATTAGATATGCTGCCCGATTAATCTAGGGTTTCGTAACGGCTGTCGTGGTTCTGCCCGACGTAGTCGTTGGAATGCCGTCTCGGGGAGGGTATTACTAATGTTAAAATGGGTTATTATACTAACACGTGTGCATTTGTGTAAATTATAGATAATTCTCAGGAAACCCTAAAGGATAATCTAAGACAGCAATGTGAGTTGATCCGCTTTTTGTAAACCTTTTATTAATTGTTTTTACAAAACCTCATACAATTAAATGTATACTAAGCAGTTATTGAGTATTTTTAAGAATACAATTATCATGAGTATGTTGGGGTTTTGTATACAAAATTTGTTACCACCTGGTCAAGGAGTAACATTTCCACAAGTCGGGTCTGACAGTACCATGGATGTTAATTGATATAACTTGGAAACAAATGTAATTGCGAGATCGCCCTCAATACTGTACAATGGTTTTTATTGAAACTTGATTAAACTGGGATTCACTCACCAGTATTTCCCACTGACAAATGTTTTTAAAACGTGTTTTAGGTAACAAACTGTGAAAGCCAAATAGAAGCCAGCTGGACAGCACTGAAAGCTTGGAAACGTGGCAATAAAGTTACCTAAAATGAAATAGATGTTTTTATTAAATAAAATAGGATTTATTCCTATTAACATGTGTGTATTGCAAACTTGGGTTTTATCCCATATGTTTAATACTATGAAAATGTGGTATTTTACTCTGATAAAATATTTCCTAACTACGGTCCTGATGAAAAATTCCGCTGCCAAATTAGACAATACGCGATACCACCGAAACTGGCTCGCGGCCGCCCGTTCCCAGGGATTTGGGATCGGGGGTTGCGACAAAATCTCTATGACCTACCCATGACCTCTAGTCCTGACCAATGGTTAAAGCTCCGAATCTACCCAGAAAACCTCCCGCTAAGGATGATCAACCAAAATAGAAGATGGAACAGAGTGATGAAGTACTAAATTGGAAACGACTCGAGCTATCGACACCGAATCCCACGACTGTCAGATTAAAAACAACTATGGTGCTAAAATCCTCCGGTCATGAAGCTAAACCTATTAAATAATTGAAAACCTTGGAAACCCTAAACGCGAATAAGTAGCCGAATCCGAGCTATTGGTCACCCAAACTACCAAACAATGCCTAGCTAATAACCTAGTAATCCTGACTCGTCCCTAGAGTTGCCAAAAAAGGATGCACCCTATACTCAGCTGATTTTAATTAATTTAGTTAAACTTGAATTATCTCTAATCTTAGGCTCTAGACCGAAAACCTAATAGATTAACGAACCTAGAATGATCTAAATAGTTCCAGACCAGACTAACAAGATCACCTAACCAAACAACCAATCACAACCAAGACAAGCACACAAATTCATAAACAATCACAAAACAGGAATATGTAAATCATCTCAATTTAATCATTAGTCAAAACCAAATAATCAAAACATTAAGTCATAGTTCTTCTAGCCTAGGTAGCATGAAAAGTTTAGCCAAAAATCATATTTAAGAAAAAGAAACAAGTCTCATATGATAAACAAAACATAGTATCAAGTTTGAAAACACACAGTCTTAACAAAATTGAATACTAATAAATTGCAAACCCGAACTTGAATCTTGATTGTGGCTTGCACCCTCTTTTTTTTCTTTCCCCTCTTAGTCGCCTCCTGTCACTTCTGTCGTCCAACTTAACCCTCTCGAATGGCAAGCAGCCGTCAGATGTGTTCCTCTCAATTCGTATGCCCCCTTGTGAATTCGTTCGGCTGATTGTCCAAATCGATGTATAAATAATATACCCTCCTGCCTTCTAGTCGCATGTGTCCTTCTCTTGGCAGCCCAGGCCCAAGTTAATATTTGTTATCTAGGATTAAGATCAAATACAAAGGATCCTAATTGTAAGAAGGATACAAAGTCTCCTAAAAACCCACTACAAAAAAAAAAAAAAAAAAAAAAAAACATAAAAAACAAAACTTAAACATCCACCACCACCCAAAAAACCTAAACCCCCACCCCCACCCATCCCCTCCCCGATCACCCACCCAATTTTTTTTTTTTTTTTTTTGCTGCTGGGGGTGTGGGGGTTTAGGTTTTTGGGTGGTGGTGGGGTGGGGGGTTAGGTTTTTTTGGTGAGGTATAGTTTTTTTTTTTTTTGCCCGAGGGGGGGGGGGGGGGTTTAGGTTTTTGGGTGGTGGTTGGGTGGGTGGGGTGGGTGTTTAGGTTTTAGGTGGTGATGTAGTGGGTTTAATTTTAGGTTATTGGACACTTGTCACTCTATAAATCCTTCTTACAGTTAGGAGACTTTGTAAAATAACTTAACCCTTGTTATCTATATCCACAAAGTGGCGTCCCCCGAAAGCCTTCTGTCGTGATGTTCTTTTTTCCACAGTAGGTATATTTTCCTTTCTTTTTATTGTTGCCCCTCTTTTTCTTTTTTTTTTTTTTTTTTTTTTGTCTCTTGCCCCCCTCTGCTTTTGTCGAATAATAATAGGGATAGAAAATCCCTTCACTTGTTGTAATTGTTTTAATAACAAGTTGGCGTTAGCCTGCGCGTTGCTGCGGATGTTAATTATATTTCTCATTTGATGCGAATGCTGGCTACATTATATTAGTTGAAAATAATAGTAGTGACGGTTGGAACATATGTGTGGTTGGAATATAATTAGTAAATAAAATAAAAACATTACATAGTGAAAGTAGCAGACGTATTGTTTCATGATGACATGTGTTGAACCGACATATGTGATTTAAGTATGTGTTTATAATCAAAATGAACCGATTTGATAAAACCGCTTCATACTTTTCTTGAATAGAGCGAATCAATGCATATTTTACGAACCCACACCATGGTCGACGTAATAAAATAAAGAGATACAATTTTGAGAAAAAAGCAAGGAAAACATAATTTGATATACTGATATACAGAGTCAATCTAATTGCAATAAAATATATACATAGGAAAAAACCCACTTATATCAATTTTTTGTTCATTCGTGACTTTGGATATGTATGTTATGGATATCCTTCAAGATATTATAGAAAACAACCATGTCTAAAAACAAATTGTGATTCACTAATATCAAATTTATGAGGAAACACATACTAATTAAGAAAATCATAAGGAAAATGCGATCCTATTTTCACTATTTTATTCAATCATCAAAACACTCGTGATTCCAAAACAACTTTCATTCCGACATTGAAACAAAATCTGATTCCAAACACCTTTCATTCCGACGATGAAATAATACAATAACAAATTAACAAAATCTGAACGTAATTTCATTATATCATGCAGAACATTTGATAATTTCATAGGTAGGAGGGAAATTGGAGACTCGAAGTCGTGGAACCGGTTTGTAATGTATTAATGAGTATAATCATGATACCGAAGTTTTTGTAAATTATTTAATTTGATGTGGCCAGAAACGGTGGGAATGGAGTCTAGTTGGCATATGTCGCCACTTGAACATGAGCGCATATCACTTGGCCAAATTGAATATTGTGCATTGTTTTCTTTTTAATTTTTATGTATGTGCGCGTCTCTCATGTGTGGTTTATAATATAATATAATAAATTTCTAACCGACGCGACTTTTAATCGAAAAGGTATGACCTAAGTTGCTAATTGTTATTATAACCCCCTTACAATTTAAAAATAGTTTGAAGAGTTGTGACTTTTTGAAGGGGTGTGATCCGAACCATTGTGTCTTCGGTTACTTTTTAAACAAGGGGTGTGATAAATACACCCAAAGTAAAGTTTAATATACCCAAAAGTCAAATTTAGTAATGATTAACTACTTTATTATATTATTTTATTATAAAATCAAAAGTAATAATTATGTTTTATTATAAAGTCAAAAGTAATAACTATGTTTTTTATGTTATTTTATTTTATAATACTTTTGTTACTTTTTTATATTTTCTTATACATCTTGGTCTCATCGACCAAAAAGGGTCATCTTCAGCAATCATCTTTTGTACACTGAATTATAGGGGTATCAACTGTATTTGGTTTGTTTCATTCTTTAGCCTGGACCCGATCCAGTGGCGGAACAAGAACATTATTTCAGGGGTATTCCAAAAAAAAAAAAAAATTTTACCGTGCAATCATACAATATTAAAAAAAACAACAATACATAAAATAAAGTAAAACAAATACCTAATAGATTTGTCATCTTCTTTTTTTCATAGCTTGAAATCGTTCCATCACATCGTCGTCTTTTACTTCACTTAAAAAATCATTTTCGACCGCACAAACCATAGCATTGTTCAAAAATTCCGGACTGATTCGATTGCGTAAATCCGTCTTCACAAGCTTCAATTTCGAAAAACATCTTTCAACGGTTGCGGTTGCCACCGGTAAAAGCAAAGCTAACTTAACTACCCGATAAACTATAGGACAAGAACTATGCGTTCCCGTTTCAACCATAACATGCGCAAGATCACTTATTCCATTCAAGTCTTCAAAGTTATCATCATCGCTTATTGTGTGACGAAATGACTCAATATCACCCAAAAGACTCCCTATTTCTTCTGTAGTAAAATCATCCGGGTACATCTTAGCAAACGCCAATATCTTCGATGGGTCAAACTTAGAAAAACCGTTAGAAGGATTTAAACCCGACATATTTTTTATCAAACTAGTTGTTACCTCACTAAATCGATTTCCTAATTCTTGAATTTGCATGTCCAAAACCTCATTAAAAATGTCTACTTCAAAATGATGTCGATTTGTAATGACATTCTTTCGGTTTCTTGGATTACCATAACTTTCCGTCATGTCCAACATTGTAATGTCATATTTTTTTATAAAAGGAAGTCATTTTTTCCAACATCGGCTCAAACCCATTTTGTCTTAAAGCATTTAATGCTCGTTTTGTACCATTTATCAAGTTAGCCGCTTCTAATAAATCTTTACATTTTGTTGAAGGTGTTTTGAAAGAGCATTTGTGTAACTTAATATATCTCCCATTAAATGCATATAAAAAACAAACCCGAGTTTTTTAAAATAGGATAGAATACCTTTTGCATTTGTCCGTTGTTGACTGCAATCTCCATCTTCTTTAGCGTATTGAAGTACGGTAACAACTTCCGGAAACAATCTAAGCAAACTGATGATGGTTCTATGATGTGAACCCCATCGCGTATCACCGGCTCGTGCTAGGGAAACCTCTTGGTTTAATCCTTTACCCATTTTAATTTCACCTTCAAGTATCTCTTTTTCCACTCTCGCCTTTTTTTCATCCCTTAACATATCTTTTCGTTTGCAAGAAGCTGAAACCGTAGTGACAACCATGGAAAGGAATTCATAGAAAGTTTTCACACCGGTATGTTTTTTTGCAACAGCGACTATAACCAACTGAAGTTGATGAGCAAAACAATGGATGTAATGTGCAGACGGGTTATCTTTCAAAATCAACGCTTTTAACCCATTAAATTCTCCCCGCATGTTGCTTGCACCATCATAATCTTGGCCTCTCACCTAAAACAAAAATAAATTATAACATAAAAAAAACATCAATGTAAAGAAACTATGAATTTTATTACTTACTTGTTTTATGCTCAACTGGTTGCTTGCTAATAAATCATCAATGGCTTGTTTAAGAGTTGTAGAAGCCGTGTCTTGTTGGACCGTTCTACGACCTTAAACCGTCAGTTAAGGCAGTTCATCTTCAATTACGAAGGCGGAATCAACGTAATTAAAGTCATAACAGCTCTAATCCTTTTAATCCTTCTTTACTGATTGATTTGAGTGCTTGTACAATATATTCTGATACAAATCCGGCAGCACTTCGTTGCACACACAATGACCTCTCTACCTAAAATGAATCACACAACACCTATTTATAGACTTAAGATTTCGCTTGAGATGGTTTCAAGCGAAACCTTCACCTGTTGATTTCGCTTGAACCAAACATCACCACTCCCAAGCGAAATCTACTAGATAAACACATAAAAACCCTAATTAAATCCTATTGTGTGTACATTCAATCAATCTAGACACAAGACTTAATGCAGACGAAGTCAACAGACATTCCATGCACTAACAGACTCCCCCTTGGATGTTGACGAAGTCTTCAGCTCCTGAGTCTTCAGTCTTGGTCTTTTCTCCAACATTGTAAAAACTCTCATCAATCTTTATCTTCAAGCTTTAAACTTTAAACTTCAATCTTTCCTTTGACCGTTGATCCAGACTCCCCCTTTCACAGACTCCCCCTCTCGATATGCTAGAATCTGAGATATCTGGTTCAAGCTTTGACATTTTGCTTCCGTTGGGAATAATGAAGTCCAAACCTGTTACTCAACAAACAAACATAACCATTCTATCTTTTTAACGAAAATTCACAAACTTAATCAGTTTTAAAAATCCACTCAAGTATTCAGGTCCAAGTTAATGACCATGATCACTTGATTAATCTACCAAGTCCAAATTAATGACCTTGGTTGATCTTTTGACGAATCAATACTGATTTTAAAACAACATTTTCAAACATTTTCTGAAAATAACAAGTATCAAGTTAATGAACTTGTTTTTGACATTTCAAACAATTCAAACTTCTTCAAAGTAAGCTCTCCTCATTCTTCAGTCCAGAATCTCCTGCATCTGCTTCAAACATCTGAGAATCCAACAATCAACTCTCCACTTTGGTTTGTCGGAAAACAAAGCAGAAATAAAATCTTTTTGGATTTTATCAAAGTGATCTAAACTAAGAAATGAAATACAGAAAACTTAAATTTCAGAATGTAAACTATTTACAAACATATTTTTGACGAGCGTGTCAGGGAATCATATCAGCTTTTCAGACAAATCACAAGTACCGTTAAGCTACATTACATACTCAGATTTAAACAATTCACCTCGATTGTCAATATACTGATCCATCTTAAATTCTTACACAAATTTCAATTTACTCAGGATACGAATTAGATGAATTAAGAACTTAGATCATTCATGCGTCCCACCTCTTGAATATACTCCCGTATCCAGAATCCCAATAATCAGTCTTACAGGTGAGAATACTACAATGATATCTGTATATAAATTAGGTATGCGAGGGCCGAGGGATCTCAGATCGATACTTCCGTATACGCAGAGAGATATCAGCTTCGACTTTTCGGTGTGTCCCCTTTAGAGGATCTTTTTGCTTACAACAGCAGCATTTATCAATTTTATTGTTTCAGCATGCTGAGGGTTTAATGCTGTGTTTCAAGCATTGCAGCAAGTATTATCCAGGGACTAGGTCAGAACCACCGTTCAGCAGAAGTCCCGGAATAATACCCCAGACATCATTGAGTATAAAGACCTAGTATATCAGATTAAGAGACCTTTCAAACGAGATTTCAGGGGTTACCTATATATCCAAGTAGTGTTCCCCACAAAATTCACAAGTTTGAATTTTAGGTTTATATCCCGAATAAATCTACTAAATGTGCGAAAACCTATCGACACATCATCAGTGAGATTGTTTAACTCATTTAAACTTTACAAATCTTTAGCATATTGTAATCGTCTAGCTGATGTACTATCATTTTCCCTGTATACACAAACTCTTTTTCAGATTTTATCATGTTTTTGTATTTTTGCATTTTTTACTGTTTTTGTATTTTCTGAAAATAAACTATGTACAAACATCTACTCCCCCTAAATACCAAAACAAGTAAAAATTCGACAAACCATTGCAGATTGTTTCTCGTCTTCATCCGCAACAGTACTCTCATCAACGCTAATAATACCATCCGACACCGACAGAAGCTTCATACCATTCAGTTTTAACAAATATTTAAACCGATTTTTATCAAAAGCTTTGGTATGTAAATCAGCTTTCTGTTCGTCAGTGTGGATTTTCTCAATTCGTATCAACTTTTTCTCAAAGCAATCACGAATAAAGTGATGACGAATTTCTATGTGTTTAGTTTTAGCGTGATGTACTGGATTTTTTGTTATATTTATTGCGGCCTCATTATCAACAAAAAGAGGTGTGTTAAGAAACTGCAAACCGTAGTCGCGCATCTGTTGCTGTATCCACAAGATCTGAGAGCAGCAACTGCTAGCAGAAACATACTCCGCTTCACATGTAGATAACGCCACAGACGTTTGTTTCTTACACTGCCAGGTAACCAATCTAGGACCAAAGAACTGGCATCCTGCAGTTGTTGATTTTGAATTAACTTTGCAGCATCCGAAATCCGAATCGGAATACCCTTCGAGCGTAAAATCACCTTTTCTAGGATACCACAACCCCAATGAAGGAGTTCCTTTCAGGTAGCGCAATATCCTCTTCACAATGATCATATGCGATGCTCTCGGGTTAGACTGAAATCTTGCTGCGAGGCACGTTGGGTACATGATATCAGGACGTGAAGCAGTTAGGTACATTAAAGAACCTATCATGGAACGGAAAAACGTTTCATCAGCCCTGTCTCCGGTGAGATCTGGGTGAATCCCATGATTTGTTGCAAGTGGGGTAGCAGCTGAAGTAGAACTTGACATCCCAAATTTCTCTAGAATATCATGAACGTACTTTGACTGATGAATGAAAATTCCCTCAGGAAGTTGTTCAACTTGTAAACCCAGAAAGAATTTCATCTCCCCCATTGATGACATTTCAAACTTTTGCTTCATCACTGATTCAAAATCTTTGCATAGATTTTCATTTGTCGACCCAAAGATTATATCGTCCACATAAATCTGAATTATCAGAAGATGACCATCGACCTCTTTAGTGAAAAGAGTGGCATCCACTTTTCCACGAATGAACTTGTTGGCTAGTAGGTGTTGAGACAAAGTCTCGTACCAAGCTCTCGGGGCCTGGTGTAAACCATACAGCGCTTTGTCCAATAAGTAGACCTTGTTTTTGTGGATTGGATCGGTAAAGCCCGGTGGCTGACCGACATAAACCTCCTCTTTAACCTTCCCATAAAGAAACGCCGATTTAACATCCAACTGATAAACTTTGAAGTTCTTCCAAGACGCAAATGCTAGAAAAATTCTGATTGCCTCTAGTCGTGCTACAGGAGCATAAACTTCGGTAAAATCAATTCCCTCCTGTTGACTAAATCCCTGAACAACGAGTCGAGCTTTGTTCCTTACAACAACTCCTCTATCGTCCCTCTTACACTTAAACACCCATTTAGTGTTAATTTTCCTCTGACCATCCGGCAAATCAACTAACTTCCACACTCCTAATTTCTCGAATTGACTAAGTTCCTCCTGCATTGCATTGACCCAAGAGTCTTCAGTAAGCGCCTCTTTGTAAGTTCTTGGCTCAACCTGCGAGATAAAATAACTTAATGAGAATTCAGTTTGCAAAGGAGCAACTTTTGTATAAAAACATGTAAGCCCTTTATCAATCTGATTTCGAGTGCGAACGCCTGTCTGCAATTCTCCTATGATCAACTCCTCTGGATGATATGAAAAAGTTCGCGGCATCACTTCACTCGGAACATCTACATTTCCCTCCAGATTAGTAACATTCTGCTCTGCATCTTGTTCACCAACTTGGTTTGTTTGACTTGAAATCTGAATTTGCTCCCCCTCAGAATCTGAATCTGAAACACCATGATCAAATATTGGCATGTTTTCAGCTTCTAAATTATCATTCTGAACCGACTGATTATCTTGAGCAACTTCATTCTGTTGGACATCATCATGTTCACCAGCATTACTTGGACCTGCTTCATCGTCATTGGAAGTTTCCCGTGGTCGCCTTGAATACTCAGCTGGGAATCTTAGCTGCGACTCATATTCACGCAAAATATCCAACTCATCAAAGAAATCTTCATCATCCTCTGATTCTTCTCTCATGTCAAACGAATCCCAAAGTTTGTCATAATGATAACGCCATGAATCACAAGGATTCTGCGGCGGCATAGTATAACCTTGACATTCAACATTTGGAGCTTCAATAATCCGCTTCTCACTTGGAACGAAGACACGTCGCAATGGATTTGAATAACCAACAAATATTCCCTCAATGCACTTCGGACCAAACTTTCCAAAAGGCTCTATAACCGTACAAGGTGATCCGAACGGTTCTAGATACTTCAAATTCGGTTTGCGGTTATTGATTAGCTCAAAGCATGTTTTGTTGAACTTCTTGACAGTGAGAACCCTATTGAGCGTATAGCATGCGGCAGAAACAGCTTCAGCCCAAAAATTAATCGGTAACTTTGAATCTGCGAGCATAGTTCTAGCCGTCTCGATTAGCGTCCGGTTTTTGCGTTCTGCGACTCCATTCTGCTGCGGAGTGTACGGAGCACTAAACTCATGCAAAATACCTCTTTCATCACAAAATTCTTCCATCTTGCTATTCTTGAATTCAGTACCATTATCACTTCTAATTCTCTTTATACGCCTTTGGTACAAATTCTCAATTTTCCTGAACAGCCCCATCAAACTGTCAAATGTTTCCTCTTTCGTCTTCAAGAAAGAAACCCACGAAAATCTGGAATAATCATCAGTAACAACCAAACAATAGTAATCTCCAGTAATACTTTTGACATTCACTGGACCAAACAAATCCATATGAAGTCTTTCCAGAGGTCTCGAAACTGAATTGACTTGCTTTGTAGGGTGTGACTTTTTCTTCTGCTTGCCTTTGACACAACTAATGCACTCCCCTTCCAGATGAAAACCTTTGATATTAACTCCCAATACCAAATCATTGTGCACCAAATGATTCATTTTTCTAAGATGTATATGCCCCATCTTTCGGTGCCACAATCTTGATTCTTTCTCAGTTGCTCTAGACACGAAACAATGTGCTTGACCAGTAGTTGTAGTTGCTACAGACATATCTAACACATATAAATCATTCACTCTAGGTGCCCTCATAATAATCCATTCTTCAGGAATAACAAAACCAGGTTTCAAAATCAAACATTCTTTATCAGTGAAGTGAGTAGTATAATGATTGTCACAAATCTGCGAGATACTAAGCAGATTGTTCTCCAGCTCAGTGATGTAGTTAACTCTCTCAAACGTCACAATCCCATTGGATAACGTTCCTTCACCAACAATTCTACCACCTTCATGACCTGCAAATCCCACATAACCACCATTGATATTCTTCACATCATACAGTAATGCAGTTTTTCCTGTCATATGTCGAGATGCGCCACTATCCATGATCCATCTTGAAATGGCTCTTGGAAGATCCTGCACATAACAAACTTCAAATTAACCAACTTTAATAAAGATGCCGATTCATGCTTTGCGATCCAGGAAGCTCCGGCAATTCAAACTGCTTATTCAAACATGGTGTCCACCCAGGCCTCATCAGCCTTAGGTGTAACCTTGACTCTAGCAATTTGAATTTTGAAATTTTCAGCCTTCAAAGGTGGAAAATTTGCATCATAATCAACCGAAATTGATTCTTCAGCCTTTTTCACTTCAGAAGTTGAAATTTTCATTTCAGTTTTTGGTTTCCAAACTTGTTGAGATAATGCAACCTGTTTATAAAACTTGTCGTTTTTAGTTACCACTTTCTTTACAGGTTCATTTTTCACTTTGATGTTGTTATTTTTCACATTCTTTTTCTCAACAATAATTGGTGCTTTACCCTTCACATCAACTTTCTTCTGTTGAATCTTCACATTTTCAGTCTTAGGCTTCACATTTGTACACATTCGTGCAATGTGACCAACTTGATTACATCTAAAACATGTTCGAGTATCAACACCTAGACTTGTGCCTTCAGACTGATAATGTGAAGCTCTTTTCTCAAAAAACTCTTTATTTGATTTTGAAAAAATTTCGTTTTCCTCATCAGAAAGTGAACTTGAACTGTTCACAAACACCTTCTTTTCAGCAAACCTCTTGTTTTGAAAACTCTTTTTCTGATAACTATTACCACCTCGATAACCACCCGACCAATTGTTTCGATTGTTATTATAAAAACGTGGTGGAACAACATGTTTTTTGTAATAAGCTTTATCTTTCTCAAAATTCATTTGCCTTTTTGTTTGACTCAAACTGTTCACTTCTGACAACTCAACTTCAACTAACTTGAAAACATTTGTCAGCTTTTTCACATTAACATTCTCAATGGGAAACTCAGAATCCGAATACAACTTATCAGATCCAGCCATCTTGTACATCACAAGACCCGGTTCATCACTTAAGTTGTTTTTGGACTTTGATTTCTGAATGTATTTATCTAAGAAACACCCATCATCTTCAGTTGAATTAGACATTAAAACACTTTCAGCTGTGCTCTTAACAATCTCTGTCTGAACACTATCATCAGATGATGTAAAAGTGACATCAATGTTCTCCGGAAGTTTAACTTCTTTTTCTTCCTCAATTTCAACCAACCCAGATTGCTTTTTTCGTGTAGTTATCAAGAACAGGTGGTGGAACTTGATGAAACCCCACCCCAGTTCCATCACAATACACATCTTCGCCCGCTTTGTCTTTCCCGATGGGTTTGGGAATAATATGTTGCAAAACAAAGCTTGCGGAGCTATAACTGTTAAGCTTCAACTGGATTCGCTCGTTTTCGATTCCAACCTCTTGAACTTTAAGTTTCAATTTAGCGATTTCATCCAGTTGTTGATTGATTGATTCTTCTTTGACTCTAAGCACTGCTCTTAGATGTTCATTTTCTTTAAAAGTTTTACCATTTCGATCATCACAATCTTTCAATGTGCTTTTTAGTTTTTCAAATTTTTCAGAAATCTGACGGTTTTCAAGAATCAACTTTTCATTTTCTTGTTTAATTTTGTCATGATCAATTTTATCATTTTCAATTTGTTTAGTTAATTCTCTTATCCGTTCAGTTGAAGCTTTAACTGTTTTGTCACGATCAAGAATCTGATTCTCAACGCTTCTGACCTTAGCTGTCAGATCATCAACTTTCTTTCCGTTGAGATACGTGACTGTGCTACAAAATTTGCACTCTTTGTTGCAATTTTTGCAATCAGCATTTCCATCGATTTTCTTACCTGACACATTCGTTGACACATCCGAACTGACCTGGCTTTTTGACTCAGACACGGAGTTAGAGTCTACCTCAAGTGCCTTAGCAGCTAGCACTTTGTCAGCCATTCTTCCAAGATTTTCAGCAGTCAACTCCTGCGTTGTGTCAATAACTCCAGTATCAATCTTCTTTGCTTTCTTGATCTCTTCTTTCTCCTTTCTCTCTTTCTCTTTCTCTTCTTCAATCATTTTCGAAGTTGGAGTTCCCCACCATTTGTGTTGCCAGTACTCATCATCTTCTTTGTATTGCTGGATTATGGCTTCAATATCAAGTGTACTATCATCAATTGCAATATTTCCATACTCATCAAGATAGCACTCTCTATCTGGATCCCATCTATTTGTTCTCCTTGCTTCCAGATAGATACGTGATATTCTAATGATTTTGTTTTCAGCTATCATTTTTCTGTAACTATACTTTTGCTCTTCCGTTCGATCGTCTTTCCACGGAATAGGATCGTCATTTTTTGCCATGAATGCGTAACTTCTTCTGGTAGAACCTCTTGACTCCAGTCATAACCCTCATCATCGTAAATCACTGCAAGAGCTCTAGATTTCTCTCTGTTGTCTTCAACCTGCTTCAATCTAGGCGGTCGGATTTATTCTGGTGATAAATCGCCTTCTTGTAGTAATCATCTCTGAAAGGGTTCTCCGACTCATCAGCATAAGCGTTTCGGCATTCTCGTTTGAAGTGACCCTTCTGCTTACACTTGAAACAAGTCACCTTCGATTTATCGAACCCCAGCTTAGTAGAAGCACCACCAATTGTTTTTCTGCCAGTAATTTCCATGAATCTTTGTGCACGACGAACAGCACTTGCCATAGCCCAACGAATATCGATCAGTTCCATTTCCTCCGGATCAATCTGATCGTAATCTTCTTTTGTCAGATTTGTATTGCCAATCTTCCCAGCTACCAATCCTTCATACGATTCCAACACCGATGCTAGAAAGATCATCTGCTGCTTGGCCGATTCCTCATCAAAGTTCTGAGCATTCTTCAAGTCTATTGCGATGTTGCATTGAAAACGATTCTTTGCATCAGAATGACTTTCAGAAGATGAAGATCCACTGTGAAAACCACTGTGACTTCCACTGCTTTGACCACTTTGACTTTCTTTGCCGGCTGTCGACACCTTTTCAACAGAAAACGCAGTCTTGGGAGAAGTTGCTTTTGGCATCATGCTTTTTGGATAGTATAGATCCAGATTCTGCTGGTAAGATGAGTGATTAACTTTGTAGGTTTTCTTCAACTCCAACTCGTGACTCTCAAGTTTCTCAATCAACAAATCTAATGTCAGCTTTTCTGGTTCTTTGATGGTATTCTTCAGCATCAGCGCATAATATCTCCAATCCATCTCGTCAGGCAACGAATCGAACAATTTGTCGATAAAATCTTCTTCAGGAATATCGATATCATGTCTTACTAACTCCAGCTTTAGATGACCAAACCTTTCTATCATCTTACAGACTGACTCATTCTTTAAACTTCCAAACAGATCAAACTCTTTTCTAAGAAGTTTCTTTTTGTTTTTCTTAATTTCTTCACTACCTATACATTTCTTTTCTAGCTTTTCCCAAAGATCTTTTGCATTTGAATAGTCGATCAAGGCAATAATGTCTTCCCGGACTGACTGAAATAACAATGCCACACACTTTTGTTCAGCTACAAACGAATCAATCTCCTCAGCTGCTCTTAAAGTTTCACCATGTTTCTTTCCATTGGCATAACCGTTTTTCAAACTTTTCCAGCTAGAAAATGCAAATGCCATCAACCAGTCTTCAAATTTTCTGGACCACCGACTATACTCCTCAATAGCCATTAGCTTTGGAGGTTTATTGAATGTTCCGAAAGCACTTTCTGATTCCCAAGCTTCCTTTTTCTTCTCTTTTGGCGGGTTATCATTCACATTGCTTGACGAAGTATCAGTGTTTCCGGAATCTCCAGCGAACGCGTACATATCGCTAAACAGGTTCATGAAAATATCATCCATTGTGAACGTACCTGAAAAATCAGTCAAACACTTAGAAAATTTTTAGATTTTGAAAAATCAGCAAGTTCAAGCGAAATTCTTTGAAATGAAATGACTTCAAGCGAAATCAGCACTATAATACTGTTCAAGCGAAATCAGATCCAAGCTATGTTTCAAGCGAAATCCAGCAATACAATTTCGCTTCAAAAGTTTCAAGCGAAATCTGATAACAGAACTGATTCAAGCGAAATCCAAGAATACTATTTCGCTTCAAATGTTCAAGCGAAATCTCTGATTTTCAAGCCAAATTATCTGATTTCAAGCGAAATCACCCAATAACCTTCGAACACTTTCAAGCGAAACCTAGTTTTAGGTCAATTTTAACACGTTTTAATCTGAATTTAAGTCCAAATCTTTGTAGGCTTTGTTAAAACTCAGTTTTACACAAGATACTCGAAAATCAGACCATTTCGACCGTTGGAACTTGTTCAGATCTGAAAAATATAAAAAGAAATGAGTAGAAAGAAGAGAATCCGCTGCTATGGTATGAACTCCTCGTCCTGAGCTCTGATACCACTTGTTGGACCGTTCTACGACCTTAAACCGTCAGTTAAGGCAGTTCATCTTCAATTACGAAGGCGGAATCAACGTAATTAAAGTCATAACAGCTCTAATCCTTTTAATCCTTCTTTACTGATTGATTTGAGTGCTTGTACAATATATTCTGATACAAATCCGGCAGCACTTCGTTGCACACACAATGACCTCTCTACCTAAAATGAATCACACAACACCTATTTATAGACTTAAGATTTCTCTTGAGATGGTTTCAAGCGAAACCTTCACCTGTTGATTTCGCTTGAACCAAACATCACCACTCCCAAGCGAAATCTACTAGATAAACACATAAAAACCCTAATTAAACCCTATTGTGTGTACATTCAATCAATCTAGACACAAGACTTAATACAGACGAAGTCAACAGACATTCCATGCACTAACAGTTTCACATGAACAATTCCGATAAAACTCTCTCTAACAGCACCAAGTTTATCAACAAATCTAACGACTACAACCATTTGCTCCTTCAAAGAAACATCACTAGATTCATCTACCAACAACCCAAACACGTCATCTTTAATTTCTGCACAAATGCTTTTTGTTACTTCCTTTGAAAAGCATTCAATAATCTCCTTTTGTATCTTTGGAGATGTTCCTTTAATGACCCCTTTAATGACTATCAACATTCCCAACATGTTCCTTTAATGACCCCTTTTTACTCCAATCACTAAAGCCTTTAGAACTAGAAGACCACGTACCTCTTCCGCCTTGATTACCAACATCTTCTTTAAACAAGTAACAATATAGACAATATACTTTGTCTGCTTTGATACTATACTCTAACCAACTACAATTATTAAACCAACTAACAAATCAACGTCATCATTTGCTTGGATATTATCATTATCAACATTCGGACTTGAATCAACGTCAACATTCGGAGGAGTTGTTTCATCATCATTAATTTCTTCGTATTTTCGTTTGAAAAAGTTCCCAATTAAAGCTTGTTTTTTGGATTTTGGTTTCGTCATCACTTCAAAGAATTCAAACAATCACACAATCAATTCAAACAATCAAAGTCTTTGTTAAACCAACTAATAAAACTGATCAAAGAATTCAACAATAAAAAAACTAATGAAAGTAACAAACAATTTAATAAACCAAATAATAAAACTGAAACAATAAAAAAAACTAATCAAACTTGAACAATAACTAATATTAATAAAACTAATCATTAATCAAAGAAGAAAACTAATGAAAGTATCAAACAACAACCACCTCCTGCAAATCTGGCAATCTGCGATGGCCCGAATCAGCGATGTGCGAGATGCAGCGATTGTAATCCTCCTGCGATGTTCGAGATGCAGCGTGAGTTCTTTGACTTCGATTATCCTCCTGCGATGTGCGAGAATGAGATGCAGCGAATCAGGCAATTAGCGAAGGACCTGGACCTCCTGGCTCCTGCGAATTCTGTTCGTGAGTTCGTGACCTCTGATTATCCCTCCATTAATCTGCCGCCCAATGCACTGTTGGGTTATTATTTTGTTATTTGGGCTAACTAGTATTGGGCTATCATTTGGTTATTTGGGCCAATATAATCAGTTTTTTTGGGCTTAATTTCAGTTTGTAAATTTTTTTTGAGGGGTGTCCTAGTTGTTGTTGAGGGGTATCCTTAGTATAAAAAAAAAATTTACACTAACGGATAAAAGTTGAGCCGTAGCCCGGGTTACGCCTCGGACTACACTAGGTCCGCCCCTGACCCGATCTCTATATTTATTCATGTCGTGTCGACCCATTTAAAAAAATTGTGTGTGTTTGTGTCATGTGGGTCGATCCGTTTAATAATCATTTGTGAATACGAGTAATATCATGGGACTTAGTAAAAAGTTAAACAATCAATTACTTTGTCTCAAATAAAACATTTTTTTTAATCTATTTGGTTTCCCATTAAATTAATAGGACACTAAATAGATTAAAAAATTAGTATCAATCGTTTTTAGTTCCTTTGTCTCTCATTGTTGATTAACAAACTTGGTTTTATGTTTTAGCTCGAGAATAAAAGACGCCAACGAGAAAGGATAAGAGAATGGGTAGTTTAAAATAATAAATATATATATTTTTTTTGAAAAACGAAGAGGTGAAACATAAAGTAAATTATCAAAAGAATGATAAAAAAGTATTAATGGAATTAAATGAGAAAGCCTTAAACTAAGCTAATTAATTCCAAAATTGATACACTATAATGGACCATCCATAATTCCAAGTTGTATAAAAAAAAGATATTATTACTTAACCATAACATACCACGTGAGAAAAAGATATTATTAGATATCAAGCTTATCCCAACCCATAACAAAAAGAAAATCATTAAAGTTAAGAAAAATAATAATGAAAATAATAATTATTATTATGATATTAAAATAATAATTTTAGAGAGGCAACCCAAGTTGTTTTTTGTAGGGTTATATAATTTTAAATTGAAATTAGATTTTTAAAATAAGGACATGCTTCCATGAATCACCAATACTAAGGTGATTCATGGAAGCATGTCCTTATTTTAAAAATCTAATTTCAATTTAAAATTATATAACCCTACAAAAAATAACTTGGGTTGCCTCTCTAAAATTATTATTTTAATATCATAATAATAATTATTATTTTCATTATTATTTTTCTTTTTGTTATGGGTTGGGATAAGCTTGATATCTAATAATATCTTTTTCTCACGTAGTATGTTATGGTTAAGTAATAATATCTTTTTTTTATACAACTTGGAATTATGGATGGTCCATTTCACGTATAGTGTATCAATTTTGGAATTAATTAGCTTAGTTTAAGGCTTTCTCATTTAATTCCATTAATACTTTTTTATCATTCAACATTAATATTATGATAATTTACTTTATGTTTCACCTCTTCGTTTTTCAAAAAAAATATATATATTATATTTATTATTTTAAACTACCCATTCTCTTATCCTTTCTCGTTGGCGTCTTTTATTCTCGAGCTAAAACATAAAACCAAGTTTGTTAATCAACAATTCTCGAGACAAAGAAACTAAAAACAATTGATACTAATTTTTTAATCTATTTAGTGTAATTTAATGGGACACCAAATAGATTAAAAAAAATGTTTTATTTGAGACAAAGTAATTGATTGTTTAACTTTTTACTAAGTCCCAAGATATTACTCGTATTCACAAATGATTATTAAACGGATCGACCCACATGACACAAACACACACAATTTTTTTAAATGGGTCGACACGACATGAATAAATATAGAGATCGGGTCAGGGGCGGACCTAGTGTAGTCCGAGGCGTAGCCCGAGCTACGGCTCAACTTTTATCCGTTAGTGTAAATTTTTTTTTGATTTTTATACTAAGGACACCCCTCAACAACAACTAGGACACCCCTCAAAAAAAATTTACAAACTGAAATTAAGCTCAAAAAAACTGATTATATTGGCCCAAATAACCAAATGATAGCCCAATACTAGTTAGCCCAAATAACAAAATAATAACCCAACAGTGCATTGGGCGGCAGATTAATGGAGGGATACTCAAAGGTCACGAACTCACGAACAGAATTCGCAGGAGCCAGGAGGTCCAGGTCCTTCGCTGATTGCCTGATTCGCTGCATCTCATTCTCGCACATCGCAGGAGGATAATCGAAGTCACAGAACTCACGCTGCATCTCGAACATCGCAGGAGGATTACAATCGCTGCATCTCGCACATCGCTGATTCGGGCAATCGCAGATTGCCAGATTTGCAGGAGGTGGTTGTTGTTTGATACTTTCATTAGTTTTCTACTTTGATTAATGATTAGTTTTATTAATATTAGTTATTGTTCTAGTTTGATTAGTTTTTTTTATTGTTTCAGTTTTATTATTTGGTTTATTAAATTGTTTGTTACTTTCATTAGTTTTTTTATTGTTGAATTCTTTGATCAGTTTTATTTTTTTTATTTTTTTTTGAACGGCAAATTTGGATCACTGACGGACCACTCGAGTATCATCGTCCCACCAGCATAACCACCCGATCATATCCATCTCCACTAGGCAACAATGCCTATACACCAATTCAGGAGGAAACCCAATAAATCTCGGAAAAACCCCCTTTGTGGGAATCGAACCCATGACCTAATGGTCATAAGCCTTATCCCACCACCAAGATACCACTAGGCTATAATGCCATGGGTTTTGATCAGTTTTATTAGTTGGTTTAATAAAGACTTTGATTGTTTGAATTGATTGTGTGATTGTTTGAATTCTTTGAAGTGATGACGAAACCAAAATCCAAAAAACAAGCTTTAATTGGGAACTTTTTCAAACGAAAATACGAAGAAATTAATGATGATTAAACAACTCCTCCGAATGTTGACGTTGATTCAAGTCCGAATGTTGATAATGATAATATCCAAGCAAATGATGACGTTGATTTGTTAGTTGGTTTAATAATTGTAGTTGGTTAGAGTATAGTATCAAAGCAGACAAAGTATATTGTCTATATTGTTACTTGTTTAAAGAAGATGTTGGTAATCAAGGCGGAAGAGGTACGTGGTCTTCTAGTTCTAAAGGCTTTAGTGATTGGAGTAAAAAGGGGTCATTAAAGGAACATGTTGGGAATGTTGATAGTCATTAAAGGGGTCATTAAAAGAACATCTCCAAAGATACAAAAGAGATTATTGAATGCTTTTCAAAGGAAGTAACAAAAAGCATTTGTGCATAAATTAAAGATGACGTGTTTGGGTTGTTGGTAGATGAATCTAGTGATGTTTCTTTGAAGGAGCAAATGGTTGTAGTCGTTAGATTTGTTGATAAACTTGGTGCTGTTAGAGAGAGTTTTATCGGAATTGTTCATGTGAAAGACACGGCTTCTACAACTCTTAAACAAGCCATTGATGATTTATTAGCAAGCAACCAGTTGAGCATAAAACAAGTAAGTAATAAAATTCATAGTTTCTTTACATTGATGTTTTTTTATGTTATAATTTATTTTTTGTTTTAGGTGAGAGGCCAAGGTTCTGATGGTGCAAGCAACATGCGGGGAGAATTTAATGGGTTAAAAGCGTTGATTTTGAAAGATAACCCGTCTGCACATTACATCCATTGTTTTGCTCATCAACTTCAGTTGGTTATAGTTGCTGTTGCAAAAAAACATACCGGTGTGAAAACTTTCTATGAATTCCTTTCCATGGTTGTCACTACGGTTTCAGCTTCTTGCAAACGAAAATATATGTTAAGGGAGGAAAAAAAGGCGAGAGTGGAAAAAGAGATACTTGAAGGTGAAATTAAAATGGGTAAAGGATTAAACCAAGAGGTTTCCCTAGCACGAGCCGGTGATACGCGATGGGGTTCACATCATAGAACCATCATCAGTTTGCTTAGATTGTTTCCGGAAGTTGTTACCGTACTTCAATACGTTAAAGAAGATGGAGATTGCAGTCAACAACGGACAAATGCAAAAGGTATTCTATCCTATTTTAAAAAACTCGGGTTTGTTTTTTATATGCATTTGATGGGAGATATATTAAGTTACACAAATGCTCTTTCAAAACACCTTCAACAAAAATGTAAAGATTTATTAGAAGCGGCCAACTTGATAAATGGTACAAAACGAGCATTAAATGCTTTAAGACAAAATGGGTTTGAGCCGATGTTGGAAAAAGTGACTTCCTTTTGTAAAAAAAATATGACATTACAATGTTGGACATGACGGAAAGTTATGGTAATCCAAGAAACCGAAAGAATGTCATTACAAATCGACATCATTTTGAAGTAGACATTTTTAATGAGGTTTTGGACATGCAAATTCAAGAATTAGGAAATCGATTTAGTGAAGTAACAACTAGTTTGATAAAAAATATGTCGGGTTTAAATCCTTCTAACGGTTTTTCTAAGTTTGACCCATCGAAGATATTGGCGTTTGCTAAGATGTACCCGGATGATTTTACTACACAAGAAATAGGGAGTCTTTTGGGTGATATTGAGTCATTTTGTCACACAATAAGCGATGATGATAACTTTGAAGACTTGAATGGAATAAGTGATCTTGCGCATGTTATGGTTGAAACGGGAACGCATAGTTCTTGTCCTATAGTTTATCGGGTAGTTAAGTTAGCTTTGCTTTTACCGGTGGCAACCGCAACCGTTGAAAGATGCTTTTCGAAATTGAAGCTTGTGAAGACGGATTTACGCAATCGAATCGGTCCGGAATTTTTGAACAATGCTATGGTTTGTGCGGTCGAAAATGATTTTTTAAGTGAAGTAAAAGACGACGATGTGATGGAACGATTTCAAGCTATGAAAAAAAGAAGAGGACAAATCTATTAGGTATTTGTTTTACTTTATTTTATGTATTGTTGTTTTTTTTAATATTGTATGATTGCACGGTAAAAAAAAAAATTGGGATACCCCTGAAATAATGTTCTAGTTCCGCCACTGGATCGGGTCCAGGCTAAAGAATGAAACAAACCAAATACAGTTGATACCCCTATAATTCAGTGTACAAAAGATGATTGCTGAAGATGACCCTTTTTGGTCGATGAGACCAAGATGTATAAGAAAATATAAAAAAGTAACAAAAGTATTATAAAATAAAATAACATAAAAAACATAGTTATTACTTTTGACTTTATAATAAAACATAATTATTACTTTTGATTTTATAATAAAATAGTTAATCATTACTAAATTTGACTTTTGGGTATATTAATCTTTACTTTGGGTGTATTTATCACACCCCTTAAACAAAAGGGTGTGTGTTACTTTTTTGTATAGATATATAATATGTATTGAAGGCCCAACAAGCATGGACTTCACGTCCATCCCTATATCCCAAGATGTTCCCTCTCACATATTTATGTCAAAGTTTGATGTAGAATTTAGGTCCATTATTTAATTGTTTAATTGCAATTCATATCACCCAACATTCCTACGTTTAAACCAAAATAAATACCGTTTTATTAAATTCTACCAAAATAAAATTTTCTTTGAAGAATTACACCGTTTTAGCTCGTTTTCTCTTAAAACCATAAAACTTCAAATACGAACCAATAATGAGTAGAATTTAATAAAAACAACTCTATATCTACTCAAAAGTGTAGGAATGTTTATATAAAAGTATGTATAATTTAGACCACATCATATATTCACCTGTAAGACTGAATCTAGGGAATCTTGATACGAGAGTATATTCTGAGGTGGGACACACGAATAAGTTGATTACTTAGGACACTAATCTCGTATCTCGAATCAGTTGAACTTTGTGTGAAAATTTAAGTGGATCAGTATACTGACAATCTAAGTGAATCGTTTAAAACTTAAAGTGTTTACAGCTCAACGGTACTAGTGATTTGTCATAAACTGATATGATCTTCTGACACGAACTCAAACAAAAATATTGTCTGTAAATATTTCTTTATAGCATTACATTAAAAAGAAAAATACAAAAAGATTTCCAGTGTGTTTTAGCATAAACTTTGAAAAAGACAAAAAGATTTTGTTTCTGCCTTATTTTTGACAACCAATGTCTAAAAGCTGAGTTTCAAAGTCTAAGTTTGCTGAACATGTTTCTGAAAATAAACAAGTTTGAAACTTGAAGTTTTACATAAAAATCAAAAACAACTTGTGAAATCTCCAAGGTCATTAAGTTGGACTTGGATGATTATTTTATAAAAGTTTTGGATGCTTAAACTGTCAAATATATAGTTGTTTGATAGGGGAGAAAGCCAAGTTGTTTCTGGAAAATTACATATTGAGCCAGGTTCTCGATATTAGAAAATTTTGAGCCAGGTCATCGATTCTGGAAGTTTAAAAATCCAGATTTCTGTGAACAAACGATGTCCTGTGCTGTCACATATTTGAAATGCTCCAACTTATCTATGTTAAATGTATAGAGCTAGGTTTTTTTATCCTGAACTTAAATTGTCAAATATCTTACAAATGGTTTGAGATTTGCGGATATCAATCTAGATTACGATCTTGATAGCGGAGGCTAAGGGGGAGTCTGAAAATAAGCTCGAAGCAAAGGGGAGCTTGCAGTCAAAGAGCCAGGGAACTATCCTAGAGGAGCTTGTAGAGAAACCAGGTGTCGATCCTGAAAAGTACAGAAGCTTAACGAAAGGGGGAGTCTATGAGTGCATAATGTCTATCACTTCCGTCAATCACGTATCGTAGCTTAATCAGATGATACAAGACTGGTGCTGAACAGAGCAAAAGATAAAGTTGATATGTGTTGAAGCCCATCCGAACGGATGGACATCAGATCCATTCGGACGGATGTAACATGTTCATCCGAAAATGTAAAGAGTTAGTCCATCCGTCCGGATGGAGGCCATCCGCTAGGTTGTTTGGTCCGGATGGAGTCTGCATATAAATAGGTTTGTAGGGTCTTGTCATTTGATAACTTTTGGTGACTAGAGTGGGGAAACTCTGTCCATTTGATTTCGTGGTTTTGTAACTGTCAAACATCAATAGAAATCAGCTTATAACTACTTCTTTATATCTGATCCACACACGTGATTGGATTCCGCACAACTTACGTGTTCGTACGCATTCATCGATGAAGGAATCAATCCTAGGAGCGAATCCACAATGTTGGAAAAAGCTTGTTTCGTTGTTCCTTTTTAATTTATTGGGTCAAAAGAGTTTAAACACACAAAAGGAGCAAAATAACAGCAAAACCCAACATAAATACAAAGAAGGAGGATTGACACAACTCGCCCAACCCCCATCCACAACCAAACCAAAAAAATAGCAAGATCAGAAGCTCTGGCACGGGGCCGTGCCCACCAGGCATGGCCCGTGCCCAGTCAAGATTCTCTGCAGAAGAACAGGACAACAGCTAAAGACAAAACCGACAGACAACACGGGGTCGTGCTAACGCAACACGGGGCGTGGTCAACTCTAAGATTCGCAAAATCTTAGATAGTACAGCAAGTACAATGGCCATGGGCCGTGCCGTTGACCCACGGGGCCGTGTTAGTACAAGACCTAACAGTGCAGTTAATGAGGATGAGAGAGAAGGATGGCCACGGGGCCGTTCCAGGAGGGCACGGGCCGTGTTGAACGTCTGAATTCATCTATAAATAGTGGTGCTTGGTTCCATTCCAATCCATCCTTTGGCAAACCACTTCTCTCACACTTGCTACCACTCCACCACCAATTAACACCAACACCCACCACCATCATCCATCTTCCATCATTTAGAGTGTGTAGTAGTCTCGGGATCCAAGATCGATCGTAAGAGTTTTTGTCAAACAAAGGCCATGCTTGGCCAAACTCTTACATCACTTGGTGAAGACAAATCTTTTATGTATTACTTTTTGATTTCCAATCTTTGGCTCCTTTTTATTTGGGTATGTATTAATGACTTTAATAACTAGTTTTTTATATTGAAGGTGAATTTATTTAACCATTCTTCATATGTTGTTGATTCACATATTCGTGTATTTACGGTCTATATAAAGCATGTTAACTACTTGGATGGGGGTTAGAAGGGTGGTTTGGTAATTATATGTCTCGTTCAGCGTATAGATCCTGCGAGAACCTGATTCAAGCTTAGTAAGACTTCACGAGTGGGCGGTACTGTTCTCCTCAGGAGAAGTAAGAAACTGTTTCAATCCCTTATCTATAAACTACTATTAAAACTTTAAACTAACCCTGCGAGGACTGTATCCCTGCTGACTCAGACCAAAGGGTTGAGGGTAACGCTGCCTGGAAGGGGGCCTACCACTTTTCGCATTAATAACTTACTTAATTATCTTTCAATAATCCGACCTTACGGGACTGTATCCCTGCTGACTCAGACCAATAGGTTGAGGGTAACGCTGCCTGGAAGGGGGCCAACTACTATAACTTAAAGATAATCTCTTAAAATGCACAAAGTGCGGAAATCATTAAAGGATACATAAAAGAGGAGTTGGAACCAAGTGATTCCTTCTTGTTTATTTGTTTTTCCTTATATTTTATTTTTGCTTTTTATTTTATCTTTTTAAAACCTTTGCATCAAAATTTGGTTAGATTAGATGTTAACGATAAGCCGGTACTAAAAGCTCTTGTGTCCTTGGACGAACTCGGTATCTTGCCATCACTATACTACGTGCGCGATGGGTGCACTTGCCCTAACGTGTGTGTAGAGTGATAGTATTATGTCGTGTTTTATAAATTTAAAACTTAATTCACGAGTAAAATGAGCTAAAATATATCTAAAAATTATACACACCCGCATGCACGTCAACCATATATCCGAGAGATGTTAACCCACTTATTAAGAAGTTCCGTTATGTTTATATCTCGAAACAATTTACCAAATGTGCGAAATCTACTGGCACGTCATCAGTGAGACCGTTTAACAACTTTTTTGCTTTGCATTTCTCTAGCGTGTTGTGATAGTCCACTGATGTACTAGCATTTCCTGTTTTTACATAAAAACTCTTTTTCCTTTTTCATGTTTTTGTACATTTTCAAATTTTTAAATGTTTTTGAATTTTTCACCTCATTTTTTCTCCCCCTAGAATTCAAAACATTTTAAAGAAAGTTAGACAAACCGATGAGGACAACTTCATCTCGCCATCCGTTTCCGCTTCACATTCTTTGTTTATCCTTTAACCCTCATGATGACAAAACCTTGATATTTTTGAATTTTGAAAAACATTTTCAATTCTTATCTTATCATGTTTTGCTTGTTCAACAATGAGGGTTCTGTGATTCTTTTTCAAAAAATATTTTCAAACATCATGATAAATTTTTTGATCAAACCAATCTTAGCCTTTTCTGATTACTCAGGCTACTTTCTCTTCATGTGCCAGGCTGCTCTGCTGTCCATGATTCACTTTGATTGACCTCGAAAACCCCTGCACATGCACCAAATTAATCACTTGAATAGTGAAATACAAGCCTTACCCTTGGGTAAAACTATGGGTTTTGGTTCGCAAAAACTCACATTCTTTTGAACTAATTTTTCAACTTTTTCAGTTGAACAAGTTTGTTTCTCAACATCAGAATCTTCTTTCTTTTTAACCACCCATGTTTGACCTTTTGAAACATTTTTCTTTACATAAAATTTTGAATCTTTTTGTTCATTTGTTTTCAAAGATTCATTAGTTCTTTTCAAAATTTGTTTCGGTGCAAACATTGGCGATTTTTGTTTAAGATCTTCTGATTTCATCTTTTCAACATGAACATGCTTCGGCTTATTTTGTGGACATTTTCTAGCAATGTGTCCAACTTGATTGCATTTAAAGCATGTATGACTGTCTTTTTCAACAGTGGAACCTTCAGCCTGTTCACGTTGTTTGTTTTGTGCAAAGAATTCCTCATTAGTTTGTCTACTAAATTGAGATTCTTTGTCACTTACAGAACTTGTTCCATGAACGAAGTTCATCTTCTTCCCAAAATTTGATTTTTTAAACTTTTTGTTATGTTTTTTTCTTACTATATCCCAACCCAGCTCTCTCATTGCTAAAAATTTTTCTTTTGAAAATAAGAGTTTCTCGGTTTGGAATAATAAGATTTATCTTTCTTGAAGTTCAAATATCTTGCAGTGCTTGCAAGATTCTCAATTTCCGAAACATCAATTTCCACCAACTTAAAAACTTTTTTGAGCTTGTGCAAATTCACATTTTGGATTGGAAATTCTTCATCTGAATACAATTTGTCAGATCCAGTCATCTTGTACATTACCAAGTTCGGATCATCATTCAAATTGTTACCAGTTTTTGGAATATAATTTTTATGAAAGCTTTCTTCATCTTCCAAATGTGACTTTAAACTTTCATACTTGGTGGAATCACTCTAATTTTCATCTTCAAAAACTTTTTCAACCACATTTTTAACTAACTCTGACTCACAATCCTCGTCAGATTTAGTATAGTAACGTCTATATCATCTGGCAACTGATCAGATTGGTTTGTTTGAACAGATTTTAGCTTAAGATTCAGCGCCTTTTCCACCCCATCCGGCTTTTTCCCGTATTAACCTTCCCTCATGGGAGGCGGAACACCATGATACCCTAACCCTTTGTTCCCATTCCCATCAACTTCCTCCCTGGATTCATCTTTTTCTGTCTGTTTTGGGAAGATATGATCTAACACATATGAAGAAGTTGAGTAACTAATCAATTTCTTGTTAATTCGTTCTGTTTCAATTTTTTCCTTTCCTAATTCTTGCTTAAGCTCTGCAATTTTGTCAAGATGAATGTTAATTGCTTTTTGCTTATCCATCACAGTAGCTTTAAGCAATCTAATTGTAGCATCATTTTCACGGCTAAGATCAACAAATTGATTAATTGATTTACTCATCTTTTCATATGCTTCTTTCATTTTTTTAAAATCATATGCCAAATGATCATTTTGTTTTTTCAATTCTTGACAATTTTTATTGTAACGCCTCGCTTTTTGTACTTTCCTTATTTAGAAAGTGTAATCGTATTTCTATTTATGTAAACTTGTATTCGTATCATATTCGTATTTCATTTTCAACGTTGTAATCCGAGGCTTTGATCAAAACAAATTCATGATTTATACATACTTGTCTTACATGCATTCAATCGTTAAATACACGTTTTTATAAAAACGACACTTGAAGTACTTGAAATTAACAATTATACGTGCATTATACTCATACACTACTTTAATACACTTAGAATACCTAAAACATGCTTAGTTATGAGTTTCTAGCATAAAATAATGGAATTATCAAACTATAGGGGTCAAACTGCAAATTCTAGAAAGTTTGGTAAATTATGCAGGTGGTGCACGGCCATGTGTCACACCCCTTTCTCCGGCGGAAGCACGAGGTGTGATCATGAAAGGTTCTCATTGCATACGAAAGGTAAACATGCTATATGCTCGTAAAAACATCAAATCCATAATTTGAAAACATAAGTTTAGCGTTTACATCGCTAAGTCGCATAAAACATTGTCTTAAAAAGTTTACAACTTTATTTAAAGATAAACATAAGCGACATCCACAAGCATAAGCGAGACCGCGCGCACATCCATCTTAGTTACCTGAAATACATGTGAGTTTTGGAAAAACGTCAACATAATGTTGGTGTGAATTCATGCAGTTTTGTATTTCACGTTTGTATACTTTGTATGAAAACATAGTTTGTGAATAAATCAAGTTTTCATATATAAATCCAGTTTCATGTGTACACCACGTACTCATGTATAATTCAATTTCTTCTTGAGTACCCCACGTACTCAAGTATCATTCAATCTTTTCTTGAGTACCCCACGTACTCAAGTATTCATCAATTTTTAGTATGGTATGACTTTTATGTAAATAAAGTATTCCTGTAAGTTTCAGGATTGTTAATGGGTTGCAAAGCCATTAACATGTGACACGACATAGGAAGTCACCAAACCTAAGGCATTTAATTGGTATATTCTGAGACACAAAAGCACTACTCGATTCTCGCCCTCACCGAGAGTGTGGCTGCCAGGCACCCGTTAGATCTAACCTTTTGTTCTGCGGTCTGAATGTATACGTTGATTAATGGTGCTTCTGTACCCTATTCGTGACACTATTTCTCATAACGCATCCTACTTGGTTCTCGTCCTCACCAAGCGCGTTTCTTGTTATCTTATATTTCGTCACACTTGATTCTCGTTCTCACCAAGTGTACTTCTTGTATTCTTATAGTTCATCACACTTGATTCTCGTTCTCACCAAGTGTGCTTCTTAAATTTATATCATACCAATTATAAATATTGTACATTTGTACATGTATTTCACCCCCGAAGTTATAAAAACTGAAAACAGTTAAAGAAAAGGGGGAGCATGAACTCACAACTTTGCGTTCCTTGCGTCGTAAACTTCACCGGATTTGCTTAATTAACGTCGAAACCTATACGCGTTTTCTTAACGTTAGTCACTAGACTTGCGTCGCACAAGTACAGTCACTCTCTTTTGTATATATTCTTGTGTTAAAAATATTCTATATTTTTAACTACGTATCTTACTTATATTATTTTCTCTAAAATTAATATAAGTATCTTGTGTTTTGCACTTTGCACCCGAATTATGTATCTTGTATGTTGTATGTGTATTTTTGTTACAAAAATTATGGCAAGGTTTGTATTTGAAAATCATAGTTTAGAACACACTAGCAAACGTTTGTCTAGAGATTATTTACTAAGTGTTAGGATTTTCAGAAAATTTCGCCATAGTCTCCTTTGTAAACGGTGGTGTCCATGCTAAGCAGCATATCATTTTCTTTTCGAAATCAAACCATGATCATCAATAATCAGCCCTTACATTTTAATACGCAAAATACTACCTTTGTCGTTTCCGTTTCAATATGTGAAAAACTGGAGTGTTTTCGGACGAGTAAATAAAATACTTAACTTATTCCAAAAATTCCCAAATTTTTGCGGAACGTCTTAATCGACTCACAAATTATTGTGTAAAAATATCGGGGCCCAGTTCATTATCAGTAATTTATAGAAAATCGTTTACCTAACTGTAATCAGATTTGTTACATTCTGATCACAGTCTACGGAATAATTCGTTTAAAATTCCTCGTAAGTCCGTTTGACGAAATTCTAGTTGGAGGGTCACAAATACATCAGTGACCATCTTTGGTAAAAATTTCAGGGGCTGGTTCTGTTTAGGTTTCAAGTTGTGACTGAAAACGTATGGCCCATTTTACTGCAGTAAAAATCAGCCTTAGCTGCTGTCACGAAAACAGACTTTTAAAATAGTAAACGACCTCAAAAAAATACGATTCCAGCGCCATTTTCTTCGTTTTTCGGAAATACACAATTTAGGCTTCAGAAATTCCGTTTTTCGATTTATTAAAGTCTGTTTACAGCCTGTTGAAGTCGGCTGAATAAGTAACTCAGCATGTTGTTTTGTGGTTTAAATGTTACTAAATCGTATTATCAAGTGTCCGACAACGGGTTTATCAAAAGTTTGACGATCACACATCATATATGTATTAACCAACCCTAAACCATCAAGTTTTCATCTTTATGTATCAATCATAAGTAAACTTTTTATATGCATATTTCATATAAACTTTTATGTTCATCTACTAGTTCTTGTCACATTAGTGATTTAAAACATACTACACCTTTTTTATTAATGAAACGAGATGAAACAAGATTAACAAGAGTGTAACAAAGGACTTACTACTAGCTTATAGCTAGGGATGATTCTTGTGTGAAATGATGAGTAAAAGATGATGAAAAAGACTTGAAACAAAGCTCCTTAGGACCCTTCAACTTGCAACTTCCATGGATCACCTTGTAAGTTTTGAATGGACATGAAAATGGAAGAGATGAATGTTGAAAGTGATGGTGGTGATTTCGGTTTTTGGGGCAGCCGTGAGGGAGAGAGAGAGTGAGGAGAGAGAGTGAAGATATGAGAATGATGGTGGTGATATTGTGCCAAGATCTTATAAGATTCATTCATTTATATTAGTTACTTCCACAAGCAAGATCCACCACATAATCTAATCAAAATATATAAAGCATGGAAGGATGATATGGTGGGGTCCATGAGGGCTGATTTTCGGTTGGGGGGGGGTAATGTGTAATATTTTGCAACTAGAGTGGTAATGGTTAGTTACATATCAAGTATTACTTACACATATGTTATTTATTTGCTTTTTAGCGGGTGTTAGGGTGTTCGGGGATCACGACTAGCCAAGAAACAAATATATAATGTGTGTGGCAAAAATTCAGTGTCCCGGGTAATGTCCGGTTGTTCGGTTAAATACTGTTCCGTTAAAGTGCTACACTGCACCGTTTAGTGTCTTTTATGTACCCTTTTTACCCCTTTTTATTCCCGACACTTAGGGAAATATTCTGGATGATAAAACATAAATTTTGTATGATATTTTATTGCTTAAGAGCTGGTCATAGCTGAATCTGATAAAATTATGCACTTAAAGTGCGTTTCGGGTGCTTTTTAGTGCGTATTTTTGCTTTCAGAGCGTCTATAAGTTAACCCTTATATGTACTCTTGGGTTTTAATGTATTTTTGACTTTGGACCTACACCTAGGTCTCAGTTCTAATGTCTGACTGCTTTCTGCAATTCTGTTGACTCCATGTGTCTTACCGGTGAGTTTACTAGTATTTCTGACGCAACGCTCTCGTTTATGCATAAAGCAATATTTTGTAGTATACAACGTGCATGAATTCACTTGTTTAATCATGTGTTCAGACATTGCTGACAATTAAGCACATAATTGCAGTCATTAAGCAATAATTAAAGTGTACGGAAATTACCGGTTTGGTGCCAGTTGTCACAGTCTCCCCCCGTTAAAAGAATTTCGTCCCGAAATTCAGGCTGAACTAACTCTCGCAGGAGTCTTCTTGAATAGGTGGGGATACTTTTCTTTGAACTGGTCTTCACGTTCCCATGTGTACTCGGGTCCGTGCTTAGAGCTCCAACGTACTTTGACAAGTTTCACACTGCTCCTCCTGGTCTTGTTGACTTTTCAGTCGATAACCTCAACGGGTTGTTCTGTAAATCGGAGGGCTTCATCAATATGCACTTCATCCACCGTGATGATCACGTTTTCTTGTGTTGGACTCTTCTTCAGGTTGGATACATGAAACGTATCATGTACTCCATTAAGTTCTTCCGGTAACTCCAACTTGTATGCCACGGTACGAATTCTTTTCAATATTCTGAATGGTCCGATGTATCGTGGATTTAGCTTTCCACGCTTTCCAAATCTGACTACGCCCTTCCAAGGTGAGACTTTTAACAACACTTTGTCTCCCACCTTGAATTCTACTGATTTTCTTTTCGGATCAGCGTAGCTCTTTTGTCGATCTCGAGCCGCCTTAATGCGCTCTCGGATCTGCGCAATCTTGTCGGTTGTCTCTTGTATAAGTTCAGGACCAACCATACGTTTATCTCCGGCATCTGCCCAACATAAGGGCGATCGGCATTTGCGGCCATACAGAGCTTCGAACGGCGCGGCTTTTATGCTCGTATGATAACTGTTATTGTAGGAAAACTCAACTAAAGGTAGATGAGTATCCCAGCTGCCGCCAAGGTCCATGACACATGCGCGAAGCATATCTTCCAAAGTTTGTATAGTCCATTCGCTCTGGCCGTCTGTTTGTGGATGGAATGCCGTGCTTAGATCTAACTGAGATCCAAAGGCTTCCTGAAATGATTGCCAGATTCTTGAGACAAAGCGTCCATCTCTGTCCGAAATAATTGAGATTGGCACTCCATGTCGTGCCACAATTTCCCTTAAGTATATCTCTGCAAGCTTTCCAGTGCTGTCTTTCTCTCGGATCGGTAGGAAATGCGCAGATTTCGTTAATCGATCAACTATTACCCATATCATATCGTGCCCTCTCGGGGTCCTGGGTAATTTCGTTATGAAGTCCATCGAGATTTGTTCCCACTTCCACACGGGAATCTCTGGTTGTTGTAGTAAGCCGGACGGTTTCTGATATTCTGCCTTAACCTTGGCACAGGTTAGGCACTTTCCAACATAAACAGCAACATCGCTTTTAAGTCTCGGCCACCAGTAATATTCCTCTAAGTCTTGATACATTTTGTCCGATCCTGGATGGATCGAATATCTCGATTTGTGGGCTTCATTAAGGATGACTTCTCGTATGCCACCATAGAGTGGAACCCAAATACGCTTCTTAAAGTATAAGGCTCCCTCTTCATTTGGCACCATGTATTTCAGCATACCCCGGAGGTATTCAGTTTTACGGTTCTCTCCTTTGAGAGCTTCTTGTTGTGCATCACGGATGCGTGCAGTGAGGTTCGTTCGGATGGTCATTTCTAACGCTCGAACCCTTAGGGTCTTAACCCTTTCCTTTCGGCTTAGTGCATGTGCTACAACGTTTGCCTTTCCAGGATGGTACTTGATCTCACAGTCGTAATCATTTAGCAGCTCGACCCATCGCCGCTGGCGCATATTCAATTCCTTCTGATCAAATATGTGTTGTAAGCTTTTGTGATCTGTGAAAATTGTACATCGAGTACCATATAAATAATGTCGCCAGATCTTTAGGGTGAATACCACTGCGCCCAGCTCCAGGTCGTGAGTGGTATAGTTTCTTTCATGTACCTTCAATTGTCTTGAAGCGTAAGCGATGACTTTTTGGCGTTGCATGAGCACGCAACCCAAGCCTTGTCGTGAGGCATCGCAGTATACCACGAAGTCTTCAGTGCCTTCGGGTAATGATAGTATTGGTGCATCGCAGAGCTTGTTTTTAAGTAACTGGAAGGCTTCTTCTTGTTTGTGACCCCAGTCGTATTTCTTGTCTTTCTGTGTGAGGGTCGTTAGCGGTTGGGCTATCTTTGAGAAATTCTCGATGAATCGCCGATAATAGCCCGCTAGGCCCAAAAATTGACGAACTTCAGTTGGGGTCTTGGGAGCTTCCCAGTTCTTTATTGCTTCTATCTTGGACGGGTCTACATGAATGCCCTTCTCATTCACCACGTGACCAAGAAATTGTACTTCGCGAATCCAGAATTCGCACTTCGAGAACTTTGCATACAGTTTCTCTGTCTTCAGTAGTTCCAAGATGGTTCTGAGATGTTGCTCGTGCTCTTCTTTCGTTCGCGAGTAAATCAGGATATCATCGATAAATACAATCACGAATTTATCGAGATATGGTTTGCATACGCGGTTCATTAGATCCATAAAGACCGCTGGTGCATTCGTCAGCCCAAACGGCATCACAAGAAATTCTTAGTGCCCATATCGCGTTCTGAATGCAGTCTTTGGTACGCTTTCCTCTTGGATTCTCAGCTGATGGTATCCAGATCGAAGGTCGATCTTGGAATAGTAGCTTGATCCTTGCAGTTGATCAAATAAGTCATCAATCCTTGGTAGCGGGTACCGATTCTTGATAGTGAGCTTGTTCAGTTCCCTGTAATCGATACACATCCGCAGTGTTCCATCCTTCTTCTTCACGGATAATACTGGAGCTCCCCAAGGTGAGAAGCTTGGCCTTATGAATCCTTTATCCAACAACTCCTGGAGTTGTGTAGATAATTCCTGCATTTCGGATGGTGCAAGTCGATAGGGAGCCCTGGCCACAGGAGCGGCTCCTGGAACCAAGTCTATACGGAATTCGACTTGTCGTTGCGGAGGTAGTCCTGGCAGATCTTCAGGGAACACATCAGGAAATTCCTTCACCACAGGAATATCTTCGAGTTTTGGCTCCACAGCCTTCTTGTCTATAACGTGTGCTAGGAAAGCGACACATCCTTTCCTCAAGCACTTCTGTGCCTTCATGCAACTGATGATTCGAAGATGCGCGTCTCGTTTTTCTCCATGCACGATGAGAGTTTCACCATTCGCTAAAGGGATGCGAATGATTTTCTCATGGCAAATAACTTCAGCTTTGTTCTTGGACAACCAGTCCATTCCAACTACTACATCGAAGCTACCCAATTGAATAGGTAAGAGGTCGATGCTAAAATTTCGTTCGCCAAGTTCCAGTGTGCAGCCTCTAACAACTTCGCTCGATTCAACAAGTTTACCATTGGCTAGTTCTATGGAATAAGGAATTTCTAATCTACTAGATTCTATTCCGAGTATGCGTTTAAATTCCACAGACATGAAGCTATAATCGGCGCCAGTGTCAAATAATATGGATGCAAAGTGATTGTTAATGAGAAACGTACCGGTGACCACGTTAGGGTCCTCGCGTGCGTTCTTTGCTCCAATCAAAAATGCTCTAGCCTGAGCATTGTTTCTCTCTGGGCAGTTCTTCATGAAATGATCATTGCTTCCACACTTGAAGCATCCTTGGTTCTGCCCTTTCCCGTTACCATTCTTGTTACCAGCACCATTTCCATTTCGGTTCTTTCCTTTTCCCCAACAGTCTTCTATTTGATGACCCAATTTACCACATTTGTCGCACCTTGGAATGCGACAAGCTCCATCATGATGATACCTACATTTTTGGCATCTAGGCATGGAGCCTTGGTATGCTTTGGTTGCATGGGTTTTCGCCTCCTGAGACGGGTTAGCGTCACGCTTCTTGTTGTTGAAACCCTTATTGTTACGAGTTGCTTGGTTCAGGTTTGCATGTTTTCTTTTCTTGTCGTCGGACGACTCAGCATGCGTCTCGGTCTTCTCTGTTGGGTTCAATGATAACTTCTTCATACGAACACAATCTTCAGTTAGGCTGACAGCCAGAGTTACAGCCTCGGTGATTGTTTGTGGTTTGGCCGACGTTACCATGCCACGAAACTCTGGGGCCAGTCCCCAAATGTAGCGTTCAACGCGCTTGAATTCTGGAGTCACCATGTAGGGAAGCACTCTTGACAGATCATGGAACCTTCGAGTATAACCATTAATGTCAGCACCTTCCATAGTCAAGTGCCAGAACTCCGTTTCCAGCCTTTGGAGTTCAGCGCAGGAGCAGTACTTTTCTCTCATTCTTTCCTTTAGTTCTTCCCAAGTTAGGCCATAAGCGGCATCATCACCCAAGGTTTGGGCTTGCAGGTTCCACCAAGTCAGAGCTTCATCGACGAATAACCCAGTAGCAAAGGTGACTTGCTGATCCGCGGTACACTTGCTCATGCGGATAGTAGCTTCAGTCTTCTCCGTCCAGCGCACAAATGCTACTGCACCTCCTGTGCCATCATAGTTCATCGGCTTGCAGTCGAGGAACTGCTTGAAAGTACAACCCTGAGCTGCGTTTCCTCCAGATGAATCTCCATTCCCATTACGTCTGGCGTTGCTCGGTCCACCACTGTCTGCAGTACGGGTTGCCTCGTATTGGGCGATAGCAGCGGAGATTCTTTCCTCCAGTAGAGCGTTCAGCTCTTCAGCAGTCTTTGGCAGTGGGGGAGGAGGAGGTTGATCATCATTGCGAGCATTCACAGCTTTCCTGGGTGCCATGTTCTGACAGAACATAACACAACAGGGTTAAATATTTATTTGATATCGTCATACTAGACAGTAGTAGCATATATATTCACAGGTATATACCACATAAGTGACATCAAACATTTATTACTCTAGCAGAGTACTTAGTAGGCTTGCACTGAGGGTATCTACACGTGACAAGGCTTGCTGTGGTTTCTGTGCACTGAATTTCATAATTATGTATGCATCCATAATTACGTAACTCCTTGCACAGTCCGCACAGTTCGTTTCATCCTCGTGTCTCTTCCTTCAGATGAGCCATTGCTTCCAGGTAAAGTCACATATACTTGTGACATTTTACTTCTAGTTCATGCTAATTATCACACATAATTGCAAGTAATTTCTTAGTTAAAGACAAGTGCTACCCTAGTGCACTCTAAGTCTCGTAGTGTCTTTTCTAGACTCATGTAGACAATTTCAGGTAGTGGATGTCGCGGGACGTTTTATGCAATGAAAACTCTTTGAAAAATTGTTTTCGTGAAAGGATCCTAGAGATTGTAGACTAGACTCGAGAAGGAATCCTGGTTCACTACAATCGCAGCTCTGATACCAATCTGTCACACCCCTTTCTGCGGCGGAAGCACGAGGTGTGATCATGAAAGGTTCTCATTGCATACGAAAGGTAAACATGCTATATGCTCGTAAAAACATCAAATCCATAATTTGAAAACATAAGTTTAGCGTTTACATCGCTAAGTCGCATAAAACATTGTCTTAAAAAGTTTACAACTTTATTTAAAGATAAACATAAGCGACATCCACAAGCATAAGCGAGACCGCGCGCACATCCATCCTAGTTACCTGAAATACATGTGAGTTTTGGAAAAACGTCAACATAATGTTGGTGTGAATTCATGCAGTTTTGTATTTCACGTTTGTATACTTTGTATGAAAACATAGTTTGTGAATAAATCAAGTTTTCATATATAAATCCAGTTTCATGTGTACACCACGTACTCATGTATAATTCAATTTCTTCTTGAGTACCCCACGTACTCAAGTATCATTCAATCTTTTCTTGAGTACCCCACGTACTCAAGTATTCATCAATTTTTAGTATGGTATGACTTTTATGTAAATAAAGTATTCCTGTAAGTTTCAGGATTGTTAATGGGTTGCAAAGCCATTAACATGTGACACGACATAGGAAGTCACCAAACCTAAGGCATTTAATTGGTATATTCTGAGACACAAAAGCACTACTCGATTCTCGCCCTCACCGAGAGTGTGGCTGCCAGGCACCCGTTAGATCTAACCTTTTGTTCTGCGGTCTGAATGTATACGTTGATTAATGGTGCTTCTGTACCCTATTCGTGACACTATTTCTCATAACGCATCCTACTTGGTTCTCGTCCTCACCAAGCGCGTTTCTTGTTATCTTATATTTCGTCACACTTGATTCTCGTTCTCACCAAGTGTACTTCTTGTATTCTTATAGTTCATCACACTTGATTCTCGTTCTCACCAAGTGTGCTTCTTATATTTATATCATACCAATTATAAATATTGTACATTTGTACATGTATTTCACCCCCGAAGTTATAAAAACTGAAAACAGTTAAAGAAAAGGGGGAGCATGAACTCACAACTTTGCGTTCCTTGCATCGTAAACTTCACCGGATTTGCTTAATTAACGTCGAAACCTATACGCGTTTTCTTAACGTTAGTCACTAGACTTGCGTCGCACAAGTACAGTCACTCTCTTTTGTATATATTCTTGTGTTAAAAATATTCTATATTTTTAACTACGTATCTTACTTATATTATTTTCTCTAAAATTAATATAAGTATCTTGTGTTTTGCACTTTGCACCCGAATTATGTATCTTGTATGTTGTATGTGTATTTTTGTTACAAAAATTATGGCGAGGTTTGTATTTGAAAATCATAGTTTAGAACACACTAGCAAACGTTTGTCTAGAGAATATTTACTAAGTGTTAGGATTTTCAGAAAATTTCGCCATAGTCTCCTTTGTAAACGGTGGTGTCCATGCTAAGCAGCATATCATTTTCTTTTCGAAATCAAACCATGATCATCAATAATCAGCCCTTACGTTTTAATACGCAAAATACTACCTTTGTCGTTTCCGTTTCAATATGTGAAAAACTGGACTGTTTTCGGACGAGTAAATAAAATACTTAACTTATTCCAAAAATTCCCAAATTTTTGCAGAACGTCTTAATCGACTCACAAATTATTGTGTAAAAATATCGGGGCCCAGTTCATTATCAGTAATTTATAGAAAATGGTTTACCTAACTGTAATCAGATTTGTTACATTCTGATCACAGTCTACGGAATAATTCGTTTAAAATTCCTCGTAAGTCCGTTTGACGAAATTCCAGTTGGAGGGTCACAAATACATCAGTGACCATCTTTGGTAAAAATTTCAGGGGCTGGTTCTGTTTAGGTTTCAAGTTGTGACTGAAAACGTATGGCCCATTTTACTGCAGTAAAAATCAGCCTTAGCTGCTGTCACGAAAACAGACTTTTAAAATAGTAAACGACCTCAAAAAAATACGATTCCAGCGCCATTTTCTTCGTTTTTCGGAAATACACAATTTAGGCTTCAGAAATTCCGTTTTTCGATTTATTAAAGTCTGTTTACAGCCTGTTGAAGTTGGCTGAATAAGTAACTCAGCATGTTGTTTTGTGGTTTAAATGTTACTAAATCGTATTATCAAGTGTCCGACAACGGGTTTATCAAAAGTTTGACGATCACACATCATATATGTATTAACCAACCCTAAACCATCAAGTTTTCATCTTTATGTATCAATCATAAGTAAACTTTTTATATGCATATTTCATATAAACTTTTATGTTCATCTACTAGTTCTTGTCACATTAGTGATTTAAAACATACTACACCTTTTTGATTAATGAAACGAGATGAAACAAGATTAACAAGAGTGTAACAAAGGACTTACTACTAGCTTATAGCTAGGGATGATTCTTGTGTGAAATGATGAGTAAAAGATGATGAAAAAGACTTGAAACAAAGCTCCTTAGGACCCTTCAACTTGCAACTTCCATGGATCACCTTGTAAGTTTTGAATGGACATGAAAATGGAAGAGATGAATGTTGAAAGTGATGGTGGTGATTTCGGTTTTTGAGGCAGCCGTGAGGGAGAGAGAGAGTGAGGAGAGAGAGTGAAGATATGAGAATGATGGTGGTGATATTGTGCCAAGATCTTATAAGATTCATTCATATATATTAGTTACTTCCACAAGCAAGATCCACCACATAATCTAATCAAAATATATAAAGCATGGAAGGATGATATGGTGGGGTCCATGAGGGCTGATTTTCGGTTGGGGGGGGGGTAATGTGTAATATTTTGCAACTAGAGTGGTAATGGTTAGTTACATATCAAGTATTACTTACACATATGTTATTTATTTGCTTTTTAGCGGGTGTTAGGGTGTTCGGGGATCACGACTAGCCAAGAAACAAATAAATAATGTGTGTGGCAAAAATTCAGTGTCCCGGGTAATGTCCGGTTGTTCGGTTAAATACTGTTCCGTTAAAGTGCTACACTGCACCGTTTAGTGTCTTTTATGTACCCTTTTTACCCCTTTTTATTCCCGACACTTAGGGAAATATTCTGGATGATAAAACATAAATTTTGTATGATATTTTATTGCTTAAGAGCTGGTCATAGCTGAATCTGATAAAATTATGCACTTAAAGTGCGTTTCGGGTGCTTTTTAGTGCGTATTTTTGCTTTCAGAGCGTCTATAAGTTAACCCTTATATGTACTCTTGGGTTTTAATGTATTTTTGACTTTGGACCTACACCTAGGTCTCAGTTCTAATGTCTGACTGCTTTCTGCAGTTCTGTTGACACCATGTGTCTTACCGGTGAGTTTACTAGTATTTCTGACGCAACGCTCTCGTTTATGCATAAAGCAATATTTTGTAGTATACAACGTGCATGAATTCACTTGTTTAATCATGTGTTCAGACATTGCTGACAATTAAGCACATAATTGCAGTCATTAAGCAATAATTAAAGTGTACGGAAATTACCGGTTTGGTGCCAGTTGTCACACCATGCAACTGAGGCGCATGGCCATGCATACTATGATCCGCATGACCGCGCACCTGATGTGCACCACCCTGCGATCCATGATCCGCACGACCGTGCACTTAATCCGCACGGCCGTGCAAAATGACTAGACTTGCTAGAATCTTCTAAAACACGCGAATTTTGCATTTAATTCACCTTTCAACCACCCAAACGGCCAACTAACCCATTTAAAGCCTAAACCCTAATACCACACTATAAATACAAGTCTTCCACACTCCCCCAACCCTTTACACTCTCTCAATTCACTTTCAAGATCCCACAAATCCTCTAAACTTTCAAGTGTTGGCAGATTGCACCTTTGCTCAAAACAGTGAGTTTTGAGCACTTTCTTCTACTTTTTCTTCATGTTTTCTTGTACCAATCTACTTGGATGACCTTCAAGGATGTTATCCAAGATTCACCAAGGTGTAATCATGTGGTACATCATGTACATAAGGTTCCAAAGTCATATTTACATTCTGATTTATAAAAACTTTTGCAAACTCATCTCCTTTCATTGTTCATCTTGTGTAATCTTGTGCCAAACTTGTCCTTAATCAAACTAATGGTTGTAGGGCTTAGAGGTGCAAATACCCTCCAAACTTTCTGTTTTTAATAAGTTCATACATGTTCCAAGTGTTGAAACCATCCAAGATTCACCATCTTCCATATGGATGAACTTGTGTTTTGGTAGAAGTGTGAACCGTGGGAGCTTTGGCTTTCCAAACTAGTTCCACTACCTCACTTGTGTACCTTATGTATGAACACTCAAGTAGCTTGCTAGTCTTAAAGTAACAGAACTCTGTCTAGCCTCCAACACTTTGTTAATTCTTTCCATGTTATGTTGGCTCACCCGGGTTAGATCTTACTTGGCTACTTGAAGTCATGTTAGTTAGTTGTTTATTTCTTTTCATTCATGACCATCCCAATCATCCTTGTGATGATTTGTGTATTGGTGAATCAAATAATGAGGTTATTCCTCCATGCTTGACTTACATGACAATCTATGATACTCTTGATGGACTTAGTTTATGATTACTATATATATATATATATATATATATATATATATAAATACATACATAACCGAACTTATGATGATAATCGAGTTATGAGTATATGTCATAAGCTTAGGTTACCTTATCTAATGCTTTAAGTCTCTCGTTCTTGATTCTAATGGGAAAACTAGGACCCATGAAATCACATACAACTTAGTGTCAAAACGAGTACTTAGACAAGATATACTTTTATACATATATACTTTTTCCACTTGAATTGTAAATCCCAAATCCAACCACTCCATAAACGTCGTATAACCTTACCTTCGATTCCCCATTCTCAAACAACTCGTCACTCACGGATAATCGGAAAGCTTTTTCAAAATTGTGACTATACTCAAACACCCTTTTTCCATTTTACACTTTGGGTGCAATATGTTTACTATTAGTCCTACACCGTTACACTTAGACTTTATTCAAATGCACGAACAATCCAACACATGCATACATACGTTATACTTGATTCGTTATTTTAAGTTATTCTTTTTGTGATAAACTTGTCATTAACTTCGTACGAGCCTAACCTTAACATGTATAACGCTATAAGAGTAATGCACCGCCCGTATTCTTGAGGTCATGTTAAGTCTTTGAATGTTTGCGGTAATCTTTGGGTTGACTTGAATAATCACATGTCAGTTTTACATTGATCTTGATAATTCAGTGTGCCATGTGGATTCGTTTAAATCATTTTTATACTTATGTTATGTATCAAACTTGTATACTCGCCAATACTTTTGTATTGAACTATACTTTAAAACATATTGCAGGATTTTGATGATGATGATGATGTTGATGCACGGAATCTAGTAGGATGCCTAGAAACGCGCCAAACTTTAATTCGTGTTTATTAGTTTAGAAATTCGATAATTGGTGTAATTCATTTTGTTTCAAACTTGATGTATTCTATTTCAAACAATGTACTTGATATTAGCAATGAAATGAAAATATTTATTAAATACTTGTCATATTTAGTGTTATGAAGTCTCGAGCAATCTCGTTCGTCTTACTCCGATGTTTCTGCCATCGGTTGGGGTGTGACATTTATCTTTTTCGAAACATGTTGTGCACTTTTCCATGCACTTTTGTTTCAAAAGTTCATCTTTTTCTGCTAGTTCTGTGCATTTTTGTTTTAAAAAATCATCTTTTTCATCAAGTTCTTCTGTACAATTTTGTTTTAAAAATTCATCTTTTTCATCAAGTTCTATGCACATTTGTTTTAAAAAATCATGTTTTTCAGCACAAAACTTGCACGTTCAGTGCACTTCTTGCACTACAGTTCAGTTTTCTCCTCGACTTTTTCACTTTCATCTTCTATACCAACTGACTCATTCTTTTCATCATTTAATTCAATCTTCTTTTCTATCACCAACTCTTTCTCTTCCTCTTTGAACTGAGCCATCATAACTTTATCTGCTATTTTAGCCAGATTCTCTTCATCCATCGCTCTCGACACTTCGATGATCTAATCTTCAGATTCTTTCTTTTCTTCTTCTTGATGCATCCCACTAGATCATGAGCTGCTAGTGAAGTAACCTACAAAAATATTATACAATTCAGGAGACATCATTGATCTTAATCCTTCTTGCAACATTTCTTTAGAAGAAGAATAAACTCTATCAGAATTCTCGGGAGTTTCGTCAAAACAAATTTCTCTTTCATCTTCAACTTCTTCAATTGTTTGTTCAGGCTCTTCGATTATTTCAGTAAGCATCGCAAAACTTTCACCTTTTGGTATATATTTATCCTAGTTAAACCCTTCATCTTCCTGAGTTACTACCAAAGCCTTTTTCCTTTCTTTAGACGAACCATCTTCGATCTGAGTCCTTGTCATGTTTGGTTGTGGCGATGTCTTGTGATTTATTGCCTTTTTATAGTAATTACCGTGAAAAAGGATTGACATTTCCCTGAACTTCCTGAACCTAATAAATCAACGATCTAATATGAATTGAATACTCATACAATTAAATGCAATTATAAGTGTATAAGTTTGAATAACTTCTATTTATATGCAATTATAAGTGTACAAGTTTGAATAACTTCTATTATAATCATTAAATCTTGTGAAATTTAAGTTAAAGATCAAATCCTTATACTCACTTGAATGTGTTTAAAACCTGACTTGAAGTGGTTGATTACCACAATATCCCTTCGAGGTTAAGGTAAACTAATCTTTGCAGATGTGGTCTTGTTTATTTGTTGTCAACATTGTTTTATTTTCTTAATTATCTTATTGCAATTTAAAGTTTAAATTAGTTTAAAGAAATTCACTCTTTTTACCTTAACCAATTATTATTAATATCTATTAATAGAGCAATGGAAATGAACAGTGGTTTTTGTCGTGGTTTTTTTTAATTGGCTTATTTGGGTGGTAGCTGATTGGAGGAGGAAGGGGGTGAAAAAGCTTTTGGTTTTGCTTATTTTTAGTCCCTACACCTTGTAAGTTATTTTATGTCGTTTTCTTGTATTTTAACTTGTTTTTAGGTATTTAAAGTGTACCAAGGTATAGTACGAGTACGATGCATGCATGATAAGTATTTCCACGTATGTCAAGTCTCGGCTTCGCATATAAACAAGTATTCAACGATTGATTACGTATGACATACGTATAATAAGCGTGAGTATAAAGGTGAATTCCCTTATGATTAATGCCTCGGATTGCGCTAATGGAATTGAAATACGAATGCAATGTTTCTAAAAATAGAATGCGAATACGAACTTTCTAAAAATAGGAATACGGAAATACGAGGCGTTACATGCCGACTGTTCTTTTTATATTTTTATTATCTATTTATTAGTGGGGCCCGTCAGTAATTACTGAATTACCAATGGATCTCATGCGTCACGTATCTCGCCCGTCGATAATACTCGTTTTTTCGAGTTCTGTCATAACTAACACTCATATTTACATGTCTTTTGTTCAACATTAAATAACTTTTTAGTTGAATATGGTTTAATATTATACCTAATAAATCAATGATCTAATATGAATTGAATATTCATACTAAATGCAATTATAAGTGTATAAGTTTGAATAACTTCTATTTATATGCAATTATAAGTGTATAAGTTTGAATAACTTCTATTTATATGCAATTATAAGTGTACAAGTTTGAATAACTTCTATTATAATCATTAAATCTTGCGAAATTTAAGTTAAAGATCAAATCCGTATAGTCACTTGAATGTGTTTAAAGCCTGACTTGAAGTGGTTGATTACCACAATATCCCTCCGAGGTTTAGATGAACTAATCTTTTGCAGATGTGGTCTTGTTTATTTGTTGTCAACATTGTTTTAGTTTCTTAATTATCTTATTGCAATTTAAAGTTTAAATTAGTTTAAAGAAATTCACTATTTTTACCTTAACCAATTAGTAATAAAAAGTTTATGCTATTACATGGTTTGAGTGATTAACATTTAGGGGGTAGGGGTGGTGATCACTCATCACTCACAACATCCAATCAAGTTTCCTATGTCATCAACCATTATTCCATCACTCACAACATTTTTTAGTGGAAATGGTCATCATTCACCACCACACCCAACAATTTCCCTCACCACCCAATACCCCATCACACGTGAAAAATACCACATTATTAAATTAACGCGTTATTAAATTGAGTGGCGGTGGTGTGAAAACATGTATAACGCGTTATACAAGCTCATCACGGTGGAAAACACCTCCTCCCTGGGGTCCCCTTATAGTAATATATACTTGAATGATCAAATTTATCGTTGCACATGGTTTGAGTCCACTTAATGATTAACATTTATAGTAATACATACTTGAGTGGTCAAATTTGTCGTTGCACAAAATGCATGTAGCATGCATCTCTAATTGGGATCTAGTGGTGGACCTACCTTAGAATAAGGGGTAGCCTCCGTTACCCCTTACGATCCGTCGGTAATGTAAATTATGAAAAAAAATTCATATTTTTTGACGTTTTTTTTTATTTCGTTATCTTTTTTTTATTGAAACGTCACCCCTTATAAGGATTTTCTAGATCCGCCACTGGGATGAGATGAAGCATTCAAATATTAAGTATGAAGTGAGCACCATCTTGGCACCATATGAGTTGGGTATGTTTCATGCCTAACGTATTAATTTAAAAATTATCAACTCACCAGCATATTAAGCAAACGATGCTTCATTCATTCCTGCATTACAACAACAACAACCTCCAATTGCAAACCAAAATGGGCATCGAAAACGGGTCAACGTTGAAGAAGAAATGGGGATTCCGGCTGAACCGAGAGGCCAATATGGGGGCCGATATAACGATTAGAGGTGTTCGGTACATGCTCATGTCCAAACTCAACAAATCGGACACCAGACCCGTCCTCCCTCTCGCCCATGGAGACCCGTCGGCTTTTGCGTGCTTCCGGACTACCCAGGTTGCAGAAGATGCTTTAGTTCACTCCATTCGTTCTGGTAACTTTAATGGTTATGGCCCTGGTGTCGGTATCCTTCCGGCAAGAAGGTACTACCTCCTACAATTGTAATCAAATAAGTAAATACTTTAACCAAGTTTAGTTAACAATAAATAATAACTAAATACTTTAACCAAGTTTCATATTTGTTTTTATATAGATTGAGCAAATTACTCTTTTACTTCTTTTGTTTTAGTGGTTTTAACCATCTGTGTTCAAAATCAAAAAGTTTAACGCTTTGAGTTCCTGACCGCTCATTTTATCACGTTTTGAGTCCCTGTGTTTTAGTGGTTTTAACCACTTGAGCCCAAAATTAAAAGTACAAGTATTAAAAATTGGACTCAAAACATTACAAAATAAGCGGTTAGGGCGTTAAAAAAATTTTATTTTGTATTCAAGTGGTTAAAACCACTATTTACTTATTTTTATGTTGAAGGGGAATTGGTCTGTAATAATCCCAACTAAACGTAATTGGCCATTGTTAGTCCCACCTTTGAATATTCTCATGTCAGTCACACCTTTCACTTATTTTTCCTCCACTGGTCCTCAGTTAAAAAAAACTTAACTTACAAGCTGACGTTTTACGGCTTTTGACCAGAACGAGCATACGAGTCGAATGATATAAAACTTACCTTGAAATTGTGCTTCAAACGATGAAAACGGTGTTTCAATTCGGGTGTTTAAACTTCCAATTACAAAAATCAAGTCGTTTGGAGCACCGTTTCGAGGTAAGTTTTACATCAATAGACTCGTATCCCTGTTCTGATCCAAAGCCCTAATATGTCAGTTTGTAATTCAGAAAAGAAAAAAAAAATAATAAAAAATAAAAATAAAAAAAACTTAACTCCGGTAAGTTTTTTTAACTAGGGACTGGTGGAGGAAAAATATGTGAAAGGATGGACTGGCGTTTGCCAATGACGTCTAATTGGGATTATTAAAGGACAATTCCCCTTATTTTAAAAAAGTTATACAAAATTCGCAACAATATTGAAACTTGAGTTGTTTTATAGTTAGAAAAACGACACGACTTTATTAAAACCTTGATTAATACTAGGTGACATATTCGCTAGATACTACAATTAAGAGACAGATTCATTCACATGAATCAAAATGTATCTTGAGAAAATGATTGTAGTCTATATATCAAATCTGTATTCATTTACAACAGGGCTGTGGCAGAATACCTTTCTCAGGATCTTCCAACTAAGTTATCAGAGGATGATGTGTTCTTGACAGTCGGTTGCGCGCATGCGATTCAAACCATATTAACCGTGCTTGCCAATCCCAACGCCAACATTCTACTCCCTAAACCCGGGTTTCCATACTATGAAGCTGTTGCTAAATCATGCCATTTGGAAGTACGTCATTTTGACCTTCTTCCAGAGAAAGATTGGGAAGTCGACCTTGATGCGGTCGAAGCTCTTGCCGATGAAAACACGGTTGCAATGGTTATAATCAACCCTGGAAATCCTTGTGGGAATATATTCACACATCAACATCTAGAAAAGGTGTGTTATTTTTAGATTTCTTTTCTTGATCATGACAGAACTAAAAGGTTCCAAATTCAAGTCATTGATTTTTTTTATTTGGTAAATTTTAAAATGATTTAAGAGATGTGTCGTTAAAAGTTACATGAAGTGTATTTTTAATGCATGCAAGTAGATGGTTTTTAAAAAATTTTTCTTATAAGGGCTAATAAAGTATAGTTAAGTTTCTATGTAGCAAAAATAAAAATTAGTCCCCATGTCAAACATTGACATTGTGACTTTGATAACCCCAAAATGATGACTAGTGACAAAGCAAAAATAAATTATATATAGTTAAGTTTTTATTTAATGAATTCTAGATCAATTGGTTTGTGAGGATGAGGCACCCGATGGCCTTTCAATGTGGAGGTAATGGGTTGGAGTCTCACTTGGTAGAATATTTTCTAGGTGGGTAATTGGTTTTACGCCTTCGGGCGATGGATTTCCCATGGAATGGTGGGCCGGCCTGGTCACCAACGCTGCGACTGGATTATTACCATTTTGAAACGGTTTTGTTCAATATTATGTTATAGGTAAATCATAAAACCGGATTATTGCCATTTTGAAATATATATATATATATATATAGAAAAAGTATATCGTACATTACGGCTTAACATACTTCACGTACAACAACGTGCGTGATTTGTTCTATAACATGCGTGATTAATGTTTTCAATATGCGTGATTATTGTGTTTCAACATGCGTGATTTTGGATTTTTGAGTTATAACGTGCGTGATTATAAAATGAACGTGTTTAATTATCTGTCGTACGTGATGTACGTTAAGCCATAATGTACGTTAACCTTCCTCTCTCTCTCTCTCTCTCTCTCTCTATATATATATATATAGGGGATGGATCATGAGAAAACTAGTTTAAATGAGAAAACCAAAAAACTAACTAAAAAAGCCTAAAAAACATACCAAATTTTTTTTTTAATTTTTATAAAAAATTCGTAGCTTTTTATGTATGGAAAAAAAATTTCAAAAAATAAAATAAAATAAAAAAAAGTTTTTTGTTGTATTGCACATGTGTAGTACACATACACATGTGCAGTACAACAAAAAAATTTTTTTTTTTTTTTTGAAATTTTTTTTTGTATATAAAAACTAGCGATTTTTTTATAAAAAATTGTAAAAAAAATTGTATGTTTTTTAGCTTTTTTTAGGTTTTTTTAGTTAGTTTTCTAGTTTTCTCATTTATATGTAGTTTTCTCATGATCCTCTCCCTATATATATATATATAGGGGGCTGCTAGAATGAGAACCACCACGAGTTATGAGAACCACGAGAACCGCGCCCCGCGGGTGGCCGTTGACCACGAAATTTTTTTTACACCTAGATCCGTATATTTTAAGACCGGGTGTAAATTTTGGGTTCAAACGGCGCGCCCGAGGGGGTAGTTTTTTACGCCCAAAGTTTGGGTTTTTTTAATTTTTTTAATTTTTCTTTTTTTTTTTACCAAACTTTGGGCGTAAAAAACTACCCCCTCGGGCGCGCCGTTTGAACCCAAAATTTACACCCGGTCTTAAAATATACGGATCTAGGTGTAAAAAAAATTTCGTGGTCAACGGCCACCCGCGGGGCGCGGTTCTCGCGGTTCTCATAACTCGTGGTGGTTCTCATTCTAGCGGCTCCCTATATATATATATATTAAAAAAAAGTGCTTGCGGGACTTCGCTTAATTAGCTTGTTAATTATGACACAAATTAAAAAATAACTACACGTTTTGACCCCAAGCAAACCCACTCAGGCCCGGTTTTAGGGCTGGGCAGCCCGGGCAGACGCCAAGGCCCAAAGGGTTTATAGGGCCCGACAAAATTTCAAAGCCTAGAATTTTAAGTGAGCACTGTTATGTTGAATATTTAATAAATGAGCTCAATAACCAAAAATGAAGCTAGTTCAATGGTTAAAACACTCAAATTTCAAAATTTCAAGGCCTAGATTTCTAATCCCCTCTTGTGCATTTTTATTTAAACAATTTTCAACTATTAGTCTCCTGCGTTTTTTATTTATCAATCCACTTAATTAATTAACAGTTTGATCTAGTTAACAAGATTATTATATGATTTATTGGTTAATGTTTAGGGTTATAGTCCCGAGGTCATGAGTTCAAACCCTATGATTAACTTTTCTTTTTAGTTAATGATTTTGTAACAATTCATTTTCTAAAAACAATATTAACATTTTATAAAGTGACATTACCCGGCATGTTATGCCTAAAAACATCACTAATTCGAATCACATATTTATATATACATGGGTGTATAAACAGATTTTATCAAACTACACCACTTTTGGTTCATTTTGTTTATTTTGTAACAATTATCGTCGTGTTGTGATTTCTTGACATATAACTGATGAGTTTATATTATAATAAGTGGGCCCAATATTTTTGTTTCGCCCGAGGCCCAAATTTTTTTTATCGTTCTCGGAGACGCCCTGCACTCAACCCCTTCATATTTGCCACCTCTACACGTTTTGTGAATGGATTACCAGAGAGATATGAATCTATAATATCGTGCAGTTTAATTAGAGGTGTGTTTTTTATTATTATTAGGTTGCCAAAACAGCCAAGAAACTTGGGATATTAGTCATTACTGATGAAGTTTATGACCATCTTGCTTTTGGGAAAAACCCTTTTGTCCCAATGGGAACCTTTGGATCAATTACACCTGTTATTACACTTGGCTCCATATCAAAAAGGTGGATTGTTCCTGGTTGGCGGCTCGGATGGCTCGCCATCAATGATCCTAATGGCATCCTTAAGGAACACGGGGTTGGCTCGCTTTCTCACTTGTGCCTATATACGCGTTCGTAGAACAAACTTATACATCCGTCGAGCTAACTTACTTTTATTTTCAGATTATTGATTGCATTGCGGGACATATCAGTTTATCCTGTGACCCTCCAACGTTTATTCAGGTTCTTTACTAATAACGCATAGTCGCGTACCTTGATATTCTATCGTATTAGAAAGAAAGTTCTAAGATTTTGTTCTCTGATGTAAACATGACACTTTGGAGTGCATATATGAATGTACTTGACACTACTAGGATGGTGGGTTGTTTCTGACTGCGAAATTCGTCGAAAACGGGAAGGAAATGGCCTTTAGCGGACACTTTTCTGACAAGATTGATTTTGTCAGAAAAATGGTCCTCAAAAAAAAAAATTCAACAAAGCTTCCCATTTCAAAGGAATATCCAAAAATATATAACAAATAAACTTCTTTGTTGGAAATGCATAGGAATATTTCCGAAGAAAATTTAAATATATAAAAAAAAGTTCAGTATTACTAACTTTTTTCCACAAAAGGTTCAGAAATCTCCGACGGATTACCGAGGTTTTCTATTTTTGTCGGTATTTTGTCACTAAATTAGGGTATTCGGCCGCGTTGGTTTTGTGTCGAAAATGTGTAGGAATTTTTGACGCATTTTTTCCCTAGAAAGTTTTCCTAGGAAATATCCCCCTTTCTAGTAGTCATGATGTTGCGCAATCTAAAGGAGCTGTTCATCATGCTTTCCTTTCTATATGATCTGGAGTTTGTTTCGAGTGCAGGGAGCGATTCCTGATATACTCGGGAAAACTAAAGAGGATTTCTTTCTCAAAATCATAAGTATAATAAAAGATAATGCAAATAGCTGTTATGAGGGACTTGCAGATGTCCCTGGTGTAGTTTGCCCGAGCAAACCCGAAGGATCAATGTTTGTTATGGTAAGGACATAAATGCATTAAAAATTTTCAGATAACTTATAACGTCATAGATTAAGCTTAACCGTAGGGGCTTAAAGCGAACTCTAAAATTAGTATCCTTTTTGTAAAATATAACATGTGGGACTATGATGACACATTTTTCTATACGATTTTTAAGACACACGTAATAACACATATTAGAGTTGGGGTGAGTTTTAGTAAAAAGAATATATTGATAGTGTGCTTTCTTTGTCAAAATCTAAAAACTCAACGAAGTTAAGCTCTAAAAATCGAGGGCCTACAAATATGGCCCCAAGTTTATTCTTCGAGCCGCCTGTGTGAAGTCATGTTTTCAGGTTGAATTTCAAGATAGATCAGTACATATGAATCGGTTCTAAGAAGAGTTGTTTTTGTTGCTTATATTTACAAGGTGAAACTAGATCTATTAGTGTTTGAGGACATCAAGGATGATTTGGACTTCTGTCTCAAGCTTGCCAAAGAAGAATCAGTTATAATCCTACCAGGTAACTTTCAAAAACTTGGCATTCTTTGAATGTTAAAGACTTAGCATACCAATGATGTAAACAAGCCATGCCGCTTGTGAGCTATTTGAGATTGGCTCATTAAAAGCTCGAATCGGGTCAAGCTTAAACAGTTAAACAAGTGAAAAATAAGCTCGAACCTGATAGAGATATATAATCTTAATCAATCCTCGAGCTAACTTGCTTCTCATTCAGGTATAACTGTGGGGCTCAAAAACTGGCTAAGAATAACATTTGCTATTGAGCCTTCAGCTCTAGAAGATGGCATCAAGAGGCTTAAAGCATTTTGTGAAAGACACTCCATCAAAGCATAACTTAAAGCTTTAATCATCTCTCACTTGGTGTTAATTTCAATGCATGATATTGTTTATGTTTGCTTTTGCTTTAGTTGTGAAAATAAGTTGTGAACACATTTGAAAAATTTGTACATAACTTTTTATCCATATTAAAATGTCACTTGTTTGTCATTCATTTCTAACAAATTGGTATCAGAAGGCATGTTGAACAACACCATTATCCTTAATTAACTCTTGATATGAAATTACCCCATGGATAAAAAGATGAAATCTAATTTAGGCTCCAGCAGGTCGTTATAGTAATTTCTCGAGTCCTAAGACTCATAGCGTTGTCTTTAATAGGATCGGTTTTGCTATTCATCATCATCATCATCATACTCAGCAAATCCCACCAATAGCAAAGCTAAAGTAGTGTCTGAGGAGGGTAAGATGTAGACAGCCTTACCTCTACCCCGTAGAAATAGAGAGATTGCTTCTAGTGAGACCCCCGGCTCGATGGTAGTTTTGTATCAAGCCTTGGACATAAGGCACATAACACTAGGCAATTAAGACAAAGGTCAATTAGTGCATGTACTCCCTTGTCTTTCAGCTATCAACGCCACCACATGATGCATGATTAACCATCCCCCTCTTTTAACATTATTTTCACGAAATTAGTAAAATAACGTTAAAATTAGTGCACTTTCACTTTTGCCCCCCGAGCGCCCACACATATATACATTATATGCGCATACCGCAAGTGGGGCGTATCGGTTTTGCTATTCAAAAAGGGGTAATTTGATCATTTGGATTTTTTTATCTATCTTTTAAAACATTACTTAAATGACCTCCTTAACATAGACTTTCATGTAAGAGCTAAAAAAACACCAACAAATATCAAGAAGTCAACCAAGTTGCAGATTAATCACAAATTAGTTGAAAGTTAGCTGCACAGAAACACAAAACCGAGTTTGTATTGGTCCAACAATATACAACACAAACTCGATTCGGTACTTTTGTACAGGTCCTAAATCAACAACACGCGCAGACAGCTACAGTCCAAGAAAAACAAGCAGGTGGCGCGACACAAACCTATGAAACTTTCGAGAAATCACATGATCTCAACCACAGCACGGCCGACAATACTTCCATGGTTCAGATCCTCATACGCTTTCCCTGCCTCCTCAAACTTGCATTTTCTTGAAACCGCTGCTCCAAGGTTGAATATGCCACTTTCTGCAAGTTTCACTAGCTTTGGAAGATCGTGTCGGGCCCGACCTCCATACGAGCCCATTACTTTGATCTGATAACCAATGTAACAACATTGTCAAAAAAAAAAGGTTATATTGACCCAAAGGCGTTCTATAGAAGCAAATGTGTATAAATAATAATTAGAGTAAAATACCATTTTCGTCCCTGAGGTTTGGCCAGTTTTGCGACTTTCGTCCAAAGGTTTGTTTTTTCTGCATATGGATCCAAAATGTTTGAAATCTTGCCATTTTCATCCGGCTCGTTAACTCTATCCATTTTTCTCCGTTAAGTCAGGGGTATTTCCGTCCTTTTTGTTAACTTAAAGGGCAATTTGGTCTCTTTCAGGGGTATTCGGTCTTTTTACATAAAGTGAAAAAGACCGAATTGCCCTTTAAGTTAACAAAAAAGACAGAAATACCCCTGAATTAACGGAGAAAAATGGATGGAGTTAACGAGCCGGATGAAAATGGAAAGATTTCAAACCTTTTGGATCCAGATACGGAAAAACAAACCTTTGGATGAAAGTCGCAAAATTGATCAAACCTTAGGGACGAAAATGACATTTTACTTTAAAAAAACATGAAAGTATATGGGCGGTATCACATACCTGTCTGCGGACCAAATGGTTTATATCGATTTCACCTTTGGCTCCCGAGAGAGTAAGACCAATCATTACAGCTTTTCCACCGTCTCTTACACTTTGTACACACTGCATAAATGTTTTAGGATTTCCCAATGCTTCAACACAAGTATCAACCCCCATCCCTCCAGTTATTTCCTGTCCAAAACATCTCAGTATTCACTAATGACATAATAAAAAGTAAAATAAAAAACGGGTAAGTGTACTTTGATCTTTGCAACTGCATCTTCGGATCGAGCATTTACAACATGAGTGGCTCCGAGCATTTTAGCTTTCTCGAGTTTCTCGTCTTGTATATCCACAGCAATGATCTCAGATGCACCAAACGCGCGTGCTATCTGCAGGCAACTGCAATATCCATGTAACAACATACGTTTAGAGTAAGTTAGATTCTAATTAAATGCAATGTCGTAGTTGGTTTCCATAAAATAACCTACGGGTGGCAATTTCTAACACGATACCAAAATAATTAGGTTTTGGGACGTCATATCTAACATGTCGTGTTCGGGTTGACATGTTTAGTTCCTTTTATTAAGCGGGTCGTGTTCGGGTTCACCTGCTAAACCCATTTATTTAAACGGGTCGCATTCGGGGTCGACCCATTTAATTAAACAGATCGAGCCATCAACTTGTTTAATTAAACAGTCAACCCACCAACCCATTTACGACCCACTTATTACAACACGCCAGTTTAACACGCTTAAAACTTGAATACAGCCCGTGAGTTCAACGGGTCAACCCATTTTATTAAACTCTTACTATTGAATATCACATAATCACTTTCAAATGACAAATACGTAAATCACGCATTTAAATGATTTTAATAAAACGGCTAGTAATATTAACATATCTTATATTCTCACCTTGAACCGACACCACCAACACCTATTACAGCAACAGCATCACCAGGACGAACCTGGGCTGCGTGGGCCATAGCACCATAAGCAGTAAAAACCGCACAACCAATTATAGCAGACTCGGAATAAGGCAGCGAGTGAGGTAGAATCGCCAACCCGTTTGCGGGCACAACTGCATATTCTGCCATCCCTCCCATACTGTACATATACACTGGTTTACCTGCAAATAAAACATATTTATTCCACTATAAGACATTATATAATTATTAATAACAACATTCAGTTAATGGTTAATGCATTGACTACCATGAAAAACACTCAACTTCAAATATAAGTTGAGCGTGGAGTGTTTGAATGTGTGTTATAACTGGCTTTCACTGTTTAGATTATGATTAAATGATCATTAGTGGTCAATTAATTATTTTTGGATAATTAGTTTTCTATATGCTGCAATGGAAACCTAACTGATTATTTAATAAAGAGTAAAATGGCATTTTCGTCCCTGAGGTTTGGTCAGTTTTGCGACTTTCGTCCAAATGTTTGTTTTTCCGCATCTGGATCCAAAAGGTTTGAAATCTTGCCATTTGCATCCGGCTCGTTAACTGCATCTATTTTTCTCCACTCATTCAGGGGTATTTTCGTCTTTTTTGTTCACTTAAAGGGCAATTCGCTCTTTTTCACTTTATGTTCAAGCATTTAGCATAATGTACCAGTATTCAAAAAAGACGAAAAGGCAAAAATACCCCTGACTTAACAGAGAAAAATGGATGGAGTTAACGAGCCGGATGAAAATGGCAAGATTTTAAATCTTTTGGATCCAAATGAGGAAAAACAAACCTTTGGACGAAAGTCGCAAAACGGGCCAAACCTCAGGGACGAATGGCATTTCACTCTTCAATTAATATTAAAATTACTTATTTATCACTCTTTTTAACTAAGTTTACTTTTTAATAATACTGACAAAATACAATTATTGGGAAAAACAATAAAAATATGCAACGTCCGGAGTAAAAGCACAGTTACCACTGCCACGAAGAAAAAGGCGTGTTTCCCCATCATAAAGTGTCCCTTTTGCACGATTATAAGCAAAGAAAGCTTCACATAAATCATCTTGACCCTGTTTAGCAAAATTTAGAAAATACTTTCATCATTACAGCAAATGTGTGATGCATACAAAAACCCTTAAAGTGCAGAAGCAAGTCAAATGGGTTGACGTCATGAGTTGTAACTTTTAATGACGCTGTGAATTGTTAAACAGGCTGGTGGGTTAAACAACCCATTTATTAAATGAGTCAACCCAAACACGTCCCATTTAATTAAACAGGTCAACCGAAACACGTCCCATTTAACTAAACAAGTCAACCGGAACACGACCCATTTACTAAACCAGTTATATTTGACTCAAATGTGTGTTATTAAATTACATATAATCTCGTTATGTTTTAATATGGACAATGATATAACACGTCACCTTTGTGCAGAAGAAACAGTTACCGCAAGGCATAATGAAAGCACCCACAACACGAGCGCCGAGAGGAAGTCTGTTGAATAAAATATACATCATATTATAAACCCATTCAAGAAAGCAATTATACACATTTTACCACTTGTAAAAATGAAATGTGAATTATAAACCTTTCGATTACTTTAGTGTCGGTCAAAGGCCCATGTTCAACAACCTCACCAGTGATCTCATGTCCCACAACACATGGGCTCGGGAATGGGAGTTCGCCTTTGATCACATGAAGATCAGAGTGGCAAACACCACAAGCTGCAGAATCCAAATTGTCATATGAGTACAAGCTACGTTAATTGGTCCCACTCGTCAGGTATTGGTGGGACCCATGAGTTTTCTGATGACGGATTCTCACAGTTATTAAAAAATCTAGTAAAAGCTATTTTTCGCAAGAACATAACAATTAAAACACATATCATAAAGTATAGTTTACCATCTGAAAACCTAACTTTCTAAAAAAATTTTAAAAAAAAAAACTAAAGACAGGTTTTTGAAAGGTTTAACTATGTTTAGATACAAGTATAAATGCATGAAGTACAAGTGTACGATCACTTAGAGGTTAAAAGCAATCTGATTTTTATTATTTGATAACTTTGGGGTATAACAATCAAAATTTGAATGATCACTTTAAGAATAGTTTATCCATAGTTAAAATAATCAATCTTTGCTCATAATCAGAACTTGCCAAACACTCAATCAGCTCTGTGTTTATTGCTATATCAAACAACATTCACATACAAAAAGGCAAAATCCATCTCTACATACTAGTTGCAGCTGAAAATTATATGTAAAATTAAAACAAATATACAGAATACCAAGAAAAATCAAAATTAAGCTGCTCATAAGCCGAGCTAGGGTCAGCTCATTCTTGGATAAGTTTGTAAACGAGCCGAGCTGACTCCGTTTGTAAACGAGCCAATCCAAGCTCGGCTTGGTGTGTGTGTATATATATACACCATCTGGTCCAAGCTGACTTGGTTTGTAAACGGAGCAATCTGAGCTCGGCCAGATTTATAAATCATCCAAGCCGAGTTATGGTTTATAAACCACCCGAGCCGAGTTGGCAAGATTTGTAAACAACCCGATTTCGAACAAATTTTTTTTTGAGTGACATCTCTAGAGTCTAGGCTTAGTACACACACAAGTGTACAACAATTATAATTAGTATTGGGTATAGGGCTAAAATTCAGACAAACCAAAATATATAATGATTGCTTTTACTAAGTGATGATCACACCTGCAAAAGCCTCTACCACTCAATAAAATTTTATACATACATATACGGCAATTATAGGAAGAAAACTCATATTAGTTAAGAAAACTAAGAAACCTAATGAATGGACCTTCTTTTGCCACGTGTTACACCTTTTTGCAGACGTGTTACGTGTAACAACCAGACTACCACGTGTTACGTAACAGCTTTTACTTTTTCAGAAACAGCTGAAAGTCTGCGAAAGTTGTTACACCTAACACGTGACAGCCTCTGGTTGTTATATGTAACACACTCTGCAAAAAGGTGTATCACGTGGCAAAAGAAGGTCAGTCATTTGGGTTTTTTAGTTTTTTTAACTAATATGGATTTTCTTTCTATCCCTCCTCTACATATATATATATATATATACACACAAAAAATACATTAAAATAAAAGGGAAATTGGCCTGTAATAATCCCACCTAGACCTTATTGGCCATTAATAACCCACCTCAGAATATTCCCCCTACCAGTCCCACCTTTCACCTATTTTTCCTACAATGGTCTCCCGTTAAAAAAACTTAACGGAGTTAAGCTTTTTTTCAAATTACAAACAAATTTTTGGGGCTTTTGATTAGAACGACGATACAAGTCCACTGATTTAAAACTTGCCTCGAAACGGTGCTCCAAACGATGAAAACAGCGCTTCAATTCGGGTGTTTAAAATTTAAATTTCCAATTAACAAAAATCAAGTCGCTTGGAACATCATTTCGAAGTAAGTTTTACCTCAATGGACTTGTATCATCGTTCTAATTAAAAGCCCTAAAAAATTTGTTTGTAATTTGGAAAAAAGCTTAAGTCCTTAAGTTTTTTTAACGGGGGACCATTGTAGAAAAAACAGGTGAAAGGTGAGACTGGTGGGGGAATATTCTGATGTGGGATTATGACGTGGGATTATTAATTGCCCAATACCCCAAAATAAAATAACCAAAGCCAAGATGAACCGGCTCGGTTTGTAAACAGCTCGGCTCAGTTTGTAATCGAGCTGATTTCGAATGAGCTACAAGCCATTTAACCAGTCTCTAAAACAAATTTTTTTTAAACGGCTAAACATTTAATACACAAAATTCCAACACCATGCTACAAAAATCATAAAAACAAATATTAAGCAACACCTTTAGTTTTGATAAGAACTTCGTTGACTTTGGGTCTAGGAATTTCAAAATCTTCAAAAGTCAAAGGCTTGTTTGGTTCCCAAAACACAGCTCCTCGCATATACGAGGGCCCACCGTGTACATGATAAGACGAACTCGGAATCGTTGAAAACGACGCCGCTTTGTTATCATCTGAACAAGAGGTGACTGATCTCCGCCATTGGTTACAGTAAACGGAAGAAGAAGAAAAGGTTGTTGTGGATCGAGAGGTGTTGATGAGGGTTCGGAGTAATTTGTTGTATCGGATGAAACCCATGTGGATTTTGGATCTTTTTGATTTGCAGAATGATGATTGGAAGTGAAGAAGGTGAAGTAGTAGTAAAAAGAGGTAGTTGGTGTGCCTTTGGTTTTATTAATGAAGTTTATTTATTATGTTGGCCTTCCAACAAAATAAGGTAGTTGTTAGGATGATGATGAGTGTTGTTCATTATCCGAATCAAGTCTTTTTCAATTACGTTCGTTTCTGAATTCAATATTATTATTTTTGTTTGGCAAAATTTTGATTCGTCGATGTTAACAAAGTTTGAAAGGGATAAATTAGTAGGTACAAGTATTTACACTTGGCTTTTTTCATCTTTGACTTGAATAAATTCAAATTTATGTTTTTCTTTTATAATTTTCGATATATATTGTTTTATAAAAAACGAAAATTGTTTTGCGATTGCTTATTTTTATCTACGTTTTGATATAAATTTTATAAAAAACGGACCCGTATAAAATATAACGTTTTATAAGTCGCGATAAAATTTTATATTCCGTTTTTTATAAAATTTATATCAAATCGTAGATAAAAATAAGCAGATCGCAAAACCGTATTCGTTTTTTAATAAAACATTATGTATCAGAAGTTATAAAAGAAAAACACAAATTTGATTTTATTAATATCACATCACTTGGTGTAAATAGCAAAAAGTTAGGTGTAAATAGAATCACCCTAATTATTGAGTAAAATGCCAAAATGATCCCAGAGTTTATGTCACTTCAGTACAAAAATAAAACTTTTTATATCTAGGTTCCTAATGTTTCATTTTTTGTTGTCATTTTCATCCAATTGCAAAATATGTTAGAATTTTCTTTTAACTTCTCCTTTTTTTTGTCGTTTTCCTCATTTAAATGAAATAATCATCATTTTATGTCATAATATATTTTAATTAAACGAGGAAAACTACAAAAAAGAGGGGAGAAGTTAACATAAAATTCTAACCCAGATTGTCAAGTGGATGAAAATGACAATAAAAATGAAACCTCAAGGACTCAGATACAAAAAGTTTCATTTTTGGACTGAAGTGACAAAAGTGGTCTAAATTATTTGTTGTTTATATTTGCTACCGTTGGTGAATATAGAACGTATTAGATTTTTTTGTTGTCATTTGTTCTAAGCCATCGTATTTATGTTTTTCCTCTCCGTTGCTGCAACTTTGTCGTTGTCGCCTCTATAACTTGTTTTTCGGTTGTCGATACACTCATTTAGGTTTCCAGGTTGCTTTCATGTTGTATTCTGGTTTTTTATGCTTTTAGCTTTCAATGATGATAAGTGCTCTCATCTGAGAAACTCTAGGCATGCATTGATTTTAGTTGTGATTTTGTTTGGTTTGTTGATGATGATTTTGGGCTTTTATGATAGTGATATTGTTTGTTACTTTGATGATGATGCTGATGTGGTTTGTGTTGATCAGTTCTGTTTAAACATAATGGAAAACATGAAAACATACCTTTGATTGCATCAGCAAAGGCCAGCAGAGAATCCAGATGGAGACGCAGCAACAGTGTTTGACATGATTGTTAGCTTGATCGGGTTCCTCCTTAGGGTGCAATCTAATGATGGTGATAAGAAACCGAATAGGGTTGTTCGGTTGGGAGAGAGAGGCGATATTGATGTTATGTGTTATTAGGGTTTGTGTAATTGTCTAACCCTTTAACCTCTACATTAGTCTCCTTATATATGCACCCAGGAGGAAACCCTAATTAGTTAATAAGGGTAATTAGGCCCATCAACAATTACCAACTAATTATTTAATGGATTGTTATATATTTTGATCCATATAATGTAAATGATTATAATGGCTACTAGATTAAATATAAAATAAATATATTTAATCTTACATTCTCCCACTTAGCCGAGTAATCATTTACTATGAGTATTAGGTAAGCCTGATCAGGAGTTAACACTCATTTTAGCCTTAAACAAGTACTATAGCAGAGAAATACAGTCGTTGAATCATTATGCGACTCAGGACCCCCATTAATCATACTATAGCCTTAATTTAAAACCTAATCGTCATGATCAAAATACGCATAAGCCCTTTGTTTGATTTGTAACTTTATTTGTCTATATGCCATTATGTCGACTTGACATATTCTTAGAGACATACAAAATCAAACTGATGAGGAAAATTAACTAATACTTAGTCATTCATAGTACGATATGCAATTGCGCACGGCCATTAATTTATACCCGTCTATGAGCTCTCTTAATAAGATTTATGGGTAATAGCCCTTCAGTTATAGGATCCTTAAGCATATCATGAATGTATTCGATACAAAACTTAGTTTCCTCAATTCGTTCATAAACGAATAATTAATTGTGTATCGAAATTTAATGCAGCACCTCTTGAACTGTTACTGTTCAAGGAGTCATGGTAGCTGACTTTATCACACTAAGTCTTCAAAACATTAATTATATGGAGTTAATAAACTTATGAGTCCACTGATAAATTTCCAACAACATTTAGTGACTATATTATGTCGTTATAACTTAGGTTGTTAATATCAGTGCATTATGACTCCTCCATGAAATAGGTTTTGTCTGCTGACATAAAGATATACCCGAAATTACATTTTGTCATCTTTGAATATCACAAAGTTAAAGTAATAAACCGGTTTTAATTCTCACTTCTTCTTTAAATTGTAGTCTCTCGTTTCTTTTAAAGATATTGTAATACTCCATTAGATGCTTCACATTAATCTAGACATATCTAGTGTGTTGCAATGTGAGTAATATCTAAATGAGTATAGAATTAAACTTACATAAGGCTTCCAATTAATGAAGCGTAAAAAATAATCCCATTTACCATATTATCCTATTATCCTCTGAATGAGAGCAGTATTGATTGTTACATATGTAAGGACCCATTTAATGTTAAACTTATGGAACGGAACTAATATCCCATTGGGTCTATCTCAGTATGTTATGATATCAATCACGTAAGAGATATCTCTGAGATTTATTATATCAAAGTTTGTGTTAATAATGCTTTGACTTATGTAACATATACTTGTCAAAAGAATGTCATCTATATAGACAAATTTATTTTAGTTGCTCCCACTCATCTTGAGGTAGGTATATTAATCCACTTGATTGTTGATGAAAATAATTATGTTAAGATTTCATCACATTATGATGTTTGCATTAACCCATACATGGATTTTATTGGCTTACAAACAAAGTGTTCCTTAACCTTCAGTTTAGAACTTTCAGGTTGTTTTATGAACATGTAAATGTGTCAGCCAGTTTGTTAGGGAAAATTGTTTTTAATGTTCATCTAATGTAGCCTTAAATTGTTATAAGCTACTAGAACGCTGATGATCCTCAAAGAAATCTTTAATAATTTATCTCTTCCTAAGTATAACCTTTGACAATCAATCATGCCTCTTCGTGTCTTAACGCTTATATCAGGATTTGGTTTAGTTATGAACACTCTTAGGTAATTCAATCAAATCCCAAACGTTATACGAACACATAAAATCAGTTTTACTAGAAAACTGTTTTATTCCATTCAGAGGATTAATTGACACTAATGGCTTAATTTTGAAGAGCTAGGATCAGTAAACATTTCCAAAATCCATTTCAACTTCAGTTAGGGAGGTTATGTAATCATCAAAGTTAGTAGATTTTTAAATATAGATGACCTCCTGAGTTGATTATTGGGTTTGTTAGAAGTTTCAGTTTTATGGATTAGCTCTTGGTTAGGTTGCTATCATTTTCAGGATTCTAAGTTTGTAAGAGTTGGTGCAGTATGGTGTACAAGAGGTGTAATCGGAGTTAAATTTGGAGTGAAATTTAATGACACTCTTCCCCCCGCCTCTTGTATTCCTTGCAAGTCATAATAAGGACTTTGACTGCTCCCACTGACCTTAGAAATCTTTAGGAACTCGGCATGCTTAGGGTCAATATTTAATGACCAACAGATTCTAATAGAGAAAACAAATTAATGACGTTAGTCATTGTGATTTCTCTTGTTGAGGATTATATTATTTTATGTAAGAAATCTAAGTGTGCCCACAATTAAGCAACAATGAAACTTTTTGTAAGAGTAGCATTAGATTTAAGGAGACGAGTTTTGATAGAACAGTGTCGTGATGGAGCGGTGTCTTGTACAAGAGGTGCAAATTGAGGTAATGTAAAATTTTCACTCCCCCACCTCTTGCAACTATTGCAAGTTATTATTAAGACACTTAATGCTCTCACTGATCTTTAATATCTCTAGAATGCTACAAGAGAAATTTCAATGAGCTACGTGATGTGGGAACATATCATATATATGTTAGACTTTATTTGATTTCTTTAATGTCCAGATATCATAAAAAACTTTAGGGACATATCTAATAGAAATCTTATTAAGTACATATATGAATAGATTTCTTATAAGACCGTGGGCCATATACGACAAAATTTAGATACAAGTAGATAGTCTTTAAATGATAAATGAATTATGTCTGAATATTCCATTTGGAATAAGTTCCACGAATGTCAATGAATAACTTATGATGGACCCATACTTATTCCTTAAGCCAAGTAATATTTAGGGTTATAACGTCATGATTTAAAATCACTTAGAATGAAATTAGATAAAAAATCATCCTCATTAACCATGTCATGATTTCTCATGAATTTTGGTTATAATGGATGAAATTTATAAGTCTCATTTTTCCTTTTGTCAAATTCTCATTTGCATGATGACAAAAGTTGTGAAAATGTAAGGTATCATCTAGTTTTATCTTAGTAATGATTCAATCCAGATATTTAGAACAAATAAGATGAGAGTTTAAGGTACGTGTGACTTTATGTTGACTATGCAAACCTCACAACCTTCATAACATTTCTTAATTATGATACTATATTCTGATTAACCTTCAGAATATATAAGGTATCGAAAAGCGTTAGTAGAAGACTGCTTATTATGGTTCTTATAGTCTTAACATTTAATTTTGTCACTAACTCTCATGTTAGTTATTTGTTGACTTCTGGTAAGGAAACGTTTAAAACTAGAGTCAACTAATCATGTGTTAATAGGAATATTATAATTAGTAGACTTAAATATCTTTAATAAGTGACTAATTAATTTATCCAACTGTTCTTTAAAATAATGGATAGTCTCGTTGCTTATGCCTAGTCTAATGACATAATTATGCGTTAAGATTTTCCATTGAAGAACCTTAAAGTTGGAATTAGCACTTGTAATTTGTCTATGGACCTTAGAACAATCCTCTTTTAAACTATTAGTGGTTGTAAGGTGAATAACATCTTATTTTCCAGTTTCAAACATTTATTTCTTTGTACATATGTTGCTTATCAACACACTCGTTATACTTTGGTACTTTTGAGTGTTATAGTTGATTTATAAGGCATCAAAATTGTATAAGTGAAAATTTTAGTATGTAATGTACTGAAAAAATGTACTTATTTCCATGCGTAAGCCCTCAACTTCATGGGTCATGGAATTGTACATTATTATGTATTCACATATACCACTTAGCTTTATAGTTTAGAATTTTAAATGAAGGCATGCATCTTAGGAGTTCTAGTGATTATTCCACAATTATAGATTAGTCTTAGGAAAGACTTAATCTGGAATAACCTTTTAGTGACAGCACTTATTCTTGATTATCATAAGAGACATCATGTTCGATTTATCCTAATCATCATGCTCTACTTTTCTTCTGTAGTGCTTTATCAGAAGAGAGCGATAGGATTATCGTGTCTTAAGAGATAATCAAGGATTTAATTTAAGAGCTAATTCGTATAGAAACTTTAAGCAAAGCAAAACATATTAGGTTTAGGAATTAGAGTGGATGAGATATAGACTTATAGAAGAAAATTATAGTGAGTAAAATTATGGGTACTAAGAATAAGGCAGACGAAATGATCATAAAAATTAATTAAGGATCATTAATATAAGGATCATTGTGTGAAGAGGTTGTGATATGTCTATTACTAACATCAAAATAATAGACTATTTAAAGTTCTACTTAAACGAAGACAAATCAGCTTTGGCCAGAAGTGTAATCATTTAAGCATGTGTGCAAAGGGATCGTGACAAATCAGCTTTGGCCAGAGACGATGTAACAACCCGCACTTTTGGTGCGTTGCTACTACTCGTTATACTCGTTACGCCTAGCACCAGAGATTCGGATCATAATGTAACTATATCGTATATAACGCTATTCGAAGGATAATCGCATATTTTCAAGCTACAATATCACTATACTACACTATTATCACACTAACACTCACGGAGACATTGAGTGAGGACCTACTCTACCCTCCTCAGTGGCCGTGATGTGTCGAACGTAAACAATTAACGCTAACAAGGACTCTCGGGTGAGTGCTGTAGCTCCAGTCGTCATGACGATGATGACAATACGAGTAAACGGTACCCCGTCAGTCTTTGTGGCACTACACGAAATAACGTTCACGATGACGTCAAGAAAGGACCTATACTACCCTCATTGATGGCCGTGCAACGCCGATAATAATCGCATACTCGAATCGGAAACCGATTGTTAATTATCGAAACTTTGGATTATGGATACGTAAATACGACCCCTAGAGATATATATATATAATAACAATATAATAATAATAATATAAATTAATTATGAAAGGTACGCGCTTCGAAAACTATCAAAACGATCAAAAACGGAGAAGTCCAAGCGTCAGGATAGCTATCCGGACGGATGGACCATCCGGACGGATGGGCATGCGCACGGATGGCCATCCGCACGCATGGGCCATCCGCACGGATGGGCCATCCGCACGGATGGGCTATCCGGGCCAAAACCCTTTTCCTCTCCTCTGTTGCCTATAAATACCATGCCACATCACTTGAACAGTGATGTCACAGCTCCTGTTCAACCAAACGCGCACCAAGACCCTTTTCTCTCGATTTCCTCGCGATTCGGGTAAGATTTCAACCTAAAACTTGTACTTCTACAATCTACACTCGATTATACATCATTCTATCTTTCAAAACTCAAATTCTAACCGTGAAATCTGAGGATTTGAGGCGTTTTGAGGTGATGTCACCAATAGTTCTTATGAACTTCAAGTTGGGGTCACATTTCACTATAAACGACTCATATCCGGGTGATTTCCACATGTTTTAATGACAAATCTCACCTAAATCTGTGCGATTTCGAGTTAACCATGAAGAACCATCACGAATGGCCAGATCTGATGGAACGGGGTGATTCCCGGCTGTTAGAACGAGTCGGAACTGACGGAACTTCAAGTGTTAGTGCGAAATTACACTACCCTAGTAAGAACGAACATATTCCTCCCGTTAAACACTCGGAAACGGTGATCAGAGTGCGAACCAGAACTGTCAGTCCGCACGGATGACAAGTCAGTCCGCACGGATGACAAGTCAGCTCGCACGGATGACAAGACAGTCCGCACGGATGACAAGTCAATCCACACGCACAACTGTCATCCGCACGGATCATGTCACCCGCACGGATGACATGTCACCCGCACGCACCACTCACCCGCACGCACTACTCGTCCGCACGGACGACATGCTGATCCACACGTATGACTGTCCGCACGGACGACATGCTGATCCGCACGAACGACTGTCCGCACCACTATCCGCACGTATGACACATCATCCGCACGGATCACCTGTTATCCAGACGGATAACATGCCATCCGGACGGATGACTAGTCATCCGGACGGATAACATATCAATCCGCACGGATGAGAACCATTCGACCCAATGAGTAACTTTTCAAGGTAATCTCGCTTAACCGTATATCGTTTACTCTATTTCTTCAAGGATCATTACAGACGTACTCGCAACCGACTCAATCAAGTTGTAATCTCGCTAAATACGCACTGTGAGTATACTTGAACCCCTTTTAATCGAATTTTGGGTGTAACATACGTTTCTAACAAATCGAACTTATCAATCGAAATATTCAATCAATCGAATTGTCACTTGCGAATAACTGTTATGCATAGATATACGTGATGCTAGTTGCATATGTGCTAGGGCTTATACTCGCGACGTCCCACCACGACTAGTATAGTACTATTGCGCCCGACGGGGTCTAGTTATGCCATCGTACAATCGAGCATCGAGGACTTAGTTGGTAGTATCAGTTTTGTGAGTATATATGTCGTGTATTACGTTTATGCATATGGAGATTCACTACACTTTTTATCTACTATGCTATACTTATCAAACCTGTATACTCGCCAATACTTTTGTATTGACAACTATTTTAACGTATGTTGCAGGTTAGGTCGCAGACTATGTCAAATCAAGCTAGGAAGTCTAGAAACTCAACTAAAGCCTAGGTTGTCGGATTTGTATTGTTCGAGAGGACAAGAAATCCGTGATAACTTATGTGATTGTATTATTTGTTAGTATGGGATAACGAATGTATTAAGTATTATCGCAATATAGTTGTTATGGATTCTCTTGAGCAATCTGATTCGCCTAGTGCCGCGCCCCGATGATTCCGCCATCGGTTGGGGTGTGACAGATTGGTATCAGAGCCATAACTATAGGGAATTAGGTCAGACTCGACCTAGTCCGGGTCGACGTCTTAGAAATTGACCTAGTCTATAGTCTAAGTACCAACAGGCCGACTCGTACGAACCCAGTGGGGTTTGTATTGGGCTTACTTGATACTCTCGATCGAAACTGCTAAAAGTTACAACTTTGTGTGAACACCGCATACTACAACTTCACACGAAGGAGCCTTTCCTAAGGCTGAAATACTACTTAGCCTTTCCTAAGGCCGACACAATACACGTGTTTTCAAAAAAAATACTCGTATAACGAAACCGAGCGATCTAGTCGAGATCAGGTGTGAAAACCAAGGACTCTCGATAGGATTGCTCACTCAGCGCATTTTTCTAGCACGAGAACCTTTCATCGAGTTAGGAGTGACATCCACATCTCGACGAAAGTCTCCATTTTGAAATCTAGTGGAACTCACGAATTTATTCGAGAGCATAACCACAATTAGGAACGAAACTATTAAGACAGGGGTGAAACCCGTACCTTAATGAGTCGTTCCACTCTCTATAAACTGGTTTTCAAAAGCTCTCAACAAGGACTCGACTATCATGATAACTCGAGCCACGCGATGACTAGGAAGACGAATGCCAGAAGCTGCATCCCAGTGGAGGCATGGGGTCTTCTAAGTCAACGCGCGTGCCCGAGCTTGTTAGATATAGTTGGGTTACCTTGGGTAGTCGACGCCTAAACACCCAAGGCACTCTATCGTACGAACAACCAACTTTACAACTGGCTGGAACTTATTTACGTTTTGAAACTTTACGCTTTATCGATTTCTCGATTTAACAATTTTCACTCCCTACTTTATAAACGCACGATTCGCACAGCCATCGCAATCTAAAACAAAATCCGAATGTTCGCAACAAAACTAATGCATAATCTATCGCATTCGCTCTCGTTTTCTCACTACAGCGCGTCCTCGCTTATGCTAAATCGACCTGTATGTGTATGATTACAAATTACCACTATATAAATACATATAAGCACGTATAAACAACAAGTCATTGTGTGAGAACTTAGGAATTTCGTGTTTCCTATGTGGCTCCTATGTGAATCGCATTACTATTATACTATCACGTCAAGTTTGAACGCGCTCAAATCGCAACGCAAACTCAAAAAAAAAATCATTATGATCGAATCTCACTCCAAGTCTCCTTCTGTCTAGATGCCTTCCAACAACTCTACTTCGAGAATGATAGCAAAGAGACGAGCCAAATGAAGGAGCGAAAAGAGGATTGCTTCACTTGTGACCAGGGAAGTGGTCAAAGTCATTCCTCAGATTGCCACACGAGTTCACTCTCTTATCAACTCTCGAACTTCGGAAGACGTTAAGACAGAAGAGCCGCAATCTACTTTTCTCTACAAGCACTTCAAAGCCTGTGACCCGATGGAATTCACGGGTGAAGGAGGTGCGACTCAACTACTCCAGTGGTTCGATTCTATCGAAGTTACCCTTCGTCAAAGTGGGTGTCCCGATAGTCTCCGTACTACTTGCGCCACCGGAGTATTTCAATCGCGAGCACTCGACTGGTGGACCGCCGAGCGTAACAAACGTGGGATCTCCGCAGCTTACGCTCTCTCTTGGAATGAGCTGAAAGAGCTCATGGAGAAAGAGTAATGTCCTCCTCACGAGATTCAGAAGCTGGAAAACGAATTTTGGGAAATCAAGCAAACCAAAGGTGACAATGCTGGCTACACCGCAAGGTTCAAACAGCTTAGCATAATCTGCCCAAGTCAAGTCAACACTCCATGAAAGGCCATCGCGAAGTACATTCGTGGCTTGCCTGAGTGTGTGGGTGATTTTGTCGAAGCTGCAAGACCTGCTACTATCGAAGAAACCTACCGCCTAGCCGCAGAAATCAACAACAAACGACTCATGGAAGGATTATTCTCAAGGAATCCTGTCAAGCAAGCTCATCAAGCAATCGCCACTAATCCTTCAGGCGAACATGTTAGCGAATCTTCTGATGAGTCTACTGACGAATCTTCTGACGAATCCGCTGGCGATTCTTCTAATGAATCAGCTAACGATTCTTCTGACGAATCTGCTAACAATTCTTCGGACGGATCTGCTGCCGACTCTTCTGACAAATCTGCCGACGGATCTTCCGACAAATCAGCCAAGGACTCTACAAGCGAGTCTTCAGACGACTCCTCCAACGACGACACTTCTTCGCAAAACACCGACGAACCCAGCCGCAAACGAAAGACTTCAAGCCCGAGCTCATCAACAACCGAACTGCTGCAACCGGAACCTCTTCGAACAGTTCCGATGTTTCCAAAACGAGCCTACACTGGAGCCCATCCTCAGTGTTACTCGTGTACCTATCATCATCCAGTTGGGGCGGACTGTCGCTATTGCAATAACTGCAACCGTTACGGTCACTTCACCCGCAACTGCCGCATCGAACCGTGAACTTGAGTACTACAACAACAGCTCCAGCAAAAGTCTTCAGCATCAGACATCTAGCAAGCGTAGGATAAAGTTGTAATGATACGATTCTCGACGTTAATTGCTAAGTTTTGAACCTACCCGCTTATTCAAAGTTACCACTATATGTAACATTAACTCTCGTTTTCGTTTTTCTCTTCCGCGCTCTAATCGTCGCACTTAGACTAGATTCACACATATACTATATACTATATCACGAAATAATGTGTTTCACCCTCACTGCACTTTTAGAACAAGGTACGATAAACGTGCAAGGAACGACTAATCGCGGGTGCACACGGGATTACTTGGGTCAGTGCACGGAGATCGTAGTGAATTCCAAGGTGCCATAGCGTTTTGACAAAAGGTGACACCAAAACACGGGACGAAAGTAGTAGGGGTCGGGCGAGGAATGCCTTACCATACTACCGAAGTTCCGTGAAGAAAGTGCCACGTGGAGTTGAACGTTATTAGACCTATTATACTATTGTGATTATTTTCAACACACTACACTCAATCGCAAGGCGTAACAAACTGTATCATCGCAAGACTTGTCGTAAGTCTGCAAACGCAATGCAATCGCCTCATCGATGGACTCTGGGGAGTCTACCTCGCAGGAAAATTGCATCGACGCAAGACTGGTCGTAAGTCTGTTGCAACGAATCTCAATCAAGCAAATAAACGCTCACGATATTGTTGAAGAGGACCTATTCTACCCTCCTCGATAGCCGTGATGCGTCATAACGAAACGTTAAGCTTATTCGAAACAAGAATCGAACTCGACTAATCGAAATCGCTTACCTTGTGTATCTCGCAACCTCTATCGCTTATCACGTGAGCCTATATCATTTGCTGTGTATCAATCTATCGCTACCGCCTACCGTTATCTGTGATATTCGTGCTAAGTTAGAACGCATGACCTCGCCTCACGAGAGGAAGCTCATATGGTTAAGGCAGGGTGTTTTAGCCATATCAGCGACCTTTCGTGGAAAAAGGCCATGTGGGGTCTAATGCTAGTCAAACTCTGTGGTGATAATCAATCGAACCGAACCACGTAGATCAAATCGCATACCTCCCTCGCTCGCAACGCAACTATCGACTATTGTACTCGACGATCATCGCCGTCATCACAAGTGTTTTGTGTTTATTCGCTTAATCACTTAATCGCTTATCGCTTATCGTGTATAGTCTACCGCTTATTCGCGTACCGCTTATCGCTCGCTTGGTGTTCATTGCAGTCTATGTGGAAGTAGTACACATGACACCGCTTCACGAGGCGAACTAACCTGGTTAAGCATGGTGTTTCGCCATGTTAGCAAGCTCCCGTGAAAACGTGCCATGTGGTTGTAATGTGTAATCTAAACGAAAACGCGCTATTCGCTTCTCGCCTAGCAACTCGCTGGATTAATCTATTCGATCCTATCTTACGCTCGGTCCGACTTTCTATCGATTGGGCCGAGTAAACGCAATTCTATCCATGTCATATCGGCACACCTGACAATGCCTCACGAAACGGGAATAGTATGGGCAAAGCATGGTGGATACGCCGCTGGTACTTCCTATATATAAGTGTTTTAAACATATTAACAAACTTTCGTGAGAAAGTGCCAAGTGGGGCTCGGTAATTAACTACCTTTTTGTACTAATTAAAAAAACGTCTTTTTACAAAATTTTTGATTTAAAACCGGTGGACAAGTGAAATTTTCTCACGACGTGGAGCTAACATCGAATCAACTTAACTTCATGTCCAAGGAAAGCTTCATAAGCCCAGTTTTTCCTTAAACTTTTACAACGTCAAAATAGAAATCCTTCTTTGGACATTGGTTCGAAATCGAGTTCAGCTTGGATCCATGTCATAGGAGAGTTTTCGTAACCCTTGTTTTCGTCTCCGAGTTCCTTAAAATATTTAAAAACTTTAAACTTCCTTGCAACATCGGTTAACATCGACACCGTTGACCGCACGTTAAAAGGAAGATTTTTAAAGATCTTCATCCTAAACCCCTTTTTAATATCTAAACGAACGCTCCTTGTAACGTTGGTTAACGATCGACTCAGTTAACTCTACGTCACGAGAAACCTTCCAAATTGCAATCGCATCGAACTAACGGATTCTACACAAGACAAGGTACTTTGAAATGCCAACTCGTGGGATTAATACTTTCGTCTTTCCGTCGCCTTCTCGCTATCGCAATCGATTCCGCTTAATCGAAACGTTCACGCTGTCAACTTACGGTCAAACCGTTCGCTGTATCGCTACTCGTACTAGATCAACTCTTAGAAGTCTACCTATTGGATTAATTTCGGGACGAAATTTCCTAAAGTATGGGAGACTGTAACAACCCGCACTTTTGGTGCGTTGTTACTACTCGTTATACTCGTTACGCCTAGCACCAGAGATTCGGATCATAATGTAACTATATCGTATATAACGCTATTCGAAGGATAATCGCATATTTTCAAGCTACAATATCACTATACTACACTATTATCACACTAACACTCACGGAGACATTGAGTGAGGACCTACTCTACCCTCCTCAGTGGCCGTGATGTGTCGAACGTAAACAATTAACGCTAACAAGGACTCTCGGGTGAGTGCTGTAGCTCCAGTCGTCATGACGATGATGACAATACGAGTAAACGGTACCCCGTCAGTCTTTGTGGCACTACATGAAATAACGTTCACGATGACGTCAAGAAAGGACCTATACTACCCTCATTGATGGCCGTGCAATGCCGATAATAATCGCATACTCGAATCGGAAACCGATTGTTAATTATCGAAACTTTGGATTATGGATACGTAAATACGACCCCTAGAGATATATATATATAATAACAATATAATAATAATATAAATTAATTATGAAAGGTACGCGCTTCGAAAACTATCAAAACGATCAAAAACGGAGAAGTCCAAGCGTCAGGATAGCTATCCGGACGGATGGACCATCCGGACGGATGGGCATGCGCACGGATGGCCATCCGCACGGATGGGCTATCCGGGCCAAAACCCTTTTCCTCTCCTCTGTTGCCTATAAATACCATGCCACATCACTTGAACAGTGATGTGACAGCTCCTGTTCAACCAAACGCACACCAAGACCCATTTCTCTCGATTTCCTCGCGATTCCGGTAAGATTTCAACCTAAAACTTGTACTTCTACAATCTACACTCGATTCTACATCATTCTATCTTTCAAAACTCAAATTCTAACCGTGAAATCTGAGGATTTGAGGCGTTTTGAGGTGATGTCACCAATAGTTCTTATGAACTTCAAGTTGGGGTCACATTTCACTATAAACGACTCATATCCGGGTGATTTCCACATGTTTTAATGACAAATCTCACCTAAATCTGTGCGATTTCGAGTTAACCATGAAGAACCATCACGAATGGCCAGATCTGATGGAACGGGGTGATTCCCGGCTGTTAGAACGAGTCGGAACTGACGGAACTTCAAGTGTTAGTGCGAAATTACACTAGCCTAGTAAGAATGAACGTATTCCTCCCGTTAAACACTCGGAAACGGTGATCAGAGTGCGAACCAGACGTGTCAGTCCGCACGGATGACAACTCAGCCCGCACGGATGACAAGTCAGCCCGCACGGATGACAAGACAGTCCGCACGGATGACAAGTCAATCCGCACGCACAACTGTCATCCGCACGGATCATGTCACCCGCATGGATGACATGTCACCCGCACGCACCACTCACCCGCACGCACTACTCGTCCGCACGGACGACATGCTGATCCGCACGTATGACTGTCCGCACGGACGACATGCTGATCCGCACGAACGACTGTCCGCACCACTATCCGCACGTATGACACATCATCCGCACGGATCACCTGTTATCCGGACGGATAACATGCCATCCGGACGGATGACTAGTCATCCGGACGGATAACATATCAATCCGCACGGATGAGAACCATTCGACCCAATGAGTAACTTTTCAAGGTAATCTCGCTTAACCGTATATCGTTTACTCTATTTCTTCAAGGATCATTACAGACGTACTCGCAACCGACTCAATCAAGTTGTAATCTCGCTAAATACGCACTGTGAGTATACTTGAACCCCTTTTAATCGAATTTTGGGTGTAACATACGTTTCTAACAAATCGAACTTATCAATCGAAATATTCAATCAATCAAATTGTCACTTGCGAATAACTGTTATGCATAGATATATGTGATGCTAGTTGCATATGTGCTAGGGCTTATACTCGCGACGTCCCACCACGACTAGTATAGTACTATTGCGCCCGACGGGGTCTAGTTATGCCATCGTACATTCGAGCATCGAGGACTTAGTTGGTAGTATCAGTTTTGTGAGTATATATGTCGTGTATTACGTTTATGCATATGGAGATTCGCTACACTTTTTATCTACTATGCTATACTTATCAAACCTGTATACTCGCCAATACTTTTGTATTGACAACTATTTTAACGTATGTTGCAGGTTAGGTCGCAGACTATGTCAAATCAAGCTAGGAAGTCTAGAAACTCAACTAAAGCCTAGGTTGTCGGATTTGTATTGTTCGAGAGGACAAGAAATCCGTAATAACTTATGTGATTGTATTATTTGTTAGTATGGGATAACGAATGTATTAAGTATTATCGCAATATAGTTGTTATGGATTCTCTTGAGCAATCTGATTCGCCTAGTGCCGCGCCCCGATGATTCCGCCATCGGTTGGGGTGTGACAGACGAGACAATCACTTTAGTTATGCACTTGTTAAGCATGCTAAACATAAATGAATTAAATCAGCTTTGGCCAGAATTAAGACATTTCATGTTTTTAATGCATACTCAACATAGCTTTTATAATACTTGAACAATAAATAGATGTATTAAATCAGCTTTGGCCAGAAATGATACATCAGAAGCTCATTCAAGTTAAGCTATTTTGGTTTTGTAAAACATTATTTGATCCTTATTAATTAACTAAGTATTTACAAAAACCAATTATTTAATGGCAAACCACCTGTTAGCGCCGATCGAACTCCGTGGTGAGTTCGCTGGAGTTTTGCGGGGTTCGGGGCGGAGCCCCGAGCTAAATCTTAGTTCACATTAAACAGCCTAAAATAATGAGGTTTCGAGTGAGATCTCGACTCAGTTATGAGGTCTCGAGTGAGATCTCGAGTCAAGTCTCAACTCATCTTGCAACATAATGAGGGCTCGACTCATTAATGGTCTCGAGTCGCAACCTCAGTGTCTCGAGTCGTAATCATGGTCTCGACTGCTATGAATTATGAGATCTCGATTCCTTATGAGGTCTCGAGTCACAACCATGGTCTTGAGTTGTAGCTTTATGGTCTCGAGTCGCAACCTTATGGTCTCGAGTTATGACCTTATGGTCTCGAGTCGAGACCTTTGTCTCGAGTTGTAAAGATTTAAGCCCTTAGTCAAAACCTCAGTGGTCTCGAGTCGAGACCTTATGATCTCAAGTCGAAATCGTTGTCTCGAGTTATAAAGATTTAAGCCCTTATGATTTCGAGTCGAGACATTGTGGTCTTGAGTCGAGATCTGACGGTCTCGAGTCCACTGTTAACAGTTGTTATTGTGAAAATAACTGAAAACTCGATATTTTAGGGATTGTGGGATAATGTTTCCTGTTTTATGGTCGATCAAAACTTATCAAAGATTTCGAAATTATAATCTGATTATCTTTTAACAGTTTTCCGAAAATTTTAAGTGATATAATTCAGATCAAAACCAGTAAAAACACCCACTAATCCAAATTATATTCCAAAACTTAAGGAATTTTTTTCCCTAAGAACAAGTAATGAACCCTAAAAAAATAAATATAATTCTGGAACCCGAAATCTGGGATTTTAATGATTTCGGAACAGTAACTTAACACATTTGATTTCGGAACAATGATTTAAACATCATAACATAAGACCCGAAAACAATTTTTAGGAATGACTCGAAACAGAGTTTCGAATTTTATTAGGTTTTCAAAATTATGTTTTCCAGATTTTAATTCCAGAATAATGGATAGGAAAACAGAACTGATTAATCAACATATGCTCTGATACCACATGTTGATCAGTTCTGTTTAAACATAATGGAAAACATGAAAACATACCTTTGATTGCATCAGCAAAGGCCAGCAGAGAATCCAGATGGAGACGCAGCAACAGTGTTTGACATGATTGTCAGCTTGATCGGGTTCCTCCTTAGGGTGCAATCTAATGATGGTGATAAGAAACCGAATAGGGTTGTTCGGTTGGGAGAGAGAGGCGATATTGATGTTATGTGTTATTAGGGTTTGTGTAATTGTCTAACCCTTTACCCTCTACATTAGTCTCCTTATATATGCACCCAGGAGGAAACCCTAATTAGTTAATAAGGGTAATTAGGCCCATCAACAATTACCAACTAATTATTTAATGGATTGTTATATATTTTGATCCATATAATGTAAATGATTATAATGGCTACTAGATTAAATATAAAATAAATATATTTAATCTTACAGTTTGTGGCTTTTGTTAAGTATCTGTCTGAATTTGTTGTTGTGGTCTGTTACTTTGATTATGATGACGGTTTTGCTTTTTACGCTTGGGCCTTTTGTAGTGTTGATGATGTGTGTTCGATACATAGTTGTGTTCTTTTTTTTTTTTTTGGTTTGCTTTGTTTAGTTTGATGATGAAGATCATGATGTTGGGTTTGTTTTGATTTCGGGATTTTGTGGTGGTGCTACTATTTGTTCGATTATGTTTCGCTTGGGTTGGCCTTTTGTGGTGGTGGTGTTGTGTGCTCGATTATATTGTTGTGGTTTTTTTGTCGTAAGTTGTTTAGTTTGATGATAATTGATCGATGTCGAACGGTCGGACAAAAACAAGTTTAAAAATCAATCCTAAGTACCTTTACTAGCAAGGGTAAGTAAGGTGTCGAACCATGGGGAATTAATGGAATACATTAGAATTTGTTAATTTCATTGATTAACTTTTCTAAAAACTATCATCTTTTTGTTTAGGTGTGAGAATGTTTATAAAAACAAATTACTTTGATTGATTATAATTGTGAGAATGTTTATAAAGAACAAATTACTTTGGTTGATTGAAAACAATTATGAGAAAAGGGTAATCTACTCCGGGTTTCGGGTTTGACAAACAAAATTGATATTGTTAATCTAGTCGGAAGCCATTAATGGTGACTGCGTGTATGGTTAATCAAGTGGTAGATGAGGAATCGAACTTAAGGGGTCCTATTCACACAACACCATTTCAATCATATGAAATATAAACCAACAAACAAATCATAGATTAAAAAGTTAACCAATTTAAAATTCCAACAAAATTAAAATTTTTTAAACAAAAAAAATACAACTGAATCTAATCAAAACTTAACGGGTTACAGATTCAATCTCAAAAACCTAGTTTAAACAAGTATTAAAAATATCAATATCAAACCCTACACCGGGAGGAGATCACGGATGAGATTAGCCGCTCATCATCATGGTTGGATCTTCTAATGTTTTTGTGGATCCTAATTTCATGAAGGAATTGAGAAAATTGAGGGCTGGAACTTTTAGGGTTCTCTTAGTTGCTATCCTTAAGAAGGGTCAAAGATACTCTAGGATCTCCTATTAGTTTAGTATCATATATCCTGGTTCCATCTAGTTACCAATATCGTTAGAAAACCATGATTCACAAATAGGACTCCAAACCTAGGTAGTGCTTTTTGGTTATCTGATCACATCCAAAGTCTAAGTTCGTGTCTGTGTTACCTTTAGTTAATCCTGTAATTAGTTGCAATCAGGTCATTTGAAAACCCCCCTCAAAACATAGAAAAAAATTAAGTCGAGTCAGTTTAGATAAGTAATCGAGTCTAATTAACGTAATCAATAGAGTCTGGTGGGTTCAGTACTCGGACTTCTTAGGCTGTACTACATTGATCGGTACACTTACCGGTTGTGTGGTTTAGGTTTAAAACTTAGAATGTCTAGTTTAGAGTAATTTAGTTAGTTTTAATTAAAGGGTTATTGGATTTTATCACCTTTAACTATTGGCCATTGGCCGTTGTCACCCCCAACTATCACTTTGATGCCCGCCACCCCCAACTTAACACTTTGCGTGTTTTGTCACCAAATCACGAACTTTTGATCCTGTTACTCTACTTTTGGGGGTGTCATAAGATCTCTAAAACCTTCCCAAGATCCCTATGACACCCAAAAAAGTGTAGTAACAGGATCAAAAGTTAGTGACCAGTTAACGACGTGGTGACAGAACACACTAAATGTTAAGTTGGGGGTGACGGGCGTCAAAGTGATAGTTGAGGGTGGCAGCGGCCAATAGCCAATAGTAGAGGGTGATAAAATCTAATAACCCTTAATTAAACCACTTTGTGCTCATCAGTTTTGTACAAAGATTTTACGACATAAGATTTACAAGTGTCCATACAATTTAGTTAGTTTTAATTAAACCACTTTGTGCTCATCATATCTTTAGAGCTCATGCAAACTAAATGAAACTGTACCAATCTTAACTTCAAACCAACACACTTAACCATAATGGTCCTTTCATCAAAACATTGTACCATTGTTAGTTATACATACCATTGTTACTTATAGAAAACATTGATAGCTAATCACACACATAACCTAAGTTAAATTACATTTACAAAAAAATGATACCTAATCACGCACCTAACATACATAACACAGACACACGCATGGCTACCACCGGAACCCAAACCCATGCTTCAATCCCCAAGCCTCAATCCCTACAACGACGACCAAACTACTTGAAGTGGTAGTCCACAGAGAAGTAGCTGGGGATTACTATCCTGGTATAGAGTTGAAAGCTGTCTGGTCCAACTTTGATCTGGATGTCAGCTACAAAAAGTTTTCAAATACCAATCTCAGTTATGAACTATACCAAATATGAACCACCATTATCAAAAACATTTTCCTGAATGAAATTCTTTTCAAATACCTTCCTTGCACAAATACATTTTCCTATATCAAATACATGTTCCTATATCAAAGTGTGCATGGGAGGCCATGAAATTATAGTAGGCGGAACTGCTCACTTCCCTGTAATCAAAGACACATATAACCTCACTTCCCCTTTGTCAAATACAACTGTATGGGAATGTTAATTTGAGAATAAATTTAATGTGAGAAGAAAAAGAAGAAAGAGCATAATGTTAAAACATTAAATAGTTTATAACTCCTCCCATTAATTATGTTATCTCTCGTTAATAAAGCAAAAAAAAAACATTTTATCCTACGCATTTCAAAATTTATCCTACATATATCTTACACTCACCGAAATTTACCCTACGCATATCTAAATTTATCATACACATTTAAGAATTTATCCTACACATACTAAAATTAATCATACACATGTCGAAAATTGTCATTCACCCTAAATTATTTTATCTTGAAAGAGTATATTTAAAATGGGAGTTACAAGTTTAATTAGTTAGCTAATTAATTACAATTAGAAATTTACCTATATGCCCTTATTAATAACATTAAATACACATATTAAATGAACTAAAATGGAGCATTTCTATTGGTTTAAAACTTATTATTTTTATTCTTACAAATTTTTTCTTCTTATTTGAACCCTCCACTACAACTGTAATCACACATATATCAAATACATTTCACAGCCTCGCTTCCCCTTTGTTCACTGTTTCACTTGATACCCAACCAAAATCAAAGACTCGACTCGTATAACCAAAATCAAATACTCGACTTGACTCGTATAACCAAAATCAAAGACTCAATAATCATAGTTACCACGTTTCAAAGTCAAAGAATCAGAGAATCAAAGAATCGTATCACAGTTACCACATTTCAAAATCAAAGAATCGATTGGAATAACGAAACTAACACACATTATCACTAAAACTATAGGGACGCGATCAAAATAAAGATTGATTTCAGAACACCATTGTGGGAATCAGAGTTGAGCCGGATTGAAGAGGTGATAAAGAAGACGAATCTTAAAGGGTGTTTGGGTTAGCTTATTTTGGAGCAACTTATAACTTATTGACTTATAAAAGTTAATAAGTTGGTTTTATAGTGTTTGGGTTACCTTATTTAATATATTTTTGTGTGTTGAGAAGTTGTTTTTTTGAGAAGTTAGTATTTGTAACTTATATAAGTTAATAAGTTCTTTTTGAAAAGAATCCGGACACCCTCTTAAAGAGAAAGGTTTGGGAGAGGATAGGGTTTTTGTGGATATAAAGAGATGATGTATTGATCGATTTACCTTTGCATCGTTAGTCAAAGTTAACAAAATATTCTTCAGACTAATGGAAGTCATGCCATAGTGTGTAAAATTGCAAGCAAATACAAGCTTAAGGGGCTGTTTGGTAACATCTGAATGACATTAAGAGGCTACCCCTTAATGAAATCATTTAAGAGTTTAACAAAGATAATGTAGAAGAATGTGACATGTGATGGTTTACCATTCAGATGTTACCTCTTATCCAGTCAGACATAAGGTTACCTCTTATTCATTCAGACATAAGGGCCACAAATGATTTCATTAAGAGGCAGCCTCTGAATGGATTAAGAGGCTACCAAACAGGGCCTAAGTGTGTAACACAAGGGTTTTAATTTAAGGAGACAAAATGAAAAGTGACCCAAAGTATAGGGAGGTAAATTGTAAATAACTCTTGTATTTATGAAAAAAAAAAAAACTAGGTCCGTTTATGTGGTTGGGTTAGGTTTAAGAATTGAGATCACTCACTCATCATTTCGTATAAGATTCCCCCAAAACCTAGGGTTTCGATGGCAGGAGGTCATGGTTACGGTAATGGAACCTACAAAGGCGTTCATTTGCATCAGCCGAAGCGTTGGCATACCGTCACCGGCAAGGGCATGTGCGCCATGATGTGGTAATTTTATCTTTTTCTTATTCGTTTGTCAAATCTCTGATGCATCGTTAGGTTGACTTTTATCAGGATCTAAGATCTGATTGAATACACAGTTGAATCATTTGACATAATTTCGTTATCTGAAGTTTAAGAATTTTTGACATAATCTAATTGAATACATAGTTGAATAGTTTCATATAATCTTCTTGTAGTGTTTACCTAGAACAGATTTTAAATCAAGTATTTTTGTGTTGTTATATGAAATGTAGTTGCAGATTTGAAAATTACAATTAGTTTGAAGTGCTAAGTCAAAAAATGATGTACCTTTTGGAGCTCTTAATCTTTTGTTGTTTGTTAAAAAAGCACATGCAAACAATGTATAATTTCATATGATAACCATAGTTATTATTAAACCCTTCACTTCGAGCGCCTAGGCACATTTTCCAGGCTAGGCATGCTAATTGCACTTCTAGTTCCTAGGCGTTCGCTTCAGTTCTGCAGGCGTACTAAATACCGATTTATTCTGTTTTTTTATATAATGCAAAATTATTGATCTTTTCCACAATACCCAATTGAAGCAAGTAATTTTTATCCAGATTTTTTTTTATCCAGTTTAGAACTTTTGGTACTAATTAGATGATATATAATTACTTTTGTTTATTTTATTTGAAGAATAGTATTATTCTTATACATAAGCTTTTTTTTTATTTAGGTGTGTTTCTTTTTTCTCAGGCCCTCACTTTTTTGCATCTTGTGTCTAGGCCCCAGGTGAGGCCTATGTGCCTAGCGCCTTTGATAACTATGATGATAAATTGATAACAAGTAACATCTATAGGACCTTTCTTTTAAGAATTTGGTTGTTGATCTATTTAACCTTAGGTCTAGCAGATATTCAAGATCAAGTACCAAGTGGTACTTAAATGTGTGTTACTTGTTTTGGTTCCGGTAAAACTACAAATACGCTTGAGTGGTAATCATGGTTTAAAAACAAACGGTTGAGGCGTGAGCCTCAGGGGTTTTTGATATTTGATTTTGATGTTTTTGACTTTTTGTGTCAATTTCAAGCAATCTCTGTCTTTTTTATGTGTGTTTTTGATGATGAATTTAGTTGGTATTATTATTTTTATATAATATATAATTTTTATATTTTTTTAAAAATTCCGCCTCGGTTCGCCTCGAGGCTTACGCCTCATGAGGTGAAGGGAAGATGCCTCGAAACTCGTTTCCGTTTTTTTAAACCTTGGTGGTAATAGTAAAGACCCCCTATCTCAAACATTGTGCCATTTGAAGAATACTCTTTGATCTCCTTCCCCCAAGTCTTCTGGATTTAGCTTTTTTTTACCAACCATTTGAACATAATGCTCCTGCATAAGAACTCAATATCTTTTGCTATGCAGTTATAGTGGTCCAAAATCAAATAGCGGTAAAGGTCCGATGTATGATATATAGGTTATAGCGGTGGTATATCATTAATTTTTATAAATACTAGATTTTTACCAGTGCCGCGCGTTGCGGTGGCAACGTCGCGTTTGCCACTTTGTTACACACGTTCAATGAGAACATTAACATGTGGTGCCCGCATGTGACTTAGCACGTTTTTGACTTTGTTACACATGTTACGTTCATGACATTAATGTGGTTAGTCAAAGATAAAAAAAAAGTAGAATGTCTTACACGTACATTATGGTGTAAATTCATAAAAGTAATTTAAACACAATAATTGAAATGTTGGAGACGACGAAGTGTGAAGTTTTTAAGTAGAAAAAATAGGGCTCAAAGTTGTCAATTACCAAAAGTTAGGGGTCATTGTCTTGCATGTTACGGTGTAAATTTGTTTTTTATTTTATTATTTCTTATTATATAACTATTGTTTTTTTTTCAATTTTTTACATCAAAATAATTGAAGATAGAGAATGGAAACCAGCTCATGTTATTATAATATAGTTGGATGTAAGAATGCTGAGCCAATGGTTTGTGTCCTCCATGTGTTGATCACTACCAATTGTTGTTTGCCAAGTGTTGTAGTTAACCAACTTGAGGTGTAGAACTAATTCAAAAGTCACGTGAGAAAGGCATGGTCGGAACCCACCGACCATGCATTTTAAGACATATAGTAATGTATTTATATATATATATTATATAGATAAATTTGAAAATATTAATAGTAATATCAAAATTCATAGTAATAGCATGCAGAATATTAATATAATATTAAATTCAAAACATGAAAGTGTCAATGTTTGAAACACAATCTAATTATAAGCCATGGAATCTTCTTTTGGCCTCAGTCGTACCGTACGTACATAATAGATTTAGGATTGGACTAGGTTTAATTTGTGTTTGGGCCTTTACTTTTGGGTTATTTCAAACAAAAAACTGATTTATGTGGGCTTTACCCAACTTTTGGCCTCAAAATTTAAAACCTAGAAAAGCGGTGCTACGACTGCTATATGAGATTCAAAATAGCGGCATTTAGCACCACTAATAGCGGAACTGCTATAAGTGGCCGCTATGTCTGCTAACCGCTATAGCATGCTATTGACTGCATAGATCATAGATGTTTTTGTGATCTGAGTTTTCTTCAAAAAGAAACTAACACAAAGATAAACTGATACTTCCTCCCTTAATTTCTTATGGCTACACGTCTATGTAATCTTCCCAACATTTCATACAGTTGCATCTATGCCTCATATACGCTTGCTAGAACTGTACCAGTGACTAGAACAGAGACAATATGTTTCTACAGAACTGTTTGAAGCTTAAACGCTGTTTATGGTTAGTACAATGAAATGTAAACTATGTGAGCTCCTAGCAAGGAACCCTTAAAGTTTCTATTGGCTCGGTAGTAGTTTTGCATCAAGCCTTGGACACTAAGCACATAACACTCGGCAATTGGGACAAAGGCTGATTAGTGCATGTGCCCCCTTGTCTTTCGGCTATCAACGCCACCACATGATGCATGATTAATCGTCCGCCGCTCCTAACGTTATGTTCACGAACTTGGTCAAATAACGTTAAAATTAGTGCAATTTCACTTTTGCCCCTTAGCACCCACACATATATAATTATATGCGCACACCGCTAGCGGGCGTAATTGGCTATAACCATTGGTTACATAAAGTTCGTGATGAATATCTTGGTTATTATATTACATTTCATCAAACTTTCTGTAATTATGTTTCACTGTATTTGCTGTACAATTGAGTATTTGAGGCTATACTGTGCTTTTACTGCTGCTCTGCTTGTTAATAGACATTTATATACGTTAAACTTTAAATTACATTTGTGTATTTGGTTGGGATAACTCTTATTTTATGCTATTTATACAAACCAGACATTACGTGATGCCAATCTGCCGTGATGGGCATTAACTTTTATTAAACGCTTAACAATATCCAATGCGTTTCAGGTTTTGGATTCTATATCGCGCTAAGCAAGACGGCCCTGTAGTTCTGGTGAGCAATAATTTATTACCTAATTTAGTTTGTTACTTTGTTAGAAACGGAAGCTGCTATTGTGTATATGCTTAAATAATTAAAAAGGAAAAAAATAAAAGTATGCAACATATAGATAAGCGCAGGCCTTTTTGAAACGAGGGGAAAAGGACTGCTACCTTTCTTAATGGATATTTAACTATTTAAGCGGTTTCAACAGTTTTTTTTCTTCATATAGTAGGGTAGTGAACTAGTGATCACTTTTTAATGGGTGGTCTATTAAGCTGATCAGAGTATAAATCCCATTGCATATATATGTTTAGTTGACATTAAATTGATGAAGCATCATATAGGAAGCTTGAAATATGTTAAACTGAATCTGGTTTTACACATTTAGGGATGGCGGCATCCTTGGGAAGGGCATGGACATGGAGACGAACATTAGGTAATATTTTCTGTTGCTTATAATCTTTGCCTCTTCTGCCTTTGAGACAAACGGATTGGCGTGTGTATATACGCACACACATACCTGGATTAGTTATTTGGCTATACTGTTGTCATTGTTTGTCCCATAGTCACATAATTCGCTAGGTTACCCACGATCTACGATCCAGTTCGCACGATCCCATTCGCGGTACGTTCGCGATCCCGGATCGACCCGGATCGCGATTTCGATGTTGAAATTGGCGTTCCCATCTACGGAATTAAATCGTATTACATGGTATTGGGATCCTGATCTTCCATAATTCGAGACACGTATGAAAATCCATTGGAACATCGAACTGAACCAGAATTGGAAAGTTGGCCGCATGTCCTTGCCCAAGATGCAGCCATGAACCGCTTTTGTTGTTGCCGGAATATCTGGCAGGAGCAACGGAAGCTCTGGCTACACTTATCTCTCTGATGGAAGATGAAGATGAGAAGGGAGAAAGAATGTACAGAGCGGCGCTTTCATCATCGTTCTATTTTTTAGGGTTTTAAATCAACTTACTTTTTTTATCACTTTACACCCTCTAGTTTCCTTTATTATACTTTTAGAACTAATTTATAACAAAGAGTTTAGTAAAAAGTTGCTATTTCTCCATTAACTCCCTTATCTTGATTAGTTTATGTTTAGTCCTTTAACTTATAAATTTATAAAAATAGCACGTAGTTTAACTAGTACGGTACATCGTACCACATTATATGGTACATCGTACCGGATCGATCCGAAATGAGCCTACCCCTCCTCGTACCGAATTTTAGGGACCTAGCGAATTGCGATCCCGTTCCACGTTCCCGTACCGGAGCGAACCGCGATCCATGTGACTATGGTTTGTCCACTGCTACGACTTTCTGATAGAAAGTGAATTGCTTAGTTTACTTGTACAAAAGGTTTAATATATAGGCAAGCCTCATTGACACGAGTCTCGAAAGGCTACCTAACTTTTAAGCTGGTGCAAAAAATAACTCTTAACTAAACTCAGGGGCTGTTTGTTTACCTCTAAATGAGGCTCTTAATGGTTTAACACTTAATGGTTCATACTATTTGTTTCGTGAGCAGATAGATGTCTGAATTGTTTAGACATTTGCCTCTGAATGGTTAAGTATTATACAGAGTCTGAATGGTTAATACCTCTAATCTGAATTGGTCAGACATTTGCCTCTGAAGGGTTAAGCATTATACTGCCTCTTAATGGTTCAGCACTTAACCATTCAGTAGTTGCCAAACAGCCCCTCAGTGGTTAAAAGTTCAAATGGAAACTTGAAAGGAAAATTTGGAATGGTTGGCAGAGGGCGGTAGGGTGTAAACAAGCCGAGTTTAGGCTCTGCTCATTTGGAGCTATGTATCCAAAGCTTGAGCTCGGACATTTATTAGTTATTTACTTCATATACATATATTTTTATCTATGTGTTTACAGTTTTATATATATAATGTAATATATATTGTTTAGTTATTCTTACCATTTTATATATCATGAAAGTGTAAAATACAATACTGCTTATCGTGCGATGCATACACGAGCATGATATTGAGCCCTTTGTCATTCCTTTTTTTTATAACGTGCGGGATTATGTATTTAACATACGTAATTAGGGTTTGGAACAACGCATGTGTAATTTTGAGTTAAACATGCGTAATTTTCATGTTTGGTGGCATGTGGGTTTTGATTTTTTGATAACATGCGTAATTATGCATTATAACGTGCGTAATTATGCATTATAGCGTGTGTGATTATGTAATAACGTGCGTAATTATGCATTATGATGTGCGTTATTATGGTTTAACCCAACTAGTGCGTAATTATGCAATAATGTGCGTAATTATGTCACGTTAATTACTATTGTGCCACTGCATTCAATTGAAGGCCTAGGTTAGGTCAATCATGTGGCTGAGATACTCACGTACGCATCGCACGATAACCAATATTGTACGTTAACCGGCCTCTATATATCATATTAAATAAAGTTGTTATATATTTTTAACTAATGAGCTCTCACGGGCCTAGCCGAGACCGGTATATGAAGCGCGGCTAGCTTATGAGTCACTCAACTCGTTTACACCCCTACTTGATAACCTGCATTTTCCAACAAAGACGATCCATTTAAACTGTGAGCATGAGCAAGTACATAAATATATACAAGTAGTGAGATCCATCTAGCCCTAGGGAGGCAGATGGGATCCAACATTACTTTTGGTGGATCAAAGGTAATTAAACACTTCAAAAATGGCCAATTTAGTATATTTTCTGACTCTTGTCATCCCGTTGATGCTTGAAATTTCTTCCAGTATAAGTGATAAAAGTTGAAGGTTCCTGGAATTTGATGTGGAAACATAATAGCGCTAATGCATCAAATCAACCCAAAATTACTTTTAGGACCTACTCCAGTTATATTCATGAAACATGTTTTAGTCGTTTTCTTTCCCATCTCTTTGTCTCAGTTGCCTTATTCACAAATTTATATTTTTTAGGTCTATGTATCATTATTCTTTGGTGTATTAATGATCGCATATCTGATGCCATGATTTTGTGTAATATCTCAATGTCAGGTGCCAAGATGATCAAAAGAGACCATAAAACTATCTCATGTTTTGTTTAATGATTGCGTATTTGATTCCGTTCAACACAATCTATGTTTATGAGATACCATGCTTGTGTCTGTTAAATAAAATGATGACTGTGGAACTTGTAAACCAGTTATGTGATTTTTTTCTTGTCGACTTTCACAGCATCATTTTTTATTTCTTTCTTCCCCACATAAAATACATTTTCGTTTTCTTTCATTTTGCTCAAGAACACATCTTATAGATGGAACGAAAAAAAAAAAAAACAAACATATATGATGAGGCTACACTAGTTTACCTTATTGTTTACCATAAATGAAAATTCGTTGCTAGAGCTGCTTAACGATAAGCCGAATTGAGCTAGTTTTAGATGGGTTCAAAATTAAATGAGCTGGCTTGGCTTGAAAACACTTAACAAGTTGAGCTATACACTGAGACATGGCTCTGATACGGCTCGAGTTGTGGTTTTGATGTGGACTAATAAACTTTTATATAAATTGGTTTTCTTTCTATGGATTGTTTATTTTAGCGAGTCAACGAGCAACCTGGCTCGATAAATGTACGGGATAATTTTGAATGAGTTTTTACAAGGTATTTTTGGGCAGGTTTCGACAAAGGTATCATTTGCCTATTGGTAGATATATAAATTCGGTTTTTATACCGTACCTGATTGGGCTCAGAAATGGTTTAGCCGGGTGTACTGGGCGGTTTAACCGATTCTACCGGATGGTTCAACCGGTACTACTGGCCGCTTTGAACCTGTTTTTAAAACATTGAACGTATACATAATTGGTCAACCATAGTTATAATTGGTCAAAAATATATTTTTTTTCGAACCACTACTATTTTATTAAAAACTAAATAAAATAGAATATAGGGGCAAGAAAGAAACCGGAAATCCCAAACAAACAAATACATCACATAATTATATCTTGAATATTAAAATCTTGTCAACTCTCCCAAACAAGACTCGCATAATCTTGTCAACAATGCGCTCGATCCGCACCTAATACCCCTCAAATATCCTCTCGTTTCTCGATTTCCAAATAATCCATAATGCCGAAAAACAAGACATGAGGTTTTTTTTTTTTATACCATTTATTGGATTCTTTCAAACTATAAATTCAATCTAGCAACTCCACCACTGAATTAAAATGCCCATTAGTTGGGAGCTTAAGCCACACCCACTCCTTTCCAAATTTATTTTTAGAAGAGTAAACTGCCATTTTGGTCCCTGAGGTTTTGTCTGTTTTGCCATTTTAGTCCAAATTTCAAACCTTTTGCCATTTTGGTGGTTTCATTTTTTTGCCATTTTGGTCCAAATTTTAAATTTGGCCAGATTCCCCAACTTAAAACCTTCTATTTTGTCTTTATTCACAGGGGTATTTTAGTCATTTTAGAATTATTATAACTCAATTATATATATAATACCCTAAAACAATTTTATATATATATACACACACATATATAGACAACTCTCTCTCTCTCAACTTTCCTTCTCACTCTACTCTCTCTCTGAACTACCACCACCACACCACCACCCCCACCACCCCCATCCCACTACCGCCAACACCACCATCCCACTGAAACCCCAACACCACCATCAAGCTGCCGCCATCTCTGGACAACCACCAACACCACCATCCTCTCAAAACCCCAACAACCACCATCCCCGACGGCTTCAACCACTATCCCCGACGGCTTCACCTCCACCCCTGCACCACCACCAATGCACTACCATCATCCCCACCTTATCTTCTTCCCTTCTCTCTCTCTCTCTCTCTCTCTCTCTCTCTCTTTCTCAACATGTTTTTTTGGTTGTTGACGACGGGGAAACTAAACGCTCTGTTGAAGGGTTTCAATTGATGGTGACTTCTCCGTTAACTGATCCGTCCCAATCTGTCGCAACCCCCGATCCCTTATCGGGCGGACGCGAACTCAGTAGTGGTGATATCAGGTTATTTAATCTTGCAGCGGAATTTACATCAGGACCGTAGTTAGGAAATGTTTATCAGAGTAAAACCATCATATTTTATATTAATAATCACATGGGAAAAACCCAAGTTTCTTATTACAATACATTTATAGGGATAAACCCTATCTTATTGAATTTAAAACATCATTTATTTGGTAACTTTTATAGCCACATTATCCCCAAGCCTTTAGTGCTTTTCAGCTGGCTTTCTACTAATTGGCTGTCACATTGGGTTACCTGAAACGCGTTTTAAAAACATTTGTCAGTCGGAAATACTGGTGAGTGAATCCCAGTTTAATCAAGAAACATTTTATCGATTAAAACAGGATTGGGGACGATTACAATGTTTATGTCTACACAATTACTCCATTTGGTACTATCAATCCACTGACTTGTGGGTCATATTACACATTGGCTAACTCATTGTCCAATGGTAACGTACTGTCAACCTTGACTTACTACTCACAGTGTAGTAAATTTTGTATACAAAACCCCAACATACCGGCAGTAATTGAAGAACTACAAAGACTCAATCACCGCTTAATCACATTGTAAAACATTTAAGGTTTTATAAAATATTACAAAAAGGTTATCAAAAAGAGGATAAACTCACTTTGCTATCTTAGGCTTCTTGTAAGGGTTTCCTGGGTATAATCTATAATTTATACAAATGTACATTGGTTAGTATCATAACCCTTTGAAATTATTAATGATACCCTCCCCGAGACGGCATTCCAACAACTACGTCGGGCAGAACCACGACAGTTGTTACGGAACCCTAAATCAATCGGGCAGCGTAACTATTATGAAACTGGGGTTATAATACTTACAACGGAGCAGAACCTCGCTAATTAGGGGTATAATACCCGTGTATTATAACTTTCCTACAGAAATTGTGATTTGAGATTGAAATGTGAGCGACGAACGTAAACTGATGAGTTATATATATAGTGCTGGATTCTGACTTCCAGGCGGCCCGCGTAAGGTAAGGCTAAGCCTTACGCGGCCCGTGTCAACCACCTGGTCAACATATAGCTTGTCCCGGTCATCCTCTAGACCGCCACGATGTCGACACGTGTCAGCACCGGATGTCTCCGCGTTTCATGATCTCTAGCGGCCCGCGTAAGTGTAAGCTTAAGCTTACGCGGCCTGTATCAACTTAAGAAGTCAACGGAGTCAATTCCAGTCTTGATACCGCCCGCGTGAGATGTTGGGGTGGGTCTACGCGGCCCGCCTCAACTCCATTTTTCTTATTTTTGATTTATTTTATATGTTAAAACATAATTTGGGCTCGGTTTTCACATATGGGGTGTAATATAAGACATATTGGAATATTTTATAATATACTAAAGTGTCATAATATTTATGAGGGTGTTGGTTTTACCAAGAGTTGTTACATTCTCCCCACCTTGTTTTAGAGCTCGTCCTCGAGATCTATTGAAATAAATACGGGTATTTCTTTTGCATTTCTGATTCAAGCTCCCATGTGTATTCAGGTCCTCTTTTGGAATCCCACTTCAATTTGACTAGAACTAGTCTCTTGTGTTTTAGATTCTTGACTTTCCTGTCTTCAATTTGTAGAGGTTTTTCTACAAACTTGAGTTGTTCATTTACCTCTATATCCTTAAAAGGTACTATCAATGATTCATCAGCTAAACATTTTTTGAGATTAGATACATGAAACACATCATGTATTCCTGCCATTTCCTCTGGCAGTTGTAGCTGATAGGCTACAGGTCCTATTTTTCTAATAATCATGAAGGGTCCAACATACCTGGGACTTAGCTTTCCTCTTTTGATGAATCTTACTACTCCTTTCCAAGGAGAGACTTTCAACAATACTTTATCTCCTACCTGAAACTCCAATGGCTTGCGTCGGTTATTGGCATAACTCTTTTGTCGATCACGTGCTGCTTTCAGTCGTTCCTTGACTTGAATAATCTTGTCGGTTGTTTCCTGCACCATCTCAGGTCCAGATAGTTGCTTTTCCCCAATTTCTGCCCAACAGACTGGGGTTCGACACTTTCGTCCATAAAGTGCTTCGAATGGTGCAGCATTGATACTTGTGTGATAACTATTATTATAAGAAAATTCTATTAAAGGTAAGTGATCGTCCCAATTACCTCCAAAATCAATTACACAAGCTCTAAGCATGTCTTCCATTATCTGAATTGTCCTTTCGCTTTGTCCGTCTGTTTGTGGATAATAAGCTGTGCTTAATTTTATCTTGGTTCCCATTGCCTTTTGGAAACTTGACCAAAAATGAGAGGTAAATCGACTATCCATATCAGAAACAATTGATAAAGGAATGCCATGTAAAGAAACAATTTCATTTACATACAATTTAGATAATTGTTCCATACTAATTGTTTCCTTCATTGGTAGAAAATGAGCTGACTTAGTCAATCTATCTACAATCACCCAGATTGTATCATTTCCTTTCTTGGTTTTGGGTAATTTAGTAACAAAATCCATTGTTATTAATTCCCATTTCCAAACTGGCATTTCTAATTGCTGTAACAAACCTGAGGGTTTCTGGTGTTCAGCTTTGACTTGTGAACAAGTTAAACATTTAGAAACATAGGTTGCTATGTCTTTCTTCATTCCTATCCACCAGAAATTTTTCCTTAAATCCTGGTACATTTTGTCACTTCCTGGATGCATCGTATACTTGGACTTATGAGCTTCTTCTAATATACGATAGCGTAGATTTCCTAATTTAGGTATCCACATTCTCTTTTCATGGAATCTCCAAATTCCATCTGTTCCTTGTTTTAATTCTTTTAACATACCTTTTAACTTTTCAGTATCTTCCTTGATTACTGACTCTTGTGCTTCTCTTATTTGTTCATTTAAATCTACTTGCAGATTTAATTTAAGAGAACGTACCCTTTTTGGCTTTTCTTGATACTTTCGGCTTAAAGCATCTGCCACTACATTTGCTTTCCCTTCATGATACTGGATATTACAATCATAATCATTAAGCATCTCCATCCAGCGTCTTTGTCTCATATTCAACTCCTTTTGCTTGAAGATATACCTTAAACTCTTATGATCAGTGAATATGGTAAATTTACTACCATAAAGGTAATGTCTCCAAATCTTAAGAGCAAAAATTATAGCTCCTAATTCTAAATCATGGGTTGAATAATTCTCTTCATGACTCTTAAGTTGTCTAGATGCGTAAGCTGTAACTTTTTGTCGTTGCATCAATACACATCCATAACCTAGTTTAGAAGTATCACAATAGACTACGAAGTCTTCAGTTCCTTCTGGTAATGCTAATATAGGTGTATGGGTTAATCTTTGCTTAAGAATTCTAAAGGCTTCTTCTTGTTTTAATCCCCATTCAAACTTAACAGATTTACAGGTTAACTTAGTTAAGGGAATAGCTATTCTAGAGAAATCTTGAATAAATCTTCTATAATAACCGGCCAATCCTAAGAAACTTCTAACCTCAGTTGGTGACTCAGGGGTTTTCCATTTAGTAATTGCCTCGATTTTTGTTGGATCTACATGAATTCCTTCATGATTAACTAGGTGTCCAAGGAATTGTACCTGTTCTAACCAAAATTCACACTTAGAAAACTTAGCGTAAAACTTTTCCTTTCTTAACAAACTTAAAAGTGCGTGCAAATGCTTTGCATGATCCTCTTTATTCTTAGAATAAATTAGAATATCATCTATGAATGCAATTATGAATTTATCCAAATATGGCTTACATACTCGGTCCATCATGTCCATAAATGCAGTTGGGGCATTGGTTAAACCAAATGGCATGACAGTAAATTCATAATGACCATACCTTGTTCTAAAAGCGGTTTTAGGAATGTCCTCTTCCTGTACCTTTAATTGATGATATCCTGACCTTAAATCGATTTTTGAGAAAAAACGAGCTCCTTGTAGTTGATCAAACAGATCATCGATTCTTGGTAATGGGTACCGATTCTTAATCGTGACTTTGTTTAATTCACGGTAGTCAATGCACATACGCATTGATCCGTCCTTCTTTTTAACAAACAGTATCGGCGCTCCCCATGGCGACGAACTTGGCTGTATAAATCCTTTCTCCAACAATTCATCTAATTGTTTCTTTAGTTCTTGCATTTCAGCGGGTGCCAAACGGTAGGGTGCTTTGGCAATTGGTGCTGTTTCGGATAGTAGATGAATCCTGAATTCAACTTCTCTGTCTGGAGGTAGTCCTGGTAATTCTTCTGGAAAGACATCTGAAAATAGAGATACTGCTGGAATATCTTTTAGTTCTTTTCCTTTAGTGTTAGTGACTATAGAAATCAAATACACTATAGAACCTTTTCTCATACAACTTGCAATTTTCATCACAGAGATTAATTTAGTGGATCTAAACGACTTATCTCCTTTAATTGTGATCGTTTTACCTTTCGGTGAATTTACTTGTATTAACTTTTGATCATATAAAATACTGGCTTTATTGGCAATTAACCAATCCATTCCTAAAACAACATCGAATCCTGCCAGATTCATGGGATAAAGATTTGCAATAAATTTCTGATTTGAAATTTCTATACTTGCTCCCTGCAAGATTTCAGAAATTCTAACGGTTTCTCCATTGGCTGTCTCTACTAGACATTCTTGTGGTAGTTTAGTTAATGACTGAGTTAAAATTTTGCAAAACGAAGTATTAATAAAACTTTGGTTCGCACCAGAGTCAAATAATACTTTAGCAAATATATCATTAACTAAAAACGTACCAGCTATAATGTCTGGGATCATCTTGGCTTCATCTGCAGTAAGAACAAATGCTCTAGCATTTTTAGTATTCTTGTTGTTTGCAGCTGGGGCCAATTTTGGACAGTTTGGCCTGATATGACCTTTCTCTCCACAGTTGTAGCATATTCCATTACTGGATTTCCTCTTGCAATTTTCTTCCTTGTGTCCTGGCATCTTGCAATAATTGCAGAGATTGGAGCATTTTCCCGAGTGCTTTTTCTTGCAGACCTTGCAATATGGTGCAGAGGTAGAACCCATATTCCTACGATTGAAATTTCCAGAACGAAATTCTTGAGTAAGCCTTTAGGTTAGGTTTCTCCTCTGGTCTTCTTCTATAGTACGGACTAACTCATCTGTCAAGGTATTGGCTAGTTCTACAGTTTCTTCTATAGTTTGAGGTCTAGCTGCCTTGACTACATGTCTAATCTCTCCAATTAATCCCCAAATATAACGGAAGATTAACACTGGTTCTGGTGAAGCAAGAGTTGGTACTATTCTAGCATATTCAAAGAATAACTTCGTATATCCCTTACTATCCACACCAGTCATCCTAAGATTTAGGAATTTGTTTGCTATCTGTTCCTTTTCATTTGGAGGGCAGAATTTTCTTTCTACCATATTCCTAAATTCTTCCCAATCCATACTATAAATCCTATCACTTCCTCTAGACTGAAGGATAGTGTTCCACCATTCTAAGGCTGCATTCTTAAATAGATTGGAAGCAAACATTATCTTGTCCTCTTCCGCACATTTACTTATTTTTATAACAGCCTTAGTCTTTTCTATCCAGCGTAGAGCTGCAATAGGTTCTTCATTGCCCGAGAATTCTATTGGTTTACAGGACCATAATTCTTTGTATGAACAACCGTAAGGCACGGTTCTTCTTCTTTTGGGAATGGGCATTTGAAGTATAGGTCCATTGTTCACGCTATGTTCTGGTTCAATTGGTCGCTTACTGCTATGTTTACTTTTATTATTCGCTTCTTGAACCGTTTGAAGAATAAATGGCATTGCGTCTATAATTCCTTGTGCCACTATATGTTGGATAGCACTATTATCCATCTGATTTCCATTGTTATTGATGCTTGGGTTTTCATTAACCACGTTAATGTTGCTCTGATTATCGTTATTCAGATTTCCTTGATTTTCTTCGTCGGCCATCTGAATTTTAAACATTTACTTCATATTAATATCACAAATAATAGATACTATAGTTAATCACATGACACGCAATTTAACCAAAACCGTCGATCATTGCGACCATACTCTTTTTCATATACTATGCGTCTAGTACACACTAGTACAGAAATAAAGATTACAATACCAACAAAAAGAAAATTAAACTAATAGTAACATGCATCCGTACACACATATTTTATATATATATATATATATATATATATATATATATATTTATATATAATATTATTACTACCATCGTTTCACCATCTCATTCACGGATATGGATTTATCCAAAAATTCATATTACGTTCATCCTATTTTCATACGAGACGTTCTCCCACCTGACGCATTCTCTCACTGCTCTCTAAAATCTCCTCCCCGAAAGTCCTAAGTTCTTGCACGTTTTCTGCACTCATTGGGGGTGCAGGTTCTCGGACTGGGTTTGGAATCTGGGGTACGGTTTCCTGATATGGGGGTGACAGTTTCTGAAATTGGTAAGGATCCTCTAATATCTCCCTAATATAATCATTTTGGTAATAGGGATCTAAAGGGTCCATACCTGGGTAAGCTTATATGTTCTGTATGGGTGGATAATCCTGAATAGGGTAACGTTGCACAAAGTCCCTATTGTCGTCCCACCAGGGGTCGTAATTTGGATCTAGAGGGTTTGGTGCAGGCACCCTTGGGATTTCTTCTGGGTTAAAATCGTGCATCTCTACTTGGTTTTCCGGGTTTTCTATTTCCATGGGTTGTTATGGGGTTTGTGGTTGTGGGGCTACTAGTTGTTCCAGACCTGGGCCAGCAGCAGTTGTAGCTAAGATATGAAAATTAGCTAGGCTTCTATTAAGCATGTCCTGTGTATGGGCATCTGTCTCTCGCTTAATAGCTGCTAACGCTCTTTGCTGTTGCAATTTTCGCATTCTCTTCCTACGAGCAAAAGCTTCTTTACTAAACCATCCTCGTTTCTTATTAGGAAATGGTTCTTCAGATTGAGCTCTAAAGGCAAATATTCCCTCCTCCTGATCAGCAGAATACCCTGAAAGGGCAGGCTGTGATGATGTACCTTCACTCCTAGGTGAATCAGATAACTGACGATTCACGTCTGATGGACCTTGATCACTCATACTGAAAACTAACAAATAGTCAAATAACAAATAACAATTATTTACAGTTATGCACATATTTCCGTAATTTATTTCCTAACACAAAATATATAATTTTAAGTGTCAGCAGAACACTTCTTTGGCTCAGACCAGTGGCTAGGCTCTGATACCACCTCCTGTCGCAACCCCCGATCCCTTATCGGGCGGACGCGAACTCAGTAGTGGTGATATCAGGTTATTTAATCTTGCAGCGAAATTTACATCAGGACCGTAGTTAGGAAATGTTTATCAGAGTAAAACCACCATATTTTATATTAATAATCACATGGGAAAAACCAAGTTTCTTATTACAATACATTTATAAGGATAAACCATATCTTATTGAATTTAAAACATCATTTATTAGGTAACTTTTATAGCCACATTATCCCCAAGCCTTTAGTGCTCTTCAGCTGGCTTTCTACTAATTGTCTATCACATTGGGTTACCTGAAACGCGTTTTAAAAACATTTGTCAGTCGGAAATACTGGTGAGTGAATCCCAGTTTAATCAAGAAACATTTTATCGATTAAAACAGTATTGAGGACGATTACAATGTTTATGTCTACATAATTACTCCATTTGGTACTATCAATCCACTGACTTGTGGGTCATATTACACATTGGCTAACTCATTGTCCAATGGTAACGTACTGTCAACCTTGACTTACTACTCACAGTGTAGTAAATTTTGTATACAAAACCCCAACATACCGGCAGTAATTGAAGAACTACAAAGGCTCAATCACCGCTTAATCACATTGTAAAACATTTAAGGTTTTATAAAATATTACAAAAAGGTTATCAAAAAGAGGATAAACTCACTTTGCTATCTTAGGCTTCTTGTAAGGGTTTCCTGGGTATAATCTATAATTTATACAAATGTACATTGGTTAGTATCATAACCCTTTGAAATTATTAATGATACCCTCCTCGAGACGGCATTCCAACAACTACGTCGGGCAGAACCACAACAGTTGTTACGGAACCCTAAATTAATCGGGCAGCGTAACTATTATGAAACTGGGGTTATAATACTTACAACGGAGCAGAACCTCGCTAATTAGGGGTATAATACCCGTGTATTATAACTTTCCTACAGAAATTGTGATTTGAGATTGAAATGTGAGCGACGAAAAACGTAAACTGATGAGTTATATATATAGTGCTGGATTCTGACTTCCAGGCGGCTCGCGTAAGGTAAGGCTAAGCCTTACGCGGCCCGTGTCAACCACCTGGTCAACATATAGCTTGTCCCGGTCATCCTCTAGACCGCCACGATGTCGACACGTGTCAGCACCGGATGTCTCCGCGTTTCATGATCTCTAGCAGTCCGCGTAAGTGTAAGCTTAAGCTTACGCGGCCCGTATCAACTTAAGAAGTCAACGGAGTCAATTCCAGTCTTGATACCGCCCGCGTGAGATGTTGGGGTGGGTCTACGCGGCCCACCTCAACTCCATTTTTCGTATTTTTGATTTATTTTATATGTTAAAACATAATTTGGGCTCGTTTTTCACATATGGGGTGTAATATAAGACATATTGGAATATTTTATAATATACTAAAGTGTCATAATATTTATGAGGGTGTTGGTTTTACCAAGGGTTGTTACACAATCGACGCCGATCTAGGTGCCGGAATAGACTTCTACTTCTCTGGTGTAATGTGGTTGAATGATTCTCTGTTTTCTGATTCCGGTGCTTACATGAAACTGGACTTGATTTGTGGTTTTCTAGAATTAAAATGAAACTGGACTTGATTTGTGTTAGAGAGAGAGAGAGAGAGAGAGAGAGAGACAGAGGGGTGAAACAGATGATGATGATTCAGTGTTGATGGTGGCGGTGGTGGAGTTCTGGTAGCGATGGTGTTGCTCGAGAGAGAGAGAGAAAGGGAGAAGAGAGAAAGTGGTGCTAACGCTGAAGAGTCTTGACAGTATAATTCCTTTGGGGTGTGAGCGGCCGAAGGATGGTTAACAATGGGAGGCATTAGCGGAGTTTGCAGAATTTGAGATCCTGTTAATGTTATTTAGACTATATAATTATTCTAATCCATATTATCAGATTTTTCCTAGCAACATGTGAGTTGGGATTATGAATGACATCACTCGGAGATGTATGTATTTAGTTTTGAGTTTTATAATAGTTATGTTATTGTATTAGAAATCTCTAACTAAAACATAAGTCGTTATTAATAACCAAGTTCTTAATTAGTTTAGTTACTTTTGCTTTCCAAAAAGGTTAATTCTCCGCTGCAACGCGCGGATAGAAACAACCTAGTTTAAAAAAAAATTGGTGAAACATATTCAATCTTATTCAAACAAATCCCTAATTTATCACAAAATCATCAACATGATTTCCATCACAAAATTGGACGCTTTTTTTCCGCTAACATCTGATTTTCGCAAAATATAGTAGTAAAACGGATCCCAAGCCCAAGTATTTTGAGGCTTGGGCTTTGGGCCTCCAAATAAATAGGGCCTCCAGCTTTAAAAAAATTAGTAATAATTATATGTGATATTTGGGCTGGTTTGCGATGGATATTATTGATGTATAGCAGATTTGTAGGGACGCTGCATATGGAGTATTGTATTTGGGCGGCAATTGCGATTTACTCAATTTTTTGAGGGAAAAAGGCCTCTAGTTTTTAATTCGTTTTAGGCCACCAAAATGGTTTAGCCGGCCCTACGGATCAGCAGCCAAGATTTATCGTATATGGCCATTTGTGATGGTTTTTACGGTTTGTGTAGCAATGAAAGTAACCGTTATATTACACATACTCACAAATAATTTGTAATGACAATTATATAGAAAACTTGGATATGCCATTCAATTTAGTACACACAGAAACTTACATAATTATTTTCCAAACCCTACCACCCTCCAAAACATCAAAGACTAACAAAGGAGAAAAGATGGAGTCACAAACATAAGAAAACTATGACTTCCACTTCTTCTTTTTTTTTTTGAACCTTCCAATATGCTTTGTAATTATGGTGTTACTTAACTTATAAAACAAATCGTATCTCTTCATTCTTATGGCACATACCCTCTTTGGTCAGTTTCTGGATACCCCTCTTGCTTCTCATACTCTTCCATTGTGTCAAACTCGTATTTTGATTCTTCATTATTCCTATTATACCCTTCGCCATTGTCACTCACTTCCTCTTCTTCATAACTACTTTCATGGTTATTCTCATTGTTGTTTGTATCATAAGAGTACTTACCATTCTCCAAAAACCGTGTGTCACTCATTCCTTGTGGCTCCACCATGTACCCGTTGTCATTGTTGTAGCCATTGTTTTCCTCTTTAGATTGTGTGTATCCGTCGCCATTGTAGCCGCTATTCTCGTTTGTGAAGGTCATGTAATTGTTGTTGTTGTTGTTTTCAGTCTTGTAACCGTTGTTCTCATACATAGAGCTTGAGTATCCATTATAGTTGTTGCTATACATGTTCTGGTTGTAGCCATTCTCATTGTTGTTGTAACCATTTTCGTTGTTGTTGTAACCATTTTGGTTGTAGCGATTCTCATTGTAGCCATTCTCATTGTTGTTGTAACCATTTTCGTTGTTGTTGTAACCATTTTGGTTGTAGCCATTCTCGTTGTTGTTGTAGCCATTCTCGTTGTTGTAACCATTTTGATTGTAGCCATTCTCATTGTTGGAATAACCATTATTGTTAGTAGAGTAACTTTGACTACTTAGTAGCTTCTCGAACGGGGTCTCCTTTTGTGAAGTAAACTCATCTACATCATTACTTCCTTTTCCCTCCTCGTCCTCCAGGGTTTCACTCTCTGAACCCTCCAAGGAAGATACGTGGAATTCCTCTGAGGAAAACTCACTCGACCCTTGACCATAAAGACCATAGCCATGCTCTTCCTCAGCCGGTGCCGGTGTAGGAGCCAAAAATGGCTCATTCACCGGAACCAATCCTGGAACCAACATTGGAGCCGGTGCTGGTACTAGTACCGGCTCATTCTCTGGAGCCAGACCTGGAACCAGCACCGGAGCTGGTGCTGGTACTAGTACCGGCTCATTCTCTGGAGCCAGCCCTGGAACCAGCACCGGAGCTGGTGCTGGTACCGATGATGATGAAGATGTTATTGGTGAATTTGAAAGGTAATGAATAACTTTGGTGAAAAACTTGCTCTCTCTAGCATGTGGTTGGTGAGAGAGTGACAAAACTATGAGCAAAAACAAGTGGAAGTAGAATGTGTTAGCAATGGAGGCCATGGCACTAAATCTGAGTTTGGCTGGCAAGATTTACTATCACAAAGTGGTGTATATATATATAAGCGGTTTAACACTTTAACCGGATTGAAAGGCGGGGATTGAGGTGGTGGGGTAGCCTTAAAATGATGAATAGTGATGGAGTCTTCTTGCATGTGCATGTAATGAGAATGTTTAAAGGGTGGGGTGGGGCAGGGTAGGTTTTTGGATGCACCCATTTCACGCTACCTTAAATTATTACAACTTCTTTTAGTTAATTATGGCAGACAACAAGTGCAACAATGTTTGATATCCATACCTAACTTTTAAAAAGTTTACCTTAATAAATATGTGACAAAATAATGTGGTGTTTTTTATAGGTGTGTAATGTAATTCTTGGTGTTAATAGTAGGCATAACTACTATTACGGCTGGAGTAACTAAGAGCGACATAATAAAAATCTTTTTAAAAGAAAGTGAAAGTTAGATGCAGACGGAATTAGGTACTTTTCCGTTAAAGTACGATTGTTGTATGAAACGGAACGGAAGTAAAAGACTAAAGAAAAGTATGACTGGTCTAGTGGCGGATCAAAATTTTTTTCTACCGGGTTCCTTTTAGTTGATTTTCACTAAGTCTTACTATTTTTTTTAAATCATACAAAATTTCCACTGTTTTTTTCATTTTTTTCCAAACCGAGGGGGTTCCCGGGAACCCCCAAAACAACCCTGGATCCGCCACTGGACTGGTCAAATTCTAGTATGGATTATTATCAATAAATTAGTTTGTATTATTAAATCTAATAATAATAATGGTAATCTTATAAGCAGGATAATACATAAACCTTTCATAAATAATTAATAACTGTTATAAGGAGATTTCAATAGATTTTTACAAAGGTATGTGAACATGAAGAAAACAAATAGGACTTAAATAATTTTGATGATAAAACTGATGGCAGTAACAACAGATTTGTCATATTCTTATATGATGAAGATAGGATACAATATTTTGAAAACAAAAGGGTACTGATTGATACCATTGGATGCTAAGAAAAGTCAAAAGAAGAGATTAAAAAAAGTAAAGATCTTTGACCTTCTTTCACTTGTTAGTTTTCCTTTCTTTTATAAAGTGGTATATATATTTAGAGTAAATTGCTCGGATGGTCCCTGTGGTTTCAAGTTGTTTCACGTTTAGTCCCCACCTTTTGAAAATAGCAGGTATGCTCCCTATGGTTTGTCATTTTGTTACTCGGATAGTCCCTGAGTAAATGTCAGTTAGTTTGGAAATAACATGTATGCTCCCTATGGTTTGTCATTTTGTTACTCGGATAGTCCCCAGAGTAAATGTTGGGGGACTATCCGAGTAACAAAATGACAAACCATAGGGAGCATACATGCTATTTTCAAAAGGTGAGGACTAAACGTGAAAAAACATGAAACCACAGGGACCATCCGAGCAATTAACTCATATATTTATAAAGTGGTGTGTATATTAATACATATCATATGAATTTAGTTAGTATGTGACTTAATAAAAACAAGTAAATGACTATGATAAAATGATGAAAATTTCATAACTAATGATACGTCAAGATCATTTGCACGGTGCTTCTAAGCTATTCAAGTCTTTACACAAGTAGAAGTACCCTCTGCCAAATAACAACACGTGACGTTTAACCCCGTTAAAGAATGTGTTAAGTTTTTACCCTCATAACTACATACTTAGACAGACGAATTTACTACTAATGACACATCAAGACCATTTACACAGCGTATTGATGGTTCAACTAAGGAAGTATTAGTTATTTAGGAACCACCAACAACTGTTTTTTTTTTTTATAATATAATATAATAATAATAATAATAATATAAAATAAAGGAAATGGATTTAATCTTGGCGCAATGATCGGAAAGAGATGGTCAAAATGTTTGTTGCATAACCCCTCCAATTTGGTTTGACTTTAACATGAAATTAGCGGGGGAACCAGTTCCACATGTACCATGAATTGGGGTACGAACCAACTGCTAAATTCTTTTTATTAATTTAGTAGTCTAATATTCCGCGAGTTTCACGGATGGCTTAACACAAACATATAATATCTACTGGCATTGAAGCCCATGTAGATCATCATTTTTGTTCTAGGCCTTTCCAGAACTTAGGCTTCACGTCTAAGGGTCGCCAGATAGATACCTTATGCGCACCAAATATTAAAGCACCAAACAAAACTTTAGAATGAAAAGGTAACATAAAACATTGATGAAGCATGTCGGAACTAAATCACAACATACCACTATATTTTGCGCTTGAATATATGAAAACTCATGGTGTATCAACTTAAAATTAGATTTCTAGAATATACATATAAGTTGCCTAATATGCAGTAAGTTGCCATCCCATTTCAATTTAAGGAGACATTTGTAAACATCATTTAGCAGAATTTGTAATAAACTTATAATAATAAAAAAAAACTTTGAAGACATTTGGAAGCTGAACACAAACTGCCGCGCTTTATTGCTCATGCCCACATTTGGGTGAGACTGCAACTTCTCGTACATAGCGCAAGCTTCATTGGATCTGTCAGCACAGGAAACAATTAAATATATGATTCTGACAAAAATATATAAAATAACAATGAGAATAATTAAATATTGCTTAAATGTTATATCTCGATACACAATGAAAGATTAAATAAAAACAAAAAATATTACACCGTATGACGTATCTATATAGTTGTCACACTTCTAAGCAACACACTTTTCACACCTCCTATTTCTTTGAAGAATATTAATGCACAGATGTGCAAACTACTTCCACCCGATCTGTCTATTGTTAAAAACCACCTGCATCATTTTTTGTAAGATTGCAAAGAGCAATTCTAATTGTTATAGCATTCAACTCAAATTTCAACAAAAAATGATAGCTAATCAATGCATTAGTGTGCAAAACAAATAAACTATTACCTGTTATGCTCTCTTACAAACATCAGGATATCAATCACATTGATCTTCGTCTTTTCCTGCTGCTATTAAGGCCAACTATTTCTTGCTGCTATTAAGATCAAGTACAACAGAAAATTATGTTCAATAGTTTCAAAGGAGTACAAATTCACCAAACGGATGCTCAGTAGAAATTTATAGAAAAAGGGGGTTTAGTTAATTAGACCAATGTTATATGTATGCTTCATGGTGCAAGTTTAGAAAATCAATACATTATTTTAGTTGTTAGCACAATCACAAGTCACAACACAGTTCGATTTTTTCTATTATGGGTAGAGTTATAAAGGTAGTTAAAGACATGTGAAATGAATATAATGTTTTTTAACACAACATACAAACCAGTAGTTTGGATTCTTTTCTAAATTAACATAGTAGAACCATTTTACTCTTACAAATTGGTAGAAATAAAAAAAACATAATATTAAAGGCCACAAAGAGTGATTTAAAAAAAAGAACAAATAGGCTGAGATGATACAAAAAAAGATTCAATAAAAAACCTAAAACCCAAACCTTGTTAGAAGCTGCATAACTATAAAAAAGTGATGGGCATCCAAGCACAATACTTTCAAATCAGGACCCTCCTATTTTACATGTCAGACCCCATGATGGGCACTGCATTACTGCAACTTCCTAACAACCGTTAGTAACACCATTAGCAATAATACTTTTCAGCCAAAAAGCTTTAGCAACCGTTAGTAACACCATTAGCAATAATACTTTTCGATGTAGCTACCTTCACAGATCTTAGAGGAGTTTCATATGATTTTGGTGGTTCAATCTCTACTTTAATTCATTCCTTGGGTTTTCCTTCCTACATCTGAATAGTGAATAGAAAAAAAAAACAAATAAAAAGTGAATATTTTATAAATTTTACTTAAAAAATATGGATAAATGCAGTGGTTAGGCATATAGACCAAACTTGTGTCTTGAACTAATGTTGTTTTCTTTTCTTGAAGGGTAAATTACATTTTTCGTCCTTTATGTTTGTAGCGGGTTGCAATGGATTACATTTAACTTCAATAATTACAGTCACAATCCTTTATTTGAAGAACACATTACACATTTCGTCCTTTGTCCCTAACCTGGTTAAAATTTTCAGTTATATCTATCCACTTAAGGGTATTCTGGTCATTTTATGTTTTTATTTAACATGTTCATTAATAAATAAACACAATCTTCCTCAATTCCCAAACCCTAACCCAAGAATCTCTCATCTTCATCTCTCTCCAACCAACCTCTACCACCACAAGACTCTTCCACTTCTCCTCCGATTCATCTACATAACTAATCATACCTTGAATCAAGTCAATTTCATTGTCTTCACTCCACAGCCTAGGAAAAAGTTGCTTCTTTTCACCACCATTATTCGCATCTGTAAGGGGAAAATAAGGTTTTTGGATCTGGGTTTTTCGTTTTTTGACCAGAAGATGAATTGGTGGGTTTGTTCACCGATCTGGGCAATGTTGATGAGAGGCGACAGTAATGTGTGTGGGGTTGGGTGGTGGCAGGTGGTTGTGGTGGGTGGCAGGTGGAGAACAAGGAAGAAAGAGAGATGGGGCTTTCAGATACTGAAGAGGGGGGGTTATTTATATGTAAATAACCAAACCAAAAGTGGGATTAAAAAAGTTAAAACATCAAACAAATTACACAACCAAAGATATAGTCCCCGCTATTGGTAATAGGATTATACTCGTTTTCTAAGGTAATGTGCTTCAACAAATTGTTTGGCAGATCCTTAGCAATATACCACTTAACAGGAAGTCAATCAGGCCATATTATAAGCTTCAGTCAAAATCAACCAGGCCCACCATCTTACCCGTGTGGTACACGGGTTGGACAATTGAAATCGTATAAAACATAAAAATAAAATAAAATAAAATACATAAAAAGAAGCTGCATATTTAGTAACACCTGATGCTAATGTTAATCTTTTAACAAATTTCCATTTACAAACACATAAAAACACCTAATGCTAAAGAACACTTGTGACTTGTGCATGATAACCAACAAAGGAACACCGAATATCCCATTATATAGAAAACCTAATGCTAACAGTCCATAATTTAGTCTCTTAAGACCTTAAATTCAAAGCATTTAACCTCTTAATAATTATGCCTACGCTTTCTTTCATCATAGCCTACGCGTTCTTTCATCATAAGTTAGTTCTTCAACCAATTATCAATAACAAAAACACAAATCCATACAAAATGCAAAAAAATAGAATGATATGTAAGAATAACTGATTTTGTAGAAAATGTTTAACGAAAAGTGTGGCGTCGGTTAACCCAACCTATAAGTTTGACAGGTTAACAAACCTCGCCCGTTTTGATTCGTAAGCCAACTCAGCCAGCTTTGACCCGTTAGCCAACACAACAATCTTGCTTAGAGAGAAAAAAGGTTAAAGTTACCAAGTTTTAACCCTGAATCATCTACCACTCTTCTTGAACCTTCTGTGAATGCAACCCCATCAGCCACATGTCACACCCGCTCATAGCGGAAACGCAAGGTGTGATCTGTCTGGTTTTCATTGCATAAATATCGATGTACATGAACAAACTATATGAATAAAACATACTCCATTGCCATTACATAGTGTTTCAAAAGATTACAACATAAGTTTAGTGTGTCGGTTACAAACCATTAACATGTAAATAAAACGTTATTGTTTCATACATTAACTTGAAATAATACTACAAAGGTTTAAACCATCATATTTCCGCAAAGAGGCGGAATATAATAGTTAAACCCTTCAAAAGATGGCATGGAGTTCCTGTACTTGTTATCTTGACTGGGAAATCCGACATGGTCCTTTAATTCCCTGAAATACATGTTAAGTTTGGAAAACATCAACAAAAGTTGGTGAATTCATGCAATTTAGTTGTAAACGATGTATGAAAAATGTGAGTTGTAGTATGTAAAGAGTCAATGAAATCGTTGATCATTAATGTTTTGCAAGGACATTAATATGTGTGACGAAATAGGAAGCAAACCAACCCTAGACGATTTTATGCCGATTCCTATCGACTGGGACACAAACGCACTCTTCCGTAGGGGTCCATGACCAAGAGTGGGGCTCGCCAAAACCCATTAGATCTAAGCCTTTGTTCCTTGGTCCAAACTGGATTAATGGTGCTTATAGTATGGCCCTAATTCGCACATGATCTATGGTGTTTCATTCCCTAACTTTAACATACTATGAACATGTATTTTCCCCGATAGTTGTAAAGTTGTAAAACATTTAAATGAATAGGGGAACATGAACTCACTGTATAGCGTCCTGAAAATAGATGAAAATAAGATCTCACGTGCGGTCGTCCTGAATAGCGTGGCGACCTACAAACGTTCTTATTTTTGTTAGACACTTCGGTCTTTGAAAAGAACTTGAATACAAGTCTTGTGTCTTGAGTATATGTAAGACTTGTATGTCTTTACTGTTCGTTAACTGTGTATTCGATGTATGAGTTGTTCAAATGTTCGTTAACTGTGTACTCGATGTATGAGTTGTTCAAATGTTCGTTAACTGTGTACTCGATGTATGAGTTGTTCAAATGTTCGTTAACTGTGTATTCGATGAATGAGTTGTATAGTCGGATCTCGTCCGCTGAATCTCGTGTCTTGTATGTATCACTTGTACAGTTGTGTTTACAGTAATCGTATCATTGGGCCAAGCCCATGTTTTCAAGTTATTGGGCTTAAATAGTGCTGGGCCTCAAATAGTGCTGGGCCTCAAATAGTGTTGGGCCTCAAATAGTGTTGGGCCTCAAATAGTGTTGGGCCTCAAATAGTGTTGGGCTTGAATAGTGTTGGGCTTGAATAGTGTTGGGCTTGAATAGTGTTGGGCTTGAATAGTGTTGGGCTTGAATAGTGTTGGGCTTGAATAGTGTTGGGCTTGAATAGTGTTGGGCTTGAATAGTGTTGGGCTTTGGCCCATATGTTTGGTGTTTGGGCTTAGCCCATGAATTTATGTTAAGCCCATAATGAAGTTAAGCCCATTAAGAAAACTAAGCCCATTAAGTGTAAGTAGCCCATTATGTAATATAAGCCCATTTGTTATAAAAATAGCCCACTAGTATAATAAGCCCATTTATTTTTATAAAAACATTTTTATAAAAATACACTAAATATACTTTTTGGTAAATAAAAACATGTTAGTTTTTATAAGTTTATAAACATCCGAACTTTGTTATCGATAGTGTAAGTATATTTCCGTGTCGAAAGATCGTCTAAACGTCGTAGTAACTCCCCGGATTGGTGACTCGTTTAAGGATTCGTCCGTTGTCCGTTTTGACCATAATTGGTGTCCGATTATTAGAATCGTCCGTAACTCGTTTTGAGGCGTTATTATGTGAAGTCTTGTAAGACTTTGTTTGTAATTTATCATGTGTTTATTCGTGTGATTATGTTCAAGTTCCTCATTTGATAAATATAACTAATACCATCAATTAATCACATAACACATAAGTTGTTAAATCACCTAAATATATATTTTCTAAAAATATATATTTATAACTAACTTTGTTTTTATAAAAAGAATTCTTTACATCTTTTTAAGTCTTGTAAAGGTTTAGCCAAATATGTTGTTATTTTATAAAATAAAGTTTTTATAAAAATTGGCCATATAACATTTGTATTTTTATCTTTACCATGTTTCATTAAACATATCATTTTCTTTATCAAATCACCAACAATTTAACCAACCTTTTAACTTAACATATGAGACTTTTTATATCATGAAACTATCAAGATGATATCCAAATTATGTAGGGTTTTAAACATGATCCTTTCATATGCTAACAAGTTCAAAAACCAAATTTAATTTTAGTTTTAACATCTTTTATAAAAATCTCTAATTGTATGTTACAATTTATAATCTTGTGAAAGTCTTATTTTTACATAAAAACCCTAAATACTTTCACAAGATCACTAATTATTATCATCCATTTAATCCTTTATGTTAAAACCCTTTAACATAAACATGTATAATTTTTAGATCATAATTTACAACATCTTCTACAATTTATTTGTATCTTAATCATCATCACAAGATCTAATAAGCATATAACAAGTCTAAGATCACAATATAAACAACATAATTATATCATAATTTTTATCTTTGCTTCTTTGTATTTTTCTTGTTCTTATGTATGATTATATAGTTATTATTAGTTATAATAACCATCATAAACATAATATGTATAAAAAAAAAATATAGAAGCTTACTTCTAGCACTAGGCTAGGGATGATCTTAGAGATTATTAAGAATAAAGAAGATGATGATCTTGGTGCTAGAACACTTTTGTATGGATGAAACTTCTTCCTTTCACTTCCAAGAGCTTTAGATCACTTCATGTTCCAAAGAAATCCATGTTGTTCATAAGAAAGATGAAGAAGTGAAGTGATTTTTCTATGGTGTTCTTGGTAATATGATGAAGATGATAAGAGCTTTTCTTATGTGTGTGTAAGAGATAGTGTAAAGTGGTAGTAACTTAGTGATTAAGTGTAGTAATAAGTCTTCATTCTAATCCACTAGTAAAAATAAGAAATATCTAGATATTTACTAAGTTAAACAAGGGGTGTGGGGCCCCTTTGTTCACGGCATCAAGGTGGGGGGGGGGGGGGGTCTTGCATGGTGAAAAAAATGTTAGTAAATTTTAAGGTTTAAAATGAATTAGAAAGATGTAAGTGTTAGGGTGTTTAGGTTTTGCAATATTTCCGAAATGTTTCGCGACTTGAAATGACCATAAACTAGTTTTTCTAAACCAAAAATAATGATCACTAGTTCGCTAGTTGTGCCAAAATGTAGTTCGGATAATTGTTTAGTGCTCGTTTCACTAATAAATAGTCGAAACGTTCTCTTATGGAAGTTGTAGGGCAAATTTCCGTTATGTGTGTAATTGATATTCCATAAGTATTTTTATATGAAATTGGTGCCTAAACATTAATTTTTGCATCTTGTAATAAAACTACAATTGCTGAATTTTGCGGACAATTCATGAAATGGTCATTTTTAGCGTATTTCGGACAGTTTTTAGTGCTACCGGGCATTGGTAGAATATTAACCAAACCCTTGTATTCCCACATAGGGTTTAATATATAATTGATGTTAGACTCTCATCCGAGTCTTTAAGATGTCATTTTTGATGTTTTTCTGCGGATCCGGAGTTTTCGTCAGCACTCTAGTTTACTAGGCACTACTCTAGTTGTTTCGATGAATTGTTTGCACTATTTCAAATGTACCCAATGAAATGAATCATGTGCATCATAATTGAATATTCCATGAGTTTTCTAAGATGTATATCATGTAATCATGCAGTCCGAATATTCAAAACACATACTTGTATAATGTAAATCATTGTTTTAAATGTAAGTAATTTACCCGAAAGTGGCAGTTGTCACATTCTCCCCCTGTTATTGAGAATTTCGTCCCGAAATTCAAGCTGAGTCATCCTATACAGGAGACTACTCGAACAGGTGAGAGTATTTGGCTTTGATTTAATGTTCACGTTCCCAAGTATACTCGGGTCCGTGTCTAGAGTTCCAACGTACATTTTAATAATTTGATACGACTCCTCCATGATTTCTAGACTTTACAGTCCATGACTTCAACAGGTTCTTTAGTGAATTGGAGTTTGTCGTCAATGTGAATAGAATGATAACGGTTGCTTGTGTTAGACTCTATTTAAGATTCGACACATGAAACGTGTCGTACACACTGTTAAGTTCATCTGGTAACTTCAACTTGTAGGCAACAGTGCCAATCTTTTCTATGATTTAAAATGGTCCAATGTAACGTGGGTTAAGCTTTCCACGTTTACCGAACCTCGCTACGCCTTTCCAAGGCGAGACTTTCAACAAGACTTTGTCTCCAACCTCGAAAGATAATGGTTTTCGTCTTTTATCTGCGTAGCATTTTTTTCGATCGCGAGCCGTCTTGATACGGTCTCGGGTCTGAAAGATTTTATTTGTAATCTCTTGGACTAATTCCTGACCGATTAGTTGTTTATCGCTCGCTACCGCCCAACATAGCGGAGAGCGACACTTTCGACCACATAGAGCTTCAAACGGTGCAGCTTGTATAGTAGTATTGTAGCTGTTATTGTAGGAAAACTCAACTAAAGGTAGATGAGTATCCCAATTGCCGCCTAAATCTATAACACATGCACGAAGCATATCTTCGAGTGTTTAGATTGTCCGTTCGCTCTGGCCGTCAGTTTGTGGATGAAAGGCCGTACTTAGATTCAAATGAGATCCAAAGGCCTGTTGAAATGATTTCCAAATTCTAGAAATAAAACGACCGTCTCGGTCTGAAATGATTGAAATAGGCACTCCATGACGAGCCACTATTTCTTTGAGATAGAGTTCCGCTAGTTTTTCAGAATTATCCTTCTACCAATCGGTAAGAAGTGCGTGGACTTTGTTAGTCTATCGATGATTACACATATCATGTAGTGACCTCTTGAGGTCCTGAGTAACTTCGTAATGAAGTACATCGATATTTGTTCCCATTACCAAACGGGAATCTCGGGTTGTTGTAACAAGTCCGAGGGATTTTGCTACTCGACTTTTACTCTCGCGCAAGTCAAGCATTCTCCGATATAAGTCGCGATATCACTTTTGAGGTTAGGCCACCAGTAGTATTCTTTCACTACTTAGGCCTATGTGCTTCCTCAAAATATCATCTCGAAGGCCGCAAAAGAATAGAACCCAATTTCGACCCATAAGGTATAAAGTTCCATCTTCTTTCGGCACTAATTGTTCCTTCATGCTTCGAAGTGTTTCTACTTGGATATGCTCTTCCTTGAGCGCTTGTGAATCATCTTCTCTAATGCTTGAACTCTCAGTGTTCTAACTCGCTCCTTGCGGCTCAAGGCATCTGCTACAACGTTTGCCTTGCCCGGATGGTACTTTATTTCACAATCATAGTCGTTCAACCATTCAACATACATCGTTGACGTATATTTAATTCTTTTTTTTTTTTTTTTTATATGTGTTGAAGACTTTTATGATTCGTGAAAATATTGCATTGAGTACCATATAGATAATGTCGCCATAATTTTTAAAGCGAATACCACCGCGCCTAACTCAAGGTCGCGTGTGGTATAGTTCTTGTCGTGAACTTTTTAATTGGCACGACGTGTACACAATAACTTTTTCACGTTGCACGAGTACGCAACCCAATCCATGATGCGAAGCATCATAGTCTATAACAGAGTCATCGGTATCGTCGGATAATGATAAGATTGTAAAATGATATGCACCAATCTTAAGAATAAGTTGTAAGGCTATATCTTGTTTTTCGATTTGGGGCGAATTTATTGTCTTTAACAACTCTAAAATGGTTCTCAAATGTTGCTCATGTTCATCAGTCGATCGAGAGTATATCAATATGTCGTCAATAAACACTATGACGAATTTGTCGAGATACGGCTTGCACACACGATTCATTAAATCCATGAAGATCGCTGGTGCATTTGTTAAACCAAAAGGCATAACGAGAAACTCGTAATGACCGTAACGAGTCTTAAAAGCCGTTTTCGGTATGCTTTCCTCTTGAATTCGTAACTGATGATACTCCGATCGTAAGTCTATCTTAGAGTAGAGGCTAGAACCTTTCATAAACCATTTGAGTTAGTTGGAAATTTATTTGTAACATGGTTTAGAAATATGAATTTTTCATTCATCGAAATGTTGTGCAGTTTTGCGAAACTTTCATGTCTTTCCACCCCCAAAACCTTTATAAAGATGTATAATGGTAAAGAATGGGGGTTATGAACTCACAACATCCTTATTCGGTCAACTACAAGGTTCAGAAGGTGCTAATCGACATGGAGATTTGGCTATGGGTGCGGCTCCCGTTACCAAGTCGATGTGAAACTCGACTTGTCGATATGGTGGTAGTCCTGTCAAGTCTTCAAGAAAGACTTCAGGGAATTCTTTTACCACAGGAATATCTGTCATCTGAGGCCCATCGGCCTTCTTGTCGACAACAAGTGCTAGAAAGGTAATACAACCTTTCCGTAAGCAATTTTGTGCCTTCATACAATTTATAGTCCGCAATGGTGTGTCGTGCTTCTCTCCATGAATAACAAATGTCTCTTCGTTCGGTGGTGGTAAGCGAATGATCTTCTCATGACAGAAGACTTCGGCTCGATTATTGGATAGCCAATCCCTGCCAACCACTACGTCTAAAATACCTAACTCAATGGGTAAGAGATCGATATTGAATTTCAGCTCTAGACTCGACTAGTTTACGTTTTGCCAATTCTATAGAATGAGAAGACGTCTAGCTTACTTGACTCTAGACCAAGTATATTTTAAATTCTGTGTGGCGAGGACTTCACTGTATAGTTTTAGGAACCCTATGTTTAAATGTAGGATAACCCAATCCATATGTTTAGATGTAGGATAACCCGGTCCCTAATTGTAGCTAGGACAATCCCGTCCCTAGCCATGAAACTCATGTATGTGAAATGTTGAGATGAAGCTAAAATTGCCAATTGTATAAAATAACATGGATGTGAAATGTTGACGAATAGGATACGTAACGGTGACCCTTTATGATTTGACAAGAGTCAGCTAATTTCCCATTAGCTAAGTTGATATAGTAATGTGTGTCCAACAAGACTCTAATTCGAGTATATGCTTAACATTTAAAAGCAATAGCTAAGCTCAGTGTTGGTATTAAAAGAATTGATACATGATAATCGTAGAGTGTACGTACTCATGACTTCATTTCTCTCATGGCGAGAGTTATTGTTTGAGTGATCGAGGTAGGGAGGGATGATGCTGCCATGCTTCGGATCTCCGAGGCTAAACCCGAAATGTAACACTCAGTGTGTTTGAATTCGGGTGTTTCCCAGTATGGAACAACCCTTGAGAGACCGTGAAAGCATCAAGTGTAACCAACGATATTGGCTCTAGTTATGATCGAGTTCTTTTATAAAATCATATGAAGATAGATATGAAAATCAGATGATATAACAGAATAATGTATGGTTAAATAAATAACCAATGAAAATGTAGTGTATAAATATATCATGCCTTGAAATAGAATATTATGTCTTGTGTAGAGGATGTCGCGTCTTGTGCAAAAATGTCATGTCTTGTCTTTGTCGAAGAGATTTGAATAACACCACGATATGCAATATAATATAAGCACTTATATATAGGAAGTACCAGCGGCGTATCCACCATGCTTTTATCATATTACACACGTCTCATCACTTACAAATAACCACCAAAAATGTCTTGTGTATACCAACGTCAATGACATGTATAACAATGTCTTGCGTAACATTGTCATGTATAAAACATGTCTTGAGTAAAAGCAATGGTTTTCAACACATAACTTTTAACATAAACAATTGATTCTTTTGGCGCCACGATCTTTTTAATACACACTATTAAAAGAATCTAGACATTTATGTGAATAAATAAAGTCTATCATGTGCCCAAGAATGAAGAATACAATCAATCGGTCATGGAAACCTCAAGACCATATTGTTCATACATGTTTGAATAAATGATAATGTGGATAACCAAAACCAAAAGGTGTAATGCCTCTTGCGTGTATTGGTCATATGTTAAAATGGAAGAAAAAAAAAATAATTCGTTGAGGAGGGGAAACCAACCAGTGGTCTTCGTCTATATAATATGTATTCCCTACTCTATGGACCTCGATCATCCTAAGTAAAGAAAATCCTTTGTCTTACTTGTCCATATGACAATTATGGTAATAGTGCTTGAGTTTCACGAGCTCTAGCAAAATTATTTAGAATTTCCAAAGATGTCGAATAGAATGTAATGAGGGAGTTGCAGCATGGTTCATGCCATACCATCCCTTGGAAAAAGACAAATGTCAAACGACAGAATTTATTGTATCACTTCCAATAAATATGATAAGGTAAGGTAAAGTAGGATAAAGTGTCATAGACACCCTGGAACCAACCCATGTTCAAGAATTTCGAGAATGTTGAGGAAAATCCTCCATGAGTAGCTAACATGTTTGTTTGTTTAAATGACTAGTCTCAACTGAATCGTGATATAGATCGAATGTTAGGTGTGAACAAATATGTGTCGTCTTCCCGTATTGTACTGTATTGTATTGTATTGTATTGTATCGTATTGTAGGGTGTTATACTAACCACCCCCAGTTCGTGTTCTACTAGATAGGAAGAATTGAATCTCAAGTAATAACTTAAGAATTTTGAATGAATAGTGATCATTAGCTTGACCCGCAGAGTCCACCAGAATTTCCATGCACTACAAGTTGTTATTACGTGGGCCCCCGTAATAATAAATTGTCTTGCATGGTCACCCTAGCATTCTCTCGTTCAGAGCAGGCGATCAGTCAGAGAGAGGACATTATTGTTTATATACCTTCAACATAGAAGGAAACTTCGTGATAGTTCACGTGTCAACGTCCGTTGTTGTTACTCGTAGGACGGTACGACGTTAGATGAAATAGAAATGGAAAGAATCTGTAACAATAACAATTGAAGGGGCACCTTCAAGATGAGTACTTCATCTTCCTTGTAAGGACAAGAGTATATCCACCTTGATTAGTATGAGTCACATGGATCTCGTCCCACTAATGGAGTTGTTGTCCAAGGTTACCACCTTCGCCTCGTCGTCATTATCATGGTCAGGCATCTCAGCATTCGCGAGAAAGCAACCATATTTTACGGAATTAAGTTTAAGATTTCACTTAGGAATCATGTTCGCCATAAGCTCTGCAATAGACATGAGGTCGATATTTTCACCGTATAAGTAAAGAATAATAATAGAGTTTGAAGTCGAAGGTATTTTGTTCTTGGCAAAATATTTCATGCAACATATATATGAACCACCTATATATATAATCATGTAAATCCTATCAATCAAGGATTTCTATCTTGTATAAGCTGAACTAGTAAACTGTTTATAATGCATAAACTGATAATGTATTGTATTGTAGGCACATAGTCTATTAATGTATTGTGTCTGTTTCTCATAGACTTTACCCATGGAAATGTCCTCGCTTGATTTATGTGAAATGAATTTTTGCTGTAGTGGACCTTGAAAAATGTTTATGCAATGAAAACCTTTTGACTTGTCCAATTTTGTTTATAATATGTTCAACTTGAACAAGAGGTTTTCGTGAGAGATCCCTAGTGATTGTAGACTTAGACTCGAGAAAGAATCCTGGTTCACTACAATCGATGCTCTGATACCAAGCTGTCACACCCGCTCATAGCGGAAACGCAAGGTGTGATCTGTCTGGTTTTCATTGCATAAATATCGATGTACATGAACAAACTATATGAATAAAACATACTCCATTGCCATTACATAGTGTTTCAAAAGATTACAACATAAGTTTAGTGTGTCGGTTACAAACCATTAACATGTAAATAAAACGTTATTGTTTCATACATTAACTTGAAATAATACTACAAAGGTTTAAACCATCATATTTCCGCAAAGAGGCGGAATATAATAGTTAAACCCTTCAAAAGATGGCATGGAGTTCCTGTACTTGTTATCTTGACTGGGAAATCCGACATGGTCCTTTAATTCCCTGAAATACATGTTAAGTTTGGAAAACATCAACAAAAGTTGGTGAATTCATGCAATTTAGTTGTAAACGATGTATGAAAAATGTGAGTTGTAGTATGTAAAGCGTCAATGAAATCGTTGATCATTAATGTTTTGCAAGGACATTAATATGTGTGACGAAATAGGAAGCAAACCAACCCTAGACGATTTTATGCCGATTCCTATCGACTGGGACACAAACGCACTCTTCCGTAGGGGTCCATGACCAAGAGTGGGGCTCGCCAAAACCCATTAGATCTAAGCCTTTGTTCCTTGGTCCAAACTGGATTAATGGTGCTTATAGTATGGCCCTAATTCGCACATGATCTATGGTGTTTCATTCCCTAACTTTAACATACTATGAACATGTATTTTCCCCGATAGTTGTAAAGTTGTAAAACATTTAAATGAATAGGGGAACATGAACTCACTGTATAGCGTCCTGAAAATAGATGAAAATAAGATCTCACGTGCGGTCGTCCTGAATAGCGTGGCGACCTACAAACGTTCTTATTTTTGTTAGACACTTCGGTCTTTGAAAAGAACTTGAATACAAGTCTTGTGTCTTGAGTATATGTAAGACTTGTATGTCTTTACTGTTCGTTAACTGTGTATTCGATGTATGAGTTGTTCAAATGTTCGTTAACTGTGTACTCGATGTATGAGTTGTTCAAATGTTCGTTAACTGTGTACTCGATGTATGAGTTGTTCAAATGTTCGTTAACTGTGTATTCGATGAATGAGTTGTATAGTCGGATCTCGTCCGCTGAATCTCGTGTCTTGTATGTATCACTTGTACAGTTGTGTTTACAGTAATCGTATCATTGGGCCAAGCCCATGTTTTCAAGTTATTGGGCTTAAATAGTGCTGGGCCTCAAATAGTGCTGGGCCTCAAATAGTGTTGGGCCTCAAATAGTGTTGGGCCTCAAATAGTGTTGGGCCTCAAATAGTGTTGGGCCTCAAATAGTGTTGGGCCTCAAATAGTGTTGGGCTTGAATAGTGTTGGGCTTGAATAGTGTTGGGCTTGCATAGTGTTGGGCTTGAATAGTGTTGGGCTTGAATAGTGTTGGGCTTGAATAGTGTTGGGCTTGAATAGTGTTGGGCTTTGGCCCATATGTTTGGTGTTTGGGCTTAGCCCATGAATTTATGTTAAGCCCATAATGAAGTTAAGCCCATTAAGAAAACTAAGCCCATTAAGTGTAAGTAGCCCATTATGTAATATAAGCCCATTTGTTATAAAAATAGCCCACTAGTATAATAAGCCCATTTATTTTTATAAAAACATTTTTATAAAAATACACTAAATATACTTTTTGGTAAATAAAAACATGTTAGTTTTTATAAGTTTATAAACATCCGAACTTTGTTATCGATAGTGTAAGTATATTTCCGTGTCGAAAGATCGTCTAAACGTCGTAGTAACTCCCCGGATTGGTGACTCGTTTAAGGATTCGTCCGTTGTCCGTTTTGACCATAATTGGTGTCCGATTATTAGAATCGTCCGTAACTCGTTTTGAGGCGTTATTATGTGAAGTCTTGTAAGACTTTGTTTGTAATTTATCATGTGTTTATTCGTGTGATTATGTTCAAGTTCCTCATTTGATAAATATAACTAATACCATCAATTAATCACATAACACATAAGTTGTTAAATCACCTAAATATATATTTTCTAAAAATATATATTTATAACTAACTTTGTTTTTATAAAAAGAATTCTTTACATCTTTTTAAGTCTTGTAAAGGTTTAGCCAAATATGTTGTTATTTTATAAAATAAAGTTTTTATAAAAATTGGCCATATAACATTTGTATTTTTATCTTTACCATGTTTCATTAAACATATCATTTTCTTTATCAAATCACCAACAATTTAACCAACCTTTTAACTTAACATATGAGACTTTTTATATCATGAAACTATCAAGATGATATCCAAATTATGTAGGGTTTTAAACATGATCCTTTCATATGCTAACAAGTTCAAAAACCAAATTTAATTTTAGTTTTAACATCTTTTATAAAAATCTCTAATTGTATGTTACAATTTATAATCTTGTGAAAGTCTTATTTTTACATAAAAACCCTAAATACTTTCACAAGATCACTAATTATTATCATCCATTTAATCCTTTATGTTAAAACCCTTTAACATAAACATGTATAATTTTTAGATCATAATTTACAACATCTTCTACAATTTATTTGTATCTTAATCATCATCACAAGATCTAATAAGCATATAACAAGTCTAAGATCACAATATAAACAACATAATTATATCATAATTTTTATCTTTGCTTCTTTGTATTTTTCTTGTTCTTATGTATGATTATATAGTTATTATTAGTTATAATAACCATCATAAACATAATATGTATAAAAAAAAAATATAGAAGCTTACTTCTAGCACTAGGCTAGGGATGATCTTAGAGATTATTAAGAATAAAGAAGATGATGATCTTGGTGCTAGAACACTTTTGTATGGATGAAACTTCTTCCTTTCACTTCCAAGAGCTTTAGATCACTTCATGTTCCAAAGAAATCCATGTTGTTCATAAGAAAGATGAAGAAGTGAAGTGATTTTTCTATGGTGTTCTTGGTAATATGATGAAGATGATAAGAGCTTTTCTTATGTGTGTGTAAGAGATAGTGTAAAGTGGTAGTAACTTAGTGATTAAGTGTAGTAATAAGTCTTCATTCTAATCCACTAGTAAAAATAAGAAATATCTAGATATTTACTAAGTTAAACAAGGGGTGTGGGGCCCCTTTGTTCACGGCATCAAGGTGGGGGGGGGGGGGGGGTCTTGCATGGTGAAAAAAATGTTAGTAAATTTTAAGGTTTAAAATGAATTAGAAAGATGTAAGTGTTAGGGTGTTTAGGTTTTGCAATATTTCCGAAATGTTTCGCGACTTGAAATGACCATAAACTAGTTTTTCTAAACCAAAAATAATGATCACTAGTTCGCTAGTTGTGCCAAAATGTAGTTCGGATAATTGTTTAGTGCTCGTTTCACTAATAAATAGTCGAAACGTTCTCTTGTGGAAGTTGTAGGGCAAATTTCCGTTATGTGTGTAATTGATATTCCATAAGTATTTTTATATGAAATTGGTGCCTAAACATTAATTTTTGCATCTTGTAATAAAACTACAATTGCTGAATTTTGCGGACAATTCATGAAATGGTCATTTTTAGCGTATTTCGGACAGTTTTTAGTGCTACCGGGCATTGGTAGAATATTAACCAAACCTTTGTATTCCCACATAGGGTTTAATATATAATTGATGTTAGACTCTCATCCGAGTCTTTAAGATGTCATTTTTGATGTTTTTCTGCGGATCCGGAGTTTTCGTCTGCACTCTAGTTTACTAGGCACTACTCTAGTTGTTTCGATGAATTGTTTGCACTATTTCAAATGTACCCAATGAAATGAATCATGTGCATCATAATTGAATATTCCATGAGTTTTCTAAGATGTATATCATGTAATCATGCAGTCCGAATATTCAAAACACATACTTGTATAATGTAAATCATTGTTTTAAATGTAAGTAATTTACCCGAAAGTGGCAGTTGTCACACCACATACGTTCAATAAAATCATCTTCCATGTTTTTTCTTACATATGCATTTGGTAAAACCTGAATATAGTGTATGAAGTATGAACATATTTTATTAGTAAAAATTAGATAGATGTGATAATAATATAAAGTAAATGAGGATTTTTGTTGCATACCTTTTAGGGCGCTAAATCTTAAAACGACATCTTGGTATCTGAAGAGGTTATACATGTAATACATTTTATTAAATCAGATTAGTATAAATAAATCTAGTTAAAAACAAATCGTTAAATCAAAGAAATCACCTATGAATACCTAAATCCTTCTATCGGTAACTAACCTGATTTCAATAAGATCAAGTCCAACTGTAGAAGATCTGTAAGAATAAAACAGACTTGTGATAACGTGATAGGATTATCAAAGTCCGAATCTAGCAAATCTATAAGAATGCCGCAAATCTATAAGTATCATTGGATTTAAAAAGTCGGCTAACCTCAAACAACAACTCACATCTTATTCCAAAGGAAAAGTAATCCAAAGTAACTTCATTATGCTTCCACTGATTTCCAAAGTAGATTCATCAACAAACTTAATGGTTCCTTTAAATGGGCCATACGTAGAATCATACTTTAACATGCAAGCCTGGAGAAGGCATTCATTTCATAGCTATCTTTCAAATACATTTGTATAAGATTCATATCTAATACTACGTCCAGTAAAAGTTTAGTTGTATATATTATTGCATGACATTTAGAAGGCCATGATTGGTTTGTCGTTGAACAAAATTTAGACTTAAATAGGCCAAAACATTAGACTGATCACCGATCAAAAGGAGTCATAAACCAATAAAGACATAGTTATTGTGAAATCATAAAATCTAATCCATATGCGAAATGACCAATCCATCAATTAATAAATAAATTAAACACGTACGTTGTATAAAATTATCATAATGGTAAATACATGGTGTGAAAATGGATTAATTCTTTATACATATGGATTAGCTTTGACTCTTTTGGCCAGTGAAATTGCAGCAACCCTGTAACTTATAAGAATATATGATATTGTCATGATCAAAAGGCTTTTTATGATACACTTTCTGCCATCTTTAGGGCTTGTTAATGAGTGAGAAAGCAAAAATAAAAAAAAATCAAAAGATTAAAAAACCCTACAAAACAGAACCAATGAATTTCAAACCCCAATAAGTAAAGATTAAAACCAACATGTAAGTATATAAACATGATCCACATCAACCACAAAAGGATGACTGAAACAATCACAACACATTATTAACAATTATACATATTTGAATAGTGTACCTACTACAATCTACACAACTTGGAACGGTATCAAAATCAACCCATTACATTTTAGAATTTTTTTTTTGCGATCATACTAAAAACAACTTGTTTATGAATGTCATAAAGTTTGGACAAATAGTGTCCCCATTCAACCCACCTGGACTCATTTTCACCCATATCAATATGACTCAAACCAAACTCGCTCGACCCACCCATTTTTTTGCCACCTTTACAAAAATGAAAATTCATACCAATGTTGTATTATGCATTTTGTTTCAAGGCTTCTCCTTCAATAACTTTCAATTCTGCCTCTGTCAAACAAATTTGTTACTTAGATTAAGTTTTTCCATATGTTTGTATCTTGCTCTTGTCTCAGTTTTGATAAATCAAACAACTACAACAGAAAATATCAAATATAAGTCTGAAATCGTACCTGCATATATAAACCAAAGTGGTCCCATAATCTGATAATACCTCCAGTTTCTTCTATGCCGTAGCAAGTTGCTCCTGCAATAGTTTATCATGTCGATTTGTAGAGAACTCTTTGCCTAAGAAGAAAAAAATGTCAAGTGTAGCATAAGCTACAAGATACACATATACGTGAATATTTAGATATGTTTACTTACAAATAGATTGATTAGGTTTCTGTTTAAGCTTCCATGGGTCAAATTTACATGTCAAATTTTTGTAAAAATATTTAACACACTTATTCATGAAAGAAGAGTCTTGGTGAAGCCCAATCCTGCCCATTTCAAGTTACACAAAAATATTTTGCACATTTTCACAATGACCCGTTACTCAACCGGATGATTTTTAATGCAGATGCATAGTTTCCAAAACCCCCAAACATAGCTACAGGCTCCTGAACAACATCATGACAATTAGTCAATGCATCTGTCTCTGAGATTTTAGAAACTTCCAGCCAATAAAGCAAAGCATTATACAACATGATGAACATCAATAAAGTATACTACCTTAACCTTTTCTTCATTACGAGCATAGCCAAAAGCAAGATTTCTCAATTATTGCAAAATCAAGATCGCAAATTTAGCCGAAAACCAACTAAAAATTCAAAGAAAGTGTTGAGCAAAAACACATGTATCAAAATAAGATCATTAACAAAGTTAGTGGGTGGTCAAGATTGATATGGTAGAAGTAAATAGACTAAGGTGGCTATTTATCTAGATGATAAAATTGAAGGAATTCATAGAAAAAGAAAAATATAAAGAATGATAAGTAGATAGATGAGGAAGTAGTACCTTGTTGATGAAGATTTGAGATCTTGAGGATGCAATTTAGGGATGAAGGAGAGGCAGACATAAGATTGAAGTTGCAGAAACCCTACACAAAGTTCGACATCCGACATGTGTCAGTTCTAATAAACTTAACCTGTAATTCTACAAATACAAACTGCTACTTCTCTATCATTTGCCATATCATAAAATTAGGTTTATCGAATCATGGTAGAATATATAGGCAAGGTTTCATATGCTGAAAAAGAGATTGTAGAATACCGTCTTCGGGACCATTTCTACCTCCAACTGTAGTAACAATTATATGTCCAGTTTCAGTTGATCTCCATCCACCATTTTTTCCTACATTTCGTAAAACGCAAGGGAAATCATGTGAGAAACAGAATACAGATCCATTTAAAAAAAAATATAACATACATTCAAATACAATTTTTGACTAACTCAAAAGAGGACAACCTTTTCCAACTTGTCATCTCTAATTTCATCTCACTGATTACCTTTGGTAGTTTGCCAATGACTTCACTGGCTACTGCAGGAATGGATCTTGTTTAGATGATTAGACTTCGAATTCTCACCACCAGTGAATCAGTTCTGCTAATATCTCTTCAAGCTTCTTGGAACTAAAGTGCCATTTTGTTCCTGATAAAGTTATGCCAAACTCAAGTTTTTTTCTATATTTTAATCAAACACAAAGATTTTTATCACACTATTTTACCATTCGGTTTAGTTTGTAAAAGTCAAATCATTAATTACAATAATATGCAATCTTCTAATTTTTTTTCGTAAGTTTTTCTAGATGTCCTGCTAAACCATTGGTTCCATTAAGATGCCATGTTAACCTTTTAATCTTATTCCAAAGGAAAAGTAATCCACAACTATTAGCGGCCACACATTATCTCCATGACAGTCTTTACTTAATAATTAAAATTCCATTTTTTTTTCTAACGAACATGTATTCTTATAATAACTGGAATTCAATAATATTACATTTGGTTCACAATAAGTTTACCTTTTCAGATTTTACATCAATGGCCGGAAAACACCAGCCATCGGTCTTCGTCGTCGTTCTCACTGGCAATTCCCACCATCCTACAAATTCAATAACATAACGATCAAACTTTCAAACATTCACTTCTAACATCAATAAATTCTACTAATGACGATTAACTTTCACAAAATCCCCAAAATATTCACTTAAGACTTGTCAAAAACTCAGATTCAAATAAAAATTAACCTAAAATCTCAATCAGGTAAACAAAATTAGTAACATAATCTTCAAACATTCACCTCTAACATCATACAATTAAAACAAATCCCAAATATCAAACACATTAACACTCACCAGACTTGTATCCCAATCACCATCCAAAAACTCATTAAAATCACCAGCCTTCCAAAAGTTCCTAAAGCTCGGAGCAAGAACTTCATTCGCGACATGTGGCTCCACCTCCTTCCGCGACAATGAACCGAGAAAACCGTCCGGTAAAACGATGCCAGTAATAGAGATTTTTCAATATGAGAGGAAGACAGTGTGATCTTAAAACAGAGGGGAATGGAGCCGCGGTGGTCGGCGGAAGCCATGGCTGACGGAGGTGGCGGAAGAGTGATAGATGAGAGGGTGTAGATGAGGAGGCAGAGGTGAGGAACGGGATTTCTGGAAGAAACCCTAGAAGCGTCTGAAGTTGGGAAGTTACCTATGAATTGGGTTATATCATTTATATACCACATCCCTTTCAGACATTTCATCGAACATCTTCCGTGCACAACTTAAATCCCCAATCATCGCATAAAAATCAAGCAACCCAGTTTCTAAAACCACATCAGAATCAAAACCCATCTTAACCACAACACAATGAAACATTTCCCCAAACTGGGTGGCATTGAAGACATACCAATAATCATCAGCAGTTCGATTTGTGGGTTAACAAACCTGAATATGTACAAGTAAGTTTAGGTTTTCGGATCTTTGATACCTGAAAAGAAGAATGTAGGTTTATTGTGGTGCTTATGGTTTTGGATTTAGTATACGGAAAGGGGCTCAGTCGCCGGAAAAATGTGGCCGATCGGAGATGGTGACTGGTTACTGGAAACAGAGAGTTCAATAGAATTATAGAGGGGGGTTGATATCAGTAAAGAGGCGACATAGAGAGAAGGAAGAGAATGAGAGAAACACATGAGCGTGTATTCAATTTGCCACTCAAAGGGAGAATTAGAGAAACAATAAAATGCCACGTGTCAGCCACATGGGTAATAATATGACATGTGGACAAAGATGGTTTTGTTTTATTAGAAGTTATAGATTATAGATTTTTGAATGGTTATTGGATTTTAATAATTCTAAGTTGAGTTTTTTCTCATAGTGGTGTTGGAAGAAAAACTATTTACCATTTTAGTGTTCCTTAAAAACTATTTACCAAAATAGTATTCTTATTATACTGTTTGAGATATTTACATATATCCCCTTACTAAAATAGTGGTGTTGGGATGTGAATGCTTTTTAAAAGGTTGAAATAAACTTACGATCGTGTAGTAAGTTGAAATATTACTTTTTAAAATTTTGTTTCAGTTGTTTATTCAATTGTAAGTTTGTAACACATTTTTTATGTAGGAAGTAAAATGGAATTTCAAACTTTTAGATCATGCGTAGTGATAAGATTTTTGGGCATTTTACCCTTGAAAAAGGCCCCTAAATGCCCAATCGACCGCCCCCGGGGCGTTTTGTTCGAAGAAAAAAAGAGGAGTTTTTTCCTATAGTGGTGTTAGAAGAAAAACTATTTACCATTTTAGTGTATCTTGAAAACTATTTACTAAAATAGTATTTTCATTAGTTATTATTAGCTTTCTCATTGTCTAATTTATTTATTGGATTAAAAAAAAAGTACAATCCTCCCCACGAGTTAGTTAAATTATCTTCGACGATTTTAGGGATCAGCATACAGGTATCGAACTCAACCCTAAACACAACTTCAATTTAGAACTCTTACATAAAATTTTTGATAGGAAACAAACAAATCGCACACACGAAAATTCCGAATACACTATACTTTTCTTCAAACCAAAAGAAACTTCGTTATTTCTTCACTTACAAAACAAAGAAAGCAACCAGCTAATTAAGTTTGCATAAAAAACCATGCGACACTTTTCTTTCAATTGAGAACAGAAGAGAACGGAAATTGTAATTGGACAAATAATAAACAAGGTAAACGAAATTTCAAATAAACAATTCAAAAAACTAACAATATTTATCCCCACGTGTTGCATCTTATGAAGTCTTTCATGTTGCCGTCGTTTGATATTTATCTAAACCATATTTATTTTAACAAAAGAATTACAAAATGGGTTCACGTGTAATTTCTTAATAAAGAAAAATATATAACTGATTTTAAGTATTGGGTAAATTTGTAATAAAGTATTTTAGTAAGGGGATATATGTAAATATCTCAAAAAATATAATAACTAATAAAAACACTATTTTAGTAAATAGTTTTCAAAGAACACTAAAATGGTAAATAGTTTTCCTCCCAACACCACTATGGGAAAAAACTCTCATAAGTTTCACCAGTTGGCTGATAATAATTCCAACTTTAAAAATTCACTTCAATAATCCCAACTTGTAAAAGTTTGGCCGCCATTGATTCTTTTCAAACATATAAGAATTTGGTCTCCTCAATAGATTCAATTACACCTAGAGACTCCTTAATTGATTTAAGTGCTACTATGTTAGAAAATGATCAATGACGGCCAAACTTTTACAAGTTGGGATTATTGGAGGGAATTTTTTAAAGTTGGGATTATTAAAATCCAATAACCCATTTTTGAACGGCCAACAAATCTATCCCGAGCACTCTCGGAGCACCCACTGGATAAACGGAGTACTCCGAGAGTAACCCGAGTCGTCCACCACCAATTCCAGGGAAAACCTGGTAACCCATCCGCCCGTAGGCACGACGGTAAATTACCAGTAAAACCCGTTTGACTCAAGGATCGAACTCAGGTTTCCCTAGGTCTCCTATCACTGCCCAACAGTGTCTCACTCCTTTTTTTGCACCAAATGAGAATTGAACTTGAGTCCTTGAAGAACAACTCAAGTCCTCCTACCACTTGTGTTAGAAATAATTTATGTTTTTACATTTATTGACACACAAAGTGTTTATACCAATGTATGTATTTATAAAAATATACCCCCAACTTTTTTAAATAGCTCGTGTTTCAAAACTTATTAAAAAGTAGTAAAATTTCTCGAGTTACGCAACGGAGTTTCAGTTGGTATCAGTTTTGTACGGCACTAGCACTTGGTGCCCAAAAAAAATCGACATGTGTTTTTAATTGATTGAAAACCAAAGAAAGAAATTTACATGAAACAATATCGCTCAGGCGCCTAAGTTTTTGTAAGAGAAAACAATCTTAAAAAATTCTAGTTAAGAAATAATGCTATGTTATAGTTAGAAAAAAATTAGTTAAGAAATAATGCTATGTTATAGTTGGAAAATCCTATAAAATTGTATATATTTAAATATAAGTTAGCGGTAATAAAAATAACAACTTTTAAAAAATGCTATAAAATTATAGTTTCTGAAAGTTTGTTTTATAAAACAAAAATAGTAAAATACACAGCTCAAGTTGAATAAGAAAGAAGACCAAAAAAATCATCCACCTATTGGCTCAATTGCCAAAACGGCCAATCAACCATAAATGGCGATGGGTTTGCTTCACATTTCTTAGGCCCATTACTGTAACACTCGTCCCATTTGTACTTTTTTAAATATTCTGTTGATTAAGTTTAAGATTTCGTCCTTTTTTATTTACTTTTATTTTTATCTAGTTATTTATAACATAGAATTTACTAGTTTGGGTTAACTGATAACCCAAATAAGCCAATATAACGGTTTATTACATATATTAGAGTCCGAAAACAATAAAGTTTTAGTCTTGTCACGCATGCTAGTACTTTAAGTGTAACGCCCTGCGTTTCGAAACTTTTATCTTTTGCCAAGTCTCGTCCTTGTGATGCTTAATTTGAATCCTGTTAGACTATGTGAAACTTTTACTCCATATGAAACTTTTGTGATACTTTATACGTGAACAGTATGAAACTTGACTCTGGTGATACTAGACTCTTGTGATACTTTGAAAACTCGACTCTGGAAACTTGACACATGTTATGCTTGATACTTATTGAACGAGAAACTTTGATACTTGGTTAAACAAGAAACTTGATACTTATTGAACGAGAAACTAGCTTAAACGCAGACTTGAAACACGGAAACTTTTGTGTTATTTATATAATTATACCATGTAATGGTTACTCACAATAATACGCAACGCAACACTTGATCTAGCTCGCAAAACGGACCAAAGAGGGAAAAACTAGCAAACGGATATTGGCTGTCCGAATGGACATCCGATCGGATGACCGTTTGATCGGATGACCATTCGACTGGATGGCCATTCGACCGAATAGCCATCGGATCCCTTACACCCTACACCGCCTTAGCTGTCAACATCACCTATAAATAGTACCCTTAACCCTCATTCTCACACCTTTGCCTCTGCCATTCGACCACACGCACTCTCAGTCACTTTCATCAAGATTCAAGGCAAAATCGTAAGTATTCTTCCCCGATTCTTGTACAACCTTCATCATTTATCATTTCTACACCACATTCTTCATCAAAATCACACGAACACTTCAACATTTTCCCGAAAACCAACTGATTTGGGCCTCTTAAGGTGGTTTCCACTCAGTTGCTTATGCAAGCTGTTGTGGAGCACCATTTAACCAAGATCGGCCTCAGATCTAAGGGATTTTCATAACTTTTGAGCAAAATCTAAAGAAATCTCACACTTTTGCACCAGATCTGACGGAATTACACATGTTTTCGGCTCAGATCTGACGAACACCATGTTTTACAACTGATTTTCGGACTTTTCTTCAACTTTTATACAACACAGTGGTGGAATCAGACTCAAACAGACTTTCGACTCTTTCTTTAGTCAAAAGCCGGCTTAAAAACTAATTTCCACCGGAAAATGGGCCGATTGATGGGTCCAAACATGAAACCTCACCATCAACAGATCGTCGGTTCGAGAAGGGGTGGTTCCCAGCCGATCAAACGAGCTGGGTTGGTACATTTCCGTTGTTTGACGCGTCGTTACACCGTCTCCGTTAACTCAAAACTTAGAAAATTTCACAAAACTTCACTCACTGAGCATCTGTCCGAATGGCCATCCGATCGGATGACCATTCGTCCAGATGATCTGATTATGATAACACTTGTTTGTTTTACAGGACACTATGATCACAACATTTGAAACTTTAACAGTTCGCAAACACCCACTGTTCGAATGGCCATCCGTTCGAATGGTCATCCGTTCGGATGACCATCCGCTCAGGTATTCTGTCAGACACTTTATCTCGATTTTCACACTATTCGACACTCTCTTCCCGACCGGGTCAGCTCTTAGAGGACTTATGCTCTGTTCCCCGCACACAGGCTGATCCAGCGCACCCTTCGATCCAATCTTAGCAGTGTTTGGTTTAAGCACCCACTGTGAGTATACTCGATCCCTTTTTGTTATAAACACTTTTGGGATACAACATGTATTCTAATATCCAGACACTTGAAACTTATTTGAAACATACTCTATCCGCAGTAAACATGAAATTTGATACTTGTGATACTTGAGACTTTTAAGCTATGTGAACGTTTAATCCCTGTGTGTAGTTCCGCCTTATAATTATAGCGCTATAGGAGTAACGCCCGCCCCCTTTGAGTCTTGGGGTATTGTTAGGATGAGACATTTAACCTCTCGTTAGTCTTTGGGAAAGGCACTTATTGTGTTGGAAACTTGGGCTATCACTTGGACTGCGTAAACTAGCATGGTGAAACTTATTATATGTTTTCATGTTGGATATGAGTTTTTAAACTATTATGTTACGTATTCAAACTTGTATGCTCGCCAACATTTTTGTTGATTTTATTTTAATACATGTTGCAGGTTGATAGTAGCTGGAATTCAAGAAACAAGCTAGGATGATGCTTAGAAACTCATCTTAGATAATTAAGACAATTTTGAACAATGTTTGAATCGAATGTTATTTTGATACTTTATGTTGCATGGAATTGTGGTTGACATTTTTGACTCTTTATGAAATTTGATTAATCTCTATCGAAACAAATAGTGTTGTGGAATATCTTGAGCAATCTGAATCGCTTAGTGCCGCGCCCCAATGTTTCCGCCATCGGTTGGGGTGTGACAGATTGGTATCAGAGCCATAACTATAGGGAATTAGGGAAAGTAGGAATGCTTTGCCTAGTCTATAGTTCTAGGAAACTTTGACTCTTACTTGTTGTTTAAAACTTATGCATTCTACCGTACATGCTTCCTAGCAAATACTTCCTTGTTAAACTTACATGCCTTTTCTAAGGCTAACACAATACACACTTGGATGCTTTGAAAACACTCTCGAAACAACTCAACAAAATAGGGGTGATTCCCGCCTTTGATGACGACTTTCGCTCAACAGTGTTTGTATTTTCGCACGAGATTTACCCTCATGTCAGGAGTGGCATCTAAACCTTGAAGGGAAATAACCATTCCATAATCTAGTAGGTCTTATCTGTTGATAAGTACCGACACCAAGTTAGAGGTGAAACTCGCATCTTGATAACTAGTCCCACTCTTTGATTTTCAGTCTTGCCAAAGTCTTGAAATTCCCAATCAATTAGGGATGTGTAGTGACCGAAAGGAAAAATATCATAGGCCTAACATCGATGACGTATTTGTCTAAGTAAGCCAAGGCATGCTACCTTAATTCGAAAGGGGTTCGATTTACTTTGGTTAGTCGACGTTTCTCTACTCGAAACAATCCTATGTTTTATGAGCCTATCTTTTATGTTATCTTGATTTTACATGTGGTTTTACACTTGATACTTTGTTCGTTTCAAAACTTTTACACTAATCGTACGTACCTCCACAATCTAAAACAATAACAATAATCTCTCAGGATCAAACTAAATTTATGATGCTCTATTCATTGTATTATACTACATGGGAGTCTTGATTAAACTATGGAGAAACATAATTGAACGTTTATGCTATGTGAAGCAACTTGATCAAACTATGTGAAACATGTTGAACGTTTTGATGTGTGAAACAACTTGAGTCTTTTATGCAATCGTGTGAAACTTTATGTTATGCTATGTGTTTGTGAAACTATGTTATTTAAACAAAACGTTGTGATTGAGTCTCACCCGATCCTTATTCTGACTCTTAGATGTCGTCAAGTTGTCTTTCCAACCCACACAAGATTGTCTCTGAAATCCAGGGATCAAACACTCCTCCCTCCTCTGTTGACTCGAAAGTTGTCCGGCCAAAACCTGTGAGCTTCAACTACAAACACTTTGTCTCTTGCAACCCAAAGCCTTTAACGGGCAGGGATGAAGTGACTGCGATGCTGGAGTGGTTCGACAGCATAGAAGTTACTTTCATCAACAGTGAGTGCCCTGAGCATCGAAAGACTAGGAGTGCAACTGGCGTGTTTCAAGGCAGATGTCACGGAGTTATTCTTGAACTCTCGTGCGGCACTTGGTGTCTACTCCTAAGCGCATGATCACCAAGTACATTCATGGGTTACCTCCTGCTATGCGTGACGCCATTGAAGCAGCTCAACTCAGCTCTATTGAAGAAGTTTACCGTTTTGCAGCAAGTTTGAACAACAACCGTGTCCACGATAAACAGTTTAGGTCACCTGCTCCCTCGAAACCTGCTAACCAGATTACCCAGCAGCCAAGTAGCAGCAAGAACAAGAAACGAAAGTCTCAAGGTTTTGGCAGCAATGCAACTGTCCCTGTAGCAAATTCAAACCCTGCTTGTAATGCCATTGTGCCTGTTGCTACTCCAAACTCTCCTGCTCCAGAAAACACCAAGAAGTCGTACACTGGGGTTCATCTCAAGTGTGCCAATTGCAACTATCACCACCCTGCCAATTCAGCTTGCCGTCTGTGTACCAACTGCAATCGCTATGGTCATACAACCCCTTATTGCCGTCAAGCCAATCAGGTTCAACAAGCCCCACCAGCTCAACCAGCTCAACAGAACCCCACACCAGCAAACAACGTTCGGGCATGCTACAAGTGTGGAGACACCACTCATCTCCGTCCCCAATGCCCCCAGCTGAATCAGGAGCAACAGCAAGCCGCCCGAGGACGAGCATTCAACATCAATGCGAATCAGGCGCGTAACGACAATGACGTCGTTAATGGTACCTTTCTCGTTAATAATCTTTACGCTTCGATACTATTTGATACTGGTGCCGACGGAAGCTTTGTGTCCGTAGAATTTGAATCTTTGTTAAACTGTGCACGCTCTAAACTACCTAAGTCGTTCTCTGTTGAGATTGCCGATGGTAAGTCTATTCTAGTTGATTCTATTCTTCGTGATTGTTCCCTGACTCTTAACGATCATGTTTTCACTATTGATCTCATACCCATGCAATTGGGTAGCTTCGATATCATAGTTGGCATGGATTGATTGTGTAAGAACCATGCCGAAATCGCTTGCCACGAGAAGTACGTTCATCTACCTCTCCCGTCTGGCGATACTTTGCACGTCTATGGAGACCGATCTTCTAGAGGACTGAAGTTGATGTCATGCACTCAAGTGAATAAATGCTTACGTAAACAGTACTTTGCCTTCTTGGCCCACATAGTGGAGCAAAAGGGCAAGGGAAAGAGCGTAAGTGATGTTCCAGTAGTGTGTGATTTCCCCGATGTCTTTCCTGAAGATCTTCCTGGTCTTCCTCCTCCTCGATCCGTTGATTTTTGAATTGATCTTATATCTGGTTTAACTCCTGTTGCCAAGGCTCCGTACCGGCTTGCACCCTCTGATATGCAAGAATTATCTAGTCAACTACAAGAACTACTCGATAAGGGTTTTATACGTCCAAGTACCTCACCTTGGGGTGCTCCTGTATTGTTCGTCAAGAATAAAGATGGATTGTTTCGCATGTGCATCGACTACCGTGAACTTAATAAACTCACCGTCAAGAATCATTATCCTCTCCCTCGTATCGATGATCTATTCGACCAACTACAAGGCGCAAGCTGTTTCTCTAAAATCGACCTTCGATCTGGTTACCATCAGCTCTGTGTTCTCGAAGAAGATATCCCCAAAACCGCGTTTCGCACTCGTTATGGACACTATGAATTCGTGGTCATGCCTTTTGGTCTGACCAACACGCCCGCCGTGTTCATGGACCTTATGAATCTTGTTTGTAAACCTTACTTGGATCGTTTTGTGATAGTCTTTATTGATGATATTCTTATTTATTCAAAAACTCGAGCTGATCATGAACGCCATTTACGATTCATGTTAGAACTTTTGCGTGGTGAATGTTTATACGCAAAGTTTTCTAAGTGCAAATTTTGGATTAATGAAGTACAATTTCTCGGGCACGTCGTTAGTAAACAAGGAATCTATGTTAACCCTTCCAAAATCGAAGCAGTGAAGAACTGGAGTACGCCTAAATCTGCATCTGAGATTCGTTCCTTCCTAGGATTGGCGGGTTATTACCGTCGATTCATCTCGGACTTTTCGAAGATCGCCGTCTTTCTCACTTCGTTAACTCAGAAAGAGAAACCTTTTGCTTGGGGTCCCGAGCAAGAGGAATCTTTTCAGACTCTTAATAATCTGCTTTGTAACGCTCCTGTACTTGCTCTCCTTGATGGGGATGATGATTTTGTGGTATATTTTGATGCCTGGCCTAGGCTGTGTGCTCATACAACGGGACAAGGTCATCGCTTATGCCTCCCGACAGCTCAAAATACATGAGAAAAACTATACTACCCACGACTTAGAGCTTGGCGCAGTTGTTTTTGCGTTGAAGATCTGGCGACACTACCTATATGGTACTAAGTGTGTGGTTTTCACTGACCATAAGAGCCTGCAGCACATCTTTAACCAAAAGGAACTGAATATGCGTCAGCAGCGATGGGTAGAGTTACTTAACAACTACGACTGCGAGATACGCTACCACCCTGGCAAGGTAAATGTCGTGGCTGATGCTCTTAGTCGTAAAACTCATGTTAGTAGCATCCGTTGTTCTCAGATCACTAGTGATCTTCATGCATGTATTCGTGAAGCCCAATACTTGTCAGCCAACGAAGGTAGTCTAAGCGTTGAAATAGGAGGTGCTTCTACCGACCAACTTGAAACAAGGTCTGATGGACTTCAATACTACCTCAATCGCATCTGGGTACCAGATCACGATAATCTTCGTGAACTCATTATGAATGAGGCTCACAAATCCCGATACTCTATTCATCCTGGTGCTGATAAGATGTACCATGATTTGCGCTGGACTTATTGGTGGCCTGGTATGAAAAAGGACATTGCCGCGTACGTCTCGAATTGTCTTACTTACTCAAAGGTCAAAGCCGAACATCAACGTCCTTCAGGTCTTCTTGAACAACCCGAAATCCTGTTTGGAAATGGGATAGCATCACTATGGACTTTATAATTAAACTCCCTCGTACACCTGCCGGTCATGATAGTATATGGGTAATCATTGACCGTTTGACCAAATCAGCCCACTTTCTTCCTATTCGTGAAGATTTCAAAGTGGAGAAACTTGCTCGAATCTACACTGATGAAATCATATGTCGTCATGGTATACCTATTGACATAATCTCTGACCGTGATGGTCGTTTTACTTCACGTCTTTGGCAAACTTTTCAGTCCGCTATGGATTCTCACTTGAGTCTTAGTACAACCTTTCATCCTCAAACGGATGGACAGACTGAACACACTATTCAAACCCTAGAGGATATGCTCCGTTCTTGTGTCATCGACTTTGGTGGTAATTGGGATGTACATTTACCATTAATCGAGTTCTCGTACAACAACTATCATTCCAGTATTCAGATGACTCATTTCGAAGCTTTGTACGGTTGTAAGTGCCGATATCCTCTCAGTTGGCATGAGATTGGTGACAAGCAACTTACTGGCCCTGAGATCATTAAAGAGACGATGGATAAGATTCTTCAAATCCGCGATAACTTGATCAAATATTCTGTCAGATACTTTATCTCGATTTTTGCACTATTCGACACTCTGTTCCCGACCGGGTCAGCTCTTAGAGGACTTATGCTCTGTTCCCCACACGCAGGTTGATCCAGCGCTCCCTTCGATCCAATCTTAGCAGTGTTTGGTTTAAGCACCCACTGTGAGTATACTCGATCCCTTTTTGTTATAAACACTTTTGGGATGCAACATGTATTCTAATATCCAGACACTTGACACTTGAAACTTATTTGAAACATACTCTATCCGCAGTAAACATGAAATTTGATACTTGAGACTTTTATGCTATGTGAACATTTAATCCTTGTGTGTTGTTCCGCCTTAACAATTATAGCGCTATAGGAGTAACGCCCGCCCCTTTGAGTCTTGGGGTATTGTTAGGATGAGACATTTAACCTCCCGTTAGTCTTTGGGAAAGGCACTTATTGCGTTGGAAACTTGGGCTATCACTTGGACTGCGTAAACTACCATGGTGAAACTTATTATATGTTTTCATGTTGGATATGAGTTATTAAACTATTATGTTACGTATTCAAACTTGTATGCTCGCCAACATTTTTGTTGATTTTATTTTAATACATGTTGCAGGTTGATAGTAGCTGGAATTCAAGAAACAAGCTAGGATGATGCTTAGAAACTCATCTTATATAATTAAGACAATTTTGAACAATGTTTGAATCGGATGTTATTTTGATACTTTATGTTGCATGGGAATTGTGGTTGACATTTTTGACTTTTTATGAAATTTGATTAATCTCTATCGAAACAAATAGTGTTGTGGAATCTCTGCACCCCGATGTTTCCGCCATCGGTTGGGGTGTGACATTAAGCTCCCCGAAGAGTGTTCTGTTCTTCACGTGCTTAACCATCCGTTCGGTGCCCGCCTTTATATGAGCCTATCGTAAACACCAAAAACAATTAGTGCTTAAATTAAACGAGCGAAAATATCGAAAACAACAAACAAAACACTTTTCACTAGTTTGGTGCTCGTGCACGTCGCGGATGAGCACATCAGTTCCCTCGTGTGTTGCGGGGGAACTGATTTTGACTTTTTGTTGATTGTGCTCCTCTAGTTCGGGAGTCCAAGTGGCACGGGTTCGAATCCTGCTTGCAGGCTTTTCGCTCCCCTCGAACTCGGCTGGGTATTCACCGCCAGGCAGCGTTGCCGGTTCGCTAGTTTGGGAAGGGGGATCCCTTCCGCGGTTAAGGGTACCGTGCATTTACCCTTTTTTTTCCCTGCTCCTCCGCACGTTGCGGAGTAACAAGGTCTCTCCCCCGCGCTGTGCGGGGAGCCAATTTTCCAGAAACTTTTGGGAACTAACAGTTTTTCACCCTTAGTCGATTTTCACAATTTTTCACCCAACTTGACCCAACTTCATGTTTACCATTTTTAGGACTTTCTCCCACATTTAAAGGTTCTAATCCTTAACCCGAACTTGGATCCTTTAGTTTTTCAATTCATTCTTTTGGTTGGAGTTTATTACCTAACCGACCCGTTACGAGGCATTATGCATTATAGTTCATGCCTCCTATTTTCTTATGAAGGTTTTCATCATTTCTTCAACCACAACCTCAATTATGGTGGGTTACTCTAGACAAAATCTTAACATTACAATATTTTCTTCTTGTATGGTGCTTTACCCAAACGACTCGTTATGAGACTTTAAGCCATTTAGATCAAGCTTTCCATATTTATTTACCAGAAGGATCAACTCAATCATAGGACTCATTATCAAACCTACGCTTGGAGGTAGTTTACCAAAAAGCATTACCCGAGAGCACTTTAATAAATTTTTAAGGCTTTTTGTTAAACTGGGGTATTTATAAGTTTAAATGAAACCTAGTAAACACTTTTAACTCATTACCCCGTTAAGATTAATTATGTCCTTAAGGACATAGAGATTTCCAATTGCCTTGTATTTTAAAACTCATTTAGCTATAATGATGCTGATCACATATATATTCTTGGCTTTAAGGGTCACTTTACCCAATTACTAGTGTAACCACACTTGAGGTGGACTTTTACCCAATTCTAACTCAACCATCTTTAGTCGGGTCATAAGCCTTTACCGAAAGTATGACCCATTACAAATACATGGCGGGGTCAAAGCAATAACCCGTTACCAATACCTTGCAATTCCATTTGTTAATTCGTGTTAGTGCATGCCCTTACCATTGTGCTTACCTGTAGGTATAAAACTCAACTAGACAAGCATGAAATACTTAGTTCAAATGGTGCCACATGACCCGTATGTCCCGTTATCCATTTGACCCATTCTTGGTTTACCCTTTAGGCGTCTCAACCTAACAATTTATTGTTTATCACTAAAATGTGATTCAACATCATTTTCACATTTGACCCGTTATGATTTACGCCAGAGGATCTCGTCTTAACAAGTTATTAATTGTCACCAAATTCAACACCATTTTTACCCATTTGACCTGTTATGGTTTACATCATAGGGTCTCATCTTAACAAATTACTATTTGTCACCAAAAGGTGATCCAATACCATTTTTACCTATTTGACCCGTTATGGTTTGCACCATAGGATCTCATCTTAACAAATTTCTATTGGTCATCAAAAGGTGATTCAATATCATTTTTATCCATTTGACCCGTTATGGTTTACACCATAGGGTCTTATTTCTAAAATTCTTTGTTTAATCACTAACATGTGCTTTATCATATTTTACCCATTTTGATCCGTTTCATAGTTTTCATCATGGGGTCTCATCTTAACAAATCCTCGTTTATCACCAAAATTACTTCGTCCTAATTTTACTCTTTTTAATCCATTTCATGGTTTACACCATGGGGTCTCGTCCTAAAAATTTAACCGGCTAGCCGCATCCGGTTATTTGAGAACCCTTGTTATTAGCCAAGAATACTTTCTAGCACATAAGTAGTGGTTCTATTCTATGAGGTGTAAGCTTTACTTACCTTGCGTCCGTTCTGTCCCGCCTTGCTCGTAACGGAAGCACGAGGTGCAACCACGAAAGGTTTTCATAGAATTCGATGTGTAAACGTCTACATGATTTAAAATAACCGATGCCAAATATATATAAATCACTTCAAATGAAGACACCAACCAAAGTGTTTTTGTTTACATACATGAGCTAAGTACTTCAAGTTTTGCAAAAGATTTTTAAACAAAAGAATACTTTAACAAACTAGGCTTTGGCCTATATATTTCGCACGAAGGCGAAAGATATATAATTTTAATCTCATTTTTAACAACAATATGAAAACACTTATTAAATCTTTTAACAAGATCACTTAAACCATCAATTTTAACATATTTTAAAGTCTTGATCTTTCACTTAAACCACCTGATTAACACACTTTTAACACCATTATGGTGTAAATCATGATGTTTAATTTTTATGAAAGTTATCCTAACCATAAACATTTTCAAGTTATTTTTATGAAAGTTATCTTGGCCATAAATCATTTTCAAGTTTAAAATAAAGTAAAGGGATTATGTGGATGATGATCTTGTTAAGATCTAAGCATAAAAATGTTTAGATCATAATTACTAGCCTAAATTACACAAGATCATTAACGTGTGCGGGTGTGTATATATTTTTTAGATATATTTTAGCTCTTTTTACTCATCGATTCAAGTTTTAAATTTATAAAACAAGATATTCTACTATCACTCTACACACACGTTAGGGCAAGTGCATCCATCGCGGACGTAGTATAGTGATGGCAAGATACCGAGGTCGTCCAAGGACACAAGAGCTTTTAATACCGGCTTATCGTTAACGTCTAATCGAACCAAACTTTGATAAAAAGGTTTTTTTAAAGCTATAAAAAGATAAACTAAAAATGAAAATAAAATAAAGGAAAAACAGAGCTTCAATTCTTTCGAGGATACTTCACCATAGACATGTAACTGATCACCGTTTGAAAGAGAGAAACGAATCATCTTTTCGAAACAAACAACTTCAGCACGATTCTCACGAAGAAAATCCATGCCTACTATGATGTCAAAGCTACCTAGTTGCATAGGTATGAGATCGATCGGAAAGACGTGATTGTTGAGTTCGAGAGTACAATCACGGAGAATGGAGATGACGGTAACGGTTCTTCCGGTGGCAACTTCTACGTCGAAGGTCGTTGGGAGGTTAGCGCGTTTACGCTTTAGAAGCTTTTCGAATTCAAACGATATAAAACAGTTATCGGCTCCAGTATCAAATAAGCAAGAAGCATAGATACCGTTAACGAGGAACGCACCATTGACAACATTGTTGTCAGTCTGAGCCTGGCGAACATTGATGTTGAAGGTTCTTCCGCGGGCTTCTTGTTGTTGCTGTTGCTGAGGCTGCTGTTAATGTGGCTGCTGCTATGGTGGTTGCTGTTGCGGCTCTTGTTTCACCACGCACTGTGGGCAGACATTTGCAAAGTGATTCGGGTCACCACACGTGTAGCAAGCACGTGCGTGAACAGCGGGTGCAGGAACTGCTGGGTTAACCTGAGGAGCGAGAGGTTGAGCTGGTGGTGCGGGGAGAGCTTGAGGAGCTTGCTGGCGAGGGCCTGAGCGGTAGTGAGCTGTGAAGTGCCCATAGAGATTGCAATTGACACAGAAACGACAGTTTGTCCCCACTGGATGATGATAAGTGTAAGTAGGGAACAGTGGGTGAGTACCAGTATATGCACGCTTAGCAGGCGGTGCGTTGGTAGTAACAACCTAACGAGACTGGTTGTTGGGCGGTGCTGTGATTACCGCGTTGTTCTTGCTGGAGTTCCTTCTCTTGCGACCTTGGCGACTGGAATTTGAAGCCTGAGATGCTGCAGTGTCGGTGCTTGGAGTTGCAGTGGCTTGATTGAGACTCATGGTCGAGGTTTTGAAAATACCGGCCAAGACTCGCTTGTCTTTGATCTCGGCGGCAAGCTGATAAGTTTCCTCGATAGTTGCAGGTTTCTCCGCTTGAACAAAATCAGCGACGCAATCAAGAAGAGCTCGAATATACTTCTTGATGGATTTCTCAGGATTGTGCACTTGGCTTGGGAAGATGATGCTCAATTGCTTGAAACGAGCGGTGATACCAGCGTTATCACCTCCATCTTGCTTGATGTTCCAGAATTCATTCTCCAGCTTCTGGACTTCAAGGTGAGGACATAATTCCTTCATCAAGAGCTCTCTGAGCTCCTCCCATGTGAGGCCATAAGCTGCATCATTTTCACGCCTGTTGCGCTCGGCGGTTCACCAATCAAGTGCCCTTGACTGAAAGACTCCAGTGGCGTTCATAGTGCAGAGATTCTCGAGATATCCGCTTGGCCTAAAGGTAACTTCGATCACATCAAACCATTGGAACATCGCACTGGGTCCATCTTCACCAGTAAAGTTCATAGGACTACATGCTTTGAACTGCTTGAAGCTAAATGGAGTTTTAGGCGCGTCATTCTTGGAATCCACAGAGGAAGTGTTGCTGGTAGCATTGATTTCACTGACGATCTGGGGGATCACCTTGGCCGTTTCCTTGGCCACGAGTTAGGCGATTCGTTTGTCAGCATTGTTCCTCTGAACAGTTTGACGAGTGTGGGAGCCAAATGACGACATCTGCCATTGGATGAGATTCGATTATAACGGGTTTTGTTTGTAAAGTTTAGCGTTTTAACACATACTTATTATTATTATTATCCATGTAAAGCTCAGGAACACGTAATCACATAATCACATAGGCACGTATACATATAGTTCACAGAAGCACGTATACACATAAGCACGTATTAGCACATAATTCACATAAGCATATATTTTGCATGTATTCACCTTCTCTTAAATAACATCCCTTGGATCCCACAAATTGTGTATAGCGCGTGCGAGAGTTGCGAGAGATAGTGAGTAGCATAAGCGACGAGTATATCGTATGAGGCTCCTTAGTTTGTTCACGATTAGTTAGCGTTTTATATTGTGAGTGTTGTGCGAGTTGTGCATGTTTTGTAAAGCGAGGAGCGAGAAATCGAAACCATAAATCGCAAATTTAAAACACATAACCACAATAAAATCGATGACGCGTAAAATCGGCGATTGCAGGCTGGAAAATAAACAGAGTGCCTTGGGTGTTAGGCATCGACTGCCCAAAGTGATTCAACTATTACCAACAAGTTCGAGTACACGCTTTAGCCTAATAGACCATGCTCTCACCGTGACACGGCTACCGGCATCCATCCTTCCAGTTACTACGTGACTCGAGTCATTGGAACAGCTGAGACTTTGGTGAGATTTTGTAAAATCAAAGTAGGGAGTGGAACGGGTCATTAAGATGCGGGTTTCACCCCTAATTTAACAACTTCGCTCCTAAGTGTGGTTAACAACCACGATATAGAAAGGGAGATTCCCATTGAGATGTGGATGTCACTCCTAACTCAACGGAAGATTCTCATGCGAGAGTAAAATACGCTGGGTGAGTGATCTTATCGAGAGTTCTTGGTTTTCACACCTATTCTCGACACAATCGCTCACTTGTGTAATACGAGTGTTTTCAAAACGTGTGTATTGTGTTAGCCTTAGGAAAAGCGTGTAAACATTTAAACCTTAGGAAAGGTCCCTTCATACGAAGCTATGTATGTGGGTTCGTACGAAGGTGTAGTACTGCAGGTTCGAACGAGAGTACATCATGTGGGTTTCGTACGAAGCCCCAAGTGGGTTCATACGAAGGGTCTGTTTTGGTGCTTAGACTATATACTAGGTCTGTTGTACACGACTTGACCTAATTCCCTATAGTTATGGCTCTGATATCAATCTGTCACACCCCAACCGATGGCAGAATCATCGGGGTGCAGCACTAGGCGAACCAGATTGCTCAAGAGAATCCATAACAACTATTTAATGACAATTTTTTAAAGGTTCATTATCCCATACTAATAAACAAATATTTCAACAAACAGTCATAACGGAGTTCACATCTCTCAAACAAAACAAGTCCGACAGCCTAGATTTTATTTGGTGAGTTTCTAGACTTCCTATCCATTTGAAGCACATAATCCATCAACCTGTCACATACGTTAAAATAAAGTCAATACAATAATATAAAGGTGAGTACACAAGTTTGCATAGATATAGTATAAAAGCGTTTATGCATAACCAACACGTAACGGGTGAATCAAGTAACTATCAACATTGATACAACCTAACCACATGACTGCGAGTAGAGTATGCGCGACACATGTTCACCGAGGCGAACATGTGAAGTAAAGTATGTGATCCTTAGCAACCCATTAACAAACAGGTGCTGAGTCCAAACTATAGTACTATCGTTGCTAAAGGCGTTCTGGAAAGTAATCACTGTGTAAGCATAGCAACAAGCATTCAACTAATCATGTATAGCATGCGGGAGCGGTTAGCGTTTATAAAAGAGTTAAGCGTTGTGTGTTGTGTTTTTGATAGAGAACGTATGTAACGCCCAAAAGTGCGTTAAGCGGAAAAAGGGTTCGAGTATACTCACAGTGCGTGTCTAACAAGTAAACACATTCTGAATGGATTGAAGGGAGCGGTGGATTAGCCTGCGTACGGGAACAAAAGGGTAAGTCCTCCAAAGTGCTGAAACGGTAAAAAATCGAAGTGTCGGTGGGAAACAGAGGCTTCGTACGAAGGTGGTGGTCTTCGTACGCGTGATGCTTCCGTTGTCCAAAATCGAGTGTTCTTCGCGTCTGTCTTTGAAAAATCGAGTGTTCATCAATCCAACCTTAAGCTACTGATTAAACTTAGAGTCGGAGAGGTCTTTGTCTGAGTTATGGATGAGAATCGGGCTGTGATGCGCGAAGTCATTGCCTTCGTACGAAGCCATGTGTGCCTTCGTACGAAGTCAGGCTTCGCACAGAACAGTCTAGTTCGCATTCGTGGCTGTTCTTGGCATTCAGAGTGATGTTTTCACCTGAATCGGATGTATTTTCGAGTCCTATTCAAGGCGGTTTCGACACTACTTCGTCCCACTATCCAGTGAACGAAATACATGTCGTTTTAGGTCCGTTTTAGTGTAAAAATCGGGGTTTAAAGAGTTTTCACTTAGATCTAACACTTGGTGAGTGCGAAATCTGTAGATTTCTAACTTGGGAAGCCAAAGCTTGGCCCAATACACTCAGTTAAGTGTAGATCCATGATAAAACAAGAAGATTTGATGAAAAAGATGAAGGATTTCATGAAAAAGATGAAGGTTTTTTTTTGTAAAAAGAAGAAGTTTGGTTGAAAAAGATGAAGTTTGGGTGAAAACAAAAGAGTTTTGATAAAATCAAAGTGAATCTTGTGGAAATTCGTAGTGGAAAACGTTGTGTAATCATGTAAAAATGATAAATCTTACTTAAAAACAATCGGACAATAATTAGGCAGCGTTTCGGTGCAAAAGTCAGCAAGTGAAAGAAATGGAGAAGGTCTTGGGTGTAACAGCCCTCATCTTTGAAGTCAAAGTACAAGTCAAAGGAAGAAAAGATTGCTAATTCGATCCGTCATTCCTTGCTTAATTATTGATTGTACGCTTTGACGTGTAATTCGATACTTTAGTTGTATTATGTGGAGTATCTATACATTAATCGCTAATCTATTTAAATCTAATCTCGTCACAATCGCGTCGCAACTTGAATCGCATGTTCTGGATATTGTTTTACGTGTGTGTGTGCTATTATGTGTTACTTGTGCATGTTTATTATATGTTTTGTGGTAATTAATCGAAAACGCAATCGCAACTCTATCGCAACGCAATCTCATCGCGAACTAGAAACGCAAGGTTATTTATGTTGTTGTATGTTAGTTACATTATTTGTGTAACTATATTCTAAAACCTATCGCATCGCTTAATCGACACTCGCTTAAACGCATCGCAACGCTCAACGCACGAAACAAAAAGTCAGAAACCAACTCGCACAAACCATTCGATCGAAGGACCATTCGGTCGAATGGTCATCTGTCCGGATGACAATCCGATCGGATGGCCATCCGATCGGAAGACCCTCCGATCCGTCACACTTGCACCGCCTTTCCTCCTCACCATATATAAATAACACCTGTCACATCACTGTTCATGTGATGTGATAGCTCTCCTCTGACCCTTCGCCTTCTCAGCCTATTTTCTCTTGATTCCTCGCGGTTCTTGTAAGTTTTCAACTCAAATCTTGTACTTCTATCATCTACACACATTTTCTCATCATTTTCACCATCAAATCTTAACTTTTCACCATGAAAACGACTGATTTGGGCTGTTCTAGGATGATGTCATCATGGGTTCTCATGAACTTCAAAGTAGGGCCTCATTCCACCAAGAACAACTCAGATCTAAGAGATTTCGACATGTTTAAACACTGATTTCGTCAAAATCTAAACATTTTCCAACTGATTTCCACTTTTTTTAATGTTCTTAACTTTTCACTAAAAAACCGATAGAATCGGACCTCGTTCAGGCCTTCTACTCATTCTCTAGTGAAGTGCCGGTTTGAGAACTGATTCCTATCGATGAGATGACCGACTTAACGGATTGAACATGAACAACCGTCAAGAACAGTTAACTGATCAGACAGGGTGATTCCCATCCGATCGAATGACTTAGAGTTGATGGGGTTCCGTTGTTTGACACGTAGTCATACCGTCTCGGTACAAACGCAAAACTTTCTAAACTTAGCAAATTTTACAAGTTTCACAACGAACAGGTTACTGAACGGATCGCCGTCCGATCGGATAGCCATCTGATCGAACGACAATCCGGTCGGATGACTGATGGCTCTCAAATACTTAAATTTTTTTGCAAATTTTCAAAGGTTATCAGTTTCCAACGAATAGTCATCTGATCGGATGACCATCTGATCGAATGACTATTCTATCAGGAGACTTGGAGTTCTGAAATGTCTCACTTGAACAGATCGCCATCCGATCGAACGACCATCCATCTGGATGACCGTTCGACCGGACGACCTGAAAGGTAGAGATACTTCTCTCATTTTAAAATGCTACAACGAAAACTTCAAAGTCACATCATACACAAACACATCCATCCTAAATGAATGACCATCCGACCAAATGGTCATCCGTCCGGATTGTCATTCGATTGGATCACTATCCGTCAGTTGTTTCACCGACACGCTGTTTCACGCACTGTACATCGCTTATGCTATCGTTCTCTAATCAGGCTAACTTTCCAGCGCTCCCTTCAATCCAATCTAAGACTGTGTTTATTCATTAAACACGATCTATGAGTATACTCGAACCCTTTTTGCTTTACGCACTTTTGGGTGTTACATACGTTACCTCTTTCAAATCACAATCGACACACAACGCAAACACTTTTACACGCTGACTGTTATTGCATGTTATACGTGTTACTCGATGAATGCTTGTACGTTATGTTTACACAGTGATTGTTGCCTGACACCTTAGCAACGATAGTACTATAGTTTAGACTCAGCACCTGTCGTGGACGGGGGTTGTTAACGATAGAATCGGACCTCGTTCAGGCCTTCTACTCATTCTCTAATGAAGGGCCGGATTGAGAACTGATTCCTATCGATGAGATGACCGACTTAACGGGTTGAACATGAACAACCGTCAAGAACAGTTAACTGATCGGACGGGGTGAATCCCATCCGATCGAATGATTTGGACTTGATGGGGTTCCGTTGTTTGACACGTAGTCATACCGTCTCGGTCCAAACGCAAAACTTTCTAAACTTAGCAAGTTTTACAAGTTTCACAACGAACAGGTTACTGAAAGGATCGCTGTCCGATCGGATAGCCATCCGATCGAACGACAATCCGGTCGGATGACTGGTGGCTCTCAAATATTTAAACTTTTTTGCAAATTTTCAAAGGTTATCAGTTTCCAACGAATAGTCATCCAATCAGATGACCATTCGATCAAATGACTATTCTATCAGGAGACTTGGAGTTCTGAAATGTCTCACTTGAACAGATCGCCATCCGATCGAACGACCATCCGTCCGGATGACCGTTCGACCGGACGACCTGAAAGGTAGAGATATTTCTCTCATTTTAAAATGCTACAACGAAAACTTCAAAGTCACATCATACACAAACACATCTATCCTAAAAGAATGACCATCCGTCCGGATGACCATCCGATCAAATGGTAATCCGTCCGGATTGTCATTCGATCGGATCACTATCCGTCACTTGTTTCACTGACACGCTGTTTCACGCACTATTCATCGCTTATGCTATCGTTCTGTAATCAGGCTAACTTTCCAGCGCTCCCTTCAATCCAATCCAAGACTGTGTTTATTCATTAAACACGATCTGTGAGTATACTCGAACCCTTTTTGCTTTACGCACTTTTTGGTGTTACATACGTTACCTATTTCAAATCAGAATCGACACACAACGCAAACACTTTTACACGTTGACCGTTATTGCATGTTATACGTGTTACTCGATGAATGCTTGTACGTTATGTTTACACAGTGATTGTTGCCTGACACCTTAGCAACGATAGTACTACAGTTTGGACTCAGCACCTGTCGTGGAGTTGTTAAGGGTTTTACTTCACGTGTCACAGTGGTGATATGTGTTGCGCATTCTACAACTCACAGTCATGTCTGTGCATGTTTCATTGTCGATAACCTGCTAGCTTCACTTTTCAACATGTTACATGTTGGTTATGCGTAAACCGCTTTCGCTATCTGTATTATTATTAAACTTGTATGCTCACCTTTACACTATGTGTATTGACCTATATTTTAACGTATGTGACAGGTGTTTAAGATGCTAGGATTGCTGGATGTTTTAGAATCAAGCCTAGGGGAGTCTAGAAACAAAACATTTAATTCTGAGTTGTCGAAACAATTTATTTGTCTTTGAGATATTATGACTGTAGTAACTGATTTGCTAAGTATGTTATGGTATGGGACGTAACTTTAAATATTTGGTAAAATTAGTTGTTATGGATTTCTCCTGGATAATCTGTTTCGCTCAGTGTCGCGCCCTGATGTTTCCGCCATCGGTTGGGGTGTGACAGATTGGTATCAGAGCCATAACTATAGGGAATTAGGCAAGACTCGACCTAGTCCGGTCGATGTCTTAGAAACGACCTAGTCTATAGTCTAAGTACCAATAGACCGCCTTGTGCGAACCCAGTAGGGGTTTCGCGCAAGCCCATTTCTGTTATTCGATCGACTCGCGAACATACTACACTCTATCGACCTTTCCTAAGGTTGAACACTATCACTTAGCCTTTCCTAAGGCTAACCACACACTACTTTTCGAAAATGAACGAGTGATTAGATCGAGACTAGGTGTGAAAACCGTAAACTCTCGATTAGATCGCTTGTTCGACGCGTATTTTTACTATAAACACGAGAATTTGCGTTGAATCAGGAGTGAAATCCATACTTCGACGCAAATCTCCCTCTCTATCTCGTGATTCTATCACACAAACAGGAATGCAGTCGTTGAGTTAGGGGTGAAACCCGAACCTTGATGACTTGTTCCGTTCTTTATTTTGGTTTTTACAAAACTCTCACCAAAGTCTCGATGGATTCCAACGACTCGAGTTGCGTGAATAGCCGAAAGGATGCGTGCCATTTACCGTATGCCAGTGATAGAGCACAGTCTATTAGGTCAAAGCGTGTACTCGAAGTCCTTGAGAATAGTTGAATCACTTATGGTAGTTGATTTCTATCAGCCGAGACAATCTATTTTCGATTTTGAGCCGCAATCGCTGATTTTATGTGTTTCGATTCTGAGCCCGCAACCGCTGACTCTGTGATTTATCGCTTTTATGTGGGACTTTATGTGATTTTATGTGGTTTTACTTGCTTATGTGTTTCGATTTTGGTGATTTATATGCTTTTCGCTTTGATCAAACACGCACAACTCGCACTGCACATCTATCTCAAAACGTTTACAAATCGCATGCTATGTTACTCGCTTATACTATACTACTCGCTATGCTACTTGATAAGCACTCGCTACTCACAATCGCTACTCTCGAACGCGCTTCGCGAACTTGAATGATAGGTGAATACGTGCAATATATGTAGGTGAATACGTGCAAAGTATAGTGTAAAGCGTGGTTTCGTCGAGCTGTGTGCTTATGTGTTTACGTGCCTATATGGTTTATGTGCCTACTTGATTATGTGCCTACGTGTAGACGTGTTCCTGTGCTTTATATAGGGAGGTATGCGATGATATTATAGACTGTACTCGACTTAATCGAAATTGTGTTTGAGTCCTGTGACGATGTCTGTTGCAGACAATGTCGTTATTCGGATCACACACTTCCCACGCTACACGCAGAAATCATGCTGATAAGCGAATCGCTTCTCTAGTCGCAAAGCAGATGGCTAAGGTCATTCCGTAAATTGTCAGCGAGCTTAATGAAAATGCCAGCAAGTCCTCTGAGGAATCTAGGACCGATTCTCCAAAGGGTACTTTCAGCTTCAAGCAGTTTAAGGCCTGTGGCCCAAAAGACTTCACAGGCGAAGACGGACCAAGCGCTATGTTTCAATGGTTCGACTCAAACAAAGTCACGCTATGCCAGAGCGGATGTCTCAATCACCTACGTACTGTCAACGCAACTGGCGTTTTCCAATCCAGGGCTCTGGATTGGTGGACCGCCGAAAGGAACAGGCGTGGAAACGACGCAGCCTGTGGGCTTACTTGGGATAAGTTGAAGGAACTCATGATGAAGGAATTCTGCCCACCCCACGAGCTCCAAAAGCTGGAGAACGAGTTCTGGAACATCAAGCAGGATGGTGGCGATAACGCCGGTCTAACTACTCGCTTCAAATAGCTGAGTATTTTTTGTCCAAGCCAGGTGGCAACACCTGATATGACGATCAAGAAATATATCCGTGCTTTACCGGATTGTGTTGCTGACTTCGTACAAGCTGCGAAGACAACAACCATCGAAGAGACATACCTACTCGCTGCCGAGATTAATGACGAACGAGTATTGGTGGGTTATTTCAAGAATACCACCAAGAGTCTCCACCAAGCTACCGCTTCTCCCACCGCTGAAACCGCCGCACCGCAAGCTTCCAAGTCTTCTCGCTGCAAATGCAAGAACAACAACAACAAGAATTGCACAGTAACCGCCGCTCCACTCCAAGCTGTCCCTGCTCAACCGCAACCCTAGAACCGCCAAGTAGCGACACCAGTGACCAATGCACCGCCGGCCAACCGTGCATATACTGGTCCACACCCGCTCTGCCCTACTTGTACTTATCATCATCCTTATAGGGATTGCATGCCGGTTTTGTGTTCACTGCAACTTGTACGACCACTTTACTGCCAACTGTCATACTGGTCCCCGCCAAGCTCAAGCTCAAGTTCAAGCTCCTGCACCACCAGCTCTCCTTCCTGCTCCACAGGGCCAACAAGAAGCTCCTGCACCCACTGCTCACGCAAGAGCCTGCTTTACATGTGGTGATCCTAACCACTTTGCAAATGTCTGCCCCAACAGAGTGGTGAAGCAAGAGCCACAAGAGCAGCCTCAGCAACAACATCAACATCAGCAACCTCAGCAGCAGCAGCAGCAGCCACAGCCCGCCGACGTGCATTCAACATCAATGCCCACCAGGCTCAAGCAGACAACAATGTGGTTAATGGTACGTTCCTTATAAACGGTATATATGCTTCGTATTTGTTTGATACTGGAACCGATAACTGTTTTGTGTCGTTTAAATTCGAAAAGCTCCTAAACCGTAAGCGCGCTAATCTCCCCACGACGTTCGACATTGAAGTTGCCACTGGAAGAACCGTCATTGTAAATTCCGTTCTCCGTGATTGTACGCTTGAACTCAACAATCACGTCTTCCCTATCGATCTTATCCCGATGCAGCTTGGTAGTTTTGATATTATAGTAGGCATGGATTTTCTTCATGAAAATCATGCTGAAGTCGTTTGTTTTGATAAAATGATTCGTTTCTTGCTCGCTAATGGTGATCAACTCTGTGTCTATGGTTAAGTCGCATCGAAAAATGTCAAACATATGTCATGCATACAAGCGAGCAAGTATCTCCGAAAGGAATACAAAGCTTTCTTGGCGCACATCGTAGTGGCAGAGGAAAAGGAAAAGAAGGCAATGGATAAAGTGCCTGTGGTTCGTGATTTTCCTAAAGTCTTTCCTGATGATTTACATGGTTTACCCCCGAGTCGTGATATTGATTTCCGAATCGACCTCATTCCTGGAGCCAATCCTGTTGCTAAAGCTCTTTATCGCCTCGCTCCGTCCGAAATGCGTGAACTCTCGAGTCAACTCCAGGAATTGCTTGACAAAGGCTTTATTCTCCCTAGCACCTCTCCTTGGGGCGCACCAGTTCTATTCGTCAAAAAGAAGGACGGATCGTTCCAAATGTGCATCAACTATAGGGAGTTGAATAAGCTGATAATCAAGAATCGCTATCCCTTGCCCTGAATCGATGACTTATTTGACTAGTTACAAGGCGCTACGTGCTTCTCGAAGATTGATTTATGCTCAGGCTATCACCAGTTACGAATCCAGGAGGAAGATATACCTAAAACCACTTTTCGAACCCGATACGGCCATTACGAATTCGTCGTAATGCCCTTTGGTTTAACCAACGCACCCGCGGTTTTCATGGATTTTATGAATCGCGTGTGTAAACCATTTCTTGACCGTTTCGTCATCGTGTTCATCGATGATATCCTTATCTATTCAAAGTCGAAAGCCGAACACACGCAGCATCTATGTTTGGTTCTCGAATTACTCCAGGGGAATCGACTATATGCCAAGTTCTCCAAGTGTGAATTCTGGTTAGAGGAGGTTCAATTCCTCAGTCACATCATCAATAGTCAAGGTATACACGTCGACCCCGCGAAGATCGAAGCTGTTAAGAGTTGGGTTACACCAAAATCACCATCCGATGTTCGTTCACTCCTCGGCTGACTTTTCTAAAATCGTCATCCCGCTTACTACTTTGACGCATAAAGACAAGTCTTTTGTTTAGGGAACCGAACAAGAGCAAGCCTTTCAGACTCTCAAGCATATGCTCTGCAATGCTCCTATACTCGCGTACCCGACTGAAACGATGACTTCGTAGTCTATTGTGATGCCTCAAACCTTGGTCTCGGTTGTGTCCTCATGCAACGGGACAAGGTTATCGCGTACGCCTCTCGTCAGCTCAAGATCCACGAGAAGAACTATACAATCCACGATCTCGAGCTTGGTGTAGTTGTTTTTGCGTTGAAGATTTGGAGACACTACCTATATGGTACCAAGTGTACGGTCTTCACTGACTATAAGAGCCTGCAACACGTCCTCAACCAAAAGGAAATGAATATGCGCCAACGCCGATGGGTAGAACTTCTCAACGATTATGACTGTGAGATTCGTAATCACCCTGGCAAAGAAAATGTAGTTACCGATGCTCTAAGTCGACGAAGATATTTGCATAGCCTTCGTAATACTCACGCCGACCTCGAAGCCTTGATTTGTGATGCTCAGCACGTCTGCTTCATTGAGAATACCTTGCGAGAGGAAATGAAGAAGTGTGGTGTGACACCTGGGTCACTGAGACCATAAAAAAAAACCAAATCAATGAAATTTGTGTTTCATACTTGGTATTTGTATAAATATGTGTATCGTTTGCACATGTCAATTCTTGTTCGATTTCGGGCTCTAAATCGCTTTCTGGAAGGTTAAACGCACACTGATGCGTAAATATAACCAGTTTAATGCAACAAACACTCCGGAATAGTGACATAGGCTTAACATACCTTAAATAACCCTTAATAACTTAGAAATAAGTTTTGAAGGCTTTGGTATGGCAAAATCAAGTTTAAATCGCTTACAGGGACTAAATTCGACAAACTGCAAAAGTATGGCGATTCGTACTAGAACAGACATTCCGGAACATGAACACAAGTTAAACATACCATAAATATCCTTTAAATAGCTTAGAAATAGTCTTTGAGGGGTTCGGTGTGCTAAAATAAACTTTTGGGTCATTCAGGGACTGAAAGCGTCAAAAAGTGCACAAGTTTACATTTTCGCGCATATCTTACGTTCTAAATATATCCGGACATACAAAAATTTATGTAAGAATTAAAATATTTTATTTTAGTGTTTGGCATGATAAAATTCCATTCGTCGCTTAATTTGGATAGCTTTCGCGTTCGTTATGACTTCCGTCGTAATTAAGCGAATAACGCAACCGTACGACCAAACGAACCGACATCCGAGATGTTTTTGAGCATATTTTAAGTTCCCTATACTTTAACTTTATTTTAGAGCCTTTAAATGGGGTTAACGGGGTTTAAAAGTGCCAAAAATCAAGTTTTACAAGTGCAGGGACCATTTTTGAAATTTCTGGCAGATTCAATGAACCTAGTCCATTATGAAGTGTTGATGGTTTTAACCCATGGTTTTGCAAAACCATGGGCTGGTATTCAATGAACATAGTCCATATTAGGGGCTCCCATGGTTTTAGAAAACCATGGGCACACATGTAAGGTCCAGATCAAAGCTCAGTTTTCGATGAACGATCTTAACGGTTCTTGAATTCCTATAAATACCCACCCTCACTTCCTCCCAAAGCACACTTGAATATGATTTTGGCTCTCTAAGTTGAAGTTTATGCTTCATACCTGAGAGTAAATCGGATCAAGAGCTTGCGGGGACCTTCTGTAAGTATTCTTTCGTTCTATTCATTCGTTTTTGTCGTTAAAGTCAAACTGCGTTTGACTTTCTGCTTTGACCAGTTTATGGTCAACGCGAAGTTCGTTTGAACTTCATAACATGAGCGTAATCACGATGGTTATAGTCCCTAATGACTATACCTACTGATTACCACGTTATCTAGGCGCAGTGACGAGTCGTAGTTTCGGCCAAAATGCGTTTTCTCGCGTATTTTGTAACCAAACTACTCTAGGATATCAAAAACGTTTGTTTTGATATCAAAACCTGTTTTCTAACTTAACTAAACATGTTCTAGCATGTTTAGCTCGTCATTTTTTTTAGATTAGTGCTTGTGTGGAGCCGAAAGTCAAGCGGACTAAACACTCGCTTAGACTTTCGAACACGACCCGTTTGGTCGATCATTAGGATCCGACCAAACATGTTAAGTGACCATAGTAGCGTAGGGAATAACCTTCCGAGGTTATACCTTATGGCCACTTAGGTTTGATTAGTCACATGATAGGTAGTTTATATGCCTTAGGTAAATTAACAAAATGCTCTTTTTACGCCAAAATTCATTTTAAGCATATGTAACATAAGTTTTGATATCTAAATTGATTTAGCAACAATATTAGACATGTTAAGGCATATTTTACTTATCATAGGGCTAGTTAGGCATTCCGAACGCGTTTTACGCGAACGACGCGTTAAAGTAGCATAAGCTACCTAAACGGGTCGTAATGGGTCGTAAGCAATTAGGTTAGGTTTCATTTTAGTATGTTGGATTTGTTAAACCATATTACACGAGTTCCCATACTCGTTTGGTTTACGAACCCTCATTCTATCTGATCCTCCGATTTAGGTCTGGTTTATTAACATAGTTACCTATATTAGGTGCCGTATGATTTCTGTGATCTCTAGCATTGTTTGGTTGTTACACAAGGACTTCTAGGCAATCTCAAGTGAGTACATAGACCCCTCTTTTACTGTTTTCAAACTGTTTTGGGGTGAAACACATGTGCCTACTTGTTACTTTCATGCTTTCCTGTTTTCACATCATATACTTGCTATGTTCATTAGTACATTTATAGTACATGATTTACATTACATTGTTTCGCTATGTATGTTTACTTAGCATACTTAGTACATTGTTTTACTTTACATTTCTGCTATGTATGTTGACTGGGCATGCTAGCACATTGATTTACATTACATTAGTTGCATATGTTTACTCAACATATGGACACATTGTTTTACATTACATTTTGTTGCATATGCTCATCCAGCATACGAACACATTATATTACATTTTGAACCGTTTATAACTATTTGACTATGTGAACCGTTGTAACCATTTGATTATATGAACTGTTTGTAACTGTTGAACCGTGTGAACTGTATTTGACCATACATAAACATTTCTATAATTAATTACATAATTTCAGCTTGGTGGCTGTTTGGGTAAGTGATTTAAGTAACGAGGCGACGTGTAATACGATAAAAACATGGTGGATACGCCGCTGGTACTTTCTATATATAAGTGCTTTTATGGTATTACATATCGTAGCTTTATTTAAACCATTTCAGTTTATACATATTACATCTACAATACAATCTTCACATAAACATCGTTTTACAAATAACTTAACTTATACAAACCCATTTTACATGGTTATTCACTTAACCATACAGTATTCTTTTATATACATATCATTTGATTTATTCATTGCTTTTCAAATGATTTATGAAAGAAAACACTCAACAAGATTCATGACTACTTTTTATTAAACAGTTTCTTTAAACTCAAGTCATGAATCCTATTTTCACAAAACCTATGTATCTCACAAGCATTTTTATGCTGACGTACCTATTTTCACGTGTGTTTTCAGGAGCTGTTGCATAGGATGATCGAGACACACTTAGGCGGACCTGTGCCTTAGTGACTTAAAACGAAGCAAGAACTAGTTAAATTATGTTATGTACTCTTTGTTTCTTGTTTTAAGACAATGTAACCCTCTTGTTTGATAAATAAAACGTAACTTTAATTTCCATGGTTGTGAAACAATTAATTCTGTTACAACACTCCCCGACGTTTCCGCCACGTCTTGTTGTTCTACGTGGTCGGGGTGTGACAGAAAAGTTGGTATCAGAGCCAATGGTTATAGGGAATTAGGTTATTAGTAATGCTTTGACCTAGACTATAACCTTTCTAGGACCCTAACGCAAGAAGATTTGCGTTTAGATTTTTTTTTAAAAACAAAACCGTCACCTATCCTTAGGTGATAACCACAATGGGGGCATCAATTCCGAATCCGCTTTGAAAATTAATCATCTGTTCTTGGATGATTGATTACTAGGTTTTGAACCCTCTGTTGTAAGGTTTTGAACCCTCTATTATAAGGTTTTGAACCCTCTATTATAAGGTTTTGAACCCTCTGTTATAAGGTTTTGAACCCCTTTGAGTTTTCAAAATCTCGTCAAAGTTTTGGGTCCTAAATAGTGTGAACACGTGCAAACTGGAAGGGTGAATGCCTGTACCCTGGGTTTTCTGTCTAAGGCTAGAGTGTTTGTACAAATCCACATAATCGGACCAGTCACTCTTACCTGGGAACTCTTGGGGTGAGTGTTCACTTATAGGCGAGCATGTCTTCGCGATACATTATTTTTGACCCATTTACTTTGATTAGTCAAAATGTGTCGTTTGTTTGCCTTGTGGTAACAAACAAATGACCACCATCTTTGCTTTTGTCAAATTTTGTATCACCTCATCCTTTTCATCTAATCATCTCGCTCGTTTCCTTTCATGTTTCCCTCCTTTTAGAATGCCTCCTCGACGCGACAATCAGATAGCGAATGCCGAACTGGCAGAAATCATCGCGCAGCAAATGGCTGCTGCTTTCCCAAATCTTATTGCTCAACTGAACCAAGCCAACAACAACAATAATGCTCCATGCAATTTCAAGAGTTTCAATTCGGCTAAGCCACTCAAGTTTAGTGGTTCTGAAGGAGCAACTGGGCTCCTACAATGGTTCGAGAGCACTGAGAGTACGTTTCGTCACGTTCAGTGTCCTGATAATCGCAAGGTCGAGTTTGCTTCCAGTGTGTTTCAGAAGAGGGCTCTTACATGGTGGAACGAGGTGATGAGAGACCGTGGTGCTGAGGTTGCTTTAGCACAGACTTGGGCCGAGCTTAGGGCTCTTATGATGAAGGAATTCTGTCCTCGTCATGAGCTAAGGGCTATAGAAAGGGAATTTGATGATCTTAAGTAATATAGCGGTGAGCATCGAGCCTACACGGACCGTTATGAGGAGTTAAGTCTGTTATGCCCAAACATGGTCACGCCTTTGGATAAGGCAATCGAAAAATACATTGATGGCCTCCCTGACTCAATACAAGACATTGTGACTGGTAGCAACCCTACTACAGTTAGACAGGCCATTGAGCTATCTGCAACCTTGACTGAATCTCAGATCAGGAAAGGTAAACTTTTTCGAAAGGGTGACAAGAAACCAATGGAGGAATCAAAGACCATGGATGAACAGACTGGATCCCCTAAGAAGTCAAAGAAGCGAAAGGCTTCTCAGAACTTCGCCTAAGTTGCACACAATGATCAAGCCATCCCCAACCAACCAGCTCAACCCCCTGCTAGAAAGCCATACAACGGAACTGCACCCTTGTGCAATCAATGTAACCTTCATCATCATGTTGGTGTGAAGTGCCGCAAATTCCAAATTTGTGAACTTATAGGTCATACAGCAAGGGTTTACCCAACCACAGCTGCACCAAATCAAGCTGGCAACAATCCTGCTCAAGCTCATTTTCCAACAGGTTCTTGCTACAACTATGGTGAGATGGGCCATTTCCGTAGGAATTGCCCAAGGCTTGCTAATGCAAATCCAGCACAGGGATGAGTATCTGACTGACAGGAGACAACATTGTTTAGAAAATAATCAAGCCTTGTGTATTATTTTCTTTTGTTGTCACGATCCATGAAACAGTTGTTGTTATTATTATTGTTGTTTATAAATAAATCCTTTATTTACATTGCAATGTACAATTGTGGTTGCATGAATAAACGACATATCCCCTACGATACCGGCAATCAAGGAACCGCATTCCTCCCATCTTTTGATTTCTTGCGATTTCCACGAAGAACCTAAGTACACGTTTCTTCCAAAGAAAACAAAGTACAAGGCAAAAGTTACAACACTGGGCGAATACCCAATATACCACTATAAATCCTTAATAGGGTACCTAAGGGTATTTCCGTAAGTCTGTAATTATTGTGTACCTTAATTCGAAAGTTATGATTCCTGGTAATCAGAAATCGAATTTTTGGAAGATCACCCTATTTTTAGATAGATTCTTGAGGACGTTGAAGTCCATCGACTGGGTTCCTGGTGTACCTTGAATACCCATGTTCAAATCGACATCAAGTTAATAACAATTAATAACAAGATGATAACAAATTTATATCCAAGAAAACAATTATGTGCTTGTGTGTTGATGTGTTGACCTAATTATAGGTTGCCTCGACCTTGTTCAAATTCTATCCCCTTCACATTATAAAACAAACTGTGATTACAATGCAAGGAATTACGTAATTATGGATGCATACATAATTATGGAATTTAGTGAATAGAAATCACAGCAAGTTCTGTCATGTGTCTAGAGTTAACCCTATTCATTTCCAATTCTGATAAAGCATCCGTTGAGGAAAAATGAACTAGCTATTCATTTTTCACTTTTGAAAGAATATCCGTTGAGGGAAATGAATATTCGTTTGTTAATATCCTTCATTTCCAATTCCGAAGAATACCCGTTGAGGAAAATGACTCTGTTTGTTCATTTTCGCTTCTGAAGAATATCCGTTGAGGGAAATGAATATCCGTTTGTTAATATCCTTCATTTCCAATTCTGAAGAATACCCGTTGAGGAAAATGACTCCGTTTGTTCATTTTCGTTCTGAAGAGTATCCATTGAGGGAAATGAATATCCGTTTGTTATATCCTTCATTTCCAATTCTGAAGAATTTCCGTTGAGGAAAATGACTCCGTTTGTTCATTTTCGTTCTGAAAAGTATCCGTCGAGGGAAATGAATATCCGTTTGTTTAATCCTTCATTCCCAATTCTGAAGAATACCCGTTGAGGAAAATGACTCCGTTTGTTCATTTTCGCTTCTGAAGAATATCCGTTGAGGGAAATGAATATCCGTTGATTATTCCTTCATTCCCGTTTCTGACGAAGAACCCGTTGAGGAAAATGAATCATCCATTCATTTTGGCTTCTGAAGAATATCCGTTGAGGGAAATGAATATCCGTTTGTTAAATCCTTCATTTTCCATTTCCGAAGAACCCGTTGAGGAAAATGACTCCATTCGTTCATTTTCACTTCTGAAGAATATCCGTTGAGGAAAATTACAGGATTATGCCTTGCATATCTTTGATGATCGTTTAACACAAAGTCACAGACAGACTCCTACGAATAAATTTCGGGACGAAATCTCCTAAAGTAGGGGAGACTGTGACACCTGGGTCACTGCGACCATCAAACAAAAACCAAATAAATGAAATTTGTGTTTCATACTTGGTATTTGTATAAATATGTGTATCGTTTGCACATGTCAATTCTTGTTCGATTTCGGGCTCTAAATTGCTTTCTGGAAGGTTAAACGCACACTGATGCGCAAATATAACCAGTTTAATGCAACAAACACTCCGGAATAGTTACATAGGCTTAACATACCTTAAATAACCCTTACATAACTTATAAATAAGTTTTGAAGGCTTTGGTATGTCAAAATCAAGTTTAAATCGCTTACAGGGACTAAATTCGACAAACTGCGAAAGTATGGCGATTCGTACTAGAACAGACATTCTGAAACATGAACATAAGTTAAAAATACCATAAATATCCTTTACATAGCTTAGAAATAGGCTTTGAGGGGTTCGGTGTGCTAAAATAAACTTTTGGGTCATTCAGGGACTGAAAGCGTCAAAAAGTGCACAAGTTTGCATTTTCGCGCATATCTTACGTTCTAAATATATCCGGACATAAAAAAATTTATGTAAGCATTAAAATATTTTATTTTAGTGTTTGGCATGATAAAATTCCATTCGTCGCTTAATTTGGATCGTTTTTGCGTTCGTTATGACTTCCGTCGTAATTAAGCGAATAACGCAACCGTACGACCAAACGAACCGACATCAGAGATGTTTCTGAGCATATTTTAAGTTCCCTATACTTTAAATTTATTTTAGAGCCTTGAAATGGGGTTAACGGGGCTTAAAAGTGCCAAAAATCAAGTTTTACAAGTGCAGGGACCATTTTTGAAATTTCTGGCAGATTCAATGAACCTAGTCCATTTTGAAGTGTTGATGGTTTTAACCCATGGTTTTGCAAAACCATGGGCTGGTATTCAATGAACATAGTCCATATTAGGGGCTCCCATGGTTTTAGAAAACCATGGGCACACATGTAAGGTCCAGATCAAAGCTCAGTTTTCGATGAACGATCTTAACGGTTCTTGAATTCCTATAAATACCCACCCTCACTTCCTCCCAAAGCACACTTGAATCTGATTTTAGCTCTCTAAGTTGAAGTTTATGCTTCATACCTGAGAGTAAATTGGATCAAGAGCTTGCGGGGGCCCTCTGTAAGTATTCTTTCGTTCTTTTCATTCGTTTTTGTCGTTAAAGTCAAACTGCGTTTGACTTTCCGCTTTGACCAGTTTATGGTCAACGCGAAGTTCGTTTGACCTTCATAACGTGAGCGTAATCACGATGGTTATAGTCCCTAGTGACTATACCTACTGATTACCACGTTATCTAGGCTCAGTAACGAGTCGTAGTTTCGGCCAAAATGCGTTTTCTCGCGTATTTTGTAACCAAACTACTCTAGGATATCAAAACCGTTTGTTTTGATATCAAAAGATGTTTTCTAACTTAACTAAACATGTTCTAGCATGTTTAGCTCGTCATTTTTTTTAGATTAGTGCTTGTGTGGAGCCGAAAGTCAAGCGGACTAAACACTCGCTTAGACTTTCGAACACGACCCATTTGGTCGATCATTAGGATCCGACCAAACATGTTAAGTGACCATAGTAGCATAGGGAATAACCTTCCGAGGTTATACCTTATGGCCACTTAGGTTTGATTAGTCGCATGATAGGTAGTTTATATGCCTTAGGTAAATTACCAAAATGCCCTTTTTACGCCAAAATTCATTTTAAGCATATGTAACACAATTTTTGATATCTAAACTGATTTAGAAACAATATTAGACATGTTAAGGAATATTTTACTTATCATAGGGCTAGTTAGGCATTCCGAACGCGTTTTACGCGAACGACGCGTTAAAGTAGCATAAGCTACCTAAACGGGTCGTAATGGGTCGTAAGCACTTAGGTTAGGTTTCATTTTAGTATGTAGGCTTTGTTAAACCATATTACACGAGTTCCCATACTCGTTTGGTTTACGAACCCTCATTCTATCTGATCATCCGATTTAGGTCCGGTTTATTAACATAGTTACCTATATTAGGTGCCGTTTGATTTCCGTGATCTCTAGCATTGTTTGGTTGTTACACAAGGACTTCTAGGCAATCTCAAGTGAGTACATAGACCCCTCTTTTACTGTTTTCAAACTGTTTTGGGGTGAAACACATGTGCCTACTTGTTACTTTCATGCTTTCCTGTTTTCACATCATATACTTGCTATGTTCATTAGTACATGATTTACATTACATTGTTTCGCTATGTATGTTTACTTAGCATACTTAGTACATTGTTTTACTTTACATTTCTGCTATGTATGTTGACTGGGCATGCTAGCACATTGATTTACATTACATTAGTTGCATATGTTTACTAAACATATGGACACGTTGTTTTACATTACATTTTGTTGCATATGCTCATCCAGCATACGAACACATTATATTACATTTTGAACCGTTTATAACTACTTGACTATGTGAACCGTTGTAACCATTTGATTATATGAACCGTATGTAACTGTTGAACCGTGTGAACTGTATTTGACCATACATAAACATTTCTACAATTGATTAAACATTTCATCTTGATGGCTGTTTGGGTAAGTGATTTAAGTAACGAGGCGATGCGTAATACGATAAAAACATGGTGGATACGCCGCTGGTACTTCCTATATATAAGTGCTTTTATGGTATTACATATCGTAGCGTTATTTAAACCATTTCAGTTTATACATATTACATCTACAATACAATCTTCACATAAACATCGTTTTACAAATAACTTAACTTATACAAACCCATTTTACATGGTTATTCACTTAACCATACAGTATTCTTTTATATACATATCATTTGATTTATTCATTGCTTTTCAAATGATTTATGAAAGAAAACACTCAACAAGATTCATGACTACTTTTTATTAAACAGTTTCTTTAAACTCAAGTCATGAATCCTATTTTCACAAAACCTATGTATCTCACAGGCATTTTTATGCTGACGTACCTATTTTCACGTGTGTTTTTAGGAGCTGTTGCATAGGATGATCGAGACACACTTAGGCGGACCTGTGCCTTAGTGACTTAAAACGAAGCAAGAACTAGTTAAATTATGTTATGTACTCTTTGTTTCTTGTTTTAAGACAATGTAACCCTCTTGTTTGATAAATAAAACGTAACTTTAATTTCCATGGTTGTGAAACAATTAATTATGTTACAACACTCCCCGATGTTTCTGCCACGTCTTGTTGTTCTACGTGGTCGGGGTGTGACATGTGGTGCTGAATCGCATTTTTCACCAAATCGAACAGTATATATTACTATCTCGATCGCATCTGGATTCCAAGTAGCAATAACCTTCAAGATATATGTTGACGGGAGCGCACAAGTCTCGATATTCTATTCATCCTGGTGCCGACAAGATGTACCATGACCTACGTCTACGGTATCGGTGGCCTGGAATGAAGAAGGATATAGCAATCTATGTTTCGAAGTGCCTTGTTCGAAGGTCAAGGCTGAACAGCAAAGACCCTCTAGCTTACTCGTGCAACCCAAGATCCCTATGTGGAAATGGGAGAGTATAGCTATGGACTTTATAACGAAACTCCCGCGCACGCCATCAGGTCACGATAGCATCTGGGTTATCAGGACCATCTTACAAAATCTGCTCATTTTCTGCCAATATGAGAGGACTTTAAGGTAGAATGATTAGCACGAATCTACACCGACGAAATCATCTGTCTACACGGGATGCCTCGTGACATCATCTCTGACCACAATGGTCAGTTTACCTCACGTCTTTGGGAAACATTTCAATCTGCTCTCGGTACTACTCTTAATCTAAGTACCGCTTTCCATCCCCAAACCGACAGTCAGACTGAACGAATGATTCGTACCCTTGAAAACATGCTTCGATCGTGTGTCATAGATTTCGGTGGTAATTGGGACGCACACTTACCTTTGGTCGAATTCTCGTACAATAACAGTTATCATTCTAGCATTCAAATGGCACCATTTGAGGCACTATACGAAAGAAAATGTCGATCACCTATTGTATGGCACGAGATCGGAGACGCGCAAATTACCGGTCCTGAGCTGTTGCAAGAAACGACTGACAAGATCCTCCAAATTCGAGACAATCTGCTGAAAGCTCGGAGTCGTCAGAAAAGTTACCCCGATAGACGCCGCAAGCCCCTTGAATTTAACGTTGGCGATCACGTACTCCTAAAGGTTTCACCTTGGAAGGGGGTGATCAGATTCGACAAGAAAGGAAAGCTCGCGCCTCGATATGGTCGACCTTTTAAAATTCTGGAAAGGATTGGCAAGGTGGCCTATAGACTCGAACTACCGGAGAAACTTAGCAACCTCCACCCGACTTTCCATGTTTCGAACCTCAAAAAGTGTCTGGATGAGCAGAATTTACATGTGCCACTTGAGGATCTACAAGTGGACGAAACATTACACTTCGTGGAAAAGCCTGTCGAGATCATGGATCGAGAAACCAAAAAGCTCAGACGCTCACGCATTCACATTGTGAAGGTTCACTGGGAAGGCAAACACGGCGCAGAGTTCACCTGGGAACTCGAAAGTGACATGAAGGATAAGTATCCATAGCTATTCGTAACGCCTGCATCCTAATTTCAGGACGAAATTCCCTAAAGTAAGGGAGGCTGTAACAACCCGCATCTTTGAAGTCAAAGTATAAGTCAAAGTCAAAGTCAAAGGAAGAAAAGATTGCTAATTCGATCTGTCATTCCTTGCTTAATTATTGATTGTACTCTTTGACTTGTAATTCGATACTTTAATTTGTGTTACTTTAGTTGTATTATGTGGAGTATCTATACATTAATCGCAGTTAATCGCTAATCTATTTAACGCTAATCTCGTCGCAATCGCGTTGCAACTTGAATCGCATGTTCTGGATATTATTTTACGTGTGTGTGCTATTATGTGTTACTTGTGCATGTTTATAATATGCTTTGTGGTGATTAATCGAAAACGCAATCGCAACTCTATCGCAACGCAATCTCATCGCGAACTAGAAATGCAAGGTTATTTTTGTTGTTGTATTTTAGTTACGTTATTTGTGTAACTATATTCTAAAACCTATCGCATCGCTTAATCGACACTTGCTTAAACGCATCGCAACACTCAACGCGCGAAACAAAAGGTTGGAAACCAACTTGCACATACCATCCGATCGAAGGACCATTCGGTCGAATGGTCATCCATCCGGATGACCATCCGATCGGATGGCCCTCTGATCCGTCACATTTGCACCGCCTTTCCTCCTCACCACCTATAAATATCACTTGTCACATCACTGTTCATGTGATGTGACAGCTCTCCTCCGACCCTTCGCCTTCTCAGCCTATTTTCTCTCGATTCCTCTCGATTCTTGTAAGTTTTTAACTCAAATCTTGAACTTCTATCATCTACACACATTTTTTCATCATTTTCACCATTAAATCTTAACTTTTCAACATGAAATCGGCTGATTTGGGCTATTCTAGGATGATGTCATCATGGGTTCTCATGAACTTCAAAGTGTGGCCTCATTCCACCAAGAACAACTCAGATCTAAGAGATTTCGACATATTTAAACACTGATTTCGTCACAATCTAAACATTTTCCAACTGATTTCCACTTTTCTTTAATGTTCTTAACTTTTCACTAAAAAACCGATAGAATCGGACCTCGTTCAGGCCTTCTACTCATTCTCTAATGAAGTTCCGGTTTGAGAACTGATTCCTATCGATGAGATGACCGACTTAACGGGTTGAACATGAACAACCGTCAAGAACAGTTAACTGATCGGACGGGGTGAATCCCATCCGATCGAATGATTTGGACTTGATGGGGTTCCGTTGTTTGACACGTAGTCATACCATCTCGGTCCAAACGCAAAACTTTCTAAACTTAGCAAGTTTTACAAGTTTCACAACGAACAGGTTACTGAAAGGATCGCTGTCCGATCGGATAGCCATCCGATCGAACGACAATCCGGTCGGATGACTGGTGGCTCTCAAATACTTAAACTTTTTTGCAAATTTTCAAAGGTTATCAGTTTCCAACGAATAGTCATCCGATCAGATGACCATCCGATCGAATGACTATTCTATCAGGAGACTTGGAGTTCTGAAATGTCTCACTTGAACAGATCGCCATCCGATCGAATGACCATCCGTCCGAATGACCGTTCGACCGGACGACCTGAAAGGTAGAGATATTTCTCTCATTTTAAAATGCTACAACGAAAACTTCAAAGTCACATCATACACAAACACATCTATCCTAAAAGAATGACCATCCGTCCGGATGACCATCCGATCGAATGGTCATCCGTCCGGATTGTCATTCGATCGGATCACTATCCGTCACTTGTTTCACTGACACGCTGTTTCACGCACTATTCATCGCTTATGCTATCGTTCTGTAATCAGGCTAACTTTCCAGCGCTCCCTTCAATCCAATCCAAGACTGTGTTTATTCATTAAACACGATCTGTGAGTATACTCGAACCCTTTTTGCTTTACGCACTTTTGGGTGTTACATACGTTGCCTATTTCAAATCAGAATCGACACACAACGCAAACACTTTTACACGCTGACCGTTATTGCATGTTATACGTGTTACTCGATGAATGCTTGTACGTTATGTTTACACAGTGATTGTTGCCTGACACCATAGCAACGATAGTACTATAGTTTGGACTCAGCACCTGTCGTGGAGTTGTTAAGGGTTTTACTTCACGTGTCACAGTGGTGATATGTGTTGCGCATTCTATAACTCGCAGTCATGTATGTGCATGTTTCATTGCCTATAACCTGCTAGCTTCACTTTTCAACATGTAACATGTTGGTTATGCGTAAACCATTTTCGCTATCTATATTATTATTAAACTTGTATGCTCACCTTTACACTATGTGTATTGACCTCTATTTTAACGTATGTGATAGGTGTTTAAGATGCTAGGATTGCTGGATGTTTTGGAATCAAGCCTAGGGGAGTCTAGAAACAAACATTTAATTCTGAGTTGTTGAAACAGTTTATTTGTCTTTGAGATATTATGTCTGTAGTAACTGATTTGCTAAGTATGTTATGGTATGGGACGTAACTTTAAATATTTGGTAAAATTAGTTGTTATGGATTTCTCCTGGACAATCTGTTTCGCTCAGTGCCGCGCCCCAATGTTTCCGCCATCGGTTGGGGTGTGACATTGGGTATTTATAGAGGACACTGTCACACCCCAACCAATGGCGGAATCATCGGGGCGCGGCACTGAGCGAAACAGATTGTCCAGAAGTTTCCATAACAACTATCATTACCATTCAATTTAAGTTAACATGTCCCATACCATGTCTCAAATAGCAAAACAAGTTATTACAGACAAAACTAAACAAATATTCTGTTCCGACAACTCAGATTTAAACATAACAATTTATTCGTTGGTTTCTAGGACTCCAGTTCCTAGCTTCAATTTCATCACAGCCCGAGAAGCATATAAACAACCTAGGCACCTGTCACATACGTTAAAATAATGTCAATACATAAAATGTAAAGGTGAGCATACAAGTTTGATACTAGCATATAGAGTTTGAATTCGTTTACGCATAACCAGCACGTACACATAGTGAAATGAAGCACGTTAGTTATCGACATAGATCCATCGATACCAATGACTGCGGGTTGACTGCCCGAGGCAGTTCGCAATACATGATTACCACCGTAATCCATGCAAGTAAAAGATCCTTAACAACCCCCGTGTGAACGGGTGCTGAGTCCAAACTATAGTACTATCGTTGCTAAGGCAGGTAGACAGCATTCCATGTGTAAACATAACAAACAAGCATTCATAAGCCACGTATAACATGCATTAATGGTTTAGCGTTAAAATAGCTTGAGTAGTGTGATAGTTGTAGTTTGAATAGTCGTAACGTATGTAACACCCAAAAGTGCTAAAAGCAAAAAGGGTTCGACTAAACTCACAGCGATTGTGGATTGAAGGGAGCGCTTTACAGGGAGTACGGTTAGCCTGAATAGATTCGATAACGTAACGATAAGTAGCGCGTAAAACAGTACAAGTGAGAGTGGGTAGGATGACTGATCGTGCGGATCAGTTATCCGTGAGTAGAAGTCATCCGTGCGCATGACCTATCCGTGCGGATGGTGATGCGTGCGGATGGTGATCCATCCGGATAAGCTATCCGTGCGTGTGACTGTCCGTGCGGGTGGCGATCCGTGCGGATCAGTTGTGCGTGCGGATGACTTATCCGTACGGACAAGTTGTTTGTGTGGATAAACGTTCAAGTGGATTGTTTCTTCCTAAGATGTGTTTGTGTATGATGGCTTGTACTTTGGAGTTTTCGTTGTAGCATTTAGAAACCACATAAGTGTTTCTACCTTTCAAGCCGGTCGCGCGGACGACCGTATGGTAGTCCGTGCGGACAGCCTGTGCGCGCGGGCAGAGACAATCCGTCTGGATAGCCTGTCCGTGCGTTCGGCTTGGCCGTGCGGATGAACATTGCTTGATTTTCATTTTAGGCCTTAGTATCTCATGATCCGAAGAGTAATCCATTCAGAGGTCGTTCGTCCGGATCGCTCATACGTCGATACTCAAACCTTGTTTAGAAGGTGGGTCCCAAGGGTAGCTCGTCCGGGTGACAACCCGTCCGGATGACCTGTGCGTGCGGATGGTAATCCATGCGCACAACCCGTCCGTGCGGACAGCCGGTCCTTGCGGACGACTGGTCTGGTTGTTCCGTTCGTCTACACTTGGTTTCTGTTGTCGTTTATCGAGACGTTCTGATTGCGTGGCAACCATTGGGGACAGTATTCTCACCCGCGTGACTAAACCGGTCAGGAACCACCCTAACTCGGCCTGTCGGCGACTCAGAACGGTAGTTCCGGTTGGCCCCGAAATCAGGTGTCTTGCGGTAGAATTACAGATCTAGGACTAGTGCATCACTATTATCGAGTATAGACTAGAACCGATCAGATTCATACCGGTTCTAAGGGAAAAAGAAGGAGAGAACTTAGGTTTGTTTCTTTCAACTCTTTTATCCTTAGAAAGTTTAGATCTAGGTGAGGTTATTATGAAATCTTGTAGAAATCATTTAGATCTGAGTTATCCTTGGTGGAATGAGGTCAAGCTTGAAGTTCATAAGAACTTCACGATGACGTCACCCGAGAATACCTCAAATCCGGATGATTTCATGGTTAAAAGTGAAGATTTGAAAGGTGGAAATGTGTAGAATTGTGTAGTGATCAAAGATGTACAAGAATTAGTGCAAGATCTTACCTGGTTTGGGAGAAATCTGAGAAAAAGTGAAGAATGCGTGCGGTTCGGACGTCACTTGCCAAAAGTGGAAAAAGTGGAGAGTGACCCGTGTATTTATAGGATGCCAAAAAGGGAAAGGGTGAGCCGTGCGCATGGCACGCACCCGGGTAGGCTATCCGCGCGGACTGGTCATCCGTGCGGATTGGCAATCCGTGCGGATTGGCCATCCGTGCGGATGCCGCCTGCCTTGGTGGGTTCGGCGCGATGTTGCTTGGGTTTCGATTTGCGAGCAATTCGATAGGGTTTCCTAGTCAAATTACTTTCAGTCCCAACTACTTCTTATAGGGTTCGACTCGGAATTCGGGTTCGGGTTCGTTTACATTCGAGTTCGACTTCGAGTTCGATTGAGCTCGCTTGATTATCCCACATAACATAAAATAAACATGCACAGGTAACACGTAAGGCACACACACACGTATAACTAACAAGTAACATGTACAGTTCGAGTTAAGGTTCAATGTCGATTTGGTTAGCATAGCTTGATTAACTTTATCGCATTGTTACTTCCTATCCTTCACAGTCGTAGGTCGATTGAAATATGGTAAACACGATTCGATTATTGTAATGTACGACATTTACTCCACATAATATAATTAAAATACAAACATTTCTACGAGTCACGTCGCGCGAAATCGGTCGTTGACTTTGACCTTGACTTTGACTTTCACTCGTGAAAACACGGGGTGTTACAGCCTCCCCTTGTTTAGGAAATTTCGTCCCGAAATTAAGCCGGAAGCCGTAACTAACCGTGGATCACATGTGAGAGTCCTGCGTTCGGACCATCGAAAATCGTCAAATTAATCGGGATTTTACGGTTAAAAATTGATAATTTTTGGATATGGTATGCGAAAACATCTAATCTAAAAAGCCTATAAAATTTTAGATTTTCAATTCGAAGTCGTTTGAGAGACATCTTTTAAATTTCTAATTTTTCATTTTCAAAACCTTTTTCTTTTTCTTTCAAAACCTTGATTATTGTAGGTCCGGATTCATCCTCCGATTCGATTGCGTAACAACACGTTCGTCGTGCGGAATCCGTGAATGTGCTCACATTGTAGGTCCTGGTTTGAATCCGTTTTGATTGCGAACCGACTCGTGAACGTGCGGAATCCGTGTACGTGTGTGACTAAACGTGCTCGTAACGGAGTCAAAACCGATCCTACAAGTGGTATCTGAGCAGGAGATCGGTTGCGAGGATCAAACGCACTCAGATTTGACCAAGTTCTTCATCTTTCATCTCTGTCACGTTTTTCTGAGAATCGCTAAATTAAACGCATACAATAACCGTGATTCTATTGATTTTGACAACGTGTACAAAGTCGAGAATCACATTTTTGCCTTTTTCTCTCTACTTTCTCTCTCTAGCCCTTATTTACAAGTATGCCACCTTGCCTTTCTTAATCGGACATTACTCATTCGTTAAACAGCTGTGGATACTTTGCCTTCATGTCGCTTTCGAGTTCCAAAGTGAACTCCGTGCCTCGTTTGCCTTCCCATCGGACTTTCACGATAGGAATGCGTGAGCGCCTGAGTTCTTTGGTTTGACGATCCATGATTTCGACAGGCTTCTCCACGAAGTGTAATGTTTCGTTCACTTGTAGATCGTCTAGAGGAACGTGTAGATCGTGGTCGGCGATGCACTTTCGGAGGTTTGACACGTGGAAAGTCGGGTGGACATTGCTAAGTTCCTCCGGTAATTCAAGTCTGTAGGCTACTTTTCCGATCCTTTCCAGAATCTTAAAAGGTCCCACATATCGAGGCGCGAGTTTCCCCTTTTTGCCGAATCGGACTACACCCTTCCAAGGTAATACCTTTAGGAGTACGTAGTCACCAACGCCATATTCACGGTGCTTGCGCTTTTTATCGGCGAGAACTTTCTGTCTATCCCGAGCTTTCGCTAGGTTGTCTCGAATTTGGAAAATTTTGTCGGTAGTTTCTTGTAGCAGCTCCGAACCGGTTAGTTGCGAGTGACCGATCTCGTGCCACACAATAGGCGATCGACATCTCCTTCCGTATAGGGCCTCGAAAGGTGCCATCTGAATGCTAGCCTGGTAGCTGTTGTTATACGAGAATTCGACTAACGGAAGGTGTCTATCCCAATTACCACCGAAGTCTAGAACACACGAACGGAGCATGTCTTCAAGCGTACGAATCGTTCTTTCAGTCTGACCGTCGGTTTGTGGGTGGAACGCAGTACTTAGATTAAGCGTTGTACCGAGTGCCGTTTGAAACGTTTCCCACAATCGTGAAGTGAACCGAGCATCACGATCAGAAATGATGTCACGAGGCGTCCCATGTCGACAAATGATCTCGTCGGTGTATATTCGGGCTAATCGTTCTACCTTGTAGTCTTCTCGTATCGGCAGAAAGTGAGCTGATTTAGTTAAACGGTCAATAACAACCCAAATGTTGTCGTGACCTGATGACGTGGTTGGAAGCTTGGTTACGAAATCCATAGCTATGCTCTCCCACTTCCACATGGGGATTGGAGGTTGTTCGAGCAAGCCAGAGGGTCTTTGATGTTCAGCCTTGATCTTAGCACAGGTTAGGCATTTCCCGACGTAGAGAGCGATATCCCGTTTCATACCCGACCACCAGTACCTATAGCGAAGGTCATGGTACATTTTGTCAGCACCGGGATGAATAGAGTATCGGGATTTGTGGGCTTCATCCATGATAATCTGTCGCAGGTTGGTTCGCTTGGGAATCCAAATTCGGTCTAAGTAGTGGAATATCCCATTTGATTTGCTCACAAGCTGGGCTCCATCGTGGTAGATTCTTTCTTTCTTCAAAGTGCGCTCGTTGAAACATGCATGTTGGGCATCGCGAATGAGAGCGTCGAGGTTGTGCTGAGCTTGAACATTACGAGTGCTAAGCAGATAGCTTCGTCTGCTAAGCGCGTCGGCAACAACATTTGCCTTGCCTGGGTGATAACGAATCTCACAGTCGTAATCGTTGAGAAGTTCTACCCATCGGCGTTGACGCATATTTAGTTCCCTCTGATTAAAGATGTGTTGTAGGCTCTTATGATCGGTGAAGATCGTACACTTTGTACCATACAGGTAGTGTCGCCAAATCTTTAATGCAAAAACAACTGCGCCTAACTCGAGATCGTGGGTTGTATAGTTCTTCTCGTGGATTTTGAGCTGACGAGATGCGTAAGCTATGACCTTGTCTCGTTGCATAAGGACACAACCGAGACCAAGGTTGGAAGCATCACAGTAGACAATGAAATTATCGTTTCCGTCGGGTAGTGTGAGAACAGGAGCATTGCAGAGCATGTATTTGAGGGTTCGAAAGGAAGACTCTTGTTTGGTTCCCCAGACAAAAGGCTAATCCTTATGAGTGAGAGAAGTGAGTGGTACAGCAATCTTCGAGAATCCTTCGATAAATCGTCGATAATAGCCCGCTAGCCCGAGGAAGGAACGGACTTCAGTCGGGTTCTTAGGCGTAACCCAGCTCTTAACAGCTTCAATCTTCACAGGATCGACGTGAATGCCTTGGTTGTTTACGATGTGACCCAGAAACTGAACCTCCCCCAACCAAAATTCGCACTTGGAGAATTTGGCGTAGAGTTGGTTCCCCTGGAGTAACTCGAGAACCAGACGTAGATGTTGCGCGTGTTCGGCTCTCGTTTTGGAATAGATCAAGACATCGTCGATGAACACGATGACGAAACGGTCGAGATATGGCTTACACACTCGATTCATCAGATCCATGAAAACTGCTGGTGCGTTTGTTAGGCCAAAGGGCATGACAACGAATTCGTAATGGCCGTAACGTGTGCGAAACGCGGTTTTGGGTATATCCTCCTCTTGTATACGCAGCTGATGATATCCTGAACGTAGATCAATCTTCGAGAAACACGTGGCGCCTTTTAGTTGGTCAAACAAATCGTCGATTCGAGGCAGAGGATAGCGGTTCTTGATAGTCAACTTATTCAATTCCCGGTAGTCGATGCACATCCGGAACGACCCATCCTTCTTTTTGACGAAAAGGACTGGTGCGCCCCAAGGAGAGGTGCTCGGGCGAATAAAGCCTTTTTCGAGTAATTCCTGGAGTTGGGTTGAGAGTTCGCGCATTTCGGACGGCGCGAGTCGATAAGGAGCTCTGGCGATAGGATTAGCTCCAGGAATGAGATCAATGCGGAAGTCAATATCACGATTCGGAGGTAGTCCGGGAAGATCCTCTGGAAAGACTTGAGGAAATTCTCGAACCACTGGAACGTCTTTCACTTCCTTCTTCTCTTTCTTTTCCTTCTCCGCTGCTACAATGTTGGCCAAGAAAGCTCTGTATTCCTTGCGGAGATACTTGCTAGCTTGGAGACATGACATAAGCTTGAGACCCTTCGAAGTAGTGTCACCATAAACGCACAACGAATCACCGTTTGCGAGCGAGAAACGAATCATTTTATCGAAACACACAACTTCGGCATGATTTTAGCGAAGAAAGTCCATGCCTACTATGACATCAAAACTTCCGAGTTGCATCGGAATGAGATCGATGGAGAAGATGTGATTGTTGAGCTCGAGAGTGCAATCACGAATAACAGAGTTTACAGCGACGGTTCTTCCAGTAGCGACTTCAACATCGAATGCAGAGGAGAGTCGGGAACGTTTACGACTAAGGATTTTCTCAAATTCGATCGACACAAAGCAATTATCGGCTCCAGTATCAAACAAACATGAAGCATAAATACCATTCACAAGGAACGTACCATTGACCACGTTGTTGTCGGCCTGGGCTTGACGCACATTGAGATTGAAAGTTCTGGCGCGTGCTGCCTGTTGTTGCTGTTGCTGCTGTTGCTGCTGCTGTGGCGGCTGCTGTTGCGGTTCTTGTTTCACTACCCTGTTCGGGCACATGTTGGCGAAATGGTTCGGGTCGCCACACGTGAAGCATGCTCTGGCTTTGACTGCGGGTTCCGGAGGAGCTTGTTGACCCTGTGGGGCAGCGAGTAGAGCTTGATTGGCAGGAGCTTGACGAATACGGCAATTGGCAGTAAAGTGGCCGTAGACGTTGCAATGAGCACAGAAGCGGCATTGAATAGCAGTCGGGTGATGATAGGTGCAAGTAGGGCAGAGTGGGTGTGGCCCAGTATATGCACGCTTTGCAGGCGGTGCATTGGCCACAGGCGCCGCTACTTGACGCTGTTGGGCAGGTACAGCTTGAATCGGTGCAGCAGTGATCGCACAGTTCTTGTTGGTGGAGCTGTTCTTTCTCTTGTTCTTTCTCTTGTTGCTTGATGAGGTAGGTTCAGCAGTTGGCGCAGTAGCGGTAGCTTGATGCAGATGCTTGGAGGTCTTATCCCATACTCCAGCCTTAACCCTTTTGTCATTGATCTCAGCGGCCAGCAGATAGGTTTCTTCGATCGTGGTAGTCTTAGCCGCTTGCACGAAATCAGCGACGCAGTCGGGCAATGCTCGGATGTCCTTCTTGATGGTCATATCAGGAGTCTTGACCTGGTCGGGGACAGATAATGCTGAGCTGTTTGAAGCGAGCAGTGAGACCAGCATTGTCTCCATCCTTCTGATGTATGTGCCAAAATTCATCTTCAAGCTTTTGACGCTCGTGAGGAGGGCAGAATTCCTCTAGCATGACTTCCTTGAGCTCATCCCACGACAACCCGTAAGCTGCATCATTCCCTCTCTTGTTCCTCTCGGCCGTCCACCAGTCCAAAGCACGGGACTGAAAGACGCCGGTAGCGTTCAGAGTCCGAAGGTCATCAGGGCAACCACTTTGTCGTAGAGTAACCTCGATAGAGTCAAACCAGTGGAATAGAGCAGTAGGACCTCCTTCGCCTGTGAATTCTTTCGGCCCACATGACTTGAATTGTTTGAAACTGAAAGGTCTCGCGCCAGCTCTAGGACCCTCAGTCCTCGATTCCTCGGATGATTTACTGGCATTCTCACAGACATCACTCACTGCCTTTGCTACAGCTTTCGCGACGATGGAAGCAAGACGTCTGTCTCTCTTTTCCTGGCGAGAGAGTGGATGACGGGATCCAGACGACATTGTCTGCAATAGACATCGCCATGGAACTCAACACATGTATTCGAATCTCACCTCACACGTCTACTACTACTAAAGCTCAGTAACACGTACCATGTAAACGCAAATAGTCACAGAATCACAGAGTTGCACAAAATCACATAATCACATAGAGCACAATATTCCTAAACACGTAAGCATAATGGCAAGAACACATATAAATTAATCACTAAAAGTACCTACGAGCATACAAAGCATCTTGACTGCTTCTATTGTTGATTCGCTAGCGATGAGTTGCGTGGGTTTTGTGTTTAGCAGGAGCAATAGTGTTGGGTCGAAATCAATAGTACCTCAAAACGTTAACAAATAAATGCGTAAAATTTTCATAAAGATCGATAAATCGAAGGTAGATTGTCTGTGGCTAATAGACTTCGACTAACCAAAGTGGCTCGACTATTCGCAAGGATCCTGCATAATTACCTCCAGGACTATGCCTTTGCCTCGATTCTTGGGCATTGGCGCAATTCCCATTGGTTATATTGTGCTTTTAGATCATTGGAGTCCATCGAACTTTGGTGAGAGTTTTTGTATAAAAGCGGGACGAGTCGTCAAGGTTTAGGTTCCACCCCTATCTTGCAACTTCGTCATTAGTTTTAATAAAATGGAGGAGATTATTCATCAAAATCTGGATTTCACTCCTAATTTGGTATGATTTCCTCGTTTGTCGTTAAAACGTAAGCTGATTAGGCAACTTTAGTCGAGAGTTTGCGGTTTTCACACCTATTCTCGGCCTCATTACCTGTTCACAACTTGAAAATTCGAGTGCAGCGATAGAAAAGGGCGAGTGATAGTGGCGAGTTTACGCATACGCGTGAGTTGGTCTGTTGGTTCTTAACTATAGTCTAGGTCTCTAAGACTTCGACCCGGACTAGGTCGAGTCTTTCCTAATTCCCTATAGTTATGGCTCTGATACCAATCTGTCACACCCCAACCGATGGCGGAATCATCGGGGCGTGGCACTGAGCGAAACAGATTGTCCAGAAGTTTCCATAACAACTATCATTACCATTCAATTTAAGTTAACATGTCCCATACCATGTCTCAAATAGCAAAACAAGTTATTACAGACAAAACTAAACAAATATTCTGTTCCGACAACTCAGATTTAAACATAACAATTTATTCGTTGGTTTCTAGGACTCCAGTTCCTAGCTTCAATTTCATCACAGCCCGAGAAGCATATAAACAACCTAGGCACCTGTCACATACGTTAAAATAATGTCAATACATAAAATGTAAAGGTGAGCATACAAGTTTGATACTAGCATATAGAGTTTGAATTCGTTTACGCATAACCAGCACGTACACATAGTGAAATGAAGCACGTTAGTTATCGACATAGATCCATCGATACCAATGACTGCGGGTTGACTGCCCGAGGCAGTTCGCAATACATGATTACCACCGTAATCCATGCAAGTAAAAGATCCTTAACAACCCCCGTGTGAACGGGTGCTGAGTCCAAACTATAGTACTATCGTTGCTAAGGCAGGTAGACAGCATTCCATGTGTAAACATAACAAACAAGCATTCATAAGCCACGTATAACATGCATTAATGGTTTAGCGTTAAAATAGCTTGAGTAGTGTGATAGTTGTAGTTTGAATAGTCGTAACGTATGTAACACCCAAAAGTGCTAAAAGCAAAAATGGTTCGAGTATACTCACAGCGATTGTGGATTGAAGGGAGCGCTTTACAGCGAGTACGGTTAGCCTGAATAGATTCGATAACGTAACGATAAGTAGCGCGTAAAACAGTACAAGTGAGAGTGGGTAGGATGACTGATCGTGCGGATCAGTTATCCGTGAGTAGAAGTCATCCGTGCGCATGACCTATCCGTGCGGATGGTGATGCGTGCGGATGGTGATCCATCCGGATAAGCTATCCGTGCGTGTGACTGTCCGTGCGGGTGGCGATCCGTGCGGATCAGTTGTGCGTGCGGATGACTTATCCGTACGGACAAGTTGTTTGTGTGGATAAACGTTCAAGTGGATTGTTTCTTCCTAAGTTGTGTTTGTGTATGATGGCTTGTACTTTGGAGTTTTCGTTGTAGCATTTAGAAACCACATAAGTGTTTCTACCTTTCAAGCCGGTCGCGCGGACGACCGTATGGTAGTCCGTGCGAACAGCCTGTGCGCGCGGGCAGAGACAATCCGTCCGAATAGCCTGTCCGTGCGTTCGGCTTGGCCGTGCGGATGAACATTGCTTGATTTTCATTTTAGGCCTTAGTATCTCATGATCCGAAGAGTAATCCATTCAGAGGTCATCCGTCCGGATCGCTCATTCGTCGATACTCAAACCTTGTTTAGAAGCTGGGTCCCAAGGGTAGCTCGTCCGGGCGACAACCCGTCCGGATGACCTGTGCGTGCAGATGGTAATCCGTGCGCACAGCCGGTCCGTGCGGACAGCCGGTCCGTGCGGATGACTGGTCTGGTTGTTCCGTTCGTCTACACTTGGTTTCTGTTGTCGTTTATCGAGACGTTCTGATTGCATGGCAACCATTGGGGACAGTATTCTCACCCGCGTGACTAAACCGGTCAGGAACCACCCTAACTCGGCCTGTCGGCGACTCAGAACGGTAGTTCCGGTTGGCCCCGAAATCAGGTGTCTTGCGGTAGAATTACAGATCTAGGACTAGTGCATCACTATTATCGAGTAGAGACTAGAACCGATCAGATTCATACCGGTTCTAAGGGAAAAAGAAGGAGAGAACTTAGGTTTGTTTCTTTCAACTCTTTTATCCTTAGAAAGTTTAGATCTAGGTGAGGTTATTATGAAATCTTGTAGAAATCGTTTAGATCTGAGTTATCCTTGGTGGAATGAGGTCAAGCTTGAAGTTCATAAGAACTTCACGATGACGTCACCCGAGAATACCTCAAATCCGGATGATTTCATGGTTAAAAGTGAAGATTTGAAAGGTGGAAATGTGTAGAATTGTGTAGTGATCAAAGATGTACAAGAATTAGTGCAAGATCTTACCTGGTTTGGGAGAAATCTGAGAAAAAGTGAAGAATGCGTGCGGTTCGGACGTCACTTGCCAAAAGTGGAAAAAGTGGAGAGTGACCCGTGTATTTTTAGGATGCCAAAAAGGGAAAGGGTGAGCCGTGCGCATGGCACACACCCGGGTAGGCTATCCGCGCGGACTGGTCATCCGTGCGGATTGGCAATCCGTGCGGATTGGCCATCCGTGCGGATGCCGCCTGCCTTGGTGGGTTCGGCGCGATGTTTCCTGGGTTTCGATTTGCGAGCGATTCGATAGGGTTTCCTAGTCAAATTACTTTCAGTCCCAACTACTTCTTATAGGGTTCGACTCGGAATTCGGGTTCGGGTTCGTTTACATTCGAGTTCGACTTCGAGTTCGATTGAGCTCGCTTGATTATCCCACATAACATAAAATAAACATGCACAGGTAACACGTAAGGCACACACACACGTATAACTAACAAGTAACATGTACAGTTCGAGTTACGGTTCGATGTCGATTTGGTTAGCATAGCTTGATTAACTTTATCGCATTGTTACTTCCTATCCTTCACAGTCGTAGGTCGATTGAAATATGGTAAACACGATTCGATTATTGTAATGTACGACATTTACTCCACATAATATAATTAAAATAAAAACATTTCTACGAGTCATGTCGCGCGAAATCGGTCGTTGACTTTGACCTTGACTTTGACTTTCACTCGTGAAAACACGGGGTGTTACACGCACAGAGGCATTCGTTCGAACCGGTTGCGTTTGTACGAAGGCAGTGCCTTCATACGAGGCTGGCTGGCTTCGTTCGAAGGGCTTTTGTTGTGCAATCTGTTCCTCGTTTCGCGTGTAGGATACTCGTTTAATGCGTTTTATTGCATTAGTTAGTATTGGTACTTTTAAGTATTTTAGCGAGATTGTGAGTATTGCGTCGTGTTGCGTTTTAGCATGGTAAATCAAGTTGTGCGAGTAGGGTTTGAGTGTTTTGAGCGATGTAATCAACACATATAAAGCACACACAAGTAAAGCATATAGGAACACACAGCATAACATTACTACTATTAACAGCGTTTGTGATTTAGCGCGATAAGCGAGTGCGAAGGCGAGAGTGGTTACCAAACAAACAAACACACTCGGTAAGTAAAGTAGCATAATTCGCTGTGATTCATGTTGCGTTAGCATTGAGCGTTTGCGAATATGAAGCATTTAAGCTTGCAGTGGTGCGGTGTGATGAAAATGTATTTAGTATAACATAAACCTTTATTTATATCAAATCTCAGAGTACAAAACGGTTACAAATCGAAGTAAGTAGCAAACGGATAACAATCCGAAAAGTCGGGTTGTTACACTTTGAAGCCTTACGCTTCTTAGAATTTTTGGAAGATTTAGCGTTTGTTTCCCTTGGTTTCTCCTCAGTAGTTTCAGCGTTTCGTTTCTTGTCTCCCTTTCGAAATAGTTTCCCTTTTCTAACCTGGGAGTCGGTTAGGGTAGTGGCTAATTCCTTAGCCTCCCTAAGTGTTGCAGGTTTGATGCCAGTGATAATGTCTTGGACTGGATCAGGTAGGCCATCAATGTATTTCTCAATGGCCAGATCCAAAGGTGTGACCATTGTGGGGCAGAGTAGGTTTAACTGTCCAAACCGGTTAGTGTAGGCACGGTTTTCCCAACTATCTTGTTTTAGGTAATAGAATTCGGTTTCAAGTGCCCTTATTTCGCTTCGTGGGCAGAATTCTTTCTTCATAAGATCTTTAAATTCTTCCCACGTTTGTGCCATCGCTATATCGGCACATCGGTCTCTCATGATTCCGTTCCACCAAGTGAGTGCTCTCCTTTGGAAAACACTCGAGGCGAACTCCACCTTGCATTCACTGGGACACTGAACATGGCAGAATGTGCTTTCTATACTCTCAAACCATTGTAGGAGCTCAGTTGCTCCTTCAGACCCCTTAAACTTGAGTGGTTTAGCCGAGTTGAATTGTTTGTCTGCATGGCGTGATAACATTGTTGTTGTTGTTATTGTTGTAGATTTGATTAGCTTGGGTCACAAGGTCTGGGAATACAACAGCTAGATGCTGAGCAATCCTTGCTGCCGTTTCAGCGTTCCAAGTGGCATCACGGTGAGGAGGCATCTTGAAGATTTAGCTATAGTGAAAACAAATAAGTTAGATCCATCAATTGCCATGGATTTGAAACGTCATCGTGTAGTGAAAACTTTGACTTAGTAAAAATCTTGTTCAGAAGTCTTGTTCTTGTATTTAGGAAAAATAGTGTTGTGGATTTTGTTTTGAAATAAGAATGCTTAAAAATAAACTTTTATTATATTTTTGGATGAGAAAGTACTAACCAAGTTAATGGTTTGTTTTATAAATTCTTTACCATTATAAAAATTTATTATTTTTAAGATAAAAATATTTTTAATTGAATTTTTAAAGTGCAGTAGCTTTGTGTTTAAAATTTTAAAAATTCTCATCCATTTGATAAAAATTTTGAAATTTTGAAAGACAAAAGATAGTAATTGAAAATAAGATTACAAAGTGTCGTGAAACAAAATGAAATTTGTTTCAAATGTTTTGGATAAAAATATGTCACCGAAGGTAATATAATGGAATAGTATCGTAAAGAGAGATTTGTTTTGATTGTTGTGAACAAAAACATATTACCGAGGTTAATATGGATGAGTAGTGTCACAAAGGTTGTAGTGTTTAAAAATCGCTCGACATGGTCAAGGTGGATAGGTTTTCATAGTGTTTCAAGAAGACATGCTTTAGCCTATAAGTGGACACTCACCCTAAGAATTCCCAGGTAAGAGTGACTGGTCCGATAAATGCGGATTTGTACGAACACTCTAGCCTTAGACAGAAAACTCGGGGTACAGGCATCCACCCTTCCAGATTGCATGTGGTCACATTATTAAAACCCAAGATTTCGATGAAAACTTTTTGAGAAAAACATTTTGGAAAACCTTTTGATAAAATGTTGTTTGAGATAAACATGTTGAGATATATTTTGACGAAAACGTTTGAGAAGACATTTTGAGAAATATTTCAATGAAAATGTTTTGAGAAATATATTTTGAGGAATACCTTAAGGCATAAAGCCTAAGGGTTTAGGATAAATCATCTAAGGTTAGATGATTTGTAAATCATAGAGTAGTTGTGGCAAGAATAAGGATGAGGATTAGGATAGAGATCCTAAATCTACTCATGTTTGGGTCCCTAGAAAGGTTATAGACTAGGTTAAAGGCATTCTAATAACCTAATTCTCTATAACCAGTGCTCTGATACCAATCTGTAACACCCAATCGCGTAACACGCGGCAAAAATATCTGGGAGGCACGTTACAAATTGCTCTCAACCACTGGTACTAAATTGTTTCATTATTGTTAACATTGTTTTTCAATACAACGAATACGTGTAATTGTCTTTTGATTAAGGAAGTCTAAAGCCTGGATGCGTTCCTATGTGTAGCATGCTTGAATAACCAAGTCCTGAAACATATGTGAAAATGAGAGTCAGCATAAAAGCTGACGAGTATATAGGTTTTGCTTAACCAAATAAATGACAAAAATATAGTGTTGTGATACTTTGACAACTATGAGAGTCGTCTATTGAAAATGAAATCCTTGAAGCCAAGGAATGGCTAAAAGGTTTAGTATTGTAATACTTACTCTTGATTGTGAAATCTTGTGTTAAAAGAGTTTTGTACATGGCAATATGATTATTACTAAGTAATTTTTATGCCAATGTAAAATAGTACTTTGATCTTTGTAATCACATCGAAATTAGTCATAAAACTTGTAAGTGTATTATTAGAAAGCCAATCAAGTATTAAGAATAACACTATTGGAATCTGTCATAACTCGTGTGAGTATTATTTAGAAATCAAATCAATGATTTAAAATAATACTTTGGGTATCCTTCTAAGAATCTATCATATGAAAATATGGAAGATTCTACAAGGATTTGGATAATTGTACATTAAATCATAACGTCCTAAATCCTAATGGTGACTCGGGATAACGCTATTAAGGGTAATACAATAAGCACACTTATATATAGGAAGTACCAGCGGCGTATCCACCATGTTCTTATTGTATTACTCTAGTTTCGTTATCTAAATGACCAACAATTTCTACACATAAACAATAACCATCGTCTTGTAAAGTACTTCTTAAAAATCTCACTATGAAGATAGAAGGATCTAAGACTATACTTCAAATATCCTACAAGAATCTAACTATGAAGATAGATAGATCCTATAAGGATTTAGATAATCGTCGTGTTTTCATAATCGGAATAATACACATAAAAGCACTTAGTAACCCATATATGCCATACATTTGAAAATAAATCGGTTACACATATGAATCACCCTAAAACATTTGAAAAACATAAAAGAGGGGAAGCTATGTACTCGCCTTTGGGTGCGTTTTTATGTTATCGAAATCCCTTGGTTCGAATCTACGTATCCTTCAAGATTTTGATGGGTTTTAACAAAAGTGATGATATGGAGCTTGGTTCTTGCTAAAGACACCTTGAAATCACCTTTGGATCTTCAAATGAGCTTGAAACAAACTTGAAATGGCCTCGAATCTTCAAGAGATTGTTGAAAATTTGAAAAAGGAAGTGTGGGAGATGGGTTTCGGCCGAGACTAGAGAGAGAGTGTGAAGAAGATTTGTGTTTATTTTGTAAAGATTATGGTGGATTGTTTAAATCTTCCAAAATCTTTGTGCAAGTCCCTATGTTCAACAAGTAGCAATTGCATGAGAGAGGTGGCTCCCCAAGCCGCCACCTATGTCCATCTCCCTCATATATACGCTTATACACACACACACACACATATATATATATATATATTCAGCTTTTAAACTGGTATTTTACCGATCACCGGGTATTTAAACTAGCGTTTTAATCCCGTTTTAAGGCGTTTTAAATTATTTTTATCACTCTAAAAAAATAAACTTGCCAAATTATTACTGAAATAATTATCAGTTGCCTCGACTGGCTGCGTTGACAATATTTTGTCATATACGCGCAGTACGCGCTTAAACTAAGAAAAATAACGTTTTTAAGCGTTTTAATTTATTTTTCATAACGAACATGATTAAAATAGAATTTTAATCATAACATAATAATTTTAGGATTTTAATATTAATCGGGTCGTCGGTGATGTTCATTTCGCAGTTTGCCGCAAATAGTACATGAGTTTGAATAAACATGTTTTTTGTCATACCGAACCCCTCAAAACTTATTTCTAAGTTATCTAAAGGGTATTTAGGGTAGGTTTAGCTTATGTCGTTGTTCCGGAGTGTACGTTGCATTAAATGGATTACATTTAACTATCGGTTATCGAATTGCTTTTAAAGAAAAAGTTTTTGAAAGCCATAAATTTTGCACAAGGGTTACAGCTTGTGCCCGCCTGGAATGGCCTCGTGGTCATATCTGTCACACCCCCAAAATCCACCATGCGGAGTATCACCGCTTGGAGGCGTGACATGACCAGGATCGAGCCACCAATCATATTGAACAACGTAATTAAATAAATAAAACCAACCACAATACAATTGGTGACCAAAAGAAACCAAACATGTTTAAGTTAACAGCGGAAGCATAGTACGTAAAACCAAAACATAAGTTCAATAAGTTCATAACGTTTAAAAGTTTAGAACGGGACATAACAATCCATATCCCACAACGACCTCCTCCTCGTGCAAGCTCCATATGCATCTAACGACCTGTAAGGCATGTAACAACGAGTCAACAACAAAGTTGAGTGAGTTCACAGTTGGTTGTTTAGTTTTAAGTTGTTTCCGAAAACATGGTTTGTCTTTCGCTGGCTTACTTGCCGTGGGGTTTACCCCATAGTTGAAAGTGTGATTAACCAGTTCTTTCTTTATTATCCAAACCATATCCATAATCAGTGGGGGCTTCCCCATGTGAACCACTAGACAGTTACCATATCGACAACTGACGAACAATAGTTGTGCCCTACGTCAATGTTCTATCATTATTGACAGTTTGCCATAGTCCATTAGTACACGCCCGTCCGAACGGCACGGTGTGAGGTTTGTTAAACCTAATAGCGCTATTAACTAATGACCCGCTCGCCATTGGCCTCGGCGATTAAGTCGATATAAAATGAGGGACTTAATGATAGAGTTTTGTCTAGTAAGTTTTAAGGTTGTTGTCCTACCCAAGGAGGACGAACGTACGTATTCTACCCAAGGAGAATACGCAGGATTAATATTGGCATCCTACCTATGGAGGATGGCGGTACATATCCTACCCAAGGAGGATATGTAGATTCCGTTTTAATTCTTTAACCCATTCCCAACCACCGGGAATCCCATGCCTTAGAAAGTGTGTGAACTCACCTTGGTTTGCTCGGTTTGACTTTTAAAAATAGCTAACAGTCAAGGTCGGTCAATCACGTCCTAGTATGATTACCACTTAGTTTATTAGTGACTTCAAATAAGCACAAAGTTCCTACACGCATCTACCACATAACATGCATTCACTTTAACGGTTCATGCCCATATAAACTTCCCATTCATAAGCAAACATACGACATTGCACATAATAATTTCATTGACATATAACATGTTAGATCATTTTCAGATAACCTACCCGACATTTAGACACGCAAATTACTACTTATGTCGTTTCAGCTTTTACATTCAAAACTGGGCTATTTTCGGGAATTTTAATAAAATAGTTAACCTGTTCCAAAAATTCCCAACTTTTTATAGAAGGTCTTAAACGATCCAAATATTATTGTGTAAAAATATCGGGATCTAATTCATCACCAATATTTTATAAAAAATCATTTTCCAGACTGCAATCAGATTCATCACTTTCTGACTGCAGTCCACAGAATAATTCATTTAAAATTCGTCGTAAGTCCGATTGATGAAATTCCAGTGGGAGAATTACTACAACATCAGTGGTCATCTACAGTATGAATTTCATGAGCTAGTTCTACTCAGGTTTTAAGTTATGACGAAAAATACAACACACATTTTCTGCAGTAAAAACGCAGCTTGAGCTGCTGTCCAAAAACAGTCCTTTAAAAATAGTAAACGACCTCGAAAAATTACGATTCCAGTGCCATTTGATCCGTTTTTCGAAAATACATAATTTAGGCTTCAGAAAATCAGTTTTTCGATTTATTATGATCCGTTTACAGCCAGTTGAAGTTGGCTGAAAATGCTAATCAGCATGCTTTTTAGAGTTTAAATGTTACTAAAACGTATCAACAAATGTCCTAACAACGGGTTTATCAAGAAATCAATGATCAAATATCATGCATGCTTTAACCAACCTTAACCCAACAAGATTTCATCTTCATGTAAACTTATGTTCATGTTCTTTGTTCATTTTCTTTTTATGTTCTTGTGTTAAACATCAAACAACCATCTTACGAATAATCATCATACAAGTAACCAAGAGTGAAATCAAAGACTTACAACTAGCTCAAAGGCTAGAGATGAACTTATGAACAAAGAATGATGATGAAGATGAGGTTTAGAGCAAAGTATGAAGTTCCTTCAAGACCTCCAAGCTTCAACCTCCAAGTATCACCTTCTAGCACTTGGTACAAGCTTGAAAATGGAACAATGGTGGTGACAAGGTCATGGTGGTGGCGGATGTAGTGAGGGCCGAGAGAGGGAGGAGAGAGCAAGAGAGAGATGGAGTGTGGTGTTGTGAAGTGATGGTGTGATCCTTTTAATATCCAAGGAAATCTAGAAGATCTTGCAAAATCAAGTAATATATCTAATAATATCTAAATAAATCTAATAATATCATGAAAAATCTTTATGGGATTTATTGAAATCTTGCAAAGATTGAGGTGGGGCCATCCCCAAAATCGTAAGTATGGAGGGGGAGGGGGTCCATGTGTAATTTTTGATGGTAAGTGGGTAATTGGTTAGGGTGTTAAGTGTATCTTGCATTATGTATTATGTTAGGGTGTTCGGGGATCATAACTGGCCAAGAAATAATTAAACAATGTTTCTTGCAATATTTTGGTGTCCCGAGAAATGTCCGGTTGTTCGGTTAGATACCGGTTCGTTAAAGTGTTAAGTTATTCCGTAAAGTGTCTTTTATATATCTTTTTGTAACACTTTTAATTCCTAACTCTCAGGAAAGCATACAGGACTATTTAGTCAATTTTCTGCACAAGACTAGTATGTTAACAAGCACATGTAAGTATGACGCAGTAATCAGAAAGCAGTTAAATAACTTAACACAGTCATCAAGCACTTTAATTAACATTAATAAATCGTACGGATACATGTAATTATGAGGGTTGTCACATTCTCCCCCTGTTAAGAAAATTTCATCCCGAAATTTAGCGCGTGGTTACTGAGGAAGCTAGTTAAGTTGCGTGGTTTCCTGGTTTTCCTGGGGTGTCACATCATCCCCCCGTTGGTTTGGAATTTCGTCCCGAAATTCCGCAGTAGCTTCAGCCTCAGTAGTGGTTGCACTTTTCTCAAATAACTGGGGATACTTGTGTTTCATTTGGTCTTCTCATTCCCAGGTATACTCTGGGCCACGACGGGAGTTCCAACGAACTCGAACAAGAGGTATTCTGGTACGCTTGAGAATCTTAACATCTCGATCAGTAATCTCTACTGGTTCCTCGACGAATCGCAGCTGATCGTCGATAGTGAGCTCCTTAAGAGGAACTATGAGGGTCTCATCTGACAGACACTTCTTCAGATTCGACACATGGAAAACATTGTGAACTCCGCTGAGTTCTTCAGGTAGATTCAACTTGTAAGCGACTTTGCCAATTTTCTCAATGATTTCGAACGGTCCGACATAACGCGGATTGAGTTTGCCTCGTTTGCCAAAACGAACTACACCTTTCCAAGGTGAGACTTTAACTAGCACTCGATCCCCAACCTGGAACTCGAGTGGCTTCCTTCGCTTATCAGCATAGCTTTTCTGACGGTCACGAGCTACCGCCATTCGTTGTCGTATCTGAGCAATCCTCTCAGTCGTGTCTACCACCAGTTCTAGGCCTGTGATTTGGCTGTCTCCAACTTCTGCCCAACAAAGAGGTGATCGGCATTTACGTCCGTACAATGCCTCAAACGGAGCGGCCTGGATACTGGTGTGGTAGCTGTTGTTATACGAAAACTCCACTAACGGGAGGTGTTTTTCCCAGCCATTTCCAAAGTCGATCACACATGCCCCAAGCATGTCTTCAAGGGTTTGGATGGTGCGTTCAGATTGCCCATCCGTCTGAGGATGATATGTCGTGCTCATGTCTAATCGAGAGCCAAAGGACTTGTGCATAGCTTGCCACAATTCAGATGTAAAACGTGAGTCGCGATCAGAAATGATGGAGGTTGGCACTCCGTGCCTCGATACTACTTCCTTTAGGTAGATATCTGCTAGAGTAGAAAACTTATCCGTTTCCTTGATGGCCAGAAAATGTGCAGACTTGGTCAAAAATCCACTATCACCCAAATAGTGTTATTTCCGTGTTGGGATCTTGGCAGGCCAGTAATGAAATCCATGGAAATTTGCTCCCATTTCCATGTCGGGATCTCTGATTGTTGGAGTAGGCCTGATGGTTTCTGATATTCAATCTTGACTCTCGCACAAGTCAAACATTTACTGACGTAGGTTGCTATGTTGGCTTTCATACTAGGCCACCAATACGTAGTCTTGAGATCGTGGTACATCTTATCCGAACCAGGATGTACTGAGTAACGAGACTTATGCGCTTCATCCATCACAAGCTCGCGTAGATTACCATAGAGTGGAACCCAGATGCGCCCGTTTACATAGTATGCACCGTCTTCCTTTTGTTCTAACTGTTTCCTTGATCCTCGTAGAGACTCAGCCCTGATGTTCTCTACTTTCAATGCTTCGACCTGAGCATCTCGTATCTGAGTAGGAAGACTAGATTGGATGGTAAGTTGTAACGCTCACACACGTTTAGGTATAGTATCCTTTCGACTGAGGGCGTTGGCCACAACAATGGCCTTGTCCGGATGGTATTTGATAGCGCATTCATAATCATTCAAAAGCTCGACCCATCGACATTGTCGCATGTTTAACTCCTTTTGCTTGAAGATATGCTCGAGACTCCTGTGATCGGTGTAAATGGTGCACTTGGTACCATACAGATAATGTCTCCATATCTTAAGTGCGAAAACAACCGCTCCCAATTCCAAGTCATGCGTAGTGTAGTTCCTTTCGTGAACTTTAAGTTGGCGTGATGCGTAGGCAATGACCTTGTCACGTTGCATCAACACGCAACCAAGTCCTTGGATGGAAGCGTCGCAATAGACCACAAAATCATCTGTGCCCTCAGGCAATGAGAGGATAGGCGCGCTACAAAGTCTATCCTTTAAGTGCTGAAAAGCAGATTCCTGTACATCACCCCAACGATAGGAGACACCTTTCTGATTCAGTGAAGTGAGAGGTTGCGCAATCCTTGAAAAATCCTTGATAAACCTTCTGTAGTAGCCCGCCAAACCCAAGAATTGGCGGATCTCTGTTGGTGTACGGGGTGCAGGCCAGTTCTTGATCGAGTCTACCTTGGATGGATCAACATGAATCCCATCCTTGTTTACCACATGCCCTAGAAAGTGGACTTCGCGAAGCCAGAAGTCACATTTCGAAAATTTGGCATACAGTTGCTCTGCTCGAAGAAGTTCCAGCATAAGTCGTAGATGCTGCTCGTGTTCTTCCTGACTCTTAGAGTAGATCAGGATGTCGTCGATGAAAACAATAATGAACTTATCCAGGTAAGGTTTGCATACTCGGTTCATGAGATCCATGAAGACCGCTGGTGCGTTCATCAATCCAAAAGGCATAACCAGAAACTCGTAATGCCCATAACGAGTTCTAAATGCTGTTTTGGAGACGTCCTCATCTCAGACTCTCAGTTGATGGTAACCTGACCTCAGGTCAATCTTGGAGTAGAAACTCGACCCTTGCAACTGGCCGAATAAGTCATCAATGCGTGGAAGAGGATAACGATTCTTCACGGTTACCTTGTTAAGTTCGTGATAGTCAATACACATTCTGAAAGTACCGTCTTTCTTCTTCACAAACAAGACTGGAGCTCCCCCAGGGCGAAGAGCTAGGACGTATGAAACCCTTTTCCAAGAGTTCTTGTAATTGTGTGGACAGTTCTTCAAGTTCTGACGGAGCTAGTCGATAAGGTGCACGAGCTATTGGTGCTGCTCCAGGAGCTAGCTCGATCTGAAACTCTACTTGTCGATGAGGCGGAAGACCAGGTAATTCCTCAGGAAATACCTCAGGAAAATCGCGTACAATAGGGATGTCTTCAATTCTCTTCTCTTCCATTGATGCGTCAGTAACGAGTGCTAGAATGGCAGTGTGGCCCTTTCGCAAACACTTCTTGGCCTTAAGGAAAGAGATAATGCCTACGACAGCACCACTCTTGTCGCCATGAATCACGAGGGGTTCTTCAATAGAGCGAGGAATACGGACGATTTTCTCCTTGCAAATAATCTCCGCTTGATGTTGAGATAGCCAATCCATCCCAATAACGACGTCGAAACTACCAAGTACGATAGGGATAAGATCGATAGAGAAGGTCTGACCAGCTAAGACGAGGTTACAACCCTTAACTATGCGTGTGGCTTCAATACTTTTACCGTTTGCTAGCTCTACCATGTGTTTGGTGTTTAAAAGTGTTGGGGTGCGCTTAAGCATTTGACTAACTTTTAAAGACACATAACTAGTATCGGCACCCGAATCGAATAAAACAGTAACAAAGAAATCATCCAGAAGAAACTTACCCATCACCACGTTGGGATCGTTCCTTGCATCACCCTGTCCTAGCACGAAAACACGTCCTCGGGCGCCATTGCCATTATTGTTACCCCCGTTGTTGCCTCCATTGTTGCCTCCATTGTTGTTCCCGTTTCCTTGGTTGTTGTTGTTCTGATTCTGGTTCAGCTGAGGATAGTTCCTCTTAAAGTGGCCTTCAGCGCCACACTGAAAGCATCCTTTATTGCCCTGCTGTTGCTGCTGCTGGTGGTTCTGTGGAGCTTGTTGTTGTTGTTGGCGATTCTGATTTGCTGGTCGTGCGCCCCTGCAATCCTTTGCTTCATGACCAAACTTGTTACACCTCAGACAACGACCTTTGTTGCACTGCCCGCTATGATACTTGTTGCACTGGTTGCACTTGGGGTGGTTTCCTTGGTATCCACCCTGTCCTTGACTACCAGAAGATTGCTGACCAGGACTCTGGTAGTCATCAGTCTTCCGCTACTGGGACTGAGACTGAACTGATGTAGAACCCTTGCCCGAATTTCCATCCCACTTGCGCTTGTTATCACTGGGAGCATCAGAAGTAGTAGCGCTAATACGTTTGGGCAGTTTGTTCTGCTCAACTGCCTGATCAGTGAGACGATGAGCCAACCGGATGATTTGCTGAATGGTGCCAAGATTAGCCGAGGTCACGTGGCTTTGAATTTCTGGCACCAAACCCTTAAGATACAGCTCGATACGCTTGATAGGAGGATCCACCATAGTGGGACACAAGATAGCTAACTCATTCGACCTCTTTGTGTATGCCTCGATTTCAGATCCCGTCATTTTCAGATTGAAAAATTCCACCTCTAGCTTGTGGATGGCGTCACGACTACAGTACTCTTCTTTGATCAAATCTTTGAAGTCGTTCCATGGGGTGGCATTAGCAACTGCCAGCCCTAGTAGTTGAACCTGTGCTTTCCACCAGGTTAACGCAGCACCTTCGAGTGTTCCAGTAGCAAATTTCACCCTACGAGCCTCAGGGCATTCGCACATCTCAAAAACAGACTTGAGCTTCTCAAACCAGTGGAGAAGGCCTACAGCTCCTTCTGTGCCGCTGAAAGTACTAGGTCGGCAATCCATGAATGTTTTGAACGTACATACAGGAGGCTGAGCATGTTGACCTGTGGTGCAAGAATAAAAGACAAGGTTAAGAACCAGAGTTGGTTCACGAGAGTAGGATCTAAACGTCCTAAGATGGGTTGATATGGCAGGTTATACCTCCTGCAGGGACAGCTGCGAGTGCCTCGGCAACTCGTTCATTGATCAAAGCCGTTAACTGGGCTTGAGTTAGGTTGATACCACCACGTGCTCCGCGTCCGTTCATGATCTTCACAACGAAGCAATGTGAGTGAGAAAAGTGTCGCGTAAGTGCGTAAGCGTGGGACGACAGAAGAGAGTAAGCACACAAGGCTCAAATAGCAGTTATCACGTTAACTAGTGAACTATCAAACAGACAATATAAACATAAATCATACCACTTATTGTGTCGAGACTTGCACGTGGAGCGAAGCGTCGTTGTGGATCGTTGAGCACTATACAGGTTATAGTCTGGTTTTATCAAAAAGCTTTTCCCTTTTAAAAACCAAGTTCACTATAACCAATGGCTCTGATACCAATCTGTCACACCCCCAAAATCCACCGTGCGGAGTATCACCGCTTGGAGGCGTGACATGGCCAGGATCGAGCCACCAATCATATTGAACAACGTAATTAAATAAATAAAACCAACCACAATACAATTGGTGACCAAAAGTAACCAACTTAAGTTAACAGAGGAAGCATAAAACGTAAGTCCAAAACATAAGTTCATAGTTCATAAGTTTAAAGTCCAAAGCGTAAGTTTAATAAGTTCATAAGGATTTAAATATTAAGCACGGAACATAACAGTCCATATCCCACAACGACCTCCTCGTGCAAGCTCCATATGCATCTAACGACCTGTAAGGCATGTAACAACGAGTCAACAACAAAGTTGAGTGAGTTCACAATTGGTTGTTTAGTTTTAAGTTGTTTCCGAAAACATGGTTTGTCTTTCGCTGGCTTACTTGCCGTGGGGGTTACCCCATAGTTGAAAGTGTGATTAACCAGTTCTTTCTTTATTACCCAAACCATATCCATAATCAGTGGGGGCTTCCCCATGTGAACCACTAGACCGTTACCATATCGACAAGTGACGAACAATAGTTGTGCCCTACGTCAATGTTCTATCATCATTGACAGTTTGCCATAGTCCATTAGTACACGCCCGTCCGAACGGCACGGTGTGACGTTTGTTAAACATAATAGCGCTATTAACTAATGACCTGCTCGCCATTGGCCTCGGCGATTAAGTCGATATAAAATGAGAGACTTAATGATAGAGTTTTGTCTAGAAAGTTTTAAGGTTGTTGTCCTACCCAAGGAGGACGAACGTACGTATTCTACCAAAGGAGAATACGCAGGATTAATATTGGCATCCTACCTATGGAGGATGGCGGTACATATCCTACCCAAGGAGGATATGTAGATTCCGTTTTAATTCTTTAACCCATTCCCAACCACCGGGAATCCCATGCCTTAGAAAGTGTGTGAACTCACCTTGGTTTGCTCGGTTTGACTTTCAAAAATAGCTAACAGTCAAGGTCGGTCAATCACGTCCTAGTATGATTACCACTTAGTTTATTAGTGACTTCAAATAAGCACGAAGTTCCTACACGCATCTACCACATAACATGCATTCACTTTAACGGTTCATGCCCATATAAACTTCCCATTCATAAGCAAACATACGACATTGCACATAATACTTTCATTGACATATAACATGTTAGATCATTTTCAGATAACCTACCCGATATTTAGACACGCAAATTACTACTTATGTCGTTTCAGTTTTTACATTCAAAACTGGGCTGTTTTCGGGAATTTTAATAAAATAGTTAGCCTGTTCCAAAAATTCCCAACTTTTTACAGAATGTCTTAAACGATCCAAATATTATTGTGTGAAAATATCGGGATCCAATTCATCACCAATATTTTATAAAAAATCATTTTCCGGACTGCAATTAGATTCATCACTTTCTGAATGCAGTCCACGGAATAATTTATTTAAAATTCTTCGTAAGTCCGATTGATGAAATTCCAGTGGGAGAATTACTACGACATCAGTGGTCATCTACAGTATGAATTTCATGAGCTAGTTCTACTCAGGTTTTAAGTTATGACGAAAAATACAACACACATTTTCTGCAGTAAAAACGCAGCTCAAGCTGCTGTCCAAAAACAGTCCTTTAAAAATAGTAAACGACCTTGAAAAATTACGATTCCAGTCCCATTTGATCCGTTTTTCGAAAATACATAATTTAGGCTTCAGAAAATCAGTTTTTCGATTTATTATGATCCGTTTACAGCCAGTTGAAGTTGGCTGAAAATGCTAATCAGCATGCTTTTTAGAGTTTAAATGTTACTAAAACGTATCAACAAATGTCCTAACAACGGGTTTATCAAGAAATCAATGATCAAATATCATGCATGCTTTAACCAACCTTAACCCAATAAGATTTCATCTTCATGTAAACTTATGTTCATGTTCTTTGTTCATTTTCTTTTTATGTTCTTGTGTTAAACATCAAACAACCATCTTACGAATAATCATCATACAAGTAACCAAGAGTGAAATCAAAGACTTACAACTAGCTCAAAGGCTAGAGATGAACTTATGAACAAAGAATGATGATGAAGATGAGGTTTAGAGCAAAGTATGAAGTTCCTTCAAGACCTCCAAGCTTCAACCTCCAAGTATCACCTTCTAGCACTTGGTACAAGCTTGAAAATGGAACAATGGTGGTGACAAGGTCATGGTGGTGGCGGATGTAGTGAGGGCCGAGAGAGGGAGGAGAGAGCAAGAGAGAGATGGAGTGTGGTGTTGTGAAGTGATGGTGTGATCCTTTTAATATCCAAGGAAATCTAGAAGATCTTGCAAAATCAAGTAATATATCTAATAATATCTAAATAAATCTAATAATATCATGAAAGATCTTTATGGGATTTATTGAAATCTTGCAAAGATTGAGGTGGGGCCATCCCCAAAATCATAAGTATAGAGGGTTGGGGGAGGGGGTCCATGTGTAATTTTTGATGGTAAGTGGGTAATTGGTTAGGGTGTTAAGTGTATCTTGCATTATGTATTATGTTAGGGTGTTCGGGGATCATAACTGGCCAAGAAATAATTAAACAATGTTTCTTGCAATATTTTGGTGTCCCGAGAAATGTCCGGTTGTTCGGTTAGATACCGGTTCGTTAAAGTGTTAAGTTATTCCGTAAAGTGTCTTTTATATATCGTTTTGTAACACTTTTAATTCCCAACTCTCAGGAAAGCATACAGGACTATTTAGTCAATTTTCTGCACAAGACTAGTACGTTAACAAGCACATGTAAGTATGAAGCAGTAATCAGAAAGCAGTTAAATAACTTAACACAGTCATCTAACACTTTAATTAACATTAATAAATCGTACGGATACATGTAATTATGAGGGTTGTCACAATATCTCTTTCTCTTCTTCATTAATTGCAGTGTCGGGACTTGTACTAACACGGACCCGTGTGTCAACGGCATGACCCGTGGCCAATGTACTTGTTGTACTATCGCAGATTCTGAAAATCTTAGAGTTGACCACGCCCCGTGTTGCCTTAGCACGACCCCATGTTGGTTGTCTGTTTTGTCCTTTTTTGTTGTCTTTTCTTCTGCAGAGATTCTGATCTTGGACATAGCCCGTGTCTGGTGGGCATGGCCACGTGTTAGGTCTTCTGATCTTGCCCTTTTCTTGGTTGGATGTGGATTGGGACTTGGCGAGTTACGTCAATCCTCCTTCCTTGTATTTTATGTTGGTTTTTTTCTGTTATTTTGCTCATTTTGCATATTTAAGCACTTTTGACCCTGTAAATTTAAAAAGGAACAAAGAAACAAGCTTTTTCCAACATTAGTACTGAAAAGGGGTTGATTTTACCCCGTATTTGATACAATTTATATGTTGTATTTTATGCACATCAATCATCAATTTAAACATCGTACTTTAACATAATCAACATAAGCATAAGCATAATCTAGCACATAATAACATAATCAACACATAATATATATTTATTAGTAGACTTTTATGTTAAGATTAGTGGTTAAATCTTTGATTAATGTTTTGTTCAAGATGATTAACATGTACTTTAGTAAACTACATATTATAACAAGCTTAAAAATTGTAATAAATGATCTTACAACTTTTCAAGAAACTAGTGGGTTATTTGATCAAGAAGATGATGAGATGAAAGCTCCAAATCAACCTCTAATGGTTCTCCATGCATGCAAGTTCCATAAATAAACTTGAAAGGGATTAATATGGTGTAATATATGGTGTTTTGTTGGATAAAAATGGGGGATTTAGGGAGGTTTGAGGCTGCCGAATTGAAGAGGAGAAGAAAGAGAGATGTTGTGTTGAAAAGTTGCGAGAGAATGAAAGAATGATGGAAAAGTGGTGTTATAAGATTCATGTTTTTTAATTATTGGTCAACAAGATCTAGCAACACCATACATGTCCATCAGTTGAAATCTTGTGTGATGGATGGAAGGTATGGCCGAATGGGGGGGGGGGGGGTACAAGGTGGTTGCATATATTTTTTTTATAAACATATAACATGTGACAAAATGTTAAATTGCTAGACATTTTAGTAATTAGGGTAATTAGGGTGTTAATGGTGGTTTATGGTTTTAAATAAAGTCTAACTAGTTCACTAGTTTAGGGGTATTGGTTTTGGATGGTAAAAATGCCACTATGTTCGCTCGTCGGTTCGATATTGGGTGATATACGAAAGTTGTAATATAATACCGAGAGCTATGGTTTTAATTTACCATCGATACTACGATGTTTGTTTAAGGCGTTTTCGACGCCAAAATATGGCTAACTAGTTCGCTAGCTTTTTAGTTTAGGCAATTGGATGGTAGAAATATATTTTGTTCGCCTATCGACTCGAATTCGAATAATGTTTTAAAGTTGCAGCTTAACACCATGAGTTTATGTTTTGGATATCCCACTGATATCCCCAAGCTTATATATGATGTAAAACCTTATATTAAAATGCGGACAATTTATTTTTGTTACAGTTTGGCGCGGATCTGACACTTTATGTTTATGTGCATTTTCCGGAAAGTTTACGTGTTTTAGCATTTGGTGCCCCTAATTAGGGGTTTTTAGTTGTATTTCAATGATCGTAAGCTTTCATGCCATTCGTTGCTCGTTCGGACTGTTTTCAGAACTAGCTGGCATGAATAGTGTGTTCCGGTGAATAGTGTTTTCAGCATTTCGCCAACATGTTTGGACATAGTTTGTAGTTTTCTCGCGACGCGGCGAATGTAACAATATTATTTGACATATTTAACCATGTCCTATGATTGCTAGACTTTACGTGACCAAATCATACGTAAATTAACTCGCAATGAACGCAATTAAATGTATAATTAAATTGTTAAGTTGTACGGAATTACTACTATTTTTGCAGGTTGTCACATTTGAAGCATTAGCCTCCACTAAAACCTGTGCAAAGTTCAAAGGACCGGTCATTGTTTCACATCGATCAAACGTAGCTTTGCCAAGCATAAGCGGTTTACCCAAACAATTCTCAATTTGCCCAATGTTTCCACCATTCCATAAACATAACATGAGATCCTTAATTGTGACCCAAATTGGTACCAACTTTGGGTCCGGTTTGGATAAACCGTATCCGGTTCCTAAAGTTGAAGTACTAGAGGAATGTTGTTCACCAACCACGTATGTCTTTCAAGAACTTGCAATAAACCCTCATGTGTTTCACATTTAAAGAAAAGGAAGCAACCTTTTTATATATATATATAAATTGACTTTTAAATCAAACCGATGCCATGGCCATATTCTCTTTAACAACTTGAAATGTGAGAGTGGCACCCATCAAATACCCAAAAAGTTGAATGCAATGAGCATTGTAACTTTTAGGCATGAAATGGACATTAAGGTTAATTACACCCCCCACGTATCAGTGGGTTATGAAACAACCTCGTCTCACTTTCCTCAACGGAATAACTATCAACAAGTTGTTTAAACAATTCACCATTCCAATATCGAGAACCCCAAACCGGATAATGATTGGGTAAACTTTCTTCAAATTCCATATTAGTTTCATACACAAAATTAGGAGGGAATACAGAGGAAGGATTTACCTTAGCTTCGTTTGGTTTAAACGAACCAAATTGGAAATCTTGGGAAACGAACCAAATTGGAAATCTTGGGCCTTGAAAATCAGGTCCATCTTACTCTGTCCACCCTCATAAACAGTAACATTAGGCCCATATTCTTTTTTTTTTAGAGAAAAATGCCCGGATCGTCCCTGTGGTTTCACCTTTTTTCACCTATAGTCCCTATCTTTCTAAAACTACTTGAATAGTCCCCAAGTTTTCACGTTTTGTTCTCGGATAGTCCCTGGGTCTAACTTCAGTTTGTTTTCTCTGTTAAAATGATGTGAAATGACAAAAATACCCTTTCCTTAAAAGGCCAAACCACAGGGACTATCCGGGCGTCTTCTTCATTTTTATCTATAAAACCCCACCACCACACTTCATCTTCAACCTCCACCCTCCACCATCACCGCCACCATCACCACCACCATCACCCTCCTCCACCCTCCCCCACCACCCTGTGAATCATAACTCCCCTTCCAGTCTTCCACCACCACCATTCCACCTCCTGCTTCTTCTTCTCTGTAACTCCCCTTCCACCACCACCATTCCACCTCCATAGCACCTAGCCGCCACCACCATAACACCATCTCTGTCATTTTCATCACCCCAACCCCCACCCCAACGCTGGCCGCACACCGTCACCACCCCAAAAACTCCTGCCACCACCTTCTTCTGCCGCATCCAACCTCCACCGTCATCATCTCTGTTAATTTCGAGCAATAAAAAACATTACCCATGCCCTGTTTTCAGATAGATTATCACCAACGGGACCAAACTTCGCCGACAGATATTTGGTCTTGTGGGTATTTGTTTAATGTGTAAAAGCCGCAAACATGATCCAGTTATATTCCAATCCCCAATTTTTTAGGAAATCAAGAAAGAATCTTGAAACCCCTTGAAATGCGTGTTGCAAATCTTGAATTGAATAAGAAGGATAGAGATTGTAAGCGGTGAGATGTGAAGAGGGGTATGGTTTTGTTTATATGCAGTTAATTTGTGGGAAAACGAGTAGAAACTGAAGTTGTTGTGGCCTGTGATTACGGGGTTGCCTTTTTCTTACTCTTTTTTACAGGCGAAAAATTTGCTCGAAAATAACAGAGATGATTGTGGGTGTGAGGTTATCATCGAAGAAGGAGAGGGCAAAGGGGTTTTGTCTGGTGTGCGGGTTATGATTCACAGGGTGGTGGGGGAGGGTGGAGGAGGGTGATGGTGGCGGTGATGGTGGAGGGTGGAGGTTGAAGATGAAGTGTGGTGGTGGGGTTTTATAGATAAAAATGAAGAAGACGCCCGGATAGTCCCTGTGGTTTGGCCTTTTAAGGAAAGGGTATTTTTGTCATTTCACATCATTTTTAAAAGAGGAAAACAAACTAAAGTTAGACCCAGGGACTATCCGAGAACAAAACGTGAAAACTTGGGGACTATTCAAGTAGTTTTAGAAAGATATTGGACTATAGGTGAAAAAAGACGAAACCACAGGGACTATCCGGGCATTTTTTCTTTTTTTTTAACTGCGACTTTCACTAAAACACGGCGAACTAGCAAGACGCTAGCGCCCAACAGGAACAAACATAACAAAAAAATTACACATCAAAATTACACAAATCCTTCCAAGTTAAATTTGTAAGGGGAAGGCCTATTTTTAATTCATAAGTACGCCAACGCCTTGATATCGTTTTTAATCTTTTGGATGCTTATAGCCTTGTTCCTGAAAATAGACTCATTTCTCGCTTTCCATACGGACCATGCCACCGTGAAGATTCTTGAATAGTAGGCCCACATTAATTAACTATAATACAATTAGGAAAGATTGTGAATAGTGTTTTCATTTTTTATTTTGATTTTTTTTGTTTTTTGTGTTTTTGTTTTTTTTATGCTTTTACCCTTTAACTTTTAGTATTAACACTCACAATCTTTTAACCTTCAAAAAGACTTTGTCATCGAGTTTTACGTGTTTATATTTATGTATGAGTCGGTATAAATCCAAGTCATTTACGTTTTTAATATATTTTTTTCGGTTACTGTACTAAACATAATAGTTACGACCGAAACTCCGCTTCAACAGTGCGGGTAAGGACCATGATATTCACACACCCAAACCTTATTTCCACACCCCCTATTTGCTACGTCTTGTACCATATATGTTGTGCTTTGACCAAAGCGCAGCGTTTCAGGGTGATACTCTGCGCTTAGGCCTAAGCTTAGCATATAGGTTTATTTTTTAAATATGTTTTTAATTGTAATTAATTCTTAAGATAAAGACTGAGGGGTATGAGTATGTCAACTAAGGTCCATATCATTGTACATATATAACTAACTAGCTAATATATATCTTTTGTTTGGTCGACTAAACATAATTATGTATAAAACACATTAGTAATAACATGTCCATATATATATATATCTATAATGACATTTGTTTATAAGATATTTGATTCATCACTGTTTTCTTCGGCTAAAATGTCACTTCTCAATGACCATATTTGAACTCGTGTTCGTTTTTTAAAATAGATTAGATAATTTAATCCTTATGAACTATGTTGTGTATCATCGTCACAAATTTTAACTCTACCGTATGGTCAATTAAGGCGTATATAGTCTACCATTGCCCAATGTGATCTATTAAGGCCCAATATGATCTACCAATGTCCACTGTAGTCAATTAAGCCCTAATATGGTCTATTAAGACATATATGGTCTACCATTGCCTAATGTGATCCATTAAGGTCCAATATGGTCCATTAATACGTATATGGTCTACCAATGCCCACTGTAGTCAATTAAGGCCCAATATGGTAAATTAAGGCGTATATGATCTACCATTGCCCAATGTGATCCATTAAGGACATATATGGTCTATCATTGCCTAATGTGATCTATTAAGGCCCAATATGGTCCATTAAGACGTATATGGTCTACCAATACCCATTATGGTCCTTTAAGGACTTATATAGTCCATTAATACGTATATGGTCTACAAATGTCCATTGTGGTCCTTTAAGAACTAGTATGGTCCATTAAATCTGGATCAATTCGATAGGTACGAGGTCAATGTGAATCCAGATGTTCATTATATAGATTAAAACTGTCAAATTTTTAATCTAATAAAATCTATTATTATTTAAAATTTGTTGTCTGTGTTTATTATTCTTAAACATATATCAATCTAATATTATATGGAAATTAATTACAGTTGAAAACATATGTGAAAAAAAAAATTAAATCTGTATGCTGAGCTTAGCGCTGAGTATTACCCTTAAACGCTGCGCTAACGTATAGGTATGGCTGATAGACAAAGATTAGCACCGTCACTCTCTACTCGTTGACCATGTACCTTCTATGCTATGTTTCGGTCAAAGCGTAGCATTTCAGGTGTCAAAATAGACAAAAGGGTGTCGAGAATAGATCGGGTCGTGGGTAATCTTCCTTGGACAATATTTCAACAAAAAGTCGGCCCACTTCCAAGTAGAATCGGTTGATTTTATGTGAAAAATGATATCTATTTTAGTATTTTATAGAAAATATATATAGGGAACCGCTAGAATGAGAACCACCACGAGTTATGAGAACCGCGAGAACCACGTGCCACGGAAGGGGCGTTGACCACGATTTTTTTTTACAACTAGATCCGTATATTTTAACAACATTCGTAAAAAAAAAATTCAAACGGCGCGCCCGAGGGGGTAGTTTTTTACACCCAAAGTTTGGTGTTTTTATTATTTTTTTTACAAACTTTGGGTGTAAAAAACTATCCCCTTGGGCACGCCGTTTGAAATTTTTTTTTACGAATGTTGTTAAAATATACGGATCTAGTTGTAAAAAAAAATCGTGGTCAACGCCCCTCGGTGGCACGTGGTTCTCGCGGTTCTCATAACTCGTGGTGGTTCTCATTCTAGCGGCTCCCTATATATATATATATATATATATATAGGGGACCGCTAGAATGAGAACCACCTCCAGTTATGAGAACCATGAGAACCACTTTCTGGCCATTAGATCTAGTTGATGGATGGATGAGATTAAAAGTAACAAAAAATTAATATTAAACTGGTTTTTGTCTTATTATGTCTTTAATATTATAATCCAAAAGGGTATATAAGTAAATTTGTCTTTTTTGTCTTTTTGTATATATTAATTTTAAATTACCTTTTTTGTCATATTCATTAATTACATTCTTTACTTAATTGTTTTTTATTTATAAACATATTTTTTTTGTTAAACAAATTTTTTGAAATCAAATTTTTAGTATTTTTTTTAAAGATTTGTTTAAAAAAGACGTTTTGAAGATCCGTTTTTTTACGCCCGCCGGTTTTTTCGTTAACGTTTTTTTTTTACATTTTACGCGCCAATTTTTACGTTAACGTTATTTTACGTTTTACACGTCGGTTTTTTACGTTTTACGCCCCGGTTTTTTACGTTTTACGCGTCGGTTTTTTACGTTTACGCGTCGGTTTTTTACGTCTTACGCCCCGGTTTTTTACGTTAACTTTTTTTTACATTTTACGCGCCAATTTTTGCCCCGGTTTTTACGTTTTACGTGTCGGTTTTTTTACGTTTTACGCCCCGGTTTTTTACGTTAGCATTTTTTCCGTTTTGCGTTTTACGTGTCGGTTTTTTTACGTTTTACGCATCGGTTTTTTACGTTTTTACGCGTCGGTTTTTTACGTTTTACGCCCCCGGTTTTTTACGTTAACATTTTTTTCCGCTTTGCGTTTTACGTTTTACATAAAACATTTTACGTTTTACGTTAAACTTTTTATGTTTTTAAATTTTACGTTTCTGTCGTAAAACTTTTTACGTTTTAAGTTTTACGTTAAACTTTTTACGTTTTACTTTTTTTAGTTTTACGATAAACTTTTTACGTTTTACGTAAAAGTTTACGATTGAACTTTTTTTTCACAAAAACTTTTTTACACGAAAAGTAAAAGTTTACGGTTGAACTTTTTTTTCACAAAAACTTTTTTACACGAAACTTGTTTACGCAAGACGAACGCACCCATAAAAAGCAAAGTCGGGTAAGTGTCTCGGATAGATTTTTATCGTCATCGACGAGGGAAAAGAATATAAAAAATCAACAACAACAACAAAACAAAAGTGTATCTCGAAAAAAAAAGGGTTTGGCTCAGATTTTTTCCGATAATTAAAAGGCTGCAAAGTGGGGTTGCGGGTTCAAAAACCTACCCTCCACCATCGTTGCCGCGCCATCGTCATCAAAGTTTGGTGTTTTTATTATTTTTTTGTTTTTTTTTTTTTTTTTACAAACTTTGGGTGTAAAAAACTACCCCCTCGGGCGCGCCGTTTGAAATTTTTTTTTTACGAATGTTGTTAAAATATACGGATCTAGTTGTAAAAAAAAAAATCGTGGTCAACGCCCCTCCGTGGCACTTGGTTCTTGCGGGTTCTCATAACTCGTGGTGGTTCTCATTCTAGCGGCCCTATATATATATATATATATATATGTGTGTGGCCTCCCAAATAATCTATCCAACAAGTAAAGTAGAATAGGCGGCGACGATGAAAGCTGTAGTAATCACAAGTCCGGGAGGTCCAGAAGTTCTAAAAGTGCAAGAAGTAGAAGATCCGGAGGTGAAAGACGACGACGTATTGATAAAAGTGGAAGCCACAGCTCTGAACAGAGCCGATACGCTTCAACGGCAAGGGAAGTACCCACCGCCAAAGGGAGAGAGTGAGTATCTCGGTCTGGAATGTTCTGGAACCATCCTATCCCTCGGTAAAAACGTTTCCCGTTGGAAACTTGGTGATCAGGTAGGGCTCCAATTTCAATATCTTCAATCAATTACGGATTTAGGGGTACTACAACTTTGATATGAAGATAGAAGAACATAATTCAATTAAATATATATGGCCTCATGTATGGAATTTGGAGTTTATGTTGACTTTTAGGGCTTCAATTTTTAGTAGATGATGATACCATAGAGAAAAAAAATTAAAAATGTTTTATGATTAGAAAATTAATACTATTCTCCAAATAAAATAAATAAAGAGTTAAATGCTCCTTCTGGTTTGTGCCATTTTGCCAGTTTAGTCTAGCGGTTTTATTTTTTTGCCTGTGGGTCCAAAAAGGTTTCACCCCATTTTAGTCCACTGGGTTACCTTCATCCATTTTTTTTTTGTTAACGAGAAGGACAATTCGGGCATTTTATACGTAACTTTGTTAACCAGAAGGGCAATTCGGCCATTTAAAATGACCAAATTGTCATTCTCGTTAACGGAAATAATGGATGAAGTTAAACTAGTGGACTAAAATGGCAACGGTAAAACCTTTTTGGACTCACAGGGGGAAAATGAAACCTTTGGACTAAACTGGCCCAAAGCACAGGGACTAAAATGGCATTTAACTCTAAAATAAACTAGCAAAAGTTCTAAAATATTAGTTTTCGTAAGATAAAAGTAGAAATCTAGTTGTAATCTTGCCGGATTTTAGAGAATTTAGCTCCGGAATCTAGAATTAAAGGCCAATTGCCTTGACCGTGGTTTAAAAAAACGGTATGCCCCTCAAGGGGGTTTTGATGTTTCTTATGTTTTTTGATTGTTTGTGTCAATTTCAAACATTCATGTCTTTTTTATGTGTGTTTTTGATATGATGAAATCAGTTTGTATTTTATTTTTTGATAGATATATAATTTTTATTCTTATTTTTTTAATTCCGTCTCGTTCGCCTCAAGGTGTAAGCCTCATGAGGCGAAGGGAAAATGCCTCGAGGCATGATTCCGTACTTTAAAACCTTGGCCTTGACTTAAGGCGCAATTGCCAAGCCTCGCCTAGAAAATGGGCCTAGGGGTAAGAAGCGATGGCTTTTAACAACTATGGCAAAGACTTATGAAATCACATAAGTAAATTTGTTGAGAATTTAATCAAATTTGACGTGATGCTATGGCAAAAATACCCGTGCACGACGGGTATACCCGAAAACCGACACAATTGGGACGGGTATGGGATTAGTTTTAAAAAATTTCGCTGGTATGGGTCGGGTATGGGATTAGGTGATACCTGACCCGATTACCCGAAACCACATACCCGTTTAGTCGTTTACCCGAACTATATACCCGATTTTTTTAATTTATATTTTTATTTTCCATTATGACTTGTCTATTGGTGATTTATTTTAGTATGTTCATAATGTGAAAAAATAAATTTTCTTTTAGTATATGCATTTGATAATAGTATTTATATTGTGTATGTTGTGAAGTATATACATGTAGGTGTATAAGTATTATAAAGTTATTATTAATATATGATAAAACTTATATGTATGTAAGGTACATTTTTAAATTTTAATAGTTGTATAAATAAATTATATAATAATTATAATAGTAAAAAATGTATTTAGAAATCCCGACGTATATCTTTTAACAAAGTAATGGGTATACCCGATACCCGACGGGTATTGGGTCGGGTATGGGACACGATTTTATAACTGGGTATGGGTATGGGATTACCAATACCCGACCCATTGCCATCCCTAGTGATGTATGGAATTTTGGAGTTTAAATTGACTGTTAAGGCTTGAATTTTGTAGATTGCTGTAGATTATAATTGTGAAATCACATAAGATGAAGAGTAAAATTGTGGAGAATTTAATCAAACTAGTCTTAAGTCAGGGGAAAAGCGACCTAAGGCGCAGGCTGAGGCGCACGCTTTTTGTACATGGGCTGTTTCTATGCTTTGTACAGCCTTTTTTTAAACAAATACAAAAAAAATTGAAGGTTTTAAATGCAAAAACTGGGTGCCTGGGGTTTTCGGAGCTGCATTCGTGTCCGCAGGACGTGCGGGCATGCACGAGTTCAATTAAATTTCAATTCAGAAACTCATTTTTTGCACCCCCCCTGCGCGCGGGTAGGACTTGTGGTAAAACATGTCATAAAGCTACAATGTGGAGTAGTAAAGACTTTACCTTATAAACAACCACTCACTTTGTCCCCACACCGATGTGGGACAAAGTATTTACCACCTTTTGAGACTTTCATTCACACACCCAACATATAAGTCCTTTGCTACTAACTATGTGTACATTTATGTTTTTTTTCATTTTAAAACATATATAAACCTTAATTATAGCTAAATCATAGGTATTGGAGGCTACACACTTATGGGATATATAAAAAATAAATTTTATAATCACTTTGCGCTTCGCGTACGAAAAGCTCACCGCTTTTGCGCTTCGCTTTAAAAAAAGCTTTTTTAGACCTCATCGCTTTTGTGCGCTTCCCGCTTTTTTAAACCAAGGCTGCGGGGCAGGAGGCGTAATATCAGCGTTAAGGGGCTGGGGGGCATAAATTTGTACTAAGTAGCAACCGAACGATGAGAAAAACCGGGAAAAGGCGTAAAACCAAAACGCAATTTTTTAACAGCAAGTGACTCACGTGACGTAAAAAGGAGACAAAGTTGAATTTATACTGACATGTCACATGTCTTAGAAAGTCGAGGGGGTCCGAGGGACCTAACTTTAAATATTGTAGATAGAACAGTAAACATGCGGAGAATTCAATCAAGCCCAATTTTAGCTTCCTATAAAGAATTTTGGCGTTTAAATCGACTGTTATGTCTTGAATCTTGAGATTGTTATAAGTTATACGTATACGTGTGAAATCACATAAGATGAACAGTAAATGTGCGGAGAATTCAACATAAATGTGCTGAAAGTATGTGTACATGTCTGACTTTTATAGCACAAAATTTTATCAATATTTAATCAAACCAGAGTTTTAGTAGAAAATTGTTTAGATGGCTAGCTGTTCATATCAATATTTAATCAAACCAGAGTTTTAGTAGAAAATTGTTTGGATGGCTAGCTGTTCATATCATTAGATAATCTGTCAAGTTTCTTCTTGTTCTTCATGTCGAGTAAGAGGGGAATATTGAACTTTAGGTATGTGCTCTTATAAGTGGTGGAGGATATGCTGAAAAGGTAGCTGTACCTGCTGGTCAAGTCCTTCCTATCCCGCCTGGCGTTTCTTTGAAAGATGCTGCCAGCTTCCCTGAGGTCGCGTGCACCGTTTGGTCAACTGTCTTCATGACAAGCAAGCTATCTTCCGGAGAAACATTTCTGGTAAAGTCTACTTTCTCTTCTATTTCAAAAAAAAAAAAAAAATTTGTTGGAAGTTTCAAATTTCACTCTCCAAACATATTTACTCAGAGGTAGTAAGATTTTCAGATACATGGTGGTTCTAGTGGCATTGGTACATTTGCAATTCAAATTGCCAAATACTTCGGCGTTAAAGTGTTTGTCACAGCAGGTAAGCTCCGTTTTTCTTATATGTGCAATCAATGCTGTTAATAGCGATCATAGCGCTTGCTATAGCGTTTAGCGTATGCCGCGTGGCGATGCGTCAATAGGTCGCCATCTGATTTTGGTGCCTCCATGGTGTGAAAGGAGCGGGATTATAGGGTTTTTTTTTTAAATTTAATATAAACTAGCAATTTCACCCCGCGCGCAACGCGCCGGGAGTCGGGTTGGTTCGTCATGTTAGTAAGATAAAAATTCTAAAGGACGAAATACTAAAAGGAACAAAAGTAGATAGACTAAGGTAGAGGGACTAAAGATGTATATTAGAAAAGTTAAAGTAGAAGGACTAAACATGTATATTAGAAAAAGTTGAGGGTGTAAACGGAATAAGACAAAAGATTTTAAAAGAAAAAAAAATATGCCGCCGTGTGGGGGCGTGTTATTGGGTAGAATGAATAGTGAGAGACAAGGTGTTGGTTTTTAATATATATATATATATATAGGCGAAGAGTATTGTACAATATTCCTTAACGTACATTACGTACAATATAGTGAATTCGCATGTTATAAAATAAAATCGCATGTGATAATTTTGATGAAATAGCATGCTGTTTTTTTTGTAACAATTTCGCATGTGGTATTTTTGATGAAATCGCATGTTAAAAAACCAACATGCGAAATTGTTACAAAAAAACAACATGCGAATTCAGTGCGGGAAGATGATCGGACGGCTGAGATTGTAGCGTACGTATTGTACGATAAGGACATTTGTACGTTAACCTACCCCTATATATATATATATATATATAAATATATAGGGGAGGGCTATATAGAAAACCCACTTGAGTTGAGAAAACCCAAATAAACCCTATGTAACATTTTTATTTTTTTCTAAAAAAAATAGGGAATGTAATATATATATACACGGACCTATTTATGAAAAAAAATGTAAAAAACGCTTAATAGTTTTTTTTAAAAAAAATGTTGAAAATTTGTATGTTACATTTTTTTTGGACATACATATTATGTAACCTGAAATTTTCAACATTTTTAAAAAAAAAAACTACTCAGTGTTTTTTTGTGTTTCTTTTTTAAAAATGTTCAAATATATGTATATTACATTTCCTATTTTTTTTAGAAATGTATCTTGAGTTTACATGGGTTTTTTACAAAGGTTTTCAGGGTTTAGTCAACTCGAGTGGGTTTTCGATTTATCTTTCCCCTATATATATATATATATATATATATATATATATATATAGGGGAAGGTTCATTGGGGAACACTAAAAAAGTGGGGAACAGCGGGGAACCGACTCAAACGAACTCCGATTGGACTCATTCTAGCGGCGTTGGAACTGGCTCGTCGAAACCTAACTAAGATCTCTTAACCCTACACCCTAAATCCTAACTCCTAAACTCTAAACCCTAAAGCTAAAAAATAAGGCTAAAACCTAAGCTAAACCGTAAAATCTAAACTATAAACCCTAAAAGTTAAACCCTAAAGGCTAAACCTAAAGCTAAACCCTAGACCCTAAAGCTAAACCCTAGACCCTAAAGCTAAACTCTAGAGCTAAACCCTAAGGCTAAACCCTAAAGCTAAACCCTAAAAGCCAAATCCTAATATATTTAGGGTTTAGGGGTTATGATTTAGGGTTCAGGGTTAAAAGATCCTAGTTAGGGTTCGACGAGCCGGTTCCAACGCCGCTGGAATGAGTCCAATCGGAGTTCGTTTGAGTCGGTTCCCCGCTGTTCCCCACTTTTTTAGTGTTCCCCAATGAACCTCACACTATATAATATAATATATAATATCGATAATATATGCCTATAAAATAGCTGGATTTTCGTTTTTTTAAAGATACCTATGAAAACAACGTAATTTGATAAAATACCCATCTAAAATATTCTAAAACTATCTTCTATCGCTAAACATAAAATAGCGCCCGCTATTTCATCGCTATCGCTATGTAGCGTATAGGTAGCTTGTCGCTATCGTCCGCTATTCGCTATTAACAACTATGTGTGCAATGTTAATCATACATTCAGCTAACCATGATTATCTGCAATCATACAACATCTGTTTATTTTTTTAGGGAGTGAGGAAAAATTAAAAGCCTGTAAGGATCTTGGAGCCGATGTTGGGATCAACTACAAAACGGAAGATTTTGTTGCACGTATAAAGGAGGAAACAGGCGGGAAAGGTGATTATGATTTGCCTCAAAAGTTGTCTTTTCAAACCATTGTACTTTATACTTTACAATTTGTTTTTTTCATTTTACAAGAACATTAGCTAGTTTACAAATGAACCAAGTATACCGGTAAAAAAAATATTAGTTACTTAATTTTTTCGTTGACGTCTAACCTTGGATGAACCAAACAACAGGGGTTGATGTTATACTGGATAATGTTGGTGGGCCCTACTTCCAGAAAAACCTCGAGAGCTTAGGTATCGGTGGCAGGCTTTTCATCATTGGTTTAATGGGTGGAGTGAAAGCCGAAGCAAATATATCATTGTTACTGGCAAAACGGCTCACTGTGCAAGGTATATACGTCTTTCTAGTTACAATTGGCTGTGAGTAGTTGATAGTTAGCATTGACAATGTGGATTTGGTTGTTGCAGCTGCGGGTTTGAGAACCCGAAGTATAGAAAAGAAGGCGGAAATAGTGAGTGATGTGGAGAAGAATGTTTGGCCGGCAATCGCACAAGGGAAGGTGAAACCTGTTGTTTACAAGTACTTCCCGTTATCTGAAGCCGGAGAGGCTCACAAGCTTATGGAAACCAGTACACATATTGGCAAAGTACTGTTACTTGCATGAAGCTTGTGTCCATGCACTTCAATAATAGCCTGTGTGGAATAATAAAATGGGTTGATTTGGGTCATAGACTTGTAAAATTATAAAACTCTAAACTTGTAAGCTTATAAACTCGTCAACTCGTTAACATAAAACTTGAAAACTTATAAATTCGTATACATATTAAAATGACAGAAATGGTAAAACTCATAAACTTTAAACTCAATCATGTAAACATGTAATTTGGTGAATTTCAATTCATTACTTGTAACATAGCTATTAGGTGAATTTCAAATCATTACTTGTAACATGGCTATTAATTTTTACCGACGGAAACGAATTTAAAAAAGATAATAAAATCGTTGGCTTGAATAAATTGGCATTAACAGAACAATGGGAAGGAGGAGGGGGGGGGGGGGGGGGGGGGGGGGGGGACGGCTGGAGGCAGGGTATGATCCGACAACAACTGAAGACCTAAGGAGGAAGCAAGAGGAACAATACAAGATCAGGGAACTTAGGAGCTACAAGGAGGAAAGATGGCAGAAAGTGTTCAGCAAAAAGGAAATGAGAAGAGAAAAACGGTTCATCGACAGGGAAACAAGACTTCGAAATGCAACTACTTTCTTTGTGTCAAATTTGCCGGCGGGCTGCTCGGGAGACAGGCTATGGAGGGCTTTCAGGCACCTAGAAAACCTTGAAGATGCCTATGTCCCCCTGAAGCGCGACGATGCCGGAAACAAATTCGGTTTCATAAAGCTTTCAAGCGTCCTGGAGACAGAAGTTTGGATTAATAGATTGAAGGAGGTAACCATTAATGATGGTGCGATACTTGAAATAAATGTGGCGAAGTTTAACAGGGACGGATCAAGAACCCAGGCACAACAGTAGAGTGGGAGGGTCTCAGTTTTTGATAGACTTACGGAGACAAGACCAAGTATGATGGAGGACACAAGAAAAACGGGACAACCAGCGATAAAGGAAGACGATAACAAGCGGAGGGAAAAGTTTAACTCCAGATCTAACAGCGCGAAGTTAATGGGGGAGAATGGTTTGGCCAAGGATAGTAACATTATTGAACTACCACCGTTAAACACAGAGGTGAAACAATTGGTATTAAAATCTCTTATTGGAGAAACAAAAGATCTGGAGACACTGAATGATCTCAAAACCCTCCTCTCCGGGTTGGTCGACCACGGACCAGAACTGAGATATCTAGGGGGGATGAAAGTACTAATTACCTTCGAAGATAAAGGAGATGCAGAGGAGTTTCTAAGATCACAATCTGAGCTTTGGGCAAAGTGGTTCTCCCGGCTATATATCTGGGATGGTATCCCGCCGTTATTTGAGAAAGTGGCTTGGATAAGGGTCGTCGGTGTTCCGGTCTTGCTGTGGGATCGTCATGTTCTCAACCGGATTGGTGAACGATGCGGGCGTTTACTTGTCAGGTCCGAGGTCTCGTCTGAGGACGGCAATTTAGCGGAAGATAGAATGGCTATCTTGGTAAACTCGGGAAAGCGGGTAAACACAGAAATGAAACTGCTTTGGCAGGGATACTCTCTCAACATTTGGGTGGAAGAAGTGAACGGACAATGGTATCCGTCATTCCTGAAAAAACTTTCGTCGGAGTTTTTCCTTCCGGCAACTCCGGTGAATACTCACGATTTAGGCGGGAAAGGGAAAAGGAAGACTAAAGGGTGCATGTTGGGCAATGAACAGGCTTGCATGGGAACCTTTCATGATGACTCACCTCCCAATGTGGTATTTATTTCGCAGATTTCTAGTGGCGGCTGTAGAAGAGAACGAGGAGAGAGAAAGTGGGGGTCCAAGGCAGGAAGAGATGGAGCCCAATTCTCAAGTCCACTTGGTCAATTTGTCAGATGGGCTAAGCTACATTACGACTAGGCCCAAAAGAAAAAGGTTCCTAATATTAACACATGGGAAAACTTATTTACACATGGTGTATACGGGCCGTATACTGTTATACGGCCCGTATAGAATAAAAACAACTGACAAAGTCTGACTTTGTCAGTTGTTTTTATTCTATACGGGTCGTATAACAGTATACGGCCCGTATACACCATGTGTAAATAAGTTTGTCTGGTCGTATACAATGTATACGAACGTGTATACGGGCCGTATAACAGTATACGGCCCGTATGGAACGAAATTTTGATTTTTAAAATATTTTAGAGTGGTGAGGTGCTCAAAATAAAACATCAACAAGTAATAAAGATTGAAGAACAAGAAAACGTGTCGTATGACTGTAATAAAACGGAAGCTATCAACGCGGGATTACGGGCATGGTGTTATTCTTTATTTAATATTTATAGAATAAAAGGAAGGGTGAGGCATTTGATGAGAGTTGTAAGGAGTCTGAATAAAACGGAAGCTATCAACGCGGGATTACGGACATGCGTTTAATTCCCAACATATTTGTTTTGTCACGTACATTTCGTAAGAAACTTTTCGTGCACTGAACCTTCACCTCCAATCATTTCCTGGTCAAATCACACACTATAAAGTTTAAACTTATCGTGTGTTGTAGTTTGGAAAGATGACCGAATAGAGATCTGAATAACAAACTGTGGAGAACTTGTTTGCGTTATCCACCAACAATCCGTTCATTATCTGTTGTTATTTAAAACAATAGCAATTAACGTTCGGTTGAGATAACGGTTTTTCAGTATTCGGATTTTGTTGGTTCAATACCAACTGCTCGAAATCCCTTTCGTTTCATGGATTTCCCTTTGGTTGAAACTTTTCATCACCGGTTTCTACAGCACAAGCACATACACAGGGGAGAATATTCTCGAAATTGAAGGAAAAGAAAAAATGGTTGTTGATGTTTTTTCTCTATCAGGATTTTGTTGAGTCGTCGGGAAAACTTTTCCTCAGGGGAGGGTGAGTAGTATGAGTCTGAGTCCATTGTGGTTCGTGAATGTTGGTAAAAGACATAGGATGGCTTTTAATACAGGCTCTTTGTCGGTTGTGGTTGATTTATAGGAGGAGGTTATGAAACGAATATATGTTTATGCGAACATCCTTATTTTGTCACGTACATGCGTTTAATTCCCAACATCCTTATTGTATCAGACTCTCTCCCCTCCTGATGCAATTTTCACAGTGGTACCAATGTCCTGCTACTACAATCCTTCCAACGATCCTTGTCTTGAAAGACAAGAATACAACGTTCATGTATCACAAGGAATGACCGATCTAAGGCAGAGAACCTGATTTAGATACACAAATTCATCACCGGTTTCTACAGCACAAGCACATACGCAATGAAGTATTAAAAGATGTTAGTTTCTTGACAGTATGGTTTCTCGACAAATGAAGTATTATCTGTCCTTGCTGCCTCTTCGGTTGATAAAAGACATAGGATGATTTCTCTATTACAGCAACTAAAAAAAGGAAAGAAAGACCTTATTTTACCATTTTTACCATATGTATACGGGCCGTATACAGTTTATACGGCCGTATACGCTCGGTAAAAAACAAATTTACCGATCGTATACAATGTATACGATGATTGGATACGGGCCGTATATTCTGATACGGCTCGTATACTATGGTGAAAATTGGTAAAAAAATGGTGTATTCTCTTTAATCTCTTAGAACGATCCTTGTATTGAGAACCTGATTCTGGTTTAAACAATGGAATTTGTGATTCAACAGAAATAACTGAAAATAACTCGCCATTCTCTTGCAAACTCTTCTGAAAGACAAGATAATGGTTTCTCAACAAATGAAGATGAAGATGAAGAAACGAGAGTTTGTTTTGAGAAATTTACAAGGTAAACCTGAATTTTTAGATTTTTAGACACTTACTTGAACATGAGTCTGAGTCCATCGTGGTTCGTGAATGCTTCGATTTCAACAAATCTTTCAAGGTCTTAAGTGATGGATAACTGGTTAAAAGATGTAGAAGAGTTTGTGTAGAGATCTTTAATGTGAGATTCTTCAAGTTTGCACATTTTGAGAAAATACCAATGTGGTCATTTTCAAGTGTGAGATTAGCCAAACGAGGATGAAAGATACTCAAGCCATCTGATCCCGTTGTTGCAAACTCCTTTAATGTGAGATTCTTCAAGTTTGCACATTTTGAGAATAACTAGCAGAAAAACCCGTATACGGTGATTGTTTATCCATACTATTCTTCATAGCCATATTCCCACTCACAATTTGTTGATACATATCGTCCGTTCACATTGAGTATTTTTTCTAACTTTATGCTTGCATCCACCACAGTGAATATTAACTTTGTGTGAAAGAGTTTGGAAACCGGACGAAATCTATGAAGAAACTGTTGGAATTTGTGGATTTCGGTTGGTTCAGAAACTTAACAAGAGAAGCAACTAAAAAAATACAATTGATTTCTCTTCCGGTTACCAGGCCTATCATCTCCGTCTACGTTTGGTTTCCTCAACGAAGAACCATCAGCCATTATCAGCCCTTTTTTCCTTTGGTTTCTGGTTGATTTTTGAGGGTGAGGGTTTTGAATTGATTCCTGCGCTCAAGTTTCAACTACTGGAGTGAAAATTGGTAAAAAATGGTTTATTCTCTTTAATCTATTAGAACGATCCTTGTAACCATCAACCGTTCAAGTTGATATAGGAGAGTACTGAACAACCGAGATAACAGCTCCGGTATTTTTCACCAACCCATCTTTGGTAGTGTTTGTTTGAGAACCTGATTCAGATGCACAACGGTCTCTTTGCTTCGTCTACTAGAACTATTTGTGTATGCATTCTTTTGGTAGTTAACAACGCTAATTAGAAAAAAATCTGAAAAAATTAATCATATCGATTGCAATAACAGGATGGATGTGACACACATAGATAGATAAAATGTCACAGTTGTCAAGACTGTTTGTCGGGTTTCCAATGCTCACACAGGGTGATAAACAACGCCGATACACGTAACATCTAGTTATATTCAGATTTAAACAATGCCCGCCTCAATCTTCAATACTTCAGTAAAATACCACTAGTAGAAGAACCTGACACGTCTTCATGTAACAGAGAATGTTTTAGAAATTGAAGGAAAATGAAAAGATTTGTTGAAATCGAATTTGACAACTATGACAGCTTATTAAAAGTATCGTGTGTTGTAGTTTGGAAAGATGACCGAACAGAGATCTGAATAACAAACTGTGGAGAACTTGTTTGTGACAGGTTCTTCTACTAGTTACTCGGAATCGATAAATAACCAACACGAAGATCTCTGCGATCGCTAAGGTTTTCATCAACGGACTGATCGGTAACGTTACTCTACCTGTGCTCCGATTTAAGCGGCATGTTCCGATCAACGTTTATCGACATTGTTAAAGGTGATGAAGAGTTTTAGAAACCCTAGAATGATTGTGTTTTTACGAGAATAAAACGTGATACTTGAAAAAAGCCAATATATACGGCCCGTATATAGTTATACGGCCCTGATGCGTGCGAAGTGTTACTTATTTTAGGTGTATATTTTAAGCCCTTTTTAACACTTATTTTAGCCAAGTTTTAAATTTATAAAACACGATATTTCACTAACACTAAACACACATATGGGCAAGTGCACCCATCGTTGAGTGTAGTATAGCGTTGGTAAGATACCGAGGTCGTCCAAGGACACAAGAGCTTTTAGTACCGGTTTATCCTCAACGTCTAACCAAAATAAAAGTTTAGAAAAATGTTTTAAACTAAGAAAATTAAAAACTAACTAAAATGCTGAAAATAAAAATAAAAGAAAAACAGATAGACAAGATGAATCACTTGGTTCCGACTCGTATCTAGTATAACCTTTGATTATTTCCGCACTTTTGCACATAATTAAGAGATTATCTTAGTTATTGTAGTAGGCCCCTCTTTTGAAGGTGACGTTACCCTCACCCCAGTAGTTTGAGTCAGCAGGGATACAATCCTAAAAGGGTGGATTATTGGAAGATAATGAATTAAGTTATTAATGCAGTATTGTGGTAGGCCCCGCTTTTGGCGGTGACGTTACCCTCGGCTAAGTAGTCTGAGTCAGCAGGGATACAGTCCTAAATAGCCGGGTTATAGTATTAATAGTAGTTAACTTATGAGGGGATCAAAGAGTTTGGACCCCCGCCATCCAATACCGTGAAGTATTGAAGGAGGTCCTACTAAATTTGACCCAGGTCCATTGCAGGACCTCTAAACGTTGAACAATGGCAAGACCTTTACCAAACCGTTCCCTTAACCCCCGACCAGGTAGCCAACATACCTCCATATAGACCGTGGAGATATGAATGGTGAAAATCTTTTATTTTATATAGACAGTAAAATAATGCCAAGACACCACGGACAAACGATAAGGAAAGATCACCTTCAACATAAGTAACTAGTTATTAAAGTCATTAATACAAAACCAAATAAAAAGTGCAAAAAATTAGAAATAAAAAGTATTATACTAGACATTTTGTCTTCACCAAGTGATGTAAGAGACTTAGGCAAACATGGCCTTGATTGTCAAGAACTCTTACGATCAATCTTGGATCCCGAGACGACTCACACACTCTACGATGGACAATGGATGATGGTGGTGGATGATGGTGTTGTGATGGTGGTGGGTGGTGGATGAAGTGTGAGAGAGGTGGTGTGCCAAGGGATGAGATGAAATGAATCCAAGCACTCCTATTTATAGGCTGAACAGAGAGCTGGGCACGGCCCCGTGTCCGCTGGGCACGGCCCCGTGTCCGTCTGACAATCTCTCTCCTCATTAATTGTAATTCGCAATTACAATAAATGCGCCTGCTGTACTTTTGACACGCCCCCGTGTCCGCTGAGCACGGCCCGTGGTGGGCAATAGAAGCTTCTATAGGTTTGTCTTTTCTGCTGCTTCTTGGGCACGGCCCCGTGCTTGCTGAGCACGGGGCGTGTTCAGTCTTCTGATTTCTCTACTTTGCTTTGGAAGGTGCCGTTGAGGGGTCGGGCAGTCCACTAATATTCCTTTTTTTGTATTTATGTTGGATTTAGCTGTCTTTTTGCTTCTTTTGCGTTTTTGAGCTCATTTAATCCTGAAAATACAAAAGGAAGACAAAAACACTCTTTTTCCAATATTAGTACTTAAAAAGGGTTAGTTTTATGCCTCATTTGATGTAATTTATATGTTGCATTTTACACACATCAGGCCCGTATACATGTCCTAACATCAAAAACCCACAAAAATAAATCAATTGAGCCGTATACGTTTTACAAATCGTATACACATGTATACGACTCGTATAACTGTATACGGGCCGTATATAATAAAACCAAAAAAAACATTCTCTGCGCATTTTCCTATTCAAAAACATTCTATACGGGCCGTATAATTGTATACGGCCCGTATACAATAGGGGATGTGAAAATAAGATGTAGGGTATGTGGGAATAAGGGGGGCCAAGAAAAAACAATTGTACACCTGAGGAAACCCAATCTTTTAAGACCCCAGATCTAAATAAGTTGGTAGCAAAAGAGCAGAGGAGAAAAATTCAATGTTAGAAATACCTCGGTTGAACCGGACGAGGATGACATTGAGTCTGGAAGAGCAGAAATGGAGACAGAAGTGGAAAACACAGAAGAGTTTGGCAGATGTTTGGGTATTGAAGTAGATGGATTTGGTAACCATTTGAGAAAAATTGTTACTGGGGAAGAGGAAGTCAATGATGCCCAATGAATTTTGTCTCTATTAATATAAGGGGGTCACCGATCCTAATAAACCGGGATGGGTGAGGGAAATCAAAAGGAGGTCTAAGTGTTCGTTTATGAAGCCGGCCTTTCGGAATTGGAGCCGGTTCTGGGATCGCTCACCAATGAGGGCAATCACTGTCAACTCAGTCGGTAAATCTGGGGGTATTGCGTCCATCTGGGATCCAGATGTGTTCACGGAAGAGAGTGCGGTAAAAGGGCAGTCGCTTTTGTTGATTTCGGGCCGCATGAAAAGGGACACGGAAAAATTGAACATCTTGAACATTTACGCGCCTAATGACCCGAGCAGCAGGAGATCGCTATGGGATACCATCGCTGACCTCAAATCCAAGTTTGATGGGGTTTGGGTAGCTTTTGGGGATTTTAACGATGTAAGGAAAATAGAAGAAAGGGTTAATTCTCGTTTTGATCACTCAGCCGCCGCTGCGTTCAACACTTTCATTGAAACTTCAGGATTCCTCGAATACCCTACGTCTGGAGGTAACTTCACTTACATTGCAAGTTCTGTGGAAGTTAAAATGAGCAAGTTAGACAGGTTTCTTGTTTGTGATATGTTTATGAAAAAGTGGCCGTTGGCGAATTTATTGGTACATAAAAAAAGGTACTCAGATAGACAAGACGAATCACTTGGATCCGACTCGCCTTTAATGTATCCTTTGATGATTTCCGCACTTTTGCACTTTTTAAGAAATTATCTTAGTTATAGTAGTAGGCTTCTCTTTTGAAGGTGACGTTACCCTCAACCCAGTGGTTTGAGTCAGCAGGGATACAATCCCAAAGAGTCGGAATATTGAAAGATAATTAATTAAGTTATTAATGCGAAAAGTGGTAGACCCCTCTTTTGAAGGTGACGTTACCCTCGGCTAAGTGGTTTGAGTCAGCAGGGATAGAATCCCAAGTAGCCAATTTAATGTATTAATAGTAGTTTACATATGAGGGGATCAAGCCATTCGCACCCCCGCCATCCAATACCAGTGGGTATTGAAGGAGGTCCTAGTAACCTTGACCCAGGTCCTTGCAGGATCTATACACTGAACAAGGCAAGAACCTTACTAAACCATTCCCTTAACCCCCGACCAGGTAGCCAACATATCTCTATATAGATCGTAGAGATATGAATGGTGTAAATCTTTTACTTTATATAGACAGTAAAGTAATGCCAAGACACCACGGACAAATGATAAAGAAGTTTCACCTTCAACATAAGAAACTAGTTATTAAAGTCATTAATACAAAACCAAATAAAAAGTGCTAAAAGATTAAAAATCAAAAGTAATACATTAAATGTTTGTCTTCACCAAGTGATGTAAGAGACTTAGCCAAACATGGCCTTTGATTGACAAAAACTCTTACTATCAATCTTGGATCCGAGACTACTACACACTCTCTAAGGTGGATTATGGATGATGGTGGTGGATGTGGGTGTTGTAGTGGTGGTGGAATGGTGGCAAAGTGGGAGACAGGTGATTTGCCAAGGGATGCCTTTGAAGTGAACCAAGCACCTCTAATTATAGCCTGAACAGAAGCTCGGCCACGGCCCCGTGTCCAGCGGACATGCCCCCGTGGCCATCTCTTTCTCTTCCTTCATTTATTGCATTTGTTAGCATTGGGCTCCACACGGCCCGTGTTCGTTGGGCACGGCCCCATGTGCAGAAGTGTATCTATACTACCGAGATTTTGCAGGATTCTGCGAATCTTAGCGTTGACCACGCCTCGTGCTGAGCTGGGCATGCCCCCGTGGTGGGCATAGAAGCTTCCACAGCTTTGTCCTTTCTGCAGACACCTGACCACGCCCCCGTGTCCAGTGGGCATGGGCCGTGGTCAGCCTTCTGTTTCTTGTTTTTGCTCTTGGAGATGCTGTCGAGGGTCGGGCATGTCACGTTCATTCCTTTTCTTTGTATTTATGTTAGTTTTTGTTGCATATTTGTTCATTTTGTTCGTTTAAGCTCATTTGGTCCTGAAAATTCAAAAGGAAGACAAAACACGCTTTTTCCAACATTAGTACTAAAAAGGGATTAGTTTTATGCCTCATTTGATGTAATTTATATGTTGCATTTTACACACATCAAAAATTCAAAAAATGGAGATTGACAAGGCAAAAGACCTCCAACAAAAGGCCCGAGTAAACTGGATTAAATTCGGCGACGATAATACATCCTTTTTTCACGGCTTGATTAACGTAAACTTGGCCCGCAACAGGATTCATGAGTTTAATTTTAATAATATATGGGTCTCGAATCCGATGGAGTTAAAAGAAGCGAAAAAATGGTTTAAAAAATTGTTCTTCGAACCTATCCGAAGAAGGCCTAAGTTCTCTAACCTGGGTCTCCCAAGTCTGTCTGCTGAGCAGGCCGCTGCCCTAATAGTCCAGTTTTCGACATCGGAAATCAAAAAGGCCATTAAAAGGGTGTGATGGGGGTAAAGCTCCTGGCCCCGACGGATTCTCGATGAAGTTCTTCAAAGTTTTTTGGGATCAACTGAAGCTGAAAATTGAAAGGATGATGGCGGACTTTTACAATGATGGGGAGGTTAGTGCCGGGTGCAATGCGTCATTCGTGGCGCTCATCCCAAAGGTTACTTTTTGGCTCAGTTTAGACCAATAACTTTGGTGGGGTCGATATATAAAATTATAGCAAAAACTCTGGCAAACCGACTGAAGGCTGTCATGACATCTTTAATATCCCCTACTCAATCAGCCTTTGTCGGTGGGAGAAACATTTTGGATGGCCCCCTCGTTGTCAGTGAGATGATAGCAGGGGCAAAAAACAGTAAGTCTAAATTGTTGGTTTTCAAAGTAGACTTGGAGAAAGCATACGACACCATTAATTGGAAATTTTTGTTCCAAATGATGGAATATATGTCTTTTCCTGATCCGTGGATTGAATGGATAAAAGGGTGTCTTATTTCCGGGAGGGGATCGGTTCTCATTAACGGGTCACCGTCGGGAGAATTTGCGTATAAACGGGGTTTGAGACAAGACGATCCTTTATCTCCGTTTCTCTTTCTAATAGCCATGGAAGTAGTTAACATGTTCATGGCTAGGGCTTTACAATTGGGGTTATTTCGTGGCATCCACTGTGACACCCCAAGAAAACCTGGAAACCAACGCAACATAACTAGCTTCCTCAGTAACCACGTGCTAAATTTCGAGACGGAATTTTCTTAACAGGGGGAGAATGTGACAACCCTCATAATTCCATGTATCCGTACGATTTATTAATGATAATTAAATTGCTTGATGACTGTGCTGAATCACTTAACTGCTTTCTGATCACTGTGTTATACTTACATGTGCTTGTTAGCATACTAGTAGTGTACAGAAAAGTTACTAAATAGTCCTGTATGCTTTCCTGAGTATGGGGAATTAAAAATGTTACAAAAAGATATATAAAGAACACTATATGGAATAACTTAGCACTTCAACGGAACGGTACCCAACCGAACAACCGGACATTACCCGGAACACTAAAATATTGCAAAAAGTATTGTTTTTTTTTTTTTTCCTGAGCTAGTCATGGTTCTCGAGCACACTAACATGTTACATAAAGCATGTACCACACTAAACATTAGATCTTACACTTAACACCTTCCACTAATTAAATTATCTACCAATAATTTTCATTTACCCCCCCCCCCTTCTTGTAACCGTCCCAAGCATAGACCCCACTCCAAGACTTTTCTAAATCTTCAAAAATCCTTTCCATAATCTATTCTTGGAAATTGCTAGATCTTGAGTGGATATTGTTGTACTTGGGGGAGCACATGGTCCAATGGATAATAAGGGTTTAGAGTGTTATATGAATGCTTATCATTTCACCATCTACACCACACAACATTTCCTTCTTCTCCTTCCTAAGCTCAGCCGAACAACCTCCCACACACCACCACATTTTCAATTTCCACTCATTCCATCCAAGAATACTACAAGGTGTATCAAGGTGTTTTAGGAGGTGTGGAACTCTTGGATCTTGAAGGACCTCTACCACAAGCCTTTAACCACTCATTTTTCAAGCTTGTTTCTTCCCTAGCTTCAAAGCTAGTAGTAAGCCTCTTTGATCATCTTTTATTTTATATTTATGGTGGTTAATGGTTATATTATGATGTAAATACAAGAACACTAAAAAGATCATGAACACAAACTTGAAAATAAAGATAACTTGATGATGAAATATTGTTAAAATGAAGAAGTAATGTTGTGTTATGAAGTTGTTTAGTTGTTAGTTGTGATGTTGATGAAATATATTAAATGTACACTTGCTAGAAAATATTTAAAGTCAATGTCTAGCAAGTATATATAAGGATCTTACAAGATCCATGATAAACATGTTGATGAACTTGTTACACATGAAAAATGGACTCGTTAAAGTTGTGAAAAGTGATTTTCTACAAAGTCGCAATTATTAAAATCAATACATTTTTTTTAATAGATGAACATGTTAAATATAAATTTAAAATCCCACAAGTTTTAATAAACTTTCGAGTTCATCAAAACATGACAAATGCATTTTATCGCATATGTTGGTCTAGTAAAATTATTATGGATGATTTGTTGATGATTTCCGAAAAGAAAATGATATGCTTATAAGCATGGACACCTCCATTTACAAAGGAAACTCTGGCGAAATTTTCTAAAAATCCGACACTTAGAAAATATTATTCTAAACAAGTGTTACAAGTATATTTTATAACGTGTGTTTCGAATAAAAACTTCGCCATAAAATTTGTTACAAAAATACAAAGTGTCTGAGGTTGATTTTTGTAAATAAAAATGCGTAAATATATATTTAGAATATATATCTTATACTAGAACAGTTGTGTGGATACTTGTTTATTTTGTGAGATAGTTATATTATTTTAGGGTAAAATAATGTAACTTAACAATATAACTTGACATTTGAATTGTGTGGCGCGTGATAGAAGTAATGAGTAGATAAACCATGCGTAGGATACGTGTTATGCATGAGAAACTGATTGTTATATGCACCTTATTAGGACGTGCTTGATTTCCTGATTATTAGAGTACTTAATCTAATCGAGCAAACCAAGGTGAGTTCACACACTTTCTAAGGCATGGGATTCCCGGTGGTTTGGGAATGGGTTAAAGAATTAAAACGGAACCTACATATCCTCCTTGGGTAGGATATGTACGGCCATCCTCCATAGGTTGGATGCCAATATAAATCCTGCGTATTCTCCTTGGGTAGAATACGTACGTTCGTCCTCCTTGGGTAGGACAACAACCTTAAAACTTACTAGACAAAACTCTATCATGAAGTCCCTTATTTTATATCGACTTAATCGCCGAGGCCAATGGCGATCGGGTCATTAGTTAATAGCGCTATTAGGTTTAACAAACCTCACACCGTGCCGTTCGGAGGGGCGTGTACTAATGGACTATGGCAAACTGTCAGTGATGATAGACACTAATGTAGGGCATAACTATTGTTCGTCAGTTGTCGATATCTTAACGGTCTAGTAGTTCACATGGGGAAGCCCCCACTGATTATGGATATGGTTTGGGTAATAAAAGGAACTGGTTAAACATACTTTCAACTATGGGGTAACCCCCATGGCAAATAAGCCAACGAAAGTCAAATCACGTTTTCAGAAACAACTTAAAACTAATCAACCAACCGTGAACTCACTCAACTTTGTTGTTGACTCGTTGTTACATGCCTTACAGGTTGTTAAATACATATGGAGCTTGCACGAGGAAGAAGTCGTTGTGGGATATGGACTGTTATGTCCCGTGCTAAATAATTAATCCTTATGAACTTATTAAACTTACGTATTGGGCTTTAAACTTATGAACCATGGAACTTATGTTTTAGACTTACGTTTTATGCTTCCGCTGTAAACTTAAAATTGGTTACTGTCTTATGGTCACCAATTGTATTGTGGTTGGTTTTACTTACTTAATTACGTTGTTCAATATGATTGGTGGCTCGATCCTGGTCACATCACGCCTCCAAGCGGTGATACTCCGCATGGTGGATTTTGGGGGTGTGACAGATTGGTATCAGAGCCATTGGTTATAGTGAACTTGGTTTTAAAAAGGGGAAAAGCTTTTTGACAAAACCAGACTTTAACCTGTACAGTGCTCAACGATCCACAACGACGCTTCACTCCACGTGCAAGACTCGACACAATAGGTGGTATGATTTATGTTATATTGTCGGTTAGATAGTTCACACTGTGCATTAATTTACGTGATAATTGCTATTTGAACCTTGTGTGCTTACTCTCTACTGTCATCCCACACTTACGCACTTTCGCGACACTTTTCTCACTTACGTTGCTTCGTTGTGAAGATCATGAACGTATGCGGAGGACTTATCAACCTAACTCAGGCCCAGTTGACGGCTTTGATCAATGAACGAGTTGCTGAGGCACTCGCAGCTATCCCTGCAGGAGGTATAACCTGCCATACCAACCCATCTTAGGACGTTTAGATCCTAACTTCGCAAACCAACCCTCGTGCTTAACCTTGTCTTTTATTCTCGCACAACAGGTCAACATGCTCAGCCTCCTGTGTGCACGTTCAAAACCTTCATGGATTGCCGACCTAGTACCTTCAGCGGCACAGAAGGAGCGGTAGGCCTTCTTCACTGGTTCGAGAAGCTCGAATCTGTCTTCGAAATGTGTGAATGCCCTGAAGATCATAGGGTGAAATATGCCACTGGAACCCTCGAAGGTGCTGCGTTGACCTGGTGGAAAGCACAGGTTCAACTACTAGGGCTGGCGGTTGCTAATGCCACCCCATGGAACGGTTTCAAAGAACTGATCAAAGAAGAGTACTGTAGTCGTGACGACATCCACAAGCTAGAGGTGGAATTCTTCAATTTGAAGATGACGGGGTTTGAAATTGAGGCGTATACGAAGTGGTCAAACGAACTGGCCATCTTGTGTCCTACTATGGTAGACCCTCCCATCAAACGTATTGAGCTGTACCTCAAGGGTCTTGTACCAGAGATTCAGAGTCACGTGACTTCAGCTAACCTGGGTACCATTCAGCAAATCATTAAGTTGGCCCATCGTCTCACCGATCAAGCAGTTGAACAAAACAAACTGCCCAAGCGTATTAGTGCTACTACTACTGACGCTCCCAATGATAACAAGCGAAAATGGGATGGGAATTCCAGTAAGGGTTCTACTTCAGTTTAGTCTCAGCAGCGAAAGACTGATTGCTGTAATATACATACCTTTCATAAGGTTAATGTATTTAACAGATTCATATTTCCAAAACAAGTCAGATATCAGGTCATGATACTATTTAGGGAAATCTTGTCACTTGTTTGACATATTATATACCTGCTTACCCGGTTCTAGCCGGAGAGGTAACCCCTTTATATCCGGACAAACTGGAGAGTCTGCTACACCATACCCAGTCTTGTCGGAGAAGAAATTTAGATTTTCCCATAAATAGATCTTTCTTAAATCATGATTTAGAAAATGCATTATGACTTTTAACAACGAATCAGGAAATTAATATTTACCTGACTGATTATATTCTAGAACAAAGTAGTACTAATAAATAAGAAATAATAGTGGTCAAGTGTTATTGCTTATTTATTATACTTGCAACGTTCTAGTTATCATTCTTACGGCATATCAAAACCCATCACACTTTATTTACACAAGTATTTTGCTTATCTCGAAGCTTATACTAAGGCATCTTTTCTTAAGTTCAAGTCTAAATGCTATCATGTGTGCTACCAGTTAATAGCAATCTCCTAACTCTTTTATTTAAGCTTAGGTATTTATTATCACAACACCTATTGGCTTAGATCAGTGGCTCTGATACCACCTTCTGTCACGACCCCCGACCCCACCCTGGACGGAATCGGGAGTCGTGAGCAGCCAAGTGGTACCGGTGGTTATTTTGAAAAGTAGTGCAGCGGAAATTTTGTCAGAACCGTGAGTTAGGAAAAATATCAGAGTTTAGAAAACACCGGATTTTTATTTATTAAATAGATGGGATAAACCATGTTTCAAAAGGTAGCTTTAATACAGGATAATTTCGAATACATAAAACAAATTTTATTAATTTAATTTAATTTAATTGATAAAATAAGCCACTTCTGTAAGCCTTGTTGGTGCCGCATCCAACTCTAATTCCTGATCTACTGTAATTACCTGAAATGCATTTTAAAAAGATTTGGTCAGCAGGAAATACTGGTGAGTTCATTCATTTTTATAAAATGACCCTTAGTTATAAATTACTGCATAAGAGCGATTACAATGGCTTCTATCTTATTGTTATATGGCGCCGTGTCACCTCCTGGTGACGATGGTCAAACCACTATTGGGTCCTGTCACCCAAGTAGTGATGATTATCACTGTTAGGGTTTATTAGCCTAACCCGTGGTAGGGCTTATTAGCCTAACCCGTGAGAAATTAGTAATGTGCACAATACCCCACTAGCCATTGATTAAGATTACCACGACTTACTCCCTGTAATTATAACATTTGAAAATAATTTGAGGTATTGTAAAACAGTTGATAAAAAGAGAATGACTCACATTGCAGATTTATACGGGCAGAGCTTATCCTACTGATTAGCCTTGTATCCTAATTAAATAATAATGCACACGAACTAGGTCAGTAACTAATACAGCATTTTACGATAACTCACGAGATTAAAACCCTCACGACAAATGACAAAGTGCAATCACTTAAACATCCATCGGATTCACAACGAATGACAGAGTATTCCCCGAGTTCGGGTGGTACTCAAACATCCTGTCGGAATCACGACTAATGACAAAGGATAGCACTTAAACATCCGGTCGGATAGTTTCAATTGATCGAATATTGAATCGTAGCAGCGATCGAGTTAATACCCTGTATTGTAGTAGCACCTTACTAATTTGAGAGTAATATTCGAACAGAATTATAAAGAGTTTGAAAGTTTCGTCGACACCATCGATCTGCTCAGGAGCCAAGCTATTTATAGCTGAAATTGGGTTCTCTCGCGGCCCGCGTGAACCTTCGGCCAAACCTTACGCGGCCCGCGTGAAAGTGTGGATCAGATTGGAGGTTGCTGAGTCACCGGTGGTCGCGACACGTGTGACGACACGTGGCCTTTATGCATATCCGGAGACCTACAAGCTGTCGCGGCCCGCGTGACCTCCCGCCTTTTCTTTACGCGACCCGCGAGAGGACCACAGATCTTGATTTCTTGATTTTTGATATGGATTGGGGTTTCAGGGGTCCGGGTTTTTACTTACGGATCAATTTGGGACATTTTTGAATATAATTATATCACAAAGAAAAAGGGAATAAAATAGTGAGAAAAGAGAATGGACCCACTTTGTAACTTTAGGGTTCAACTAGAAAGCCTCCTGGTATAAATTTTGGGTATAACTTCTGAGCTATTTTAAATATATATATATATATATATATATATATATATATATATATATATATGTATATATTTGTACTCGTGTTAAGTATAGTACCCTTAATTCAACCTTATCCCTATGTCACGAGACAGAACCCCAACGAACTTAGTCAGGCAGAGCCTTGACATGTGTTATGGGGCTCAGATCAATCGGAAAGGGTAGCGGTGATCGGGAGTTAAAATACTTAAAACGGGACAGCACTTTATTATTATTATAATTATTATTAGAGGGTGATTTACTAAAATAAATATTTATATGAAAAGAAGGGGCGATAGAAAGAGATGGGAACAAATAAACTTGAAGTCTGATGTTCTATTTATACTAGACTTCCCACATTTTTGGAAAGGAATTGTTACTACACGTGTACATGCATGCCTACACTTTCATCATGCATGTTACACATCATCCCAATTTCATAAATGCCATCCACACGTAGACACATAAAAAATCAATTTGTTTAGATTATTTTATTATTCTTTTGTTTCTCACTTTAGTATGAAGACACGTAAGTTACTTGCTAAAACACCTCCACCATTTCATTTGTAGATATTTTTCAATTTTAATGATTATCTTATTCTTTTCTAATTTTTTTTTTTTTGAAAGGTGACTTTCATGTACTGGACCGAATTGGTCACCGGGTTCATGTCAAAGACAATCCCCCGTCAGCCCCGCCTACGTCGCGATGTTCGATTGGGCCCCGGCCGCTGCGCAAGCTGACTTTCGCCCGGAAACCATACTGCCCCCACACGAGAGACTCGCTGGGGTAACAGCTGGGTAAAACCGGGTTGCCCTCAAGACCGCACCATGCCTCGGTAGGATACGGTCTATCATTGGGACGTCCCCCCCCTAAGACCACGAGTGGGAGTCGAACCGGTGACCTCCCAAAGGAGGAACCGGCCCAACCAACCCAATGGGAACCACTGGGCCACGGAGGGGGATATTCTTTTCTAATTGAACGTACATATTCACAATTTCAAATATAAATGGTTAAATTTATTATTATTATTATTATTATTATAATTAATTCAACAGCTTTAGTTATTTGGCACGTATAACTTGTAAAATATAACGTTTTATAAAATGATGAATATATTATTAGAATGAGAATAATTTTATCTAAAGTTTGAACTAAGTTTCATTAAAAACGGAGTAGGTTCAAATATAATGTATTTTTATAATTTAATTATTAAACGGTTCTTAGGCCCGTCTAGATACTATATATTTCTAACAGTCGACTTACCCGTAATATACCTGTCTAATAATATAAGTTTTTATAGACTTTTATTTTATTAGAAAGGTCACCCATATACATGCCAATTATTTAGTATAATATTTCAACCTACTATATATAAAATAGTTTTTAAAACTATTTGGGTCGAATAATTATAATAAACTAGTTACTAGTGGCTAATAAATTTAAACAACCCTAAAATTCTTATATGATAAAAATAGGAATGTTACACCATGTCATATGGTTGTTCTTACAAAGAATTCTGGTCGTGCAAACCAATAGAAGTCCCTGGCAATGAAGGAGCCATTGTAGCTTTACGTTGGATAGAAAAGACAGAAGCAGTCTTAAAAACAAGCAAATGTGCAAATGAAGATAAGATTATGTTTACTTCTAATTTTTTTTAAGAATGCAGCCTTAGAATTGGTGGAATACTATTCTCCAATCTAGAGGAAGTGATAAAATTTATAAAATGAAATGGACTGATTTTAAAGACATAGTTGAAAGGAAATTTTGTCCTCCTCATGAAAAAGAACAAATCGCTAATAAGTTCTTAAATCTTAAAATGACTGGAATAGACTGCAAATGTTACACTACCATATTCTTCGAATATTCTAGAATAGTGCCAACCCTAGCTTCACCAGAACCAGTATTAATCTCCCGTTACATCTGGGGATTAATTAGTGAAATCAGACATGTAGTCAAGTGACGTGTGCACGTTTATACATATTTTATAATGAAATTACACACGATTCGGTTTTAAATTTATAAAAGTGATTTATACTTCAACATCAAAACACACACGAAAGAGGCAAGTGTACTCCGTCACATATGTAGTAAAGTATCGGTAAGAACCAAGTATCAATCCAAGGAAATGGGCGGAGGAATAATACTAGACCTTTGTCATTAAATTAACGGAAGAAAGATAAGTTTTGTGATTTTCTAAAAACTAAAGTAAGCATAAACAAATACTTATAAAAATATAGTAAACTTCAAATATGAAAATAGATAAAAAGCCTTGCTTTATACACAACCATAGCATGCAAACTAAGTCGGTTTTACCACAAGAAACATTTGGTCAATTATTCATTTTCAAGACAATTAGTATCCCTTTCGAGAATCCTAACATGACAATCATTCGGAAAGCTAAAACGATAAGCACACTTTAACCACCTAAAATTGTTCTTTAACGTGCAATTGATAAATGTCTATGAGAATCTCTTAAAAATAAGTTAGTCATCCGTTAGGAGTTTTCTAACCTCACTTAAACAAGGAAAGTGACATCGATAAACACAATGCAACCACCGAGACAAGCATAAACTAGATTAAATCACAACCGAGTTCATTTTACAAATCTTACACATAAATTCACCAAGATAGCAATTTTGGCCTAAACTACTAACTAAGTTAACAAATCATGGCAAGAATTCATAACAACACCATTTAACCTGTTAAGGTCCTTACGTGATGGAAAGCTTTCTTGATTAACAATAATTACATTTTATTAAACCACTAACCATTTCTAGTATCATGGTGCACACATTTTAACCAAGCTAAACTAGTTAACCAAGTTTAAAGTCTACTAATACATGATTAATTAAGCTTCATCTTTCAATTATCTCAACTAACCATACATTAATCATCCAAAACAATTACTTATAATCAAGAAATCAACAACAATAACAAGGTTGCAAACTAATCATCAAAGATTAACATAGAAAATACTTCCAAGTGTCATTACAAACAAAGTTAACATACTAATGGTTACAATTAAGCAAGGGATTGTTGTGTTTTTGCCCAAAGGCTACAATAATACATAAACATTAATCTAAAAGCTTGAAACATTAACAAAATTATGGAAAAATTAGAAAACCAAACCATAAACAAGCACTAGATTAAGAATCCGGATAGTAATGGAGCTAAACGGGACAATGTGGCTTGAATCCGGGTGAAAGCTAACGCCTCCGGAGCCTGAAAATCGCCTGAATTGCTCTCCAAAATTCCAGAGTTACGAGCAGAATGTTTCTGCATGTTTTTTTATATCTTTTAGCTCTCGCACGGTCGTGCACTTTATTGGCACGACCGTTCACTTTTTCATTATTGGAGTTAATGTTCACCATACTGCATGACATCACCAAATCTTGACCAGTCGTCGATCTCGCACGACCGTTCCTTAGACGGCACGATCGTGCATTACCGGGCTTGGGTGGCACGGACATCCTGAACTGGTGTGCATCTCCGAGTTGTTGCTAGATGTCGGATCCGCACGGGGTGCATCCATCCGCACGACCGTTCGTCTCCGGGATTGGCTTGCACTCCGGGTTGTACCCTCGTTCACTGCCGGGCTGGAATATGTTGTCGGATATGCACGGTCGTTCCACTCATGGCACGACCGTGCCAAATGCCCAGGTCAGAATCTTCACAGAATGTTCACAGCTTTGTCGTTTCGTCCGAAAAGTCCTCGTTTTCACTATCATCTTGCCTGGTATGCTGTTTTAGGCCTGTAAACAAAAGTATACATGATTAAGTATCCGATTCACGGGTTTACGGCCGAAAACGCATAAAATGGGGATAAAATTGGGGACTAAAATATGTATAAATTGGTGAATATCATCAAGACAGCTAGACCACAAACCATAGAAGAAACAGTAGAATTAGCCAATAACTTGACTGACAAATTGGTACGTACGCAAGAATAAAACCAGAGAAAGAACCTAGCCCAAAGACTTACCTAAGAATTTCGTTATGGAAATAACTATCGGGGGAAAAGTACAGATTCTACTTTTGCACCTTACTGTAAGTACTGCAAAAAGAAGCATTTAGGAAGATGTTCAACATACTGCAACTTTTCCAAAGTATCTGGACACAAGGAAGAAGACTGCTGGAAGAAACCCAGCAATAAGCTATGCTTCAATTGTGGAGAAACTGGGCATATCAAACCGAACTGTCCGAAACTAACTCTCACAACAAACAACAAAACTACTAAGAATGCCCGAGCATTTGTTCTGACAGCTGAAGAAGCCAAGATGATTCCGGATGTAATTGCCGGTACGTTTTTAGTTAATGATATTTTTGCTAAGGTATTATTTGACTCTGGTGCAAAGCAAAGTTTTATTAATACTTCGTTCTGCAAACTTCTTGACCAACCATTAACTAAACTTCAACAAGAATGCCTGGTAGAAACGGCAAATGGAGAATCCATTAAGATAAGCGAAATCTTGCAGGGAGCAAGAATATTAATTTTAAACCATAATTTTATTGCTAATCTTTATCCAATGAATCTGGCTGGATTTGATATCGTATTAGGAATGGATTGGTTGGTCGCCAATCACGCCAGCATTCTATGTGATCAAAAGTCAGTGCAAGTAAGCTCACCAAAGGGTGAAAATATCACAATTAAAGGAGATAAGCCAACAAGGTCCACAAAATTCATCTATGTGATGAAAACAGGCAGCTATGCAAGGAAAGGATCACTAGTGTATATGATTTCCATAATCATTAACACTAAAGGAAAAGAATTAAAAGATATTCCCGTAGTATCTAAATTCTCAGATGTTTTTCCAGAAGAGTTACCTGGATTACCGCCAGATAGAGAGGTTGAATTCAGAATTCACCTAATACCAGGGACAACACCGATTGCCAAGGCACCTTATCGTTTAGCACCAGGGGAGATTCAAGAACTGAAGAAGCAGTTGGACGAACTTCTGGAGAAAGGTTTCATACAACCTAGTTCATCGCCATGGGGAACACCAATCGTGTTTGTCAAGAAGAAGGATGGATCAATGCGTATGTGCATTGATTACCGAGAATTGAACAAAGTCACGATTAAAAATCGGTACCCACTACCGAGAATCGATGATCTGTTTGATCAACTTCAAGGAGCTCGATTCTTTTCTAAGATCGATTTACGCTCAGGATATCATCAATTGAAAGTACAGGAAGAGGACATTCCTAAAACTGCTTTCAGAACAAGGTATGGTCATTATGAATTTACAGTCATGCCATTTGGTTTAACCAATGCCCCAGCCGCATTTATGGACATGATGACCAGAATATATAAACCATATCTAGATAAATTCATAATTGTCTTTATAGATGATATTCTTATTTACTCTAAGAGTAAAGAAGATCATGCAGAGCATTTGTTTATACTTCTGAATTTGCTGAGAAAAGAAAAGCTTTACGCTAAATTTTCAAAATGCGAATTTTGGTTAAAGGAAGTGCAATACCTTGGACACCTGGTTAATTATGAAGGAATTCATGTAGATCCCACAAAAATCGAGGCAATTACTAAGTGGAAAGTCCCTGAATCACCAACAGAGGTGAGAAGTTTTCTTGGACTAGCAGGTTATTACAGACGTTTTATTCAAGATTTTTCTAGAATAGTCATTCCCTTAACAAAATTGACATGCAAATCAGTTAAGTTTGAATGGGGACCGAAACAGGAAGAAGCTTTTAGGATTCTGAAGCAAAAGTTAACCAATGCACCCATACTAGCGTTACCAGAAGGAACTGAAGATTTGATAGTCTATTGTGATGCTTCTAAGTTAGGTTATGGATGTGTATTGATGCAACGTCAAAAGGTTATAGCCTCTGCCTCTAGACAACTTACGAATCATGAAGAGAATTATACAACCCATGATCTAGAGTTAGGAGCTATAATTTTTGCCATCAAAATTTGGAGACATTATCTTTATGGTAGCAAGTTTACTGTTTTCACCGATCATAACAGTCTAAAATATGTTTTTGGGCAAAAGTAGTTAAATATGAGATAGAGACACTGGATGGAGATTCTCAGTGATTATGATTGTGATATCCAGTATCATGCAGGAAAGGCTAATGTAGTAGCTGATGCTTTAAGTCGAAAGTATCATGAAAAGCCAAGACGAATACGTTCTCTCAAACTAAATTTGCAGATAGATTTAAATGAACAAATTAGAGAAATACAGGAAATAGTAATCAAGGACGATACTGAAAAGAATCTGGATACCCAAACAAGAAAACCTACGCCATCGAATTTTAGAAGAAGCCCATAAGTCTAAGTGTACGATACATCCTGGTAATGATAAAATGTATCAAGACTTAAGAAAGAATTTCTGGTGGATAGGAATGAAAACGGATATAGCAACCTATGTTGCTAAGTGTCTAACTTGTTCCCAGGTTAAAGCGGAACATCAGAAACCCTCAGGTTTATTACAGCAATTAGAAATGCCAATATGGAAATGGGAATTGATAACAAGGGACTCCGTTACTAAATTACCCAAGACACGAAAAGGTAATGATGCAATCTGGGTGATTGTAGACAGATTAACCAAATCTGCTCATTTCTTACCTATGAAGGAAACTTTCAGTATGGAACAATTAGCCAAGTTATATGTAAATGAAATAGTTTCATTACATGGAATTCCTTTATCTATTGTTTCTGATAGAGATAGCCGTTTTACTTCTCATTTTTGGACTAGTTTCCAGAAAGCAATGGGAACCAAGTTAAAACTAAGCACAACTTATCATCCTCAAACGGACGGACAAAGCGAAAGGACAATTCAAACAATGGAGGATATGCTTAGAGTTTGTGTAATTAATTTCGGAGGAAATTGGGACGATCATTTACCATTAATAGAATTTTCCTACAATAACAGCTATCATACCAGTATCAATGCTGCACCATTTGAAGCACTTTATGGACGAAAGTGCAGAACTCCAGTCTGTTGGGCAAAAATTGGAGAAAAGCAACTATCTGGACTAGAGATAGTACAAGAAACAACAGACAAGATTATTCAAGTCAAGGAAAGACTCAAAGCAGCACGCGATCGTCAAAAGAGTTATGCTGATAACAGACAAAACCATTGGAATTTCAAGTAGGAGATAAGGTATTATTAAAAGTTTCTCCATGGAAAGGAGTAGTCAGATTCGTTAAGAGGGGAAAGCTAAGCCCCATGTATGTTGGACCTTTTGAGATCATTAAAAGAATAGGACCAGTAGCTTATCAGCTACAATTGCCAAAGGAAATGGCATGAATACATGATGTATTTCATGTATGTAATCTCAAGAAGTGCTTAGCAGATAAATCATTAATGGTACCTCTTAAGGACATAAAGGTAAATGAGAAACTTAAGTTTGTAGAGAAACCCCTGCAGATTGAAGATAGAAAGATCAAAAATCTCAAACACAAGAGATTAGTTCTGGTCAAAGTAAAATGGGATTCCAAGAGAGGACCAGAATACACTTGGGAGCTCGAATCAGAAATGCAAAGGAAATATCCACACATGTTCCAGTAGACCTCGAGGACGAGATCTAAAACAAGGTGGGGAGGATATAACAACTCTCTTAAAACCCTGAACATGCTCTAAAATACCCCGAATACGAAAAATAACCCTAATATACCTTTATATTATTAAAAATCAAATAAAACAAATAATTACGGCCGCTCGCGGGGTGCGACCCCTTTGGGTGAGCGAGCCGCGATGGAGGGACACCAGGCGAAGGGCTTTACAATTGGGGTTATTTCGTGGCATCCACTGTGACACCCCAAGAAAACCTGGAAACCAACGCAACATAACTAGCTTCCTCAGTAACCACGTGCTAAATTTCGAGACGGAATTTTCTTAACAGGGGGAGAATGTGACAACCCTCATAATTCCATGTATCCGTACGATTTATTAATGATAATTAAATTGCTTGATGACTGTGCTGAATCACTTAACTGCTTTCTGATCACTGTGTTATACTTACATGTGCTTGTTAGCATACTAGTAGTGTACAGAAAAGTTACTAAATAGTCCTGTATGCTTTCCTGAGTATGGGGAATTAAAAATGTTACAAAAAGATATATAAAGAACACTATATGGAATAACTTAGCACTTCAACGGAACGGTACCCAACCGGACATTACCCGGAACACTAAAATATTGCAAAAAGTATTGTTTTTTTTTTTTCCTGAGCTAGTCATGGTTCTCGAGCACACTAACATGTTACATAAAGCATGTACCACACTAAACATTAGATCTTACACTTAACACCTTCCACTAATTAAATTATCTACCAATAATTTTCATTTACCCCCCCCCCCTTCTTGTAACCGTCCCAAGCATAGACCCCACTCCAAGACTTTTCTAAATCTTCAAAAATCCTTTCCATAATCTATTCTTGGAAATTGCTAGATCTTGAGTGGATATTGTTGTACTTGGGGGAGCACATGGTCCAATGGATAATAAGGGTTTAGAGTGTTATATGAATGCTTATCATTTCACCATCTACACCACACAACATTTCCTTCTTCTCCTTCCTAAGCTCAGCCGAACAACCTCCCACACACCACCACATTTTCAATTTCCACTCATTCCATCCAAGAATACTACAAGGTGTATCAAGGTGTTTTAGGAGGTGTGGAACTCTTGGATCTTGAAGGACCTCTACCACAAGCCTTTAACCACTCATTTTTCAAGCTTGTTTCTTCCCTAGCTTCAAAGCTAGTAGTAAGCCTCTTTGATCATCTTTTATTTTATATTTATGGTGGTTAATGGTTATATTATGATGTAAATACAAGAACACTAAAAAGATCATGAACACAAACTTGAAAATAAAGATAACTTGATGATGAAATATTGTTAAAATGAAGAAGTAATGTTGTGTTATGAAGTTGTTTAGTTGTTAGTTGTGATGTTGATGAAATATATTAAATGTACACTTGCTAGAAAATATTTAAAGTCAATGTCTAGCAAGTATATATAAGGATCTTACAAGATCCATGATAAACATGTTGATGAACTTGTTACACATGAAAAATGGACTCGTTAAAGTTGTGAAAAGTGATTTTCTACAAAGTCGCAATTATTAAAATCAATACATTTTTTTTAATAGATGAACATGTTAAATATAAATTTAAAATCCCACAAGTTTTAATAAACTTTCGAGTTCATCAAAACATGACAAATGCATTTTATCGCATATGTTGGTCTAGTAAAATTATTATGGATGATTTGTTGATGATTTCCGAAAAGAAAATGATATGCTTATAAGCATGGACACCTCCATTTACAAAGGAAACTCTGGCGAAATTTTCTAAAAATCCGACACTTAGAAAATATTATTCTAAACAAGTGTTACAAGTATATTTTATAACGTGTGTTTCGAATAAAAACTTCGCCATAAAATTTGTTACAAAAATACAAAGTGTCTGAGGTTGATTTTTGTAAATAAAAATGCGTAAATATATATTTAGAATATATATCTTATACTAGAACAGTTGTGTGGATACTTGTTTATTTTGTGAGATAGTTATATTATTTTAGGGTAAAATAATGTAACTTAACAATATAACTTGACATTTGAATTGTGTGGCGCGTGATAGAAGTAATGAGTAGATAAACCATGCGTAGGATACGTGTTATGCATGAGAAACTGATTGTTATATGCACCTTATTAGGACGTGCTTGATTTCCTGATTATTAGAGTACTTAATCTAATCGAGCAAACCAAGGTGAGTTCACACACTTTCTAAGGCATGGGATTCCCGGTGGTTTGGGAATGGGTTAAAGAATTAAAACGGAACCTACATATCCTCCTTGGGTAGGATATGTACGGCCATCCTCCATAGGTTGGATGCCAATATAAATCCTGCGTATTCTCCTTGGGTAGAATACGTACGTTCGTCCTCCTTGGGTAGGACAACAACCTTAAAACTTACTAGACAAAACTCTATCATGAAGTCCCTTATTTTATATCGACTTAATCGCCGAGGCCAATGGCGATCGGGTCATTAGTTAATAGCGCTATTAGGTTTAACAAACCTCACACCGTGCCGTTCGGAGGGGCGTGTACTAATGGACTATGGCAAACTGTCAGTGATGATAGACACTAATGTAGGGCATAACTATTGTTCGTCAGTTGTCGATATCTTAACGGTCTAGTAGTTCACATGGGGAAGCCCCCACTGATTATGGATATGGTTTGGGTAATAAAAGGAACTGGTTAAACATACTTTCAACTATGGGGTAACCCCCACGGCAAATAAGCCAACGAAAGTCAAATCACGTTTTCAGAAACAACTTAAAACTAATCAACCAACCGTGAACTCACTCAACTTTGTTGTTGACTCGTTGTTACATGCCTTACAGGTTGTTAAATACATATGGAGCTTGCACGAGGAAGAAGTCGTTGTGGGATATGGACTGTTATGTCCCGTGCTAAATAATTAATCCTTATGAACTTATTAAACTTACGTATTGGGCTTTAAACTTATGAACCATGGAACTTATGTTTTAGACTTACGTTTTATGCTTCCGCTGTAAACTTAAAATTGGTTACTGTCTTATGGTCACCAATTGTATTGTGGTTGGTTTTACTTACTTAATTACGTTGTTCAATATGATTGGTGGCTCGATCCTGGTCACATCACGCCTCCAAGCGGTGATACTCCGCATGGTGGATTTTGGGGGTGTGACAGATTGGTATCAGAGCCATTGGTTATAGTGAACTTGGTTTTAAAAAGGGGAAAAGCTTTTTGACAAAACCAGACTTTAACCTGTACAGTGCTCAACGATCCACAACGACGCTTCACTCCACGTGCAAGACTCGACACAATAGGTGGTATGATTTATGTTATATTGTCGGTTAGATAGTTCACACTGTGCATTAATTTACGTGATAATTGCTATTTGAACCTTGTGTGCTTACTCTCTACTGTCATCCCACACTTACGCACTTTCGCGACACTTTTCTCACTTACGTTGCTTCGTTGTGAAGATCATGAACGTATGCGGAGGACTTATCAACCTAACTCAGGCCCAGTTGACGGCTTTGATCAATGAACGAGTTGCTGAGGCACTCGCAGCTATCCCTGCAGGAGGTATAACCTGCCATACCAACCCATCTTAGGACGTTTAGATCCTAACTTCGCAAACCAACCCTCGTGCTTAACCTTGTCTTTTATTCTCGCACAACAGGTCAACATGCTCAGCCTCCTGTGTGCACGTTCAAAACCTTCATGGATTGCCGACCTAGTACCTTCAGCGGCACAGAAGGAGCGGTAGGCCTTCTTCACTGGTTCGAGAAGCTCGAATCTGTCTTCGAAATGTGTGAATGCCTTGAAGATCATAGGGTGAAATATGCCACTGGAACCCTCGAAGGTGCTGCGTTGACCTGGTGGAAAGCACAGGTTCAACTACTAGGGCTGGCGGTTGCTAATGCCACCCCATGGAACGGTTTCAAAGAACTGATCAAAGAAGAGTACTGTAGTCGTGACGACATCCACAAGCTAGAGGTGGAATTCTTCAATTTGAAGATGACGGGGTTTGAAATTGAGGCGTATACGAAGTGGTCAAACGAACTGGCCATCTTGTGTCCTACTATGGTAGACCCTCCCATCAAACGTATTGAGCTGTACCTCAAGGGTCTTGTACCAGAGATTCAGAGTCACGTGACTTCAGCTAACCTGGGTACCATTCAGCAAATCATTAAGTTGGCCCATCGTCTCACCGATCAAGCAGTTGAACAAAACAAACTGCCCAAGCGTATTAGTGCTACTACTACTGACGCTCCCAATGATAACAAGCGAAAATGGGATGGGAATTCCAGTAAGGGTTCTACTTCAGTTTAGTCTCAGCAGCGAAAGACTGATTGCTGTAATATACATACCTTTCATAAGGTTAATGTATTTAACAGATTCATATTTCCAAAACAAGTCAGATATCAGGTCATGATACTATTTAGGGAAATCTTGTCACTTGTTTGACATATTATATACCTGCTTACCCGGTTCTAGCCGGAGAGGTAACCCCTTTATATCCGGACAAACTGGAGAGTCTGCTACACCATACCCAGTCTTGTCGGAGAAGAAATTTAGATTTTCCCATAAATAGATCTTTCTTAAATCATGATTTAGAAAATGCATTATGACTTTTAACAACGAATCAGGAAATTAATATTTACCTGACTGATTATATTCTAGAACAAAGTAGTACTAATAAATAAGAAATAATAGTGGTCAAGTGTTATTGCTTATTTATTATACTTGCAACGTTCTAGTTATCATTCTTACGGCATATCAAAACCCATCACACTTTATTTACACAAGTATTTTGCTTATCTCGAAGCTTATACTAAGGCATCTTTTCTTAAGTTCAAGTCTAAATGCTATCATGTGTGCTACCAGTTAATAGCAATCTCCTAACTCTTTTATTTAAGCTTAGGTATTTATTATCACAACACCTATTGGCTTAGATCAGTGGCTCTGATACCACCTTCTGTCACGACCCCCGACCCCACCCTGGACGGAATCGGGAGTCGTGAGCAGCCAAGTGGTACCGGTGGTTATTTTGAAAAGTAGTGCAGCGGAAATTTTGTCAGAACCGTGAGTTAGGAAAAATATCAGAGTTTAGAAAACACCGGATTTTTATTTATTAAATAGATGGGATAAACCATGTTTCAAAAGGTAGCTTTAATACAGGATAATTTCGAATACATAAAACAAATTTTATTAATTTAATTTAATTTAATTGATAAAATAAGCCACTTCTGTAAGCCTTGTTGGTGCCGCATCCAACTCTAATTCCTGATCTACTGTAATTACCTGAAATGCATTTTAAAAAGATTTGGTCAGCAGGAAATACTGGTGAGTTCATTCATTTTTATAAAATGACCCTTAGTTATAAATTACTGCATAAGAGCGATTACAATGGCTTCTATCTTATTGTTATATGGCGCCGTGTCACCTCCTGGTGACGATGGTCAAACCACTATTGGGTCCTGTCACCCAAGTAGTGATGATTATCACTGTTAGGGTTTATTAGCCTAACCCGTGGTAGGGCTTATTAGCCTAACCCGTGAGAAATTAGTAATGTGCACAATACCCCACTAGCCATTGATTAAGATTACCACGACTTACTCCCTGTAATTATAACATTTGAAAATAATTTGAGGTATTGTAAAACAGTTGATAAAAAGAGAATGACTCACATTGCAGATTTATACGGGCAGAGCTTATCCTACTGATTAGCCTTGTATCCTAATTAAATAATAATGCACACGAACTAGGTCAGTAACTAATACAGCATTTTACGATAACTCACGAGATTAAAACCCTCACGACAAATGACAAAGTGCAATCACTTAAACATCCATCGGATTCACAACGAATGACAGAGTATTCCCCGAGTTCGGGTGGTACTCAAACATCCTGTCGGAATCACGACTAATGACAAAGGATAGCACTTAAACATCCGGTCGGATAGTTTCAATTGATCGAATATTGAATCGTAGCAGCGATCGAGTTAATACCCTGTATTGTAGTAGCACCTTACTAATTTGAGAGTAATATTCGAACAGAATTATAAAGAGTTTGAAAGTTTCGTCGACACCATCGATCTGCTCAGGAGCCAAGCTATTTATAGTTGAAATTGGGTTCTCTCGCGGCCCGCGTGAACCTTCGGCCAAACCTTACGCGGCCCGCGTGAAAGTGTGGATCAGATTGGAGGTTGCTGAGTCACCGGTGGTCGCGACACGTGTGACGACACGTGGCCTTTATGCATATCCGGAGACCTACAAGCTGTCGCGGCCCGCGTGACCTCCCGCCTTTTCTTTACGCGACCCGCGAGAGGACCACAGATCTTGATTTCTTGATTTTTGATATGGATTGGGGTTTCAGGGGTCCGGGTTTTTACTTACGGATCAATTTGGGACATTTTTGAATATAATTATATCACAAAGAAAAAGGGAATAAAATAGTGAGAAAAGAGAATGGACCCACTTTGTAACTTTAGGGTTCAACTAGAAAGCCTCCTGGTATAAATTTTGGGTATAACTTCTGAGCTATTTTAAATATATATATATATATATATATATATATATGTATATATTTGTACTCGTGTTAAGTATAGTACCCTTAATTCAACCTTATCCCTATGTCACGAGACAGAACCCCAACGAACTTAGTCAGGCAGAGCCTTGACATGTGTTATGGGGCTCAGATCAATCGGAAAGGGTAGCGGTGATCGGGAGTTAAAATACTTAAAACGGGACAGCACTTTATTATTATTATAATTATTATTAGAGGGTGATTTACTAAAATAAATATTTATATGAAAAGAAGGGGCGATAGAAAGAGATGGGAACAAATAAACTTGAAGTCTGATGTTCTATTTATACTAGACTTCCCACATTTTTGGAAAGGAATTGTTACTACACGTGTACATGCATGCCTACACTTTCATCATGCATGTTACACATCATCCCAATTTCATAAATGCCATCCACACGTAGACACATAAAAAATCAATTTGTTTAGATTATTTTATTATTCTTTTGTTTCTCACTTTAGTATGAAGACACGTAAGTTACTTGCTAAAACACCTCCACCATTTCATTTGTAGATATTTTTCAATTTTAATGATTATCTTATTCTTTTCTAATTGAACGTACATATTCACAATTTCAAATATAAATGGTTAAATTTATTATTATTATTATTATTATTATTATAATTAATTCAACAGCTTTAGTTATTTGGCACGTATAACTTGTAAAATATAACGTTTTATAAAATGATGAATATATTATTAGAATGAGAATAATTTTATCTAAAGTTTGAACTAAGTTTCATTAAAAACGGAGTAGGTTCAAATATAATGTATTTTTATAATTTAATTATTAAACGGTTCTTAGGCCCGTCTAGATACTATATATTTCTAACAGTCGACTTACCCGTAATATACCTGTCTAATAATATAAGTTTTTATAGACTTTTATTTTATTAGAAAGGTCACCCATATACATGCCAATTATTTAGTATAATATTTCAACCTACTATATATAAAATAGTTTTTAAAACTATTTGGGTCGAATAATTATAATAAACTAGTTACTAGTGGCTAATAAATTTAAACAACCCTAAAATTCTTATATGATAAAAATAGGAATGTTACACCATGTCATATGGTTGTTCTTACAAAGAATTCTGGTCGTGCAAACCAATAGAAGTCCCTGGCAATGAAGGAGCCATTGTAGCTTTACGTTGGATAGAAAAGACAGAAGCAGTCTTAAAAACAAGCAAATGTGCAAATGAAGATAAGATTATGTTTACTTCTAATTTTTTTTAAGAATGCAGCCTTAGAATTGGTGGAATACTATTCTCCAATCTAGAGGAAGTGATAAAATTTATAAAATGAAATGGACTGATTTTAAAGACATAGTTGAAAGGAAATTTTGTCCTCCTCATGAAAAAGAACAAATCGCTAATAAGTTCTTAAATCTTAAAATGACTGGAATAGACTGCAAATGTTACACTACCATATTCTTCGAATATTCTAGAATAGTGCCAACCCTAGCTTCACCAGAACCAGTATTAATCTCCCGTTACATCTGGGGATTAATTAGTGAAATCAGACATGTAGTCAAGTGACGTGTGCACGTTTATACATATTTTATAATGAAATTACACACGATTCGGTTTTAAATTTATAAAAGTGATTTATACTTCAACATCAAAACACACACGAAAGAGGCAAGTGTACTCCGTCACATATGTAGTAAAGTATCGGTAAGAACCAAGTATCAATCCAAGGAAATGGGCGGAGGAATAATACTAGACCTTTGTCATTAAATTAACGGAAGAAAGATAAGTTTTGTGATTTTCTAAAAACTAAAGTAAGCATAAACAAATACTTATAAAAATATAGTAAACTTCAAATATGAAAATAGATAAAAAGCCTTGCTTTATACACAACCATAGCATGCAAACTAAGTCGGTTTTACCACAAGAAACATTTGGTCAATTATTCATTTTCAAGACAATTAGTATCCCTTTCGAGAATCCTAACATGACAATCATTCGGAAAGCTAAAACGATAAGCACACTTTAACCACCTAAAATTGTTCTTTAACGTGCAATTGATAAATGTCTATGAGAATCTCTTAAAAATAAGTTAGTCATCCGTTAGGAGTTTTCTAACCTCACTTAAACAAGGAAAGTGACATCGATAAACACAATGCAACCACCGAGACAAGCATAAACTAGATTAAATCACAACCGAGTTCATTTTACAAATCTTACACATAAATTCACCAAGATAGCAATTTTGGCCTAAACTACTAACTAAGTTAACAAATCATGGCAAGAATTCATAACAACACCATTTAACCTGTTAAGGTCCTTACGTGATGGAAAGCTTTCTTGATTAACAATAATTACATTTTATTAAACCACTAACCATTTCTAGTATCATGGTGCACACATTTTAACCAAGCTAAACTAGTTAACCAAGTTTAAAGTCTACTAATACATGATTAATTAAGCTTCATCTTTCAATTATCTCAACTAACCATACATTAATCATCCAAAACAATTACTTATAATCAAGAAATCAACAACAATAACAAGGTTGCAAACTAATCATCAAAGATTAACATAGAAAATACTTCCAAGTGTCATTACAAACAAAGTTAACATACTAATGGTTACAATTAAGCAAGGGATTGTTGTGTTTTTGCCCAAAGGCTACAATAATACATAAACATTAATCTAAAAGCTTGAAACATTAACAAAATTATGGAAAAATTAGAAAACCAAACCATAAACAAGCACTAGATTAAGAATCCGGATAGTAATGGAGCTAAACGGGACAATGTGGCTTGAATCCGGGTGAAAGCTAACGCCTCCGGAGCCTGAAAATCGCCTGAATTGCTCTCCAAAATTCCAGAGTTACGAGCAGAATGTTTCTGCATGTTTTTTATATCTTTTAGCTCTCGCACGGTCGTGCACTTTATTGGCACGACCGTTCACTTTTTCATTATTGGAGTTAATGTTCACCATACTGCATGACATCACCAAATCTTGACCAGTCGTCGATCTCGCACGACCGTTCCTTAGACGGCACGATCGTGCATTACCGGGCTTGGGTGGCACGGACATCCTGAACTGGTGTGCATCTCCGAGTTGTTGCTAGATGTCGGATCCGCACGGGGTGCATCCATCCGCACGACCGTTCGTCTCCGGGATTGGCTTGCACTCCGGGTTGTACCCTCGTTCACTGCCGGGCTGGAATATGTTGTCGGATATGCACGGTCGTTCCACTCATGGCACGACCGTGCCAAATGCCCAGGTCAGAATCTTCACAGAATGTTCACAGCTTTGTCGTTTCGTCCGAAAAGTCCTCGTTTTCACTATCATCTTGCCTGGTATGCTGTTTTAGGCCTGTAAACAAAAGTATACATGATTAAGTATCCGATTCACGGGTTTACGGCCGAAAACGCATAAAATGGGGATAAAATTGGGGACTAAAATATGTATAAATTGGTGAATATCATCAAGACAGCTAGACCACAAACCATAGAAGAAACAGTAGAATTAGCCAATAACTTGACTGACAAATTGGTACGTACGCAAGAATAAAACCAGAGAAAGAACCTAGCCCAAAGACTTACCTAAGAATTTCGTTATGGAAATAACTATCGGGGGAAAAGTACAGATTCTACTTTTTCACCTTACTGTAAGTACTGCAAAAAGAAGCATTTAGGAAGATGTTCAACATACTGCAACTTTTCCAAAGTATCTGGACACAAGGAAGAAGACTGCTGGAAGAAACCCAGCAATAAGCTATGCTTCAATTGTGGAGAAACTGGGCATATCAAACCGAACTGTCCGAAACTAACTCTCACAACAAACAACAAAACTACTAAGAATGCCCGAGCATTTGTTCTGACAGCTGAAGAAGCCAAGATGATTCCGGATGTAATTGCCGGTACGTTTTTAGTTAATGATATTTTTGCTAAGGTATTATTTGACTCTGGTGCAAAGCAAAGTTTTATTAATACTTCGTTCTGCAAACTTCTTGACCAACCATTAACTAAACTTCAACAAGAATGCCTGGTAGAAACGGCAAATGGAGAATCCATTAAGATAAGCGAAATCTTGCAGGGAGCAAGAATATTAATTTTAAACCATAATTTTATTGCTAATCTTTATCCAATGAATCTGGCTGGATTTGATATCGTATTAGGAATGGATTGGTTGGTCGCCAATCACGCCAGCATTCTATGTGATCAAAAGTCAGTGCAAGTAAGCTCACCAAAGGGTGAAAATATCACAATTAAAGGAGATAAGCCAACAAGGTCCACAAAATTCATCTATGTGATGAAAACAGGCAGCTATGCAAGGAAAGGATCACTAGTGTATATGATTTCCATAATCATTAACACTAAAGGAAAAGAATTAAAAGATATTCCCGTAGTATCTAAATTCTCAGATGTTTTTCCAGAAGAGTTACCTGGATTACCGCCAGATAGAGAGGTTGAATTCAGAATTCACCTAATACCAGGGACAACACCGATTGCCAAGGCACCTTATCGTTTAGCACCAGGGGAGATTCAAGAACTGAAGAAGCAGTTGGACGAACTTCTGGAGAAAGGTTTCATACAACCTAGTTCATCGCCATGGGGAACACCAATCTTGTTTGTCAAGAAGAAGGATGGATCAATGCGTATGTGCATTGATTACCGAGAATTGAACAAAGTCACGATTAAAAATCGGTACCCACTACCGAGAATCGATGATCTGTTTGATCAACTTCAAGGAGCTCGATTCTTTTCTAAGATCGATTTACGCTCAGGATATCATCAATTGAAAGTACAGGAAGAGGACATTCCTAAAACTGCTTTCAGAACAAGGTATGGTCATTATGAATTTACAGTCATGCCATTTGGTTTAACCAATGCCCCAGCCGCATTTATGGACATGATGACCAGAATATATAAACCATATCTAGATAAATTCATAATTGTCTTTATAGATGATATTCTTATTTACTCTAAGAGTAAAGAAGATCATGCAGAGCATTTGTTTATACTTCTGAATTTGCTGAGAAAAGAAAAGCTTTACGCTAAATTTTCAAAATGCGAATTTTGGTTAAAGGAAGTGCAATACCTTGGACACCTGGTTAATTATGAAGGAATTCATGTAGATCCCACAAAAATCGAGGCAATTACTAAGTGGAAAGTCCCTGAATCACCAACAGAGGTGAGAAGTTTTCTTGGACTAGCAGGTTATTACAGACGTTTTATTCAAGATTTTTCTAGAATAGTCATTCCCTTAACAAAATTGACATGCAAATCAGTTAAGTTTGAATGGGGACCGAAACAGGAAGAAGCTTTTAGGATTCTGAAGCAAAAGTTAACCAATGCACCCATACTAGCGTTACCAGAAGGAACTGAAGATTTGATAGTCTATTGTGATGCTTCTAAGTTAGGTTATGGATGTGTATTGATGCAACGTCAAAAGGTTATAGCCTCTGCCTCTAGACAACTTACGAATCATGAAGAGAATTATACAACCCATGATCTAGAGTTAGGAGCTATAATTTTTGCCATCAAAATTTGGAGACATTATCTTTATGGTAGCAAGTTTACTGTTTTCACCGATCATAACAGTCTAAAATATGTTTTTGGGCAAAAGTAGTTAAATATGAGATAGAGACACTGGATGGAGATTCTCAGTGATTATGATTGTGATATCCAGTATCATGCAGGAAAGGCTAATGTAGTAGCTGATGCTTTAAGTCGAAAGTATCATGAAAAGCCAAGACGAATACGTTCTCTCAAACTAAATTTGCAGATAGATTTAAATGAACAAATTAGAGAAATACAGGAAATAGTAATCAAGGACGATACTGAAAAGAATCTGGATACCCAAACAAGAAAACCTACGCCATCGAATTTTAGAAGAAGCCCATAAGTCTAAGTGTACGATACATCCTGGTAATGATAAAATGTATCAAGACTTAAGAAAGAATTTCTGGTGGATAGGAATGAAAACGGATATAGCAACCTATGTTGCTAAGTGTCTAACTTGTTCCCAGGTTAAAGCGGAACATCAGAAACCCTCAGGTTTATTACAGCAATTAGAAATGCCAATATGGAAATGGGAATTGATAACAAGGGACTCCGTTACTAAATTACCCAAGACACGAAAAGGTAATGATGCAATCTGGGTGATTGTAGACAGATTAACCAAATCTGCTCATTTCTTACCTATGAAGGAAACTTTCAGTATGGAACAATTAGCCAAGTTATATGTAAATGAAATAGTTTCATTACATGGAATTCCTTTATCTATTGTTTCTGATAGAGATAGCCGTTTTACTTCTCATTTTTGGACTAGTTTCCAGAAAGCAATGGGAACCAAGTTAAAACTAAGCACAACTTATCATCCTCAAACGGACGGACAAAGCGAAAGGACAATTCAAACAATGGAGGATATGCTTAGAGTTTGTGTAATTAATTTCGGAGGAAATTGGGACGATCATTTACCATTAATAGAATTTTCCTACAATAACAGCTATCATACCAGTATCAATGCTGCACCATTTGAAGCACTTTATGGACGAAAGTGCAGAACTCCAGTCTGTTGGGCAAAAATTGGAGAAAAGCAACTATCTGGACTAGAGATAGTACAAGAAACAACAGACAAGATTATTCAAGTCAAGGAAAGACTCAAAGCAGCACGCGATCGTCAAAAGAGTTATGCTGATAACAGACAAAACCATTGGAATTTCAAGTAGGAGATAAGGTATTATTAAAAGTTTCTCCATGGAAAGGAGTAGTCAGATTCGTTAAGAGGGGAAAGCTAAGCCCCATGTATGTTGGACCTTTTGAGATCATTAAAAGAATAGGACCAGTAGCTTATCAGCTACAATTGCCAAAGGAAATGGCATGAATACATGATGTATTTCATGTATGTAATCTCAAGAAGTGCTTAGCAGATAAATCATTAATGGTACCTCTTAAGGACATAAAGGTAAATGAGAAACTTAAGTTTGTAGAGAAACCCCTGCAGATTGAAGATAGAAAGATCAAAAATCTCAAACACAAGAGATTAGTTCTGGTCAAAGTAAAATGGGATTCCAAGAGAGGACCAGAATACACTTGGGAGCTCGAATCAGAAATGCAAAGGAAATATCCACACATGTTCCAGTAGACCTCGAGGACGAGATCTAAAACAAGGTGGGGAGGATATAACAACTCTCTTAAAACCCTGAACATGCTCTAAAATACCCCGAATACGAAAAATAACCCTAATATACCTTTATATTATTAAAAATCAAATAAAACAAATAATTACGGCCGCTCGCGGGGTGCGACCCCTTTGGGTGAGCGAGCCGCGATGGAGGGACACCAGGCGACACCCTGGTCCACCACGTGTCTGGATACGTGTGGAAGCTACCAAGTTGAGTCGACAAGGCTAGAGCCTAGTCTACTAGCCTCGCGAGCCTCGAAGGTAACGGAGGGGGGCGTCGCGGGGTGCGAGCCAACCATTGATCAGACTATATAAGGAGGCCTTTGGCCTCAGTTTCGATCGTTCAATTCTTTTTATTTCCTCTGTCCCTATAATAGCAATAGTGTTGCTCGATATAATACCCCTAAAAAGCAAAGCTCTGCCTCGTTGTAAGTATTATAACCCCTGGTTACGTATTGGTTACTCTACCCGATTGATCTAGGGCTCCGTAACGCATGTCAAGGCTCTGCCTGACTCAGTCGTTGGAGTTCTGTCTCGGGGGTATGGCTAATGTAAATTGGGTTATCTTACTAACACGTGTGCATTGTTTAATTTTAATAGATTATAACCAGGAAGTCACCATGTATTATCTAAATCAGCAAAGTGAGTCATTCTCTTTTTCTACCAAACTGTTTTACCAAAATCTCAATTGTTTTAAATTATGATAACAGTGATTGAGTCTATGTATTCTACAATTACTGTCGCTATGTTGGGGTTTTGTATACATTACTTGTTACTATATTGTGAATAGTAGCATGACCACAAGTCAGGATTGACAGTACCGTGGGTGGTAATTGGGTAGATCTAAACATTGTAATCACCCTCAATACTGTAAAATGATAAAAACTTGTTTTGATTAAATTGGGATGCACTCGTCAATATTTCTTGCTGATAAAATGTTTTTAAACGCGTTTCAGGTAACTTAATGTGAAGCTAATAAAAGCCAGCGGGAGCGCATTGAAGGCTTGGAAAAGTAGCTATAAAAGTTACCTAAATAAGAAAGAAGTTTTATTTTAATAAATTAGGGTTTATCCCTATAAACATATTATAATGGAAACTTGGGTTTTTCCCATGTATTTATTATTTATAAAAGTGTGGTGTTTTAACTCTGATAAACTATTTTCTAACTACGGTCCTGATGTTTAATTTCCGCTGCCAAATTAATAAACACCGACACCACCAGCTCTGTGCATCTCGCGGCCGCCCGCCCCTCGGGGCAAGGGGTCAGGGGTTGCGACAACAATTCACAAAAAACACAAAGAAATGCCTTGTTTCTAAAACGCAATAGACAACAACCACAAAAGAAAAGTCCTATTTCTAAAACGCAATGGCTGAAAAACACTAACAAATGTCTTTTTTGTAAAACGCAATGGCCTAAAAACACAAAGAAAAGTCTTATTTCTAAAACGCAATGACCAGAAAACACAAAGAAATGTCTTTTACCTAAAACGCAATGGCCAAAAAACAAAAAAAAAATGTCTTTTACCTAAAACACAATTGACTAAAACGCATAAAATGGGTTTTACCCAAAACGCAATGGATTAAAAACACAATAAAATGTGTTGTTTCTAAAACGCAATGGCTGAAAAACACAAAGAAATGTCTTTTACCTAAAACGCAATGAACTAAAAACACATAAAATATGATTTACCTATAACGCAATGGACTAAAAACACAATAAAATATGTTGTTTCTAAAACGCAATGGCTGAAAAACACAAAGAAATGTCTTTTTTTGTAAAACGCAATGGCCTAAAAACACAAAGAAATGTCATATTTCTAAAACGCAATGGCTAGAAAACACAAAGAAATGTCTTTTTCTAAAACGCATTGGCAGAAACAGAATAAAATGTGTTTCAACCTAAAACGCAATGGACTAAAAACACATAAAAATGTGTTTTATCTAAAACGCAATGGACTAAAGACACAATAAAATGTGTTGTTTCTAAAACCCAATGGACTGAAAATACAAAAAAAAAAAATTCATTACTTTGTAAAACGAGATAACTCAATTCAAAAACCCAGATCGTAAAAATGCAATTCAAAAATATCTTACATAGATCGAAGCCGATTTTTCAGATTTTTCAACGACTGATGAAATTTGAATGCTAGAAACACTTATCAGTGATCGAATCGAACGAATCGAGTGATTCGCTTCAAAATCACGGGAAAAATGAGATATTGTATGAAATTAAACTGGGTTTCTTCAAAAAAGTTGAAGAACACGTTGATTGGGTGTTTGAATCATTGATTGGTGACGAAAATCGTATTATAATGTAGTGATTATTGAGATAGAAAGTGAAGAAAACGTTGAAGATTGTGGGTTTTGAAGATGGTGGATTTTGAAGTTACTAAGAGAGACAAAGGAAGAAAATTTGATAAAATTGACAAAAATACCATTCCCTTTATTTTTAAATTTTGCCACATGTCATAATCCTATTGCTTTCTATCCTTTCTAACCAAATTAAACTTCCTATTTGATCATCTCCCACATAATATATATATATATAGGTAAAGTGTAGGATACAAATCCCCTAATCGTACATTACATACGCGACTTTATTGGCCGTACACGTGTCATGATTCGTTTTTCTCTGATAAGGTTAAATCAGACAATTAATTGAATCATCTGAGGGCAAATTCGTCTCTTCATTCAATCAGCGAGAAGTTCGTTACTCTAATATCCCGGTAATTATTATTCCAATCAGTTTCAAATTTTTCATAATTCTCAAATTGCAGTTTTCGTTCTTCTGTGTTAGGGTTTGATTCAATTGTTTTTTTTCGATGGATCCACAGAGCAGCACCGGACAAAACACAGATGTTGATTTTGAAGAAGCTCGACCGATCGGTGATCATGCTCAATTATCTGCGTATCAGAGAGTTTCGATTGAGGATGTTTTAAATCCGGAACCTTCAAATCCAAATCGAAATTCAAGTACAAGCGGTGTAAATGAGTGTTGTAATGGTAATTATGTTAATTCAGATCCTTTAATTGTTCGTAGACTTGTTTTGTTTAATCGTATCGATGATTTTGCGTTGTTGTAATTGTTTTGAAGTATGAATGTTGAGTATATTTGATATGAAAGCAACATGTATAAGTTCGCATGTTATGAGTCTTTGCAATTCGCATGTGATGTTTATTATAAATTCTGATTTCGCATGTTATGATATAATAAATCACTTGTGTAAAACAAATTTATCAAAATCTTCATTTTCGCATGTTATGGTTCATACAATTCGCACGTGCTGTTGTTCTTATGATGAAATTATGCAGTCATTAATATATCGCATGTAACGAGTCCGATATTTCACATGTGTTTTTCTTTTTTTTATTTGATTTATGTAGATGAAAGGGTTTACACTACGGAGGTTGAAGCATCAGCTACACCTATGCTTAGAATGCAATTTACCTCTATTGAACAAGCATATGCGTTTTACCAATCATATGCTAAGTTAGCTGGTTTTTCTACTCGGAAAGGTGGTGAAGTACACAGTGGTGGTATAATCAAAACTAAGTATTTTGTTTGTTCTAAAGAGGGACATAAACCATTCTGTATTGACGATGGTTATTCAAAGTTAAAAAAAGCCATTCAAATCAAGGAACAGGAGGACCATTAGAACTGGGTGCAAAGCTCAACTTATGATTTGCATGGTGGATGGTAGATTATATACAGTAAAGAGATTTGTTGATGGCCATAATCATAAGTTTGTATGTCCACATGATATTCATATGTTGCCAGCTTACAGAGAATTGTCAGATGTCCAGGAGGAGATGATATGGGAACTAGGCACTTTAAACCTTGGCCCTGTCAAAGCTTTCCATATAATGAGAAAACGTTACGGTGGTTTCGAGAACGTTGGCGCCACGGTTGATGATGCAAAAATTTTAGGAATCGAATTAACAGCTATATAGGAGAATATGATGCTGACATGGTGATTAATAGGTTGACCGACAAAAAACAGTATTTAGCTTATTATTCGTTTGAATATTCTGTTGATGATGACAAACGGTTAACTGGTTTGTTCTGGGCCGATGGGTTATGCAAGCGTAACTTTATGGAGTTCGGGGATGTGATATCGTTTGATGCAACTTTCAAGACAAACAGGTAAGTGTTACATAAAATGGTTTTTATTTATTTTCGCATGTTATATGATTTCCTAAACTTTTCAATATCGCATGTTTAATATACATTGAAGAGTAGGTGTTGAATATATCGCATGTTATACTGTATATTTTCGCATGTGATATTTTTTATCTTTTTCGCATGTTACAATTTGTATTTCGCATGTGTTTGTCCAGGTACAAGATGGTGTTTGTTCCGTTCACTGGGATTGACAACCACTGTCGAAATGTAACTCTTGGAGCTGGGTTGTTGGCATCAGAGAGCATTGAATCCTATAAATGGCTTCTGAATTCATTCGTAAAGTCATTTGGTCGGCAGCCAAAGGTTGTAGTGACGGACGGACCAAGACCCTGCTATGAAACAGGCTATTGAGGAGGTTTTTTCTACCAGCAGACACAGATTGTGCATGTGGCACATAATGAAAAAAGTTGCAGATAAGATATAGCATGCTATATTGTCTTTCGTTAGTGTTTTTTTATAATATAGATTTTGTTATAGGCTGATATAAAAAGCATTTATCGGTATAGGTTGGACACGAGTTGTGCAACAATGATGAGTTTAAAAGAAGGATGTGCAATATTGTATGGACTGATTCCATTGAGCCTGAAGAATTCGAGAGACAGTGGAAGTTGGTGATGATTGAGTACGGTCTCACTGAAAACAAATGGATTGATCATATGTTTTCGATGAGAAACATGTGGATTCCGGCTTTTTACCGGCAAAATGGGGAGTGGAATGGGGAGTTGACATGACATAATATTAGTGGGTAGGATTTCACTCAAACACCCTAGGGTGATTGACCATACCCTCCACCCTAAGAAAATAAAATAAAAAATAGAACCCGAGAGAAGACTCAGGGTCATTTGGTCAACAGAATTCCTTGAGTTGGAATTGAAAATTTTTATATCCAAAATCTTGTTTGGTTGATCCTTGAATGGAATTGGAAAATTTTCACTCAATTGACGGAATTCACTTTCCTTCCACTTCGTGATGGATTATTTAACATTTCCACTCCGTGATGGATTGTTTAACATTCCAACGGAATATTTAAAATTGACAAGAAAAAAATCCCCATCTTTTATAAAGACATTTCATCTATTTGTCACAAGACTACGTGCTTTATCTAGACTAATAATTACAGTTTAGTTCCTTCGTGTTGAACTGTAAATCTTGTAAAATTTAAAATTATGACATATTCCCTATATATATGTTGGGTTTTTAAATAAGATCCGAGGATAATGAGAATTGCAATTTAATTATCACGATAACAGAGGGCTAAATGGGGTTTTATTAGCTTCATAGTTTTTTTTTGAAAGTCGTATACTTAAACAATGTTTAACATGAAACATTCTTAGCATCGTTACAATACTCTCAGAACAAACAAACAAACAAACCACAACCAACTCTTTCATTTGGGGCAAACCATTTGTTTTACATGAAACGCTGCTCCAAAACACTCATTAACAAAAAACCGGTTCCTTCTAGTAAGGGGTTAATATAAACCACACACACACACAAAAAATAAACCGCGTGCAACTTCAGTTTTGTTGATTATCATAATCTTTCATTTGGAGCATACCTTTGTGGCAACATAAAAAAACCTGTAAATGCATTACCACTCTGTTGAATACATCTTTTCTCAATCCAGAAAGAAATCATAAAATATAAAAATATAAAGTAGTGTTGTTTCAAGAAGTGCACAAAGCTTCAATTGCCAAGCTTTTTGTCACACCAGGACACAAGTTGCCAAACTTAGCTGTTGCAACAGGAATCAAACACGTTTTCTTCCCTATACAAGCCTGCATTGTTCATTAAACATGGTTTTATGCTCAACAATCATAAAACATGGTATTAAGGGTGTAAACGAGCCGAATCACTCATCAGCTACTCGAGATCTAGCTAGAAATAACCAAGCTTAAACAAGCTCAAGCCTAAGTTGGAGCTCATTTAATAAGGGTGCTCAAGTCTTGAGTTTCACATGACAAGCCTAACCGAGTCTATAATTTTTATGAATATATATATAAATAAAGGGTTAGGATCGTGTGAGAAGCACTAGGCTAATTGAGAAACTTGAGAAACATTCTGGACCACACATTTTCCCTAAACTTTTCGTAATATACACATATGTATAGTTTATAATTGACTATATACATGTGTATTTGAATTATACATATAGGTATATAGTAAATTTTAAACTATACATATGTGTATATTGCGAAAAGCTTAGGGAAAACATGTGGTCTAGAATGTTTCTCAAGTTTCTAAAATAGGGTGGACTTCTCTTAGGATCCCTACCTTTTAAATAAAACAGTTAAATATTTAATAATATAATAACGAGCTGGGGTTGAGCTTGAGCTCTTGTAAACTAAACGACCCGAGTGGTATTTGAGTCGGGGAATTCCTTATGACCCATATCTCTTCTATAGACAAAACGATATATGATTTGACTAAGATATCACAACAATAAACAAACAAAATGAATGACAACTCTAGTACCTGTTGGACTATAGACAAGACATCCGTATGGCAACTGCCTTGAGTAAATGAGCCACAATCTCCTTTGGGATTACCGAAACTCGCAAACTGAATGGATGTAATTTTCCAGCCTTGGTCACAAGTTAACCGAACTTCAGGGGTTCGAGAAGTGGAATCAACGTTAGATTTCCAGAGGTCAACAGGAATGGAGTCATCCTCAAATACATGCCCACACACCTCCTGCCCGGTTCGTGTCAACACTGATATTTTTGACGGATCGCCACCAAGCTCTTCATGAAGTACCAGCAAGTTGTCACCAGCATGCACCCAGGTTCGTGGCACGTGATATCTAGACATATAATCTTTAAATTATTATGCGCACTTCATAACTCTTGCATATAGGCCTGTAAACGAACCGAACGAACACGAATAGGGCATGTTCGTGTTCGTTCATTTAACTTTAACCGAACACGAACACAGACTTAAAATCGAACAATTTTTTTGTCCATGTTTGTTCATCAAGAAAATAGGCATCCGTACGTTTAAAACCTAAACGAACAGTTCACGGACGTAAATGAACATAATTTAACAAACATAAAACAAATACAAATGAACATGATTGAACAAACATAAACGAACACAAATGAACATAAATGATCAAACATAAACAGGCATAAATTAGCTTTTTTTATATAAATTATTGATTAATTACGATATATCTATTGGAAAGCCCATTTTTATTATTAGAAAGCCCAGTTATCAATTAGTTATATTTATACAAGTAGTCAGAAAACTCCTTTTAAGTATATATTTATATAAATATAACTCCTTATGTATTTATTATTAAAATATAAACGAACATAAACAAACGAACAAACATAAACGAATGTTCATTAACATAAATGAACGAACAACACGTGTTCATGTTCGTTCGTTTTATTCAATGAACAAAAAAATTTGTTCATGTTCGTCATTTATTAAATATACGAACTTCCCACCGAACAAGTTCACGAACAGTTCATGAACGTTCGGTTCATTTACATGCTGCATACAATATTTTGAGTATGCTACTTACAATACTTGAGCAGGTTGACCACACTTCTTCTGACATTTTTGTGCATCATAGGTTCCCCGGTAGTCACAGTGATCGGTGCACCCGGTCGATGGTGAAAGGTAAGTTGACCAATATCGTCCTATACTTTGACCGTTGACCCAAGCTTGACCTTTCCCCATGCTAGCAAGGTTCAGTGATAGAGGACCTTTCCCTTCAGGGGCCATGAATGTGGACTGAGAATAAGAAACAGAGAATAATGTGCTGATCACACACACGAATAGACAGTTCAAAGACGGAAGTTTTGAGACAAACAACTCAATTCGGTAAAAAAACGTGATAACGTTGTCAACGCAGATTGTATTCATACCGAAAGAGTTTACATCGTGAAGGACCGGGAGCAGATCAAGTGTGATCTCTCCTCTCACTCTCAAAAACTTATTTGATTCAATCGAATGGTACTTCTATTTATAGGTCATTCCAATTGATTGTGAGCTTCAATCGATTGGGGCTCATTGGCTTGAACTGTTTAAACGACTGATACAATCGTATGACTCATTCGTTTAAACACAATCACATACACATATTCAGTACCGACTCAATCTAGCCTATTCGTACGGTAACGGACACACATATATGCATCAACAATATTACATACTTTATACCAAATCAGGCTCTGATTAGTAGGTACGGAAGCGCCACGGGTCCATAGGGAGCTATTAGCAAGATCAGTGTTATCAAGTCCAAGGCTTTCACCTTCAGTTCCCACCTTAAGGCAAATGAATGTTGTATATAAAGATCAATGATGCTTGAGATAATATGATAATAAAAGGCGGAAAATAATAACTGGAGTTAAATGTGAACCTGGTAGGTCCATTTGTTTGATGAATAGTCCTCTTTGGTGTTCTTCAGGTCAGTAAGGATGATTGAATATAGGCCTGCCCCCATGACATCGAACCATGGACCATAGTTCTGTAAAAAAAACATAAAAAAATTAATAAATAAATATGCATAACTTAGTTTAAGTGTGGATTAATTTTTTTTTTTTTGTCATATCAGAAATCTAAAACCTATGTAGATATGGGCAAGTAGAAATGAGGAAAGAAATGGTCACCTGTACACCAATCAACATACTAATTATATCCAATGTGTTGTTTCCTTGTTCAAGACTAATCTTTTCACTTATGTTGAAGCTTGCGTCGTCATGATAACCATATCCAAACGCTACAATTGATTCAAGATAAGAAAATGTAGCATACCATGTGAGTAGTTGTTAATCAGAGTTCACATATGCATAATAAATACATTAGCTACCCTATAATAATAATACCTAAAACTTTACGGTTCAAGAAAACAAGAGCAGCATGTCCCAAACTCTGAATCAGCAAAAATGCATCTTTCTTTTCATCTGATTCTATGCTGCAGAGGTGAAGTATTACTATCATATAAATAGTCGCATGTGACAATGCTTTAATTACCGATTGTATAAATATTATGATTTACTACAAATTACCTTGTACTATACCATAGAAAATCGCTCGTGTCTTTTGTAGTGCTTATCTGCTCTAGCAAACTAGTTGCTGTGAATGAGTCGTTACTCCAAACGCCCACTTTTTCCATATACCAACTCCAATGTGAAGTAGACAACGATAATTCACTTGTGTCATCACTAATACTTTTCTGGGCAACAACCTTTATCCATGTTCAACATATACAACAGATTTAAATACAAATTTTATACAGTCTAATGAACAATTTATTTAGCTCATTCTTAAATTTACCTTTGCTGTGTTGAAAATAACGTTCTTACAATCTGGAAGGATGCTCACAGACCATGCAGGGAGAAAATACAATTTTCCATTAAATGTCACGTTTGCGTCTACACTGCTACCATAATTCGCAAGAAAAGCTGCACAATCATCGTCCGTTTTATAGTATACATCTGCCTGGTGAATGAAGCGTGAGTAAATCAATTGTCAGTGAGAGTAGACACAGTACAGTGTCATATTTAATATAAATTAAATAATAAATATACAGTTTTGTTTAAAATAAGAGTAAAGTACACGGATGGTCCTTGTGGTTTACCAAAACTTTGGATTTGGTCCCTAGCTTTCCAAAAGTACACGGATGGTCCTGTGGTTTGCACTTTGTAAATGCATTTAGTCCCCAACCAACAAATCTCAAGGTTTTAGCATGTCCAAGTTAGGGACTATATGCGTTACAGAGTGCAAACCACAGGGACCATCTATGTACTTTTGGAAAAAAGTAGGGGACTAAATATGCTACAAAATGCAAACCACAGGGACCATCCGTGTACTTTTGGAAAAAAGTAGGGGACTAAATACGCTACAACGTGCAAACCACAGGGACCATTTGTGTACTTTTGAAAAGCTAGGGACCAAATCCAAAATTTTGGTAAACCACAGGGACCATCCATGTACTTTACTCTTAATAAAACAACGTATCTAGGTTGTAGCATACCTCTAACTTTATACCAAGAGATTGTTGAGCATGATCTCCATTCACCAAATACTCCTCACATAGTTTTATTGCCATGTGTAGGTCCCGCAAGTGACCGAACTTTGGCTGCCTTATAAATCCTGCAAAACTTATCTTCATCATTCATTCTGCCGATACTTCAATACAGCTATTAGTATTCTTCTAAAATCAGAACATTACCATACTCATTTATCGGAGCATCATAATCATAGCTTGTCGCGACTAGAGGGCCTCCAGCTGTTCGCCCGAAATTTGTTCCACCAAAGTACTGCAATGGTTATGTTAGCTAATAACCGTTTACATGATGCAAAAGAATCGAGTGAGTGTACCATATAATAGTTATGAAAAGTGCCTCCTTTCTCAAAAAACCGTGCAACAGCAAAAGCAAGGTCTTCGACGGGTCGGTAAGGAACAGGGTAACCAAATGATAGAAACCTGCAAAATCAAAGAGAAATAGGATACTGTTTGTTTCTGTATGCTTTCATGGAGAGTAGCAATGTAGAAAGCCGAAGCAAAAGATTAACTGTACCATCCTGTATAGTCCTCAGTCCAAATCTTCGGCTTTGAAGGAGAATTTGGGGTGAAAGTATCACAATAGAACCCGTTACATGTGTTTATCTGCATTATAGCGTGTCAGTTATCCTAGAAACTGGGATATACTTTCTAAGAGGTATAAATGATTTGAGCTACTCGAGATGCTCGCTAAAAGCTCGAATCGAGCAGAGCTTAAATGAGCTCAAGCCTAAATTTGAGCTCATTTGGTAAATGAGATCAAGCTCGAACTCAACTAGGCTCGCGAGCCTAAACAAGTATAACTAGTGACTAGAGTAAAGTACACGAATGGTCCCTGTGGTTTACCAAAATTTTGGATATGGTCCCTAGCTTTTCAAAAGTACACAGATGGTCCCTGTGGTTTGCACTTTGTAATGTGTTTAGTCCCCAGCCAACAAATCTAAAGGTTTTAGCAGGTCCAAGTTAGGGACTAAATGTATTACAAAGTGCAAACCACAAGGACCATCAATGTGACTTTTGGCAAAGTTGGGGACTAAACGCATTACAAAGTGCAAATCACCGGGACCATATGTGTACTTTTGGAAAGCTAGGGACCAAATCCAAAACTTTGGTAAACCACAAGGACCATCCGTGTACTTTCCTCTATATACTATATATTATTAGACATATAATTATGACAAAAATAACTCAATATCATATATCATGTTATAGATATAAAAATATATGTAATTAAATAAATAATAAACGAGTCCAGCTTGAGTTTAGAGAATTACTCAATGGCGAGCTCGAGCTATGGACATAGAGCTCAAAACAAGCTGATCTCGAGCTCTCTCCGGTCTAAGCAGCCGAGCACATGAGCTCTCTTCAGTTAAACTAGTTAAGCTCGGGCTCGACTCACTAATACCCCTAGACATATCTCTATGAAACATGTATCTTTTTTTTGAACAGCCAATAGAATCAATCCTGAGCACTCTCGGGGCACCCACTGGACCAAACGGAGTACTCCGAGTGTAACCCAAGTCCACCACCAATTCAAGGGAAAACCTGGTAACCCACCCACCCGTAAGCACGACGGTGAAATTACCGGCAAAACCCGTTTGGCTCAAGGATCGAACCCAAGTGTCCCTAGGTCTCCTATCATTGCCCACCAGTGCCTCACTCTGCACCAAGTGGGAGTTGAACCTGCATCTCCCAAGAGAAATGAAAGCCTTCCACCACTTGATCTAGAGATCATTGGCAACATGTATCTACAATACCACAAGTTGTGACAAAACTTAACTTACAATGGGATCAGGTGCATCACTCTGTGAGCACATCACCCAAGGAACAGATGTGTTAAGACTTAGAGCAGTTTCTGCAGCCCATTTTACATATAGCTCTCCACCAACTCCATACGCCCACTCCACATTTCCATATTCATTCTCTACCTGTTTTATACAACATACCACACTCCGATATAGACCCACAAGCCCAAGAGAAATAGAACTTCAAAAGTGCTCATCTAGAACCAATGAGTGCAAAAGGTATCACCTGAGCCAGAATTATTGGACCTCCTTGTGATGCAAAAAGATTCTCCTCTTTCATTAAATTAACAATTTTAGCAAGAAAACGTTCCATTTCTGCCTGCACTATAATTTCATGTTATAATCTAACACATCATCTAACAGAAGCTTTAACATTGTATGAGTTAACAGAGTACCTGAAAAGGGCCATTTATGGTCCGGAACTGAATTCCGGGAATGAAGTGTAACCAAAGAGGGAATCCTCTGCTCAACAAAACATAGAAATGAAACAAAAACGGAGGATAAGTTTCACATCCAACAAAGATGTTACTGGCATATGGGCTAAAGCGTACTTTAAAAGTAGAGATTTTGACAATAAATAACTGACCCATAATTCCATTCTGCACACGCATATGGACCGATACGAAGATGAACAAACAAGCCAGCATCATGAACCGTCTTCACAAACCTAACCAAGTCGAACCGTCCTTCAAAGTAGTACTGTCACATAAAAAAAGTAAATGATGGTCACTACAACTCATTTCCCCTATTATTCAGCATATATCATGAGAATATCATCTTATATATAAAACATATACAGTTGTACATTCAATACTATACCTGACCCTTTACAGGCTCATGATAATTCCAGAAAACATAAGTCTCAATTACGTCCAATCCTCCTTCCTTGGCTTTCTCAATGATTTCCGGCCACATCTATAATCCCAACACAGACAAACCAAAAGGGTAATTGTATTATGATCTTGTATAGATATCGACTCTAGATATAGAGTTAGATATTACACATAGATATTAGAGTAATTATGTATTTAAATGTAATGATCGTAATCTAGAAGGTTAGAGAAGTTCTTTATACATAGGTTAATTACACACCGATACGTTTTACATTATGATAATTTCAGTTCAATACATGACAAGGCCAATAAACATCAAACATATTCTCATATAATACTAGTGTTGGAAAAATCTGGATTAATCGGCGACTAGTGGGTGATTAGTCGCTAGTCGGCGGCCACTGATTAATTTTTGGGTAATCGGTGAGTTAATCGTTAGCCGGCCCTAATCGAATCCAGTCGGCCGGAAATAGGAAACTCCGGCGAGATTCCGACAGGATTCAGGCCAAAACCTGTAAATTCCGGCGATTAATCATGTATACTTAAAAAATAGGTATATATATGTATAAAACTAAAAATTGCATATAAAAATCCCAATCTGGTTAATCACGACTAATCCTGATTAATCGCTACAGTACTCAATCGGCCAACTAGCGCCTAGCGAATCTTACAAGCATGTATAATACACATAACAAATCACCACTAACATGACAAAAACAAGTAAATATATTGTGTATATATATCGAACTCACTTCAGGAGTGGCTCTAGGATAATGAACGGAGCCGGACTGCAAAATTCTCCTTCTCCCATCTATAATCAAAGCCTTACTGTCATAAGTTACTGTAACAGAAAACCCTAATTCACCGTAAAGAACAATTATAAACAAAATTAACCCTAAAACCCCATATTTCCCCATGAACTCAGTTCAAATATCAAAATTGCAGAAACAGGAATCGATTACGTTTTATTTTATAGAAAAAATGGATGATTGTTCTCATGCGATTGCTTTGTAACGTTTGTTGAGATCGAATTGAAGAATATAAAGTAATAAGACAGAAAATCGAATGGATTTTGTATTGTACCTGTTGAGATTACTTGCAACGATGATTTCTAAAGTTGATCCGTATCGATCATGACTGTAAGATTGCTATTTGCTAGGGTTTAATGGATACGACAATGCATTTCTGTTGCTTTCCCGCCATTCTTTTACTATTTGTTGCCGTTTGCTTTGACAGGGATGTTAATGTTAATGTTAATGTTAAGTGTGTTGGGTATGTTGGTTGGCATGTTGAAATGTGCAATATGAACTTGAGCCATATTATTCATATCATATATTTCAACCATAACTTGCATACTAGTTAACCAGAACACAACTTGTTTTACACATTTTATAATTGAGTTATACGTGTTAGACGAGTTATTGGGTGCTAAGGGCACACTCTATGGTTCTCTCGAAGGAAACTGATGATCCTTTTTGTTTTAGGCCTGATTCTCTCCAAATCTTGGTGTTCCTCAATTTCGGAGCTCTCGATAGGCCTCGAATGACTGAGTTGTGTTCCCATGCGGCCTCAAGTTTCCTGATTCCACCTAGGGATGTTCATCGAATCGAATATCGAATTTTCGAATTATTCGAATCGAATTATTCGAATAATTTTTATTTTTCCTTGAATTCGTATTCGATTCGAATTCGATTAATTCCTACCGAATTCGATTCGAATTCGTATTCGAATAAAAAACACAATTCGTATTCGATTAAAAATTCGAATTCGAATCGAATTCGAATAAATTCGATTTAATTCAGATTCTTTAAAAACATGTAAAAAACTTTCAAAATGAAACATAAATTTTAAAGCAGCCATAAAGCACGATATCACCTTAAAAAATTCTAAATAAAGTACCACAAGTCTAAATTCAAAACGAGAAGTCGGGAATAACCACTCCACATTACAAGTTAATATTTTTACGCGCTTAGAAATCTATTGATAGATTTGTTACTTAGGTTTTAGTAATGTGCCATGTAGTGGGTTTGGTAATAGGTAATTTTAATACTTGGAAAAAAAATTGAAAATAATTTATAGTATAGCCTAATAAAAGTTATATATGTATTATATATAAAAGAGTAAATTGTCATTTCCGTCCCTGAGGTTTGGGCACGTTTGCCATTTTCGTCCAAAATGACACTTTTGTACCATTTTGCCCCCAACGTTTGCCATTTTTTGCCATTTTTATCCAAATGCCTAACCAAGTTACTTTATATTTGTCTGATGTGGTAATTTTGAAAATTTTCAAATATAAGGGGGTAACTTGCAATTTATGTGTTATAGATATATCACAACACATACATAAAACACATACATACATACTGCACTCGTCTCCCACCCTCAACAAACGCCGCCGCCACCACGACCATCAACAACCTGCAACTCCGGCACCATCTCCGGCACAACCTGCAACTCTGGCACAACCATCGCAAATCCGACCCATCTCTCTCTCTTCTCTCTCTTCTGCGATCGTGAAGGGTGATGGCAGATGAGGAGTCACCGGCCACCACCACCACTCTCTCTCTCTCTCTTTCTCACCGTTTTTCTCTCTCACTACGGCAGCCGGATGTTTCTAATCTAGGGTTTCGCTCAGATCTGATGAAGATGATGTTAATGGCGGTTGCTGGTGGAGTTGGTTGGTGGTTGTTGAGTGACGAACGGCGGTACAGATGACATGATTGAGAGCTATATCGTTTTTTAACCAGAGATTTGGTGAATTTAACGGTGACGGGTGGTCAGGGTTTCGATTGTCAATTGAACAAGATGACATTGGATCGGGTTGTTGATGATGATTCGCCGTATGGTCAAGGGTCGAGCTTTTTGTTGAATGATAGACCTCCTGTGGATGATGCTGATGATGATGATGTTAATCCGTCAGTTTCTGCTGAAGGATCTGTTTTGGGTTCGTGGGGGAATAAGAAATGGGGTGATATTGCTTCTTATTTTGCTAAAAAGGTAAATATGGTATTCAAGTTTCTTTTTTGTTGTTTGAATGTACGATGAGTTCAGATACATGAATCGATCAGTTAGACTTTCTTGATGTATTTTGCAAAATGACTGTTATTGAAATTCTTATGTGTATACATATTTGCACTTGTTGCAGAATTTGTTGAGATTGTTGTATGATGTTTGCTAGATTTGATTGAATCACTGGTTGGGGGTTATGGTGGTGGTTGGAGAGAGAGAGAGAGTAAAGAGAGAATAAGAGATATGAAGGTGGTTGTGGAGGTGGTAGGGATTGGTGGCGGAGGTGGTGGTGGTGGTGATGGTGGATGAGAAAAGAGAGAGAAAGATGAGAGAGAGAGAGATAGAGAGAGAGAGAGTGGACTGATGAAACTCTATAAATTAATATTGATTCACTCTATAAATTAAAAAAAAATATTAAAAAAACATTATAAATTAAAGAGTAAACATTACAAGTTACCCCCTTATCATTAACAAATTTCAAAAATACCCCAATTTGACGTTATAAAGTGACTAGGTTAGGCATTTGGACGATAATGACAAAAAGTTACAAACGTGGGGGGCAAAAAGGTACCAAAGTGTCATTTTGGACGAAAATGGCAAACGTGCCCAAACCTCAGGGACGAAAATGGCAATTTACTCTATATAAAAATGTATAATTTTTATTCGAATTTCGAATCGAATCGAATTTGAAATTATAAATTCGTATTCGATTTACTTGACTCGAATTGAATTGAATCGAATTTGAATTCGAATTCTTATAATCGAAACGAATTCTTCATAATCGAATCGAATTTAAACGAATTTTGAATTTTCGAATTCGAAACGAATTCTGCACACCCATTTCCACCACCCCGATTCCATACCATGTACCTTAATTAGGTTACCGTTAACGTGTTTAATATGTTAGTATGAGAGTGACAAGTAGATAATATGGTGTGACAAAATAAAGAATATTATGAATAACCATATAATATTGAAATCAAACTCATAGTAAAGTTCAAAATCCGGACAATAAAATACGAAGTCGAGAATTTGAGCTTAATGGAGAATTAGACTAGTAGAGTTGGGTGAGAAATATTAACAGTTTTATTGAAAATTGTATTGGAAATTGCAAGTGTATTTATAGTAAACTAGCTAATTTTTCGTCCGCGCGTTGCGGCAGGGACTCAATGACTACAAAAGGCGTGTCAGCAACGGCAAGCAGATACCGAATATCAAAACATAAATAAAAATGACGTGGTAAGGATAGTCACTCCATCCTAAAAAAACAATTTTAAATAACCTAATATATAATAATAGACCCACACGTCCTACACGTTGGAAATTCGGTTGTTTTCAGTGCAGTTATTGCGGTGCTAACACGTTAAAATATGGATGAGCTCGGTACCTGTAACGGCACCGAAAGTACCGATCCGGAAAATCATCGAAATTAGGTATCGGCACCGAAAATTCCTGGTACAATACGGTATGGTATATGAAGGTAAAAATCAATAAATACAGGTATGGTGCTAGACCGGTGTCGAACCGAAAGTAATGATTTTGAAAACGCGAAAAGGTGGGTACCAAATTGGTACCGAAAATGATTTGGTATAGTAAATTTGGTACCTATACGATGCTGGTTTAATTACAGGATTTGATACGATTTGCTCATCAATATTCTAAATATCCAAGTTTATTTTACATGCTATAATTAATTCATTACAGAAAAAGACAAAAAAGAAACTAAAATAAGTTGTTGTGTATATAAATCCCCATTCAAACGAAATACAGTTTACTTACTGTGTGTATGAAAAGTAATCCAAACGGTGCAATTACTTGCATCGCTGCGTTGCTACAGGATTTTATGAGCTCGGTAACAACCGTTACCGAAAATACCGTTACCGAAATCCTCAAAAGTGGGTACCGGTACCGAATATACCTGGTACGGTACGATTCGGTACCGGTCGGTACTGGTACGACACCGGTATTTGAGGGTAAAAACCGGTGAATACCAGTGCCGAACCAATACTGAAAATACACCGGTTTGGTAAAGTTGGTACCGGTACCGGTACCCGAGGGTAAAAACCGGTGAATACCAGTGCCGAACCGGTACCGAAAATACACCGATTTGATAAATTTGGTACAGGTACCCGATACCATTTGCTACACCGATTTAATAAATTTGGTACCGGTACCCTTATCTACTATTCATTCTCATTAATGTTATTGTTCATTTCGTTGTAATTTTAATTTAACTAGAATTACGACCCGCCGCAATGCGGCGGGGATTCTTTAGTTATAACTAAGTCGATTTAGGACCCGCACGTTATGTTGAACCTGTCAAACGGGAAAAAATAGACGATGTAAAAACGTTCACCCAAACACGCATGTTGCGTCGTCTTAACTCGCAAAATTTAGAACGAAACGTAAAAACGTTAAACCAAAGACGCACGTTGCGATGTGTTAAGTCACAAAATTTAGAACGAAGCATAAAGCGAAAAATTTGCGGAAAATGAAAACTATAAAGGACTAAAGTTGTAAGTAAAAAAAGTTGTGAGGATAAATTGCAAAAGAGATAAAAAGTTTTGGGTTAAAAGTAAAAAAACAAATAGTTTTGGGTTAAAAGTAATTTATGAAATACTTTTGAGTGAAAAGTAAAAAAATCAATTTTTTTTTAAAAACCCTCAAAGATAAGGTTACAACAACCATATGCATAACCATTTTTTTCTTTGGAAAACACCCCCGCATTGCCACGGGGGGCATAAAACCATGTCAAATAGCATTAATGTCATACCATCGCCAGCGACCACAAACACTGAATTTGCGGCGAAAAAATGAGACTGAAACGTAAAACATAGAAAATAATAACTAAGTCGATTTAGGACCCGCACGTTATGACGAACTTGTCAAACAGGAAAAAAATAGACGACGTAAAAATGTTGAACTACACACGTACATTGCATCTTATTAACTCGCAAAACTTATGACAAAGCGTAAAACGGAACGTAAAAATGTTGAACCACACACGCACGTTGCGCCGTGTTAACTTGCAAAATTTAGAACGAAGCATAAAACGAAAAATTTGCAGAATATGAAAAGTACAGGAGACCAAAGTTGAAAGTAAAAAAGTTATTAGGTTAAACTGAAAAGATAAAAAGTTTAGAGCTAAAAGTTGTAACCCAAATAGTTTTGTGTTAAAAATAACACATCAAATGCTTTTGGACTAAAGTATAAAATCAACTTTTTTTTTTGGAAAACTCCCCAAACATAATTTACAACTCCTAATGCACACAACTAAGTCGATTTAGGACTCGCACGTTATGTTGAACCTGTAAAACGGGAAAAATAGACGATGTAAAAACGTTCACCCAAACACGCATGTTGCGTCGTGTTAACTCGCAAAAGTTAGAACGAAACGTAAAAACGTTAAAACAAAGACGCATGTTGCGATGTGTTAAGTCACAAAATTTAGAACGAAGCATAAAGCGAAAAAATTGTGGAAATTGAGAACTATAAAGGACTAAAGTTGTAAGTAAAAAAAATTGTGAGGATAAATTTCAAAAGAGATAAAAAGTTTTGAGTTAAAAGTAAAAAAAAAAACAAATAGTTTTGGGTTAAAAGTAATTTATGAAATACTTTTGAGTGAAAAGTAAAAAAATCATTTTTTTTAAAACCCTCAAAGACAAGGTTACAACAACCATATGGATAACCATTTTTTCTTTGAAAAAACACCCCCGCGTTGCGGCGGGGGGCATAAAACATGTCAAATAGCATCAATGTCATACCATCACCAGCGACCACCAACACTGAATTTGCGGCGAAAAAATGAGACTGAAACGTAAAACATAGAAAATAATAACTAAGTCAATTTAGGACCCGCACGTTATGACGAACTTGTCAAACAGGAAAAAAATAGACGACGTAAAAACGTTGAACTACACACGTACATTGCATCTTATTAACTCGCAAAACTTATGACGAAGCGTAAAACGGAACGTAAAAATGTTGAACCACACGCACGTTGCGCCGTGTTAACTTGAAAAATTTAGAATGAAGCGTAAAACGAAAAATTTGCGGAATATGAAAAGTACAGGAGACCAAAGTTGAAAGTAAAAAAGTTATTAGGTTAAACTGAAAAGATAAAAAGTTTAGAGCTAAAAGTTGTAACCCAAATAGTTTTGTGTTAAAAATAACACATCAAATGCTTTTGGACTAAAAGTATAAAATCAACTTTTTTTTTGGAAAACTCCCCAAACATAATTTACAACTCCTAATGCACACAAAAGTTGATAATTTATATAGTGTATAATATATATAGGTAATGGATGGTATGAATATATTTTTTTTAATATTGAAAAAATTGAGAGCGAAAAAAATTATAAGTTTCATTTTAAATACTTAAACAGGTTCTTGGGTCAACTGGTTAATATACAGGTCAACCAAACCCAGCCTGTTTTTAAAACGGGTCTGAGATCATCATGAACACGGCCTATTTTTTAAACAAGTTATGTTATCGACCCAAAACATGATTTTCCATGTCGTGTTCGGGTCGTTTCAAGAACTTTCACCAAAACTTGCTTTTTATGCGAAACCTATAAACTATGTTATTTTGTTAAAAAAAAAAAAGTAACTGCCATTTTGGTCCCTGAGTTTTGTTCACTTTTTGCCACTTTAGTCCAAATTTGAAACCTTTTACATCTGGGTCCCTGTGGTTTCATTTTTGCTACCATTTTGGTCCAAAAATCAAATTAGGTCAGATTTCTAAAAAAAACCTTGCTATTTTGTCCTTTTCCTCAGGGGCAAAATTGTCATTTCCTTTTATTTTATTTAAAGCTTTTGTTAACCTTTGACTTAAAGCACAAATGTCATCTTCAACAACATTAGCTCTGGATCAAACATCAGCACCATGGCTCCACCTCCACCAAACGCCACCGTCACCACATGTTCCACCACCCTCCACCAACCCACCACACCTCTCTCTCTCTCTCTCTCTCTCTCAAGAACACCACACCAACCCGCCGGCATCCCCCTCTCTCTCCTGAACAACACCACCAAGAGCCACCAAAATCGGAGGGCTACCACCTATCCGAAACAACTTAATCAGGTCATAAAATTGTCCATCAATATCACCACAAACCACCACCGAACGTTTCACCAGCTGCACATTCCATTCCTCCATCCCTATTAGACGTTTCACCAGCTCAATCAGGGTTTCCACCTATCCAAAACTGTCACAGACTCATAATCACCGGACGTTTCACCGTAAAGCTTCACCGAAGGGTTTTCCGATTTCGTTTTCTTCTCAAATGTTACCGAATCTGTGAAAATCGATGGTAAAATTTGAGACCTGTGAAAATCGATGATGATTTTGTGAACCGGATGCTAAATGTGAGATCGCAAGCTGCTCTATCTTAGTCTGTGGTGATTGTGGTGGAGGAGGTGGTGTTGGTGAAATATGCAGAGATTGATGGGGGGTTTGTGGTTGAGTGAAGAATTGGGTTGAATTGTAGATTTGGGTGTGGTTTGATTAGGGATGTGTTCAACCACATTTACGTCACATGTTTGATTATTAGATCTGAATTGTAGATTTAGGTGGTGGTGGATTTGAGAGAGAGAGAAAGAGAGAGAAGGGAAGAAGATCTGAATTGTGATTAGGGATGATCTGCAGATAACGAGAGAGAGAAGAGAGAGAGACATGGTTTTTTTTGTTGAAAATGACAATTTTGCCCCTGAGGAAAAGAACAAAATAACAAGGTTTTTTTAGAAATCTGACCTGATTTGATTTTTAGACCAAAATGGCAACAAAAATGAAACCACATGGACCCAGATGTAAAAGGTTTCAAATTTGGACTATAGTGGCAAAAGTGACCAAACCTCAGGGACCAAAATGGCAGTTTACTCAAAAAAATAAAAAAATCTTCAAATTCTTTTTCATCCATATTCTTGATTTGAAATTAGATATCCATGTCGGTTATTTCAAAACTCACAAGTTTATAACTCGACTCGATAACCGAATTTTGAATTCGAGTTATCCGGCTTGAAAAAACTAAGGGTAGGGGGTATAATGCTCGGTGAGTGGTGCGGGGAGTGGGAGTCACCGATCAGTGACTATACCCACTTGATGAACTTGATCGGTGAGTTGGAGAGAGGGTACCAAAATCGGTGTGTAGTCACCGAATGTGAGTGATGGAGGAGAGAGAGAGAGATGAGAGAAGAACCAATCAAATTTTTTTTATTTTTTAACCTACTCAAACACCCTAGAGTGATTAACCATACCCCTTGATTGAGTGCAAAATGAGGAGTGGAATGAGGTGTTGACATAGCATAATATTATTGGGTAGTATTTCACTCAATCACCCTAGAGTGATTAACCATACTGAAGAAACACATAACTAATTTTAGGGTGGATTAGTTTGGTTTATGCTTCTATCATAGTGGTTAATCTTCTAATGACTTTCTGAGCTTCGTAATGATCTTCTACACCTGCAAAACAGAACACCGTTACTCGTTAAGAGGGGAATGTGCGGGTTTCCCTCTTAACAGGGCTCCGGCGTGAGAATAAGCGACTGTTTTGAGGAGATAAGTATGTATTGAGGTTAAGAGTAGAGAGAATGGAATGTTTAACCTGTGGAGTGAAGGTCTCTATTTATAGCCGGAGAGGTTTAAGAGGATGTGGGGTGATGGGCCTTGGGCCGGAAGGCGACAACTTAAAGGATATGCTATTTGTCTCACTGGTGTCAACCGTTAGTGGCTTCTAGGAGTTCCCTGGTGCTGGCGCACCGTGATTGGAGCCACGTGTCATGGTTGTCGGCCTGGCCGCCCTTCTGCCATCAGCAGGTAAGTGGAGATTGTGGGGCAGGTGTCTCTGCCCTGTGATTGGTGCCACGTAGGCGTCCTCGAGTACTTTTTGTCTCCTGCTGATACGTGGTTGAAAACTGGTGCTCGTAATTGCATAACTTTATATTTTTATATGAGTTTTAATCTTGAATAGCCTACTTTTAATTAGATTTGTGTCTATGCAGATTTAATGAAGTTTAAGGAGCTTTTCGGGAGCCTTACGGGTCATCGGGTCGAAAACCGGAGCACTAGGATGTGTTACGGGTCAACCGGATGCGTTGGAAGCGAAAAACAGAAAGTTGCAAACGAGAGCCTGTCGCCGACGGCCTGGGCCCCGTCGGCGACGCCCTCCAGAATTACCCGTCGGCACTCTTTTCCCGTAACCAGACAAATAACCCGTCGGACGAATAAGTGAAAACCAGAGCCCGTCGGCGACGGGGTGGGACCCGTCGGCGACGGGTAGCGCTTTTCTGAAACGGGAAATGTTGAGTTTTTGGGTTAAGGTCGATTCTCATTGGTTCTCTTGGCATTGAAGTCGTCAGTTACACTTGGTTTTGAGTTTAAAACTTGATCTTGGAGCCATTACCATCCATGATTCACCTACCATTCCATCATCTATCATCTCTACAACCGAATCACAATCATTCATCCCCAATTCACCATCAAAACCCTAATTCATCCAATCCATCATCCTTCTCACCATCATCATTCCATAAACCCTAATTCTCCATCATTCCTTCATCCTACAAGCTTCAAGATGACTCCATCCGCATCCCAAGCATCCGGTGATCAAGTTGCATCAACCATGAGCGGCTAATCATCTCGGTTTCACCCCGGTGTAGGTAGTTCTTAATTTTAGGGTTTCAATTTGTTCTTGTTTCATCTTAGTGACAATTTGTATTTGGTTTTTGAAACTTTTGACAATAGTATTACATTTGTTACGAATTCGTGAATTGTCGAACGATGTTAAAAGTTATGACTTTGCGAAACGGTGATATGTAATTGTACGTTGTCGTTGTTAGGATTTACTTGTGTTGATTACAAAGTGTCTTTTTGTCCGTTCTTCGGGGCGTTGATAGCTAGTAGCACCTAAGTCACGGTACACTAAATCCGTTAATCGAATGCATTTGAGTTGAAACTAAAACTTGTAGAAATCCTAGGTTAACAATTACCGAAACCGGGTGTGATTCCTTTTTATCATTATTGTTCTAGTAACCATTTTTCTTGCAATCGTTAATTAGTAGTTGTTAACCATTCGCATCAATTCATTTAGTTAAAAATCATATCTCTCCATTAAACAAAAATATAAAGATATTCTAGTAAGCTTCATAAATCGTGACATTTGTTCTAATTCATTCGAATCCACACACAAACCACATACTCTTCGTGGTTCGACCCCTTGCTACCACTAACTATTTGTTAAGGGTAATTTGGGCATATAAATATTATCTTTGACCGGAGCGCGACATTCCGATCAAATTTTGGCGCCGCTGCCGGGGAGTGCGTGCGCTTTGTGTTTGGATTATTATTTGAATTTTTTGTGATTACCTGTTTAAGTTGTTTAGTTTCTTTTTGCACTTTGTCTTTTTCCTTGTTACGCGGGTGTGTTACTTGTGCAGGTTACAGGTAGTGCATGCATACGCGAAACTCCGGGAGGACTTCACCTTTAGTCTACGAACCGGAAATCGAAAGAGTAGCAAGAAGAAACCTAGCAAGCTGGTTAGAAGCAACACTTGCTTCTAATCAAACCAATCAAACACCACAACATACACCATCCATTGAAACCGATTCAATGGCGAACCAAAACTCAAACCAAAACCTTAACTCTAACCAATTCCAATACCGAAGCAACTTCAATCCCGCTCCAAATATGCAACCTATACCTCCCGAGCGACCGGGTGGTAATAACAACAATACCGGACCACCTACACCACCTTTCCAAAACCAAAATCCCAACAACAATCAAAGAACACCTCAACAACAAAACCTTCATAGACAAACCTCTTTACCCATCAACCTAGATGACCGGAATGTCAATTCCGACCGTCGGGGAAATCGTGATCGCGGCAATCCCGCAAATGAAGACCCATTCTTCAACATCGATGACTTGAGGAATGCAATCCCCGATGATGAACCGTATAGTGTTCCCGATTATCAATCGCCGGAACATGTGAGTGTTCATACGGAAAATTCGGACGATGGGGGATACTATGATGATAGGGCTAACGATGATGAAGATTGGGGCTACGTGAATAGGGGAAACGTCTACAATGCTAGAAGGTATGATGATGAGGAATTTTGCTACCAACATGCCAATTACGTTGGGGATGACGAATACGGTTACGAAGGTGGAAGAAATGATGGTTATGGGAACAACCGTCAACCACGAAACAATGACCAACGGAACCGGAATGATAGGTTTTATAACAACAACAACAATGCAAACCCTAACTGGATTCCTCGTTTCGTGGGAGGTGGTAACCCAAGGGATAATAGAAGAGAGGATCGAAGAGATGATCGAAGAGGTGAAAGACGGGATAATAGAAGACCGGTTGATCAAGAAGTTAATGGTCCACATCGTCGTCAACGACCTCCACGAGGAGTGAATGATCGTTTCAGGCCGGTTGTCACCGAGAATAACTCACCAATCGTTTGTGAAAGGAGGATGTTTGATTGTAAACCCCATTACATCAACATACTTCCTCATTTTAATGGAAGATCTAATGACGAACCGTACACACATTTGACAGAGTTTTCTTCTATTTGCGGCACTATCGGGGGGCATAACTTTGCATTAGATGAGGTTAAACTTCGTTTGTTCCAATTCTCATTGAAAGACAAAGCAAAGCAATGGTTCCTTACACTCCCAGCCAATAGCATCCGCACATGGGGAGAAATGCAACAAGCTTTTCTAGATGAATATTATTCTATGGCAAAGACCGATGATGCTCGTGATGAAATTAGGTCTTTTCGCCAATTATCGGGTGAGCCGTTGCATGAAGCCTTTACAAGATTTAAAGAAATGATGCGAAGATGCCCACATCATCAAATCGAGAAGTGGGAATTGGTTAAATGCTTTGTACGGGGTCTAGATGACAATACATGGAACCGACTTGAATCCACAAGCAATGGGACCCTTCTAAGCAACCATGAGGACGATGATTGGGAGTTTTTGGAACGAATGAGCAAGCGTTCGAAAGAGAAAGAATCCGCCGACCGAGCCAAGAAGCATGCCGTTTCCCGGTCACTTCCCGATCTTGATTCTAAAGATCGGATTTCTACTTTTGAGCGGGAAATGGCTCGAATGAAGAAAAAGGAAGTAAATGCGGTTCAATTCGAGGTATGTGAAGGTTGTGGTGATATTGGACATAGAGCGGAACAATGTCCAACGGGGCCGAGTGACTACACGGAGGAAGTCAATCAAGTGTATGGAGATAGGAAGCAATATGACATGAACTCCAACACTTATCATCCGGGTTTGAGAAATCACCCTAACTTCCGATATGGTAATGCTTCAAATCAAATGAACCCGAATTTTCAATCGGGTAACCAAGGAGGTCAAAGCGGAGCATCATATCAAAACCGTCAAGGTGGTAACCAAGGAGGTTATCAACGAAATTACAACCAAGGGTATCAAGGTAGGGACAATAATTACCAAGGTGGGTACCAAAGGAATTACAACAATCAAGGCGGTAATGGAAGCGGGTCGAACAATCATACCGGTGGCGATGATTTGGGTGCCAAAATGGATGCGTTGTTGAATATGAAAAAGGAATCTCACCATGATATCAAGGAGATAAAGAAGACAAATGAGATTCGGGATAAAGCACATGAGGCATTGGCAAAGCAAGTGGGCCAACTCGCGGAAGAAATGGCTCAAATGAGAGGAAGCACGGGAAGACTCCCAAGTGACACCGCGGTGAACCCTAAGCATCAAGGTTCAAACTCAAGGAACACACGTGAGGTACCAATTAATAAAATTACTTTACGTAGTGGTCGAGTCGTTGATAATGGTGTCAAAACACCATTACCCCAGTTTGTTGAAGGGGTGGTGGAAGATGCTAGTGAAGATGAGAATGTGAATGGTCAAACGGGTCAAAATAAAAATGAATTAAAACAGAACAATGATACCCCCGTTGTGACCATCCCCGTCCCTAAGGCTAAGGAAAAGGGTGTGGAGGCTAATACCGCCCCTTATCCCGAAGCATTGAAGGGACCCATGAAAAAAGTTGTAAACAAAAGAGGTCCACAACAAGAAGAGTTGTTGGAGATTTTCAAGCAAGTAAAAATAAACTTACCTCTTTTAGATGCAATCAAACAAGTACCGTCTTATGCTAAGTACTTGAAAGAATTGTGCACGCAGAAACGAACTCATAAATTTCCTAAAAAAATAGATTTAACCGAAAATGTGAGTTCGATTCTTTCGGGTGTACTTCCACCTAAGCTCCAAGATCCGGGTGCGCCTATCATTTCAATTCAAGTAGGCGATTTTAAAATCAATCGGGCACTTCTAGATCTTGGTGCTAGCGTGAGCATTCTACCGGGTAGTTTGTATGACCAATATGAGTTTGGTCCACTTCAATCGTCAAACACCACCGTGGTGTTAGCCGATTTGACACCCAAACTACCCCGTGGAGTTGTTTCGGATGTGATAGTGAAAATCGAGGATTTTTACTATCCGGTGGACTTTCTAGTACTTGATTATGTGGCCAAGGACCCAACCAAGCAACCTACGGTGATTTTGGGTCGACCGTTCTTAGCAACCGCAAATTCTCAAATTGATTGCAAAACGGGAACGGTTGACATGACATTTGGAAACCGAAGGTTGAGGTTGCATGTTTTTTCCGGACTTATGAACCCTCCAGTTGATGATGAATGCTATATGGCGGACGTCGTTGACACGTGTATACCTCTCTGCGACACAGTCGTAGATGGGGAAAACACAATGGAGGATTGTTATATGTTTGACAGGTCACAGGTGGAGATGGATAAGAGCATAGACGAGGAAGTGAGAAGTTTGGAGGTGCTTGCGGTTAGAGAGGGAAAACCGACATGGACGCACCAAGTTGAGAGTTTACCGGAGAGCATCGACACCAAGTTGAAGCCGTCATTAATAGAGCCTCCGGAGGTTGAATTGAAAGCGTTGCCTAAGCATCTCAAATATGCTTATGTTGGTGAAGGCAACACGCTCCCGGTTATTATTGCATCAAACTTAACCGTGGAGCAAGAGGATAAATTGATGGATGTTTTGGTCACTAATCGGGCGGCGATTGGATGGACCATTGCTGATTTGAAGGGTATTAGTCCCTCAGTGGTGATGCACAAAATCATCACGGAAGAGAATGTAACTCCCGTTCGAGATGCACAACGGAGATTAAATCCGAATATGCGGGAGGTAGTGAAGAAGGAGGTGCTGAAATGGCTCGATGCGGGTATCATTTACCCGATCTCGGATAGCCAATGGGTGAGCCCAACACAGACGGTTCCCAAGAAAGCGGGCATACAAGTCGTCAAAAATGACGCAGGTGAAGAGGTAGCCACTCGGCCGGTAACCGGGTGGCGAATTTGTATTGATTATAGGAAGTTGAATACCGCAACTTCCAAAGATCATTTCCCTTTACCGTTCATTGATCAGATAGTTGAGAAATTGTCGGGACAAAAATTTTATTGTTTCTTAGATGGCTATTCTGGTTATAACCAAATCGCCATCCATCCGGAAGACCAAGCAAAGACCACGTTTACTTGTCCCTACGGCACTTTCGCATTTAGGCGAATGCCGTTTGGATTATGTAACGCCCCCGCCACCTTCCAAAGGTATATGATGAGTATCTTTTCAGATATGGTGGGGAAGTCTTTGGAAATCTTCATGGATGATTTCTCAATTTTTGGGTCATCTTTTGAGGCTTGTTTGGACCAACTAGATAAAGTGTTAAGAAGGTGTGTCGAAACTAGTTTGGTCTTAAGTTGGGAAAAGAGCCATTTTATGGTTCAAGAGGGAATAGTGTTGGGACACGTGGTGTCAAGTCGTGGGAAAGAGGTTGATCGGGCAAAGGTACAAGTCATATCTACTTTACCGTATCCCACGACCGTTAAAGGTGTTAGGTCATTTCTAGGTCATGCGGGTTTTTACCGGCGGTTTATTAAGGGTTTTAGTGACATAACCAAGCCTTTGTGTAACCTGTTGTTAAAAGATCAACCGTTTGATTTTAATGAAAATTGTCAAAACGCTTTTAACAAGTTAAAAGAGAAGTTAGTTGAGGCCCCAATCTTGCAATCGCCAAATTGGTCTTTTCCATTTGAAATTATGTGCGATGCGAGTGATTATGCGGTGGGGGCCGTGTTGGGACAAAGGGTTGAAAAGAAACCCGTTGCCATATACTACGCGAGTAAGACTCTTTCGGATGCACAATTAAATTACACCACTACCGAAAAAGAGCTACTTGCGGTGGTATATGCATTGGATAAATTTCGGGCATATATATGGGGTAGTAAAGTGATTATTTATTCTGATCACACTGCAGTTAGGTACCTCATGGAGAAGAAAGATGCAAAACCGAGGTTAATCCGATGGGTGTTGTTGCTCCAAGAGTTCGATTTGGAGATACGGGACAAAAAGGGTACCGAGAATGTTGTGGCGGACCATTTGTCCCGGTTGATGGTTGAAGAAGATCCTACAACTGTAGAGATCAATGAGTCTTTCCCAGATGAGCACATAATGAAATTAGATAAATTGCCATGGTATGCTAACATTGTCAATTATCTTGTTACAGGTGATATGCCGGCACATTGGGATAGACGGAAGAGGCAACACTTCATGTCCCAAATCAAGTACTATCGGTTGGAAGAACCGCATTTGTGGAAGGAGTGTGCGGATCAAGTGATAAGAAGATGCATAGATGATGAAGAAATCCCAAGCGTGTTACAGCATCTACATTCGTTTGCGTGTGGTGGCCATTTTAGTGGTCACAAAACGGGTCATAAAGTGTTGAATAGTGGCCTTTATTGGCCTACTATTTTTAAAGACGCAAATGAATTTTCTAGAAATTGTGTAGAGTGCCAAAAACTAGGGGGTATTTCAAAAAGGGATGAGATGCCCATGCAACCAATCCTTGTAGTTGACATTTTTTACGTATGGGGAATTGATTTCATGGGCCCATTCCCAAATTCTTATGGCAATTTGTACATCTTGGTGGCCGTTGACTATGTGTCAAAGTGGGTTGAAGCAATAGCCACCAAGACGAACGACCATTCTGTGGTGTGTAATTTTGTCCAAACCAATATTTTTTCAAGGTTTGGGATTCCTCGTGTCATCATAAGTGATAGAGGATCTCATTTTAAAAATTTTCGGTTTGGGAAACTTCTAAAACGGTTTGGTGTTGACCATAGAATTGCTACCCCCTATCACCCGCAAACAAGCGGGCAAGTTGAGGTGTCAAATAGGCAAATCAAAGAGATTTTGCAAAAGACCGTGCGGGCGGACCGTAAGGATTGGTCAATTAAATTGAACGATGCTTTATGGGCCTACCGTACGGCACATAAGACACCTATTGGCACTACACCTTACCGGTTGGTTTACGGTAAAAATTGTCATTTACCGGTTGAACTTGTGCATAAATCGTTATGGGCTATCAAAGAGGTTAATGTTCAATATGACGATGCAGGTAAGGAAAGGAAACTTAAGCTATGCGAGTTGGAGGAGCTACGGGAAATGGCATATGAATGCGCGTCCAACTACAAGGATGGAATGAAGAAAGCGCATGATGCCAAGTTGAGAAAGAAAGAGTTCGAGGTTGGCCAAAAGGTGTGGCTTTACAATTCGAAGCTCAAGTTCTTTCCCGGAAAGCTCCGGAGCAAATGGATGGGACCCTATGTGATCACCCGGGTCGGACAATTGGGTGATGTTACCATCGAGGACCCGAAGGACGGGGTACGGCAAACGGTAAATGGTCATCGACTAAAACTGTTTCTCGACGGTAATGAGAAGATAGATGAAAACAAGGAATCGGTAAGCTTCGTGGCAAGCTTTCCGATTTATGAGGTCGAATGAAAAGGACCGGTAACAATTGGTGTAAAGTTATGTATAATTATTTAATTGTTTGCGTATTTGGATGTTAATCGTTTCCGTTTCATACTAACCTTTCTTGATTGTGTGAAGTTCGGGCACTTCAAATGGGTCACGAAGATACAAGGTATGTTTTAGACTTGGTTATGTGCATTGAGGACAATACACGATTTTTTTGAGGGGTGGTAGGGCCGTTGACGGTTGTTGAGTTTAAAATTTTTAACTTATAAAAATTCACAAAAACATTTTTTATAATTTTTAGGATTCTTGAGTGTACATAGCCCCTTTATTAAAAACTCATAATTTTCCTCATATTTTTCAAAAAAAAAAATATTTTGAAAAATTAAAGCCCGTCGGCGACGGGGAGGCGGCCGTCGGCGACGGCTACGGAAAAAGCCCCGTCGGCACACAATTCGCGTAGACAGGAAGATAAGCCATCGGCAACTTTGGGGTTTTTGACAACCCGTCGGCGACGGGCTCTGGTTTGCTGTCGGCGGCTAGCTCGTTCTCTTATGTTTAAAACCGAACCAAACACTTCTTAAACCCATCTAAGCATCACCAAACCCAATATACATCAAATATTTTGACCCACATTCACCTTACATCATACAATCCACCTAAATCCCTGCTCTCTCTCTCTCCTAACTCACCTTCCAACTTCATCTTCTCCACAAACACTCCTAGAACCCTAAACCTTCAAGCTCTCATAACTCTCTCAATTCTCCACCAAATCAACTGATTTTTGAGTCCATCTTGAGTAATTTTTCGAGAGGAACAAAACCCCCAACACGGTTTTCATCAATTCTTGCTAGTTTGCAAGATTTCTGGGCGTGTACTTTAGGGTTTTTGAAAGGGTGTTCATCAAGTTGCTTGCTTTCCATCTTTTCTTAGTTCTTCTTGTCTAACAACATCAAAGGTATGGATTTTCCTTAATTTTATGCATGATTATCATATGTTAGTGTTTTTCTTCCGAAATTTTAAACTTTTTAGTTTAAGAGTAGGTTGTTTAGATAATGTATGTTGTTTTAGCATGATTTTGAGTAAGATTGGTTGTTTTGGTTGGAATTTGAGCATGTTATAACTTTAGTGATGTGATTACACTTGTTATGAACATGATTGAACATGAAGGTGATGTTGAATATATTGTTGAAATTATAAGAAATTGTAAGTGCAACAATGAAAGTGATGAGTAGATGATAAAATTGGCGACTTTGGAAGTTTAAAAATGCAATTTTACTTTCACTTGTTAATTTTTCAACATCACATGTCATCTTCAAAGTTTGAGAGTCTAATGAAGGTTGAGTTTATATTGATGTTTTGCTTGTTTGTGATTGTAGTTATGGCCGGTGGCAAGAGACAAAAGACTACAGGCCAAGCGTCATCATCAGGGGTCGGTTCTTCTTCCGGTTTAATACCAAAGAAGTGGGAGCAAATAAGCTCCGTAGGGGAGAACGATGCAAGATTGTACAGGCAGGATTGGGAGTGGGTGAAGTTTAGAGATAGCCAAAACGCTAGAATTTGGGATGATGAGAAAAACAAACCATTGTCGGGTTATCAAGACCGGAAGTTAGAAGCTAAGTTATGGAGGTGGAAAATGGTGAACAATGTGAACACTTCAGTTCCAGAAAGGGTGATATGTGAACGGGTTGTGAACATAGAGGAATTCCGTCAGATTGGGATTGTGCAGATGTTCGAACGTCTAGGATGGGAAAGTGTCCTTGATTGGTGTGAAGATAATACCTCCAGGGTGTACTTAGCGGAAGTATGTGAATGGTTATCTACCTTGAAGCTCGTGAACAAGAATGAACCTCCATCACAGTGGAAGTTAGTGGGAAAGACTACTCGAGGGAACATGACAATGTCCTTCGAGACAATGAATAGTATCGCGCGTTTCGACTCATTGGGAGTACAAGCATACGATTACCCACTTATTGAGTGTTTTTTGGATAATCATATGAACAACGATGATCCCGAACAACTGTTAGATGTTATTTTACCGTTCAACAAAGGGGGAGAAATGAAAAAAAACAAATGTCGCTTGAGGGAAAGATTCTTCAAGGAATTTCTGTTGAGAACATCTTGGCGAGGTTTGGTGATCGTGGAGGTGTTAGAGTGAGTGACTGTAGGGTGGTGCACGCTTTGCTTTATGGAACCCCAACATTGTCATGGAGACACATCGTGATGATGAACACGTGGCATACTAGGGAGTCATCCCAGAGGCGTTTTATTCCGTACGCACGCCTCATTAGCGCCATGATTGTGCAACAAAATTGCTTACCTTCGGAATCACTATGGGTTTCTAAGCCATTGGAGGAATTTAACATGGCGTCCATGAGGAAGAATTGGAAGATAGAGGTTAAATTCTCGGGGAACAAGTACGTTGTGACCGATAATTTGAGTAACAAGTATGAGTTTCTTACTTCTGGGGCACCACCAGCATCGGAAGAAGATGAAGAAATGGGGGATGAAGAGGAGGAAGTTGAACCCTCCGATGCACAAAGACCAAGGCAACGATACATGCGGCCACATAGGGAAATTAACGCAGATGTGGCGGGTTTTGTGACCATGAGACGGGTGCCTTCTTACAAAAATTTTGAGCGGGGGCAGCAGGAGATATATGACAATATCTCTGCTTGCATAGGTGAAGGACGGGAATACAATCGAAGAAGGGAAGCTTGGGAGGGATCCCATGGATCCTCAATGCAAGAGTATTGGGCAGCTCAAGAAGCCCAGAGGGAAAGAATGAACAAGTTTATGGAAGAGCAACAACTGTTCCAAGCAATGCAGAGGTCACACATGGAACAGTTGGCGAAGAGGCAAGAGGTTGAGGAAGCCCGGAGACGGGCATGGGAAGAAGATGAGGTTAGGCGCCAAACCGCACAAAGGGAGTTAGAACAACGCCGTTGGAGTGCTTTGGCTGTCTCTCACCAAATGGCGATTAACAACACCAAGATACTCCACGATCAGGAGCGCCATCAAAGAGACCTTCAAGCCGGTCTCCCGTACGCCGAACATTCGGGGTGGACTGATTACCCCAATCTTCCTCATCCACTAGGTCCATCCGATCCCACCCCTCATTGGCCCGAGGCAGTCGGTTCTAGCTTTATCCCGATTCCGTACCAACCGCCGCCTCAAGGGGAGCAGAGTCCCCTCGATAACTATAGGGAGATGTTCGAGTCCCTCACTGGTTATCAATACCAGCCCAACCCGCCAGTGGATCCAAACGAGAGATATCAGCGGTAGAGGTATGGTATGTTTTTGTTGTTGTTGTTGTATATTATTTTGTTTCCGTTATTTTTATTTCATGTTATTTATTTTCGCCTAGTTAAATGAACGTTGTGGGTGTGTTCCCTATATAACCCTCACGAGACCTCTCGTCCTCCCAAGCTATTGGGGGGGTTTAAAAGGGCTTGTTGCATAAGCTAAATGCAACCGTGATTCCTACGAATGTGAGTTAGGTTTATTGTTGTTGTAAATTATTGTCCACATAAATCGAAGTGAAATAACACATGGCTTGGTAATATGTTTCATAAAAAGGGTAGAACTAGGTAACTAACAAATTTTGATGGTTGTGAGAAGCATGCTTCTACACAAGGATTAGAATTTGTAGGTACAACATGTTCGCGGGACAACCGTTTTTATGAAGAGGCGAAGGAGATATGAGTATCAAGCGACAAAAATCAGGTGCATGTGTTTCCTTTTACTTTGATTCTTAGTTAGGAATAAGTGGATTGTACATTGTATTTTATTTTCCGGGGTGAGATTTTGGGAAGGTTAGACGTGTCACATCCCTTGTGTGTTTTAAAACTCTAGTTCTTGCACATTGAGGACAATGTTTACCTCAAGTGTGGGGATGGGGGAGTAGTAAAAGTTTTCGATTTTGACCCATTCATTTAAATTCTATACATTGAGGACAATGTTTACCTCAAGTGTGGGGATGGGGGGAAATTTCAAAAAATTTTCAAAATTTCTTGTCTCAAAAGCGATCTTAAAAGCACAAGTAACTAAGTCAACGAGGGATGTCACAACCCATTTTGTCTTTTGTCATGGTCAAGTTCAAATTAATAAGCATAACGGGTATTTAGCGGGTGGTTATTTGGGAATAATTCGCCTAAGGAACTAGCAATTTATGCATATCACATATCATACCCTTATACGTGAGGTTTGAGCCACTTTTATATCATAGATTTACATTTACATGTTTCTTTGTTTGAGTGGACCATTAGTCGCGTATTGTAGAACTTGCAACTTTTGATACGTTTGAGACTATAGACCGAATACAAGCACGAGAATGATTAAGGCATTAGGTAAACCTTTTCTCTTAAAACCATTTTTCTATCCTTACCCGAACAAATTCCCTAGTCGCCCATTTTGAGCCTAAACCTTTCGTTTGACCACCCTATAGCCCATAACCTTAAACCCTTTTTTTTTAACCCGTGTGATGAAAATTCGATTATAGGAGCTTAAGTTTGTATAGTTGTTGTGATACAAAAAAAAAAACTCACAGAAAATGTTGCGAAAAAGATTGAAAAAGCGTTGAGAAAAACACAAAAAGAAGTGTTAGTAGTTGTCGAATAAAAGGGTGAAAGATTATTGCCCATAGTTGATGTTTATATTTAGTTTTGTTTAATTTAGTGGTTTGTAATAAAAATTGAATTTTCATCGCCATAGCCACTGTAAAATGTCCTATTCCCTACCCTTAGCCTAGCCCCATTACAACCCTTCAAAGACCTTTTGACTTGTGCTTAGTATTCGTGTTCGGTGGTGGAGAATGATTGAGTTGCAAGCCTATGCGGGTACGTGTTCTAATCGGTTTTGAGCGTTTAATTGTTGAAGTGCTAATACATTATACACGTTAGCCAATTTTAAGCCGAGTGGAGAGCACATTGTGAGGGATATTGATGCGTGCGAAGTGTCGTATATTTTAGGTGTATATTTTAAGCCCTTTTTAACACTTATTTTAGCCAAGTTTTAAATTTATAAAACACGATATTTCACTAACACTAAACACACATATGGGCAAGTGCACCCATCGTTGAGTGTAGTATAGCGTTGGTAAGATACCGAGGTCGTCCAAGGACACAAGAGCTTTTAATACCGGTTTATCCTCAACGTCTAACCAAAATAAAAGTTTAGAAAAATGTTTTAAACTAAGAAAAATAAAAACTAACTAAAATGCTGAAAATAAAAATAAAATAAAAACAGATAGACAAGATGAATCACTTGGTTCCGACTCGTATCTAGTATAACCTTTGATTATTTCCGCACTTTTGCACATAATTAAGAGATTATCTTAGTTATTGTAGTAGGCCCCTCTTTTGAAGGTGACGTTACCCTCACCCCAGTAGTTTGAGTCAGCAGGGATACAATCCTAAAGGGGTGGATTATTGGAAGATAATGAATTAAGATATTAACGCAGTATTGTGGTAGGCCCCGCTTTTGGCGGTGACGTTACCCTCGACTAAGTAGTCTGAGTCAGCAGGGATACAGTCCTAAATAGCCGGGTTATAGTATTAATAGTAGTTAACTTATGAGGGGATCAAAGAGTTTGGACCCCCGCTATCCAATACCGTGAAGTATTGAAGGAGGTCCTACTAAATTTGACCCAGGTCCATTGCAGGACCTCTAAACGCTGAACAATGGCAAGACCTTTACCAAACCGTTCCCTTAACCCCCTACCAGGTAGCCAACATACCTCCATATAGACCGTGGAGATATGAATGGTGAAAATCCTTTATTTTATATAGACAGTAAAATAATGCCAAGACACCACGGACAAACGATAAGGAAAGATCACCTTCAACATAAGTAACTAGTTATTAAAGTCATTAATACAAAACCAAATAAAAAGTGCAAAAGATTAGAAATAAAAAGTATTATACTAGACACTTTGTCTTCACCAAGTGATGTAAGAGACTTAGGCAAACATGGCCTTGATTGTCAAGAACTCTTACGATCAATCTTGGATCCCGAGACGACTCACACACTCTATGATGGACAATGGATGATGGTGGTGGATGATGGTGTTGTGATGGTGGTGAGTGGTGGATGAAGTGTGAGAGAGGTGGTGTGCCAAGGGATGAGATGAAATGAATCCAAGCACTCCTATTTATAGGCTGAACAGAGAGCTGGACACGGCCCCGTGTCCGCTGGACACGGCCCCGTGCCCGTCTGACACTCTCTCTCCTCATTAATTGTAATTCGCAATTACAATAAATGCGCCTGCTGTACTTTCGACACGCCCCCGTGTCCGCTGAGCACGGCCCATGGTGGGCAATAGAAGCTTCTATAGGTTTGTCTTTTCTGCTGCTTCTTGGGCACGGCCCCGTGCTGGCTGAGCACGGGGCGTGTTCAGCCTTCTGTTTTCTCTATTTTGCTTTGGAAGGTGCCGTTGAGGGTTCGGGCAATCCACTAATGTTCCTTTTCTTGTATTTATGTTGGATTTAGCTGTCTTTTTGCTTCTTTTGCGTTTTTGAGCTCATTTAATCCTGAAAATACAAAAGGAAGACAAAAACACTCTTTTTCCAATATTAGTACTAAAAAAGGGTTAGTTTTATGCCTCATTTGATGTAATTTATATGTTGCATTTTACACACATCAAATACCCCCACACTTGAACTTTTGCTTGTCCTCAAGCAAAACTCTTTAATATTTGGCTTACACTCCCAAATGGAATAGGTAGAAGAGAAGGTTTTGGGCTTGTCATAGAGTGTCGGGATTTCCAAGATCTTTTTGGGTTTTATTTTTATTTATTTACACTCCTATTCGTAATGATTTATTTAGAACTGTTCATAAAAGAAATTACTTATTTGGGCATAACATGCCTTTTTAAAATTCTATTTATATACAAGTTCACATACCTCGCGGGGAAATCACTCACACTCGGCCGAAGGTGTATTTTTAGTGAATCACTCGAGAGCGGCACGGAACTTATTCCTACCATAGGCTTGCCAAGAAATCAATCCTCCTCCTTTTTAACTTTTATACCTTTGTAGATATCAAGAGGACTTTGTGGGTTAAGGGTTGGCTAGGGTTAAAGGTAGGTGGTTGGGTTAGTGGTTAGTAGAAAAAGGGCTAAAAAGCGTAACAAGTGTCGGTTTTCGTATTTTTGCAACTTTTTATTTTTGATGAAGCTTTTATTCAAACAAAGTTATTTTTGATTACTTTGTTTGTTTATTTTCTTTTTGCTTCATTTTTTTTTTCACGAAGAACCGAACTTGTTACTAAAATAAAGGGTTAAAAATGAAAAAGGTTTTGGTGGGTGAAAGGGTTTTTGTTTTGGGTGATGAAACGAAAAGGTTTAGGCTCAAAGGGGCTAACTAGGGGGATTTTTGGGTAGGTGGTAAAAGAAAAAAAAAATGGTGTAGAAATGAAAAAGGTTAGTCCTAATGCCTCTATCATTTACTTACTCGGGTTTAAGTTGATAAGGACCGGGAATGTATTGTCATGGCAAGTTCTAGAGTCGTAAGAACCAAGCGGCTATTCACACAAGAAACGAAAAATGAGCATTTAGTCAAATGATATGAAATTGTGTGCTCAATAAAGGCTCAAAACTCACTTTTGTGGGAATGGGTTTTTATGTGATCAAGTATATATAATCAAATTTTAAATAAGTTTGTCATGCCTTTTCATAATTTTCTTATGTTGGTTCTTTTTATCACTACGCTATCGGTTGTAAATTTGTAAAAATATAACCTTTTTAAGAACTTGAATTTCCCGAGTTAAACCTAGACAAGTAAAATTTTTTTTTTTTTTTTTTGAAAAAAATAATTTGGGGTGATTAGCGGTTCCAATAGAGTTTTGTGTAAGGCTTGTATTTAGGACTTGCAAAATTCAAGGTTTTAGCATCCCCCCCACACTTAAATTACACATTGTCCTCAATGTGTCCCAAAAATAAATTTTTAGGTTGATTAGATGTGTAAAATAGTGTTTAAAAAGCAAAAATTTGTGTTACTGGGCACTGAACACGGCCCCGTGTTGAGTGGGCACGACCCCGTGTTCAGGTGCCAGTAACAAGAACTTACAGAAGGTGGACACGGCCCCGTGTCCACTGAACACGGCCACGTGTCTGACAAAATTCTGCCGAACAGAAGCCAAACAGCAGGTCAGGGAGGTGAGCACGGGGGCGTGTTGGCTGGACACGTCCCCGTGTGGACAGTCTGGAAGCCTGAAAAACAGGTTTCCTTCTCCGGTTTTTCCATTCTAGCCCTATGAGTGCTGAGGCTTAACACCCTAAGCCTTGGTTTGTACCTGTTTCAACACTTAATACCACACCAAGCAATACAAACATCCTACATTACCAAAGTTAATTGTTCCACGCATAAAGTAAGAAAAATAAAATGCAGAAAATAGTTAGGAAAAGTAAATTGTCTAACACTTGGCACGCAGGCCATCAATTGTTCAAGATTGCAAAGGGTTAACCTGGGGAGTCATTAATCAACCGCTTCCTCCTATGCTCCTCCCGCCTACTCCATGGCATCATCATCATCATCATCATCATCGTCATCCCCTCCACGGCGTGCAATGTGGTCTCGTATGTATCCGACGTCATCTTGTATCTCGGATAGGTTTCTCTCGATAGCTCCGACCCGGTTGTAGGTGTTGCTCGCCATGTTATAGGTGTTCCGAGTACACATGAGGTTTTCCGTGGGGTGGGTATTGGTACTGATGATGTTGCGGAGCTGGGAGGACAAGTGCTTCTTGCGGGTTCCATGCATGACCTTGCATCCTTTGAAAGGTTACCGTCCCGTCTTCCGCCTCATAAACCAGGTTCATCGAGCGGCATATGTGAATATCCACCGTACCCGACCATGGGCTCTTCTCAAATGACCTCGGAATGTGGGCGAAGTGCCTGAAGAGACGGTACACCCACCCCCCGAAGAAAATAGGAGTTGGTGCACTAGCAAGGCGGTTGTGATGCATGTTTCGGAGCATGAGGAATGGAACATCGAGCGGCCTGCGGTTGTGAATACAATGGAGGACAAGCAAATCTCTTAACCCAACGACGCCACCACTGTCGTGCCTTTGGCTAAGAGAGTAGCCGAGGAGCCTATGAATGTATCTGTAAAGCGGATCCCTCAGCTTGGTACTCTTAGTGCTGCTCGGATTGTAGAACCCTTCCCCAATCTGAGCCCACATGGCTTGGCGCTCGTTGTCTTCGATCTCTCTCAACCCCCCTGTATTCTCTTCGTTTCCCGCATCCTCCTCCGCATACAAACCCGATAATCGACCCGAATTGTGCCATGGAGATCGAATATCTTGTTCCGCCACACCTGAATGACACCCCGTCATTATCGAACGGGTCGCACCTTGAAGTGAATGCAAAGGTGCTGTAAAATTCCAAGGTGCATTCATGGACGGAACGGAGTCGGGTTGTTAGCGCGACTCTGAGCGGTCCCGTGACAATGTTGTTGAAACGGTCAATTTGATTCACCATGGTTAGTAGTTCTGTGCACGCCTGCCTTGGGTATTCCTCCGGCCTTGTTTGAAGAAGCTCGTATCGAGCTCTTGCATCTAGCTCATTGGCGTTGAATCTAGTAAACTTCCTGGCCATCTGCAAGAATACACCAAAAGTTAGCATGAAACAGAAATATTTTCGGACAAAACTGCAAACAGTGGGCTGGACACGACCCCGTGCCCAGCGGACACGGCCCCGTGTCCAGGGGTCTGTTACTCAAAAATCCCATTTTTCGACCCGGCTTCGAAAACTTGAAAATTTTTGAACCGATAGGTGCGGTTTCCCCCGAAAATGAAACCCTAAGTTCCGTTTTTCCCAAAATAACCCGTTTACCCTATCAATTTTATCTTTTTCGGTTCAAGAACAAGGGTTTGGGGTTTTTGTAAGAAATCGGGTGAACCTATGAACAATACAAGTGTATTTACTTCCCTTAACACTAATCTAACTAAATGCAAACAGATTTAGGCAAAAATTTTAGGTTCGATCCTAATGAACATCAAGAACCCTAGATTTTTCCCCAAATTTGTGGTGTATTAACTACATGCAAGTGACTAATCTAACTACTACGAGTGACAGAATCATACCTTGACGCTGTTAGATCGGTAAGAGATGTTGGAATTTCGCGAAAAATCGCCTGGAACCAGAGCTTTTGTGGGGAAACGGGGCGTGTGGAATGAAGAAACTGTTTTGAAAAAGGGGTTTAATCCCGTCTGCAGCGCGAACACGGCCCCGTGTCCAGCGAACACGGCCTCGTGCCGAGCCCCTTTTTTTTTTTTTTTCGTGCGCGTGTGTGTGCCCCTTTTTTCCCATAAGCTATGGTTTAGAAAACTTACCGCTTTATTTTGCCGCCTCAATCGTTCGTAACTTACCAGGCATGATGTTTTTATTCTTCCACGGTTTGAAGCGAGATCTCTTCTTCCTCATCCTCAATAAATCCTTGATAGAGTTTCAGCCGTTGGCCATTGACTTTAAATGGTGACCCATTTCGAGGTTTAATTTCCACTGCACCGTGTGGAAAAATATGGGTGACGGAAAAAGGTCCTGACCACCTAGACTTTAATTTACCAGGAAACAATCGAAGTCGTGAATTAAACAAAAGAACTAAATCTCCTACCCGAAATTCATTAGGTTTAATATGTTTGTCATGCCAATCTTTCATTCTTTCCTTATAAATCTCAGAGTTTGAGTATGCATAATTCCTAAGTTCGTCTAATTCATTTATTTGACAAAATCGATTTTTACCAGCAAATTCTAGATCTAAGTTTACATTTTTGATTGCCCAGTAGGCTTTGTGTGCAATTTCTACTGGCAAGTGGCAACTTTTTCCATAGACTAGCTTATATGGGGTTGTACCTATCGTTGTTTTATAAGCAGTTCGAAAAGCCCATAAAGCATCATCTAATTTATCAGCCCACTCCTTTCTGTTTAACCCTACTGTTTTTTCGAGTATTCGTTTTAACCCTCTATTGGTCACTTCGGCTTGTCCGTTTGTTTGAGGGTGATAAGCTGTCGAAACCCGGTGATAGACCCCATATCTTGTTAAAAAATTTTCAAGTTGATGATTACAAAAATGGGTACCTCTATCACTTATTAAAGCTTTGGGTGTGCCAAAACGAGAGAATAATTTTTTCAGAAATCTTACCACTACTCTTCCATCATTTGTTGGAAGTGCTTCGGCCTCGGCCCATTTAGACAGGTAATCTACTGCCACAAGTATGTATTTGTTTCCTTTCGATGGTGGAAAAGGTCCCATAAAGTCGAGTCCCCACACATCAAAAATTTCACAAACAAGAATGCCATTTTGTGGCATTTCGTTTTTGGAAGAAATATTACCTGTTCTTTGGCAAGCATCACATGTCTTTACAAGATTTTGGGCATCTTTGTAAATGGTTGGCCAATAAAATCCTGAATCAAATACCTTTCGTGCGGTACTGGCAGCACCATGATGTCCTCCGTATGGACCTTCGTGACAATGGCGAAGAATTCTTCGGGCTTCACTACCATGTACGCATCGTCTGACGAGTTGGTCGGCACACATTTTGAAAAGATATGGATCTTCCCAAAAATAGTGTTTCACATTGGCAAAGAATTTTTTTCTTTGATGATGTGGCCATCCTTTTGCGACTATTCCACTAGCTAAGTAGTTGGCAAAGTCGGCGTACCATGGTTCTTCCTTAAATTCCACCATTTCCAGGGATTCAGTTGGGAATTTTTCGTTGATTTGCTCGCCCCTGGTTGCCTCCAAAGCTGGGTCTTCTAAGCGCGAAAGATGATCTGCTGCGGTATTTTCTGCTCCTCTTTTGTCTTTGATTTCAATGTCGAATTCTTGGAAGAGTAGAATCCACCTAATCAAACGTGGTTTTGCGTCTTGCTTCTTAAAGAGATATCGAATGGCTGCATGGTCTGTGTAGACTATAGTTTTAGAAAGAACAAGATAAGAGCGAAATTTATCAAAAGCAAATACCACAGCTAGTAACTCTTTTTCAGTTGTTGTGTAATTTTCTTGTGCATCGTTAAGTGTTTTACTAGCATAATATATTGGGTGGAAATGCTTTTCTTTTCTCTGTCCCAAGACAGCTCCAACTGCAAAGTCACTAGCATCGCACATGATTTCGAAAGGAAATTTCCAATCAGGTGCTATCATGATAGGTGCATTGACTAACATTTCCTTTAGGGTTAGAAATGCTTGATTGCAATCCTTGTCAAAGATGAAAGGAGCATCTTTTTCAAGTAACTTTGTTAGAGGTCTTGAGATTTTTGAAAAGTCTTTGATAAACCTCCTATAAAATCCGGCATGCCCTAGGAAACTTCTAATAGCTCTTACGGAGGATGGAGGAGGTAACCTAGAAATGGTATCTATTTTGGCTCGATCTACCTCCATTCCTTCGCTTGAGATCTTGTGACCAAGTACTATTCCCTCCGTTACCATGAAATGGCATTTTTCCCAATTAAGGGCGAGGTTAGTTTCCTCACATCGGGATAGCATTCGTTCAAGGTTATCGAGGCATTGGTCGTATGAATCCCCAAAGATAGAAAAGTCGTCCATGAAGACTTCCATTGTCTTTTCTATCATGTCATGGAAAATGGCTACCATGCAACGTTGGAATGTTGCGGGGGCATTACATAGACCAAACGGCATGCGTCGATAAGCAAAAGTTCCATAGGGACATGTGAACGTTGTCTTTTCTTGGTCTTCGGGTGCTATCGGGATTTGAAAGTAACCTGAAAAACCATCCAAGAAACAGTAAAATTTATGACCGGATAATCTTTCTAACATCTGATCAATGAAGGGTAAAGGAAAATGATCCTTTCTTGTTGCTTCATTTAATCGTCTATAATCTATACATACTCTCCATCCTGTGACGGTTCTTGTTGGTATTAATTCATTTTTTTCGTTAGTAATTACCGTCATACCTCCTTTCTTTGGAACTACTTGGACGGGACTTACCCAAGGACTATCGGAAATAGGATAGATAAGTCCTGCGTCAAGTAATTTGATGACTTCATTTTTAACCACTTCTTGAACATTTGGATTTACTCGACGTTGTGGTTGTATGACAGATTTGTAGTCATCATTCATCAAAATTTTGTGTGTGCACATAGAAGGACTAATTCCTTTTATGTCAACAAGTTTCCAAGCTATTGCATTTTTGTGTTTTTTCAAAAGACTAACTAGTTTTTCTTTTTCTAGGTTATCTGATTTAGACGAAATAATTACAGGTAATTTACCATCTTTGTCTAGAAAAGCATATTCCAAACCTTTTGGAAGTTCTTTGAGCTCAAGTGGTGGGTCTTTAGGAGACTCCTTATTTGGTTGCTCGTTTCGATCAAGAACTTTAAAAGTTTGTTCTATGGCGACCTCTTCTTCAACAAAGTGGTCAGTCTCTTCACTTGTATCGGGTGGCTCATCTTCATCTTCAATTAGGGGGTCATTATTGCCGAATGGATATTTCATTGACCGTTCGAGATCGACACTTCTTTTAAATGCCCCTAATTGAAGAGGTAGATTATTGAACTTCCGGTTTTTCAAAGCTTCGTAAGTTTTTACAAATGGTCGTCCCAACACTAGAGGAGCGTCATCGAGGATGACAAAGTCGGTTGGAATTACCATTTGATTTGTTTGAACCAAGACATCTTCAACTATACCGATTGATTTTATTACTTTCCGATTGGATAGAAAAATGGGTATTTGAAGTGGAGAAAAATCACTAATACTTAATTTTTCGAAAAGGTAGTTAGGCATTATGTTAACACAAAGATCTTTATCGATTGTGACATTACTAATAAACGAATTTTGAAAGAAACATGGAACCGGTGTGATGTTAATTTCAAATGGGTCTTCTTTTATTAGTGAAGTTTGATCATTAGTTAACTTAACACTTACCGTTTCGTCAATTTTAGTGTTAGTGTTTAACTCTTTTAGAAACTTAGCATGAGTGGGTACTAAACAATGATTTTCGAAAGAAGGTGATAAGAGATGAATTTCTTCAAAATTAGACTCTTCTTGGATTTTAACGTTGTCGGACTCACCTTTTTCGTTGTTTAACTCATGTGTCGGTTTTTCACTTATTTGTTCTTCCATTTTTTCATTTTTAGTTATCTCTTCCTTTCTTAATTCTTCTCTTGCGCGGGACTCCTCTTCCCTTGCGCGAGCTTCTTTTATACACCGATCGATAACTCTAATGTGTTCTAATATCCTATCGGTCACTTCGGTTATAGAAAAAGAATCATTATTTTCTAAGCTTGAATCCGGTTGTTCGACCCTTTGTTCCTCATAATACCCATATGAAGTAGATGGTTCACACCATTGTCCTTCATTGTAAGCATATGATGGATAAGGTTCGTAATTTTGTTCTTCATAATACTCATATGAGGTGGGTTGTTCACGCCAAGGTTCCTCATAGTAAGCATACGAAGGTGGTGGCTCATATCTTGGTTCCTCAAAGTATGAGTATGAAGGCTCATACCTTGGTTCATCAAAATATGAGTATGAGGGAGGATGTTCATACCTTTGGCCTTCATAGGATGTGTATGAAGTTGATGGCTCGTACCTGGGCTCCTCATAGTAGGTGTATGAATTGGATGGTTGATATGAGCGATTATTTTGAACCGAGCGTGTATTACGACAATTAGTGCAATAATTACCCCTATAATCATCCTCATCATAGGTGTAGTTGTAACCTCCTGAGTATTGATCCATAAGAATCACTCAGCAGACCACAACCGAGTCTCGAGATCAGAAAACAAAAATAAAAACGGAAACAGAGGCTGGACACGGCCCCGTGTTCAGAATCTGTATCTGGGCGTTTTAATTAAATTGACTGATCTAGTTGAGCACGGGGCGTGTTCAGTGAGCACGGCCCGTGTTCAAGCTACTGTTACTGGGCGTTTATGAAAAAATCTGCAGCACGGCCCCGTGTTCAGTGAACACGGCCCCGTGTACAGGATACTGTAATGCAAAACTAAACTAAATGCAGAAAAATGTGCGCGCGTTTAAAAAGGTTTTGAAAAAAAACTGATTAGGCCGTCAATTTTAAGCTTTCTTAAAATCCTTGTGTCCCCGGCAACGGCGCCAAAAACTTGATGCGTGCGAAGTGTCGTATATTTTAGGTGTATATTTTAAGCCCTTTTTAACACTTATTTTAGCCAAGTTTTAAATTTATAAAACACGATATTTCACTAACACTAAACACACATATGGGCAAGTGCACCCATCGTTGAGTGTAGTATAGCGTTGGTAAGATACCGAGGTCGTCCAAGGACACAAGAGCTTTTAATACCGGTTTATCCTCAACGTCTAACCAAAATAAAAGTTTAGAAAAATGTTTTAAACTAAGAAAAATAAAAACTAACTAAAATGCTGAAAATAAAAATAAAATAAAAACAGATAGACAAGATGAATCACTTGGTTCCGACTCGTATCTAGTATAACCTTTGATTATTTCCGCACTTTTGCACATAATTAAGAGATTATCTTAGTTATTGTAGTAGGCCCCTCTTTTGAAGGTGACGTTACCCTCACCCCAGTAGTTTGAGTCAGCAGGGATACAATCCTAAAGGGGTGGATTATTGGAAGATAATGAATTAAGTTATTAACGCAGTATTGTGGTAGGCCCCGCTTTTGGCGGTGACGTTACCCTCGACTAAGTAGTCTGAGTCAGCAGGGATACAGTCCTAAATAGCCGGGTTATAGTATTAATAGTAGTTAACTTATGAGGGGATCAAAGAGTTTGGACCCCCGCTATCCAATACCGTGAAGTATTGAAGGAGGTCCTACTAAATTTGACCCAGGTCCATTGCAGGACCTCTAAACGCTGAACAATGGCAAGACCTTTACCAAACCGTTCCCTTAACCCCCTACCAGGTAGCCAACATACCTCCATATAGACCGTGGAGATATGAATGGTGAAAATCCTTTATTTTATATAGACAGTAAAATAATGCCAAGACACCACGGACAAACGATAAGGAAAGATCACCTTCAACATAAGTAACTAGTTATTAAAGTCATTAATACAAAACCAAATAAAAAGTGCAAAAGATTAGAAATAAAAAGTATTATACTAGACACTTTGTCTTCACCAAGTGATGTAAGAGACTTAGGCAAACATGGCCTTGATTGTCAAGAACTCTTACGATCAATCTTGGATCCCGAGACGACTCACACACTCTATGATGGACAATGGATGATGGTGGTGGATGATGGTGTTGTGATGGTGGTGAGTGGTGGATGAAGTGTGAGAGAGGTGGTGTGCCAAGGGATGAGATGAAATGAATCCAAGCACTCCTATTTATAGGCTGAACAGAGAGCTGGACACGGCCCCGTGTCCGCTGGACACGGCCCCGTGCCCGTCTGACACTCTCTCTCCTCATTAATTGTAATTCGCAATTACAATAAATGCGCCTGCTGTACTTTCGACACGCCCCCGTGTCCGCTGAGCACGGCCCGTGGTGGGCAATAGAAGCTTCTATAGGTTTGTCTTTTCTGCTGCTTCTTGGGCACGGCCCCGTGCTGGCTGAGCACGGGGCGTGTTCAGCCTTCTGTTTTCTCTATTTTGCTTTGGAAGGTGCCGTTGAGGGTTCGGGCAATCCACTAATGTTCCTTTTCTTGTATTTATGTTGGATTTAGCTGTCTTTTTGCTTCTTTTGCGTTTTTGAGCTCATTTAATCCTGAAAATACAAAAGGAAGACAAAAACACTCTTTTTCCAATATTAGTACTAAAAAAGGGTTAGTTTTATGCCTCATTTGATGTAATTTATATGTTGCATTTTACACACATCAGATATGCATGAGTTGTTAGTTTTACGGGCGGGTTAATCTTGGATAACCATTATTATATGTGATTATTCACTTTGCCGGTAAATATGTGGAGTATGTAAAGAATGTGAACTTTTGTATGACATTAGACCTTAACCTTTGTCTCGGGAATGGGATGTGTATTCATTGTTCGACCCACGCGAAAGTGAAAAACAGATTTGCTTAAGGGCAAGCAAAAGACAAGTGTGGGGATGTGATACGTGGTTGAAAACTAGTGCTCGTAATTGCATAACTTTATATTTTTATATGAGTTTTAATCTTGAATAGCCTACTTTTAATTAGATTTGTGTCTATGCAGATTTAATGAAGTTTAAGGAGCTTTTCGGGAGCCTTACGGGTCATCGGGTCGAAAACCGGAGCACTAGGATGTGTTACGGGTCAACCGGATGCGTTGGAAGCGAAAAACAGAAAGTTGCAAACGAGAGCCCTTCGCCGACGGCCTGGGCCCCGTCGGCGACGCCCTCCAGAATTACCCGTCGGCACTCTTTTCCCGTAACCAGACAAATAACCCGTCAGACGAATAAGTGAAAACCAGAGCCCGTCGGCGACGGGGTGGGACCCGTCGGCGACGGGTAGCGCTTTTCTGAAACGGGAAATGTTGAGTTTTTGGGTTAAGGTCGATTCTCATTGGTTCTCTTGGCATTGAAGTCGTAAGTTACACTTGGTTTTGAGTTTAAAACTTGATCTTGGAGCCATTACCATCCATGATTCACCTACCATTCCATCATCTATCATCTCTACAACCGAATCACAATCATTCATCCCCAATTCACCATCAAAACCCTAATTCATCCAATCCATCATCCTTCTCACCATCATCATTCCATAAACCCTAATTCTCCATCATTCCTTCATCCTACAAGCTTCAAGATGACTCCATCCGCATTCCAAGCATCCGGTGATCAAGTTGCATCAACCATGAGCGGCTAATCATCTCGGTTTCACCCCGGTGTAGGTAGTTCTTAATTTTAGGGTTTCAATTTGTTCTTGTTTCATCTTAGTGACAATTTGTATTTGGTTTTTGAAACTTTTGACAATAGTATTACATTTGTTACGAATTCGTGAATTGTCGAACGATGTTAAAAGTTATGACTTTGCGAAACGGTGATATGTAATTGTACGATGTCGTTGTTAGGATTTACTTGTGTTGATTACAAAGTGTCTTTTTGTCCGTTCTTCGGGGCGTTGATAGCTAGTAGCACCTAAGTCACGGTACACTAAATCCGTTAATCGAATGCATTTGAGTTGAAACTAAAACTTGTAGAAATCCTAGGTTAACAATTACCGAAACCAGGTGTGATTCCTTTTTATCATTATTGTTCTAGTAACCATTTTTCTTGCAATCGTTAATTAGTAGTTGTTAACCATTCGCATCAATTCATTTAGTTAAAAATCATATCTCTCCATTAAACAAAAATATAAAGATATTCTAGTAAGCTTCATAAATCATGACATTTGTTCTAATTCATTCGAATCCACACACAAACCACATACTCTTCGTGGTTCGACCCCTTGCTACCACTAACTATTTGTTAAGGGTAATTTGGGCATATAAATATTATCTTTGACCGGAGCGCGACATTCCGATCACCTGCATGTCAGACGATCGTGGAGCACGATTGAGCAGGACCAGAAGGACGCGGATTGGCCCTTTTCTTCTGCCACTTGTACCTTGTGTACTGTCTGAAACAGCCTTGCGACGCAGCCCCGCGCGATTCTTATTGAACATGTAACTATCCCGTGCGGGGGGTATGGGTGACTGAATGCTCTTTCAGAATGTTAAGTGTTGAAAGTGTAGCTTCCTAGTGTTCAGATCTCGCACCCGATCAATTAATGGTGATGTAATCCGCGCGAGATTGTCAGTAAGACATTTGTCGAATAAGGAGTATGGTCCTGCGCGCGACCTGAACAAAGGGCTGCGCGACTTTTTGGGACCATACCCCTTCAAGTCCCCCCGGTCCAGTGCTGCACCATGCGCGAGGCAAGTGGTTGGAGCTCTGGACTTAGAAAGAAGAAAATTGCGGAAAATGCTCGTTTTTTGTTTGATAGGCGCGCACGTGCAAATGCTTTGACAGTTGTTACGGCGCGAATATCATATCTGGCGGCTGATGATCCTTTGCTTGGCGTTGATAACACGCGGGTTCCTTGGGTAAACATGGATACGGCGCGGCTTGAGTAACTTCTGCATTAAGTGTCTTGAAATTTGAGCGGGAAAATCCTCGATATTTGAATTCTGACAGTTTGGTGAGGATTTTCGCTGATGGTGACGTTTGAGTTGATCGCTGACACGGCTTTCATCAAGTTGTCTCTGACGGTTCCACTTTTCGTCAGGAGAGTGAGGTCCACGCGCGCGTGGTAACCGTCGCTCCGGGATTCTCGCCTTACGTGGCGTCTTCTCATTGGTCACGTGCGCGGAAAATTTGGCACGTTTTTCCCATCACATTAAATGCGATGGGTATATATATTTGACGAGGTGGAGAGGTTTTCTTATTTCCTCTGCTGTTGCTATCCTTTCTCTCCACTCATCTTCTTCAGATCTTCAAATCTTCAAGTTACCTGTTGCATATCTTCAAGATTTTCCTTCATATCTTCAAGTTTCCTTCTTGAATATTCAAAGTTTCATCGACGAATACCCATGGCCGAAGAGCATCAAGAAGAAAATCCCGCAGGGTCCACTCCGTGTCCTGAAGTAGGATTTAGGGTTATTCGAGCAGATCGCCAGGGGCTTCCGGTTTCCACCAGAGTGGGATGCCGGATATCCCGGTCAAAATCAGACCGTTGCTGACGCACCGCCGGGATACATAACTCTTTTTGAAGACTTCTTCTTACAGGGCAACTTCCGGTTGCCGGCGACGAACTTCATGGCCCATATACTGCAGTATTATGGGTTTCATATTTCTCAGATGAGTCCACCAGGGATGGTGAGAGTTCGAAATTTCGAATTTTTATCTCGATCTCATGATGTCGAGCCGACGGTTGAGAGGTTCAGGGCATTCTACCAGCTTATCCGGAACATGGGCTTCTATTCTTTTGGCAACCGAGGGGGTGCTAAAAAGATCTTGTTGAACCCACCGAAGAGTTTCCACGATTGGAAACAGAAGTTCTTCTTCATTCGCGAGGAGGTGATACCTATCGCTATGACTTTCCGCCCATCGACTCAGGTGATCGAGAAGGAAGAGTTGGCGATTCCTAAAAAGGATGACTGGTACTTGAAGCTCACCGCCACCCCTAACCAAGTGTTCGGAGAGAATGTCCTCGTTGCTGCGCGGATGAGTGATCAATGGTCGCCTGAGAGCAAGGACGTTCCAGTTCTTAAGCTCCAAGACAGAGGTTAGCTTATGTCGTTTATTTTTATTTCTGCCTTCAGAGCTCTTAACCTGTTGATTTTGTAATGTAGAGGTGCGCCTGTATCAAGCGGCTTTCCCCACATTTGGTGGTTCCATGGGTGTGCGCCCGCTGGAAGCAGGGGAGCAATATTGGTACGACGAAATCAAGGGCAACTTCATGTATCCAGTTGATGGAGCTTTTCCCGATCCACCTTCTGCTACTGAAGGTGCGCATATACCTAACCCTCGTCCCTTGCGCGCATTGACTTCTGCTGGGAAAGAGATTGTCTATCTTTCCAGCGAGGAGTCTGTGGGATCATCAAATGGAGAGCTAAGTTCGTGGTCTAACATCTTTGCAGGTGGGTTGCGCGAATTGGGTATTGACCCAGAAGAAAAGAAGAAAAAACCGATAAAGCGGAAGAAGATCATCAACTTAGATGCGGATGTGACTAGCAAGAAGGGCGGGAGTAGCCGCGCAGCAGCTGGTGCTGCTGAGAAAGGTACTCTTCGCCTTCGTCGGAGTAACTTGGAAGATTACGTTGTTATTAGTGACTCACTTGAAGGTTTCTCGCATATAGGCGAGAAGAAGACGGGAGCTGCTGGTTCGGGGAGTGCGGGTTCTCGAAACCCGGATGCTGGGGTTACTCCCTCCTCCATTGCGCATGACGAAGAGGAGGAGGAAGAAGATGAAGAAGAAGAGGAGCTTGCTGCCAAGTTGGTAAGCAGGAAAAGAAGTAGAACTGAGACCACTGCTGGTGGGTCTGTTGCGCCGAAGGCTGGTGCGGTTCCCTTGATTGGGAAGCAGAGCAACTTGAGCTCCCTTTACAGATTTTCTCCTGGTTAGTTTTCCTTAGTTTCTTGCTCTTTGTTGCTTCCTCTTTTTAACACTTAGTTTCTACAGAGGCCAAGAAGAAGACCCCTGAGAAGAAGGGTGTCGCGTTTACAGATCCCTCAGAGCCGGCGCAGAAAAGGCCTAAGGTTACCATCAAACCTTTCAAGACTTCTGTGGTAGAGTCTGAGGGGGATAAACAGGCTGCTGAGGGGGAGAAGGAGAAAGCTGCTGAAGAAGAGAAGAAAAAGGCTGAGGTAGAGAAGAGGAAGAAGGCTGAGGAAGAGAAGAAGAAAACCGAGGAAGAAAAGAGGAAGAAGGCTGAAGAGGAGAGGAAAAAGAGGGCTGCTGAGAAAGAGAAGGGGAAAACCTCTGGTAAGCCTACCGGTAACGAACCGAAAGAGACCGGGACCGCTGCTACCACCCCTCATGATGCGGCGCAGGGTCCGGGGGCCATTCATATCGCGGGGCTTGATCGTCCCCATCAGGAAAAAAGGAAAGAACCAGAGGTTGACAAACCTATCCGGACTGCGCAGCCTGATTCTACCCTCCATTCTATTAGGGCAACTTCTACTGGGGGGTCTGGTACACGTGCTTCGGGTGGCGCGAGTTCTGGTGGTGGTGGGGGGTATAACCCACAAGTAATCGGCCCAAGGGATACCCTCGGTGATATCTATTATAAGACTTACACCGCGGAGGAACGTGGTAATGCTCCCCACCGAGCTCCCTGGAATTTAAAACAGAAGGACACTTTTCAGGAGTTTGCCCCTTGTCGCGACTGGTTGTTGAATTCCTTCCCTCTTGGTGAAGTTAACCGACAGAAGGCGCGGACTCACGATGAGCTGTATGAAGCGTATGTGGTTGGGGAGGCCAATACTCTCTCTGCCAGCCACCAAATTGTGCGTGAGTGGCGCACCATGATTAGAGAGCGGTCGGATTGGGAGAACTATCGCCAGCGCCTTGTGAGGCAGGTGAAGGAGTTTGAGAAGGCTAACGCCAAGTTTGATGAAGAGAAAGCCAAGTTTGACGCTGATAAGAAATTAGAAGAATGGGGGCGCGAGGGCCTGAGGGGCAAGCTTCGAGCTGCTGAGGATCTGCTGGCGAAAGAGAAGGCTGAATGGAAGAAGATATGTGAGAAGGACAACCAGCGCACTTATGCTGCTCGAAATAAGATTACTGAGCTCGAGGGTAAGGTTGCTGAACTGACCAGCAAGGTCGAAGAAATACAAGCTGCTAAGGAGCATGCCGAGGTTTGTCAATTGTTGAGCCTCTCTGTCCTTGTATTTTTTGCTTGTAGATTTGCTTAAACCTTGTCTCCTTTTGTAGGCTGGACTGCAGGCGCGATTATCTAGTAAGGACAAAGATCTTACGGCCAAGGACGTTGAGATTGCAGATTTGAAACGTCGCCTGCAAGAGCAGGTGGATCGAAGTGAGTCCTTGGAGATCGACCTCGAGGCCGAGAAGGGTAAAGCCGCGTCTGCTAAGGAGGCCAAGCAAAAAGCTGAAGAGGCGCGAGACGTTAGTACAGCGGCCCTCAATGTAGCGCAGACTAACTATTCTGAGGCTCAGAGTATCGTTGATACTATTGCCTCTGAGGCCGAGTGGATGCGCGGCAGAGGAGTAGTTCTGGTATGCTTTCTTTTGCCTTAAAGTTTTATTTGCTAAAAGTTGTTTCTAATCCATTGCCTTCGCTGTAGGTTGCCAACTCTGTCCTTAACGCTGGAGAACTGGATCGCGATGTTGCTGCTCTTAAAGATGCCTCGCGCGCGGTAGGTCATCGTGGAGGCTATCTTGAATATGCGCAACATGCTGAAGAGGTGTTTGGACAGGAGTTTGACACTAGTCATTGCTCAGTGACTGACCAGGCTGACGCTGAGTTAGCACGTGCCAAAAGTGCTTACGATCACCTGTCACTGCCTGTGATGGACTTGGTCGCAAAAGCTCTAGAGCATGATGACTGGTGCCACCGCCTAAAGGCTATTCTCGACCCACCAAAAACTGTTGAATTATCTGATGAGGAGGAAACGGCGGGCAATGATGGCGATGGTGATGGCGATAAGCACGACGATGATGATGCTGGTGATGGCTTTGAATAGATAGTGTTGACATGCTTTGTGCCTTGTAAAAAATTTTATCTTTAGGTTTTGAATGTAACCAGTTGCGCGGTCGCGCTTGTTTTGGATCAAATGAATGATAGTTGGTTTTAATGTAATTGTTGCGCGGTTGCGCTTATTAAATATGATGTTTATGTTTATTCTCTGTGTCGTTACAATTATTGCACTGTTGTTAGAAACTTTGGTTAAGTTAGCGCGAATAAATGTAAGTGTGGCTCTTGTGCGAGTGTAACTGCCTGGTCTCGCGCTATGTTCGCGGAGGACCTTGGAGGCATAACTCAAGAGCTCATAATTCACTGAAGTGTTTTTGTGCTAATCAAAAGTTTAACATGCATTTGTAACGTAAGAGTCTTCGCGATAAAAGAAAACATGTCGTATGCTTTCAATAATTGAGAAACAGGCGCTTGGGCCAACATACATCGCATATAAGTAACATAAGGGGCGTTTAGCCAACATAGGAAATTAAAAAAGGCGCGTGGCCAACATGAGTGAGAAAGGGCGCATGGCCTAGAATAGTTACATATAGCATTTGCGCAGTTGTTGCGCATTCCATGTGCGCGGGATGATGTGTCAATCCAAGGTGCGCAATTTGTATGCCCATTTTCCTAGCACTTCGTGAACCAAGTATGAGCCTTCCCATTTGGGTGCTAGTTTTCCGGGGCGTTCAGCGTTTGAAGCTTCATTGTCTCTGAAGACATACTCTCCTGGAATGAAGGTGCAAATGCGTACTCTGGCATTGTAATACCTTTCCAATTGTGTCTTGTACTTGGCTTCTTTAATTCGCGCAATTTCGCGCCTTTCTTCTAGCAAATCCAAGTCAAGACGACGCTCTGCCTCTTTATCGATTGTGTTGACTGCTGTCAAGCGCGGAGAGGGCAGGCCAATTTCTGCCGGGATAACCGCCTCTGAGCCATAAACTAGGCTAAAAGGGGTTTCGCCGGTACTTGTTTTCGGCATGGTTCGGTGAGCCCACAGGATACTCGGGAGCTTATCTACCAGCCTCTTCATTTTGTGCCCAGTCGGGCCTTTACCCCATCGACGATACTCTTGTTCACACTTTCAACTTGGTCGTTGGCTTGGGGGTGCGCAACGGAAGAGAAAGTGTGTTCGATTTTCATCTCTTTCATCCACTTTTGGAGGTCATCTGACGCGAACTTGGTGCCATTGTCAGTTACAATCTTGAGTGGCAGGCCAAACCTGCAGATGATGTGTTCCCAAATAAACTTGCGCACCATCATTGACGTAGTTGAGGCGAGGGCTTTGGCCTCCACCCATTTCGTAAAATAGTCGACGGCCACGATTATGAATTTGATGGCGCCAGGAGCTTCTGGGAAAGGTCCCACCATATCAATCCCCCACTGCTGAAAAGGCCAAGCAGTGGATACAGGGATAAGATCGTTCTTTGGGCGCAGGGTTTTTGGAGAATGTCGCTGACAGGAGTCGCATTTGCGCAGCTCCTTCAGGGCGTCGACATGCATCCCTGGCCAGTAATATCCAGCGTTCATAATCTTCGCGACAACCATGCGTGGTCCTGCATGGATGCCACAGATCCCTTCGTGAATTTCTCTGATCAAGTAATTCGCGTCTTGGGGGTCCACGCAGCGCAGAAGTGGCCCCAAGAAGGATTTTCGATATAAGATACCTCCATTCATCTCATAATGCAAGGCCTTGTTTTGAATCTTCCTTGCCTCTGCTTTGCTCTCAGGGAGTATTCCTTCTTGCAAATACTGAATTATAGGGGTCATCCAAGACGGCTGCCCTATTTAGATCACGTTCACTTGTCGCAGCAGAACTGGCGGGTTTTTGAGTACTTCGATTCTTACATCTTTGGCAAGATATTGGAAAGAGGTTGAAGCAAGTTTACTCAGGGCGTCTGCTGGTTTGTTTTCTGAGCGATTGATGTGAACTACCTTGTATGATTCGAATTGTTGGAGTAGTTCTTTCGCCTGGTCCAAATACAAGGCCATAACTTCGCCTTTTGCATCATAAATTCCGTTGATTTAGCTGGCGATCAAAAGTGAATCGACATGCGCTTGTAGATTTCGAGCTCCCATTTTTATGGCGAGGCGCAAGCCTGCCAAGAATGCCTCATATTCCGCCTCATTGTTGGTGTTCTTGAAATCCAACTTGATGGCATATATAAATTCATGGTTCTCCGGGCTAACGAGGCGCAATCCGGCTCCCGCGCCATCCTCGTTTGAGGCCCCATCAGTGTACAGCATCCATAACTCGTCTGACGTGTCTTTTATGGGAGTCTCGACAATCTCACAATCCTTGATTTTATCCGCTGGGACTTCTGTGATGAAATCCGCCAGAACTTGACCCTTGATGGCTGGGTGCGGCCTGTACAAGATGTTGTGGCCCCACAGCTCGATCGCCCACTTTGCTAACCGCCCAGACGTCTCTGGTTTCTGCAATATCGTGCCGATGTGAAAGTTGGTGAGCACCGTGATCACGTGCCCTGTAAAGTATCTGCGCAGCCTTCTAGAAGCATGTAGTAATGCAAGTACCAACTTTTCCATTGTTGAATATCTCGTTTCTGGGTCGGTGAGCACCCTGCTGACGTAATAAATTGGAGTTTGGACTCCATTTCTCTCCACCAGTAATATCGATCCAACTGCCTTGTCCGATGATGACAAGTATGAGCGGCTCCTTTTCAAACGGTGCAGTCAGGGTAGGGAGCTCGATCAAACACTCCTTCATTTGCTGAAAAGCAACCTCTGCTTCAGGCGTCCACTTGAATTCTTGCTTCTTCACACAATTGCGCAGAGTGCTGATAAAAGGATATGACTTCGCGGCGTGGTTTGACAGAAAACGGTTAAGCGCGGCTAGGCGGCCGGCCAACCTTTGCATCTCCTTGATTGTTCGTGGTGATGGCATTCGTTCTATTTCCTGGACCTTTTCCGGATTGACTTTAAATCCGACATTAGTGACCACGAAGCCTAAGAATTTTCCCTCCTCCATGCCAAAGGAGCATTTGGCTGGATTCAATTTCATATTCACGCTTCTCAATGAGTTGAATGTTTTTTCGATGCCTTTCAACATTCGGTCCTCTTCAGGACTTTTGACCACCAGATCATCGATATAAACCTCGATATGCTTCCCAATATCTCCCGCGAAGGTCTTATCCATCAGGCGCTGGTATGTGGCGCCATCGTTTTTGAGGCCGAATGGCATCTTTGTATAACAGAAGATCCCGAGATCGGTCTGAAAAGCTGTCTTGTCTTCGTCCTCGAGCTTCATTTGAACCTGATGGTACCCCTTGTAACAATCTAAGAAGCATTTCCATCTGTATGGTGCGAGAGAGTCTATCTTTTTGTCGATCTCGGGTAAAGAGTAGCAGTCTTTTGGGCATGCCTTGTTGAGATCGGTATAATCAACGCACATTCTCCATCCTCCACTAGACTTCTCCACCATCACTGGGTTCACGACCCAACTTTGATAACGCACTTCTCGCAAGATTCCTTCCTTTAGCAGCTCACATACCTGCTCGTTCATCGCTTTAGTCTTATCCGCCCCTAAGTTGCGTCTTCTTTGCACTTTTGGTTCGAAAGAGGGATAAGTATTCAGACAATGCTCGGTAATGTCGCGCGGGACACCGGTCATGTCGGCCGGAGTCCAGGCGAATATATCCATATTCCTGAACAGGAGTTGCTTGAGATGCGTTCTGATGTTTGGTGAGATTGCGTGGCCTATCGTCACCGTTTGCTCCGGGTATTTGCGGTTTAACACCCATTTCTCTGGCTCGGTTGTTGAAACCTTCGCCGCTTTTGTTGAGCGCATCTCTTCTGTCGACATTACTTCTTTCTTGGCATAGATAATTGCCACCCCCGTCTCAGTTGGAAACCCTATCGCTGAGTGGGGCGTGGAAGTTATCATGTTCAGTTCGCCTTGCGTTTCTCTCCCAATCAACACATCATGCCTCGATTTGACTGGCATTACCATGAAGTTTACATTCGTTGTTCTTGAATGCTTCCCGTCCGATAGTGTGACGGGGAAGCTGATTTGGCCAAGTGGGAAGACCATCTCGTTGCAAAATCCTGACAGAGGGTAATCAACCGGCTCGAGTCTCGCTTTGTCTTCATTGTCAAACTAATTAAAGCATTGCTCATAGATGATATCGGTTGTACTTCCCAGGTCAATGAAGACGTACTCTGTTTCATAATGGCCGATAATACCGGTGATGACGATGGGTCGTGTGGCGCGAGGACCCCCGCGCACCACCGGGAAAATGACCTGTTGCTCTTGCCATGTCGGCTCGTAGGGTCGCTTGCCTTTATCTCTCGCGCTATATCTTGGCCCGTTGACCATATGCGTTTCCAAACGTCTAACTTTTTTCTCTCTTCCATCATCGTTGCGTTGGATATGACGTGTCTCTTTGCGCACGTTCTTTACCAGATGGCCTAGTTTTCCGCTTTTCAGCGCTTTCTCGATCTCTTGACGTAAGCTGATACAGTCATCTGTAAGATGGCCTGTATCCTTGTGAAAATCGCAGTACAGGTTCGGGTCTTGGCCCTTCTTGTTCGTCATAGGCCTTGGAGCCTTGAAGTCGTGATTCTCCGTCATTAACACTTCTTTTGGTGTCTTCGTGAGCGGAGTCCAATGCTTTTCTCGGTTATCATCCCTGACTGCTTTTCGATACCCGATTCTATCAATTGTTTCGCGCGCATCTTCTCTATAGCGCGGCCTCTCTTCATGGCTCCTTGATCTTCCGGATTTCCAATCGTTACTTTTGTGCTTGTTGCGCTTGTTGTTATCGCGCGCGTTTCCCTTGGAAAATCGATCTTCAGTATAAGAGTTCTTGTTACCGGCCAGTGACTCTTCAGTTTGCGCGACTATTTTCGCGGCTTCCATGAGCTTATCCCATTCTTTAGGCATTCCATCTTTCCCAGTGATAGTTCTGATGAGACTATCACAGCGAATGGCCTTCTTGAAGTGGGCGCGCATGAGTTGTTCACTTACGCCACCAATTTCCAAACACTCCTTGTTGAAGCGAGTGATGAAATCTTCTAAACCCTCGTTCTCTCTGCGCCAGATATCTGTTACCTCAGCTGTGTCTCGCTGGTAATGTAACACCTCGAAAATTCGTGTTAAATAATAAAACGACACGTGTCATGAAAGACAAAACGCGTTGTAAACCAGGATTAAATAAAGATGTTTTGGCAGGATTGAAAAGTGGCATCATGTTAATTTATACCTCTGAACACCTCATTTATAAATCCCAAGACCCAAGTTTTTATGTATTAAACATCTATTATGTCTAAAATCCAGAAATGGGCTGACAATGATGAATTGGAAATGCATGATAGGACTCCTACGAAGAAAAAGCACGGTAACCCTTTGTTTTCGGCACTTTAAAATGGATTCAAGTGAAACAATTCTTTATGGTAGGGTTTAGAACTGTTCAAGGCACAATTGGGAGGCCCCTTAACTGTAAAATAATGTCCCAAAGTCGGATTATAGGGTTGCCCTTTCAAAACACCAAAGAACAAACGATTTTTGTGTCTGACCAGAGGCTTACGGACCGTAAGCCAGACCTTTACGGTCCGTAAGCAAGTGCCCAGCGACCAGAAACCTTCTGCAGCCGGTTTTTCGCGATTGTGACCTATTTCACTGGTATTTCTCACCATTGGACGACCCCTAAAATGTTCCTAGACCCCAGGGACACTTGTGGGACAATTGTGGTCACTCATAGCCTTAGTTGTCAACCTCTTATGGTGTGTACAACTAGTATATAAGGCTTTCAAGGTTTCAAACATTCCCACAACTTCTCCTGCATTGTGGGATCATTTCTGGAGCTATCAAGCAGCCTCAAGTGATCATATTTCGTGCATTGGACTCTTGTAAGTCTGCTAGTCCTTCTTTAATTAAGTTTAGCTTAGTATTTTAGCTAAAAGTCAAACCGTCGTAATTACGGTTTGACTTCGAGATTAGTCAATAATGGCTCAGTCATATCTCGAATTAAAAGTAGTTATAGATTGGTATTTATGTGGGTAATAAAACCTCAAAAGGGTTTCCCCTGATCACCACTCTAACTAGTTCAAATGTCGGGTCAAACATGTATTTAAAAAGTCAACAGGATACTTAAATTGCAATTTATGCATGATTAGCTATCTAGAACATATACAACCTGTTTGATCATTGTTATAACATGGTAATAAGTGTAAGAACATGTCTAAACATGTTCAACCCGACAATTTCCTGTTTAGACCCGGTTCGGAACCGAAAGTCACATAGTTTGACTTTCACTTTGACTTTCAGTTCTGACCCGTTAAGGCATGTTTTAGAAATGCCTCAGAGCTTTAATTGGACTAGGTTACATGTTAGAACAACCCTATGTGATTATACACCTTGGTTCATTAGTTATCCAATTAATATGCATGTTTCCGTTAATTGCTCATATGTTGACCGTTATGCCCTTATTATCTTAAAACGTGATTTATGAAAATGTAAAAGTGTAGAAACCTTAAATACTGATATATAAACTTGTATGCAAAGTTTGACATCAGTTTGACTTGCAGATTAAGAGTTATGCTCAATATCGCAAATTTAAAGCTTTATGTTAATAAAATGGCGTAATTAGCGTATAGCCTAGTTAAGCCTACTTTTTGGTATCAAAATTAATACCCACTGATGTAATATATTATTTTGGGATTTTTAAAGATTTTTAATTAATTTTAGGCTGAGCATAACTAGTAGTCGTAGGCTTAATCCGGTAATTGTCGGTTTTGCCCTTACGGGCCATAAAATGAGTTTTACACATCTAAACGACTCCAAACCTTTTGCTACTGAACACATATGATAAATAAATTATTTTAAGCCTTCTGGAAATATAAAGTTATCAGATTTAAGTACCGAACCCGGTAATGGCCTTTAATCGCCTTATTTAGCGTTTTTAACGAATAGTATGTTTTAAAATCATATTGAACATACCCGGGTTGATACCTACTGATATATGAGGCAAATTATAATATTTTAACAGTAAGCAAAGGTTGATAAACTCAGACTTCAGTTTTGAGCTTTTCGGCTTATGTGAAATTACCAAAATACCCCTACGGGGCATAGTTTGGTTAAAAATGATAAATTTCATATACATGCTTTAACCTACTGATATAACTTAGAAAATTAAGTATAATTACTGATTTCATCAGACCTGTAACTCAGTTAAACACTTAAACGCTTTTATAAACTTTTAAATGACCAAACTACCCCTACGGGGCCTAGTTTGTGTTTAAACACATTTCGGGCATAATGAAAGACACCTTACTGATGTCACAACATATTTGAGACATAATTAACTTAGGAAACCTGTATATAGCTCTCATGAATACCCGTCACGCTAATTACGCGCACGGTTCGGTTTATGTAACAAGTTTACATAAATTAGCCGAAACGGGTCAAACCTTAACGGTTTTATCTCAAAATCCAGAATGTGAATAATAAACCCATATTAAACAAGTCTTCAAACTTGTCGGGTCTGAATCACATTCTATCCGGTCTTCGCTTAATCGTGCGTACGAACCGTATCTTGAAACTAGCCGGTCTAAGCTTAAGCTTAATAAAAGGCCCGTTAGAATTCTAATAGGTTATTATAAACCTTCGTTCCAGATTAGGAGGACCAGTAAAAGCTACGTGCATTTTGCTTATTGTGATTAATACTTACTCAGGTAAATACTTTTAACTTATTTTCCCTATACGGGCTTGGGTTACGGTATATAGCATACCGCTTGATCGGGCATCAAATCTCCACATTAAGTGGGTAGTTGAATAATTTGATCGGCTCGTTTAAACAGTCTTGTTTACTTTACAGCCTTTGGGGGGTTAATGACCATGTCCCGGATATCCTTGGCATCATCTTACGAGATGGCCACGACCTGAGCACGGGGTGTAGGCGTACACCTGTCAGTGTATAACTCAATTATGTGGTGTGTCTATTGATCTTTAACCCGGACAAGATCCGGGCTACTGAACGCATAAGTAACATGTAATTCGTTCACAAGATTATAATATTAAATAATTCTCCCAAGTTATAAAAATGTTTATGCCATGTGCATCCAAACCAATTTTAAATCATTTTCCAAAATGAGTCAGTTGATTGTATTTACCAGTGTAAACTGACGTATTTTCCCAAAAAGACTGAATGCAGGTACTAAACGAAATTGGCTGGATTGTCTCCTAAGCATCAATAAAAAAGTCTCGCAAGCTTAGGATGCCTGAAGTCTGTTGAACCATTAATATTATTTTGTTTCGATCCTACTGTGGATAAACTTCCGGATATTGTTACATTGATAAACAATATTAAATTCGGTTGTATCATATTTTAAATTTGCTTCCGCTGTGCATAATAATATTGTGTTGTTTGACTATTACGTTGCCAACCACGTCACGATACTCCCCCACCGGGCCCACCGGTGACACGTGGAAATCGGGGTGTGACAGGTAACGTCTCTGCTGGTTGAAGTGATTCACAAACTGTGTCCTGAAATCAACCCATGACTTGATTTTCCCAGGCGGTAGGCTGTCGAACCAAGCGCGAGCAGCCCGGTAAACGTCTGGATAAACAAATGACACCACATTGGCATATTCCATCCTCCCATGCAACCAACACTTGTGAATACTCTGACGTAATCATAAGGATCAGTCAGTCCATTGAACTTTCCGACTGTGGGAGGCAATTTTTCTCTTGATAGCGGCGCAAGAGCGATCTTTGGGATGAATTTCGAATGTTCTGCCGCTTCAGCTGGTCGATAGGCGAGGCGAAAGTCTCGCTCTGCCTCTTCAGTGTACCCCACGTGTTGTCTTGGTTTGTAGTATTCATGGTTCTTCTGTAAGCGATTGAAGACTGACGAACTCTCATCATCCTGCCAAGTTGGATCATTCGGGTCAGTATCATACCATTCATTGTTCATGTTGCGCGGCGTGAGCCGCCTATAAACTGGACCTCTTTGGACATGTGACGGATAGTCATAATAGCTTTCTGTCTCTTCTCGCGTATCGCGCGTGTCATGCACGCTTGGCCTTCTCGTAGGGGGAGGTCTGTTAGCTCTTCCTTGGAGGTTTTGATGTAGGGGTATCTGGCGCGCCCCCTGGCTCGGACCCAAAGGTGTGATTAAAGATGGTTCTACTTGCAAAACCGTTTGCTGTGCGCTCAAAGACTGGTACGCAGCATTGATGGTAGCAATTTGTTTGGCGTACCAAGAGGCTGGAGTTTCGCCATCTGGTAGCCCTAATAACGCCGAAATGTGCTGAGGTGGAGTTGGATTTGATGGTCCAGCACCATTGTTTCCCGGGGTTACCGTCTGGGTGATGCGAGTGATGCTCGCGCGGGGTCCCCCAGTGTTGGTTACTTCGATTTCACCGATTTCTTCTACATGTTGGACTTGGACGTTTTGATTGTCCTCCCCCAACCCTGCGTTAGAGTTTGCTCCAAAACCAAACTCAGGAATGATTCCTTGACCAGCCATGATCGAAGGAGAAAACAACGAAAACTCAGAAAAAAGAAGATGAAAATGATTTGTAGAAAACCGGTGGGCGCCAATGAAGAAACACAGAACTAATTTTAGGGTGGATTAGTTTGGTTTATGCTTCTATCATAGTGGTTAATCTTCTAATGACTTTCTGAGCTTCGTAATGATCTTCTACACCTGCAAAACAGAACACCGTTACTCGTTAAGAGGGGAATGTGGGGGTTTCCCTCTTAACCGGGCTCCGGCGTGAGAATAAGCGACTGTTTTGAGGAGATAAGTATGTATTGAGAGTAAGAGTAGAGAGAATTGAATGTTTAACCTGTGCAGTGAAGGTCTCTATTTATAGCCGGAGAGGTGTAAGAGGATGTGGGCTGATGGGCCTTGGGCCGGAAGGCGACAACTTAGAGGATATGCTCTTTGTCTCACTGGTGTCGACCGTTAGTGGCTTCTAGGAGTTCCCTGGTGCTGGCGCACCGTGATTGGAGCCACGTGTCATGGTTGTCGGCCTGGCCGCCCTTCTGCCATCAGCAGGTAAGTGGAGATCGTGGGGCATGTGTCTCTGCCCTGTGATTGGTGCCACGTAGGCGTCCTCGAGTATTTTTTTGTCTCCTGCATGTCAGACGATCGTGGAGAACGATTGAGCAGGACCAGAAGGACGCGGTTTGACCCTTTTCTTCTGCCACTTGTACCTTGTGTACTATCTGAAACAGCCTTGCGACGCAGCCCCGCGCGATTCTTATTGAACATGTAACTATCCCGCGCGGGGGTATGGGTGACTGAATGCTCTTTCAGAATGTTAAGTGTTGAAAGTGTAGCTTCCTAGTGTTCAGATCTCGCGCCCGATCAATTAATGGTGATGTAATCCGCGCGAGATTGTCAGTAAGACATTTGTCGAATAAGAAGTATGGCCCTGCGCGCGACCTGAACAAAGAGTTGCGCGGCTTTTTTGGGACAATACCCCTTCACATACCCTCCACCCTAAGTCCCAACTAAAAGTCGAAATTGGTTGCTTAAGTTTTATTGTTTTAAATCCGATTCAAATAACAACAATGAGTTTAAATAACGAATTAAATTGTCTTAGCAATTTAACTTTAAAAACAAAACAATGAACAAAAAATCTATTTCCGGAAATAAATAAGGGGCTGTTTGGCTAAGCTTATTTTGGAGTGACTTATGACTTATTGACTTTTTGGAAAAGTAAATAAGTCATAATGGAGTGACTTATTTACTTATTCCTCTCACATAATAAGCTAACCCAAACACCTTTTAACTTTTCAAAAAGTAAATAAGTCACTAAAATAAGCTTAGCCAAACAGCCCCTAAGAATATATTGTTAGTTAAAATCAATTTCCATATTATAAATTAGCAACAACTTGTTACTTAATGGTATTGTATCCCATGCATTAGGAGTTTTTCAAAAAAAAAAAATCACTTCTAACCTAAAGAATTTCACTTTTTGTATTTTAATCCCTTTGATTTTTTAACTTTTAACATAAAGTTTTCATATTTTACAATTTAATCCCAACACTTTTTTTATTTTCAACTTTGATCCCCCATACTTTTCATCTTTCGCAAGTTTTTTCGTTTTACGTTTCGTTTTAAATTTTGCGAGTTAACACACAACAACGTGCATGTGGTGTTCAACGTTTTTTCAGCTATGTTTTCCCCTTTTGATGGGTCCATCACAAAACGTCTATATTTCCCCGTTTGACAGATTCGTTGCAACGCGCCGGTCCTAGATCGACTTATTTATTCTTTACTACGTTTTACGTTTCGCTCTAATTTCATCGCATTAACACGCCGCAATGGGCGTGCGTGGTTCAACGATCTTATGTCTACTTTTCGTCTGGTATTATTTTGTCCTTTTTATTTATTTTAGTTTTACGAGTTTTTCCAATGTTGGTGGTCGCTGGCAATGATGTGACATTGGTGCCACTTGGCATAGTTTTACGAACGTTTTTAATCTCTTAAGTTTTTTACTAATAATATTTTTGAGTTTGCCTCTATATATCTTTTAATTAAAAAACTGTGCATGTTTTTATGTACATGTCGGTATAAATTCGATTTCCTTTACGTTTCGACATAAATTTTTTTCTAGAAACGAGTCAGGTCAGATATAATATGTAGATATAATATGTTTCGTTTAAAAAGCCATTTTAAGTGCATGTTTTATGTATGTTTTGGTATAAATTCGAGTTGGTCTACCTAAAACGTAAACTTTTTTTGGAAAACGAGTTGGGTCAAATATAATATGTTTTCGTCTTTTTATGTATGTTTCATAAATTTTGTTTCGAATCGAGTGGAGCAAATTATGTTTCCCCCTTTTTTTCAAAAGCTGCAACTACTCGTTGATGTTTTCTATGTATGAGTTGGGTCACATATAATACGCTATGATTATACGATTTAAACTCGATTTACTTTACATTTTGATCGAATCGCAATGCTTATATAGGTCACATTGTGTTCAGTAAGATACTTCGAAACGTGCATTTTCATATGATTAACGCATCACATAACATTTGGACTAATCCATTAAATATTTACGATCTACCCTCACCTAGTTATATATAAACACTATCAATATAGTAGGAAAGGAAAAAAAGGAACTAATCAATGTCTGGCACATAGACATTGTTACTATTCCCAACATTCTGAGTTGGCTTGTTTTTTCATAGATAACTAGATTAGCTAAAACTAAAATAAAATGAATTTTATTTAATGTAACACACCCCTAACAAACATTGCTTTTATTTCATTGTAATTGCCTTTCAAATAGAAACATGACCCATTTTTTCTTGTTTTATAGTTTCAAACAGCATTTTTTTTCTTGAAAGTTTAATTATCTGATAAAAATAAATTTTACTCTTAAATCATTCTTGATATAGTGGGATTTACGCAATTTAAACCACCAAAATAGAAATATAACAAAGGCTACACGGTATGGGACACCATCCACATGCTACCTCAGCCAAAAAAATCAATAGCACCCCCCTAACCATACCGCGGGCACCATTAGGGGGCGTTATTGAAGGGTTGTGGTTACAATAACGAGCATTCGCAAGATGTATGTGTGTGAATGAAGGGTTGGCGCTTTAAAGTATACCCTCAATGTTAAAAAGGGGCGCTATTGATGAGGTGGAGCTGAGGTGGCTCCATTCCATACCCTCCAGCCTCATGATCAAAACTCTCTTTATGTAAACTACCAAAAAATTAATAACTTATAGCTATATAGCATAGCGGAAACTCATTTGAAACAGTTTAGATGACAATTTACAATGAAGATGTACAAGTTGTAATAAAAACACATTCTATACGTTCCCGAGTTCATTACTCGTTTTTATCTCTTTTCGGTGAATCACTACCTGAAAGTATACACCACGGCACATTAAAGTAAGTTCCTGTCACTCAATAAAAATACACTTTCATATTAACCAACCTTAGCTTGTAAAAGCTTCATACTTTTCTAACACATTAGGTCTAAACTACACATATACCAAGAGTATAGAATTATTATTTAATCCACCAAACCTGTAAAAGGGATGAGCATCTACACGGTACCAGTATTAATACTGGCTTTTACCTTCAAATACCGGTAGGGCTATAAATGAACCGAACGGTTCACAAACGGTTCACGAACACAAACGAACATAAATAAAATCGGCGAAAGCGACGGAGGCTAAAGTTGGATGGCGGAGGGAGCAGCTGAAACTTGATGGAATAATCGTGGAACAAATGTCAATAGTGTTCGCCAATATGAATATTGAGGAAGGAAAGGGGAATAGTGCATAAACGCAGTGGGAATATAGCTTCCTATTTTAATTTTAAGGATAATAAATAAATAAAAGTTAACGAATATAAAAAGTTTAGATAAAATAAATAAAAGTAGAAAAATCTCATGAACAAATGTTCACGAATATATTACCGAACGTTTACGAATATGTTCGTTCATTTAACTTATCGAACGAAATTCCATGTTCATGTTGGTTCATTTATTAAACGAATGAACATAAACGAACTTCCCTCCGAACGGTTCACGAACTGTTCGCTGAACGTTCGGTTCGCTTACAGCCCTAAATACCGATACCATACCGAGCATTTTTGATACCGTACCGGTATCAAATATTGGCGACTTTCGGTAGCGGTGCCAATACCGAGCTCATCCCTAAGATGGGGGAGAGTTGGAATCGAGCAAAACCCTACCCCATCTATTTGGTTCAAAATTATCAAAATACTCTTAGAAGTATAACTGATCATTCAAAAATCAATTTTAACCCATTTGACTAATTTGGTCAATTTTAGTCAAAATCACCATTTTCACCAAATTTCACAATTATACTTTGGATGTTCATTCAAAACAGATCCAACTGTGATATCAACTCACTTCAAATTATAATTCAACATATTATTAAAATTCCACTTTTGGTCAAATTTAGTCAATATTCAGTATGAATACATCTACCTAAGATTTTGTGCAGGTATATAACTAAGATTGAACTTACCCAACAGTTTATGAACATCATATAATGTTTCTAATCATTATAAAAGACGATACATTGATGAACTAACCTTGTTGTAGTTTAGATCCTTCATAAGAAAACAAGCGCACTGCATTTTTGTAGCTTACATCTGCGACTTCTTCTTTAGAGAGCTCAAGCAAAGACGCAACATAAGAAAGCACAAACTGGATATTAGCCGGATGATTAAGCATCTCCTTCGGGTCTCCATTATTCTCATCTCCTTCCACCAAAAAAATGGACTCTGAACTGTTCGGTTTCGGTACCGCATCTGGTGCATCGGTCTCCAGTAAAATCCTATCAGAAGGTACAGCTTTCAGCATCTTCTTAGCCTTGGTTTCTTTCATCGCCATAAGAAACCCCGAGAACGAAAAATACGCTCCGAGTTTAGCAAACTCAGGAACCATCTCTGCAGAACCTAAGTACGAGTGCAAGATTACACCTTCCGGAAACGGCCCGAGAGATTTCATTATGTCAAGAAGATCACCAAAAGCGCGCACACAGTGCACAGAAGCGGGCCGTTTCAGTTCTTTAGCAAGTTGTAGCTGCAACCGGAAGGTTTGAATCTGATCGGTGAAATCAATCGTCTTTCCATGTGACCCTTTGTCCAAACCGATCTCTCCTACTGCAGCCGAAGGGTTTGCATCAAAGAGTTCACGTAAAGATGTCAGCCAGTTGGGGGTTCGGTCCGTGATGTACCATGGGTGGAGCCCGAATGACGGGATTATACAAGGATAGGTGTCACTCATCTCCTTCACCAAGTGCCAGTCGTTCTCGCAGACCCCGTTGACCGCAAAATGATGTATGCCGCTTTCTAGAGCTGTCTTGATGAGCTTCGGAGCCTTGTTGAAGATTCTCGGGTCTTGTAGGTGACAATGAGCATCAAAGAGTTTTATCATGGCTTTAACCGATATTTTCTGTTTGGATTCAGGGTGGGTTTAGGGTTTATGATTCAGGATAGCAACAGCTCTATGAAACATTATAAAAACATACAATTCATACCGCTCAATAATCATTACCTTTCTTCCAAACTTTTAAAAGGGATAGGCACAAAATCTTTCTAACAATTAGTACTTGTAAACGCGAATCGATATGTACCATTTGGGTTTAGGGTTCATGGTTTATGGTTTACGAGAGGAGCGGCAGTATGAGCAAACACATTATCAAGACCTAAGACATACAATTCATGTCACTCAATAACCATCACATTTCATCCCAAGTAGCAATGTAAATCGATATGTTCCATACGGAACTAGGGTTTAGAATTTAGCGTTTAAGACAGTATCAACTCTATCAAGTATCAACACATCATCAAAACCATAAAAACATGCTACTCAACTATCATTATCTTTCTTCCCAAGTTGCAAAAAAAAAGATAGATACACTCTAAACTTTCTTCATTAAATTGAAAAAAAAAAACAATAGCTATAATTCATTTAATCCCTTTCTTAATTCCTATACTTTCTTCTTTAAATTAAAAACAAAAAAAAAATGATAATTTAGGGTTTTGAATTGAAACTGAAGCAAATTAGTACTAAAGTAAAACCAAAGCAGAAGCGTAATATTATCAATTAGGTATAGAGATTGATGAAAGTATGGCAATAATATACACAAAAATGCAGATTTTTTAGGGTATTTTTACCTGTATGGATCGACGTATCCACTGTTTCAGATGAGCTGATGAACTGCTTACAGGCAAAGTGATCGAACAGAATGGGAGTGATGGTAAGATACAATTGATTTTTTTTGGGTGATCTAAATGCAGTTCCAATTTTTTTTTTTTTTATTTTACTGCTTGCTAAATGGACTCCCAGTTTTATTAATTTCAGTGTCTGCACTTTACACTAAAGTTTGTAAATAAACTAGTTGATGCTCCGGCCGCGTTACGGGGCGATGGCCGAATAATGAGTGAGTGTTAGTTAGCTTATTGACACAAAAAACAATTAAATCGAGCCAACCAATTAAAACAAAACACTTTTATAATTTTGAAAAAAAAAAACTAAAACAATGGCAATATTGTAATTTTTAATTGAGGGAAAGTTGTATTTTTTGACTGGGGTAAAATTGTAATTTGCCAAAAGCTAAAGTAATGACAGTACAGTAAATTTGAACCAGGGGCAAAATTGTAAATTTTCACAGGGGCAAATTCGTAATTTTGAACTTGAGGTTACAACGTAATATAAATTTGAACTAAGGGCACAAGCGTAATTTTAAGCTGGAGACAAAAGCACAATTTTATTTTGAACCGAGTGCAAAATCGTAATTTTGAGTTGGGGGCAAAAACATAATTTTATTTTGAACTGGGGAAAAAACGTAATTTTGAAATGAGGGCGAAATCATAATTTTTTAAACGGGGAAAAATCATATTTTTGAACAGAGGGCAAAATCGTAATTTTTAGCTGTGGGCAAAAACAAAATTTTATTTTGAACTGGGGGGCGAAAAGGTAATTCTGAGCTGAGGGCAAAACCACAATTTTATTTTGAATGGAGGGGAAAATCGTAATTTTGAGTTGGAGACAAAATCGTAATTTTATTTTGAGATGGGGAGAAAACCGTAATTTTAAAGGACAAAAACGTGATTTTAGAATGGAAATAAAATAATAAACTGGTTGGTCTAATGGGAGAGTGCCAGGCAAAGTCATAATTTTGAATTGAGTGAAATATCGTAATTTTGAGATGGGGACAAAAAGCGTAATTTTATTTTGAGCTGAAGGCTAAAACGTAATTTTAAAATGGATATAAAACAATAAACGTGTTGGTCCAATGGGGGAGTGCCAGGCAGCTGCCTGGCACTATTCCCCTAACTTGGTAAGTGTATATATAGGAAATACAAGTATTTTCTATTTTTGAAAATTTGTATTAGGAACAAGTGGATACAAATATTTGTACGGATTAACCTGAGATCCAAAGTGCTTCACTTAAAAAGAACAGTTTGTATAGCTAAATTAACCTGAATTATCGAATATAAATATTACCAGTTGATATTAATTATGTCGTAAAACTATTTTAAATTTGAAATAAAAAACAAACTTAAAAGAATAAAAAAGAAACTATTAAAATACAATACATATTTATTTAATATGTTTTAACCTGTATTGTTAGGGTTTTGATATATTTTATTCACTGTTTTAGCTTATGTTCTAGTGATATATTTTATTCATTTTTGTGGTCTTATAGTCGTCTGGCACATGCGTTTTGGTGAATTTAAGAGTTTTTTTTTTTTTCAAAAAAGGGAGGTGGTGGAAAAAATATTTACTAAAATTAAACTGAGTGATTTGAAAAATATTTATCAAAATATGTTTTTTCTTTTAAGTTTTTTTCTCAAAATGGTTGTAATATAAAAAATCCTCCACGTCAAATCAAATTGTTAAGAAATATCAAAATCATCTGTGTGGAAAAAAAAAAACCTTAAACAAAACAGTCAACAAATAATACAAAACAAAATCATCCAGTGAAAAGAGAAAGAAACTTAAACAAAACAATCAAGAATTGATAAAAAACAAACAGAGAATGAATAAAAAAAAAAGAAACCGTAAACAACTGAACAAAACAATAATATATAAAATGTAAAAGGGTGGAATTTAAAAAATTATAAAAATGATATTTTTGGAAAGAGATGTATAAACAGTAAAAATAGATGTGCATTTAGCCGCTAATTTTTCCCTTAAATACTTGCACTTCCTAAGAATTGAACTTTGATTTCACCACAAGAAATAATTACTCTTGCCCACTAGGCTATAGCCTAAGTGACAATAAGATACAATTGACGATGAATTCATGTATGATATTGAAAACCCAAATATAATAATACATTATACAATTTTATTCATACTTGCCAAGTTACATCAAAACAGAAGGTTGACGGGCAACAAGATGCCCCGTCACCTCTTTCTGAATTGCAAACCCTAATCTACTAAAGACAAAACCCTACCCCTGGGGTTGAACAATTGTTGTGGATGGCCCGTTGGACCCTAGTTAAAATTTGGATAGCTTCTGGCGCTAGGGAGCCAAATGTGTCAAAGGCAAAAGGGACAAAAACATGCTGGTTCTCCGCACAAGCTTTAGCGTGCTTATCAACTTTCTTCAATTCTGCCTTTCTTGTTGCTTGTCCAGCTACAAACCCGTTTTCCCTTAAACCAACTAGAGGGGAAACCCCCGTGAGGTCCACACAAGCATGTTTCCCCTAGCCCAACCAAAGACGAGCAGCACCGCTGGTCGCGTAGTAGATCTCTCTTCCATAGGGTCTGTAAGGAAATTCACATGGGCCTTTTTCTTTGTCGAAATCCCATAGGGTTTGGATGGCAACATAGGTTTTGTATGTTGTGGCAACTAGTGAAATTTGCCGCGCTATGCGGCGGGGAATTCGAACGTTATCGATTCGTTTCGTTTTGTAACAGGATGAGCATGGTATCCGTTCAGTTCGTTACCTACCGGTTGTCACACCCCGACCACGTAAAACATCAAATCGTGGCGGAAACGTCGGGGAGTGTTGTAACAGAATTATTGTTCCACAACCATGGTAATTAAAATTACATTTTATTCAACAACCAAAGGTGGAATACATTGTTTCAAAACAAGAACCAAAAAGTACATAACATAATTAAACTAAGTCTATCTTTATTTTAAGTCTCTAAGGCACAGGTCTGCCCTAGTGTCACGATCATCATCCTAAGCGACAGCCCCTGAAAACATATGTGAAAATAGGTACGTCAGCATAAAAATGCCTGTGAGATACATATGTTTTATGAAAATAGGATTTATGACTTGAGTTTAAAGAAATGTTTAATAAAAATTCAGTCATGAACCTTGTTAATTGTTTTGTTTTATAAATCATTTGAAAAGCGATAGCAAAATCAGATGATATGTATATATAAAAGAGTAGTGTATGGTTAAAAGAATAACCAAGTAAAAATGAGTTTGAATAAACCAAATTATTTGTAAAACAATGCTTAAGTGAAAATGTGTTGTAAATGTAATATGTATAACTGAAATGGTTTAAATAACGTTACGATATGTAATACCATAAAAACACTTATATATATGAAGTACCAGCGGCGTATCCACCATGCTTTTATCATACTTCATGTCGCCTCGTTATGTAAATCACTTACCAAAACAAACCACCAAAATGTAATGTTTAAACCAATTGTCAAATGTTTATGAGTAAACCAAGTCTATTGTCAATATAAACCATGTAATGTATAAGCAAAAGTCATGTGTGGTAAGTAAAATGAGACTACTTAAACCACAAGCAAAAATGTACAAAACAAAGTATTTTAAATAAATTAAAAGTTATGTTTTGTAAGATAAATACATGTTCCACTGATACAAACACTTATGTCGTAAGTTAACGCATACATTCAAGCCTTGAGACAGCAGGATAACCTTAGAGTAAAGATTACCAAAGTAAAATGTTTTCGGATTCAGTCATTCCTTACACCCAAACAAACCTAGGATGTTAGGAACGGGATTTGTCAAGTCCTATGGTACCATTACTTACTACCGAGCGGCGTAGCTAATGTTAATGAATGTAATTTAGTCCCGTTGAACAAACCAAATGTCATATCAAATTGTAAACATGAAATGAAAGGAATGTACTAAGTATGCTAAGTTAACATACAAAGCAGAAAAGTCATGTAAATCAATATGCTAAATATGCTAGGTAAACATACATAGCAAAAGAAAGTGAAATTTATGTACTAATAGTGTACTAATGAACATAGCAAGTATATGATATGAAAACATGGAAAAGCATGAAAATAACAAGTAGGCACATGTGTTTCACCCCAAAATGTTTGGAAAACAGTAAAAGAGGGGTCTATGTACTCACCTTTGGGTGCGTTTTTTTTATATGTTAACACAATCCCACAATTTGTTTATTCGTCCTAAATTAAATAAGAATGATTAAATAATCAAAACTCACAAAAATACACGAGTTTCTCCGATACTTGGAATTTTCACATAACTTTGAGATTTCTCGAAAAGTTATTATTTTTTATTATTTTGGTGTATTTGTATATATGTACTCGAGCGTAACACACCTAATCTTGTCAACACTAACACATGACCATACACATATTGTAAAACACATAGCACATTGTAACCCATAAAATAACCCATGAACAACCCATTCTAGTGTATGTCGAAAAACACTTATTTTTACGATTCGGTAACATTTTTGGGCGTCGGAAGTCACGTATGACTAACCAATCACCAAGTAAACTTAATATAAGTTAAAATACTTATTTTTATACCAAATATATCAGTTTGGTTACTGATTTAAAATACTTTTGCAAAAATACTCCGAAAAGGCGATTTTCGACCGTTTTACCGCATAGTTTTGCATCAAACGTTACCCGAACCATCCCAAATCGAAACGACTTGAAATTTTGACATAACCCATGTTATTTACTGAATAAAATAATGGTTATACTCATGATAGTGCAGGTCTTAAATAAAGCACATAAATCATACAAATTTCACATAATTTACCACTTTTTAAGCTATATGTACAACATGCAAAGCTATCAAACCTATGTCAAAGTTTCATGCCATTATAATACATCAAATAATGTTATTTTTAGTATTTGTAACCTGATCTAAAACAGTTTTGTTATATAGCCATTTTTCATCATCTCTTGAGCTTTAAATCAACATATTTTCATATGTACAAGTGCCTAAAGCATACTTATCATAACATCATCATTTTATGTTAATATAAATGCATCAAATATGTGATATATTCAGGTTTATTTGCTGATGTAATTTACATTTAACATATCATACATAAATCACCAAATACTTGCATTTTTACCACCATTCAAGAACATGTAACACTTAAACAAGTACTTAACAAGAAATCAAACTTTAAAACTCATACACACATGTATATATGTACGGTATATATACATATATGTACATCACCATTTTTACTTGTATCATGATCCATTTCATTTTAGATTTCAAGTTTAGTGAAAATCCCAAGATTCAAGAGAAACTTCAATCATCAAGAACAACCAAGAATCAAAAGTATGATTTAAACACAAGTGTTATACCTTCAAGATTCAAGTAGGTTGTAGGATGAGATTTTGATGATAGGAAGCTTGAAATTACTTGAATGCACCTTGGAAACACTTTTAGATCTTCACACTAACTTGAAGGTTGCTAGAAATGGGGTTGAATATGAAGAACAAGATTGAAGAAAGGATGAGGATGGAGAGAGAGGGAGAGGACGGTTGGGGGGAGGGAAGGAAGGAGTGAAGTGATGTTGAGTGATCTTGCTTAGATTCATAGAAGATATAGGAGATATGGAAGGGATATGGAGTGTAGCATGCATGAACACTTGGCACACAAGATCTAATATGATATTTTGTAAGATATTTGAAATATTTGGTGGGGCCACACTATTAAAAACCGTATATGTATATGGGGGAGGGGGTAGAGTGTAATTTTTGATGGTAAGTTAGATAACACTAGGTATTTAACTGGATACCGGGTATTTTATCTAGCGTTTAAATCTCGGTTTATGGCGTTCTAAAATATTTTTATTATTCTATAAAAATAAACTCGCCAAAATATTACTGAAATAAATTTCAGTTGCCAAGACTGGCTGCGTTGTCCGTGTTTTGCAGTAGAAGCACTGTGTTGCGCAGAAACACGCGGTACGCGCTTAAACTTGAAAAATAACGTTTTTAAGTGTTTTAATTTATTTTTCAACGCGGACCTGATTAAAAATAAATCTTTAATCATAACAGAATATTTTTTGGATTTAAATATTATCCGGGCGGTCACCATCGTTCGTTTCGCAGTTTTGTCGTAATTAGTTCTTTAGTTCAAATAAACTTGTTTTTGCCATACCGAATCCTTCGAAAATTATTTCTAAGTTATGTAAAATATATTTAGGGTATGTTTGGCTTATGTCATAGTTTCGGAGTGTACGTTGCGTTAAACTGATTGCGTTTCTGCACCAGTTTGCGTATAACCTTCCAGAAAGTGATTTAAAGCTTGAAATTGGAATCGAATCAAATTGTAAAGTCATCAAACACAATAACACATATAATAACACCAAAGCACATTGTTTTATTGATAATCAACATTGTTTTACATTATACGATGCTTACAGAACACAGTTGTCACACCGGTGTTTTACCCGTAAATACTGGTACCATACCGGTTGGTTATAAAAATTACAAATATAGAAGCAGAGAAAACAATTTAAAAGTGGAAAAAGAAGAAGGAATAAATCATGGAAAATATTATTAAGAATGATAAATACTCAAACTTTTATTTAACAGCAGGTAATAAAAATTTTTATTTCCAATAAAGGGTTTCGAACCCGAGACACTCACTATATTTGAATGTTCAACATCCAACTGAATTGTGGAATTTTTTCTTAATAGTTTCGCTCCATAATAACTATAATATATACATAAAGCGGAAAAGGGCAAAAAAAAAAAAAAAAGAAACAGCAAAGCAAAGAAAAACGATGGCAAAAATGTGAATTTAAATTGAGGGCAAAATCGTAATTTGGCTGGGAGGAGAAAAACAAAACTAATTGCAAAACTGTAAATTTAAACGGGGCAAAATCGTAATTTTGATCCGAGGGCAAAATTGTAAATTTTAGTTGTGGGCAAAAGGATAATTTTATTTTGAACTGGGAGTCAAAAACGTAATTTTGAACTGATGGCAAAATCGTAATTTTAAAGCGAGGATCAAATCGTAAATTGGTTGGGCCAATGGGGGAGTTCCAGGCACTTGCCTCGCACTATGCCCCCATCTTGTGTCTGTAGTTATACACTGAGGGCAAAATCGTAATTTAACTGGGAAAGCAAACAAAACCGATGACAAAAATATAAATTTAAATTGATGGTAAAATCATAACTTACCTGGGAGGAAGAAAACAAAACTAATGGCGAAACTGTAAATTTAAACGGTATAAATTCGTAAATTTGAACCGAAAAGAAAATTGTAATTTTTCACTGGGGCAAAAGCATAATTTTATTTTGAAGTGGAGGTAAAAACGTAATTTTAAATTGATCGTAATTTTGAAGCGGGGAAAAATCGTAATTTGACTGGGAAAGCAAACAAAACCGATGACAAAAATGTAAATTTAAATTGAGGGCAAAATCGTAACTTACGTGGGAGGAAGAAAAGAAAACTAATGGCGAAACTTTAAATTTAAACATGGCAAAATCGTAATTTTGAACCGAGGGCAAAAGTGTAATTTTTGACTGAGGGCAAAAACATAATTTTATTTTGAACCGGAGGTAAAAGCGTAATTTTAAACTGATGATAAAATCGTAACTTTAAAGCGGGACAAAATAGTAAATTGATTTGGACCAAATTTAATAACTAAGCACATACTTTTAAGAGTTTTCGATCTTTAAAATATTATATATCACTCTTCATCCAACTTCCTAATTCCTAATTGTTAGACTGGACGGTATGGGGGCCGGCTTAGGCCTGGCGCCGGTCCCCCACACCGCCCCCTCCCTTCCGTCCCGGCCTCACCAGCAGCCCACAGCCGAACTCGCCTGGCCTCCTTCTCCTTCCTTCTCTCACATATACCTATACATACATACATATATATACACAAAGAGGTTCATCCCCCACCCCCTAGGTCCATCCCCTCCAAGCCACTCCTACGTGACGGTGATGTGGCGGCCCATCCTTGGAGGACTTGCCTCCTCCATACCTTCCAGTCTTATAGAGTTAATGGCTTGTGTGTGTCCGGCTTTGTTATGAATTTTGTCCTCTAGTCCTTCTTCATTCTTTACTCTTCTATTTTGTTTGTATGTATAATTTGACTATCTTAGCTTTTTGTCTTTGTTCATAAAACTAAATCTGATTAAGATGTTTTGGGTCGATAACATGTTTATCAGCGAGTTTGAATGAACTATATGTTGTTTATTAAAATTGCATTCTTTTTATAAGTTATTCTTTCTAAATGATCTTTTTACTACTTTATATTACGTAAACTGACATGCATCAACTTATTTCTTGGATTCGTCACTAATAACAGTGAACTTTCAGTAATTCAAACACCCAAAATTAAGGATAAAAATTATAAATTTAATGTTAAGAGGAATAAAATCCAAAACATATACATTCCAAGAGACAAATTCTGTAATATATTCACTAAAGTTAAACCTATTTTAAACTCCGACTCAAGAATCTAAACTATAGTCAAAAGGCTATAATACAAACGGTAATTCTATTGGCGTGCTAATACAAACGGTAATTCTATATTCGCTGCAAGATCTATTTTCCATCCAACCAGGTGATGTCTCCATAGTCAAAAGGCTACTAATACAAACGGTAATTCTATGGGCATGCTGGCTGATATGGAGAACAAGGAATGAAGTTGTCTTCAAATCCAAAAACTTGGAAATTGGGAACATATTAGCTGAACTAAAAACATTGGGATACCTATGGGTCAAGAATCGGTCCAAGATAGAACAGTTTGAATGGGAGCAATGGTGTAAATTTAGTTTCTAAAAGTTTTTTCCTGCTTGTAATATCGGGTTGTCCGTCTATCGGTCGTTGGTTTGTTCTACAGTTTGGTTGTTAATAAAATTTAGCCTTAAAAAAAAGAATCTAAACTATAGCCAACGAGTTAGTGGTGGAGTTGTTGGGGGAAAAACTTGGTGTTCCTTGTGACCCAGGTTCGACTCTCATTCTCTCCATTATTTTATGCGGCATCCAGGTGAAGGCGAATACGGGTGGCGTTCGTCTTGGATGGAATGCGAGATTTTACCGATTATTCCACTGTCGTGCCTTCGGGCGGGTGAAGGTCGGGTTTTCCACGCATCTGGGAGAGCCAAGGGGCTGGCGGCGGTCGAGTAGTCAACCTTGGGTACAACGCCCGATGTCACGGTGGTTGACACGTCATTCCTTGCCGTTCGAAAAAAAATCTAAACTATAGGACTTCAAACTTATTTGGTTAGGGGGTTTTCCACTAAGTGGTTTCCTCCTAGAGAGGTCTCAGGTTCGATTCCTACTACTAAGTGCAAATTATGTAAAGAGTAAATTGCAATTTTACCCCCTGAGGTTAGGGGTGATTGGCACTTTTACCCCCCCTAAGGAAATAATTGCAATTTTACCCCCCACTGTTTGAGGTTATGTCGCAATTTTACCCCCCGGCTTCAATTTTGTTGACTGGTTTGTTGACTTAGGGGTGAAATGACTATTATACCCTTTTATTTAACCCCCTGTGTTTTGTTTACTTTGTAATATTACCCCCTGCCACCACTGCCACCGCCATTCACCACCACAACCACCATTGCCACCTCCAGCCACCACCCTCAACCACCACTACCACTGCCATTCACCACCACAACCACCACTGCCATCTTCTTCCTCCCCCTCTCTCTCTCTCTAAAAAAACCCACCACCCGCTTTCATCTTCAACAATCACCACCGTCATCTCCACACCCCAGCCTCCAATCATACACATACATACAACCAAACCATTAATAATCACCACCTGCAACTTCTCCGTAACAATAACCACACACATATTCACATGTATGAATATATGATGTATATACATAATCAAATGCAACAGAGCATTAACAAGCAGCAGTGCGTTTGTATTCGACAAAGTTGGAGTATATTGAATGAAAGAACGAAATCCAATAAGAAGCCCAAGTATGAGAATTTGAACAATAACATTACTTGAACCCATTACTTCTTTGAGAAACAATGAATATTTCCAGTAGCCTATTATACACTTTTTGTCCATTATTTATATTACATTTTACATGAATATATGATGTATATACATAATCAAATGCAACAGAGCAACAAAACTCACCACAACCACCACTGCCTACTTTGAAGCATTGACCACAAACCCACAAAAAAGATCCAATCTAAGCTCCCATAAAATTGGGGATAATTCAAAGCCCACTTCCCTTGTTAGAAACAGAGCAACAAAACTCATCTCTCTATTACTGTTAATTGGTGGATCATGAGCAGAAAGATCAATTGCCTCACTGATCCCATAAAATTGGGGATAATCAAAATCCCAACATCTAACCCATCAATTGCCTCACTGATCCTCTTGATCCCTTCATTTAAATCACCAGAAAGATCAAAAACCACTTCTTTGATCTGGGTTTTCCCAAACCACTTCTTGAAATCTGATCCGGCTGGTCGCCGCCATCGCCGCCGTGGTGGCGGCGTTGCTGTTGCTGTTGTTCTCTGCTGCTAGATGAAGTAAGTGTAGTGTTTGGTGGGTTCAGATGGGTGAAGTTGGAGGGTGAATCTTGGGGATATGTGGAGGCTTTACTGTATGAAAAGTGAAAGATTAAGAGGAGGATATAGATGGGGGAATACTTGCCAATGGAAGAAGAAATGAAGGAGGTTATGATGGCGACGGTGATGGTTGTGGCTATGGAGGTGGAGGTTCAGATATAGATATAACAATAATAATTGTCCTTTACTCTATATATAATAAAAATAATAATAAAAATAAATTTAGGATAAGATTACCAAAATACCCTTACATATAAGGGTCAAACTACCTTTGACTGAGCTTAGGGGGTAATGTTGCGACATAAGAGTTAACAGTGGGGGGTAAAATTGCAATTATTTCCTTAGGGGGGGTAAAAGTGCCAATCACCCCTAACCTCAGGGGGTAAAATTGCAATTTACTCTTATGTAAATATGAGAGAGCACCTCTGGGAGATTCGAACTTGGAGTGAGGGGTTTAAATAGTATTTATTGGCCCTTTGGAGTAAACTGGAAATCCAGTTGATCTACTATTAAAAAAAAAAAAAAAAAAAAACTACATTTGTAAAGACAAGAGGCCTGCCTGCATATCTAAAAGCCTCCAAACTGAAAAAAGGAATCTTTCGTTCTTTTTTAACAAATTCAAAAAGTCAAAATCCAATCAAACAGACATATTTCTAAAACCTCCATATTCTCTGCAACTTCTTCTTCTTCTTCAATCTTCAACAATTTCATACACAAATCTACATACAGAAGCTCTTTAACATGAACGAGAAATCACGTGTCACTAAAGACCTCGATGAAAAACACCGAAAGGTTTGCTTTCGATCACCTCTTTTTCCGTTTCATGAAATCTGTTGTTATTTTGATTGTTTATGTTTAAGAATTTTGATTCTATTCAGTGCTTTGAGATCATTAATTAGGTTTCTGTTCATACGATATTAGGTTTTCTATTGATTTTGTTATGCCAGATGATTCTTCATAAGGTTGATTGATTGAAGAAGTTATGTATGATTTTTGTTAGTTTGAAAACCTTCCGATTCAAATCGATGCAGTTTTCGATGATTATTCACGTGAGCTGGCTCCAGATGTCGCCGACTAGTTAGCAAATCCCAAAAAGTGTAGTTTTGAATATTTCTAGGTGTGTAAACTTTAGGTCTTGGGCTCGAGCTTGGTTAGTTTAGAGTTAAATTTCTAAAACTCAAGCTCGTCTGGTGAGTAGCTTATTAAGCTTGGAGTTGGTTTGTTTATTATTTATAAGTTATTTAATAGTTTTATTTATATATTTTTATTATTATTTATATACATAATTATTATTATAATATAAACTTTTATATAGTGGTGGAGTGGTAAGTGAGACATCTGGTGTTCCAAGTGACCCACGTTCAATTCATGCCCCCATCATTTAGTTTTTGCGGCGCCTACTAATGATGGGAGACTAGGCGAGTCGGTGGCGACTGCTAGTTCGATACTTGAACGGAACGGGTTTTACCTCACTGCACTGTCGTGCCTTCGGGCGAGTGTTCGCGGGCTTCGGCCCAAGGTGAGGGTTTTCCCCGGTTTGGAAGGCGGGTGTATCCCGATGTGGTGAATTTCGCCAGTAGTCTATTTGGATGATTCGTTGGCCGTTCAGAAAAATGATAGATATTCTATAATTATTTTTTTTTCATAATATAATATATAATAATAATTATTGTTGTATAAATATATAAATGTACTATATTAAATAAAAAACATACATAAAAATCTCGTTTAGGTTCGCGAGCCGGCTTGAGCTCGATATATAAAACTCGTGCTCGTTTATTTAAGCTCAGCTCGTTTTGAGTTTTTAACGAGCCGATCTTGAGTAGCTCACGAGTGGCTATGGCTCCTTTACACCTATGGTTTTGACTTGAAATTCAAACAGTGATTGTTCAAATTACAAATTTGCAATTTAGTTTTGGTATTTCAAATTCATATTGATTATCATTTATCACAGTAATATATATTGTTTTAAATGATTTTAAATGCCGTCCAAGTCCTTTATTATTCATTAAATTACACTCGAGGTGCATTTAAAGTTGTTTGGATGGTCAATAAGCCAAAACTTGCATTTCTTGTGGTTACAAGTTTTGCTGCATGATGTACAAGTTTGAAGCATGCTATCCTGTTGGAATATTTGGTAGAAATTATATGACAACTTACCAAGGTAGGCAGTTTCTTATAGTACAACTAGTAATGCAGGGTGTACAAGTTTTGAGGCATAAATGAACGGTTTCAATAATTGGAATGTTATAGGGTGGTTAGGTATTTAGAGAATAAATAATGTACTAAGCAGTTGGCCAAATTATTTATTAACACAAAGTCAATTTTTTTTTTTTTTTTGAAAGTACAACCACTAATGCATGGTGTACAAGCTGTAAAGTGCAAATGAAAGGATAAAGTATTGGGAGTAATTGGGGCAACTACTTAGCAATTTAGCGTTGATAGCTCGAGTTAGTTTATTGTTTATTAATTTTTTATGTATATAATTTATGAATGTAATTTGATTCATAACATAATATATTATATTTGGTTAATATTTGTTTGTAATTAGATATATATTATATTGATAAAAGTTATTAGGCCGAAGGGTGTGGGGGACATGGTTGGGTCATCTATCGCCACGTAGGACCATTAATGGATTGCTACATCACCCCGTTGCCTCATCCACCATGGTTTGTATGGATTAAACCATGACAACCATGAGTCTCCTTTCCTTTTTCTTTTCACAAAAATAAATTAAAATAAGAGAATAGTGGTTTGGGTCATGACTACACCCTTACGGTAGTGGTTTTGGGTAATGGATTATAATTGAGTGACATGACGCTGATGTGGAGGGTGATGGCGATCATGAGGGTCATGACCACATCCTATATATTTGAATAAACCAGACTCATTTAGGATCGCTGACCTGTTACTCTTGAATTCTTGATATGAAGTTCGAGTTCAGGCTCGAGCTTGTTTGTTAAACGAGCTCCAATTTAGGATGTCCAATCTCGTTTAAGCTCTGCTCCCTTCTCTTTCTGCAAACCAAAAACCCTGACAAAACTTTATAGGAAATATCGATATTTTTTATAATTTTTTTGCAATCCGGCAATATTAAAAGAATTCAGAAAAGCCGTCTCATGATTTTGTGATACATTAAAAAAATAGAAAATAATATCAAACAGTTGTAAGACCTTTTTTGTGTTTGTATTCACTTGTATGAGATAAATAGCTGTCAAAGAATGTTTTGGACCTTTGGTAGATGCCAAGAGGATACATTGGATCCCGGGCCCACGTTTATGAGTTGTAATTCTTGTAACCCATATCATAATACCATGTGTAGTGGTAGAGGGTTATAATGCCCCCACCATGGGGCATTATACGACACGTGGCGTCCTAGTCAGCAAGGGGGCATTATAGCAAAAGTGGTGTAGTGGGTATAATGCCCCATAATGCCCCATTCAATCATTATAAAAAAAAAAAAAAAAAGGAAACATCACAAAAGTCAAAAAGTTTTGTCAGAACACTTCCATTTGCAAGCCACACACAATAGTCAAAAGTTATGTCAGAGCATACTCAAATATGATTGGCTCAAGCAAATGAATGGGGCTCAAGCACGGCGTTTTAATTAAAACGCGAATTCGATTTTTTTTTTCCAAAATAACGCCCCAAAACGCCCCCTGTAATGGGGGGTTGGGCGTTATAGGGCGTTTTCGGGCAAAAATTTTTAAAAAAAACGCCCCACTACGGGCGGTCTAACATATACTTTCAAATAGTATGGTTTTAAGTAACTTTTAAGGAAAATCAACATGTTTAGTTGTTTGACAGTTGAAACTGGCTGTTTCTGCCTCAAACTGTTGCCCTTTAGTGTCATGAAATCTCAACAGAATATCACATATTTATATTTTTTAATTGCAGCTTTAGACTTTAGAGGTCGTAGGCCTATTGTTTGTACCTGTAGCTTTAACTGTGAATCTATGATACATAAGACGATTATGTAACTGCATAATCATTTCTCTTTCTTTCTCCCGCTACTTACAAGTGCTTATACAATTATGTAATTAAAATCGGTTCTGTGATGAATGCGCCCTTAGGTATAAATCATAGTTGTCAATAGCGATCGCTATAGCAATAGCATAGCGTATAGGTCGAAGGTCGCTACAGGGTATGTAGCCATAAATAGCGGGATTTCAGTTATTATTATTTCTTTTAAATATAAATAGCGATTAAGTATAGCTATAAAATAGTTGGATTTTAGGTTTTTGTTAAATATACGTGTAAAATAGCATATATACCAGGGTATTTGATATATAATATATATATAAATTTTTATAAAATTTTGTTTCTAGTGTATCGCTATTTATAAAATAGCGCCTGCTATTTATCGCTATTCGCTATGTAGCATATAGGTACCTCATCACTATTTGTCGCTATTCACCATTAACAATTATGGTATAAATTCCTATTAACAATGACGAATAAAGGCAATGTTCTCACTGACCTGTGCTGCAGATACTCGAGGGGTTACTTAAATTACCAGAGAATCGGGAATGTGCTGACTGCAAAAGCAAGTAGGTAGCATGACACTTTTGCACAATAAAAGTGTGCACTTAATTTTATTTTTCAAGAAAACTGTTAAAATGTGCAAATTATTCAAATATATTCACTATGATTTCAGGGGTCCAAGATGGGCTAGTGTGAATCTTGGAATTTTTATATGTCTGCATTGTTCTGGTGTTCATAGAAGTCTTGGTGTACACATATCAAAGGTTTTGTTCAATTACCAATAACTTGTGACCTAAAGTTGCTCGTTGAATCGTTGTTGATTTTGTTGTTTCTTGTTGTTTTAGGTGAGATCGGCTACGCTCGATACATGGCTACCAGATCAGATTGCATGTATGCAAGGTGAGTTGTTAAACCTTATGCATCTAGCATTCTAAGTAGTTAATGTGGTAAAAAATTGGATATCAGTCAAGGACCGATATTTGAGATATCGGTTATCGCGGTGGGATATGTTGGCCCAGACGGTTCAAACAATCGTATCAATAAACACGAACACGATCAACAAACACGAACACGAGATATTGGGGGGACAAACCCGCGACTCTTTCTATTCATTCAAACAAAGATACGAACTTACAAAGAAAGGGACAAATAAAAACAATAACCTAGACCCCTATTTATAGTTAAATTAAACTTGCTCTCCAAGATAATTAAACCTTTCCTAAACCAATTACTAAACTTTCTCTCCAAGACTTACCTAAAATAAACAAACTTTAATAAAAACTAATTAAATAAACCATCAACTTTACTAACTATTCAAGATTAACCTTCATGCACCCCCTTAATCTTGAATTGTTTTTCTTCTTGCCTTTGTTCCTCCTTTTTTTCAATTGTCTATAGCATACTTGCTTCACTGGTTCTTCAAACTTTGTATTTGTTCCTTCAGTACTTTCTTTCTTGACTTGCTTCTTCTCTTCAACTCGTTCTTGACCAATACTTTCACGAACTCCAAACAAATCCTTTGGAATTGTTCCAAACCGAATTTCCCTCACTTTCTTAATCGGTTTCACATCAGGACTTTCTTTCTTTTCATCTTCACAGTTGTTAGAATTACAACATACCTGAAGCTTGATGTTGTACATTCTATTCAGATTTCTCTGAACCTTCATCAACAATCTTCCTTTCTGATCATGTAGCCTTAACATCCCATTGGCTATTTCAATCTTGCAACCATCTTCATCAAATTGTCCCAAACTAAGAAGATTGGTTTTTAACTTAGGCATGTAGAAAACATTACAAAACGTTTTCTTTTCGCCATTCTTACTTACCACGGTTACTTTCCCTTTACCTTTGATTTCAATCTCGGATCCATCACCAAACTTTACTTGACCCGAAACTTGTTCATCTAAGGTAGTGAAAAACGCTTTCTTTCCTGACATGTGATGACTTGCACCATTGTCTAAATACCACATTCCTTCTTCATTCTTTTCAAAAACACCAGGGATAACCCTTTCTTCATTCAAACTTACTTTCTTTGTCGAACAAACTGCCATGAACAGAGATGGATCGATATCATGTACATCTTCTGTCTTTGTCAGATTCGCTTCTTCTTTCGCTTTGCTCGGTGCTTTACATTAGCTCGAGTAGTGCCCAATCTTATCACAGTTGTAGCACCTCAAGTTCTTTCTTCTGTCTTGCCATTCTTCAGGCTTCTTTTTCCGATCTTCCCCTTGTTCATCATTCGTATTCTCACGTTCATTATTCCATCTTGGATACCCTCTTCCACGTCCGTTGTATCTTCCACGACCTCTACCACGTCCTCGGTAGTTTTCAACTTTCTTTTCATTCTGGGTGAACATAAGCTGACTTTGGGATGAACTTTCATTCACATTCTTGAACTTGTTTCTTTCTTCATATGCCTTCAAACGTCCAACCACATCTTCAAACGCCATTTTTTCAATATCTGCGAATTGCTCGATCGAAGAAACAATAGGTAAATATTTATCCGGCATATAGTTCAAGAATTTTCTCACCACGACCTCTTCTTCGAGGGTTGCTCCCAAGCTCTTGTACTTTGATTGTACTCCACCCAGCTTCGCTGCATATTCATCAATACTTTCTGTCTCACTCATCTTCAATCCATCTAACTCGCTTCTTAGCATTTGAATACGAGCTTTCTGCGTTCTTTCTGCACCAAGATAACGAACTCTTAGCGCTTCCCAAACATCTTTCGGTTTTGAATACTTAGCCATCTGAAGCATCACGTCTTCAGGTAGGGTTTGGAAGATGACACCTAAGGCCATAAACTTCTTTCTTTCTTCAATTCCCGGTCCCTTTTCTTTGTCAATCGCATCTTGCAAACCGTTCGCTCCCAAACAACGTTCACCACAACCGACCATGCTACGTAGTTGGTCGAAGTTAATTTCGGTGCTTGCAAAACCAACCCGCCCATCGATTCTTTCACCGTTCCTGAGTTCCCTTCTTTATCGGCCATAATCTTCCTTTCGATTTCTTTTTGCGTACAAACGAAGCTGAATTAGAAGTGATCTCGATCAAACTAGCTTGCAACAAGTAACAAAAAAATTATTTTATTTTATTTTATTTTTATCCACTTGCTTGAGTAACAAACAAAAATATTTTTGCCTTTTTTCTATATGTTTTGTGTTAGATGCAAACTCCTTGATTTAAAATTAAAAATAGGATAAACCTAGAATCAAAACATTGGTTAGAATTGCTTTGACCAAATTAATCCTTGACGGTAGTTGAAATTTTCCAAAAAGAAACAAAATATTGCACCGAAGATTAATATGAATCACGGCACCCAAGATTTTTCGTTTTGCGGCGACTTTCACCAATCTCAGCCGACTTCTTTGATCTCGAACCAACCTTCACCGGCTTCCTGATTTTTAAGATACAAACCAAATCGATCCCAATTTTTTGAACCGTATTAACTGACCAATAGCTAATCGTTTCCGTGCAACGAACTATGTGTTTAACGAGCCAAAGCTCTGATACCAATTGTTGGCCCAGACGGTTCAAACAATCGTATCAACAAACACGAACACGATCAACAAACACGAACACGAGATATTGGGGGGACAAACCCGCTACTCTTTCTATTCATTCAAACAAAGATACGAACTTACAAAGAAATGGACAAATAAAAACAATAACCTAGACCCCTATTTATTTATAGTTAAATTAAACTTGCTCTCCAAGATAATTAAACCTTTCCTAAACCAATTACTAAACTTTCTCTCCAAGACTTACCTAAAATAAACCAAACTTTAATAAAAACTAATTAAATAAACCATCAACTTTACTAACTATTCAAGATTAACCTTCAGGATATCGGTAATTTTAATATCATGCAAAATTTATATATATAGCAATTTAACACTAACAATTCAGTATATTCTCCTACCATTAACAAATTAACCTTTTGCAACTTTCAAAACACTAACAATTATAGCAAGTAGGAATTGATTAAGACTTCAAACACTAACGTTTAACACTAACAATTAACAATTAAAACTTAAAACACTAATAGCAGCAATAAGAAGAAAGACGAATGCTATAACTAAGAAGAAAGGTACTCATATCATGAAAATCGGTGATTTATCGGTCAAATACGATCAATCTGACCGATATTTGACACCGATATTTTACATGGGGACCGATAACCGATATATCGGTGATACATAACTGCATAGGCATTCTTGAAACTGTTTGTAAATTCCTTCTTTATTAAGAATAAACATAAACTTATAATGAACAAATGAAGTTATACCTTGTTAACAAACGGATTCGTGCTTATTGCAGCCATGGGAAATAAAAGATCGAATCAATATTGGGAAGCTTTGTTGCCTCCTAAATATGATAGAGTTGGGATTGAAAACTTCATTCGTGCAAAGTATGTTTCTCTTTCAAACTCTAGCTTCTTTTAGGGGGTGTTCACGGTCCGATACGGCCGGTTTTGACGAAAATTTTGGGTCGAACCACTAACTACGGTTTCTGAAAATGACAAACCACCAAAAAAAAACTGACTGGGTTGGGTGGGTTGTCTGGACTGACCGGTTTGACGATCTGGTATTGGCAGTTTGAACCGATTTTTTTTGTTGTTGAAAATAGTTAGTTTGTTTGTATATTTCTAAAAAGTAAAGATGGTTCATTAATATAATACATATGCATAAATGCATATTTAAAAAAAAATTAAATAAAATGGTTTACAATGTGATTTCTCCTTTTCCGCTCTATTCATACGCCAACTAAATTAGTAAACGATTTCGATCAGGTATGTAGACAAAAGATGGGTTTCCCGAGAGCGAAAAGTTGAATCTCATTCGAGTACAACTCGTGAACAGCATGTCCCGGTTCATCAACACGGGCCCACGGTCACTGCGGTCAGTACCTCGACTAGGGTCATCGTTCATTTGCCCAAGGAAAAACAAAGCCCTCAACTTTACAATGTGAACACAGTTACACCTTCTCTTCCTCCAAGAGTTCTTGAGCAGCAGGTATTAATGTTGTCACTTAAGTTTTTGATTATTTGACATTTCTTATAAACTTTAGTAACATCAGTTGACCCGTGATGCGTACAGGTGATTGTTCAGCCAAAACAAATCGAACCCGAATCAAAAACAGTGGAGCATAAAGTTGTACAGGTCATTGTTCAGCCAAAACAAATTGAACGCGAATCAAAAACAGTGGAACATAAAGTTGTTGAGATCGTATCGGATAGGAAGGTTCATGATTATCATGCCACTTATCTATTTGATCTTCCACAAGCAAGAAACCAAAGTAAGATCCTTTTTCTGCTGTTTCAGATTGTAACATGTAGAGGTGTTCATAAACCGGTCAAACTATTTAAACAAAGCATTCTGCTGGTTTGAGATCTATGTGGTTCGGTTCAGGGTTCAGTTTTCGCATTTTACTGTTCCAGCTGACAGTTTGAAACATGGAACGGACCATGTAAAACGGAACCAACCGTTTAGCCTCATGTATTCATTTTTAGAGTAAATTACACGGATGGTCCCTGTGGTTTACCAAAATTTTGGATACGGTCCTTAGCTTTCCAATAGTACACAGATGGTCCCTGTGGTTTACACTTTGTAACGCATTTAGTCCCCAGATTTTTCCAAAAGTACATGGATGGTTCCTGTGGTTTGCACTTTGTAACGCATTTAGTCCCTAACTTGGACATGCTAAAACTTTTATATTTGTTGGTTGGGGACTAAATTTGTTACAAGGTTCTAACCACCTGACCATCCGTGTATTTTTGAAAAACTAGGGACCAAATTCAAAATTTTGGTAAATCATAGGGACCATCCGTGTACTTTAGTCTTATTTTTATTTATATATTAAAATGCAATTATATATATATATGTGTTATATTTATGAACCATCTCTATTATTTAATAATTTTTAATACAAACTAACAATTTTGAAAAAGGAAAACGTAAAAAGTCGGTTTAAAACGCCAAATCACTAAACAAGCAGGTTTGGCCGACCCACCCAAACTGACCAGTTTAGTTTGTCGTTTTCCAAAGACATAGTACGTTTGGCCCATGTTTTTTGTCACAACCAGACGAACGGGAGCTTAAACAGCTCTAGTATCAGCTATATCCTAAAGGGTGGTTTAGTCTTTTACTTCCAGAAACAAAGATACTGTTTCAGCTGTTTTATTGATCAAAAGATTTATCTGATCCAAATATTTGCAGCATCTGGTCCAATGTTACCACCAGTGGCAGAAGACAAAAACTTGGATAACAAAAAACAAACAAAATCTGAATTTGAGGATCTATTTGACGGATTAGATTGGGTGACTCCATCACTCGCCCAACAACCATGTAAACAAGACATCAAGAGTCTTCCCGAAAAGGTATACTCACCAACACATGTTCAAAGCGTGTTATTCTGATCAATCTAACAGCAACATGTTAACATGTTCCATGCACTTTTGAACAGCCAACTATGGTGCCACCATCTTCCGTCCAGCGACAACTAGTAGTTCATACTCAACCACAACCTAAGCTCACGAGTAATCATCAAAATGGCGTGAACGGGTTCGGGTTTGGGTTCCAACGACCTATTGGGAATCCCGGATTATACACACCATCAAGGTAAGTTTTATCTGCATTATGTGTTTTACGTTGTGCATTCACACCGGTACTTTCAATTAGGGGTGTTCATAGACCGTTGAAACTGACAAAGCCATCCAAACCAATGCATGTTGGCCAGTTCGACCGGTTAGAAATTTATGCGGTTTTGGTTCCAGTTTAACGGTCATGCCAAAGATTTGAAACTTCAAACAGGCCTCTTAACCTTTTTTGTTTTTTTTTTTAATTTTTTTTAATTTTTTTAAATAATCAGGTATGTCTATATATAATGATATTCATGAACCATCTTTCGTCACTCTTTAAGATTTCTAACACAAACTAATAATCTTGAAAAGAATAAAGTAAGAATTTCAAGTAAAATCGTTAAAACCGAATTGTCAAATCTCTAAAACCAGGCTAGCCGACCCGACCCGCTGATTTGGTTTGCCATTTTTCGAAACCTTGGTTAGCAGTTTGGCCCACACTTTTTGTCAAAACCGGCAGAACAGACCGAGAACACCCCAACTTTTAGTTCTAGGCCAAGTACAACTTTTCATGCGCGATGTAAAATTTCGGTTATTTCTTGTTTTGCAGCATGTATGGTGCAAGTCAGGTTGCCACGAGCATGAAACCTATTGGGGCAAGTAGACCGTCGAAGGGACCTTTAAGCCTCCCGACTCAGTTAGGAGGCGAATACGACTTCTCGTCGTTAACGCAGGGGATGTTTACCAAGCGGTAAACTACCCTTGTTTAACGACGATATTCATTTAGAAGTAGAAGTTTATAGTAAATTTTTTAATTTAAATAATAGTTTTGGAGTTTTATAGTTGAACCGGTTTAGCTCTTTTTTTTTTTGCTATCATTTAAATTTGCCATTTATTTGTGTTGCTACAAGCGAAATAATAAAAATATATCTTATTTTATTAAACCAGTTTAGCAATTAAAGCACACTGAGTTGACAAAGTTTTTTTTTTTTTTTTGAAGGGTGACTTTCTATGTACAGGACCTATCGGTCACCGGGTTCTTGTCAAAGACAATCCCCCGTCAGGCCGTTGCGGACGCGATGTTCTATCGGGCCCCGGCCGCGAACGGGAACTGACCTTCGCCCGGAAACCATACTGCCCCCACACGGGTAAATCCGCTGGGGTAACAGCTGGGTGAAAACCGGGTTGCCCTCTGAATCGAACCATGCCTCGGTAGGAGCGATCCATCATAGGTGATGCGACTCTTTCATATTTTTGTTGAATTTTTATTAAATGAAAACGCTAATTTGGAAATTTGGTTATGGTTATTACGAAGGATGATATAAACTAGTTTTTTTTAAGTCGTGCGTTGCGGCGAAACCAAGCAAATGATAATGTAAAACAAACGTGATTTGAAAATAAAGCATGTTGTTTAGAAAGCCAAACCATTAGAACGGTTTAGTTTATTATCGTGCCGTTTTATGATACCAAATAAATACTTTATTTTGAGTACAATTTCCTTTTTAACAAAACTTATAACGGAATGTCAGGGAAAAAATCAATCACAACTACGTACTTAAGTTTTTATAAAAAAGTTATAAACATAAATTATTAAAGAAGTATCAAATTAATCGATAAATTAATATGTGTTCTAAAAAAAGAATTATTAGAAAAATGGTAAAGGAAATATATGGTTATAAAAAATGAAAAAAATAAAAAATCTATACATATAATGGGTGGAGATACAATAGGAAGTTTATTTGGCTAAGAAGGCTAGGAAGTGAAATTGACCATCCATTTAGTTAATCAAGGGCTAAGATTAAATGATGGAAATTGAAGGGAAGAAAAGAGGCGCGTGAGTTTGTTCATGGGTATTCTAGTCAATGCAAGACAATAGTTTCTCTCTCTTCCAATTCCCCCCATTTTTTAAACGTTAGTAACTCTTTCATACGACATTATTTTTTTATAAAAATTGCACCAAAAAAACGAGCGTTTTTTTATCTTTAAAACGAGTATACTATTGCTATATTTTCAAAAAAAATAAAAAAATAAAATAAAACCAGTTGCGTAAAACGCAATAGAAAAACCCTCAGTTATGTAAAACTCAATGAAAAAAAAACCTAAAAAATGACATTTTTCTAAAACGCAAAGCACAAAAAACACAAAGAAATGTATTATTTGTAAAACGCAATGGCCAGAAAACACAAAGAAATGTCTTATTTCTAAAACGCAATAGCCTAAAAACTCAAAAGAAAATGTACTTTCTAAAACGCAATGGACTAAAAACACATAAAAATGTGTTTTACCTAAAACGCAATGCACCAAAAACATATACAAATGTCTTATTTTTAAAACGCAATGGCCAGAAAAAACTTAAAATGTCTGTTTTCTAAAACGCAATGGACTGAAAACACATAAAAAAGTGTTTTACCTAAAACGCAATGCACAAAAAACACAAAAAAAATGTCTTATTTGTAAAACGCAATGGCTAGAAAACACTTAAAAATGACTCATTCTAAAACGCAATTGCCTAAAAAACAAAAGAAAGTGTTCTCTGTAAAACGTAATGGACTGAAAACACCTAAAAAAGTGTTTTACCTAAAACGCAATGCACAAAAAAGACTTCAAGAATGTGTTTTTCTAAAACGCAATGGCCAGAAAACACATAAAAATGTTTTAGTTCTAAAACGCAATTGCCTAAAAACACCAAAGAAAGTGTACTCTCTAAAACACATTGAACCATGACAATAGTTTTGTCTGTGCTGTGAATTGTCTGTGCTGTGAACTGTCTGAACCAATGCAGTTTATGAATGCAGTTTCCAGAGGCAATTTACAGAAAATTAATTTTTCTGAGCCAAGGGCTCTGCCCCTTGGACCCCGCCAGGGGCTGCCGCCCCTGGGACCCCGCTACCAGGTGCGCTGCCCCGTACCCCCGCCAAGATCGTAAAACGCAATGACTAAATCAAAAACCCAGATCGTAAAAATGAAATTAAAGAATTTCTTACATGGTTCGAAGTGATTTCTTCAACAATTGACGAATTTTGAATGATTGAATCACTTATCAGCGCTCGAATCGAACGGACCGAGTGATTATCTTCAAAATCACCGGAAAAAACGAGATTTTGTATGAAATTAAACTGGGTTTTCTTCAAAAAAGCTGAAGAACACGTTGATCGGGTGTTTGAATCATTGATTGGTGATGAAAATCGCACTATAATGTAGTGATTATTGAGATAGAAAGTGAAGAAATGGTTGAAGATAGTGGGTTTAAAAATGGGGGGTTTTGAAGTTACTGGGTTTTGAAAAGGAAGAAGAAAGGGTTGGATTGACTTAAATACCCTTTTTCTTTATTTTAAATGTTGCCACATGTCCTAATCCTATTGCTTCCTACACTTCCTAGCCAAAATATACTTCCTATTTGATCTTTTCCCTACATATAATAAAAGAAACCAATCGAGGGACACTTGTCATTATTCTAGGGGGAAATGGATTGTATCACCCTTAACTATGCAAAATTGGCCAATACCACGCCCAACTTTCAAGTTGGCTCCCACCACCCCCAACTGGACACTTGGGTTGCTATGTCACCCTGTCGTTAACTAGGCACTAACTCAGTTAGTGTTTTAAGCCTACGTGGCCAATTTATCCAATGTGGCATGCTGACGTGGATCTAGAAAGGGACTGTATCACCAATGTGGCATGCTGGCCAATTTAAATATTTATATGCTTTATAGATATATATTACATACAAAATTCAATTTATAAAATTTTCACCTCTCTCTCTCTCTTAACACCACCCACCACCAGAGATTTGTAGCCACCGTCAACAATCACTGTCGTAGCCACCGTCAACAATCACCCTCACTCCTACCTTCGAATCTGAGACACGATTGAACCACCACCGCTGCACCGCTGCACTTCCGGGTAAATAAAGACCACCGTGAAATTCACCATGCCTGAGACCTTTGGCTGGAGTATTCCATATGCCGGAAAAGCGGCCAGAGGTCAAATCCCTCTTCTTTCTCTCCACAGAACACACACGACTATTATTAACTGTGATTTTGAGGGTTTTACAGGTTCGTCGTTCCAATCTGAAAGGAGGCGGCGACGATTGGGTTGTGTTTGTTGTTGATTTTGGGAATGGTTAGTGGTGGTGACGGAGGTGTTTGTGCTTCGATCTATGTTGGCGGAGGTGGTGGTGGTTGGTGGTGATTGTGGGAATGGTTAGTGGTGGTGACGGAGGTGGTTGTGGTAGTAGGAGTGGCGGCGATCGGTATGGTTACGATTGGAAGACTGCCGGCAACGTCGATTGTGACCTCGCCGGTGGTGGAGGAGGTGGAGTCGTCGGAAACGGCGTCGCCGATGGTGGAGGAGGTGATTGGTTGGTTGTTAGCTTGGGTTTGGTGATGAACAGAGGGTGTGTGGGTGTTGGTGTGGAGTGTGGAAATACAACTGGTTTATGGTTTTTATCAAGTGTTATAAGGGGTGAGTTGATGGTGGCTCTAACGCCCGGCTCTTTTGTACTTTCCATTTATAGAAAGTTGTGTTCGTATTTCTATTTTTGGAAACTTTGTATTCTTGTAATCGTTCTTTCTGTGTAATCATTGTAAAACCGAGACTTGGATCATTAATGAAACTCGTACTTTGTTACGAATATGTTATACACACTCTATATGTGCTCGTATGTTCGATTTTGTGAATCAATTAATGTTTAATCGTTATTCTTGGAAACTATGAGCTAAACTTGTAATTAAGCTAACTTATGCATAAAACATGTTTTGAACGTAAACGATACTTGATTCCGACATTTGTACGCTCAATTATACTTGGTTTATGATACTCATACTTGTCTTGCTCTTAAACTACGCTTATATGACAAGAACAGACCCTAAAACTCTTAAAAACCCTTAATTATAAACTACAGGGGCCTAAATGTCAAAATATCAAACTTAATTTCAGAACCCATGTGCTAGCATAGCGCGACGGGTAGAGCCTGGTTGCTAGCGCTACGCGAGCACCTTGTTTCGACAGAATGTGTGTTTTCTTCCAGCTATTGCACGAAATCCCAAGTTTAAACCTCACCCAATCCCCTTTAATCCACCTCTAATCACCTCCAATCACCTCTAAACTCTTCCACTATAAATACACACCCTCTCCAACCCATTTTACACTTTCACAACTCATTACACTTCACAAATTTACTCTAAATCTGTAGCAAATCTGAGTTCTAGGACAGATTCATACACTTCTACAAAAGTGAGTGTAACTTACTTGTTTTCACTCCAAATCACTTGATTCTTTCTTCTATTGCTTTGTTATATCCTTGGGTTTGATTCCTTGGTTTCTCCATGGAGAAATTAGACCTGGAATTACCCTGAAAAAGACCTAAACTTTCTGTTATGTTTTAAACTCCTTCAAAACTTGTTTAAACTTATCAAACTTGAGATTTCTCATCTCAAACCTATGTCCTAATGCTCATAATCACATGAATGATTAGTTGGGCTTAAAAACAAGGTTGAGACACTTAAAATCAGAGGATTAAACCTCATAAACTTTCTGTTTTGTTAGGGTATTTGGCCCACAAATCATGTCAAGCTTAGATCTTGATGAATGAGTGATTATGGAACAACTTGGGTTGTCCAAACATACAATCCTCACAAGATTTGATGATTTCTCCTTAGTTAGGTCGTTTACATTATTGTACAAATCCTAGTTCGTGACCCTCCTTGGTTGTTTTTACATCAAGTGAAGTGGTGAACATTCAAGGGGTTCCTAAATGGAAGCTTGTTCTTCCTACCCCATACATGACATCCATGATAACTCGAGGTGCCTAAATGAAGATCCTAATCTTCTACCTCCTACATGAATTATCGGACTAAATAATATGTAACCTAGATATATATATATATACTCATTCGAACCTTTAATATTGAACTTGTGTTTATATGTTAAAGTAGTAGAATATCATCTAAGACTTAAAACCTTGATATGATTCTAATGGGTGTACTACCCATGAAATACAATATAACCCTAGTGGTTACATAGTGTCATATAAGAGTTATAAGTTAAAGATGATTATTTTTATATTGTACTTTAAGCTATGTTAAATCTGAATCCATTATCTTCCGTTAAACGCCAAACTCACACACCAATGTTTCCTCGTGTAGAAGGACTAGGTGCTCCAAACTAATTCATCCACCAACTCACTCGCGGGATTTCAAGTAGGAAAGCTTGCAACCACCGTGAGTATACTCGATCCCTTTTTCCCCTTTACTCTTTGGGATGCAACATGTATAATTATGCAAACAACTTTTAAACTAAACATACTCAATCCTTGATCAAGCATGAAACTAATGTGACTTACTTGTTATTCTCGTATGCTATGTGAACGATTTGGAACGTTATATGCTCATTAACTTTGCTCGCCCACCTTAACAATTATAGCGCTATAGGATTAACGCCCCGCCCGCTATTCTATTGGGTATTGTTAAGTTAAACATTACCACCCCGCTAAACTATTGGGATTAGGCTATTTTATGCGTTGTATTCTAGGGTTTGATCATATTGTACGCCAAAATTGCATACTAGTAATCACATATTATGAATCATGTTGGATTTGAGTTTTTATTCTATTATGCTATGTAAACAAACTTGTATACTCGCCCTTGCCTTTGCATTGAAACTCTATTTTAATACATGTTGCAGGTTGATTAATGAAGTATGGATGAATGATGAAACAAGTGTAGGGTGGACTAGATACACACCTTTAATCTATTTATCTTTTGATGTTATGTTGAAATTGAACAATGTTGTTATTTCCATTTAAATGTTGTATGACAATTTAGCCCTTGCAATGAAATTTGAATTTAATTAAATATTGTCACATAGTGTTATGAAGTCTCTAGCAATCTATACACACTTCGTCTCATCCCGATGTTTCCGTCATCGGTTGGGGTGTGACAGATTGGTATCAGAGCCATAACTATAGGGAATTAGGAAAAATTGCCATGCTTTTGCCCTAATCTATAGTTTTAGGAGTTTTGCCTCTTATTTGTTGTTTAAAAACTTTTGTACTCTACCATGCATGCTTCCTAGCTATACTTCTTGTTGATTAAATTTATATGCCTTTCCTAAGGTTAACATGAATACACTTTTGTTTATTTGTATACTCTTGTAACACAAACGAGACAACTTTACCAAAATAGGCGTGAAACCCACAATTTGGTAAACGACTCTCATTCTACCTTAAACTATTTTTGCACGAAATTTCACCATTAAGCTAGGAGTGAAATCCACAACTTAATGGTAATTTCCATTTCAACTCTAGTGGACCCTTGTCATAGTGTCGAAATTTTTTTTTTGACCCGACAAGTACCAACCACATTTAGGGTACGAAATCGTCAAGTTAGGGGTGAAACCCGTATCTCGTCGATTAAGTCCCATTCCTCGATTTTCAATCTCGCCAAAGTCCCGATTGTTTAAATCGATTAGAGATGTGTAGTAACCGGAAGGGTAAGATACCGTTAATCGCTTCTCGACGAGAGTATCTTACCTATAGGCCAAAGCACGTTTTCTCTAATTCGAAAGGAATTTCGACCCACTTTGGAATAGTCGACGTTTCTCTACCCGAAACAATCCTATGTTTTATTGAGCCTCTCTTTTATGAATCTCAATTTATATGTGATTTATACTTGAACGTTCGTTCATTTCAAAATTTTGTTTTACTCGTTTCGCACGTTGATCGCAATCACAAACAATAATAATCTCATGAACAAACTAAATTTACAATGCTTTCATTTATCCAGGTTATGCTATGTTGGACTCATGACTATGCCTTATGTGACGTTTAAACTCTTTACGCTATGTGAATTAATTTGAACCCTTTATGCTATGTGACACTTTATGCTATGTGAATCAATTTACGCAAACAATTTTCTTAAACAAACATTATGATCAAGTCTCACTTATTCATTCTTTTGAATCTTAGATGTCTTCTCGTCACTCCAACTCGTCTAAGAAGTCAAAGTCCCGTGCTACGAAGAAGATGATGGCTTTCATGGCCGATCAATTTGCGCGCGTCGTTCCAAAGGTCATTTCCGAGATTCGAGCTTCTGAAACTCCTCACTCTTCCGTCGACTCTAAGGTCGAAGTATGCAAGCCCGCTTCGTTCAACTTCAAGCACTTTTCATCGTGCAATCCTAAGCCATTCACCGGCAATGATGGGGTGACCGCCATGCTCGAGTGGTTTGATAGCATGGAGGTCACGTTCATCAACAGTGATTGCCCCGATGAGCTCAGAACGTGTAGTGCGACTGGGGTATTCCAAGCCCGAGCTCTCGAATGGTGGACGAACGAAAGGAACATCCGCTCGAACGAACTGGCCTATGCGTTGACTTGGGAAGAAGTTAAGGCCCTGATGATGGACGAGTTTTGCCCTCCGCATGAGCAACAAAGACTAGAGGAAGAATTTTGGGCACTAAAGCAAGTAGGAGATGAGAACCTAGCTTATACCACCCGTTTCAAACAACTTAGTTTCATTGTTCCTCACCTTGTTATGACCACCGACCGCAAGATAAGGAAGTACATCAATGGGTTACCCTCTGCTATGCGCTATACGATCGAGGCTGCCAAACTCGACAATATCGAAGCTGTTTACCGTTTGGCCGCTTCCCTGAACAACAACCGTGTACGCGATAAACAACCGCAAACCCCGCTTCTTTCAAGCCAGCCAACCAAATTACCCAACAGTCGAGTAGCAATAGGGGGAAGAAGCGAAAGCAATCGAACCCTGTTTGCAATGCGATTGTGCCACCCGTTAACCCAAATCCTGTTGCTCCTGATAACACCCAAAAGTCGTACACTGGGATTCACCCCAAGTGTGCCACTTGTAACTATCACCATCCCGCCAATGCCAGGTGTCGTCGTTGTACCAGTTGTAACCGTTATGGACATGACACTGCCTTTTGTCGCTATCAACAACAACAAGCACCACAAGCTCAGCAAGCGCAACAAGCTCCACCCGCTCCTCAAAACGCAAGACCCGCTAGAGCTTGTTTTAAATGTGGGGACGTCAATCACCTTCGTCCTCAATGCCCACAATGGAACCAAGAGCAGCAACAACCCCCTCGTGGATGCGCTTTCAATCTGAACGCAAATCAAGCGCGCAACGACAATGATGTCGTTAACGGTACGTTCCTTGTTAACCATCTTTATGCTTCAATACTATTTGATACTGGTGCGGACAAAAGCTTTGTGTCCTTAGAATTCGAAACATTGCTAAATTGCACACGCTCTAAGCTACCTAAGTTGTTTTCCGTTGAAGTCGCAAATGGCAAATCCATCCTAGTCGATTCCGTTCTTCGAGATTGTCGTCTTACTCTTAACGAACACGTTTTTCTTATCGACCTCATACCCATGCAACTGGATAGTTTCGACGTCATCATAGGCATGGATTGGCTTCAAAAGAACCATGCTGAAATCGCTTGTCACGAGAAATACGTTCGTTTACCCCTTCCATCTGGAGATGTTTTGCACGTCTATGGAGACCGACCTTCAAAGGGACTGAAGTTGATCTCCTGCACACAAGCGAACAAATACTTACGCAAACAGTACCTTGCCTTTTTAGCCCACGTTGTGGAAGAAAAGGGCAAGGGAAAGAGTTTAAGTGATGTTCCAGTGGTGCGCGACTTCCCTGACGTCTTTCCTGAAGATTTACCTGGTCCTCCTCCACCTCGATCTGTTGATTTTCGTATTGACCTCGTACCTGGTGCGACTCCTGTTGCCAAAGCTCCTTATCGTCTTGCACCTTCTGAGATGCAAGAATTAGCTACGCAACTTCAAGAACTCCTTGATAAGGGTTTCATTCGTCCAAGTACCTCACCTTGGGGTGCTCCTGTGCTCTTCGTCAAAAAGAAGGATGGCTCTTTCCGCATGTGCATCGATTATCGTGAGCTTAACAAACTCACCGTCAAAAATCGTTACCCTCTTCCGCGTATAGACGATCTCTTTGATCAACTTCAAGGCGCTACTTGTTTCTCCAAAATCGATATTCGTTCTGGTTATCACCAACTTCGTGTTCTCGATGAAGACATCCCCAAAACCGCTTTTCGCACTCGCTATGGGCACTACGAGTTCGTGGTTATGCCTTTTGGCTTGACCAACGCACCCGCTGTGTTCATGGATCTCATGAATCGTGTTTGCAAGCCCTATTTGGATCGTTTCGTGATCGTCTTCATTGATGATATTCTCATTTATTCTAAATCTCGAGCCGATCATGAACGTCATCTTCGCCTTATACTCGAACTCTTGCGAAATCAACAATTATACGCTAAGTTCTCTAAATGCGAGTTTTGGATTAAAGAAGTCCAATTCCTTGGACACGTTGTTAGTGAAAAAGGGATCCATGTTGACCCTGCAAAGATCGAAGCAGTGAAGAATTGGACCGCGCCTAAATCTCCTTCTGAAATCCGTTCCTTCTTAGGATTGGCGGGTTATTACCGCCGATTCATCTCGAACTTTTCGAAAATCGCCGTTCCTCTCACTTCGTTGACTCAAAAAGAGAAACCTTTTGCTTGGGGTCCTGAGCAAGAGAAACCTTTTCAGACTCTCAAGGACATGCTTTGCAACGCTCCTATTCTTACTCTCCCTGTTGGGAATGATGATTTCGTGGTGTATTGCGATGCCTCGAACCGTGGTCTTGGTTGCGTTCTCATGCAACGAGGCAAGGTCATCGCTTATGCATCTCGTCAACTCAAGATACACGAGAAAAACTATACTACCCACGACCTTGAACTTGGCGCAGTTGTTTTTGCGTTGAAAATTTGGCGACACTACCTTTATGGTACTAAGTGTGTGGTTTTCACTGACCACAAGAGCCTTCAACATATCTTCGACCAAAAGGAACTGAACATGCGTCAACATCGTTGGGTGGAACTGTTAAACGACTACGACTGCGAAATCAAATACCATCCAGGTAAAGCGAATGTAGTAGCTGACGCCCTTAGTCGCAAAACTCATATGAAGGGCATTCGTTGTCTTCAACTCGTGAACGATCTTCCACGCCGCATTCGCGAAGCTCAGTACGCCTCTATTAACGAAGGTAACTTCCATGTTGAGATACGAGGCGCTAGAGAACACGACCTCATCTCCAAAGCCGATGGTATCCTATACCTCGACAATCGTGCCTGGATCCCTGATCGTGAAGACCTTCGAGACTTCATTATGAATGAGGCGCACAAATCCAAGTACTCAATTCATCCTGGTGCCGAAAAGATGTACCATAATCTACGTACATCCTATTGGTGGCCCGGCATGAAAAAAGACATTGCCGTTTACGTTTCTAAGTGTCTTACGTGTTCGAAAGTCAAAGCTGAGCATCAACGACCCTCCGGTCTACTCGAACAACCTGAAATCCCCGTTTGGAAATGGGATAGCATTGCGATGGACTTCATCACTAAACTCCCCCGTACATCTTCTGGTCACGATAGCATTTGGGTGATCATCGATCGTTTGACCAAGTCCGCTCAATTCATTCCTATTCGCGAAGATTTCAAGGTTGAACGACTTGCTCGCATCTATACTGACGAAGTCATACGCCATCATGGTATTCCTCTCGACATCATTTCTGATCGCGATGGTCGATTTACTTCGCGTCTCTGGCAAACCTTTCAGTCCGCTATGGGTACTCATTTGAATCTCAGTACGGCTTTTCATCCTCAAACGGATGGACAGACTGAACGTACTATCCAAACCCTAGAGGACATGCTCCGTTCTTGTGTCATCGACTTTGGTGGTAGTTGGGATGTGCATTTACCTTTGGTCGAGTTCTCGTACAACAATAGCTACCACTCCAGTATTAAAATGGCTCCATTCGAGGCATTGTATGGTCGCAAATGCCGATCTCCTTTAAACTGGCATGAGATTGGTGATAAACACTTTACCGGCCCTGAAATCATACAAGAAGCAACGGATAAGATTCACCAAATCCGTGATAATCTACTCAAGGCCCGAAATCGTCAAAAGGTCTATGCTGATAAGGGACGCAAACCGATGCAATTCAACGTTGGGGATCACGTTCTAGTCAAGGTGTCTCCTTGGAAAGGAGTGGTTCGTTTTGGTAAAAAAGGAAAACTTGCCCCTCGCTATGTTGGTCCTTTCAAGATACTCAAAAGGATTGGTGCGGTGGCTTATCGACTCGATTTACCTCAAGAGCTCAACAATGTTTATCCAACGTTTCATGTCTCAAATCTAAAGAAGTGTCACGCTGAAGGAGGACTTCATGTTCCTCTCGAAGATCTCCAAATAAACGACACTTTGCATTTTGTGGAGAAACCCGTCGAAATCATGGATCAAGAGGTCAAGTTATTGAGGCGCAGTAAGATTCCTATCGTCAAGGTTCGATGGGAAGGTAAACGTGGCGCTGAATTCACTTGGGAACTCAAGAGCGACATGAAGAAGAAGTACCCTCATCTTTTCCCTACGTCTTCCTAAATTTCGGGACGAAATTTCCTAAAGGAGGGGAGATTGTAACGCCCGGCTCTTTTGTACTTTCCATTTATAGAAAGTTGTGTTCGTATTTCTATTTTTGGAAACTTTGTATTCTTGTAATCGTGCTTTCTGTGTAATCATTGTAAAACCGAGACTTGGATCATTAATGAAACTAGTACTTTGTTACAAATATGTTATACACACTCTATATGTGCTCGTATGTTCGATTTTGTGAATCAATTAATGTTTAATCGTTATTCTTGGAAACTATGTGCTAAACTTGTAATTAAGCTAACTTATGCATAAAACGTGTTTTGAACGTAAACGATACTTGATCCGACATTTGTATGCTCAATTATACTTGGTTTATGATACTCATACTTGTCTTGCTCTTAAACTACGCTCATATGACAATAACAACCCCTAAAACTCTTAAAAACCCTTAATTATAAACTACAGGGGCCTAAATGTCAAAATATAAAACTTAATTTCAGAACCCATGTGCTAGCGTAGCGCGACGGGTAGAGCCTGGTTGCTAGCGCTACGCGAGCACCTTGTTTTGACAGAATGTGTGTTTTCTTCCAGCTATTGCACGAAATCCCAAGTTTAAACCTCACCCAATCCCCTTTAATCCACCTCTAATCACCTCCAATCACCTCTAAACTCTTCCACTATAAATACACACCCTCTCCAACCCATTTTACACTTTCACAACTCATTACACTTCACAAATTTACTCTAAATCTGCAGCAAATCTGAGTTCTTGGACAGATTCATACACTTCTACAAAAGTGAGTGTAACTTACTTGTTTTCACTCCAAATCACTTGATTCTTTCTTCTATTGCTTTGTTATATCCTTGGGTTTGATTCCTTGGTTTCTCCATGGAGAAATCAGACCTGGAATTACCCTAAAAAGGACCTAAACTTTCTGTTATGTTTTAAACTCCTTCAAAACTTGTTTAAACTTATCAAACTTGAGATTTCTCATCTCAAACCTATGTCCTAATGCTCATAATCACATGAATGATTAGTTGGGCTTAAAAACAAGGTTGAGACACTTAAAATCAGAGGATTAAACCTCATAAACTTTCTGTTTTGTTAGGGTATTTGGCCCACAAATCATGTCAAGCTTAGATCTTGATGAATGAGTGATTATGGAACAACTTGGGTTGTCTAAACATACAATCCTCACATGATTTGATGATTTCTCCTTAGTTAGGTCGTTTACATTATTGTACAAATCCTAGTTCGTGACCCTCCTTGGTTGTTTTTACATCAAGTGAAGTGGTGAACATTCAAGGGGTTCCTAAATGGAAGCTTGTTCTTCCTACCCCATACATGACATCCATGATAACTCGAGGTACCTAAATGAAGATCCTAATCTTCTACCTCCTACATGAATTATCGGACTAAATAATATGTAACCTAGATATATATATATATATACTCATTCGAACCTTTAATATTGAACTTGTGTTTATATGTTAAAGTAGTAGAATTTCATCTAAGACTTAAAACCTTGATATGATTCTAATGGGTGTACTACCCATGAAATACAATATAACCCTAGTGGTTACATAGTGTCATATAAGAGTTATAAGTTAAAGATGATTATTTTTATATTGTACTTTAAGCTATGTTAAATCTGAATCCATAATCTTCCGTTAAACGCCAAACTCACAAAACTCACACACCTATGTTTCTCGTGTAGAAGGACTAGGTGCTCCAAACTAATTCATCCACCAACTCACTCGCGGGATTTCAAGTAGGAAAGCTTGCAACCACCGTGAGTATACTCGATCCCTTTTTCCCCTTTACTCTTTGGGATGCAACATGTATAATTATGCAAACAACTTTTAAACTAAACATACTCAATCCTTGATCAAGCATGAAACTAATGTGACTTACTTGTTATTCTCGTATGCTATGTGAACGATTTGGAACGTTATATGCTCATTAACTTTGCTCGCCCACCTTAACAATTATAGCGCTATAGGATTAACGCCCCGCCCACTATTCTATTGGGTATTGTTAAGTTAAACATTACCACCCCGCTAAACTATTGGGATTAGGCTATTTTATGCGTTGTATTCTAGGGTTTGATCATATTGTACGCCAAAATTGCATACTAGTAATCACATATTATGAATCATGTTGGATTTGAGTTTTTATTCTATTATGCTATGTAAACAAACTTGTATACTCGCCCTTGCCTTTGCATTGAAACTCTATTTTAATACATGTTGCAGGTTGATTAATGAAGTATGGATGAATGATGAAACAAGTGTAGGGTGGACAAGATACACACCTTTAACCTATTTATCTTTTGATGTTATGTTGAAATTGAACAATGTTGTTATTTCCATTTAAATGTTGTATGACAATTTAGCCCTTGCAATGAAATTTGAATTTAATTAAATATTGTCACATAGTGTTATGAAGTCTCTAGCAATCTATACACACTTCGTCTCATCCCGATGTTTCCGCCATCGGTTGGGGTGTGACAGTGGCGGTGTTGAGAAGGGTGAAGGAGGGGAGGCGGCAAAGGGTGGTGGGGAAAGGGCGGTGGTGGGTGGTTGGTGAAGATGATGATAATGGTGGCGGTGGTGTTGCAGTTAGGGAGAGAGAGAAGGTGGGGGTTGATGACTGATGTAGGGTTTTATAAAATAAATCTTTTAATCTTATATTTTTAATCAGATACAAAAGATAATACATAAGCCATGTCAGCAAGCCACATGGAAAAAGGCCATGTCAACATGCCACGTAGGCTTAAAACACTAACTGAGTTAGTGCCTAGTTAACGACAGGGTGACATAGCAACCCAAGTGTCCAGTTGGGGGTGGTGGGAGCCAACTTGAAAGTTGGGCGTGGTATTGGCCAATTTTGCATAGTTAAGGGTGATACAGTCCATTTCCCCTTATTCTAGACCATCATTAATTATATATAATTATTATTTAATTTAAATTATTAAATTTAATATGTTTCAAACATTTAAGAAATTACGGATAAAGTTTCATAAAATATCTTATTATTTATTTATATTAATTACTAGGTTAGAATTATACCTTAATTCCTTAATTGTAGATAATCAGTGAATCAAAATTAATCAAATTTAACATAAAATTATTATTTAATTTAAATTATTAAATTTAATATATGTTTAAAATGCAAAAAGAATAATAACTACATTTATCATACTAATAAATTTAAATTTTAAAGTTATATAATTTAATAATTACTGATAATTTATACTTATCTAATTAATTTAAATTTAAATATTATTTTTATATAAGTTTATCTAATTGGCTAATTGCTATATGCCTAATCTGAATATTTCAACATTTTTTAGAACTAATAAATTACGACCAATATTATTTAAATAAAACTTGGGTTATTAAATGTATGTTCACATGACTGTTAAAACTCGTGAGAATGTCGATAATACAGTTTGTCTTCTAATCGATGGTTCAAATGCTTTCATATTTATAAACTTGAGAAACATCACAAATTGTGATCATACATGACACAAAATTTTGTTTGGATATCAGAAAAGCGTCTTAAAAATATCGTTTTATAATTGTTAAGTCTTCGTTATTAACTATTTGATTTTTTATTTACTTAACCCGTGTAATACACGGGGTTATAACCTAGTGTATTAATAAAAGTAAATATAATAATAAACTATTATGCTATATTAAATAATAAACAATTAAAAGCTATATATTATTATAAAAATAAAGTTACTATTTATCGTCCTACATTAACAATCTACACTTTCTATAAAAGAAGAAAACTCGATGACATAAGAAAAGCTGATGTGGCAGCCAGAGAGTCTGTCCAACAATACTTTTCTTATGTTATTATTGCATCATAAAGCTTAATATTAAAACACTTTAAAATTCAAAGCTCTGGCCTACAATCAGTTTTTCAAAGGTCTGCCCACATACAAAAGGGCAAAGCTCTATATACACTTCAAACCTCTGCCATCAAAACCTCTGCCAATATTCAAAATTCAAAATTCTGGTTCCAGATTCAAAATTTAAACCATATATGTTGTTAGACCCTAAAGTGTGAGACTGACGAATCAAATTAATTCAACGGGCTATGGTTACGAACTGGGCCTTACCGGGTTAGTTTATATTAGGTTTTGGACCTTTATAGGTCACTTGGGCCAAGCTTTAGGCCATGTGTGCCAAGCAGGCCCAAGGGAGCCCATGTAGGGAATTGGGCTTGTCTATGTATATAAACAAGTTAGAAACTTGTTTTAGTTTTTTTTTTGAACCTCATTGTTACAATATTCTAGAGAGTTAGAGAGGGAGGCGATCGATTGGTAGTGGTGTACTCATACCAGACGTTTTTGCTTGTTAAAGTAATCGAAACGTGTGTGAGTTAAAAGTGATTCTGGTGTTCTTGTTATTTCTCGTTTTCGGTTTATCTTGAATCATCTTGTGATTGGATTCCGCACTCTCACAAGATTAGGTTTGATATCATTGAAAGATCCGGTTTTTCGGGACTTACAAGTGGTATCAGAGCCTTTAGAACCTATTTCTAGGCTCGTTTTGATATCAAATATTCAAGATTTTCATTATTTTTGGTTCGGTGTTCTTCGCGTTCTTCATTGTGTTCATCAATTTTGTGTGAAAATTGTCATATTTTTGTATTTTGATCAATTCGAAAAAGTGTTAAAAGAGATAAATCAAATCTCTAAATCTTTGAAACGATTTGGAAATTCTTTTAATTCCCATGTTTTTCGAGATTTTGGTTGTTTTGAAAATTTCCTTATCTCCAATTTTATAATTTCCAAATCTTTGTTCTCCACTCACAGCAAAATCTCGATTTTATAAAAATTATAATTTCCAATTTTGGTGCAATTTCCATGCCCCTCGATTTTGCTGTATCTTAGTTTCAAATTTTGGTAATCATATTTCCAATTTTATAATTGAGAAAATTACCAATCTAGCAAAGAAAAAAGTCAAATTACCAATCTAGCATGCTCATGCGTCTTTGGAAGGCCACTCACAGATCCCAAGTCTTCTAATGCGTCTGCCAGGCCAAGTATTGCGTCCGCCAATCCCCAATTGACACGTGGATAGACTCATCACATCAAACACATGAAAGACTCATCCCATGCGTCCGCGGACTCATCCCATGCGTCCGCGGACCCACAAATCACATCACATCACATCACACACATGAAAAGACTCATCCCATGCGTCCGCGGACTCATCCCATGCGTCCGCGGACCCACAAATCACATCACACACATGAAAGACTCATCCCATGCGTCCGCGGACTCATCCCATGCGTCCGCGGACCCACAAGCCATGCGTCCTGCAGACTCATCCCATGCGTCCGCAGACTCATCCCCGCCACTTGTCTTTTTTTTATTGGGTTTCTCCCCAAGGACTCATCCCATGCTTGAAAGACTCATCCCATACATGAGTGGCCTTCCAAAGACGCATGAGCATGCTAGATTGGTAATTTGACTTTTTTCTTTGCTAGATTGGTAATTTTCTCTTTATAATTTCCAATATTCAAAAGCTTTGGCAACATCTGAGAAGGAAACAACGGTGACTCTCAACAACCCACCATCTGAGGTCTCTGAGTCCCATCTATTTGTGGTTTCGAGTCAGTTGGTTTCGACTCAATTGATATCCAGTCTCGAGTCACTCTCCACCGTCTCGACTCATCATCATCACAGTCTCGACTCATCATCATCACCGTCTCGACTCAACTTCACAACTTCAAAGGTCTCGGTCACGGTCTCGACTCTTCATCACCCTCACACGGTCTCGAGTTGCAAGCTTCAACGTCTCGAGTCGCAATCACAAGAGGTTCCTTCAAGGTCTCGAGTTGTTCACCTCCGAGTCGCAACCATCTCCCAGTCGCAATCACAAAAGGAGTTCTCGAGTCTCATCTTTTCACGGTCTCGATTCACAGAGGTCTCGAGTTATCTCTTTCACGGTTCCGAGTCGCAACCGAGATCTCGAGTCATTGATCATCCGAGTCGCAACGATCATCGCCGGAACCTGCAACTCCGTCTCTGGTCATCGTTCATCATCGTCACGAGTCGAAACCAATTCCGAGTTTCGAGTTCCGATTTCGACTCCATCACTTATCGTCCATCATCATCATCATCGTCGTCTTCTCTGCTTCATCACCACTGTAGCATCACCATATAACACATTGTTCATCACCTCATTACCACCATCGCACCAACTCCGGTCACCACTTTCACCGTCACCATCTCCGATCACCTCCAATGATACGTGCAAAGTCACACCGATTTGCCACGTCACACATGCGCCATCTATCTCTGCAATTGTTCTTTTATTTAATACATATATTGAATTAGGAATAGTTAATTTACAACAGTTATTTTACTGCATTTGTTATTCACGTAGCCCATGTTTAAGTTAGTGTTGCATGCATTTCCTAGAAAGTGGGAGTAGTGGAGTAGTAAGTCTTTGAGTATTTGTCTATTTATATCTTATGTATTGCATCGAAGAAATTAAGCAGAATATTGAAGTTAAAAAGAGTCTCTTCTTCATCTTGTGTTCTTTGGAGCTTGACCCCCTCTAAGGGTTATCTATCTTTGGAGCTTGATCCACTCTACGGATCTCTATCATCCAACCTGCGATTTCCGTTCATTCATCATCTTCCGTCACTGTCATTCATCATCGTTCCGGTCATCCTCTTCGATCAAACTGCATCTCCATCGATCATCCTTACCTATCATAACTTCATCATTACTTAATCATTAGGCTTCTTTAATAATAATAATAATAATTATTATTATTATAATATTAGTTTGATTATTCTATAAAAAATAGTAAATAAATCTCAAAATATTGATCTCACACATTATCATCATTTCTAGATTTCAATCTCGTTGTTTAAATTTTCTTCATTATATCAACGATGCTAACACTTTCCATCACCTCCAACATTTTTATGTTGGAGACTTGGGGTTTTTTTTATTCTTTGTGTCTTGATCCTCATTGGTTTCAACATTGGAATTATCATCATAATCAACATATCACTTGTCATTTAAGAAGTCGGAATAAGTGCTATACCTTTTCATGTTGACAAGAAGATATCGATAGCTATTAGCTACGACCAGCGCTACAAATATCTTTCGTGCTCACAATGGGATATTGAGTAGCATCATAGAAACCACATACGATCTCGTCACTTAGTTCTTTTAGGATTGACGGCCTGGGTGAATGCACACAACAAACCACCAATCCCATGATATCCACCATAAGAACATGGATGTTGAATTACTCCAATGCAATTTGATATTAGGATACTAACCAGTTCTGATGATATCACCTGACGACAAATGAAACTATAATCCATTGCGTATCACCGTGATACTATCACATAAGACAAAAGCTAAAAAAAGATAAACAAGAGAAATAATATTTAAGAGAAAAAAAATGATATATTATTGAATGACTAAACTATTACATTAGGTGTCCTTATATATATAAAATTCTAAATTTGTCAGGTCAGGGGGTGTTTTGTTTGGAGTTTGCTTACCGATGATTAATAATTATGAAGTTTGATTTTGCTTATTTCAAAAGGCAATAACAAGAGGAGGAGGGTAAAGTGTTTAGGAGGTAACTGAATGTTTGTTTGTTTTTTAAAATTACTCTACTGTGATGGTATTATTATGTCCAATGTGCCCAAAAGAAAGAACGAGAGAAACTGACTATGTGACATTTAAAACTACTTTTGTAAAGCTTTAAATTTCAAAATTTTCCATGTCCAAGAGCGTTTGGCTGTGACTGACTGACTATGTGACATTTAAAACTAATAATATTCATAATTTGATTTAAACACTAGAAATCATACGATTATCAGTTGTCATATCATCAATGCATATATATCATATGATCTTACCCTTTCCTTTCAAATTTTCTATTAGTAACAATAGGCCCACCTGAATAGGCCTAACAACACCAATAAATAACCCAATAGAATGAGAGCCCATAACCCTAACATTTCAACATTAGGAAAGTGGTTCGGTTAATAGTATAAACAGTTGGTTATTAATGTGGATAATTAAGTAAAAAAATTGTTGAGTCGGTAGTTTTGACTGATACAAGTTTTTTTTACGCGCTGGTGTAATTTTTGTACGAAGATAAATATTCTTTTTTACGCCTCATGTAAATGTGGGTATGCAGCATTTTTTTAATTGTTTTTACTAAAACAAATGATTTTTTATGACTTTTGAGAAAAAATTTCAGAAAAACCTTTTGGATGACCTAGTTCTCACGATTCTCACAACTCAAGGTCCATCCCTATATATATACATACGTTCATACATAGAGCAACTTTTGTTTAATATAATATATATTTAATGCATAATAAATATTGTTATACATAGAATTGTGAATTGTGATACGATTAACTTAATGCTATATGTTTTTTTTTTCCAAATTAATGTATTGCATGCGTGATCACCTCTCCTATCCATAATTTTAGGGATAATGTTAAATGCGTGATGTTATTCATCTAGTATGCATGTTTAACTATCGTAATACTAAACGCTTAATATTTATGCAATCCTCTATAAATAACAACAAAAGATAACGATCTTAAACAGGTTAAAATGAGGATGCCGATGAAACGTTCACTTTCATTACATTTTTTGTGTATAAAATTGATTATGATCGTTGCCATCATCACTTCTGGTGTCTATCTTAATTCTCTTCGTAGTTTTTCTAAAAGAAATTTCAATATTTTCTACATCTTTTTGTTGAAATTTTTAATATTTTCTACATCACTTTACTTTGTATGTTTGGTAGTGAATTGTGATATTAATTATTGTTGGTTTCTAATTTGTAGTGATGACAAAAAGCAGTAGTATTGGCGAACACTCAATTGCCTCTCCAAAATGTACCACAGAAAATTGGAAAAGTAACAAATTCAGGGGGGATTGCCATTCATCAAATGAAATAAAATGTGATGATGCCTGTAAAGGTGAAGGTGCAAAAAAAGGATATTGTGTGTCTGGCGGATGGTGTAATTGTTACTGCCCGATTGATTAACTGATGGATATGATCATCAAAATACTATTTTACTTATGATTTGAATAAGTTGTTAACATATTAATGGGTTAAACAATATTAGATATTTTAAAATACAAGTTTTACATGTGGTATAATATGAGACTAGTTGTAACACCCGTGTGAACACACGGGTATGTTTAATAACGATCGAAAACAAATTCTAAAAAACAGATTATAATATATGATTTAAATTCTTTGCATTTAGTTACATATCTTTATAAAACAATGTTAATGAAATTATGTGTTAGTGTATATGGTTGATATACAAATAAGCTAAGTACTTGGTAATATGTTGTGTAAAATGAAAACATGAACTAATTTGTTGTCTAATATGTTGTCTAAAATGAAAACATGAACTAATTTTTTGACAATTGTGAAATGTCTTTTATACCCTCAAATCTTAATGATAAACATATATGTATGGATTAGAATAATCACACTTCTCAATAAAATCATTTCATCTTCTCTCAAGTCCCAAAACACAACACAGATCTTCATCTTCATCTTCAATCTTCTTCATCTTCATCGGATCATCTACATCTTCATCGGAATCATCTTCATCTTCATCGGAATCATCTTCCTCTTCTGTAATCTCCACCGATCATCAGCTTCATCTTCATCTTCTATAACAATCTAAGGTAAAATCACATACCTAAAACATGATCGACACTATGTTTTTGATATGCTAGAATGTCACAGGTTTTGTGTGAAAATATTGTTTGATTCTTGTGGGTTTTTGTCTCGGGTATCAAAACAGAGGTTTGGGTTTTGGTTATTATGAAGGTTTGTTTCACGTTTTGTATGAAAATATTGTTTGATTCTTGTGGGTTTTTGTCTTGGGTATCAAAACAGAGGTTTTGTTTGATTCTTGTGTGTTTTTGTCTCGGGTAGCAAAACAGAGGTTTTGAATGTGTTTTCGGTTCCTTATATGAGATCAACTGTGTTTTGGTTTTGATTCTTGTGGGTTTTTGTCTCGGGTATCACTGAGTATATTGTTCAAAATGTATCATTGATTTCTATAGTTTCAGATCTCATGTGATCATTTGGTTGATTCTTGTGTGTTATTCTCTAAAAACAATTACAGTACAGATCTAGATTGTTTATTGAAACTATGATACTTGTGGGTTTTAATTTCTGAATCAAATGCGAAGAAACAAATGATGGAAATTGATAAAGCGCATCACTGTGTAGTTATTTGAACACATCAATATTGATACTTGAATTTTGAAAATTGATTTTTGGTTGTTTAAGAATCGTTTAAAAAGATGAGCTAAATCAGAATTAAATTTTATACAAATGAACTGATCGGATCAGTTTCGGATTGATGTGTTCGTCATATTGATTTTTGGTTTGATTCGATTATATGGGTTCCTCATATTGGTCATTTGAATGTGTTTATATTGGTCATTTGATAATTGTTTAAGAAGATGAACTAAATCAGAATTAAATTTTATACAATTGCACTGATCGAATCAGTTTCGGATTGATATGTTCCTCATATTGATTTTTGGTTTGATTCGATTCGATAATATAGGTTCCTCATATTGGTCATTTGAATGCGTTTTATTGCACAGAATGGCTGCGGATGTAAAGATAAGCAAAAAAACCAAGCACGAAGGCGAGAACACTTGACAACCTCCTAGAAGATGGTGCGGTGCACATAAGGAAGTGATTGATCAGAACGATCAATTGTATATGAATGAATATAACCCCAGTGGCAGATATGTAATTAGCGAGCTCTGGAATTTCAAGGAAAATCGAAGAGCTACACCGGGGTTATATTCATTCATATGAATGAATATAACCCAAGTGGCAGATATGCAATTAGCTACACTGGGATTATATTCATTCATATCTGCTACATTCCGAAGTGCACCCATCAGCAAAGATCCACAATTACTTGTGGTGATATGACGTTTTGTCTCTGTATTGTATGTTACGGTCTTTTGTTATCGAGTCTGTAAGTCCTGTCAAGTCTACGAAGTTGGTATGACGTGTTTTCTCTGTATTGTATGTATTAAAACTTTATATTTAATATACAATTTAGGCTTTAATAATTTGTTATATATAGTATACACATAATTATTAGATTGCATTTATTTAAAAAAAATTAATTATTAGATTGCATTTATTAGATTTAATATAGAATTTAGGCTTTAATTTTTCTCAAAAAATTATTAGTTCAGGTTTGATATAGAAATAATCTAAGTAATTGATAATATGTTGTCTACAAATCCGATTATTAATCATTTCTAAATGTTTTCTAACCATTTGTATCTAAAAATCAGATTATTAATCATTTCTTCATGTTTTCAAACCATTTGTGTCTAAATGACCCGAACAACATGCCATATACTTGTATATAGACACGTATGCAAAGGCAATGTCATTTTATTGCCCACTATGCCGTCGATCGCTTAAAACCACTTGGAATGCCCTGCCAAAGTATAGATACCATGATTACATATCAAGCAGCAAAGGCAAAGCTGATTTTAAGGAACCTTTGCTTTAGTTCATGCATCATCTTTTATCTTTTACGTTTTTAAACACACTGGCATTCTAAGTAAAGCAGAACAATTATATTTCTTAAACTGAGTTTCTATTTTTTTTTCATGTCTAACTGGGATATAAGATGTGGCCATAAGCATCAGTATCACTAATAAGAAGAAAATAACCAAAATTCTGATAAAGTATAAAATTTCAAAATTTGACAAATCAAAACAAACTCTTAAATAATAAGTCAAGAAGTCGAACACAACAAAAGAGAAATATTGATCATGGTGTTTTCACTTCCATGTTTATAAACTTGCATATTTTTTTACAATAATTACAAAGTTATATCATATTTTTGACAAAAAGAAAATATATTATTTTTGGGTGAATAAAGATATGTATTTTCTTGGGAATATTATAAAATATATTATTTTTGGAAGAAATATATATTTTCTCAAACAAAAACGGAATTTATTATTTTGGAGAAAAATAAACATATATATATATATATATATATATATATATATATATATATATATATTTTCCAAGTTAAACTTGAAAATATATTATTTTTGGAACTTGTATGAAAATACAAATATTTTTGCTCAAGGGAAAAATTATAAACAATTTTTCTAGTAATATTTATTGAAATATATATATTTTGGAAATATATATTGGTGAACTTTTATTAAAGATAATATTCTGGAAAAAAAAATTAATACAAAATTAAGTATAAGAATACTTAATGAAGACAATAAAGATGCGTGTTCTCGTACGTATAAATACACTCCGGATACGACACCGCTTCATGGCAAAAATATGCAAGTATAAGAATAGAAGAATACGAATACCCCCATCCCTGGGAAGGAAATACATGTATAAATACGTGAAAAGTATCAAGTTAATAAAATTTAATAAATATAATTTAAGTTAAAATACTTATTATTTTAACAAATAATTATATAACTTGGAATAATAATGAAGACACAAAAAATGTAACTCAAAGACACTAATCCATTCTAAGTCAAGGCACTACCCGCTTGTCTAATAGACCATAGTACGTTGTAGGTAGTCGTGTACACCAGAGGAAACTTTGAGTTACAGGCGGATTCGAAGAACGCAAACCTGTGAGTTCATGTTCCCCCTTTTCCTTTAACTGTTTTCGGTTTTATAACTTCGGGGGTGAAGTACATGTTACAAACTGTTTACAAACGTTTATACGCGGTATGGTTAGCTAAGGAAGGGTATTGCTAGATCATCTGAGTGGTGGGTATGACGCTTAAGACCATTAATCCTCGTTGTAGGACCAAGGGACATGAGTGATAGATCTATTTGGGTGTAGCGAGCCCACACCCATGTGGACCGGGGTTTGGCCCATCTGGTGACTATGTCTTCAAACTAAAGCCGTGGCAAAATTCTGCTAGGATTGAGTCTTCCTGCATCACGTCACACATATTAATGGCCTTGCAAACCATTAATGATCTATTTTTCCTTGTTGCTTTCATACCAGGTTTTGCAAATACATACTTACTTACAATGATTACAAAATTTATTCGAGCTCACACACTAAACACATGAACTCGCTCAACTTTTGTTGATGTTTTTCAAACTACATGTATTTCGGGAAATTAAGTATGGATCTTGCGGGCGTTTGGATGTTTCAAGTGAGGTTGAGAATAAAAGGTGTCATCCGATGTCTGAGGATTTGGATTGTGTGTCTCATCCTAGATAAGACACAACTTTCAAAGCCTGGTTTTATCTAATGTCTTTTGTCGAGTCTTTGTGAACTCTAAAAACAAATTGCATGATTTGTACTCGAATTTGAGGTCCATGTTTCAAACAATGTTGTTGTGTTTTAAACTTATATAATGGATGATCACCTTCAGTTTTATCATATAGTTGTTTGTTATGGTTGAATGCAATGATATTAAGCAAGTCACACCAAATCACGCTTCCGCAAAAGTCAGGGTGTGACATAAGAAATAATATGGCGAGAACATGTGTCTTTAATTAAAATTAGAGATTAAGGATATAGACTAATTTCAATAACAATCATTTTAATTAACAAAATCTTTCCATAACTGTTTTGAGAGATTTTTGGAAACAATATATTTAGTATCTTTCTATTATTCGAATTTTGGTCCAACCGCTTAATCTATAAAATTCATATCAACATTTTTGTTAATTTATAGGTATAAAACACCATACGAATTCCAGAAAACACCACAACTTGAATCCAATACAATCATAGTGTTTTAACATCTAAAATGATTTTGATTATTTTGGAAGTATAAAACACTATTCAGATTCCAAAAACACCACAACTTGAATCGTAATACAGTCATGGTGTTTTAACATCTAGTCTAGTCTAGTCTAGTATAGTATAGTATAGTACAGTACAATACAGTACAGTACAATACAGTATAATACAATATAGTATAGTAGTATAGTATAGTACATGTATAGTATAGTACATATATAGTATAGTATATGTATAGTATAGGTCCCGTATTGGTCTCGTATAAGCCTATAGGTGTAGTATCTTATAGTGTATTATAGGTCCTGTATAGGCCTATAAGTGTAGTATAAGTCTCGTATAGGCCAATATGTATAGTAAAGTATGGAACTATAGGTGTAGTATATGTGTAGTATATTATAGGTATAGTCTAGTATACTATAGTATACGTATAGTATAGGTTCTTTATAGGTCTCATACGAGATTGATATTGATACTATACTATACTACAATACACCATACTACACCTATAGGCCTATACGAGACCTATACTACACCTATATTATACTACCCCTATGCTACACATATAGGCTTATATGAGACTTATACTACACTATATGATATGATATGATACGATACCGTATGATACTATACGATACTACACCTATAGACTTATATGAGACCAATACGGGTTCTATACTACATCTATCCTATAATACATCTATACAATATTATATGATACTATACTATACTACACTACATTACACCTATAGCCCTAAACGAGACTTATACTACAATATACTATAAGATACTATATGATACTATACTTATAGATCTATACGGGACATATACTATACGATATGATACATAACAATGTTTTTCTAGTTACTTATATTTTAAAAACTTTGCTAAAACGATAAATATTGTTAAAAAAATCCTGTCTCCAAAAAGTAGGCATATAAAGGGCAGAAGCCTTATACGGGACCTATACGAGAGGTCCTATACGCCCCCGTATAAGTCAATACGCGACGTATAGGACATGCACCAGACCAGAATTAACACCAGTAAGTCTCTGATTTATAAGACACCCTTATACGCCGCGTATAAGCCTATATGTGGTAGGGGTGTCCAAATAGGCTAATGGGGGTGTGTGAATAGATTTACCCTATAGGAAAATGTTCAAAAACATAGTCTCCTAAAACTAGGTAGTCGTAAGAAGGGTATCAAACGGACTTTGATTGAACCCATTCTAGTAGCATTGGAATTGTCTCGTTGAACCCTACGATCTCATATTTTAGGTTTTCACTTTTGGATTTTTAGCTTGTAGAATTTTTAAAAAAATTTTAGATTATTTTGTCTTTTTATTTGGCAAAGTGTTTTTTTTTTTCATTGTCTACTTTTTCCTCGGCATTGTATTATAGTTTGTGATCCATTGTATTATATTTTGTGATCCATTATAACTTTGTACCATTTCTAGATCTAAGACACACTGTATAGGATAACTCAACCCCTCTAATATAATACAGAGTAAATTACTGTTTTGGCCCTTGTGGTTTAGCTAGTTTAACCATTTCAGCTTAAAAAGAAATATTTTAACATATCAGACCCCGATGTTGCATTTTATAACGGTTTTGGCCTCTGACACTAACTTTGTTACTTTTTTTGCAGTTAAGTATAAGGGTAAGTAGTTAATTATATACCTTGGGGTTTTTTTTTATAATTACAAAGTTCTTTTAATATTTAAGAGATTATTAATGCAATTATTCAAGTTTTTTTTTATTATTTTGTTATTTTCACGATTATTATATAGCAAAATATGTTTTAAATATACAAATAAATATGTATTTTCATTAACCGTTTATTTTTATAAAAGTCGTTTCAAAAATAATTTGTTATTTTATATTTTGTTTAAACCCTCTAGCGTTTTTAAAATTGTTCCGTTTTACACCATTTATTTTTTAAAATCGTTCTTTTTAAAGTCGTTTATCTTTCAAATTTTTTTTAAACACTTTATTTTATACCATTCTTTTTAATATCATTTACCTTTAAACATTTCTAAACTAATCACTTTTTTAAGTCACTTATTTTTAAATTTTACAAAACGACATGAATAAAAAACAAAAGAAATGTAAGATTTGAAAAAAAAGAAACATTCTAATAAAAAGTTTGCACAAGATCGTTCTTTTTTCAAACTTTTTTAGAATGGTTTATTTATTTTTCAAATCTTCCATTTCTTTGGAGTGTTTGTTTATTCAAAATTCACTATTTTTTAAACTTTCGCTTATTAAATTTGTGTGTTTTTAGTTCCTTACACTTGTTAACCTTTTTTTAAGGTTTTACTTTTTTTATAAACATCATTTTTAATCTTTGTTTTTTAAACCACTCGATCGTTTTTAAAAAGAACGCTATAAAATGAATCGTTTAAAAAAACTTTAAAAGACAAACGACTTTAAAAAGAACGATTTTAATAAACAAGCGGTTTAAAAATGAATAATTTTTAAAACGATAGACGGTTTAAAAAAGGTTAAAAAATGATTTTAAAAACGACGTTTATAAAAAACAACACTTAATGAAAATACATATTTATTTGTATATATAAAACATATTTTGTTAAATAATAATCATTAAAATAACGAAATAATAAAAAAACATGAGTAATTGCATTAATAATCTCTTAAATATTAAAAAAATTGTAATTATCAAAAACAGCCCCTAAGGTATATAATTACCCTTACACTTAACTGTATAAAAAGTAACAAAGTTAGTGTCATGGGCTAAAACCGTTATAAAATGCAACTTTAGGGTCTGATATGTTAAAAGATTCCTTTTTGAACTAAAATAGTTAAACTGGCTAAACCATTGGGGTCAAAATAGTAATTTACGCTATAATACAAAAAGAAATAAAATATATAAGTAAAGTTTATAAAGTTCTCTGATGAAATTATCTTGAAGTTTTGGCCTAATTTTATGAATTCTTTATATATTTTCATCACATAACTCATTTTAGGTTTCATCTCGGTCTCATGATCACATTTTTTTTTTTGAAATAATTTAGCTTTCATTCATACTTGTCAAGTTACATCAAAACAGAAAGTAGACGGGCAACAAGCTGCGCCGCCACCCCTTTCTGAATTGCAAACCCTAATCTACCAAAGACAAAACCCCGTCCCCCTGAGGCTGAGCAATTGTTATGGATGACCCGTTGGACCCTGTTCAGGAATTGGATAGCTTCTGGCGCTAGGGAGCCAAATGTGTCAAAGGCAAAAGGGACAAAAACATGTTGGTTCTCTGCACAAGCTTTAGCGTGCTTATCAACTTTCTTCGATTCAGCCTTTGTTGTTGCTTGTCCAGCTACAAACCCGTTTTCCCTTAAACCAACAAGAGGGGAAACCCCCGTGAGGTCCACACAAGCATGTTTCCCCCTAGCCCAACCAAAGACGAGAAGATCTGCTGGTCGCAGAGTAGATCTCCCTTCCATAGGGTCTGTAAGGAAATTCACAGGAGCCTCTTTCTTAGCCGAAATTCCCGCTCTTCTCAGGATGTCCCACAAAACATCTCGCACCCAGTCATGCCGATATTTGAACCCAGGTAGCTCTTTACAATGCACTGCGTGCTCTCCGTATTTATCCATACAAGCTTTACGACATATCGGGCAGGTTTCATCTTCTGGGTACATAGGGATCATCAGCCGGTATTTAAGGATTGCTCTGTATTCTACTGCTGACATACATTGTCCCAGCCCCTCAATTGGGACAACAGTCAAAAAATCCTGAGCATGGGAACCCTTCAGGCACTCCCACACCGCCTTTTGGCGAGATGACAAATCAAAATTTTCTCCCAGGCTTTGAGCGATTTTGCTAAACAGAGCATTCGCCAAAGTTTTTTGTGGCTTCGAGGGGGCGGTGTGCTTGTTAGAGAAACCGCCGATATCAAAGTCTGGGAGAGAGGCATTTAAGCGTTCGAGCGCCTGCAGATAGTCCCCGTCGAGCCCGACAACCCCACTGTTTCGAAGAATATGATCCTGTAGTTCCCAAGACTGAGCTCTGGACACCACAAAAGCATAAACCCCAACATCTCGAGCTGAGAGGAGACCCAAACCACCTAGACGCATTGGCAGAGATGCCAAACGCCATTGGAGGTCCCCAAAGAAGGGGCCACCACCCACGACTATGTCTTCTATAGCCTCCCGGAGGCCATCATCAAACCGGGATGCCGCATCCACCATCAAATGAGGTTGACAAGTCCGCAGCCCGAAAAGTAACTTAGCAACCCCCATGCAAGACCTTAGCAGAAGGAGTTCACATTGAGGGTCCCTAAGGCAGGGCAAGAGTTTCATGAGGTCAGCCGCCCCCGCCGCCCTGCCAACTCCCCAATAAAGCTAGGGTCACGGCTAACAGCTCCACCAAGGAGCTTAACCCCTCTCTCTGGTCTGCCAATCTCTCTCGGGAAAAGCCCGTCCTGAACTTTCCGCCCATCACATGTCGGCCAAAAAACCTCTGTTTTCTTAATGTTGAGGTAAAGCCCTAGAGATGGCCCTTCCTCGTTAATAATGTCTAGGGCCCTAGAAACCTCAGTCGCGTTGCCGATAATCGTCCCATCATCCAAGTACCAAGCATGAAACGGGAGGTTACAGCGGTCCTGCACCCGGAGAATGAGGGGGTGTAAGGCAAGGGAAAAGAAAAGGGGCCCCAAGGGATCCCCTTGTTGCACTCCGGTAGTAGCCCCAATACACTCATTACCAACATACAATCGAGCAGGCTGGGCGTAAAGGAATTGGACCCATCGATAGATTGACGGACAATGTTGATGAACCTCTTTAAGGAAGGTTGTGCGGTCAACCGTGTTGAACGCATTGGAGAAGTCCACAATAAGCAAGGCTAATGAACCATCTGCATGAAAGGAGTTGAGAAACCTGTTCGCACTGTGAAGCACCGCCTCTGCACCATTTGACATCCCCACCCCAAATTGAAAGTCCCCCAAGTACTGGGCCATGTTTTTCCCGACCTTTTTCATTGCCACCTTGGAAACCAACCTTCGCCAGATACCCCCCACAGCAATAGGTCGAATTCCTTTATCGGGTTTCAATAAAGGGGTAAGGGGGCTGAGGCAACAAACTCCGCCAGCACCTTAGGGCAGGATCCTCCAAGCCATAAGTTGACAACTTCAGTAATGGTCGTTAGCAAACCCGAGGAACTCATTGAGCCATCACCCCCGATAGCATCTAACAAGTGCTGGGCCCGCATCCCGTCCCTACCACACGATGTCCCTTTAGGAAAGGATCGGATACATTTAAGCACACACTCCTCATCAACAACAAGAGCGGGTTGGGCGTGAGGGTTGGGAGGCAAGGAGGGGGGCGGCACCACAGGGTGTTTATCAATAAGAGCTTTCAAGGTCGAATCACCTAGAGGGGCGACTCCACTAGAGCTTAGTACCTTAACCGCAGCCGTAAAATGTCCATCCCTAACTTTCCGGAGACATTGCTTAATATTAGGGTCCCTATCTCTATCTCCCTCTTTCCTGCATTCTCCCCTAGGAGGCCCCGCCTCCCCCACGCTATCTAATAGGGACGAGACCAAATCATCAAAACCAGACCCATCTTTCCAAATTGTAAGCGCATGCAGGATGTTATTACACTGCAGAGATTTCCTGTTCCCTGATCGTCGTTCTTGTCGGGAGGATGGCCTAACCACCCGTAAGGTGCAACGCGGTAGCAAAAGTAATTGGACCCAATTGTCGACCGATCCTGGTGACGCAACCACTTTGCGCAAAGCCCCTGTTAAAACCTGAGCAAACATCAGCCGACAACTGGGAGGAATGCTTTTAACAGTCTGAACAGGGAGGGAAAAAACCCGCTCGAGGAGGTTAACACCACCCCCGAGCCTTGCTGGGTGACGTGGGTTTGTGTCAACCGCCCCTTGACATGGTTTCCGGATCCCAACGATGAAATCTTCCACGTCCCCCGAGACCATGGCAAACGACACGACCTCATCATCATGCTTGCACCCTCTACTGAGTGCATGCATTGCCATGCAACGAGCACACAACCATTTATCCCCTGCCCTAAGAACTTCCCCAACGTCCAAAAAGAGATCCAAGTCCCTGGAGATAGCCTCCTTCAAAGTTAGCTTTCGGTTTTCAGTCTTGAAATGGGTGCTTTGCATGTGTTCAAGCAGGCGAAAAAAACCCCCAGACCCCGGCTTTCCATCTTTACATTCGTGAAAAAATTTGAAAGGACATGTCCTTAGACCACTAGCAGAACCCTGCACGGGGCCCCCTGACTTAACATCCCTTCCCCTCCTCGTAGGAGCCATACGCGTATTTAAGATGCCGTTTTAGGGAAAACACACAAGCGGTAAGCCGAACTCGAGATGAGTTGTGGGAGTGGAAAACCGCTATATATATAAAAGGAGGGCAGCAACCGCTAGTTGCCCACCCTCTAAATGGAACCCCACGTAACCCGTTAGCTCATGGTAGTAGTATTAAAAACTTTGATGAGGTGTTTTTTTTTTTTTTTTTTTAACCCGATGCAATATACTTTTGTGAAGACTTTTTCACTGCCGGTTCGCACGAGTGGAGCCGCCTGTTCGCACGGACGGAGGTACGGCGCCGGTTCGCACGAAGGTGCGGTGCCGGTTCGCACGAAGGTGAAGGATAGGGGATGAAAAGTTTGAATTGTATTGTTAAGATTGTTGTTTATCTGTGAAGGAACGAAATCTGGATCTGTCAAATTTGGATCTGTAACTCTTGCAAATCACGATTCAGATCCGGATCCTAGTTGTAGATAGATTTTGAAATCTGAATTTACAAAAACTTGAGTTGTGTGATGAAGATAAACTTCGAGGTTGTTAGTAAAACTGATTAAAGAGAATCAAAGTTGTAGTGTTGTTTTGATAGTAGATCTGAATTTACAAAAACTTGAGTTGTTGGATAAAGATGATCTGAATTTACGAATTGAAACCAAAATGCAACGGTTCCGTCGGAAAATTCAGAAGGAGACGTTCAGATCTGAAATTGCCATGAACTTAGAAACGAAAATTAGAAATGAAAGACCAAATCGAAAGGATATGAAATGTGAATGACATGAACTTAGAAATGAAAATTTCAAACGAAGTGGTGAAAGCGAAATTTCAACTCGAAGAGACGTTCAGATCTGAAAATTCAGAAGGATTTTAAACGGAAAATTCAGAAGGAGACGTTCAGATCTGAAATTGCCATGAACTTAGAAATGAAAATTAGAAATGAAAGACCAAACCGAAAGGATATGAAATGTGAATGACATGAACTTAGAAATGAAAATTTCAAACGAAGTGGTGAAAGCGAAATTTCCAGTGGGACTTATAGTTTATGTAAAATGTGAGTTTATGATACTAGATGACATTATGATCACATGTAAAACAAATATGACAAATGACATACAGATTTTATTTAATCTCCGAACATCTGTTTTATGTTGTATTTCTTTTACGAAGCTAGTTATTTAAAAAAGACTTATTGGATTTTATCACCCCCAACTATCGGCCTTTGGCCGTTGCCATTCCCAATTAACACTTTGACGCCCCGCACCTCCAACTTGACTTTTAGTTTGTGCTGGTACCACTCTGTTAACTCTTTACTAACTCTGTTAGTTTTTAATCCTACGTGGCACCGTCTTGCTTACGTGGACAGGACTATGTGGCGATTACATGTTCTATTACGCAGACCCTTTAGTGCCACGTTATTTCATCTTCCTCATTTATATCATTTGTCACCACTAAACCCTAGCTATCCACCATCAATTTCTCCTTTCAAAATTCCACCATATCATCATCTCCCACTGAATCAACAAGGTTTTTAACTTCTTATGGCTTCAGCTTGCCTGAATAGAATCGGAATATCACCAGATAATATGCTAGTATGCTCGTAGAAGTACTCTTCATCACCGGAGCAACATCACTCGCGGCGGTCTCCAGTACACCGGAACCGGCAGCGGATAACAATTTCTTTGACGGAAGAAGCACAGATCTACACAAAGGGCAATTAACCTGGCCCACATCGACCCACTGATCCAAACACTCTCGATGAAACACATGTTTACAATTAACAATCTCCCTGAACAAATCACAACCGTCGATAAACTCAAAATAAACCGTGCAAACCGGTTCATCGGATCCGGTGGTGATGTAGTTGGCGGCGGAGGATGACGTATCGTCGGGATCCGGTGGTGATTTGAAAAGTCCGAGGGCGGCGAACAGGAGTGATACGAGATAAGATACGATGTTGGAGATGATGGTGACGGTTAGGAAGTGTGGGATTTTGATTGCTAGATACAGAACTTGAATACCCATACATACCCATGGATGTTATTATGTGTTTGTGTTGGGAATTGGGATGAAGGGAAGATGTTGCAAAATGACAGTGGATATGAACAAAGATAGACAGCCACGTAAGCAAGGTGGATATAGACATAAAGTGACACGTAATCACCATGTAATCATGTTCACGTAAGCAAGACGGTGCCACGTAGGATTAGAAACTAACAGAGTTGATAAAGAGTTAACAGAGTGGTGCCAGCACAAACTAAAAGTCAAGTTGGAGGTGCCGGACGTCAAAGTGTTAGCTGGGGGTGGCAACAGCCAAAGACCGATAGTTGGGGGTGATAAAATCCAATAACCCTTTAAAATAAACTTTAAAACAACTCTAACTAAAAAAATCTTATTTATTAGAAATATTTTTACATGCATAAAATATTGTTCTTTAATTATACTATTATTGTTCTTTAATAATAATAAATTCGGAAAGAGATGAGCTTTAAAAAAATTATTTTTATTTTTATTTTTATTTTTTTGAACGGTGACTTTCTTTTTTATTGACAAGTGTTAATTCAAAATTGAAATAATAACTGATTAGCTAGAAAAAAAATCATGTGTGATAAATGAGGAAATCAAATTATTAAAATTGTTGATTTCAAAATGATCTGAATGTTGCTTTATTAAAGTATTGTGATGTTTTCCCGGACTTACTGGATATGCCGGAGTCCCAAGCCACGTCTAAAGACGCGAAGCACATTCTTCGGGGCATCGCATACACGACCATTTGGATGATTTGGAATGAAAGAAATGAACGCGTTTTTAACGATAAGAAGAGGAATCCGGTTCAGCTGGTGGAGAACATCAAAGCGACGTCTTATTTTTGGATTCGTAATAGATCCCGTTGGAAATTTAAGGATTGGAAAACTTGGTGTAAATTCCCTTTGGATTGATGTAATTTGTTTTTCACTTAGTCCTTGCTTTAAGGACTAGCGAGTTTGTTTATGAAGTTTTCCTTTCAAAAAAAAAAAAGTATTGTGATGTTTTTTATTTATGAAAATTAATAAATAAGATCAAATAATTAGACTATTTAGTCTAAAGTGGAAGGTTTAAATGAGAAGAATTTTTTTGTAAGAAGAAAAAAGATTAAGTTTCAACCAATAAGAATGTTTAATTTTACATCATTTAATATTTGCATTTAATTTTAATGTAAGAGTATATTTGTAAACTTATATAGATCATTAATTTCTAGTCTTCATTTTTAATAGCTAACTACATTAAATTTGCAACTTATTTTCAAAATATATATTTTTTCTAAAAATTAAAAAAATATTTTATAGTGTAGAAAAAATTACTAGGTGTGTAAGATAAATTACGAGTTGTGTAAGGTAAATTTACGTATGTGTAGGATAATTTTCGAAATGTGTAATATAACTTTTTATGTGTGTAGGCAATGAAAATTAGTGTAGAGAATAATAGTCTTTATGAGTAATTAATTACTTAAAGATTGTAACAATGAAAATTAGTGTAGAGAATAATAGTTTTTATGAGTAATTAATTATTTAAAGATTGTAATAAATGAGATGAAAGAATAACTACATGATATTTTACAATTGTACCATTTGTTATTTTTCTTCTCAATTAAATTTTCTTCTCAAATGAATCTCACCCTTAGTCTAAACGACTCTATATAATGCAACTATATGTATGCATATGCATAATTTTAATGTAAAATAAAAAGAATTTAATTTTCCATTTAAATAAAAATCGTGAAAATAATATACGACTCCAGATCAAGTATGTAACATTACTCACTAGCTGAATTCAGATATTAAAAATTAAGCTCGAAACAAGCCGATCATAAACTCTAGAGGTCTGTTTGTTATGAGGCAATGGAATGGACGAGCTAATATAATGAACAAAGGAATGACATTGATTATTACTATTCTATTGTTTTGTTTTGTTACCATGTAGGAAAGTTAATAATTACTTTTTGTTGTTTTGTAGATAGAAAAAGACAAGAAATAAAATCGACGGTGAGTAGTTTTGGTGGGTGGGTGGTGGCGATGGGTGTCTATGGGGTGGCACTTGGTGATGGGCGACGACGGGTTGTGGTGGTTGGCTTGATTCAATGAATTCAGAGTGTTTAGAGATAATGATATTCCTTGTGTAATTGGTGATGCAATTCTATTGACCAATCAAACATTTTTTTTATTCTCTGAATATTCCATCTCATTACGCCACTCTTTTTAAGTTAAACGAATCGGCTTGATCTCAATCCAGTTGAAACTAGATTCAATACACTTACAACCCACGTAAAACTTGAAAACGAGATTGTATAGGGTAAAAATATATTCATGAACAATGGCGGACCAAAGTGAGGGGTTGGGTGGGCGGACGGATGACCCCTTAACAAAACAATTTAATGTATATTATAAGCTAAAATCACGATCTTATCGCTTAGAAATTTGGTTGAACCCCTCATGGCTCATTCACACTCCCTGTAAATGGTTCCTTGGTCCACCACACTTCATGATCATCATGGCCGGCCCGGGGGTGGGCGGGGAGGACCACCGGCTAGGGCCCGATGTTTCGAGGGACACGTTTTTTTATAAAAAAATCCGATATGTAAAGATATTTTTTTAATCGGGTACATCCATACAAACACCAACATGGGCCCCCTTACAAAACTATTCTTATGGTTTAGATTAGTTATTAACCCCTTTGGCATTAGGTTTAGACCTTTAGTGAACCAAATACCCAATTTCGTTAAGGCCTAAGGGCATATTTTTTCGAGCTCAAACAGGGTACACGAATTCTCAGGGTACACGAATTCTTAGGGTCGGCCCTGTTGATCATGAACCAACTCTATAGAATTATTTACCGTTTGATCTTATAACATCAACAATCAAAGGACTAAATAAGCTAAAAATCATAAACTCAAAGAGCTAATACGTAAATATATTTCACTTTATAAACTATTTGCAATTCTTCCATTTACGCACCAAATCAACCCCCACCTCTATCATATACACTCTTCACAAACAATATGGTGGCGTCATCGTCTAGCAACTCACAGATTATCTCCTTGAAAGTTCTGTTAATCTTCGCCGGAGGCGCATTAGTGGCCGTGACAGCCATATTAGCGGCTCCATTAATGTTCAACTTCGCAGTGAACGATATCCCTGAGATTTGGTCTGTCTTGGACTCCTGGATGAAGCCTCCTTATCTATACGTTATCGTCAACATAATCATAATAGCTATAATCGCCTCCACTCGCTTCCACCTATAATCGCCTTCACTCGCTTCTATAAGAAGGCACGCAAGCTTACCAGTGTGTTAGCCAGCTTTTTGTTATATTCTTCATTCTACATGTACATAAAAAAAGTGCATATAGTCTGCTACATGGCAACTTTCCATTGACTCACTGATTTGTTATGTGTTACTTACACAATACCCACATCTTTTATTATTGAGTTAACTGCCATTTTCGTCCCTGTGGTTTGGTCACTTTGGCCATTTCAGTCCATTTTTCAAAAATGCGTCATTTTCGTCCTCCACGTTCTGGAAATGTGCCATTTCAGTCCAAAAATCATAACCCAGTTAAGTCAGTCTGTAAATAAGGACTGATTGTGTAAATTTGTAACATAAAGGACTGATTGTGTAAATTTGAAAAATGGACTAAAATGACAGTTAACACCACCACCACTAGCCCTGCCACCACCACCACTCCGCTGCCACCACCACCACCGCCACCACAGCCACCACCGCCACCACAGCCACCACAGCCACCACCGCCACCACAGCCACCACCGCCACCACAACCACTGCCACCACCACCGCCACCACAGCCACCACCGCCACCACAGCCAATCCCCATCATTGTTCATCAACAGTCACCGTTCATCATCGTCATCATCTCCGTCAACGATCACAACGATCACCAAGCACATCACCACCGCTGTGTTCGGATGACGATGATGACCGAACGAAATTCGGCATACAGTTCTTAATGCAAATCGTCGTTTCATTGTCATTATCTTAATGCAAATAGATGTACTGTAAATTTGTAATACGATACAATCACACAAATCGAATCGAATCGAAATTCGAATGACGAGAATCATCGAACGAAATTCGGCATACAGTTCAGTTCACAATTCAAAAATCAAACAAGTAAAACAAATTCAGATCTATAAACGCAATGTATAAAAGTATATAACTAATCAATTAGAGTATTGATTACAGCAACATGCTGCATAGAAACAGGTAATTTTGTAAAGCAAACAGCTAATGAATTGGAGTATCATTTATGCATACGGTTTTTAATCGATCAGATGAAAATCTGAATATAGAACAATAACTGCAACTGAACAACATAAAGCATAGAAACGTACAGGTGAATTTTGCGAAACCTAGAGGATATCTGAATCGTCAAAGTCGTCGTCAAAGGAGTTGAAGAAGTTAGCATCAATGAGGTCGCCATGGTGAGGTGGTTGATCGTCGAGAGGTTGCGGAAGGAGGTCGAGGAGTGCATCTGTTTCTGCTGCGACTGCATTTGCATCTCCGATCATATCGTCGTTATCTCTCTCTCTCTCTCCGACTGTGATGATGATTGATGAAGATGAGTTGCAGGTTGTCGGTGTGACAACCCGCACTAAACCAGGTATCCGTACCACTTAATTAATGATTAATTACTGCTTAATTACTGTGCTTGCTTGAACTAGCTGATGAACTGCTACTTGAATACTGATACATGAACTTACTTGCATCATACTTGCTTGCTGTCACTACATTATTTACATGCTGAACCCTAGTGACAAACATGATGCACATAAAGCACAGTAGCACTAAACGGATACACAGTGAACATGCTGATATAACCAGCATCAGGCAGACACTGCCTCTAAGGCCTGTTAAGAGCCTCAAATATTTTGACTACACTGGTAGTGAGTGTAGGGTTATAAGGGTTGTGGAACTGCGTCTCTAGGAATAAGATACACTGATTGGATGTGCCTAAAAACGTACTTTAAGTACAAAACACCGCACTTTAATAAATCAACCAGCTTCTAGCTGACTAGTAAAGTGCCAGAACATGAGAAAAATAACACTAGACACTTTCCAAAGTGTCAGGAATGAAATGTGTCACTAAAAATGTTAATAACGACACTTTAAAGCTTTTGTAACGCTTTAACGGATTAATATCCAACCGAACAACCGGACTTTACCCGGAACATGAAAATATTAATATTTTCACTATTTATATTTTTCTGAGCCAGTTAGGGTCCCTGATTACCCTAACACCCGTCATAACACGCCATACTTAACTAACTAAGTTAAACACTTAGTTAACCTACTTAACTTAAACTAACCTCCTAACTATCTACTTAAGATCGAACCAAGGACCCCCCCCCCCCCATGACCGAATCGGTTACCTAGGGGACACCCCCATGTACTTGCAAGATTTGCTTAATCTAGTTTGCTAAATATCTAGGGGACATTGTGTCCATTGGATAATAACACTTGATTTGCCTATAAATACTAAAGATTACATAACATAATCTTCACAACACATTTCACCAACTCACCATACTCTCTCCCTCTCCCTTTGGCTCTCGGCCGAACCCCACCCTCACCACCATCATACTTTCGGTTCTTGTTCTCATCATTCCAAGATCATACAAGTTCTAAGGGTCACGTATTAGGAGCTTTGGTGCACTCGGAACGCGAAGGACCACTTCCGTTAGCTTTTATCCACCCATTTTTCACCAAAGATCTTCCCTAGCCTTGAGCTAGAGGTATAACACTTAAAACTCTTGTTTGATCATATCTAAGGTGGTTAAAAGGAATTTTGTCGGTTAAATATCTATAACATACGTTTTGAAGCATTAAAGTCTAGTAAAAACTATAAAGATGGTGGTTAATAGCTTGAAACATGTGTAAAAGTTGTAGTATTTGGAATTTGTGATTCTTGAGACCCGATCTATGATGTGGTAGCTCGGATCATCGTTTAACCCGACTTTGTAAGATCATGGATCTTCACATAAGCTCGTTTTTAGTTAACACAAGGGTTAAAAGGTGAAACTCTACCACACACGAGACATGAACTTGTGTAAAAATATTTTACTTGTGTAAAAGTGATTTAACTTGTACGGTAGTGTTGAAAACTAGCGGATCTACGTATCCGCAAGTGGTATTTCCAAAGAACCACACGTTAAATAAATCATGTTTTCTAAAAAGATGGATCTTACACTAACAAACATGATTTTATAAACCACAAGTGTGTAAACACTTGTGAAATGAAAAGATCCGACAAAGAACTAGATTTGTCATTTGTTACTAGAAGTTGTAAAGACGGATTTCTCTAAACACGAGGTTTTTACAAGGTTGAAGTTACTTTATATAAAGATCTACAAAATATAATGGGATTTACATTATAGATGCGGAAAAACTACAAGTTCATGCGATTATGCGATTTACATACTTATCGACTAGTTTGATGTGTCGGAAATTGTTTGAGTGAATAAAGAAGTTGTTGAATTGATTTGTTAAAAGAAAATGATACGCTTGAAAGCGTGGCCACCTCCAGTTACAGAGGAAACTCTGGCGAAATTTCCTAAAAACCTAACACTTAGAATTATTTACACAACAAGTGTTAGAACTATTTTTGACATATTTTCGAAACATAAATTTCGCCAGAACTATATTTTACTAAATATTCGGAGGTGGGATTTTCACTAAGTTAACGTGATAAATATGTTTTGTCACAACACTGTTTATGATTATTTTGTGAAAATACATAAATATTATTTTAGAGTAAAAATAATATTTACAAGCGTTAATGATTCCAAAACTTTGCGAACGCTTTCACCATGAATATATAAGTTACACCGGTAATTACATTACCTCAAGATTGATAAAACGTAACTTACGCACATGTATTGTATCCCCCATCCTTGGGAAGGAGTTTAACTACCAAGTATATACAAAAAGTAAACACGAAATAGTTGTCTAACTATTTCCCAAAAACATAAACTATAAAGCTAAGGCACGGCCGTCCGTCTAATAGAATTAGCACTTGTAGGTCGTCGCGCAGCTTTCTGATTCAGGGATACTTGGTAGAGACGCTTCACTGTGAGTTCATGTCCCCCTTTTCTCTAACTGTTTTCAGTTTTCTTAACTGCGGGGGTGAAATACATGTTACTTTGTTTACAAGTACTTTTATACACGGTATGATAACGTAAGGAGGTTTTAGATCATGTGAATGGGTAGGCGGAAACTTGAGGCCATTAATCCTCAGGGTAGGACCGAGGGACAGGAGCGGTAGATCTATCTGGGTGTAGCGAGCCCATCCCCAGGCCCAAACAGAACGGACCTCGGGGTGACTTTGTGCCCAACGCATAAATCCGCTAGGTTTGAGTCTTCCTACTTGCATTTCACAACATGCTAATGGCCTTGCAAACCATTGGTGATCACAAGTCCTCTTACACTGCTACATACCAGGAAACTTTTATACTTACAAGTGTTTTACTTACTCACTTGCACATGAACTCGCTCAACATTATTGTTGATTTTTCAACTTACATGTATTTCAGGAAATTAACGAGATCTGGCACGGTATGGCATGTTTTCCGTTGCACTAGTTTCCGAGGTCATCCGGGGTTTAGGGGATGTGTCTCTTTCCTGGACAAGACACAGTCCTTAAACCATGTTTATGTTATGTTTCAGTTTGTAATGTTTGTTGAACAAGATTATGGTTGTCAGGGTATGTTAAAACAATGGTATTGTGTTTGGTTTTCAAAACTTAATGGATGATCTTGCATGTTTTTAACTCATATAGCTTTGGTATGATTAAGCTATGGTATTAAGAAGTCACACCAAAATTAACCACGCTTCCGCAAAGCCAGGGTGTGACAGCTTGGTATCAGAGCTCTGATCATAGCGAACTAGGATTCTTTCTCGAGTCTAGACTATGATCACTAGGGCTCTCAGGAAAACATTTTTCTGCATACCACTTAAGTCCAGATCCAAAACTTTTTACAAATGTTGAGCACATTTTATTAATTATAGGCTCAGCTTGGAGGGGTGAGGATCGATCTGGAGGATCGAGGTGATCGAAGTAGTTGAGCACGATGGTTTGTTATAAGGCTCGGTCTGGAGGATCGAGGATTGGTCTAGGTGACCAAGGTAGTGGTCTAGCAAGGCTAGGAAGAGTAGGTTCAGTCCTGACGACTGAATGCTCGGTCAAGGAGACCGAGGATCGATCTAAGTGATCAAGGTGAAGGATAGAGCAGTCTTATAGACTGGATGAAATTGGCTAGTAAGACTAGGAGATATACGTGATACCTTACTTGGTGACTTATGTGATTACTTGATTTATTGTTGACTATTTGTGCATGTTTGTGTATATATTACAGACACATGGATTCTGCAGACACTGGTGGTTCAGGCACCACAGGCCCGAGGCCTATTGTTTCAGACGACATTGAGTCATCGGAGCACGAGGTTTATACGTCCGACTTCACCAGCACAGATGAGGACGATTTCCAGCCCTTTGCACTACCTGACGGTGCTGGCGAGCTCGTAGATGGTCCTATCGCCGGGGATCTACCACTCGCATTGATCCCTGCCCCTATACCGCTGGCTGCGTACCCAGCGTACGATTTACCCATGACGATGAGGAGGATGATGATGTTGATATGTTTGATGAGGAGCCTTTCGAGGAGGATGCTCAGGGCGAGGCCCTTCCTGCCGCCGATCCCTTGTTGATCGCAGACGCTCCCGCCGCGGAGTCACCTGCTCACTCCCCAGTCGCGGACTCCTTTGAGTCTGTGGCCTCTGTACCCTCACATGTCCAGAGTGCGCAGCACTACTCTCATGGATCAGATCCTGATCAGGCATCTTCTGTTGCCCCTACCCCCAGTTTCGCTTTTGACCATGATGATGAGGGGGATTCCGATCCTATGTTTCCCCCAGGGTTCGACCCAGATCGTGACTTAGAGTTTGTTCCCATGGACCAGTTTATGGAGGATCCAGTAGACGCTGTTGACCCATTTGATCCTATTGACCCAGATTTTGATTTTGACATGGCTTTTGATGACTTCGAGCCTGCCGTTGCTCCTGAGCAGGCAGCCGCTCTAGACCCTATACCCGAGCATGACCCAGTGCATGCTGATATCCCTTTTGAGCCTGTTGTTGCTGATCTCCCTGTAGATGTTCCTGTAATTGAGGGCGATCATGTTGCTGTTGATCCTGTCGTTCCTTTACCCGTTGGTGATATACCGGCTGACCATCCTATAGAGCACCTTGCACCCGTTCACCCTGTTGTTGCTCCCTTACTTGATCCCGTCCCACTAGAGCCCGGACATGCACTGTTCGCGGCACATATGGATCCACCGGATGAGTCCGCACAGCACGGTTGGATACCGGCTGATGAGGATGTTCCACCTTTTCCTCCACAGATTCCTGTTGCTCCACATATTGACTTTTCATTTCAGGTTCCTATGTTTGTACCTCCAGCGGGGCCTGGAGAGGGTTCTTCAGCTCACCCTTATGGGCATGTACCGATGCCTATCCCTTTCATGCCTCAGACGTCATCTGTTCCACCCGCTGTTGCTCCATTTCGCGTGGCACCTTTCGACCCCACTAGCGAGCCATTTCTTTGGGCACCTGGCTCCGGTGTGCCACCTACTGACCCCTATCATGCTTTTCACAGGGGATACACTATCGAGGACGTCTTGATGTCCTTTGTCGCACAACACGAGTCCCACACACAGCGTATCCAGGAGCTCGAGAGAGCTCGGTTGTTACCATGTCAGTGCCATGGTCAGGCACCCTCCCCTCTACAGCCGTTTCGACCATTACCTCCAGATATTGCTGCTCGCCTCTTTACATTAGAGCAGCAGGTTGCCTCTATTATTCGTACTCAGCGAGCCCAGGAGGAGGACTGGCTCCAGCTACGCCGCTTGTTTTATACTCACTTTCCCCCTCCTCCACCACCATCTGCATAGAGCTCACCAGTTACTGATTAGGTAGACGAGGATGAGAAGACGGCGATTGTTGGATTGCACAACATTTTGGAGACCACTTTATGACTTTGACTTTTGTTGACATGTACTTGATGTTGTATTTGACACTGATTTGTTATGATTTTTGGACAGGGGAGATGTAGCCCCTAGTTGATGGATGATTGTATGACACTATGATGTACTGATACACTTACTCTGTGGTCTTGATGTATGACAATCGCAGTATTCTCATCATATATGTTTCGCTTGATTACTTATTTGCATTGTTATGTTATGAGATGTGGATGATTGATATATGTGATGTATTGATGACATGAGATATCATGTGTTATTACTATTACTATTATAGTAAGACGTACGTACTATAACATGGGATTTTTACTATGGCCTGACCAACGTGAACACATCTTTTAGAAGATGCCGCCAAAACGCCCAACGCCAATGCCTACTAATGAGGCAGAGCTACAGCAAGTCATTGCAGCTGCCATAGCACAATACGCAGCATCTCAGCCAGGAGCGAGCGGAAGTGTTAACCAGGGCAACAACAATCCACCTCACGGTAATACCAAGCCATTTGGACCTACCATGAACTAGTTGGAGATTTTAGCGATGATGCTAATGCCAATCACATGTTTTAACATACGTGCAGGATGCACCTACAAGCAGTTTTTAGACTGCAAACCGGTCAACTTCGATGGCACAGGAGGTGCAGTTGCCTTTACCCGCTGGGCTGAGAAAACCGATTCTGTTTTACGCATGAGCAAATGCGCAGAGGATCAGCAAGTCACATACATTTCAGGGCTATTCTTGGATGGAGCCCTCTCTTGGTGGAATCTGCAAGTACAAACTCTGGGCGAAGCTGCCGCCTACGCGCTGACTTGGGCCGAATTGAAAGAACTTATGCGCAAAAAGTACTGTTCTCGCGCGGAAATTCAAAGGTTGGAGACTGAATTTTGGCACCTAAAGATGGACGGTCCAAAGGTTGCAGAATACGTCCAAAGGTTTCACGACTTATCTCAAGTGGTTCCTTACATGGTTACGCCAGAATACAAGCGAATCGAGCGCTTCATTTGGGGTTTGGCTCCCCAAATCATAAGCATGGTAACCTCCTCCAAACCAGTGACTATCACTGAAGCCATCGATTTGAGCGTGGCTCTCACCGAGGAGGCGATTCGTTTGAACAAGTTTGATGAGATCAAGACGAAGAAGGCAGAGACTCACGTTGAGTCATCAGGAGGCAACAAAAGAAAGTTCTCGAACTTTAAACAAAGCATTGGCAGTGTTGGTAAGAAAGTGGAAACAAACGCACCAGCTCAGGTTACAGCTGGTAGTGGAAGGAAAGGAAGAGGATATATGGGCACCCAGCCCAAGTGTAATGCCTGCCAGCGTCACCATTCTGGCCGATGTGGGTTGAGGGTATGTGATTCGTGTGGAAAACCTGGCCACTTGAAGGATTCTTGTTGGGCCACTGCTGGCCGCGGAGGCCAGGGAGGATATGGAAATCGGAATGATGATCGTGGTGGAAATGGGAACCGCCCACAAGGAAATTTTGGAGGAAACAGAAACCGAGGCAACAATGCAAATCAGGCTGGCAATGCCAACCAGAACAACACCCCAGCTGGAAATGGGGGTGGAAACGGGCAGAGACTCGGATGCTATAACTGCGGGGAAATCGGGCATTTTAAGAAGAACTGCCCAACATTGAACCAAGCCCGTGGTAGGGTGTTCCAACTCGAAGCTAGGGAAGCACGCCAGGATCCCAATATTGTTACTGGTACGTTCCCTATCAATCAACGCTATGCATCCGTTTTATTTGATACTGGTGCCGATTATAGCTTCGTATCGTTAGAATTTAAGAATATGCTTGGGTTAGCCGCTAATGAGTTAGACATTCCCTACTCGATCGAATTAGCTAATGGAAAGTTAGTTGAAGCCAATGAAGTAATCAGAGGTTGTGTGATTGAATTGGGAGAACGTGAGTTCGCTCTAGATTTACTACCAGTCCAATTGGGAAGCTTCGACGTGGTGGTAGGAATGGATTGGTTATCAAGCAACAAGGCTGAGATAGTATGTCACGAGAAAGTTGTTCGTATCCCAACCGATGATGGTGAGACAATTGTGGTTCACGGAGAGAAGCGTGACACACCGCTAAGATTTATCAGCTGCTTGAAAGCAAGGAAGTGTTTACAGAAAGGATGTGTTGCTTTTCTGGCACACATTGTGGACAAGAAGGCTGCTGAGCCAAGAATCAAAGACATCCCTGTCGTGAGGGAATACCCAGAAGTCTTCCCAGAAGACTTACCTGGACTGCCGCCTCTGAGGCAAGTAGAGTTCCACATTGACTTAGTTCCAGGCGCCGCGCCTGTAGCTAAGGCACCTTACAGACTTGCGCCGTCTGAGATGCAGGAATTGTCGACACAACTTCAAGAGTTGTTAGACAAGGGTTTTATCCGACCAAGCTTCTCGCCTTGGGGAGCTCCGGTCCTGTTTGTCAAGAAAAAGGACGGTAGCTTCCGCATGTGTATCGACTACCGAGAATTGAACAAGCTAACGATCAAGAATAGGTACCCTCTGCCAAGAATCGACGATCTGTTTGATCAACTGCAAGGCTCTAGCTTTTACTCTAAGATCGATCTTCGATCTGGATACCATCAGTTAAGGATACAGGAGGAAAGTATCCCGAAGACAGCCTTCAGAACTCGTTATGGACACTACGAGTTCCTCGTTATGCCATTTGGTTTGACAAACGCACCTGCGGTATTCATGGATCTAATGAATAGGGTTTGCAAGCCATACTTGGACAAGTTCGTGATTGTATTCATCGACGACATCTTGATTTATTCAAAGACGAAGGCTGAACACGAGCAACATCTTAGAACCATATTGGAACTGCTGAAGAAGGAACAACTGTACGCCAAATTCTCTAAGTGCGAGTTTTGGCTACGCGAAGTCCAATTCCTTGGGCACGTGGTGAATGGAGATGGAATCCACGTGGACCCAACAAAGTTCGAGGCGATCAAGGATTGGGAAACGCCAAAGACGCCAACCGAGATTCGGCAATTCTTGGGTTTGGCTGGCTACTATCGGAGGTTCATCGAGGACTTTTCAAAGATCGCTCAACCTTTGACACTCCTCACGCAGAAGGATAAGGCGTTTGATTGGGGAATCAAACAGGATGAAGCGTTTCAGATATTGAAGGATAAGCTTTGTAACGCGCCAATCTTAGCTCTACCAGAAGGTACCGACGATTTTGTGGTATACTGCGACGCATCGCGTCAAGGATTGGGTTGTGTGTTGATGCAACGCCAAAAGGTCATTGCTTACGCATCACGTCAACTAAAAGTGCACGAAAAGAACTATACCACGCATGATCTAGAGCTTGGCGCAGTGGTTTTTGCACTAAAGATCTGGAGACATTACCTTTATGGTACGAAGTGCACAATCTTCACCGATCACAAAAGCCTACAGCATATATTTAACCAGAAGGAGTTAAATATGAGGCAAAGACGATGGGTTGAGTTGCTAAACGACTACGACTGCGAGATAAAGTATCATCCAGGGAAGGCGAATGTAGTCGCCGATGCCCTAAGTCGTAAAGAAAGAATCAAGCCCATAAGGGTCAGGGCTTTGGAAATGATCATACGAACCGATCTTTCCTTGCGCATTCGTGCTGCACAAAAGGAAGCTCTCAAGGAGGGAAACCTTGAGGAAGAATATCTCCGCGGAATGGAAAAGCTCTTGGTACCAAACGAGGAAGGAACGTTATGTTTTGAGAAAAGAATTTGGGTTCCTCTGTTTGGTGGATTAAGGGAAGTTATTTTCGACGAAGCGCACAAGTCACGGTACTCTATCCACCCTGGATCGGATAAGATGTACCAGGATCTCAAGGAATATTATTGGTGGCCTAGGATGAAAGGCGATGTTGCTGTTTACGTGAGCAAATGTTTAACGTGCGCTAAGGTTAAAGCGGAATACCAGAAGCCTTCAGGGCTACTGCAACAACCTGAGATTCCCAAGTGGAAGTGGGAACAAATCTCCATGGATTTTATTACAAAACTGCCAAGAACGCCAAGAGGCCATGATATGATTTGGGTGATTGTTGACCGCCTAACAAAGTCCGCACACTTTCTGCCAATCAAGGAGAAAGACAGTACTAGTAAACTTGCGGAAATATACATGAGAGAGATTGTCGCGCGCCATGGAGTACCTCTCTCAATCATCTCTGATAGAGACGGAAGGTTTGTGTCAAGGATATGGCAATCCTTCCAAGAAGCCTTTGGCTCACAGTTGAATCTGAGCACGGCGTTCCATCCGCAAACTGACGGCCAGAGCGAGCGAACGATACAAACTTTGGAAGACATGCTGAGGGCATGTGTTATGGATTTGGGCGGTAGCTGGGATAAACACTTACCTTTGGTTGAATTCTCATACAACAACAGCTACCACACCAGTATTGGTGTCGCGCCATTTGAAGCCCTATACGGACGCAAGTGCCGATCACCCCTATGTTGGTCTGACGCAGGTGATAGACAGCTTGCTGGTCCCGAGATCGTCCAAGAGACGACAGACAAGATTGCGCAAATACTTAAACGCATCGAAGCAGCTCGCCACAGACAAAAGGCCTATGCGGATCCAAACCGGAAGCATGTGGATTTCCAAGTTGGAGAAATGGTGTTATTGAAAGTTTCACCCTGGAAAGGGGTGGCACGCTTTGGGAAGCGTGGGAAGTTAAATCCGCGCTACATTGGTCCCTTCAGAATTCTAGAAAGAATTGGAACAGTAGCATACAAGTTGGACCTACCTGCTGAACTAAATGGCGTTCACGATACATTTCACGTATCCAATCTAAAGAAAAGTCCAACTCAAGTTGACGTTGTCATTCCCATCGACGAGATTCATATTGACGACACGCTCCACTTCGTTGAAGAACCTGTCGAGGTCACGGATTGGAAAGTTAACAAGACCCGCCGGAGCAGTGTCAAACTCGTCAAAGTTCGTTGGAATGCCAGACATGGTCCTGAATTCACCTGGGAACGTGAGGACCGGATGAAAGAGAAATACCCCCACTTATTTCCTAAGAACTCTGCATCTACAAGCAGAACTTAAATTTCGGGACGAAATTTATTTAACGGGGGGAGAATGTGACAACCCGCACTAAACCAGGTATCCGTACCACTTAATTAATGATTAATTACTGCTTAATTACTGTGCTTGCTTGAACTAGCTGATGAACTGCTACTTGAATACTGATACATGAACTTACTTGCATCATACTTGCTTGCTGTCACTACATTATTTACATGCTGAACCCTAGTGACAAACATGATGCACATAAAGCACAGTAGCACTAAACGGATACACAGTGAACATGCTGATATAACCAGCATCAGGCAGACACTGCCTCTAAGGCCTGTTAAGAGCCTCAAATATTTTGACTACACTGGTAGTGAGTGTAGGGTTATAAGGGTTGTGGAACTGCGTCTCTAGGAATAAGATACACTGATTGGATGTGCCTAAAAACGTACTTTAAGTACAAAACACCGCACTTTAATAAATCAACCAGCTTCTAGCTGACTAGTAAAGTGCCAGAACATGAGAAAAATAACACTAGACACTTTCCAAAGTGTCAGGAATGAAATGTGTCACTAAAAATGTTAATAACGACACTTTAAAGCTTTTGTAACGCTTTAACGGATTAATATCCAACCGAACAACCGGACTTTACCCGGAACATGAAAATATTAATATTTTCACTATTTATATTTTTCTGAGCCAGTTAGGGTCCCTGATTACCCTAACACCCGTCATAACACGCCATACTTAACTAACTAAGTTAAACACTTAGTTAACCTACTTAACTTAAACTAACCTCCTAACTATCTACTTAAGATCGAACCAAGGACCCCCCCCCCCCCATGTACTTGCAAGATTTGCTTAATCTAGTTTGCTAAATATCTAGGGGACATTGTGTCCATTGGATAATAACACTTGATTTGCCTATAAATACTAAAGATTACATAACATAATCTTCACAACACATTTCACCAACTCACCATACTCTCTCCCTCTCCCTTTGGCTCTCGGCCGAACCCCACCCTCACCACCATCATACTTTCGGTTCTTGTTCTCATCATTCCAAGATCATACAAGTTCTAAGGGTCACGTATTAGGAGCTTTGGTGCACTCGGAACGCGAAGGACCACTTCCGTTAGCTTTTATCCACCCATTTTTCACCAAAGATCTTCCCTAGCCTTGAGCTAGAGGTATAACACTTAAAACTCTTGTTTGATCATATCTAAGGTGGTTAAAAGGAATTTTGTCGGTTAAATATCTATAACATACGTTTTGAAGCATTAAAGTCTAGTAAAAACTATAAAGATGGTGGTTAATAGCTTGAAACATGTGTAAAAGTTGTAGTATTTGGAATTTGTGATTCTTGAGACCCGATCTATGATGTGGTAGCTCGGATCATCGTTTAACCCGACTTTGTAAGATCATGGATCTTCACATAAGCTCGTTTTTAGTTAACACAAGGGTTAAAAGGTGAAACTCTACCACACACGAGACATGAACTTGTGTAAAAATATTTTACTTGTGTAAAAGTGATTTAACTTGTACGGTAGTGTTGAAAACTAGCGGATCTACGTATCCGCAAGTGGTATTTCCAAAGAACCACACGTTAAATAAATCATGTTTTCTAAAAAGATGGATCTTACACTAACAAACATGATTTTATAAACCACAAGTGTGTAAACACTTGTGAAATGAAAAGATCCGACAAAGAACTAGATTTGTCATTTGTTACTAGAAGTTGTAAAGACGGATTTCTCTAAACACGAGGTTTTTACAAGGTTGAAGTTACTTTATATAAAGATCTACAAAATATAATGGGATTTACATTATAGATGCGGAAAAACTACAAGTTCGTGCGATTATGCGATTTACATACTTATCGACTAGTTTGATGTGTCGGAAATTGTTTGAGTGAATAAAGAAGTTGTTGAATTGATTTGTTAAAAGAAAATGATACGCTTGAAAGCGTGGCCACCTCCAGTTACAGAGGAAACTCTGGCGAAATTTCCTAAAAACCTAACACTTAGAATTATTTACACAACAAGTGTTAGAACTATTTTTGACATATTTTCGAAACATAAATTTCGCCAGAACTATATTTTACTAAATATTCGGAGGTGGGATTTTCACTAAGTTAACGTGATAAATATGTTTTGTCACAACACTGTTTATGATTATTTTGTGAAAATACATAAATATTATTTTAGAGTAAAAATAATATTTACAAGCGTTAATGATTCCAAAACTTTGCGAACGCTTTCACCATGAATATATAAGTTACACCGGTAATTACATTACCTCAAGATTGATAAAACGTAACTTACGCACATGTATTGTATCCCCCATCCTTGGGAAGGAGTTTAACTACCAAGTATATACAAAAAGTAAACACGAAATAGTTGTCTAACTATTTCCCAAAAACATAAACTATAAAGCTAAGGCACGGCCGTCCGTCTAATAGAATTAGCACTTGTAGGTCGTCGCGCAGCTTTCTGATTCAGGGATACTTGGTAGAGACGCTTCACTGTGAGTTCATGTCCCCCTTTTCTCTAACTGTTTTCAGTTTTCTTAACTGCGGGGGTGAAATACATGTTACTTTGTTTACAAGTACTTTTATACACGGTATGATAACGTAAGGAGGTTTTAGATCATGTGAATGGGTAGGCGGAAACTTGAGGCCATTAATCCTCAGGGTAGGACCGAGGGACAGGAGCGGTAGATCTATCTGGGTGTAGCGAGCCCAGCCCCAGGCCCAAACAGAACGGACCTCGGGGTGACTTTGTGCCCAACGCATAAATCCGCTAGGTTTGAGTCTTCCTACTTGCATTTCACAACATGCTAATGGCCTTGCAAACCATTGGTGATCACAAGTCCTCTTACACTGCTACATACCAGGAAACTTTTATACTTACAAGTGTTTTACTTACTCACTTGCACATGAACTCGCTCAACATTATTGTTGATTTTTCAACTTACATGTATTTCAGGAAATTAACGAGATCTGGCACGGTATGGCATGTTTTCCGCTGCACTAGTTTCCGAGGTCATCCGGGGTTTAGGGGATGTGTCTCTTTCCTGGACAAGACACAGTCCTTAAACCATGTTTATGTTATGTTTCAGTTTGTAATGTTTGTTGAACAAGATTATGGTTGTCAGGGTATGTTAAAACAATGGTATTGTGTTTGGTTTTCAAAACTTAATGGATGATCTTGCATGTTTTTAACTCATATAGCTTTGATATGATTAAGCTATGGTATTAAGAAGTCACACCAAAATTAACCACGCTTCCGCAAAGCCAGGGTGTGACAGTCGGTTTTACAGCGGTGAATGGAGGTGATGACAGAGGTGAACGGTTGTTTACGGTGAAGTGGTGGTGGGTTATGGTGATGGTGCAGCGGTGAGGAGACGGTGGTGTTAATGGTTATGGTGATGGTGCAGCGGTGTGGTGGCGGTGGTGGCTGTGGTGGCTGTGGTGGCGGTGGTGGCGGTGGTGGCTGTGGTGGCTGTGGTGGCGGTGGTGGTGGTGGTGGCAGGGCTAGTGGTGGTGGTGTTAACTGCCATTTCAGTCCATTTTTCAAATTTACACAATCAGTCCTTTATGTTACAAATTTACACAATCAGTCCTTATTTACAAACTGACTTAACTGGGTTATGATTTTTGGACTGAAATGGCACCTTTCCAGAACGTGGGGGACGAAAATGGCGCATTTTTGAAAAATGGACTGAAATGGCCAAAGTGACCAAACCACAGGGACGAAAATGGCAGTTAACTCTTTATTATTTATATAATTATTGGTACCACCCGTGTGAGTGTGATTGTTAATTAGAGGTGAGCAAATAACCAAATTGACAGGCATAACTTAACTGAGTTAATTGAACCAAACGTTTAACTGATGGTTCGGTTAAGCCATAATCGATTAACCGAAAATTGTGATTCGATTTTGGTTCCAATGTGTGACATAACTGTCGGAAAGTGAATGATGTGTCGTAGTGTAGGGGCTAAATATGTAACTTGGTGTTCTATATAAACACCATTTCTTTGTAACCCTATTTTTTGTACAATACAATCTCAATACAATGCAACCCCAATTGCTGTGTTTGTGCTATACTAGACAACATGGTATTAGAGCAGTGTTGATTCTTGAACACTTTGCTCATCATCAATCCAACCTCAAACCAAAAAAAAAAAAAAAAAAAATCAAACTCTAGTTTTTTGCGTCAGCCCCATTATTCTTTGCAAGAACCCTAAAAAAATCTATTCTCTCAAAAAGGATCACAGTCGAATACCTTTTTTTTGAAGGAATACTTCTCAATCATTGGTTCTCACATGTGATAAGCTTATCCATTTGATTGCTAAAACTTTATTGGTTTCAAAACCCAATTGGTTTCAAAACCCAAGATCTGCAGATTTTTTTTTATAAAACAAATCATCGCCGCCTTCCTTATTTGATAAATACGCCCAAACCCTAAAACTCCCAACAAATCCGTTGAACCTTTAGCAATCAATTATACTACCTCTTGAATAAAACAAACCGTCAAACTCTGCCTGTCGCATCTGAATGCATCTGTTAAAGCTCGGTAGCGGATTTGTCTCCGAGCGGACTTAAATCTTGAACGCGAGTTCAAGTTGCCCGGCGTATTTGATAAATACGCCGGTAAGATAACGTCTTTCTCGGGCGTCGTTATTCTGGCGGATTTGAGTGGTCCAACATATTTGTTCCCGGCGTAATTGATAAATCTTGAACGCAAGTTCAAGTGTCCAGCATATTTATCAAATACGCTGGTTTGTTGTCTTATCCGTAGTGACAGCTTTTTTACAAAAAAAAAAAAAAAAAACAAAAAACAAAACAAAAAAAAATGGAAATCAATCATGGGAAAAACAGTTCGTGGATATTCGATTCTGGTGCAACTGACACCATGACATTTGAACGGTTGGACATACAGTCAATGTCTAATCCTCAAAAAACTCAAATCCATACCGCAAACAATGGAATGATGTAAGTAAAAGGAGGAGGAACTATTGAAATTATGAAATTATCAAATTGTCTCTATGTTCCATCATTATCACACAAACTGCTCTCCATTAGCCATATTACTGTAACACCCCGAAAACGGGTTTGGTAATTAAACCACGTTAATAATAATGAACGTGTAAAATAGCGTTAGTGGTAAAATTTACCCGGTGAATATTAGGACTTAGACAAATAATCCTAATATTGGTTATAAAATTTAATAAATGCTTGAGAAAACAAAGTTATAAGAAGCCCGAGTTAACGGGACTTAAAATAAAACGGGTTATGATTTCCCGAACCCATTAAGTTAACTAGGGATAATTAACCTAGTTAATAAGAGGGAATTTTACTAGAAATAAGTGGGTTGTAGTCTACTTAATAACAAACCAAAATGCGAGGGACCGAAGTTGGATAACTTGAAAAAGGGTTTTATAAACAAAAAAAAAAACATAAAACACACCTAAGGTGTGTGTGTGCGTGTGTGAGGTCGACCAGGAGGGTGCTCCCAAGAGCTCAAACCCTAGAACTCAACAAATCATCAAATTGAAGCCTGATTCAAGGTCAAAATCGATGCATGAATACATAGAAACGATCACCTAGTCGTGGGGATCGTAAGGTATGTCAAATTTTTTATGTTTATGAAGTTGAGATTTTTGATGAACTTGTGAAAATCGAAATTCAAGCTTGAATGATTGATGTTTGGGTGAAACTAAGATGAATTCATGCTTAGAAACAAACCCTAGTTGAAAACTTGATGAATTAGTACTAAAACTAGGAATTTGATAATCACCCTATTATGTGCTAAGTGGGTTTTGATTGTGTAGTGAAGATGATGATATGTTTAAGCTAGAAATCATCATAGTTGATAGTTGATGCAAGATACTTGAACAATTTCCAAGTTTGAGTGTTGACCATACATGACTTGAAAAATGGGTTTTTGGATGATTTAATGAAATTGATGTTGTATTGGTGTTTATAAACACCATACTAACTTGTATGAATGAACTACTTGAACAAAATGGGGAATTGTTAAGAGTTCATACTTGATTTGAAGTGGGTCTTGACACAAGAATTAAACTCATGATTTATGATTTAGTTCAATAAGAAAAGTAGTCAAAGATTCATAAGGTGTGAAAGTCATGATTTAGAATGACTAATCTAACAACCTTGTGAATGATGAATGATAGTTGGCGCTTAACAAGCTAGGTGAAACTTGGGGAGGAAGCGGGTCGAACGAGTCAAGCATAAAGGAAAAGTGTATTCGGGATGCAAGGTAAGTTAAAACTTACACCTTTTATTTGATATCTATTGGTTTTATAGATTTTGAATAATCAAAAGTCACATTTTGACTTATGATGTTTCGACCCGACGTGCAAGGTTCGAAACAAAAGACAATAATGATAAACCATGTTGAATGGTTAAAAAAAAAAGCTAATAAGGTCATTTAGTCATGTAATGACTAATAAATAACGAGTTTTGAGTGATTTACCTTATAAGGTAAATCAATACAATTAATAAGGGTAAAACGGCAATGTAGTCACTCGTTGACGATAACCGTTAGTTTTGAAGGACACTTTATGGCGTAAGATATAAAGGGGTCAAAATAATCAAGAAATAAATTTATAAGTAAACTGACCGTATGGTGTAAACCGGTACAAGTTATGTAGACGAGATGATAATAAATCCATCTCGCAAAAGTAAATGGTCATATAGACCAAACGGGTCAAAAGGTGAAAATATCACCCTTTGACAATATCGGCTAATGTTTTGTCGAGTTGCATGATTACAGGAATAAATATCGATTGAATGTTGTCATCGCTATTACTTAGCGGCTACTAAGGCAAGTTATCAAAACGGGTCAATATATTGATTCGAGCCAGGTATGTATAATTGGTCAAATCATCATTAGAACTTGAAGTTCAATGAGGGCTAAGCAAGTTAAAATGGACATTGGGTTATCTTTTAAGTAAACCGAATGATTTAAGTTATTGTCATTGTGTTTTAAAAACATGATGGCTATTTAAACAAGATCCTAGTTTAAAAAGTGGAATTTTGGTCAATCACGACATGAAAAGTCCTTTGTTGTAAAGAAAGGGTTTAAGATGACCAAAACGCCCTCGTAAGCAAAATCGAGTAAATGAACCTTAAGAGTCGTTTAAAAACAAGTTATATGATCAAGCAAATACTTTGAATAAGTATAAAGAATGAAAAGGGTAAATCTTGGGTCAAATGACTCAGCATGGGTCTTTGCCGTAAAATGATAGTCCGAGGGATAAAACTCGGAATATATGTATTTCCATATTAAATCCACCACAAATATAGTTGTGGTGGAAGACTACTTGGTAAGAAATGTGAAAATATAAAGTTAGATACAAATGAAAGCGATTTTAGGCTCGAAAGTGCTTAAATACCCTTAACGGGTCAAAATAAGCATACGAGCGAAAACGGGTTTAAATTGTGTAATAAACCTATGATTAGAACCTAATATGGTAGGTAACATTAATTTGAAGAAGTGTATGTGATATAGGAATCAAACAAATACGTTTGTTTGATAAAATGCATAAACGGGTTAAAATTCGGTAAAAAGGTAACGAGTCAAAGGCTTAGAAGTCTCAAAACTTCTTATGTTGGATGTATGATTTTAACTCCATAAGATGGAGGATTAAATTACGGACGCGTAGGAAAAAGAATCGGGTAAAACGGATCAATAACGAAGAAGTTATGGCCGTTTCCGTAAAAACTGGCATAGCTGAACTGAGCTGCAGCCTGCTGGAAACTGGTCTCCCCCGCGTGGCGCGAGGGAGCAACGTGGCGCCGTCGCGTGGCGCGACAGAGCCATGTTTTGGTGAAATTTTTTTATTTTAATCAGTTTCGCTTCCCGGACTCGTTTAAATACGTTCTAAGTTACGTATGACTAATCCAACTCATGTTTTATGAGTTTCAGGTATTATTTTAGCACCGGCGGACGATCAAGCACAACGAAGAACACGATCAAGAAATAAGCTTCCGCACTATGTATCGTTGTTTTGTTAAATGACGAACTCAAACATGTTATTTTGTATAGTTTTAATTATGTAAATAAAGTTTAATGAAACCCGTATTTTCAATGTATTGAAATTCTAATTACCCGTTTATTTTCGTAAATTATACGAAAATCGTTAAATAATAATAAGGGTGTTACAATTACCAAAGAGCTGAATTGCACGGTACTAATGCACCCTACTTTTTTCCTTCTACAGGATATCAGGACGGGTGTGATTATTGGACGTGGTACGGAGCGCCAAGGATTATACTATGTGGATGTAGTGGCTCAACAGGGTACTGTGATGTTGGCACATGGAACCGAAAACCGGGATGCCTGGCTATGGCATAGACGTTTGGGACACCCATCCGTTGGCTATTCACACCTTTTGTTTTCAAAACTCTTCCCTTCAAATGGGAAAATAGACTGTGAAACCTGCTTTCGTGCTAAAAGCCATCAACAACCATTCAAACCTAGCAATACGAAAGTTGCTTCACCCTTTTCACTAATCCACTCTGATATGTGGGGTCCTGCTCCTGTGATGGGGGGAAGGGTCTTCGGTACTTTATACTATTTGTGGATGATTGCACTCGCATGACATGGGTATATTTTTTAAAAAACAAAACCGAAGTTTACGAGAAATTTATCACGTTTTATGCTATGATTCAAACTCAATTCCAAACTCAAATTCAAATCCTTCGATCCGACAATGGGGGGGGGGGGGATTTTTCAATACATCCATGAAACAATTCTTTAAAACCAAAGGATTAATTCATCAAACCTCTTGTGCTCATACCCCCGAACAAAACGGTGTTTCCGAACGGAAAAACCGTATTATTCTTGAAATGACTCGAGCTCTTTTAATTGAATCTCAGGTACCTAAATCTTTCTAGCCGGAGGCAGTTGCAACCTCTGTGTATCTCCTAAATCGGCTCCCCATAAAAGCTCTTAAATTTATGACTCCCTTAGATTGTCTATCTAAGTCAGCCAATATCCCCCATCCTCTTACACTTGAACCTCGAATCTTCGGGTGTACAACATTTGTTAACATACCTAAAACCAACCGAAACAAGCTTGGCCCATGTGCTGAGAAATGTGTATTTGTCGGCTATGGGATCGATCAAATAGGTTACCGGTGTTATAATCCAAAAACTCATTAAATGTTCACCACAATGAATGTTGACTTTCTTGAAACAAAATACTTTTATAACACCCAACTCAGTGGTCAGGGGGAGAATGAATGTATAGACACTCCGAGTTGGCTAACCCAATTTCCATCATTCGAAGAAGTAACAACAGAAAACCATCACAGTACTCTGAGTCAGTCACCTTCAAACACAACCACACAATCTGCGGAGCGCAGTACCACTGAAGAAAGTCCATCCAACGTGATACCAGATGTAAGAAATAATGAGAACTCTGAATGTACTACGTCTTATAACTATGAGACAGCAGGGGAACACACAGAACCGACAACAACCGAGCCTACAGAACATGTTGAACCAGATGTTGAACACGTTGAACAGGTTGAACCAGTTATTGGAAATGTTGTACCAGGCGCAACAGAGACAACTGGAAGGTATTCCCTCCCTCTAAGAGAAAATAGAGGAGTTCCTCCTAAGAGATACTCTCCAGAAAAGGTGGCTCCAAGGTCTAGGTACCCTGTGGCAAACATTGCCACTGGAAACTTGTCTAAGGAAGCTAAAGCTTTTGCCGCTGCCTTGTGCTCTAAAAAAATGCCATCTACAACACAGGAAGCCTTGAAATCTGAAGAATGGAAAACGGAAATGGAGACCGAAATGGAAGCACTCAAGAAGAATAACAAGTGGGAGAAATGCACCCTTCCACCAGGAAAGAAACCGGTGGGATGTCGGTGGGTTTTTTCAGTCAAACACAGACCTGATGGCACGATTGAAAGATACAAAGCACGGCTGGTTGCAAAGGGTTATACTCAGACTTATGGAATCGACTACTCTGAAACCTTCTCCCCAGTAGCCAAGATCGATACAATCAGAGTCCTTTTTTCTATAGCTGCCAATAAAGGTTGGCCTCTTCATCAGTTTGATGTAAAAATGCCTTCCTTCACGGAGAACTGAACGAGGAGGTCTATATGGACGCTCCACCAGGATTCAATGAGGATTTCAAGGCTGGAGAAGCATGCCGGTTGAAGAAATCTCTGCATGGACTTAAGCAGTCTCCTAGAGCTTGGTTTGGAAGGTTTACCCTTGCTATGAAGAAATATGGCTTCAAACAAAGTAACTCTAATCATACCCTATTTTTGAAACGTAGGGGCAGTCTTGTGACCTGCTTAATTATCTAAGTCGATTACATGATACTTACGGGAAACGATGAAGAGGAAATGTTAATGTTAAGAGATAAACTTTTTGCAGAATTCGAGATGAAAGATCTGGGAAGATTGAAGTACTTTCTTGGAATTGAAGTTCTAAGATCTAAACAAGGGATTTTTATCTATCAGAAGAAATATATCCTTGATCTGCTAGCCGAAACCGGAATGATTGAGTGCAGACCGGCGGACACCCCAATGGTGGTTAATCACGGCCTACACATGGAAGATAGAGCAGAACTAGCAGATAAGGAGATATATCAACGAATGGTGGGAAAACTGATATACCTCTCCCACACTCGTCCAGATATAGCTTATGCAGTAGGAGTGGTGAGTCAGTTTATGCACCAGCCCCAAGCGAGCCACATGGAAGCAGTATTAAGAATCATCAGGTATCTCAAGGGAACAGCAGGTCATGGTATACTGTTTAAATCAAATGGGCACTTAGAAATCCAAGCTTGTACAGACGCCGACTGGGCAGGGGATAAAGGAACGAGAAGGTCAACCTCAGGATACTTCACCATGGTCGGAGGAAATCTAGTTACCTGGATAAGTAAAAAACAAAAGGTAGTCGCCCTATCTAGTGCAGAAGCTGAATTCCTAGGGGTTGTACGTGGCCTAGCAGAGATTCTGTGGATTCGCAAGCTCCTAACTGAGATTGGCTTTCTTCCTACTACAGCAACCAAAATCATGTGCGACAATAAAGCTGCTATACAGATCTCAGAAAATCTTGTCCAACATGATCGAACAAAACATGTGGAGGTAGATCGACACTTCATCAATGAGAAATTGGAGGAAGGTATCATAGAGCTCCTATATGTACAGTCAAAAGATCAACTCGCAGATATTCTCACAAAAGCTGTCAAGGGGAACGTTTTTAGTAGCAGCTTGAGCAAGTTAAGTATTGGTGATCCCGCTACTCAACTTAAGGGGGGGGGGGGGTGTCGGAAAGTGAATGATGTGTCGTAGTGTAGGGGCTAAATATGTAACTTGGTGTTCTATATAAACACCATTTCTTTGTAACCTTATTTTTTGTACAATACAATCTCAATACAATTCAACCCCAATTGATGTGTTTGTGCTATACTAGACAACAATAACCGATTAACAGATGACTATAAAACTAAGAAGAATGTGTGGTACACTAGTACATGAGACCTTATGATGTTAGGCTCAAAATCAAGTATGTATCTACAACACACACCCCTAACCCAAAACAACGAAACTCTTACCATGGTGAATCATAATTCAAATAGAAGTCAACATTAGAGCACCAGGGGCGCCACGTGATGGCCAGCCCACCAAGCGTGGCACTCCATTACCGCCCGCTAGTAAGTTTGACGCGTTGATTTGGTAACGCGTGTTCGTCATCACGCGTGAGAAACTGGATTTGAACGTTGAGTTTTGAACGTTGGTGAGTTATGAACTTTGATATTTGACCGTGATGGGCATTTCCACTAAAATCCATCACTAGTGATGGAATAAAGCTCGATGACGTTGCAGAACTTGATTGGATGTTGTGACTTGTGAGTGATGAAATTCCATCACTAGTGGAGCGCCCCTACCCCTTACACTCGAACCAAAATTTCTGGTTTCAGATCAATGGGAGCTCATAACTAAACCTAGCCATCTCATGCACAACCCAAATTAAAATTTATGGTCTAGCGATACCTTGTGTTTCTCCTAAAGGGGGAGACTCGGGCTCAATTCTTGGTGCCAACGAATTTCTCTTGGAAAACAAATTAGGGGGTTTTACGAGCTAGTCAGTTTCCTCATAGAATGGTTTGGCGCCATCCTTGAGCATCAAACTAACAATGGACGTTTGTAATTTTGTCGGAGGAATGGATATATGCCCGGGCTATGAAGAAGCATGCCACTGAACGTGAATACATTGGCCTTAATAAAAGTTAAATTATTTAGTGGAAACTACAAAGAAATATGAAACTCTTATACAGGAAAAGGATCAAATACGTAGTCTCCTAAAGCTAGTAAGTCGTAGGAAGGATATCAAACGAACTCTGATTTAACTTATTCTAGCAGCAATGGAACCGTCTTATTTGAACTCTACGATCTTATATTTTAGGTTTTCGCTTTTGGATTTTTAAATTGTTGATTTTAGAAATTTTGTTTAGGTCATTATGACTTTTTATTTAACACTGCGTTTATTTGGCCACTGTGTCTTTTTTTTGTGTGATTAATCGTGTATGGTTTTCTCCGCATTGTGTTATATTTTTTGACATTGTGTTATATTTTGCGAACTACTGTGTCTTTGCACCCTTCCTAAATTTAAAAGACTATGTAGGATAACTGAACCTCTTATATAATACAAAAGGAATTAATATAAATACAAGTAAAGTTTTGATAAAGTTCTCTGATGAAATTATGTTGAAGTTTTGGCCTAATTTCATGAATTATTAATATATTGAGTTAAATTCCATTTTAGTCCCTGTAATTTGAGTTATTTTGTCAGTTTAGTCCAAAGGTTTTATTTTTCGCCGGATGGTCCAAAAAGGTTTCACTGTTGCCATTTTAGTCCACTAGGTTAATGTCATTCATCTTTTCTGTTAACGAGAAAGGTAATTCGGTCATTTTATATATAATTCTATTAACTAGAAGGCAATTTGGCCATATAAAATGACCGAATTGCCCTTCTAGTTAACAGAAACGATGGATAAAGTTAACCCAGTGGACTACATTGGCAACGATGAAACATGTTTAGATCAACAGGCGAAAAATGAAACATTTGGACTAAATTGACAAAACGGCCCAAGCCACAGGGACTAAAATGACATTTAACTCTAATATATTTTCAACATATAACTCTTTTTAGGTTTCATCCATCGACCAGTTTAATGATCACTTGTAAAACAAATATGTAAACTATAGACAAATGAGATAAGGTTGGATCTAATCTCCGAACATCTGTTTTATGTTGTATTTCTTTTATGAAGCTATAGAAATACTTTAAACAACTTTTAGGGTGTAAGGAGTGGTTAAATACTTGAGAGTGACAAACTAAAAAATCAATCAATCAGAGTGCGCCACGTCAATCAATGAAAAATGTTTAAACTTTGCTGAAAAGTGTTAGCAATGGTTAGACACTTCGTGAAGTGGTAAACTTTTTTTTTAAAGGAAAAATGTGATTGGTTGAGATTAGAATGAACCTGACCCCACACTACCCTCTCTCTCTCCTTCCTCCCTTCACTGCAGCCCCCTCTCTCTCCTTCCTTCACCGCAGCGGCATATGGTCCCCGATTTGGCAACGAAACCGCAGCGGCAAACGGTCGGCGGCAGTGTTGCCGCGCGGCAAAACCCCTTTGCCGCACCCACACCGGACACCCTTATAAATCAAATTTTAGTTTCTACTAAAAAATCTTATTTATTACAAATCTTTTTACATGTAAAAAGTAGTGTTCTTTAATAATATTATATTTGAGTTTTATAAAATTTATTGACAAGTGTTAATTAAAAAATGATTTAATAACTGTTATCTAGAAAACAATCATGTGTGATAAATGATGAAATCAAATTATTAAAACTGTTGATTTCAAAATGTTAATAACTGTTATCTAGAAAACAATCATGTGTGATAAATGATGAAATCAAATTATTAAAACTGTTGATTTCAAAATGATTTGAATGTATTGCTTTATATCAAGTATTGTGAATCTTATTTATGTCATGTATTTTGAATATTAATGTAGCAAATTACATTTTATAATCACTTACTAAGTTTTAATAATTTGTGACAACTTTAATAATATTTTTAATATTTACAATGTATCAAGATAGTTGTATCACATAACACGCCAGTGGAGAGTTCAAATGAGAAGAAGTTTTTTGTAAAAAGAAAAAAAAAAAGAAATTTCAACAAATAAGAATGCTTTATTTTACTTCATTTAATATAAGTATCTAATGTTACTATAAGGGTACATTAATAAATCTACATAGGTTATTAATTTGTAGTCTTCCTCTTTAATAGCTAACTACATTAAATTTTTTGTAACTTATCTTCAAAATATATATTTTTTCAAAAAAATAAAATAAAATAATTTAAAGTGTATGATAAATTACGAGTTGTGTAGGATAACTTACGAGTTGTGAAGGATAAATTTCAACGTGTAGGATGAATTTCGAAATATGCAACATAACTTTTGACGTGTGTAGGCAAAAAAAAAAAAAACTAGTGTAGAGGTTACTAGTCTTTATGACTAATTAACTAGTAAAAAATATCATAAATGAGATAAGTGAAAAAACTATTTAATGTTTTACAAAATTACCCTTTGTTTTTTCCTCTCAATTAAATTTTTTTCTTAAATGAATCTTCCCCTAACCTGCCCATGGTTTTATAGCCTAGTGGCATCTTGAGGATGGGATAAGACTTTAGGACCAATAGGTTTTGGGTTCGATTCCCACAAGGGGGTTTTCTCATATTTGTTGGGTTTCCTCCTGAATTGGTATATAGGCATTATGCCTATTGGAGATGAATATGATCGGGTGGTTCCGCTGGTGGCACGATGATACTCCAGATGTCCGTCAGTGATTCAAATTTGCCGTTAAATAAGTTATAAAGGGCCAAAGGGGTATAAAAATGAGTGGTTTCTATGATGAAACATATATCCGCTTGTGAATTACTTGAAATAGACTTCATAAATGCTAGTATCAAGACGGTTTGAACCAAGCAAAAACAACTAAATTAGATGTAAATTAATGGGTTGAGTTATAATACAAATGATTAAAAATAAGAAGGGCAAGAAACAACTATAGATTGACAAGTGTCTAAAGATGAATCAAGTAGGAAGGGTCATTTTGTCCAAGAGAACAAAAATAATATGTACATGCAAGTCACATGCTAGTTCCCCTCACTTTTTAAGCGTCCGTAACTTTTTTATACATCATTTGTTTTTTAGAAAAAATATACTATAAAATTGAGCGTCTTTTTATCTTTAATATGAGTACCATATTGTTATAGTTTCAAAAAAATGAACACCCAGTTGCGTATTACACAATGAACATAACGTAAAACACAATGAGCATTAAACTAAAAACACAATGAAAAATAAATCAACAGCACAATTGATAACAACAAATAAAAGACAAAATAGACAACAGACTAAAACACAATGAAAATAATGTAAACCACAATGAGTATCAAACAAAAAAACAATGGAAAGTAGACTAAAAACACAAATGATAATAGCAGATAAAAGACACAATGGACATCAGGCGAAAACACAATGAACAACAACCATAAAACACAATAACTAACACATTGCAACACAATGAACATCAGACTAAAAACACAATGAACAACCTAATAAAACACAATGAACAACAAATTAAAACACAATGAAAAAAAACGCAAAAACACATTGGACAACATATTAAAACACTATAATCATAATCAATAACAAAATGTATACTCAAATATAACACCATTTTTATTGTATCATAAATTATGTTATAAGTTTTGATAAAAACACAATGTATAAAAGTCATATAAAAACGTAATTACCAAAACCCAGTTAAAAGAAACAATGATCTGAACCTTTAACAAAATGCAAAGAAAACACAGTAAAAATGAAAATTTTTATTTTATTTTTATATAGCAATATCATACTCATATTAAAGACGCTTGTTATTATGGTAATTTTTTTAAATAAATATTTTATGTAAAAGTTATGAACGTTTTAAATTGATTGAAGGAATTTACATATGCCTTGCATGTGAAGAGAGAAAGTAAATAAATGTAAAATTTCTTTTATACCCTTCCATTATATATATAGGGTAGGGTTCATGTGTAAACAATGATGTATATGTAAACAAAATGAACTTATCCTGACTATTGATTTTTTAAATCTAGATTTTTTTTTCTTTAGTAGCAAAATTGTAATTATCTTTTGTAATTTACATGTACATTTATAGACCCAAGGGTATAATTGTATTTTTCTCTCCTCATTTAATTAATTGATTTTTTTCTCTCTCCTGATTTCTCTTTCCAATTAAAATAATATTTAATTACATTCTTTATACTTTTTTCTCTCACAAATCACCTAACTTAATATTTGATAATTAAAAAAAAATACTAACATTATCAAATAGTGTTCCATCTAGAACATGATTAAAAATATTTAATTATATTCTCTATACATATATGTATTAGATCAATATTTGATGAAAAGTTACATAGTGGAAACAATATGTAATAATACACAAGTATTTAAGTATGACTAGCAGGGTGCCCGCGCGATGCGGCGGGGGGTGACACTTTGCATTGCGACACACGTAGGAATGGAAATGGGCCGGGTATTGGTAATCCCAGGCCCGTACCCGGTTGTAATTCTTATATTAAAAACTATGCGGCGGCGGCGGGAGCGATACATCGTATTGCGATACTCGAACCCAATGCTATTGCCAATGCTATTCGCCATCTGCGATAAACTTGTAAACAAAATCCTCATATTAGCCCTAACCCTAAATCGAAGTATTTTATATCAAAGTTGTGCACTTAATTACAACACTCCAGTATTTTATATCAAAGTTGTGGAGGTAACTGAAAAATACAACATATTGTTATAATAAACTTTAAATACAATATAATGGTAAAGTGTTCAACCTAGTATTGTTATAATAAACTTTAAATACAATATAACGGTTGTGCTCGTTGCGGCTGCGCTCCCTGAGCTGATGCTGCTGCGTTCGCTGCAGGTGCGCTGGCTGCGGCGTTGCGCCGGGCTCGCTGGGGTTGTGCTCGCTGCGGCAACGTTGCAGTTGCGCTCGCTGCGCCGATGTTATATTGCCCTTTCTTGTCCTCAATTGCAAGTGCAACCAAAGCTTTGTCCTACAACGAAATACACCCAATCATTTTTTTTATTTTTTATCAACCATACGTAAAGTGAAATGTTGCAATTTTTAGAAACAAGTGAAGCACAAGGTGTATTAAACTTACAGGTGGCAATTTTTTAATTTTTTTATTAACCATGCCGCTGCGCTGTTTCCACTACGCTCGCTGCGGCTGCGCTCGCACACTCATTGCGTCGATGCCGCTAAATGAACAAGGGCTAAATGTTTTTTGTAGCAAAAGGCAAATGCTCTTTTGGTCTTTTACATCATAACAGTTGAAAGACAAAATTCCAAAGTCCCACACTACCAAAATGCTATTCTTTTTCTTTTTATCTATCTATTTTTTTTAATGATCAGTCTGCTAAGACTATGGGGTATGGGGCGGGGGTTGGGTACAAACGCCCAAGTCACCACCCCGGGTGGGCTTGGGTTTCAGTGTGGCCCCTTGGGTGGGGGTTTCAGCCCGGGCGTTGGGCGGGCCTAACGGTCTTCCGTGGCCGGCTCTCATTGGCTGGGTTGGCTAGGCTATAGGTGGCTAGGCTTTTTTTTTTTTAATTTTGTGTGTATTTTTATAATAATTGAAAAAAAAATTATAACACGTGGCCAACCCAAGCGGGCTAGCCACGCCCCGCCATACCGACCCAACATGCAACTGACCATCGGTGCCCCTCGAAGTCCACGTGTCAACCCATGCTCCAAACCCCCGCCCCACCATACCCTACGGTCTAATATTATAATGAAGTACTAAACAAATATAGTTTGATGATTAACAAAAAAAAAGCATAATATTATTTAACATTAATATCACTTAATTGAGTACCGTTCACTTCCCACATATATTCATATCATCTAACCCTGTTCATTAATCAATTAACACAAAAATTTACTATATGGTTTTATAGGGATAAATGATCACCCACTTCCTTTTTAGCTATCACTTATTTTACAAATTTGACCTAAATTTGGCTTTTTAACTTTTAAGACAAGCTTCATACCTCACCATTTTGCACCCTGATATGACCAATCTCAAGTCTGGTTTGATATCTGCATAAAAAATAGAATTAATCATTCATGATGTAAGAAAATTGTAACTTATATGACATTACTTATGAGACTCAATTTCACAGCAACAAAACAATTTTACAGTGGGGAGCCTTGTGCATCCGTGTTTCTCATTTGAATTTTCTTAACTTAGAAGTATACAAACTATTTTATGTGTTAACGTATACAATTCAATTCCAAACACAAACACTACACACACATTGACATAAAATATAAATAAAAACCTGTGATCGAGCACGTTGAAGATCTGTTCAAGTTGAGCTAGCCTTAATTTGCTAGACTCTAGCTGCTCAACGTATTTTGGGCCCGCGATCATTTTAGTGATGGTGAAACATGGAGTTGAACACGTGAATTTAGAGTGATTAAAAAAGAGGAAAAAATGATATTATTTTGATGATTCATGAAACCTTTTTCTTGAGTCTGCGTTTTCTTACTACTTCTCTGGTTTTTAGGAGGCTGCAGAGGAATTCCACTTACAAACTAAGAATAATTATTGTAATAATATCTTTTCTAATCATATTTAATACACATCAATTGAAAAAGGAATGAGATGGACAAAAAGTATATGTGGGTCAACCCAATCTGAAATGCCCTAATTAAGTACCTGCTTTGACACTCCTTAATTGAGGTCAACCCAACCCGACCTGACCTGACCCAACACATCTTAGCACATTTACTTACCAACCCACCCACTGACCAAACTAAATCGACTACATGTATGATATAAGCATTACCCTTTGCAACTCCAGAAGCCACAGTGCCAATTCCATCTTACGCCTCAGGTTTAACAAATAGTTTTGCTTAGTAGATACCCAGTTCAACCTGCAGCAAGATTTAGCGAAATACACTTAAAACCCCATATGAATTCAGCAAGATTTCGCTACATTTATAAAATTCCATACTTACCAACCACTTCTTGACTCGTTTCAAGTTGCCAAAAATATAAAAAGTTTGAGGACTACTTAAAACACGTTTCAAGTTGATTCTCAAGAACAACAGTCCATGATAAAATGGTTATTCTTTTAATGGTTCACATATACTTATTTATAATGATTATACTACACATGACTTTATTGAAAGGCATAGTTTGGGAGGGAAAATAATTATTATTTTCTTATAATTAACAAATACATTTAAAAGTTATGTGTTCACTAAAATGCATACAAGTTCAACTTCATTTACCAAAATATAGCAAGAAACAGATCTAACAAACTTGGTCCGATACTTTATATCCAAAAACGAAAACCACAACGAAGCTTTCGATGCACAAGCTGTCGACTTTGGTGTCATCCTACAGAAGAAAATAATTAACCAAAAGAAAACATTACGCACAACAATGGCATCAAAATTTTCTTCGTCTTACGATTGGCCTAATGAACTCCAAATATCCCAAAGACTTGGTCCGAGCATGTTCATGACCTGAGAACAATTAAAAATATATCATGCTACGCTATCCGAAAACTAAGTTGGTCATAGAAGTGAAAGTTTCAAGTCAAAACTCACCAGAATGTAGAATTCACCCTGTGGATCACGTATATGCAGGGTAACACCTCTATATACTTTGCGTGATTTGATGAAGTGATAACAAAAGAAGTAACAGAAATAGTGCAGTTCCAATTTGTGGTCATTGAGATGCCTGGCTCCATATGGTGTACTCCTATATAATGATACATAGGTTATAACTACAAGTATTACACAGGTTGAACAAAGTATTCGGAGGTTAACCCAACCTGACCTGTTTCGACTGGTTACAAGTCCATTTATTACACAAGTGAATAAAGAAAACAAGATACTATGATCACACCTACCAGATAGAACATATACACTAAAATCCCCCAAAATAAAACCCTAATTTCGAGAACATTGTTGATGCTCCAATGTCATCGATTATTTCACAGATTCAAGCAACAAAGTAGCAAAATCAACAAAAAAGAAACATAGATCCAATTTCGCAGAAACCTAAAATCACCAAAAATCGCCATTTATGGTCGAAGGGAGTAAGTTAACCTGAAGGATCTTATGCTTCTTGACAATAATTTTGTGATGAGATACCATTAGTCTGTTTGGTAGAATCAAGATCAGTAGCAGATAGAGCCAAGTAGAAGAACGATTGGATCCATTTTCTGCTGGATTGTTGGAGTTTCCTCACTATCGCATAAAAAAAGAGAGAGAACAATAAGGTTTTGAAATTTGAAATTTGAGATTTGAGATAGATGTCAAGAATAAGTAAAAAAAAATATAAGTTTGTTATGGGGTGAATCGTAACTAATTATCAATAATTTTGTAAAAAACTTATGGATTTAAGTGTAATAAGTTTAGGGGCTAAAAAATAAATAGCGTTTAAAAGACCAAACTATCCTCATTTTAAGGGTCTTTCTATAAATAAAGGGGGGGGGGAAAGTTCTTATTTTTTGGGTATCTTAAAATGCCATTGCCTCATGCATTATAATATAGTATAGATATATACCGACCTGTATACACTATGTACTTGAATAATACACAGGTGTATACGTCTGGTATATACTGACCAGTATACACATATGTACTTGAATAATACACAGGTGTATAAATCTAGTTTATACCGACCTGTTTGAACAAGATGTAATAATACACAACTGTATAAGTCTTGAATATACTGACCTGTATACACATATGTTAAAAAAACATAATTTAATTAGATTTAATATTTAATTTTAAAAAGAACATAAGAGTTTATTTAAAAAAACTCATTAGCCCTTAATCTCTTATAATTAAAATAAAGAAGTAATAATTAAAATGAGAGAGTGTTAAGAGATGAGAAAATTAAGGAATTTTAATTAAAAATACTTGGCTAATGTCAGTTTTACCCTTTTAATCTAAAAAATGATCAAAGGCCAAGATTAGTTTACTTAGTTCACTCTCAAGAAGTTGTTCACAAATGAATTTAATCCTACATATATATATATATATATATATATATATATAGGGGATGGTTCAAATGAAAACCACTTTTATTGTGAAAACTCGAAAAGTAAATAAAAAAAGCCTAAAAAACACACCAAATTTTTTTTTTCAATTTTTTTTTATAAAAAATCGCTGGTTTTTTTTATATATATTTTTTTTCAAAAATTATTTTTTTTTGTATTACACATGTGTAGTATTATACATGTGCACTACAAATTTTTTTTTGAATTTTTTTTTATATACTAAAAGTGGTATGCAAAAAAAAAATTTGGTATGTTTTTTTTGGCTTTTTTAGTTAGTTTTCGCGTTTTCGCGTTAACTAGTGGTTTTTATTTGAACCTTCCCCTGTATATATATATATATAAACGGAATCAGGAGAAAACGCTCAAAAGTGTGAGAACGGTGAGAACGCTTCCTGGCCTAACACGTGTCACGCCGCTTAGAAAAGGGCGGAGGGGCTTTTTTGTCCTTTCATCTTCTGCTTTTCCAGTTCCGTTTTTCCCAATATTGTTGGTTTTTAAGATTTTTGGCGTTAACCAAATTCAATATTTAATGGCGTTTATTGGTTTCATCTTATTAACATTTTGGCGTTTATGGCGTTTATTCAAATCTTATGCCATTGCAACCCAGGGGTCAGAAAATCTATTTGAATGGCGTTTTTCAAGGCGTTTTAAACAAGTTGGCCCATTGTTCTATTATTTCTTATAAACATTTTGGCGTTTTGGTTATCTTGGCGTTTTACAATTGTTGGAATATATTTCAGCCCCAGTAGAAAAAAAATACAAGCGAAGAAAATAAATTAAAAATTCTAATCGGATCTCTCTTTACAATATTCACTGTCATCGGTCTCTTTGTTCTTTAATAGTACAAGAACTGACACCAAAATATGGCGTTTTATGTAAAACTTAACAAACCCATCGGTTTGCTTTTTTTGCCTGCTTGTCTGTTGAAGTTGCTTTTTTGTGGATGTTTTGGGGACATAGATCTATGAAGTGTGGGTGGGTTTTTCGCTTTTTCTTCATGTTGATCTTCATCTTTATCAGCATCTCACTCTTCAGTGTCATTGATCTCTTGTCCTCATCCAAGCCTTCTTCAAGAACAAAAAATACAAAATGCCATATGACTGGCATTAGTATTTTTTTTTTCTTGAATTTTTGTCCATCTCATGTAGCAACATCTTTTTGAGTTACTCGCCTTCGCTAACAATTCATTCAGTGAAACTCGACGAATAACAATACTGGATATCCAAGAAAGCATATTAGCCATCTTTGATTTTTTTTTTGGCGTTTTACAGTGAGTGGTATTTAGTAGTATTGGCGTTTGTTTATTTTATTATTATTTTTTTTTTGGTTTAGTCAAATGGAAGTTGCTGAGATGTATCATTTTATAGGATCTCTTTTTGGTGCCTAAGTTAGGCGGTGAGTTATTATAATAAAGTATTCGTCTTTTCAGTTACTGTTTGTAATTATTGTTTTTGATAGTCTTTATCTCTGAAGTCTGTAACACGTCTCATCTTTCAAGTTTGGTGTTTTAGATTCTAATATAATAAATTTTCCCTATATTCAGTTTTTCTGATTTGAAGTTACTGTTTCTAGTTACATTTTAAAGTTTGTTTTTTATTTTTTATTTTTTTAGGTTTTTTATAATACTTTTTCAAACTAATTTTGTTATAGTTTTGGAGTTTTGGGTGGGCGTTTAACGCGATGATATCGTTTAAAGAAGCATTTTGGCTGTTTTGGTGTTTTTATTATATATGGCGTTTTTATTATACAACAATCAACTCAAAAGGAAAATAAAAAAAGAATACATAAAAAAAGTTTTTTTATAATACTTGTCCAGATTAATTTTATGATGTTTTGATAAACGCCAAAGGTGTAAGACATTTGCCTTTTTGACGTTTTATTAGATATGGCGTTGTTAATTAAATAACAGTCACTGAAAAAGAAAATTAAAAAAAAATATTTGATCTTCAAATCTTCACTGTCACCAGTCTGTGTATTCTTTTAAAGCATCTTCACTGTCTGTTTCAACTTTCGTATGGAATCAGCCTCTTTTTCTATAATTTTTGTCCATCTCATGCAGCAAAATGTTATTGAGTTTACACTCTTTCAGCCAAAATGTTATCTTTTTTGGCGTTTTACCGAGATAAAGAACGCCCCAAAATAAACCATATTAAAACTGTAAATTTGATCATGCTAAAATCAATAAAGTGTTGTTGTATGGTGTTGGATAACATTGTTAATCCTCAGTTAAGAAAGATAACTGACAATGTTGTCCACACCATACAGCTACATTTTATTGACAGCAATATATTTGATTTTTGGGTTTTCTTGCGTTTATCAATCGAATGGTATATATTAAATTTGGCGTTTGGGGTTTTTGTTTGTGTTTTTTAATTGAAGGTCTGAGTTGTTGTATATATAGGATTTTTTTTGGCGGTTTTTTAGGTGGGATTTTACTATAATTAAGTTTGGCGTTTTATATCTAATGTCGTTTTTTAGCAGAATGCTGTGTGATTTTTATTTTGGCGTTTTATTTTCATGAGATGGCGTTTTGTTTGGAGTAGTCAAAAGACGCTTTTACCCTTATTGAAGCGCGTCCACGTAATAAAATTGATGTTATTTACGAAAATGTCACCGCGCCAATCTAGTCCATAGATTGTTTTGATCGGACGATTGATAAGCGTTATCACCGTTCTCACACTTTCTACCGTTTTCTCTAAATCCCGACCCTATATATATATATATATATATATATATATATATATGGGGGGGGGAATTCAAATGAAAACTCATTTTAACGCGAGAACTCGAAAACTCCTAAAAAAACTCTAAAAACACACCAATTTTTTAACATTTTTGTCTGTAAATCTAGCATTTTTTTAATAAATAAATAAATTAGTATTACATATGTGTAACACTACGAAAAACCTAAAACCGTCAACCCGACGCCCAAAAACCTAACCCCCAGCCGCCCTAAAAACGTAAAAACTAAACCCTAAACTTAAACCCTCAAAAAACCTACCCCCCCCCCCCCCCCAAAAAAAAAAAAAAAAAAAAAAAAAAAAAAAAAAAAACCTTACTCAAAGCTAACAAAATTCTAAAAATCCTAAGGCTAAGTAGTATTACATATGTGCAATATTTAGTATTGAAAAAAGTATGAAACGTTAATTTTTTTTTCTTATGTCGAAAAAATGTGCTCGAATATACTCGAAAGAAAGATAAGAAGATTTGTGATCTTATGGTGCAGTTTAAAAAAATAATAAAAACATATGAAGAAGATAAAAATGTTTGAAACTAGATTTGATACACCGACACCCCAAATAAAACTAGAAAATAAGATTGTATAGGATAAAAATGTAATCATGAACCAACCGTATATAATTATTTAATCTTAGAGTATGTACATAGCTCAAAATCGAACCCGTCCAAAATTTTGGACTCCCATTCCAAACATGAGGTAGCGATGGAGGAGATGAGGTGTCCAAGTTCGGTCCACTAAAACGGACTCGTTACAGACGCAAGGGGTGCGGACCACACATATATACATTTTTTATTATGTTTCTGTATATAAGGGTTAAAGGTCCGGATAGCCCCTGTAGTTTGCCCTTTTCACCTTTAGTCTCTAACTTTCTAAAATTACAGCTATAGTCCTCAACTTTTGCAATTTTGTTCCCGGATAGTCCTTGGCGGGGATGAGGTTTAGTTTTCTCAATTAAGTTGGTGTGAAATGACTATAATGCCCTTGCTGTTAAAAATTAACAAATAAAACATAACATCAAATATTAAAAAATAAATGTGGGCCTCACCTAAATTACCACCCCCCCCTCTTCTCCATCCTAACACTCCTGCAACTGCCCACCTCCAACATCATCTTAAACCTCATCCACTGCCACCATCACCCTTCTAAATACAGATCAATGACAATTCATGAGTGTAAAATCAACTGACAAATTATCAAAGTATGATTGTTCCATATACATTTCTACTACGGTAATTCCATCTTGTGTAACTGGTTTTAGTTCTAGTTTACAAGTATTCAATCCAAAGAAAGCTAGGCCCCTAGAAATCCATCATTTTCCATGTTTACTCAAATCTTTTATACAAACCATCAAACACTTACTGAATTCATCAATAACATAGTTGTTTAATTAGGGTAGGGTTTGTACAATCTTGACAAATGAATTTAAGGGAAATTATACAAGAAGAACTAGATATAAAAGTAAAAAAGAAAGAAGGGGAGGTTGACCGAATGGTGATTAGTACGTGAGAGAAACAATTCGTGCAGTAATAAACGAAGACAGTGGCAGATCCAGCCCTGTTTTGTGGGTTCACATGAACCCACTCGGTTTAGAAAAAAATAGCAAGAACTTTGTATGATTTGGAAAAAATAGTGAGAATCTACCAAAGCAAACCCACTGAAAGAAGTTTATGGATCCGCCATTGAACGAAGAGATCGGAATCTGGACCCTCTGGTAAGGCATCCTCGCTCGAGTACGTGTGAGTAGTTCTCTTCGGCATATCGTCCAACAGATCTATCAGTGGATGGTGGCAGTGGATGAGGTTGAAGATGATGGTGGAGGTGGGTGGTTGCAGGGGTGTTGTGTTGGGATGTCGCAGCCCCCGACCTCTACCCCGGGAGTGGAAGCCGCGAACCAGTCAAGTGGTATCGGTGTTTATTTATTTGGCAGCGGAATTTAAACATCAGGACCGTAGTTAGGAAATAGGTTCAGAGTTTCAAAACACCAAACTTTCATAATAAATAAATGGGATAAAACCCAAGTTTTATTCACAATACATTTATAGGGATAAACCCTAATTTTTGAAAAATAAAATCTCCTTTTTATTTAGGGTTATTGGATTTTATTACCCCTAACTATTGGCTATTTGTCACTGTCACCCCCAACTATCACTTTGACGACCGTCACCCCCAACTTAACACTTAGTGTGTTCTGTCACCACCTCGTTAACTCATCACTAACTTTTGATCTTGGTACTATACTTTTGGGGGTGTCATAGGGATCTTAGGAAGGTTTTAGTGATCTTAGGACACCCCAAAAGTATAGTAACAAGATCAAAAGTTAGTGATTAGTTAACGAAGTGGTGACAGAATACACTAAGTGTTAAGTTGGGGATGACGGACGTCAAAGTGATAGTTGGGGGTGGCAACAACAAATAGCCAATAATTAGGGGTGATAAAATCCAATAACCCACCCTTTTATTTATGTTACTTTTATAGCCACTTCTTTAAGCTTTCAGTGCTCCATAGCTGGCTTCTTATAGCTTCACATTAAGTTACCTGAAACGCGTTTTAAAAATATTTATTCAGCAAGAAATACTGGCGAGTGCATCCCAGTTTAATCAAAACAAGCTTTTATAACTTTACAGTATTGAGAGCGATTACAATGTTTATATCTACCAATATACTCATTCAGTATTTGTCAGGTTCACAGTTCCATGATTGTGGTCATGCTACTCATTGGCTAACTCGTCATCCAATAGTAACGGATTTCAAGTAAAATATACAAAACCCCACATACCGGCAGCAATTGTAGAATACATAGACTCAATCACTATAAGTATAACTGAAAACATTAGAGGTTTTGTAAAAACAGTTTGGTAGAAAAAGAGAATGACTCACATTGTTGACTTAGGTAATACTATAGCTTCCTGTGGTGTTCCTGATTATTATCTTAAAAATAAACAATGCACACGTGTTAGTAAGATAACCCAAATCACATTAGCCATACAACACGAGACAGAACTCCAACAAACCGAGTCAGGCAGAGCCTTGACATGCGTTACGAAACTCTAGATCAATCGGGTAGGGTAACGAGTTAGTGATCGGGGGTTAAAATACTTACAACGAGGCAGAGATTCGTGTTTTAGGGGTATTATACCCGATAATTTTCGTCTATAATAGAGGCAGAGATAATAAGATTTTGAACGAGTTGAGAATAAGGCCAGAGGCCTCCTTTTATAGGCTGATCGGGGGGTCTCTCGCGCCCCGTGAGTCCTAACCTTGGTTCCTTCATGGCCCGTGAGGGACTAGCCTAGGGCTTAGCTTTGGTTAGTCACATGTGTAGGTCTCACACATAACCGGACACGTGGCAGCCTGAGGCTTCGCCAGCCGTTACTCGGTCGCGCCCCGCGTTTCTCCGGGTGAATTGGGTCGCGGCCCGCGAGCAACCATATATATTTGTTTTATTTGATTTTTACAGAAACTAAGGTTATTCGGGTCCTTTTATCGCATACGAGGTGTATTTAGGAGCGTTTAGGGGTGTTTTTATGGGTTGTTATATGGGATGAAGGAGAGGTGGGTGGTAATTTAGGTGGGGCCCACATTTATTTTTTAATCTTGATGTTATGTTTTATTTCTTACATTTTAATAGCAAGGGCATTATAGTCATTTCACGCCAACAACTGAGAAAACTAACCCTCATCCGCGCCAGGGACTATCTAGGAACGAAATTGCAAAAGTTGGGGACTATAGCTGTAATTTTAGAAAGTTAGGGACTAAAGGTGAAAAAAGAGCAAATCACAGGTACTATCCAGGCATTTAACTCTTTATATAAAATTGAAGCGTGAGATGGAGGTTTGAATTGGTTTAACGATGAAAGAAAATTACAAGCTTTTTGATAAAAGTTTGAAATGATATGGCTTGTTGAGGTTACAGGTTTTGATTTTTTACCTCTCCTAACATTAGAGATCCCATATAATATAAAAGGTTATTGGATTTTATCACCCCAAACTATTGGCTATTTGCCGCTGTCACCCCTAACTATCACTTTGACGTTCGTCACCCCAACTTAACACTTAGTGTGTTCTGTCACCACGTCGTTAACCGATCACTAACTTTAGATCCCGTTACTATACTTTTGGGGTGTCATAGGGATCTTAGGAATGTTTTAGGGATCTTAGGACACCCCAAATGTATAGTAACATGATCAAAAGTTAGTGATCAATTAGCGACGTGGTGACAGAACACACTAAGTGTTAAGTCGGGCGTGTTGGGCGTCAAAGTGATAGTTGGGAGTGACAGTGGCCATTGGCCAATAGCCAATAGCTAAGGGTGATAAAATTCAATAACCCTAATATAAACAACCACGTCAACCAGAGGACTTAATAGGATAAAAACCATAAACTTGAAGGGCTAATACATAAATATCTTCTACTATAAACTCTTTGCAAATCTTCCATTTGCACACCAAATCAACCCAAACCAAAACTCGACAACATTCTCTCTCTCTCACACACTCCACAAATAAAATGGTGGCGTCATCGTCAAGCAACTCACGGACCATCTCCCTGAAAGTTCTGTTAATCTCCGCCGGAGTCGCATCAATAGCCTTAACAGCGGTCCCATTAATATTCAACTTCTCCGTGAACGATCTCCCCGCAATTTGGTCCGTCATCGACTCCTGGATGAAGCCTCCATATCTATACGCAATCGTCAACGGAATCATAATAACTATAATCGCCTCCACTCACTTCCAACCTAATCACCGTCACGAGCATGACGACTATAATCAGTCTAATTACGCTCCTCCACCGTCAGAATTAACTAAGGCTGCAACTAATTTGAGTTTCGGTGTAATGGAGCCTCCACCTGTTGGTTATGATGATATTATTAAGCCGCGTGTGACGGTGGCGTGTGAGAGTAAATGCAAGGATTTGGAGGTTGAGACGGTGGCGGTTGAAATTGAAGATGAGTTTATTAAAACGAAATCCATTTTGCAACCTTCGGTTCAAGTTCCACCGGAGGTTAATCTTCCGGTGGAACAGAAACGTCTTGTTACATCTAGATTTGCTCGTAATCGGAAACCGGCAAAAAATGTTCCGGAAGGTAAATTTTTGTAATGATGTTTTTTTACATACGTTTTCAGTTGGTTTATGTTTTGACGTGAATTTTGTTTGAAAACAACTGGTATCAAATATAATACGTGTTCTTTTGACAGAATAAATTCAATTTATTATACGTTTTGACGCTTTGACGTGAATTTTGTTTGAAAACAACTGGTATCAAATATAATACGTGTTCTTTTGACAGAATAAATTCAATTTATTATACGTTTTGACGCTGTCGCAAGGTGCGGCGAGTAATATTATTACTAGTTTTATAATAAAGTGTTACATAAAATATCATTACAACACATATTTTAAACAATTTTTATTGGAACGTATAATATTATCAGTGTTTATTATGTTACATAAAATATCGTTACAACACATTTTCTTATATTGTAACTTAAAATAGTATCAATATTTATTAGTCTACGAGTGTAGGGTTTTCTTTCATCTCTATATTTTTCTTAACTTTACATGTTATCAGAGTCATTGATGAATCTAAATTCATAGTTGTAACATTTTCAGGTGCAAAAGCACTGAGAGTGCTAAAACAGAAGAAGCATGAGACGCTGGATAGCACATGGAAGATGATAACCGACGGTCGTCGCATTCAGACGACGACGACGAAGCAATTCAGGAAGTCGGACACCTTCGTGAAGCTACACCACGACCATCCATCGGGCGAGTCAACGACAAACACAAAGATGGTGAGGAAATCAGAGACATTCAAGGAGCGTATGGCATACGAACACAATCAGCAATCCGGGGAGAAGTTGAAGAAATACTTGTCACCGAGTCATGAAGAGTTGAACCGGCGAATTGAAGCGTTCATAAAGAAATTTAATGAAGATATGAGGTTGCAGAGACAAGAGTCTCTTAAGCGGTATATGGAGATGATTAACGGTGGGGGCCGCTAATAAAACATGATTTTTCATGTTTAAGAAAAAGGTTTAGATATTTATTAAATAGCTGTTTTTTGCCCCATAAATATCATGGTTTTTTAAGTGATAAGGGCATAGTTATAAAAATAATTATACACAGGATGAAATGTTTTATATTTTTTAATATAATTTTACTTTTCTGTTTATTTATTATTATAAACTAGTGTTAAAACACCCCCCCCCCACCCCACGCGTTGCGGGGCGTAAAACTGTGCTACAAGCGGTGGGTGAGGGAATAAAACCGTGCCGAACGACGATCAAAATCAAAAAAATGTAAAACAAAACACAAATTTTAGGGGTGATATATCGACAACTTTACCAAATTTTAGGGTTTTATAATAACTCTATTAAAGATTAGGGTACAAAAGTAAACTGGCTAGAGAAAAAAAAAAACATAATGATTAAACATCAAAACGTAGAACAATTGAAAACATACATAAAATTAGCAACCGACTCATTTCCGAAAAAAAATATGTCGAAACGTAAACCAACAAAAAAAGTTTACTTCGAAACATAAACTAACTTGAATTTATATCGATACGTACATAAAAATTAGCACATAAAACTCGAAAAGAGACAAAATGATATGTTACAAAGTTTTTAGAAAGTTAAGGAGACATAAATGCCAATGCTAAAAATTGAGGGGGCGTCATACACAAAAAGGCTAAAACCTCAAAACAATAACCCAAGCACATAAGAACAAAACACAAAAAAAGCAAGTTAATGTTCTTCAGCATGTGCTAGATATATACACTAGCCTTAAGCCCTCCGCATTGAGGAGCGGGGACATAAATGTGTGGTAAGTAGCAACCAAATCACGATTAAAACCGGAAAAAACGGTAAATAAAAACATGAATTTCTAACACCAGATGTCTCACATGACGTAAAACATAGACAAAGTCGAAGTTATACCGACATGTATTAGAAAGTCAAGGGGCCAAAGTGATAATGTTTATCATTTTTAGAAAGGCAGCGACGCAACAGAAATTCAGTTTGTACCGGTTCGGTTCGTTATTGTATTGACGCATGCTATAGCAACCCGAAATGAAAACTCAAAAAATAAAGTCATTATACGACCAAAACGATTTGTACATGTTTTCGATTCATTGCAGACACTCGATTATGTACACTCGAAGGTAAATAAAAAAACACAGTACAACGTAAATTAGAAAAATACAACATAAACTGTGTACACCAACTGAAAACGTACATAAAAATAAGGATGAAAACATATTCTATTTGACCCGCCTCATTTCCCAAAAAAGTTTACGTCGAAATGTAAACCAACTTTAATTTATACTGGCACACAAAATCTACATCATAACGAAGACCAACTGAAAACGAACATAAAAATAAGCACGAAAACATATTATATTTGACCCGGCTCATTTCCTAAAAAAAGTTTACGTCAAAGTGTAAACTAACTTGAATTTATACTTATACGTACGTGATACGTTAAAATTAACAATATAAAACTCGAGGGGCGAAAATAACATTTGACATTATTTATAAAAAGTTTGAATGTGTGAAAGCATAAATACTGAAAGTTGAAAGATGAGTTACAAAAAAAGACAAACAAAAAAGTATAAAAAAAATATACCAAGTTAATTGTCATGAATTAATATATATATATATATATATATATAGGTAGAGGATCCTGTAAAAAGTGCTCAAAGTGTGAGAAGTGTATTATAACACTATATATAATACTATATAACACCATATAGACACCGTATAACAATATGTAACACCGTATATAACATATAACACTTTGTAACACTATATATCATTATATAACAAATATAACACTATAGGTTGTCTGATAGCATGTCTATGATAGATGTATAGTGTTATATTTGTTATATAATGATATATAGTGTTACATAGTGTTATATGGTATTATATGGTGTTACATATTGTTATACGGTGTTTATATGGTGTTATATAGTATTATATATAGTGTTATAATACACTTCTCACACTTTAGGCCCTTTTTACACTATCCTTACCCTATATATATATATATATATATATATATATATATATATATATATATAGGTAGAGGTTCCTGAAAAAAAAATGTTTTTTTTGTGAGAAAGGTAAGAAATAATATACACCATTAGATCTTTAATCTAATGGTTGAGATCATAATGACAAAATTGTAAACAATGTTTACTATTAAACATATTAATTTTCTAGATTAAGGGTATATAGGTAAATTTAACATTTTTAAATTAAGAAACTAACATTAATGCACATGTAACTTCCCCTGTCTTTTTTAATCGTCAATAACTTTTTATACGTAACTTTTAAAAAAAAATTACACCGTAATAACGAGCGTTTTTTATCTTTGATATGAGTACCATATTGCTATACTTATATAGAGAAAAAAATTTGTTTCGATCAGATGTTTAGTCCATGAATGGTGTTATATACTTAGGTGTTATATACTTGCTGAATGGTGTTATATACTTACTGAATGGTGGTGTTATATACTTACTGAATGTGTTATATACTTGCTGAATGGTGTTATATACTTACTGAATGATGTTATATACTTGTTGAATAGTGTTATATACTTGTTAAATGGTGTTTATTAAAAAATCCAGATCCTATAATTAAGGTGGCGGTTATGAGAAGTTTTTAATTAATTGAATTAATGATAAAATTACTTGTTTACCCTTTTGAATTAATTTAGATTTACGACACATGTCATCTCCACAATATTTCTCACATTTCTCACACTTTTAACCTTTTTTACAATAACCTTACCCTATATATATATATATATAGGGAGGGGCTCATGCGAGAACCACCCTTATTGTGAGAACCTTGAGAACCAATGTGAACACAACCTAAAATAGCTAAAAAAAACCCTAACCCCACCCCCCCCCCCCAAACCTACCCCCCCCCCCCCCCCCAAGCTAAAAAAAACCTAACCCCACCCCCCCCCCCCAAAAAAAAAAAAAACCTAAACCCCCCTCCCCCACCCCCCAAAAACCTAAACCCCCCCCGACCCCCCCCCCCCCAAGCTAAAAACTAAACCCCCAAAAAACCTAAAAAAATCTAAAAAAAAATCTAAAATTTTTTTTTTTGATTTTTTAAATATATTTTAGGTTAAAATCGCTACTTTTCGAAGCCAAAAAAAAAAAATTTTTTTTTGCTTCGAAAAGTAGCGATTTTAACCTAAAAAATATTAAAAAAATCAAAAAAAAAAATTTGTGTGATTTTTAGCTATTTTTAGGCATTTTTGGTGTGTTCACATTGGTTCTCGCGGTTCTCACAATAAGAGGTGGTTCTCGCATGATCTTCTCCCAATATATATATAATATTAGTTAAGGGGAAGGTTCATTTGAGAAGAAATTTAATGTGAGAAGAAAAAGAAGAAAAAGCGTATTAGTAAAATACTATTTCATTGTAACTCATATCATTAATTTTTAACTATTTAATTAATTAGTTAGCTAATCATTAATTATCCTATATATAATCTACAAAACCTACACATATCAAAAGTTTCCTATATATACCCTACACATTATATAATTTTATCCTACACAGTCGAAATTTATCCTACACGCCTCGAAATATATCCTACACAACTCGTAATTTCTCCTACACAACTAGTAATATATTCTACACTTTAAATTAAGTTGTTTTTTTTTATTTGGAAAAAGTATATATTTTGAAAGGAGTTACAAATTTAATTTAGTTAGTTATTAAAGGGGAAGAATACAAATTAATGATTTTTGTAAGTTTACCAATATACCCTTATATTAAAATTAAATACAAATATTAAATGAAGTAAAATGAAGGATTCTTATTGGTTGAAACTTCTTCTTTTTTGTTCTTATAAAAAAATTCTTCACATTTGAACCCTACACTATTAGTTAATTAGCATATAACCTGAGGAGTGGGGAAAGAATAAATGTCTTGACGTCCTTGACCGGTTTCCAGGATAATTTTTTAGTGTGGTGGCACCAAAAATCTGGGGAATATGTAGTTGATGTTGTTTTCATCGACCAATTATGTAAACAACAAAGAAATCATAAACATATTCAATAGTCTTTAAGATAATTCTTAAATATTGTTAAACTATTGTTACAAAATGGTCTTTTAGATAACATTATTTAATTCTATAGTTACAAAATGGTCTTTTAGATAACATTATTTAATTATTGTCGAATACCCAACCCACGAATGACGTTTGATGGATCTTCGCTGACGTCAAGAGCCTTTATCTTCGTCACTACAAAAGAACAAACCGTTAGCCTCACCACGGAGGACCCCGGGAGGGGGATCCGTGACCAAGCTCCGGCGTGAGAGTAAGTAAGCTTGCCGGGGATGAGAGGAGCTTCCTCCGATGAGTATAGTCACCGGAAGGTTTCCTCTTTGGTGTGAATCTTATTAATATGCATGTGTAATAAATATGAAGGAATGTTGGTCGGAAGTTAATGAGGGGAGAGTAAATGAGAATGTAGTAAATGAAGGAAAACCGGAGATGATACCTGCCCTTGTTCCTTTTGTGTTGCTCTTATATAACGGCTAGGCCTTATCTTGCTAGATATTTTCCCTCATATGATCCAACGGCTTCTAGGGGTTATCGGGAGGTGCAGACACGTGTCTGACCCCCAGCGGCGAGATGTCTTCCCCAATTAATGCTTCGGCCGGAGAAGTACAGTATTTTCAGGCGAGATCCCATTCTTATCGCTCATTAAATGAGGCATGTACTTCCGCTTAGCTGTTTTCCCGCTCATAACAAAAGGGAAGGAACCTTAGTGGGCAAGGTGACCCCTTCTGATGGGTTTTTTTATATAATTGGGCTTCCTAGAGATAGTCCAGAGCGGGTAAAGTGGGCCTACCCACTGGCCCGTCGTCAATTATGTATCAAGGAAAAACATCAGAGTAATCCGAATAAAAACATCAAAATGGTCTATAGTAATCCGAATAAAAACAATATAATTAAGTATCTAGGAAAAACATCAGAGTTGAATGAATCTTATTCCATATTTCCATGTAGAAAATAAATAACACTACATTTAAAAACTAAGGGGGTGTTTTTGGTAGCCTGTTATTGATTCCACTAAGAGGCTATCTCCGATGTGTTTGGTTCATTTAAAAAACAAATCTTGATAATTCATGCAGTCTCTTGATGAGTAAGTACGTTGTAAAAACATGTTGACTGATATAGAGGCTATATCTTAGCCAAAGGTTGCAAAACAACCCCTAAAACACTAAGACCACCCATAGTGGTTCGTTTTTGGGAGTTATTTTTTTTAAAACAACGCCCCCACGCCTTCTTCTCTGCCCCCATGGGCGTTTTTATATCAAAATATGGCTGAAGCGTTTTAAAATCAACGCCGAAGAGCAAAATGGTTTGGCCAATCACATGCAGCGTTCTTTTGTTTCTCCAATAGCTTTTTTTGTTCGTTTTTTATTTAATTCTTTACACCCCTTTTAACATAAGGGGGAGGTTTATTTGAGAAGAATATTCTTATAAGAAGAAAAAATGAATTAATCTAGACCCTATATTTTTTTGATCAATGGTTGTGAAATAAAATATCATTTTTGTCCCATTTTAATTAATGCTTTAATTACTAAGGGTACTATAGACATTTTGATGTAGAATATTAATAAATATTTTAAAGAGTTACTCAAGTCTTATTAATGCAACCATAAATTTCTCCTTCACCATCATTAATGTATTGGCTCCTACACAAATTTTATTAGAAGTGACAAAATTATTTAAAAATTTTGTGTCCTACACATATTTTATTATGAATCCCAAAATTATTTAAAAGTGTTTGAGTCCTACACATTATGTACCCTACACCAAAATATTGTTTTAATGGTATAGGAAATGTTGAACATGTAAGATCAAGTGTAGGATTGTTTTATTGTATAAGGTGCACAACTATTTTATAAGATAAACTCATTAAATAATTAGAGTTCATTAATTTAAATAGCAAAAATAAATAACAGACTCATTAAATAATTTGTTCAAATTACCTTTGTATCCTTTATTCTTTTTATTCTTAATTTTTAATTCTTCTCATTTGAACTCTCCACTTTAACATAATACCCCACATCCACACTACACCCATTTTAAACAACGTCCCATTGCTGACTGAGTTGCCACATGCCGTAAAACGGCCAAAGATAGGGGCATTACCACTACACATAGTGTAACGTACGTCGTATCAAAAGGTGTTTACCTGGTCAACAAAAGGTGACAACAAAAATAGGTGAATCAATAACAAAATGATTTTTTTTTTGTTAGAGATGGAGAGTTCAAGTGGGCTACGTGCATCGTCATGCAACCCAGTCTAAGCATGTGAACTTATCAAAGAAGGTGTTTTCGGGTTTGATCTTGGGCGGCCAACAATCAGCGCCCAGACTTGGAACCGAGCACCTAACCGGTTTGATGATGCCTCTTTGAAGCGTTCATCTTTAAACCGTTTGTTTACCGGTCAGATAGGACCGGATTTTGAACTTTTTTAATAATATTATTTGTAACGTCATCTAGTTTAAATCTCGGAAAAATTACAAGTTTTGTCCTTTATCTTAATACCACTTATCAGACGGTGTCCTTTTTAACGAATTTTGACAAATTTTGCCCTTTACAAGGAATTTTGTTGCCCGTTTTGTCCTTTAGGCTTAATTCAGTTAGATTTTCTTATTAAATCTTGTCACCCAAGGGTATTTTAGTCTTTTTACCCATTTATTTAATATTATTTAAAAGAATAAAACAAATATTTTAGGGTTGACTCTTGAAATAAATGGGTAAAAAGACTAAAATACCCTTGGGTGACAAGGTTTAACAAGAAATTCTAACTGGGTTAAGCCTAAAGGACAAAACGTGCAATAAAATTCCTTGTAAATGGCAAAACTTGTCAAAATTCGTTAAAAAGGACACCGTCTGATAAGTTGTATTAAGATAAATGACAAAACTTGTAATTTTCTCTTAAATCTCACAACCACCAGCAATTTCGTTTTCTCTAACAAAACAAAAAAAATGTTGTTCATTAAAAAAATAAAGCTAAAAAGCGACCAACTTAAATAATTCAAATTTTAAATAGATTAAAAATATTAAAGTTAATTTAAACTAGTATTAAGCACCCGCACGTTGCGACGGGGGCGAACACCAATGCCACACTACTATCAGCGACCACCAACAATGAATTTGCAGCGTGTTAATACAAAGAAATTAAATCAAAACATAAAACATATAAAAAACTAACTAAGTCGATCTAGAACCCGAGCGATACGATTAACCTGTCAAACAGAAAAAAATAGACGACGTAAAATCGTTTAACCACACACGCACGTTGCGTCGTGTTAACTCATAGTATTTAAATGAAATACAAAATTATTTATTGTATTTAAATGAAATACAAATTTGTCTTTAGTGATATAACCCACAAAGCATTATGTGACAAATCATAATGCATAGATATGTTGCAAATTATATACCCCCATGTTGTGGTGGGGGTGTAAAACCGTGCTAAGTAACTCCAATATTATATCAAAGTGAGCGAGACACCAGAAAGGTTCGTGTAAAAAAAGAAATAAAAAACGAAATATAAAACCCAATGAAAAGTAAACAATGAAACAATGTTGAACCACACACTCTAAATGTAAAACATAGAAAACAATAACTAAGTTGTTCTAGAACTGCGTGCTGCGATGAGGTGTTAAACAGGAAAACTACGCATAAAAAATTGAATCATACACGCACGTTGTAACATGTTAACTCGCAAAATTTGACCCAAAACGTATTACAAAAAATCTGTATGAGGTTAAAAGTGATTGGTCAAAATGTAAAACATATAAATTTATGGGGTTAAGAGGAGTCATCATCATCATCATACTCAGTAAATCCCACCAATAGCAAAGCTAAGGTAGGGTCTGAGGAAGATAAGATGTAGACAGTTTTACCCCTACCCTGTAAGAATAGAGAATTTGCTTCCAGTAAGACCTCCGGCTAAAAAAACTAGAGATAAAAAAGAAAGGAAAAAAAAAACCAAAAGTGGGTACAACCCACCAAACTTATGAGTACAACACCTTATTCCTACAAATGTTAATTTGTATGTGCTTAAAAGTGAAACAAATTAAAAATAAGTATCAAAATATGAGTACAATCCCTGAAACATATGGTACAATACTTCATGCCTACATATGTTACAAATTGATATTATATAAATTGGGTGGTGTGGTGTACTTAGGGTGAGCGGGGCACTCCCCTAAGAGGGGAGTCCCCTCTCTTACGTACACCCAATCAGGTTATGACACGTCAACTCCTCTCTTAAACTCCCCTCGCACCTCAATTTGATGGCGGCACTCCCCTCTTAGGAGAATTGTTTTTTTATTCAAAAAAAAAAAAAATGTTGATTGGTTGCTACAAGCATGGGCCCACCGATCCCCCACTCCCCTCTTCGGTGTCTTCTCCCCGATTCCTCTCCCCACACCACATTCCCGCACCGATGGCGGCGGTGTTCCCGAGCGGTGAATGGGGTCACCGATCCCCCTTCCCGCCGGTGCCCCGCTCACCCTTATAAATGCAATATATAATGGTATAAATGTAATGATATAATGGTATAATTGATGGATTTTTTTGTACAGGTGTGCTAATAAAGTCGTATTTTGTTTCTTTTAGTTCAAATGATTGTTGCTATTTCTAATAATTGAAAGATAGATAATTAGGGTGGAGATACAATAGGAAGTTAATTTGGCTAGGAAGGCTAGGAAGTGATCTTGACCATCCATTAAGTTAATCAAGGGCTAAGATTAAATCAGGGAAATTGAAAGTAAGAAAAGAGGCGCGTGACTTTTTTCAGGGGCATTCTAGTCAAGTAAGCCAATAGTTTCTCTCTCCTCCAATTCCCCCCCATTTTTTAAACGTTAATAACTCTTTCATACGACACTATTTTTTTATAAAAATTGCACCAAAAAAACGAGCGTTTTTTTATCTTTAAAACGAGTATACTATTGCTATATTTTGAAAAAAAAAAAATTTAAACCCAGTTGCGTAAAACGCAATAGAAAAACCCCCAGTATTGTAAAACGCAATGAAAAAAAAAACCTTAAAAATGACATTTTTCTAAAACGCAATGCACCAAAAACACATAGAAATGACTTATTTGTAAAACGCAATGGCCAGAAAACACAAAGAAATGTTTTATTTCTAAAACGCAATAGCCTAAAAACTCAAAAGAAAATGTACTTTATAAAACGCAATGGACTAAAATCCCATAAAAATGTGTTTTACCTAAAACGCAATGCACCAAAAACACATAAAAATGTGTTTTACCTAAAACGCAATGCACAAAAAACACAAAGAAATGTCTTATTTGTAAAACGCATTGGCCAGAAAACACTTAAAAATTACTCATTCTAAAACGCAATGGACTGAAAACACCTAAAAATATGTTCTACCTAAAACGCAATGACTAAAAACACTTCAAAAATGTGTTTTACCTAAAACGCAATAACTAAAAACACTTAAAAATGTGTTTTTTCTAAAATGCCATAGCTAGAAAACACATAAAACTCTCTTATTTCTAAAACGCAATGGACACATAAAACTGTCTGAGAACTGTCTGTGAATTGTCTGTGAATTGTCTGTGAACTGTCTGAATTGTCTACGAATTACTGTCTTCGAAATGAGCCAATTTCTGGAAAATTAATTTTTCTGATGCGTTTTTAGTACAGCAATTTAATCGAAAAAAAAATTTTTAGGTGTTTTCAGTCCATTGCGTTTTAGAATGACGCAAAAAAAAATTTTCGATTAAATTGCTGTACTAAAAACGCATCAGAAAAATTAATTTTCCAGAAATTGGCTCATTTCGAAGACAGTAATTCGTAGACAATTCAGACAGTTCACAGACAATTCACAGACAGTTCTCAGACAGTTTTATGTGTCCATTGCGTTTTAGAAATAAGAGAGTTTTATGTGTTTTCTAGCTATGGCGTTTTAGAAAAAACACATTTTTAAGTGTTTTTAGTTATTGCGTTTTAGGTAAAACACATTTTTGAAGTGTTTTTAGTCATTGCGTTTTAGGTAGAACATATTTTTAGGTGTTTTCAGTTCATTGCGTTTTAGAATGAGTAATTTTTAAGTGTTTTCTGGCCATTGCGTTTTACAAATAAGACATTTCTTTGTGTTTTTTGTGCATTGCGTTTTAGGTAAAACACTTTTTTATGTGTTTTCAGTCCATTGCGTTTTAGAAATAAGACATTTCTTTGTGTTTTCTGGCCATTGCGTTTTACAAATAAGTCATTTCTTTGTGTTTTTGGTGCATTGCGTTTTAGAAAAATGTCATTTTTTAGGTTTTTTTTTTCATTGCGTTTTACGTAACTCGTGGTTTTTCTATTGCGTTTTACACAACTGGGTTAATTTTTTTTTTTAAATATAGCAATAGTATACTCGTTTTAAAGATAAAAAAACGCTCGTTTTTTTTGTGCAATTTTTATAAAAAATAATGTCGTATGAAAGAGTTATTAACGTTTAAAAAATGGGGGGGAATTAGAGGAGAGAGAAACTATTGGCTTGGATTGACTAGAATGCCCTTGAACAAACTCACGCGCCTCTTTTCTTTCTTTCAATTTCCCTGATTTAATCTTAGCCCTTGATTAACTTGATGGATGGTCAAGATCACTTCCTAGCCTTCCTAGCCAAATAAACTTCCTATTGTATCTCTACCCATATAATATAATATAATATGAGTTGAGTGCATTAATGGTATATGTGATTTGCAAAAGTTGCATGTTTGGTTCTCATATTTTTAAAACTATAACAATGATGCCTAATGCTTAACATATGTGGTCTCTGACTTGGATGGGTGTTAAGCTCTCTAGTTAATTGTTAATTTGGTGTGAAATGACTAAACTATCTCTTAAAAAATAAAAAAACAATTAATATACTAATAGGCCCCACCTTTTTGTCCATACTCATCTCTCTCTATATTTCTCCAACTCTTCCTCTATCCCAACCACCATCACTACCAGCAGGCTCACCATCGACAAATCCAACCACAATTACCAGCTTCGACCTCTCCCAACCATTTATGAACAATAAACCTGAAAACCCAAACCTATTGTCGCCCCTTGCAATTTTCTTGTGACTATTACCGTCACGATCACTATCATTGCCACCATAGCTCTTGCGATTTTCCTGACTATAAGTGTCACCGCCCACATCGTAAAGAGGGGAGGAAGATTGGTTTCAATTTCACATAACTCCTTCCCTGCTTTAAGAAGTACTTAAAGGGTTAATAACTCCAAACTTTGAGGTGGAAAAACGTTGATTTTGAGTCTTTTGACATCATCTTTCTTTGCTAAGATAACCTGGTAGAGAAAACACCAAAAAATATAAGGTAGTTAGTTACTGGTACCGATTTAAAAATTTAGAAATAAATAGTATGTGCTATTTGTCATAGGTTTGGTAATGTTATAAATAATAAACTTATCACTTATGGAGATAGTTCATACTTTTGCCAAGTTTAGAAGTTATATGTGTGTGTATATACATATATTAAAAAAATATATAAATTGAATTCGAATTGAAAATCATAGATTCGTATTCGATTCTAATTCGATTACTGGACTCGAATACGAATCAACTCGAACTCGAACCTTTTTAATCGAATTCGAATCGAGTTGAATTTTGAATTTTTCGAATCCGAATCGAATTCTGAACACCCCTACATTTAAGTATTGGACAATGGACTATTAGTATTGGATTTCAATTCTAGTTACTTAAATGAGCTCTATTTGGATCTTGGGCCAAACATAGTTGATGTGGGTCTCTAGTCATTTCATTAAAAATGACACACACGCACGCACACACACACACACACACATATATATATATATATATATTAAAAAATAAATCGAGCCAACCAAGCTGAGCGGACCTTTGCTCGTGCTCGGTTTGTTTACAAACTGAACCGATACGAACCGAGCATTTTTTCAATCAAGATGAATCGAATGAGCGAATTCCAAGCATTTTTCGAGCGAGCATCAAACGAGCGTCGAGTGCCGAGCAATTTGAATAGCCCTATCTGTTAGTGCAGTAATGTCTATCGCCTCCGTCAATCCAGTTCGTAGCAGAAGCTGAAGAAAACAAGACCTTATATTGTAATATTTAGGAAAAAGGCAAGGTGGCATTTATGTAATTAATGAAAACTCTCATTAAAGCCTTGGCCTATAAATAGAATACTTAGGTGTTAGATCTGATTTCAGTCCGGAAGATGAATTTTTATAAAATATTGGTAATGAACTGGACTCCGATATTTTTACACAATAATATTTGGATCGTTTAAGATATTCTGTAAAAATTTGGGAATTTTTGGAATAAGTTAACTATTTTATTAAAATGTCCGAAAACAGCCCGGTTTTGAATATTAATGCTGAAATGACATAAGTTGTAATTTGCGTGTCTAAATGTCGAGTATGTTATCTGAGGATGATCTAACATGTTATATGTGTTATGTGCATTATCGTATGTTTGTGTATGAGTGGGGAATGGATAGGAAGTTTATATGGGCATGAACCGTTAAAGTGATGCATGTTATGTGATAGATACGTGTAGGAACTTTGTGCTCTATTTGAAAACCACTAAATGACTAACTGGTAAATTATACTAGGACGTGATTGACCGACCTTGACTGTTAGCTATTTTTGAGAGTCAAACCGAGGTGAGTTCACACCCTTACTAAGGCATGGGATTCCTGGTGATTGGGAATGGGATTGAATAACTACTTATACTATCAACACTACTAGACTACTTACTACTGTCCTCGGATTGGGAAGGGCACTTACGTAAAACCTACGTAAACTCATACTTACCACTGTCCTCGGATTGGGAAGGACACTTATGGATACGACTAGTCTAGTACATACAAAATGGGAAGCCCCCACTAAATATCGTAAAGGTTTGGGAATCAAGGATAATGGGTAATACATGGTTATGAAACGAACTTACGAATTCTGATACGAACTCATTAACTGAACAACCAACTGTGAACTCGCTCAACTTTGTTGTTGATTTGTTGTTACATGCCTTGCAGATCGTTAGGTACTTATGGAGCTTGCGCGAGGAGGAGGTCATTGTGGAATAGGGACTGTTATGTCCCGTGCCTAATAAATAAACTTTATGAACTTATAGAACTTATGTTTGGTCGTTAAACTTATGAATTATGAACTTATGATTTGGACTTATGTTTTATGCTTCCGCTGTTAACCTAAAGTCGGTTACTTATCTTTTGGTCACCAATTGTATTGTGATTGGCTTTATTAACTTAAATTACGTTGTTTAATATGATTGGTAGCTCGATCCTGGTCATGTCACGCCTCCAAGCGGTGACGCTCCGCATGGTGGATTTTGGGGGTGTGACATTAGATTTAGAACTTTTGCCATTTTCACCATTGGAGAGCTTTGGAGCTAGAGAGAGAAGCTAGAGAGAGAAAGTGCAATAGGTGATTCACGGTGTTTTGTATGATTTCAGATTATCAATAGAATCACAGTTTATATTACGATCTTGTGTTCGGTCCACGCACGTGTACGGATTCCGCACGTCACACGTGTCATACGCAATCGTTCAGGAGTCAAAATCCGATCCTACAAGTGGTATCAGAGCAGGAGCTCGATTGCACGGATCAATCGCACAAGAATTCATCAGATTCAGATCAACAATTCATCCAGATTTGTCAAATTTCTTCATTTTTCTATCTTCTTCACTTTTGGACGGAAAAAAACAAAATTAACATGGCTTTCACGGTTCAAATTGGCTGATTTTTGGATATTATATGCAAAAATCATAATCACACAAGCCTACAAAATTTCAGAGCAAAATTCCAAACAGTTTGTGAGAAATCGTGAATTTTCTGTCCGAAAATGATGAAGGTTGCTGTTGCTGCTCATATGAATGTTCACCGATCGAATGGATATCCGATCTAGTAACCATCTGGTCCAAAGTCTCATTCGATCGAAGTGAATTTTGTACCAAGTGTCAGATTGCAATTCGAACGAATCGCCATCCGATCCTCGACACATTGTTCATTCAATTTTTAAAGTCCAAGTATCGAACAACAATCCGAACGGATTGCCATCCGATCCTAATCACTTCGTTTTGTTTGATAGTGTGTCAACTCTCGGATCACCATCCGATCCAAAGCCCCATCCGATCCACTACAGCTTGGTTCTTGTGATTTGAGGATCCAATCATCGAACGGTCATCCGATCCAAAGCATATTGGTCAAATCGTCGAACACCCATCCGATCCAAAACAAATTGGTCAAATCGTCGAATGGCCATCCGATCCAAAGAAAATTGGTCCAATCGTCGGATCACCATCCGATCCATTGCTATCCGATCATTGTTATTCTGTTGACTTTATTTGACCTGTCTCGGTCGGATTGTAATCTGATCCAAAGACATCTTCTCAACTACAAGACTATTGACTTTCATTGACTTGATTCGATCGGATTGACATCCGATCCACATGTCATCCAATCCAATTGATTGTGTTTGTTTAAAACTAATTATTGTTTGGTTGTGTATTCGGAGGTGATAAACGGGAAACATCATGGGTGAAGAATTCTATAACACCTTTTACAAAGCGTTCACATCAGAATCTTTGGAAACATAAACCGTTACACCAAAAACAATAACAAAAGCAATCAATGATAATATAAAACATGATAATTTCTATGGGACTTATTCTAAACCACCTAAACTTGATAATATAGAAGATTACACATGGTGAAAAGAGAGGTTTCTGAACTGGACAAAGGCATATGCTCACGAGAGTTGGTTCTGTTTGGAGTTTGGAGTTTGGATACAGAGACCGATAAATGATAAGCATGAAGAGATTCATCTCAATGATCTTTCCGATGAAGACAAATGAAAATTTTCATACGAACAGAAAATGATTGCACTGATTCAGCAATCTATCAGAGATGATATTTTCTCTTTGTTAGTTCATAATGGTTCATCAAAATCAGTCTGGGAAACTTTGAGGGTTAAAGCTGAGGGCGGTAAACAAATTAAAAAGAACAAATTACTTTATTAAAAAAGGAGTTTGATTTGTTTGATAGTTTAAAAGGAGAGTTTGTGAGACAAATGATTGAGCGATTTTGTCATTTAAAATTGAGCTTGATAGGTTTGGGATAGTAAAAACTCGAGAGGAAGTAATTGACAAAATAATTGAAGCGTTGCCACGAGCTGATCAGTGGCAAACGTTTGTTTTTATTTTGAAAAATGATGTGTTATATGAAACAATTACTCTCGATGTGATGATTGAAAAAATTGAAACTCATGAGCTTGAATTGCAGAAACATAGCAAGATGAGCAGTTCTTCATATCTACATAATGTTGGTCTTTACTACAAAGGTAGTCTACCTCTGGTGACTGTAAATGAATCACCAAAGACCGCATTCAGTATTGAAAAGTCAAAAGAACCACAGAAAAGCTCATCAAGCTACAACCCAGGTTATTATTCATCTTCATTAAATGCAAATTCTGAAGAATCGGAGGAAATTCTCTGCAACATTGCATTAAAACTGAAAAATTCTCCTGCAATGAGCATCAATGCTGCAAAACAACAAATGAGTTTTCTGGCATATGTTCTAGAGTCATATGAAGGTCTAGTATCTGGGAAAATTGGAAATTCAGAATTAACAAAGGAAGACTATGACCAGATAGATCCAGCAGAAATAGAACTCATTGATATTCGATGGTGTTTAGCAAGTTGTATTCGAAGAGCTCAGAGGTATATGGAGATTACAGGCAAACAGACAATCGGTGGTCCGTCAACAAAATTGGGATTCGATAAATCCAAAGTGACATGCTTCAAATGCAAGCAAAAACGTCATTTCAAAAGAGAATGCAACAATTCTGCAGATGACGAAACCGAAAAACCTTTCAATGATGATTATTATCGAAGAGCAATTTATCACCGTAGCAAAGAAGAGACGCCAAACTTGAAACAGATTGAAAATAATTCTAAAGAAAAATCAAGAGCATGTGTGGTGATACAAGATGACGAAGGGTTTGACTGGAGCGAGTTTCTTCCAGAAGATGATCTTGTTGATGAACGTTTCAAAGCAAAAGATATAAAAGAAGCATTGAACAAACATCATCATGTTCTCGTTGCTGAGATAAAGAAAAGAAGTCGAGAAGAAATTCTGAAAGAAAAGATTGGAAGAGAATGATTCTTTGCTGGTTGTCGAATTGAGAAAATGCATGAAGAGTATGAGAAAGCAAAGTATTATGGGAGATACGACAAGAAAATAGATTGTTATATCAACAAAAATGGTGATCCTATCGTTCATCGAAAAGAATTGTGTTTGATGATGTTCTTGCAGTAATTCCTCTGTCTGGCGAATATTATTCAAACGTAAAAGACAAAACTTATCTGAATAGGCTGGACAAGATAATTCATGATGTGATGACCGCGAGTTTGAGAAAGAGGGATAAAGAAAGAATGAAAAAGAATGTTGAAGAATTAATTGATGATTTGAAGAAGGTTGCTGAAAAGGAGAAAGTCGAAGATGATCTGAAGAAGAAAGGAGAAGATGATGTGAAGGTTGAAAGTTCGATTGAAGAGGATAGTGCTGATATTGGTGAGGAACAGCAGAAGAGAGAAGCTGGTCAGAAGCAGACAGAAGAGAAAGCAGAGGTGCCAATCACTGAGGTAAATACTTCAACTGATTCTGAAGTCTTAAATAAATCAGTGGAACAGTGCAAGAAATGCATGGAAACGTGCAGTGCTTGTACTGAAAAAGATGAAAATTCAGAACAAGAAATCTATAATTTAATAAAATAGAAGAAGTTTTCAAAAAAAAAAATGCAAAGAAATGTTAGAAAATGAAAAAGGTTTGAAAGATAATGATGAAAAACTTTCACAAAAATGTAAAAATTTAGAAAAAGAAAATGAAAATTTAAAGGAAAAAGTTTTGAAAATGACCAAAGAATGTTTACAAAAGGAAAATGATTTTCAAGAAATGAAAAAGGAGTATGATTCAATAAAATTGGCCTATCACATTACAAAAGAGTGATATGAAAATGTGAAAAGTCAAATGAAACTTGTTCAATCAAGATTGAAATATTGTTTTGAAACAACTGATACGCTTAAACGACAGTATTCAATAAAGCAACAAGTTGTAAACTCTTACATTGAGGATGTTGTTAAGCTAAAGCGTCAAATAGCTGATTTAGAGCAAGATAACAACAAGTTACATAGCTATCACGCTTCATCATATGTGCTTGAACGTATTTTCAACATAAAACCGGGTGACGATGATTCTGAGAAAAACAAGAAAGGTATTGGCTCAGAGTTTCATCAAGTTCCACCACCAGAAAAGTTCGCATTTTATGATGATGAGAAGGTCGAAAAAGCTTTCAACATGGTCGATCAATTGCCAGAAAACATTGACATAACCTATTCCAAATATGATGATTCTAGTGATTCAGAGGTGGTAGGTAAGGTCGTTGAAAGTGTTTTGAAAGAAGAGTCGATTGAAACAGGTAAATCTGAATCACAGGATGAAAATGAAGGTAGTTTTCATGAAGGTTATCTGAAAAACTCAAAATATGAGAAAAAGGTGAATGATGATTCAAAATGTGATTTCAAAATATGACAAATTATTCGCAGATCTTGAAGTCTCGATTCAGAATGTGATTTCAGAAAAGATTGACAAAGTCTTCAAGATGATTGAAATTGAAAAATCCGAAATTCCAAAGTTTGCTGGAAAGAGTCACAAAACTTTTTATAACAAACATGCTTACAAAAAGAAAAACATGAAGGCTGGGTTGGGTTATAAAAAGAAACAGAATTGGAAAAGAAATGAAACGCCAAATTATCAGACAAATATGAAATTTGTTCATGGAACAAGTTACGAAGAAGAGAAAGAACTCCAATTTAGACGACAGTCTAATGCAGAGTTCTATGCTCAGAAAAAGCAACAACAACAACAGGTAAAAGATGTCTCAAAGAGAACATGTTTTAAATGTGATCAAACTGGACATCTTGCACGCAAGTGTCAAAATCTGAAACCTGTTGATGTTGAGACAGCAAAGAAGTCCGATGATGTTGAAAAACAAAAATCTGAGGATGTGAAACAAAGGTCAACCAGATTTGATTCAAAACAAACTTGGAGGTACAATACAAATAAGTTTGCTTCGAATCAAGCTTGGAAATCAAACCTGAATAGGTTTGATTCAAGACAAACCTGGAATTCTCACACACCCAGATTTAGAACAACACAAAGTTGGAAAATAAAGGTTGATGCAACAAAACCAAACCAATTTTGGAAACCAAAAGTTGTTGTTCAAAATCAAAATGTTCAAAATGAATCTCATTTTTATAAAAGAAGTGCTTCAAAAGATTGTAGGATCGTTTTCGGACCCAAACGAGTCGTTCAGAAGATTTTATACTTGATACGAGAGGCGAAAACAAACGTATCAAGGTCAATTGAGCACAAAATACACTTTAACTGTCGATTTGAATGATTTGACAACGACTTACAGCGAGACGACACTTCAGCAGCACTTCGTTGCTTCAACCGGAATCCATACAACTGATTTCGCTTGAAGTGATATTTATAGTGTTCTAATTCCGCTTGAAGCTGTTCCAAGCGAAATTAGATTCCAAGCGGAATCTAATTCCGCACGGAATTACAATCACACACTTTCAAGCGGAATTACATCCCTCAAGCGAAATTACATATATCTCGAATTACGTGCCCTGATCTAATATTCTTAGTACAAGACTCGATACAAGACGAAGTCGACAGACGCATGCACCAACAGACTCCCCCTCGAATGTTGATGAGTCTTAAGTGTCGAGTCTTCACATCTTCAGTCTTTATCAGTCTTTGGGCTCTTCTTTGAAGTATCTGACATTGTAAAGCATCCTCAAATCTTTCTCTTCTTCCCAGAAACGCAACCTGACTCTCATACATCTATTGATCAGGTCTCTTGATTCTTTAAGTTCATCAGCATCAGCAGTTCCAGAATAGTAACCTGGCCTACCTGCACATTCTTAACCCATAAATAAATTTCACAAATTTTACATTTTTACAAATTTATTCTCTGCTAACCACTTGTAGATACAAAACAATAAATGATTTTACAATGTTAATTTCTGATGAACCACTTGAAGAAATATCATTTTTCTTTTCAAACACTTTTTCATTTCAAACAGACTCCCCCTTACAGATGGTCATCATGTTTAGCACTTGGAATTTTGAAAATTAGCTCTTCAACACCAGTTATCGAAATTCTTTTTAGATTTTTCAAAATTTTATGCTAATACACACTAAAAATATTTTTGGATTTTTAACATGAAATGAAATGCAGTAAAGCAATATATACAAACAATATTTTTGTGAGTTTGCGTAAGAGGATCATATCAGTTTTTGAGACAAATCACCAACACCGTTAAGCTTTAATCATTTTAAGTTCTAAACGATTCACTTAGATTGTCAGTATACTGATCCACTTAAATTTTCACACAAAATTCAACTGTTTCGAGATACGAGATTAATGTTTTAAGCACTTAAACTTATTCGCGTGTCCCACCTCAGAATATACTCCCGTATCCAGATCCCAATATTCAGTCTTACAGGTGAGTATACCACAGATGATATCTGTAAGGGGTTAAATTGCGAGGACCGTGAGAGCTCGGGTCAGAACTTCCGTTCAGCAGAGAGATGACGGCTTCGACTTTTGGTGGGTCCCCTTTAGAGGATCTTTTTTACAACAACACATGATTAGCATTTTTCAATGTTTCATCATTTTTTGTACTGAGGGCGGCGCTATATTTCAAGCAAGCAGAAAGTATTATACGGGGACTAGGCCATTGCTTCCACAAAATCAGAAGTCCCGGGATAACACCCCAGATATCACTGAGTATAAAGACCTAGTATCTCAGAAAGAGTGACCTTTCAAACAAGATTTCGGGGGTTACCCATATATCCGAGAGATGTTCCCCACGATATAAGTAAGTTTGAAATTTAGGTTTATATCTCGTCACAATCTACTAAATGTGTAAAAATCTACTGACACATCATCAGTGAGACCGTTTATCACATTTTAACTTTCCAATTCTTTAGCATGCTGTGATAGTCCACTGATGTACTATCATTTCCTCTTATTACAACAAAACTCATTTTCATTTTTCAATGTTTTTGACATTTTCAAATTTTCAAATGTTTTTGAATTTTCTGAAATACTTACTCCCCCTAAAATGCAAAATCATTTAAAGAAATTTGAAAACAAACTATACAAACAACGTGACAACTGATATCGAATCGCTTCAATTCGCCATCCACTTGGCATAAACAATCAGAACTCCCCCTCACAACAAACTATTTTCCCATTATGATTTCAAAACACTTAAGTTTGTTTTAATCAAATGGTTTTTCTGGAAAATAAGTTTTGTTGATTTCATAAAACCTCTTGTAGGTTAGGGGATCTCATCACTTTGTTCTTCAACCACTTAAAAATTTAACAGTTTTAAGTTCAATCTACAAACATCACTTGTAGAAAATCAAGTACAACTTAATGTCCCTGATTTACCACTTGCAAGTCGAAATCACTTTCGTGAATTTCTCAAGAAAGATACCGATACCTGCTCCACGCTTACCAACCTGGGAGCTCCGGCAAGTCCAGAATTTAATCAGAATAATAGGTTCCATCCCAGTCACAAACCTGGGACGAAACACCCTTACCTGGTTTCTTCAATTTTTTCTCATAAAATTCTTTAACCCCTTTTACTTTCTTGTCAACCATTTTTTCAAAAATATGTTTCACTGTGGGGTTAAATGCATTCTCAACATCAAAATCTTTCTTTTCTGAGAAAAATTGATTTGAAATCTCCACTTTACCAATTTTCTTTTTAAAATTTTCAGCCCGAAGTGGTGGAAAATTTGCATCATCCATTGGCGGAACTGATTTCTCATCTTTTGAAACAACATGTGGCTCCTCTGACTTTGTGGAATCAGACTTATCGCCAGAAAATAGCTCCTCTGATTTTGATGAATCAGAATCATTGCTAGAAATATCATCAGACTTCTTAACAACCCATTTTTGGTTGTCAAGTTTTGTTGTTTTCTTGTAAAATCTGTTTGAACATTCACCAATTTCAAATTTTGAATTCTTGAAAAGTTTAGATCTGTCAACTGGTGGTTTAAACATAACCTCTTTATCTTTTAGTTTTGAAACTCCTTGTTTTGATTGAATTGCCTTGGGACAGTTTTTGGTAACATGACCACTTGTTTTGCATTGAAAACAGGTTCTTGTTTCTTTCATCTGATCAGCAAACTTCATCTCTTCTTGCTTCTTCGCAAGGAACTCTTTGTTAGATTGCTTCCAGAATGGGCTCTTTTGTTCTTCCTCGGTACTTGTTCCTGAAACAAACACTGTTTTTAGTTTATAAGTTTTCTCATTTTTATAATTTTTCGGTGGAATAAAACCAAGACCTTTTCTTTTGAAATTAGCATTATGGTTTGGTTTCTTTTGAAAACCAGAACCAGAACTGTAACCCTTTTTCTTGTTTAAATGTTGTTGAACGATTGAGGTGTAAGGTTTAGGTTTATCAGAAAGATTTACATGTTTTATTTCAGAAATATTAATTTCTGTTAGTTTGAAAACCTTTTTTTTATCATTTCTGGTTTAACACCTCTTATTGGAATTTCTCATCAGAATATAATTTGTCAGAATCATTCAATGTATATGCAACTTTGAAAGTTTCGTCATTCAAATTAGATTTTGATAGAAGAAATTCTTTATTGTAAACCCGTTTCTCCCTTTTGACTGAAGGACTTGACATGTCGGACTTAGACTTTGACTCTGATTTAGATTCCAACTTTGACTCCTCCATTTCATCATTATCTAACACATGATCCACCACTTTCTTCATCAATTGAGATTGTTGATCAGTGTCGGACGATGTAAAAGTGACATCAATATTTTCTGGCTAGTTAACTGAAGACTCCGACTCCCAATGTAAATTTGTTGCCTTTTTACTCTTTCTGAATTTGGATTTCTCAGAGAATATCCATTTTCAAGCGGGGGTGGACACTTGTTGTAACTGACACCTTGTTTCTTACCAGATGTTGTAACTTCAGTATCCTTCTTCTTTTCTTTTTTCTTTTTTCTTTTTTCTTTTTAGAAGTCTTTGCTTCAGATACAATCTGTTCTTCAGTTACTTCATCATCCTCAAAAGCCTTCATACCTTCCACTGTTGGATAAATCATGTCAATAACATACGAAGTACATGAGTAACTTTTTAACAAACGATTAACTCTTTCTGTTTCAATTCTTTGGGTTTCCAGTTTCTGTTCCAACACAGCACACTTCTCAATATAGTTGTTCACCACTTTCTGCTTTGTCATGAAAGCTCCTTGAAGTGTTTTCATGGCTGTTGCTTGTTCATCACTTGATTGATTGTATTGATTCATGGCTTTGTTCAGAACATCATAAGATTCCTTCAACCTGTTTATGTTGTTAACCAATTCACTGTTTTTCTTTTTCATGATCTCACAGGTTTCACAATTCACAGGAATCTTTCTTGCATCAACTTCTTCATCAACTTTGAACTTTGGAACTTCCTTTACCTTTCTCTTTATCACTGGAACCTCCTCATCATCACTGCTGACAGGTGTTTTGATCTTTTTCTTTTTCTCTTTAGCTTTTTCATCTTCACTATCACTTTCTTCCATCATTTTTAAATGAGCTGCCATTCTTTTCGCATAATAATCATTATCATCATCACTATCTTCTTCAATTCGAGCCACAAAAGCTTTGGCTTTTAGCATTTCTTTATCCGGACAGTAATTATCCCAACTAAAATTTTCCCAGCTAAAGCCTTCTGGTAACTTTTCATCATCTTGACTGATCAGACATGATTTGTTGTCAGCAGAAATATATTTGTTCCAATTGAAATCTTTTGATGATTTTTTATCTTCTTGGTTCACCAAACATGCTCTCTTTGAAGACTCCTCTATTGGTTTTCTACCGTGTGCAACTTGTGGTTCTTGTTGTTGTTGAGCAACTTGATGATATATAGCTTTCCGGTAGTAATCATTGTTGTTGAACGGATTTTGAGCTCCACTTGCTTCGCAATTAGTGCACTCCCTTTTGAAGTGTCCTTTTTCCCTGCAACGAAAACAAGTTACTTTAGATTTATCAAAACCCAAATTAGAAACATATGCATCACGGAAATCATCTCTTCCTGTGATCTGTTTGAACTTCTCAGCTCGTCTCAACATACTAGCCAAACACCACTTAATATCAATTAATTCCATCTCTTCAGCATCAATCTGATCGTAATCCTCTTTGGTCAACATTGGATTCCCGATCCTTCCTACTACTAAACTTCCATAGGACTCCAACACAGTCCCCAACAAAGACATGTGACTTTTTGCAACTTCTTCAGAATAACCCTGATCATTTTCAAGATTCAATACAATGTTGCATTGTAGCTTCTTGCCATTCTTGGTTGCTGAAATGTTTGGATCAAAAGATGGATATGATGAAAAATTTGTGTTGCTGTTTGATCATTTGGATGAACTTCCTGATGAACTCTTTGCATTGAATGCAGTCTCAACCTTTGGTGACATGTTGGTAGTTTTGTCATTCAACCCTGCTTTGTAATAAAGCCCAATGTCTTGTTCACCATCAAAATCTTTCATTCTTAAGACCTTTCTCTGTTCCATCTCCTGAGCCTCAATCTTTTCAATGAATTTACTTAGTGTCAGACTGCTAAAACCTTTCTTGTTTCTTAGCATCATGAGATATGTGCCCCAAATCTCGTGTGGCAATGCATCAGCTAGCTTTTCAATCAACTCCTCATTATCTTTTGTGATGCTCAACCTCTTCATGTTAGCTAACAGATTGCAATATCTTTCAATGATCTGCTTCGTGTTTTCATTTTTTAAACCCCTGAATAAATCAAATTCTTTCTTCAAAAGCGATTTTTTTGTTTTTAACCATCTCTTGGCTTCCAACAAATTTTGATCTTAATGCTTTCCATATTGAATAAGAAGTTCCATTATGTTGCAATAAAACCAATATATCTTCCTTAACAGCTTGATGCAATAAACTCGTCATCATTTTCTCATCTTTGTATTTCTTTTTATCTTCGGCACTTAGATCTTTAATTGCAATAATCTCCTCATCATCAGTCATCGGTCTAACATATTTCGTCTCAACACATTCCCAAGCATCTAAGTAGTTTGCTTGTACCCAATTCTCAAACCGTTCCTCCCAACCCTTATACTCCTTAATGTTCATAAGTTTTGGCGGTTTTTGCATGGTACCTGTTTCATTTTCTAACATTGTGTTCTGTGCAAGAGTAATCGGGGTAATCGGAGTAGCAAATGCGTTGTAAATTTCCTCTTCCATGATTCGGTTTTCAAGAAATTCACAACCACTGTTTTCAAGCGAAATTAGTTTCCAAGCGGAATTACACTTCTCAAACGAAATTACTATTTCTGTGAGATAACCCTGTTCAAACGGGATCAGCACTTTCAAATGAGATCTCTTTTCAAGTGGAATAGCGTTTCAAATGGAATACCTAATTTCGTTTGAACAAACACCACTTTCAAACGGAATCACTAATTTCGTTTGAAATTCTCAAATGGAATTACAAGTTGGAGTGGAATAGCTGATTCAAACGGAATCTCTCAAACGGAATTACTCTTTCAAACGGAATCAACCAACTTTTCAAGCGAAATACCACTTTCAAGCGGAATTAACCAACTAATTCCGTATGAAATGCTGCTGATGTCATCATTCTCGAATTGTTTTTCAAATGAAATTACAGATTTTACCAAATTTAGATCGAATTAAGGTCCAATTTTCTCAAGGATTTGTTAAAACACAGTTTCGCACAAAATGTGAAAATCTCAAGTCATTTTGACCGTGAAATCAAGTTTAATTTGAAAAAGAAGGTGTAGAAATCAGAATTTGCAGCTGAATTGGTATGAACTCTTCCTCCTGAGCTCTGATACCACTTGTAGGATCGTTTTCAGACCCAAACGAGTCGTTCAGAAGAGTTTATACTTGATACGAGAGGCGGAAACAAACGTATCAAGGTCAATTCAGCACAAAATACACTTTAACTGTCGATTTGATTGATTTGACAACGATTTACAGCGAGACGACACTTCGGCAGCACTTCGTTGCTTCAACCGGAATCCATACAACTGATTTCGCTTGAAGTGATATTTATAGTGTTCTAATTCCGCTTGAAGCTGTTCCAAGCGAAATTAGATTCCAAGCGGAATCTAATTCCGCACGGAATTACAATCACACACTTTCAAGCGGAATTACATCCCTCAAGCGAAATTACATATTTCTCGAATTACGTGCCCTGATCTAATATTCTTAGTACAAGACTCGATACAAGACGAAGTCGACAGGCGCATGCACCAACAAAGATCAAAGTTGGGTGGTTAAGATACAACCTGTTTCTAAAAAGAAAACTGATTCAATCAAAAAGGATGAAGTAAAAGATGAAAAGTTGTTTGTTCAAAACGATGATAATTTTCCGAAGTTGAATGAATCATATTGTGTTGAAATGCCTAAGGTCAAACAGACCTAGGCTAACTTGTTCAAGTAACTGAATAGTTTGAATGTGCAGGTGCTTCCAAAGACAGCTGAATGTCATTTAGAGGAGCGTCGGAGCAGCCTGGCACGAGAGAAAGAGGCTGCTGGTCCCTGCGACTGCTAAACAGGAGTTTGTTTGATTTCTTTACATAAATAAACCATATTATAAAACCCTAAAAATTGAAAAATTTAAAAACCAAAAATATGTTTTTATTTTGTCAAAAATTGAAATATCAAAAATATGTTTGTTTTTAAATTTTGTCAAAAATTCAAAAATCCAAAAATGTTGATTGAATATGCCGAAACCTTACGGCTGAACAAACATGATTAATTTCACAAGATTGAAAAACGGTTTTCAAACTATAAAATATCAATGTGTTGTATGTGACAACTGTCAAATTTGCATGCATCCGTACAATTAATTAACTATGATTAGTGCCTAATGACTGTGCTGATTTACAATTTATGACTTGAATTGCGTTCTGATTTATGCATCATACTTACATGTGCATCACATATTGCATACTATCACATCATTTATCACATACAAACTTTAGTGACATAAACGATGCACAAAGCACAGTTAGCACAACTAGAGGATAGCTCAGAAAAATGCTGACGATGTCAGTACATAGACAAACAGTGTTTTGAAATCCCGTATGGGCCAGAGACAAGGTTTTACACTAGTATGGAGTGTAGGGAAGTAAGGACCATAAAACTGCTTCACTAAGTGATAGTTAAAGTGCCGGAAAGTGCCTAAAACCCACTTAAAGTGCAGTAAGGACCACTTATGATCCCCGAACACCTCAACACACTATATAACATACCTTATGCATAACACCTAAACTAATACACTTAGTTTTCAACTAATTACCTATTTATCATTACAACTTACACTTAGAGTCCCCCATGTATGTAATCGGTCACAAGGTGACCCCACCCCCTAAGATTTCCCTAATCTTTCCATGATCTTTCCTTGATTCACTAAAAGATTGTGTTGTGTACTCTTGAAACATAAGACAAATGGATAAAAGGTTTGCATGTTTATAAGAAGTCTAGAGATCTCACTAATCACCACACTTCACAACTCACCTCCATCTCCTTCTCCCTCTCCCATTCTCGGCCGAGAACTAGCACCACCACCACCATCACTTTCAATTCAATCCAACCCATTCCAAGTTCATTCAAGGGTGTTAGAAGGTGATTAAGGAAGCTTGGTGCTTGTGGATCTTGAAGGACCTTCATCATTTGCTATTATCCTCCACTTTTGTCATCACCATCTCTTGTGTTCATCCCTAGCCTTTGTGCTAGTTGTAAGACTCTCATGATCCTTGTTTACTTCATATTTAGTTGGTTAAAAGATGTATTATGTTGTAAATCACAAGAACACTAAAGAACATAATCTTGAATCTTGAAAATAAGCTTAACATATTGTGAAATATGGATGAAACTATGTTGTTTAGTGTATGAATGATACTTGATTGTTATTTTCTTGAGATTACGATGTTGATCATCATAAGGAGCTTGCTAGATTATGATTAAACACATGATCTAGCAAGTGAGAGGATGATTATGTGATGAAAAGAGATGATCATCCTCATATATAAGCATGAACTTGAAGAATAAAGTGATTTATTGAAAAATAATAAACAAAGTAAGTTAGTAATCTTATGGATCTAAGATTTATGAATGGTTTTCCAAAAGAACCAAGTTCAAAATGTGATTTTTAGAAGATCTCGGTTCTTACTTAAAAAAACACTATTTTTTAGTGGTAAAACAAGTGTATAAACACTTATGAAACAAGAAGATGCCATAAAGAAATGTTTTTGTAAAATATGTTTACAAGCTGTAAACACCTAAACCTTCCAAGAATGAGATTTTTAAAGAAGTGAACACACTTTAAAAGGTAACTAAACCTACTAAAAACACTACCAAGTTACTACAAGTTTTTATGAAAATTCAAGTTCATGATTATTATGTAAGTAGCTTTGTTTTACCACATGGTAAGTGTAGATTGATTGTTGATTGCTTATGATGATTTTTGAAAAGAAAATGATATGCTCTAATAGCATCCATTTTTAGGGGAAACTATGGCAAAATTTTCTAAAAATACGAACACTTAGAGAAATATTTTCTAAACAAATATTTACAAGTATGTTTAAACTATGGTTTTCAATATAAACTTTGCCATAGATTTTGTTACAAAAATACAAGTATTGGAGGTTGGTTTTTATAAATAAAAATGGCTAACTATATATATATATATATATATATATATATATATATATAGGGGGCCGCTAAAATGAGAACCACCTCCAGTTGTAAGAACCATGAGAACCACTTTACACCAATTAGAACCTGCCATGTCATTAGTTCACATGTCTTTTAAGAAGGTTACTATGGTAATTTTACCCCATACCACCCTTTCAATCACAAATCAAAAAAATTGGGTTGCCCGCTTCACATACTTCGAGTCTCAGGGCATGATTTCGATTGCACTGTAGCGTTTCACAATCCCAAAGTGTTGAAGCAAACCCCCTTCCTTTTATAAACAACAACTCCTTCTTCATTCACCCACCTCTCACCTTCTGCCTTTTTTTTCTCTCCTCTCCTCATGTTTCCCTAATTTGTTTAAAACCTGCTTCAATTTTACCTACCTCGCTGGATAAAACCCACTCAAAATTTCCCACCCATGATGTTCAATCATCCGATTGCAGAGGGCGACGGTGGCATTTTTGGAGATGCTGATAATAGGCTGATTTGCACACCGCAACAGAACGCCGGAGTTGGTAATGCTGTCGGCGATACTCTGTTTCCAGGTCAGGCTAATATGACCGGAGTTGGGTTTGTGGAACGAGGATCCAGTTCCGAGGCTTTCGAGACTCCATTGATTCCAACAAGTCAGCCAACGGACAATGGTAATATATATATCATTCAAGAACTTAAATTTGTATATTTTGTTAATGTTTTGGTCTTTTGATTGCGGTTGGGTATCAAGTATGTTTAGTTGGTTGAGTCTTTTTTGGGGTCAATTTGATACTGGGGTCACTATTTGTCGATTTATGTATATTTGTTTTTAATTTTTGTAGTTGGGTTTTAAAGAATAAAATGATTGGTTTTTTTTTAAAAACGGAGCTTTGGTTATTTAAAAACAGATGTTTATTTTTTGGGCAAGTTGACCCTGGTTTTGACCCACCCTAATTCTGCTGATAAGTTGTTTTGGTTAAAAAAACGATTTTTTTTAGGTTTTGATCTTGTTTTAGTTGTTTGGTATAATAAAAAATGGTTATCTGGTTATTTGTTATTTGCATTCTGCTTCTGTTCCCAGGCCATTTTGTTACATTCAAAATTGTAAACCATTTTTGCGTAAGACCTAAAGGGTAAAGTTGTAAAGCCCTTAATCGTAAAAGCTTAATATTTTTAACGAAAATCTTAAACCTTTTTAAGTTTGATAATGTTGAACTGTTTACGGGGACCGTAAAAAAAGTTACATAATCTGTAAAACGTAAATTTAAGATTATGTTGAACTGTTTTGGAAGAACCATTTGTTGGTATTCACCAATTATTGCCTAGAAATTTAGTTGAATACTATTACGTTTCGTAGTCATCTTTTTATGTCTCATGTATAAAGAATTTTTTGGTGCGTTTATGTCCGCAGACCACGCCACAGATTCAGAGGAGGAGTGCTTTTCCTGGTTCACTCCGAATGGGACACGCTGCTGGTGCCCGGATGCGCCAGACCACCTGAAACCAAGACTTGGAACCGTGTTTTAGCAGTGGGAATACGTGGTCGAGAAGTACGATATGTACGCTGATCACTGTGGGTTTTCGACTAGGCTGGGAATAATTAAGCGAAAGAAAGGAGCCATGACGCACCGTTACATTGTTTGTTCCAACCACGGCAAGCCGCATAGCCAGAATAGGAACTTCGACATCCTTGACGAGACGTCGCTGAAGATTAGGCAGTCCACTTTCCGTGTGTGTGACTGTAAAGCCTGTATACGTGTGAAGTTCGATCAGACGTCTCGCGGTTGGGTCTTGTATCACTTTGAAGATAACCATAACCATCCAATGGTCCCAGTGCATAGCAGAGATCTTATGAAAAAACGGAGGAGGCTTGATTATTTTACGAAGGAGTTCATCCACCGAGCGAGCCTTAGCAAGGTGGGACCGTCGGTGGCCCATAGACTCCAAGTAAACCTTAAGGGGGCCACCACAATGTGAAAGGAACCGCGGACGACTTCAGGAACTTTGCATCAAGGCTTCGCATGTTCATTGGTGACAGGGACACGCATTTGGTGATCGAGAAGATGAAAGATCGGGTGGACCACTTACCGAACTACACCTTTAAGTACAGCATGGAAAACGGTGAGATACGACACATGTTCTGGGCGGATGAAATTTCTAAGATCAACTATCAAGCCTTCGGCGACGTCCTAGCGTTTGACGCTACTTACCAAACCAACAAGTAAAGTTCTCCGCAAAAAGTTTCCGAGTTTTTGTTTTTGTTTTTGGGTAATTTCAATATGTTATACGCGTTCTAACTGTTTAACTATCTTAAAATACAGGTATAATCTGATCTTTGTTCCTTTTACCGGGGTCGACAACAACAAACGTTGTGTGACTTTTGGGGCTGGCCATTTTTTTTGTGAGACAATCGAGGCGTACACGTGGTTGCTGAGGGCTTTTCTGGTGGCGCATAACAAGCAGCCCAGCCTTGTTCTAACTGACCAAGACCCAGCCATGCGCCAAGCTGTGGCTGCTGTGCTCGATCAGTCTATTCATCGCTTGTGCATGTGGCACATTATGAAGAAATTACCTTCCAAGGTAATTTCCAATACAATGTCTGCCTTGGCTAAAATTAGTTTTTTTTCCTTCTGAGCTGTTTTTTTTTTTGTCTTCCAGATTACAGGAGAGGTCGCACATAACTCTGAATTTCGGGCTGCCATACATAAACTGGTATGGAACATTTATATTAAACTGGAGACGTTCGAGAGGAGATGGGGGAAGCTGCTAGAGAAGTATGGGCTCGAAGAGCACGAGTGGCTGAGAGACATGTACAACATTAAGGAGATGTGGGTACCGGCGTATTTCAGAGAAATTCAAATGTCCTGTTTGATGAAGACTACATCCCGATGCGAGAGTTCGAACTCCGCGTTTAAGGTGAACTCCTCCTGGGCGAACACCCTTGTTTATTTTTTTTGTGTTACGACTCGACATTGGAATCCCAACGATACAGGCAGAGGGTTGGGGACTTCATTGCAGATGATCGCGCACACGAGTTCAAGACGGGTTTGGCGATAGAGAAGCACTGCACGTTATTGTATTCCCCGACCATATTCGTTGAGGTTCGCAAAGAAATCCTGAAGGGCCTTTTACACTGTTACACTACCGGTGTCGAAGAAGTCGATGGCAGGAAGATATATACCGTTTCGCACTTGGACAAGAATTCCGATGTCGTCAATGATTTCACGGTATTGGTCATTTCCTGAATTTTTTTTAAAGCACACTACTTTTTTTCTAAAAGTTGGCGGTATTTTTCCCGTCATAATGCAGGTTAAAGTTGATCCAGAGGAGGACACTACAACATGCTCGTGCAACCTGTGGTGCCGTATCGGATATCTTTGCAGGCATATTTTCTGCGTCTTCCGGCAAACGAAGGTGGACGAAATACCGCTTAAGTATGTGGTTAGTCGTTGGGGACGTCACGTGTTGCCAAAGTCTGTTTTCCGTGTCGAGTTCAGGTATGGGGTAGATTTGTCTCCGGAGGCGTTGACCCGGAACAACCTGGTGGATTGTTTTTCTAGAGCGCTACAGGCTTTGGTGGGCGACCGGGCAGCAATGGAGGATTTTCTTGTCCAAATCAAGGGCTGGACGAAAGAAATCACTGATGCTCGCCGTGGAAAATCAAACGCTGACGCACCAGAAACACAGGTTATGGCTGATATGCTTGGAGTGGTTGAGGAAGGTGAGACTAGCACCCCCATTTCCTGCTCAAATCCTCAAGGCATACGTAATAAGGGATGCGGCACCAACAAACGCATGATTGGGCCAGGGGAAAGGGCTGTCCAGATTCAACAAAAGCCCCAGCGATTATGCAGGACATGCAACCGGTTTGTTAGCGGGCATGAGTCGCGCAACTGCCCGGAGAAGCGAAAGAACGCAGAACCTTAGACAACTGGTTCTGAATGGGGTGCTGTGACGGGGGGTAGTGTTTTTTTGGATCGGGGTTGATCTTATGAACCGGTGGTACACGCTGGGTTGACGTGTGTTTTGGTGACAACTATGGCTGTGTTTGGGCAAAGGTTATAGTTTTATGGTATCTTATATATCTAACTTTTGGTTCAACCGTAAATTGTATAAAGTAACCCCCCCCCATCGTCTTTTGTGGTATGGATCACAGTACTTAGTTTATGTTTTTGCACCCCCCCCCCCCCTTTGGTGAATGAATGTTATGTTTGTATGATCTCGGTTTGTCAACCCCCCCCCCTTTATATGTTTTTTTGGTAATGATATGGTCTTGTCTGATTAAGAAGGTAAAAACATTACGTAAAGTTTTGCGGGCAAAAGCGTAATAGCTTAAACCGTAAAGTGTAAATTTACGTAACCCGCAAAACGTAAAACCTTGAAAACTGTAAAACGTAAATTTAAGTTTATGTATAAAAAAAGAGTTAAAACGTTAATTTAATTAAAACGTAAACCATTTTTGCGTAAGACCTAAAGGGTAAAGTTGTAAAGCCCTTAATCGTAAAAGCTTAACATTTTTAACGAAAATCTTAAACCTTTTTAAGTTTGATAATGTTGAACTGTTTACGGGGACCGTAAAAAAAGTTACATAATCTGTAAAACGTAAATTTAAGTTTTTGTATAAAAAAAGAGTTAAAACGTTAATTTAAGTAAAACGTAAACCATTTTTGCGTAAGACCTAAAGGGTAAAGATGTAAACCCCTTAATCGTAAAAGCTTAACATTTTTAACGAAAATCTTAAACCTTTTAAGTTTGATAATCTTGAACTGTTTACGGGAACCGTAAAAATAGTTACATAATCTAGAGATCGGGCAACGTGACTCTTTAGTAAAACTGTAAAACATAAGTTTTCGTAAACCGAAAAACATTTTCGCGCCACATGTTAAGGGGTAAGACGCCAAACATAAACGTAAATTTTTTTTTGAAAGACGTAGTGTGTTTTTTCCACGTAAAACGTAATTTTTTTAAAATGATAAACGTTAAACCTTTTAATGTAAAACTATAAATTTTTTTTAAACGTAAAACGTAATCCTTTTTACAAGTTAAATGTAAAATTTACAAACTAAAACGTAAAAATTGATAAACTGACTAAATGGAAGGTGATGCACTATAAGCCTTCTCTGGTTTGTCTTTTTCTAAAAAAATAGTCACGGTTTTTAAACCACACCAACCAAATAGTGACCCTTTGATTTGAATTGATGTCTGCACACCAGCCAGGAATATACATCATGGCATTTGGAGAAAAAATAAGCAAACCTCTTCTTTGTCTCCTTGTGTTGGTCTTTCCCTATATATAGCCTACTGCCTTTTGTTGTTTTCATGCAAATAGAAAGCAAAAAATTGGTTTTACCCAGCCCCTAAAAATTCTTTGAAACCCATAGGAAAGAAAGATGGCAGATGGCCAGAAAGTGTGGCGTCCACGCAAACATGTCCCCCCCGGAGGTGAAGTAATAAACCATAAAATAGGTTTCGTTGTTTTTAGAGGCTCATTTGTTTAATTCTTGTTTTCCTTTTAAAAAAAACGGATGATTTTTTTTCCTCCCAACCAGGTTCGTCGCCGTGCCCTCCCAATCTACCGGTAAAAGAAAAAACAGTGCAAGTGTGGGGTCGTGAGCAGATGGGGTTGGTGTCTAACCCAGACACTTGCTGGCTCCCTGTCCAGCATGGCGGCGTCGGCCCTGGGTGCAAGTATGGGACCGTCATCGACTGGATATGAGTTCTGGCCCAGGTTTGGTTTGGTATCCCAGACAACCCCCAGTGTCTCCCCAGACCCCCTGTCGCCCACCCCAAACACCCTTTGGTTCACCCCCCCCCCCCCCCCCCCCCGCGCTTCGGGTCACCTTCTGTCCACCTCAGTTCCCCGGGTCCAGTTATGCCGGGTGTCAGGCACTTCGGTTCCCCGCCAGCCCAATTTGCTTCCCCCACACAACTTCGAAGTGCCTTTGGTCCTTCCCATGGATCAACTTCAAGGTCACCAACGTCTGCATGTGTAAGCGAGAGGTCAAAGGGCAAGCGCCCGATGACTCAAGTTTGGGTACCGAAGCCGGCAACAGTTGGAGTTGCTGACCCTGATGATGGTTGCAAGGGTGCAGCGGCTGGTTCAGATGCAGGATGGTTTTCGTGGGGGTCAGACTGTGACTCTGACTTGGATTAGCCATTGGGAATGGTTTTGAAGCATCTTATGTGTGTGCCTGGTGTGTTTCATTTTCAGTCATGTTTGTATTAATGTTCGTTTGTACGCGTCGTCTGTTTGTAGTAATGTTTCGTTTTATGCATAAAAAATGGAACGTTGGCGTTTTCTAACGTTTGGTTGTATGAAAAAAAATGCAACGCTTTTGTCAGTGTTTTAAGGTTTGGTTTTATGAATGAAAATATCGCCTAAACTGTCTAATGAAAAACGAATAAAAGAAGAACGTAAAAGATTAGGTAGACTGTAAAGAGTAAAAAAAATTCGATGTAAAATGTAGGACGTAAATTTGTTAAAAGTTTATGTAAAACGTAAGAAATTTTACGTAAGTCGGAAAAGTTTACGCAGATTTTACGTAAATCCTAAAACTTTACGCAGTTTACGCATCTCCTCAAGAATTTTGAAAAAAATTTCGAAAAAACGTGAAACGTAAACGTAAAAACATTAAACTATTTGCATACAAACGTATTTTTTACGTAAATTGGGAAAAACGTTAAACCTTTTGGAACAAATCTGTAAAAAATGTAAAGTGTAAATTTTTAAAATGTTAAATTTTAAAACGTAAAACTCAGTTTTTTAATCGAAAAAAATGTAAAAAACGTAAATTTTTAAAACGTAAAACTCAGTATTTTTTTAAAACGAACACGTGTAAAAGGTAAAGCTCAAGTTTTTAAAAACGAAAATTTTTAAAACGTAAAACCCATTTTTTAAACGTTAAAATGTAAATGGTAAAACGTAAGACTCATTTTTTTAAACGAAAAGGTAAAATCGTAAAACGTAAAATTTTAAAACGTAGCACGTAAAAACTTTAATCGTTCGACGTAAATTTTCTAAACATAAGACGTAAACTTTTTTAAACGTAAGGCATATACTTTTTTAAACGTAAAAGTTAATTTTTTTAAACGTAACACATAATTTTTTTTAATCGTAACACCTAAATTTGTTAAATGTAACATCAAAACTTTTTAAACGTAGGATGTAAACTTTTTTATGTTGAAATTTCCTACATTCCCAAGGCGTAAATCTTTTAATGTAAAACGTAAAATTTATAAAATTTAAAACGAAAGAGCGTAAATTTTTTAAATGTAACCTGTAAATATTATGTTGAAAATTTTTAAACGCAAGGACCTTTAAGTTTTAATGTAAATAGTAAAATTTTTAAAATTTTAGACGTAGGAACGTAAAATTTTTAAATGTAACCCGTAAAATATTTTAACATATGACGTATTTTTTTTAAACGTACTATTTTTTTTATGTTGAACATTTTTTAAACTTGTTTTCCTTTTAATAAAAAAGGATGATTTTTTTTCCTCCCAACCATGTTCGTCGCCGAGCCCTCCCAATCGACCGGTGAAAGAAAAAACAGTGCAAGTGTGGCGTCGTGAGCAGATGGGGTTGGTGTCTAACCCAGACACTTGCTGGCTCCCTGTCCAACATGGCGGCGTCGGACCTGGGGTGCAAGTATGGGACCGTCGTCGACTGGATATGAGTTCTGGCCCAGGTTTGGTTTGGTATCCCGGACAACCCCCAGTGTCTCCCCAGATTCCCTGTCGCCCACCCCAAACACCCTTTGGTTCCCCCCCCCCCCCCCGCTTCGGGTCACCTTCTGTCCACCTCAGTTCCCCGGGGGCCAGTTATGCCGGGTGTCAGGCACTTCGGTTCCCCGCCAGCCCAATTTGCTTCCCCCACACAACTTCGAAGTGCCTTTGGTCCTTCCCATGGATCAGCTTCAAGGTCGCCAACGTCTGCAAGTGTAAGCGAGAGGTCAAAGGGCAAGCGCCTGATGAATCAGGTTTGGGTACCGAAGCCGGCAACAGTTGGAGTTGCTGACCCTGAAGATCGTTGCAAGGGTGCAGCTGCTGGTTCAGATGCATGATGGTTTTCGTGGGGGTCAGACTGTGACTCTGACTTGGATTAGCCATTGGGAATGGTTTTGAAGCATCTTATGTGTGTGCCTGGTGTGTTTCATTTTCAGTCATGTTTGTATTAATGTTCGTTTGTACGCGTCGTCTCTTTGTAGTAATGTTTCGTTTTATGCATAAAAAATGGAACGTTGGCGTTTTCTAACGTTTGGTTGTATGAAAAAAAATGCAACGCTTTTGTCAGTGTTTTAAGGTTTGGTTTTATGAATGAAAATATCGCCTAAACTGTCTAATGAAAAACGAATAAAATAAGAACGTAAAAGATTAGGTAGACCGTAAAGAGTAAAAAAATTTCGATGTAAAATGTAGTACGTAAATTTGTTAAAAGTTTATGTAAAACGTAAAAAAATTTACGTAAGTCGGAAAAGTTTACGCAGATTTTACGTAAATCGGAAAACTTTACGCAGTTTATGCATCTCCTCAAGAATTTTGAACAATTTTTCGAAAAAACGTGAAACGTAAACGTAAAAACATTAAACTATTTGCATAAAAACGTATTTTTTACGTAAATTGGGAAAAAACGTTAAACCTTTTGGAACCAATCTGTAAAAAATATAAAGTGTAAATTTTTAAAATGTTAAATTTTAAAACGTAAAACTCAATTTTTTAATCGAAAAAAATGTAAAAAACGTAAATTTTTAAAACGTAAAACTCAGTATTTTTTCAAACGAACACGTGTAAAAGGTAAAGCTTAAGTTTTTAAAAACGTAAATTTTTAAAACGTAAAACACGTTTTTTAAACGTTAAAACGTTAATGGTAAAACGTAAGACTCATTTTTTTAAACGAAAAGGTAAAATCGTAAAATGTAAATTTTTAAAACGTAACACGTAAAAACTTTAATCGTTCGACGTAAATTTTCTAAACATAAGACGTAAACTTTTTTAAACGTAAGGCGTATACTTTTTTAAACGTAAAAGTTATTTTTTTAAACGTAACACATAATGTTTTTTTAATCGTAACACGTAAATTTGTTAAATGTAACATCAAAACTTTTTAAACCTAGGATTTAAACTTTTTTATGTTGAAATTTCCTACATTCCCAAGGCGTAAATATTTTAATGTAAAACGTAAAATTTAAAACGTAAGAGTGTAAATTTTTTAAATGCAACCCGTAAATATTATGTTGAAAATTTTTAAACGCAAGGACCTTTAAGTTTTAATGTATATAGTAAAATTTTTAAAATTTTAGACGTAGGAACGTAAAATGTTTAAATGTAACCCGTAAAATATTTTAACATACGACGTAATTTTTTTAAACGTACTATTTTTTTTATGTTGAACATTTTTTAAACATGTGTTCCGTTTTAAAAAAAACGGATGATTTTTTTTCCTCCCAACCAGGTTCGTCTTCGAGCCCTCCCAATCGACCGGCGAAAGAAAAAATAGTGCAAGTGTGGGGTCGTGAGCAGATGGGGTTGGTGTCTAACCCAGACACTTGCTGGCTCCCTGTCCAGCATGGCGGCGTCGGCCCAGGGGTGCAAGTATGGGACCGTCGTCGACTGGATATGAGTTCGGGCCCAGGTTTGGTTTGGTATCCCAGACAACCCCCAGCGTCTCCCCAGACCCCCTGTCGCCCACCCCAAACACCCTTTGATTCACCCCCCCCCCCCCCCCCGCTTCGGGTCACCCTCTGTCCACCTCAGTTCCCCGGGTCCAGTTATGCCGGGTGTCAGGCACTTCGGTTCCCCGCCAGCCCAATTTGCTTCCCCCACACAACTTCGAAGTGCCTTTGGTCCTTCCCATGGATCAGCTTCAAGGTCGCCAACGTCTTCAAGTGTAAGCGAGAGGTCAAAGGGCAAGCGCCCGATGACTCAGGTTTAGGGTTTAGGATACCAAACACCCTATGGTTCCCCCCCCCCCCCCGCTTCGGGTCACCTTCTGTCCACCTCAGTTCCCCGGGTCCAGTTATGCCGGGTGTCAGGCACTTCGGTTCCCCGCCAGCCCAATTTGCTTCCCCCACACAACTTCGAAGTGCCTTTGGTCCTTCCCATGGATCAGCTTCAAGGTCGCCAACGTCTGCAAGTGTAAGCGAGAGGTCAAAGGGCAAGCGCCTGATGAATCAGGTTTGGGTACCGAAGCCGGCAACAGTTGGAGTTGCTGACCCTGATGATCGTTGAAAGGGTGCAGCTGCTGGTTCAGATGCATGATGGTTTTCGTGGGGGTCAGACTGTGACTCTGACTTGGATTAGCCATTGGGAATGGTTTTGAAGCATCTTATGTGTGTGCCTGGTGTGTTTCATTTTCAGTCATGTTTGTATTAATGTTCGTTTGTACGCGTCGTCTGTTTGTAGTAATGTTTCGTTTTATGCATAAAAAAATGGAACGTTGGCATTTTCTAACGTTTGGTTGTATGAAAAAAATGCAACGCTTTTGTCAGTGTTTTAAGGTTTGGATTTATGAATGAAAATATCGCCTAAACTGTCTAATGAAAAACGAATAAAAGAAGAACGTAAAAGATTAGTTAGACCGTAAAGAGTAAAAAAATTTCGATGTAAAATGTAGTACGTAAATTTGTTAAAAGTTTATGTAAAACGTAAAAAAATTTACGTAAGTCGGAAAAGTTTACGCAGATTTTACGTAAATCGGAAAACTTTACGCAGTTTATGCATCTCCTCAAGAATTTTGAACAATTTTTCGAAAAAACGTGAAACGTAAACGTAAAAACATTAAACTATTTGCATAAAAACGTATTTTTTACGTAAATTGGGAAAAACGTTAAACCTTTTGGAACCAATCTGTAAAAAATGTAAAGTGTAAATTTTTAAAATGTTAAATTTTAAAACGTAAAACTCAATTTTTTAATCGAAAAAAATGTAAAAAACGAAAATTTTTAAAACGTAAAACTCAGTATTTTTTCAAACGAACACGTGTAAAAGGTAAAGCTTAAGTTTTTAAAAACGTAAATTTTTAAAACGTAAAACACATTTTTTTAAACGTTAAAACGTTAATGGTAAAACGTAAGACTCATTTTTTTAAACGAAAAGGTAAAATCGTAAAATGTAAATTTTTAAAACGTAACACGTAAAAACTTTAATCGTTCGACGTAAATTTTCTAAACATAAGACGTAAACTTTTTTAAACGTAAGGCGTATACTTTTTTAAACGTAAAAGTTATTTTTTTTAAACGTAACACATAATTTTTTTTTAATCGTAACACGTAAATTTGTTAAATGTAACATCAAAACTTTTTAAACCTAGGATTTAAACTTTTTTATGTTGAAATTTCCTACATTCCCAAGGCGTAAATATTTTAATGTAAAACGTAAAATTTATAAAATTTAAAACGTAAGAGCGTAAATTTTTTAAATGCAACCCGTAAATATTATGTTGAAAATTTTTAAACGCAAGGACCTTTAAGTTTTAATGTATATAGTAAAATTTTTAAAATTTTAGACGTAGGAACGTAAAATGTTTAAATGTAACCCGTAAAATATTTTAACATACGACGTAATTTTTTTAAACGTACTATTTTTTTTATGTTGAACATTTTTTAAACTTGTGTTCCGTTTTAAAAAAAAACGGATGATTTTTTTTCCTCCCAACCAGGTTCCTCGTCGAGCCCTCCCAATCGACCGGCGAAAGAAAAAATAGTGCAAGTGTGGGGTCGTGAGCAGATGGGGTTGGTGTCTAACCCAGACACTTGCTGGCTCCCTGTCCAGCATGGCGGCGTCGGCCCAGGGGTGCAAGTATGGGACCGTCGTCGACTGGATATGAGTTCGGGCCCAGGTTTGGTTTGGTATCCCAGACAACCCCCAGCGTCTCCCCAGACCCCCTGTCGCCCACCCCAAACACCCTTTGGTTCACCACCCCCCCCCCCCCCGCTTCGGGTCACCCTCTGTCCACCTCAGTTCCCCGGGTCCAGTTATGCCGGGTGTCAGGCACTTCGGTTCCCCGCCAGCCCAATTTGCTTCCCCCACACAACTTCGAAGTGCCTTTGGTCCTTCCCATGGATCAGCTTCAAGGTCGCCAACGTCTGCAAGTGTAAGTGAGAGGTCAAAGGGCAAGCGCCCGATGTCTCAGGTTTAGGGTTTAGGATACCAAACACCCTTTGGTCCCCCCCCCCCCCCCGCTTCGGGTCACCTTCTGGCCACCTCAGTTCCCCGGGTCCAGTTATGCCGGGTGTCAGGTACTTCGGTTCCCCGCCAGCCCAATTTGCTTCCCCCACACAACTTCGAAGTGCCTTTGGTCCTTCCCATGGATCAGCTTCAAGGTCGCCAACGTCTGCAAGTGTAAGCGAGAGGTCAAAGGGCAAGCGCCTGATGAATCAGGTTTGGGTACCGAAGCCGGCAACAGTTGGAGTTGCTGACCCTGATGATCGTTGAAAGGGTGCAGCTGCTGGTTCAGATGCATGATGGTTTTCGTGGGGGTCAGACTGTGACTCTGACTTGGATTAGCCATTGGGAATGGTTTTGAAGCATCTTATGTGTGTGCCTGGTGTGTTTCCTTTTCAGTCATGTTTGTATTAATGTTCGTTTGTACGCGTCGTCTGTTTGTAGTAATGTTTCGTTTTATGCATAAAAAAAATGGAACGTTGGCGTTTTCTAACGTTTGGTTGTATGAAAAAAATGCAACGCTTTTGTCAGTGTTTTAAGGTTTGGATTTATGAATGAAAATATCGCCTAAACTGTCTAATGAAAAACGAATAAAAGAAGAACGTAAAAGATTAGTTAGACCGTAAAGAGTATAAAAATTTCGATGTAAAATGTAGTACGTAAATTTGTTAAAAGTTTATGTAAAACGTAAAAAAATTTACGTAAGTCGGAAAAGTTTACGCAGATTTTACGTAAATCGGAAAACTTTACGCAGTTTATGCATCTCCTCAAGAATTTTGAACAATTTTTCGAAAAAACGTGAAACGTAAACGTAAAAACATTAAACTATTTGCATACAAACGTATTTTTTACGTAAATTGGGAAAAACGTTAAACCTTTTGGAACAAATCTGTAAAAAATGTAAAGTGTAAATTTTTAAAATGTTAAATTTTAAAACGTAAAACTCAGTTTTTTAATCGAAAAAAATGTAAAAAACGTAAATTTTTAAAACGTAAAACTCAGTATTTTTTTAAAACGAACACGTGTAAAAGGTAAAGCTCAAGTTTTTAAAAACGAAAATTTTTAAAACGTAAAACCCATTTTTTAAACGTTAAAATGTAAATGGTAAAACGTAAGACTCATTTTTTTAAACGAAAAGGTAAAATCGTAAAACGTAAATTTTTAAAACGTAGCACGTAAAAACTTTAATCGTTCGACGTAAATTTTCTAAACATAAGACGTAAACTTTTTTAAACGTAAGGCATATACTTTTTTAAACGTAAAAGTTAATTTTTTTAAACGTAACACATAATTTTTTTTTAATCGTAACACGTAAATTTGTTAAATGTAACATCAAAACTTTTTAAACCTAGGATTTAAACTTTTTTATGTTGAAATTTCCTACATTCCCAAGGCGTAAATATTTTAATGTAAAACGTAAATTTATAAAATTTAAAACGTAAGAGCGTAAATTTTTTAAATGCAACCCGTAAATATTATGTTGAAAATTTTTAAACGCAAGGACCTTTAAGTTTTAATGTATATAGTAAAATTTTTAAAATTTTAGACGTAGGAACGTAAAATGTTTAAATGTAACCCGTAAAATATTTTAACATACGACGTAATTTTTTTAAACGTACTATTTTTTTTATGTTGAACATTTTTTAAACTTGTGTTCCGTTTTAAAAAAAACGGATGATTTTTTTTCCTCCCAACCAGGTTCGTCGTCGAGCCCTCCCAATCGACCGGCGAAAGAAAAAATAGTGCAAGTGTGGGGTCGTGAGCAGATGGGGTTGGTGTCTAACCCAGACACTTGCTGGCTCCCTGTCCAGCATGGCGGCGTCGGCCCAGGGGTGCAAGTATGGGACCGTCGTCGACTGGATATGAGTTCGGGCCCAGGTTTGGTTTGGTATCCCAGACAACCCCCAGCGTCTCCCCAGACCCCCTGTCGCCCACCCCAAACACCCTTTGGTTCACCACCCCCCCCCCCCCCCGCTTCGGGTCACCCTCTGTCCACCTCAGTTCCCCGGGTCCAGTTATGCCGGGTGTCAGGCACTTCGGTTCCCCGCCAGCCCAATTTGCTTCCCCCACACAACTTCGAAGTGCCTTTGGTCCTTCCCATGGATCAGCTTCAAGGTCGCCAACGTCTGCAAGTGTAAGCGAGAGGTCAAAGGGCAAGCGCCCGATGACTCAGGTTTGGGTACCGAAGCCGGCAACAGTTGGAGTTGCTGACCCTGATGATGGTTGCAAGGGTACAGCGGCTGGTTCAGATGCAGGATGGTTTTCGTGGGGGTCAGACTGTGACTCTGACTTGGATTAGCCATTGGGAATGGTTTTGACGCATCTTATGTGTGTGCCTGGTGTGTTTCATTTTCAGTCATGTTTGTATTAATGTTCGTTTGTACGCGTCGTCTGTTTGTAGTAATGTTTTGTTTTATGCATAAAAAATGGAACGTTGGCGTTTTCTAACGTTTGGTTGTATGAAAAAAAATGCAACGCTTTTGTCAGTGTTTTAAGGTTTGGTTTTATGAATGAAAATATCGCCTAAACTGTCTAATGAAAAACGAATAAAAGGAGAACGTAAAAGATTAGGTAGACCGTAAAGAGTAAAAAAATTTCGATGTAAAATGTAGGACGTAAATTTGTTAAAAGTTTATGTAAAACGTAAGAACTTTTACGTAAGTCGGAAAAGTTTACGCAGATTTTACGTAAATCGGAAAACTTTACGCAGTTTACGCATCTCCTCAAGAATTTTGAACAATTTTTCGAAAAAACGTGAAACGTAAACGTAAAAACATTAAACTATTTGCATAAAAACGTATTTTTTACGTAAATTGGGAAAAAACGTTAAACCTTTTGGAACCAATCTGTAAAAAATGTAAAGTGTAAATTTTTAAAATGTTAAATTTTAAAACGTAAAACTCAATTTTTTAATCGAAAAAAATGTAAAAAACATAAATTTTTAAAACGTAAAACTCAGTATTTTTTAAAACGAACACGTGTAAAAGGTAAAGCTTAAGTTTTTAAAAACGTAAATTTTTAAAAACGTAAATTTTTAAAACGTAAAACACATTTTTTAAACGTTAAAACGTAAATGGTAAAACGTAAGACTCATTTTTTTAAACGAAAAGGTAAAATCGTAAAACGTAAATTTTTAAAACGTAGCACGTAAAAACTTTAATCGTTCGACGTAAATTTTCTAAACATAAGACGTAAACTTTTTTAAACGTAAGGCGTATACTTTTTTAAACGTAAAAGTTAATTTTTTTAAACGTAACACATAATTTTTTTTTAATCGTAACACGTAAATTTGTTAAATGTAACATCAAAACTTTTTAAACGTAGGATTTAAACTTTTTATGTTGAAATTTCCTACATTCCCAAGGCGTAAATCTTTTAATGTAAAACGTAAAATTTATAAAATTTAAAACGTAAGAGCTTAAATTTTTTAAATGTAACCCGTAAATATTATGTTGAAAATTTTTAAACGCTAGGACCTTTAAGTTTTAATGTAAATAGTAAAATTTTTAAAATTTTAGACGTAGGAACGTAAAATTTTTAAATGTAACCCGTAAAATATTTTAACATACGACGTAATTTTTTTTTAAACGTACTATTTTTTTATGTTGAACATTTTTTAACATTAGAAATTAAATTTTTTTAGGTAAAACGAAAATGGTAAAACTTAAACCCAAACAGTTACTGAGTTTGTTAAACGTAAATTTACGTAAACCCCGCAAAACGTTTTTGCGTAAGATGTTTTACGTAAACTCTAAAAAATTTCCAACAAAATTCACCCACCCAGAAAAATTTTGGCGTAAATCGTTTACATCTAAAACGTAAAAAATTACTTAGCCTATAAAGCGTAAGGCGTTTCACGTAAAAATTTAAGGACTTAATAATTTTACGCAATCGGTAAGAAGTTAGAATTGTGTTTTTTGACCACCTGACCCGCATGCCAACATAAGTATCACCATCCCCGACAAAAAAGAAATTGTTTAACCGTTGCAAAACCACCCCAAAAAATGCCCAACCCAAAAGACGCCAAACCAAAAAGAGGAAACTGTCTATCACACCGAATCATTGTCTACACAAAGGCCAAACGACGTCGAATCTCGTCGCCATATTTGTTCACCGGGGACAGGAGAATCGCGGTCGCATACCATTTCCGTAAGTAGTTGCACTGGACTTTCTTCCGCGCCCCGTGCACACTGAATCCGCAGAAGAAGTTTCTCCTGGAACCCACAAACCGTTCCATATGGCGCATTGCAAAAATGCCAGAGTCCACAAACGGTGTCGCGATTCTATGGGTCGTAGACCATGGAAGAGCCTCTCTCATTATGACACTTGAGTGCATGGTCGTCGCTTTGGGATTATTCACAGATTTCAGATAGTCAACAAAAATTTCTTTCTGTTTTCCAAGTAAACAAAAACAGCCGTAAGAACAACGGGGGATAAGTTTCTCAGTGCCTTGAAACGTCATAAGTTAAAGGATAAAAATCACATCAATCACATACCACTTTAAAAGGGGTTGTCTTCCGGATATAGGAGTCGTTGTCCCTCAATAGCCCCCTAGACCCCTTGTCACCCAAGTGATCAATCAAGTATATGCGCTCCTCTTCCAAGTCAAACACTACCAGATAGTAGTGGTCTACCTCCAGAACGGGCACGAAGACCATATCGAAGTCACACAGATCTACAAGGTGATGTCGGCCGCTCAGGCTTGCCTTCAACCCACATTCGAAAGCGGACACGCGTCTCCCGCTAGGGTCCGTCTCCAGGTTTAACATCCAATCAACCTGCGGTGGAAAACCCCAAAACGTTTATTTGCATGACCAGTACTGCACCGGTTTCCAATAATTCAAAACAAAATATCGATAAAAGGAACAATTATATGAGAATTTTTTTTTTACCACATTGGAGTGGACACAAAACAACCGTCTAGGCATCCCTGGAGACGAGAGATTTGGGTCGTCGTTGAGGACGTGCACCCAAGCGTCCACCACTGAATCGGATACGTTGCTGCCGATCGCCAGGGATTGAAGCTCAAGAACATCCGCGCGTGCCCCAAACTTGTCCTCAAACATCACATATCTGCGGGGATTGAACAACAACTAAAACTTTATTTTCGTAAAAAAAATTTCGGTTCATGTAACAACGTAAAAATTTACGTAGACTGTAAGACGTAAAGCGTTTAATGTAATGTGTAAAAAGATTTTCGTACTATGTATAAATTTCCGTAGGATGAAAAATATTCTTAGACTGTAAAAATTATATGTAAACCGGAAAATTTTTTCGTTTTCAAATTTAACGTAAAGCGTTTCGTTAATATAAAGATGCGTATAACGTAAAAAAACTTTACGTAATACGTACAAGTTAACGCAAAGAAAGTTTTAAAACTTTTATGAAAAAATGAACCAAGGTAAAAGGCAATCCCATTTTTTTTTTACGCAAAGTGAAAAAAGAACGGGAAACGGTCCTTAAATTGTCCAGTTTATATGTAAACTGGAACATTTTTCGGTCGCTGTAATATTTATATGCAAACGGGGGGGGGGGGGGGATTGAACAACAACTAAGAAATAATTTTCGTAAAACTTTTTTCGGTTCAAGTAACAACGTAAAAATTTATGTAGTCTGTAAGACATAAAGCGTTTCACGTAATGTGTAAAAAGATTTTCATACCCTGTATAAATTTTCGTAGGATGCAAAAATATTCGTAGACTGTAAAAATTATATGTAAACCTGAAATTTTTTTCGTAGAAAAATTTTACGTAAAGCGTTTTCGTTAAATATAAAGATGCGTATATCGTAAAAAAACTTTACGTAATACGTACAAGTTAACGCAAAAGAAAAGATTAAAAAGTTTATGAAAAAATGAACCAAGGTAAAACGCAATCTCATTTTTTTACGCAAAGTGAAAAAAGAACGGGAAACGGTCCCTATATTGTCAAATTTATATGTAAACTGGACCATTTTTCGGTCGCTGTAAAATTTATATGCAAAGGGGGGCGGGGATGAACAACAACTAAAAAATTATTTCTGTAAAACTTTTTTCGGTTCAGGTAACAACGTAAAAATTTACGTAGTCTGTAAGACGTAAAGCGTTTCACGTAATGTGTAAAAAAGATTTTTCGTACTCTGTATAAATTTCCGTAGAATGCAAAAATAATTTTTTCGTAGTCAAATTTTATGTAAAGCGTTTCGTTAATATTAAGATGCGTACACCGTAAAAAAACTTTACGTAATACGTACAAGTTAACGCAAAGAGAAGTTTAAAAACTTTATGAAAAAATGAACCAAGGGAAAACGCAATCCCATTTTTTGGACGCAAAATTGAAAAAAGAACGGGGAAACGGTCCCTAAATTGTCAAATTTATATGTAAACTGGAACATTTTTCGGTCGCTGTAAAAATTTATATGTAGACTGCAAAAATTTCCGCAAAAAGGTTTCGAAGTCAGTCAATTTTTAGGTAAAAGCGTCTCAATAATAAAAGTTACGTATAACGTAAAAAAAATTCTACGTAATACGTACAAGTTTACCAAAAGAAATATAAAAAGTTTATGAAAAAAGGAACAACGTAAAGCGTCACATAAAAAAAGATACGTAAAACGGTAAAAAAACATTTTCCGTTTTTCGTAAAAACGTAACGAAAAGAAGTAGGAAAATTTTACGAAAAAATGAACAATGAAAAAACGCAATCCCTTTTTTTACATTTTCTGAATTTATAAAAAAGTTTACGTGAATCGTTAGGTATATTGTAAAAAGTAATAACCGTTAAAAGGAAGCCATATATTTTTCTGATTTTTTCCTACTTAATTAGTTTTTCTGATAGCGCCACGACCGCCTAACGAATACCTGCGCGATATGGTTTTTATATATTTATTTTCGGTGGGATAACTTACGGAAATTCATCTGTTGCGTGGTCCGGGTTGACCTTTGTGAATGGATCCCTGCAGAGAAGAAAACGAAAAATACCCGTCAGTACTAGGAAAAACGACAACACACCCAAAACACAGAATGTTAAAAAATCTTTTTAGATTTGTCTCGGGTGCGACACGCGCACAGTCTAACATGAAGGCTGCTTATCCTTTTTACCTCTCACTCATTTAAAAAATTGTTTGCCTCAACCACGCATCTTGGGTCCTCTTCCGGAATAGGAACCGCCAAGCCGAGTTTTGTTGGTTCGTGGTTTGTTTTGGATCCAACTCAACGTCGCCCGGGCTGCTAACCAACCGTGGCTTCTCGTGGAACGCTCGTATCGGTCTTGCTCGGATAGGCTCGTTCGGCTTAGGGTCTTCACCGTTGACATTTTGCTCCGTGCCGCCTTCCTGGTCGACCGGCACCCGGGTTTCAACAGGCACCCATATATCGACGCCTATATGTCTTCTAACCGGTCTACCTTCGCTGCCCGACCCAACAGCACCAACCGAACGTCCCGTTTCCAACCTGCCCACATCACCTGCTACCAGGGGGTATTACCCAAAAAAAAAATTAAATAAATAAAAAAATAAAACAGATAATAAACATAATAATCAGACGTTAATCTTTTTTTTCGAGACTGAAGCTTAAAAAATTAAAAATAAAATTTAAAAACCAAAAGCATGAAAAGCGTGCGATTCCGTTTTTCAATAAAAAACGAGAGTTGTACGTACCAGAATCTTTTTCCTTCAGCCCCGGCCCACGCGCCCCCTCCTGTGAGATCCCGAGACTGAAACTCGGGTGACTACACGAAACAACATCAGCCTTGCAACTGTCATCACGTACCGACACCCAGGACTCAAAACTTAAAGGGCTCCTGACAGGGCTAGATATGGTGGCCGACACACCCAAAGCATCCGAAGGTCGAGCATCCAAGCCAGCCTCGTCACCTGCTTATGGGGGGGGGGGGATCACAGGTTAAAAAAGAGAAAAAGGGACAAAACAAAAAAGATAAACATAATACTCTCTGATGGTTCGTACCAGTTCAGTCAGTCCCGCGCCACATGCCACCTCCTGTGAAATCCCCAAGCTAAAACTTGGTTGGCTGCTAGTCGCATCAACGCCCTTCCCCGTGTCATCCTCTATAGGGCGATGGATAAAGGTTACTCGAAACCAAAGTTTTTTTTTAAAGGACAACCCCCCAAAGGCCCAAAAACTGTTAAACAACCAAAAAAAAATACAACGCGTCTTGGCATTTTATATACTTACCACTGTCCGCACCCTTGCTTGGCTTGTCCACCTCGCAACATTCAACAGCGGCGACGTCTGCAGCGCGCAAACCTGACGAACACGCTGCGCCAACAGGCGTGGGTGGGCCAAAAAGCCGAGCGGCAATCTGGGACTTGGTCCACCCTCGAACCCGTCCAACCGCCAACGGACCCGCCACTGGTGCCGTACTTCGATCAACCGCTGTCTCACCTTCTCCGGACCTGACAGTTACATCACCCATAACCTTCGTCGCCCCATCAGTACTTTCAGGAGCACCCCCTGTTTGTGTGGAAGAAAAAAAATATTCTTTTATAGATCGTTTTATGGTTAATACTTATTTTTGGCGCGACAAACCTGCTTCGGTTGCCGTAACATTTGTTTGTTCCCCTGCATGAGATGTCAAAAGATTTCCCAATGCGGTTGCCAGCTTAGGAATACCAGCCCTCGGAGCATACAGACCGCAAACCGCTACTGGCCGAAGGGCCTGAGAAGCCTGCTGCTGCAACACGGGGGTTGCCGGTGGGTTAACATCAGCTGGCGGGTCTACATTTACATCACGGTCGGCGGCGTAGCCTCCTTCGTCACGCACCGTTCCAGTATCCTCTTTTTCGGTGTTAAACTCATCCCCGCCGGCAACGTCCCCTGTGTGTTAAAAGAAATTAAAAACCAAAACAAAAAAAAAATAAAAAATATTGGTTGGCCATCCCTAACATATATTGCCACCATGTCGCCTTTTTTGGTACCTGCCTCCCCGACGTCCGATGGCCTGTTAACATCCGAGCTCCCCCTATTTTCGCCACCGTCGCGCTAGCTTCCACTTGGCTGTTATCACCCAAGTTCACAGTACCCACCTCTTCAAACGACATCTGTTCTAAACCACCTGTCACATCTGGTAGACCGTCGGCATCTTTGACCCCAGCATCCCCGATGTCTCTTGCAATCGCGCCAACGTTGCCCCCATGATGGAGAGTGTGAAACACGGGTGCTAAAGTGCTTATCTTACGTGATTTGATCCGTTTTAGGTAATTATATGTTTGGAATATGTTTATTGCGAGTGTTTGTGTGCTTTGCAGGTAAGACGTGTAATATGGTGAAGTTACGATGTTTAAAGATGGAGCGGAACGATCGCGGATGGGAATCAAGACGCAGCACATTAAACGGGACGTGTTCGGGTCGATAAATATATTGAATACATAAGAAAATGCCCATACATGTTAGTGGGGAGCATTAATTGAGAACCATTATTACTAAATTGGCAGCCATACAACACGTGAATAATTATTCATCATCATCAATGTCAATGGACATTCACTTGAAGAGACACACACATGCGGCTGACATACAAGGTTTTAGAGGAGAATATTACTGTGAAGGAACATTGACATGAAGATTAAAAAAGAAATAAACAGGAACAAGGACTCTAGGCTTACGGCTGTTAGATGGAGTTTACGGAATCAAAGGAATTGAAACATGGGCCGCACATATGGGAAATTTTAGGCAGCCCACTATCTCGATATTGGAACAACATCATGAAAAAAGGGGGCAGCCACCATCTCGATTTTAGCAGCCAACATTAATTGTCTTGGGCCTCAAAAATCACCTCTGAATATACTCGATAATGGCAGCAACAATAAAAAAAAAAAAAGGATCTGGACTTCCAATATATCATCGGCTTTTTGGGCAGCAATACAACATTCTTTTGGGCTCTTATAATCGGCCCAACATCATCATGATCATCATCGATTGGGGGAGCCACTCATTCGGCAATTAGGGGCAGCCGTATAACACTATTTTTGGCTCTCAACTCACATCATCATTCATCATTAATCATCATCACTTCCACCACTCACCAAGTCATCATGCTTTCAATCTCATCTCAAGCCTTTGAGGATTGCACGAACATCATGAGCGGCTAGTCGTCCCATGACCGTCTCCGGGACTAGGGTTTATGTGTGAAACATTGGTTTGCGTACGGTTACGACTTTTTGGATTAGAAACTGATTAATCATTCGGTTAGTCGTTTTTATTGTTCTTGTTTAGATTAAACAATATTTGATTATCGTAATCGTTTCAGTTCATCAATTATTTGGTTTTTTTCATCAACAACCGGGATTAAATTCTAGAATGTCATTGTTTTAAACCTTTAATCATTGAACCGGTTAATGTTTATGAAATCTAAAATTGGTAATTAATTGGATTACTATTCATTTGCATCAATCTTTCGGTTTCGATCGTGGATCATTGCAATCAAATATATTGTCCGTTAATTATTTATCTAAACAAGTTTTCAAATCATGTCTATGTGATTTCCAACTGGTAGTAACTAAGCAACCTGATTTTCTACATAACCTGAAAACCCGGAGATTGGTCTCTCTTCTCACAATTGTTTACAACCATAATTTACATTTGTTTTCATAATTACTTCAAAACTGCAAAAAAAAAAAAAGCAATTAGTTTAGAAATAGATAATAACTAAAGCAACGAACTTTTACACTTTCCACTGATTCCCCGTGGATTCGACACCCTACTTGCCCTTTACTAGTAAAAGGTGAATAGGACATTTTCACTTATATTTTTGACCGACCTTACGACATCGATCAAAATGGCGCCGTTGCCGGGGAATCGGTGCGCTTAGTGTTTAGTAAGTTGTTTTTCTTAAAAAAAAATAGAAAAAATAGAAAAAACCAAAAATCCAAAAATAATTCTTGTAGTTTTTAGTTTTTTTATATGTTAGTTTTCTACGCGGGTATTTTAGTTTGTTTGTGCAGGAAGTGAAATCTCTGGATCATGGATAGAGCTCATCAGTCATGCCCTTGTTGTGGGAGAATTCACATACATGAAGATTGCCTAGTGTTTTGGACAGGCCCAGTATTTTGGAAAGAAAAATTGATGTCTGGGTACAAGGCACCTTCATATCAGGGACTTTATCAGTCAAATGTCAACTACAAGTATGAGCAAAATTTGGATCATGATGATTACGAATCCGAGGTGGTGCCCGTCTCAAGATACCAAGAAGATTATAATGGTCGTCACCATGATTACTCTGAGTCAGCATACAATGATTTTAATATGCGTAATCAATGGTGTAATCATGGTAATTACCAAGAGAGTTCATACCAGCCTTATGAAAGTAAAAATGATTGTCAAGGTAAACACCAAAATTCTAAACTTGATGAAATCATGGATATTATGCTGGAGATGGCACAAGAGAGCAGGTCAAGAACTGAGGCTATGGTCCAACGATCGAATCGAATAGACGAACAAATTGCAACATTGAAGGTTGTGAAGGATAATACCACATCCATTCCTGCATTTGTTGAAGAAACACAAGAAATACCAGATTTGGTTGTCGAAGATGAAGAAGAGGTTGAAAGTCTTCCTGAACTTGAAGTTATATGTTTAAACCTACATGAAGACTTAGCACCTACTGAAGATGTAACACCTCGAAAATTTACGTCCTATAATGTCTTGACACGTGTCATAACCTTTGAACGTGTGAAAGAATGTTCTTGAAGGACTAAAGTTGACAAACACTGAAACTGTGTAAATATAAGGGTTCAAAGTGTCAACAATGAATAAATATACTTTACAATAACCCTACATGATGTTTATAACCTTAAACGAATGGATCATGGATCATACGAAGCGAATTGTGAAAGAAAGTGAGAGATTACAAACTACAGGGGTTAAATGTGTCAACATGTTAAAGATATACCTCTGAGTGACCTTATAGCAAACCCGAAGCCTTGTAACGATTAATTATGCTCACTAGAATGCACCATAAAAATTTCACCAAGTTTCGTTGCCGTATGAGAAAGTTGTGATAAAATTCGTGTGTGAGGGTTAGAATCGTCAACATTGAAAATTTGGGCTTCTCGGGTGATCACAAAGTTACCCGAGGACTTGACAAAGTGGGTATAAGTATTAAAGCCCCTATATGTAAATATTAAAGCCTTAAAATGCAAGAAACAACTTGAAAACGACCTTTCGGGGGACCAGGGACCAAAATGCAATAAAAGGAAAATGAAAAACCTGAACACAAGTCTCAGGCGGCCCGCCTGAGGTTTAACAACATCTAAAGCGGGCCGCGTCAGGACCCCAGATGCGAAAAATAACAGACAGCTGCCTGTTGCTGTTGTAACCGACTTAAAACACCGGATTTCGATTCTATGGGCTTGTCTATACTGGTATATAGCTTATAGTGGACACATGCATGCATCTTGGATCATCCTAGACCCATTTGGCATCAAATTGGAAAGATCAAAGTTCATTTATAAGTCTCATATTGCAACATACAAGCATATTTCAACTTCTGGACATTTTGAGGAGCTCAAGAACTGATACAAGACTTCCCAATCATCCATTAGACGTATGTAAGTACTCTTGACCCTTCTCGATTGGGTTATGCTTAGTTTATAGCCTAGAAGTCAAACCGTCGTAATTACGGTTTGACTTGGCGATAAATCATAAACGGTCCAGAGTTTGGTCGAAACGAAAGTTGTTATAAGTTGGTAATTATGTGGACCTCAAACCCTTAAAAGAGCACCCACTGATTCCAATCCTAACTAGGTCGTTTGTCGAGTCAAACATTGTCCGAAAAAGTCAACAGAATTGTTATTTTCGAATTAGCACATGATTAGCATTGTAAAAGGCGTGTAACCTATTTTATCAATCATATAACCTGATAATAAGTATAAAAACTTGTCTACGCTTGTTTGATTCGACAACTTTCTGTTTTGAACCGATTCGGAACCGAAAGACGCAAAAGTTTGACTTTTGCTTTGACCTCAGTTCTGACCCGGTTTAGATAGGTTTAGACATGCCTTAAAGTTCCATTAGGACCTAGTTACATGTGTGTATAACCCTCTACGTTTATACCACTTGAAACCTCGATTGTCCGACGTTTCCGTTAATTACTTAAATAGTGACCATAATGCCCTTATGATCATAAAACGAGATTTTTGGAAATGTGAAAGTACAATAATCTTTGTTACTAATGATAAAACATGTCCCTAAATTTTCACATCAGTCGGAGGTCTAGATTAGGAATTATGCTTAATGACGTAATTATAACGCTTCTTAGTAATTAATCGGCATCATTAGCGTAAAGCCTATCTAAACCCCATTTTTGACACCAAACCTTTTACCTACTGATGTAATATAATATTTTGGGATTTTTGAAGATTTTTAATTATTTTTAAACTGATCATAAGCTAGGATTATCGCCTTAATTCGGTAAATACCGAATATGCCCTTTTCGGCCATAAAATGAGTTTTACAATTCCTTTTGACACCAATCCAATTGCTACTGATTTCAAATAATAAATGGAGTATTTTGAACCTGTTGAACTGATCAGAAAACTTAGAATCCTATATTAACCCGTAAATCGCTTAAAACGACATTATACGCGTATTAAACACATAGTTAGGGTTTAAAACTATTTTGGCATATAAGACTTATAACCAAATGTTATAACCTGTTAAAATAAGTTATTTTACTGATTTATTCAGACCCGGATCACAGAAGCTTAATTGATCCCTTTTATAATCTTTAAAATGACCAAAACACCCCTAAGGGGCTTAATATAAGATTAAACTCGTTTTGGGCATAACGGAAGGTATCCTACTGATATCACAACATATTTAAGGCATCTTAACTTTGGAAACCTGTTTCGGACTCTTATGGTTACCCGTTACGCTTCATACGCGTTCGGTTCGGTTTATGTAACTAGTTTACATAAATTAGCCGAAACGGGTCAAACCTTATCGGTTTTATCTCAAAAACCAGAATGTGTATAATATACCCATATTATACAAGTCTCCGAACTTGTCGGGTCTAAATCACATTCTATTCCAGTCTTCGCCTTATCATGCGTTTGAACCATATCTTCCTTTTGAAAACTAACCGGTCTAAGTCATGACTTAATTAAAGACCCGTTAGGATTCTAATAGATTATTAAAAACATTCGTTCCAGATTTAGGAGCCCAGTAAAAGCTATCTGTACTTGCTGATTTGATACGGCTGGGATTAAATTTATATTTAGCTCAGGTAAATACTCTTAACTTATTTTCCCTATACGGGCTTGGGGTACGGTATATAAAATACCGCTTGGTCGGGCATTGAATCTTTAATTGTATGATGGTTAAAGTATTGAGATGTTCCGTTTAATTTGTTTTGTTTGCTTAAAGACTTTGGGGGTTAATGACCGTTGTCCCGGATATCCCTGGTATCATTTTACGAAATGGCCACGACCTTAGCACCCAGGTGTAGGCGTACACCTGCCAGTGTCTCATAAATAAAGTGGTGTGTCCATTAATCTTTAACCCGGCTCGATCCGGGCTACTGAACGCATAAGGAACATGTAAATCCTTTACAAGTTTATATATTTAAATAATTATCCCAAGTTATAAATTATTATTTGTGCCATGTGCATCCAAATCAATCATTTTTAAAACCTTTTCAAAATGAGTCGGTTGATTGTATTTACCAGTGTAAACTGACGTATTTTCTCAAAAAGGCTAAGTGCAGGTACTAATCGGAATTGGCTGGCTACTCCTAGCATCAATAAAGAGTCTCGCAAGCTTAGATGCCTAAAGTCTGTTGAACAGTGTTATTTTATTTTCGATCCGCCTGTGGATCCTTTACTTCCGTTGTAATACTTTGATGTTACACTATTTCGGATTGTAATATATTTATCTTTTGCTTCCGCTGTGCATTTATATATTGTGTTGTTTGACTATGATGTTGCCAACCACGTCACGATACTCCCCTACCGGGCCCACCGGTAATACGTGGAAATTCGGGGTGTGACAGGTTGGTATCAGAGCCAACATTGAGTGAATTAAACACTAGCTTTATGTGTTTGATCTCATTGACACATTAGCACATTCCTTGACCTTCTGAGTCTAGACTTAACATAGGAATATTCTCAATCCTTATCTGGAAATTCTGCTTCCAAATTTTTTTTATAATTTGGATACGTCGCCAAGCGAAGAAGCCGTAATAATAATCCTCCACCCCCGGAGCCTTAATTTGCTGACCTTCGTACAGCGGCTAGGACGAAACATGCAACCAAGGAGAAAGCATTCAGAAATAAAATAAAGAAGAAACTCCTTTTGCTAAAAATCGTTTCCTTAATAGTCTTTATAAGGACATAATTACCTTTCAGTTCCTTCGAGGACAACATTATTCCTTTCAAGTCCCGTCTAGGGCACATCGGTAATTTTTAACTTTATAGTGGAATAATTAACTTTAAATTTTCATTCAAATATTTTCTTTAGATCTACCTTTATATAAAATGGCAAGATCTAAAAGGGACAAGACCTAGCCACGCATTAATTTGAGACAGGGCAAAGATGGTAGTTCCTCAACTAGATTCAGATCCTTATTAACATCCTGAATTAGGATTGTTCTGCGTTTTTATTTAAAAAAATGAATCTTAAAGGTAAACCTAGCCTATATGACGAGGCCAAGATGGTAGGACCTATTCAAGGATTCAAATCCCAGTTAACATCTGAAAATATGTTAACACTTCTGGCAGACGTGATTCATTAAAATCACACACGTCATTCTTATTATTGGATTCTTCAAAAGATTTCTAACCCAATGTAATGATCTCCGAATCATGGGTTTAGATCATCACTTGAGATGATCATATTTTGACCATACGTGGTAATATAGCGCCTACAGGCCCTGCTCATTTCCATATGAACCAAAAGACAGTGGTAGCGATGACTCCCTGTCCGATAAAGGTAATGAACTAGGTTCAAACCTTCATGCTTTGATTCTCTAAAATCATAGCTTATAAATTATAAATGTCCTTGTGACTAGGCATGTTGTGCCAGTATACCTTCATGCTTTGATTCTCTGAAATCATAGCTTATAATTTATAAATGTCCTTGTGACTAGGCCTGTTGTGCCAGTATACCTTCATGCTTTGATTCTCTGAAATCATGGCTTATAAATTAAATTTGTCTACGCAACTAGGCCATTTGTGCTATTACTAACTTACAAATTAGGATTCGTGATAAAAATCCTGAATAAAATAAATATCATTCCTTTCCTGCCAATTTAGATATTAAAAGAGAATCTTAAAAGGTTTGACCTAGCTTGAAATGTCAATTGAAGACCTAGCTAAGATGGTAAAATCTATTTAAAAAGAGATTCAAATCATTGTTAACACCTAAAAATGTGTTAACACTCCCGACAACCGTGATGCGATAAAATCACACTTGTCATCCTTATATTAGGAAATTTTTCCAAATCCCTTAGTTAGCGTAAATGATCAATAGGAATCTTGGCTGGTAGACGTCGAAAATGATGTACGCATCAAAACATCCATTTGGGATGTATACCTACGGGAAAAGGTGTATACATGAAAAGATAGTTTTTATTTCATAAATTCTTGTCAAGACAATGAACTATGAAATTTTCCGACCCAAAGGAATCACCGATTATGTTTTAAAATTTCCCTAGTGACAAGGCCTCTGAGCCATCATAAGTCCTTTGGAACAAGCCCTTGTGCTATATATAAAAGATGTTAGTATGACATTGGCAGTCGTGACTTATGTCCCCTGTCTAATAAATATGAAGGATTATATTCCGCTTAAATGCCAAAGATGGTTTATTTAAAAACTTAAGCAAAACATAATCAAATAAATTAAATACTATCTATTGGCCTATATGGTTTAATTGCACCATGGCTATTTATTCATCAAATTCGACAATTCACCATGTAATTAAGCCAATTATTACTACTTGGTTTGTAGCCTTCAAAGCTTCACCATGGCTGACTCCTCTGAAGCTCAAAATCATCCAGTTGATCAGAATAATAATGCAAGACTGAACTTAACGGGCGCCGAGTTACAGGCTATGTTAGATACAGCTGTAAACAAGGCCGTGAACCGAGCGTTAAGGGATCATAAGCGAAAGTGCATTAATGCCCCAAATGAAGGTCATAAAAAGGGTAAAACCGGTTCAAACCATAATCCGTCCAAGCCAAAGGGGGCAAAGCCCAAATGCAATAACTGCAGGAAACAACATTCTGGAAAATGCACCATCGACCCACGTGCTAATTTATGTGGAATTTGCAAAACCAAGGGTCACAAGACCTTGGATTGCAAGGAATTGGAAGATGCGACCTGTCATGGCTGCGGCGAAAAGGGCCACATCAGTACTAATTGCCCTAAGGCTGCCAAGGAAGGAGCAGCTAAGTATGGCAAGTATTTAAAGGACAAACAACAGTCAGGTGAAAAACCCAGATGCAAAATCTGCAAGAAACAACACTTCGGGAAGTGCAGGTATGGATCGAACTCGCATACACAGACGAGAACTTTTGCATGTGGGATATGCAAGTCCAAGGGGCATAAGACCTTGGACTGCAAGAAGATGGAGGACGCAACCTGCTATGGTTGCAATGAATTAGGGCACATCAAAACTAACTTCCCTAATAAAACCAAGAGGTCTGGCGAGGCTAAGAAGACCAAAACCGGAAACCCCCAAAAGGATACCCAAGAGGCTATTCAGGATGACAAGGTCACAACAGGTACTTTCTATATCAATAACGCTCATGTTAGAGTATTATTTAATTTAGGTTCAGATAAGTCTCTCATAGACAATAGATATTGTAAATCATTAAATCTGCCTGTTAAAAACTCTAAGCGTTAAGTATGAAGTAAAATTGACCGATAATACCTCAGAGACTGCTCCAGCAATATTAAATGGATGTTTTATATCCATCAGGAATTACCCTTCTCCGCTGTCCTTGTTTCGTTAATAAGAGGACTCGATATATAAAAAAAAATCGATGGTTTGTCTTGAAAATCAAGCCCATATTGTGGGTGATAAGAAGCAATTAATTATCAAGACTCCTTATGAGACAACCCTCATAATTACATGCATCCGTGCGATTAATTAATATTAAACATAAAAAAAAATGGTGGAATTGGCCGTCCCCGGAATCGAACCTGGGTCTAGGCCGCACCCTTTCGCGCGCCTAGCCAACCGAGCTAGGTGCCTAGTTTGTGAAATTTCCATTTTGATTAAATATAAGCACACGTACAATAATTTCCTTACTTCTTACTACAATCACCTACTTATCCTTCTTATGTTGACTAAGCACTTGGTGAATTCGGTATTTAATACCAAAACTACGAGTATGGAAAAACTCAGAAAGAGATTTCAATAATAAAAAGGGGGCCATCGATTTCAAGAAAATTGATGGATGAAGTAGAAACCATTAGGTATATCAGCGGTTATGCTGGAAAGAACCTGGTAAAGCATACATCATAGTCATTTGATGACAATACCCTAAATTAGTGAGGACATTAAGGAAATCCTCAAGAAATATCATATTATACATTGTGGAATGGTCCAAGTTTTAAGGACCTTATTAGAAAAACCTAGTATTCGTTTCGCGAAAAGGGAAAAGACGGAATAAGAATTTCTGACTCTCGCCATAAAAGTTCTAGACTGTCGACAGTATGTCGCAAATTTTAATTCATTGGCTGAGATAGTACCCTATTAAAGCACATAATTATTAGTGATTAGCATTGGCAATAAGAGGGCACACTAAGGTTTCAAAACCTACTCATTAAAAATCCATTATGGATCTACGTCAGCTACCCACGTTATAATGATTAAGAAGTAATCAGTCAAAGCTGAGACTGCCCTAAAGTTATCTAAGATATTACAGCTAAGTTTAGAAGGATTAATAATGGAGGCGTTTAGCCCTCCTGTTGGATAATTAGAGACAGCTCACATTAGGAATTTCACCAGATAAACCCTTATTTGTGAATTTATTGCTATAAATTACATGTGGTTTTGGGTGCTGTTAATTCTCTCACAAGACCATAAACTTAGCAAACTTTTAGAAATTTTTTTCTGTAAGAACCCCGGATATTAAGTGTAAGGTGGAACCTTCGTGCAAATCATATGAACCATTTCTTCTGTTCTCGTCAGAAACCTTTAGGCATAAAATTTTAGAAGTATCCTCTCTCTAAGAGGAAGTACGAAAGCATAAATAGTTGATGTCTCTTTAATCTCTATCGATTCCGAATACCAGATGGTATGATAAAAGCGCCATATGAGGATTGGTGTGTCTTAATAAATTCCATAGATTGTTTCCATGCCTGATCAGTATGGAGATTTAATGCATGGGACCATAAAGATATTCCGAGAGGTCATATGGTACTAAAGTCAACTAATGGTATTCAAAGGAGATATCCAGAATGGAATTGTCCAAGTAAATCTTCCCGATTAAGGAGTTCTTGGACTCATAACATAAATGTGTCACTTAATTGACACAAACAATGGTGGATGAATTGGAGCCTGAGATTTGTAAAAACCTCTGTAAACTCCTTGTACCTTGATTATCTTCTCCTAATATTACCCTGTTTACCCCTGAGAGGCAGGTAGAGTTAAGGTAAATTCCGTTTAAGGCTGTGTTATTATGAAATCTCCAAGACGGTTAGTACCATCATTGGAAGAATCGAAACCCTGATTAACTAAGTTTAAAATAGAGGGTTCATATAGCCTAACTCAATATCCTGGGAATCCGGTATAGTTAAGTATGAAAGACGGTTCATTTTGCTTATGCATTATCACCGCCACCCTAATTAGGCAACGATTAAGAATTTGCCCTCAACTGCCCAGGATAGTCGATCTGTTCTACTAACGGCAAGGATTAGCTATTCCCTAAACATTAGCTAAGCAGTGGTTGGAATAACCATCTCACCTTAAAATAAGCTTTTCTATAATAATTGATATGTAAGTATTAAGGCTACTCCTTTGGAGACCTTGTATAGATGGAATGTTAAACATCTATTGTTAGATAGAGAATTGGTAAGTCCAATTATCAAGATCTGAAAGTTGCCTGGGAGACAACAAATAAGATCATACAAATCCATAATCGATTGTAGGTTGCCAGTATACGACAGGAAATCAAGGAGTTATGAAAATAGCAAACTTCCTAAGTTCTTGTTAAGGAATATGGTTTAACAAAAGATATCACCCAGGAAGGGTGTACCAAATTTGTGAAATTATCAGGCTAGTTAAGCTCTGAATATATGGAAATCATTCGAAGGAAATCGAATGTATCAAGATCAAGTAGCTTGTAAGCTAAAACCTATTTATAAGTGTTTGACGGAGCTCGCAATACATTGCACACTAGTGACTGGAGGATGTGTTCCGCCAATAAGTCAAGAAGCACTATCACATAATGATATGCAGAATTATGATGTGATGAGCATCCTGTATCGATTGAGGATCGACAGGTCAAGAAGCTCCAAAAGGATACATACGCCTAAAATAAGAGTCACTTTGGGAGCTTGGAAAGACTCCAGATATGTCATAGAAGTTAAGTCCATTATACTTCCATCATTTTAACAAATCTCGAGGTCGAGATTTCTTTTAAGGGGGTGAGGATGTAACACCTCAAAAATTTACGTCCTATAATGTCTTGACACGTGTCATAACCTTTGAACGTGTGAAAGAATGTTCTTGAAGGACTAAAGTTGACAAACAATGAAACTGTGTAAATATAAGGGTTCAAAGTGTCAACAATGAATAAATATACTTTACAATAACCCTACATGATGTTTATAACCTTAAACGAATGGATCATGGATCATACGAAGCGAATTGTGAAAGAAAGTGAGAGATTACAAACTACAGGGGTTAAATGTGTCAACATGTTAAAGATATACCTCTGAGTGACCTTATAGCAAACCCGAAGCCTTGTAACGATTAATTATGCTCACTAGAATGCACCATAAAAATTTCACCAAGTTTCGTTGCCGTATGAGAAAGTTGTGATAAAATTCGTGTGTGAGGGTTAGAATCGTCAACATTGAAAATTTGGGCTTTTCGGGTGATCACAAAGTTACCCGAGGACTTGACAAAGTGGGTATAAGTATTAAAGCCCCTATATGTAAATATTAAAGCCTTAAAATGCAAGAAACAACTTGAAAATGACCTTTCGGGGGACCAGGGACCAAAATGCAATAAAAGGAAAATGAAAAACCTGAACACAAGTCTCAGGCGGCCCGCCTGAGGTTTAACAACATCTAAAGCGGGCCGTGTCAGGACCCCAGATGCGAAAAATAACAGACAGCTGCCTGTTGCTGTTGTAACCGACTTAAAACACCGGATTTCGATTCTATGGGCTTGTCTATACTGGTATATAGCTTATAGTGGACACATGCATGCATCTTGGATCATCCTAGACCCATTTGGCATCAAATTGGAAAGATCAAAGTTCATTTATAAGTCTCATATTGCAACATACAAGCATATTTCAACTTCTGGACATTTTGAGGAGCTCAAGAACTGATACAAGACTTCCCAATCATCCATTAGACGTATGTAAGTACTCTTGACCCTTCTCGATTGGGTTATGCTTAGTTTATAGCCCAGAAGTCAAACCGTCGTAATTACGGTTTGACTTGGTGATAAATCATAAACGGTCCAGAGTTTGGTCGAAACGAAAGTTGTTATAAGTTGGTAATTATGTGGGCCTCAAACCCTTAAAAGAGCACCCACTGATTCCAATCCTAACTAGGTCGTTTGTCGAGTCAAACGTTGTCCGAAAAAGTCAACAGAATTGTTATTTTCGAATTAGCACATGATTAGCATTGTAAAAGGCGTGTAACCTATTTTATAAATCATATAACCTGATAATAAGTATAAAAACTTGTCTACGCTTGTTTGATTCGACAACTTTCTGTTTTGAACCGATTCGGAACCGAAAGACGCAAAAGTTTGACTTTTGCTTTGACCTCAGTTCTGACCCGGTTTAGATAGGTTTAGACATGCCTTAAAGTTCCATTAGGACCTAGTTACATGTGTGTATAACCCTCTGCGTTTATACCACTTGAAACCTCGATTGTCCGACGTTTCCGTTAATTACTTAAATAGTGACCATAATGCCCTTATGATCATAAAACGAGATTTTTGGAAATGTGAAAGTACAATAATCTTTGTTACTAATTATAAAAATGTCCCTAAATTTTCACATCAGTCGGAGGTCTAGATTAGGAGTTATGCTTAATGACGTAATTATAACGCTTCTTAGTAATTAATCGGCATCGTTAGCGTAAAGCCTATCTAAACCCCATTTTTGACACCAAACCTTTTACCTACTGATGTAATATAATATTTTGGGATTTTTGAAGATTTTTAATTATTTTTAAACTGATCATAAGCTAGGATTATCGCCTTAATTCGGTAAATACCGAATATGCCCTTTTCGGCCATAAAATGAGTTTTACAAATCCTTTTGACACCAATCCAATTGCTAATGATTTCAAATAATAAATGGAGTATTTTGAACCTGTTGAACTGATCAGAAAACTCAGAATCCTATATTAACCCGTAAATCGCTTAAAACGACATTATACGCGTATTAAACGCATAGTTAGGGTTTAAAACTATTTTGGCATATAAGACTTATAACCAAATGTTATAACCTGTTAAAATAAGTTATTTTACTGATTTATTCAGACCCGTATCACAGAAGCTTAATTGATCCCTTTTATAATCTTTAAAATGACCAAAACACCCCTAAGGGGCTTAATATAAGATTAAACTCGTTTTGGGCATAACGGAAGGTATCCTACTGATATCACAACATATTTAAGGCATGTTAACTTAGGAAACCTGTTTAGGACTCTTATGGTTACCCGTTACGCTTCATACGCGTTCGGTTCGGTTTATGTAACTAGTTTACATAAATTAGCCGAAACGGGTCAAACCTTGTCGGTTTTATCTCAAAAACCAGAATGTGTATAATATACCCATATTATACAAGTCTCCGAACTTGTCGGGTCTAAATCACATTCTATTCCAGTCTTCGCCTTATCATGCGTTTGAACCATATCTTCCTTTTGAAAACTAACCGGTCTAAGTCATGACTTAATTAAAGACCCGTTAGGATTCTAATAGATTATTAAAAACATTCGTTCCAGATTTAGGAGCCCAGTAAAAGCTATCTGTACTTGCTGATTTGATACGGCTGGGATTAAATTTATATTTAGCTCAGGTAAATACTCTTAACTTATTTTCCCTATACGGGCTTGGGGTACGGTATATAAAATACCGCTTGGTCGGGCATTGAATCTTTAATTGTATGATGGTTAAAGTATTGAGATGTTCCGTTTAATTTGTTTTGTTTGCTTAAAGACTTTGGGGGTTAATGACCGTTGTCCCGGATATCCCTGGCATCATTTTACGAAATGGCCACGACCTTAGCACCCAGGTGTAGGCGTACACCTGCCAGTGTCTCATAAATAAAGTGGTGTGTCCATTAATCTTTAACCCGGCTCGATCCGGGCTACTGAACGCATAAGGAACATGTAAATCCTTTACAAGTTTATATATTTAAATAATTATCCCAAGTTATAAATTATTATTTGTGCCATGTGCATCCAAATCAATCATTTTTAAAACCTTTTCAAAATGAGTCGGTTGATTGTATTTACCAGTGTAAACTGACGTATTTTCCCAAAAAGGCTAAGTGCAGGTACTAATCGGAATTGGCTGGCTACTCCTAGCATCAATAAAGAGTCTCGCAAGCTTAGATGCCTAAAGTCTGTTGAACAGTGTTATTTTATTTTCGATCCGCCTGTGGATCCTTTACTTCCGTTGTAATACTTTGATGTTACACTATTTCGGATTGTAATATATTTATCTTTTGCTTCCGCTGTGCATTTATATATTGTGTTGTTTGACTATGATGTTGCCAACCACGTCACGATACTCCCCTACCGGGCCCACCGGTAATACGTGGAAATTCGGGGTGTGACAGAAGAGCTAGAGACTGGTGTAATTCAAGTTTATTCCGAACTGCAGCGTATTTTGATTACTCCAACTAACAAAGCTGGGGATGATGGCTCGAGCGGGAATAAAAGAAAGGTGAGTAGAGAAGACATTGGACAAGGTATCTTGAAGTGGCTATGCAATGATCCAACAGACATACTCATGATAGAAAAGAAGGTGAAGACTCTACATGTCAACTATCGAGCACACCTTGGAAATTCGGTAGGCAAATGTGGATTTCACTTGTTCCGATTTGATTCGACAAATATCATTGGCAGAAGAGAGCAGCTAGGAATTGGGAATGTCAATTACCGAGCATATGCAGGAAACTCGGTGGGTAAAGGTTCACTTCGACCCCCATGAACGAACGTCAAGTACGGTCTGGCTGAAGACCCATAAACTTAGCGCTCTCGGGAGGCAACCCGAGTTTGTGTGTCAGTGTTCGTTTTGTTCTTCACCATGGCAGCATATAAGTGTGGGGAAGTTTCGTTTATTCAGGTACATGTAATATTTCCTCTATCTTTATTTGTTGCCTGGTGGTCTTGTTCTTTTATGTGTGTTTTTGTTTTAGTGGTGTTAAACTATTGTTGTTTAGGGAATGTGTTTTTGTTAATTGTGTTAGGAACGGTCGCTCATGAGGTTTGTTAGTTGGTATTCACGGGTTCTGTTTTAAAAGCACGGTACATTGGGGACAATGTCGCCCAAGTGTGGGGATATGGAAGCACTGCGCTCATCAACGTCTCGTCCTCCTGCAGACCCGTCCGTGTCTAAAAACGAAAACCAAAAAACACTTTTTTACGGTGAGCCACAAACTACACAAATAAGATTAAATACAAATGGGTTTGCATGTTTATTTTTTTTCTATTCTTTTATTTACCTGGCATGGTGTCAACGACAACGCTTACGGCTCGGAGGCTGACGCCGCCCCCCCTTCAGCCGTTTCAGCGATACCAGAAATCAGCAAGTTCAAATCAACTTCCTCCTGTCCCTCGCCTGAATCAGAAGCTGGATCCGTAACATCATTCGCCTGTTCCTCGTGTCCCCCTACAGAATTTTAAGCCAAAAATTGGTATAAAAATACACAAGCCCTTTGCGTGGCTAAAACCCGCATACGAATACCTGACTGGTGGCTCGAAGAACCCCGGGTCGTTCTTTTCAGAAATTCTCCTTCCTCGATACTCTCTAACCCTTCAGCCGGCAAACAGGGTATCACATCTAACACATCAATATATCTTCGCCTCAACCTCCTGTGCTCCTCGTTATCCGGCTCCATAGCCAACCGATCTCTTAAAGCCTGCTCTATTCTTGACCTTAGAGCGGCTAAGTCATCGACCCATTTATCCAGGCCGCTCGACTCTCCAGACACACACTCAGCATTATTCGTGGCGGCACACGAGTTAACTCTCTACACAAAATGAAAAGACACGCTTAGCCTATCTATGCGTGCACCAACCAAACAAAATTTAAAAACAAAACATGGAAAAATCAGTCTCCAAATTTTAAAAATTGCTTTAAACCTGTTCACCGGATAACCCGTCGCTTAGGGTTTTGCCCTGGCCACGACCGGACCCTCCGTTTGAAATCTCGTAATCTTGTTTACGAGTCAAAAGCTCCTTCGTCCAATAATGAATGGCTCGGATCCCATCGCCAGTGTTGCACGATGGCTGCCGCGTGCAGTCTACATACAACAACTGCATGAAAAAAATTAAAATCAAAATAAAATAAAGAAGAATAAATATTTACTCATAAAAAGCTAATAAAAATTCAAAAACCAAACACATGCTCACCGTCAGGATGGTCAACGGGCCCGTCCAGCAACACTTTGGGTCCAACGGCCTCCATTTTTTCTTACATTTTCTCAAACAGTCTACGATGAAAGCACACCAGTTGAAATCTTCGTACCTAGTATCCGCCGAAAAACGCTTCAGAACCTTGTCTTTTACATACCCGTTCTGCTGTGAGCTGGCCATTGTCGTCAGGAAAAGCAAAGCAAAATCTGTTCGGAAATGCACCATGTCTTCATACTGGTCGTCTTGAATCGCCGCCGAGATCAGCGAAGGGGCTATGTAGCTGGACGGTGGGAAACGTGCACGCCACTCCTTCAACGATGCATGTAGCGTCCTCGCTTCCTCGACATCGGCGAAATTGGAGCCTGAATCACGAATCCCCAAGAGCTTGCTGATTACCCCGCCATCCACCAACAAGCGGCTGTTGCCCAGGTTTAACGTCATTGAATGGGCATCAAAGTTGTCCACGACATGGTAGGCTAGTTTCTCGGGAACCCCATTCACACAAAAACCAATCAACCCCCAAATCCCATTTGGATGATAGCCTCTTTCTGGCGTTCAGACAACCCCATCATCGCAAGGAATAATTGCTTCAGTGAAGAACGAGTGTTCAACGCCGGAAGCGATTTCTGAACTGCATGTTTCTGCTTCTTGTGCCTTTTCGTTCGTGAACCACCCAAGCCAGGCTGCTTGTGCTTCCTAGTATTGCCTTTTATACTCTTCCATGGGGGGGTATCAGCTTCGTCACTAGAGTCAAGGATAAGACAAGACACCTTACCACTCCGCTGAGGCCTAGACCTCGAACCTACGCGTATAATGCGGGAAAAAAAACATATTACAATTCAGAACTAGTTACCCCCAATCGGAGCACAAAAAAACAATTCGCAACGAAGTTAAGTAAAAAAAAAACAAATTTATGACACCCGAACTAATGTTTATAACCCCTCTATCTTCTTGGTCCGGCTCGAGCTTCGCGTTGCCGCAACCATTCTTTCAGCGATTCCTGCGTTTATAAAAAAAAAATTATTAATACACCTCATCCATCAACCCAGAGACCCCCCCCCCCCCCATTACGTAAGTTTTCTCTCAACCCCTGCTAACAAAATGTAACAATCCCAAAATTTTTATAAAATATATATGTTATTAAAAGGATGCATCATGGGTAAGTTGACCAATGAAAATATGATGTATTTTGGGCAAGCGTAGGAACCATTTAAATGATAAAAATACATTATATTTGAACCTACTCTATTTTAATGAAACTTGGTTCAAAATGTAGATAAAAATATGCTCGTCCTAATAGCATATTCATTGTTTTATAAAACGTTGTATTTTAAAAGTTATACGCACCAAATAAGTAAAGCGATTATAATATATATATATATATATATATATATATATTAATAATTAAATAAAATATCTTATAACAATTAAATCCTATGTAAGGTTATAAGTTTAAATTACCTTATAATAATTGAATTAAAACATTCGCTTTTTCTTAAAAGTATACGTAGCATTTAAAGGAAAATAATAATAAATAAAACAAATCAAAATTTAACATATTATAATGAATGTAAGACTTAGGACATGGACTAGAATTAAAATGCCTGTATGATAATACACGTGGTCAAAGTAAAGGAATTTAATTAAGTGAATGCGTGGCATAGTTGAATGCAACAAATCAACAAATTTGGCGTGAAACCAAAGTTACTATACCAACTATAAATAGCATGGTAGGCGTTCTATACTTCTGTCCATTCCTCTAAAAAATTTTATCCCACTCGATCTCAACATCTATATATATAATATATTTTGCTTAGTATTATACCCCATAATGATAATAAAACCCTGCCCCGTTTTAAGTGTTGTAACCCCTGATCACCGATACCCTGTCCAAGTGACGTAGGGCCCCGTAACGTATGTCATGGCTCTGCCTAAATTCGTTGGGGTTTTGTCTAGTGACGTAGGGATAAAGTGGAATTGGGTTACTATATTTAAGTGAGAGTGCACTATATATTTTATTAAATAGTCCAGGAGCTATACCCAAAATATTGCCAACACTCCCAAAATATTCCTGACACCCCTAATATATTTAGAATACCCCTATATGTTTTTAAATACACCCCGTACGTGAAAACCGAGCCCGAAATACAATATAGCATTGAAAATAGATGAAAAACAATAAAAGTTAAGTTGAGGCGGGCCGCGTAAGGTACCCCATGACCCTTACGCGGGCCGCGAGGGACTAAAAAGGTGGCGCAGCCTGGTGCGGCCACGTGTCCCAACACCCGTCAAGCCTACACATTGACTCAGCCAAGCTACACGTTGACCCGGAGTCAACGCGGGCCGCGTAAGCCCTGCCCGTATGTTACGCGGGCCGCGACAAACCTAGAATCAGCAACTATATAAAGGATGCCTCGGATCTCATTTCAGTTCGTTCATTTCTCAATTCTCAATCTCACTTTCTGAATTAGAGGCATTATAGTCGGGTATTATACCCCCTAATTAGCGAGGTTCTGCTCCGTTGTAAGTATTATAACCCCTGGATACGTATTAGATGCGCTGCCCGATTGATCTAGGATTCCGTAATGACTGTCGTGGTTCTGCCCGACGTAGTCGTTGGAATGCCGTCTCGGGAAGGGTATTGCTAATGTTAAAATGGGTTATTATACTAACACGTGTACATTATTTATTTAATTAGATTATAACCAGGAAGCCACAAAGGAAAGACCTATATTAGCAATGTGAGTAATCTCCTTTTTATTAACAGTTTTTACAAAACCTTAAATGTTTTCCAATGTGATTAAGCAGTGATTGAGTCTTTGTAGTCTTCAATTACTGTCCGGTATGTTGGGGTTTTGTATACAAAATTTGTACTACCTGCGAGTAGTAAGTCGAGTATCACAATACGTTACCAGTGGACAATGAGTTAGCCAATGGGTAATATGACCCACAAGTCAGGTTTGATAGTACCAAATGGAGTAATTTTGTAGACATAAACATTGTAATCGTCCTCGATACTGTTTTAATCGATAAAAATGTTTCTTGATTAAATTGGGATTCACTCACCAGTATTTCCTGCTGATAAAATGTTTTAAACACGTGTTTCAGGTAACTTAGTGTGAAGCCAATAAAAGCCAGCTGGAGAGCACTGAAGGCTTGAAAAAGTGGCAATAAAGTTACCTAAAATAAAATAGATGTTTTTATTAAATAAAATAGGATTTATTCCTATGAAAATGTGTGTACTGCAAACTTGGGTTTTTCCCATGTATTTTTATTTATAAAATATGGTGGTTTACTCTGATAAAATATTTCCTAACTACGGTCCTGATGAAATTTTTCCGCTGCCAAATTGATAAATATTGATACCACCGGAACTGAGCTCGCGGCCGCCCGTTCCCGGGAACTAGGGATCGGGGGTTGTGGCAGAAGGTGGTATCAGAGCCTAGCCACTGGTTCAAGCCAAAGAAGTGTTCTGCTGACACTTAAGTTTAATTCTGTGTTAGGAAATAACTTATGTGATTATGTGTTTTATATTATTTGACTATTTGTTAGTCTACAGTATGGGTAAGCAAAGAATTTCGGACATCTATCGTCAACTAGATAGTTCACCAAAAGATAAGGAAACCTCATTTCAACCAAACCCCTCAGGATACTCAGCAGATATTGAGGAAGAAATATTTATTCGTAAGGCACAGTCTAAGAAACCATTTACCACTAAGAAAAGAAATTGGATTATTAGCAAAAGTCGAGAGAAAATAAAGAAGTCACAACCGAAGGGGGCGATAATCAATCAGGAAATAAATGCACAAACTCAGGAAACAAGCAATAACCTACTAAGGAAAGATGAATTAGATGGACAATGGGTAAATCTCCATATGTTAGCCACTACAGCATTAAATGCTAACTTATATTAAATAGTTGAACGGCCAAATCAGTACCAGTACCCATGCCGCCTATGAGCTAGAAACTTTAAAAGGAACTTTGCCTATTAGATAACAACTTAGTAGAGACAGGAGATAGAATAAACTTTACATAAACGCATGTTGAGCATAATACTCCTATAACATAGATAGATTAAAATAAGTTACGGATGCATAATCCCTAGTTTATTTTGAATTCTAGTTGTAGTTTGTAATAAATACATATATATATATATATATATATATATATATATATATATATATATATATATATATATATATGAGTCGCGATGTTTGCCGTTTTTAATCAATCTATTTTATGATTGTACCTAAATGTTTGTACTAGAAATTTGTCTGTGACGATTAATACCACCTACTCAATTAATATCAAACTAAGTTAGTCATTAACAAAGCAGTCATGTTTATGATTCTCTTTTGGAACCAATCATTTACTTTGGTTTGAAATACATATTAAAATATATGGTATAAAGCTTTAAAACTTTGTGGTTTTAATAATATTATTTTTATAAAACCAAAGCTATTAAATTAACCAAAAGGATTTTAAGAATTAATTTCAAAGATTGCTTTAGTAGATCTAGCCAAAGCAAGTTTTGAAACCCAGGTGTATCAATTTTTCACTCTATTTTATCATTTCTGGTTATAACTAGTCGACCATAAGACTTCATACTTTCATAGTTTTATGAAATAATTGATGTTGGGATTACTTATAAAAATTTCTATTGAAATACTTAGTAATAAAATATATGGTTAAATGAATATGAGGGGTATTCATGATTTAATAAAATCATTTAAAGTTTTTAAGAGATTTGGGTTGATTTGACTATGTAGAAAGACCTAAAGCGTTACTACAGATCTTTAATATTAAGGTATATCCAGAATAGGTCTTATACTTGGGGAATAATTAATATAAGATTAACCAACCATATTAGTTATAGGATTGTGTATACTAAATTATAAAGAAAAATATTCGAGTTAGCTGGCTGATGTATAATAGTTAAATAATACAATATTAGTAAAGGAGTGGAGTTGATAAATTGAATGTTAAACTTACCCTAAGTAGTTGCGAAGTTTTTGATTTTGGTTTTTATATTAGCACATGGTTTGTTGGCTTGCCTAAAACCATAAATTAATTATTTTTATTAAGATGTTCTTTCTCAGAATAATTTCTTAGTTTAAACTTAAATTTATTTTGTAGTACATCTTTGGAGTATCTTTAACGAAATACTTGAGGAAAATATTCATTTTTCAAACAGGTGTTGATTGACCAAAAATAGAAATCCACTAGTACATATGGGTATCTATCCTACACGGTTTTCGGTTGGAAAATAATATGATATCTAAAGTCTAATATAAAATTTTCAAATATTCGACTAGTACAGTAAGTCAAATACATTTTTTTACTTACTTATATATTACACTTATAATCTTATAACTCATAATATTTGAGTTCATCCGTATCTTTTATATTATTAGTATAATGATAAAACATTTTTACAATGATATATGAATAGTATATTTTACTATGATATAGTACATGAAGTAAAAGATATATTTTATATCTAAAATTTTAATAAAATATCATGATGTAATAAATTCTAATAAGTGTAATAGAGTATATAGAATAGTATATGCACTTATGTTATAAGTCCATCGCGAGTTTATTAAAATGTAACAAGGTTATTAGATCTTTTTACTAGAATACGTATACAAATTCTATCTTCTCGTAAGTATAAGTATATTATACTATACGAAAATAATATACTGCATATTTTTGATCCTTGCATGTTAAAATGTTCCTAAACATTCATTTTTCTCTCACACTAGAAATATATATATATATATATATATATATATATATATATATGGATGCGCCACATAAGAATAGTTAACTCAAATGTATGTTTAGTACTTTTGTCCTTTATATATAACTTTATTTAAAAATTTGATTACAATTTTAATATTGTAATATCTTTAAATAAATTATTATTGTATGAGATATACATACATATTCTAATACATGTATATTACTCAATTATAGTTAGAATCAATTTTTGGAACGTCAAACTTTGTATTACTTACTATGTTATGTGTTTCAAGTTTATACTATATATTAATATTTAATATACATCTGCTATATTATAAATTACAGAAAGTAATTTATGTATAGTATATATATCTCTTGGTAAACCATAAATACAATGTCATGGGTCACATATGCACATATTCTTCTAAATAATGCCTCTCAATCTTAAATGTATATTATAATTGATTCTTATAAAGGAAAAGGTAGGAATGTGATAATTGTAATAGATACATAGATGGTTACTTGAGGAGAAATTATTAAGGTAACATAAATAGTGAGTATGGTATTGTTTAACTCATTAGTTAAAAATGAAACTATTTTTATGAGTCCAGAAAAGTTATATTTTGAGTAATTTATTCCAAAATATAATATTTGATAGAAATTTATACCTTTATAAAAGGATAAAATAAAGTCATGGAAATAAACTTGATAATTGGTACCATCGGATGTATAGTTATTATTTTATATATGTGTGTATATATTCCGTAAGTTTAATATTAACTAGAGATTTGAAATTCTATACACATATATGCATATACCCAATAGAATTTCTTGATGGTGTACCCAATATAATATCTTGTGTAAGATAAACATAAGAGAGAAAATGTCATTGGTAATTCATATGAAAATATGAAGTTATTATAAGAATAAACCATGAAACCTACTATGTTTTAAAATGCTATCTGTCTTAATAAAATATTCCTTGTAACGGAATCTAAGGTTATATATGCATAAATAGAGTTAGCTGTAAGCATACTCTTCACATTTAAACAAACCATAGTGTCAAAGGAAACAATGATATATTTGAAACTCCATTCTCCAACCAAAAGAAAACCACAACCATAATAATATCTATGCTTAAATGGAAAAGTTGAGATATTGATATTCACTGGTAAAAACCAGGACAGTATTTAGACTTGAACCTAAGAAGAATGCCTTAGTATAAAGCTTTGAGATAAGCCAATTATTTGCATAGATAAAGTGTGATGGTTATTGGTATCCTGTGATGATGATGACTAGAACAGTGCCTGTATGATAAATAAGCAATAACAACTGGCCACTGTTATTTCTTGTTTATTGATACTACTCGGTTCTAGAATATTATCCAACATGAGAATACTGATTTCCTTGTTTCTTGATGCAAACTATGATAAACGATGTGCTTTCAAAATCCTAATTTGAGAGAAGTCTATTTATGGGAAATACTATGATAATTACCTCTCCGGTAAAACTGGGCATGGTGCGGTAGACTCTCCAGCTTGTACGAGTGAGATGGGGTTACCTCTCCGGCGATACCGGGTGAGATGAGGTTACCTCTCCGGCAAGACCGGGTGAGATGGGGTATAAGTATGATAATGGAATTCCCTAAATAGTACCATGACCTGATATCTGACTTATGAATCTATTAAATACATTGACCTTATAAGGGGTATGTATACCAGTATGTGAATTATATGATTTTATAGACATGTATGTCCACGAGGAAATCCAAAGATCATATTGATTGACAATTAGGAATGAATCACGAACAAGTGTGTCAATGATAATTTTAGACTTATTTATTAAAAATCTCTCGTATACGTCTCTAATTCTGATATCAAACACTATTTCGTTTGATCATCCGTCTCGAAATTCGTGTGACAAGATAAACGACAGGAACTCTTTAAGTTTGAAACGACATCAGAAGTATAAGAATTTCCTTTGCGACTATTGACGCATTAGGAAACCTATAACTAAAAGTTGTGTTAAAACACAAAACGTCTAAAACTTACGCTAATAGTAATTTTACCTTCATTCAGAATTCTTGAAAAAGATAAGAATCTCAAAACATAGAGAATAGTTCTGGTCAAAGAGACCAGGATATACCTAGAAACTGGACTACCTAAAAATATTTATTTATATTTCAGGGAATCTCGAGGACGAGATTTAAAATAAGGTGGGGAGAATGTAACAATCCCAATTTTTTTATAAAATATATATAAACTTATGTTATTAAAAGGATGCATCATGGGTAAGTTGACCAATGAAAATATGATGTATTTTGGGCAAGCGTAGGAACCATTTAAATGATAAAAATACATTATATTTGAACCTACTCTATTTTAATGAAACTTGGTTCAAAATGTAGATAAAAATATGCTCGTCCTAATAGCATATTCATTGTTTTATAAAACGTTGTATTTTAAAAGTTATACGCACCAAATAAGTAAAGCGATTATAATATATATATATATATATTAATAATTAAATAAAATATCTTATAACAATTAAATCCTATGTAAGGTTATAAGTTTAAATTACCTTATAATAATTGAATGTAAAACATTCACTTTTTCTTAAAAGTATACGTAGCATTTAAAGGAAAATAATAATAAATAAAACAAATCAAAATTTAACATATTATAATGAATGTAAGACTTAGGACATGGACTAGAATTAAAATGCCTGTATGATAATACACGTGGTCAAAGTAAAGGAATTTAATTAAGTGAATGAGTGGCATAGTTGAATGCAACAAATCAACAAATTTGGCGTGAAACCAAAGTTACTATACCAACTATAAATAGCATGGTAGGCGTTCTATACTTCTGTCCATTCCTCTAAAATTTTTTATCCCACTCGATCTCAACATCTATATATATAATATATTTTGCTTAGTATTATACCCCATAATGATAATAAAACCCTGCCCCGTTTTAAGTGTTGTAACCCCTGATCACCGATACCCTGTCCAAGTGACGTAGGGCCCCGTAACGTATGTCATGGCTCTGCCTAAATTCGTTGGGGTTTTGTCTAGTGACGTAGGGATAAAGTGGAATTGGGTTACTATATTTAAGTGAGAGTGCACTATATATTTTATTAAATAGTCCAGGAGCTATACCCAAAATATTGTCAACACTCCCAAAATATTCCTGACACCCCTAATATATTTAGAATACCCCTATATGTTTTTAAATACACCACGTACGTGAAAACCGAGCCCGAAATACAATATAGCATTGAAAATAGATGAAAAACAATAAAAGTTAAGTTGAGGCGGGCCGCGTAAGGTACCCCATGACCCTTACGCGGGCCGCGAGGGACTAAAAAGGTGGCGCAGCCTGGTGCGGCCACGTGTCCCAACACCCGTCAAGCCTACACATTGACTCAGCCAAGCTACACGTTGACCCGGAGTCAACGCGGGCCGCGTAAGCCCTGCCCGTATGTTACGCGGGCCGCGACAAACCTAGAATCAGCAACTATATAAAGGATGCCTCGGATCTCATTTCAGTTCGTTCATTTCTCAATTCTCAATCTCACTTTCTGAATTAGAGGCATTATAGTCGGGTATTATACCCCCTAATTAGCGAGGTTCTGCTCCGTTGTAAGTATTATAACCCCTGGATACGTATTAGATGCGCTGCCCGATTGATCTAGGATTCCGTAATGACTGTCGTGGTTCTGCCCGACGTAGTCGTTGGAATGCCGTCTCGGGAAGGGTATTGCTAATGTTAAAATGGGTTATTATACTAACACGTGTACATTATTTATTTAATTAGATTATAACCAGGAAGCCACAAAGGAAAGACCTATATTAGCAATGTGAGTAATCTCCTTTTTATTAACAGTTTTTACAAAACCTTAAATGTTTTACAATGTGATTAAGCAGTGATTGAGTCTTTGTAGTCTTCAATTACTGTCCGGTATGTTGGGGTTTTGTATACAAAATTTGTACTACCTGCGAGTAGTAAGTCGAGTATGACAATACGTTACCATTGGACAATGAGTTAGCCAATGGGTAATATGACCCACAAGTCAGGTTTGATAGTACCAAATGGAGTAATTGTGTAGACATAAACATAGTAATCGTCCTCGATACTGTTTTAATCGATAAAAATGTTTCTTGATTAAATTGGGATTCACTCACCAGTATTTCCTGCTGATAAAATGTTTTAAACACGTGTTTCAGGTAACTTAGTGTGAAGCCAATAAAAGCCAGCTGGAGAGCACTGAAGGCTTGGAAAAGTGGCAATAAAGTTACCTAAAATAAAATAGATGTTTTTATTAAATAAAATAGGATTTATTCCTATGAAAATGTGTGTACTGCAAACTTGGGTATTTCCCATGTATTTTTATTTATAAAATATGGTGGTTTACTCTGATAAAATATTTCCTAACTACGGTCCTGATGAAATTTTTCCGCTGCCAAATTGATAAATATTGATACCACCGGAACTGAGCTCGCGGCCGCCCGTTCCCGGGAACTAGGGATCGGGGGTTGTGACACAAAAATTAAAAAAAATTAAAAATTAAAAACCCAAACAGATGAAATTCCAGCTAGGCTTATATTGACTAACCACATACCCCAAAAATCTCCTCCAAAACCTAAAACCCTAACCGTCCAACCGATAAAATCCAGCTACGCAGAGATTGAACCTTCTTTTCCTAACACCACAAAGCCCAATGAAAAAACTCTAATCCCCAACAAAAGTTGCCAATGACCGATTCAACGGACAATCTTAACCCAGGGGACACACACCACATGAATGTGAAATGAATAAGAGGTAAAGGAGCCCTGAAAATTCATACGATTACATTTTTCACAGTAAGGAGGGGAAGCGAACCAACCTTTATATTGTGACAACCCTCAAATTTACATGTAACCGTACAGTTTATTAATAATAATTAATGTGCTTGACGACTGTGTGGAATTACTTAACTGCTTTCTGATATCTGTGTTATGCTTACACGTATTTGTTAATATACTAATAGTGTACAGAAAGGTCACTAAATAGTCCGTTATATTTTCCTAAGTGTTAGAAAGTAAAAACGTTACAAAATATATAAATAGGACGCCTTACGAATTAATTAAGCACTTTAACGAAACAGTATCCAACCGAACAACCGGACTTAACCCGGAGCATAAAAATATTGTCATTGACATTATTTTTCCTTTTCTGAGCCAGTTAGGGTCCCCGAATACCCTAACCCCCGTTATAAATTATAACACACAAATAACTAATCATAATCCCTAACTAATCAAACTAGATTACTTGACCAAACTAGTTGAAATCCCACTAATTTCCCCACCCCCTTGACCATTCGGTTCCCATGTAGGGGACACACCTTTACATTGGGTGATTATTTTATTTACTTGGTTTAGTATCTAAATAACATAAAACCTAATGGATAATGGAGGAAGATGGATATTATAATTGCATGTGAGATCACTAATTCAATACATCACCACTTTACAAAAAAAAAATTGACTTCTCTCCCTCACTTAACACTCTCGGCCGAACATATACACACATCCACCACCCACTTTCAATTTCTATCTTGGCATTTTATATACATTCAAGTGTGAAGGATCACGTATAAGGAAGGTCGGTGCATACGGAATCGCAAGGACCTCACCACAACGCTTTTAACCACCCGTTTTCCGTCTAGTTTCTTCCCTAGCCTCGAGCTAGTAGTAAGTGACTCTAAAAATCTTCTTGATCTATTCTAAAGTGGTTAATAAGAGTTTCGTCGGTTGAAAATCACTAACATATAAGATCACCAACTAAAAGTCTACTAAAGTGATGAACAAGGTGGTTAATGGATGAATATTAGTGTAAATCATGTAGATCTTGTGTGATTATGATTATTGGTTGATTATCTGATGTTTTGCTGATTAATATTAATATGTGATGTTGTTGTGGTCACTAAACATGATTAACGGAATCAATCGAACACAAGTTAGTAAGTTAGAAAGTGAAAATAGAATCTGTCCCGGTTTTACAGCCAACTTCAGTTGGCTGTAAACAGGTCATAAACTCAACGAAAAACCGATATTTTGAATCTAAAATATGTTATTATGAAATACGATTCTAATGGCACCGAAATCGTAATTTTTGGACTTCGTTTACTATTTTTAAAGTGTCGATTTGTAACAACAACTTAAGCTGAATTTTGACAGCAATAAATGGGTGTTATACTTTCAGTCATAACCTGAGTTTTCTGATGAATCGGACCATGAAATTTGTACAGTAGATGACAACCGATGCATTTGTAATTACCCCACTGGAATTTCGTAAATCGGACACTCGAGGAATTTTAAATAAATTATCCCGTGGACTGTGGTCAGAAAAATATAAATCTGAGTTCAGCCCGGAAAATGAATTTTTATAAAATATTGGTAAGGAACCGGACCCCGATATTTTTACACAATAAAATTTGGAACGTTTAAGACATTCTGTAAAAATTTGGGAATTTTTGGAATAATTTAACTATTTTATTTAAATGTCCGAAAACAGCCGGTTTTGAATATTAATGCTGAATTGACATAAGTTGTGACTTGCGTGTCTAAATGTCGAGTATGCTATCTGTGAATGATCTAACATGTTATATGTGTTACGTGCACTATCGTATGTTTGTTTATGAGTGAGGAATGGATGGAAAACTTGTATGGGCATAAACAGTTAAAGTAATGCATGATATCTGATAGATACGTGTAGGAACTTTGTGCTCTATTTGTAAGCCACTAAATGACTAACTGGTAAATCATACTAGGACGTGATTGACCGACCTTGACTGTTAGCTATATTTGAGAATCTAACCGAGCAAACCGAGGTGAGTTCACACTTTTCTACAAAGCATGGTAAATTCCCGGTGGGAATGGGAATGGGTACAGGAATAGGGATTCCTCGTCCTTTGGGACGCGTTCAGGAATGTGAATTCCTCGTCCTTGAGACGTGTTCAGGAATGTAAATTCCTCGTCCTGTTGAGACGTGTTAGACTTACTGGACTAGAACTCTATCAGCGAAGTCCCTCCCTTTTTGTATCGACTTAATCGCCGAGGCTATGGCGAGCGGGTCATTAGTTAATAGGGCTATTAGGTTTAACAAACCTCACACCGTGCCAGTCGGACGGGCGTGTACTAATGAACTATGGCACGTCGGTGGTGATAGAACACCGACGCTATGGCACAATTGATTTCTTTTGTTAGTAGTCGATATGATAAACGAGTCTGGTGGTTTAAAATACTGGGGTAGCTCCCCATGGCCAAAGTGCCGGGCTGGATAGCCAGGGAAGGTGGACATGGGATGGTTAACAAATAAACGTTTTTGAACTATGGGGTAACCCCCACGGCTGGATAGCCGAATGAGATTAAACTATGTTTTTGGAAACAACTCTAAAATGGACAACCAACCGTGAACTCACTCAACTTTGTTGTTGACTCGTTGTTACATGCTTTGCAGGTCATTAGATGCTATGGAGCTTGCATATGGAGGTGGTCGTAGTGGGATGCGAACTGATATGTCCCGTACTTAATGAATAAACTTTATGAACTTATTAAACCTACGTTTTGGACTTTAAACTTATGAACTATGGACTTATGTTTTGAACTTATGTTTTATGCTTCCGCTGTTAACCTAAAATCGGTTTACTTCCTTTTGGTCACCAATCATATTGTGTTTGGTTTTATTTACTTAATTATGTTGTTCAATATGATTGGTGGCTCGATCCTGGTCATGTCACGCCTCCAAGCGGTGATACTCCGCATGGTGGATTTTGGGGGTGTGACAGATTGGTATCAGAGCCGTTGGTTATAGTGAACTTGGTTTTTAAAAGGGAAAAGTTTTTGATAAAACCAGACTATAACCTGTACAGTGCTCAATGATCCACAACGACGCTTCGCTCCACGTGCAAGACTCGACACCATAAGTGGTATGATTTATGTTATATTGTCGGTTAGATAGTTCTCACTGTGCATTAGATAATGTGGTAGTTGCTATTTGAACCTTGTGTGCTTACTCTCTATTGTCGTCCCACACTTACGCACTTTCGCGACCCTTTTCTCACCTACGTTGCTTCGTTATGAAGATCATGAGCGGACGCGGAGGATGTATCAACCTTACTCAAGCCCAGTTGACGGCTTTGATCAACGAACGAGTGGCTGAGGCACTCACAGCCAATCCAGCAGGAGGTATAACCTGCTATATCAACCCACCTTAGGACGTTTAGATCCTACCTTCACAAACCAACCCTCATGCTTAATTTTGTCCTTTATTCTCGCGCAACAGGTCAACATGCTCAACCTCCTGTGTGCACGTTCAAGACGTTCATGGACTGCCGACCTACCACTTTCAGTGGCACCGAAGGAGCAGTGGGCCTTCTTCACTGGTTTGAAAATCTTGAGTCTGTTTTCGAGATGTGTGAATGCCCCGAAGACCGTAGGGTGAAATATGCTACCGGAACACTTGAGGGAGCTGCGTTAACCTGGTGGAAGGCACAGGTTCAACTACTAGGACTGGCAGTTGCTAATGCCACACCCTGGAATGGTTTCAAAGAGCTGATCAAGGAGGAGTACTGTAGTCGGGATGACATCCACAAGCTAGAAGTGGAATTTTACAATCTGAAGATGACGGGGTCTGAGATTGAGGCGTATACTAAGAGGTCAAACGAGCTGGCCATCCTGTGTCCAACTATGGTGGACCCTCCCATCAAACGTATTGAGCTATACCTCAAGGGCCTTGTACCAGAGATTCAAAGTCACGTAACTTCAGCCAACCTGGGTACCATTCAGCAAATTATCAAGTTGGCTCATCGTCTCACCGACCAGGCGGTGGAGCAAAACAGGCTACCCAAACGTATCAGTGCCACATCTACTTCTGATGCACCTACCGACAACAAGTGAAAATGGGATGGGAACTCCGGAAAGGGTTCTACTTCAGTTCAGTCTCAGCAGCGAAAGACTGATGACTACCAGAGTCCTGGTCAGCAATCTTCTGGTAACCAAGGACAGGGTGGATACCGAGGGAACCACCCCAAGTGCAACCGGTGCAACAAACATCACAGCGGGCAGTGCAACAAAGGTCATTGCCTGAGGTGTAACAAGTTTGGTCATGAAGCAAAGGATTGCAGGAGCGCCCGACCAGCAAATCAGAATCGCCAACAACAACAACAAGCCCCACAGAACCACCAGCAGCAGCATCAGCAGGGAAATAAAGGATGCTTTTAGTGTGGCGCTGAAGGCCACTTTAAGAAGAACTGCCCCCAGCTGAACCAAAACCAGAACAATAACCAAAGAAACGGGAACCACAATGGAAACAACAACGGAGGCAACAATGGAGGTAACAATAATGGAAATGGCGCCCAAGGTCGTGTGTTCGTGATTGGTCAGGGAGAAGCAAGGAACGATCCCAACGTTGTGATGGGTAAGTTTCTTCTGGACGACTTCTTTGTTACTGTTTTGTTCGATTCGGGTGCCGATACTAGTTATGTGTCCATAAAAGTTAGCCAAATGCTTAAGCGCACTCCAACACTTTTGAACACCAAACACGCGGTAGAACTAGCTAACGGTAAAAGTCTTGAAGCCACACACATAGTTAAAGGTTGTAACCTCGTCTTAGCTGGTCAGACTTTCTCTATCGATCTTATTCCTATCACACTTGGTAGTTTCGACGTTGTTATTGGGATGGATTGGCTAACTCATCATCAAGCGGAGATTGTTTGCAAGGAAAAAATCGTCCGCATTCCTCGTTCTAGTGAAGAACCTCTCATGATTCGTGGCGACAAGAGTGGTGCTGTCGAAGGCATCATCTCTTTCCTTAAGGCCCAGAAGTGTTTGCGAAAGGGCCACACTGCCGTTTTAGCACTCGGTACTGACACATCAGCGGAAGAGAAGAGAATTGAGGACATTCCTATTGTGCGCGATTTTCCTGAGGTATTTCCTGAGGAATTACCTGGTCTTCCGCCTCATCGCCAAGTTGAGTTTCAAATCGAGCTAGCTCCTGGAGCAGCGCCAGTAGCTCGAGCACCATATCGTCTAGCTCCATCAGAACTTGAAGAACTGTCCACACAACTACAAGAACTCTTGGAAAAGGGTTTTATACGTCCTAGCTCTTCGCCCTGGGGAGCTCCAGTCTTGTTTGTGAAAAAGAAAGATGGTACTTTCAGAATGTGTATTGACTACCGCGAACTCAACAAGGTGACTGTGAAGAATCGTTATCCTCTTCCACGTATTGACGACTTGTTCTACCAGTTGCAAGGGTCGAGCTATTACTCCAAGATTGATTTGAGATCGGGATACCATCAGCTGAGGGTCCGAGATGAGGACGTCTCCAAAACAGCATTCAGAACTCGCTACGGCCATTACGAGTTTCTGGTTATGCCATTCGGGCTGACAAATGCACCAGCGGTCTTCATGGATCTCATGAACCGAGTGTGCAAGCCTTACCTGGATAAGTTCGTTATTGTGTTCATCGACGATATCCTGATCTATTCTAAGAATCAGGAGGAACACGAGCAGCATCTACGACTTATGCTGGAACTTCTTCGAAAAGAGCAGTTGTATGCCAAGTTTTCGAAATGTGACTTCTGGCTTCGCGAAGTCCACTTTCTAGGCCATGTGGTAAACAAGGATGGGATTCACGTGGATCCATCTAAGGTTGAATCGATCAAGAACTGGCCTGCACCCCGTACACCAACAGAAATCCGCCAATTCTTAGGTTTGGCAGGATACTACCGAAGGTTTATCAAGGATTTCTCCAGGATTGCGCAACCTCTCACTTCAGTGACTCAAAAGGGTGTCATCTATCGTTGGGGTGATGCACAGGAGTCCGCATTTCAACACCTAAAGGATAGACTTTGTAGCGTGCCTATCCTCTCATTGCCTGAAGGCACAGATGATTTCGTGGTTTATTGCGACGCTTCCATCCAAGGACTGGGTTGCGTATTGATGCAACGTGATAAGGTCATTGCCTACGCATCACGCCAACTCAAAGTTCACGAAAGGAATTACACTACTCACGATCTGGAGCTGGGAGCAGTTGTTTTCGCACTTAAGATATGGAGACATTACCTGTACGGTACCAAGTGCACCATTTACACCGATCACAGGAGTCTCGAGCATATCTTAAAGCAAAAGGAGTTAAACATGCGTCAACGCCGATGGGTTGAGCTCTTGAACGATTATGAATGCGCAATCAAGTATCATCCGGGCAAAGCCAATGTTGTGGCCGACGCCCTTAGTCGAAAGGATACTATACCTAGGCGTGTACGTGCTCTACAGCTTACCATTCACTCTAGCCTTCCCGCTCAAATTCGTGATGCTCAAGTTGAAGCATTGAAAGCAGAGAACATCAGGGCTGAATCCCTACGAGGATCGAGGCAGCGGCTAGAACAAAAGGAAGACGGCGCTTACTATATAACAGGGCGCATCTGGGTTCCACTTTATGGCAGCTTACGCGAACTTATGATGGATGAAGCACACAAGTCTCGTTATTTGGTACACCTTGGTTCGGACAAGATGTACCACGACCTCAAGACTACGTATTGGTGGCCTGGCATGAAAGCCCACATAGCAACCTACGTCAGCAAGTGCTTGACTTGTGCGAGAGTCAAGTCTAAATATCAGAAACCATCAGGCCTACTTCAACAACCGGAGATCCCGAAATGGAAATGGGAGCAAATTTCCATGGATTTCATTACCGGCCTACCTAGATCTCAACGCGGAAACGATACCATTTGGGTGATCGTAGATCGACTGACCAAGTCTGCACATTTTCTGGCTATCAAAGAAACGGATAAGTTTTCTACTCTTGCATATATTTACCTAAAGGAAGTGGTATCAAGGCACGGAGTGCCAACCTCTATTATATCTGATCGTGACGCGCGTTTTACTTCTGAACTGTGGCAAGCAATGCACAAGTCTTTTGGCTCACGTTTAGATATGAGCACCGCTTATCACCCGCAAACGGATGGGCAATCTGAACGCACCATCCAGACCCTTGAAGACATGCTTAGGGCATGCGTAATCGACTTTGGTAACGGCTGGGAAAAGCACCTCCCGCTAGTGGAGTTTTCGTATAACAACAGCTACCACACCAGCATCCAGGCCGCTCCGTTCGAGGCATTGTACGGACGCAAATGCCGATCACCTCTCTGTTGGGCGGAAGTTGGTGACAGCCAAATCACTGGCCCAGAACTTGTGGTAGATACCACCGAGAGAATTGCTCAGATACGACAGCGAATGGCGGCAGCTCGTGACCGTCAGAAAAGCTATGCTGATAAGGGAAGAAAACCACTCGAGCTCCAGGTTGGGGATTGAAATCGCCTACAGCCGGACAATGCAACTAAATGAAAGTAGCACAGGTCTATGTAACTAAATGAAAGTAGCACAGGTCTATGTAATCCGAGTTGGGGATAGCGACTCTACAGCCGGAATGCCTCTGGGATGTGTGAAATCGCCTTGCCGAATAAAAGTACCGAAACCTAAGTAATCTGTGGTTGGGGATAGCGACTCTACAGCCGGAATACCTCTTGGTTAGGGAAAGCATCGTTTAGACTCACGAAAGAAAAATAAAAAAAAAAAGAAAAATGAAAAAATAGATTTGATTTTAAACTCTCTTGATCTTGGTATAAAACGGTTAGGAAATAACCCAGTGGTTGTTCCTTTTGTCCTATACGCTTGAGGGGGGATTAGGTGGACTTGCAATTCTTAGTGTGAGACCCTAGGTAGATTGACCGCACTTGAACTAAACTTGCATGATAAGGGCTTGGAACCGGGTTGGGTTTAAAAGGATCAATATACTTGCAATCGCGGCTAACACGAGTTTCGATTTTAATAAAATAACTTAAGTTTTTGTCCCGAACGACTATTCCGACTATGATTCCGTTTGCATAATTCTTTTTCGAGGACGAAAAAAGGTTAAGTGTGGGGATATTTGATGTAGGGTAAAATACACATATTTGTCCCATGTAAATTGTATAGTTTTTGTATAGGTTTTATTTGTTTTTATTTAGTTTTAGTACTATATTATATTATATTGTGTTTTGGCTAGGTCCTGGTGCAAATGGAGAAAAAACGAGTGACATGGAAATAACCAGCTAGTTGAGTAGAGTAGGCCGCCACTGACCAAAGGAAATTCACCGCTATTTTCTGTAAGTGGGTCGGGGCCACTATCTATAAAAGTTATAGGGCTGAACTTCTAATTTAAGGAAAGTTGTTTACTTTCCTGTGAGTCACGACAGCAAGCATGTGCCATACATTCTTTGTGACTAATAGAATATTTTATTTAAGTGGGGGTATTTATTTATGGATTATTACGATACCCAGTACCTAATTCTATTGTTTTGGGCCGGTCAAATATTGAAAACCCAAGCGGGCCTTCTGTCAGATTTTGGACGAATAAAAAGAGTTCGCTGCCATTATGAGTAAGAATTATTTAGGAATGAAAGTTGCATATTATTTTGAGGGGTGACTTGGGCTGGGCCTTTGTTGTTCAACGAAAAGAAAAGAACATATATTAATAGAGTGGAGGCGGCAATCAGAATACTTGGGACGCAAGTATATTCAGCCATATATTATTCAATAATACACATCACACAAGAGGTTGGTCGGCTGGGACATAAGATCAGACGAAACAAAAGAGGAGGAGACGCACGCACGAAGACAGGAGGATCTTTTGCAAGAGAACTCAGCCTAGGGAATCGTTGGAGTAAAGCGGGAAGCACACGGAACGAAGATTGACGGGTTTTACCACTCTGATTTCTCTTGTTCTTAGTTTTTCTTGTTTAATTCGATGAATTCTTATTTGAGACCTTGTTTGATTGTTTTTAAGACCATGTTTTCCGGCTAAACTTCATAAACTACCTAGGCTAATGACAATAGTTAAATAAAGTTTGGTTCTTTATTCGATTTTTGGCGTGGTTGTGGATTTTTCTTGTACTGTAAAAGCTTCGGGAATTTAACTTGGTGCATATGCGTGCTTGACGATTATTTTATTATTGTTTATTGCTTCGTATAATCCTTGGTGACGGTCTTTATCACATAATAGGGTTGTGCTAGGGTTCTTGATTTAGGTGACGGTCTTTATCACATAATAGATCATTAATCCTTTAGGGTGAAAATTGCATAAGTAACCTTAGAAGTAATATCCGGTAATTTAATAAAATCAAGTGTTCTGCTAAACTTGTCGCTGAGAGGCTCAAGGTTATTAATAGGTCTCGGTTTGGTTATAAGTCCTTAACATTCCATTGTCTATTAAACCAAGATTAAAACCCGTAGTTACTTTAGACGTTCGCGCTGAGAGGTAGAGCGTCTTATATAGGCACTTTCAAGAAACTAGAGGACTGAGAGGAAATTTAGAAAACCGATGAGCGTAACAGCCTAGGTAGTGCCATAAGAATCGCCTCGAGAGTGTTTGAGGGGCTTAGTGGTGTCTTAATAGGTTTAGTATCCAAAGATCCCGGTTCCACACCACAAAATCATCGAATAGGAATCCATTCTGAGTTTAGCTTGCGTCTAGCCTAGGTAGTCTTCATTCATCACTGGTCAAAGTCTTCGTTAGAGTTCGTGTCTAGTCTTTTAGCATTATTTTATTATTTATTTAGGATTTTTAGAAACCCCCCAATCAATAAGCAATTAGTTAAGTCGTGTCAGTCTAAGTCTAGATAGAGTCATTAGCGTAATTTAGTAGAGTCTCTTGGGTTCGATACTCGGACTTCCTTAGGCTATACTGCATCGAACGGTACACTTGCCGGTCGTGTGGTTTAGGTTTTAGAGAGTCTTAGTTTTATAAATTTAAAACTTAGAGAGTCTAGTTTAGGGTTTAATTTAGTTAATTTAGTTAAACCACTTTTAGCACATCAGGGATCGAGTGCTACTCAAAGTCTCACCTTGGAAAGGTGTAGTCCGCTTTGGCAAACGAGGAAAACTCAATCCGCGTTATGTCGGACCATTTGAAGTCATTGAGAAAATTGGCAAGGTAGCCTACAGGTTGAATCTACCCGAAAAACTCAGCGGAGTTCACAACGTATTCCACGTGTCAAATCTGAAGAAGTGTCTGTCAGATGAGACCCTCATAGTTCCTCTTAAGGAACTCACTATCGACGACCAGCTGCGATTCGTCGAGGAACCAGTAGAGATTACGGATCGAGATGTTAAGATCCTCAAGCATACCAGGATACCTCTGGTCCGAGTTCGTTGGAATGCTCGTCGTGGCCCAGAGTATACCTGGGAACGAGAAGACCAAATGAAACTCAAGTATCCCCAGCTGTTTAAGAAAAACGCAACCACTACTGAGGCTGAAGCTACTGCAGAATTTCGGAACGAAATTCCAAATCAACGGGGGGATGATGTGACACCCCAGGAAAATCAGGAAAACAACGCAACTTAACTAGCTTCCTTAGTAACCACGCGCTAAATTTCGGGACGAAATTCTCTTAACAGGGGGAGAATGTGACAACCCTCAAATTTACATGTAACCGTACAGTTTATTAATAATAATTAATGTGCTTGACGACTGTGTGGAATTACTTAACTGCTTTCTGATATCTGTGTTATGCTTACACGTATTTGTTAATATACTAATAGTGTACAGAAAGGTCACTAAATAGTCCGTTATATTTTCCTAAGTGTTAGAAAGTAAAAACGTTACAAAATATATAAATAGGACGCCTTACAAATTAATTAAGCACTTTAACGAAACAGTATCCAACCGAACAACCGGACTTAACCCGGAGCATAAAAATATTGTCATTGACATTATTTTTCCTTTTCTGAGCCAGTTAGGGTCCCCGAATACCCTAACCCCCGTTATAAATTATAACACACAAATAACTAATCATAATCCCTAACTAATCAAACTAGATTACTTGACCAAACTAGTTGAAATCCCACTAATTTCCCCACCCCCTTACCATTCGGTTCCCATGTAGGGGACACACCTTTACATTGCGTGATTATTTTATTTACTTGGTTTAGTATCTAAATAACATAAAACCTAATGGATAATGGAGGAAGATGGATATTATAATTGCATGTGAGATCACTAATTCAATACATCACCACTTTACAAAAAAAAAAATTGACTTCTCTCCCTCACTTAACACTCTCGGCCGAACATATACACACATCCACCACCCACTTTCAATTTCTATCTTGGCATTTTATATACATTCAAGTGTGAAGGATCACGTATAAGGAAGCTCGGTGCATACGGAATCGCAAGGACCTCACCACAACGCTTTTAACCACCCGCTTTCCGTCTAGTTTCTTCCCTAGCCTCGAGCTAGTAGTAAGTGACTCTAAACATCTTCTTGATCTATTCTAAAGTGGTTAATAAGAGTTTCGTCGGTTGAAAATCACTAACATATAAGATCACCAACTAAAAGTCTACTAAAGTGATGAACAAGGTGGTTAATGGATGAATATTAGTGTAAATCATGTAGATCTTGTGTGATTATGATTATTGGTTGATTATCTGATGTTTTGCTGATTAATATTAATATGTGATGTTGTTGTGGTCACTAAACATGATTAACGGAATCAATCGAACACAAGTTAGTAAGTTAGAAAGTGAAAATAGAATCTGTCCCGGTTTTACAGCCAACTTCAGTTGGCTGTAAACAGGTCATAAACTCAACAAAAAACCGATATTTTGAATCTAAAATATGTTATAATGAAATAGGGTTCTAATGGCACCGAAATCGTAATTTTTGGACTTCGTTTACTATTTTTAAAGTGTCGATTTGTAACAACAACTTAAGCTGAATTTTGACAGCAATAAATGGGTGTTATACTTTCAGTCATAACCTGAGTTTTATGATGAATCGGACCATGAAATTTGTACAGTAGATGACAACCGATGCATTTGTAATTACCCCACTGGAATTTCGTAAATCGGACACTCGAGGAATTTTAAATAAATTATCCCGTGGACTATGGTCAGAAAAATATAAATCTGATTTCAGCCCGGAAAATGAATTTTTATAAAATATTGGTAAGGAACCGGACCCCGATATTTTTACACAATAAAATTTGGAACGTTTAAGACATTCTGTAAAAATTTGGGAATTTTTTGAATAATTTAACTATTTTATTTAAATGTCCGAAAACAGCCGGTTTTGAATATTAATGCTGAATTGACATAAGTTGTGACTTGCGTGTCTAAATGTCGAGTATGCTATCTGTGAATGATCTAACATGTTATATGTGTTACGTGCACTATCGTATGTTTGTTTATGAGTGAGGAATGGATGGAAAACTTGTATGGGCATAAACAGTTAAAGTAATGCATGCTATCTGATAGATACGTGTAAGAACTTTGTGCTCTATTTGTAAGCCACTAAATGACTAACTGGTAAATCATACTAGGACGTGATTGACCGACCTTGACTGTTAGCTATATTTGAGAATCTAACCGAGCAAACCGAGGTGAGTTCACACTTTTCTACAAAGCATGGTAAATTCCCGGTGGGAATGGGAATGGGTACAGGAATAGGGATTCCTCGTCCTTTGGGACGCGTTCAGGAATGTGAATTCCTCGTCCTTGAGACGTGTTCAGGAATGTAAATTCCTCGTCCTGTTGAGACGTGTTAGACTTACTGGACTAGAACTCTATCAGTGAAGTCCCTCCCTTTTTGTATCGACTTAATCGCCGAGGCTATGGCGAGCGGGTCATTAGTTAATAGCGCTATTAGGTTTAACAAACCTTACACCGTGCCAGTCGGACGGGCGTGTACTAATGGACTATGGCACGTCGGGGGTGATAGAACACCGACGCTAGGGCACAATTGATTTCTTTTGTTATTAGTCGATATGATAAACGAGTCTGGTGGTTTAAAATACTGGGGTAGCTCCCCACGGCCAAAGTGTCGGGCTGGATAGCCAGGGATGGTGGACATGGGATGGTTAACAAATAAACGTTTTTGAACTATGGGGTAACCCCCACGGCTGGATAGCCGAATGAGATTAAACTATGTTTTTGGAAACAACTCTAAAATGGACAACCAACCGTGAACTCACTCAACTTTGTTGTTGACTCGTTATTACATGCTTTGCAGGTCATTAGATGCTATGGAGCTTGCATATGGAGGTGGTCGTTGTGGGATGCGAACTGATATGTCCCGTACTTAATGAATAAACTTTATGAACTTATTAAACCTACGTTTTGGACTTTAAACTTATGAACTATGGACTTATGTTTTGAACTTATGTTTTATGCTTCCGCTGTTAACCTAAAATCGGTTTACTTCCTTTTGGTCACCAATCATATTGTGTTTGGTTTTATTTACTTAATTATGTTGTTCAATATGATTGGTGGCTCGATCCTGGTCATGTCACGCCTCCAAGCGGTGATACTCCGCATGGTGGATTTTGGGGGTGTGACAGATTGGTATCAGAGCCGTTGGTTATAGTGAACTTGGTTTTTAAAAGGGAAAAGTTTTTGATAAAACCAGACTATAACCAACGTAAATACTAAGACAAGGCACGACCCGTTCGTCTAATAGACATTAGTTCATTGTAGGTAGTCGTGTTTGCTGAGGAGATTTGAGTTACGAGTACCGAAGACGCAATACAGTGAGTTCATGTCCCCTTTTTCTTTTAACTGTTTTCAGTTTTATACTTCGGGGGTGAAATACATGTTACAATTATTACAAACGTTTTATACATGGTATGGTTAGCTAAGGAGGGTTACTGCTAGATCATGTGAATGGGTAGGCGATTAAGGCCATCAATCCTCGTTGTAGGACCGAGGGGAATGAGTGATAGATCTATTTGGGTGTAGCGAGCCCCACCCGTGAGTCCGTCGAGTGGACCATGTGGTGACTATGTCTTACAGCCGGAGGCCCGGTGCAAAGTCTGCTAGGTTTGAGTCTTCCTGCATCACTTCACACATACCATTGGCTTTGCAACCCAGTGGTGATCTGTTTTTCCTTATTGCTACATACCAGGGACTTACACACATACTTACAACGTTTTCAAAGGTTTATACATACACACAAACGAACACATGAACTCGCTCAACTTTTGTTGATGTTTTTCAAACTACATGTATTTCAGGGAATTTGTAAAGTGGATCTGGCGGGCGTTGGAAGTTTTTATGCTGCGTTAAGAATAAAGAAGTCATCCATGGTCTTTGAGTTTGGTCAGTGTGTCTCTTTCCTGGACGAGACACGCCTTCCAAACCTTGGTGCTATTTAATATCTTTTGTTGAGTCCTTAGTGAACTCATAAACATTTTGTATGATTGTAAAACTTGAATTTGAAGTCTACGTTTTTTTAAAACAATGTTGTTATGTTTTAAACTTATTTTATGGATGACAAATCTATGGTTTTATCATATAGTTGTGGTTATGATTGAATGCAATGATATTAAGAAAGTCACACCACAATCACGCTTCCACAAAAGTCAGGGTGTGACATTGTAAATCATGGGGGTATATTTTCTGCAAAACAGAGCATGAGAAGTAGAAAATGGATGGCGAGACAAAGCTATATACATCGGGTTGTCAAATTTTCTTTAAATGTTTTGAATTTTAGGGGGAGTAAGAGTTGTTGTCAGAAAATCCAAAAACATTAGAAATTTTGAAAAAGCCAAAAACATGATATAATTCAAAAATGAGTTTTTGTGTAAAAAAGAGGAAATGATAGTACATCAGTAGACAATCACAGTACGCTAAAGAATTGGAAAGTTAAAATGTGATAAACGGTCTCAGTGATGATATGCCAGTAGGTTTTTACACGCTTAGTAGATTTTTTTCGAGATATAAACCTAAATATCAAATATTTACTTATCTCGTGGAGAACATCTCTCGGATATATGGGTAACCCCCGAAATCTTGTTTGAGAGATTGCCTGATTCTGAGATACTAGGTCTTTATACTGTTTGATATTGGGGTATTATATCTGGTCTTCTGATATTGCGGAAGCAATGGCCTAGACCTCGTATAATACTTTATGCGCTTTAAAAAGCTTACGCTCTGCATAAAAAATTGAAAAATATCGAAAGATATGAATCAATTGCAGTTGAAGAAAAGATTCTCTAAAGGGAACATACCTAAAGTCGAGCCTTCATCTCTTTGACTGAACCGAAGTTCATACCTGAGCTCTCAAGGTCTCGCACTAACCCAGTATACATATATCAAATTGGTATACTCACCTGTAAGACTGAATCTAGGGAATTTTGATACGGGAGTATATTCTGAGGTGGGACACGCGAATAAGTTTAAGCCCTTAAAACATTAATCTCATATCTCGAATCAGTTGAACTTTGTGTGAAAATTTAAGTGGATCAGTATACTGACAATCTAAGTGAATCGTTTAGAACTTAAAGTGTCTAAAGCTCAACGGTACTAGTGATTTGTCATAATATGATATGATTCTCTGACACGAACTCAAACAAAAATATTGTTTATAAATATTTATTTACTGTTTTATGTTTCAGAAAAATACAAAAAGATTTTGATTCTACTTTATTTTCGACAACCGATGTCTGAGAAGCTGAGTTTCAAAATCTAAGTATGCTGAATGTGTTTCTGAAAATAAACAAGTTCACTAATTTGAAACTTGAAGTTTTTAAAATAAAAAAAAAATCAAAAACATTTTGTGATATCTTCAAGGTCATTAATTTGGACTTGGATGATTAACTGTGATGGAATTGGATTCTTAAAGTGTTAAAATCAGTTGTAAAGAGCTATGTTTCGATCTTGGATACTTAATACTGCCAAATCTATGAAGATTGTTGATAGGGGGGATAAAATCAAGTAATCATGGATATATTCATATTATTATATTTTAGAGCCAGATTCTTGATTAAAAGTGTTTGAGAGCCAGGTCATCATTCCTGGAAGAACCAAAAACGCTTTCACTGTCGAAATGTTTTAGCTTATGCTAAGAGAGCCAGGTGTTCAATCCTGGATGTTCAAAATGTTCTTTACTTATAAATGTTTGAGATTTGCAGATAAAAGTTCCAGATTACGATCCCGATAGCCGAGTCTAAGGGGGAGTCTGAAGACGAGCTCGACGCAAGGGGGAGCTTGTAACCGGAAAGCCAGGTGTCGATCCCTATAGCACGAAAGCTTATCGAAAGGGGGAGCCTGAAGAAAGAGTTTAATGTAAGGGGGAGCTGAAGCTGAAGACAGATCCACGGGGATTCTGTTCGAGAAAGAGGGAGTCTGTGTTTGCTAAAGACGTCAAACTTTCAAGAAGACTCAGAGAGAGAGAAAGACAAGATGCTACGAGATTGACTGCGGCAATATCCAAGGGGGAGTCTGTTAGTGCAGTAATGTCTATCGCATCCGTCAATCCAGTTCGTAGCAGAAACTGAAGAAAACAAGACCTTATATTGTAATATTTAGGGAAAAGGCAAGGTGGCATTTATGTAATTAATGAAAACTCTTAGTAAAGTCTTGGCCTATAAATAGAACACTTAGGTGTTAGATTTAGAACTTTTGCCATTTTCACCATTGGAGAGCTTTGGAGCTAGAGAGAGAAAGTGCAAGAGGTGATTCACGGTGCTTTGTATGATTTCAGATTATCAATAGAATCACAGTTTATATTACGATCTTGTGTTCGGTCCACGCACGTGTACGGATTCCGCACGTCACACGTGTCATACGCAATCGTTCGGGAGTCAAAATCCGATCCTACACTGTCGGGTTCTTAGGATATATAGATGAGTGGGGGTTGGATCCACAAGGTTTTATTTAATATTTTTGTTTTAGTTGATTTTTTGTTTTATTTAATTAACTAATTTATTTCTGTTTTTTTTAATATAGAGGGTGGTTTGGTCATCTTACATCATTTAATTGATTATTTTAACGACGTTAGTTAGTATGGACCATGAGAGTTATAAGATATCAACCATGGGGACCAATGGTGTGAATTGGGGTATCTATGAAATCCTTGAAAATCACAAGGACGGTCCGTGCACTTAACTCTAATTATAAAGGTTGATCTTAATCTCGGTTATTTTAGTTAGTTATACATAATAATCATATAACCAAAACATAAAACTCGATTGTAATAAAAATATAGCTAAACTATTGGTTTCTTATAAAACTCGATTGCAACAAAACGATAGCTAAACTTTTGGTTTCTCATATGATCCAATAATGTTGATTTAACTTTTATGGTTACCATTTGAAGTTTAAAAGTATGGCATACAATTACTATTATTTTCATACAACATTTATATACAGTAGAAACTCTATAAAATGATACACTTGGGACCACCAAAATTTATTAATTAAAAGAGTTATTAATTAATCGATAAATTAATAATTATTAATTTATATATTAATTAATATTTTATTAATTTATAGTAGAATACTTAGTTTACAAACACCTTTCAAGCTTCCTCTTAATTATTGTATACAATGCATTTATATCAAATGAACGGCCCAATTTGAAAGAAACCTTCAATCTCTCACCTTATTATGCTTTTTGTGTTCAATGTATCACTTTATGGACATTAAAAATATTTTCTATATAAATACAAGATCAAAATAGGTTAACACAAACAAATCATACACACAACATGGCTTCCCATCTTAAAGGTGTGAAAAAAACAACAATGACAGACGAGAAAACAATTTCTTGTTGAGCTATGAGAAAACAACAGCAGAAGTTCTTACCATGCTAAGGAAAATTAGAGACGAGATTCAAAGGGAAATTGATTTCAACAAAAAACAAAAGACAATTGAGTCATTTTTCAAGAAACCTTCATAAATCATTCATGTAATATGCTATATATAAGGAATTATTAATTTATATTTTATATGAGGTCTAAAGAAATTATCAAAAATGTATTATCTTATAATTTTAGCGAATTATTAATTTAGCACCCTATCCCCGAGTCGGGACCGGCAAAAAATATTATCTTAGAGAGTTTATTAAATAATCGAGTATTAATTTATCGAGTTTCTACTGTAACTATATCGTATTACATATCATATTAGTGACGGAATAAGAATTTTTAGATTTAGGTGTTGTAAAAGAACTTTTACATACTCTAGTATATGTAAATTAATTTTTTAATGAATCGATTTATGAAGGTCAGTAGGTCACATGTCTTGAAACTATTATTAACTTGTTTCATTATCAACATTTGCAAAAAGTTTTTCTCTTAGGTTTACAAATTTTAGTTTTAGACAAAACTAGGTTATAACCCCGTGTATTACACGGGTCGAATAAATGAAATATATATACTAAATATAAATAATAAAACAATATATCTTTAAAAACTCATTTATTGCACGGGTTGAATAAATATAATTTTATATATTAAATAATAAAAAGTTATATCTATAAGAACCATATTGTACGTGTTGAATAAATATAATTTTATATACCAAATAAAAAGGTTATATCTTTAAAACCACGTGTATTACACGGTTTGAATAAATGTAATATTGTTTACCAAATAATAAAATAATACATCTTTAAAAAACCTCATTTATTACACGGGTTAAATAAATGTAATTTTATATACCAAATAATAAAAAAAGTTACATCTTTAAAAATATGTGTATTACACGGGTTGAATAAATGTAATTTTCTATACTAAATAACAAAAAATATATCCTTAAAAAAACGCCGTGTATTGTACGAATCGAATAAATCTAATTTTATATATCAAATGATAAAAAAAGCTATATCTTTAAAGGCAAATTGGATTTAAATAATCCCAACTCACTGTTATTGGCCAATAATAATCCCAACTTATTTAATCACCAATAATAATCCGAACTATTCACTTTTGTTTGTAAAATACTCCCAGTTAAAAAAACACTAACTAGGTTAAAAAATTGTTGATGTGGCTTGCCACGTCACCTGCCACATTAGTTGCCACGTAATCGAAAAATGCCACGTAGACTGCCACGTCATCGAAAAATGCCACGTAGACGGCCACATCAGCTGCCACGTCATCAAAAAATGCCACATCAACTGCCACGTCATATGACACATCAGCTAAAAGGGCCACATCAGTAATTTTTTAACCTAGTTAGTGTTTTTTTAACTGGGATTATTTTACAAACAAAAGTGAATAGTTCGGATTATTATTGGTGATTAAATTAGTTGGGATTATTATTGGCCAATAACAGTGAGTTGGGATTATTTAAATCCAATTTGCCTCTTAAAAAACCTTATGTATTACACGGGTCGAATAAATGTAATTTTGTATAGTAAATAATAAAAAAAGTATATCTTTAAAAAAAAACCACGTGTATTACACGGGTTTAATAAATCTAATTTTGTACACCAATAATAATTTTAGGGGCCAAAATGGTTAGAAAAAAAGACGCCGAGTGCTCAGATGCTAAAAAAAATATTTTTTGGGCTAAAAGGGTAAAAGTGATATAACCACAGGGGCCAAAATTGTAATTTACTCTAATATCAAATTAGATAACTAAGTTTGAATTTGAAGTTAATAGATAAATATAAAAGTAATAATTAACCTAAATAATATTTAGTAGGAGGATTATCTATAATTAATTAGAAGAGTTTAAACTAAAATAATAATTATCCGTAAGACATGGCCTAATATGATAACAAGTGTCCTCAAAATGGTTTCTTTTATTATATAGTATAGACTAGCTTACAACCCCGTGTATTACACGGGTTAAATGACGAAAAAATATAAATTATAAACTTGTATATAAAGGAGTTGGCCAGAAAGTCCAAATTTCCTAAAAAGTGTAAAAAGTCATAAAACACCATAATGTCAACCATAAAACACACAAAAAACCCACAAATAATATGATGAAGATTACTAAAACATCATGTATGTGGGTTTTGTGTTGTGTTTTAGATGTTAAGGCTCTGATTATGGAATGAAAAATATTATTGTGTTTTATGTTGTTTAGCATTTTGTGTTTTATATTCATAGTTATACGATGGTGCGTTTGAAGTTTTTATGGACTATTAGAGTTTGAATATGGTGATTTAGTAATATTCATTCTATTATTTGTGAGTTTTAGGTGTGTTTTATGCCTGAAATTATTGTGTTTTATGACTTTTTACACTTTTTAGGAAACTTGGACTTTCTAGCCGAACCTCACCCAATCCTTATTAATGAAATGACTTATTTAGATAAAATAGTAAAACAAAAGAACTGTCAATTTTCGCTATTCAAAATAATTTTCTAAGTTTTCACTTCTCTTTTGAGATACTACAATCCATTTTATTATGTCTTAAAAAGAAGTAACACTAAAAAAAATAATGATCATAAAATTGTATGTATTTTTAAAAATAATTATAAGTTATGAGGTTATGGTAAATGAATTGTAATTAAATTCTACTATGTTTATTAATGATATAAAAACTACTTTGATATAAATACTATTTTTAAATATATGGATCATGAGACAAGATACAGATATTATCATTGTATAGAAAATATTACATATTAAAAAAAATCATATTAAAAATAAAGTATACGTGGACATTAAACTATTTGATTTTGGATTCAAGTGGTTAAAACCACTATAACATAGGGACTCAAAAAGTAATTTACTGTTAATTAAATTTGAAATTATACGTTTGATCTCTAACTATATTAAAGAATATTATACTTATTATATTATTTGATACATTTATATTTGTTATAGATAATTATTAATTAAATTTGAATTTATACGTTTATATCTCTAACTATATTAATTAATATTATATTATATTTTGTGTATAAAAATTAATATGTAATACTATTATTAAAAGGGAGAAGACACCAGAGAGTGACACGTGTACAAAAAGATTTTTGTTTATTAGTATAGGAAGATTAGACATCACGATTGACAAGGGTCTTACGTGAAGTAACGTCGCATTACTTCCCACCAAATATTAGCGAAATAATTATTAATTAGTTTAAGTATAAAGTCATATCCCTATCAATTTCTATCTTCTAATAATTATATTTTGTCTCAACCATATATTATAATTATTTTAATTGGTATTTTATGAAATAAAATGTATGTTTAGTTTGGTAAAGTACCTTTCCAAAATCTGATAAAAAGACTGTCGGAAAATTGTCATATAGAATAGTAACCAAGTTTCTTCTCTATCACAATAAAGCCGCTTAAACTATTTTTGTTTTTTTAAAGTCACTAAACTTTGAATTATGGTTCTAATCTTATGTAATTCTCAGGTTATTAGGTTTCTTTGATGATGTGTCAAGTCAAAATGGTTATGTGGATTTTGTATAGAGTTAATTGCCAAAATCGTCCCTGAGGTTTGGGCACGTTTGCCATTTACGTCTAAAATGACACTTTTGTACCAAATTGCCCCAAACGTTTGTAACTTTTTGCCATTTTCATCCAAACCAGTAACTTAGTTTATTTTTTCTGTTAAGTTTAGGATATTTGGATGAAACTGACAAATATAAAACCATAGGGATGATTTTGGCAATTTACTCAAACCTTTTTTAATTTCTTTTATTTAATTATTTTTGTTACATATATAATAAAAAAGAATATACACGGAGTTTTTAGAAGAAAAAAAAGTTAATAGTTTTGTCACATAATTTTTATAAATTTTTATCCAAATCACTAACTCAGTTTATTTTTTCTGTTAAGGTGAAGGATGTTTTAAATTTTATAAATTAAGACAGAAATTAATTTACAGCTACTTTATATAAATCAGTTTTTGTAATACCCGGAAAAAATTTATATTTTATAGCGATGGTTTTAAAACTAATCAATGTAGGGTCGTTGTACGACCTAAATGAGTCGATCAGAAGAGTTTTAATCAGAATCAAAGGTGGAATTCGATGATTCAGACTTGATTACAGCTTGATTCACGTTTATAATCACTTGTTTATTGATTTCAAATCAATACAGATCAGTTGACAATTTGGCAACACCTCGGCTCTGAAATCCGGATCGTTACAAATGAAATGACCAGCTCAGTATTTATAGGGTGACCATTTCGTACGAAAAAGACACAGCCCATTTCGTGCGAAATGGGTTTTTCCCATTTCGTACGAAATGGTTCATGCCATTTCGTGCGAAATGACCCATGCACACACAAAACCTAATTTTTCATATACTGAGCACTGGTTTATCCTATCTAGGTACAAGACTCGATACAAGACGAATTTAGCAGATATTTATGCACCAACAGACTCCCCCTTGGATGTTGACGAAGTCTTCGGGATCGAGTCTTCAGTCTTGATCAGTCTTTTTGACATTGTAAGCATCCTTAATCTCTTTTTCTAATTCTCTTGATCAGATCTCTTGATTCTTTAACTTTAACAACATCAGCAGCTAGCACTCAAACCTGGCTTTGACAATCTTCAAACTCCCCCTTGAATGATGATCCAGGTTACATCTTCAGACTCCCCCTCTCAATAACCTGGGATCGCAGTCTTTAATAGCTCTCGTTCTTGACTCGTATTCTGGTTCAAACTTTGTTCAGACTTAGCCATGGGAATCTTGCTTTACTGCTTTCACAGATTCGGTACTGTTTCCTGCTTCTCATAAACTTGACATTATAATCTATTCACTTTTTGAATTCATTTGTTGTTTTTATCAGTTTTTAATAATCCACTTAAGTATCTAGGTCCAAGTTAATGACCCTAGGCACTTAATTTGCCTACCAAGTTCAACTTAATGACCTTGATTGACTCAAGACAAAGCAAAACTGACTTTTATTCAACATATTTCAAAACATTATTCTAAAAATTTCAAGTTTCAACTTAATGAACTTGTTTTGACTTTTCAATTTCATAGGTTTAACATGATAAGCTCCCAGCTCTTTTGTCCAGCTCAGAAACTTCCTGCATCTACTTCAAACTGCGAATCTGAAGATCAGCTTTCCACTTTGGTTTGTCGAAAAAAAATAAAGCAGAAATGTAAAATCTTTTTGGATTTTGAATAAAGTTTCTAAACTAGAATGCTAAACAGAAATAAAATGCATTAAATGTAAACTATTTACAAACATATTTTTGATGAGCGTGTTAGGGAATCATATCAGCTACCGACAAGTCACAAGTACCATTAAGCTTTGATTTCATACTCAGAATTAAACAATTCGCTTAGATTGCCGAATACTGATCCTCTTAAGTTCTAGCACAAATTTCAATTTGTTCAGGATACGAATTTAGTGTTTTAAGATCTTAACTTTTACGAGTGTACCACCTCAGAATATACTCCCGTATTTAGACCACTATATTCAGTCTTATAGGTGAGTGCACACTAGTGATATCTGTAAGGGGTTAAGTGTTGAGGCCATGAGAGCTCTAGCTATTGCTTTCGCAAAATCATAGAGATGATGGCTCAACTTTAGGTGGGTCCCCTTTGGGGATCTTCTTTTACAACAGCACATGATTAACATTTTTCAATGTTTCATCATTTTTTATGCTGAGGGGGGCTTTATGAATAAAGCAGTGCAGAGTATTATACGAGGACTAGGCTATTGCTCCCGCAAAATCAGAAGTCCAGGTATAATACCCCAGATATCACCACGTACAAAGACCTAGTATGTCAGAAATAGAGCCTTTCAAACAGGATTTCAGGGGTTACCTATATATCCGAGAGATGTTCCCCACGTATAAGCAAGTTGTGATTTAGGTTTATATCCCGAACAAACTTACTAAATGTGTAAAAACCTACCGGCATATCATCAGCGAGACTGCTTAACACTTTTAAACTTTAGATTTCTTTATCATACTGCAATTGTCTAGCTGATGTACTATCATTTTCCCTTTTTACACAAGCTCTTTTTCGGTTTTCTATTGTTTTTGGATTTTGAAATATCTCATGTTTTTTAACCTATCTCCCCCTAAATACCAAAACAAGTAAAAAATCGACAAACCATTGCAGATTGCTTTTCAACATCATCTACAGTGGTACCTTCATCGACGCCAATGATCCCCTCCGCAACCGATAGTAACTTCATACCATTAAGTTTCAAAAGATATTGAAAACGTGTTTTTTCAAATGCTTTGGTATGCAAGTCAGCTTTTTGTTCATCGGTGTGGATTTTTTCTATTCGTATCAACTTCTTCTCGAAACAGTCTCGGATGAAGTGATGACGAATTTCAATATGTTTCGTTTTAGCATGATGAACATGATTTTTTGATATGTTTATAGCTGCCTCGTTATCAACAAAGATAGGGGAGTTAAGAAATTGCAAACCGTAGTCTCGCATTTGTTGTTGGATCCACAAGATCTGAGAACAGCAGCTGCTAGCAGATACATATTCGGCTTCACATGTGGATAAAGCGACAGTGGTCTGCTTCTTACATTGCCAGGTGACCAAACATGGTCCGAAAAACTGGCACCCCACTGTTGTTGACTTAGCGTTCACTTTGCAGCATCCAAAATCGGAATCAGAATACCCCTCAAGCGTGAAATCGCCTTCTTTTGGATACCACAACCCCAGTGATGGAGTTCCTTTCAGGTAGCGTAGAATCCTTTTCACAATTACCATATGCAAAGCTCTAGGGCTTGACTGAAACCGTGCTGCAAGGCAGGTTGGATACATAATATCCGGTCTTGATGCCGTCAAATACATCAGCGATCCGATCATGGAGCGATACAGCGTTTCATCTACCTTTTCTCCGGTGAGATCAGGGTTTATCCCATGGTTCGTCGCTAACGGGGTGGACATTGGTGACATTCCTGACATCCCGAATTTCTCCAGAACATCATGAACATATTTTGTCTGATGTATGAACGTTCCCACGGGTAGTTGATCAACCTGAAGCCCCAAGAAGAACTTCATCTCACCCATTGATGACATTTCAAACTTCTGCTTCATAACGTTTTCAAAATCTTTGCAGAGTTGTTCATTTGTTGACCCGAAAATTATGTCATCCACATAAATTTGGATTATCAGAAGATGGCCGTCGACTTCTTTTGTGAATAGAGTGGCGTCTACCTTTCCTCGGATGAAGTTGTTGGCTAACAAATGTTGATACAGGGTCTCAAACCAGGCTCTCGGGGCCTGATGTAAGCCGTATAACGCCTTATCCAAGAGATAAACTTTATCTTTGTGGATTGGGTCGGTAAAGCCCGGTGGTTGTCCGACATATACCTCCTCTTTCACCTTGCCATAGAGAAATGCCGACTTCACATCTAGTTGAAAAACTTTAAATCCTTTCCAAGATGCAAATGCTAGGAAGATTCTGATCGCTTCAAGTCTAGCAACTGGAGCATACACTTCAGTGAAATCTATCCCCTCCTGCTGACTGAAACCTTGGACAACGAGTCGAGCTTTATTGCGAATAATAACCCCTCGATCATCCCTCTTACACTTGAACACCCACTTGGTGTTAATCTTCCTATGACCATCAGGCAGATCCACAAGTTTCCAGACTCCCAACTTCTTAAACTGACTCAGCTCCTCTTGCATTGCGTTGACCCAAGAATCTTCAGTTAGTGCTTCCTTGTATGTTCGCGGCTCAATCTGCGAAATAAAACAACTAAGTGAAAACTCTGTTTGTAAAGGAACAACTGTAGAGTAAAAACAAGTAAGGCCTTGGTCAATTTGTCGTCTGGTGCGGACGCCTAATTGCAACTCTCCAATGATTAGCTCTTCTGGATGATATGAAAGAGTTCTTGGAATCACCTCGCCTGGAACATCTACCTCACTTTCCAAATTCGTAATGTTCTGGTTTGCGACTTGTTAACTAACTGGAATAGTTTGATCTTGAGACTGGATTTGCTCCCCCTCAGACTCTGAATCACCACGATCGAATGTTGGCCTTTCATCAGAATCTGAATTATCATTGATTCCCATCTGATTGATAGGAGCTTGTTCACGTTTTGAAGATATCGGAGATTGCATAACATCATCATTCTCTCCAGCATTGCCTGGACCAGCTTCATCATCGTTTGAAGCTTGTCGTTGACGGCTATAAGGTTCTGCTGGGAATCTTTCTTGTGATTCTTCATAATCTCTTAGAATATCCAACTCGTCATAGAAATCTGGTTCCTCTTCTATATCGAATGAATCCTACAGAGTATCGTAATTGAAACGCCATGAGTCACCGGGATTCTGAGGTGGCATCGTATAACCATGACACTCAACATTTTGTGCTTCGATGATCCGCTTCATGCTTGGAACAAAGACACTTTTCAATGGGCTTGCATATCCCATAAATATACCTTCTATGCACTTTGGACCAAATTTACCAAAAGGTTCTAGAACTGTACAGGGAGACCCGAACGGTTCCAAATACTTCAGGTTAGGTTTGCAGAGATTAATGAGCTCGAAACATGTCTTGTTGAACTTTTTCACTGTAAGAACCCGGTTGAGCGTATAGCAAGCGGCTGACACTGCCTCTGCCCAGAAATTGACAGGTAATTTTGAATCAGCAAGCATCGTCCTGGCCGTTTCAATCAGCGTCCTATTCTTTCTTTCTGCTACTCCATTTTGCTGCGGAGTGTATGACGCGCTGAATTCATGCAGTATACCTCTTTTGTCACAACCCCCGATCCCTGTTCCCCGGGAACGGGCGGACGTGATCACAGAGTTTGGTGGTATCAGTTTGTTTAGTCTCGCAGCGGAATTTACATCAGGATCGTAGTTAGGAAATGTTTATCAGAGTAAAACCACCATATTTCATATTAATAAATAACAAGGGCAAAACCCAAGTTTCTTATTACAATACATTTATAGGGAAAAACCCTATTTTATTTAATTTAAAACACCGCTTATTTGGTAACTGTTATAGCCACATTATCCCCAAAGCCTTTAGTGCTCTCCAGCTGGCTTTTTAATAATTGGCTGTCACATTGGGTTACCTGAAACGCGTTTTAAAAACATTTGTCAGTCGGAAATACTGGTGAGTGAATCCCAGTTTAATCAAGAAACACTTTATCAAATTAAACAGTATCGAGGACGATTACAATGTTTATGTCTACACAATTACTCCATTTGGTACTATCAATCCACTGACTTGTGGGTCATATTACACATTGGCTAACTCATTGTCCAATGGTAACGTACTGTCATACTCGACTTACTACTCGCAGGTAGTACAAATTTTGTATACAAAACCCCAACATACCGGACAGTAATTGAAGACTACAAAGACTCAATCACTGCTTAATTACATTGTAAAACATTTAAGATTTTGTAAAAACTGTTAATAAAAAGGAGATTACTCACATTGCTGTCTTAGGCTTTTCGTAAGGGTTTCCTGACTATAATCTATAATTTACACAAATGTACATTGATTAGTACCATAACCCTTTGAAATTATTAATAATACCCTCCCCGAGACGGTATTCCAACAACTACGTCGGGCAGAACCACGACAGTTGTTACGGAACCCTAAATCAATCGGGCAACGTAACTGTTACGAAACTGGGGTTATAATACTTACAACGGAGCAGAACCTCGATAATTAGGGGTATAATACTTGGCTATAATAACTTTCCTACAGAATTTGTGATTCGAGATTTGAGAATGAGCGACGAAAAACGTAGACTGATGGCCTTCTTATATAGTTGCTGATTCTAGTCCTGTCGCGGCCCGCGTAAAAGACAAGGGACCCTTACGCGGCCCGCGTCAACACCAGTCAACGCAGTAGCTTAGCTGGGTCAGCTAGTAGACTCGACACGATGTCGACACGTGTCGGCCTCTGGTGTAATCGCGTGCTATGAACTGTCGCGGCCTGCTTCAACTACACATACACCCTTACGCGGCCCGCTTCAACTAAAGAAGTCAGCGAAGTCAAGTCCAGCCTTGATACGGCCCGCGTAAGCTAAGGGTAGAGTATGTCGCGGCCCGCCTCAACCCTATATTTCATGTTTTTGATTTATTTTATACTTATAAAATAACTAGGGCTCGGGTTTCACATACGGGGTATAATATAAGACATATTGGGATATAATAGAGTGTCAAAAAAATATTATGAGGGTGTTGGTTTTACCGAGGGTTGTTACATTCTCCCCACCTTGTTTTAGAGCTTGTCCTCGAGATCTACTGAAACAAATGCGGGTATTTTCTTTTCATTTCTGACTCTAGTTCCCATGTGTACTCAGGTCCTCTTTTGGAGTCCCATTTTACTTTGACCAGAACTAATCTTTTATGCTTGAGATTTTTGACTTTCCTGTCTTCAATTTGTAGAGGTCTTTCTACAAACTTGAGTTGTTCATTTACCTCTATATCCTTAAGAGGCACTATCAATGATTCATCAGCTAAACACTTTTTAAGATTAGATACATGAAACACATCATGTATTCCTGCCATTTCCTCTGGCAATTGTAGCTGATAGGCTACAGGTCCTATTCTTCTAATAATCTTAAAAGGTCCAACATACCTGGGACTTAGCTTTCCCCGTTTGATAAATCTTACCACTCCTTTCCAAGGAGAGACCTTTAACAATACCTTATCTCCTACTTGAAATTCTAAAGGTTTGCATCGGTTATCAGCATAACTCTTTTGTCGATCACGTGCTGCTTTCAGTCGTTCCTTGACTTGAATAATCTTGTCAGTTGTTTCCTGTACTATCTCAGGTCCAGATAGTTGTTTTTCCCCAATTTCTGCCCAACAGACTGGGGTTCGACACTTTCGTCCATAAAGTGCTTCGAATGGTGCAGCATTGATACTTGTGTGATAACTATTATTATAAGAAAATTCTATTAAAGGTAAGTGTTCGTCCCAATTACCTCCAAAGTCAATTACACAAGCTCTAAGCATGTCCTCCATTGTCTTAATTGTTCTTTCACTTTGTCCATCTGTTTGAGGATGATAAGCCGTGCTTAGCTTTATCTTGGTTCCCATTGCTTTTTGGAAACTTGACCAGAAATGAGATGTAAATCGACTATCTCTGTCAGAAACAATTGCTAAAGGAATGCCATGTAAAGAAACAATTTCATTTACATATAATTTAGATAACTGTTCCATATTAATTGTTTCCTTCATTGGTAGAAAATGAGCTGACTTAGTTAGCCTATCTACAATCACCCAGATTGTATCATTTCCTTTCCTAGTTTTGGGTAGTTTAGTAACAAAATCCATTGTTATTAATTCCCATTTCCACACCGGCATTTCTAATTGCTGTAACAAACCTGAGGGTTTCTGGTGTTCAGCTTTAACTCGTGAACAAGTTAAACATTTAGAAACATAGACTGCTATGTCCTTTTTTATTCCTATCCACCAGAAATTTTTCCTTAAATCCTGGTACATTTTATCACTTCCTGGATGCATTGTATATTTAGACTTATGGGCTTCTTCTAATATATGATTACGTAGATTTCCTAATTTAGGTATCCACATTCTCTTTTCATGGAATCTCCAAATTCCATCCGTTCCTTGTTTTAATTCTTTTAACATACCTTTTAATTTTTCAGAATCATCCTTGATTACTGATTCTTGTGCTTCTCTTATCTGATCATTTAAATCTACTTGCAGATTTAATTTAAGAGAACGTACCCTTCTTGGCTTTTCATGATACTTTCTACTTAATGCATCTGCCACTACATTTGTTTTTCCTTCATGATAATGGATATCACAGTTATAGTCACTAAGAAATTCCATCCAGCGTCTTTGTCTCATATTCAACTCCTTTTGCCCGAAAACATACCTTAAACTCTTATGATCAGTGAATATGGTAAACTTACTACCGTAAAGGTAATGTCTCCAAATTTTAAGAGAAAAAATTATAGCTCCTAATTCTAAATCATGGGTTGAATAATTCTCTTCATGATTCTTAAGTTGCCTAGATGCATAAGCTATAACCTTTTGACGTTGCATCAACACACATCCATAACCTAATCTAGAAGCATCACAATATACTACAAAGTCTTCAGTTCCTTCTGGTAATGATAGTATAGGTGTATGGGTCAATCTTTGCTTAAGAATTCTAAAGGCTTATTCTTGTTTTATTCCCAATTCAAACTTAACAGATTTACAGGTTAACTTAGTTAAGGGAATGGCTATTCTAGAGAAATCTTTAATAAATCTTCTATAATAACCGGCCAATCCTAAGAAACTTTTGACCTCGGTTGGTGACTCAGGGGTTTTCCATTTAGTAATTGCCTCGATTTTTGGTTGGGTCTACATGAATTCCTTCATGATTGACTAGGTGTCCAAGGAATTGTACTTGTTCTAACCAAAATTCACACTTTGAAAACTTAGCATAAAGCTTTTCCTTTCTTAACAAACTTAAAAGTGCGTGCAAATGTTTTGCATGATCTTCTTTATTCTTAGAATAAATTAGAATATCATCTATAAAAACAATTATGAATTTATCCAAATATGGCTTACATATTCGGTTCATCATGTCCATAAATGCAGCTGGGGCATTGGTTAAACCAAATGGCATGACAGTAAATTCATAATGGCCATACCTTGTTCTAAATGCGGTTTTAGGAATATCCTCTTCCTGTACCTTTAATTGATGATATCCTGACCTTAAGTCGATTTTAGAGAAAAATCGAGCTCCTTGCAGTTGATCAAACAGATCATCGATTCTTGGTAATGGATACCGATTCTTAATCGTGAGCTTGTTTAATTCACGGTAGTCAATGCACATACGCATTGATCCGTCCTTCTTTTTAACAAACAATATCGGCGCTCCCCATGGCGACGAACTTGGCTGTATGAATCCTTTTTCCAACAATTCATCTAATTGTTTTTTCAATTCTTGCATTTCTGCAGGTGCCAAACGATAAGGTGCTTTGGCAATCGGCGATGTTCCTGGTATTAAGTGAATTCTAAATTCAACTTCTCTGTCTGGAGGTTGCCCTGGTAATTCTTCTGGAAAGACATCTGAAAACTGAGATACTACTGGAATATCTTTTAGTTCTTTTCCTTTAGTGTTAGTGATTATGGAAATCAAATACACTATAGAACCTTTTCTTGTACAACTTGCAGTTTTCATCACAGAGATGAATTTTGTGGATCTAGAGGGCTTATCTCCTTTAATTGTGATCGTTTTATCTTTTTGTGAATTTACACGAATTAACTTTTGATCACATAAAATACTGGCTTTATTGGTTATTAACCAATCCATTCCTAGAACAACATCAAATCCTACCAAATTCATGGGATAAAGATTTGCAATAAATTTCTGATTTGAAATTTCTATACTTGCTCCCTGCAAGATTTCAGAAATTCTAATAGTTTCTCCGTTGGCTGTTTCTACTAAACATTCATGTGGTAGTTTAGTTAATGATTGATTTAGTAATTTGCAAAACGATGTATTAATAAAACTTTGGTTTGCACCAGAGTCAAATAATACTTTAGCAAAAACATCATTAACTAAAAACGTACCAGCTATGACATCTGGAATCATCTTGGCTTCTTCTGCAGTTAGAACAAATGCTCTAGCATTTTTAGTATTCTTGTTGTTTGCAGCTGGGGCTAATTTTGGACAGTTTGGCCTGATATGACCTTTTTCTCCACAGTTGTAGCAATATCCATTACTGGATTTCTTCTTGCAATTTTCTTCCTTGTGTCCTGGCATCTTGCAATAATTGCAGAGATTGGAGCATTTTCCCGAGTGCTTTTTCTTGCAGACCTTGTAATAGGGTGCAGAGGTAGAACCCATATTCCTACTATTGAAATTTCCAGAACGAAATTCTTGAGTAAGCCTTTGAGTTAGGTTCCTTCTCTGATCTTCTTCTCTAGTACGAACTAACTCATCTGTCAAGGTATTTGTTAGTTCTACCGCTTCTTCTATGGTTTGCGGTCTAGCTGCCTTAACTATGTGTCTAATCTCTCCAATTAATCCCCAAATATAACGAGAGATTAACACTGGTTCTGGTGAAGCAAGAGTTGGCACTATTCTAGCATATTCAAAGAATATTTTAGTGTATCCCTTACTATCCACACCAGTCATTCTAAGGTTTAGAAATTTGTTTGCTATCTGTTCTTTCTCATTCGGTGGGCAGAATTTCCTTTCTACCTTATTTTTAAATTCTTCCCATTCCATATTGTAGGTTTGATCACTTCCTCTTGTCTGGAGGATAGTGTTCCACCATTCTAGGGCTGCATTCTTAAACAGATTAGAAGCAAATAGTATTTTATCTTCTTCAGCACACTTACTTATCCTTAAGACTGCCTCAGTCTTTTCTATCCAGCGTAAGGTTGCAATAGCCCCTTCATTGCCTGAGAATTCCATTGGTTTACAAGACCAGAATTCTTTATAGAACAACCGTAAGGCACGGTTCTTCTTCTTTTGGGAATAGGCATTTGAAGTACAGGTCCATTGTTCACGCTGTTTTCTGGTTCACTTGGTCGCTTACTGCTATGCTTACTTTTATTATCAGCATCTTTAACAGTTTGAAGAATAAATGGCATTGCATCTATAATTCCTTGTGCTACAATGTGTTGAATAGCACTATTTTCCATCTGGTTCCCATTGTTGTTATTCAGATTCTCATTATCATTCTGAATATTATCATTATGGATTTCCGGGTTATTATCCAGATTTACTTGATTTCCTTGATCGGCCATCTGAATTTTAAACATTTATCCCATATTAATATTACAATTAATATCTAGTATAATTAATCACATGACACACAATCTAGCAAAAAACGCAGATCATTGCTACTTACTCTTTTCATATACTTATGCGTCTATTACACACTCGTACAGAAATAAAATTACAATACCAACAGAAATAAAATAGTAATATGCATCCGTACACACATATTTTATTTTATTTTATTATTACTACTGCTTCCTCCATTCTAACATTCATGGATATGGATTCATCCAGAAATCCATATTGCGTTCATCGTATTTCCATACGAGACGTTCTCCCACCTGACGCATCCTTTCACTGCTTTCTAAGATCTCCTCCCCAAAAGTCCTAAGTTCTTGGACGTTTTCTGCACTCATTGGGGGTGCAGGTTCTAAGACTGGGTTTGGAATCTGGGGTTCTGGTTCCTGATATGGGGGTAAAAGTGCCTGTAATCGGTAAGGATCTTCTAAGATTTCCCTGATGTAGTTATCATGGTAATAGGGATCTAAAGGGTCCATACCTGAATAGGCTCCTATAGGTGTGTCTTCCGGAATAGAGTAACGTTGCACATAGTCCCTATTTTCATCCCACCAGGGGTCGTAATTCGGGTCTAGAGGGTTTGGTGCAGGCACTCTAGGGATTTCTTCTGGATTAAAATTGTACATCTCTTCTTGGTTTTCCTGATTTTCTATTTCCATGGGTTGTTCTGGGTTTTGTGGTTGTGGGGCTACTAGTTGTTCCAGACTTGGGTCAGCAGCAGTCGTAGCTAAGATATGGAAATTAGCTAGGCTTCTATTAAGTATCTCTTGAGTATGGGCATCTGTTTCTCGCTTAATAGCTGCTAAAGCCCTTTGCTGTTGCAATTTCCTCATTCTCTTCCTATGAGCAAAAGCTTCTTTACTGAACCATCCTCGTTTCTTATTAGGAAATGGCTCTTCAGATTTAGCTCTAAAAGCAAATATTCCGTCTTCCTGATCAGCAACATACCCCGAGAGGGCAGGCTGTGATGATGTACTTTCACTCTTAGGGGAATCAGATAACTGACGGTTCAGATATGATGGTCCTTGATCACTCATACTGAAAACTAACAAATAGTCAAATAACACATAACACATAATTACAGTTATGCATGTATTTCCTTATTTTATTTCCTAACATCAATTCAAATTTAAGTGTCAGCAGAACACTTCTTTGGCTCAGACCAGTGGCTAGGCTCTGATACCACCTTCTGTCACAACCCCCGATCCCTGTTCCCCGGGAACGGGCGGACGTGATCACAGAGTTTGGTGGTATCAGTTTGTTTAGTCTCGCAGCGGAATTTACATCAGGATCGTAGTTAGGAAATGTTTATCAGAGTAAAACCACCATATTTCATATTAATAAATAACAAGGGCAAAACCCAAGTTTCTTATTATAATACATTTATAGGGAAAAACCCAATTTTATTTAATTTAAAACACCACTTATTTGGTAACTGTTATAGCCACATTATCCCCAAAGCCTATAGGGAAAAACCCTAGTCCTGTCGCGGCCCGCGTAAAAGACAAGGGACCCTTACGCGGCCCGCGTCAACACCAGTCAACGCAGTAGCTTAGCTGGGTCAGCTAGTAGACTCGACACGATGTCGACACGTGTCGGCCTTTGGTGTAATCGCGTGCTATGAACTGTCGCGGCCCGCTTCAACTACACATACACCCTTACGCGGCCCGCTTCAACTAAAGAAGTCAGCGAAGTCAAGTCCAGCCTTGATACGGCCCGCGTAAGCTAAGGGTAGAGTATGTCGCGGCCCGCCTCAACCCTATATTTCATGTTTTTGATTTATTTTATACTTATAAAATAACTAGGGCTCGGGTTTCACATACGGGGTATAATATAAGACATATTGGGATATAATAGAGTGTCAAAAAAAATATTATGAGGGTGTTGGTTTTACCGAGGGTTGTTACATCTTTCATTACAATATTCTTCCATTTTGTTGTTCTTAAACTCTGTACCGTTGTCACTTATTATTCTTCTAATACGAATTTGGTACAGGTTTTCCATCTTTTTGAACAATGCTATCAAACTCCAATATGTTTCATCTTTTGTCATCAGAAACGTTACCCACGAAAATCTCGAATAGTCGTCTGTGACAACTAAGCAGTAGAGATCACCAGTTATGCTTTTAACCTTCACTGGACCAAAAAGATCCATGTGAAGTCTCTCTAACGGCCTCAAGACTGATTTCATCTTCTTTCCAGGATGAGATTTTTTTCGCTGTTTTCCTTTGATGCAACTAATGCACTCCCCCTCAAGATGAAAACCTTTCAGATGAACTCCATCTACTAATTCGTTGTGTACCAGGTAGTTCATTTTTCGCAGATGAATATGGCCCATTTTTCTATGCCATAATTGTGACTCCTTCTCAGTGGCTCTTGACATGAAGTAGTGAGCCTGACCCGTGGTAGTAGTGGCTACGCTCATGTCCAACACGTACAGATCATTGACTCTAGGTGCTCCCATGATAATCCACTCTTCGAGAACAACAAATCCTGGTTTCAGAATTAAACATTCCTTATCCGTGAAATGTGTTGTATACATACGATCACAGATCTGAGAAATGCTCAGAAGATTGTTTTCAAGCTCGGCGATGTAGTTTACTCTTTCAAACGTGACAATACCATTAGATAGAGTTCCTTCACCAACTATTCGACCACCTTGATTACCTGCAAATCCCACATATCCTCCATTAAATCATCGAACATCGTACAGTAGGGTTTTCTCCCCCGTCATGTGCCGAGAAGCTCCGCTATCCATAATCCAACGTGAAACGGATCTTGGAAGCTCTTGCACATATCACAAATACTTAGTTAGATTTTGATGCCACCCAAGCCTCTTTTGACTCAGGTAGCTTAACGTTGAGGTGAGTTTTTGCATTGTAAAGTGGCGGAAAATTCTTGTCATTCATCTTTAAGCTCTCTTCAGATCCAATCTCAACCTCTTTGTATAGAAAGAAATCCTTTTTCGGAGGTTGACCAGATGATTGGTCTTTCGTTACCTCATACTTCTTTTCAGAAGAAGTAGACTTTTGTTTTTCAAGTTCCTCATAGTAATCCAAAGGTACATACGCCTTCTTAGTTGAAGATGATGATTTTGTAGTCTCAGACACCTTTGGTTTTGGAGAACTTTCTTTCTTTACTTCAGATTTTGGCTTCCATGTTTGTTGAGACGAAGCAACCCGTTTATAAAATTTGTCAGTTTTAGTTACCAAATTCTTTACGAATTTAGTTTTTAATTTAGTGTTTTCATTTTTCAAAACTTTCTTCTCAACAATCATTGGAGCTTTGTCTTTAGCATCAACTTTCTTTTTCGGACTCTCAACAACTTCAGACTTAGGCTTTAAGTTGGTGCACTTTCGTGCAATGTGTCCAACTTTGTTGCACTTGAAGCATGTACGGGTATCAACTTCCCGACTTGTGCCTTCAGTCTGAGGTTGTGAGGCCTTCTTCTCAAAGAATTCTTCATTGGTTTTTGAAAAAATCTCAGATTCTTGCTCAGAGTGTGAACTCGAGCTTTTCACAAACATTTTTTTCTCAACAAATTTCTTGTTTTGAAAGTTCCTTCTTTGATTTTTCTTACCACCCTGATAACCACCCGACCATTTGTTTTGATTGTTGTTAGAAAAACGCAGTGGTACAACAAGTTTTTTATAGTAAGATTTATCCTTTTCAAAGTTCAATTGCCTCTTGGAACGTTTCAAACCTTCGATTTCACACACATCAATCTCAACCAACTTGAACACATTTTTCAATTTGTCAACATTCACATTCTCCAAAGGAAATTCAAGATCCGAATACAACTTATCTGATCCCGACATCTTGTACATTACAAGAGTATGTTCTTCATTTAAGTTGTTTTTGGATGTTGATTTCGGAATGTATTTGTCCAAAAAGCATTCTTCATCCTCAGTTGTGTCGCTTTCAGATTTCAAAACATTTTCAACCATACTTTTAACAACTTCAGATTGAACACTATCTTCATCGGATGATGAAGTGAATGTGATGTCGATTGATTTTGGAAGATTAACCTCATTCATTTCCTCATCATTAACCAACCCAGATTTTTTCTTTGAAAAATCATTTAACACTGGCGGTGGAACCTGATGATACCCAACCCCAGTTCCATCCGAGTATACATCTTCGCCGGCTTCGTTCTTCCCAATTGGTTTGGGAACGATATGTTGAAGAACAAAACTTGTGGAGTTGTAACTGTTGAGTTTCAGATTGATGCGTTCATTTTCAATTTTAGCTTCCTGAAACTGAAGCTTCAATTTAGCAATCTCATCCAATTGTTGGTTGATTTGCTCTTCTTTTGACCGAAGTACTCCTGACAGTTGATAATTTTCTTTGCTTGTTTTAGCATTTCTATCATCAAAATCTTTTACTGTTCTTTTTAGCTTCTCGTGATTTTCTGAAAGTTGACGATTTTCATGAATTAACTTTTCATTTTCTTTCCTGATTCGTTCTACGTCAATTTTATCATTTTCAATTTTCCCAGTTAACTCTTTTATTCGTTCATTTGAAGCTTTTAACATTTTGTCATGACTCAAGATCTGATTTTCAACTTCTCTGACTCTTTCTGTCAGTTCTTCAGTCTTTTTACCGCTTAGGTAAGCAAGTGTACTACAAACCTTGCAGTCTTTCATGCAATTTTTGCAGTCCCTTTCAATTTTGGCTTTCTTACCTTACTCGTTGGTTGAATCATTAGAACTGACCTTGCTTTTAGACTCAGTTCCAGACTCAGAAACTACCTCTAACTCTTTCGCTGCAAGCACTTTGTCAGCCATTTTCTTCAGATTTTCTGCTGTGAATTCTTTCGATGTGTCAATTATCCCATCATCGACTTTCTTTGGCTGCGACTCCTTCTCCTTATCTTTTTCTTCAGCTTCTCCTCCCCACCACATTCTCTGTCTTGCTTCTTCCTCTTCTGCTATTTTCTCGGTGAGAGTTTCAACACTGACAGATTCTGGATCAACAGCTATGTTTCCTTTAGGATCTAGATAACATTCTCGATCAGCATCCCATCTATTTGCCCTTTTTGCCTCTTTCCATGTTTGATAAATTCTATTTTTCATGACTTGGGCTGTCATCTTCCTGTTGATGTATTTTACTTCTTCTGTTCTGGTATCTTTGAAAGGAACAATTTTTGTCATAAACGCATATCCTACTGCAGCTTCTTCCGGCAACAATTCACTCCAATCAAATCCCTCGTCATCATGAATAACAGCTAATGCTCTAGACTTTTCTTTGGGAGCATCTTCTAACTGTTTCATTCGTGGAGATTCAAATTTGTTTTGATGATATATTGCTCTTTTGTAATAATCTTCCCGGAATAGATTGGCTGTCTCATCAGCAGGTGCATTTCGACATTCTCGTTTAAAATGTCCCTTTTGTTTACATTTAAAGCATGTAACCTTCGATTTATCAAAACCTAGCTTTGTTGAAGGTCCACCAATAGAATGTCTACCGGTTATCTCCATGAACCTTTGTGCCCTCCTGACCGCACTCGCCATACACCACCTAATATCAATCAACTCCATTTCTTCGGGGTCGATTTGATCATAATCTTCCTTGGTGAGGTTAGTGTTTCCGATCTTTCCAGCAACAAGACTTTCATATGATTCCAAAACAGATGCCAAAAACACCATTTGCTGCTTGGCGGATTCTTCGCTGAAGTTTTGTGCATTCTTGAGGTCTACAGCAATATTGCACTGGAATAGGTTTTTCGAAACTGATTGACTTGGCGTAGTTGAAGATGATCCTCCGTGATAACCACTGCTTGAACTTTCTTGAATTGATATGTTTGAATTTTCTGCTGAGAAAGCTGTCTTTTGGTGACACAGTTTTCGGGATCATACTTCCTCGATAATACAACTCAACATTTTGTTGATACGAGGAGTTGTTGACTTTGTTCGTTTTCCTGATCTCCAGTTCATGACTTTCCGACCTTTCGATTAGTAAATCAACTGTCAGATCAGTCGACTTCACTGTGTTCTTTATCATCAAAGCAAAATACTGCCAGTCTTTTTCATCAGGCAGTGAGTCAAACAGTTTGTCAACCAATTCTTCCTGAGTATACACAATTCCGTATCTTGCAAGTTCCATCTTTAAATGACCGAATCTTTCAATCATCTTTGACACAGACTCGTTTTTCATACACCCAAACAAATCGAATTCTTTTCTTAACAACTTCTTTTTGTTTTTAACAATTTCGGCACCACCCACACATTTCATTTTTAGTTTCTCCCATAGATCTCTGGAATCTTTGTAATCGATTAATGATATAATGCCATCCCTCACAGATTGATGAAGTAAAGCACGCATTTCTGTTCTGCAACGAATCTTTCTACTTCATTCTCATTTATATTTTCATAATCTGTTCTTCCCATATCAAAACCATTCTTCATGCTCTTCCAACTTAGATATGCAAAAGCTTTCAGCCATTCTTCAAACCTACTAGCCCATCTATTGTATTCCTCTATTGCCATTAGCTTGGGCGGTTTGTTGTAGGTTCCATAAGCTCTATTAACACTCAAAGAATCAGCAATGGTTTTCTTCGCACTCGGATTTGGAGCATTTTCATTTGTGTTGCTTGTTGTATTATCTCCTGTGCTTCCATTGAAAGCAAAAGCATCACTGAACGGATTCAAAAAATCATCCATCTTCAAGTACCTGAAACAATCAATAAACACTTAGAAAAATTTTGTGATTTTAAAAACAATCTCAAATTAAATGAATTCCAAGCGAAATGGATCAATCTTCAAGCGAAATGGATCTCAAGCGAAATGGTCCTCAAACGGAATGAGCTTCACGCGAAATGAACTTCAAGTGAAATGACCACTTTGAAGCGAAATAGTAACACTTTCAAGCGGAATGGACTTTCACACGAAATGGATGTTTATTTCGTACGAAATGAAGTTCCAGATGACTATTCCGTGCGAAATGAAGATCAATATGTCTATTCCGTGCGAAAAGAAGTTCTCAAGATCGGCTCCGTGCGAAATGAGATTCTCAAGATCGATTCCGTGCGAAATGAATATCCAAAAGTTGATTCCGTGCGAAATGAACTATATCAATTCGTACAAAATGATGATGACATCATCCAATCGGCCACAATTTTATCAAATTGATCTGGTTTTAGGTCGATTTTATGTCCAATTCTTTCAAGGATTCGTTAAAACTGTGTTTTACGTGATATATGTGAAATTTAGGCCATTTTAACTGTTAAATCTTGATTGATTTTGAAAAGAATGAGTAGAAGTCAGAAATTTCGATGAAAACAAGCTGAATCTGTATGAACTCTTCTTCCTGAGCTCTGATGCCACTTGTAGGATCATTGTACAACCTAAATGAGTCGATCAGAAGAGTTTTAATCAGAATCAAAGGCGGAATTCGATGATTCAGACTTGATTACTGCTTGATTCACGTTTATAATCACTTGTTTATTGATTTCAAAGCAATACAGATCAGTTGACAATTTGGCAGCACCTCGGCTCTGAAATCCAGATCGTTACAAATGAAATGACAAGCTCAGTATTCATAGGGTGACCATTTCGTACGAAACAGACACAGCCCATTTCATGCGAAATGACCCATGCACACACAAAACCTAATTTTTCATATACTGAGCACTGATTTATCCTATCTAGGTACAAGACTCGATACAAGACGAAGTTAGCAGACATTTATGCACCAACAATCAAGTTTAAAAGTATTATCTATGTATGTAAAAAAATAAATATTGTACAAGTTTATATAGTTAAAAGGAACTAACAAATTAATTTGAAGTTAAAAAAAAATTGATATAGAAAGTTTCTGTATAAAAAAAAAAACGTAAACAAATTATAAATAATCTCTCTATATATGTAAGGGTGTAGGGAGTGGTTAAACACTATGAGTGGCAAACCAAAAAACCGACCAATCAGAGCGCGCCATGTCAATCAGTCAAAAGTGTTTAAACTTTGGTGAAAAGTGTTGGTAATGGTTTAGACACTTGGTAAAGTGGTAAACTATTTAAAAAAAAAAAGGAAAAATGTGTGATTGGTTGAGATTGGATTGGACCCCACCCCACAATACCCTCTCTCTCCTTCCTCCCCTTACCGATTCGGCATGCCACCACCGATTTGGCAAACTTTGGTGACTAAACACATGTTGGCGGTGGTGTTTGCCGATCGGCAAAGGGGTTTGCCACCCTTTACCGATCACCACACCGTACACCCTAAAAGGATATAGATGAAATCCTAAATGATAGAATATCTTGAAAAGGTTAAAACGTGTAGGCAAATTAGAAACACAAATGAGTCATAGAATATTAGTAAAATGAGTCATGGAATATGGACTGATCAGAAGATAACACATGTCCCAATTGTACCTTCTTTACCAAGGAAAAGGACTATAAAAAAACAAGGGTTAGACTTATTTTTGTCTCACCATCTCTTTACATAGACATTTTCATGTTTTCAACATTACGATCTTACTTTTTCGAAGAGATTTAATATTTCCAAACGAGCTAGCCTCTTGTAAAGACAAAGATAGTGAGGTATCATTTATTTATATATTTGTTTATTTATTTATTT